>CM060924.1:268012024-270550774 GCA_030737875.1 Allium sativum
TAAACTACACCTACTTATCTTAATACTTCAACACAGTCCTTCTTTTAAAAGCTACCCCTAATTCTCGAAATAACCATTACTTCCAACAATTACCCCTATTATTTAACTTCTGTGAAGGGTTGGATATGCAGCACCCAATACAAATGATTCATCATCTTTCATATTTTTCGATCTACCCCTAGTGTGCATAAACTACCCCTACTTATATTAATAATTCAAAACAGTCCTTCTTTTAAATCCTACGCCTAATTCTCTAAATAGCCCTTACTTCCAACAATTACCATTACTTTTTAACTACTGTGAAGGGTTGGTTTTTACAGACCCAATCCAAATGATTCATCATCTTTAATATTTGCCGATCTACACCTACTATGGTTAAACTACCCCAACTTCTCTTAATACTTCAAAACAGCCCTTCTTTTTAATCCTACCTTTAATTCTCTAAATAGTCCTTCCTTCCAACAATTACCCCTATTTTTTACTATTGTGAAGGATTGGTTTTTGCAGCAGCTAATCCAAACAATTCATCATCTTTCATATTCGTCGATCTACCCCTACTATGCTTAAACTACCCCTACTTCTCTTTATACTTCAAAACAACCCTTCTTTTTAATCCTACGACTAATTCTCTGAATAGCCCTTACTTCCAACAATTACCCTTATTTTTTAACTACTGTGCGGGGTTGGTTTTCACAGCACCCATTCCAAATGACTCATCATCTTTCATATTTGTCGATCTACCCCTACTATGCTTAAACTACCCCAACTTCTCTTAATACATCAAAACAACCCTTCTTTTTAATCCTACCCCAAATTCTCTAAATGACCCTTCCATCCAACAATTACCCCAATTTTTTAATATTGTAAAGGATTGGTTTTTGCTGCACCTAATCCAAACAAATCATCATCTTTCATATTCGTCGATCTACCCCTACTATGCTTTAACTACCCCTGCTTCTCTTTATACTTCAAAACAATCCTTCTTTTTAATCCTACCACTAATTCTCTGAATAGACTTTACTTCCAACAATTACCCCTAATTTTTAACTTTTGTGAAGGGTTGGTTTTTTGGGTACCCAATCAAAACGATTCATCATCTTCCATATTTGTCGATCTACCACTACCATGCTTAAACTACCCTTACTTCTCTTAATACTTCAAAACAAACCTTCATTTTAACCCTACCCCTAATTCTCTAAATAGCTCTTCTTTCCAACAATTTCCCCTATTTTTTAACTACTATGAAGAATTGGTTTTTGCAGCACCCAATCCAAACTATTCATCATCTTTCATGTTTATCGATCTACCCTTACTATGCTTAAACTACCCATTCTTCTCTTAATACATCAAAACAACCCTTCTTTTTAATCGTACCCCAAATTATCTAAATAGCCCTTACTTTCAACAATTACCGCTATTTTTTTACTACTACGAAGGGTTGGTTTGCAACACCCAAACCAAACGATTCATCATCTTTCATATTTGTCGATCTACCCCTACTATGCTTAAACTACCCCCACTTCTCTTAATACTTCAAAATAGCCCCTCTTTCTAATACTATCCCTAATTCTCTAAATATCCCTTATTTCCAACAAAGAACCTTAATTTTTAACTACTGTGAAAGGATGGTTTTTGCAGCACCAAATCCAAATGATTCATCATCTTTCATATTTGTCGGTCTACCAATACTATGCTTAAACTACCCCAAATTCTCTTAATACTTTAAAACAGTCCTTCTTTTTAGTCATACTGTTAGACCAAAAAGTGGTTCTAACACCCGAATTAACTGAAAGCAAATGAAATAAGATAAAAATTAAAATAAACACACGGGATTTATAGTGGTTCGGCGAAGAAATGCCTACGTCCACTTGTCTCTCACTATATTTACTGATTTAGTTGCAAGTACAATGAAATATTCACTTGATTCTTCTCACAACTCACTTATAATCACTCAATTATAGAAAACAAATAATGAAAGAAGATTTGGATTTTTCGGGATGGCTGGAATTCGGGTTATGAAGGTGGTTGAACTCTCAAAATGCCAGAAAAGATCCTTTTCTTTGTCTCCAGACGGGGTATTTATAGGTGTGAATTTTCTCAGAGCCGGATCCGGATCGGAGCCACGTGTCATTCATCCCATCAACATCGGATTCGGATTGATTTCTACGTTGACAACGCATCAGAATGATGGACGTTATGGGCAGGAACTGGTCATAGCCGATCCGGATATCCAGGCACTTATGCTGGAGAATGATATGGAAAATGGGTTCGGGTCGGGGGGACACATACAAGGGGTTCGGATCGGGATATCCGATCCGACCCGGATTGGCTTGGAAACAACGCTCTCTCCTCTTTAGTCTGCTCCGCTCCGCTCCGATTTATCTCCGTAGCAACCAAGTGGCTTTCCGATCCATCTTGAAGAAGACTGCCCTCCGATCCGAACATGCGCTGTCTGTTTTCAACAGCAGTAGTTCATCGATCCGAACAGAAAACTTTACCCGATCCGAACCGATACGTTGTTTTGACCCGACCCGAATGATTGCAGCTGTCCGATCTAGGCTGTAGTGTCTTCTCCGATCTGAGTAGTGATGGTCTCTCCGATCCGAACCAAAAGTCTTCTAATTAGAAAGGTTCTTCAATGCTTGACATCTTGACTTTGTGTTGCCTAGTTCACAAAGTAGGCTAACACTTTGCCCCCTCAAAGGATGCTTCTATTGGAAATGGAGCATGCTTTGATTGCTGTTGCACAATGCCTTCATCCTTCCCTTTGAATTCACATGCCAACTTGTCGTACTGCATCCTGTTCGGTTCGGATTCTGACCCGAACGGATTTCTGGTTCGGCTTCCGACCCGGACGGATTTCCTTCTTCCTATACTCTACAATGGATTAGTGGGCCAAGCTGCGTCACTGGGCTTTTCGAGCCGGTCCGAGCGGGAATACGAATAGCTAGATTGTTTTTTATATAAATTTACTTCACTTTTCTTCTTTTCTTTCATTGTATTTGTCCAACCGATTTCCACGTCGAAACCCTAGCCTTCAGGAAAGCTTCATTAAACTCGCAAATTTTTCTCGTTTTCTTCTAAATTGAACTCGTAAGTAGACTTGTAAACTTGATCTACCTACTTTTGCTTGATTTCGGCTTGGATTCACGATTATATTAAGCGATTCGAGTATAATTTTTTGCCTAATTCCGTTGCTGTTACTTCTGCTACCACCCCGAGGCGCTGATAGGTTGAAGAAGGCGTACGCTTGCTCCTAACTGGGGCTGTTGATATGGGATTGGGTTCGGAGGTGATTGAGGAAGAAGAAGAAAATAAAAGACATGAGAAATTGGTTCGGGCGAGGAAACAGGGAAGATGGAGGAGGAGAGCAAAGTTTTACCTTTCCGGTTCGGGTCGGGAGAGTGGAAATGGAAAACAGGGGATAGCCTTTCGGATCGGATCGGAGGACGAAAACAGATTAATAGGGGGCATCAGTATTCAAACTCATCCGATCCGCTCCTATTACATGTCTCCGAACCGATCCGGTTGAACATAACTTTTCATCTAGAGCACAACTTTTCTTCAGTCCGACCCCATGATGCCTGCCCGAACCGAACTCAGAACCACTCAATCTAAAGCACAAAATTTTGTCCAACTATTTAAAACAATGCTAGATATTAATTCCAACTTTATTAACGTTCAGGATACTGCCTTGCGAACATAAATGAACATTAAGAACTACTCTGACCATCACTTTCTCTTCAAAGTTCACCTTACATTGTTGCATCTTTACTTTGCATTTCTCACGTTCACTGTACACATTTTAGTTCATGCACATGCACAGGGGGGTACGGGCTAATTTACTCTAATTCGTGCTATTGTTTCTTCAATAGTTCTATGACAATGAGACCCAGACGCTCTTCCAGACTAGCTGAGAGGAAAGAAGCCCCGGAATCCTCTAACAAAATCACTCTAGAGGATATATCTTCTCCTTCGGATCAAGAATGGGACAGTGAGGGTCCAGATTACGGGGTTGGAAATCGGGAAAGCAATGAGGTGTCTTCAGAGAATGAAGTTTCTTTGGGTTTTGAGGAAGAAGGAGGGATTGGTGACGATCGATCCCCTGTTGAATTTGAATCGGCCGTTATATTGGAATAACCTCCAGACTCTGTTGAATCAACAATCGACAATTATCGACTGATCCGAATTTGCTTAAAGTACAAGATAATGAAAAGGGACACTCTAGTGCCCTCACACTCTGACCGTCCCCACAACCCTCCAGAAGGATATATGGCGGTCACTCGATTGATGTGCATGGTCGGCGCCATTCCTCCATTCTCTCCCTTCATCGTTGACTTTTTAAGACAAATGCGGATTGCCCCCATGCAGTTGCATCCCAATTCATATGCCTACTTGCACACTTTATACATAGCATATCGCGAAATCTTAGGCATAGAGCTCACGTTCGATGACGTTCACTTCTTCTATAACTTCAAGCATCGGACTCGAGAGACTCCATCTTTCTGCTACTTTGAATCAGTCCCAAAAAGGAAGATAATCTCAGCACCATTCAGCAGTAAAGCTGGAGATTCTAGATTAGAATGGTTCTACGTGAAGCGACAGACTGGATGCGCCAGGAGGTGGACAAAATCAAGTAAAGCACTGATTTTCTAAGTCCGAGCTCTATACACTTGAATCATCACCTTAACTTGTTTTCATCTTTGTTTGCAGTTGACAATCCAAAACAAATATCAGATCAGGTATTCTTTGACCGGATGCACCAACTTCTTAATGGCGATCCAAAATTCTTGACCATCGATGAAGTCCTTAAGGACGAATATCTTCACTTCCATGGGCTGTTATCCGTTTTTCATAGCATCGGTCATGGGACGGTCCCCTACGCATACATTCCTCCAGTGGAGGTGATTCCAGAGACAGGAGAAGGCTCGGGAATTCCTACAGTGCCTCTTCAAACTTCACCTTCTCCATCTTCTACACAAGATGACGAATTGGCTAACCTGGCCGAAAGGCATCGTAAAGGATATACTGCCCCCGAGGAGGCTACTTCTCTGGAAAAGTCAACATCCTCCCAAGAGTGGCTACTTAATGCTTCCGAGGGGAATATCCCTAGTACTGATGACCAAATATTTCAGGGTTTGGGGGATCTCCCTTTACCTGAAACTATATACACCTCAGAAGATTTCAGGAAGGATCCTTTAGTTTTTACCTCTTCTGAAGAGACCACTCCTGCTAAGGCTAAAGAGCCTGCCCGTACTAGTCTAGCTTCAGATTCGGGTTAGTTGGGGGAAACACACCACTTAGGACACACTTTACACAACATCATTAGCATTCATTGCACCTCTTTCTCCGTGAATCCATTAATTCTAAATTTCATTTGTCTTATTATTCAGGTACGATGTCTCGATCCTATTATGATATCAGGAAGCTTCGCCGCAGCATGTCCAATCCTCCCCAGGACATCGAGTATGATCGCCGGGATGATCGTGGTAGGGAGGAGAGAAGGCCTTATGATCCCTATCGCTCTCGACCCTCACGTTCTCGCTCTCCAGTTCGGCAGGAACAAGAGAAATACAAGGGTTATCAAAGCCACAGGGAAGAGGACAGACCACCATCTAAAGACTCCACTTCTTCCCATGAAAAGCGCAGTAGAGAGAGAAGTCCTCCGAAAGAAACCGGGTCTCGGAGTAAGCACAAGGTTCCTCCTACTAAACGACCTAGGACAGACAAAGAATCTACCGAATCCTTCTCACATAGGGACACCGAATTGACAATCCCCGCTCCTCCCCCACTAGATGCGGAAACTGCAGTAAAGCGGGCATATTTGAAGGAGCAATTTCCCGAACACTACTTCGAGACTTTGACTTTTTTACCTGCCCTTGAACCTGTTTCTTCTAAATGGGCAGACGAGGCCAAAGCAAAGATAGATGCGGTGGAAAAACAGTATACTGAGATGTTTAAATATTCACGCAATCTTTCTAGAATCATCCGCACTCTAATCACAAATACTGATTCAATGCAAAAGACTGCGGAGGAGGATGCCAAGGCCTTAAAAGCTCTAGGAAAAGATTTGGAAGACGCTCAAGCTCAGCTAGCTGTCGCTCAAGGGGACGCTTCTAACTTCAAACAACAATTCGAGGACATGCAAAAACGTTACCATGACTTGCTTGAATCTCACACTCAAGAGCGTTCTGAATTAAAAAAGCAAGCTGACGAGGCTAAGTCAGAAGCTGCTAAGACATGCCTTGCTTATGCTGACCTTGTGCGGAAAAATGCCGAGTTAGCAAGGAGGAGTGCTGAACTAGAAAAGAAGAATGCTGACTTGGCTTCAAGGCTGTTGGAAGCAGAGAACAGGGCTGCCCTGGCCGAGGGCAATGTGGAGTGTGCTATCAAATCTGCGGAGGAAGCCCGCAAACAATTATCTGAGGCGGAAGCTGAGATTCAAGGCTTTGGCGAATTAATGATTGAATTCTTCGCACATATCATCCGTCGCCGAAACATTTCTTGGATCGAAGATTACCCATCCACTCTAGTTCAAGTATGGAATCAGATTGTTGAATGGGAAAAAGAGGAGCTCAAAACCGACTCTATCGATGAGGATAAGCTAATGTAAAAATACTTGAGGGATGATGAGCCGGAGCGCCTAGCTGAAGGGCGCCGTCTCATTGCTGAGGCCATGGAAGAAGAGAGACGGAAGTCTAAACAGAAGAATGTTTTCGAAACTGGTTCTTCTTCTTCTGCCCCTGCAACTTCTGAAGTAGAGGGGTATGATCCTGAAAATCCGGGAATTCCCCGAACAACTCTGTTATCCCCTATTCCTGAAACCTCATCAGAGGTAGTAGTCACCCCTGCCGAGAAGTCTTCGGAAGGTATCCCTACCTTTTCTCCTCAATTTGTCAAGGCTATTTCTACCTTTCGCCACGTGATTGAGCAATCGATGAAAAACCCATTGTTTTCGCCTGAGTTGATAATTGTTGCTTCTCATTCTGTAGGTGTTGAGCCATCCGAAAAGACAGATGTGACTCAGGGAGCCACCGCCGGGGCAAAGCCCACAGAAAAGGCCAAAAGAGGGGAGGATAAGGCTACTCCTATAGACTTGGGAGAAGGAAGTGAACCAACTAAGGTCGCCACCCCCATGATGAAGAAATAATAGCAGCTTTAAAGGACGATAGTGGTGACGGGGGGCACGAAGAGGAACCAGAAGTTGCTATAGTCGGGGAGACAAAAAATGCTGATGATGTTACCTTGGCTGCAATGAAAGCTGATCAAGACAAACGCTTGCAATTAAAAGCCGAAGAACTAGACCCCGAAGCCCTCAAGCCCCTCGCAGTTGTGGATGCGGGATCAAGGTTTGTTGTTAAGCTCTCAACTAGATCTATTACAGAGGAACTCGCTAAAAATTCTTCTCTTGATTCCAGCGCTCCGCCCTCCGGGACGAAGTCTACTGGCTCCAGCACCGCATCTTCAGGAAAGAAGAAATCAAAACGAATCTTGACAGAGGCTGAGAAAGAAGCAAAGGATGCGGAGAAAGCCGCCAAAAAGTCCCAGGCTCATTCGAAATCTAAATAGTGGATTGCCTTGTATCGTTTTAGCCCTTAATGAACCAATAATTGCTGTTACAAGAGTGGCTCCTGCACTTTTTTTATTTTTTTTAGCTGTTTTCCTGTACAAATTCATTCATTTGT
The DNA here is from genome assembly GCA_030737875.1 of Allium sativum. Classification (NCBI taxonomy): domain Eukaryota; kingdom Viridiplantae; phylum Streptophyta; class Magnoliopsida; order Asparagales; family Amaryllidaceae; genus Allium; species Allium sativum. Next base: position 268,019,710 of record CM060924.1, read on the forward strand.
AAATAAAAAATAACTCATTTTCTGCAATGTCTGTTTGTCAGTACTTCTGCACTTATGTAAAAATGCATGTATTGCTATAGTTACAAAATAAAGTCACGGAGCGAGGGAATATGTGCATACATATATGCCCCCAGTTAATTCTAATAAATTATTAATGCTTAATCAAGCAATCTGAATGCTCCCGATTTTCTGACGGGATAGCATTTCCTGTGTCATCAGTGCCTGTCGTTTTCCTGGCATTTCTTTTATACTCTCTCTCTCTGGAGAGTTAAAATTGGGAAAAATTGATTTTTCAGCGCTCAGTCGGAGACGCTTTTATACTCTCTCTCTCTCTGGAGAGTTAGAGTTAAGGGAAGAATTTCTTTTTCAGCGCTCAGTCGGAGACGCTTTTATACTCTCTCTCTCTCTTTGGAGAGTTAGAGTTAAGAATGTCGTTTTCTCATTCTTTTATGCCTTATCGCACATGTAGTCGCTGTGCTTTTTCTTATGTTTAACCTGTCTTTAACCTTTTCAGGCTTTGAATCATCCTGTATTCCATAACTACAACAGAATAATTAATGAATGTATATATGTAATGCATAAAAGTAAATAACACACAATATTTTTATAGTAGTTCGGCCAAGTCGTAGCCTACATCCACTTTATAGTCCTTTATTCATATCGTCAGATTTTCCCAAGGCAAGTCGTGCCTTATTACAGGGTTCATAGGAAAAATAACAAAGAGTACAACATTTCTAATCCAAATACCGCATTAAGTGTTGGGCATTCCATGCTCGAGAGACTTCTTCGCCATCTACGGTCGTTAACTTGAAGGTTCCTTTTTCAAGTTTCCGTTGGATGACAAAGGGTCCTTCCCATTTTGGACCGAGGTGAGGAAGGGATGGAAAGACTCTCTTTAGCACCAAATCTCCTGGTTCAAAAGTCCTGAGGCGAACTTTTTTGACGTAATAGCGTGCCATCTGACGTCGATGTCTTGCCGCACGCAAATCCGCTTCATCCCTTTTTTCTTCGACTTCATCAAGAGACTCAAGTAAGAGCGCCCGATTCGTCATCGGGTCATAATATGTCACCCTGTCGGAAGGAACTTCCAGTTAAACTGGAATTACTGCTTCTGAGCCAAAGGAGAGAGAGAAAGGGGTATGACCGGTGGCCGTCTTAAATGTTGTTTGATATGCCCACAAAGCTAGGGGCAATTCGTCAACCCATTTTGCCTTTGCACGCTCTAACCGTTTCTTGAGGATGGATTTTATTACTTTGTTTATTTCCTCTACTTGCCCATTTGATTGCGGATAGGCAACTACAGTATATCGTTTGTCTATCTTATACTTCTGGCAGAAATTTCTGAATTCAGTACTATCAAATTGGGTTCCGTTGTCAGTTATAATCGTCCTTGGGATCCCGAATCCGCATATAATATTTCTGACCACAAAACTTATCACCTTTCTTGCCGTGATCTTGGTCAAGGGCTCAGCTTCCACCCACTTCGTAAAATAGTCCACGGCAACTATTGCATATTTTGCTCCTCCTTTAGCAATCGTAAGAACTCCAATGATATCAATTCCCCATGTGGCAAATGGCCAAGGACTCACCATTGATTTAAGTTGGGTCGATGGTGCTCTGGGGATTTTGGCGAATCTCTGGCACTTATCGCAGCGTCGTGAAAAATCAGCTGCATCTTTGTTAATTGTAGGCCAGAAGTATCCGTATCGCAATATCTTCTTTGCTAAGGTCTGACCTCCTGTATGATCTCCACACTCACCTTCGTGTACTTCTCTTAGTACACGCTTGATGTCGTCGTGTGCTATACATCGTAACAGGGGTATAGAAAATCCTTTCCTATAAAGAGTATCATCTTGTATGACATATCTGGTAGCCTTGCGAACTACAGCCCTTTTCTCACTCTTCTTTGATGGGAGTGTCCCATTCTTAAGGATGTTCTTAATTGGAGTCATCCACGACTCCTTCTCCGGTGCCGCTTCAAAAGAGAACTCAATCTCCATTGACTCAAAGCTTGGCGATTCCAACGTTTCAATTGGAATTATTTCAGTCCCTTCTGGATTGTCGGAACTAGCCAGCTTTGCCAGCCTATCCGCTTTCTGGTTTTCAGCTCTGGGAATGTGTGTTATGTTGTACCGCTCTAAGCTTTTCAATAGCTCTCACACGTTCCTGAGGTAGGCGATAAGTCTAGGTCCTCGAGCCACAAATTCCTCTCGCACCTGGCAAACAACAATTTTAGAGTCACAGAATATGTCTAACATTTTTACTCCGAGGTCTTTAGCAAGCTTCAGCCCGGCAAACAGGGCTTCATATTCAGAGTCATTGTTAGTCGCCGAAAATTCTAATCGCAGGGCGTAATATAACGACCGTCCTTCGGGAGTGACTAAGACAATTCCAGCTCCGGACCTTCGGTCGTTCTTGGCTCCATCTGTGTATAGTTTCCACGGATGTATCTTTAACTCATCCTCAGACTTAACCACTCTGTCATCGATTACTTCCTCCTCTGGAATGGTGAACTCCGCAATAAAGTCTGCTAGAGCTTGCCCCCTGATCGACTTTCGTGGTTTAAAATTCAAATCAAACAGACTTAGTTCTATGTTCCATTTGATCAACCTTCCCGATGCTTCGGGTCTCTGCAACACCTGCCTCAAGGGCTGGTCGGTGTATATGGTTATTGGATGAGCTTGGAAATAGTGACGAAGTTTTCGGGATGCAATTAGGAGGCTGTAAGCAAGCTTCTCAATCTTTGGATAGTTGCGCTCTGCCGCTGCTAATTTCTTGCTTACATAATACACTGGCCTTTGTACTTTGTCTTCTTCTCGAACCAGGGCTGTGCTAACGGCGTGAGCCGAGACTGCCAAGTAAACAAACAATTCTTCATGATCCACTGGCTTTGACAAAATCGGCGGTTTCTCTAGCAGTTCCAATAAATTTCGAAAGGCCTCAACACAGTCCGGAGTCCACTCGAAATTTTCTTTCCCCTTTTAATTAGATCAAAAAACGGAACACATTTGTCTGTGGCTTTGGAGATGAATCTACTCAGCGCCGCTACTTTCCCTGCAAGACTTTGGACGTCTTTAATTCTCCTCGGCTCTTCGATATTTCTAATCGCTGCTATCTGGCTAGGGTTGATTTCAATTCCTCGGGAGCTCACAATGAAGCCAAGGAACTTTCCCGATGCCACTCCAAATGAGCATTTCAGAGGATTCAATTTCATCCGATACTTTCATAGGATACCAAACATTTCCGCCAAGTCTTGCGTATGGCTGGAGGACTGTTTCGATTTGACAAGCATATCATCCACATAAACTTCCATATTCTTTCATATTTGATTATAAAACATTCTGTTCACCAAGCGCTGATAAGTAGCTCCAGCGTTTTTCAATCCGAATGGCATTACAACATAACAATATAATCCCAAATTCATAATGAAGCTTGTATGTTCTTGGTCTGGCACGTGCATAGGAATTTGGTTGTACCCAGAATATGCGTCAGTGAAAGAGAGAAGTTCATGACCTGCTGTCAAATCTATAAGCTGGTCAATCCTGCGAAGTGGGAAACTATCTTTTGGGCAAGCTTTGTTCTAATCTGAAAAATCAATACAAGTCCGCCACTTTCCGTTTGGCTTCTTTAACAAGACGGGATTCGATATCCAGTCAAGATATGTCGAATCTTGAATAAATCCATTCTGCTTCAACTTCTCTACTTCCTCTTTGAGAGCAGCCGACCTCTCTGGGCCCAGCATGCGTCTCTTTTGCTTCACAGGCGGATGTTTCGGGTTTACATTCAATTGGTGACTTATAATGGATGGCGATATCCCACACATGTCAGCATGGGTCCAGGCAAACACGCATAAGTTTGCCTTCAAGAAGTCCATTAGTTCTTTAGCTCGACGTGGATCCAATTGAGAACCAATCTTCAAATCTTTTGTCGGATCAACTTCATCAATGGGAATTTCCACTGTCGCTTCATTAGGAGTTGCATTCCTAGCCTCTGGTTCCTCGTCTTTTCTGGGATCCAGGTCTTCAGGCGTTCCTTTGGGCAACTCCTTCGGGATCAATCTCTCTAATTGCTATGCCGAGCCCCCTTTTGAGGGAGACGAGGCATCTTTACTCTCGACGTTAAGTCCTTTCATCAACATCTTTAATTCGGCCACATAGCAGGCCCGTCCAGAAACTTGATCCCCTCTCATTACTCCAGTTCCAGCTTCGGTTGGGAACTTAAGCAATAAACACCAGGGGGCGATACAAACTCTGAATTCAGCAAGGGCAGGCCTCCCCAAAAATGCATTATAAGGCGAATCTACGTCCAATACTACGAACTGAAGCATCCGCACTCTTCTGCGTTCTCCTTGCCCCAAGGTCACAGGCAATTCTATATATCCCATGGGAGCCGTTGATGCCCCGTTGAAGCCTCTGATCCACCCTTCACACGGCTTCAAATCCTCAGACTCAAGCTTCATCTGATCAAATGAGTTTTTAAACAAAATATTGACGGAACTTCCGTTGTCTACTAATACCTTATGAACCAAGGCCGGCCCAATGGTGGTAGTAATAACCAACGGATCATCAGTGGGTGATTGGATCCCAGTATTATCTCGGCTGCGGAATACCATGTCGTCAAACATGGTCTTCTGTTGTTTTATGGGGTGATATCTTCCAAATCATCACCTTCATTCACGTCTAGATGCTTGGCAGCATTTACATATTGATCAATTGATCTGAAACTTCGGATTGCCGGGTGAGGTCCGCCCACTATGGAGTTGATAACAATTCCTTTACCTTTGCTGCGCTGTAGGCTTGGGACCAGGTAGAATCTGTTTTGGAGCTTGCTCTCCTTGCCCCCTGTCCCTCGGGGCAACCTTGTATTCATCCAACTTCCCTTCACGCAGCAGCTTCTCAATCAAATCCCTCAAATGCCGACATTCATTGGTTGAATTCCCATGAGTTCCATGAAACAAACAAAATTTCCCTGTCGCCATTTCTTATTACTTTAAAAATATAAAAATCATAGGAATATTAAAAATATAATCTTTGTTTTTAAAATATGATCTTTACATATTGAATAACATAGTAAAAATTCGATTTTTACCTATGTAGAGAATACGGGCAACGAAAGAGACAAGAAGGTGAAATAGGCGAAGTTTCTATAAAGGAAGAGTCGTAGATTGGATAGCTGGAGCTGAAGATGGATTCTATCATTTATTCCTTTTTATGCTGTTCAGCTCCTATTGTATATATTTTGTTTATTTCCGCTGTAGACATTTATGTATAGCTGAACTGTATTTGTTCTAAGTAAGATCCTGTATATGGTGTAACTCTGATGATTACTTTTATCCAGTATATTTTGTTGTTCATTATCTGATGTATTTATTTAATTTTGTTCTGCTATTATCTGTTTCTGTGTTATATTCCAAAGATAACCCTGTTTCCGTCAAAACGGGATTTTGGGTCGTCCCATCGTGGTTGGCGGTCTTTTGTACTGTAACACATTGTACGTATCTAGGTAAATATTTTCCAGGGTGTCGTTCAATGGTGTATAATTCTCGTAGGTCTGGAATCGGGGTCTTTTGTAAGGATCACTTCCCCTATTTCTGTTTCTTCTGTTACTATTCGGATTATGGTTTTTGTTGTTGTTACCCCCGCTTCCAGCATTGTTGTTTCCACCCATGTTTCCCACATTTACTTCAACCGTGCCAGAACTTTCCCCAGACTGCTTCATGGCGATATTACTCTGCACATTTTCTTTTGAAGCCGTCTCAGACTTTCTCTTTCGGTTTGCCCTGGCCTCCTCTCGCCTTAGATAAATATCGGCCTTTTCGTAGAATATCTCTCTTGTGGAGGGTGTTTTCCCAGAAAGGTAATCTCCAAACTCGGATTCAGGATCGACTCCTTCCTTCAATGCCATCAGAATAGTGGGCTCATGCGGGTCACTGACCTCAGTCACAGCTTGGTTAAAACGGTCAAGATATGCCCTCAAAGACTCTCCTGGTGCCTGCTTGATTCTCGATAATTCAATAACACTTTTGGACTTTCGGGCGTGGAGTCGGAACTGGTTCATAAAACGCTCGCTTAGTTCCTTGTAATTCGAAATCGAACGAGGGGGAAGTCGGTTAAACCAGAAAAGCGCCACATCTTCTAAGTAGATTGAGAATGCTTTGCACTTCACTTCATCAGGGGCAGCAGCAGCATTCATGAGCCACGAGTATCGCATCAAATGCTATCCCGGATCAGTCCTTCCGTTGTACTTGTCCATCTGTGGCAAGTTAAAGCGCCGGGGAAATTGGAAGTCGAGGATATCATCGGTGAAAGGAGTATGGCTTCGCTCAATGCCATAATCTTCATTTGTATAGTTCCGGCTCTCGGACATGATCTGGCGAACCATTGCCTGTACATCAGCATTAGTAAGGGGCCGCTCAGGTTCCCTGGCCCGAGTATCCGGGTTCCTTCTGGGCTCTTGTTCAGGAGATGCCCTTCTTCTTCGAGCTGCTTCTGCTCGATTCCGTTCCCTGCGCTCCCGGTCGATCTCGGGAGGAGGGGACTGGAGTATTTGCCCCCGAGTGGGGTCATTGTTTCCTAGCGCTCGTGCAATATCCTCACAAGATCCCAAAGATTCAAATGTCAGCTGCTCCACATTCTGAAGTCGTTCGAGCGGCCTTCGTTCGCGGGGCCGCTCTTCCTCGGAAGATGAAGATTGATCCACTGGTGTGTGACGAACCGGTGATGGAGTTCTCTGTCGACGGAGTTCACTAATCTCCCGACTCATGAGCCTCATATTTTCCTGCATCATGAGATTAGTGCGCTAGTGGACTTTCATAGCCTCCCTTGTGCTCTCAAGCATGTCAAGTAAGCGCGAGAAATCTCCTTGAGTGATGGGCGCAGATGGATTAACCTGATCACTAACCCTGGTGGCTGGAATCGGAGCATTCGTAGGGACTCGAGTGGAGGTTCCAGCTTCACCAAGCGTCGGATCAGATCGGAGATAGGAGGTCGGTTCGGTTCGGAGCTGGGGAGCCTGGTCGGATCGGTATGTGGCAAGCTGCTCGGGTCGGTTCAGATTGGGGGAATGCACTGCTTCAGAATCTCCTACCCGGATCGGATCGGAGCTTTCCCCTTGTCGGCGGCTCGGATTTCCTGCATTGGTTCTTCCTGCTGCTGAACTCTGCCCACGAGACCTTGTTACAACCGCATTTTGCTGATCTTTGCCAGCTCCATTTCCTCGACCAGATTGAACTTCTTTGCCTTTTCCTTTGGCCATGATTCTTTGACAATCACTTCAACAAATATAAAAGAGCGGAGAAACTTAAGGATTAACTTCGTTGAACTCAACGGTCCAAAAAGTAGAAAGAAATCCCGGAAAATAAAGAATTTAGATGAGGTCTCTCAATGAAAGCACCAAAATGTTAGACCAAAAAGTGGTTCTAACACCCGAATTAACTGAAAGCAAATGAAATAAGATAAAAATAAAAATAAACACATAGGATTTATAGTGGTTCGGCGAAGAAATGCCTACGTCCACTTGTCTCTCACTATATTTACTGATTTAGTTGCAAGTACAATGAAATATTCACTTGATTCCTCTCACAACTCACTTATAATCACTCAATTATAGAAAACAAATAATGAAAGAAGATTTGGATTTTTCGGGATTGCTGGAATTCGGGTTATGAAGGTGGTTGAACTCTCAAAATGCCAAAAAAAGATCCTTTTCTTTGTCTCCAGACGGGGTATTTATAGGTGTGAATTTGCTCAGAGCCCGATCCGGATCGGAGCCACGTGTCATTCATCCCATCAACATCGGATTCGGATTGATTTCTACGTTGGCAACGCATCAGAATGATGGACGTTATGGGCAGGAACTGGTCATAGCCGATCCGGATATCCAGGCGCTTATGCTGGAGAATGATATGGAAAATGAGTTCGGGTCGGGGGGACACATACAAGGGGTTCGGATCGGGATTTCCGATCCGACCCGGATTGGCTTGGAAACAACGCTCTCTCCTCTTTAGTCTGCTCCGCTCCGCTCCGATTTATCTCCGTAGCAACCAAGTGGCTTTCCGATCCATCTTGAAGAAGACTGCCCTCCAATCCGAACATGCGCTCTCTGTTTTCAACAGTAATAGTTCACCGATCCGAGCAGAAAACTTTACCCGATCCGAACCGATACGTTGTTTTGACCCGACCCGAATGATTGCAGCTGTCCGATCTAGGCTGTAGTGTCTTCTCCGATCTGAGTAGTGATGGTCTCTCCGATCCGAACCGAAGTCTTCTAATTAGAAAGGTTCTTCAATGCTTGACAAATTGACTTTTTGTTGCCTAGTTCACAAAGTAGGCTAACACATACACCTAATTCTCTAAATAGCCCTTCGTTCCAACAATTACCCCTATTTTTTTTACTATTGTGAAGGATTGTTTTTTGTAGCACCCAATCCAAACAATTAATCATCTTTCATATTCGTCGATCTACCCCTACTATGCTTAAACTACCCCTACTTCTCTTTATACTTAAAAACAACCCTTCTTTTTAATCCTACCACTAATTCTCTAAATAGCCCTTACTTCCAACAATTATCTCTATTTTTTAACTTCTGTGATGGGTTGGTTTTTGGAGCACCCAATCAAAATGATTCGTCATATTTCATATTTGACGTTCTACTCCTACTATGCTTAAACTACCCCTACTTCTCTTAATACTTCAAAATAGCCCTTCTTTTTAATCACATCCCTAATTCTCCAAAAAGCCCTTACTTCTAACAATAACCCTTATTTATTAACTAATATGAAGTGTTGGTTTTTATAGCACCCAATCCAAATGATTCATCATCTTTCATATTTTTCAATCTACCCCTACTATGCTCAAACTACGCCAACTTCTCTTAATACTTCAAAACAACACTTATTTTTAATCCTACCCCAAATTCTCTAAATAGCCCTTCCTTCCAACAATTACCCCTATGTTTTTTACTATTGTGAAGGATTGGTTTTTGCAGCACCTAGTTCTAACAATTCACCATCTTTTATATTCGTCGATCTACCCCTACTATGCTTAAACTACACCTACTTCTATTTATACTTCAAAACAACCCATCTTTTTAATCCTACAACTAATTCTCTAAATAGCCCTTACTTCCAATAATTACCCCTGTTTTTTAACTTCTATGAAGGATTGGTTTTTGTAGCACCCAGTCTAAATGATTCATCATTTTTCAAATTTTTCGATCTGTTCCTACTATGTTAAACTACCCATGCTTATCTTACTACTTCAAAACAGTCCTTGTTTTAAATCCTACAACCAATTCTCTAAATAGCCCTTACTCCCAAGTATTACCCATATATTCTAACTTCTGTGAAGGGTTGGTTTTTGCATCACCCAATCCAAATGATTCATCATCTTTCATATTTGTCGATCTACAACTACTATGATTAAACTACACCTACTTCTCTTAATACTTCAAAACAGTCCTTATTTTTAATCCTACCACTAATTATCTAAATGGATCTTTCTTCCAACAATCACCCCAATTTTTTAACTTCTGGAAAGGGGTGGTTTTTACAGTACCCAGTCTAAACGATTCATCAGCTTTCATGTTTTTCGATTAACCCCTACTATGCTTAAACTACCACTACTTCTTTTAATACTTTAAAACAGTCCTTCTTTTAAATCCTACCCCTAATTATCTAAATAGCTCTTACTTTCAATAATTACCCTTATTTTCTAACTACTTTGAAGAGTTGATTTTTGCAGCACCCAATTCAAATGATTCATTATCTTTCATATTTGTCGATCTACCAATACTATGCTTAAACTACCCCAACTTCCCTTAATACTTCAAAACAGTCCTTCTTTTTAATCCCAACCCTAATTCTCTAAATGACCCTTCCTTCTAACAATTACCTCTATTTTTTTACTATTGTGAAGGATTAATTTTTGCAGCATCCAATCCAAACAAGTAATCATCTTTCATATTCGTCGATCTACCCCTACTATGCCTAAACTACCCTTACTTCTCTTTATACTTGAAAACAACACTTCTTTTTTATCCTAACAATAATTCTCTAAATAGCCTACTTCCAACAATTATCCCTAGTTTTTTAACTTCTGTGAAGGGTTGGTTTTTGGAGTACGCAATCTAAATGATTCATCATCTTTCATATTTATCGATCTAACCCTACTACGCTTAAACTACCTCTACTTCTCTTAATACTTCAAAATAGCCCTTCTTTTTAATCCTATCCCTAATTCTCTAAAAAGCCCTTACTTCCAACAATTACCGCTATTTTTTAACTATTGCGAAGGGTTGGTTCAGCACCCAATCCAAATGATTCATCATCTATCATTATTGTCGATCTACTCCTACCATGCTTAAACTATCCCTACGTCTCTTGATTCTTTGAAATAGCCCTTCTTTTTAGTCATATCCCTAATTCTCTAAATATCCCTTCTTTTTATTCCTATCCCTAATTCCCTAAATAGCCCTTACTTCCAACAAATACTCTAATTTTTTAAGAACTATGAAGGGTTGGTTTTTGCAACACCCAATCCAAATGATTCATCATCTTTCATAATTGTCGATCAACCCCTACTATGCTTAAACTACCCATACTAATCTTAATACTTCGAAATAGTCCTTTTTTTAAATCCTACCCCTAATTCTCTAAACAGAACTTACTTCCAACAATTACCCTTATTTTTTAACTACTGTGAAGGGTTGGTTTTTATAGCACCCAATCCAAATGATTCATCATATTTCATATTTGTCGATCTACCCCTGCTGTGCTTAAACTACCGCAAATTCTCTTAATACTTCAAAACAACACTTCTTTTTAATCCAACACCTAATTCCCTAAATATCCCTTCCTTCCAACAACTACCCCTATTTTTTTACTATTGTGAAGGACTGGTTTTTGCAGCACCTAATCCAAACAATTCATCATCATTCATATTCGTCGATCTACCCCTACTATGCTTAAACTACCCCTACTTTTCTTTATACTTCAAAACAACCCTTCTTTTTACTCCTACCACTAATTCTCTGAATAGCCCTTACTTCTAAAAATTACACCTATTTATTAACTTCTGTGAAGGGTTGGTTTTTGGAGCACCTAATCCAAATGATTCTTCATCTTTCATATTTGTCGATAAACCTGTGTTATGCTTAAACTACCCCTAATTCTCTTAATACTTCAAAACAAAATTTATTTTTAATCCTACCCCTAATTCTTTAAATAACCCTTCTTTCTAATAGTTACCCCTATTTTTTAACTACTATGAAGGATTGGGTTTTGCAGCACCCAGTCCAAATGATTCATCATCTTTCATATTTGTTGATATACACCGGCTATTCTTAAACTATGCCTACTCCTCTTGATACTTCAAAACAATGCTACTTTTTGATCCTATCCCTAATTCTATAAATAGCCCTTACTTCCAAAAATTACCCCTATTTTTTAACCACGGTGAAGGGTTAGTTTTTGTAGCACCCAATCCAAATGATTCATCATCTCTCATATTTGTCGATCTACCCCTACTATGCTTAAACTACCCATACTTATCTTAATACTTCAAAACAATCCTTCTTTTAAATCCTATCCCTATCTCTCGAAATAGGCCGTACTTCCAACAATTATCCCTATTTTTTAACTTCTGTAAAGGGTTGGTTTTTGCAGCACCCAATCGAAATGATTCATCATCTTTCATACATGTCGATGTACCCCTACTATGCGAAAACTACCCCTACTTCTACTAATACTTCAAAACTTTCCTTCTTTTTGATCCTACCTCTAATTCTCTAAATATCCCTTACTTTCAACAATTACCCCTATTTTTTAACTTCTTTGAAGGGCTGGTTTTTGCAACACCCAATCTAAACGATTCATCATCTTTCATATTTGTCGGTCTACCCATAATATGCTTAAACTACCGCTACTTCTCCTAATACCTCAAAATAGCCCTTCTTTTTAATCCTATCCCTAATTCTCTAAGTAGCCCTTAGTTCCAATAATTACACTTGTTTTTTAACTTCTGTGAAGGGTTGGTTTTTGCAGCTCCTAATCCAAATGATTCATCATCTTTCATATTTATCGACCTACCCCTTCTATGCTTTAACTACCCCTACTTATCTTAATAATTCAAAACAGTCCTTCTTTTAAATCCTACCCCTAATTCTCTAAATATCCCTTAGTTCCAATAATTACACTTATTTTTTAACTTCTGTGAAGGGTTGGTTTTTGCAGCTCCCAATCCAAATGATTCATCATCTTTCATATTTATCGATCTACCCCTTCTATGCTTTAACTACCCCTACTTATCTTAATAATTCAAAACAGTCCTTCTTTTAAATCGTACCCCTAATTCTCTAAATATCCCTTACTTTCGACAATTACCCACATTTTTTAACTTCTGTGAAGGGTTGGTTTTTACAGCACCCAATCTAAATGATTCATCATCTTTCATATTTGTCGATCTACCCCTACTATGCTTGAACAACCCTTACTTATCTTAATACTTCAAAACAGTCCTTCTTTTAAATCCTACCCCTAATTCCCTAAATAGCCTTACTTCCACCAATTACCCTTATTATTTAACTACTGTGAACGGTTGGTTTTTACAGCACCCAATCCAAATGATTCATCATCTTTCGTATTTGTCGATCTACCCCTACTATGCTTAAACTACCCCTACTTCTCTTTATACTTCAAAACAACCCTTATTTTTAATCCTACCATTAATTATCTAAATAGCCCTTACTTCCAAAATTTACTCCTATTTTTTCACTTCTGTGAAGGTTTGGTTTTTGGAGCACCCAATCCAAATGAATCATCATCATTTATATTTGCCGATCTACCCCTACTATGCTTAAACTACCCCTACTTCTCTTAATACTTCAAAACAATTCTTCTTTTTAATCCTATCCCTAATTCTCTAAATAGCCCTTCTTTCCAACAATTACCACTATTTTTTAACTACTGTGAAGGACTGGTTTTTGTAGCACCCAATCCAATCGATTCATCATCTTTCATATTTGTCGATCTACCCCTACTATGCTTAAACTACCATTACTTCTCTTAATACTACAAAACAACGCTTCTTTTTAATCCTACCCCTATTTCTCTAAATATCCCTTACTTCCAATAATTATCCATATTTTTTTAACTTCTGTGAAGGTTTGGTTTTTATAGCACCCAATCCTAATTATTCATCATCTTTCATATTTGTCGATCTACCCCTACTATGGTTAAACTACCCATACTTATCTTAATACTTCAAAATAGTCCTTCTTATAAATCCTACCGCTTGTTCTCTAAATAGCCATTACTTCCAACAATTATCCCTATGTTTTAAATTCTGTTAAGGGTTGGTTTTTGCAGGAACCAATCCAAATGAATGATCATCTTTCATATTTGTCGATCTACCCCTATAATGCTTAAACTACCCCCTACTTCTCTTAATACTTCAGAACAATCCATCTTTTTAATCCTGCCTACAATTCTCTAAATAGCCCTTACTTCCAACAATTACCCCTATTTTTTAACTTCTGTGAAAGGGTTGGTTTTCGCATCACCCAATCTAAACGATTCATGATCTTTCATGTTTGTTGATCTACTAATACAATGCTTAAACTACCCCTACTTCTTTTAATACTTCAAACTTGCCCTTTTTTTTAATTCTACCCCTAATTATTTAAATAGCCCTTAGTTCCAACAATCATCCTTATTTTTTACTACTGTGAAGGGTTGTTTTTTGCTGCATTCAATTCAAATGATTCATCTTTTTTCATATTTGCCGATCTATCACTACTATGCTTAAACTACCCTTACTTATCTTAATACTTCAAAACAGTCAATCTCTTAAATCCTACCCCTAATTCTCTAAATAGCCCTTTCTTTAAACAATCACCCATATTTTTTAAATTTGTAAAGGGTTGGTTTTTGCATCATCCAATCCAAATGATTCATCATCTTTCATATTTGTCGATCTACCCCTACTATGCTTAAACTACCCCTACTTATCTTAATACTTCAAAACAGTCCTTTTTTAAATCCTACCCCTAATTATCTAAACAACCCTTACATCCCACAATTTCCCTTATTTTTTAACTACTGTGAAGGGTTGGTTTTTACAGCACCCAATCCAAATGATTCATCATCTTTCATATTTGTCGATCTACCCCTGCAACACTAAAACTACCCCAACTTCTCTTAATACTTCAAAACAGCCCTTCTTTTTAATCCTACCCCTAATTTTCTAAATAGCCCTTCATTCCAACAACTAACCTTGTTTTTTTAATTATTGTGAAGGACTGGTTTTTGCAGCACCTAATCCAAACAATTCGTCATCTTTCATATTCGTCGATCTACCCCTACCATGCTTAAACTACCCCTACTTTTCTTTATACTTCAAAACAACCCTTCTTTTTAATCCTACCACTAATTCTATAAATAGCCCTTACATCCAACAATTACACCTATTTTTTAACTTCTGTTAAGGGTTGGTTTTTGGAGCACCTAATCCAAATGTTTCATCATCTTTCATATTTGTCGATCTAACCCTGTTATGCTTAAACTGCCCCTACTTCTCTTAGTACTTCAGAACAAAACTTATTTTTAATCCTACCCCTAATTCTCAAAATAACCCTTATTTCCAACAGTTACCCCTATTATTTAGCTATTGTGAAGGATTGGGTTTTGCAACACCCAATCTAAATGATTCATCATCTTTAATATTAGTTGATCTACCCCAACTATGCTTAAACTACGCCTACTCCTCTTAATACTTCAAAACAATGCTTCTTTTTGATTCTATACCTAATTCTATAAATATCCCTTACTTCCAACAATTACCCCTATTTTTTAACCTCTGTGAAGGGTTGGTTTTTGTACCACCCAATCCAAATGATTCATCATCTTTCATATTTGTCGATCTACCCCTACTGTGCTTAAACTACCCAAACTTATCTTAATACTTCAGAACAGTCTTTCTTTGAAATCCTACCCTAATTCTCTAAATAAGCCATACTTCCAACAATTATCCCTATTTTTTAACTTCTTTGAAGGGTTGGATTTTGCAGCAACCAATCTAAAAGATTCATCATCTTTCAAACTTGTCGATGTACCCCTACTATGCTTAAAATACCCCTACTTCTCTTAAGACTTCAAAACAGTCCTTATTTTTAATCCTACCTCTAATTCTCTAAATATCACTTACTTCCAACAATTACCTCTATTTTTTAACTTCTATGAAGGGTTGGTTTTCGCATCACCCAATCTAAACGATTCATCATCTTTCATATTTGTCGGTCTACCCCTACTATGCTTAAACTACCCCTAATTCTCCTAATACTTCAAAAATATCCCTTCTTTTTAATCATATACCTAATTCTCTAAATAGCCCTTAGTTCCAAAAATTACACTTATTTTTTAACTTCTGTGAAGCGTTAGTTTTTGCAGCACCCAATCCAAATGATTCATCATCTTTCATATATATCGATCTACCCCTTCTGTGCTTAAACTATCCCTACTTATCTTAATTCTTCAAAACAGTCCTTCTTTTAAAACCTACCCCTAATTCTCTAAATAGCCCTTACTTTCAACAATTATCCATATTTTTTAACTTCTGTGAAGAGTTGGTTTTTGCAGCACCCAATCTAAATGATTCATCATCTTTCATATTTCTCGATCTACCCCTACTATACTTAACCCCTACTTATCTTAATATTTCAAAACAGTCCTTCTTTTAAATCCTACCCCTAATTTTCTAAATAGTCCTTACTTCCAACAATTACCCTTATTTTTAAACTATAGTGAAGGGTAGGTTTTTACAGCACCCAATCGAAATGATTTATCATCTTTCATATTTGTCGATCTACCCCTACTATGCCTAAACTATTGTGAAGGGTAGGTTCTTTTAAACAATTACCTCTACATTTTACCTACTATGAAGGATCGGTTTTTGCAGCACCCAATCCAAATTATTCATCATCTTTCATATTTGTCGATCTACCCCTATTATGCTTAAACTACCCCTACTTCTCTTAATACTTCAAAACAACGCTTCTTTTTAGTCCTATCCCTAATTCTCTAAATGTAACAACCCGTATTTTTGAATAACATGTTATAACATAAATGGAGGAAGAATTAAACTTTAAAATCTGAATCAAGGGAAACGGGCTATGCCATTGCGTTCGTCTCGGAAGAATACGCGAAATAGAGTCCGAGTTTTCGAAAATTGGAGTCCGTATGACCAAGATATGACCTCGCGAACTTTCACGAAAAATTCCCAAATTAAAGTATACTTAATTAAGTGAAATGGGTTGCGCAGAGAAATATATAGATATTGATATATATATATATAATTGAAAATTAAATAAATAAATATGCAAAAATGTTCAAAACAGCGAATTGGGAGAGGGGAATAACCGAACCGGCCGATTTTTGAGGTCGACCCGAGCTCGCTGGGTCGACTAGGGGTTAATCCAGGGTGTTTGGCTGTCAACCCGTGGGCCGATTCGCTCAAATGCAGATTTTGCATTTGAATGGTTCTCATGGTTCATCTTTAATCTAAAGGCCCTAGATGGTTCCTAGACTTGACTTCCTCCCCAAGACATGCTTTGATGGCTTGGATTGAACTAGGGTTTAATCCTATGGCCTAAAACACTTGCCTAATCTATAAATAAGACCCTAACCTACCCTAAAATCATCATTATTCATCCTAGCAACTAAACTATGGCAAAATCAATCCTCTCATGGCCTCCACTCTCTTCATCAAATTCCTAAATAAATTTGTAAGTGATTTTCCATGCATACAAGTGTATTTAGACTTGTATGATCATCATTAGCTTGCATTCAAGTCAAGTTTCTCTATTGGCATCATAAAGGAAGAGTTTTGATCAATTTTGCTTGCATTTTTGGGATTTAATTGGTTGCATAAGGGTTTTCTTACATTTGCTATACTCATTTGAGTCCGCATAAGCATTGTAAGCCCTATTCCTTTCATACTTAAACTCTAAAGTTAAATGTATGATATGCAAGTTTATTATGGTGAGTTATGCAAGTTAAAATGTTGTAATATGCAAGTTTACTATGCTAAGATATGCAAGTTGTCATATGCAAGTTAATATGCAAGTTTACTATGCTAAGATATGCAAGTTATCATGTTGTAATATGCAAGTTTGTTATGCAAGTGTCATATGATATGCAAGTATGTTATGCAAGTTTGGGATGGTCATATGGTTCATGTTGTCATGTTATGCAAGCTTATCTTGAGTATGTGAACATAAAGCTTCAAGCTTTATGCCAAAGGTTGCATTTTGGCAACATGTAAGTTATCATATCACTTAGGATAACTTGCATGTGAGGCTAAATGCGTACTTATGGCCATTTCTACATGTCATTTAGCACCATGTATCATGAATATGCCAAGTTTGGTTTTATGAGGCCTAGTAATGTAATATGCAAGTGTATGAACACATGAACACTTCATATGCCACCATGTTTAACTTGTGGCTTCAACCC
Source organism: Allium sativum (assembly GCA_030737875.1). Taxonomy (NCBI): domain Eukaryota; kingdom Viridiplantae; phylum Streptophyta; class Magnoliopsida; order Asparagales; family Amaryllidaceae; genus Allium; species Allium sativum. The sequence continues at coordinate 268,037,217 of CM060924.1, forward strand.
CTTTATGTCATGATTATGCCAAGTTCTCTCTTTCTATCCTTTATGCGCTATGGCGATATGTAAGCGATGGGATTGCGTTGGGGTTGGGTAAACTTAAAAGACATAAAAGCATAAGCTTGGGAATTTACCTATTAAGTTAGGTCAACCCATTGGGAATTTACCTATTAAGTTAGGTCTACCCAATTGCTTGAAAATTTGTAATATGTTTTGGAAACATGATGGACATGACACTTAGCAAAGATAAGTGTGACCAACTCGAGGTTGGGGTGAGTTTGTAGTGCAAACCTACCCGGAACCGACCGGCCTAACTAGTTGCTACAAACAATAGGACCCAATGTGAGAAGTTGGTCATGTTGTACCTTGAACCCGAGGTTAGACCAAGTTGTGGTGTAAAGCTACCCGGAACCGACCGGCTTAACTAGTAACCGCAACAAAGTCTAATGTGAGAGGTTAAGGCGCATTAATTAATTAATTAATGCTACATGATAAGGTTAAGAAAATCTGACTTATGACACTTAACCGATCTGAACTCGGTAAGTTAACGGGGTTAAGTTAACCTACACTTTACGAATCTGAACTCGGTAATTTAACGGGGTTGAGTTGAACTATACTTAACCAATCTAACTCAGTAATTTGGTAAGACTGAGAACCAATTTGATACCTGGTCTGGATAAACTAACTTGATCGATAAATTAAACGAACCTGTTTTGCGGATCTGTAGGACCCACACCAAGTTAGGCAAGTTTGTAAATCTGTTATCTGATCCGTTAGTCTGAAAACTGATCGTCTGAACCTGGTATGTCTGAGCTCTGTTAATAAGTTAATCTGAATCTGATAGTCTGGGGACACAAGGGGGAATACTTGTGTCATCTGTTGTTTGGGACCCATATTACTCAGTAACCCTTTCTGGTATCAAAACTTTAACCCAACTATAGGTAGGGTCCGGGCACGCTTACTGAACTAATTATAAGTGGTTCATTTTGATAATGGCGATGGGTGTTGATGGTGCGTTCCAACCGGGTCATGTGCGTGCATGGATCCCGGTCTGCCTCTGAGGATGTAAGACGCCGTGACATCTGTAAATATGCCTGTGCCAATTGGTTGCCACTTTAGGGAGTGATACACCCTATCGTGGGGCCGACACAGGGTATTTATGTATTAGGGAGCCGATCGCTTTGGTAGGATTTAGGGTACACTTAGTTCTGTCTGGTTCTGTTGGTACCGTCTTTTTTGTTGGGTGGCAACACCCGTCTGTTTCTGCCTGGTACCGTTCTGTTAGGGTGGTAAAGGCCCATTATAGTTAGCATTCCGTTTCTGTACCTTATCTGTTAGGGTGGTAAAGGCCCATTATTGTCAGCATTCCGTTTCTGCACTTTACCTGTTGGGATGGTAAAAGCCCATTTTTCAAAAACTCTATTTCTGTATGGACCATTCTGTTCTGTTCTGTTTCGATATGAACATTGGGGTAACACCTAATCCTGTTATACTAGAATTGGTACCAAGAAGTTGGATCTCGGTTTGAGTCAAACACCTGATACTGGGCCAAGTTTAGGCCAAGGGATAAATTCTTGATTATACATGACATGTTAGAATGCTAATACACCTGTGGTGCAAAATCTTAATCCTGATTATGCGATGACAGCTTTATCTACCTTGATAGTTAATTATCATGCTAGTAAGTTGTTATCCTTATGTTCATACCTGCTGCTCATGCAAGTTAACTTTATCAGTTTACATTGATTGTAGTAGGGCTTACTCAGTCTTTTTGACTGACCTGTTTTCTTTCGCCTCTTTTCTTCCGTTTCCCCCCCCCCAAGGTTTACAGGGTGGGAATACCGGTACTTAGCTTGGATCTTGGCTGCTTTTCTTGGATAGCTCATGTATGCTTTGGAGTTGAGATTGCTATGGTTTTCTACTTTGGGAATAGCTACTTTATGTTTTTCTTTTCAGATTCCAGTTTTATGTACTAGACTTGTTTATTTGGAAAATTGACATTATGTTGTACCAGACTTGTTTTGAAATAGTTTAAAATCTTCCGCTGTTTTATCTATGTTATTTACTCTGTTTACATATATACATATGTTCTTGTTCTGCCTTGATATATCATTATGCATGTTTACCTGATTCAAACGCCCCTCCAAAGTCAAAGTGCTTGCAAGAGCCACCCTGGCGGAGGCGGGGTGTTACATTTGGTATCGGAGCATATGGTTTACGAGAAGGGACAAAAAGGTTTTTAAAACTTTTGGAAAACTATTTTCAAAACCAAGTATAAAGTATTTTCCAAAGAAAAGTCTAGTTTATTTTAAAGCCTATTCCCCAAAAGCCAGTAGCACAATCCTTAGTTATCAATTCTTAGTTTCCTCGTTCTGAATCTATCTTTTCCTTCGTTTCAGTATGGCTGATAGCTTTGTTATCCCAGAGGGAGTGCAAGTTCCTGTTTGGTATAGGAGACTTATGGAGGCTAGGGCAACCGAAGCCGGCCCCGCAAATGTTACTCCTCCTCCGGTGGTTAATATTCCTCCTCCTCCTGTCGCTAATGTTCCTCCTCCACCGGTTGCTGAGGTTCCTCTTCCTCCTCCCCCTCAGCATCCTCAGGTTGACTTCGCAAAGACTTGCAAAGATTTCAAAGCAATGGGTGGCAAGAACTTTCAAGGCACTGAGACTTTTGTAGAGGCTAGAAATTGGTTGAAAAAGACCGAGGATTTGTTTGCTATCTTTGGGTTAGACGATCAGAGGAAGCTCTTGTTGGCGGTTTGGCTTATGAAGGATGAAGCCGCTTATTGGTGGGAAGTCACCAATGGTACTAGGCCTGTTGAGACTTGGGACGATTTCAGGGCAAGGTTCATGCTTAAGTTCCTGTCTTCTACTGAAGAAAATTTGCAAATGGAAAGGTTTATTGCTTTGAAGCAAGGAGACATGTCTGTTAAAGAATATGTGAACAAGTTTAATCAGTTAGCTCGTTTTGGCTTGGATATGGTGAGTACTACTCAGAAGAAGGCTCTTCGTTTTGCTAGAGGATTGAATGAGCCATTACAGGAATTAGCCATGTCTCATGTGCCCATGGGGGCCACGTTTGAGAGTTTTGTAGATATGGCCATACTCAATGAAGAGAACAAGAGTGCAAAGAAGGAGGTTAAGGCGAATGAGTCTCAAAACAAGAAAACGGGACCCAAAAAGGAAATGCAAAAGAAGGAGGAGAAGTCTGAAGATAAGAAGGAAAAGAAGTGCTTTACTTGTGGAAGCTCAACTCATCTAAACAAGGATTGCAGAAAGAGGAAGGGCACTTGCTTCAACTGTGGAGAGATGGGACACTTCACTAGGGACTGCCCGAAGAAGAAAGGGACTACAACAGAAGGAGCGGTGAATACTCGCATGGCGGGTGAATAGATTAGGGCTAGAAAAATTTGTCTGTAGGATGTTTAATTTTCCTTGTCTGATTTTCCGTATGAAACTCTTTTTCTGGTATTTTGATTCTGTAATGGAAACTTAGTACTTTAATGCTAGTCTTGCTTCTGATCTGGTAATAGTCTCAAACTCCCTGAGAGTTATAACTCATCTGTTTGTGATAAATTGGGATTTGAGAGTATCTGTGACTATGACGAGTACATTCTGGGTTTCTACCATGCTTAGTTTCCTAAGAATCATTTGGGGAAAAATCTGATATGTACTAGTAATCTGTAAGTATATGTACCAAGTTTTTGTTTTATCGGTACTCGCTTCCATCACTCGACTGTATCTTGTGGAGATAGGAATCTCATGGATGTAAACATGTGTTTGAGACATGTTATGGTTGATGGTTGCAAGTGGATGCAAGTGGTTGCTAGTGGTTGCTCGTGGATGCATAAACACACACTAGGCACTAGATCGGCTTGAAATACACTCTCATATTGCATATGGACATGTGTACATTTTCGATTCTTATGGTTGCAAGATGGTTAATTCAGCACATGGATGTTGCATGCGGACGAATGTTTGTGCACTCATATAGTATTATGTGATTAGGACTATTTGCATACATAATGGATTCATTTCACTAACATACTTTGCATTGATGATCTTTGCATTAGATAAGAACATATACACACACCTTTTGCATATGTTCATACCGCATTAGAACCTTTTAAGGACAATGATTGCTCGTGGATGATGTTTTGAGTAGATGGATGATGGATGGTAGGATACGTTCTTTCTAACTTGGAGATTTCGGGGACGAAATCCTTTAAGGAGGGAAGAATGTAACAACCCGTATTTTTGAATAACATGTTATAACATAAATGGAGGCTGAATTAAACAGTAAAATCTGAATCAAGGGAAACGGGCTATGCCATTGCGTTCGTCTCGGAAAAATACGCGAAATAGAGTCCGAGTTTTCGAAAATTGGAGTCCGTATGACCAAGATATGGCCTCGCGAACTTTCACGAAAAATTCCCAAATTAAAGTATACTTAATTAAGTGAAATGGGTTGCGCAGAGAAATATATAGATATTTATATATATATATAATTGAAAATTAAATAAATAAATATGCAAAAAATGTTCAAAACAGCGAATTGGGAGAGGGGAATAACCGAACCGGCCGATTTTTGAGGTCGACCCGAGCTCGTTGGGTCGACTAGGGGTTAATCCAGGGTGTTTGGCTGTCAACCCGTGGGCCGATTCGCTCAAATGCAGATTTTGCATTTGAATGGTTCTCATGGTTCATCTTTAATCTAAAGGCCCTAGATGGTTCCTACACTTGACTTCTTCCCCAAGACATGCTTTGATGGCTTGGATTGAACTAGGGTTTAATCCTATGGCCTAAAACACTTGCCTAATCTATAAATAAGACCCTAACCTACCCTAAAATCATCATTATTCATCCTAGCAACTAAACTATGGCAAAATCAATCCTCTCATATCCTCCACTCTCTTCATCAAATTCCTAAATAAATTTCTAAGTGATTTTCCATGCATACAAGTGTATTTAGACTTGTATGATCATCATTAGCTTGCATTCAAGTCAAGTTTCTCTATTGGCATCATAAAGGAAGAGTTTTGATCAATTTTGCTTGCATTTTTGGGGTTTAATTGGTTGCATAAGGGTTTTCTTACATTTTCTATACTCATTTGAGTCCGCATAAGCATTGTAAGCCCTATTCCTTTCATACTTAAACTCTAAAGTTAAATGTATGATATGCAAGTTTATTATGGTGAGTTATGCAAGTTAAAATGTTGTAATATGCAAGTTAATATGCAACTTTACTATGCTAAGATATGCAAGTTGTCATATGCAAGTTAATATGCAAGTTTACTATGCTAAGATATGCAAGTTATCATGTTGTAATATGCAAGTTTGTTATGCAAGTGTCATATGATATGCAAGTATGTTATGCAAGTTTGGGATGGTCATATGGTTCATGTTGTCATGTTATGCAAGCTTATCTTGGGTATGTGAACATAAAGCTTCAAGCTTTATGCCAAAGGTTGCATTTTGGCAACATGTAAGTTATCATATCACTTAGGATAACTTGCATGTGAGGCTAAATGCGAACTTATGGCCATTTCTACATGTCATTTAGCACCATGTATCATGAATATGCCAAGTTTGGTTTTATGAGGCCTAGGAATGTAATATGCAAGTGTATGAACACATGAACACTTCATATGCCACCATGTTGAACTTGTGGCTTCAACCCCTTTATGTCATGATTATGCCAAGTTCTCTCTTTCTATCCTTTATGCGCTATGGCGATATGTAAGCGATGGGATTACGTTGGGGTTGGGCAAACTTAAAAGAAATAAAAGCATAAGCTTGGGAATTTACCTATTAAGTTAGGTCTACCCATTGGGAATTTACCTATTAAGTTAGGTCTACCCAATTGCTTGAAAATTTGTAATATGTTTTGGAAACATGATGGACATGACACTTAGCAAAGATAAGTGTGACCAACTCGAGGTTGGGTTGAGTTTGTAGCGTAAACCTACCCGGAACCGACCGGCCTAACTAGTCGCTACAAACAATAGGACCCAATGTGAGAAGTTGGTCATGTTGTACCTTGAACCCGAGGTTAGACCAAGTTGTGGTGTAAAGCTACCCGGAACCGACCGGCTTAACTAGTAACCGCAACAAAGTCTAATGTGAGAGGTTAAGGCGCATTAATTAATTAATTAATGCTACATGATAAGGTTAAGAAAATCTGACTTATGACACTTAACCAATCTGAACTCGGTAAGTTAACGGGGTTAAGTTAACCTACACTTAACCAATCTGAACTCGGTAAATTAACGGGGTTAAGTTAACCTACACTTAACCAATCTGAACTCGGTAATTTAACGGGGTTGAGTTGAACTATACTTAACCAATCTAACTCAGTAATTTGGTAAGACTGACAACCAATTTGATACCTGGTCTAGATAAACTAACTTGATCGATAAATTAAACGAACCTGTTTTGCGGATCTGTAGGACCCACACCAAGTTAGGCAAGTTTGTAAATCTGTTATCTGATCCGTTAGTCTGAAAACTGATCGTCTGAACCCGGTATGTCTGAGCTCTGTTAATAAGTTAATCTGAATCTGATAGTCTGGGGACACAAGGGGGAATACTTGTGTCATCTGTTGTTTGGGACCCATATTAGTCAGTAACCCTTTCTGGTATCAAAACTTTGACCCAACTGTAGGTAGGGTCCGGGCACGCTTACTGAACTAATTATAAGTGGTTCATTCTGATAATGGCGATGGGTGTTGATGGTGCGTTCCAACCGGGTCATGTGCGTGCATGGATCCCGGTCTGCCTCTGAGGATGTAAGACGCCGTGACATCTGTAAATATGCATGTGCCAATTGGTTGCCACTTTAGGGAGTGATACACCCTATCGTGGGGCCGACACAGGGTATTTATGTATTAGGGAGCCGATCGCTTGGGTAGGATTTAGGGTACACTTAGTTCTGTCTGGTTCTGTTGGTACCGTCTGTTTTGTTGGGTGGCAACACCCGTCTGTTTCTGCGTGGTACCGTTCTGTTAGGGTGGTAAAGGCCCATTATAGTTAGCATTCCGTTTCTGTACCTTATCTGTTAAGGTGGTAAAGGCCCATTATTGTTAGCATTCTGTTTCTGCACTTTACCTGTTGGGATGGTAAAAGCCCATTTTTCCAAAACTCTATTTCTGTATGGACCATTCTGTTCTGTTCTGTTTCGATATGAACATTGGGGTAACACCTAATCCTGTTATACAAGAATTGGTACCAAGAAGTTGGATCTCGGTTTGAGTCAAACACCTGATACTGGGCCAAGTTTAGGCCAAGGGATAAATTCTTGATTATACATGACATGTTAGAATGCTAATACACCTGTGGTGCAAAATCTTAATCCTGATTATGCGATGACAGCTTTATCTACCTTGATAGTTAATTATCATGCTAGTAAGTTGTTATCCTTATGTTCATACCTGCTGCTCATGCCAGTTAACTTTATCAGTTACATTGATTGTAGTAGGGCTTACTCAGTCTTTTTGACTGACCTGTTTTTTTTCGCCTCTTTTCTTCCGTTTCTCCCCCCCCCCCAGGTTTACAGGGTGGGAATACCGGTACTTAGCTTGGATCTTGGCTGCTTTTCTTGGATAGCTCATGTATGCTTTGGAGTTGAGATTGCTATGGTTTTCTACTTTGGGAATAGCTACTTTATGTTTTTCTTTTCAGCTTCCAGTTTTATGTACTAGACTTGTTTATTTGGAAAATTGACATTATGTTGTACCAGACTTGTTTTGAAATAGTTTAAAATCTTCTGCTGTTTTATCTATGTTATTTACTCTGTTTACATATATACATATGTTCTTGTTCTGCCTTGATATATCATTATGCATGTTTACCTGATTCAAACGCCCCTCCAAAGTCAGAGTGCTTGCAAGAGCCACCCTGGCGGAGGCGGGGTGTTACACTAAATAGCCCTTACTTCCAAAAATTACCCCTATTATTTTACTTCTGTGAAGGGTTGGTTTTTGTATCACCCAATCCAAATGATTCATCATTTTTCAAATTTGCCGATCTACCCGTACTATGCTTAAACTACACATATTTATCTTAATACTTCAAAACAGTCCTTCTTTTAAATCCTACCCCTAATTCTCTAAACAGGCCTTACTTCCAACAATTCCCCTTATTTTTTATCATCTTTGAAGGGTTGGTTTTTGCAGCACCCAATCCAAATGATTCATCATCTTTCATATTTGTTGATCTACCCTTACTATGCTCAAACTACCCTACTTCTCTTAATACTTAAAAACAGTCCTTCATTTTAATCCTACCCCTAATTATCTAAATAGCCTTTCCTTCCAACAATTACCCTTATTTTTTTACTATTGTGAAGGATTGGTTTTCGCGGCACTTAATCCAAACAATTCATCATCTTTCATATTCGTCGATCTCCCCCTACTATACTTAAACTACCCTTACTTCTCTTTATACTTCAAAACAATCCTTTTTTTTATTCCTACCACTAATTCTCTAAATAGACCTTACTTCCAACAATTACCCCTATTTTTTAACTTCTATGAAGGGTTCATTTTTGTAGCACCCTGTCCAAATGATTCATCATCTTTCATATTTGTCGATCTACTCCTACTATGCTTAAACTACACTTATTTTTCTGAATACTTCAAAACAACCCTTATTTTTAATCCTACCCTAATTCTCTAAATAACCCTACTTTCCAACAATTAATCCTATTTTTTAACTACCATGATGGATTGGTTTTTGTAGCACCTAATCCACACTATTCATCATATTTCATATTTGTCGATATACTCCTACTATGCTTAAACTACCCCTACTTCTATTAATACTTGGAAACAACGGTTCTTTTTAATACTATCCCTTATTCTCTAAATAGCCCTTACTTCCAACAATTACCCCTATCTTTTAACTTCTATGAAGGGTTCACTTTTGTAGCACCCGGTCCAAATGATTCATCATCTTTCATGTTTGTCGATCTACCCCTACTATGCTAAAACTACCTATAATTATCTTAATACTTCAAAACAACCCTTCTTTTAAGTCCTACCCCTAATTATCTAAATAGGCCTTACTTGCAAGAATTACCCCTATTTTTTAACTTCTGTGAAGGGTTGGTTTTTGCAGCACCCAGTCCAAATGATTCACCATCTTTCATATTTGTCGATCTACCCCTACTATGTTTAAACTACCTCTACTTGTCTTAATACTTCAGAACAGTCCATCTTTTTAATCCTACCTGTAATTCTCTAAATAGCCCTTACTTCCAACAATTACGCCTATTTTTTAACTTCTATGAGGGGTTGGTTTTTGCATCACCCAATCTAAACGATTCATCATCTTTCATATTTGTCGATGTAACCTTACTATGCTTAAACTACCACTACTTCTCTTCACACTTATAATTAACCCATCTTTTAAATCTTATCCCTGATTCTCTAAATAGCCCTTAGTTCCAAAAATTACCCTTATTTTTTAACAACTTTGAAGGTTTGGTTTTTGCAGCACCCAATCCAAATGATTCATCATCTTTCATATTTGTCGATCTACCCCTACTATGCTTAAACTACCCCTACTTATCTTAATAGTTCAAAAAAATCTTTCTTTTAAATCCTACCCCTAATTCTCTAAATAGCCCTTACTTCCAACAATTACCCCTATTTTTTAATTTTTGTGAAGGTTTGGTTTTTGCAGCACCCAATCCAAATGATTCATCGTATTTCATATTTGTCGATCTACCCCTACTATGCTCAAACTACCCCTACTTATCTTAATACTTCAAAATAGTCCTTCTGTTAAATCCTACCACTAATTCTCTAAATAGTCCTTACTTCCAACAATTACCTTTATTTTTTAACTAGTGTGAAGGGTTGGTTTTTGCAGCACCCTTTCCAAATGATTCATCATCTTTTATATTTGTCGATCTACCCCTACTATGCTTAAACCACCCCAACTTCCCTTAATACTTCAAACCAACCCTTCTTTTGAATCCTACCCCTAATTCTCTAAATCGCTCTTCATTCCAACAATTATGCCTATTTTTTTACTATTGTGAAGGATTGGTTTTTGCTGCACCTAATCCAAACAATTCATCATCTTTCGTATTCGTCGATCTATCCCTACTATGTTTAAACTACCCCTAATTGTATTTATACTTCAAAACAACCCTTCGTTTTGAACCTACCACTAATCCCCTAAATAGCCCTTACTCCCAATAATTACCCCTATTTTTTTGTTTATGTGAACGGTTGGTTTTTTGAGCACCTAATCCAAATGATTTATCGTCTTTCATACTTGTCGATCTACCCTACTTTGCTTAAACTACCACTACTTCTCCCAATACTTCAAAAAAAACCCTTATTTTTAATCCTACCCCTAACTCTCTAAATATCCCTTCTTTCCAACAATTACCCCTACTTTTTAACTACTGTGAAGGATTGGTTTTTGCAGCACCCAATCCAAACGATTCATCATCTTTCATATTTGTCGATCTACCGCTACTATGCTTAAACTACCCCTACTTCTTTTAATACTTCAACACAGCCCTTCTTTTTAATCCAACCCTAATTCTCTAAATAGCCCTTCCTTCCTACAATTACCTCTATTTTTTTGCTATTGTGAAGGATTGGTTTTTGCAGCACCCAATCCGAACAATTCATCATCTCTCATATTCGTCGATCTACCCATGCTATGCTTAAACTACCACTACTTCTCTTTATACTTCAAACAACGCTTCATTTTGATCCTACAACTAATTCTCTAAATTGCCCTTACTTCGAACAATTACCCCTATTTTTTAATTTCTGTGAAGGGTTGGTTTTTGGAGCACACAATCCAAATAATTCATCATCTTTCATATTTGTCGATCTACCCTTATTATTCTTAAACTACCACTACTTCTCTTAATACTTCAAAACAACCCTTATTTTTAATCCTACCCCGAATTCTCTCAGTATCCCTTCTTTCCAACAATTAACTCTACTTTTAAATTACTGTGTAGGATCGGCTTTTGCAGCACCCAATCCAAACGATTCATCATCTTTCATATTTGTTGATCTAAACCTACTATGCTTAAACTACCCCTACTTCTCTTAATACTTCAAAACAACGCTTCTTTTTAATCCTATCCCTAATTCCATAAATAACACTTACTTCCAACAATTACCCCTATTTTTTACTTCTGTGAAGGGTTTGGATTGGTTTTGTAGCAACCAATCCAAATGATTCATCATTTTTCATATTTATCGTTCTACCCCTACTATGCTTAAACTACCCATACTTATCTTAATACTACAAAATAGTCCTTCTTTTAAATCCTACCCCTAATTCTCTAAGTAGGCCTTACTTCCAACAATTACTCCAATTTATTAACTTCTGTGAATGGTTGGTTTTTGAATCACCCAATCCAAACGATTCATCATCTTTCATATTTATCGATCTACCCCGACTATGCTTAAACTACCCACATTTGTCTTAATACTTCAAAATAGTCCTTCTTTAAATCCTACCCCTAATTCTATAAATAGGCCATACTTCCAACAATTATCCCCATTTTCTAAGTTCTGTGAAGGGTTGGTTTTTGCAGCACCCAATCCAAACGATTCATCATCTTTCATAGTTGTCGATCTACTCCTACTATGCTTAAACTACCCCTTCTTCTCTTAATACTTCAAAACAGTCCTTCTTTTTAATCCTACCTCTAATTTCCTAAATAGCCCTTACTTCTGACAATTACCCCTATTTTTTAACTTTTGTGAAGGGTTGGTTTTTGCAGCACCCAATCTAAACGATTCATCATCATTCATATTTGTTGGTCTACCCCTACAATGCTTAAACAACCCCTACTTCTCTTAAACTTAAAAATAGCCCTTCTTTTTAATCCTACCGCTAATTCTCTAAATAGCCCTTACATCCAACAATTACCCCTATTTTTTAACTTCTGTGAAGGGTTGGTTTTTGTAGCAACCAATACAAATGATTCATCATCTTTCATGTTTGTCGATCTACCCCTACTATGTTAAAACTACCCATACTAATCTTAATACTTCAAAACAATCCTTCTTTTAAGTCCTACCCCTAATTCTCTAAATAGGCCTTACATCCAACAATTACCCCTATTTTTTAACTTCTGTGAAGGAGTGGTTTTTGCAGCACCCAATACAAATGATTCATCATCTTTCATATTTGTCGATCTACCCCAACTATGCTTAAACTACCCCTACTTCTCTTAATACTTCGAAACAGTCTTTCTTTTTAATCCTACGTGTAATTCTCTAAATAGCCCTTACTTCTGATAATTACCCCTATTTTTTAACTTCTGTGAGGGGTTGGTTTATGCATCACCCAATCTAAACTATTCATCATCTTTCGTATTTTTCGATCTACCCCTACTATGCTTAAACTACCCTCACTTCCCTTAATACTTCAAAACATCCCTTCTTTTTAATACTATCCCTAATTCTCTAAATAGCCCTTAGTGCCAAAAATTAACCTTATTTTTTAACAACTGTGATGGGTTGGTTTTTGCAGCACCCAATCCAAATGATTCATCATCTTTCATATTTGTCGATCTACCCCTATTATGCATAAACTACCCCTACTTATCTTAATACTTCAAAACAATCCTTCTTTTAAATCCTACCCCTAAACCTCTAAATAGCCCTTACTTCCAACAGTTACCCCTATTTTTTAATTTCTATGAAGGGTTGGCTTTTGCAGCACCCAATCCAAATTGTTCGTCGTATTTCATATTTGTCGATCTACCCCAACTATGCTCAAACTACCCCTACTTATCTTAATACTTCAAAACAGTCCTTCTTTTAAATCCTACCCCTAATTCTCTAAATATCCCTTACTTCCAATAATTACCTATATTTTTTAACTAGTGTGAAGGGTTGGTTTTTGCAGCACCCAATCCAAATGATTCATCGTCTTTTATATTTGTCGATCTACCTCTACTAAGCTTAAACCACCCCAACTTCTCTTAATATTGCAAGACAACCCTTCTTTTTAATCCTACCCCAAATTCTCTAAATATTCCTTCCTTCCAACAATTATGCCTATTTTTTACTATTGTGAAGCATTGGTTTTTCCAACACCTAATCCAAACAATTCATCATCTTACGTATTCGTCGATCTACCCCTACTATGCTTTAACTACCCCTACTTCTCTTTATACTTCAAAACAACCCTTCATTTTGAACCTACCACTAACCCCTAAATAGCCCTTACTTCCAATAATTACCCATATTTTTCAATTTCTGTGAAGGTATGGTTTTTGGAGCACCCAAACCAAATGATTAATCGTCTTTCATATTCGTCGATCTACCACTACTATGGTTAAACTACCACTACTTCTCCTAATACTTCAAAACAACCCTTATTTTTAATCCTATCCCTAATTCTTTAAATAGCCCTTCTTTCCAACAATTACCTTACTTTTTAACTACTGTGAAGGATTGGTTTTTGCAGCAACCAATCCAAACGATTCATCATCTTTCATATTGGTCGGTCTACCCCTACTATGCTTAAACTACCCCTACTTCTCTTAATACTTAAAAATAGCCCTTCTTTTTAATCCTATCCCTAATTCTATAAATATCCCTTAAATCCAACAATTACCCCTATTTTTTAACTTCTGTGAAGGGTTGGCTTTTGTAGCACCCAATACGAATGATACATCATCTTTCATGTTTGTCGATCTACCGCTACTACGCTAAAACTACCCATACTATTCTTAATACTTCAAAACAGTCCTTTTAAGTCCTACCCCTAATTCTCTAAATAGGCCTTACATCCAACAATTACCCCTATTTTTTTTACTTCTGTGAAGGGTTGATATTTGCAACACCCAATACAAATGATTCATCATCTTTCATATTTGTCGATCTAACCCTACTATGCTTAAACTACCCCTACTTCTCTTAATACTTCAAAACAGTCCTTCTTTTAAATCCTACGTGTAATTCTCTAAACAGCCGTACTTCCGATAATTACCCCTATTTTTTAACTTCTGTGAGGGGTTGGTTTCTACATCACCCAATCTTAAAGATTCATCATCTTTCGTATTTGTCGATCTACCCCTACTATGCTTAAACAACCCCAACTTCCCTTAATACTTCAAAACATCTCTTCTTTTAAATTCTATCCCTAATTCTCTAAATATCCCTTAGTTCCAAAAATTACCCTTATTTTTTAACAATTGTGAAGGGTTGGTTTTTGCAGCACCCAATCCAAATGATTCATCATTTTTCATATTTGTCGATCTACCCCTACTATGCTTAAACTACCCCTACTTATCTTAATACTTCAAAACAATCCTTCTTTTAAATCCTACCCCTAATTTTCTAAATAGCCCTTCCTTCCAACAATTACCCCTATTTTTTAATTTCTTTGAAGGGTTGGTTTTTGCAGCACCCAATCCTAATGATTCATAGTATTTCATATTTTTTGATCTACCCCTACTATGCTCAAACTACCCCAACTTATCTTAACACTTCAAAACAGTCCTTCTTTTAAATCCTACCCCTAATTCTCTAAATATGTCTTACTTCCAAAAATTACCTTTATTTTTTAACTAGTGCGAAGGGTTGGTTTTTGCAACACCCAATCCAAATGATTCATCATCATTTATATTTGTCGATCTACCTCTACTATGCTTAAACCACCCCAACTTCTCTTAATACTGCAAAAAAGCCCTTTTTTTAATCCTACCCCTAATTCTCTAAATATCCATTCCTTCCAACAATTATGCCTATTTTTTAACTATGGTGAAGCATTGGTTTTTGCAACACCTAATCCAAACAATTCATCATCTTTCGTATTCATCGATCTACCCATACTATGCTTGAACTACCCCTACTTCTCTTTATACATTAAAACATCCCTTTATTTTGAACCTACCACTAATCCCCTAAATAGTCCTTACTTCCAACAATTACCCCTATTTTTCAATTTCTGTGTATGGTTGGTTTTTGGAGCATACAATCCAAATCATTCATCGTCTTTCATATTTGCCGATCTACCGCTACTATGGTTAAACTACCACTACTTCTCCTAATACTTCAAAACAATCTATTTTTTTAATCCTACACCTAATTCTTTAAATATCCCTTCTTTTCAACAATTACCCTGCTTTTTAACTACTGTGAGCAGCAACCAATCTAAACGATTCATCATCTTTCATATTTATCGATCTATCCCTACTTTGCTTAAACTACCCCTACTTCTCTTAATACTTCAAAATAGCCCATCTTTTTAATCCAAACCTAATTCTCTAAATTGCCCTACCTTCCTACAATTACCTCTATTTTTTTGCTATTGTGAAGGATTAGTTTTCGTAGCACCCAATCCAAACAATTCATCATCTTTCGTATTCGTCGTTCTACCCCTACTATGCTTAAACTACCACTACTTCTCTTTATACTTCAAAACAACACTTCCTTTTGATCCTACAACTAATTCGCTAAATAGCCCTTACTTCGATCAATTACCCCTATTTTTTATTTTTTTTGATGGGTTGGTTTTTGGAGCAAACAATCCAAATGATTCATCATTATTCATATTTGTCGATCTACTCCTACTATGCTTAAACTACCACTACTTCTCTTAATACTTCAAAACAACCCTTATTTTTAATCCTACACCTAATGCTCTAAATACCCCTTCATTCCAACAATTACCTCTACTTTTTAACCACTGTGAAGGATCGGTTTTTGCAGCACCCAATCCAAATGATTCATCGTCTTTCATATTTGTCAATCTACCCCTACTATGCTTAAACTACCCCTACATCACTTAGTTCTTCAAAACAATGCTTCTTTTTAATCTTATCCCTTATTCCCTAAATAGCCCTTACTTCCAACAATTGCCCCTATTTTTTACTTCTATGAAGGGTTGGTTTTTGTAGCACCCAATAAATGATTCATCGTTTTTCATATTTGCTAATCTACCCCTACTATGCTTAAAATACCCATACTTATCTTAATACTTCAAAACAGTCCTTCTTTTAAATCCTACCCCTAATTCTCTAAATAGGCCTTACTTCCAACAATTATCCCTATTTTTTAACTTCGGTGAAGGGTTTGTTTTTGCAGCACCCAACCAAAATTATTCATCATATTTCATATTTGTCGATCTACCCCTACTATGCATAAACTACCCCGACTTCTCTTAATATATCAAAACAGTCCTTCTTTTTAATCCTAATTATAATTCTCTAAATAGCCCTTTCTTCCAACAATTACCCCTATTTTTTAACCTCTGTGAAGGGTTGGATTTTTCATCACCCAATCTAAACGATTCATCATCTTTCATATTTTTCGATCTACCCCTACTATGCTTATACTACCAATACTTCCTTAAATACTTCAAAACGGTCCTTCTTTTTAATCCTACCTCTAACTCTCTAAATAGCCCTTGTTTCCAACAATTACCCATATTTTTTTATTTTTTGTGAAGGGTTGGTTTTTGCATCACCCAATCTAAATGATTCATCATCTTTCATATTTGTCGGCCTACCCCTACTATGCTTAAACTACCCCTACTTCTCTTAGTACTTCAAAATTGCCCTTATTTTTAATCCTATCCCTGATTCTCTAAATAGCCCTTAGTTCCAACAATTACACTAATTTTTTAACTTATGTGAAGGGTTAGTTTTTGCAGCACCCAATCCAAATGATTCATCATCTTTCATATTTGTCGATCTACCCCTACTATGCTTAAACTACCCCTACTTATCTTAATACTTCGAAACAGTCCTTCTTTTAAATCCTACCCTTAATTCTCTAAATAGCCCTTACTTCCGACAATTACCCTTAGTTTTTAACTACTGTGAAGGGTTGGTTTTTACAGCACTCAATCCAAATGATTCATCATCTTTCGTATTTGTCGATCTACTCTACTATGCTTAAACTACCCCAACTTCCCTTAATACTTCAAAATAACACTTCTTTTTAATTATAACCCCAATTCTCAAAATAGCCCTTCCTTCCAACAATCACCCCTATTTTTTTACTATTGTGAAGGAATGGTTTTTGTAGCACCAAATCCAAACAAATCATCCCCTTTCGTATTCGTCGATCTACCCCTCCCTTGCTTAAACTACCCCTACTTCTCTTCATACTTCAAAACAACCCTACTTTTTGATCCTACCACTAATTCTCTAAATAGCCCTTACCTCCAACATCTACCCCTATTTTTTCATTTCTGTTCAGGGTTGGTTTTTGGAGCACCCAATCCATATGAATCATCATCTTTCATATTTGTCGATCTACCCCTACTTATCCTAATACTTCAAAACAACCCTTATTTTAATCCTACTCGTAATTCTCTAAATACCATTCTTTGAAACAATTACCCTTACTTTTTAACAACTGTGAAGGATTGGTTTTTGCAGCACCCAATCCAAACGATTCGTCATCTTTCATACTTGCCGATCTACCCTTACTATGCTTAAACTACTCGTGCTTCTCTAAATACTTCAAAACAACGCTTCTTTTTAGTCCTATCCAGAATTCTCTAAATAGCCCTTACTTCCAACAATTACCGCTATTTTTTAACTTCTGCCAAGGGTTGTTTTTTACAGCACCCAATCCAAATGATTCATTATCTTTCATATTTGTCGGCCTACCCTACGATGCTTAAATCACCCACACTTATCTTAATACTTTAAAATTGTCCTTCTTTTAACCCTACCCATAATTCTCCAGATAGGCCATACTTCCAACAATTATCCCTATTTTTTAACTTCTGTTAAGGGTTGGTTTTTTCAGCACCCAATCCAAAAGAATCATCATCTTTCATACTAGTCGATCTACACCTACTATGCTTAAACTACCCCTACTCCTCTTAATATTTCAAAACAGTGCTTCTTTTTAATCCTACCTCAAATTCACTAAATAGCCTTTATTTCCCACAATTACCCCCATTTTTTAACTTTTGTGAAGGGTTGGTTTTTGCAGCACCCAATCTAAAAGATTCATCATCATTCATATTTGTCGGTCTACCCCTACTATGCTTAAACTACCCCTACTTCTCTTAATACTTCAAAATAGCTCTTCTTTTTAATCCTATCCCTAATTCTCTAAATAGCCCTTACTTCCAAAAATTACCCCTATTTTTTACTTCTGTGAAGGGTTTGTTTTTGTAGCACCCAATCCAAATGATTGATCATCTTTCATATTTTTCGATCCGCCCCTATGATGCTTAAACTACCCACACTTATCTTAATATTTCAAAATAGTCCTCCTTTTAAATCGTACCCCTAATTCTCTAAATAGGCCATACATCCAACAATTATCCCTATTTTATAACTTCTGTGAAGGGTTGGTTTTTGGAGCAACCAATCCAAATGATTCATCATCTTTCATGTTTGTCGATCTACCCCTACTCTGCTAAAACTACCCATATTATCTTAATAATTCTAAAAAGTCCTTCTTTTAAGTCCTACCGCTAATTCTCTGAATAGGCCTTACTTCCAACAATTACCCCTATTTTTTAACTTCTGTGAAGGGTTGGTGTTTGCAGCTCCCAATACAAATGATTCACCATCTTTCATATTTGTCGATCTACCCCTACTATGCTTAAACTACCCCTACTTCACTTAATACTTCAAAACATTACTTCTTTTTAATCCTACCTGTAATTCTCTAAATAGACCGTACTTCCAATAATTACCCCTATTTTTTAACTTCTCTGAGGGGTTGGTTTTTGCATCACCCAATCAAAACGATTCATCATCTTTCGTATTTGTCGATCTACACTTAAACTACCCCAACTTCACCTAATACTACAAAACAACGCTTCTTTTAAATCCTACCCCTAATTCTCTAAATAGCCCTTAGTTCCAATAATTACCCTAATTTTTTAACAACTGTGAAGGGTTGGTTTTTGCAGCACCCAATCCAAATGATTCACCATCTTTCATATTTGTTGATCTGACCCTACTATGCTTAAACTACCCATACTTATCTCAATACTTCAAAGCAATCCTTCTTTTAAATCCTACCCCTAATTCTGAAAATAGCCCATACTTCCAACAATTATCTTTATTTTTTAACTAGTGTGAAGGGTTGGTTTTTGTAGCAACCAATCCAAATGATTCATCAACTTTTATATTTGTCGATCTACCCCTACTATGCTTAAACCACCGCATCTTTTTAATCCTACCCCTAATTCTCTAGATAGCCCTTCCTTCCAACAATTATGTCTATTTCTTTACTGTTGTGAAGGATTGGTTTTTGCAGCACCCAATCCAAATAAATCATCATCTTTCATATTCGTCAATCTACCCCTACTATGCTTAAACTACCACTACTTCTCTTTATTCTTCAAAACAAAGCTTATTTTTGATCCTACAACTAATTCTCTAAATAGCCCTTACTACGAACAACTACCCCTATTTTTTAATTTCTGTGAAGGGTTTGTTTTTGGAGCAAAAAATCCAAATGATTCGTCATCTTTCATATTTGTCGATCTACTCCTACTATGCTTAAACTACCACTACTTCTCTTAATACTTCAAAACAACCCTTATTTTTAATCCTAACCCAAATTCTCTAAATACCCCTTCATTCCAACAATTACCTTTACTTTTTAACTACTATGAAGGATCGGTTTTTGCAGTACCCAATCCAAACGATTCATCATCTTTCCTATTTCTCGATCTACCCCTACTATGCTTAAACTACCCCTACTTCTCTTAATACTTCAAAAAACGCTTATTTTAAATCCTATCCCTAATTACCTAAATAGCCCTTACTTCCAACAATTGCCCCTATTTTTTAACTTCTGTGAAGGGTTGTTTTTTGTAGCACCCAATCCAAATGATTCATCATTTTTCATATTTGCTGATATACCCCTACTATGCTTAAACTACCCCTACTTTTCTTAATACTTCAAAACCATCCTTCTTTTAAATCCTCCCCGTAATTCTCTAAATAGCCCTTACTTCTAACAACTACCCCTATTTTTAATTTCTGTGAAGGGTTGGTTTTTGCAGCACCCAATCCAAATGATTCATCGTATTTCATATTTGTCGATCTAACCCTACTATGCTCAAACTACCCTTGCTTATCTTAATACTTCAAAACAACCCTTCTATTAAATCCTACCCCTAATTCTCCAAATAGCCCTTACTTCCAACAATTACCTTTATTTTTTAACTAGTGTGAAGGGTTTGTTTTTGCAGCACCCAATCCAAATGATTCATCATCTTTTATATCTGTCGATCTACCCCTGCTAGGCTTAAACCACACCAACTTCTCTTAATACTTCAAAACGACCCTTCTTTTTAATCCTACTCCTAATTCTGTAAATAGCCCTTCCTTCCAACAATTATGCCTATTTCTTTACTATTGTGAAGTATTGGTTTTTGCATCATTTAATCTAAACAATTCATCATCTTTCGTATTCATCGATCTACCCCTACTATGCTTAAACTACCCCTACTTCCCTTTATACTTCAAAAAAACCCTTCATTTGGAACCTACCACTAATCCCTTAAATAGCCCTTATTTCCAACAATAACCCCTATTTTTTAATTTCTGTGAAGGGTTGGTTTTTGGAGCATCCAATCCAAATGATTCATCACCTTTCATATTTGTCGATCTACCCCTACTATGCTTAAACTACCCCGACTTCTCTTAATAGTTCAAAACAGTCCTTCTTTTTAATCCTAATTCTAATTTTGTAAATAGCCTTTTCTTACAACAATTACCCCTATTTTTAACCTCTATGAAGGGTTGGATTTTGAATAACCCAATCTAAACGATTCATCATCTTTCATAATTTTCGATCTACCCCTACTATGCTTAAACTACCACTACTTCCTTTAATACTTCAAAACAGTCCTACTTTTTAATCCTCCCTCTAACTCTCTAAATAGCCCATATTTCCAACAATTACGCCTATTTTTTAATTTTTGTGAAGGGTTGGTTTTTGCATCACCCAATCTAAACGATTCATCATCTTTCATATTTGTCGGTCTACCCCTACTATGCTTAAACTACCCCTACTTCTCTTAGTACTTCAAAATAGCCCTTATTTTTAATCCTATCCCTAATTCTCTAAATATCCCTTAGTTCCAACAATTACACTTATTTTTTAACTTATGTGAACGGTTGGTTTTTGCAGCACCCAATCCAAATGATTCATCATCTTTCATATTTGTCGATCTAACTCTACTATGCTTAAACTACCCCTACTTATCTTAATACTTCAAAACAGTCCTTCTTTTAAATCCTACCCTTAATTCTCTAAATAGCCGTTACTTCAGACAATTACCCTTAGTTTTTAACTACTGCGAAGGGTTGGTTTTTACAGCACTCAATCCAAATTATTCATCACCTTTCGTATTTGTCGATCTACTCTACTATGCTTAAACTACCCCAACTTCCATTAATACTTCAAAACAACACTTCTTTTTAATCCTAACCCTAGTTCTCTAAATAGCCCTTCCTTCCAACAATCACCCCTATTTTTTTACTATTGTGAAGGATTGGTTTTTGCAGCACCAAATCCAAACAAATCATCATCTTTCGTATTCGTCGATCTACCCCTCCAATGCTTAAACTACCCCTACTTCTCTTCATACTTCAAAACAACCCTACTTTTGGATCCTACCACTAATTCTCTAAATAGCCCTTACCTCCAACATCTACCCCCATTTTTTATTTTCTGTGCAGGGTTGGTTTTTGGAGCACCCAATCCAAATGAATCATCATCTTTCATATTTTTCGATTTACCCCTACTTATCCTAATACTTCAAAACAACCCTTATTTTAATCCTACCTGTATTTCTCTAAATAGCCACTCTATCAAACAATTACCCTACTTTTTAACAACTTTGAAGGATTGGTTTTCGTAGCACCCAATCCAAACGATTCGTCATCTTTCACACTTGTCGATCTCCCCTTACTATGCTTAAACTACTCCTGCTTCTCTAAATACTACAAAACAACGCTTCTTTTTAGTCCTATCCAGAATTCAATAAATAGCCCTTACTTCCAACAATTACCCTTATTTTTTAACTTCTGCAAAGGGTTGGTTTTTACTGCACCCAATCCAAATGATTCATCATCTTTCATATTTGTCGATCTACCACTACGATGCTTAAATCACCCACAGTTATCTTAATACTTCAAAATAGTCCTTCTTTTAAATCCTACCCCTAATTCTCTAAATAAGCCATACTTCCAACAATTATCCCTATTTTTAACTTCTGTTAAGGGTTGCTTTTTGCAGCATCCAATCCAAACGAATCATCATCTTTCATACTTGTCGATCTACCCTTACTATGCTTAAACTACCCCTACTTCTCTTAATATTTCAAAACAGTCCTTCTTTTTAATCCTACCTCTAATTCTCTAAATAGCCTTTATTTCCAACAATTACCCCTATTTTTTAACTTTTGTGAAGGGTTGATTTTTGCAGCACCCAATCTAAAAGATTCATCATCTTTCATTTTTGTCGGTCTACCCGTACTATGCTTAAACTACCCCTACTTCTCTTAATACTTCAAAATAGCCCTTCTTTTTAATCCTATCACTAATTCTCTAAATAGCCCTTAGTTCCAACAATTACCCGTATTTTTTAACTTCTGTGAAGGGTTTGTTTTTGCAGCACCTAATCTAAATGATTCATCATCTTTCATATTTGTCGATCTGCCCCTATGATGCTTAAACTACCCACACTTATCTTAATACTTCAAAATAGTCCTTCTTTTAAATCCTACCCCTAATTCTCTAAATAGGCCATAAATCCTACAATTATCCCTATTTTTTAACTTCTGTGAAGGGTTGGTTTTTGCAGCACGCAGTCCAAATGATTCATCATCTTTCATGTTTGTCGATCTACCCCTACTCTACTAAAACTACCCATACTTATCTTAATACTTCTAAAAAGTCCTTCTTTTAAGTCCTACCCCTAATTCTCTGAATAGGCCTTACTTCCAACAATTAACCCTATTTTTTAGCTTCTGTGAAGGGTTGGTGTTTGCAGCTCCCAATCTAAATGATTCATCGTCTTTCATATTTGTCGATCTACACCTACTATGCTTAAACTACCCCTACTTCAATTAATACTTCAAAACGGTCCTTCTTTCTAATCCTACCTGTAATTCTCCAAATAGACCTTACTTCCAATAATAACCCCTATTTTTTAACTTCTGTGAAGGGTTGGTTTTTGCATCATCCAATCTAAACGATTCACCATCTTTCGTATTTGTCAATCTACCCCTACTATGCTTAAACTACCCCAACTTCCATTAATACTTCAAAACAACGCTTCTTTTAAATCCTATCCCTAATTCTCTAAATAGACCATAGTTCCAAAAATTACCCTAATTTTTTAACAACTGTGAAGGGTTGGTTTTTGCAGCACCCAAACCAAATTATTCAGCATCTTTCATATTTGTCGATCTACCCCTACTATGCTTAAACAACCCCTACTTATCTCAAAACTTCAAAGCAATCCTTCTTTTAAATCCTAACCCTAATTCTGAAAATAGCCCTTACTTCCAACAATTATGTTTATTTTTTAACTAGTGTGAAGGGTTGGTTTATGCAGCACCCAATCCAAATGATTCATCAACTTTTATATTTGTTGATCTACCCCTACTATGCTTAAACCAACCCATATTTTTAATCCTACACCTAATACTCTAGATATCCCTTCCTTCCAACAATTATGTCTATTTCTTTACTATTGTGAAGGATTGGTTTTTGCAGCACCTAATCCAAACAATTTATCATCTTTCGTATTCATCGATCTACCGCTACTATGCTTAAACTACCCCTACTTCTCTTTATACTTCAAAACAACCCTTCATTTTGAACCTACCACTAATCCCCTAAATAGCCCTTACTTCCAACAATTACCCCTATTCTTTAATTTCTTTGAAGGGTTGGTTTTTGGAGCACCCAATCAAAATGATTCATCGTCTTTCATATTTGTCGATCTACCCCTACTATGCTTAAACTACCACTACTTCTCCTAATACTTCAAAAAAACCCTTATTTTTAATCCTACCCCTAATTCTTTAAATAGCCCTTCTTTCCAATAAATACACCAACCTTTTAACTACTGTGAAGGATTGGTTTTTGCAGCAACTAATCCAAACGATTCATCAACTTTCATATTTGTCGATCTACCCCTACTATGGATAAACTACCCCTACTTCTCTTAATACTTCAAAATAGCCCTTCTTTTTAATCGAATCCTAATTCTCTAAATAGCCCTTCCTTCCTACAATTACCTCTATTTTTTTTGCTATTGTAAAGGATTGGTTTTTGCAGCACCTAATCCAAACAATTCATCATCTTTCATATTCGTCGATCTACACCTACTATGCTTAAACTACCACTACTTCTCTTTATACTTCAGAACAACGCTTCTTTTTTATCCTGCCACTAATTCTCTAAATAGCCCTTACTTCGAACAATTACCCCTATTTTTTTAATTTCTGTGAAGGGTTGGTTTTTGGAGCAAACAATCCAAATGATTCATCATCTTTCATATTTGTCGATCTACTACTACTATGCTTAAACTACCACTTCTTCTCTTAATACTTCAAAACAACCCTTATTTTTAATCCTACCCCTAATTTTCTAAGTACCCCTTCTTTCCGACAATTACCTCTACTTTTTAACTACTGTGACGGATTGGTTTTTGCAGCACCCAATCCAAACGATTCATCATCTTTCATATTTGTCGATCTACCCCTACTATGCTTAAACTACCCCTACTCTTAATACTTCAAATCAACTCTTCTTCTTAATCCTATCCCTAATTCCTTAAATAACCCTTACTTCCAACAATTTCCCCTATTTTTTTACTTCTGTGAAGGGTTGGTTTTTGTAGCACCGAATCCAAATAATTCATCATTTTTCATATTTGTCGATCTACCCCTACTATGCTTAAACTACCCCGACTTCCTTTAATACTTCAAAACAGCCTTTCTTTTTAATCCTAACCCTAATTCTGTAAATAGGCCTTACTTTCAACAATTACCCCTATTTTTTAACTTCTGTGAAGGGTTTGTTTTTGCAGCACCCAATCCAAATGATTCATCATCTTTCATATTTGTCGATCTACCCCTACTATGCTTAAACTACCTCTAATTCTCTTAATAATTCAAAGCAGCCCTTCTTTTTAATCCTACCTGTAATTCTCTAAATAGCCCTTACTTCCAACAATTACCCCTATTTTTCAACTTCTGTGAGGGGTTCGTTTTTGCATCACCCAATATAAATGATTCATCATCTTTAGTATTTGTCGATCTACCCCTACTATGCTTAAACACCCAAACTTCCCTTAATACTTCAAAACAGCCCTTCTTTTAAATCCTATCCCCAATTATCTAAATTGCCTTAGTTCCAAAAATTACCCTTATTTTTTAAGAACTGTGAAGGGTTGGTTTTTGCATCACCCAATCCCAATGATTAGACATCTTTCATGTTTGTTGATCTACACCTACTATGCTTAAACTACCCGTACTTTTCTTAATACTTCAAAACAATTTTTCTTTTAAATCCTCCCCCTAATTCTCTATATAGCCCTTACTTCTAACAACTAACCCTAATTTTTAATTTCTGTGAAGGGTTGGTTTTTGCAGCACCCAATCCAAATGATTAATCGTATTTCATATTTGTCGATCTAACCCTACTATGCTCAAACTACCCTAGCTTATCTTAATACTTCAAAACAGTCCTTCTTTTAAATCTACCCCTAATTCTCTAAATAGCCCTTACTTCCAACAATTACCTTTATTTTTTAACTAGTGTGAAGGGTTGGTTTTTGCAGCACCCAATCCAAATGATTCATCATCTTTTATATTTGTCGATCTACCCCTGCTAGGCTTAAACCACACCAACTTCTCTTAATACTTCAAAACGACCCTTCTTTTTAATCCTACTCCTAATTTTCTAAATAGCACTTCCTTCCAACAATTATGCTTATTTCTTTACTATTGTGAAGGATTGGTTTCTGCAGAATTTAATCTAAACAATTCATCATCTTTTGTAATCATCGATCTACCCCTATTGTGCTTATACTACCCCTACTTCCCTTTATACTTTAGAAATACCCTTCATTTTGAACCTACCACCAATCCCCTAAAGATCCCTTGCTTCCAACAATAACCCCTATTTTTTAATTTCTGTGAAGGGTTGGTTTTTGGAGCACCCAATCCAAATGATTCACCGTCTTTCATATTTGTCGATCTACCCCTACCGTGCTTAAACTAACGTTACTTCTCCTAATACTTCAAAACAACCCTTATTTCTAATCCTACCCCTAATTCTTTAAATAGCCCTTCTTTCCGACAATTACTCCTACTTTTTAACTACTGTGAAGGATTGGTTTTTGCAGCAACCAATCCAAACGATTCATCATCTTTCATATTTGTCGATCTACCCCTACTTTGCTTAAACTACCCCTACTTCTCTTAATACTTCAAAATAGCCCATCTTTTTAATCCAAACCTAATTCTCTAAATAGCCCTTCTTACAATTACCTCTATTCTTTTGCTATTGTGAAGGATTGGTTTTTGGAGCACCCAATCAAAATGATTCATCGTCTTTCATATTTGTCGATCTACCCCTACTATGCTTAAACTACAACTAATTCTCTTAATACTTCAAAACAACTCTGATTTTTAATCCTACCCCTAATTCTCTAAATACCCCTTCATTCCAACAATTACCTCTACTTTTTAACAACTGTGAAGGATCGGTTTTTGCAGCACCCAATCCAAACGATTCATCATCCTTCATATTTGTCGATCTACCCCTACTATGCTTAAACTACCCCTACTTCTCTTAATACTTCAAAACAACGCTTCTTTTTAACCCTATCCCAAATTCCTTAAATAGCCCTTACTTCCAACAATTGGCCCTATTTTTTTACTTCTGTGCAAGGTTGGTTTTTGTAGCACCCAATCCAAATGATTCATCATTTTTCATTTTTGCCAATCTACCCCTACTATGCTTAAACTACCCCAACTTCCATTAATACTTCAAAACAACCCTTCTTTTTAATTCTAACCCTAATTCGTTAAATAGGCCTTACTTTCAACAATTACCCCTATTTTTTAACTTCTGTGAAGGGTTGATTTTTGCAGCACTTAATCCAAATGATTCATCATCTTTCATATTTGTCGATCTACCCCTACTATGCTTAAACTATCCCGACTTCTCTTAATACAACAAAACAATACCCCTTTCTTCCAACAATTGCGCCTATTTTTTAACTTCTGTGAAGGGTTGGATTTTGCATCACCCAATCTAAACGATTCATCATCTTTCATATTTGTCGATCTACCCCTACTATGCTTAAACTACCTCTACTTCCCTTAATACTTCTAAATAGTCCTTCTTTTTAATCCTACCTCTAACTCTCTAAATAGCCCTTAATTCCAACAATTAACCCCATATTTTAATTTTTGTGAAGGGTTGGTATTTGCATCACCCAATCAAAATGATTCATCATCTTTCATATATGTCGGTCTACCCCTACTATGCTTAAACTACCCCTACTTTTCTTAACACTTCAAAATAGCCCTTCTTTTTAATCCTATCCCTAATTCTCTAAATAGCCCTTAGTTCCAACAATTACACTTATTTTTTAATTTCTGTGAAGGGTTGGTTTCTACAACACCCAATCCAAATGATTCATCATCTTTAATATTTATCGATCTACCCCTACTATGCTTATACTACCCCTACTTCACTTAATACTTCAAAACGGTTCTTCTTTTTAATCCTACCTGTAATTCTCTAAATAGACCTTAATTCCAATAATTCTCCCTATTTTTTAACTTCTGTGAGGGGTTGGTTTTTGCAACACCCAATCTAAATGATTCATCATCTTTCGTATTTGTCAATCTACCCCTACTATGCTTAAACTACCACAATTTCCCTTAATACTTCAATGCAACGCTTCTTTTAAATCTTATCCCTAATTCTCTAAATAGCCCTTAGTTCCAAAAATTACCCTAATTTTTTAACAACTGTGAAGGGTTAGTTTTTGCAGCACCCAATCCAAATGATTCACCATCTTTCATATTTGTCGATCTACCCCTACTATGCTTAAACTACCCTTACTTATCTCAATACTTCAAAGCAATCCATCTTTTAAATCCTACCCCTAATTCTGAAAATAGCCCTTACTTCCAATAATTATCTTTATTTTTTAACTAGTGTGAAGTGTTGGTTTTTGCAGCACCCGATCCAAATGATTCATCAACTTTTATATTTGTCGATCTACCCCTACTATGCTTTAACCACCCCATCTTTTTAGTCCTACCCCTAATTCTCTAGATAGAACTTCCTTCCAACAATTATGTCTATTTCTTTACTACTGTGAAGGATTGGTTTTTGCAGCACCTAATCCAAACAATTTATCGTCTTTCGTATTCATCGATCTATCCCTACTATGCTTAAACTACCCCTACTTCTCTTTATACTTCAAAACAACCCTTCATTTTGAACCTACCACTAATCCCCAAAATAGCCCTTACTTCCAAAAATTACCCCTATTTTTTAATTTCTTTGATGGGTTGGTTTTTGAAGCACCCAATCAAAATGATTCAACGTCTGTCATATTTGTCGATCTAACCCTACTATGCTTAAACTACCACTACTTCTCCTAATACTTTAAAAAAAAACCCTTATTTTTAATCCTACCCCTAATTCTTTAAATAGCCCTTCTTTCCAATAATTACACCTACTTTTTAACTACTATGAAGGGTTGGTTTTTGCAGCAACAAATCCAAATGATTCATCATCTTTCATATTTGTCGATCTACCCCTACTATGCATAAACTACCCCTACTTCTCTTAAAACTTCAAAATAGCCCTTCTTTTTAATCGAACCCTAATTCTCTAAATAGCCCTTCCTTCCTACAATTACCTCTATTTTTTTCTATTGTAAAGGATTGGCTTTTGCAGCACCCAATCCAAACAATTCATCATCTTTCATGTTCGTCGATCTACCCCTACTATGCTTAAACTACCACTACTTATCTTTATACTTCAAAACAACGCTTCTTTTTTATCCTACCACTAATTCTCTAAATAGCCCTTACTTCGAACAATTACCCCTATATTTTTAATTTCTATAAAGGGTTGGTTTTTTGAGCAAACAATCCAAATGATTCATCATCTTTCATATTTGTCGATCTACTCCTACTATGCTTAAACTACCACTACTTCTCTTAATACTTCAAAACAACCCTTATTTTTAATCCTACCCCTAATTCTCTAAATACCCCTTCTTTCCAACAATTACCTATACTTCTTAACGACTATGAGTGATCTGTTTTTGCTGCAACCAATCCAAATTATTCATCATCTTTCTTATTTGTCGATCTACCCCTATTATGCTTAAACTACCCCTACTTCTCTTAATACTTCAAAACAACGGTTCTTTTTAATCTTATCCCTAATTCCCTAAATAGCCCTTACTTCCAACAATTACCCCTATTTTTTACTTATGTGAAGGGTTGGTTTTGTAGCACCCAATCCAAATGATTCATCATTTTTCATATTTGCGATCTACCCCTACTATGCTTAAACTACCCATACTTATATTAATACTTCAAAATAGTACTTCTTTTTAATCCTACCTTTAATCCTCTAAATAGGCCTTACTTCCAACAATTACCCCAATTTTTTAACTTCTGTGAAGGGTTGGTTTTTGCAGCACACAATCCAAATGATTCATCATCTTTCATATTTATCGATCTACCCCTACTATGCTTAAACTACCCACACTTATCTTAATACTTCAAAATAGTACTTCTTTTAAATCCTACCCCTAATTCTCTAAATAGGCCATACTTCCAACAATTATCCCTATTTTTTAACTTCTTTGAAGGGTTGGTTTCTGCAGCACCCAATCCAAACGATTCATCATCTTTCATACTTGTCGATCTACCCCTACTATGCTTAAACTACCCCTTCTTCTCTTAATACTTCAAAACAGTCCTTCTTTTTAATCCTACCTCTAATTCTCTAAATAGCACCTTACTTCCAACAATTACCCCTATTTTTTAACTTTTGTGAAGTGTTGGTTTTTGCAGCACCCAATCTAAACGATTCATCATCATTCATATTGGTCGGTCTACCCCTACTATGCTTAAACTACCCCTACTTCACTTAATACTTCAAAATAGCCCTTCTTTTTAATCCTATCCCTAATTCTCTAAATATCCCTTAAATCCCACAATTACCCCTATTTTTTAACTTCTGTGAAGGGTTGGCTTTTGTAGCACCCAATACGAATGATTCATCATCTTTCATGTTTGTCGATCTACCTCTACTACGCTAAAACTACCCATACTATTCTTAATACTTCAAAAAAGTCCTTTTAAGTCCTACCCCTAATTCTCTAAATAGGCCTTACATCCAACAATTACCCCTATTTTTTTAACTTCTGTGAAGGGTTGATATTTGCAACACCCAATACAAATGATTCATCGTCTTTCATATTTGTCGATCTACCCCTACTATGCTTAAACTACCCCTACTTCTCTTAATACTTCAAAACAGTCCTTCTTTTAAATCCTACGTGTAATTCTCTAAACTGCCGTTACTCCCGATAATTACCCCTATTTTTTAACTTCTGTGAGGGGTTGGTTTCTACATCCCCCAATCTAAACGATTCATCATCTTTCGTACTTGTCGATCTACCCCTACTATGCTTAAACAACCCCAACTTCCCTTAATACTTCAGAACATCCCTTCTTTTAAATCCTATCCCTAATTCTATAAATATCCCTTAGTTCCAAAAATTACCCTTATTTTTTAACAACTGTGAAGGGTTGGTTTTTGCAGCACCCAATCCAAATGACTCATCATTTTTCATATTTGTCGATCTACCCCTACTATGCTTAAACTACCTCTACTTATCTTAATACTTCAAAACAATCCTTCTTTTAAATCCTACCCCTAATTCTCTAAATAGCCCTTCCTTCCAACAATTACCCCTATTTTTTAATTTCTTTGAAGGGTTGGTTTTTGCAGCACCCAATCCTAATGATTCATAGTATTTCATATTTTTTGATCTAACCCTACTATGCTCAAACTACCCCAACTTATCTTAACACTTCAAAACAGTCCTTCTTTTAAATCCTACCCCTAATTCTCTAAATATGTCTTACTTCCAAAAATTACCTTTATTTTTTAACTAGTGTGAAGGGTTGGTTTTTGCAACACCCAATCCAAATGATTCATCATCATTTGTATTTGTCGATCTACCCCTACTATGATTAAACCACCCCAACTTCTCTTAATACTGCAAAACAGCCCTTCTTTTTAATCCTACCCCTAATTCTCTAAATATCCGTTCCTTCCAACAATTATGCCTATTTTTTAACTACGGTGAAGCATTGGTTTTAGCAACACCTAATCCAAACAATTCATCATCTTTCGTATTCATCGATCTACCCATACTATGCTTGAACTACCCCTACTTCTCTTTATACATTAAAACATCCCTTTATTTTGAACCTACTACTAATCCCCTAAATAGCCCTTACTTCCAACAATTACCCCTATTTTTCAATTTCTGTGTAGGGTTGGTTTTTGGAGCATACAATCCAAATCATTGATCGTCTTTCATATTTGTCGATCTACCGCTACTATGGTTAAACTACCACTACTTCTCCTAATACTTCAAAACAATCTATATTTTTAATCCTACACCTAATTCATTAAATAGCCCTTCTTTTCAACAATTACCCTGCTTTTTAACTACTGTGAGCAGCAACCAATCTAAACGATTCATCATCTTTCATATTTATCGATCTACCCCTACTTTGCTTAGACTACCCCTACTTCTCTTAATACTTCAAAATAGCCCATCTTTTTAATCCAAACCTAATTCTCTAAATTGCCCTACCTTCCTACAATTACCTCTATTTTTTTGCTATTGTGAAGGATTAGTTTTCGTAGCACCCAATCCAAACAATTCATCATCTTTCGTATTCGTCGTTCTACCCCTACTATGCTTAAACTACCACTACTTCTCTTTATACTTCAAAACAACACTTCCTTTTGATCCTACCACTAGTTCCCTAAATAGTCTTTACTTCGAACAATTACCCCTATTTTTTAATTTTTGTGATGGGTTGGTTTTTGGAGCAAACAATCCAAATGATTCATCATTATTCATATTTGTCGATCTACTCCTACTATGCTTAAACTACCACTACTTCTCTTAATACTTCAAAACAACCCTTATTTTTAATCCTACCCCTAATGCTCTAAATACCCCTTCTTTCCATCAATTACCTCTACTTTTTAACCACTATGAAGGATCGGTTTTTGCAGCACCCAATCCAAATGATTCATCATGTTTCATTTTTGTCAATCTACCCCTACTATGCTTAAACTACCCCTACATCACTTAGTTCTTCAAAACAACGCTTCTTTTTAATCTTCTCCCTTATTCCCTAAATAGCCCTTACTTCCAACAATTGCCCCTATTTTTTACTTCTATGAAGGGTTGGTTTTTGTAGCACCCAATCAAATGATTCATCATTTTTCATATTTGCTTATCTACCCCTACTATGCTTAAAATACCCATACTTATCTTAATACTTCAAAATAGTCCTTCTTTTAAATCCTACCCCTAATTCTCTAAATAGGCCTTACTTCCAACAATTATCCCTATTTTTTAACTTCGTCCAAACGATTCATCATCTTTCATATTTGTCGATCTACCCATATTATGCTTAAACTACCTCTACTTCTCTTAATACTTCAAAGCAGTCAATCTTTTTAATCCTACCTGTAATTCCCTAAATAGCCCTTACTTCCAACAACTACCCCTATTTTTCAACTTCTGTAAAGGGTTGGTTTTTGTATCACCTAATCTAAACGATTCATCATCTTTTGTATTTGTCGATCTACCCATACTATGCTTAAACACCCAAACTTCCCTTAATACTTCAAAACAGCCCTTCTTTTAAATCCTATCCCTAATTCTCTAAATTGCCCTTAGTTCCAAAAATTACCCTTATTTTTTAACAACTATGAAGGGTTGGTTTTTGCATCACCCAATCCAAATGATTCAACATCTTTCGTATTTGTCGATCTACCCCTACTATACTTAAACTACCCCTACTTTTCTTAATACTTCAAAACAATACTTCTTTTAAATCCTCCCCCTACTTCTCTAAATAGCGCTTACTTCTAACAGCCACCCCTATTTTTAAATTTCTTTGAAGGGTTTGTTTTTGCAGCACCCAATCCAAATGATTCATCGTATTTTATATTTGTCGATCTAACCGTACTACGCTCAAACTACCATGGCTTATCTTAATACTTCAAAACAATCCTTCTTTTAAACCCTACCCGTAATTCTCTAAATAGCCCTTACTTCCAACAAATACCTTTATTTTTTAACTAGTGTGAAGGGTTGGTTTTTGCAGCACCCAATCCAAATGATTCATCATCTTTTATATTTGTCGATCTACCCCTGCAAGGCTTAAACCACACCAACTTCTCTTAATACTTCAAAACGACCCTTCTTTTTAATCCTACTCCTAATTCTCTAAATAGCCCTTTCTTCCAACAATTATGCCTATTTCTTTACTATTGTGAAGGATTGGTTTTTCCAGCATTTAATCTAAACAATTCATCATCTTTCGTATTCCTCGATCTACACCTACTTTGCTTAAACTACCCCTACTTCCCTTTATACTTAAAAAAACCCTTCATTTTGAACTTACCACTAATCCCCTAAATAGCCGTTACTTCCAACAATTACCCCTATTTTTTAATTTCTGTGAAGTATTGGTTTTTGGAGAACCCAATCCAAATGATTCATCGTCTTTCATATTTGTCGATCTACACCTACACTACAAGAAAACATTGTATTTGCAGCGGAAAAATCCAACGCTAATCCGTCGCGAAAGGCGTATTAGCGATGGATTTGCAGCAGAATACGGCTGTCGCTAAAAAACACGTCGGTAGTTTAGGCACAATTTTGCGATGGAAATTAACGTTGATTCTCCGTCCCTTCACCGTCGTTTTCTGATATATTATCATTTCATTTTGAAATATTTCACCGACGATTTACCGACAGATATATATAACATAATAAAATCAGTAAATATTTTTCCATCGCTAAAGGCATTCTATTTAGCGAGGGATTACCGACGAAAATATATATCAAACATTTTACATTCCATTTATCAGTCGGTAAATCCTAGCTATATAGCGACGGATTACCGACGGAAATATATAGCAAACATTTTACATTCCAGTTATCCGTCGGTAAATCCTAGTTATATAGCGACGGATTACCGACGGAAATATATAGCAAATATTTTACAGCATTTCTAACCATCAATCTAGACATCAAATACATTCATTTCAACAATACTCAACATTCAATACTCATCGTGCAATGAAACATATATACATATATATCAACTAGAAAAATTAATGTCACAAAACATTATATAACAAAAAAAAATGGTAAAATAATTGATAAAATATTCACATAACACCCAACATTCATAACATTATCCGATACAACTAAAAACTAATGTCACATAAACAAAAATTATGTTTACATAGTTGATGGATCTATGCATCATAATGTCTAAAGTTAAAAAAAAAAGAGAGAGAAGAAGAAGAAGAAGAACCTGTACATATATATATATATATAAAAAAAAGCTTCTCATTTTCTGCATGAATCCATCCTGACAGGGTTCAAGTGCTTGTCCTCCAATTTGCTCCTTAATCTTGGAACTGTAAGTTTGTAACATAACACCAAAATAAGTTTTAGGAAAAAAAGTAGTCAACTATACATAACAAGCACATTTATCATTATACTTGCTAGCTAGCATTCACAAAAAGAGAAAATTGCATGAAGTTTAGAACTTAAAAACAATGGCATTACATTTCTGCATACAGGTAGAAATACTGAGCCCAAATAGCAAATAAATTTGGATTCAGAACGTTATGGACCATCTAAAGAGTAATGCTAGCCAATAAGCATAACAAAACAATTGACTTTATGTGAAGATTGGAAAAACATTGATAAAAACAATGATATTTAAAATTATTAGATAAATAATCTTAATGCTTTTATTTTCCAAAATAGTGATTCAGGATAATTTATGCATTTGGTGCTAAAAGAGCAATGTACAGGTAACCTGCTTGGGTTGGACAAATCGTTGCTAAGCTCATCATTTGTTTTATTTAAAATATATAAACAAATTTGAACGTGTTTGAAACAAGGCAATTAGACAATAAATTCGTACATGAATATGGGTATGGGCTTACACATCTTGCTATTCTTAATCATACCTTAAATAATAATCCAAGGGCCAATTTTGAATTTTAAATAGGGGAGGATATCGTACTTCTTTTGGTAAACGGTTTTTTTAGCAAAAAAATTCTAGCTCTACAAACTATACGTGTGTCCAATTGTCATTGCTAAGTTATACATAATGATACTCGATGTTTTAATTTTACAAGTGCGAACCTGTGCTACGCACACGGAGTTCGTCATATATTTTGTTCAGCATTGTGTTCTTAAATTTTACATTTCACTATATTGAAACCATATGTTTATGGATTGTAATTTCTAAAATTATGTTTCCATCAACATTATTGAAAAACTTTAAATGATAAATATACTTAGGAATATCAAAGCTATAGCATAATCACATTTTAAAACACAATGACTTTTATATAACAAACAATAATATCAGCTATCAATTATTCCTAATTTTGCAAGCAGTGCATTACTACACATAGCTAGTCATAACTTTACAAAAGTAAATGATATGAGTTGTGCATGATGTTATCTTCCGTTTAATACTTAAATTACACGCACTAAATAAATTACCTTATCCTTATCCTTATCCTTATCTTATCCTTACTTTATATAAGAGGATTCGACTGTAATTTCATAGTAAATGTAGTAATCTTACCTTATCCTTATTATTTGAAACTGTTATACTAAAATCCCAGCAGAAATTTTCACTTCATCAACAAAAAGAAGAGTGAGACAATTTGTCGACCCTAAGCAAACCCAGAGTAAACTGCTAATCGACGATGATGCAAACCCAGGTGTTTGTTCCTTGATCACAAACTTTACACCTAACTGATTATTTATAGAGGAACTCCTCTTTTTTTCTTTCATTGACTCTTGTATTCTTAACTATTATAGTGGTAAACATATATATTTCTCCTGAAAACATCCGTGGCATTGAAAACTACTAAATGTAAAACCAAGCATTGTTAGAAAGGATAAAAATCGATTTTAACAATGAATATGCTTTACTTACCAGTGGCGAGACCAAATTCCATGAAGATGGCATATCTTTTAACCTACAACAAAAAAATCTGTTAGCTCAACTACTGTACTACTAAAACCTCTAAAAAAGAGAGGTAAAATTGTAATAAAATGGAAAACCAAAGAGAAAACTAATATGAAACACAAACTCATGTGTCAAGTCTCTCAACATGGTCAGGTGTAAAAATACATAAATTTTGTAGCTGTTGAAATAGATATTTGATTCACATATAAGCTTACCATAAATCAGGAGAAATGATTGATGGAGATTAATTTCGAAACATGGTAAATCACATATAGATGGCAAAAGAAACACCTCTGTTTATCTAATATATATCTATTAAAATTTAGGAATGTGCATTCATTTCTAGGAAGCTAATGTGAACTGTATATAGCCTGGGATATAGAAAGTAACAATATAGTAAGCATAGTAAACAATGATAAAAATGTGAGTTGACGATTGCCTTTTACCTTTTCCGTTGACTAAATGCATTAGCTCATCGTTGAACTCATATTACCTTTTCCATGCAATTATGGAGTTATCAAACTGGTGCTGACATAGGTTTAATTTAAACATGATGTTCATTAAACTTTACATCTAGTGCACTGCCATTGCATAACATTTTTTTATGTGGATGCAAGGCTACAAACAGCTGCAAAATAGCGTCTATGGCAATGAGATTTGACAAAACAGTACGACTGGGACGGAAAAGAATATAAAGTTTAGGTGAGTCTTTCAAATCTACTCAAACCTGTAGTCAAAGATATCCATATTCAAGCTAGCTACCTTGTTGGTGCATCTATAACTTCACCAAAACGTTGTGCAATGCTGGGCAGCTTAGAGTTTGAATTCGTTCAACCGTGGATGGAGATAAAAAGCAAGGACAATCCAAATTGCTATTGGCTATGTGAAACCATATAAAAGTATGAGAAAATTATAGCATAAAATTCAGAAATAGGAATTGACAGTATTTTCAAAGGTTGACCACTATGCAATAAATGTATATTAGCATAAATTTAAAAATGTTACTTTAAGAGAATTAATAAAGGGACACAATCTCAAAATAATAATAATAATAATAATAATAATAATAATGCTGCCACTACACATATTAAAATTTACCATGATTTGCACTTAGTCATCTATATTAGCTGATATACAACTATATATTAAACTGGTTATATAGGAAACAAAACACACACACACACACACACACACATACATACAAACATACATACATACGCACACACACACACTAATAATAATAATAATAATAACATGAGGAGGGGTACGTAGTTCTGAGAGAACTATAGAAGTTATGCGCTAGTTTCTACATATGAGGACTGCATGCTTATAGAACATTACATGGCACTATGTTTTTTTTTTCCAAGAGCAAGTGAAATAGAACGATCTATTATAGGGTGAACTTTAGATTTCTAACTGCATTTCCATATTTTCCAAGAGCATGGTAATTTGACATATTTAGACCAATATTAAGCTCAGAGAACTTTTCATGATAAAACTTCAAATTCATACTACATTTTACATAATCGTAAACCAATTATTCGACGCTGGATGAAAAAACCAAATATTTAACCTGAAGGGATCCTTCCCGCTATAAACCTTTTGTTAAACACTTGACATCTGTAAAAATACGTAAAAATTCAACTCAAGTAAATAACAATGATTGGCATATGATCTTAAATATTTTTATAGTTATATAAGTATCCTATGAACTCAACAAACATGCGATGAATTTCTAATGTTAAGACTTAAGCTCTCATTCACACTAAAAGTTAAACTTCTACATGTTCTGATTTTAGTCTTAGTTATATAGTTTGGTTTTCTTATATGAGTTAAACCTGATCTGAATTATGAGAACAAAAGTTAAAAATGCTACTGTGTGAACATGAGTATATGGTTCAGAACTAGTGTTTTTATGAAAGTGTGATAAAATTGACACTTGTGATCACAGTGAAAGCTTGAGCTGGTCTTCAAGGCTAGAAGTCGACAGTCTCAATAATTATCAATATTTGCAGCTAACCGGAAGTTTCATGTATCTTATCTCGGCCCTGTTGTCAACTTGTTTGAATACATTACACATGTCCCGATCAGTTTTCGTACCTTTTCTTTTTTTGTGCGTTAGACTCATGCATTCAATTTCATGATATCATTTTGTTTAATAAACTTAACAATATTACATAATGAAGAATAAGTTTGATAAAAACTACATCGACAATGCATATTTTTTTCATCAAAATAAATGAATTTTTGGAAAGGATTAGGATTACATTGTCGATAGTAACATGACATTGAGAATTATTTATCAAAGATAGATTATGTGCAAAATATAAGTACATTTGATCTTAAAATGTAATAGCATAACACAATAAGCAAAGAAAGGGTATAAAGATGTAGAATGTGAATGGAAAAGGAAGATGGATCCAATACCCGGTAAAAATCAAGGATATCTGATTAGTATCGGATTCAATCGCCCTTATTGGAGATCACATCAACTGAAACTTCAGAAATATAAACTTACAAATAGTCGGTACAGGAATAGAGAGGTCCGGGAAGCCAAATGAGGCGAAGGGGGACTGGCACATTTTGTCGAGGAGCTCGTGGGCATTGAGGAACCTTACAAATAGTTGGTATAGGTGAGACAACAGACTTCCGACCATCAACCTTTGGTACATTAGTGCACTCAGCTAATTCACCATTCAATAGCACTGTCATTCCATTCACAAATTTCTCCTTCGCTAACACATATGTATCAGCCCCATCAACGCCTGAGCACCCAAAACTTGCATTCGTAAACTATAACCTTGACAGCTCGGCCAATCCACTGGGGCAACAGCGAGCATCTGTGTGACTGAAGAGGGGGCGAACTTCATCGGAGCGGTAGTTGCCAAAACTTAGGGGACATTGGGTAAATCATGTAGCAGAGTGGCCAGAGTAGGCTGCTGCTCAGCCAAAGAAGAAGGGAACTCACCACCTTGTAGATCGGAGAGAGGTATTGCAACTTCGGGATGTTCTGCCGCTAGCCTTCTCGAAGGGGTTAACTGACGAAGCGACACTCGTACGAGATCTGGAATTAGATGGATCTGTGCTGAACGCTCGGCCAGATTTCGTGCGTTGGTTGGGGCTAGGTGGCTTGGAAGGTAAGGCGGGGGAGTGAAGCGGCGAGGCATGCGGAAGAAAGTGGCATGGAGCGAAGGGGAATGATGAAGGCAGCGATTTCAGGGATATCAATAGCAGTAGGCGACCATTATTTCTCCCTCTAGGATCTGAACAATTTTTTTTGGACTTTGGAATAATTATGTTTTAGGGGGGTGATGAAATTTTTTCGGAGGGAGATGAAATTGTTTTGGAGGGAGGTAGTGGAGGAATTTGTGGTTATGGAGGGAAACGAAATTTTATTATCTCTTGCAGATCTGTTGGAATTCGGCTGCAAAATAGCTTCGAAAAATATTCGTCGGTATTCTGCCTAAATTTGCAGTGGAAAATTGCAACAAAAATTTTTTGTCAATAATTTGACGCAATTTGCAGCGGTTTAGTGAGGGATGACAGAGAACGACGGTAATAAATAAATGTACATAAATTGAAAAAAATAAAAAACTATCCGTTGCAGATCGCATGGAAATCCGCCCCAAATTGGCGACGGAAATTTCCGCTTATAAATTTTTGACGCTTAATTAGTGTTTTCTTGTAGTGCTACCATGCTTAAACTAACACTACTTCTCCTAATACTTCAAAACAACCCTTATTTTTAATCCTACCCCTAATTCTTTAAA
Source organism: Allium sativum (assembly GCA_030737875.1). Lineage (NCBI taxonomy): Eukaryota > Viridiplantae > Streptophyta > Magnoliopsida > Asparagales > Amaryllidaceae > Allium > Allium sativum. Next base: position 268,077,310 of record CM060924.1, read on the forward strand.
TAGCCCTTCTTTCCGACAATTACCCCAACTTTTTAACTACTGTGAAGGATTGGTTTTTGCAGCAACCAATCCAAACGATTCATCATCTTTCATATTTGTCGATCTACCCCTATTTTGCTTAAACTACCCCTACTTCTCTTAATACTTCAAAATAGCCCATCTTTTTAATCCAAACCTAATTCTCTAAATAGCCCTTCCTTCCTACAATTACCTCTATTTTTTTGCTATTGTGAAGGATAGGTTTTTGCAGCAACTAATCCAAACAATTCATCATTTTCGTATTCGTCGTTCTACCCCTACTATGCTTAAACTACCACTACTTCTCTTTATACTTCAAAACAACGCTTATTTTTGATCCTACTACTAATTCTCTAGATAGCCCTTACTTTGAACAACTACCCTTATTTTTTAATTTATGTGAAGGGTTGGTTTTTGGAGCAAAGTATATAAATGATTCCTCATCTTTCATATTTGTCGATCTACTCCTACTATGCTTAAACTACCACTACTTCTCTTAATACTTCAAAACAACCCTTATTTTTAATCCTACCCCTAATTCTCTAAATACCCCTTCATTCCAACAATTACCTCTACTTTTTAACTATTGTGAAGGATCGGTTTTTGCAGCACCCAATCCAAACGATTCATCATCTTTCATATTTGTTGATCTACCCCGACTATGCTTAAACTACACCTAATCCCTTAATACTTCAAAACAGCGCTTCTTTTTAATCCCATCCCTAATTCCATAAATAGCCCTTACTTCCAACAATTGCCTCTATTTTTTCACTTCTTTGAAGGGTTGGTTTTTGTAGCACCCAATCCAAATGATTCATCATTTTTCATATTTGCTGATCTACCCCTACTATGCTTAAACTACCCCAACTTCCCTTAATACTTCAAAACAACCCTTCTTTTTAATCCTAAACCTAATTCTCTAAATAGTCCTTACTTTCAACAATTACCCCTATTTTTTAACTTCTGTGAAGGGTTGATTTTTGCAGCACCCAATCGAAATGATTCATCATCTTTCATATTTGTCGATCTACCCCTACTATACTTAAACTATCCCGACTTCTCTTAATACATCAAAACAATCCTACTTTTTAATCCTAATTCTAATTCTAAAATAGCCCTTTCTTCCATCAATTACCCCTATTTTTTTACTTTTGTAAAGGGTTGGATTTTGCATCACGAAATCCAAACGATTCATCATCTTTCATATTTGTCGATCTACCCATACTATGCTTAAACTACCTCTACTTCTCTTAATACTTCAAAGCAATCCTTCTTTTTAATCCTACCTGTAATTCTCTAAATAGCCCTTACTTCAAACAACTACCCCTATTTTTCAACTTCTGTAAGGGGTTGGTTTTTGCATAACCCAATCTAAACGATTCATCATCTATCGTATTTGTCGATCTACCCCTACTATGCTTAAACACCCAAACTTCCCTTAATACTTCAAAACTGCCTTTCTTTTAAATCCTATCCCTAATTCTCTAAATTGCCCTTAGTTCCAAAAATTACCCTTATTTTTTAACAACTGTGAAGGGTTGGTTTTTGCATCACCCAATCCAAATGATTCAACATCTTTCATATTTGTCGATCTACCCCTACTATGCTTAAACTGCCCCTACTTTTCTTAATACTTCAAAACAATCCTTCTTTTAAATCCTCCCCCTAATTCTCTAAATAGCCATTACTTCTAACGACTACTCCTATTTTTTAATTTCTGTGAAGGGTTTGTTTTTGCAGCACCCAATCCAAATGATTCATCGTATTTCATATTTGTCGATCTAACCCTACTATGCTCAAACTACCCTTGCTTATCTTAACACTTCCAAACAATCCTTCTTTTAAATCCTACCCCTAGTTATCTAAATAGCCCTTTCTTCCAACAAATACCTTTATTTTTTAACAAGTGTGAAGGGTTTGTTTTTGCAGCACCCAATCCAAATGATTCATCATCTTTTATATTTGTCGATCTACCCCTGCTTGGCTTAAACCACACCAACTTCTCTTAATACTTCAAAACGACCCTTCTTTTTAATCCTACTCCTAATTATCTAAATAGCCCTTCCTTCCAACAATTATGCCTATTTCTTTACTATTGTGAAGGATTGGTTTTTCCAGCATTTAATCTAAACAATTCTTCATCTTTCATATTCATCGATCTACACCTACTTTGCTTAAACTACCCCTACTTCCCTTTATACTTCAAAAACCCTTCATTTTGAACCTACCACTAATCCCCTAAATAGCCGTTACTTCCAACAATTACCACTATTTTATAATTTCTGTGAAGGATTGGTTTTTGGGACACCCAATCCAAATGATTCATCGTCATTCATATTTGTCGATCTACCCCTATCATGCTTTAGCTAACACTATTTCTCCTAATACTTCAAAACAACCCTTATTTTTAATCCTACCCCTAATTCTTTAAATAGCCATTCTTTCCGACAATTACCCCTACTTTTTAACTACAGTGAAGGATTGGTTTTTGCAACAACCAATCAAAACGATTCATCATCTTTCATGTTTGTCGATCTACCCCTATTTTGCTTAAACTACCCCTACTTCTCTTAATACTTCAAAATGGCCCATCTTTTTAATCCAAACCTAATTCCCTAAATAGCCCTTCCTTCCTACAATTACCTCTATTTTTTTGCTATTGTGAAGGATTGGTTTTTGCAGCACCCAATCCAAACAATTTATCATCTTTCGTATTCGTCGTTCTACCCCTACTATGCTTAAACTACCACTTCTCTTTATATTTCAAAACAACGCTTATTTTTGATCCTACCACTAATTCTCTAAATAGCCCTTACTTCGAAAAACTACCCCTATTTTTTAATTTCTGTGAAGGGTTGGTTTTTGGAGCAAGCAATCCAAGTGATTCCTCATCTTTCATATTTGTCGATCTACTCCTACTATGCTTAAACTACCACTACTTCTCTTAATACTTCAAAAAAACCCTAATTTTTAATCCTACCCCTAATTCTCTAACTACCCCTTCATTCCAATAATAACCTCTACTTTTTAACTACTGTGAAGGATCGGTTTTTGCAGCACCCAATCCAAACGATTCATCATCTTTCATATTTGTCGATCTACCCCTACTATGCTTAAACTACCCCAATTTCCCTTAATACTTCAAAACAACCCTTCTTTTTAACCCTAAACATAATTCTCTAAATAGGCCTTAATTTCAACAATTACACCTATTTTTTAACTTCTGTAAAGGGTTGATTTTTGCCGCACCCAATCCAAATGATTCATCATCTTTCATATTTGTTGATCTACCCCTACTATGCTTAAACTATCCCGACTTCTCTTAATACATCAAAACAATCCCTCTTTTTAATCCTAATTCTAATTCTCTAAATAGCCCTTTATTCCGACAATTACCCCCATTTTTTAAATTCTGTGAAGGGATGGATTTTGCATCACCCAATCTAAATGATTCATCATCTTTCATATTTGTCGATCTACCCCTACTATGCTTAAACTACTTCTACTTCTCTTAATACTTCAAAGCAGTCCTTCTTTTTAATCCTACATGTAATTCTCTAAATAGCCCTTACTTCCAACAATTACCCTTATTTTTCAACTTCTGTAAGGGTCTGGTTTTTGCATCACACAATCTAAACGATTCATCATCTTTTGTATTTGTCGATCTACCCCTACTATGCTTAAACACCCAAACTTCCCTTAATACTTCAAAGCAGCCCTTCTTTTAAATCCTATCACTAATTCTCTAAATTGCCCTTAGTTCCAAAAATTACCCTTATTTTCTAACAATTGTGAAGGGTTGGTTTTTGCATCACCCAATCCAAATGATTCAACATCTTTCATATTTGTCGATCTACCCCTACTGTGCTTAAACTACCCCTACTTTTCTTAATACTTCAAAACAATCCTTCTTTTAAATCCTCCCCCTAATTCTCTAATTAGCCCTTATTTCCAACAACTACCCCAATTTTTTAATTCCTGTGAAGGATTGGTTTTTGCAGCACCCAATCCAAATGATTCATCGTATTTCATATTTGTCGATCTAACCCTACTATGCTCAAACTACCCCTACTTATCTTAATACTTCAAATAATTCCTTCTTTTAAATCCTAACCCCAATTCCATAAATAGCCTTTACTTCAAACAATTAGCCTTATTTTTCAACTACTGTAAGGGTTGGTTTTTACAGCACCCAATCCAAATGATTCATCATCTTTCGTATTTGTCGATCTACCCCTACTATGCATAAACTACCCCAATTTCCATTAATACTTCAAAACAACCCTTCTTTTTAATCCTAACCCTAATTCTATAAATAACCCTTCCTTCCAACAATTAGCTCTTTTTTTTAACTATTGCGAAGGATTGGTTTTTGCAGCACCTAATCCAAACAATTCACCACCTTTCGTATTCGTCGATCTACCCCTACTATGCTTAAACTACCCTTACTTCTCTTCATACTTCAAAACAACCCTTCATTTTGATCCTACCACTAGTTCTCTAAATAGCCATTACATCCAACAACTACCCCTATTTTTTAATTTCTTTGCAGGGTTGGTTTTTGGATCACCCAATCCAAATGATTCGTCATCTTTCATATTTGTCGTTCTACCCCTACTATGCTTATACTAACACTACTTCTCCTAATACTTCAAAACAACCCTTATTTTTAATCCTACCGCTAATTCTTTAAATAGCCCTTCTTTCCGACAATTATCCCTACCTTTTAACTGCTGTGAGGGATTGGTTTTTGCAGCAACCAATCCAAACGATTCATCATCTTTCATATTTGTCGATCTACCCTTACTTTGCTTAAACTACCCCTACTTCTCTTAATACTCCAAAATAGCCCATCTTTTTACTCCAAACCTAATTCTCTAAATAGCCCTTCCCTCCTACAACTACCTCTATTTTTTTGCTATTGTGAAGGATTGGTTTTTGCAGCACCCAATCCAAACAATTCATCATCTTTCGTATTCCTCGTTCTACCCCTACTATGCTTAAACTACCACTACTTCTCTTTATACTTCAAAACAACGCTTATTTTTAATCCTACCACTAATTCTCTAAATATCCCTTTCTTCGAACAACTACCCCTATTTTATAATTTCTGTGAAGGGTTGGCTTTCAGAGCAAAGAATCCAAATGTTTCCTCATCTTTCATATTTGTCGATCTACTCCTACTATGCTTAAACTACCACTACTTCTCTTAATACTACAAAACAACCCTTATTTTTAATCCTACCACTAATTCTCTAAATACCCCTTTATTCCAACAATTACCTCTACTTTTTAACTACTGTGAAGGATCGGTTTTTGTAGCACCCAATCCAAACGATTCATCATCTTTCATATTTGTCGATCTACCCCTACTATGCTTAAACTACCCCTACTTCTCTTAATACTTCAAAACAAAGCTTCTTTTTAATCCTATCCATAATTCCCTAAATAGCGCTTACTTCCAACAATTGCCCCTATTTTTTTACTTCTGTGAAGAGTTGGTTTTTGTAGCACCCAATCCAAATGATTCATCATTTTTCGTATTTGTCGATCTACCCCTACTATGCTTAAACTACCCCAACTTCCCTTAATACTTCAAAACAACCCTTCTTTTTAATCCTAAACCTAATTCTCTAAATAGGCCTTAATTTCAACAATTACCCCTATTTTTTAACTTTTGTGAATGGTTGATTTTTGCAGCACCCAATCCAAATGATTCATCATCTTTCATATTTGTCGATCTACCCCTACTATGCTTAAACTATCCCGACTTCTCTTAATACATCAAAACAATCCTTCTTTTTAATCCTAATTCTAATTCTCTAAATAGCCCTTTCTTCCAACAATTACCCCTATTTTTTTAACTTCTGTGAAGGGTTGGATTTTGCATCAGCCAATCTAAACGATTCATCATCTTTCATATCTGTCGATCTACCCCTACTATGCTTAAACTACCTATACTTCTCCTAATACTTCAAAGCAGTCCTTCTTTTTAATCCTACCTGTAATTCTCTAAATAGCCCTTACTTCCAACAATTGCCCCTATTTTTTTACTTCTGTGAAGAGTTGGTTTTTGTAGCACCCAATCCAAATGATTCATCATTTTTCGTATTTGTCGATCTACCCCTACTATGCTTAAACTACCCCAACTTCCCTTAATACTTCAAAACAACCCTTCTTTTTAATCCTAAACCTAATTCTCTAAATAGGCCTTAATTTCAACAATTACCCCTATTTTTTAACTTTTGTGAAGGGTTGATTTTTGCAGCACCCAATCCAAATGATTCATCATCTTTCATATTTGTCGATCTACCCCTACTATGCTTAAACTATCCCGACTTCTCTTAATACATCAAAACAATCCTTCTTTTTAATCCTAATTCTAATTCTCTAAATAGCCCTTTCTTCCAACAATTACCCCTTTTTTTTAACTTCTGTGAAGGGTTGGATTTTGCATCAGCCAATCTAAACGATTCATCATCTTTCATATTTGTCGATCTACCCCTACTATGCTTAAACTACCTATACTTCTCCTAATACTTCAAAGCAGTCCTTCTTTTTAATCCTACCTGTAATTCTCTAAATAGCCCTTACTTCCAACAATTACCCCTATTTTTCTACTTCTGTAAGGGGTTGGTTTTTGCATCACCCAATCTAAACGATTCATCATCTTTCAAATTTGTCGATCTACCCCAACTATGCTTAAACACCCAGACTTCCCTTAATACTTCAAAACAACCCTTCTTTTAAATCCTATCCCTAATTCTCTAAATTGCCATTAGTTCCAAAAAATACCCTTATTTTTTAACAACTGTGAAGGGTTGGTTTTTGCATCACCCAATCCAAATGATTCAACATCTTTCATATTTGTCGATCTACCCCTACTATGCTTAAACTGCCCCTACTTTTCTTAATACTTCAAAACAATCCTTCTTTTAAATCCTCCCCCTAATTCTCTAAATAGCCCTTACATTCAACAATTACCCCTATTTTTTTAACTTCTGTGAAGGGTTGGTTTTTGCAGCACCCAATCAAAATGACTCGTCATCTTTCATATTTGTCGAGCTACCCTACTATGCTTAAACTAGCCCTACTTATCTTAATATTTCAAAACAGTCCTTCTTTTAAATCCTAACCCTAATTCTATAAATAGCCCTTACTTCCAACAATTGCCCTTATTTTTTAACTACTGTAAGGGTTGGTTTTTACAGCACCCAATCCAAATGATTCATCATCTTTCGTATTTGTCGATCTACCCCTACTATGCTTAAACTATCCCAATTTCCTTTAATACTTCAAAACAACCTTTCTTTTTAATCCTAACCCTAATTCTCTAAATATCCCTTCCTTCCAACAATTACCCCTATTTTTTTTACTATTGCGAAGGATTGGTTTTTGCAACACCTAATCCAAATAATTCATCATCTTTCGTATTCATCGATCTACCATAGCCCTACTATGCTTAAACTACCCTTACTTCTCTTCATACTACAAAACAACCCTTCATTTTGATCCTACCACTAATTCTCTAAATAGCCCTTACTTCCAACAACTACCCCTATTTTTTAATTTCTGTGCAGGGTTGGTTTTTGGAGCACCCAATCCAAATGATTCGTCATCTTTCATATTTGTCGATCTCCCCTACTTATCCTTATACTTCAAAACAACCCTTATTTTTAATCCTAACCGTAATTTTCTAAATATCCATTCTTTCCAACAATTACCTCTACTTTTTAAATACTGTGAACGATTGGTTTTTGCAGCAACCAATCCAAACGATTCATCATCTTTCATATTTGACGATCTACCCCTACTATACTAAATCTACCCCTACTTCTCTAAATACTTCAAAACAACGCTTCTTTTTAGTCCTATCCCGAATTCTCTAAATAGCCCTTACTTCCAACAATTACCCCTATTTTTTAACTTCTGTGAAGGGTTTGTTTTTGTCGCACCCAATCCAAATGATTCATCATCTTTCATATTTGTCGATCTACCCCTACTATGCTTAAACTAACCATACTTATCTTAACACTTCCTAACAGTCCTTCTATTAAATCCTTCCCCCAATTCTCTAAATAGGCCTCATTTCCAACAATTACCCCTATTTTTTAACTGTTGTGAAGGGTTGGTTTTTGCAGCACCCAATCCAATGATTCATCAAATTTCATATTTGTCGATCTACCCCTACTATGCCTAAACTACCCCGACTTCTCTTAATACATCAAAAAAGTCCTTCTTTTTAATCCTAATTCTAATTCTCTAAATTGCCCTTTCTTCTGACAATTACCCATATTTTTTAACTTCTTTAAACGGTTGGATTTTGCATTACCCAATCTAAACGGTTCATCGTCTTTCATATTTGTCGATCTACCACTACTATGCTTAAACTACCACTGCTTCCCGTAATACTTCAAAACAGCCTTTCTTTTTATTTATATCCCTAATTCTCTAAATAGCCCTTAATTCCAATAATTACCCTTATTTTTTAACAGCTGTGAAGGGTTGGTTTTTGTAGCACCCAATCCAAATGATTCATCACCTTTTATAACTGTCGACATAACCCTACTATGCTTAAACAACCCCTACTTCTCTTAATATTTCAAATCAGCCCTTCCTTCCTACAATTAGCTCTATTTTTTTACTTTTGTGAAGGATTGGTTTTTGCAGCACCTAATCCAAACAATTCATCATCTTTCATATTCGTCATTCTACCCCTACTATGCTTAAACTACACCTACTTCTCTTTGTACTTCAAAACAACCTTTCTTTTTGATCTACCACTAATTCTCTAAATAGCCCTTACTTCGTACAATTTTCGCTATTTTTTAATTTCTGTGAAGAGTTAGTTTTTGGAGCATCCAATCTAAATGTTTCATCATCTTTCATATTTGTCGATCTACCCCTAGTACGCTTAACTACCACTGCTTCTCTTAATACTTCAGAACAACCCTTATTTTTAATCTACCCCTAATTCTCTAAATAAACCTACTTCCCAACAATTACCCCTATATTTTAAAAACTGTGAAGGATTGGTTTTTGCAGCACCTAATCCAAACGATTCATCATCTTTCATATTTGTCGATATACACCTATTATGCTTAAACTACCCATACTTCTTTTAATACTTCAAAACAACGGTTCTTTTTAATCCTATCCCTAAGTCTCTAAATAGCCCTTACTTCCAACAATTACCCCTATTTTTTTTACTATATTGAAGGGTTCATTTTTGTAGCACCCAATCCAAATGATTCATCATCTTTCATGTTTGTCGATCTACCCCTACTGTGCTAAAACCACTCATACTATCTTAATACTTCAAAACAGTCCTTCATTTAAGTCCTACCCCAAATTCTCTAAATAGGCCTTAGTTCCCACAATTACCCCTATTTTTTAACAACTGTGAAGGGTTGGTTTTTGCAGCACCCAATCCAAATGATTCATCATCTTTCATATTTGTCGATCTACCCCTACTATGCTTAAACTACCCCAACTTCTCTTAATACATTAAAACAGTCCTTCTTTTTAATCCTACCGGTAATTCTCTAAATAGCTCTTACTTCCAACAATTACCCTTTTTTTTAATTTCTGTGAAGGGTTGGTTTTTGCATCACCCAATCAAAACGATTCATGGTCTTTAATATTTGTCGATCTACCCCTTTTATGCTTTAACTTCCCCTACTTCTCTTCATATTCAAAATAGCCCTTCTTTTAAATCCTATCCCTAATTCTCTGAATAGCCCTTAGTTCCAAAAAATACCCTCATTTGTAAACAACTGTGAAGGGTTGGTTTTTGCAGCACCCGATGCAAATGATTCATCATCTTTCATATTTGTCGATCTACCCCTACTATGCTTGAACTACCCCAACTTATTTTCATACTTCAAAACAATTATTCTTTTAAATCCTACCCCTAATTATCTAAATAACCCTTACTTCCAACAATTACCCCTATTTTTTAATTTCTGTGAAGGGTTGGTTTTTGCAGCAGCCAATCCAAATGATTCATCGTATTTCATATTTGTCGATCTACCCCTACTGTGCTCAAACTACCCCTACTTATCTTAATACTTCAAAATATTTCTTATTTTTAATCCTACCACTAATTCTCTAAATTTCCCTTACATCCAACAACTACCCCTATTTTTAAACTTCCGTGAAGGGTTGGTTTTTGGAGCACCCAATCCAAATGATTCATCATCTTCCATATTTATCGATCTACCCCTACCATGCTTAAACCATCCCAACTTCTCTTAATACTTCAAAATATCCCTTCTTTTTAATCCTACCCCTAATTCTCTAAATAGCCCTTCCTTCCAACAATTATGCCTATTTTTTAACTATTGTGAAAGATTGGTTTTTGCAGCACCTAATCCAAACAATTCATCATCTTTTGTATTCGTCGATCTACCTCTACTATTCTTAAACTACCCCTACTTCTCTTTATACTTCAAAACAACCCTTCGTTTTGAACCTACCACTAATTCCATAAATAGCCCTTGCTTCCAACAATTACCCCTATTTTTTAATTTTTGTTAATGGTTTGTTTTTGGAGCACCCAATCCAAATGATTCATCGTCTTTCATATTTGTCGATCTACCACTACTATGCTTAAACTACCACTACTTCTCCTAATACTTCAAAACAACCCTTATTTTTAATCCTACCCCTAATTCTATAAATAACCCTTCTTTCCAACAATTACCCCCACTTTTTAACTACTGTGAAGGATTGGTTTTTGCAGCACCCAATCCAAAGGATTCATCATCTTTCATATATCTCAATCTACCCCTACTATGGTTAAACTACCCTTACTTCTCTTAATACTTCAAAACAACGCTTCTTTTTCATCCTACCACTAATTATATAGATAGCCCTTACATCGAACAATTACCCCTATTTTTTAATTTCTGTGAAGGGTTGGTTTTAGGAGCATACAATCCAAATGATTCATCATCTTTCATATTTATCGATCTACCCCTACTATGCTTAAACCACCACTACTTCTCTTAATACTTCAAAACAACCCTTATTTTTAATCCTACCCATAATTATCTGAATATCCCTTCTTCCCACTAAATAGCCCTTACTTCCAACAATTACCCCTATTTTTTTACTTCTGTGAAGGGTTGGTTTTCGTAGCACCTAATCAAAATGATTCATCATTTATCATATTTGCCGATCTAGCCCCACTATGTTTAAACTACCCATACCAATATTAATACTTTAAAACCGTCCTTCTTTTAACTCCTACCCCTAATTCTGTAAATAGGCCTTACTTCCAACAATTACCCCTATTTTTTATCTTTTGGGAAGGGTTGGTTTTTGCAGCACCCAACCCAAATGATTCATCATCTTTCATATTTGTCGATCTACCCCTACTATGATTAAACTACCCCTACTTCTTTTAATTCTTCAAACCAGTCTTCATTTTAATCCTACTCCTAAATATCTAAATAGCCTTTCCTTCCAACAATTACCCCTATTTTTTTCTATTGTGAAGGATTGGATTTTGCAGCACTTAATCCAAACAATTCTTCAACTTTCTATTGTGAAGGATTGGTTTTTGCAGCACTTAATCCAAACAATTACCCCACTTCTCTTTATACTTCAAAATAGTCCCTATTTTTTTATCCTACCACTAATTCTCTAAACTGCCCTTACATCCAACAATTACACCTATTTTTTAACTTCTGTGAAGGGTTGGTTTTTGGAGTACCCAATCCAAATGATTCATCATCTTTCATATTTGTCGATCTACCCCTACTATGCTTAAACTACCCTTACTTCTCTTAGTACTTCAAAACAACCCTTATTTTTAATCCTACCCCTAATTCTCTAAATAGCCCTTATTTCCAACAATTACCCCTATTTTTTAACTACTATGAAGGATTGGTTTTTGCAGCACCCAATCCAAAAGATTCATCACCTTTCATATTTGTCGTTATACCCCTACTTCTCTTAACACTTCAAAACGACGCTTCTTTTTAATCCTATCCCTAATTCCCTAGATAGCCCTTACTTCCGACAATTGGTCCTATTTTTTAACTTCTGTGAAGGATTCATTTTTGTAGAACCCAGTCCAAATGACTCATCATCTTTCAGGTTTATCGATCTACCCCTACTATGCTAAAACTACCCATCTTATCTAAATACTTCAAAACAGTCCTTCTTTTAAATCCTACCCTTAATTCTCTAAATAGGTCTTACTTCCAACAATTACCCCTATATTTTCACTTCTGTGAAGGGTTGGTTTTCGCAGCACACAATCCAAATGCTTCATCATCTTTCATATTTGTCGGTCTACCCCTACTATGCTTAAACTACCCCTACTTCTCTTAATATTTCAAAACAGTCCTTCTTTTTTATCCTACCTGTAATTCTCTAAATAGCCTTTTCTTCCAACAATTACCCCTATTTTTAACTTCTGTGAGGGGTTGGTTTCTGCATCACCCAATCTAAACGATTCATCATCATTCATATTTGTCGATCTACCCCTACTATGCTTAAACTACCCCTACTTCTCTTAATACTTCAAAATAGCCCTTCTATTAAATCCAATCCCTAATTCTCTAGATAGCCCTTAGTTCCAACAATTACCCTTATTTTTAACAACCATGAAGGGTTGGTTTTTGTAGCACCCAATCCAAATAATTCATCATCTTTCATATTGTCGATCTACCCCTACTATGCATAAACTACCCCTACTTATCTTAATACTCCAAAACAATCCTTCTTTTAAATCTTACCCTAATTCTCTAAATAGCCCTTACTTCCCACAATTACCCCTGTTTTTTAATTTTTGTGAAGGGTTGGTTTTTGTCACACCCAATGCAAATGATTCATCGTATTTCATATTTGTCGATCTACCCTACAATGCTCAAACTACCCCTACTTATCTTAATACTTCAAAACAATCCTTCTTTTAAAGCCTACCCCTAATTCTCTAAATAGCCCTTACTTCCAACAATTACCCTTATTTTTAACTAGTGTGAACGGTTGGTTTTTGCAGCACCCAATCCAAATGATTCATCATCTTTTTATATTTGTCGATCTACCCTACTATGCTTAAACCACCCCAATTTCTCTTAATACTTCAAAACGGCCATTCTTTTTAATCCTACCCCTAATTCTCTAAACAGCCCTTCCTTCCAACAATTATGCCTATTATTTTACTATTGTGAAGGAATTGTTTTTGCAGCACCTAATCCAAACAATTCATCATCTTTCGTATTCGTCGATCTACCCCTACTATGCTAAACTACCCGTGCTTCTCTTCATACTTCTAAACAGCCCTTCGTTTTGAACCTACCACTAATTCCCTAAATAACTTTCACTTCCAACAATTTCCCTTTTTTTTAATTTATGTGGAGGGGTGGTTTTTGGAGCATCCAATCAAAATGATTCATCGTCTTTCATGTTTTTCGATCTACCCCTACTATGCTTAAACTACCCTTACTTCTCTTAATACTTCAAAACAACCCTTATTTTTAATCCTACCCCTAATTCTATAAATAGACCTCCTTTCCAAAAATTACTACTTTTTAACGACTACGAAGGATCGGTTTTTGCAGCACCCAATCCAAACGATTCGTCATCTTTCATATTTGTCGATCTACCCCTACTATGCTTAAACTACCCCTACTTCTCTTATTACTTCAAAACAACCCTTCTTTTTAATCCAACACTAATTCTCTAAATAGCCCTTCCTTCCTACAATTAGCTATATTTTTTCTGGTGTTGTGAAGGATTGGTTTTTGCAGCACCCAATCCAAACAATTCATCATCTTTCATACTCGTCGATCTACCCCTATTATGCTTAAACTACCCCTACTTCTCTTTATACTTCAAAACAAAGCTTCTTTTTGATCCTATCACTATTTCTCGAAATAGCCCTTACTTTGAACAATTACCCCTATTTTTTAATTTATGTGAAGGGTTGGTTTTTGGAGCACCCAGTCCAAATGATTCATCATCTTTCGTATTTGTCGATCTACCCCTAATATGCTAAAACTACCACTACTTCTCTTAATACTTCAAAACAACCCTTATTTTTAATCCTACCCCTAATTCTCCAAATAGTCCTTCTTTCCAACAATTACCCCTACTTTTTAACTACTGTGAAGGATTGGTTTTTGCAGCACCCAATCCCAACCATTCATCATCTTTCATATTTATCGATCTACCCCTACTATGCTTAAACTACCCCACTTCTCTAAATACTTCAAAACAACGCTTCTTTTTTATCCTATCCCTAGTTCTCTAAATAGCCCTTACTTCCAATAATTACCCCTATTTTTTTAACTACTGTGAAGGATTGGTTTTTGTAGCACCCAATCCAAATGATTCATCATTTTTCATATTTGTCAATCTACCCCTACTGTGCTTAAACTACCCATACTTTTCTTAGTACTTCAAAACAATCCTTCTTTTAAATCCTACCCTTAATTCTCTAAATACGATTTACTTCCAAAAATTACGCTTATTTTTTAACTTCTGTGAAAGGTTAGTTTTTGCAGCACCCGATCCAAATAATTCATCATCTTTCATATTTGTCGATCTACCCCTATAATGCTTAAACTACCCCTACTTTTCTTAATACTTCAAAATAGTCCTTGATTTTAATCCTACCCCTAATTCTATAAATAGCCCTTCCTTCCAATAACTACCCCTATTTTTTTACTATTGTGAAGAATTGGTTTTAGCCGCACTTAATCCAAACAATTCATCATCTTTAATATTTATCGATATACCCCTACTATGCTTAAACTACCCCTACTTCTCTCAATACTTTAAAACAACGTACATTTTAATCCTATCCCTAATCATCTAAATAACCCTTACTTCCAAAAACTACCCTTATTTTTTAACTTCTATGAAGGGTTGGTTTTGGAGTTCCCAATCCTAATGACTCATCATCGTTCGTATTTGTCGATCTACCCCTACTATGCTTAAGAAACTCCTACTTCTCTTAATACTTCTAAACAGTCCTTCTTTTAATTCGTGCTCCTAATTCTCTATATAGGCCTTACTTCCAACAATTACCCCTATTTTTCAACTTATGTGAAGGGTTGGTTTTTGCAGCACACAATCCAAATGATTCATCATTTTTCATATTTGTCGATCTACCCTACAATGCTTAAACTACCCCTACTTCTCTTAATACTTCAAAACAGTCCTTCTTTTTAATCCTACCTGTAATTCTCTAAATAGCCCTTACTTCCAACAAATACCCCTATTTTTTCACTTCTGTGAAGGGTTCGTATTTGCATCACCCAATCTAAACGATTCATCATCTTTCATATTTGTCGATCTACCCCTACTATTCTTAAGCTACCCCTACTTATCTTAATACTTCAAAACTGCCCTTCTTTTTAATCCTACTCCTAATTCCCCAAATACGCCTTACTTCCAACAATTACCCTTATTTTTCATCTTATGTGAAGGGTTGGTTTTTGCAGCACCCAATCAAAATGATTCGTCATTTTTCATATTTGTCGATCTACACCTACTATGCTTAAACAACCCTATTTATCTTAATACTTCAAAACAATCCTTCTTTTAAATCCTACTCCTAATTCTCAAAATAGCTCTTACTTCCAACAATTACCTCTATTTTTCAATTTCTTTAAAGGGTTGGTTTTTGCAGCACCCACTCGCAATGATTCATCATCTTTCATATTTGTCGATCTACCCCTACTGTTCTTAAACTACCCCTACTTATCTTAATACTTCAAAACTGCCCTTCTTTTTAATACTACTCCTAGTTCTCTAAATAGCCCTTACTCCAACAATTACCCTTATTTTTTAACTAGTGTAAAGGGTTTGTTTTTGCAGCACCCAATCCAAATGATTCGTCATCTTTCATATTTGTCGATCTAACCTAACTATGCTTAAACCACTCCAACTTCTCTTAATACTTCAAAACTTCCATTCTTTTTAATCCTACCCCTAATTCTCTAAATAGTCATTCCTTGCAACAATTACGCCAATTTTTTTTACTATTGTAAAGGATTGGATTTTGTAGCACCTAATTCAAATAATTCATCATCTTTCATATTCGTCGATCTACCCTTACTATGCTTAAACTACCCCTACTTCTCTTTATACTTCAAAAAAACCCTTCTTTTTGAACCTGCCACTCATTCCCTAAATAGCCCTTACTTCCAACAATTACCCCTATTTTTTAATTTCTGTGAAGGGTGGGTTTTTGGAGCACCCAATCCAAATGATTCATCATCTTTCATATTTGTAGATCCACCCTTACTATGCTTAAACTTCCCCTACTTCTCTTAATACTTCAAAACAATCCTTATTTTTAATCCTACACTAATTATCTAAATAGCCCTTCTTTCCCACAATTTCCCCAACTTTTTAACTGTTGTGAAGGATTGGTTTTTGCAACATCCAATCCAAATGATTCATCATCATTCATATTTGTCGATGTAAGCCTACTATGCGTAAACTAACCCTACTGCTCTTAATACTTCAAAACAATGCTTCTTTTTAATCCTATCCCCCATTCTCTAAATAGCCCTTACTTCCAACAATTACCCCTATTTTTTAACTTCTGTGAAAGATTGTTTTTTGTAGCACCCAATCTAAATAATTCATCATCTTTCATATTTGTCGATCTACCCTTACTACGCTTAAACTACCCCTACTTCTCTTAATACTTCAAAACAACCCTTCTTTTTAGTCCAATACCTAATTCTGTTAATAGCCCTTACTTCCAACAATTATCTCTCTTTTTTAATTTCTGTGAAGGTTGGTTTTTGTAGCACCCAATCTATGTGATTCATCATCTTCCATATTTGTCGATCTACCCCTACTATGCTTAAACTACCCATACTTTTCTTAATACTTCAAAACAGTCCTTCTTTTTAATCCTACCTCTAAGTCTCTAAATAGCCCCCACTACCAACAATTATCACTATTTTTTAACTTCTTTGAAGGGTTGGTTTTTGCATCACCCAATCTTAACGATTCATCATCTTTCATATTTGCCGATCTAACCCTACTATGCTTAAACTACCCCTACTTCCCTTAATACTTCAAACAACCCTTATTTTTAATCCTACCCTAATTCTCTAAATAGCCCTTGTTTCCAACAATTACCCCAACTTTTTAGTTGTTGTGAAGGATTGGTTTTTGCAACATCCAATCCAAATGATTCATCATCTTTCATATTTGTCGATGTACCCCTACTATGCGTGAACTACCCCTACTTCTCTTAATACTTCAAAACAATGCTTCTTTTTAATCCTATCCCCAATTCTCTAAATAGCCCTTACTTCCAACAATTATCCCTATTTTTTAACTTCTGTGAAGGGTTGGTTTTTGTGGCAAAAAATATAAATGATTCATCATCTTTCATATTTGTCGATCTACCCCTACTACGCTTAAACTACCCCTACTTCTCTTAATGCTTCAAGACAACCCTTCTTTTTAATCCTATACCTAATTCTGTAAATAGCCCTTAGTTCCAACAATCACCCCTATTTTTTAACTTCTGTGAAGGGTTGGTATTTGTAGCACCCAATCTAAGTGATTCATCATCTTTCATATTTGTCGATCTACCCCTACTATGATTAAACTTCCCATACTTTTCTTAATACTTCAAAACAGTCCTTCTTTTTAATCCTACCTTTAAGTCTCTAAATAGCCCTTACTATCAACAATTACCCCTATTTTTTAACTTCTGTGAAGGGTTGGTTTTTGCATCACCCAATCTAAACGATTCGTCATCTTTCAAATTTGCCGATATAACCCTACTATGCTTAAACTACCCCTACTTCTTTTAGTACTTCAAAATAGCCCTTAGTTCCAACAATTAACCATATTTTTTTAACAACTATGAAGGGTTATTTTTTGCAGCACCCAATCTCAAAGATTCATCACCTTTCAAAATTGCCGATATACTCCTACTATGCTTAAACTACCCATACTTCTCTTAATACTTTAAAACAAAACTTCTTTTTAATACAACCCTAATTCTCTAAATATCCCTTCCTTCTTACAATTACCTCTATTTTTTTTACTATTGTGAAGGATTTGTTATTACAGCAACCAATCCAAACAATTCATCTTTCATATTCATCGAACTACCCCTACTATGCCTAAACCAACCCTACTTCTCTTTATACTTCAAAACAACCCTTCTTTTTTATCTTACCACTAATTCTCTAAATAGCCCTTATGTCCAACAATTACCCCTATTTTTTAATATATTTAAAGGGTTGGTTTTTGCAGCATCCAATCCAAACGATTCATCATCTTTCATATCTGTCGATCTACCCCTACTACGCTTTAACTACCCCTACTTCTCTTAATACTTCAAAACAACCAATTTTTAATCCTATCCCTTATTCTGTAAATATCCCTTACTTCCAACAATTACCCCTATTTTTTAACTTTCGTGAAGGGTTGGATTTTGTAGCACCCAATCTAAGTGGTTCATCATCCTTCATATTTGTCGATCTACCCCTACTTTGCTTAAACGACTCATACTTATCTTAATACTTCAAAACAGTCCTTCTTTTAAACCCTACCCCTATTTTTTAACTTATGTGAATTGTTGGTTTTCGCAGCACCAATCCAAAAGATTCAACATCTTTCATATTTGTCGATCTACCCCTAATATGCTTAAACTACCCCTACTATGCATAAACTATCCCTACTTCTCTGAATACTTGAAAACAGTCCTTCTTTTTAATCCTACCTCTAATTCTATAAGTAGCACTTACTTCCAACAATTATCCCTATTTTTTAACTTCCGTGAAGGGTTGGTTTTTGCATCACACAATATAAATGATTAATCATTTTTCATATTTGTCGATCTACCCCTACTATGCATAAACTACCCCTACTTATCTTAATACTTCAAAATAGCCTTCTTTTATTCCTATCCGTAATTCTCTAGATAGCCCTTAGTTCCAACGATTAGCCTTATTTTAACAACTGTGATGGGTTGGTTTTTACAGCACCTAATCTAATGAATCATCATCTTTCGTATTTGTAGATCTACCCCTACTATGCTTAAACTACCCCTACTTCTCCAAATACTTCAGAACAACCCTACTTTTAAATCCAACCTTAATTCTCTAAATATACCTTCCTTCCTAAAATTACCTTTGTTTTTTTACTAATATGAAGGATTGGTTTTTGCAGCACCCAATCCAAACAATTCATCATCTTTCATATTCGTCGATTTACCCCTACTTCTTTTTATACTTCAAAACAACCCTTCTTTTTAATCCTACCTCTAATTCTATAAGTAGCACTTACTTCCAACAATTACCCCTATTTTTTGACTTCTGTGAAGGGTTGGTTTTTGCCTCACACAATATAAATGATTCATCATATTTCATATTTGTCGATTTCCCTCTATTATGCTTAAACTACCCCTACTTCTCTTAATACTTCAAAATAGCCCTCTTTTATTCCTATCCCTAATTCTCTAAATAGCCCTTAATTCTCTAAACAACTATTACAACTGTTATGCACCGTTGTGACTGTTGAATATCACAATATGATATTTGTTTGATTATACATTACATCTCATATAGAAATAAATATTTATATTGAGTAAAAATGTTATTGCATTGAATTTAATACTCAAACGATTATTTTATTCAATTAAATATTTTATTTCAATATTTGAAATAGTACAACTTTCTGACCTCATTATTATACAACTCACTATTACATAATACATTCAATAGCTCATACATTCTTCACCATAGACTGATTACTCAGTACACTCAATTACATACACACTTTCATTTAAATATACATACACATTGCACACGCCGAGTTTTTATATGCTTCAACATCCTGTTTAGTCGCCTGTATATCAGTCACAAAATTTCTTAAAGTAAACTGAAACAAAAACATATTTAATTCAAATAGGGATGAAAAATCTAACTGTGTATTATGTTATACATTAATGCCAATATCCCATACTAAGCCATGTCATCGACAATAAGGATGAAAAATAGATGGTTGCAGTTTACGACACCACTACACACAATTTAGGTGCACAACATCTTAAACTGAGCAATGAACATAAGCAATTTTTAATAGGTAATTCAATTCGAATTAACCTGGAGAAAGCACTAAATATACAAGAAAACTATTGTAGATAAAGTTCACCCAAGATGATTATTATTATTAGAAGTATAATAATTAGATGGAGAATTGGCACCTGGACTGCTGACCAAAGAAGCAAAACTTCTATCCAAATCTGAACTAGATTGAGAATAATGAGTCAATGTGGTGCATTTCAGCCAATTTGCTTCACAGCGTTGATATCTTGATGTTAGAATTCAATGTTAAAAAAGGTATGATGATATGGGTCTACGTTCCACTGAAATAGGTAAAAATGAGAGAAGAAATGTGAGAACCCGGAACATCCCTATGAAGGAAAGAGCGGATACTTTGAGAACAACACACAAATGAACTCAAACGGAAGAACATTTCATTGTTATTACAATAATTCCATCAGAATACAAGAATATACAAAGTATAAATGAATAAATTACATTCGATAAATATCAGAGATTACAATAAATTACATAGCAGCGGAAAATAATACAAAGCACAACTGAAGGTGATATACAGATATAGAGCTTTCCGGATATCATTCCAGCTGTAAACCAGGATCCTGTGAATATAATTCTGCAAAACCAAAACTACTAGCTGCCCGTGCGGAAAATAAGGGCACCCAGAGTTTAGGTTAAGACAATAAACTCCTGGTCAGTCATGTGACTGGTGTGAGAACTAAAACAGTTATTTAAAGCTTTACTTTAAAAGAGAGTAATTCAAGGGACCACGCTGTATAACACGGAACGGGTTTCCTCCAAAGAATACCAGTGCATAGAATAAATAACGCAATGCTTTTTCAAAAAATGAAGCTATTATAAGACCCAGGTCCCATCACACAATGCAACGCAAGCCAGAGGATAGGGGTTTCCCTTATAATAGCCAAACATGCTTGGTACGTTTAAAACAAATCCTTTGATACTATCATAAGTGTATAGTGTCAAAACAATTTCAATCATAAATATAAATCATAGACGGCATGGGTACCATATATCTTGTCGCCATACTAGTTCTACAATTAAAACCGCAATACACGTATTGGAAATTGGATTTCCGTCATGAGTCGAGGAAAGGGGCAAGCTCCTCTCCGCGCTCGAGACACTTTAACAAATATCTCAGGACTACACACTCTGGGCAATCCTTGGATCTTCAGGGCCGGTCCTCACTTACTTTAGAGGATTAATTATGCCTGAACACACGTTTCTCGGTCCTTACAGACCTA
The DNA here is from genome assembly GCA_030737875.1 of Allium sativum. NCBI lineage: Eukaryota > Viridiplantae > Streptophyta > Magnoliopsida > Asparagales > Amaryllidaceae > Allium > Allium sativum. The sequence continues at coordinate 268,098,653 of CM060924.1, forward strand.
TAATCGAGGCGCCTCATCCAACAACCACAAAGGTGAAAAGTATATAAATGTCCGGTCTGGTAAGTCACTGACACCACCAAAGCTAGAAAGAAACATCGTGCTCCCCCTGCAGTCCGTATCCCGTTTTTAACTCATACCGAGGTGTGAGGCTCGCGAATTCACGCTATACACAAAGCTGCCACATAGGCGTGCTTTGATCATCAACCACAAGACTTTGCTTTTCAACAGAAGCCTTGATCATCGCATCTTAGCGTGCCACACAGTCAATTCATGCCATGCGACTGATGTCCATCGATATACAACCTCTGAGCTCGTACATCTCATAGAAGGGCGTTAAGCAAAAGAATAAATTCTCCGCTGCCAAACAAATGTATATTTAATAGAAATCAATCAACACAGAATAAAATCCAATGTCAGACACACAATCCATTTACAAGTCCGTTCTGGGTCTGAACGAAACCGGAGGCACTTTCCTCGCATATCCATACATCCCCAAGTACGTTTGGACAACCACCAACTATTTCCGTCCTCTCGGGTGTACAGCCCAATCAGGATCATCAGTAATAATCCAAACGATGTGAAGACTTCCGGTCTTCAACCACCGTCTTCATCTTCGACTTATCGTCGAATCGGTTATTTAGAATGGGTATAAACCCGGCCTTTCCGAACAACCCGCGTATATTTGAAATAAATGTTACACAAACACAACATACGCCTCATTCCAATGCGGAATATCCTTTTTATTCACGAAATCACTTCTTAGGGAAAGGTTCCCACTAATTTTATCAAAGATAAATTCTTTAAATTTATTCTTTAATCTTCCTTTGGATGTCATTTCAAACCAGATTATGGTTTTCTAAACTAGTCGAGATTAGCGAACCACAACGAAGTAATTATTTATTTTATTTCCCAATCCCAACCTATTCATCCCATGAAGCAAAACTAGTAATACTCCATATCTAACACCACGGTGTTATCGGTAAAATTAATTACCATTTCACGTTCAAATCTAATTAAAGATTTAACTATCGCTTTGGAGCAAAACTGGCGATACTCCATTCTCGCTCATTTCTAAATTGATAATTTAGATCATAGATTTACATTTCAATCTAATTGCAGATTCGTTAAAACTCCATTTACTGGGTTAAAGAGCTAGTGTTATTTAATACACAGTTCACGACAAACCCAAATCACATTCTATTTATTATCGGGTTAAAGAACTAGTGTTATTTAAAACACATTTCACGATAAACCCACAAATCAATTCTAGTTTAATTTAATTCAAATATATTAGGAATTCCTATTATTTAAAACCCCTTTTTAAATCTAATTTATTTGTTTAAAAACAAACCGGGTTTTAAATTTAGTTCAAACTAGTTCGTTTTGATAAAAATCTATTTTTATCTTTTCAAATATGGAGTTTTTCACCCCAATTTTTCTAAAATCATTTCTTATGATTTTACACAAATTATTACTATTTTTTAATAATTTTATCAAGGCCCGTACAGTCGATTTCCATCAACGGCCATCGAACTGCACTTATAGCGACCTTTTTCGAATTTGATTTGGAAGTATCTCCAAATCCAACCGTTAGATTTTGAATTTCAAATATTCGTTAGAAAGCTCTTTTTGATTCGAACCCAACGGTTCCGGTTTTAGGAGAATCCGACGGTCGGATCTCCCGTAATGTCCATTTGAAATAAATGGTCGAAATTCACGAACTGCCGCGGCGCGACGCGTTCTATTCAGGCCATTATATTATATATATAATATATATAATATATATTTCGTCGATTCTATTTAAAACGAATTATACAAATAGTTTTGAATTCGTTTCAAAAACATTTCAACTTCCATCTCAATTCAAATCAAAATTGAATCTTTCCTTATAAATTCGTTTTAAAATTCATTTCTATTCAATTCAAATTTCAATTCAATTTGAATTCATTTCACTTCGTTTTAAATTCAATTCGAATTCGTTTTCAATTCGATTCATTTCAAAGTGGTTTTTTATTCGATTCAAATTTGTTATATATTCAATTGAAACCAAATTCATTTTCTATTCAAATCAAATTCGTTATATATTCAATTGAAACCAAACCCGTTTTCTATTCAAATCAAATTCGTTATACATTCAATTGAAACCAAATCCGTTTTCTATTCAAATCAAATTCGTTATATATTCAATTGAAACCAAATTCGTTTTCCATTTAAATCAAATTCGTTATATATTCAATTCCTATTCAAATCAAATTCGTTATATATTCAATTGAAACCAAATTCGTTTTCTATTCAAATCAAATTCGTTATATATTCAATTGAAACCAAATTCGTTTTCTATTCAAATCAAATTCGTTTTATATCCAATTGAAACCAAATTCGTTTTCTATTCAAATCAAATTCGTTATATATTCAATTGAAACCAAATTCGTTTTCTATTCAAATCAAATTCGTTATATATTCAATTGAAACCAAATTCGTTTTCTATTCAAATCAAATTCGTTATATATTCAATTGAAACCAAATTCGATTTCTATATAAATCAAATTCGATTCGTTTTCTATTTGAATCAAATTATATACTCAATTCATTTCGAAATCGTTTTCAATTCAATTCATTTCATTTCAAAATATTCGATTTCAAAATTACTTTTCAATATTCATTTCAAAATGAGGAAAATCGATATAAATATCGTTCACTTCTAAATGGCGTCAATCTAATCAACATGGCTTCATATATTTCTATTTTCAAATATTCTATTTCAAATATTTCGTTCAACACATGACTAATCTCAACGGATGAGTACAGTCAACACATGAACCTTTATATCATATTGATAAAGATGTAAATTTTATTTTTAAAATATTTCGTTCAACACATGACTAATCTCAACGAATGAGTACAGTCAACACATGAACCTTTATATCATATTGATAAAGATGTAAATTTTATTATTAAAATATTTCGTTCAACACATGACTAATCTCAACGGATGAGTACAGTCAACACATGAACCTTTATATCATATTGATAAAGATGTAAATTTTATTATTAAAATATTTCGTTCAACACATGACTAATCTCAACGAATGAGTACAGTCAACACATGAACCTTTATATTATAATATTCTTTATTTTCTAAATTGGAATGAGGCCCAATCAATCACCATATAATATTAATTATATGGATTTTCATACATCACACGTATATAATAGCATTGAAAAATAATCAACCATCAACCAAAGTGCACTACACTGTATAAGCATCAAATATAAATATCTAACACTTATAACAGCCGGTCAATCAATCGATCAACATATTTAATCAATCAGGATGAGTGAACTTCAAATTTCATCCCAACACCCGTGTGGGGTTTTCAAACAATCAAACACAGATTTTAGTTGTGCAGTTGGGCGATGTGTAAAATTTATCGTCCCAATCAATGTCCTTCAAATAGGTGTACATAAACAAACCGTCCGGTTTGTAAATGAATATTTATTTATTTATTCACATTCACTGTATTCATATTCACGTTAAAAATTATATTTTTAACGACAAAACATTTTATTTCAACATATGAATTTCTATTGAGTTCATTTATTCAATAAGATGATATTTTTATTTTTCTAACATATTTTAGAAAATTTCGGCGGTATAATGGCACGATACTAGAAACGGGACAAGGCCTAGCCTTATCCCCGGTCTAGTGAAGGCCCACGCCATTCACACATCAATCATATCCATTCATTTCACCAAACAATTCAATCTCAATCAAATAATCTAACTAATTTTTGCAATCAAACAAACAAGTCCATGGTCTGTGGACGATTGTGTCGGGTGCTACTTAACACCATCTGTATCCTAGTATATATGTGTAACTAGAAAAAGAAATTGAAAGGTGAGAAATTCTCACTAATACAGACCCTAACTCCACGACCCTTCTTTTATAGAATCCTTCGTCGTTATCGCATCTTTGTCATCTTCGTCGCCCGTAGCCACTACATATGTAAAAATCATAATTTAACTTCGCTATTCAATATATAAAAATCGAATTTTTACTTCGTTGTTCAATATATAAAAATCGAATTTTTACACCGCTACTATATAGATAAAAATTATATTTTCACATCGATGTTCATATAGTAAACATTATATTTTTATCACGCCATTCTTCATATAAAGATTTCGCCTTTTCAAAAATAAAGATTTCGCCTTTTCAAAAATAAAGATGATATTTTTAATATTCCTATCATGTAAAAATTTTATTTTTAATTCTTCTACTAGTTTGAAAATTATATTTTCTCGAAGTAAAAAATCATATTTTTACTTCACTACTCATATCAAAATATCGTCTTTTCATATTTAAAAATATCGTCTTTGTTAAAAAAAATCAAAATTTTCCTTCGCTGCAGTATATATATAAAAATAAGTTTTTTTCCTATGCTATAAATATATATAAAAATTAGATTTTTTTTCCTACGCTAAAAATTCAAACCCTCCATTATGTAAATCAGTTTTTATATAATCTAAAAATCATAAAAGTAAAGAAAAGAAAAGAAAAGAAAAACTTACTATATTTGTTGAGAGGGGGGGTTGCTGTCGAGGTACGACATCGGTCTTGCTGGGCCCTGGCGGCACAGCGGAGGTCGGAGGGAAGTCACCAAAGGGGGGGGCGACTGTGGGTGGAAGCGGGAGCGGGTGCGTCGATCGGGGGGGCTATCGCGACGATCAAGGCAAAGGGGTGGGAGGGTAGGCTTCGACGGAGAAGATGGAGGGAGGGGGGTGCCTCGCGCGGCGGCTCCGTCGAGCGATTTTGGGCTCCGCCCTCTTTTTTTTGTTTCTGAAATGATTTTGAAAAAGGGGGGGGGGGAGAACGTATAGGAAGCGGGAGTGGATTAATTTTTTATTTATTTAATTATTTTATCTTGCAAAAAAGTTGACTTTTACATACGACCTCTAAACGAGGCCCACCGCCTGTCGTCTATAGCGTTTTACCCCCATTCCGAACATAATGTGATATGTATCGCAAGCTGATTTGATCGTTTCGATTAGTTTCCATTGAATTTACATTTAAATCACTATATTGAATTTTAAATGTACATTTCAAATTACCGGGGTCACATACTAACTCTAAAAATTGCAGAAAAATATTTTCTAGCTTCGCATTGATGATACGGTCCTAACAAAACTAGTTTCGTCGAATTTTGAGACCGTTTGAAAAATGTCCAATTTCCAGTCGATTAAAATCAACTGAAACTGGTCAAACGCGTTTTCCTTTGCCACGCTCACATATTGATTCGAAAAATTATGAAATTTGGAATCTAGCAATAACTTAACATCACGGACCCAACAAAAGTGGTTTCGTCGAAATCCGAGGTCGTTTGCAAAATTCCCATTTTTAAGGGCCTGAATTCCATAGCGACTATTCAGAATTTTCAACTGGACATATCTTTTGATTCCCGCTATGAAATTTCGATTTTTCGGATTCGTTGGAAAGATATTCTCAATTAGATCCTATTGTTTTTGGTTTCACTAAAATCCGGATTGTTTTGCACCCGGTACATTCAATTGAAGTTTGAAATTGAATTATCGAACTACCGCGCCATTTTCAATTCTATTTATAATTATATATAAATATTTATATTCTAACGACGACGCATATATAATATATACGTTCTAATCCTTTTAAAAATAAATTTCTCGTCGATATTATTTAAAATAATCTATTTTAAATATTCAAAATTCAATAAAATTGCCAAAATAAAATTTTAAACTGGTTCAGAATTTCCGGGTTATTACAATCTCCACCACTTAAAACTTTTCGTCCCCGAAAAGGAACAAAGTCGAAAGTGGTTTGATTAATCAACTCTACGTTCAATCTGGCTTCCATTCTCCAACTTTTCAGTTTCTGAGAATTTTCAAATTTTCAAAAATTTGGCTAACACCCTAAATTTTCGAAAAATTTCGCCATAACCTCCCCTGCACCGGGAGCCATGGGAAAATCCCGAAATTGCCATATAGGCCTTCTGATCTCAAAAAGAAAAAGAAAATGCCAAGCGGCTAGCCAATAGGCTCATAAAATCATCGTCACCCAAACAAAACAGTAAATTATGTAGTAAACATGTACCTATTTGTCGGGCAAACAAATTTTATTCTTCGGCTCTAGCATCCTTGCTATGACCTGTTCAAGGTAAGTATATGTATATGCAAGCAAATGCGACTAATTTTCAATACAGTTCAATATTTGGTTCAATTAGGCTAAATGGTCCAAAAATTATCAAACAAATAAACATACAACACAAGCATCAATCAATTAGTGGATTAGAGTTTTAAAATTCATAAATTTTGATATATATACAAAAATCATGTTTTTGATGCAAATTCACAACAATGTGTTCTAGCTATATAAGTTTTGGTTCTCACACCAGTCTAATGGAAGTATATAGATATCATACCTTCGTCACTCGAAAATAAATACTGGTAACGCTGCAGCATTATTAGAATCATCCCCGGGCAACTAGAATGTGATTCTATATCTATCTAATATATTAAAACTTCGAATATACGTTCATGACGCGTATATGCAAAACCTCTATACTAGATTGTCCATATTCAAAATAAATAAATAATCAAATACGTATAAAGTGATTTAAATTTTCAAAACAATATTGTTCTCATTTGAAAAATATACTCTTTACACTCGTTCTAGGATACTACTGATCCTATCTCTAACGAGTCATTCTAATTGGATATTACCAATCCAATATCAGATGAATTCTTTCATATGGTTCGAATGTGTCTTGTTCTCGAGCTCTGTAAACCAAAGCTCTGATACCAAATGTGACAACCCGGAACTTCCCCGCGAAGGAAAGAGCGGATACTTTGAGAACAACACACAAATGAACTCAGACGGAAGAACATTTCATTGTTATTACAACAATTCCATCAGAATACAAGAATATACAGAGTATAAATGAATAAATTACATTCGATAAATATCGGAGATTACAATAAATTACATAGCAGCGGAAAATAATACAAAGCACAACTGAAGGTGATATACGGATATAGAGCTTTACGGATATCATTCCAGCCGTAAACCAGGATCCTGTGAATATAAATCTGGAAAACCAAAACTACTAGCTGCTCGTGCGGAAAATAAGGGCACCCAGAGTTTAGGTTAAAACAATAAACTCCAGCTCAGTCATGTGACTGGTGTGAGAACTAAAACTGTTATTTAAAGCTTTACTTTAAAAGAGAGTAATTCAAGGGACCACGCCGTATAACACGGAATGGGTTTCCTCCCAAGAATACCACTGCATAGAATAAACAACGCAATACTTCAAAACAGCCCTTCTTTTTAATCCAACCCTAATTCTCTAAATAGGCTTTCCTTCCAACAATCACCTCTATTTTTTTTATTATTGCGAAGGATTGGTTTTTGCAGCACCCAATCCAAAAAATTCATCATCTTTCATATTCGTCGACCTACCCCTGCTATGCTTAAACTACCCCTACTTCTCTTTATATTTCAAAACAACCCTTCTTTTTGATCCTACCACTAATTCTATAAATAGCCCTTACTTCCAAAAATTACCCCTATTTTTTAATTTCTGTAATGGGTTGGTTTTTGCAGCACCCAATCCAAACGATTCTTCATCTTTCATGTTTGTCGATCTACCCCAACTACGCTTGAACTACCCCTAATTCTCTTAATACTTCAAAACAACCCTTCTTTTTAATCCTATACCTAATTCTGTAAATAGCCCTTACTTCCAACAATTACCCCTATTTTTTAACTTTTGTGAAGGGTTGGTTTTTGTAGCACCCAATCTAAGTGATTCATCGTCTTTCATATTTGTCGATCTACCCCTACTATGCTTAACCTACCCATACTTTTCTTAATAGTTCAAAACAATCCTTCTTTTAAACCCTACTCCTAATTCTCTAAATAGGACTTACTTCCAGCAAGTACCCCTATTTTTGAACTTCAGTGAAGGTTTGGTTTTTGGAGCACCCAATCCAAATGATTCATCATCTTTCATATTTGTCGATCTACCCCTACTGTGCTTAAACTACCCCTACTATGCTTAAACTACCTCTACTTTTCCTAATACTTCAGAATAGTCCTTTTTTTAATCCTACCTCTAATTCTATATGTAGCACTTACTTCCAACAATTAGACCTATTTTTTAACTTCTGTGAAGGGTTGGTTTTTGCATCACCCAATCCAATTGAATCATAATCTTTCGTATTTGTAGATCTACCCTTACTATGCTTAAACTACTTGTACTTCTCCTAATACTTCAAAACGACCCTTATTTTTAATCCTACCCCAAATTGTCTAAATAGCCCTTCTTTCCAACAATTACCCAAACTTTTTAACTATTGTGAAGGATTGGTTTTGGCAACATCCAATCCAAACGATTCATCATCTTTCTTATTTGTCGATGTACCCCTACTATGCGTAAACTACACCTACTTCTCTTAATACTTCAAAACAATGCTTCTTTTTAATCCTATCCCTAATTCTCTTAATATCCCTTACTTCCAACAATTACCCCTATTTTTTAACTTTTGTGAAGGGTTAGTTTTTGTAGCACCCAAACTTAATGATTCATCATCTTTCATATTTGTCGATCTACCCCTACTATGCTTAAATTACCCATACCTATCTTAATACTTCAAAACAGTCCTTCTTTTAAATCCTACCTGTAATTCTCTAAATATGCCTTACTTCCAACAGTTACCCCTATTTTTTAACTTCAGTGAATAGTTGGTTTTTGCCGCACCCAAACCAAATGATTCAACATCTTTCATATTTGTCGATCTACCCCTACTATGCTTAAACAACCCCTACTTCTCTTAATACTTCAAAACAGTCCTTGTTTTTAATCCTACCTCTAATTCTCTAAATAGCCCTTAATTACAATAATTACCCCTATTTTTTTAACTTCTGTGAAGGGTTGGTTTTTCCATCACCCAATCTAAACGATTCACCATCTTTCATATTTGCCAATCTAGCCCTACTATGCTTACACTACCCCTACTTCCCTTAATACTTCAAAATAACCCTTATTTTAATTCCTATCTGTTAGACCAAAAAATGGTCCTAACACCCAATTGATCATGTTTTGCAGAGAATAATGAAGAATCATAATCTAAAAGCATAGAAAAGCAATCAACACACGAGATTTATAGTGGTTCGGCATTAACAAGCCTACATCCACTTCATAGTTTCTCAATTCATCCAGAAATTATAACTACAATGAGTATAGACACACAATCACTCAATAACAATGAAAAGTGCTCTCCGAATTCATTGATTTTGTCGAAGAAGAGTCTTAATTCTTCATTGGCAGTCATGGCCGAAATATGTAGAGTTTCCTTAGGCCAAAAGTCGCCTTAAATGATGTGTTGTATGTGTATTTATAGGTAGAAATTCGATTAGGGTTGAGTGGCCACGTGGCAGCTTCAGAGTAAATCTCGGAAGTAGTGGTGAACATGGGGAAATGGTCTTTAACTGCCCAGAATTCGGTTAGGGGCAGAGACCCGATCCGGTTGGCCCGGTCCGGAAAACCCGATCCGGATGACCCGATCCGGTTTACCTGATCCGGATGACCCGATCCGGTTTGGTTGGTCAGAAATATTTGCTTTAGCTTGATCCGAAATGGTGGAATCCAACCCGAAGCTTATGTGCACAGAAATACGAGTTTTCCCATCCTTCGTTACTTCGTCCAAGCAGATGTCGATCTCTGGCAGTTCATACTCAAGCCCTGAGTGGCCTTCCTGATAGAGTTATTCGGCTTTGGATAGTCTGTTCACAAAGCATGCTAACATTTTGCCCCCAAAGTACATCTTGTTGCAAAAAAGATGTGCTTTGAATAAGTCGAGATGAATCTTTTTGGATCTTTTTCCGTATAAATGGCTTGTCATATACCGCATTGCTTCCGTTGATGCTTATCGGGCCAAATTTCATGGCTAGAGTGGTTAAGATGATCAAGTAATCGTTTAGACTTCGTCGAATCAAGAGGTAGAATTCCTTCATCATAGGTCATGTGGTATGTTTGGCTCCCGTGTGAGATCGTACATGTAAAAGTTGATGCCAAACGACGCCATCTTCCTAAACAAGTCAAGTGCGTTACTAAGCTAAGATTTCTTTAATGTATAAGTCAATGTATACAATAGCCGTCCAAGTCATAGTATGGTGTCAGAATCTTCATATCTTGAGCTAGCATCTGGACCGTTCGGATAGAGCGCATCAGAGTCGGCATATGAATTTGTCATTTTTGCTTGGATTTGGACTATCTCGATATCAGGATATTAATCTAGTACTCCATGATTGCATCTAATCGTAATAATAGTGCATCCGAAAGCCATGATCACTTCAGATTGTTTTATAGTCCCGTGATCACTTACGAGTCCGTACGAGATGTTGTTGAAAACATGCAAGCCAATAGCTGGTAGGATTATCACAATTGTAAGGCAGCAGAGGAGTTCATCATACTCTCCATTTGATGCAGTTGCAGATCAAGTCTTTGAATTCTTTCTTGATCCGTAATTTTGCTCACTTGGATGGTCGGGATGAATCACGTCATATTCTAAAGATATAATGTATATGTTCTGAATCATGCATTGAGTCAGGGTCATGTTTAAAGTCAATCTGTCGGTTGAAGCTGATGTTCCTAGCATTAGTGGAGGACGAGCGAAGTCAGTGCTTATGCCCCCAGCATTGTTGGGGGTTATGATAGTTCAATCGGACATCCAATCTTTTAGCCTTTATACTTTTTTTTGCCGCATCGGGTTAGATATGTAGGTTCAACAATCTTAGTCACCCTGTGTCGTTATGTGCACATTCCCAAGTCATCAAGGGTTGGAGTTGTATATGCGAATGGTCGAATCACATTCGCGTTGGGGTCAACCCATCTGTTTAGCCAGAAAGCAGTGATCGCCTTATTGAGTATATCAGCAAACTTAGATACTCTCCTCGCATCTGCTGCAGAGTTGAGTAAGCTCGTCAATCTTGCAAGCGAGCGAACGTCGTTAGTGAGTTATTCGAGTTCCTTTGTTCACGCTTTGGCATAATCCAAAATAGCCACCATAGTCTTGTTGAGTCTATCTCCCATGCTTGGTTCCATTAAGCTTGACAATCAAGACCGCGGGCCCGATTAATGACATTGGTCATTTCCAGAATTGTAAATTCCTGTTAGTCTTTCCTGGGGCTTTTCTTTTTCCTTTATTAATTTCAAGAGTCATATGGTGCTCCATTCTGTCATGAAGACATTGAGATCATCCATTTTCAACATTAGCACACTCTTATTGCATGAATCTGTCTGTCTCAGGATAGGATTTTCCAACGTTTCTAGGCGAATCTCATGGTAGAGAGATACCGAGGTTTGTTTCAGAGGTGAATCCGCCAAGTCCTCTTGGTGGGTCTCGATGCAAAGAGATTTTGAAGTTTGAGATATCCAGAATACCGGATACTGCAGCAATCAACGCTATATATGGTCCAGGTCGATTTACCGATGCCACTGCGGCGTTGAATCTTTCAAGGAATGCATGCAGGGTCTCGCCTGATCTCTGTTGAAGCATCAATTAATGTTGCCAATTTGGCCCTCATCTTTGAGAAGCTGTCGCTAATTGCCTAATTTAGCGCTAGTGCCCCCGGTATGAAGTCTTAAATTGGGTGGAAGCCGGTTTCTGGCTTCTTGGTTGCGCATATGTAATAGCAGTGAATCAGGCTTCTGTTTTTTAATTTTGGATGGTGATCCGCTACTTGGATGTATGCAGGTTGCTCTTGAGGAGCCATTCTTCTGCTTATAGTCTGGGTTATTGTGAAGCTCAAATAATCGTAAATGTGCCTAAAGATGGCAAATAGTCAGATGATGATGTTCGAAGCTCTTATCCTGTACTCCCCATCCATGGGGATTTTACTAAACGGTGGTCATCAAATCCACGTATTCTCTGAATTTATACCCCCTCATCGAGCTGTGAGTTAGAGTTTGATAGAAAATGATTTATTCGTGTCCAGCTCATGTTAGTCCTTGGTCTCCCATCCAAGCTTTGAGGTTCGGATTCGGATGTCAATGAAGTTAGACTATAGCTTTCTCGAATGCTCTCGTCTTCCCCCTACATGGAGTGCCTCATGTTGAGGTTGAGCTGGATTTTAAACATTCCTCCGAATTGGAGCAAAGGTTGGTCGGACTTCGTTTAATTTTTCGGTGGCTCTTGCATATCCATTATTTTCATCCAAAATGTTACAGTCAGAAGTTGCATGCTACAAATGCTTGGGAGGAGGTTGGTTGCATCTTGTTTCATTAAAGATGACTATGCCAACTTGTCCAAGGGTCCCACATGATCTGGACCATGAAGCAGGGAGTGTTTGAGCCAAGTTCGTTGTCGCTTGAATTTCCATGGCGCTCGCTCCAGCGAGTAAGCCGTAGTTACTCGGCCTTCCATCTATCCAAGTAAAAAAGTTATCCATCATTTTCTGTCGTTTCTAGAGAAGTTTGTTTCACTGAGCCATCTGAGTTCTCAAATCCACGAGGGTACCATCTATTTCATATCTAGCTTGACATGCTGAGGGATCATTGCAAGAAGAAATTTGCTGACTTCCTTCGTTCCAAGCACCTTCTGCGCCAATATCCTCAGCACGGAAGAAATTTCTATCTTCCTTCTTCTTAGCCTTTGAGTTTGAGTTTCAGGCAATTTGCCTCCTCGCAAGTTAGAGTCAAAGCAACGGCATCTCCCTTTACATGGGGCCTTTCAACTGGGAAGTTGGTCCGAACTAGCAAATGGACGTTCACTCTGCATCCATTTCGTGGTCCTCAAGCAGCCAGTCAAGATCGAGGTATAAGTTAGACACAGACATATAACATTTATGAATATTTTCAGTAGTGCGGCCCTAGTCCGGGGGTAATGGAGAAAGGTCGGCAGTTATATCACATCCCTTTTAAATTTAGATGTGGATGCACGGAAGGGAGATATTGTTTTCAAAGCTTATGTGATTGAGTTATCCAAGTTCTCGAGTTATCGCGTTTTCTATTCAATATATTTGCGAGGTGGCACTCGTCGTTGCACTTGGGCTATGGCTAGTCATACATGGGTGTGTATGTTTATTTAATATAGCACTCTTAGGGCCTCCTTTCGATCGTTGCCTTAAGTCATGTGACACATTATTAAATAGTTCACTCTCAAGGCCTCCTTTCGGTCGTCGCCTTGAGTCGCATGAAAAGTTTAGCATTAGGCATCAGCGTCAGCCTTCTGGATGTGGCCCTTTGTTTGTTTTCCACCAGCTAGCTGCGGTTGTTGCGATTGCGGCGCTCACATTCTTGTCTTGTTATCTTGTACAAGCTTGCACTCTATACACAAAGCAAATCCCTAAGCAATAGGTAATAAAGCACATCACAATCAAACAAGGGTTCCAATTCAAAAAACCCTGAAATCAAATAATATCTAGCTAATCATATAGAATTTATCTAAAAATGGGGGTGATGTGTGTCATGAATAAATTGCCTGGACAGGGCCTGTTTGTGATTGATTAGGATCAAATAGTGCATTGCCCCTCATGTCCGGACATGAAGTGTTCGGGCTCAGCTTTCACTCTTGCCCCCGGTACTACAGCAGGGTAGGAGCCCTTTTATGGCATTTAATCAACATGCCTTTATACTCTTCTGTCGTATGCCCAAGATATAGTTTGAACTCAGCTTTCAGTCTGCTCCCCGATCCTTCAGCAGGGTGGGAGTTCTTGCGGTGCCAGTATTTGGCGCCTTTATACTCTCCCGTCGAATGCCTAGGGTAGAGTGGAATAAAGGCGGTCTTTTAATCGTGGTGCACCATCACGCCTTGGGGACATCGTCTTCCCGTCCATTATACTCTCTCTCGAATCATGAGAGTTAGAGTTGTCCAGGCGAACGGTCGTGTCATTCGTCTTGGCGCTCCTTCTTCAATCTATTTCAAAGACTAGGAGTCTGCCGTCTCAAGTGTCGTTCTCAAACTCGATTTTAGTCCTAACTCCACGCTTCACTCTGGCGGATGGAGCTTTTCGGGCTAGCGGTCGGATCACACTCGCTGAGGCGCTACCTCATAATTCCCGATTCATGGGTAAAGGTGGTTGTTTGCAGTGATCAAGTCTCTCTCATCCCGTCAACTCGTGGGATGAAGTTTGGTCGAAAGCTGCAATATTGTCCTTTAAATGTTCTCTCAAATCATGAGAGCTAGAGTCACGGATCAAGTAATCTTACAATCATGGCACACCCATCACCCTCGTCCTAAGTTGGTACTTCTATCCAATCTCTGAGGATTAGAGTTAGTCGGGAAAACAGTCAAAAGACATTGGCCAAAGCTTTGCGTTCCTCCGATCAATCTATGGGAGGAATGATTAGCACCAAACTTCGGGTACCTGCACCATTCATATCGCATGAGTTAGTCATATCCATAACTCAGGAAGCATGTAAAAGTAAATTGTATGATTGAAAACTAAGCATATTAAGGGGCAGTGCTGCCTCCTTTAATGGATCGAGCCATGTAGACGGTCGAACTGCATCCATCCGGAATCGGATTCCGACGTTGAACGTCAATGCACAATTATCTTGAGGTCTGCCACGTGTGAGACAATGAGTGGATGGTCACCTCGGATCTATCTTAAGCTATACAACTTCTCTCAGGCGATGGACGTGGCTCTGTAAACGAGCAGTTCAATCGGGCTCCTTATGGCAATGCTCCATAATTCTTCCTGTAGGTGCTCAAAGTTTGATCGGTACCAGATTCGGGGTACCTACATCATTCACATATAAATTCATCTGAGTTAGTTACATCAATAACTCATAAAGCATGGAAATATAAGAGTCATGGTTAAAAAGTAATCCTGTTAAAGGAATGAATATCATTCTGTGCGAAGATGGCATTGCACGCTCTTTGCAGGTCCATTTTTCCTCACTACATCTCTGTCAGGGGAAGGCTGTCAAAATCTTTAGCTGGTGATGAACGTCTTTTCAAACCGTTGTGGGGTGGCGGTCCTAAGAATGAACAGACCTTGATTGAGGACTTCGAGTGACAAAGGCAATTAGATAAATACTATAAGCGAATGACGAGGTCGCATCTTATTTGAATTGCCTTCTTGCCCCCATGCTAAGGGCAAGGATTGAGTATAAGGGAGTCATGGCTGCTAGGGGGATAGTCATATCTCATCCATCCGCAGATATGCCTTTAGTCCCACGTTGGGAATAAGATCTAATGCACAGATAATCAATCAGCATCCAGGCTTAAGTGCTCTAAACCTTTAACTTGCCACCTCCATCGAGTAGCATCTCCTAATTAGCTAAATAACAGGCTCTTCCAGTAACATGTTCGCCATGGACCATTCCCATTCCATCTTTCATTAGGAATTTTAGCAATAGATACCAGGGTGCAATGTAAGCTCTAATCGCCGCTAGAGCTGGTCAGTTTAGACATTTGTCAGATAAACTTGACTACAATAGCATGGCTTCCAAGGCTTGAAGTAATGTTCACGTTTTCTATCACAATTTATGTATGAAGTTGAGAGCTAACGGTCGATTCATATTTGTTTTGATCTCGAACTCTCATCTCTTGACAAAGGTCATATAGTGACTGGTGAGCAATCAAGTTGCTATCATCCGAGCAAAGATTCATATGGCCAATCATGGCCTGCAGGGGTTCAGCTGTTACCTATCGCTGGGCACAAAAGTATGTTGACCTAACCCTTATTCGATGGAAATCAGTCTTCCTCAACGCGATTGACAACAAATAGCCATTGGAAAGGTTAGCTAAGTTCTTCGGGAGGTGAGATGCAGGACATTTTATTCATCACATCATACAATTGAAGTGTAGCTTTGGGATGTTGGGATCCTTAGCTGCTTCCTGGTATCCCACTATTGACAATCATGGTCACTAAGATCATATGAATCATCTTTGAAGTAGTGTTCGAACTGTTCTATATAACTGTCATTCGATGCTCCCCGATTGGACAGGTTTAAGTCATATAAATGGAATGGTCACTACTCATTAGGGAACAACATCAGTTGCATTGCTGAAATCTACACTATCGGAGTTCCAGAAGATGAGGCTACTATTAGACAATCATTATCTCGTATATTGTCATTGATAGCAAGCTGAATCTGACTGACAGCTCCTCCCATTGAATGGCATCGGCAAATAGAGGCTATGGCTTCTGGAGGAATCCTAGTCGTTGCCATTTGGTTGTCATATTCTTTGACTATCCACCTTATCTTCATTAACAAACTTTGATGACTACTGTTGGTCAAAATATACGTCGAGCCGAAGGCGAGCCGTGCTCCGAGCCGAAGGCGAGGCCGTCAGCGGGTCTGGGCCCAGCGCCGGCGGGGGTCCGGGGCCCCGTAGTCCCGGCGGCGATCGACCTAACCGGCATTTCTGCAATGATCTTAAAAATGTATTTTTTCCAAAAATAGCTGTTTCGGGTCGGATCGGATCATGCCTTCATATTTGCGGTTCGAAGATTGTCTTAAGTTTGGGTCGGATCGGACTAGTTCCTCCGAGCCGAAACGGAGACGTCATTAGTTAGTCGGTTCGGTATATATGAAAGAGCCGGTTCGGATCTCCTCCTCCTATTCGGATCGGTCTTCCCTACCCTGCATCTCCACTTTCCTGCGGTTCGGGTCGTGGCACCTTCTTCGGTTCGGTTCGGAGATGCATCATTGTGTCGGGTCGGGGTATCAACAGCAGTTGGATTCGTGTCCTGCTCAACAAGTCGGGTCGGAGCACTGTCCCCGGGTCGGTTCGTGGGCCCACTCCTTTATGTCTCGGCTCGGGGGTACACATCCGATCCGATGATAAAGCTTGCCAGGAACTTGAATTACTTGGCTCTCATTCGAGGTGATAGAGGATCGGGTCAGATTAAGGTGTCTGTATCGGGTCGGTTCGGGTCCGACCCGACCCGGGCACACCTGAACCAGTGACTGGAACGAAACCTGCAGCCTGCTTGTCATCTTGTTATGTACTCACTTCATTTCTGCGAGAAGCCCATTGCTCTTTATCTTTTCTTGTAGGCATGGAAAACGTGGATTATCTCTTTGGATTTGGTGATCCGAAAAATAGAATAATAATCCAGAAAGCTGAGGATTCAATCTTCTCAGTGAAAGCACCAAAATGTTAGACCAAAAAATGGTCCTAACACCCAATTGATCATGTTTTGCAGAGAATAATGAAGAATCATAATCTAAAAGCATAGAAAAGCAATCAACACACGAGATTTATAGTGGTTCGGCATTAACAAGCCTACATCCACTTCATAGTTTCTCAATTGATCCAGAAATTATAATTACAATGAGTATAGACACACAATCACTCAATAACAACGAAAAGTGCACTTTGAATTCATTGATTTTGTCGAAGAAGAATCTTGATTCTTCATTGGCAGTCATGGCCGAAATATGTAGAGTTTCCTTAGACCAAAAGTCCCCTTAAATGATTTGTTGTATGTGTATTTATAGGTAGAAATTCGGTTAGGGTTGAGTGGCCACGTGGCAGCTTCAGAGTAAATCACGGAAGTAGTGGAGAACATGGGGAAATGGTCTTTAACTGCCCAGAATTCGGTTAGGGGAAGAGACCCGATCCGGAAAACCCGATCCGAATGACCCGATCCGGTTTACCCGATCCGGATGACCCGATCCGGTTTGGTTGGTTAGAAATATTCGCTTTAGCTTGATCCGAAATGGTGGAATCCAACCCCAAGCTTATGTGCACAGAAATACGAGTTTTCCCATCCTTCGTTACTTCGTCCAAGCAGATGTCGATCACTGGCAGTTCATACTCAAGCCCTGAGTGGCCTTCCTGATAGAGTTCTTCGGCTTTGGATAGTCTGGTCACAAAGCAGGCTAACACTATCCCTAATTCTCTAAATAGCCCTTAGTTCCAACAATTACTCTTATTTTTTAACAACTCTGAAGGGTTGTTTTTTGCTGCACCTAATCCAAATGATTCATCACCTTTCATATTTTCCGATATACTCCTACTATGCTTAAACTACACCTACTTCTCTTAATACTTCAAAACAGCCCTTCTTTTTAATCCAACCCTAATTCTATAAATAGCCCTTCCTTCCTACAATTACCTCTATTTTTTACTATTGTGAAGGATTGGTTTTTGCAACACCCAGTCCAAACAATTCAACATCTTTCATATTCGTCGAACTACCCCTACTATGCTTAAACCACCACTATTTCTCTTTATACTTCAAGACAAACCTTCTTTTTGATCCTACAACTAATTCTCTAAATAACCCTGACGTCCAACCATTACCCCTACTTTTTAATTTCTGTAAAGGGTTGGATTTTGCAGCATCCAATCCAAATGATTAATCATCTTTCATATTTGTTGACCTACTCCTACTACGCTTAAACTACCCCTACTTCTCTTAATACTTCAAAACAACCAATTTTTAATCCTATCCCTAATTCTATAAATAGCCCTTACTTCCAACAATTACCCCTATTTTTTAAATTTTTGAAGGGTTGGATTTTGTACCACCCAATCTAAGTGGGTCATCATGTTTCATTTTTGTCGATCTACCCCAACTATGCTTAAACTACCCATACTTATCTTAATACTGCAAAACAGTCCTTCTTTTAAACCATGTACCTAATTCTCTAAATAGGCCTTACTTCCAATAATTTCCCGTATTTTTTAACTTCTGTTAATGGTTGGTTTTTGTAGCACCAATCCAAAAGATTCATCATCTTTCATATTTGTCGATCTACCCCTAATATGCTTAAACTACCCCTACTATGCTTAAACTACACCTACTTCTCTGAATACTTCAAAATAGTCCTTCTTTTTAATCCTACCTCTAATTGTATAAGTAGCACTAACTTCCTACAATTACCCCAATTTTTTGACTTCCGTGAAGGGTTGGTTTTTGCATCACACAATATAAACGATTAATCATCTTTCATATTTGTCGATTTAACCCTACTATGCATAAACTACCCCTATTTCTCTTAATACTTCAAAATAGCACTCTTTTAATACTATCCCTAATTTTCTAAATAGCCCTTAGTTCCAACGATTACCCTTATTTTTTAATAACTGTGATGGGTTGGTTTTTGCAGCACCCAATCCATATGAATCGTCATCTTTCATATCTGTAGATCTACCCCTACTATGCTTAAACTATCTCTACTTGTCCTAATACTTCAAACCAGCCCTTCTTTTAAATCCAACCCTAATTCTCTAAATAGCCGTTCCGTCCTACAAATAACTTTATTTTTTTACTTTGGTGAAGGATTGTATTTGCTGCACCCAATTCAAATAATTCATTATCTTTCATATTCCTTATCTACACCTACTATGCTTAAAATACCCCTACTTCCCTTTATAATTCAAAACAACCCTTCTTTTTAATCCTACCTCTAATTCTATAAGTAGCACTTACTTCCAACAATTACCTCTATTTTTTAACTTCTGTGAAGGGTTGGTTTTTGCATCACACAACATAAACGATTCATCATCTTTCATATTTGTCGATTTCCCTCACCTATGCTTAAACTACCCCTACTTCTCTTAATACTTCAAAATAGCCCCTCTTTTTATTCCTATCCCTAATTCTCTAAATAGCCCTTAGATCCAACAATTACCATTATTTTTTAACAACTGTGAAGGGTTGTTTTTTGCAGCAACCAATCTAAATGATTCATCACCTTTCATATATGTCGATCTACTCCTACTTTGCTTAAACTATCCCTACATCTCTTAATACTTCAAAATAGCCCTTCTTTTTAATCCAACCCTAATTCTCTAAATAGCCCTTCCTTCCTACAATTACCTCTATTTTCTTTACTATTGTGAAGGATTGGTTTTTGCAGCACACAATCCAAAAATTCATCATCTTTCATATTCGTCGATCTACCACTGCTATGCTTAAACTACCCCTGCTTCTCTTTATATTTCAAAACAGCCCTACTTTTTAATCCTAGCACTAATTCTCTAAATAGCCCTTACTTCCAACAATTACCCCTATTTTTTAATTTCTGTAAAGGGTTGGTTTTTGCAGCACCCAATCCAAACGATTCATCATCTTTTATATTTTTCGATCTACCCCAACTACGCTTGAACTACCACTACTTCTCTTAATACTTCAAAACAACCCTTCTTTTTAATCCTATACCTAATTCTATAAAAAGCCCTTACTTCCAACAATTACCCCTAATTTTCAACTTCTGTGAAGCATTGGTTTTTGTAGCTTCCAATCTAAGTGATTCATCATCTTTCATATTTATCGATCTACCCGTACTATGATTAACCTACCCATACTTTTCTTAATACTTCAAAACAATCCTTCTTTTAAACCCTACTCCTAATACTCTAAATAGGCCTTACTTCCAGCAAGTACCCCTATTTTTGAACTTCTGTGAAGGGTTGGTTTTTGGGGCACCCAATCCAGATGATTCATCATCTTTCATATTTGTCAATCTACCCCTACTATGCTTAAACTACCCCTACTATGCTTAAACTACCCCTACTTCAAAACAGTCATTTTTTTAATCCTACCTCTAATTCTATATGTAGTACTTACTTCCAACAATTAACCCTATTTTTTAAACTTCTGTGAAGGGTTTGTTTTTGCATCACACAATATAAATGATTCATCATCTTTCATATTTGTCGATCTACCCCTACTATGCATAAAATACCCCTACTTCTCTTAATACTTCAAAATAGCCCTTCTTTTATTCATATCCCTCATTCTCTAAATAGCCCTTAGTTTCAACAATCACCCTTATTTTTAAACAACTGTGAAGGGTTGGTTTTTGCAGCACCCAATCCGAATGAATCATCATGTTTCATATTTGTAGACCTACACCTACACCTACTGTGCTTAAACTACCCCTACTTCTCCTAATACTTCAAAACCGCCCTTATTTTTAATCCTACCCCTAATTCTCTAAATAGCCCTTCTTTCCAACAATTACCCCAACTATTTAGCTGTTGTGAAGGATTGGTTTTTGCAACATCCAAGCCAAACGATTCATCATATTTCATGTTTGTCGATGTACACCTACTATGCGTAAACTGCACCTACTTCTCTTAATACTTCAAAACAATGCTTCTTTTTAATCTTATCCCTAATTCTCTAAATAGCCCTTACTTCGAACAATTACCCCTATTTTTTAACTTCTGTGAGGGGTTGGTTTTTGTAGCACCCAATCTAAATGATTCATCATCTTTCATATTTGTCGATCTACCCCTACTATGCTTAAACTACCCATACCTATCTTAATACTTCAAAACAGTCCTTCTTTTAAATCCTACCCATAGTTCTCTAAATATGCCTTACTTCCAACAATTACCCCTATTTTTTAACTTCAGTGAATAGTAGGATTTTGCTGCACCCAAACCAAACGATTCATCATCTTTCATATTTGTCGATCTACCCCTACTATGCTTAAACAACAGCTACTTCTCCTAATTCTTTAAAACAGTCCTTGTTTTTAATCCAACCTCTAATTCTCTAAATAGCCCTTACTTCCAACAATTATCGCTATTTTTTAACTTCTGTGAAGGGTTGGTCTTTGCATCACCCAATCTAAACGATTCATCATCTTTCATATTTGTCGATCTAACCGTACTATGCTTAAACTACCCCTACTTCTCTTAATACTTCAAAATAGCCCTTCTTTTTATTCCTATCCCTAATTCTCTAAATATCCCTTAGTTCCAAAAATTTCCCTTATTTTCTAACAACTGTGAAGGGTTGTTTTTTGCAGCACCTAATCCAAATGATTCATCACCTTTCATATTTGCCGATATACTCCTACTATGCTTAAACTACCCCTACTACTCTTAACATTTCAAAACAGCCTTTCTTCTTAATCCAACCCTAATTCTATAAATAGCCCTTCCTTCCTACAATTACAACTATTTTTTTCCTATTGTGAGGGATTGGTTTTTGCAGCACCCAATCCAAACAATTCATCTTCTTTCATATTCGTCGAACTACTCCAACTATGCTTAAACCACCCCTACTTTTCTTTGTACTTCAAGATAACCCTTCTTTTTGATCCTACCAATAATTCTCTAAATAGCCCTTATGTCCAACCATTACCCCTATTTTTAAATTTCTATAAAGGGTTGGTTTTTTCAGTATCCAATCCAAATGATTCATCATCTTTCATATTTGTCGATCTACCCCTACTACGCTTAAACTACCCCTACTGCTCTTAATACTTCAAAACAACCAATTTTTAATCCTATCCCTAATTCTGTAAATAGCCCTTACTTCCAATAATTACCCCTATTTTTTAAATTTTGTGAAGGGTTGGATTTTGGACCACCCAATCTAAGTGGTTCATCATGTTTCATTTTTGTCGATCTACCCCTACTACGCTTAAACTACCCACACTTATCTTAATACTTCAAAACAGTCCTTCTTTTAAACCCTACCCCTAGTTCTCTAAATAGGCCTTACTTCCAATAATTTCCCCCATTTATTAACTTATGTGAATGGTTGGTTTTTGTAGCACCAATCCAAAAGATTCATCGTCTTTCATAATTGTCGATCTACCCCTAATATGCTTAAAGTTCCCCTACTATGCTTAAGCTAACCCTACTTCTCTGAATACTTCAAAACAATCCTTTTTTTTAATCCTACCTCTAATTCTATAAGTTGCTCAAACTTCCAACAATTACTTCTACTTTTTAACTTCCGTGAAGGGTTTGTTTTTGCATCACACAATATAAATGATTAATCATCTATCATATTTGTCGATCTACCCCTACTTTGCATAAACTACCCCTACTTCTCTTAATACTTCAAAATAGCTTTCTTTTATTCCTATCCCTAATTTTTTAAATAGCCCTTAGTACCAATGATTACCCTTATTTTTTAACAACTGTGATGGGTTGGTTTTTGCAGCACCCAATCCAAATGAATCATCATCTTTCATATTTGTAGATCTACCCCTACTATGCTTAAACTACCTCTACTTCTCCCAATACTTCAAAACAACCCTTCTTTTAAATCCAACCCACATTCTCTAAATAGCCCTTCCTTCCTACAATTACCTTTATTTTTTTGCTATGGTGAAGGATTGGTATTTGCTGCACCCAATCCAAATAATTCATCTTCTTTCATATTCGTTGATCTACACCTACTATGCTTAAACTACCCCTACTTCTCTTTATACTTCAAAACAGCCCTTCTTTTTAATCCCCCTCTAATTCTATAAGTAGCACTTACTTCCAACAATTACCTCTATTTTTTAACTTCTGTGAAGGGTTGGTTTTTGCATCACACAATATAAACGATTCATTGTCTTTCATATTTGTCGACTTCCCTCTACTATGCTTAAACTACCCCTACTTTTCTTAATACTTACAAATAGCCCCTCTTTTTATTCCTATCCCTAATTCTCTATATAGCCCTTAGTTCCACCAATTACCCTTATTTTTTAACAACTGTGAAGGGTTGTTTTTTGCAGCACCCAATCTAAATGATTCGTCACCTTTCATATTTTTCGATCTACTCCTACTATGCTTAAACTACCCCTACTTCTCTTAATACTTCAAAATAGCCCTTCTTTTATTCATATCCCTAATTCTCTAAATAGCCCTTAGTTCCAACAATTACCCTTATTTTTTAACAACTGTGAAGGGTTGGTTTTTGCAGCACCTAATCCGAATGAATCATCATCTTTCATATTTGTATATC
Organism: Allium sativum; assembly: GCA_030737875.1. Lineage (NCBI taxonomy): Eukaryota > Viridiplantae > Streptophyta > Magnoliopsida > Asparagales > Amaryllidaceae > Allium > Allium sativum. The sequence continues at coordinate 268,122,358 of CM060924.1, forward strand.
TACCCCTACTATGCTTAAACTACCCCTACTTCTCCAAATACTTCAAAACCGCCCTAATTTTTAATCCTACCCCTAATTCTCTAAATAGCCCTTCTTTCCAACAATTACCCCAACTTTTTAACAATTGTGAAGGATTGGTTTTTGCAACATCCAATCCAAACGACTCATCATCTTTCATATTTGTCGATGTACCCCTACTATGCATAAACTACAACTACTTCTCTTAATACTTCAAAACAATGCTTCTTTTTAATCCTAACCCTAATTCTCTAAATAGCACTTACTTCCAACAATTACCCCTATTTTTTAACTTCCGTGAAGGGTTGGTTTTTGTAGCACCCAATCTAAGTGATTCATCATCTTTCATATTTGTCGATCTACCCCTACTATGCTTAACCTATCCATATTTTCTTAATAATTCAAAACAATGCTTCTTTTAAACCCTACCCCTAATTCTCTAAATAGGCCTTACTTCCAGCAAGTACCTATTTTTGAACTTCTGTGAAGGGTTGGTTTCTGGAGCACCCAATCCTAATGATTCATCATCTTTCATATTTATCAATATACCCCTACTATGCTTAAACTACCCCTACTATGCTCAAACTACCCCTACTTCTCTTAATACTTCAAAACAGTCCTTCTTTTAATCCTACTTATAATTCTCTATATAGCCCTTACTTCCAACAGTTACCTCTATTTTTTAACTTCTGTGAAGGGTTGGTTTTTGCATCACCCAATCTAAACGATTCATTATCTTTCACATTTGCCGATCTAACCCCACTATGCTTAAACCACCCCTACTTCTCTTAATACTTCAAAATATCCCTACTTTTTATTCCTATCCCTAATTCTATAAATAGCCCTTAGTTCCAACAACTACCCTTATTTTTTAACAACTCTGAAGGATTGTTTTTTGCAGCACTTAATCCAAATGATTCATCACCTTTCATATTTGCCGATATACTCCTACTATGCTTAAACTACCCCTACTTCTATTAATACTTCAAAACAACCCTTCTTTTTAATACAACCCTAATTCTATAAATAGCCCTTCCTTCCTACAATTACCTCTATTTTTTTACTATTGTGATGGATTGGTTTTTGCAGCATCCAATCCAAACAATTCATCATCTTTCCTATTCGTCGAACTACCCTTGCTATGCTTAGACCACCACTACATCTCTTTATACTTTAAGCCAACCCTTCTTTTTGATCCTACCACTAATTCTCTAAATATCCCTTACGTCCAACAATTAATCCTATTTTTTAATTTCTTTAAAGGGTTGGTTTTTGCAGCATCCAATCCAAATGATTCATCATCTTTCATATTTGTCGATCTACCCTACTACGCTTAAACTACCCCTACTTCTCTTAATACTTCAAAACAACCAATTTTTAATCCTATCCCTAATTCTGTAAATAGCCCTTACTTCCAGCAATAACCCCTATTTTCTAAATTTTGTGAAGGGCTGGATTTTGTACCACCCAATCTAAGTGGTTCATCATGTTTCATTTTTGTCGATCTAACCGTACTATGCTTAAACTACCCACACTTATCTTAATACTTCAAAACAATCCTTCTTTTAAACACTACACCTAATTCTCTAAATAGGCCCTACTTCCAATAATTTCCCCTATTTATTAACTTATGTGAATGGTTGGTTTTTGTAGCACCAATCCGAAAGATTCATCATCTTTCATATTTGTCGATCTACCACTAATATGCTTAAAGTTCCCCTACTATGCTTAAACTACCCCTACTTCTCTGAATACTACAAAACTGTCCTTCTTTTTAATCCTACCTCCAATTCTATAAGTAGCACTAACTTCCAACAATTACCCTTATTTTTTAACTTCCGTGAAGGGTTGGTTTTTGCATCACACAATATAAACGATTAATCGTCTTTCATATTTGTTGATCTACCCCTACTATGCATAAACTACCCCTACTTTTCTTAATACTTCAAAATAGCCTTCTTTTATTCCTATCCCTAATTCTCTAAATAGCCCTTAGTTCCAACGATTACCCTTATTTTTTAACAACTGTGATGGGTTTGTTTTTGCAGCAACCAATCCAAATGAATCATCATCATTCATATTTGTAGATCTACCCCTACTATGCCTAAACTACCTCTACTTATCCTAATACTTCAAAAAAGCCCTTCTTTTAAATCCAACCCTAATTCTATAAATAGCCCTTCCTTCCTACAATTACCTTTATTTTTTTACTGTGGTGAAGGATTGGTATTAGCTGCACCCAAACCAAACAATTCATCATCTTTCATATTCGTCGATCTACACCTACTATGCTTAAACTACCCCTACTTCTCTTTATACTTCAAAACAACTCTTCTTTTTAATCCACCTCTAATTCTATAAGTAGCACTTACTGCCAACAATTACCTCTATTTGTTAACTTCTATGAAGGGTTGGTTTTTGCATTACACAATATAAACGATTCATCATCTGTCATATTTGTCGACTTCCCTCTACTATGCTTAAACTACCCCTACTTATCTTAATACTTCAAAATAGCCCCTCTTTTTATTCCTATCCCTAATTCCCTAAATAGCCCTTAGTTCCAACAATTACCCTTATTTTTTAACTATTGTGAAGGGTTGTTTTTTGCAGCACCCAGTCTAAATTATTCATCACCTTTCATATTTGTTGATCTACTCCTACTATGCTTAAACTACCCCTAGTTCTCTTAATACTTCAAAATAGCCCTTCTTTTATTCATATCACTAATTCTCAAAATAGCCCTTAGTTCCAACAATTACCCTTATTTTTTAACAACTGTGAAGGGTTGTTTTTTGCAGCACCCAATCCGAATGAATCATCATCTTTCATATTTGTAGATCCCCTACTATGCTTAAACTACCCATACTTCTCCTAATACTTCAAAACCGCCCTTATTTTTAATCCTTCCCCTAATTCTTAAACAGCCCTTCTTTCCAACAATTACCCCAACTTTTTAACTATTGTGAAGGATTGGTTTTTGCAACATCCAAACGAAACGATTCATCATCTTTCATATTTGTCGATGTACCCCTACTATGCGTAAACTACACCTACTTCTCTTAATACTTCAAAACAATGCTTCTTTTTAATCCTATCCCTAATTCTCTAAATATCCCTTACTTCCAACAATTAATCATATTTTTTAACTTCTATGAAGGGTTGGTTTTTGTAGCACCCAATCGAAGTGATTCATCATCTTTCATATTTGTCGATCTACCCCTACTATGCTTAACCTACCCATACTTTTCTTAATACTTCAAAACAATCCTTCTTTTAAACCCTACCCATAATTCTCTAAATAGGCCTTACTTCCAGCAAGGACCCCTATTTTTGAACTTCTGTGAAGGGTCGGTTTTTAGAGCATCCAATACAAATGATTCATCATCGTTCATATTTATCGATCTACCCCTACTATGCTTAAACTACCCCTACTATGCTTAAACTACCCCTCCTTCTCTTAATAATTCAAAACAGTCCTTCTTTTAATCCTACCTATAATTCTCTATATAGCCCTTACTTCCAACAGTTACCTCTATTTTTTAACTTCTGTGAAGGGTTGGTTTTTGCATCACCCAATCTAAATGATTCATTTTCTTTCATATTTGCCGATCTAACCCCACTATGCTTAAACTACCCCTACTTCTCTTAATATTTCTGTAATGACCCGGATTTTGAGCGACTTTGGTTATCGACATCAACTCGATGTCGATAACAAAAACATCGAAAAATCCTGGTAGTTAATGAAAGAAATTAGAGGGTGAGGTTAGAAAAGATAGAAACTTAGAATAGAAGAAGAAAAGAAGAACTTACATCATCAGAGTAACACGAATCTCACAGCGGAACGAATAACATATAATAGATAACACATCCTTGAAATAAAACCAGCATATGTATTCAATAACATTATCAGAGTACAACACTTACAACACAGTGGAAATAACTATAGCTATATGATCCTGAAGCCTCCTGCTCCATCTCTTCAAGTATCTGTAAATTCCTGACTACTTGACTGCCTGTACAAAATTGGGCACCCAAGAGTTTAGGGAAAACAAAACTAAATAAACTTCGGGTCAGTCATGGGACTGTGTGAAAACCCGTAACTTCCCCGGTTGGGAAAGCGCGGATAGTTCGAGAACAAGCCACAACAGAACACATACAGAAGAACATTTCACTGTATTTTACAACAATGCATCAGATTACAAGAATATACAGAGTATAAATGAATATTACACAGAAATATCAGAGATTTAAATTACATTTAAATACATAGCAGCGGAAAATAATACAATACACAACTAGAAGAGATATACGGATACAAAGCTTTCCGGATATCATACCAGCTGTAAACCAGGATCCTGTGAATATAAATCTGCAAAACCAAAACTACTAGCTGCCCGTGTCGAAAATAAGGGCACCCAGAGTTTAGGTTAAAACAATAAACTCCAGGTCAGTCATGGGACTGGTGTGAGAACTAAAACAGTTATTATTCTTTATTTTAAAAGTTAGGTAAATCAAGGGACCACGCCGTATAACACGGAACGGGTTTCCTCCCAAGAATACCAGTGCATAAAACAAACAGTGCAATGCTAAATACAGAAAAATGAAGTTGTTATAAGACCCAGGTCCCATCACACAATGCAACGCAGCCAAGGATAGGGTTTTCCCTTATAACAGCCAAAGAATGCTTGATACGGTTAAAACAAATCATTTGATACTACTATAAGTGCATAGTGTATAAAACAACTTCAAATCATAAGTATCAATCATAGGCGGCATGGGTACCATATATCATGTCGCCCTATATAGGTTTACAAATAAAACCGCAAATGTCACTTATTTGGAAATTGGATTTCCATCTATGAACCGAGGCAAAAGATAGTCCTCAACCGATTCGTGACTCTCTAGCCCGAGCCACAGGTCAGAGCTCGAGTGACCTTGGAGCGACAGGCCCGGTCCACCGATGTGGATTAAGCTTAAACCCTGAACATGCGTTCCCCCGCCCTATGGGGCGTAAATGAGCCAACGAATGACTCCATTGGTTCGAGAACGACCGATCAATCCAAGGCGCCTCGCAACAGCAACAACCACATAAGTCAAACTCGTCAGGGCGTGTAAAACCACTAACGCCACTTCTAACTAGAAAGAAACGCATGCGCTCCCTGAGGTCCTCTCCCGTTTTTGGTTCATACCGGGTGTGAAACTCGCGAAGCAAACGTTACACAAAGCTACGCCACAAAGGCCTTGCTTTGATCATCACCACAAGACTTTGCTTTTCAACAGAAGCCTCGATCAATTGCCACTTAGGCATGCCACACAGGAAATTCACTCCATGCGTTTGATATCCACCAATATATAACCCCTGAGCTCGTACGTCTCAGAGAAGGGCGTTAAGCAAGAGAATAAATTCTCCGCCGCCAAACAGATATATATTTAATAGAAATCAATCATATGGACTAAAATCCAATGTCAGACACACAGTCCATTTACAAGTCCGTTCTGGGGCTGAACGAAACCGGAGGCACCTAGTACCCCGCATATCCATCGATCTCCAAGCACGTCTGGACGATCACCAACTGTTTCCATCTTCTTGGGTGTACAGCCCAATCAAGATCATCAGCAATCACCCAAACGACGTGAAGACTTCTGGTCTTCGACCACCGTCTTCGTCTTCGACTTATCGTCGTATCAGTTATTCAGAATGGAATAAACCCGGTCTTTCCGAATAACTCACGTACATTTTAAATAAGTGTTACACAAATACAACATACGCCTCATTCCAATTCATCAGTCACTAACCGTAAATTAATCAAGAGAATAATTTCCCAAATATTAACCCCGAAGGCCGAAACCAACATCAGATCAATATCCAGAAAATCATTCTACTTAGCTAACCGACAGTTAGTTTCTAAATTTCACATTCATAGGGAAAGGTTCCCATTAATTTTATCCAAGATAAATTTCTTGAATTTATTCTTTAATCTATTTTTGAATATCAATTCAAAACTTGTCGGGATTAACGAAACTTACCGAAGTAATCATTTGTTTTAATTTCCCAATCCCAACCTATTAATCCCATGAAGTAAAACTGGTCCTACTTCATATCTAACACCACGGTGTTATTGGTAAATTCAATTACCGTTTCACGTTCAAATCTAATTAAAGATTTAACTATCGCCTGGAGCAAAACTGGTGCCACTCCATTCTCGATCATTTCATTCTAATTAAAGATTCTTTAAAAATCCACTTAGTTTTAATCTTTAACTGGGTTAAAGAATCAGTGTCATTTAAAAACACAGTTCACGATAAACCCAAAATCACATTCATTAATTATCGGGTTAAAAACGAGTGTTGTTTAAAACACTGTTCACGATAAACCTAAAAATCAATATCAATTCAATTCCAATTAAATATTATTTAATTGGTACACTTCATTAAATCTAAATAAAAAGATTTAATCTTTTCTCAACTGGGTTCAAGAACAGTGTTAGTGAAGACACCATTCACGACAAACCCAAATCACATTTGATATTCAATATAAGGCTCTGAATAGAAAATATATCGGCTTATATTCAATATCAAATTCTACGATTAACAAATGTCGTATTGGAAATAACGATATAAATATATATCTTTCAAATTTCCATAACAACATCTGTATAATCACGAATTCCAACATCGAAATATTCCGAAGACAATTTCGATTCAAATCCACTCCAATGCAATCATTGGAAATTCTGGTTATTTTTAAAACCCTTTTCAAATTCAATTTATTTATTTAAAAATAAATAGAATTATATTTCTAGTTCAAAACTAGTTCATTTCGATAAAAATTTATTTTTATCTTTTCAAATATGGAGTTTTTCATCCCAAATCTTCACAAATCATTTCTTATGATTTTACACAAATTATTACTATTTTTAATAATTTTATCAAGGCCCGTACAGTCGATTTCCATCAATGGCCATCGAACTGCACTTACATCGACCTTTTTCAAATTTGATTTGGACGTAACTCCAAATCCAACCGTTAGATTTTGAATTTCTAATATTCGTTAGAAAGCTCTTTTCGATACGAACCCAACAGTTCCGGTTTCAGGAGAATCCGACGGTCGGATCTCCCGTAATGTCCGTTTGAAATAAATGGTCGAAATTTACGAACTGCCGCGGCGCGGCGCGTTCTATTCAGGCCATTATATTATATATATAATATATATAATATATATTTCGTCGATTTCTATTTAAAACAAATTATATAAATAGTTTTAAATTCGTTTCAACAGCAATTTTAACTTCCTTTTCAATTCAAATCAAAATTGAATTCTTCTTTATAAATTCGTTTTAAAATTCATTTCTATTCAATTCAAATTTCAATTCAATTTGAATTCATTTCAATTCGCTTTCAATTTAATTTGAATTCATTTTCAATCAAATTCATTTCGAAATCGTTTTCAATTCAATTCATTTCGAAATCGTTTTTAATTCATTTCATTTCGAAATCGTTAAAATCAATATAAATATCGTTCACGTCAAAATGGCGTCAATCTAATCAATACGGCTTCATAAATTTCTATTTTCAAATATTCTATTTCAAATATTTCTTTTTCAAAATAGTTGTTATTATTAAAATATTTCGTTCAACACATGACCAATCTCAATGGATGAGTACTGTCAACACATGAACCTTTATTTTATATTGATAAAGATGTAAATTTTATTACTAAAATATTTCGTTCAACACATGACCAATCTCAATGGATGAGTACTGTCAACACATGAACCTTTATTTTATATTGATAAAGATGTAAATTTTATTACTAAAATATTTCGTTCAACACATGACCAATCTCAATGGATGAGTACTGTCAACACATGAACCCTTATTTTATATTATTCTTTATTTTTCAAATTGGAATGAGGCCCAATCAATTACCATATAAAGTTAATTATATGGATTTTCATACATTACACACATATAATAGCATTGAAAAATAATCAACCATCAACCAAAGTGCACTACACTGTATAAGCATCAAATATAAATATCTAACGCTTATAACAGTCTGTCAATCGATCGATCGACATATTTAATCAATCAGGATGAGTGAACTTCAAATTTCATCCTAACACCCGTGTAGGGTTTCAAACAATCAAACACAGATTTTAGTTGTGCAGTTGGGCGATGTGTAAAATTTATCGACCCAATCAATGTCCTTCAAATTGGTGTACATAAACAAACCGTTCGGTTTGTAAATGAATATTTTATTTTATTCACTTCACGTTAAAAATTATATTTTTAACGATAAAAACATTTTTATTTCAACATATGAATTTCTATTCAGTTCATTTATTCAATAAAATGATATTTTTATTTTTCTAACATATTTTAGAAAATTTCGGCGGAATAACGGCGCGATACTAGAAACGGGACGAGGCCTAGCCTTTTCCCCGGTCTAGTGAAGGCCCACGCCATTCACACATCAATCAAATCAATTTCATTTCACAAAACAATTCAATTCAAACCAAAGCATCTAACTAATTTATGCAACCAAACAAACAAGTCCATGGTCTGTGGACGATTGTGTCGGGTGCTACTAAGCACCGTCTGCATCCTAGTATATATATATAACTAGAAAAAGAAATTGAAAGGTGAGAAATTCTCACTTATAGCTATCCTAGCTCCACGGCACTTCCAATGCAGGAAATCTTCAACGTTCTCGCCTTTTTATCATCTTTGTTGCTGTAGCCACTACATATGTAAAAGTCGAATTTTTACTTCTCTATTCAATATATAAAAATCGAATTTTTACATCGGTGTTCAATACATAAAAATCACATTTTTACTTCGGTGTTCAATACATAAAAATCACATTTTTACTTTGCAAGGATTTCGCCTTTCCCCATTTCAAAAATCTAATTTTTCCTATTTTAAAAATTCAATCTTTTCCATTTTAAAAATATGATCTTTTCCATTTTGAAAAATATGATCTTTTCCATTTTAAAAATATGATCTTTTCCATTCTAAAAAATATGATCTTTTCCATTTTAAAAATATGATCTTTTCCATTTTAAAAATATGATCTTTTCCATTTTAAAAATATGATCTTTTCTATTTTAAAAATATGATCTTTTCCATTTTAAAAATATGATCTTTTCCATTTCAAAAATATGATCTTTTCCATTTTAAAAATATGATCTTTTCTATTTTAAAAATCATTTCAAAATCATATCTCTATTCATTGTTATTCATATGTGAAAGATCAAAACTATTAAACAATAAAAATCAAAACTTTCCTCATTAAAGGTCTGACCTTTTTATTGCTAATTTAGCTTTAAAACTGAAAATAAATGAACGTTGTTTAAATTAAACTAGTTAAACTGAAATAAATAAATAAATAAATGCTCACCGTACGATTTATCTCCTTGCCAGAGGAGCGTCCACTGTCTTGCGCGAGGGGAGCAAATGGAGGAGGTCGGAGGGCAGAAAGGCGGCGGCTGGTGTTCGGAGTGGGGGTGGCGAGGGTGCAGGCTGCGCAGTGGTCGGCCTAGGCGGCGGTGGAGGAGTTAGGGCACGCTGGGGGGGGGGGGGGGGGAGAGCGGAATCTCCTACTGAAGGAGGAGGCGGAGAAGAAGGGGAAGGTGAGGGAGAGGACTAGGGTGATCGGCAGCGCGGTAGGCTCCAGGGCGGAGGCGACGAGATCCGCCTGGAGGGAGGTGGGCAACCACGATTTTTTTTTTTCGTTCTGTACAATCGCTTGAAAATGAAAGGGGGGGCCAGAGCGGGTAAAAGGGGAGGGAGATATTTTTTTTATTTTTTTTATTATTATTTAATTAATTTATTTACTAAGTTGATTTTTTCATACGACCTCGAAACGAGGCCCACCGCCTGTCGTCCATAGCGTTTCACCCCCATTCTGAACACAATGGGATATGTATCGTAAGTTGATTCGGACGTCTCGATTAGTTTCCGTTGAATTTACATTTAAATCACTATATTGAATTTTAAACGTACATTTCAAATTACCGGGGTCACATACTAACTTTAAAAATTCTAGAAAAATATTTTCTAGCTTCGTATTGACGATACGATCCTAACAAAACTAGTTTCGTCGAATTCTGAGACCGTTTGAAAAATGGCCAATTTCCAGTCGATTAAAATCAACTTAAACTGGTCAAACGCGTTTTCCTTTGCCACGCTCACATACTGATTCGAAAAATTATGAAATTTGAAACCTAGCAATAATTTGACACTGCGGACCCAACAAAACTGGTTTCGTCGGAATCCGAGGTCGTTTGCAAAATGTCTATTTTTAAGGGCCTGAATTCCATAGCGACTATTCAGAATTTTCAACTGGACATATCTTTTGATTCCCGCTATGAAATCTTGATTTTTCAGATTCGTTGGAAAGATATCATCAAATAGATTCTATTGTTTTTGGTTTCACTAAAATCCGGATTATTTTGCACCACGTACATTCAATTGAAGTTTGAAATCGAATTATCGAACTACCGCGCCATTTTCAATTCCTTTTATAATTATATATAATTATTTATATTCTAACGACGACGCGTATAAATATATATGTTCTAATTATATTCAAAATAAATTTCTCGTCGATATTATTTAAAATAATTCATTTTAAATAATCAAAATTCGCTAAAATTGCCAAAATAAAAATTTTAAACTGGCCCAGATTTTCGGGTTGTTACAATCTCCCCCACTTAAAACTTTTCGTCCCTGAAAAGGAACAAAGTCGAAAGTGGTTTGATTAATCAACTCTACGTTCGATCTGGCTTCCATTCTCCAACTTTTCAGTTTTTGAGAATTTTCAAATTTTCAAAAATTTGGCTAACACCCTAAATTTTCGAAAAATTTCGCCATAACCTCCCCTGCACCGGGAGCATCGGGGAATTTCAAACAGCTTCCCCGGTCCTTCAGATCTCAAAAAGAAAAAGAAAAAGCCAATAGGCTCATAAAATCATCATCACCCAAACAAAACAGTAAATTATGTAGTAAACATGTACCTATTTGTCGGGCAAACAAATTTTATTCTCTACTCTAGCCTCCTTGCTATTACCTGTTCAATGATATACATGTATATGCAAGCAAATGCAACTAATTTTCAATACAATTCAATATTTGTTTCAATTAGGCTAAATGGTTCAAAATTATCAAACAAATAAACAAACAACACAAACATCAATCAATTAGTGAATTTAACGTTTCAAATTGATAATTTTGATATATATCAAGAAAATCATGTTTTGATGCCAAATCACAACAATGTATTCTAGCTATATTAGTTTTGGTTCTCACACCAGTCTAATGGAAATATATAGAAAATCACACCTTCGAAACTCGAACATAAATGTTGATGATGCGATCGCTATCATCAATATCATCTTCGGGCGACTAGAGTGTGATGCTATATCTATCCAATATATTAAAACTTTGAATACACGCGGATCAGACGTATACGCAAAATCTATATATACTGGATTGTCCACATCAATATAAATAAATAACCAAATACGTATAATTGATTTTAAATTTCAAAACAAGTTTTGTTTTCATTTTCAAAAATATACTCTTCCCACTCGTTCTAGGATACTACCGATCCCATCTCTAACGAGTCATTCTCGTTGGATACTACTAAACCAATATCTGATGAATTCTTTCGTATGGTTCTAATGTGTCTTGTTCTCAAGCTCTGTAAACCAAAGCTCTGATACCAACTGTGAAAACCCGTAACTTCCCCGGTTGGGAAAGCGCGGATAGTTCGAGAACAAGCCACAACAGAACACATACAGAAGAACATTTCACTGTATTTTACAACAATGCATCAGATTACAAGAATATACAAAGTATAAATGAATATTACACAGAAATATCAGAGATTTAAATTACATTTAAATACATAGCAGCGGAAAATAATACAATACACAACTAGAAGAGATATACGGATACAAAGCTTTTCGGATATCATTCCAGCTGTAAACCAGGATCCTGTGAATATAAATCTGCAAAACCAAAACTACCAGCTGCCCGTGTCGAAAATAAGGGCACCCAGAGTTTAGGTTAAAACAATAAACTCCAGGTCAGTCATGGGACTGGTGTGAGAACTAAAACAATTATTATTCTTTATTTTAAAAGTTAGGTAAATCAAGGGACCACGCCGTATAACACGGAACGGGTTTCCTCCCAAGAATACCAGTGCATAAAACAAACAGCGCAATGCTAAATAAAGAAAAATGAAGCTGTTATAAGACCCAAGTCCTATCACACAATGCAACGCAGCCGAGGATAGGGTTTTCCCTTATAACAGCCAAAGAATGCTTGATACGGTTAAAACAAATCATTTGATATTACTATAAGTACATAGTGTATAAAACAACTTCAAATCATAAGTATCAATCATAGGCGGCATGGGTACCATATATCATGTCGCCATATATAGGTTTACAAATAAAACCGCAAATGTCACGTATTTGGAAATTGGATTTCCATCTATGAACCGGGGAAAAAGATAGTCCTCAACCGATTCGTGACTCTCTAGCCCGAGCCACAGGTCAGAGCTCGAGTGACCTTGGAGCGACAGGGCCGGTCCACCAATGTGGATTAAACTTAAACCCTGAACATGCGTTCCCCCGCCCTATGGGGCATAAATGAGCCAACGAATGACTCCATCGGTTCGAGAACGACCGATCAATCCGAGGCGCCTTGCAACAGCAACAACCACATAAGTCAAACTCGTCAGGGCGTGTAAAACCACTGACGCCACTTCTAACTAGAAAGAAACGCATGCCCTCCCTGAGGTCCTCTCCCGTTTTTGGTTCATACCGGGTGTGAAACTCGCGAAGCAAACGTTACACAAAGCTACGCCACAAAGGCCTTGCTTTGATCATCACCACAAGACTTTGCTTTTCAACAGAAGCCTCGATCAATTGCCACTTAGGCATGCCACACAGGCAATTCACTCCATGCGTTTGATATACATCAATATATAACCCCTGAGCTCGTACGTCTCAGAGAAGGGCGTTAAGCAAGAGAATAAATTCTCCGCCGCCAAACAGATATATATTTAATAGAAATCAATCACACGGACTAAAATCCAATGTCAGACACACAGTCCATTTACAAGTCCATTCTGGGGCTGAACGAAACCGGAGGCACCTAGTACCCCGCATATCCTTCGATCTCCAAGCACGTCTGGACGATCACCAAGTGTTTCCATCTTCTTGGGTGTACAGCCCAATCAAGATCATCAGCAATCACCCAAACGACGTGAAGACTTCTGGTCTTCGACCACCGTCTTCGTCTTCGACTTATCGTCGTATCAGTTATTCAGAATGGGATAAACCCAGTCTTTTCGAATAACTCACGTATATTTTAAATAAGTGTTACACAAACACAACATACGCCTCATTCCAATTCATCAGTCACTAACCGTAAATTAATCAAGAGAATAATTTTCCAAATATTAACCCCGAAGGCCGAAACCAACATCAGATCAATATCCAGAAAATCATTCTACTTAGCTAACCGACAGTTAGTTTCTAAATTTCACATTCATAGGGAAAGGTTCCCATTAATTTTGTCCAAGATAAATTTCTTGAATTTATTCTTTAATCTATTTTTGAATATCAATTCAAAACTAGTCGAGATTAACGAAACTTACCGAAGTAATCATTTGTTTTAATTTCCCAATCCCAACCTATTAATCCCATGAAGTAAAACTGGTCCTACTTCATATCTAACACCACGCTGTTATTGGTTAATTCAATTACCGTTTCACGTTCAAATCTAATTAAAGATTTTACTATCGCCTGGAGCAAAACTGGTGCCACTCCATTCTCGATCATTTCAATCTAATTAAAGATTCATTAAAACTCCACTTAGTTTTAATCTTTAACTGGGTTAAAGAATCAGTGTCATTTAAAAACACAGTTCACGATAAACCCAAAATCACATTCATTAATTATCGGGTTAAAGAACGAGTGTTGTTTAAAACACTGTTCACGATAAACCCAAAAATCAATATCAATTCAATTCCAATTAAGTATTATTTAATTGGTACACTTCATTAAATCTAAATAAAAAGATTTAATCTTTTCTCAACTGGGTTCAAGAACAGTGTTAGTGAAGACACCATTCACGACAAACCCAAATCACATTTGATATTCAATATAAGGCTCTGAATAGAAAATATATCGGCTTATATTCAATATCAAATTCTACGATTAACAAATGTCGTATTGGAAATAACGATATAAATATATATCTTTCAAATTTCCATAACAACATCTGTATAATCACGAATTCCAACATCGAAATATTCCGAAGACAATTTCGATTCAAATCCACTCCAATGCAATCATTGGAAATTCTGGTTATTTTTAAAACCCTTTTCAAATTCAATTTATTTATTTAAAAAAAAATAGAATTATATTTCTAGTTCAAAACTGGTTCATTTCGATAAAAATTTATTTTTATCTTTTCTAATATGGAGTTTTTCATCCCAAATCTTCACAAATCATTTCTTATGATTTTATACAAATTATTACTATTTTTAATAATTTTATCAAGGCCCGTACAGTCGATTTCCATCAATGGCCATCGAACTGCACTTACAGCGACCTTTTTCAAATTTGATTTGGACGTAACTCCAAATCCAACCGTTAGATTTTGAATTTCTAATATTCGTTAGAAAGCTCTTTTCGATACGAACCCAACGGTTCCGGTTTCAGGAGAATCCGACGGTCGGATCTCCCGTAATGTCCGTTTGAAATAAATGGTCGAAATTTACGAACTGCCGCGGCGCGGCGCGTTCTATTCAGGCCATTATATTATATATATATTATATATAATATATATTTCGTCGATTTCTATTTAAAACGAATTATATAAATAGTTTTAAATTCGTTTCAACAGCAATTTCAACTTCCTTTTCAATTCAAATCAAAATTGAATTCTTCTTTATAAATTCGTTTTAAAATTCATTTCTATTCAATTCAAATTTCAATTCAATTTGAATTCATTTCAATTCGCTTTCAATTTAATTTGAATTCGTTTTCAATTCAATTCATTTCGATATCGTTTTCAATTCAATTCATTTCGAAATCGTTTTCAATTCATTTCATCTCGAAATCGTTAAAATCGATATAAATATCGTTCACGTCAAAATGGCGTCAATCTAATCAACACGGCTTCATAAATTTCTATTTTCAAATATTCTATTTCAAATATTTCTTTTTCAGAATAGTTGTTATTATCAAAATATTTCGTTCAACACATGGCCAATCTCAATGGATGAGTACTGTCAACACATGAACCTTTATTTTATGTTGATAAAGATGTAAATTTTATTACTAAAATATTTCGTTCAACACATGACCAATCTCAATGGATGAGTACTGTCAACACATGAACCTTTATTTTATATTGATAAAGATGTAAATTTTATTACTAAAATATTTCGTTCAACACATGACCAATCTCAATGGATGAGTACTGTCAACACATGAACCTTTATTTTATATTATTCTTTATTTTTCAAATTGGAATGAGGCCCAATCAATTACCATATAAAGTTAATTATACGGATTTTCATACATTACACACATATAATAGCATTGAAAAATAATCAACCATCAACCAAAGTGCACTACACTGTATAAGCATCAAATATAGATATCTAACGCTTATAACATCCTGTCAATCGATCGATCGACATATTTAATCAATCAGGAAGAGTGAACTTCAAATTTCATCCTAACACCCGTGTGGGGTTTCAAACAATCAAACACAGATTTTAGTTGTGCAGTTGGGCGATGTGTAAAATTTATCGACCCAATCAATGTCCTTCAAATAGGTGTACATAAACAAACCGTTTGGTTTGTAAATGAATATTTTGTTTTATTCAATTCACGTTAAAAATTATATTTTTAACGATAAAAACATTTTTATTTCAACATATGAATTTCTATTCAATTCATTTATTCAATAAAATGATAAATTTATTTTTCTAACATATTTTAGAAAATTTCGGCGGCATAACGGCACGATACTAGAAACGGGACGAGGCCTTGCCTTTTCCCTGGTCTAGTGAAGGCCCACGCCATTCACACATCAATCAAATCAATTTCATTTCACCAAACAATTCAATTCAAACCAAAGCATCTAACTAATTTATGCAACCAAACAAACAAGTCCATGGTCTGTGGACGATTGTGTCGGTTGCTACTAAGCACCGTCTGCATCCTAGTATATATATATATATATATATATAACTAGAAAAAGAAATTTAAAGGTGAGAAATTCTCACTTATAGCTATCCTAGCTCCACGGCACTTCCAATGCAGGAAATCTTCAACGTTCTCGCCTTTTTATCATCTTCGTTGCTGTAGCCACTACATATGTAAAAGTCGAATTTTTACTTCGCTATTCAATATATAAAAATCGAATTTTTACTTCGGTGTTCAATACATAAAAATCACATTTTTACTTCGGTGTTCAATACATAAAAATCACATTTTTTACTTTGGTGTTCAATACATAAAAATCACATTTTTACTTTGCAAGGATTTCGCCTTTCCCCATTTCAAAAATCTAATTTTTCCTATTTTAAAAATTTAATCTTTTCCATTTTAAAAATATGATCTTTTCCATTTTGAAAAATATGATCTTTTCCATTTTAAAAATATGATCTTTTCCATTTTAAAAAATATGATCTTTTCCATTTTAAAAATATGATCTTTTCCATTTTAAAAATATGATCTTTTCCATTTTAAAA
Organism: Allium sativum; assembly: GCA_030737875.1. Classification (NCBI taxonomy): domain Eukaryota; kingdom Viridiplantae; phylum Streptophyta; class Magnoliopsida; order Asparagales; family Amaryllidaceae; genus Allium; species Allium sativum. The sequence goes on from CM060924.1 coordinate 268,139,168, forward strand.
ATATGATCTTTTCTATTTTCAAAATATGATCTTTTCCATTTTAAAAATATGATCTTTTCCATTTTAAAAATATGATCTTTTCTATTTTAAAAATCATTTCAAAATCATATCTCTATTCATTGTTATTCATATGTGAAAGATCAAAACTTTTAAACAATAAAAATCAAAACTTTCCTCATTAAAGGTCTGACCTTTTTATTGCTAATTTAGCTTTAAAACTGAAAATAAATCAACGTTGTTTAAATTAAACTAGTTAAACTGAAATAAATAAGTAAATAAATGCTCACCGTACGATTTATCTCCTTGCCAGAGGAGCGTCCACTGTCTTGCGCGAGGGGAGCAAATGGAGGAGGTCGGAGGGCAGAAAGGCGGCGGCCGGTGTTCGGAGCGGGGGTGGCGAGGGTGCAGGCTGCGCGTTGGTCGGCCAAGGCGGCGGTGGAGGAGTTAGGGCACGCTGGGGGGGGGGGGGGGGGAAGAGCGGAATCTCCTACTGAAGTAGGAGGCGGAGAAGAAGGGGATGGTGAGGGAGAGTACTAGGGTGATCGGCGACGCGGTAGGCTCCAGGGCGGAGGCGACGAGATCCGCCTGGAGGGAGGTGGCAACCGCGATTTTTCATTTTTTTTTTTCGTTCTGTACAATCGATTGAAAATGAAAGGGGGGCCAGAGCGGGTAAAAGGGGAGGGAGATATTTTTTTTCTTTTTTTTATTCTTATTTAATTAATTAATTTACTAAAAGTTGACTTTTTCATACAACCTCGAAACGAGGCCCACCGCCTGTCGTCCATAGCGTTTCACCCTCATTCTGAACACAATGGGATATGTATCGTAGGTTGATTCGGACGTCTCGATCAGTTTCCGTTGAATTTACATTTAAATCACTATATTGAATTTTAAACGTACATTTCAAATTACCGGGGTCACATACTAACTTTAAAAATTCCAGAAAAATATTTTCTAGCTTCGTATTGATGATACGGTCCTAACAAAACTAGTTTCGTCGAATTCTGAGACCGTTTGAAAAATGGCCAATTTCCAGTCGATTAAAATCAACTGAATCTGGTCAAACGCGTTTTCCTTTTCCACGCTCACATATTGATTCGAAAAATTATGAAATTTGAAACCTAGCAATAATTTGACACTGCGGACCCAACAAAACTGGTTTCGTCAGAATCCGAGGTCGTTTGCAAAATGTCTATTTTTAAGGGCCTGAATTCCATAGCGACTATTCAGAATTTTCAACTGGACATATCTTTTGATTCCCGCTATGAAATCTTGATTTTTCGGATTCGTTGGAAATATATCATCAAATAGATTCTATTGTTTTTGGTTTCACTAAAATCCGGATTGTTTTGCACCCGGTACATTCCATTGAAGTTTGAAATCGAATTATCGAACTACCGCGCCATTTTCAATTCCTTTTATAATTATATATAATTATTTATATTCTAACGACGACGCGTATAAATATATACGTTCTAATTATATTCAAAATAAATTTCTCGTCGATATTATTTAAAATAATTCATTTTAAATAATCAAAATTCGCTAAAATTGCCAAAATAAAAATTTTAAACAGGCCCAGATTTTCGGGTTGTTACAGACTGGTATGAGTAAAACAGTTTAAAACAATTTGAACAAGTAAACGATATCTCATAAGACCACGCCGTATAAGGGAACGGGTTTTCCCTTATGAGAATCCAAAATATCTTTATATCAAAAACCTTTTGATATTATAATAATGTCTATCAACCACAGTATAATAATCATCTAGCAGAAACGCTTTCATCTCACGTTCTACATATATAGTATACAATCAAAACCGCAAGCACGTATTGGGTAATGGATTTCCAACTATGACAAGGTATGGAACCACCTTTCGCTAGTGTACCTCTAGAGAGTAATACACTGGGTTCAACAAGAACATCTTGCAACCCGGCCACACATGACCGACCACTCATTTCGCTTGAGTGTATCGAATGTATATCACCAAAGGTTGGGATCAACAACCGTTCCCGTATATATATATGGGACAACATTGATAGATTAAAGAAGAAAATGAATATTCTCTAGATAGGTGATTATACACCCTACTTCGGAGCGACCAACTTAGCCATGCTGCCTGCCCGATTTCTGTCATTTACCGGATGTGAGGCTAGAAGCTACGCTTATCTTTTCTCATACCACATCTTCATTCCCTTAGAATGTCACATCGTCATACCCTTTAAATCACAGATTTATTTCCCCAAAAATACCTTGGGTATAAAATAAGAGAAACGAATTCCTCTGCCACCAACGTAAATACGTTAGAAACGATCAACTTACGTGATCTACCAGATACACTCTGTCAGACCTTCGTCCATACAAGTTGTCCTGGGACTGGACAAACCGAAGGTACTATTTAGTACATCCATCTTAGGCACTGTTATCTAAGACTTATACAATAGCCCTTGCACTTTACACCGTCTTCAATTTTCTTTGGCATATATGATTCGCAACGCTTATGCCAATACAGAGTGGTTCTTCGGATAATAATCCAACCGGTCTCTCCATATTAACAACATTAAAATGGTAAAACTTTGATAGTCGGTGATTTAAGTATCTAATGAAAACATGTCCGTGTGCAAACAATGATCTTATTTCCAAATGGAAATATCGATCCAATCATCAACCATACATATATATATATATATTCATATATATATATATTCATTCATATTTCCTTATTTTCTATGTTTAGAAAATATATGTTATTAACAATGGAAAACGTTTCCATCTTCTTATTCACGCAACATTAACATTCCACAACGATTGGTCCCTAACTGTGAACTAGTAAGTGAACAATTCTCTAAGTATAACCCCGAAGGCCGAAACCAACATCGGATCGATACTCCGAAAACTATTCAACTTACTAATCTCTAGTCAATTTCTAATCTTGTTTAATTCTATTTGATTAACTCTTCTTTGAATAACTTATATTCGATTATCTCTCTTCGAATAACTTATATTCGACGAACTCTATTCGAATAACTACATTCGATTAACTCCTCTCGAATAACTAGATTTGATTAACTCGACTCGACGAACCTAACTTGACTAACTTAACTTATTTTACTCAACTTGATTAACTTCTATCGAATAACTAATATTCGATTTAACTCGATTCGCTTGACTCTAGATTGCAGCGATCACAATGGTTACAACTGATTCCCTCCAGAAACGTCGGACCGCCTTAGGCTATTTACAGCCTTGCGAATTCCGCTAGCAGTCGTACGAGATGGCAACTTACCCTGAATACTATGTTTGACTAACTCTGTCTCAAATAACTATATTTGATTAACTCGAGTTCGTTTTAACTCTAATCGATTAACTCTAACTGATTAACTCTAACTGGTTAACACTTCCGGATTAACTCTAAAAGGTTAACTCTACCTGATTAACTCTAACAGATTGACTCTAACGGGTTAACTCTACCTGATTAACTCTAACTGGTTAACTCTAACTGGTGGTTAACTCTAACTGCTTAACTCTAACTGATTAACTCTAACTGGTGGTTAACAGTAACTGATTAACTCGACTTACTTAACCCAACTGGTTAACTCGACTTACTTAACCCAACTGGTAAACTCGACTTACTTAACCCAACTGGTTAACTTGACTTACTTAACCCAACTGGTTAACTCGACTTACTTAACCCAACTGGTTAACTCGACTAACTTAACCCAATTGGTTAACTCGACTGAACTGGTTAAAACTATTGGACTGGTTAACTCTACTGGACTGGTTAACTCTACTAAACTGGTTAACTCTAGTGAACTGGTTAACTCTAACGGAACTGGTTAACTCTAACTGAACTGGTTAACTCTAACGAACTGGTTAACTCTACTGAACTGGTTAACTCTACCGAACTGGTTAACTCTACTGAACTGGTTAACTCTACTGAACTGGTTAACTCTACTGAACTGGCTAACTCTACTGAACTGGTTAACTCTAACTGAACTGGTTAACTCTACTGAACTGGTTAACTCTACTGAATTGGTTAACTCTAACTGAACTGCTTAACTCTACTAAACTGGTTAACTCTAACTGAACTGGTTAACTCTACTGAACTAACTCGGCTCGACTAACTCCTTCCGAATACCATATTCGATTTAACTCCTTTCGAATACCATATTCGATTTAACTCCTTTCGAATACCATATTCGATTTAACTCCTTTCGAATACCATATTCGATTTACTTTATTCACTTTACAAAGATTTCCAATTAACAACGTTTTATTCATTTGAAAAGATTTACTTTTAAATAACAGTTCTACACTTTAAAAATGATTTCATTTTTATAACATTTTCCTCTTTAATTCAATTTGTAAGTGATTTACAAATATTCCCTTTTCAAATTTATTCTTGAAATATTCTAACTCCTTAAATTCCCGGAAAAATTCGCCATAACCTCTTTTGTACCGGGAGCATCGGGAAAATTCCCAAACCCGCCACACAGACCCTTTCCATTCAAAAGTAAAATGGTTTGAAATTATTTCCTTTTTGAATATCCCCTATTTATAAATATTTAAATTTTTAAATATTTCTTATTTATAAATATTCCATTTATATATATTTTATTTTCACTATCACTTTGAAAATTCCCTTATCAACATTTCGGTATGTTATGTTATCCAACATATCAAATCACGATGACCAATATCGTCCATAAACACACAATCAACAACTGGTCATAATTCACATCATATATCAAAATATATGAAAAACAAAAAAAATAACTATTGAGGAATCCAGTTGGATTCCTCCAACCTGTTCCCCTTCATCCACAGATGTTATACAATAAAATCAACATCACTTTCAGTTCGATATGATATATTCTGTTTAACAGAATCAATATAGAAATTCAACTAACAGACTAGCAGTTCCATCAAATAGTCAACAGACAGTCAATCAACCAATATTTAACAGTTCTAAAAATAAAACGTGAAATTATAAACTGTTCAGAGTTAGTGAGATTTAGTCACATTAGCAGTTCATCGTTGAAGAACGATAAACTGTTATTTGATTTGCATCAAACAATTTATTTCGCCATAAATTCATTTTACCCCAATCCACTTCCAGTTAGCTTCATTGTGAAGCTCTCGTCCATACGATCCCAACGGATCCTGTTTTGTTCGATTTCGTTTACATATGAATTAGATATGATCTAAACAAGTTTGTACAAATATAAATTAAAATAACTTCATTTCAATTAAATAATTTGGGCCTCACCCAACAAATATAATGGCCCATCTCCCTTAAATTACCAGGCCCGAACGTTTTGCTTTCTTCCCCGATGGTTTTAGCCGTGAGCTCCTATGTTCAACTCCCCCCATTTGGCATGCTTCAATCCTTCCTTACTCCCTTGTTTCTTCACTAAAAATCCAATAGAAATCATCACAAATACCTACTCGATCTACTCTTCTACCTCGGCACCACGACCACCAACTCACGCTTCTCCAGTTGTTTGCGTCGAACCCCAAATACCTAGTAGGTATCGACATCCAAATTACCCAAATTACTTCAAACTTTCACAACAACTTTGGTTTTCAACCGTAATCTCAAGTAAACACCCCAATTCGAACAATGACTCTAGAATTCGAAGGAATACCCAACCCCAGAACTCCTGTTCATTTTCGCAGCTCAGAAAGTCGACGCCGAACTCGACAATAACCACACAAGATCGAAGAACAAGTTGATGTGTACTCAAATATATATATTAGAGGTTTTATAGCAATTGATTTTGATTGTTATGGTTTTATTGAACTTGAATGTATTCACGTTTTCTTCCTTGAGAAGTGGCAGCATGATTTCATTGACCTGTGGAATGATATTAGGTCTGAAGAGAATTGGTTTAGAGGGGGTATTTATAAGGAGAACAAAATATCTAGATTTTTCGTTTTGGATATTTTATTTTAATATTAATATAAATCTTCATACTCGTCTTTAAAAATTCTTGTGATCACTCATGATACCCAAAAATCACTAAACTGGACATACTGCTAGAATTTGACATTACGGTCCCAACGAAACTGGTTTTATCGAATTCCGACTTCGTATGCTCACACAGCGTATTTTTAACCATTAAAATACTGACTGTTTTTCACTCTAAAAATCCGTACGGCCACACAGTGACTCTAAAAATCACGAAACTGGAAATCTAACGATAATTTGATGTTGTGGATCCAACAAAATTGGTTTCGTCGAATTTTGAGGTCATATGAAAAACTGGCTATTTTTAAAGCTCTGGATGACCCATTTAAATATATAATTATATTTAAATATAATTAAATTAAATATTTGTAAATAAATATTATCGTATATATTCATAGTGGAATACCATACAGCTCCAATATATTTCTAACTGAATTTACAGCTTGATATTTTAAATCCTGATTAAATCGATATTCAATTTAAAATGAAATTCCTTTTTAAAATATAAATAATTCTTTTATAAATTATAAAGGAATTCCATAGCGACTTTTCTGAAATTTGATTTGGACGTAAACCAAAATCTACAGGACGAAATCCATATTTTTCTCTTCCACTAGAAAGATATACTTCACCGGCTCCACACGTTTCTTGTTTCATAGAAATTCGATTTAAAACGAACCCTGTATACTCAATTGAAGTTCAGATCTCTAAATAGCGAACTTCCACGCCATTTCAAGCTCTATTTTAATTATAATATAATTCCACATTCAAACTGTCGTCGTTTAAATATATTCGTTATTCAAATTCAATTCCAAGCTGAATTAAATATCACAGATGATCCAGTTCACACCATATTACCATTTCAGCCAACTCTGATTATTTCAGAATTCAATATATTATTTAATTTATTATTTTAATAAAATATTCACCATTATTTAATTAACCGACCATTAAATTCTCTAATTCACCTTTTAAATAATTAAATAAATTAATTATAATAACTCTGCCAATGCGGTCCACTACAATCTTTCCCACTTAAAATAATTTCGTCCTCGAAATTGCTAAAATTTTGAGGACGATCCTATTGACTGGTTAGAACATATTTGATCACTTCTTATCTTCAGTTTCAACTGGACCAATTTAATTTCAAGTAAATTATTAATTAATTCTTATCAACGAAAACTTTCTAACGCCTTAACTATTCGAAAAAATTTCGCCAGCACCTCCTTTGTATTGGTCAATAGGTCAAACTCCAACTCGCCTCTCTGGGCCATCTCCATCTCAAAAGAAAATCAAACAGCCAAGCGGCTTGCCAAATCGGCTCATAAATCACCAAACTCATATGAAATATAAACTTGTACCTTTTTGTCGGGCATATCAACTCTATCACTTTCACTTGTTATCAATTCAACCTATACTAGTGTTATCCCGATCAAACTCCAATTTATTTTTATCCACCATTTCAACCATTCGCTTATACCTAAGCCGAATTTCAATTCAAACTCAAGCACTATTCTTGATTTCCAATCCATAACTCACCAGCCCAATATAATTCTAGATTGTCTCTAATCAAGTCCAACTCTACTTGACATCAATCTATTTCAATACGATTTTCACTTAACTGGATTTTATCTCAATCCCAATTCTATTGGATTTTACAAATTTTGCTTTAATCTGTTTAAATACAAACAACCTTTTCTTCCTGGAAGTTTTTATACAGTTTACCTCTTTCAAAAAATCAAATTTTCCTTTTTGAAATTCAACACAACTAGTTTTCCCAAAACCAATTCAAAACAAAATCCTCGGTAGTAATCCATCACTTACATACTCGAAAATGAACACCGATGATGTCATGATCAACATCGGAATCTATTTTCCAGCTACCGAAGTGAGTTCAATACTATAGCACTTTCAAAACCCATTTTTAAACATTTCCACCTTGAAATCAATTCCAAATATCCTTTTACAACGTTGTAAACAAATTTAAAATCTCCTAGGATCTTAAAATTTACATATATTAAATCCAGATTCATTTACAAATATCTTTCCAAATTCTGGGATTTTAATTCCAACTCTGATTTTAATTTCCGATTTAATTCAGTTCATTACACTTAACTGAAATCTGATTGGTTATATAATTAACCATTTGATTTATAATCTTACTCGATTATAATAACAACAAATATATCCTATATATGATAATATATCATATATCCATACTGTGTCGGTCCATCGTATTCAAGGGTTTATTTACTCTTACCGATACAGTGGATAAAACTGATTGACCAGAACTCATAAACAACTAAGCCAATTAATCTCCACTATATAAAACCATTTTTATATCAAATACAAACACGCACTCGTATATATACAATCAACTCAATCTAGGGTATTACTAATCCTATCTCTACCGAGTCACGTCACAGAGCCAAGGTAATACTTAACTTATGCTCTAATACCAATTGTAACTACCCGACGAAAATCCAGTAGGATTTTCAACCATCCCTTCATCCCCCCAAAGCAAACAACATGAACTGGTATGAGTAAAACAGTTTAAAATAGTTTGAACAAGTAAACGATATCTCATAAGACCACGCCGTATAACGGAACCGGTTTTTCCCTTATGAGAATCCAAAATATCTTTATATCAAAAACCTTTTGATATTATAATAATGTCTATCAACCACAGTCTAATAATCATCTAGTAGAAACGCTTTCATCTCACGTTCTACATATATAGTATACAATCAAAATCGCAAGCACGTATTGGGTAATGGATTTCCAACTATGACAAGGTATGGAACCATCTTTCGCTAGTGTACCTCTAGAGAGGAATACACTGGGTTCAACAAGAACATCTTGCAACCCGGCCACACATGACCGACCACTCTTTTCGCTTGAGTGTATCGAATGTATATCACCCCCGGTTGGGATCAGCAACCGTTCCCGTATATATATATATGGGACAACACTGATAGATTAAAGATGCAAATGAATATTCTCTAGATAGGTGATTATACACCCTACTTTGGAGCAACTGACTTAGCCATGCTGCCTGCCCGATTTCTGTCATTTACCGGATGTGAGGCTAGAAGCTACGCTTATCTTTTCACATACCACATCTTCATTCACTTAGAATGTCACATTGTCATACCCTTTAAATCACAAATTGATTTCCCCAAAAATACCACGGGTATAAGCTAAGAGAAACGAATTCCTCCGCCACCAACGTAAATACGTTTTAAACGATCAACTTACGTGATCTACCAGATATACTCTGTCAGACCTTTATCCATACAAGTTGTCCTGGGACTGGACAAACCGAAGGTACTATTCAGTACATCCATCTTAGGCACTGTTATCTAAGACTTATACAATAGCCCTTGCACTTTACTCCATCTTCAATTCTCTTTGGCATATATGATTCGCAACGCTTATGCCAATACAGAGTGGTTCTTCGGATAATAATCCAACCGGTCTCTCCATATTAACAACGTTAAAATGGTAAAACTTTTATAGTTGGTGATTTAACTATCAAATGAAAACATGTCCGTGTGCAAACAATGATCTTATTTCCTTATTTTCTATGTTTAGAAAATATATGTTATTAACACTGGAAAACGTTTCCATCTTCTTATTCACGCATCATTAACATTCCACAACGATTGGTCCCTAACTGTGAACTAGTAGGTGAACAATTCTCTAAGTATAACCCCGAAGGCCGAAACCAACATCAGATCGATACTCCGAAAACTATTCAACTTACTAATCTCTAGTCAGTTTCTAATCTTGTTTAATTCTATTTGATTAACTCTTCTTTGAATAACTTATATTCGATTATCTCTCTTCGAATAACTTATATTCGACGAACTCTATTCGAATAACTACATTCGATTAACTCCTCTCTTATAACTAGATTTGATTAACTCGACTCGACGAACCTAACTTGACTAACTTAACTTATTTAACTCAACTTGATTAACTTCTATCGAATAACTAATATTCGATTTAACTCCATTCGCTTGACTCTAGATCACAGCGATCACAATGGTTACACCTGATTCCCTCAGGAAACGTCCGACCGCCTTAGGCTATTTACAGCCCTGCGAATTACGCTAGCAGTCGTACGAGATGGCAACTTACCCTGAATATAATGTTTGACTAACTCTGTCTCAAATAACTATATTTGATTAACTCTAGTTCGTTTTAACTCTAATCGATTAACTCTAATTGATTAACTCTAACTAGTTAATTCTACCTGATTAACTCTAACTGGTTAACTCTACCTGATTAACTCTAACTGATTAACTCTAACTGGTTAACTCTAACTGATTAACTCTAACTGGTGGTTAACTCTAACTAATTAACTCTAACTGGTGGTTAACTCTAACTGATTAACTCTAACTGGTGGTTAACACTAACTGGTGGTTAACTCTAACTGATTAACTCGACTTACTTAACCCAACTGGTTAACTCGACTTACTTAACCCAACTGGTAAACTCGACTTTCTTAACCCAACTGGTTAACTTGACTTACTTAACCCAACTGGTTAACTCGACTTACTTAACCCAACTGGTTAACTCGACTTACTAAACCCAACTGGTTAACTGGACTGAACTGGTTAACTCTACTGGACTGGTTAACTCTACTGGACTGGTTAACTCTACTGGACTGGTTAACTCTACTAAACTGGTTAACTCTAGTGAACTGGTTAACTCTAACTGAACTGGTTAACTCTACTAAACTGGTTAACTCTAACTAAAATGGTTAACTCTACTGAACTGGTTAACTCTATTGAACTGGTTAACTCTACCTGAACTGGTTAACTCAACTGAACTAGTTAACTCTATTGAACTAGTTAACTCTACTGAACTGGTTAACTCTACTGAACTGGTTAACTCTAACTGAACTGGTTAACTCTACTAAACTGGTTAACTCTACTGAACTGGTTAACTCTAACAGAACTGGTTAACTCTACGAAACTGGTTAACTCTAACTGAACTGGTTAACTCTACTGAACTAACTCGGCTCGACTAAACCCTTTCGAATACCATATTCGGTTTAACTCCTTTCGAATACCCTATTCGATTTAACTCCTTTCGAATACCATATTCGATTTAACTCCTTTCGAATACCATATTCGATTTAACTCCTTTCGAATACCATATTCGATTTATCTCTTTTCGAATACCATATTCCATTTAACTCCTTTCGAATACCATATTCGATATACTTAATTCACATTATAAAGATTTCCATTTAACAACGTTTTATTCATTTGAAAAGATTTACTTTTAAAAAACGGTTCTACACTTTAAAAATGATTTCCTTTTTATAACTTTTTCCTCTTTAATTCTATTTGTAAGTGATCTACAAATATTCCCTTTTCAAATTTATTCTTGAAATATTCAAACTCCTTAAATTACCGGAAAAATTCGCCATAACCTCCTTTGTACCGGGAGCATCAGGAAAATCCCCAAACCCGCCACCCAGGCCCTTTCCATTCAAAAAGAAAATGGTTTGAAATTATTTCCTTTCTGAATATCCCCTATTTATAAATATTTAAATTTATAAATATTTCTTATTTATAAATATACCATTTATAATTATTTTATTTTCACTATCACTTTGAAAATTCCCTTATCAACCTTTCGGTATGTTATGGTATCCAACATATCAAATCACGATGACCAATATCGTCCATACACACACAATCAACAACAGGTCATAATTCACATCATATATCAAAATATATGGAAAAAAATATAACTGTTGAGGAATCGAGTCGGATTCCTCTAACCTGTTTCCCTGCATCCACAGATGTTATACAATAAAATCGACATCACTTTCAGTTCCATATGATATATTCTGTTAAACAGAATCAATATAGAAATTCAACTAACTGACTAGCAGTTCAATCAAACAGTCAACAGACAGTCAATCAGCCAATATTTAACAGTTCTAAAAATACAACATGAAATTATAAACTGTTCAGAGTTAGTGAGATTTACTCACATTAGCAGTTCATCGTTGAAGAATGATAAACTGTTATTTGATTTGAATCAAACAATTTATTTCGCCATAAATTCATACGAGCCCCAATCCACTTCCAGTCAGGTTCATTGTGAAGCTCTCGTCCATACGATCCCAACGGATACTGTTTTGTTCGATTTCGTTTACGTATGAATTAGATATGATCTAAACAAGTTTGTACAAATTTAAATTAAAATAACTTCATTTCAATTAAATAATTTGGCCCTCACCCAACAAATATAATGGCCCATCTCCCTTAAATTACCAGGCCCGAACGTTTTGCTTTCTTCCCCGATGGTTTTAGCCGTGAGCTCCTGTATTCAGCTCCCCCCATTTTGCATGCTTCAATCCTTCCTTACTCCCTTGTTTCTTCACTAAAAATCCAATAGAAATCATCACAAATCCCTACTCGATCTCGTCTTCTACCTCGGCACCACAACCACCAACTCGCGCTCCTCCAATTGTTCGCGTCGAAACCCAAATACCTAGCAGGTATCGACATCTAAATTACCTAAATCACTTCAAACTTTCACAACAACTTCAGTTTTCAACCGTAATCTCAAATATACACCCCAATTCGAACAACGACACTCCAATTCGAAGGAATACCCAACCCTAGAACTCCTGTTCATTTTCACAGCTCAGAAAGTCGACGCCGAACTCGACAATAACCACACAGGATCGAAGAACAACCTGATGTGAACTCAAATATATATATATTAGAGGATTTATGGCAGTTGATTTTGATTGTTATGATTTTTATGAACTTGAATGTATTCACGTTTTCTTCCTTGAGAAGTGGCGGCGTGATTTCATTGACCTATGGAATGATATTAGGTCTGAAGAGAATTGGCTTAGAGGGGGTATTTATAAGGAGATCAAAATATCTAGATATTTTGTTTTGGATATTTTATTTTAATATTAATATAAATTTTCATATTCATCTTTAAAAATTCTTGTGATCACTCATGATACCAAAAAATCACTAAACTGGACATATTGCTAGAGTTCGACATTACGGTCCCAATGAAACTAGTTTTATCGAATTCTGACTTCGTATGCTCACACAGCGTATTTTTAACCGTCGAAATACCGAGTGTTTTTCACTCTAAAAATCTGCACGGCCACCAGTGACTTTAAAAATCACGAAACTGGAAATCTAACAATAATTTGATGTTGCGGATCCAACAAAATTGGTTTCGTCGAATTCTGAGGTCGTATGAAAAACTGGCTATTTTTAAAGCTCTGGAAGACCTATTTAAATATATAATTATATTTAAATATAATTAAATTAAATATTTATAAAAAAATATTATCGTATATATTCACAGTGGAATACCATACAGCTCCAATATATTTCTAAATGAATTTACAGCTTGATATTTTAAATCCTGATTAAATCGATATTCGATTTAAAATGAAATTCCTTTTTAAAATATAAATAATTCCTTTATAAATTATAAAGGAATTCCACAGCGACTTTTCTGAAATTTGATTTGGACGTAAATCAAAATCTACACGACGAAATCCAGATTTTTCTCTTCCATTAGAAAGATATACGTCACCAGCTCCACACGTTTCTTGTTTCACAAAAATCCGATTTAAAACAAACCCTGTATACTCAGTTGAAGTTCAGATCGCCAAATAGCGAACTGCTGCGCCATTTCAAGCTCTATTTTAATTGTAATATAATTCCACGTTCAAACTGTCGTCGTTTAAATATATTCGTTATTCAAATTCAATTCCAAGCTGAATTGAATATCACAGATGATCCAGTTCACACCATATTACCATTTCAGCCAACTCTGAATATTTCAGAATTAAATATATTATTTAATTTATTATTTTAATTAAATATTCACCATTATTTGATTATCCGACCATTAAATTCTCTAATTCACCTTTTAAATAATTAAATAAATTAATTATAATACCTCTGCCAATGCGTGTCATTACAATTTCAAAATAGCCCTTCTTTTTATTCCTATCCCTAATTCTCTAAATAGCACTTAATTCCAACAATTACCCTTATTTTTTAACAACTCTAAAGGGTTGTTTTTCGCAGCACCTAATCCAAATGATTCATCACCTTTCATATTTGCCGATATACTCCTACTATGCTTAAACTACCCCTACTTCTCTTAGTACTTCAAAACAACCCTTCTTTTCAATCCAACCCTAATTCTATAAATAGCCCTTCCTTCCTACAATTACCTCTATTTTTTTACTATTGTGACGGATTGGTTTTTGCAGTATCCAATCCAAACAATTCATCATCTTTCATATTCGTCGAACTACGCTTACTATGCTTAGACCACCACTACTTTTCTTTGTACTTCAAGACAACCCATCTTTTTGATCCTACCACTAATTCTGTAAATATCCCTTACGTCCAATAATTACCCCTATTTTTTATTTTCTGTAAAGGGTTGGTTTTTGCAGCATCCAATCCAAATGATTCATTATCTTTCATATTTGTCGATCTACCCCTACTACGGTTAAACTACCCCTACTTCTCTTAATACTTCAAAACAACCAATTTTTAATCCTGTCCCTAATTCTGTAAATAGCCCTTACTTCCAACAATTACCCCTGTTTTTTTAAATTTTGCGAAGCGTTGTATTTTGTACCACCCAATCTAATTGGTTCATCATGTTTCATTTTTGTCGATCTACCCCGACTATGTTTAAACTGCCCACAATTATCTTAATATTTCAAAACACTCCTTCTTTTAAACCCTACCCCTAATTCTCTAAACAAGCCTTACTTCCAATAATTTCCCCTATTTATTAATTTATGTGAATGGTTGGTTTTTGTAGCACCAATCCGAAAGATTCATCATCTTTCATATTTGTCGATCTACCCCTAATATGCTTAATGTTCCCCTACTATTCTTAAACTACCCTTACTTCTCTGAATACTTCAAAACAGTCCTTCTTTTTAATCCTACCTCTAATTCTATAAGTAGCACTAACTTCCAACAATTACCCCTATTTTTTAACTTCCGTGAAGGGTTGGTTTTTGCATCACACAATATAAATGATTAATCATCTTTCATATTTATCGATCTACCCCTACAATGCATAAACTAACCCTACTTCTCTTAATACTTCAAAATAGCCTTCTTTTGTTCCTATCCCTAATTCTCTAAATAGCCCTTAGTTCCAACGAATACCCTGATTTTTTAACAACTGTGTTGGTTTAGTTTTTGCAGCACCCAATCAAAATGAATCATCATCATTCATATTTGTAGATCTACCCCTACTATGCCTAAACTACCTCTACTTCTCCTAATACTTCATAACAACCATTCTTTTAAATCCAACGCTCATTCTCTAAATAGACCTTCCTTCCTACAATTACCTTTTTTTTTACTGTGGTGAAGGATTGGTATTTGCTGCACCCAATCCAAACAATTCATCATCTTTCATATTCGTCGATCTACACCTATTATGCTTGAATTACCCCTACTTCTCTTTATACTTCAAAACAAACCTTCTTTTTAATCCACCTCTAATTCTATAAGTATCACTTACTTCCAAAAATTAACTCTATTTTTTAACTTCTGTGAAGGGTTGGTTTTTGCATCACACAATATAAATGATTCATCATCTTTCATATTTGTCGACTTCCCTCTACTATGCTTAAACTACCCTTACTTCTCTTAATACTTCAAAATAGCCCCTCTTTTTATTCCTATCCCTAATTCTCTAAATAGCCCTTAGTTCAAACTATTACCCTTATTTTTTAACAACTGTGAAGGGTTGTTTATTGCAGAACCCAAACTAAATGATTCATCACCTTCAATATTTGCCAATCTACTCGTACTATGCTTAAACTACCCCTACTTCTCTTAATACTTCAAAATAGCCCTTCTTTTATTCATATCCCTAATTCTCTAAATAGCCCTTAGTTCCAACAATTACCCTTATTTTTTAACAACTGTGAAGGGTTGATTTTTGCAGTACCCAATCCGAATGAATCATCATCTTTCATATTTGTAGATCTACACCTACTATGCTTAAACTACCCTCTACTTCCCCTAATACTTCAAAACCGCCCTTATTTTTAACCCTAACCCTAATTCTCTAAATAGCCCTTCTTTCCAACAATTACCCCAACTTTTTAACTGTTGTGAAGGATTGGTTTTTGCAACAACCAATCCAAACGACTCATCATCTTTCATATTTGTCGATGTACCCCTACTATGTGTAAACTACAACTACTTCTCTTCATACTTCAAAACAATGCTTCTTTTTAATCCTATCCCTAATTCTGTAAATAGCCCTTACTTCCAACAATTACCCCTATTTTTTAACTTTTATGAAGGTTTGGTTTTTGTAGCACCCAGTCTTAGTGATTCATTGTCTTTCATATTTGTCGATCTACCCCTACTATGCTTAACCTACCCATACTTTTCTTAATACTTCAAAACAATCCTTCTTTTAAACCCTACCCCTAATTCTCTAAATAGGCCATACTTCTAGCAAGTACCCCTATTTTTGAACTTCTGTGAAGGGTGGGTTTTTGGATCACCCAATCCAAATGATTCATCATCTTTCATATTTATCGATCTACCCCTACTATGCTTAAACTACGCCTACTATGCTTAAACTACCCCACTTTCTCTTAATACTTCAAAACAATTAGCCTTATTTTTTAACTTCTAGGAAGGGTTTGTTTTTGCATCACACAATATAAACGATTAATAATCTTTCATATTTGTCGATCTACCCCTACTATGCATAAACTACCCCTACTTCTCTTAATACTTCAAAATAGCCCTTCTTTTATTCATATCCCTAATTCTCTAAATAGCCCTTAGTTCCAACAATTACCCTTATTTTTTAACAGCTGTGAAGGGTTGGTTTTTGCAGCACCCAATCCGAATGAATCATCATCTTTCATATTTGTAGATCTACCCCTACTACGCTTAAACTACCCCTACTTCTCCTAATACTTCAAAACCGCCCTTATTTGTAATCCTACCCCTAATTCTCTAAATAGCCCTTCTTTCCAATAATAACCCCAACATTTTAACTGTTGTGAAGGATTGGTTTTTGCAACATCCAATCCAAACGATTCATCATCTTTTATATTTGTCGATGTAACCCTACTATGCGTAAACTACACCTACTTTTCTTAATACTTCAAAACAATGCTTCTTTTTAATCCTATCCCTAATTCCCTAAATAGCCTTTACTTCCAATAATTACCCCTACTTTTTAACTTCTGTGAGGGGTTGGTTTTTGTAGCACCCAATCAAAATGATTCATCATCTTTCATATATGTCGATCTACCCCTACTATGCTTAAACTACCCATACCTATCATAATACTTCAAAATAGTCCTTCTTTTAAATCCTACCCCTAATTATCTAAATATGCCTTACTTCCAACAATTACCCCTATTTTTTTACTTCAGTGAATAGTTGGATTTTGCCGCACCCAATCCAAATGATTCATCATCTTTCGTATTTGTCAATCTACCCCTACTATGCTTAAACTGCACCTACTTCTCTTAATACTTCAAAACAATCCTTGTTTTTAATCCTACCTCTAATTTTCTAAATATACCTTACTTCCAAAAATTACCCCTATTTTTTAACTTCTGTGAAGGGTTGGTCTTTGCATCACCCAATCTAAACGATTCATCATCTTTCGTATTTGTCGATCTAGCTCTACTATGCTTAAACTGCCCCTACTTCTCTTAATACTTAAAAATAACCCTTCGTTTTATTCCTATCCCTAATTCTATAAATAGCCCTTCCTTCCTACAATTACCTCTATTTTTTTACTATTGTGGAGGATTTGTTTTTGCAGCACCCAATCGAAATAATTCATCTTCTTTCATATTCGTCGAACTACCCCTACTATGCTTAAACCACCCTTACTTCTCTTTGTACTTCAAGACAACCCTTTTTTTATCCTACCACTAATTCTCTAAATAGCCCTTACGTCCAACAATTACCCCTATTATTTAATTTATGTAAAGGGTTGTTTTTTGCAGCATCCAATCCAAATGATTCATCATCTTTCATATCTGTCGATCAACCCTTGCTACTCTTAAACTAGCCCTACTTCTCCTAATACTTCAAAACAATCAATTTTTAATCCTGTCCCTAATTCTATAAATAGCCCTTACATCCAACAATTACCCCTATTTTTTAACTTCTGTGAAGGGTTGGATTTTATACCACCCAATCTAAGTGGTTCATCATGTTTCATATTTGTCGATCTACCCCTACTATGCTTAAACTACCCATACTTATCTTAATACTTCAAAACAGTCCTTCTTTTCAACCCTACCCTGAATTCTCTAAATTACCCTTACTTCCAATAATTACCCTATTTTTTAACTTCTGTGAATGGTTAGTTTTTGTAGCACCAATCAGAATGATTCATCGTCTTTCATATTTATCGATCTACCCCTAATAGGCTTAATCTACCCCTACTATGCTTAAACTATGCCTACTTCCCAGAATACTTCAAAACAGTCCTTCTTTTTAATCCTACTTCTAATTCTATAAGTAGCACTTACTTCCAACAATTACCCCTATTTTTTAACTTCTGCGAAGGGTTGGTCTTTGCATCACCCAATCTAAACGATTCATCATCTTTCATATTTGTCGATCTAACCGTACTATGCTTAAACTACCCCTACTTCTCTTAATACTTCAAAATAGCCTTCTTTTATTCCTATCCCTAATTCTCTAAATAGCCCTTAGTTCCAACGATTACCCTTATTTTTTAACAACTGTGACGGGTTGGTTTTTGCAGCACCCAATCCAAATGAATCATCATCTTTCATATTTGTAGATCAACCACTACTATGCTTAAACTACCTCTACTTCTCCTAATACTTCAAAACAACCCTTCTTTTAAATCCAACCCTAATTATCTAAATAGCCCTTCCTTCCTACAATTAACTTTATATTTTTACTCTGGTGAAGGATTGGTTTTTGCTGCACCCAATCGAAACAATTCATCATCTTTCATATTCGTCGATCTACACCTATATGCTTAAACTACCCCTACTTCTCTTTATACTTCAATACAACCCTTCTTTTTGATCATACCTGTAATTCTATAAGTAGCACTTACTTCCAACAATTACCTCTATTTTTTAACTTCTGTGAAGGGTTGGTTTTTGCATCACACAATATGCCTTACTTCCAACAATTACCCATATTTTTTAACTTCACTGAATAGTTGGTTTTTGCCGCACCCAATCCAAATGATTCATCATCTTTCATATTTGCCGATCTACCCCAACTATGATTAAACTACCCCTACTTCTCTTAATACTTCAAAATAGTCCTTGTTTTTAACCCTACCTCTAATTCTCTAAATAT
Organism: Allium sativum; assembly: GCA_030737875.1. Classification (NCBI taxonomy): domain Eukaryota; kingdom Viridiplantae; phylum Streptophyta; class Magnoliopsida; order Asparagales; family Amaryllidaceae; genus Allium; species Allium sativum. The sequence continues at coordinate 268,158,527 of CM060924.1, forward strand.
CCCTTACTTCCAATAATTACCCCTATTTTTTAACTTCTTTGAAGGGTTGGTTTTTGCATCACCCAGTCTAAACGATTCATCATCTTTCATATTTGTCGATCAACCCATACTATGCTCAAACTATCCCCACTTCTATTAATACTTCAAAATAGCCCTTCTTTTTATTCCTATTTCTAATTCTCTAAATAACCCTTAGTTCAAACAATTACCCTTATTTTTTAACAACTGTGAAGGGTTGGTTTTTGCCGCACCCAATCCAAATTATTCATCATCTTTCATATTTGTTATTCTACCCCAACTATGCTTAAACTACCCAAATTATCTTAATACTTCAAAACAGTCCTTCTTTTAAATCCAACCCCTAATTCTCTAAATAGGTCTTACTTCCAATAATTACCCCTATTTTTCTGCTTCTGTGAATGTTTGGTTTTTGCAGCACCCAATCCAAATGATTCATCATCTTTCATATTTGTCGATGTACCCCTACTATGCTTAAACTACCCCTACTTCTCCTAATACTTCAAAAAAGTTCTTCTTTTTAATCCTACCTCTAAGTCTCTAAATAGACCTTACTATCAACAATTACCCCTATTTTTTAACTTCTGTGAAAGATTGGTTTTTGCATCACCCAATTTAAACGATTCGTCATCTTTCATATTTGCCGATATAACCCTACTATGCTTAAACTACCCCTACGTTTCTTAATACTTCAAAATAGACATTCTTTTTACTCCTATCCCTAATTCTCTAAATAGCCCTTAGTTCCAACAATTACCCTTATTTTTTAACAACTGTGAAGGGTTGTTTTTTGCAGTACCCAATCCAAATGATTTGTCACCTTTCATATTTGCCGATATACTCCTACTATGCTTAAACTACCCCTACTTCTCTTAATACTTCAAAACAACCCTTCTTTTTAATCCAACCCTGATTCTCCAACTAGCCCTTCCTTCCTTCGATTACCTCTATTTTTTTAACTATTGTGAAGGATTGGTTTTTGCAGCACCCAATCAAAACAATTCATCATCTTTCATATTCATCGAACTACCCCTACTATGCTTAAACCACCCCTACTTCTCTTTATACTTCAAACCAACCCTTCTTTTTGATCCTACCACTAATTCTCTAAATAGCCCTTACGTCCAACAATTACCCATATTTTTTAATTTCTGTAAAGTGTTAGTTTTTGCAGTATCAAATCCAAACAATTCATCATCTTTCATATTTGTCTGTCTACCCATACTACGCTTAAACTACCTCTACTTCTCATAATACTTCAATACAACCAATTTTTAGTCCTATCTGTAATTCAATAAATAGCCCTTACTTTCAACAATTACACCTATTTTTTAACTTCTCTGAAGGGTTGGATTTTGTAGCACCCAATCTAAGTGGTTCATCATCTTTCATATTTGTCGATCTACCCTACTATGCATAAACTACCCATACTTATCTTAATACTTCAAAACAGTCCTTCTTTTAAACCCTACCACTAATTCTCTAAATATGCCTTACTTCCAACAATTACACCTATTTTTTAACTTCTGTTAATGAATGGTTTTGCAGCACCAATCCAAAAGATTCATCATCTTTCATATTTGTCGATCTACCCCTAATATGCTTAAACTACACCTACTTTGCTTAAACTACCCCTACTTCTCTGAATACTTCAAAACAGTCCTTCTTTTTAATCCTACCTCTAATTTTGTAAGTTGCACTTACTTCCAACAATTACCCCTATTTTTTAACTTCCGTGAAGGGTTGGTTTTTGCATCACACAATATAAAGGATTAATCATCTTTCATATTTGTCGATCTACCCCTACTATGCATAAACTACCCCTACTTTTCTTTATACTTCGAAATAGCCTTCTTTTATTCCTATCCCTAATTCTATAAATAGCCCTTAGTTCCAATGATTACCCTTATTTTTTAACAACCGTGATGGGTTGGTTTTTGCAGCACCCAATCCAAATGAATCATCATCTTTCATATTTGTAGATCTACCCCTACTATGCTTAAACTACCTCTATTTCCCCAAATACTTCAAACCAGCCCTTCTTTTAAATACAACCCTAATTCACTAAATAGCCCTTCCTTCCTACAATTACCTTAATTTTTTTACTGTGGTGAAGGATTGGTTTTTGTTGCACCCAATCTAAAAAACATCTTTCATATTCGTCGATCTACACCTACTATGCTTAAACTACCCCTACTTCTCTTTATACTTCAAAACAACCCTTCTTTTTGATCCTACCTCTAATTCTATAAGTAGCACTTACTTCCAACAATTACCTCCATTTTTTAACTTCTGTGGAGCGTTGGTTTTAGCATCACACAATATAAACGATTCATCATCTTTCAAATTTGTCGATTTCCCTATACTATGCTTAAACTACCCCTACTTCTCTTAATACTTCAAAATAGCCCCTCTTTTTATTCCTATACCTAATTCTCTATATAGCCCTTAGTTCCAATAATTACCCTTATTTTTTAACAACTGTGAAGGGTTGTTTTTAGCAACACCCAATCTAAATGATTCATCACCTTTCATATTTGCAGATCTACTCCTACTATGCTTAAACTACCCCTACTTCTCTTAATACTTCAAAACATCCCTTCTTTTTAATACAACCCTAATTCTCAAAATGGCCCTTTCCTCCTACAATTACCTATATTTTTTTACTATTGTAAAGGATTGGTTTTTGCAACACCCAATCCAAAAAAATCATCTTCTTTCATATTCGTCGATCGACAGCTACTATGCTTAAACTACCACTACTTCTCTTTATATTTCAAAACAACCTTTCTTTTTTATCCTACCACTAATTCTCTAAATAGCCCTTACTTCCAACAATTACCCCTATTTTTTAATTTCTATAAAGGGTTGGTTTCTGCAGCATGCAATCCAAACGATTCATCATCTTTCATATTTGTCGATCTACCCCAACTACGCTTGAACTACCCCTACTTATCTTAATACTTCAAACCAACCCTTCTTTTTTAATCCTATACCTAATTCTGTAAATAGCCCTTACTTCCAACAATTAGCCTACCCATACTTTTCATATTTGTTTTTATAGCACCCAATCCAAATGATTCATCATCTTTCATATTTGTCGATCTACCCCTACTATGCTTAAACTACCCCTCCTATGCTTAAACTACCTCTACTTCTCTAAATACTTCAAAATAGTCCTTTTTTTAATCCTGCCTCTAATTATATATGTGGCACTTACTTCCAACAATTTCACCTATTTTTTAACTTCTGTGAAGTGTTGGTTTTTGCATCACACAATATAAACGATTCATCATCTTTCATATTTTTCGACCTACCCCTACTATGCATAAACTACCCCTACTTCTCTTAATACTTCAAAATAGCCCTTCTTTTATTCATATCGCTAATTCTCTAAATAGCCCTTATTTCCAACAATTACCCTTATTTTTTAACAACTGTGAAGGCTTGGTTTTGCAGCACCCAATCCAAATGAATCATCATCTTTCATATTTGTAGATCTACCCCTACTATGCTTAAACTACCCCTACTTCTCCTTACACTTCAAAACCGCCCTTATTTTTAATCCTACCCCTAATTCTCTAAATAGCCCTTCCTTCCAACAATTAACTCTATTTTTTTGCTATTGTGAAGGATTGGTTTTTGCAGCACCCAATCCAAAAAATTCATCATCTTTCATATTCGTCGGTCTACCCCTGCTATGCTTAAACTACCCCTGCTTCTCTTTATATTTCAAAACAACCCTTCTTTTTAATCCTACCACTAATTCTCTAAATAGCCATTACTTCCAATAATTACCCTTATTTTTTAATTTCTGTAAGGGTTGATTTTTGCAGCACCCAATCCAAACGATTCATCATCTTTCATATTTTTCGATCTACCCCAACTACGCTTGAACTACCCCTACTTCGCTTAATACCTCAAAAAAACCGTTCTTTTTAATCCTATACATAATTCTGTAAATAGACCTTACTTCCAACAATTACACCTTTTTTTAACTTCTGCGAGGGGTTGGTTTTTATAGCACCCAATTTAAGTGATTCATCATCTTTCATATTTGTCGATCTACCCCTTCTATGCTTAACCTACCCACACTTTTCTTTATACTTCAAAACAGTCCTTCTTTTAAACCCTACCCCTAATTCTCTAAATAGGCCTTTCTTCGAGCAAGTACCCCTATTTTTTAACTTCTGTGAAGGGTTGGTATTTGGAGCACCTAATCCAAATGATTCATCATCTTTTATATTTGTCGATCTACCCCTAATATGCTTAAACTACCCCTGCTATGCTCAAACTACCCCTACTTCTCTTAATACTTCAAAACTGTCCTTTTTTTTAATCCTACCTCTAAATCTATATGTTGCACTTACTTCCAACAATTACCCCTATTTTTTAACTTCTGTGAAGGGTTAGTTTTTGCATCACACAATATAAACGATTCATCATCTTTCATATTTGACGATCTACCCCTACTATGCATAAACTACCCCTACTTCTCTTAATACTTCAAAATATCCCTTCTTTTATTCATATCCCTAATTCTCAAAATAGCCCTTAGTTCCAACATTTACCCTTATTTTTTAACAACTGTGAAGGGTTGATTTTTGCAGCACCCAATCCAAATGAATCATCATCTTTCATATTTGTAGATCTACCCCTACTATGCTTAAACTACCCCTACTTCTCCTAATACTTCAAAACCGCCCTTATTTTTAATCCTACCCCTAATTCTCTAAATAGCCCTTCTTTCCAATAATTACCCCAACTTTTTAACTGTTGTGAAGGATTGGTTTTTGCAACATCCAATCCAAACAATTCATCATATTCCATATTTGTTTATGTACCCCTACTAGGCGTAAACTACGCCTACTTCTCTTAATACTTCAAAACAATGCTTCTTTTTTAATCCTATTCCTAATTCTCTAAATAGCCCTTACTTCCAACAATTAACCCTATTTTTTGTGAAGGGTCGGTTGGATTTTGTAACACCCAATATAAATGATTCATCATCTTTCATATTTGTCCGTCTACCCCTACTATGCTTAAACTACCCATACCTATCTTAATACTTAAAAACAGTCTTCTTTTAAATCGTACACCTAATTCTCTAAATATGCCTAACTTCCAACAATTACCCCTATTTTTGAACTTCAGTGAATTGTTGGTTTTTGCCGCACCCAATCCAAATGATTCATCATCTTTCATATTTGACGATCTACCCCTACTATGATTAAACTACCACCTACTTCTCTTAATACTTCAAAACAGTTCTTGTTTTTAATCCTACCTATAATTCTCTATGTAGCCCTTACTTCCAACAATTACCCCTATTATTTAACTTCTATGAAGGGTTGGTTTTTGCATCACCCAATCTAAACAATTCATCATCTTTCATATTTGTCGATCAACCCCTACTACGCTCAAACTATCCCCACTTCTCTTAATACTTGAAAATAGCCCTTCTTTTTATCCCTATTTCTAATTCTGTAAATAACCCTTAGTTCAAACAATTAACCTTATTTTTAACAACTGTGAATGGTTGGTTTTTGCAGCACCCAATCCATATTATTCATCATCTTTCAAATTTGTCGATCTACCCCAACTATGCTTAAACTACCCATAATTATCTTAATACTTCAAAACAGTCCTTCTTTTAAATCCAACCCCTAATTCTCTAAATAGGCCTTAGTTCCGACAATTACACCTATTTGTCAACTTTTGTGAATGTTTGGTTTATGCAGCACCCAATCCAAATGATTCTTCATCTTTCATATTTGGCGATCTACCCCTACTATGCTTAATCTACCCCTACTTCTCCTAATACTTCATAAATTTCTTCTTTTCATCCTGCCTATAAGTCTCTAAATAGCCCTTACAATCAACAATTACCCCTAGTTTTTTAACTTCTGTGAAGGGTTGGTTTTCGCATCACCCAATCTAAACGATTCATCATCTTTCATATTTGCCGATCTAACCCTACTATACTTAAACTACCCCTACTTCTCTTAAAACTTCAAAATGTCCATTCTTTTTATTCCTATCCCTAATTCTCTAAATATCCCTTAGTTCCAACAATTACCCTTATTTTTTAACAACTGTGAAGGGTTGTTTTTTGCAGTACGCAATCCAAATGATTCATCACTTTCATATTTGCTGATATACTCCTTCTATCCTTAAACTACCCCTACTTCTCCTATTAGTTCAGAACAATCCTTCTTTTTAATCCAACCCTAATTCTTTAAATAGCCCTTCCTTACTACAATTACCTCTATTTTTTTACTATTGTGAAGGACTGGTTTTTGCAGCACCCAATCCAAACAATTCATCATCTTTCATATTCGTCGAACTACCCCTACTATGCTTAAACCACCCCTACTTCTCTTTATACTTCAAAACAACCCATCTTTTTGATCCTACCACTAATTCTCTAAATAGCCCTTACATCCAAGAATTACCCCTATTTTTTAATTTCTGTAAAGGGTTGGTTTTTGCAGCATCCAATCCAAAAGATTCATCATCTTTCATTTTTGTCGGTCTACCCCTACTACGCTTAAACTAGCCCTACTTTTCTTAATACTTCAAAACAACCAATTTTTAATCCTATCCCTAATTCTGTAAATAGCCCTTACTTCCAACAAATACCCTACTTTTTTAACTTCTGTGAAGGGTTGGATTTTGTTGCACCCAATCTAAGTGGTTCATCATCTTTCATATTTGTCGATCTACCCATACTATGCCTAAACTACCCATAGTTATCTTAATACTTCAAAACAATCCTTCTTTTAAACCCTACCCCTAATTCTCTAAATAGGCATTACTTCCAACAATTACCCATATTTTTTAACTTCTGTTAATGATTTGTTTTTGCAGCACCAATCCAAAAGATTCATCATCTTTCATATTTGTCGATCTACCCCTAATATGCTTAAACTACCCATACTTTTCTGAGTACTTCAAAATAGTGCTTTTTTTTAATCCTACCTCTAATTCTATTAGTAGCACTTACTTCCAACAATTACACCTATTTTTTAACTTCCGTGAGGGGTTGGTTTTTGCATCACACAATATAAACGATAAATCATCTTTCATATTTGTTGATCTGCCCCTACTATGCATAAACTACCCCGACTTCTCTTAATACTTCAAAAAGCCATCTTTTATTAGTATCCCTAATTCTCTAAATAGCCCTTAGTTCCAACGATCACCCTTATTTTTTAGCAACCGTGATGGGTTGGTTTTTGCAGCACCCAATCAAATTGAATCATCATCCTTCATATTTGTATATCTACCCCTTCTATGCTTAAACTACCCCTACTTTTCCTAATACTTCAAAACAACCCTTCTTTTTAATCCAACCCTAATTTTCTAAATAGCCCTTCCTTCCTACAATTACCTTTAGTTTTTTCTGTTGTGAAGGATTGGTTTTTGCTGCACCCATCCAAATCATCTTTCATATTCCTCGATCTACCCCAACTATGCTTAAACTACCCCTACTTCTCTTTATACTTAAAAACAACCCTTCTTCTTAATCCTACCTCTAATTCTATAAGTAGCACTTACTTCCAGTAGTTACCCCTATTTTTTAACTTCTGTGAAGGGTTGGTTTTTGTATCATACAATGTAAATGATTCATCATCTTTCATATTTGTTGATTTCTCTCTACTATGCTTAAACTACCCCTACTTCTCTTAACACTTCAAAATAGCCCTTCTTTTTATTCCTATCCCTAATTCTCTAAATAGACCTTAGTTCCAACAATTACCCTTATTTTTTAACAACTGTGAAGGGTTGTTTTTTGCTGCACCTAATCTAAATGATTCATCACCTTTCATATTTGCCGATCTACTCCTACTATGCTTAAAATAGCCCTACTTCTCTTAGTAATTCAAAACAACCCTTCTTTTTAATCCGAACCTAATTATCTAAATAGCCCTTCCTTCCAAAAATTACCTCTATTTTTTATGATTGTGAAGGATTGGTTTTTGCAGCAACCAATCCAAAAAATTCATCATCTTTCATATTCGTCGATCTACACCGACTATGCTTTAACTACCCCTACTTCTCTTTATATTTTAAAACAACCTTTCTTTTTTATCCTACCACTAATTCTCTAAATAGCCCTTACTTCCAACAATTACCCCTATTTTCTAATTTCTGTAAAGGGTTGCTTTTTGCAGCACCCAATCCAAACGACTCATCATCCTTTATATTTGTCGATCTACCCCAACTACGCTTGAACTACCCCTACTTCTATTAATAATTCAAAACAACCCTTCTTTTTTACCTAATTCTGTAAATAGCCCTTAATTCCAACAATTACCCCTATTTTTTAACTTCTGTGAAGGATTGATTTTTGTAGCACTCAATCTAAGTTATTCATTATCTTTCATATTTGTCGATCTACCACTACTATGCTTAACCTACACATACTTTTCTTAATACTTCAAAACGGTCCTTCTTTTAAACCCTACCCCTAATTTTCTAAATAGTCCTTACTTCCAGCAAGTACCCCTATTTTTTAACTTCTGTGAAGGGTTCGTATTTGGAGCACCCAATCCAAATGATTCATCATCTTTCATATTTGTCGATCTACCCCTACTATGCTTAAACTACCCCTACTATTCTTAAACTACCTCTAATTCTCTTAATACTTCAAAAAAGTCCTTTTTTTTAATCCTACCTCTAATTCTACATGTAGCACTTAGTTCCAACAATTACCCCTATTTTTTAACTTCTGTAAAGGGTTGGTTTTTGCATCACACAATATAAACGATTCATCATCTTGATATTTGTCGATCTACCCCTATTATGCATAAACTGCCCATACTTCTATTTATACTTCAAAATAGCCCTTCTTTTATTCATATCTCTAATTCTCTAAATAGCCCTTAGTTCCAACAATTACCCTTTTTTTTTTTAACAACTGTGAAGGGTTGCTTTTTGCAGTACCCAATCCAAATGAATCATCATCTTTCATATTTGTAGATCTAACCCTACTATGCTTAAACTACCCCTACTTCTCCTAATACATCTAAACCGCCCTTATTTTTAATCCTACCCCTAATTCTCTAATAGCCATTCTTTCCAACAATTACTCCAACTTTTTAAATGTTGTGAAGGATTGGTTTTTGCAACATCCAATCCAAACGATTGATCATCTTTCATATTTGTCGATGTACCCCTACTATGCGTAAACTACACCTACTTCTCTTAATACTTCAGAACAATGCTTCTTTTTTAATCCTATCCCTAATGCTCTAAATAGCCCTTACTTCCAAAAATTACCCCTATTTTTTAACTTCTGTGAAGGGTTGGTTTTTGTAGCACCCAACCTAAAAGATTCATCATCTTTCATAATTGTCGATCTACCCCTACTATGCTTAAACTACCCATACCTAACTTAATACTTAAAAACAGTCCTTCTTTTAAATCCTACACCTAATTCTCTAAATATTCCTTACTTCCAACAATTACCCTTATTTTTGAACTTCATTGAATAGTTGGTTTTTGCCGCACCCATTCTAAATGATTCATCCTCTTTCATATTTGTTGATCTACCCCTACTACGATTAAACTACCCCTACTTCTCATGATATTTCAAAACAGTCCTTATTTTTAGTCCTACCTATAATTCTCTAAATAGCCTTTACTTCCAACAATTACCCCTATTTTTTAACTTCTGTGAAGGGTTGGTTTTTGCATCACCCAATCTAAACGATTCATCATCTTTCATATTTGTCGATCAACCCCTACTATGCTCAAACTATCCCCACTTCTCTTAATACTTCAAAATAGCCCTTCTTTTTATTCCTATTTCTAATTCACTAAATAACCCTTAGTTCAAACAATTACCACTATTTTTTAACTTCTGTGAAAGGTCGGTTTGTGCAGCACCCAATCCAAATGATTAATCATCTTTCATATTTGTCAATCTACCCCAACTATGCTTAAACTACCTCCACTTCTCTTAATACTTCAAAGCAGTCCTTCTTTTTAATCCTACCTGTAATTCTATAAATAGCCCTTACTTCCAACAATTACCCTTATTTTTCAACTTCTGTGAGGGTTGGTTTTTGCATCACCCAATCTAAAGGATTCATCATCTTTCGTATTTGTCGATCTACCCCTACTATGCTTAAACACCCAAACTTCCCTTAATACTTCAAAACAACCCTTCTTTTAAATCGTATCCCTAATTATTTTAATTGCACTTAGTTCCAAAAATTACCCTTATTTTTAAACAATTGTGAAGGGTTGGTTTTTGCATCACCCAATCCAAATGATTCAACATCTTTCATATTTGTCGATCTACCCCTACTATGCTTAAACTACCCCTACTTTTCTTAATACTTCAAAACAATCCTTCTTTTAAATCCTCCCCATAATACTCTAAATAGCCCTTACTTGTAACAACTACCCCTATTTTTTAATTTCTGTGAAGGGTTGGTTTTTGTAGCACCCAATCCAAATGATTAATCGTATTTCATATTTGTCGATCTAACCCTACTATGCTCAAACTACCCTAGCTTATCTTAATACTTCAAAACAGTCCTTCTTTTAAATCCTACCCCTAATTCTCTAAATAGCCCTTACTTCCAACAATTACCTTTATTTTTTAACTAGTGTGAAGGGTTGGTTTTTGCAGCACCCAATCCAAATGATTCATCATCTTTTATATTTGTCGATCTACCCCAGCTATGCTTAAACTACACCAACTTCTCTTAATACTTCAAAGCGATCCTTCTTTTTAATAATACTCTTAATTCTCTAAATTGCCATTCCTTCCAACAATTTTCCTATTTCTTTACTATTGTGAAGAATTGGTTTTTGCAGCACCTAATTCAAAAAATTCATCATCTTTCGTATTCATCGATCTGCCCCTACTATGCTTAAGCTACCCCTACTTCCCTTTATACTTCAAAAAGACCCCTTCATTTTGAAGTTACCACTAATCCCCTAAATAGCCCTTACTTCCAAAAATTACCCCTATTTTTTAATTTCTGTGAAGGGTTGGTTTTTGGAGCACCCAGTCTAAATGATTCATCGTCTTTCATATTTGTCGATCTACCCCTACCCTGCTTAAACTAACACTACTTCTCCTAATACTTCAAAACAACCCTTATTTTTATTCCTACCCCTAATTCTTTAAATAGCCCTTCTTTCTGGCAATTACCCCTACTTTTTAACTACTGTGAAGGATTGGTTTTTGCAGCAACCAATCCAAACGATTCATCATCTTTCATATTTGTCGATCTAACCGTACTATGCTTAAACTATCCCTACTTCTCTTAATACTTCAAAATAGCCCTTCTTTTTAATCCAATCCTAATTCTCTAAATAACCCTTCCTTCCTACAATTACCTCTTTTTTTTCTATTGTGAAGGATTGGATCTTACAGCAACCTATCCAAACAAATCATCATCTTTCATATTCGTCAATCTACCCCGACTATGCTTAAACTACCACTACTTCTCTTTATACTTCAAAACAACGCTTATTTTTGATCCTACCACTAATTCTCTGAATAGCCCTTACTTCGAACAAATACTCCTATTTTTTAATTTCTGTGAAGGGTTGGTTTTTGGAGCAAAAAATCCAAATGATTCCTCACCTTTCATATTTGTCGATCTACTCCTACTATGCTTAAACTACCACTACTTCTCTTAATACTTCAAAATAACCCTTATTTTTAATCCTACCGCTAATTCTCTATATACCCCTTCATTCCAACAATTACCTCTACTTTTTAACTACTGTGAAAGATCGGTTTTTGCAACACCCAATCCAAAAGATTCATCATCTTTCATATTTGTCGATCTAACCATACTATGCTTAAACTACCCCTACTTATCTTAATACTTCAAAACAACGCTTCTTTTTAATCCTATACCTAATTCCCTAAATAGCCCTTACATCCAACATTTGCCCCTATTTTTTTACTTCTGTGATGGGTTGGTTTTTGTAGCACCCAATCCAAATGATTCATCATTTTTCATATTTGCCGATCTATCCCTACTATGCTTAAACTACCCCAACTTCCCTTAATACTTCAAAACAACCCTTCTTTTTAATCCTAAACCTAACTCTCTAAATAGGCCTTACTTTCAACAATTACCCCTATTTTTTAAATTCTATGAAGTGTTGATTTTTGCAGCACCCAATCCAAATGATTCATCATCTTTCATATTTGTCGATCTACCCCTACTATGCTTAAACTATCCCGACTTCTCTTAATATATCAAAACAGTCCTTCTTTTTGATCCTAATTCTAATTCTCTAAATAGCCCTTTCTTCCAATAATTACCCCTATTTTTTTACTTCTGTGAATCATTGGATTTTGCATCACCCAATCTAAACGATTCATCATCTTTCATATTTGTTGATCTACACCTACTATGCTTAAACTACCTCTACCTCTCTTAATACTTCAAATTAGTCGTTCTTTTTAATCCTACTTGTAATTCTCTAAATAGCCCTTACTTCCAACAATTTCCCCTATTTTTCAACTTCTGTAAGGGGTTGGTTTTTGCATCACCCAATCTAAACGATTCATCATCTTTCGTATCTTTCGATCTACCCCTACTATGCTTAAACTACCCCTACTTCTCTTAATACTTCTAAATAGACCTTCTTTTTAATCCTATCCCTAATTCTCTAAATAGTCCTTAGTTCCAACAATTACACTTATTTTTTAACTTCTGTGAAGGGTTGGTTTCTGCAGCACCCAATTCAAATGATTCATCATCTTTAATATTTATCGATCTACCCCTACTATGCTTAAACTACCCCTACTTCACTTAATACTTCAAAACATTCCTTCTTTTTAATCCTACCTGTAATTCTCTAAATAGACCTTACTTCCAATAATTATCCCTATTTTTTAACTTCTATGAGGGGTTGGTTTTTGCATCACCCAATCTAAACGATTCATCATCTTTCGTATTTGTCAATCTACCCCTACTATGCTTAAACTTCCCCAACTTCCCTTAATACTTCAAAGCAGCGCTTCTGTTAATTCCTATCCCTAATTCTCTAAATAGCCCTTAGTTCCAAAAATTACCCTAATTTTTTAACAACTGTGAAGGGTTGGTTTTTGCAGCACCCAATCCAAATGATTCATCATCTTTCATATTTGTCGATCTACCCCTACTATGCTTAAACTACCCTTACTTATCTCAATACTTCAAAGTAATCCTTCTTTTAAATCCTACCCCCATTCTGAAAATAGCCCTTACTTCCAATAATTATCTTTATTTTTTAACTACTCTGAAGGGTTGGTTTTTGCAGTACCCAATCCAAATGATTCATCAACTTTTATATTTGTCGATCTACCCCTACTATGCTTAAACCACCCCATCTTTTTAATCCTACCCCTAATTCTCTAGATATCCCTTCCTTCCAACAATTATGTCTATTTCTTTACTATTGTGAAGGATTGGTTTTTGCAGCACCTAATCCAAACAATTTATCATCTTTCGTATTCAACGATCTACCCCTACTATGCTTAAACCACCCCTACTTCTCTTTATACTTCAAAACAACCCTTTATTTTGAACCTACCACTGATCCCCTAAATAGCCCTTACTACCAAAAATTACCCCTATTTTTTAATTTTTGTGAAGGGTTGGTTTTTGCAGCACCCAATCCAAATGATTCATCGTATTTCATATTTGTCGATCTAACCCTACTATGCTCAAACTACTCTTGCTTATCTTAATACTTCAAAACAATCCTTATTTTAAATCCTATCCATAATTCTCTAAATAGCCCTTACTTCCGACAATTACCCTTAGTTTTTAACTACTGTGAAGGGTTGGTTTTTACAGCACTTAATCCAAATGATTCATCATCTTTCGTATTTGTCGATCTACTCTACTATGCTTAAACTTCCTCAACTTCCCTTAATACTTCAAAACAACACTTCTTTTTAATCCTAACCCTAATTCTCTAAATAGCCCTTCCTTCCAACAGTCACCCCTATTTTTTTACTATTGTGAAGAAATGGTTTTTGCAGCACCAAATCCAAACAAATCATCCTCTTTCGTATTCGTCGATCTACCCCTCCCATGCTTAAACTACCCCTACTTCTCTTCATACTTCAAAACAACCCTACTTTTTGATCCTACCACTAATTCTCTAAAAAGCCCTTACCTCCAACATCTACCCCTATTTTTTAATTTCTGTGCAGGGTTGGTTTTTGGAGCACCCAATCCAAATGAATCATCATCTTTTATATTTGTCGATCTACCCCTACTTATCCTAGTACTTCAAAACAACCTGTATTTTAATCCTACCCGTAATTCTCTAAATAACCACTCTTTCAAACAATTACCCCTACTTTTTAACAACTGTGAAGGATTGGTTTTTGCAGCACCCAATCCAAACGATTCGTCATCTTTCATACTTGTCGATCTACCCTTATTATGCTTAAACTACTCCTGCTTCTCTAAATACTTCAAAACAACGCTTCTTTTTAGTCCTATCCAGAATTCTCTAAATAGCCCTTACTTCCAACAATTACCCCTGTTTTTTAACTTCTACGAAGGGTTGGTTTTTACAGCACCCAATCCAAATGAATCAATATCTTTCATATTTGTCGATCTACCCCTACGATGCATAAATCACCCACACTTGTCTTAATACTTTAAAATAGTCCTTCTTTTAACCTTACCCCTAATTCTCTAAATATGCCATACTTCCAACAATTATTCCTATTTTTTAACTTCTGTTTAGGGTTGGTTTTTGCAGCACCCAATCCAAACGAATCATCATCTTTCATACTTGTCGATCTACTCCTACTATGCTTAAACTACCCCTACTTCTCTTAATATTTCAAAACAGTGCTTCTTTTTAATCCTACCTCTAATTCTCTTAATAGCCTTTATTTCCAACAATTACCCTTATTTTTTAACTTTTGTGAAGGGTTGGTTTTTGCAGCACCCAATCTAAAAGATTCATCATCATTCACATTTGTCGGTCTACCCCTACTATGCTTAAACTACCCCTACTTATCTTAATACTTCAGAATAGCCCTTCTTTTTAATTCTATCCCCAATTCTCTAAATAGCCCTTACTTCCAACATTTACCGCTATTTTTTAACTTCTGTGAAGGGTTTGCTTTTGCAGCACCCAATCCAAATGATTCATCATCTTTCATATTTGTCGACTTGCCCCTATGATGCTTAAACTACCCACACTTATCTTAATACTTCAAAATAGTCCTCCTTCTAAATCCTACCCCTAATTCTTTAAATAGGCCATACATCCAACAATTATCCCTATTTTTTAACTTTTGTGAAGGGTTGGTTTTTGCAGCACCAAATCCAAATGATTCATCATCTTTCATGTTTGTCGACCTACCCCTACTCTG
Source organism: Allium sativum (assembly GCA_030737875.1). Taxonomy (NCBI): domain Eukaryota; kingdom Viridiplantae; phylum Streptophyta; class Magnoliopsida; order Asparagales; family Amaryllidaceae; genus Allium; species Allium sativum. The sequence continues at coordinate 268,173,915 of CM060924.1, forward strand.
CTAAAACTACCCATACTTATCTTAATACTTCTGAAAAGTCCTTCTTTTAAGTCCTACCCCTAATTCTCTTAACAGGCCTTACTTCCAACAATTACCCCTATTTTTTAACTTCTGTGAAGGGTTGGTGTTTGCAGCTCCCAATCCAAATGATTCATCATCTTTCATAATTGTCGATCTACCCCTACTATGCTTAAACTACCCCTACTTCACTTAATACTTCAAAATAGTCCTTCTTTTTAATCCTATCTGTAATTCTCTAAATACACCTTACTTCCAATAATTACCCCTATTTTTTAACTTCTGTGAGGGGTTGGTTTTTGCATCGCCCAATCTAAACGATTCATCATCTTTCGTATTTGTCAATCTACCCCTACTATGCTTAAACTACCCCAACTTCCCTTAATACTTCAAAACAACGCTTCTTTTAAATCCTTTCCCTAATTCTCTAAATAGCCATTAGTTCCAAAAATTACCCTAATTTTTTAACAACTGTGAAGGGTTGGTTTTTGCAGCACCCAATACAAATGATTCACCATCTTTCATATTTGTTGATCTACCCCTACTATGCTTAAACCGCCCCTACTTATCTCAATACTTCAAAGCAATCCTTCTTTTAAATCCTACCCCTAATTCTTAAAATAGCCCTTACTTCCAACAATTATCTTTATTTTTTAACTAGTGTGAAGGGTTGGTTTTTGCAGCAGCCAATCCAAATGATTCATCAACTTTTATATTTGTCGATCTACCCCTACTATGCTTAAACAACCCCATCTTTTAAATCCTACCCCTAATTCTCTAGATAGCTCTTCCTTCCAACAATTATGTCTATTTCTTTGCTATTGTGAAGGATTGGTTTTTGCAGCACCCAATCCAAACAAATCATCATCTTTCATATTCGTCAATCTACCCCTACTATGCTTAAACTACCACTACTTCTCTTTATACTTCAAAACAAAGCTTATTTTTGGTCCTACCACTAATTCTCTAAATAGCCCTTACTACGAACAACTACCCCTATTTTTTAATTTCTTTGAAGGGTTGGTGTTTGGAGCAAAAAATCCATATGATCCCTCATCTTTCATATTTGTCGATCTACTCCTACTATGCTTAAACTACCACTACTTCTCTTAATACTTCAAAACAACCCCTATTTTTAATCCTACCCCTAATTCTCTAAATACCCCTTCATTCCAACAATTACCTTTACTTTTTAACTACTGTGAAGGATCGATTTTTGCAGTACCCAATCCAAACGATTCATCATCTTTCATATTTGTCGATCTACCCGTACTATGCTTAAACTACCCCTACTTCTCTTAATACTTCCAAACAACGCTTCTTTTAAATCCTATCCCTAATTCAATAAATAGCCCTTACTTCCAACAATTGCCCCTATTTTTTTACTTCTGTGAAGGGCTGTTTTTTGTAGCACCCAATCCAAATGATTCATCATTTTTCATTTTTTCCGATCTACCCCTACTATGCTTAAACTACCGCAACTTCCCTTAATACTTCAAAACAACCCTTCTTTTTAATCCTAAACTTAATTCTCTAAATATGCCTTACTTTCAACAATTAACCCTTTTTTTTAACTTCTGTGAAGGGTTGATTTTTGCAGCAACCAATCTAAATGATTCATCATCTTCCTTCTTTTTAATCTTAATTTTAATTCTCTAAATAGCCCTTTCTTCCAACAATTACCCCTATTTTTTAACTTCTGTGAAGGGTTGGATTTTGCATCACCCAATCTAAACGATTCATTATCTTTCATATTTGTCGACCTACCCCTACTATGCTTAAACTACCTCTACTTCTCTTAATACTTCAAAGCAATCCCTCTTTTTAATCCTACATGTAATTCTCTATATAGCCCTTACTTCCAACAATTACCCCTATTTTTCATCTTCTGTAAGGGGTTGGTTTTTGCATCACCCAATCTAAACGATTCATCACCTTTCGTATTTGTCGATCTACCCCTACTATGCTTAAACACCCAAACTTCCCTTAATACTTCAAACCAGCCCTTCTTTTAAATCTTATCCCTAATTCTCTAAATTGCCCTTGGTTCCAAAAATTACCCTTATTTTTTAACAACTATGAAGGGTTGGTTTTTGCATCACCCAATCCAAATGATTCAACATCTTTCATATTTGTCGATCTACCCCTACTATGCTTAAACTAACCCTACATTTCTTATTACTTCAGAACAATCCTTCTTTTAAATCCTCCCCCTAATTCTCTAAATAGCCCTTACTTCTAACAACTACCCCTATTTTTAATTTCTGTGAAGGGTTGGTTTTTGCAGCACCCAATCCAAATGATTCATCGTATTTCATATTTGTCGATCTAACCCTACTATGCTCAAACTACCCTTGCTTACCGTAATACTTCAAAACAATCCTTCTTTTAAATTCTACCCCTAATTCTCTAAATAGCCCTCACTTCCAACAATTACCTTTATTTTTTACCTAGTGTGAAGGGTTGGTTTTTGCAACAACCAATCCAAATGATTCATCATCATTTATATTTGTCGATCTACCCCTGCTAGGCTTAAACCACACCAACTTCTCTTAATACTTCAAAACGACCCTTCTTCTTAATCCTACTCTTAATTTTCTAAATAGTCCTTCCTTTCAACAATTATGCCTATTTCTTTACTATTGTGAAGGATTGGTTTTTGCAGCATTTAATCTAAACAATTCATCATCTTTTGTATTCATCGATCTACCCCTACTATCCCTAAACTACCCCTAGTTCCCTTTATACTTCAAAAAAACCCTTCATTTTGAACCTACCACTAATCCCCTAAATAGCCCTTACTTCCAACAATAACCCCTACTTTTTAATTTCTGTGAAGGTTGGTTTTTGGAGCACCCAATCCAAATGATTCATCATCTTTCATATTTGTCGATTTACCCCTACAATGCTTAAACTACCCCGACTTCTCTTAATAGTTCAAAACAGTCCTTCTTTTTAATCCTATTTCTAATTCTCTAAATAGCCTTTTCTTTCAATAATTACTCCTACTTTTTCACCTCTGCGAAGGGTTGGTTTTGAATCACCCAATCTAAACGATTCATCATCTTTCATATTTTTCGATCTACCCCTACTATGTTGATACTACCACTACTTCCTTTAATACTTCAAAACAGTCCTTATTTTTAATCCTACCTCTAACTCTCTAAATGGCCATTATTTCCAACAATTACCCCTATTTTTTAATTTATGTGAAGGGTTGGTTTTTGCATGACCCAATCTAAACGATTCATCATCTTTCATATTTGTCGGTCTACCCCTACTATGCTTAAACTACCCCTACTTCTCTTAGTACTTCAAAATAGCCCTTATTTTTAATCCTATCCATAATTCTCTAAATAGCCCTTAGTTCCAACAATTACACATATTTTTTTAACTTATGTGAAGGGTTGGTTTTTGCATCACCCAATCCAAATGATTCATCATCTTTCATATTTGTCGATCTACACCTAGTATGCTTAAACTACCCCTACTTATCTTAATACTTCAAAACTGTCCTTCTTTTAAATCCTACCCTTAATTCCCTAAATAGCCATTACTTCCAACAATTACCCTTAGTTTTTAACTACTATGAAGGGTTGGTTTTTACAGCACTCAATCCAAATGATTCATCATCTTTCGTATTTGTCGATCTACTCTACTATGCTTAAACTACCCCAACTTCCCTTAATACTTCAAAACAACACTTCTTTTTTAAACCTAACCCTAGTTCTCTAAATAGCCCTTCCTTCCAACAATCACCCCTATTTTTTTACTATTGTGAAGGATTGGATTTGGTAGCACCAAATCCAAACAAATCATCATCTTTCGTATTCTTCGATCTACCCCTCGAATGCTTAAACTACCCCTACTTCTCTTCGTACTTCAAAACAACCCTACTTTTGGATCCTACCACTAATTCTATAAATAGCCCTTACCTCCAACATCTACCCCTATTTTTTAATTTCTGTGCAGGGTTGGTTTTTGGAGCACCCAATCCAAATGAATCATCATCTTTCATATTTTTCGATCTACCCCTACTTATCCTAATACTTCAAAACAACCCTTATTTTAATCCTACCCGTATTTCTCTAAATATCCATTCTTTCAAACAATTACCCCTACTTTTTACCAACTGTGAAGGATTGGTTTTTGCAGCACCCAATCCAAACGATTCGTCATCTTTCATACTTGTCGATTTACCCTTACTATGCTTAAACTATTCCTGCTTCTCTAAATACTTCAAAACAACGCTTCTTTTTAGTCCTATCCAGAATTCTCTAAATAGACCTTACTTCCAACAATTACCCTTATTTTTTAACTTCTGTGAAGGGTTGGTTTTTACAGCACCCAATCCAAATGATTCATCATCTTTCATATTTGTCGATCTACCCCTACGATGCTTAAATCACCCACACTTATCTTAATACTTCAAAATAGTTCTTCTTTTAAATCCTACCCCTAATTCTCTAAATAGGCCATACTTCCAACAATTATCCCTATTTTTTAACTTCTGTTAAGGGTTGGTTTTTGCAGCACCCAATCCAAACGAATCATCATCTGTCATACTTGTCGATCTACCCCTACTATTCTTAAACTACCCCTAATTCTCTTAATATTTCAAAACGGTCCTTCTTTTTAATCCTACCTCTAATTCTCTAAATAGCCTTTATTTCCAACAATTACCCCTATTTTTTAACTTTTGTGAAGGGTTGGTTTTTGCAGCACCCAATCTAAAAGATTCGTCGTCTTTAATATTTGTCGGTCTACCCCTACTATGCTTAAACTACCCCTACTTCTCTTAATACTTCAAAATAGCCCTTCTTTTTAATCCTATCCCTAAATCTCTAAATAGCCCTTAATTCCAACAATTACCCTTATTTTTTAACTTTTGTGAAGGTTTTGTTTTTGCAGCACCCAATCCAAATGATTCATCATCTTTTATATTTGTCGATCTGCCCCTATGATGCTTAAACTACCCACACTTATCTTAATACTTCAAAAAAGTCCTTTTTTTAAATCCTACACCTAATTCTCTAAATAGGCCATACATCCAACAATTATCCCTATTTTTTAACTTCTGTGAAGAGTTGGTTTTTGCAGCTCCCAATCCAAATGATTCATCATCTTTCATGTTTGTCGATCTACCCCTACTCTGCTAAAACTACCCATACTTATCTTAATACTTCTAAAAAGTCCTTCTTTTAAGTCCTACCCCTATTTCTTTGAATAGGCCTTACTTCCAACAATTACCCCTATTTTTTAACTTCTGTGAAGGGTTGGTGTTTGCAGCTCCCAATCCCAATGATTCACCATCTTTCATATTTGTCGATCTACCCCTACTAAGCTTAAACTACCCCTACTTCAGTTAATACTTCAAAACAGTCCTCTTTTTAACCCTACCTTTAATTCTCTAAATAGACCTTACTTCCAATAATTACCCCTATTTTTTAACTTCTGTGCGGGGTTGGTTTTTGCATCATCCAATCTAAATGATTCATCATCTTTCGTATTTGTCAATCTACCCCTACTATGCTTAAACTACCCCAACTTCCCTTAATACTTCAAAACAACGCTTCTTTTAAATCCTATCCCCAATTCTATAAGTAGTCCTTAGTTCAAAAAATTAACCTAGTTTTTTAACAATTGTGAAGGGTTGGTTTTTGCAGCACCCGAACCAAATGATTTACCATCTTTCATATTTGTCGATCTACCCCGACTATGCTTAAACTACCCCTACTTATCTCAATACGTCAAAGCAATCCTTCTTTTAAATCCGACCCCTAATTCTGAAAATAGCCCTTACTTCCAACAATTATCTTTATTTTTTAACTAGTGTGAAGGGTTGGTTTTTGCAGCACCCAATCCTAATGATTCATCAACTTTTATATCTGTCGATCTACCCCTACTATGCTTAAACCAACCCATCTTTTTAATCCTACCCCTAATTTTCTAGATAGCCCTTCCTTCCAACAATTATGTCTATTTCTATACTATTGTGAAGGAATGGTTTTTGCAGCACCTAATCCAAACAATTTATCATCTTTCGTTTTCATCGATCTACCCCTACAATGCTTAAACTACCCCTACTTCTCTTTATACTTCAAAACAACCCTTCATTTTAAACCTACCACCAATCCCCTGAATATCCCTTACTTCCAACAATTACCCCTATTTTTTAAATTCTTTGAAGGGTTGGTTTTGAAGCACCCAATCAAAATGATTCATCGTCTTTCATATTTGTCGATCTACCCCTACTATGCTTAAACTACCACTACTTCTCCTAATACTTCAAGAAAACCCTTATTTTTAATCCTACCCCTAATTCTTTAAATAGCCCTTCTTTCCAATAAATACACCTGCTTTTTAACTACTGTGAAGGATTGGTTTTTGCAGCAACCAATCCAAACGATTCATCATCTTTCATATTTGTCGATCTATCCCTACTATGCATAAACTACCCCTACTTCTCTTAATACTTCAAAATAGCCCTTCTTTTTAAATGAACCCTAATTCTCTAAATAGCCCTTCCTTCCTTCAATTAACTCTATTTTTTTGCTATTGTGAAGGATTGGTTTTTGCAGCACCCAATCCAAACAATTCATCATCTTCCATATTCGTCGATCTGCCCCTACTATGCTTAAACTAACACTACTTCTCTTTATACTTCAAAACAAGGCTTCTTTTTTATCCTACCACTAATTCTCTAAATAGCCCTTACTTCGAACAATTACCCCTATTTTTTAATTTCTGTGAAGGGCTGGTTTTTGGAGCAAATAATCCAAATGATTCATCATCTTTCATATTTGTCGATCTACTCCTACTATGCTTAAACTACCACTACTTATATTAATACTTCAAAACAACCCTTATTTTTAATCCTACCCCTAATTTTCTAAATGCCCCTTCTTTCCGACAATTACCTTTACTTTTTAACTACTGTGACGGATCGGATTTTGCAACACCCAATCCAAACGATTCATCATCTTTCATATTTGTCGATCTACCCCTACTATGCTTAAACTACCCCTACTCTTAATACTTCAAATCAGCTCTTCTTCTTAATCCTATCCCTAATTCCCTAAATAGCCCTTACTTACAACAATTGCCCCTATTTTTTTACTTATGTGAAGGGTTGGTTTTTGTAGCACCGAATCCAAATGATTCATCATTTTTCATATTTGTCGATCTACCCCTACTATGCTTAAACTACCTCAACTACCTTTAATACTTTAAAACAACCTTTCTTTTTAATCCTAACCCTAATTCTATAAATAGGCCTTACTTCCAACAATTACCCCTATTTTTTAACTTCTGTGAAGGGTAGGTTTTTGCTGCACCCAATCCAAATGATTCATCATCTTTCGTATTTGTCGATCTACCCCTACTATGCTTAAACTACCCCTACTTCTCTTTATACTTCAAAACAACCCTTATTTTTAATCCTACCATTAATTATCTAAATAGCCCTTACTTCCAAAATTTACTCTTATTTTTTCACTTCTGTGAAGGTTTGGTTTTTGGAGCACCGAATCCAAATGAATCATCATCATTTATATTTGCCGATATACCCCTACTATGCTTAAACTACCCCTACTTTACTTAATACTTCAAAACAATCCTTCTTTTTAATCCTATCCCTAATTCTCTGAATAGCTCTTCTTTCCAACAATTACCGCTATTTTTTAACTACTGTGAAGGACTGGTTTTTGTAGCACCCAATCCAATCGATTCATCATCTTTCATATTTGTCGATCTACCCCTACTATGCTTAAACTACCATTACTTCTCTTAATACTTCAAAACAACGCTTCTTTTTAATCCTACCACTATTTCTCTAAATATCCCTTACTTCCAATAATTATCCATATTTTTTTAACTTCTGTGAAGGTTTGGTTTTTATAGCACCCAATCCTAATTATGCATCATCTTTCATATTTGTCGATCTACCCCTACTATGGTTAAACTACCCATACTTATCTTAATACTTCAAAATAGTCCTTCTTTTAAATCCTACCCCTTGTTCTCTAAATAGGCATTACTTCCAACAATTATCCCTATTTTTTTAAATTCTGTGAAGGGTTGGTTTTTGCAGGAACCAATCCAAATGATTGATCATCTTTCATATTTGTCGATCTACCCCTATAATGCTTAAACTACCCCCTACTTCTCTTAATACTTCAAAACAATCCTTCTTTTTAATCCTGCCTATAATTCTCTAAATAGCCCTTACTTCCAACAATTACCCCTATTTTTTAACTTCTGTGAAAGGGTTGGTTTTTGCATCACCCAATCTAAACGATTCATGATCTTTCATGTTTGTTGATCTACTAATACTATGCTTAAACTACCCCTACTTCTTTTAATACTTCAAAATTGCCCTTTTTTTAATCTACCCCTAATTATTTAAACAGCCCTTAGTTCCAACAATCATCCTTATTTTTTTTACTAGTGTGAATGGTTGTTTTTTGCTGCATTCAATTCAAATGATTCATCTTCTTTCATATTTGTCGGTCTATCACTACTATGCTTAAACTACCCTTACTTATCTTAATACTTCAAAACAGTCAATCTTTTAAATCCTACCCCTAATTCTCTAAATAGCCCTTTCTTTAAACAATCACCCATATTTTTAAAATTTGTAAATGGTTGGTTTTTGCGTCATCCAATCCAAATGATTCATCATCTTTCATATTTGTCGATCTACCCCTACTATGCTTAAACTACCCCTACTTATCTTAATACTTCAAAACAGTCCTTTTTTAAATCCTACCCCTAATTCTCTAAACGACCCTTACATCCCACAATTACCCTTATTTTTTAACTACTGTGAAGGGTTGGGTTTTACAGCACCCAATCCAAATGATTCATCATCTTTCATATTTGTCGATCTACCCCTGCTACGCTAAAAATACCGCAACTTCTCTTAATACTTCAAAACAACCCTTCTTTTTAATCCTACCCCTAATTTTCTAAATAGCCCTTCATTCCAACAACTAACCTTATTTTTTTAATTATTGTGAAGGACTGGTTTTTGCAGCACCTAATCCAAACAATTCGTCATCTTTCATATTCGTCGATCTACCCCTACCATGCTTAAACTACCCCTATTTTTATTTATACTTCAAAACAACCCTTCTTTTTAATCCTACCACTAATTATATAAATAGCCCTTACTTCCAACAATTACACCTATTTTTTAACTTCTGTTAAGGGTTGGTTTTTGGAGCACCTAATCCAAATGTTTCATCATCTTTCATATTTGTCAATCTAACCCTGTTATGCTTAAACTGCCCCTACTTCTCTTAGTACTTCAAAACAAAACTTATTTTTAATCCTACCCCTAATTCTCTAAATAACCGTTCTTTCCAACAGTTACCCCTATTTTTTAGCTATTGTGAAGGATTGGGTTTTGCAACACCCAATCTAAATGATTCATCATCTTTAATATTAGTTGATCTACCCCAACTATGCTTAAACTACGCCTACTCCTCTTAATACTTCAAAACAATGCTTCTTTTTGATTCTATCCCTAATTCTATAAATATCCCTTACTTCCAACAATTACCCCTATTTTTTAACCTCTGTGAAGGGTTGGTTTTTGTAGCACCCAATCCAAATGATTCATCATCTTTCATATTTGTCGATCTACCCCTACTATGCTTAAACTACCCAAACTTATCTTAATACTTCAAAACAGTCTTTCTTTGAAATCCTACCCCTAATTCTCTAAATAAGCCATACTTCCAACAATTATCCCTATTTTTTAACTTCTTTGAAAGGTTGGTTTTTGCAGCAACCAATCCAAAAAATTCATTATCTTTCATACTTGTCGATGTACCCCTACTATGCTTAAACTACCCCTACTTCTCTTAAGACTTCAAAACAGTCCTTCTTTTTAATCCTACCTCTAATTCTCTAAATATCACTTACTTCCAACAATTACCTCTATTTTTTAACTTCTATGAAGGGTTGGTGTTTGTATCACCCAAGCTAAACGATTCATCATCTTTCATATTTGTCGGTCTACCCCTACTATGCTTAAACTACCCCTAATTCTCCTAATACTTTAAAATAGCCCTTCTTTTTAATCCTATACCTAATTATCTAAATAGCCCTTAGTTCCAACAATTACACTTATTTTTTAACTTCTGTGAAGCGTTAGTTTTTGCAGCACCCAATCCAAATGATTCATCATCTTTCATATATATCGATCTACCCCTTCTGTGCCTAAACTATCCCTACTTATCTTAATTCTTCAAAACTGTCCTTCTTTTAAATCCTACCCCTAATTCTCCAAATAGCCCTTACTTTCAACAATTACCCATATTTTTTAACTTCTGTGAAGGGTTGGTTTTTGCAGCACCCAATCTAAATGATTCATCATCTTTCATATTTCTCGATCTACCCCTACTTATCTTAATACTTCAAAACAGTCCTTCTTTTAAATCCTACCCCTAATTTTCTAAATAGTCCTTACTTCCAACAATTACCCTTATTTTTAAACTATTGTGAAGGGTAGGTTTTTACAGCACCCAATCGAAATGATTTATCATCTTTCATATTTGTCGATCTACCCCTACTATGCTTAAACTATTGTGAAGGGTAGGTTCTTTTAAACAATTACCTCTACTTTTTACCTACTATGAAGGATCGGTTTTTGCAGCACCCAATCCAAATGATTCATCATCTTTCATATTTGTCGATCTACCCCTATTATGCTTAAACTACCCATACTTCTCTTAATACTTCAAAACAACGCTTCTTTTTAGTCCTATCCCTAATTCTCTAAATAGCCCTTACTTCCAACAATTACCCTATTATTTTACTTCTGTGAAGGGTTGGTTTTTGTATCACCCAATCCAAATGATTCATCATTTTTCAAATTTGCCGATCTACCCGTACTATGCTTAAACTACACATATTTATCTTAATACTTCAAAACAGTCTTCTTTTAAATCCTACCCCTAATTCTCTAAACAGGCCTTACTTCCAACAATTCCCCTTATTTTTTATCATCTTTGAAGGGTTGGTTTTTGCAGCACCCAATCCAAATGATTCATCATCTTTCATATTTGTTGATCTACCCTTACTATGCTCAAACTACCCTACTTCTCTTAATACTTCAAAACAGTCCTTCATTTTAATGCTACCCCTAATTATCTAAATAGCCTTTCCTTCCAACAATTACCCTTATTTTTTTACTATTGTGAAGGATTGGTTTTCGCGGCACTTAATCCAAACAATTCATCATCTTTCATATTCGTCGATCTCCCCCTACTATACATAAACTACCCTTACTTCTCTTTATACTTCAAAACAATCCTTGTTTTTAATCCTACCACTAATTCTCTAAATAGACCTTACTTCCAACAATTACCCCTATTTTTTAACTTCTATGAAGGGTTCATTTTTGTAGCACCCTGTCCAAATGATTCATCATCTTTCATATTTGTCGATCTACTCCTACTATGCTTAAACTACCCTTATTTCTCTTAATACTTCAAAACAACCCTTATTTTTAATCCTACCCTAATTCTCTAAATAACCCTACTTTCCAAAAATTAATCCTATTTTTTAACTAGCATGATGGATTGGTTTTTGCAGCACCTAATCCACACTATTCATCATATTTCATATTTGTCGATATACCCCTACAATGCTTAAACTACCCCTACTTCTATTAATACTTGGAAACAATGGTTCTTTTTAATACTATCCCTTATTCTCTAAATAGCCCTTACTTCCAACAACTACCCCTATCTTTTAACTTCTATGAAGGGTTCACTTTTGTAGCACCCAGTCCAAATGATTCATCATCTTTCATGTTTGTTGATCTACCCCTACTCTGTTAAAACTACCTATAATTATCTTAATACTTCAAAACAACCCTTCTTTTAAGTCATACCCCTAATTATCTAAATAGGCCTTACTTGCAAGAACTACCCCTATTTTTTAACTTCTGTGAAGGGTTGGTTTTTGCAGCACCCAATCCAAATGATTCACCATCTTTCATATTTGTCGATCTACCCCTACTATGTTTAAACTACCTCTACTTCTCTTAATACTTCAGAACATCCCATCTTTTTAATCCTACCTGTAATTCTCTAAATAGCCCTTACTTCCAACAATTACACCTATTTTTTAACTTCTGTGAGGGGTTGGTTTTTGCATCACCCAATCTAAACGATTCATCATCTTTCATATTTGTCGATCTAACCCTACTATGCTTAAACTACCCCTACTTCTCTTCACACTTATAATTAACCCATCTTTTAAATCTTATCCCTGATTCTCTAAATAGCCCTTAGTTCCAAAAATTACCCTTATTTTTTAACAACTTTGAAGGTTTGGTTTTTGCAGCACCCAATCCAAATGATTCATCATCTTTCATATTTGTCGATCTACCCCTACTATGCTTAAACTACCCCTACTTATCCTAATACTTCAAAACAATCTTTCTTTTAAATCCTACCCCTAATTCTCTAAATAGCCCTTACTTCCAACAATTACCCCTATTTTTTAATTTTTGTGAAGGTTTGGTTTTTGCAGCACCCAATCCAAATGATTCATCGTATTTCGTATTTGTCGATTCACCCCTACTATGCTCAAACTACCCCTACTTATCTTAATACTTCAAAATAGTCCTTCTGTTAAATCCTACCACTAATTCTCTAAATAGTCCTTACTTCCAACAATTACCTTTATTTTTTAACTAGTGTGAAGGGTTGGTTTTTGCAGCACCCTTTCCAAATGATTCATCATCTTTTATATTTGTCGATCTACCCCTACTATGCTTAAACCACCCCAACTTCCCTTAATACTTCAAACCAACCCTTCTTTTGAATCCTACCCCTAATTCTCTAAATAGCCCTTCCTTCCAACAATTATGCCTATTTTTTTACTATTGTGAAGGATTGGTTTTTGCAGCACCTAATCCAAACAATTCATCATCTTTCGTATTCGTCGATCTATCCCTACCATGTTTAAACTACCCCTAATTCTATTTATACTTCAAAACAACCCTTCGTTTTGAACCTACCACAGATCCCCTAAATAGCCCTTACTCCCAATAATTACCCCTATTTTTTAATTTATGTGATTGGTTGATTTTTTGAGCACCCAATCCAAATGATTTATCGTCTTTCATACTTGTCGATCTACCCCTACTTTGCTTAAACTACCACTACTTCACCCAAACTTCAAAAAAACCTTATTTTTAATCCTACCCCTAATTCTCTAAATATCCCTTCTTTCCAACAATTACCCCTACTTTTTAACTACTGTGAAGGATTGGTTTTTGCAACACCCAATCCAAACGATTCATCATCTTTCATATTTGTCGATCTACCGCTACTATGCTTAAACTGCCCCTACTTCTTTTAATACTTCAACACAGCCCTTCTTTTTAATCCAACCCTAATTCTCTAAATAGCCCTTCCTTCCTACAATTACCTCTATTTTTTTGCTATTGTGAAGGATTGGTTTTTGCATCACCCAATCCGAACAATTCATCATCTCTCATATTCGTCGATCTACCCATGCTATGCTTAAACTACCACTACTTCTCTTTATACTTCAAACAACGCTTCATTTTGATCCTACAACTAATTCTCTAAATTTCCCTTACTTCGAACAATTACCCCTATTTTTTAATTTCTGTGAAGGGTTGGTTTTTGGAGCACACAATCCAAATGATTCATCATCTTTCATATTTGTCGATCTACCCTTATTATTCTTAAACTACCACTACTTCTCTTAATACTTCAAAACAACCCTTATTTTTAATCCTACCCCGAATTTTCTCAGTATCCCTTCTTTCCAACAATTAACTCTACTTTTAAATTACTGTGTAGGATCGGTTTTTGCAGCACCCAATCCAAACGATTCATCATCTTTCATATTTGTTGATCTAAACCTACTATGCTTAAACTACACCTACTTCTCTTAATACTTCAAAACAACGCTTCTTTTTAATCCTATCCCTAGTTCCCTAAATAACACTTACTTCCAACAATTACCCCTATTTTTTACTTCTGTGAAGGGTTTGGATTGGTTCTGTAGCACCCAATCCAAATGATTCATCATTTTTCATATTTATCGTTCGACCCCTACTATGCTTAAACTACCCATACTTGTCTTAATACTACAAAATAGTCCTTCTTTTAAATCCTACCCCTAATTCTCTAAGTAGGCCTTACTTCCAACAATTACTCCAATTTATTAACTTCTGTGAATGGTTGGTTTTTGAATCACCCAATCCAAACGATTCATCATCTTTCATATTTATCGATCTACCCCGACTATGCTTAAACTACCCACACTTGTCTTAATACTTCAAAATAGTCCTTCTTTTAAATCCTACCCCTAATTCTATAAATAGGCCATACTTCCAACAATTATCCCCATTTTCTAAGTTCTGTGAAGGGTTGGTTTTTGCAGCACCCAATCCAAACGATTCATCATCTTTCATAATTGTCGATCTACTCCTACTATGCTTAAACTACCCCTTCTTCTCTTAATACTTCAAAACAGTCCTTCTTTTTAATCCTACCTCTAATTTCCTAAATAGCCCTTACTTCTGACAATTACCCCTATTTTTTAACTTTTGTGAAGGGTTGGTTTTTGCAGCACCCAATCTAAACGATTCATCATCATTCATATTTGTTGGTCTACCCCTACAATGCTTAAACAACCCCTACTTCTCTTAATACTCAAAAATAGCCCTTCTTTTTAATCCTTCCCCTAATTCTCTAAATAGCCCTTACATCCAACAATTACCCCTATTTTTTAACTTCTGTGAAGGGTTGGTTTTTGTAGCAACCAATACAAATGATTCATCATCTTTCATGTTTGTCGATCTACCCCTACTATGCTAAAACTACCCATACTAATCTTAATACTTCAAAACAATCCTTCTTTTAAGTCCTACCCCTAATTCTCTAAATAGGCCTTACATCCAACAATTACCCCTATTTTTTAACTTCTGTGAAGGAGTGGTTTTTGCAGCATCCAATACAAATGATTCATCATCTTTCATATTTGTCGATCTACCCCAACTATGCTTAAACTACCGCTACTTCTCTTAATACTTCAAAACAGTCTTTCTTTTTAATCCTACGTGTAATTCTCTAAATAGCCCTTACTTCTGATAATTACCCCTATTTTTTAACTTCTGTGAGGGGTTGGTTTATGCATCACCCAATCTAAATTATTCATCATCTTTCGTATTTGTCGATCTACCCCTACTATGCTTAAACTACCCCCACTTCCCTTAATACTTCAAAATATCCCTTCTTTTTAATACTATCCCTAATTCTCTAAATAGCCCTTAGTGCCAAAAATTACCCTTATTTTTTAACAACTGTGAAGGGTTGGTTTTTGCAGCACCCAATCCAAATGATTCATCATCTTTCATATTTGTCGATCTACCCCTACTATGCTTAAACTGCCCCTACTTATCTTAATACTTCAAAACAATCCTTCTTTTAAATCCTACCCCTAAACCTCTAAATAGCCCTTACTTCCAACAGTTACCCCTATTTTTTAATTTCTGTGAAGGGTTGGTTTTTGCAGCACCCAATCCAAATTGTTCGTCGTATTTCATATTTGTCGATCTACCCCAACTATGCTCAAACTACCCCTACTTATCTTAATACTTCAAAACAGTCCTTCTTTTAAATCCTACACCTAATTCTCTAAATATCCCTTACTTCCAATAATTACCTATATTTTTTAACTAGTGTGAAGGGTTGGTTTTTGCAGCACCCAATCCAAATGATTCATCGTCTTTTATATTTGTCGATCTACCTCTACTAAGCTTAAACCACCCCAACTTCTCTTAATACTGCAAGACAACCTTTCTTTTTAATCCTACCCAAAATTCTCTAAATATCCCTTCCTTCCAACAATTATGCCTATATTTTTTACTATTGTGAAGCATTGGTTTTTGCAACACCTAATCCAAACAATTCATCATCTTACGTATTCGTCGATCTACCCCTACTATGCTTTAACTACCCCTACTTCTCTTTATACTTCAAAACAACCCTTCATTTTGAACCTACCACTAACCCCTAAATAGCCCTTACTTCCAATAATTACCCCTATTTTTCAATTTCTGTGAAGGTATGGTTTTTGGAGCACCAAAACCAAATGATTAATCGTCTTTCATATTCGTCGATCTACCACTACTATGGTTAAACTACCACTACTTCTCATAATACTTCAAAACAACCCTTATTTTTAATCCTATCCCTAATTCTTTAAATAGCCCTTTTTTCCAACAATTACCTTACTTTTTAACTACTGTGAAGGATTGGTTTTTGCAGCAACCAATCCAAATGATTCATCATCTTTCATATTTGTCGATCTACCCCTACTTTGCTTAAACTACCCCTACTTCTCTTAATACTTCAAAATAGCCATACTTTTTAATCTAAACCTAATTCACAAAATAGCCCTTCCTTCCTACAATTACCTCTAATTTTTTGCTGTTGTGAAGGATTGGTTTTTGCAGCACCCAATACAAACAATTCGTCATCTTTCATATTCGTCGATCTACCCCTACTATGCTTAAACTACCACTACTTCTCTTTATACTTCATAACAACGCTTCTTTTTGATCCTACAACTAATTATCTAAATAGCCCTTACTTCGAACAATTATCCCTATTTTTTAATTTCTTTGAAGGGTAGGTTTTTAGAGCAAACAATCCAAATGATTCATCGTCTTTCATATTTATCGATCTACTCCTACTATGCTTAAACTACCACTACTTCTCTTAATACTTCAAAACAACCCTTATTTTTAATCCTACCCCTAATTCTCTAAATACCCCTTCTTTCCAACAATTACCTATACTTTTTAACTACTATGAATGATCTGTTTTTGCTGCAACCAATCCAAACGATTCGTCATCTTTCATATTTGCCGATCTACCCCTATTATGCTTAAACTACCCCTACTTCTCTTAATACTTCAAAACAACGGTTCTTTTTAATCCTATCCCTAATACCCTAAATAGCCCTTACTTCCAACAATTACCCCTATTTTTTACTTATGTGAAGGGTTGATTTTTTAGCACCCAATCCAAATGATTCATCATTTTTCATATTTGCGATCTACCCCTACTATGTTTAAACTACCCATATTATCTTAATACTTCAAAATAGTACTTCTTTTTAATCCTACCCCTAATCCTCTAAATAGGCCTTACTTCCAACAATTAGCCCAATTTTTTAACTTCTGTGAAGGGTTGGTTTTTGCAGCACCCAATCCAAATGATTCATCATCTTTCATATTTATCGATCTACCCCTACTATGCTTAAACTACCCACACTTATCTTAATACTTCAAAATAGTACTTCTTTTAAATCCTACCCCTAATTCTCTAAATAGGCCATACTTCCAACAATTATACCTATTTTTTAACTTCTTTGAAGGGTTGGTTTTTGCAGCACCCAATCCAAACGATTTATCATCTTTCATACTTGTCGATCTACCCCTACTATGCTTAAACTACCCCATCTTCTCTTAATACTTCAAAACAGTCATTCTTTTTAATCCTACCTCTAATTCTCTAAATAGCACCTTACTTCCAACAATTACCCCTATTTTTTAACTTTTGTGAAGTGTTGGTTTTTGCAGCACCCAATCTAAATGATTCATCATCATTCATATTGGTCGGTCTACCCCTACTATGCTTAAACTACCCCTACTTCTCTTAATACTTCAAAATAGCCCTTCTTTTTAACCCTATCCCTAATTCTCTGAATATCCCTTAAATCCAACAATTACCCCTATTTTCTAACTTCTGTGAAGGGTTGGCTTTTGTAGCACCCAATACGAATGATTCATCATCTTTCATGTTTGTCGATCTACCTCTACTACGCTAAAACTACCCATACTATTCTTAATACTTCAAAACAGTCCTTTTAATTCCTACCCCTAATTCTCTAAATAGGCCTTACATCCAACAATTACCCCTATTTTTTTAACTTCTGTGAAGGGCTGATATTTGCAACACCCAATACAAATGATTCATCATCTTTCATATTTGTCGATCTACCCCTACTATGCTTAAACTACCCCTACTTCTCTTAATACTTCCAAACAGTCCTTCTTTTAAATCCTACGTGTAATTCTCTAAATAGCCGTTACTTCCGATAATTACCCCTATTTTTTAACTTCTGTGAGGGGTTGGTTTCTACATCACCCAATCTAAACGATTCATCAACTTTAGTATTTGTCGATCTACCCCTACTATGCTTAAACTACCCCAACTTCACTTAATACTTCAAAACATCCCTTCTTTTAAATCCTATCCCTAATTCTCTAAATATCCCTTAGTTCCAAAAATTACCCTTATTTTTTAACAACTGTGAAGGGTTGGTTTTTGCAGCACCTAATCCAAATGATTCATCATTTTTCATATTTGTCGATCTACTCCTACTATGCTTAAACTACCCCTACTTATCTTAATACTTCAAAACAATCCTTCTTTTAAATCCTACCCCTAATTCTCTAAATAGCCCTTCCTTCCAACAATTACCCCTATTTTTTAATTTCTTTGAAGGGTTGGTTTTTGCAACACCCAATCCTAATGATTCATAGTATTTCATATTTTTTGATCTACCCCTACTATGCTCAAACTACCCCAACTTATCTTAACACTTCAAAACAGTCCTTCTTTTAAATCCTACCCCTAATTCTCTAAATATGTCTTACTTCCAAAAATTACCTTTATTTTTTAACTAGTGTGAAGGTTTGGTTTTTGCAACACCCAATCCAAATGATTCATCATCATTTATATTTGTCGATCTACCCCTACTATGCTAAAACCACCCCAACTTCTCTTAATACTGCAAAACAGCCCTTCTTTTTAATCCTACCCCTAATTCTCTAAATATCCGTTCCTTCCAACAATTATGCCTATTTTTTAACTATGGTGAAGCATTGGTTCTTGCAACACCTAATCCAAACAATTCATCATCTTTCGTATTCATCGATCTACCCATACTATGCTTGAACTACCCCTACTTCTCTTTATACATTAAAACATCCCTTTATTTTGAACCTACCACTAATCCCCTAAATAGCCCTTACTTCCAACAATTACCACTATTTTTCAATTTCTGTGTAGGGTTGGTTTTTGGAGCATACAATCCAAATCATTCATCGTCTTTCATATTTGTCGATCTACCGCTACTATGGTTAAACTACCACTACTTCTCCTAATACTTCAAAACAATCTATATTTCTAATCCTACACCTAATTCATTAAATAGCCCTTCTTTTCAACAATTACCCTACTTTTTAACTACTGTGAGCAGCAAACAATCTAAACGATTCATCATCTTTCATATTTATCAATATACCCCTACTTTGGTTAAACTACCCCTACTTCTCTTAATACTTCAAAATAGCCCATCTTTTTAATCCAAACCTAATTCTCTAAATTGCCCTACCTTCCTACAATTACCTCTATTTTTTTGCTATTGTGAAGGATTAGTTTTCGTAGCACCCAATCCAAAAAATTCATCATCTTTCGTATTCGTCGTTCTACCCCTACTATGCTTAAACTACCACCACTTCTCTTTATACTTCAAAACAACACTTCCTTTTGATCCTACCAATAATTCCCTAAATAGCCCTTACTTCGAACAATTACCCCTATTTTTTAATTTTTGTGATGGGTTGGTTTTTGGAGCAAACAATCCAAATGATTCATCATTATTCATATTTGTCGATCTACTCCTACTATGCTTAAACTACCACTACTTCTCTTAATACTTCAAAACAACCCTTATTTTTAATCCTACCCCTAATGCTCTAAATAACCCTTCTGTCCAACAATTACCTCTACTTTTTAACCACTGTGAAGGATCGGTTTTTGCAGCACCCAATCCAAATGATTCATCATCTTTCATATTTGTCAATCTACCCCTACTATGCTTAAACTACCCCTACATCACTTAGTTCTTCAAAACAACGCTTCTTTTTAATCTTATCCCTTATTCTCTAAATAGCCCTTACTTCCAACAATTGCCCCTATTTTTTACTTCTATGAAGGGTTGGTTTTTGTAGCACCCAATCAAATGATTCATCATTTTTCATATTTGCTTATCTACCCCTACTATGCTTAAAATACCCATACTTATCTTAATACTTCAAAACAGTCCTTCTTTTAAATCCTACCCCTAATTTTCTAAATAGGCCTTAATTCCAACAATTATCCCTATTTTTTAACTTCGGTGAAGGGTTTGTTTTTGCAGCACCCAACCAAAATGATTCATCATATTTCATATTTGTCGATCTACCCCTACTATGCTTAAACTACCCCGACTTCTCTTAATATATCAAAACAGTCCTTCTTTTTTATCCTAATTCTAATTCTCTAAATAGCCCTTTCTTCCAACAATTACCACTATTTTTTAACCTCTGTGAAGGGTTGGATTTTGCATCACCCAATCTAAACGATTCATCATCTTTCATATTTTTCGATCTACCCCTACTATGCTTATACTACCACTACTTCCTTAAATACTTCAAAACACTCCTTCTTTTTAATCCTACCTCTAACTCTCTTAATAGCCCTTGTTTCCAACAATTACCCCTATTTTTTATTTTTTGTGAAGGGTTGTTTTTTGCATCACCCAATCTAAACGATTCATCATCTTTCACATTTGTCGGTCTACCCCTACTATGCTTAAACTACCCCTACTTCTCTTAGTACTTCAATATTGCCCTTATTTTTAATCCTATCCCTGATTCTCTAAATAGCCCTTAGTTCCAACAATTACACTTATTTTTAACTTATGTGAAGGGTTAGTTTTTGCAGCACCCAATCCAAATGATTCATCATCTTTCATATTTGTAGATCTACCCCTACTATGCTTAAACTACCCCTACTTATCTTAATACTTCAAAACAGTCCTTCTTTTAAATCCTACCCTTAATTCTCTAAATAGCCCTTACTTCCGACAATTACCCTTAGTTTTTAACTACTGTGAAGGGTTGGTTTTTACAGCACTCAATCCAAATGATTCATCATCTTTCGTATTTGTCGATCTACTTTACTATGCTTAAACTACCCCAACTTCCCTTAATACTTCAAAACAACACTTATTTTTAATCATAACCCTAATTCTCTAAATAGCCCTTCCTTCCAACAATCACCCCTATTTTTTCACTATTGTGAAGGAATGGTTTTTGCAGCACCAAATCCAAACAAATCATTCCCTTTCATATTCGTTGATCTACCCCTCCCATGCTTAAACAACCCCTACTTCTATTCATACTTCAAAACAACCCTACTTTTTGATCCTACCACTAGTTCTCTAAATAGCCCTTACCTCCAACATCTACCCCTATTTTTTAATTTCTGTGCAGGGTTGGTTTTTGGAGCACGCAATCCAAATGAATCATCATCTTTCATATTTGTCGATCTAACCCTACTTATCCTAATACTTCAAAACAACCCTTATTTTAATCCTACCCGTAATTCTCTAAATACCATTCTTTGAAACAATTACCCTTACTTTTTAACAACTGTGAAGGATTGGTTTTTGCAGCACCCAATCCAAACGATTCGTCATCTTTCATACTTGCCGATCTACCCTTACTGTGCTTAAACTACTTGTGCTTCTCTAAATACTTCAAAACAACGCTTCTTTTTTGTCCTATCCAGAATTCTCTAAATAGCCCTTACTTCCAACAATTACCGCTATTTTTTAACTTCTGCCAAGGGTTGGTTTTTACAGCACCCAATCCAAATGATTCATTATCTTTCATATTTGTCGAACTACCCTACGATGCTTAAATCACCCACACTTATCTTAATACTTTAAAATTGTCCTTCTTTTAACCCTACCCATAATTCTCTAAATAGGCCATACTTCCAACAATTATCCCTATTTTTTAACTTCTGTTAAGGGTTGGTTTTTGCAGCACCCAATCCAAAAGAATCATCATCTTTCATACTTGTCGATCTACACCTACTATGCTTAAACTACCCTTACTCCTCTTAATATTTCAAAACAGTGCTTCTTTTTAATCCTACCTCAAATTCACTAAATAGCCTTTATTTCCAACAATTACCCCTATTTTTTTAACTTTTGTGAAGGGTTGGTTTTTGCAGCACCCAATCTAAAAGATTCATCATCATCCATATTTGTCGGTCTACCCCTACTTTGCTTAAACTACCCCTACTTCTCTTAATACTTCGAAATAGCTCTTCTTTTTAATCCTATCCCTAATTCTCTAAATAGCCCTTACTTCCAACAATTACCCCTATTTTTTAACTTCTGTGAAGGGTTTGTTTTTGCAGCTCCCAATCCAAATGATTCATCATCTTTCATATTTTTCGATCCGCCCCTATGTTGCTTAAACTACCCACACTTATCTTAATACTTCAAAATAGTCCCCATTTTAAATCATACCCCTAATTCTCTAAATAGGCCATACATCCAACAATTATCCCAATTTTATAACTTCTGTGAAGGTTTGGTTTTTGAAGCACCCAATCCAAATGATTCATCATCTTTCATGTTTGTCGATCTACCCCTACTCTGCTAAAACTACCCATACTTATCTTAATACTTCTAAAATGTCCTTCTTTTAAGTCCTACCCCTAATTCTCTGAATAGGCCTTACTTCCAACAATTACCCCTATTTTTTAACTTCTGTGAAGGGTCGGTGTTTGCAGCTCCCAATCCAAACGATTCACCATCTTTCATATTTGTCGATCTACCCCTACTATGCTTAAACTACCCCTACTTCACTTAATACTTCAAAACAGTACTTCTTTTTAATCCTACCTGTAATTCTCTAAATAGACCTTACTTCCAATAATTACCCCTATTTATTAACTTCTCTGAGGGGTTGGTTTTTGCATCACCCAATCAAAACGATTCATCACCTTTCGTATTTGTCAATCTACCCCTACTATGCTTAAACTACCCCAACTTCACTTAATACTACAAAACAACGCTTCTTTTAAATCATACCCCTAATTCTCTAAATAGCCCTTAGTTCCAAAATTACCCTAATTTTTTAAAAACTGTGAAGGGTTGGTTTTTGCACCACCCAATCCAAATGATTCACCATCTTTCATATTTGTTGATCTGACTCTACTATGCTTAAACTACCCCTACTTATCTCAATACTTCAAAGCAATCCTTCTTTTAAATCCTACCCCTAATTCTAAAAATAGCCCATACTTCCAACAATTATCTTTATTTTTTAACTAGTGTGAAGGGTTGGTTTTTGCAGCACCCAATCCAAATGATTCATCAAATTTTATATTTGTCGATCTACCCCTACTATGCTTAAACCACCCCATCTTTTTAATCCTACCCCTAATTCTCTAGATAGCCCTTCCTTCTAACAATTATGTCTATTTCTTTACTATTGTGAAGGATTGGTTTTTGCAGCACCCAATCCAAACAAATCATCATCTTTCATATTCGTCAATCTACCCCTACTATGCTTAAACTACCACTACTTCTCTTTATTCTTCAAAACAAAGCTTATTTTTGATCCTACCACTAATTCTCTAAATAGCCCTTACTACGAACAACAACCCCTATTTTTTAATTTCTGTGAAGGGTTGCTTTTTGGAGCAAAAAATCTAAATGATTCCACATCTTTCATATTTGTCGATCTACTCCTACTATGCTTAAACTACCACTACTTCTCTTAATACTTCAAAACAACCCTTATTTTTAATCCTACCCCTAATTCTCTAAATACCCCTTCATTCCAACAATTACCTTTACTTTTTAACTACTATGAAGGATCGGTTTTTGCAGTACCCAATCCAAACGATTCGTCATCTTTCCTATTTCTCGATGTACCCCTGCTATGCTTAAACTAGCCCTACTTCTCTTAATACTTCAAAACCACGCTTCTTTTAAATCCTATCCCTAATTACCTAAATAGCCCTTACTTCCAACAATTGCCCCTATTTTTTAACTTCTGTGAAGGGTTTTTTTTGTAGCACCCAATCCAAATGATTCATCATTTTTCATATTTGCCGATCTACCCCTACTATGCTTAAACAACCCCTACTTTTCTTAATAATTCAAAACAATCCTTCTTTTAAATCCTCCCCCTAATTCTCTAAATAGCCCTTACTTCTAACAGCTACCCCTATTTTTAATTTCTGTGAAGGGTTGGTTTTTGCAGCACCCAATCCAAATGATTCATCGTATTTCATATTTGTCGATCTAACCCTACTATGCTCAAACTACCCTTGCTTATCTTAATACTTCAAAACAATCCTTCTATTAAATCCTACCCCTAATTCTCCAAATAGCCCTTACTTCCAACAATTACCTTTATTTTTTAACTAATGTGAAGGGTTTGTTTTTAAAGCACCCAATCCAAATGATTCATCATCTTTTATACCTGTCGATCTACCCCTGCTAGGCTTAAACCAGACCAACTTCTCTTAATACTTCAAAACGACCCTTCTTTTTAATCCTACTCCTAATTATGTAAATAGCCCTTCCTTCCAACAATTATGCCTATTTCTTTACTATTGTGAAGGATTGGTTTTTGCATCATTTAATCTAAACTATTCATCATCTTTCGTATTCATCGATCTACCCCTACTATGCTTAAACTACACCTAATTCCCTTTATACTTCAAAAAAACCCTTCATTTGGAACCTACCACTAATCCCTTAAATAGCCCTTATTTCCAACAATAACCCCTATTTTTTAATTTCTGTGAAGGGTTGGTTTTTGGAGCACCCAATCCAAATGATTTATCATCTTTCATATTTGTCGATCTACCCCTACTATGGTTAAACTACCCCGACTTCTCTTAATAGTTCAAAACAGTCCTTCTTTTTAATCCTAATACTAATTCTCTAAATAACCTTTTCTTACAACAATTACCCCTATTTTTAACCTCTGTGAAGGGTTGGATTTTGAATCACCCAACCTAAACGATTCATCATCTTTCATATTTGTCGGTCTACCCCTACTATGCTTAAACTACCCCTACTTCTCTTAGTACTTCAAAATAGCCCTTATTTTTAATCCTCTCCCTAATTCTCTAAATATCCCTTAGTTCCAACAATTACGCCTATTTTTTAATTTTTATGAAGGGTTGGTTTTTGCATCACCCAATCTAAACGATTCATCATCTTTCATAATTGTCGGTCTACCCCTACTATGCTTAAACTACCCCTACTTCTCTTAGTACTTCAAAATAGCCCTTATTTTTAATCCTGTCCCTAATTCTCTAAATATCCCTTAGTTCCAACAATTACGCTTACTTTTTAACTTATGTGAAGGGTTGGTTTTTGCAGCACCCAATCCAAATGATTCATCATCTTTCATATTTGTCGATCTACCCCTACTATGCTTAAACTACCCCCACTTATCTTAATACTTCAAAACAGTCCTTCTTTTAAATCCTACCCTTAATTCTCTAAAGAGTCGTTACTTCCGACAATTACCATTAGTTTTTAACTACTGTGAAGGGTTGGTTTTTACAGCACTCAATCCAAATGTTTCATCACCTTTCGTATTTGTCGATCTACTCTACTATGCTTAAACTACCCCAACTTCCCTTAATACTTGAAAACAGCACTTCTTTTTTATCCTAACCCAAGTTCTCTAAATAGCCCTTCCTTCCAACAATCACCCCTATTTTTTTTACTATTGTGAAGGATTGGTTTTTGTAGCACCGAATCCAACCAAATCATCATCTTTCGTATTCGTCGATCTACCCCTCCAATGCTTAAACTACACCTACTTCTCTTCATACTTCAAAACAACCCTACTTTTGGATCCTACCACTAATTCTCTAAATATCCCTTACCCCCAACATCTACCCCCATTTTTTATTTTCTGTGCAGGGTTGGTTTTTGGAGCACCCAATCCAAATGAATCATTATCTTTCATATTTGTCGATCTACCCCTACTTATCCTAATACTTCAAAACAACCCTTATTTTAATCCTACCTATATTTCTCTAAATAGCCATTCTTTCAAACAATTACCCTACTTTTTAACAACTTTGAAGGATTGGTTTTTGTAGCACCCAATCCAAACGATTCGTCATCTTTCACACTTGTCGATCTACCCTTACTATGCTTAAACTACTCCTGCTTCTCTAAATACTACAAAACAACGCTTCTTTTTAGTCCTATCCAGAATTCTATAAATAGCCCTTACTTCCAACAATTACCCTTATTTTTTAACTTCTGCAAAGGGTTGGTTTTTACAGCACCCAATCTAAATGATTCATCATCTTTCATATTTGTCGATCTACCACTACGATGCTTAAATCACCCACAGTTATCTTAATACTTCAAAATAGTCCTTCTTTTAAATCCTACCACAAATTCTCTAAATAAGCCGTACTTCCAACAATTATCCCTATTTTCTAACTTCTGTTAAGGGTTGGTTTTTGCAGCATCCAATCCAAACGAATCATCATCTTTCATACTTGTCGATCTACCCTTACTACGCTTAAACTACCCCTACTTCTCTTAATATTTCAAAACAGTCCTTCTTTTTAATCCTATCTCTAATTCTCTAAATAGCCTTTATTTCCAACAATTACCCCTATCTTTTAACTTTTGTGAAGGGTTGATTTTTGCAGCACCCAATCTAAAAGATTCATCATCTTTTATATTTGTCGGTCTACCCGTACTATGCTTAAACTACCCCTACTTCTCTTAATACTTCAAAATAGCCCTTCTTTTTAATCCTATCCCTTATTCTCTAAATAGACCTTACTTCCAACAATTACCCCTATTTTTTAACTTCTGTGAAGGGTTTGTTTTTGCAGCACCCAATCCAAATGATTCATCATCTTTCATATTTGTCGATCTGCCCCTATGATGCTTAAACTACCCACACTTATCTTACTACTTCAAAATAGTCCTTCTTTTAAATCCTACACCTAATTCTCTAAATAGGCCATACATCCTACAATTATCCCTATTTTTTAACTTTTGTGAGGGGTTGGTTTTTGCAGCACCCAATCCAAATGATTCATCATCTTTCATGTTTGTCGATCTACCCCTACTCTGCTAAAACTACCCATACTTATCTTAATACTTCTAAAAAGTCCTTCTTTTAAGTCCTACCCCTAATTCTCTGAATAGGCCTTACTTCCAACAATTACCCCTATTTTTTAGCTTCTGTGAAGGGTTGGTGTTGGCAGCTCCCAATCCAAACGATTCATCCTCTTTCATATTTGTCGATCTACCCCTACTATGCTTAAACTACCCCTACTTCAATTAATACTTCAAAACAGTCCTTCTTTTTAATCCTACCTGTAATTCTCTAAATAGACCTTACTTCCAATAATTACCCCTATTTTTTAACTTTTGTGAGGGGTTGGTTTTTGCATCATCCAATCTAAACGATTCATCATCTTTCGTATTTGTCAATCTACCCCTACTACGCTTAAACTACCCCAACTTCCATTAATACTTCAAAACAACGCTTCTATTAAATCCTATCCCTAATTCTCTAAATAGACCATAGTTCCAAAAATTACCCTAATTTTTTAACAACTGTGAAGGGTTGGTTTTTGCAGCACCCAAACCAAATTATTTAGCATCTTTCATATTTGTCGATCTACCCCTACTATGCTTAAACTACCCCTACTTATCTTAATACTTCAAAGCAATCCTTCTTTTAAATCCTAACCCTAATTTTGAAAATAGCCCTTACTTCCAACAATTATCTTTATTTTTTATCTAGTGTGAAGGGTTGGTTTTTGCAGCACCCAATCCAAATGATTCATCAACTTTTATATTTGCCGATCTACCCCTACTATGCTTGAACCACCCCATCTTTTTAATCCTACCCCTAATTCTCTAGATATCCCTTCCTTCCAACAATTATGTCTATTTCTTTACTATTGTGAAGGATTGGTTTTTGCAGCACCTAATCCGAACAATTTATCATCTTTCGTATTCATCGATCTACCCCTACTATGCTTAAACTACCCCTACTTCTCTTTATACTTCAAAACAACCATTCATTTTGAACCTACCACTAATCCCTAAATAGCCCTTACTTCCAACAATTACCCCTATTTTTTAATTTCTTTGAAGGGTTGGTTTTTGGAGCACCCAATCAAAATGATTCATCGTCTTTCATATTTGTCGATCTACCCCTACTATGCTTAAACTACCACTACTTCTCCTAATACTTCAAAAAAAACCCTTATTTTTAATCCTACCCCTAATTCTTTAAATAGCCCTTCTTTCCAATAAATACACCTACCTTTTAACTACTGTGAAGGATTGGTTTTTGCAGCAACCAATCCAAACGATTCATCAACTTTCATATTTGTCGATCTACCCCTATTATGCATAAACTACCCCTACTTCTCTTAATACTTCAAAAGAGCTCTTCTTTTTAATCGAATCCTAATTCTCTAAATAGCCCTTCTTTCCTACAATTACCTCTATTTTTTTTGCTATTGTAAAGGATTGGTTTTTGCAGCACCCAATCCAAACAATTCATCATCTTTCATATTCGTCGATCTACCCCTACTATGCTTAAACTACCACTACTTCTCTTTATACTTCAGAACAACGCTTCTTTTTTATCCTACCACCAATTCTCTAAATAGCCCTTACTTCGAACAATTACCCCTATTTTTTAAATTTCTGTGAAGAGTTGGTTTTTGGAGCAAACAATCCAAATGATTCATCATCTTTCATATTTGTCGATCTACTACTACTATGCTTAAACTACCACTTCTTCTCTTAGTACTTCAAAACAACCCTTATTTTTAATCCTACCCCTAATTTTCTAAATTCCCCTTCTTTCCGACAATTACCTCTACTTTTTAACTACTGTGATGGATTGGTTTTTGCAACACCCAATCCAAACGATTCATCATCTTTCATATTTGTCGATCTACCCTTACTATGCTTAAACTACCCCTACTCTTAATACTTCAAATCAACTCTTCTTCTTAATCCTATCCCTAATTCCTTAAATAGCCCTTGCTTCCAACAATTTCCCCTATTTTTTTACTTCTGTGAAGGGTTGGTTTTTGTAGCACCGAATCCAAATGATTCATCATTTTTCATATTTGTCGATCTACCCCTACTATGCTTAAACTACCCCGACTTCCTTTAATACTTCAAAACAGCCTTTCTTTTTAATGCTAACCCTAATTCTGTAAATAGGCCTTACTTCAAACAATTACCCCTATTTTTTAACTTCTGTGAAGGGTTTGTTTTTGCAGCACCCAATCCAAATGATTCATCATCTTTCATATTTGTCGATCTACCCCTACTATGCTTAAACTACCTCTACTTCTCTTAATAATTCAAAGCAGTCCTTCTTTTTAATCCTACCTGTAATTCTCTAAATAGCCCTTACTTCCAACAATTACCCCTATTTTTCAACTTCTATGATGGGTTCGTTTTTGCATCACCCAATCTAAATGATTCATCATCTTTAGTATTTGTCGATCTACCCCTACTATGCTTAAACACCCAAACTTCCCTTAATACTTCAAAACAGCCCTTCTTTTAAATCCTATCCCCAATTCTCTAAATTGCCTTAGTTCCAAAAATTATCCTTATTTTTTAAGAACTGTGAAGGGTTGGTTTTTTGCATCACCCAATCCCAATGATTCGACATCTTTCATGTTTGTCGATCTACCTCTACTATGCTTAAACTACCCGTACTTTTCTTAATACTTCAAAACAATTTTTCTTTTAAATCCTCCCCCTAATTCTCTATATAGCCCTTACTTCTAACAACTAACCCTAATTTTTAATTTCTGTGAAGGGTTGGTTTTTGCAGCACTCAATCCAAATGATTAATCGTATTTCATATTTGTCGATCTAACCCTACTATGCTCAAACTACCCTAGCTTATCTTAATACTTCAAAACTGTCCTTCTTTTAAATCTACCCCGAATTCTCTAAATAGCCCTTAATTCCAACAATTACCTTTATTTTTTAACTAGTGTGAAGGGTTGGTTTTTGCAGCACCCAATCCAAATGATTCATCATCTTTTATATTTGTCGATCTACCCCTGCTAGGCTTAAACCACACCAACTTCTCTTAATACTTCAAAACGACCCTTCTTTTTAATCCTACTCCTAATTCTCTAAATAGCCCTTCCTTCCAACAATTATGCTTATTTCTTTACTATTGTGAAGGATTGGTTTTTGCAACATTTAATCTAAACAATTCATCATCTTTCGTATTCATCGATCTACCCCTACTGTGCTTATACTACCCCTACTTCCCTTAATACTTCAAAAAACCCTTCATTTTGAACCTACCACCAATCCCCTAAATAGCCCTTGCTTCCAACAATAACCCCTATTTTTTAATTTCTGTGAAGGGTTGGTTTTTGGAGCACCCAATCCAAATGATTCACCGTCTTTCATATTTGTCGATCAACCCCTACCGTGCTTAAACTAACGCTACTTCTCCTAATACTTCAAAACAACCCTTATTTCTAATCCTACCCCTATTCTTTAAATAGCCCTTCTTTCCGACAATTACCCCTACTTTTTAACTACTGTGACGGATTGGTTTTTGCAGCAACCAATCCAAACGATTCATCATCTTTCATATTTGTCGATCTACCCCTACTTTGCTTAAACTACCCCTACTTCTCTTAATACTTCAAAATAGCCCATCTTTTTTATCCAAACCTAATTCTCTAAATAGCCCTTCCTACAATTACCTCTATTCTTTTGCTATTGTGAAGGATTGGTTTTTGGAGCACCCAATCAAAATGATTCATCGTCTTTCATATTTGTCGATCTACCCCTACTATGCTTAAACTACAACTAATTCTCTTAATGCTTCAAAACAACTCTGATTTTTAATCCTACCCCTAATTCTCTAAATACCCCTTCATTCCAACAATTACCTCAACTTTTTAACAACTGTGAAGGATCGGTTTTTGCAGCACCCAATCCAAACGATTCATCATCCTTCATATTTGTCGATCTACCCCTACTATGCTTAAACTACCCCTACTTCTCTTAATACTTCAAAACAACGCTTCTTTTTAATCCCATCCCTAATTCCTTAAATAGCCCTTACTTCCAACAATTGGCCCTATTTTTATACTTCTGTGCAGGGTTGGTTTTTGTAGCACCCAATCCAAATGATTCATCATTTTTCATATTTGCCGATCTACCCCTACTATGCTTAAACTACCCCAACTTCCATTAATACTTCAAAACAACCCTTCTTTTTAATTCTAACACTAATTCGCTAAATAGGCCTTACTTTCAACAATTACCCCTATTTTTTAACTTCTGTGAAGGGTTGATTTTTGCAGCACTTAATCCAAATGATTCATCATCTTTCATATTTGTCGATCTACCCCTACTATGCTTAAACTATCCCGACTTCTCTTAATCCATTAAAACAATACCCCTTTCTTCCAACAATTACCCCTATTTTTTAACTTCTGTGAAGGGTTGGATTTTGCATCACCCAATCTAAACGATTCATCATCTTTCATATTTGTCGATCTACCCATACTATGCTTAAACTACCACTACTTCCCTTAATACTTCTAAATAGTCCTTTTTTTTAATCCTACCTCTAACTCTCTAAATAGCCCTTAATTCCAACAATTAACCCTATTTTTTAATTTTTGTGAAGGGTTGGTTTTTGCATCACCCAATCAAAATGATTCACCATCTTTCATATATGTCGGTCTACCCCTACTATGCTTAAACTACCCCTACTTTTCTTAACACTTCAAAATAGCCCTTCTTTTTAATCCTATCACTAATTCTCTAAATAGCCCTTAGTTCCAACAATTACACTTATTTTTTAATTTCTGTGAAGGGTTGGTTTCTGCAACACCCAATCCAAATGATTCATCATCTTTAATATTTATCGATCTACCCCTACTATGCTTATACTACCCATACTTCACATAATACTTCAAAACGGTCCTTCTTTTTAATCCTACCTCTAATTCTCTAAATAGACCTTAATTACAATAATTCTCCCTATTTTTTAACTTCTATGAGGGGTTGGTTTTTGCAACACCCAATCTAAACGATTCATCATCTTTCGTATTTGTCAATCTACCCCTACTACGCTTAAACTACCACAATTTCCCTTAATACTTCAATGCAATGCTTCTTTTAAATCCTATCCCTAATTCTCTAAATAGCCCTTAGTTCCAAAAATTACCCTAATTTTTTAACAACTGTGAAGGGTTAGTTTTTGCAGCACCCAATCCAAATGATTCACCATCTTTCATATTTGTCGATCTACCCCTACTATGCTTAAACTACCCTTACTTATCTCAATACTTCAAAGCAATCCATCTTTTAAATCCTACCCCTAATTCTGAAAATAGCCCTTACTTCCAATAATTATCTTTATTTTTTAACTAGTGTGAAGGGTTGGTTTTTGCAGCACCCAATCCAAATGATTCATTAACTTTTATATTTGTCGATCTACCCCTAGTATGCTTAAACCACCCCATCTTTTTAGTCCTACCCCTAATTCTCTAGATAGCCCTTCCTTCCAACAATTATGTCTATTTCTTTACTACTGTGAAGGATTGGTTTTTGAAGCACCTAATCCAAACAATTTATCATCTTTCGTATTCATCGATCTATCCCTACTATGCTTAAACTACCCCTACTTCTCTATATACTTCAAAACAACCCTTCATTTTGAACCTACCACTAATCCCCAAAATAGCCCTTACTTCCAAAAATTACCCCTATTTTTTAATTTCTTTGATGGGTTGGTTTTTGAAGCACCCAATCAAAATGATTCAACGTCTTTCATATTTGTCGATCTAACCCTACTATGCTTAAACTACCATTACTTCACCTAATACTTTAAAAAAAAACCTTATTTTTAATCCTACCCCTAATTCTTTAAATAGCCCTTCTTTCCAATAATTACACCTACTTTTTAACTGCTATGAAGGGTTGGTTTTTGCAGCAACAAATCCAAATGATTCACCATCTTTCATATTTGTCGATCTACCCCTACTATGCATAAACTACCCCTGCTTCTCTTAAAACTTCAAAATAGCCCTTCTTTTTAATCGAACCCTAATTCTCTAAATAGCCCTTCCTTCCTACAATTACCTCTATTTTTTTCTATTGTAAAGGATTGGCTTTTGCAGCACCCAATCCAAACAATTCATCATCTTTCATATTCGTCGATCTACCCCTACTATGCTTAAACTACCACTACTTATCTTTATACTTCAAAACAACGCTTCTTTTTTATCTTACCACTAATCCTCTAAATAGCCCTTACTTCGAACAATTACCCCTATTTTTTTAATTTCTATAAAGGGTTGGTTTTTTGAGCAAACAATCTAAATGATTCATCATCTTTCATATTTATCGATCTACTCCTACTATGCTTAAACTACCACTACTTCTCTTAATACTTCAAAACAACCCTTATTTTTAATCCTACCCCTAATTTTCTAAATACCGCTTCTTTCCGACAATTACCTCTCCTTTTTAACTACTGCGAAGGATCAGTTTTTGCATCATCCAATCCAAACGATTCATCATCTTTCATATTTGTCGGTCTACCTGTACTATGCTTAAACTACCCTTACTTCTCTTACTACTTCAAATCAACTCTTCTTCTTAATCCTATCCCTAATTCCCGAAATAGCCCTCACTTCCAACAATTGCCCCTATTTTTTTACTTCTGTAAAGGGTTGATTTTTGTAGCACCGAGTCCAAATGATTCATCATTTTTCATATTTGTCGATCTACCCCTACTATGCTTAAACTACCCCAACTTCCTTTAATACTTCAAAACACCCCTTCTTTTTGATCCTAACCCTAATTCTGTAAATAGGCCTTACTTCCAACAATTACCCCTATTTTTTAACTTCTATGAAGGGTTGGTTTTTGCAGCACCCAATCCAAATGATTCATCATCCTTTAAATTTGTCGATTTACCCCGACTATGCCTAAACTACCTCTACTTTTCTTAATACTTCAAAGCAGTCCTAATTTTTAATCCTACCTGTAATTCTCTAAATAGCCCTTACTTCCAACAATTACCCCTATTTTTCAACTTCTGTGAGGGTTGGTTTTTGCATCACCCAATCTAAACGATTGTCGATCTACCCCTACTATGCTTAAACACCCAAACTTCCCTTAATACTTCAAAACAACCCTTCTTTTAAATCCTATCCCTAATTCTCAAAATTTCCCTTAGTTCCAAAAATAACCCTTTTTTTTAACAATTGTGAAGGGTTGGTTTTTGCATCACCCAATCCAAATGATTTAACATCTTTCATATTCGTCGATCTACCCCTACTATGCTTAAACTACCCCTACTTTTCTTAATACTTCAAAACAATCCTTCTTTTAAATCCTCCCCCTAATTCTCTAAATAGCCCTTACTTCTAACAAATACCACTATTTTTTAATTTCTGTGAAGGGTTGGTTTTTGTAGCACCCAATCCAAATGATTAATCGTATTTCATATTTGTCGATCTAACCCTACTATGCTCAAACTACCCTAGCTTATCTTAATACTTCAAAACAGTCCTTCTTTTAAATCCTACCACTATTTCTCTAAATAGCCCTTACTTCCAATAATTACCTTTATTTTTTAACTAGTGTGAAGGGTTGGTTTTTGCAGCACCCAATCCAAATGATTCACCATCTTTTATATTTGTCGATCTACCCCTGCTATGCTTAAACTACACCAACTTCTCTTAATACTTCAAAATGACCATTCTTTTTAATCCTACTCCTAATTCTCTAAATATCCCTTCCATCAAACAGTTATGCCTATTTCTTTACTTTTGTGAAGGATTGGTTTTTGCAGCACCTAATCCAAACAATTCATCATCTTTCGTATTCATCGATCTACCTCTACAATGCTTAAACTACCCCTACTTCCTTTGTACTTCAAAAAATCCCTTCAATTTGAACCTACCACTTATCCCCTAAATGGCCCTTACTTCCAACAATTACTGCTATTTTTTAATTTCTGTGAAGGGTTGGTTTTTGGAGCACCCAATCCAAATGATTCATCGTCTTTCATATTTGTCGATCTACCCCTACCATGCTTAAACTAACACTACTTCTCCTAATACTTCAAAACAACCATTATTTTTAATCCTGCCTCTAATTCTTTAAATAGCCCTTCTTTCCGACAATTACCCCTACTTTTTAACTACTGTGAAGGATTGGTTTTTGCAGCAACCAATCCAAACGATTCATCATCTTTCATATTTGTCGATCTAACCGTACTATGCTTAAACTATCCCTACTTCTCTTAATACTTAAAAATAGCCCTTCTTTTTAATCCAACCCTAATTCTCAAAATAGCCCTTCCTTCCTACAATTACCTCTTTTTTTTTGCTATTGTGAAGGATTGGTTTTTGCAGCACCTAATCTAAACAAATCATCATCTTTCATATTCGTCAATCTACCCCTACTATGCTTCAACTACCACTACTTCTCTTTATACTTCAAAACAACGCTTATTTTTGATCCTACCACTAATTCTATAAATAGCCCTTACTTCGAACAACTACTCCTATTTTTTAATTTCTGTGAAGGGTTGGTTTTTGGAGCAAAAAATCCAAATGATTCCTCATCTTTCATATTTGTCGATCTACTCCTACTATGCTTAAACTACCACTACTTCTCTTAATACTTCAAAACAACCCTTATTTTTAATCCTAGCACTAATTCTCTAAATACCCCTTCATTCCAAAAATTACCTCTACTTTTTAACTACTGTGAAGGATCGGTTTTTGCTGCAACCAATCCAAACGATTCATCATCTTTCATATTTGTCGATCTACCCCTACTATGCTTAAACTACCCATAGTTCTCTTAATACTTCAAAACAACGCTTCTTTTTAATCCTATACCTAATTCCCTAAATAGCCCTTACTTCCAACATTTGCCCCTATTTTTTTACTTCTGTGAAGGGTTGGTTTTTGTAGCACCCAATCCAAATGATTCATCATTTTTCATATTTGCCGATCTACCCCTACTATGCTTAAACTACCCCAACTTCCCTTAATACTTCAAAACAACCCTTCTTTTTAATCCTAAACCTAATTCTCTAAATAGGCCTTACTTTCAACAATTACCCCTATTTTTTAACTTTTGTGAAGGGTTGATTTTTGCAGCACCCAATCCAAATGATTCATCATCTTTCATATTTGTCGATCTACCCCTACTATGCTTAAACTATCCCAACTTCTCTTAATGCATCAAAATAATCCTTCTTTTTAATCCTAATTCTAATTCTCTATATAGCCCTTTCTTCCAACAATTACCCCTATTTTTTTTACTTCTGTGAAGCGTTGGATTTTGCATCACCCAATCTAAACGATTCATCATCTTTCATATTTGTCGATCTACCCCTATTATGCTTAAACTACCTCTACTTCTCTTAATGCTACAAATCTGTCCTTCTTTTTAATCCTACCTGTAATTCTCTAAATCGCCCTTACATCCAAAAATTACCCTTATTTTTCAACTTCTGTAAGGGGTTGGTTTTTGCATCACCCAATCTAAACGATTCATCATCTTTCGTATCTGTTGATCTACCCCTACTATGCTTAAACTACCCCTACTTCTCTTAATACTTCAAAATAGCCCTTCTTTTTAATCCTATCCCTAATTCTCTAAATAGCTCTTATTTCCAACAATTACACATATTTTTTAACTTCTGTGAAGGGTTGGTTTCTGCAGCACCCAATCCAAATGATTCATCATCTTTATTATTTATCGATCTACCCCTACTATGCGTAAACTACCCCTACTTCAATTAATACTTCAAAACATTCCTTCTTTTTAATCCTACCTCTAATTCTCTAAATAGACCTTACTTCCAATAATTATCCCTATTTTTTAACTTCTGTGAGGGGTTGGTTTTTGCATCACCCAATCTAAACGATTCATCATCTTTCGTATTTGTCAATCTACCCCTACTATGCTTAAACTACCCAAACTTCTCTTAATACTTCAAAGAAGCGCTTCTTTTAAATCCTATCCCTAATTCTATAAATAGTCCTTAGTTCCAAAAATTACCCTAATTTTTAAACAACTGTGACGGGTTGGGTTTGCAGCACCCAATCCAAATGATTCACCATCTTTCATATTTGTCGATCTACCCCTACTATGCTTAAACTACCCTTACTTATCTCAATACTTCAAAGCAATCCTTCTTTTAAATCCTACCCCTAATTCTGAAAATAGCCCTTACTTCCAATAATTATCTTTATTATTTAACTAGTGTGAAGGGTTGGTTTTTGCAGCACCCAAACCAAATGATTTATCAACTTTTATATTTGTCGATCTGCCCCTACTATGCTTAAACCACCCCATCTTTTTAATCCTATCCCTAATTCTCTAAATAGCGCTTCCTTCCAACAATTATGTCTATTTCTTTACTATTGTGAAGGATTGGTTTTTGCAGCCCTAATCCAAACAATTTATCATCTTTCGTATTCATCGATCTACCCCTACTATCATTAAACTACCCCTACTTCTCTTTATACTTCAAAACAACCCTTCATTTTGAACCTACCACTAATCCCCTAAATAGCCCTTACTTCCAAAAATTACCCCTATTTTTTAATTTCTATGAAGGGTTGGTTTTTCCAGCACCCAATCTAAATGATTCATCGTATTTCATATTTGTCGATCTAACCCTACTATGCTCAAACTACCCTTGCTTATCTTAATACTTCAAAACAGTCCTTCTTTTAAATCCTACCCCTAATTCTCTAAATAGCCCTTACTTCCGACAAGTACCCTTAGTTTTTAACTATTGTGAAGGGCTGGTTTTTACAGCACTCAATCCAAATGATTCATCATCTTTCGTATTTGTCGATATACTCTACTATGCTTAAACTCCCCCAACTTCCCTTAATAATTAAAAACAACACTTCTTTTTAATCCTAACCCAAATTCTCTAAATACCCCTTCCTTCCAACAATCACCCCTATTTTTTTACTATTGTGAACGATTGGTTTTTGTTGAACCAAATCCAAGTAAATCATCCTCTTTCCGATTCGTCGATCTACCCCACCCATGCTTAAACTACCCCTACTTCTCTTCATACTTCAAAACAACCCTTCTTTTTGATCCTACCACTAATTCTCTAAATAGACCTTACCTCCAACATCTACCCCTATTTTTTAATTTCTGTGCATGGTTGGTTTTTGGAGCACCCAATCCAAATGAATCATCATCTTTTATATTTGTCGATCTACCCCTTCTTATCCTAATACTTCAAAACAACCCTTATTATAATCCTACCCGTAATTCTCTAAATAGCCATTCTTTCAAACAATTACCCCTACTTTTTAACAACTATGGAGGATTGGTTTTTGCAGCACGCAATCCAAATGATTCGTCATCTTTCATACTTGTCGATCTACCCTTATTATGCTTAAACTACTCCTGCTTCTATAAATACTTCAAAACAACGCTTCTTTTTAGTCCTATCAAGAATTCGCTAAATATCCCTTACTTCCAACAATTACCCCTATTTTTTAACTTCTGCGAAGGGTTAGTTTTACAGCACCCAATCCAAATGATTCATTATCTTTCATATATGTCGATCTACCCCTACGATGCTTAAATCTCCCACACTTATCTTGATACTTTAAAATAGTCCTTCTTTTAACCTTACCCCTAATTCTCTAAATAGGCCATACTTCCAACAATTATCCCTGTTTTTTAACTTCTGTTAAGGGTTGGTTTTTGCAGCACCTAATCCAAACGAATCATCATCTTCCATACTTGTCAATCTACCCCTACTATGCTTAAACTACCCATACTTCTCTTAATATTTCAAAACAGTGCTTCTGTTTAATCCTACCTCTAATTCTCTAAATAGGCATTATTTCCAACAATTACCCCTATTTTTTAACTTTTGTGAAGGGTTGGTTTTTGCAGCACCAAATCTAAAAGATTCATCATCATTCATATTTGTTGGTCTACCCCTACTATGCTTAAACTACCCCTACTTCTCTTAATACTTCAAAATAGCCCTTCTTTTTAATCATATCCCTAATTCTCTAAATAGCCCTTACTTTCAACAATTACCCATATTTTTTAACTTCTGTGAAGGTTTTGTTTTTGCAGCACCCAATCCAAATGATTCATCATGTTTCATATTTGTCGATCTGCCCCTATGATGCTTAAAGTACCCACACTTATCTTTATACTTCAAAATAGTCCTCCTTTTAAATCCTACTCCTAATTCTCTAAATAGGCCATACATCCAACAATTATCCCTATTTTTTAACTTCTGTGAAGGGTTGGTTTTTGCAGCACCCAATCCAAATGATTCATCATCTTTCATGTTTATCGATCTACCCCTACTCTGCTAAAACTACCCATACTTATCTTAATACTTCTCAAAAGTCCTTCTTTTAAGTCCTACAC
This sequence comes from Allium sativum, assembly GCA_030737875.1. Classification (NCBI taxonomy): domain Eukaryota; kingdom Viridiplantae; phylum Streptophyta; class Magnoliopsida; order Asparagales; family Amaryllidaceae; genus Allium; species Allium sativum. The sequence continues at coordinate 268,213,344 of CM060924.1, forward strand.
CTAATTCTCTAAATAGGCCTTTCTTCCAACAATTACCCCAATTTTTTAACTTCTGTGAAGGGTTAGTGTTTGCAGCTCCCAATCCAAATGATTCATCATCTTTCATATTTGTCGATCTACCCCTACTATGCTTAAACTGCCCCTACTTCACTTAATACTTCAAAACAGTCCTTCTTTTTAATCCTACCTGTAATTCTCTAAATAGACCTTACTTCCAATAATTACCCCTGTTTTTTAACTACTCTGAGGGGTTGGTTTTTGCATCACCCAATCTAAACGATTCATCATCTTTCGTATTTGTCAATCTACCCCTACTATGCTTAAACTGCCACAACTTACCTTAATACTTCAAAACAGCGCATCTTTTAAATCCTATCCCTAATTCTCTAAATAGCCCATAGTTCCGAAAATTACCCTATTTTTTTAACAAATGTGAACGGTTGGCTTTTGTAGCACCCAAACCAAATGATTCACCATCTTTCATATTTGTCGATCTACCCCTACTATGCTTAAACTACCCCTACTTATCTCAATACTTCAAAGAAATCTTTCTTTTAAATCCTACCCCTAATTCTGAAAATAGCCCTTACTTCCAACAATTATCTTAATTTTTTAACTAGTGTGAAGGGTTGGTTTTTGCAGCACCCAATCCAAATGATTCTTTAACTTTTATATTTGTCGATCTATCCCTACTATGCTTAACCCACCCCAAATTTTTAATTCTACCCCTAATTCTCTAGATAGCCCTTCCTTCCAACAATTATGTCTATTTCTTTACTATTGTGAAGGATTGGCTTTTGCAGCACCCAATCCAAATAAATCATCATCTTCATATTCGTCAATCTACCCCTACTATGCTTAAACTACCACTACTTCTCTTTATACTTCAAAACAAAGCTTATTTTTGATCCTACCACTAATTCTCTAAATAGCCCTTACTACGAAAAACTACCCCTATTTTTAAATTTCTGTGAAGGGTTTGTTTTTGGAGCAAAAAATCCAAATGATTCCTCAACTTTCATATTTGTCGACCTACTCCTACTATGCTTAAACTACCACTACTTCTCTTAATACTTCAAAACAACCCTTATTTTTATTCCTACCCCTAATTCTCTAAATACCCCTTCATTCCAACAGTTATCTTTTATTTTTAACTACTGTGAAGGATCGGTTTTTGCATTACCCAATCCAAACGATTCAACATCTTTCATATTTGTCGATCTACCCCTACTATGCTTAAACTACCCCTACTTCTCTTAATACTTTAAAACAACGCTTCTTTTGAATCCTACCCCTAATTCCGGAAATAGCCCTTACTTCCAACAAATGCCCCTATTTTTTTACTTCTGTAAAGGGTTGTTTTTTGTAGCACCCAATTCAAATGATTCATCATTTTTCATATTTGCCGATCTACCCCTACTATGCTTAAACTACCCCAACTTCCCTTAATACTTCAAAACAACCCTTCTTTTTAATCCTAAACCTAATTCTCTAAATCGGCCTTACTTTCAACAATTAACCCTATTCTTTAACTTCTGTGAAGGATTGATTTTTGCAGCACCTAATCCAAATGATTCACCATCTTTCATATTTGTCGATCTACCCCTACTATGCTTAAACTATCCCGACTTCTCTTAATACATCAAAACAATCCTTCTTTTTAATCCTAATTCTAATTCTCTAAATAGCCCTTTCTTCCAACAATTACCCCAATTTTTTAACTTCTGTGAAGGGTTGGATTTTGCATCACCGAATCTAAACGATTCATCATCTTTCATATTTGTCGATCTACCCCTACTATGCTTAAACTACCTCTACTTCTCTTAATACTTCAAAGCAGTCCTTCTTTTTTATCCAACCTGTAATTCTCTAAATAGCCCTTACTTCCAACAATTACTCCTATTTTTCAACTTCTGTTAGGGGTTGGTTTTTGCATCACCCAATCTAAACGATTCATCACCTTTCGTATTTGTCGATCTAACCCTACTATGCTTTAACACCCAAACTTCCCTTAATACTTCAAACCAACCCTTCTTTTAAATCCTATCCCTAATTCTCTAAATTTCCCTAAGTTCCCAAAATTACCCATATTTTTTAACAACTGTGATGGGTTGGTTTTTGCATCACCCAATCCAAATGATTCAACATCTTTCATATTTGTCGATCTACCCCTACTAAGCTTAAACTACCCCTACTTTTCTTAATACTTCAAAACAATCCTTCTTTTAAATCCTCCCCCTAATTCCCAAAATAGCCCTCACTTCTAACAACTACCATTGTTTTTAATTTCTGTGAAGGGTTGGTTTTTGCAGCCCCCAATCCAAATGATTCATCGTATTTCACATTTGTCGATCTAACCCTACTATGCTCAAACTACCCTTGCTTATCTTAATACTTCAAAACAATCCGTATTTTAAATCCTACCCCTAATTCTCTAAATAGCCCTTACTTCCAACTATTACCTTTATTTTTTAACTACTGTGAAGGGTTGGTTTTTGCAGCACCCAATCCAAATGATTCACCATCTTTTATATTTGTCGATCTACCCCTGCTAGGCTTAAACCACACCAACTTCTCTTAATACTTCAAAACAACCCTTCTTTTTAATCCTACTCCTAATTCTCTAAATAGCACTTCCTTCCAACAATTTTGCCTATTTCTTTACTATTGTGAAGGATTTGGTTTTGCAGCATTTAGTCTAAACAATTCATCATCTTTCGTATTCATCGATCTACCCCTACTACGCTTAAACTACCCCTACTTCCCTTTATACTTCAAAAAAGCCCTTCATTTTGAACCTACCACTAATCCCCTAAATAGCCCTTACTTCCAACAATAACCCATATTTTTTAATTTCTATGAAGGGTTGGTTTTTGGAGCACCCAATCCAAATGATTCATCATCTTTCATATTTGTCGAACTAACCCTACTACGCTTAAACTACCCCGACTTCTCTTAATAGTTCAGAACAGTCCTTCTTTTTAATCCTAATTCTAATTCTCTAAATAGCCTTTTCTTACAACAATTACCCCTATTTTTTAACCTCTGTGAAGGGTTGGATTTTGAATCACCCAATCTTAACGATTCATCATCTTTCATATTTTTCTATCTACCCCTACTATGCTTAAACTACCACTACTTCCTTTAATACTTCAAAACAGTCCTTCTTTTTAGTCCTACCTCTAACTCTCTAAATAGCTCTTATTTCCAACAATTAACCCTATTTTTTAATTTTGGTGAAGGGTTGCTTTTTGCATCACCCAATCTAAACGATTCGTCATCTTTCATATTTGTCGGTCTACCCCTACTATGCTTAAACTACCCCTACTTCTCTTAGTACTTCAAAATAGCCCTTATTTTTAATCCTATCCCTAATTCTCGAAATAGCCCTTAGTTCCAATAGTTACACTTATTTTTTAACTTATGTTAACGGTTGGATTTTGCAGCACCTAATCCAAACGATTCATCAACTTTCATATTTGTCGATCTACCCCTACTATGCTTAAACTACCCCTACTTATCTTTATTCTTCAAAACAGTCCTTCTTTTAAATCCTACCCTTAATACTCTAAATAGCCATTACTTCCGACAATTACCCTTAGTTTTTAACTACTGTGAAGGGTTGGTTTTTATAGCACTCAATCCAAATGATTCATCATCTTTCGTATTTGTCGATCTACTCTACTATGCTTAAACTACCCCAACTTCCCTTAATACTTCAAAACAACACTTCTTTTTAATCCTAGCTGTTGGCTCGCTTTTTGACCAAGCCTCCAAGGATCATTCGCAAGAGGAAAACAGGAAACCACGATCCCCAAGAGTATGAAGGAATGGATCGCACTCCATCGTCTCGCCCACCATCGGATCGCGTACCATCGTCTCGCCCACTATTGGATCGCGTACCATCGTCTCGCCCCCATCTCATCAGCGAACGACGCATCCAGGCTATCCGATCCAAACTTATATTGTTACCCCGAGCGAACCGATCCGATCCCCTGGTGCATGGCGAACCCTCTGACCTGTTCAAGCACGAGCTAGTCTTCAGCGATCCGAATCGCACGGATCTGGCGACGCGTGTCCCTGACCGTCACTTGGACCGATTCTCCCCATCTGCACGATCCGATTTTCAAGCAGATCACGACACCTGTCAACAACGGCTAATTTGACTGTTTCTCCAATGGTGGCGATGCGATCCGATGCTCTCGGGATTCGTGCCACATGTCCACGATCCGCCTGACAAAATCAGCTATAAATAGCCCAGAGCTTGGAATTTTTTGGGATCTTTTTGGCAATATTGAGTACTGAATCTGCCATTGTTGTTAAACTACTGAAATATTGAGAGAAATCATTGTTGTACTAGCTTTTAAAGCATAATCAATAATATATAAAGTGGACGTAGGCTCATTAACGCCGAACCACTATAAATTCTGAGTGTTATTTTCTTTTTCCTTGTTCTTCATTTGAAATTCTCTACTGTTCATAATAATTTGGGTGTTAGTTCCAAATTTCGATCTAACATTTTTGGTGCTTTCACTGAGAAACTCAGTCCTAAAGATTCACTATTCGCTTCTTTGAGGATTCCAGCGATTCGGATATCATGGCTGGAAAAAGATCTAAAGCTTCGCAGACCAACGAAACGATTGAGGAGAGTGTGCACGAACTGGGCAATGAAGAAACTCTGGATCGCGGAGCGCAGGGGGCGAACCGATCCGACGAAGACACCACATTCCGAGTCGATGAGAACGAGACGATCCGTGCCACTGAAGGGGCTGTTACTCGATCCCGAGGTAACACCTCGCAGCCTCCGCGTACCACAACCACGAGTCGATCTTCGGGGGGCGCAGCGAATCGCCCTCCACGAACCGCAGCTATCCGAACTGATGGTCAGACTACAACTCGACCTGGAAAAGAACCTATGACCCACTCCTATCGTCCCGTAACCTCTGCTCGACCCGGTTCGAGCTCTTTGCGCATAAGAGAGAGTGATGATGACCACTATGATGCGGCTGCTCCTGTCACTGAGGGGGATCTCTCTCGCTTCGCCGAAATGTGGGAAAGGTTGTTTGATGAGTTGGCTGCCCAAAGGCAGGAAAGTTCCATCCTGCGGCAAAATTTGACGGCTATGGATAGAAGACTTGATGAGCTAGCAAGGCAAAGAGCATCACCGGTTCGTCCACTCACCCCAGTATATTCTTCTTCGTCTGAAGAATCGCCGAGACCTCCGCGGCGACCGTATGAGAGAGTCGAAAACATAGAACAGCTTCGGTTCGGAACCCTGCCCTCACAGGAAGAAGAAGAACTAGGGGCGGGGCCCCCAAACCGTAATGTGAATGGTCAAGCAACGACTCTCAGGACTCGAGATGTGAACAGTCCTGTGCATAACAGACCACCTCAGCCCCGTCGCCGCACGCATACTCATGATAACAGGGGGCAGCGAAGCCCTGTCCGAGCCCCGGATTTTGTGGCTGCTTCCCGAAGATAGATCAGAGAACCTCGTCGGGCCAGAGGCACTGACCATGAACCTCCTTTGACCAGTGCAAATGTTGCAGCCATGGTCCACCAGATTCTGGCCGACAGCCGCGGACAGCAGAATGAAGATTGGGGGATAGGCCGCAGTCATACTCCTTTTACTGACGATATTTTGGATGCGACTTTTCCAAGGTGTTTCAATATGCCACAAATGAACTGATATGCAGGAAGATCTGATCCTGTCCAACACCTAATGAGATACTCTTGGTCGATGACCGCTGCCGCCGCTTCTGACGCGGTTAAGTGTAAAGCGTTTCCCATATTCCTGGAGGACGTGGCTTTGTTATGGTTTACTCGCCTGCCGGCGAGATCGATTTCTAGCTTCAGGGAGCTGAGCGAGAAGTTCGTAGAATAATTCTGTATCTACGCACAGAAGACAAAAAGCGTGATCGATTTATTCCTTGTCAAACAGCGACCAGGCGAGAGTCTAAAGATGTACCTGGATCGTTTCAATTTGGCCGCCACTGAGGTTAAAGATCCTCATGAACTGACCATTGTCGCAGCACTGATTGACGGAGTAGATAAGGACACTGAATTCGGGAGGTACTTGGCAGGCAAACCGCCCCACACTAGAGAGTTATTCTACGAGAAAGCCAACGTACATCTACGCCGGGAAGAGGTATACGCAAACCGAAAGGTTAAAACAACTGATAAGGAGGAAATTCAGAGCAATGTCGCCATCAAACAGACTGGAGACAGCTCGGGGAAAGTTGAAGTTAACGTCGGAAATCAGAATCAGGGTGGTCGCCAGCCAGGTAACAACAATAACAATGGTAACGTCAACAACCGGAAGAGGGGCCGAGGGAACAACTCACAGAGAAGGACTCGTCCCAGATCCTTTGAAAGTTATACACCCATAAGTGATACTCTGGAAAATATCTTCATGGATGCATACGAAGTCCTCCAGAATAAGAGGCCACCTCCTAGAGAGTCGACAGAGAAAGAGCGTGAGACAGGGAAGTTTTGTCTCTTTCATCAAATCCATGGCCATTCGACGAATGAATGTCGTCACCTGAGGGATGTAGTCGAAAGGCTGCTTCGAGAAGGAAAGCTAGATGAATACAGAGTAACGCCCAGGGACAGGGGGCAAGCAGTGCAGGCCCCGAATCAGAATCAAAATCAACTTGCTGCTAGGCCGACTGCTCAGCAAAAAGGAAAGAATATTTTTATCAATACCGTGATCGGAGGACTTTATCTTGCTGGGCACAGTTCCAAAGCATTGGATCAATACGTCAACGCGGCCAAACAACACCTCGAGGTGGGGGAATGTAGCAACCCCGAGGACAGTATCTTGGTGAAGCAGCAGAAGATGATGACCGATGATGTTGTTTTCCGAGAACGAGAAAGCATCGGAGTCCATGCTCCAACTGAAGATCCACTTGTAATTACGATACCCATTGGGCCAGCCACTGTTCATAAGGTTCTGGTGGACAACGGGAGTTCCGTTAATATTCTTTTCAAAAAGGCCTTTGACCAGATGAATCTTGAAATAAAAGACTTGAAGCCCTGCCAAGGATGGATCCATGGATTCAACGGAGCATCCACCGCTCCGATGGGTTATGTAGAGTTGCCAGTTACACTTGGGGAAGGAGAACGCCAGAGAGTGAGAATCCTTCCCTTTGTGGTTTTGGATGTTGAATCGCCCTACAATGTCTTCTTGGGCCGACCGGCCCTCGCAAAGTTTAGAGCCTGTATAGCCCCCTGGTGCTTGTTATTGAAATTCCCCACAGAAGCTGGCATTGGTATCGTCAAAGGGGATCAAGTTGCTGCGCGAGCGTGTTATGTTGTCGAACTAAAGTTACTTCGCAATGGAGGGGGTATCGAAACTATAGGCACTTCTCCCCCTTCGAGGGCGGAGACCTTATAGCAACCAAAGAGGATAACCGTTGGAGAGTTGCCCAGAGAGATGCCCGAGGATATAGATCCCAGAGAGGATCAAGAACCCGGGGGAAGAATGGCGACTCCCAATGAGGAAACTGTGGATGTACCAATCGATGACAGTGACCCGGAGAAGGTCCATAAGATTGGATCCCAGTTAAGTCCGAATCTTGCTGAAGAATTGACGGATTTATTAAAGAAAAATTTGGATGTATTTGCTTGGACCCACACAGACATGTGCGGGATATCCCCATCAATCATGAGCCATTCTTTGAGCATTGACCCCAAACATCCTCCAGTAAAGCAAAAAAGGCGAATGCTGGGCCCAGAGAGGTCCGCAGCCTTGAAAGAAGAGGTTGGAAAGCTAAAGAGTAATGGATTTATCAGAGATTCGACCTACCCAGACTGGATTTCGAACACAGTCCTAGTAAAGAAGGCCAACGGGAAGTGGCGAACGTGTATCGACTTCTCGGATTTGAACAAAGCCTGTCCAAAAGATAGTTTCCCATTACCTCGGACTGACCAGTTGGTAGACTCAACGGCAGGTCACGAGCTTCTCTCATTTATGGATGCTTATTCAGGATACAACCAAATTCCGATGCATGTTCCAGATCAAGAGCACACTAGTTTTATCACCGATCTGGGATTATATTGTTATGTGGTAATGCCCTTTGGTTTAAAGAACGCAGGCACTACATATCAACGTTTGATCAACAGAATGTTTTATAACCAAATCGGGAAAACAATGGAAGTATACGTCGACGATATGTTGGTTAAGTCCAAGCAATCTTCTCAACATACTACTGACTTGGCGGAGATGTTCGGCATTCTTCGAAAGTATGGAATGAAACTCAATCCAACCAAATGTTCATTTCGGGTTGCTTCTGGAAAATTCTTGGGATTCATTGTCAGTTCCCGCGGTATCGAGATTAATCCAGACCAGATCGCGGCAATCAGAAACATTCAGGAACCTAGGCAAATTAGGGATGTGCAAAGCCTTGCCGGAAAAGTGGCCGCACTAAGCAGATTTATCTCCAGGCCTACGGATAAGTGCATCCCATTCTTCAAATTAATAAAGCGAGGAAAACGCCACTTTAAATGGACATCTGACTGCGTGGAAGCGTTTCAGAATTTGCTCAGGCACTTGGAGAAACCTCCGATTCTATCTAAACAAATAGATCACGAGGATTTATTCGTGTATTTGGCAGTGTCATCCCATGCAATCAGCTCAGCGTTGGTAAGGGAAGAGAATAAGGTCCAAAGACCTGTGTATTATGTGAGCAAAAAATTGACAGCAGCAGAGCGTAATTATCCACGGATAGAGAAGCTGGCGTATAGTTTACTGATTGCCTCCAGAAAACTTCGGCACTACTTTCAGGCACATCCTATCACCATATACACTGATCATCCACTCAAGCAAGTTTTACAGAGACCGGAGGCATCTGGAAGGTTACTCAAATGGAACAAAAAATTGACAGCAGCAGAGCGTAATTATCCACGGATAGAGAAGCTGGCGTATAGTTTACTGATTGCCTCCAGAAAACTTCGGCACTACTTTCAGGCACATCCTATCACCATATACACTGATCATCCACTCAAGCAAGTTTTACAGAGACCGGAGGCATCTGGAAGGTTACTCAAATGGAACATTGAGTTGAGTCAATTTGACTTGAACTTTCAGGCCAGGCGCTCAATTCGGGGGCAAGTGATAGCCGACTTCATAGCAGAGTTCACTGTTCCTGAAGAAGATGTAGCAAACGAAGAAGTGGAACCTTCAAAGTTACTTTTCGATCCTAATGCCTGGAGATTGTATACTGATGGCGCTAGGAACCACGAAAAATCCGGCGCTGGAATAGTGCTTGAAACCCCCGAGAAACGATTGATAACCTATGCAATCCGAATGGAGTTTCAGGCCACTAACAACGATTCCGAATATGAAGCTCTGATAGCCGGATTGAAGATTGCAAAGGAACTAGAAGTCACAAAGCTGAACATCTTCTGCGACTCCAAGTTAGTTGTGAATCAAGTCACTGGAAGATTCCAAGCTAAAAGTGCAAGATTGGTTCTATACTTAAAGAAAGTGAATGAACTGCTGAATGATTTTGATCACTACAGCATATCTCATATTCCGCGGTCAGAAAATCAGCAGGCAGACAAGTTGGCAAAGATGGCTAGTTCTAACGATCCTGAAGTGATTGGGCTAGCCCCCGTTGAAGTACTTCGGTCCCCCAGCATAGATCAGATGGAAATCGACCTAGTACTAGAGACGGAACCAGAAAGGGAGTCCTGGATGACCCCTATAAAGAATTTCCTAATGGATGGAACGCTTCCGACCAAGAAAAGCGAGAGGCTTAAAGTGATTCGTAAAGCCGCTCGATACGTTTTGCAAGGCGGAGTTCTTTACAGACAAGGGTTTTCAGTGCCCCTCCTTCGGTGTATGGCCCGCGATGACATTAAACGTGTGCTGCAAGAAGTCCACGAAGGCGAATGTGGCGACCACACTGGAGGACAAACTTTGGCAAAAAAGGTATTACGACATGGTTATTTCTGGCCTTCCATAAACAAGGACGCAGTAAGATATGCGCGACGATGTGGTGCGTGCCAGAAGTTTTCAAAGATACCTAGAGCGCCTCCAAGTCAGTTAAAAACAATGATGAGTCCATGGCCTTTCGCTATGTGGGGAATTGATATCATAGGAAGTCTCCCCATAGCAAGGGGCGGAGCAAAGTTCGCTATTGTGGCCGTAGATTATTTCACTAAGTGGGTCGAGGCAGAACCACTAACTACAATCACAACTAAACGAGTGATCAACTTCATCGTGAGAAACATCATCTGTCGATTTGGGATTCCAAAGATTGTGATAACAGACAATGAAACTCAGTTCGATAGTGCTGAATTCAGAAATTTCTGCCAAAGATACCACATCGAGAATCGGTACACCTCCGTGGCACACCCACAATCGAACGAGCAAGTCGAAGCGGCAAATAAAGTAATTAAGTCCATTCTGAAAAGAAGAATGAAGCGGGCTAGAGCCATGTGGGCTGATGAATTGCCCTTGGCACTATGGGCCTACAGGACAACATATAAATCAGCAACAGGACATACACCGTTCTCCCTTGCTTTTGGAACGGAAGCAGTCATCCCGGTTGAGATAAAAGTACCTTCTCATCGGGTGACTTATTATGATCCAATGACCAATAATGAATTGCTCCTTGAGTCCCTGGACATGATCGAAGAAAAGAGGGATGAAGCAGACCTGCGTGCCCTGAGATGCAAACAACAGGTCACCCGATATTACAACAAAAAGGTCCGAGCCCGAACCTGGGAACCCGGAGACTTGGTTCTGAAACGTGTCTTTCCACCCCGACTCATATGGGAGCGAAGTGGGAAGGACCGTACTCTATTCTGAGCAAGCTTGATAATGGAACCTTCAAGCTGGCAACCGTAGATGGAAAGGAAATCCCCAGAGCGTGGAATGCCCAACATTTACGGCCATATTTAACATGAGAGTTTCGAATTTATTCTTTTGCTTTGTTAAAAGCTATGTACAAGGCATGACTTGCCTAGAATAGTCTGATTCCTTAAAGCAAGAGATTATAAAGTGGACGTAGGTCACGATTCGATCGAACCACTATAAAAATACTGTGTGTCATTTGCCCTTATTGCATCTTTGTTTATTTGCCTGTTTATCTTTATGAGAATCAATGTGAATAATGCAGGTACCCGAAGTTCGGTGTCAACCGTTCCTCCCGTAGACTAATCGAAGGAACCCAAAGCTATAGCAAAGGCTCCAACTGCTTGTCCGTCTAGCTTTAATCCACATAGTATGGGTTAAAGTATACACCTAGGATGAATTTGATGAGAATGCATGATTGCAGACTGCTTGATCCGTGACTCTAACTCTCCAGAGTAGAGAGAGTATAAAAGCGTCTCCGATTGAGCGCTGAGAAATAGCTCCTTCCCTGCTGAAGGATCGGGGAGCGAATGAATCGCCGAGCGCAAAACTCTAACTCTCCATAGAGAGAGAGAGAGTATAAAAGCGTCTCCGATTGAGCGTTGAGAAAGAGCTCCTTTCCCGCTGAAGGATCGGGAAGCGAGTGAATCGCTGAGCTCGAACTCTATCTCTCCAGAGAGAGAGAGTATAAAGGCGTCTCCGATTGAGCGCTGAGAAATAGCTCCTTCCCCGCTGAAGGATCGGGGAGCGAATGAATCGCCGAGCGCAAAACTCTAACTCTCCAGAGAGAGAGAGAGAGTATAAAGGCGTCTCCGATTGAGCGCTGAGAAAGAGCTCCTTTCCCGCTGAAGGATCGGGAAGCGAGTGAATCGCTGAGCTCGAAATCTAACTCTCCAGAGAGAGAGAGAGTATAAAGGCTTCTCCGATTGAGCGCTGAGAAATAGCTCCTTCCCCGTTGAAGGATCGGGGAGCGAATGAATCGCCAAGCGCGAAACTCTAACTCTCCAGAGAGAGAGAGACAGTATAAAAGCGTCTCCGATTGAGCGCTGAGAAAGAACTTATTCCCTGCTAAAGGAACAAGGGCTGACTGAACTACTGCTATCCCATGAAATCTCCTATACCCCCATATTCAGAAATAGGGGGCAACTTGCCGACAGTACTAATCAATCCCTAGTACACCCCAGTCAGATGCTACGGTAACAAATGATTGGGGGGCACCAGGCACTCATATGCAAACACTAAACTTTGATACAACAGTGTAATATAGCATGAACATTCTTCTTCCTGTTGGTTGACTGATTTATAATTATTAATAGTTGGCTAATGACTAAACATGTAAAGTTTCTCTGAATACAGGTACACAATGATGCAAGGAGAGATAAACCCTTGTTTATATACTGCGAATCAACAAAGTGAAAAACAACCTAGAAACAAAAGTGAGGACCAGTCTCACAATTACACTTTCTGGCCAGTGGAAAACCTAAAGACAAAATATCAACAAACAACAAACATCCTATTTACGCTTTGACCTCTTTTCTTGCTTCTGCCTCTCCAGCCTCTCCTTGTCAGCTTCAGATGGATCCCCTTTCTTCCTCTTCCGCTTGTCTACAAGGGGAACATCCGACTCCTCTGAAGTCTCCTCTTCCACCTCTTTTCTCTTGCTTCTACTGGAGAGGGAAGCCGGGAAGTCATCGGGGTTTGCGAAGTGAAGCTGCCGGCTGATGGACTTAGGCTGGATTTTCACAATCATCCCAGTTTTGGGATCGAATTCTGCAAGAGGGACTACGTCCAAAGCCTCATCTCCCACTTTCTTTGAAGCCTACTCTTTCTCCTGTCTGGCTTTTCGGCTGGCCAAGGTTTCCTCGTCATCATCATCGGCCTTTTTCGCGCCGAAAGCGTCTTCTTCGTCATCTACATGGCGCCCATCCATGTCTCTTAAGGCTTCGATGGTCTCAGCATCTTTGGGCGCATCAGTGCTAGGTGTCAGGATGCTTTTTTCTACTGTTATGACCTCTGCCTGCTTTGGTACATCGATACCAGCACCTGGCAAGACAGCCTCCTTCTCCACCTCCTTTTCTTTTTCAGCACCCATGCCTACGGGCTTGCCACCTGTATTACGAGGAGCACATGTTACTAACTCAAGTGGTTGTTCCACCAAACGACGACAATTCGCAATTGCTTTGACAAATTGCAGGGAGAAAAGGGAGATACCTTCCGCAGACCCTCCTTCTTGGATTGTCGTAGGAGCTCCAACAATAGCGGGAGTTAAGCCCAAAGGGATTAGCGGATCGTCAGGATGGTACTCCTCAACTCCGGATGTTTTAGGCCCCGTGGCGGAACTGGAACCTTCATCAATTTTGCTTTTACCTTTGGCCAAGGTTTTCTCCTTCTCCTTCTCCGCCAGAATCAGGCGACGACCTTCTGCCAGGTCCTCAGGTTCATTGTCTCTTAGGATGCTCTTCATCAGTTCATCCTTATCGATTTCTTCGACTCCCAATCTATGCTTTTCACCCTCCACGATGGCATCCCATAAATTGGCCAAAGTAACATGGTAATCCGGGATCCACGAGATGTTGTGAGTCTTGAGAACCTGACCAAGGAAATCGAAAATCATCTCCTCAAACCCCTCGATTTCTTTCTCTCTTTCGAGGAGCTTGTTGTTAGAAGCAGTGGCCAACTCGAGGGCACTTTCAACGTTCTTTTCGGCTAGGGCTGCCCTCCTTTCCGCATCTGAGACCTGGTCGTTCAAAATCACCTTTTCCTCTTTTGCCAGAGCTAAACTTTCTTTTAAACTCGCTTTTTCCGCCTCCTAAGCAGCCTTTTCAGCTTCAAAATGACCTTGTGCTGTTTTCAACTCGATATTGGCCATTTTGAGATCTTCAACCTCCTTCTTTAAAGCCATTTTTTCTTGGCTATTGGAGTCCAGTTCTGAATGAAAGCGCTGCTTGGCATTCTCTAATTCAGTCTTATAATTTTCAACATCCCTCCGTGCTAAAGCAAGCTGGGACTGAGCATCTTCCAGGTCCTTTTCCAATTTTGTCCTAGCCCTTTCGTTATTTTCAAGTTTTGCTTTAGACCTGTGTGCTTCTACTTCGAGTTTTCGGATGACTTCCGAAAGGTTAACTTCGTGCTTTTTCATCATCTCATATTGCCTGGCTGCGTGCTGGATGTGCCCGATAACTTCATCATCCCAATTTTTAGGGACCGGTTCCAAGGCAGGAACAAAGACCATCCTGTCGAAGAACATGCCTGGAAATTGTTCCCGCAGCTTTTCCAGCCTACCTTGGATCTCGAGACCATGGACGTAATCCCGTGATCCGGGGGCAGCTAACTCTGGTTGGGTGGTGGGGATAATGTCACTTCTCTCCTTCTCAGTTTCTTTGGATGAATCTTTGTCCCTATCTTTGGATTCGTGAGGCCTTTTGGACGACCGACCGTGGGAAGGTGCACTCTTTGGAGGAGTCAACTCTTTTGGAAGTTTCTTTCCCCAGGTCGGAATTGTCGGATGACTCGAAGGCCTGGTAGAGGTTGATTTGGGTGGAGATCGAGGTTGTGAGGAACTCGGCCTATGAGGAGGACCGCGAGGGCGCTCAGTATCCGGGCGAAGGCTGGGTGTGCCCTCGCGGAGAGAACGATACGAATAAGATTTCATGCGGGACATTGTTCCTGCAAAAAAGAAAAGAGTATATTAAAACTTTGAATACCCGCGAAGTTAGAGTGCAGGGTCAGACAGTGTGTGTGATGTGTGCATCCCATATAATTCCCCCTAACAGACCCGGGCCTGAAGACAGGCTCGTCTGACCAGTTTCTCGTCCTCTAGTTGAAGCGATCGCCTCTTCAGAAGCAGGGAAGAAAGGCCCCTCTCCGAAGTCTTTCTCCGTATATACATCATCGGGTAGAGGGATATTATTCAGCTCGTCAAATAATTGCTCTTCTGTCAAATCGTTGGCAGCAACAGTTTCTATTGGAGCAGAGATAGGAATTTCCTTCGATATGACACTGTGGGCCTCATCCCCTCTGTATATGTTCAAGTCTTCATCGTCTTGGATAACTATCGGAGAAGGACTCTTGTGAAACTTAGTTGTTTCAGCCGCTTGCGAAGTTCCCTCTCCTTCCGTTGGGGGCACATACTTATAAGGTTTGCCGCTAGTCCCGAGTCCAAATCTTCTGTCTAGAAGACGATGCTTGCGAAGGTTATCATCAGTAATGCATTTTTTGATTCTCAGAAAGTCGGATCTGCTCTGTGAAAGAATGGATAATCGATGGTTATATAACGGACCCTCCGTTTTCGGGAAGATATGAACTGTTTAAGACAAAGGAAAAGGCGAAAAAATGTTAATACTTAGACTCCTTGAGCAAGATGTTCGATTAGGAGATCGAAGTTTACTTGATTTGAGCCATCTTCGTGAGCATCCGGCCTATTTCCTTATATAAAACCAATCAGATTTAGGATCTCCTATATTGCTATACCCATCATACAGAATCTTTCTGTTCGCCACCGATTCGAAGAAAGAAAAGTTTGGAGTTGCCGAAGAACGGTGCTTGAAAAGAAAGAAGAATACCAGATCTCTGAATTTAAGTTTGGCATGCAGGATCTCCGCATATGCAACATATAGTGAGTATAGAGATGCGTAGGCGTTTGGATGATGCTGCATCGGAGCAATGCCTAGTCGTCTTAAAGTTTCGATGGCAATCGGGGGAAACAGAGGGATAGCTCCTACTAGACACATTGTTCGACTAATCGCCATATACCCTTCCGGTGCTAGGTGGGGTCTATCTTCGCTTCTAGGCGTCAAGACATCGTCCCAAGGAATGCCGTTTCTTAAGCAGATTCTTTTAAGTTTTATCTCGTCAAGCTTGGATGCTAAAGAATCAGAAAATTTATCTATCGCGAGTGCGCCCGGGATCTCGTCAGGAGCTCGCTCATCAATCTCAGAATCGTTGCTGGATGAAGTACTCTCCGTCGGATCTGATTCTGTGGCTTCGTACTCAGACCCAGAATCTTCACCTCCCGGATTGATTGGAGGAATTTCAGGATTGTACTGTTCAGGAGTCTCGGATTTCGCTTTTGCTACAGATCTTGAAGAAGATTGATCATTCGACATTGCTGCTAGGACGAGAAAACATGACCAATGAGATTAACACTACCCGTCCCCCGTGTGTGCAAGTGCTGGTGTGTGTACTCGTGTGTGCATCTAAAATGAAGCGTGAAAGTAATCAAGATCATCAAAGCATTAATCGTCGTATGCCGTCAAATTATGAGGTCGTTTAGTCCAGAAAGTCCAACGTCAAGGCTCTATCCTAACTGTTCAGAGTTTTATAGTGACAAGGCATTGATTAAATTCTGAAATTTCTTCGTATCGTCAGCTATGAGTCGGATCGCGAAGCAGAGGGATCGCCCCTTTCGGATCGCAGGGCGGGGGAATCGCCCCCATCGAATTGCCGGGCGAAGGGATCGCTCCTTCACGAACCGTTGCGACCCCCACGATACGTCCCTTTGCTGCCACCTCAATCTTTCGTCTCGCCACTCGCTTTCGTCTTCTATCCTTGACCACGATCCGAGTCGGCTTTCCTTCTCATTCTGCCTCCTTCGTTTTCCTCCTCTCCTTCCCATCCTCGAATTCCGAGCTCTACGCCCGATGGCCATGGCAACTTGGTGATTTCTTCAGAAAATTGCGGATTTCCACCGTTTCTTCCTCGAATCAGTCATACAAATTCAGGAAAGTGCTGCGTTTACAAATGAGAATGTTTTCTATGAAGTTACCTTTCTAAAAATTGAGAGAATGCTCGGATTTTTTAAGGTTTGGAAAATTTGGTTTCGTTCTTCGATAACGCGAGACGATTCGGCAAAGAGAAAGAAGAAGGGGAATGAAGAGGAAAGGTTCGACTTATATAGGCAAAGAGGGCGACCGTTTGTCTCCCTTTATTTGTCTTATTCGGTCCATGAAACATCATGTAGGCCACGATCCAAAGCTTGTATCGCATAGAAGCCCACGGACCGCCTCAAACGATGGCCCACCAAACTCAAAGCCCGACACGACTCGAAGGACAGTCCGCCTCGTTTCGCACAAAGGCCTAGATACTCAGCTCGAGACGAGCACGTGACCACTCGGACCGTGGCGCTCTATGGCGATCGATTCATGCATGCGTTGATTTGAACCAATGCGACTGTTGATTTACGTCCCTTCAAGAAAAGGTATATTAGAATCTTCGAAGCATGTTCCATCATCGATAAAACATACTTCGAGGGTGCAAAATGTTGGCTCGCTTTTTGACCAAGCCACCCAGGATTATTCGCAAGAGGAAAACAGGAAACCACGTTCCCTAAGAATATGAAGGAATGGATCGCACTCCATCATCTCGCGCACCATCGGATCGCGTACCATCGTCTCGCCCACTATTGGATCGCGTACCATCGTCTCGCCCCCATCTCATCAGCGAACGACGCATCCAGCCGATCCGATCCAGACTTATATTGTTACCCCGAGCGAACCGATCCGATCCCCTGGTGCATGGCGAAGCCTATGACCTGTTCAAGAACGAGCTAGTCTTCAGCGATCCGAATCGCACGGATCTGGCGACGCGTATCCCTAACCGTCACTTGGACCGATTCTCCCCATCTGCACGATCCGATTTTCAAGCAGATCACGACACCTGTCCACAACGGCTAATTTGACTGTTTCTCCAGTGGTGGCGATGCGATCTGATGCTCTCGGGATTCGTGCCACGTGTCCACGATCCGCCTGACAAAATCAGCTATAAATAGCCCAGAGCTTGGCATTTTTCGGGATCTTTTTGGCAATATTGAGTACTGAATCCGCCGTTGTTGTCAAACTACTAAAATATTGAGAGAAATCATTGTTGTACTAGCTTTTAAAGCATAATCAATAATATATAAAGTGGACGTAGGCTCATTAACGCCGAACCACTATAAATTTTGAGTGTTATTTTCTTTTTCCTTGTTCTTCATTTGAAATTCTCTACTGTTCATAATAATTTGGGTGTTAGGTCCAAATTTCGATCTAACACTAACCCTAGTTCTCTAAATAGCCCTTCCTTCCAACAATCACCCCTACTTTTTTACTATTGTGAAGGATTTGTTTTTGCAGCACCAAATCCAAACAAATCATCATCTTTCGTATTCGTCGAACTACCCCTCCCATGCTTAAACTACCCCTACTTCTCTTCATACATCAAAACAACCCTACTTTTGGATCCTACCACTAATTCCCTAAATAGCCCCTACCTCCAATATCTACCCCTATTTTTTAATTTCTGTGCAGGGTTGGTTTTTGGAGCACCCAATCCAAATGAATCATCATCTTTCATATTTGTCGATCTACCCCTACTTATCCTAATACTTCAAAACAACCCTTATTTTAATCCAACCCGTATTTCTCTAAATACCATTCTTTCAAACAATTACCCTTACTTTTTAACAACTGTGAAGGATTGGTTTTTGCAGCACCCAATCCAAATGATTCGTCATCTTTCATACTTGTCGATCTACCCTTACTATGCTTAAACAACTCCTGCTTCTCTAAATACTTCAAAACAACACTTCTTTTTAGTCCTATCCAGAATTCTCTAAATAGCCCTTAATTCCAACAATTACCCCTATTTTTTAACTTCTGTGAAGGGTTGGGTTTTATAGCACCCAATCCAAATTATTCATCATCTTTCATATTTGTCGATCTACCCCTACGATGCTTAAATCACCCACACTTATCTTAATACTTCAAAATAGTCCTTCTTTTTATTCCTACCCCTAATTCTCTAAACAGGCCATACTTCCAACAATTATCCCTATTTTTAACTTCTGTAAAGGGTTGGTTTTTGCAGCACCCAATCCAAACGAATCATCATCTTTCATACTTGTCGGTCTACCCCTACTATGCTTAAACTACCCCTACTTCTCTTAATATTTCAAAACAGTCCTTCTTTTTAATCCTACCTTTAATTCTCTAAATAGCCTTTATTTCCAACAATTACCCCTATTTTTTAACTTTTGTGAAGGGTTGGTTTTTGCAGCACCCAATCTAAAAGATTCATCATCTTTCATATTTGTCGGTCTACCCCTACTATGCTTAAACTACCCCTACTTCTCTTAATACTTCAAAATAGCCCTTCTTTTTAATCCTATCCCTAAGTCTCTAAATAGCCCTTACTTCCAACAATTACCCCTATTTTTTAACTTCTGTGAAGGGTTGGTTTTTGCAGCACCCAATCCAAATGAATCATCATCTTTCATATTTGTCGATCTGCCCCTATGATGCTTAAACTACCCACACTTATCTTAATTCTTCAAAACAGTCCTTCTTTTAAATCCTACCCCTAATTCTCTAAATAGGCCATACATCCAACAATTATCCCTATTTTTTAACTTCTGTGAAGGGTTGGTTTTTGCAGCACCCAATCCAAATGAGTCATCATCTTTCATGTTTGTCGATCTACCCCTACTCTGCTAAAACTACCCATACTTATCTTAATACTTCTAAAAAGTCCATCTATTAAGTCCTACCCCTAATTCTTTGAATAGGAATTACTTCCAACAATTACCCCTATTTTTTAACTTCTACGATGGGTTGGCGTTTGCAGCTCCCAATCCAAATGATTCATCATCTTTCATATTTGTCGATCTACCCCTACTATGCTTAAACTACCCCTACTTCACTTAATACTTCAAAACAGTCCTTCTTTTTAATCCTACCTGTAATTCTCTAAATAGACCTTACTTCCAATAATTACCCCTATTTTTTAACTTCTGTGAGGGGTTGGTTTTTGCATCATCCAATCTAAACGATTCACATCATTCGTATTTGTCAATCTACCCCCACTATGCTTAAACTACCCCAACTTCCCTTAATACTTCAAAACAGATCTTCTTTTAAATCCTATCCCTAATTCTCTAAATAGACCTTAGTTCCAAAAATTACCCTAATTTTTTAACAACTGTGAAGGGTTGGTTTTTGCTGCACCCAAACCAAATGATTCACCATCTTTCATGTTTGTCGATCTACCCAGACTATGCTTAAACTACCCCTACTTATCTCAATACTTCAAAGCAATCATTCTTTTAAATCCTACCCCTAATTCTGAAAAAACCAATCCTTCACAATTATCTTTATTTTTTAACTAGTGTGAAGGGTTGGTTTTTGCAGCACCAAATCCAAACGATTCATCAACATTTATATTTGTCGATCTATCCCTACTATGCTTAAACCACCCCATCTTTTTAATCCTACCCCTAATTACCTAGATAGCCATTCCTTCCAACAATTATTTCTATTTCTTTACTATTGTGAAGGATTGGTTTTTGCAGCACCTAATCCAAACAATTTATCATCTTTCGTATTCATTGATCTACCCCTACTATGCTTAAACTACCCCTACTTCTCTTTATACTTCAAAACAACCCTTCATTTTGAACCTACCACTAATCCCCTAAATAGCCCTTACTTCCAACAATCACCCCTATTTTTTAATTTCTTTGAAGGGTTGGTTTTTTTAGCACCCAATCAAAATGATTCATCGTCTTTCATATTTGTCGATCTACCCTTACTATGCCTAAACTACCACTACTTCTCCTAATACTTCAAAAAAACCCTTATTTTTAATCCTAACCCTAATTCTTTAAATAGCCCTTCTTTCCAATAAATACACCTACTTTTTAACTACTTTGAAGGATTGGTTTTTGCAGCAACCAATCCAAACAATTCATCATCATTCATATTTGTCGATCTACCCCTACTATGCATAAACTACGCCTACTTCTCTTAATACTTCAAAATAGCCCTTCTTTTTAATCGAACCCTAATTCTCTAAATAGCCCTTCCTTCATACAATTACCTCTATTTTTTTGCTATTGTAAAGGATTGGTTTTTGCAGCAACCAATCCAAACAATTCATCATCTTTCATATTCGTCGATCTACCCCTACTATGCTTCAACTACCACTACTTCTCTTTATACTTCAAAACAACGCTTCTTTTTTATCCTACCACCAATTCTCTAAATAGCCCTTACTTCGAACAATCCAAACAATCCAAATGATTCATCATCTTTCATATTTGTCGATCTACTGCTACTATGCTTAAACTACCACTACTTCTCTTAATACTTCAAAACAACCCTAATTTTTAATCCTACCCCTAATTTTCTAAATACCCCTTCTTTCTGACAATTACCTCTACTTTCTAACTACTGTGACGGATCGGTTTTTGCAGCACCCAATCCAAACGATTCATCATCTTTCATATTTGTCGATCTACCCCTACTATGCTTAAACTACCCCTACTCTTAATACTTCAAATCAACTCTTCTTTTTAATCCTATCCCTAATTCCCTAAATAGCCCTTACTTCCAACG
The DNA here is from genome assembly GCA_030737875.1 of Allium sativum. Lineage (NCBI taxonomy): Eukaryota > Viridiplantae > Streptophyta > Magnoliopsida > Asparagales > Amaryllidaceae > Allium > Allium sativum. The sequence continues at coordinate 268,234,572 of CM060924.1, forward strand.
GTTGCCCCTATTTTTTTACTTTTGTGAAGGGTTGGTTTTTGTAGCACCGAATCCAAATGATTCATCATTCTTCATATTTGTCGATCTACCCCTACTATGCTTAAACAACTCCAACTTCCTTTAATACTTCAAAACAGCCTTTCTTTTTAATCCTAACCCTAATTCTGTAAATAGGCCTTACTTCCAACAATAACCCCTATTTTTTAACTTCTGTAAAGGGTTGGTTTTTGCAGCACCCAATCCAAATGATTCATCATCTTTCATATTTGTCGATCTAACCCTACTATGCTTAAACTACCTCTACTTCTCTTAATAATTCAAAGCAGTCCTTCTTTTTAATCCTACCTGCAATTATCTAAATAGCCCTTACTTCCGACAATTACCCTTATTTTTCAACTTCTGTGAGGGGTTAGTTTTTGCATCACCCAATCTAAATGATTCAACATCTTTAGTATTTGTCGATCTACCCCTACTATGCTTATACACCCAAACTTCCCTTAATACTTCAAAACAGCCTTTTAAATCATATCCCTAATTCTCTAAATTTCCCTTAGTTCCAAAAATTACCCTTATTTTTTAAGAACTGTGAAGGGTTGGTTTTTGCATCAACCAATCCCAAAGATTCAACATCTTCCATATTTGTCGATCTACCCCTACTATGCTTAAACTACCCCTACTTTTCTTAATACTTCAAAACAATCCTTCTTTTAAATCCTCCCCCTAATTCTCTAAATAGCCTTACTTCTAAAAACTAACACTATTTTTTAATTTCTGTGAAGGGTTGGTTTTTGCAGCACCCAATCCAAATGATTCATCGTATTTCATATTTGTCGATCTAACCCTACCATGCTCAAACTACCCTAGCTTATCTTAATACTTCAAAACAGTCCTTCTTTTAAATCATACCCCTAATTCTCTAAATAGCCCTTACTTCCAACAATTACCTTTATTTTTTAACTAGTGTGAATGGTTGGTTTTTGCAGCACCCAATCCAAATGATTCATCATCTTTTATATTTGTCGATCTACCCCTGTTATGCTTAAACCACACCAACTTCTCTTAATACTTCAAAACGGCCCTTCTTTTCAATCATACTCCTAATTCTCTAAATAGCCCTTCCTTCCAACAATTATGCCTATTTCTTTACTATTGTGAAGGATTGGTTTTTGCAGTACCTAATCCAAATAATTCATCATCTTTCGTATTCATCGATCTACCTCTACTATACTTAAACTACCCCTACTTCCCTTTATACTTCAAAAAATCCCTTCATTTTGAATCTATCACTAATCCCCTAAATAGCCCTTACTTCCAACAATTACCCCTATTTTTTAATTTCTGTGAAGGATTGGTTTTTGGAGCACCCAATCCAAATGATTCATCATCTTTCATATTTGTCGATCTACACCTACTAAGCTTAAACTAACACTACTTCTCCTAATACTTCAAAACAGACCTTATTTTTAATCCTACCCCTAATTCTTTAAATAGCCCATATTTCTGACAATTACCCCTACTTTTTAACTACTGTGGGGGATTGGTTTTTTCAGCAACCAATCCAAACGATTCATCATCTTTCATATTTGTCGATCTACCCGTACTATGCTTAAACTATCCCTACTTCTCTTAATACTTCAAAATAGCCCTTCTTTTTAATCCAACCCTAATTCTCTAAATAGCCCTTCCTTCCTACAATTACCTCTTTTTTTTGCTATTGTGAAGGATTAGTTTTTGCAGCACCCAATCCAAACAAATCATCATCTTTCATATTCGTCAATCTACCCCTACTATGCTTAAACTACCACAACTTCTCTTTATACTTCAAAACAACGCTTAATTTTGATCCTACCACTAATTCTCTAAATAGCCCTTACTACGAACAACTACCCCTATTTTATAATTTCTGTGAAGGGTTGGTTTTTGGAGCAAAAAATTCAAATGATTCCTCATCTTTCATATTTGTCGATCTACTCCTACTATGCTTAAACTACCACTACTTCACTTAATACTTCAAAACAACCCTTATTTTTATTCCTACCCCTAATTCTCTAAATACCCCTTCATTCCAACAATTACCTCTACTTTTTAACTACCGTGAAGGATGCAGCACCCAATCCAAACGATTCATCATCTTTCATATTTGTCGATCTACCCCTGCTATGCTTAAACTACACCTACTTCTCTTAATACTTAAAACAACGCTTCTTTTAAATCCTATCCCTAATTCCCTAAATAGGCCTTACTTTCAACAATTAGCCCTATTTTTTTACTTCTGTGAAGGGTTGGTTTTGGTAGCACCCAATCCAAATGATTCATCATTTTTCATATTTGCCGATCTACCCTTACTATGCTTAAACTACCCCAACTTCCTTTAATACTTCAAAACAACCCTTCTTTTTAATCCTAAACCTAATTCTCTAAATAGGCCTTACTTTCAACAATTACACCTATTTTTTAACTTCTGTGAAGGGTTGATTTTTGCAGCACCCAATCCAAATGATTCATCATCTTTCATATTTGTCGATCTACCCTTATGCTTAAACTATCCTGACTTCTCTTAATACATCAAAACAATCCATCTTTTTCATCCTAATTCTAATTCGGTAAATATCCCTTTCTTCCAACAATTACCCCTATTTTTAAACTTCTGTGAAGGGTTGGATTTTGCATCACCCAATCTAAACGAGTCATCATCTTTCATATTTGTCGATCTACCCCTACTATGCTTAAACTAACTCTACTTCTCTTAATACTTCAAAGCAGTCCTTCTTTTTAATCCTACCTGTAATTCTCTAAATAGCCCTTACTTCCAACAATTACCCCTATTTTTCAACTTCTGTAAGGTGTTGGTTTTGGCATCACCCAATCTAAACGATTCATCATCTTTCGTATTTGTCGATCTAACCCTACTATGCTTAAACACCCAAACTTCCCTTAATACTTCAAAACAGACCTTCTTTTAAATCCTATCCCTAATTCACTAAATTGCCCTTAGTTCTAAAAATTACCCTTACTTTTTAACAACTGTGAAGGGTTGGTTTTTGCATCACCCAATCCAAATGATTCAACATCTTCCATATTTGTCGATCTACCCCTACTATGCTTAAACTACCCCTACTTTTCTTAATACTTCAAAACAATCCTTCTTTTAAATCCTCCCCCTAATTCTCTAAATAGCCCTTACTTCTAACAACTACCCCTATTTTTAATTTCTGTGAAGGGTTGGTTTTTGCAGCACCCAATCCAAATGATTCATCGTATTTCATATTTGTCGATCTAACCCTACTATGCTCAAACTACCCTTGCTTATCTTAACACTTCAAAACAATCCTTCTTTTAAATCCTACCCCTAATTCTCTAAATAGCCCTCACTTCCAACAATTACCTTTATTTTTTAACTAGTGTGATGGGTTGGTTTTTGCAGCACCCAATCCAAATGATTCATCATCTTTTATATTGGTCGATCTACCCCTGCTAGGCTTAAACCACACCAACTTCTCTTAAAACTTCAAAACGACCCTTCTTTTTAATCCTACTCCTAATTCTCTAAATAGCCCTTCCTTCCAACAATTATGCCTATTTCTTTACTATTGTGAAGGATTGGTTTTTGCAGCATTTAATCTAAACAATTCATCATCTTTCGTATTCATCGATCTACCCCTACTATGCTTAAACTACCCCTACTTCCCTTTATACTTCCAAAAAACCCTTCATTTTAAACCTACCACTAATCCACTAAACAGCCCTTGCTTCCAACAATAACCCCTATTTTTTAATTTCTGTGAAGGGTTGGTTTTTGGAGCACCCAATCCAAATGATTCATCGTCTTTCATATTTGTCGATCTACCCCTACCATGCTTAAACTAACGCTACGTCTCCTAATACTACAAAACAACCCTTATTTTTAATCCTACCCCTAATTCTTTAAATAGCCCTTCTTTCCGACAATTACCCTACTTTTTAACTACCGTGAAGGATTGGTTTTTGCAGCAACCAATCCAAACGATTCATCATCTTTCATATTTGTCGATCTACCCCTACTATGCTTAAACTACCACTACTTCTCTTTATACTTCAAAACAACGCTTCCTTTCGATCCTAACACTAATTCCCTAAATAGCCCTTACTTCGAACAATTACCTCTATTTTTTAATTTCTTTGAAAGGTTGGTTTTTGGAGGATAAAATCCAAATGATTCCTCATCTTTCATATTTGTCGATGTACTCCTACTATGCTTAAACTACCACTAATTCTCTTAATACTTTAAAACAACCCTTATTTTTAATCCTACCCCTAATTCTCTAAATACCCCTTCATTCCAACAATCACCTCTACTTTTTAACTACTGTGAAGGATCGGTTTTTGCAGCACCCAATCCAAACGATTCATCATCTTTCATATTTGCCGATCTACCCCTACTATACTTAAACTACCCCTACTTCTCTTAATGCTTCAAAACAACTCTTCTTTTAAATCCTATCCCTAATTCCTTAAATAGCCCTTACTTCCAACAATTGCCCCTATTTTTTTACTTCTGTGAAGGGTTGGTTTTTGTAGATTCCAATCCAAATGATTCATTATTTTTCATATTTGCCGATCTACCCCTACTATGCTTAAACTACCCCAACTTCCATTAATAATTCAAAATAACCCTTCTTTTTAATTCTAACCCTAATTCTCTAAATAGGCCTTACTTTCAACAATTACTGTAACAACCCGTATTTTTGAATAACATGTTATAACATAAATCGAGGCAGAATTAAACTGTAAAATTTGAATCAAGGGAAACGAGCTGTGCCATTGCGTTCGTTGCGGAAAAATTCGCGAAATAGAGTCTGAGTTTTCGAAAATCGGAGTCCGTATGACCAAGATATGGCCTCGCGAAGTTTGACAAAAAATTCAAATTCAAAACAGATTCAAATTTCAGAAAATCAGAAGTGGCGGGAATATTCCCGCCAGACCCAGGGGGGTCGACTGGGGAGTCGACCTCCCCCCAGGTCGACTAGGGAGTCGACCCCAGGGTCGACCTGGGTGTCGACCTGCCTGGTCGGCCCAGGCAACCTGGTGCACCCACTTTGGCTGTTTTGACCTGTTTTGGAGGCTTGTGACGGGATTTGATGGCTTGGATTGAATCTAGGGTTAATCCTATAGCTAATATTACCCTAATCTTCTATAAAAAGGACCTAACACCTAGCCTAAATCACCATTATTCAATCCTACAACTAAACTATGCCAAAATTGTTCCTCTCATGGCCTCCACCCTCATGCTAAAATTCCTAAGTTTATTTCTATGAGAGATTGTGAGTTCATACAAGTGTTTTCAAGCTTGTATGAATGTTCTTAGCTTGCATTCAAGTCAAGTTTCAACATTTCTATTTCAAAGCAAGGATTTTTATCGATTTGGCTCAAGTGTTTAATTTGGGGCTGTCATATTTGGGTCTTTTTGGTGATTGCATAAGGGCTTCGTCTCAATCTTTTAATAAATATTCATTTGTGTCTTCATAGCATTGTAAGCCCTTTTCTACTTTCATTTCTTGAACTCTAAAGTTAAATGAATGATGCAAGTTTGGGGTTGATCATTATGATATGCAAGTTTGGTTGATCATCATGATATGCAAGTTTGGTTGATCATTATATGCAAGTTTGGTTGATCATTATGATATGCAAGTTTGGTTGATCATCATGATATGCAAGTTTGGTTGATCATTATATGCAAGTTTGGTTGATCATTATGATATGCAAGTTGGTTGATCATTATGCAAGTTGACACATGTTGCTATGTTATGCAAGTTTGGGTTGATCATGTTATCATGTTATGCAAGTTTGGGTTGATCATGTTATCATGTTATGCAAGTAAAACTTGAGTTTGTGAGCTTAAAGCTTCAAGCTTTATGTTAAAGGTTGCATTTTGGCAACATAGAAGTTATCAGATCCCTTATGATAACTTGCATGTGAGGGTAAATGCGAACTTCTAGCAACTTCTACATGTCATTTATCACCACGTATCACTTATATGCTAAGTTTGGTTTTATGCATGCTTTTGAAGCCTAATAATGTAATATGCAAGTATATGAACATTTGTACATTTCATATGCCACCATGTTAAACTTGTGGCTTCAACACCTTTTTGTCAAGATTATGCCAAGTTCCCTATTTTATCCTTTATGCGTTGTTGCGATTATGTAAACGATGGGATTACGTTGGGGTTGGGTAACATTATGACAAGAACATGGTTTTTATAACATGACGTGATATGTAGTTATGTTTTGGAAACATAATGGACATGACACTTAGAAAAGATGAGTGTGGCCAACTCGAGTTTGGGTTGAGTTTGTAGCATAAATCTACCCGGACACGCCCGGCTTAACTAGTGGCTACAAACAATAGGATCCAATGTGAGAAGTTGGTCATGTTGTGCTCGAACCCGAGGTTAGACCTAGTTGTGGTGTAAAGCTACCCGGACCCGCCTGGCTTAACTAGTAACCACAACAAAGGCAAATGTGGGACGTTAAAGCGCATTAAGTTAATTAATGCCTCCTAATTAGGGTTAAGTCATGGTCCACTTAATACTTAACCAATTTGGACTTGATGGGTTAATCGGGGTTAAGTCAGGAACCTTGGGTACGCTTAACCAATTTAATCCACGTTTGGATCGGGTTAACCACATTTAACACGTTAAGAAACCCTAGTTGCATGGTCCTTTTCAGCAGTAACCTTCTAGATAGTATCATAAGACCCTAGGACTAGGCTAGGGTGGGGCACGATTACTGGGCTGATTGTAAGAGACCAAAAGAGACGGCTGAATGATGCACCGGTTGTTCATGAGGACCATGGTCGTGCACATTAAGTCCGGAGTTGAACACGGGGGCCGGTAGGTTTAGACCGTGCATCCTAGAATGGTGTCTGAGGGTTACACCGTAGGGCCTGATACACCCTAGGGGTGGACCCTGCACAGTCAACTACATTACATGATTAAGCCGTATGACACCGATACACGACGAGTTAAGCTTATAGGGGGCCGATCGACTTGAACGTGTAGTTGGACCGTGATTTAGGTCACCTCATGATATTGGGCCAAGCTTGGGCCAAGGGATCAATTCTTGTTTTTACTTGAAATGTTGGAATGTTAGTACAGTCGTGGTGCAAAACTTAACCTTGATTATGCGATGACACCTTTACCTATCTTTTAAGTTATTCATCATGCCAGTATGTTGTTATCCTTATGTTCATCTCAGCTTCTCATGCCAGTTAGCTTTACTAGTTCATGGACAGATAGTAGTAGGGCTTACCAGTCTTTTTGACTGACCTGTTTTCTTTCGCCTCTTTTCTTCCGTTCCCCCCCCAGGTCCTCAGGGTAGGAACATTGGAGCTTAGCTTGGATCTTTACAGCTTGCTTACTGGATTTGCTCATGTACGGTTTTGGACATTGAGCTAGCTATGGTTTATTACTTAACTTTGGGGATAGTACTTTATGTACTTCAGTTTTTCAGTTTATGTTTTTCTCTAGACTTTGTTTGTTGGAAAATAATGATCAAGTACTTTGTTGTAACATGACTATGGTTTTGAAATGCTAAGTTTTATCCGCTGCTTTACTACTATGTTTTACTTACATGTTCTGTCTTGTGATATCTGTATGCATGTTTACCTCGTTTAAACGCCCCTCCAAAGCCAATGTACTTGCAAGAGTTACCTTGGCGGGGGTGGGGTGTTACATTTGGTATCAGAGCATAAGGTTTACAAGATTTGGACAAAAGGTTTTTAAAACTTAACTTTTGAAAAACTATTTTCAAAACCAATTAAGTATTTTCCAAGAAAATTCTAGTTATTTTAAAAAGGCTATTCCCCAAAAGCCATAGCACTATCCTTCGTTTCCTCGTTCTGAATCTATCTATATTTTTCTTCGTTTCAGTATGGCCGACCTTAACCTTCCCGAGGGAGTGACCATTCCCGGATGGTTCCGGAGGTACTTGGAAGCTAGGGCCAACGATGCGGGCCCAGCAAATACCCCCAACATAACTGAGGTTCCTCCTCCTCCTCCCCCTCCTCAGAATCCACAAGCGGATTTCGCTAAAGTTTGCAAGGACTTTAAGGCGATGGGTGGCAAGAATTTCATTGGAACGGAGACTTTTGTGGAAGCGCGAAATTGGTTGAAAGAAACCGAAGATCTTTTCGCTATCTTTGATATGGAAGACCATAGAAAGGTTCTATTGGCAGCATGGCTATTAAAAGAAGAAGCTGCTTATTGGTGGGAGGTCACCAATGCTACGAGGCCTATAGAGACTTGGGCCGACTTTAGGACAAGATTTGGGCTTAAGTTTCTATCATCAGCTGAGGCGAATCTGCTATTGGAGAAGTTTATATGTTTGAAGCATGGGGACATGACAGTGAGAGAGTATGTGAATGAGTTTAACAAGCTCGCCTAATTCGGTTTGGACATGATTAATACTCCCTAGAAGAAGGCTTTGCGCTTTTCACGAGGGTTGAATGAGCCATTACAAGGTTTAGCCCTATCTCATATACCCATGGGGGCCACTTTTGAAGGACTTGTAGACATGGCATTGCTTCAAGGAGACGATAAGAATGGCAAGAAGGAAGTCAAGGCTAATGAAACTCAAGCCAAGAAGACAGACTCCAAGTGGGGAGGAAATCAGAGCAATCAGAACAACAAAAACAACAAGAACAACAAGGGTAACAAGGCCAAGGCAAAGGACCCAAGAAAATGCAACTACTGTGGGAATGTTGGGCACATAGCTAAAGACTGTATGAAAAGGAAGAGAAAGTCAGGCGAATGCTTTCATTGTGGAGATACCAGACACTTTAGCAAGGATTGCCCCAAGAAGCAAGGGCAGAATCAGCGTGCAGGACCTTCTGGAGGGCAAGTGCATGCTCTCACTGCTGCTCCAGTTCACGACCGAGGTAGTATTTCTGTAGAAAGTCTGGTTTATATTTCTGATTATCCTGTTCGCACCTTATTTGATTCTGGCGCATCGCATAGTTTTATTTCTTCAGACATTGTTGAAAGTTTGGACCTAAGTACTAGCCTAGTTGAGGGTCCCGTTTGTGTTTCAAATCCAATTGGGGGTTCCGCCCATTTATCTATGATCTGTGTGGATTTGAAGACTTCTGTCTTGGCCGTAGAATTCACGTGTAATGCTTTTGTTCTCGGGTTCACGGGATATGGGTTGATCTTGGGCATGGATTGGTTGTCCAGTTATGGAGCCATCCTCGATTGTGAGCATAGGGTGGTGAGGTTCATGACTCGCCTCGGTAACACCCTAGAAATTCTTGTAACCCTAGAGGTCCCGTCATGTTATGTTATCTTGAATCTCTCGACTCGTCCATCGATGATTTGCGGTCTGTAAGGGTGGTCCGAGACTATCCTGATATCTTTGAAGAAGTTAAGGGGTTACCCCCTAAACGAGAGATAGATTTCCGCAGTTATCAAGTTGATAATGCCAAGCCAGTATCATTGCCAGTTAGGCACATGGCCCCTCGTGAGAGAAGGGAGCTCAGTAAGCAAATCAAGGAGTTGCTTGAGAAGAATTTTATTAGAAGAAGCATTTCTGAATGGGTTGCTCCGGTGGTATTCGCTACTAAGGCGGATGGTTCGCTTCGTCTAAGTGTTGATTATCGAGAGTTGAACAAGCTGACAAAGAGGAATAGGCACCCGTTACCGAGGATTGATGATCTCTTTGACCAGCTTGTAGGTGCTTCTGTTTTCTCTCAGCTCGATCTAGCCACCGGATTCCATCAGCTTAGAGTGGCTGAGGATAGTATCGATAAAACTGCGTTTAGTACTCCAGATGGATTCTTTGAATGGCTTGTCATGCCATTCGGTTTGACTAATCCACCCGCCTACTTCGTAGACTTGATGAGTAGGGTGTTTAGGGAGTTCCTTAACAAGTTTGTTGTTGTCTTCGTGGATGATATTCTGATCTTCTCAAAGTATGAGGAAGAGCATGCTAGGCATCTCAAGGAAGTAATGGATACGCTTAGAGCGCATCAGTTGAAAGCCAAGTTCTCCAAATGTCATTTCTGGAGAAAGGAAGTTCGTTTTCTTGGACATATGGTTTCTAAGCAAGGCATAGCGGTGGATCCCGCGAAAGTGGTTGTGGTTCAAGACTGGAAGACTCCTAGGAATGCAACCGAAGTAAGAAGCTTTCTCTGTCTGGCGGGCTACTATAGGAAGTTCATCAGGGACTTCGCTAAGATTTCGGTCCCACTTACTAAGTTGATGAAGAAGAACTTAGTCTTTGCATGGGACTTGGAGTGTGAGCTTGCTTTTCAAAGGCTCAAGAGGGCCCTTACTACCACTCCAGTTTTAGCATTACCCGATAGTGGTAAGATGTTTACTGTGTACACCGATGCATGTGGCACGGGGTTAGGAGCTGGTCTAATGCAAGAGGGAAGAGTGATATGTTATGGGGGTAGGCAATTTAAAGTTCATGAGAAGAACTATCCCACCCATGATTTGGAGTTAGCGGCGATTGTCCTTGCACTCAAATCCTGGCTCCACTATCTTCTAGGCAAAAGGTTTGAGTTGTATACTGATCACAAGTCACTCAAGTACCTCTTCTCGCAAAAAGATCTGAATCTAAGGCAGCAAAGGTGGATGGAATTCTTGGCATCTTATGACTTCGAGATAGCTTATACCCCTGGCAAGGGTAATGTTGTGGCGGATGCACTAAGCAGAATATGATTGAATTTGAGTCCCTTGTTCATTGAGATGAAGAACTTAGAATTCTTGGTGACCTTTAATTTCACGACGACTGTTGAGTCGATGACGGGATCATTAGCTTCCCTTGAGCTTAGACCCACACTTCTTGATCAAGTTGGGGCTTCACAGAAGGAAGATCCGCAAATAGTCGAGGTCAGGGATAAGTTGATTCGTGGTGAGACATCTAGTGACCTTGCTAGATATACTATTGATGAAAGAGGTTGGCTAAGGCATGATGGAAGGCTATGCATTCCACAAGTAGGAGACTTGGTGCATAAAGTTCTCGAAGAAGCACATCACTCGAAGATGACTATACATCCGGGAGGGGATAAGATGTATAGGGATATGAAGCGCATTTTCTTTTGGGCTGGAATGAAGAAAGACGTGGCATAGTATGTCTCATGGTGCATGGTGTGCCAACAAGTGAAAGCCGAGTCAAAGAAACCAGGTGGGCTATTACATCCATTGGAGGTCCCGCAATGGAAGTGGGAGAGTATTTCTATGGATTTTGTGGATGGATTGCCTAGGTCAAGGAGAGGGAACTCAAGCATATGGGTCATAGTTGACAGACTTACGAAGCGTGCTCACTTCATCCCAGTAAAGAGCAAGAGGACCACATCACGGCTAGCATCTATTTATCTTCGAGAGATAGTGCGGTTACATGGAGTTCCTTCTAGCATAGTTAGCGATCGTGACCCAATTTTTACTAGCACGTTCTGGAACAGTTTGCAAGAAGCGATGGGTACACGATTGAATCTGAGTACAGCCTATCACACCCAGACGGATGGCCAAACCGAAAGGGTGAATCGAGTGCTAGAAGATCTCTTGAGGCTTTGTGTTCTTGACTTTGGTGGGACTTGGGAAGACCACCTTCCTCTTGTAGAGTTTGCGTATAATAATAGCTATCAAGCCAACATAGGGATGGCACCATTTGAAGCTTTGTATGGAAGGCCGTTTAGGTCACCATCTTGTTGGTGGGAGACAACAGATAGGCTTATACTTGGGCCCGATATGATACGGGATACATCCGAGAAAGTTGACTTAGTGAGAAGAAGGATGAAAGCGGCCCAAGATAGACAGAAATCCTATGCTGACAGACGAAGGGCAGATTTGGAATTCGAAGTGGGAGACATAGTTTTCGTGAAGGTTTCTCCTTTACGTAATGTGGTTCGTTTTGGAGCAGTGGGGGAGCTGGCACCAAGGTTCTTAGGACCCTTCCCTATCATAGTGAGAATTGGAAAGATGGCCTATAAGGTGGGATTACCCGAGAAGCTAGCCGCAGTGCATAATGTCTTTCATGTCTCGCATCTCCGGAAGTGCCTTCATGAGTCCGCCAAAGTGGTTGAGCCAAGCATTCTCGAAGACATTGAGGTAGAGAAAGAGGCAACCCTGAGAAAAGCTCCGATTCGTATTTTGGGAACAGAGATCAAGAAGTTATGGAATCGAGAGGTCAAGTTGGTGAAAGTTCAGTGGGGTGAAGCCGAGGAAGACGCAACTTGGGAAACCGAGGAGAAGATGCGTGGGCTTTATCCATTCCTTTTTGAGGGTACATTCTCGATCCCTTTTCCTATCTTTCTTTTGCTATCCATGTTTATCTTGTTTATATTGTTATCTCGTTAATCATGTTATGAGGACCTTAGGTAGAAACACTTTGGATGAAGCATGTATTTGAAACATGTTATGCTTGATGGTTGCAAGTGTTTGCACGTGGATACTCGTGGATGCATGATACACATTAGGCACTAAGATCGGCTCACACACTTTCATGTTGCATATGCATGAGTGCTTATACTTATTCATGGATGAAACTTGTTATGCTATCACATGGTTGTTGCATATGGATGAATGTTATGTGCACTCATGTAGAGATTATAAATTATGTTAGGAATTCGCATACATATGGACTCATTTCACTAACATACTTTGCATTAAGGAGGTTTACTGTATCAATAACCGCCTGATTTTCGCATTAGAAAAGTACATATACACACACCTTTGCATATGATCATACAGCATTTAGAATTCTTTAAGGACAATGACTGCACGTGGATAATGTTTTGAGTAGATGGATGATGGATGGTAGGATACGTTCTTCCTAACTTGGGGATTTCGGGGACGAAATCCTTTAAGGAGGGGAGAATGTAACAACCTGTATTTTTGAATAACATATTATAACATAAATCAAGGCAGAATTAAACTATAAAATTTGAATCAAGGGAAACGTCATGTGCCATTGTGTTCGACTCGGAAAAATATGCGAAATAGAGTCCGAGTTTTCGAAAATCGGAGTCCGTATGACCAAGATATGGCCTCGCGAAGTTTGATGAAAAATTCAAATTCAAAACAGATTCAAATTTCAGAAAATTAGAAGTGGCAGGAAATTTCCCACCAGACCCAGGGGGGTCGACCTGGGGGTCGACTGCGTAGTCGACCTCCCCCCCCCCCCAGGTCGACTGGGGAGTCGACCCCAGGGTCGACCTGGGTGTCGACCTGCCTGGTCGGCCCAGGCAACCTGGTGCACCCATTTTGGCTCTTTTGACCTGTTTTGGAGGCTTGTGACGGGATTTGATGGCTAGGATTGAATCTAGGGTTAATCCTATGGCTAATATTACCCTAATCTTCTATAAAAAGGACCTAACACCTAGCCTAAATCACCATTATTCAATCCTACAACTAAACTATGCCAAAATTGTTCCTCTCATGGCCTCCACCCTCATGCTAAAATTCCTAAGTTTATTTCTATGAGAGATTGTGAGTTCATACAAGTGTTTTCAAGCTTGTATGAGTGTTCTTAGCTTGCATTCAAGTAAAGTTGCAACCTTTCTATTTCAAAGCAAGGATTTTTATCGATTTGGCTCAAGGGTTTAATTTGGAGCTTTCATATTTGGGTCTTTTTGGTGATTGCATAAGGGCTTCGTCTCAATCTTTTAATAAATATTCATTTGTGTCTTCATAGCATTGTAAGCTCTTTTCTACTTTCATTTCTTGAACTCTAAAGTTAAATAAATGATGCAAGTTTGGGGTTGATCATTATGATATGCAAGTTTGGTTGATCATCATGATATGCAAGTTTGGTTGATCATTATATGCAAGTTTGGTTGATCATTATGATATGCAAGTTTGGTTGATCATCATGATATGCAAGTTTGGTTGATCATTATATGCAAGTTTCGTTGATCATTATGATATGCAAGTTGGTTTCTCATTATGCAAGTTGACACATGTTGCTATGTTATGCAAGTTTGGGTTGATCATGTTATCATGTTCTGCAAGTTTGGGTTGATCATGTTATCATGTTATGCAAGTAAAACTTGAGTTTGTGTGCTTAAAGCTTCAATCATTATGTTAAAGGTTGCATTTTGGCAACATGGAAGTTATCATATCCCTTATGATAACTTGCATGTGAGGCTAAATGCGAACTTCTAGCAACTTCTACATGTCATTTATCACCTTGTATCACTTATATGCTAAGTTTGGTTTTATGCATGCTTTTGAAGCCTAATAACGCAATATGCAAGTATATGAGCATATGTACATTTCATATGCCACCATGTTAAACTTGTGGCTTCAACACCCTTTTGTCATGATTATGCCAAGTTCCCTATTTTATCCTTTATGCATTGTTGCGATTATGTAAACGAGGGGATTACGTTGGGGTTGGGTAACATTATGACAAGAACATGGTTTTTATAACATGACGTGATATGTAATTATGTTTTGGAAACATAATGAACATGACACTTAGAAAAGATGAATGTGGCCAACTCGAGGTTGGGTTGAGTTTGTAGCATAAATCTACCCGGACCCGCCCGGCTTAACTAGTGGCTACAAACAATAGGACCCAATGTGAGAAGTTGGTCATGTTGTGCTCGAACCCGAGGTTAGACCTAGTTGTGGTGTAAAGCTACCCGGACCCGCCCGGCTTAACTAGTAACCACAACAAAGGCTAATGTGAGAGGTTAAGGCGCATTAAGTTAATTAATGCCTCCTAATTAGGGTTAAGTCATAGTCTACTTAATACTTAACCAATTTGGACTTGATGGGTTAATCGGGGTTAAGTCAGGAACCTTGAATACGCTTAACCAATATAATCCACGTTTGGATCGGGTTAACCACATTTAACCCTTAAGAAGCCCTAGTTGCGTGGTCCTTTTCAGCAGTAACCTTCTAGATAGTATCATAAGACCCTAGGACTAGGCTAGGGTGGGGCACGATTACTGGGCTGATTGTAAGAGACCAAAAGAGACGACTGAATGATGCACCGGTTGTTCAGGCGGACCATGGTCGTGCACATTAAGTCCGGAGTCGAACATGGGGGCCGGTAGGTTTAGACTGTGCATCCTGGAATGGTTTCTGAGGGTTACACTGTAGGGCCTGATACACCCTAGGGATGGACCCTGCATAGTCAACTACATTACATGATTAAGCCGTATGACACCGATACACGACGAGTTAGGCTTATAGGGAGCCGATCGACTAGACCGTGTAGTTGGACCTTGATTTAGGTAACCTCATGATATTGGGCCAAGCTTGGGCCAAGGGATCAATTCTTGTTTTTACTTGACATGTTGGAATGCTAGTACACCCGTGGTGCAAAACTTAACCTTGATTATGCGATGACACCTTTACCTATCTTGTTAGTTATTCATCATGCCAGTATGTTGTTATCCTTATGTTCATCTCAGCTTCTCATGCCAGTTAACTTTACTAGTTCATGGACAGATAGTAGTAGGGCTTACCAGTCTTTTTGACTGACCTGTTTTCTTTGGCCTCTTTTCTTCCGTTCCCCCCCCCCCTCAGGTCCTCAGGGTGGGAACATTGGAGCTTAGCTTGGATCTTTACAGCTTGCTTACTGGATTTGCTCATGTACGGTTTTGGACATTGAGCTAGCTATGGTTTATCACTTCATTTTGGGGATAGTACTTTATGTATTTCAGTTTTTCAGTTTATGTTTTTCTCTAGACTTTGTTTGTTGGAAAATAATGATCAAGTACTTTGTTGTAACATGACTATGGTTTTGAAATGCTAAGTTTTATCCGCTGCTTTACTACTCTGTTTTACTTACATGTTCTGTCTTGTGATATCTACATGCATGTTTACCTCGTTTAAACGCCCCTCAAAAGCCAATGTACTTGCAAGAGTTACCTTGGCGGAGGTGAGGTGCTACAATTACCCCTATTTTTTAACTTCTGTGAAGGGTTGATTTTTGCAGCACTTAATCCAAATGATTCATCATCTTCCATATTTGTCGATCTACACCTACTATGCTTAAACTATCCCGACTTCTCTTAATACATCAAAACAATCCTTCTTTTTAATCCTAATTCTAATTCTCTAAATAGCACTTTCTTCCAACAATTACCACTATTTTTTAACTTCTATGAAGGGTTGGATTTTGCATCACCCAATCTAAACGATTCATCATCTTTCATATTTGTCGATCTACCCCTACTATGCTTAAACTACCACTACTTCCCTTAATATTTCAAAATAATCCTTCTTTTTAATCCTACCTCTAACTCTCTAAATAGCCCTTAATTCAAACAATTAACCCTATTTTTAAATTTTTGTGAAGGGTTGGTTTTTGCATCACCCAATCTAAATGATTCATCATCTTTCATATTTGTCGGTCTACCCCTACTATGCTTAACCTACCCCTACTTCTCTTAATACTTCAAAATAGCCCTTCTTTTTTATCCTATCCTCAATTCTCTAAATAGCACTTAGTTCCAACAATTACACTTATTTTTTAACTTCTTTGAAGGTTTGGTTTCTGCAGCACCCAATCTAAATGATTCATCATCTTTAATATTTATCGATCTACCCCTACTATGCTTAAACTACCCATACTTCACTTAATACTTCAAATCAGTCCTTCGTTTTAATCCTACCTGTAATTCTCTAAATAGACCTTACTTCCAATAATTATCCCTATTTTTTAACTTCTGTGAGGGGTTGGTTTTTGCATCACCGGATCTAAACGATTCATCATCTTTCGTATTTGTCAATCTACCCCTACTATGCTTAAACTATCCCAACTTCCCTTAATACTTCAAGGCAACGCTTCTTTTAAATCCTATCCCTAATTCTCTAAATAGCCCTTAGTTCCAAAAATTACCCTAATTTTTTAACAACTGTGAAGGGTTGGTTTTTGCAGCACCCAATCCAAATGATTCACCATCTTTCATATTTGTCGATTTACCCCTACTATGCTTAAACTACCCTTACTTATCTCAATACCTTAAAGAAATCCTTCTTTAAATCCTACCCCTAATTCTGAAAATATCCCTTACTTCCTATAATTATCTTTATTTTTTAACTAGTGTGAAGGGTTGATTTTTGCAGCACCCAATCCAAATGATTCATCAACTTTTATATTTGTCGATCTACCCCTACTATGCCTAAACCACCCCATCTTTTTAATCCTACCACTAATTCTCTAGATAGCCCTTCCTTCCAACAATTATGTCTATTTCTTTACTATTGTGAGGGATTGGTTTTTGCAGCACCTAATCCAAACAATTTATCATCTTTCGTATTCATCGATCTACCCCTACTATGCTTAAACTACCCCTACTTCTCTTTATACTTCAAAACAACCCTTCATTTTGAACCAACCACTAATCCCCTAAGTAGTCCTTACTTCCAAAAATTACCCCTATTTTTTAATTTCTTTGAAGGGTTGGTTTTTGGAGCACCCAATTAAAATGATTCATCGTCTTTCATATTTGTCGATCTACCCCTACTATGCTTAAACTACCACTACTTCTCCTAATACTTCAAAAAAACCCTTATTTTTATTCCTACCCCTAATTCTTTAAATAGCCCTTCTTTCCAATAATTACACCTACTGTTTAACTACTGTGAAGGATTGGTTTTTGCAGCAACCAATCCAAATGATTCATCATCTTTCATATTTGTCGATCTACCCCTACTATGCATAAACTACCCCTACTTCTCTTAATACTTCAAAATAGCCCTTCTTTTTAATCGAACCTTAATTCTCTAAATAGCCCTTCCTTCCTACAATTACCTCTATTTTTTTGCTATTGTAAAGGATTGGTTTTTGCAGCACCCAAACCAAACAATTCATCATCTTTCGTATTCGTCGATCTACCCCTACTATGCTTAAACTACCACTACTTCACTTTATACTTCAAAGCAACGCTTCTTTTTTATCCTACCACTAATTCTCTAAATAGCCCTTACTTCGAACAATTACCCCTATTTTTTTAATTTCTGTGAAGGGTTAGTTTTTGGAGCAAACGATTCATCATCTATCATATTTATCGATCTAAATACCCCTTCTTTCCGAAAATTACCTCTACTTTTTAACTACTGTGAAGGATCGGTTTTTGCAGCATCCAATCCAAACGATTCATCATCTTTCATATTTGTCGATCTACCCTTACTATGCTTAAACTACCCCTACTTCTCGTAATACTTCAAATCAACTCTTCTTTTTAATCCTATCCCTAATTCCCTAAATAGCCCTTACTTCCAACAATTGCCCCTATTTTTTTACCTCTGTAAAGGGTTGGTTTTTGTAGTACCGAATCCAAATGATTCATCATTTTTCATATTTGCCGATCTACCCCTACTATGCTTAAACTACCCCAACTTCCTTTAATACTTCAAAACAACCCTTCTTTTTAATCCTAACCCTAATTCTGTAAATAGGCCTTACTTCCAACAATTACCCCTATTTTTTAACTTCTGTGAAGGGTTGGTTTTTGCAGCACCCAATCCAAATGATTCATCATCCTCTATATTGGTCGATCTACCTCTACTATGCTTGAACTACCTCTACTTCTCTTAATACTTCAAAGCAGTCCTTCTTTTTAATCCTACCTATAATTCTCTAAATAGACCTTACTTCCAACAATTACCCCTATTTTTCAACTTCTGTGAGGGTTGGTTTTTGCATCACCCAATCTAAACGATTCATCATCTTTCGTATTTGTCGATCTACCCCTACTATGCTTAAACACCCAGACTTCCTTTAATACTTCAAAACAGCCCTTCTTTTAAATCCTATCCCTAATTCTCTAAATTGCCCTTAGTTCCAAAAATTACCCTTATTTTAAAACAATTGTGAGGGGTTGGTTTTTGTGTCACCCAATCTAAATGATTCAACATCTTTCATATTTGTCGATCTACCCCTACTATGCTTAAACTACCCCTACTTTTATTAATACTTCAAAACAATCCTTCTTTTAAATCCTCCCCCTAATTCTCTAAATAGCCCGTACTTCTAACAACTACCCCTATTTTTTAATTTCTGTGATGGGTTGGTTTTTGTAGCACCCAATCCAAATGATTAATCGTATTTCATATTTGTCGATCTAACCCTACTATGCTCAAACTTCCCCAGCTTATCTTAATACTTCAAAACAGTCCTTCTTTTAAATCTACCCATGATTCTCTAAATAGCCCTTACTTCCAACAATTACCTTTATTTTTTAACTAGTGTGAAGGGTTGGTTTTTGCAGCACCCAATCCAAATGATTCATCATCTTTTATATTTGTCGATCTACCCCTGCTATGCTTAAACCACACCAACTTCTCTTAATATTTCAAAACGACCGTTCTTTTTAATCCTACTCCTAATTCTCTAAATAGCCCTTCCTTCCAACAATTATGCCTATTTCTTTACTATTGTGAAGGATGGGTTCTTAAAGCACCTAATCCAAACAATTCATCATCTTTCGTATTCATCGTTCTACCCCTACTATGCTTAAACTACCCCTACTTCCCTTTATACTTCAAAAAAACCCTTCATTTTGAACCTACCACTAATCCCCTAAATAGCCCTTACTTCTAACAAATACCCCTATTTTTTAATTTCTATGAAGGGTTGGTTTTTGGAGCACCCAATCCAAATGATTCATCGTCTTTCATATTTGTCGATCTACCCCTACCATGCTTAAACTAACATTACTTCTCCTAATACTTCAAAACAACCCTTATTTTTAATCCTACCCATAATTCTTTAAATAGCCCTTCTTTCCGACAATTACCCCTACTTTTTAACTACTGTGAAGGATTGGTTTTTGCAGCAACCAATCCAAACGATTCATCATCTTTCATATTTGTCGATCTAACCGTACTATGCTTAAACTATCCCTACTTCTCTTAATACTTCAAAATATCCCTTCTTTTTAATCCAACCCTAATTCTCTAAATAGCCCTTACTTCCTACAATTACATCTTTTTTTTGCTTTTGTGAAGGATTAGTTCTTGCAACACCCAATCCAAACAAATCATCATCTTTCATATTCGTCAATCTACCCCTACAATGCTTAAACTACCACTACTTCTCTTTGTACATCAAAACAACGCTAATTTTTGATCCTACCAATAATTCTCTAAATAGCCCTTACTTCGAACAACTACTCCTATTTTTTAATTTCTGTGAAGGGTTGGTTTTTGGAGCAAAAAATCCAAATGATTCCTCATCTTTCATATTTATCAATCTACTCCTACTATTCTTAAACTACCACTACTTCTCTTAATACTTCAAAACAACCCTTATTTTTAATCCTACCACTAATTCTCTAAATACCCCTTCATTCCAACAATTACCTCTATTTTTTAACTACTATGAAGGGTCGGATTTTGCAGCACCCAATCCAAACGATTCATCATCTTTCATATTTGTCGATCTACCCCTACTATGCTTAAACTACCCCTACTTCTCTTAATACTTCAAAACAACGCTTCTTTTTAATCCTATACCTAATTCGCTAAATAGCCCTTACTTCCAACATTTGCCCCTATTTTTTTACTTCTGTGAAGGGTTGGTTTTTGTAGCACCCAATCCAAATGATTCATCATTTTTCATATTTGTCGATCTACCCCTACTATGCTTAAACTACCCCAACTTCCCTTAATACTTCAAAACAACCCTTCTTTTTAATCCTAAACCTAATTCTCTAAATAGGCCTTACATTCAACAATTACCCCTATTTTTTAACTTCTGTGAAGGGTTGATTTTTGCAGCACCCAATCCAACTGATTCATCATCTTCCATATTTGTCGATCTACCCCTACTATGCTTAAACTATCCCGACTTCTCTTAATACATAAAAACAATCCTTCTTTTTAATCCTAATTCTAATTCTCTAAATAGCCCTTTCTTCCAACAATTACCCCTAATTTTTACTTCTGTGAAGCATTGGATTTTGCATCACCCAATCTAAACGATTCATCCTCTTTCATATTTGTCGATCTACCCCTGCTATGCTTAAACTACCTCTACTTCTCTTAATACTTCAAATCAATCCTTCTTTTTAATCCTACCTGTAGTTCTCTAAATAGCCCTTACTTCCAACAATTACCCCTATTTTTCAACTTCTGTAAGGGGTTGGTTTTTGCATCACCCAATCTAAATGATTCATCATCTTTCGTATTTGTCGATCTACCCCTACTATGCTTAAACACCCAAACTTCGCTTAATACTTCAAAACAGCCCTTCTTTTAAATCCAATCCCTAATTCTTTAAATTTCTTTTAGTTCCAAAAACTACCCTTATTTTTTAACAATTGTGAAGGGTTGGTTTTTGCATCACCCAATCCAAATGATTCAACATCTTTCAAATTTGTCGATCTACCCCTACTATGCTTAAACTACCCCTACTTTTCTTAATACATCAAAACAATCCTTCTTTCAAATCCTCCCCCTAATTCTCTTAATAGCCCTTACTTCTAACAACTACCCCTATTTTTTAATTTCTGTGAAGGGTTGGTTTTTGCAGCACCCAATCCAAATGATTCATCGTATTTCATATTTGTCGATCTAACCCTAATATGCTCAAACTACCCTTGCTTATCTTAATACTTCAAAACAATCCTTCTTTTAAGTCCTACCTCTAATTCTCTAAATAGCCCTTACTTCCAAAAATTACCATTATTTTTTAACTAGTGTGAATGGTTGGTTTTTGCAGCACCCAATCCAAATGATTCATCATCTTTTATATTTGTCGATCTACCCCTGCTAGGCTTAAACCACACCAACTTCTCTTAATACTTCAAAACGACCCTTCTTTTTAATCCTACTCCTAATTCTCTAAATATCGCATCCTTCCAAAAATTATGCCTATTTCTTTACTATTGTGAAGGATTGGTTTTTGCAGCATTTAATCTAAACAATTCATCATCTCTCGTATTCATCGATCTACCCCTAGTATGCTTAAACTACCCCTACTTCCCTTTATACTTCAAAAAAACCATTCATTTTGAACCTATCACTAATCCCCTAAATAGCCGTTACTTCCAACAGTTACCCTTATTTTTTAATTTCTGTGAAGGATTGGTTTTTGGACCACCCAATCCAAATGATTCATCGTCTTTCATATTTGTCGATCTACCCCTACCATGCTTAAACTAACACTACTTCTCCTAATACTTCAAAACAACCATTATTTTTAATCCTACCCCTAACTCTTTAAATAGCCCTTCTTTCCGACAATTACCCCTACTTTTTAACTACTGTGAAGGATTGGTTTTTGCAGCAACCAATCCAAACGATTCATCATCTTTCATATTTGTCGATCTACCCCTATTTTGCTTAAACTACCCCTACTTCTCTTAATACTTCAAAATAGCCCATCTTTTTAATCGAAACCTAATTCTCTA
Organism: Allium sativum; assembly: GCA_030737875.1. Taxonomy (NCBI): domain Eukaryota; kingdom Viridiplantae; phylum Streptophyta; class Magnoliopsida; order Asparagales; family Amaryllidaceae; genus Allium; species Allium sativum. The sequence continues at coordinate 268,256,925 of CM060924.1, forward strand.
AATAGCCCTTCCTCCCTACAATTACCTCTATTTTCTTGCTATTGTTAACGATTGGTTTTTGCAGCACCTAATCCAAACAATTCATCATTTTCGTATTCGTCGGTCTACCCCTACTATGCTTAAACTACCACTGCTTCTCTTTGTACTGCAAAACAACGCTTATTTTTTATCCTACCACTAATTCTCTAAATAGCCCTTACTTCGAACAACTACCCCTATTTTTTAATTTCTTTGAAGGGTTGGTTTTTGGAGCAAAGAATCCAAATGATTCCTCATCTTTCATATTTGTCGATCTACTCCTACTATGCTTGAACTACCACTACTTCTCTTAATACTTCAAAACAACCCTTATTTTTATTCCTACCCCTAATTCTCTAAATACCCCTTCATTCCAACAATTACCTCTAGTTTTTAACTACTGTGAAGGATCGGTTTTTGCAGCACCCAATACAAACGATTCATCATCTTTCATATTTGTCGATCTACCCCGACTATGCTTAAACTACCCCTTCTTCTCTTAATATTTCAAAACAACGCTTCTTTTTAATCCTATCCCTAATTTCCCAAATAGCCCTTACATCCAACAATTGCCCCTATTTTTTGCTTCTGTGAAGGGTTTGTTTTTGTAGCACCCAAACCAAATGATTCATCATTTTTCATATTTGCCGATCTACCCCTACTATGCTTAAACTACCCCAACTTCCGTTAATACTTCAAAACAACCCTTCTTTTTAATCCTAAACCTAATTCTCTAAATAGGCCTTACTTTCAAAAATTACACCTAATTTTTTACTTCGGTGAAGGGTTGATTTTTGCAGCACCCAATCGAAATGATTCATCATCTTTCATATTTGTCGATCTAATCCTGCTATGCTTAAACTATCCCGACTTCTCTTAATAAATCAAAACAATCCTTCTTTTTAATCCTAATTATAATTCTAAAATAGCCCTTTCTTCCATCAATTACCCCTATTTATTTACTTCTGTAAAGGGTTAGATTTTGCATCACGAAATCCAAACGATTCATCATCTTTCATATTTGTCGATCTACCCATACTATGCTTAAAATACCTCTACTTCTCTTAATACTTCAAAGCAGTCCTTCTTTTTAATCCTACCTGTAATTCTCTAAATAGCCCTTACTTCCAACAACTACCCCTATTATTCAACTTCTGTAAGGGGTTGGTTTTTGCATCACCCAATCTAAACGATTCATCATCTTTCGTATTTGTCGATCTACCCCTACTATGCTTAAACACCCAAACTTCCCTTAATATTTCAAAACAACCCTTCTTTTAAATCCTATCCCTAATTCTCTTAATTGCCCTTAGTTCCAAAAATTACCCTTATTTTTTAACAACTGTGAAGGGTTGGTTTTTGCATCACCCAATCCAAATGATTCAACATCTTTCATATTTGTAGATCTACCCCTACTATGCTTAAACTACCCCTACTTTTCTTAATACTTCAAAACAATCCTTCTTTTAAATCCTCCTCCTAATTCTCTAAATAGCCCTTACTTCTACCAACTGCCCCTATTTTTTAATTTCTGTGAAGGGTTTGTTTTTGCAGCACCCAATCCAAATGATTCATCGCATTTTATATTTGTCGATCTAACCCTACTATGCTCAAACTACCCTGGCTTATCTTAATACTTCAAAACAATCCTTATTTTAAATCCTACCCACCTTATTCTATAAATAGCCCTTACTTCCAATAGATACCTTTATTTTTTAACTTGTGTGAAGGGTTGGTTTTAGCAGCACCCAATCCAAATGAATCATCGTCTTTTATACTTGTCGATCTACCCCTGCTAGGCTTAAACCACACCAACTTCTCTTAATACTTCAAAACTACCCTTCTTTTTAATCCTACTCCTAATTCTCTAAATAGCCCTTCCTTCCAACAATTATGCCTATTTCTTTACTATTGTGAAGGATTGGTTTTTCCAGCATTTAATCTAAACAATTCATCATCTTTCGTATTCATCGATCTACACCTACTTTGCTTAAACTACCCCTACTTCCCTTTATACTTCAAAAAAACCCTTCATTTTGAACCTACCACTAATCCCCTAAATCGCCGTTACTTCCAACAATTACCCCTATTTTTTAATTTCTGTGAAGTATTGGTTTTTGGAGCACCCAATCCAAATGATTCATCGTCTTTCATATTTGTCGATCTACCCCTATCATGCTTAAACTAACACTATTTCTCCTAATACTTCAAAACAACCCTTATTTTTAATCCTACCCCTAATTCTTTAAATAGCCCTTCTTTCCGACAATTACCCCAACTTTTTAACTACTGTGAAGGATTGGTTTTTGCAGCAACCAATCCAAACGATTCATCATCTTTCATATTTGTCGATCTACCCTTATTTTGCTTAAACTACCCCTACTTTTCTTAATACTTCAAAATAGCCCATCTTTTTAATCCAAACCTAATTCTCTAAATAGCCCTTCCTTCCTACAATTACCTCTATTTTTTTGCTATTGTGAAGGATTGGTTTTTGCAGCACCTAATCCAAACAATTCATCATTTTCGTATTCATCGTTCTACCCCTACTATGCTTAAACTACCACTACTTCTCTCTATACTTCAAAACAACGCTTATTTTTGATCCTACCACTAATTCTCTAGATAGCCCTTACTTCGAACAACTACCCCTATTTTTTAATTTCTGTGAAGGGTTGGTTTTTGGAGCAAAGAATCCAAATGATTCCTCATCTTTCATATTTGTCGATCTACTCCTACTATGCTTAAACTACCACTACTTCTCTTAATACTTCAAAACAACCCTTATTTTTAATCCTACCCCTAATTCTCTAAATACCCCTTCATTCCAACAATTACCTCTACTTTTTAACTACTGTGAAGGATCGGTTTTTGCAGCACCCAATCCAAATGATTCATCATCTTTCATATTTGTCGATCTACCCCGACTATGCTTAAACTACCCCTGCTTCTCTTAATACTTCAAAACAACGCTTCTTTTTAATTATATCCCTAATTCCCTAAATAGCCCTTACTTCCAACAATTGCCCCTATTTTTTTACTTCTGTGAAGGGTTGGTTTTTGTAGCACCCAATCCAAATGATTCATCATTTTTCATATTTGTCTATCTACCCCTACTATGCTTAAACTACCCCAACTTCCCTTAATACTTCAATACAACCATTATTTTTAATCCTAAACCTAATTCTCTAAATAGGCCTTACTTTCAACAACTACCCCTATTTTTTAACTTCTGTGAAGGGTTGATTTTTTCAGCACCCAATCGAAACGATTCATCATCTTTCATATTTGTCGATCTACCCCTACTATGCTTAAACTATCCCGACTTCTCTTAATACATCAAAACAATCCTTCTTTTTAATCCTAATTCTAATTCTAAAATAGCACTTTCTTCCATCAATTACCCCTATTTTTTTACTTCTGTAAAGGGTTGGATTTTGCACCACGAAATCCAAACGATTCATCATCTTTCATATTTGTCGATCTACCCATACTATGCTTAAACTACCTCTACTTCTCTTAATACTTCAAAGCAGTCAATCTTTTTAATCCTACCTGTAATTCCCTAAATAGCCCTTACTTCCAACAACTACCCCTATTTTTCAACTTCTGTAAGATGTTGGTTTTTGTATCACCTAATCTAAACGATTCATCATCTTTCGTATTTGTCGATCTACCCATATTATGCTTAAACACCCAAACTTCCCTTAATACTTCAAAACAGCCCTTCTTTTAAATCCTAACCCTAATACTTTAAATTGCCCTTAGTTCCAAAAATTAACCTTATTTTTTAACAACTGTGAAGGGTTGGTTTTTGCATCACCCAATCCATATGATTCAACATCTTTCATATTTGTCGATCTACCCCTGCTATACTTATACTACCCCTACTTTTCTTAATACTTCAAAACAATACTTCTTTTAAATCCTCCCCATACTTCTCGAAATAGCCCTTACTTCTACCAACCACCCCTATTTTTTAATTTCTGTGAAGGGTTTGTTTTTGCAGCACCCAATCCAAATGATTCATCGTATTTTATATTTGTCAATCTAACCCTACTACGCTCAAAGTACCCTAGCTTATCTTAATACTTCAAAACAACCCTTCTTTTAAATCCTACCCCTAATTCTCTAAATAGCCCTTACTTCCAACAAATACCTTTATTTTTTAACAAGTGTGAAGGGTTGGTTTTTGCAGCACCCAATCCAAATGATTCATCATCTTTTATGTTTGTCGATCTACCCCTGCTAGGCTTAAACCACACCAACTTCTCTTAATACTTCAAAACGACCCTTCTTTTTAATCCTACTCTTAATTCACTAAATAGCCCTTTCTTCTAAAAATTATGGCTATTTCTTTACTATTGTGAAGGATTGTTTTTTCCAGCATTTAATCTAAACAATTCATCATCTTTCGTGTTCATCGATCTACACCTACTCTGCTTAAACTACCCCTACTTCCCTTTATATTTAAAAAAAACCCTTCATTTTGAACTTACCACTAATCCCCTAAATAGCCGTTACTTCCAACAATTACCCCTATTTTTTAATTTCTGTGAAGTATTGGTTTTTGGAGCACCCAATCCAAATGATTCATCGTCTTTCATATTTGTCGATCTACACTTACACTACAAGAAAACATTGTATTTGCAGCGGAAAAATCCATCGCTAATCCATCGCTAAAGGCCTATTAGCGATGGATTTGCAGCAGAATACGGCTGTCGCTAAAAACACGTCGGTACTTTAGGCACAATTTTGCGACGGAAATTAACGTTGATTCTCCGTCACTTCACCGTCGTTTTCTGATATATTATCATTTCGTTTTAAAATATTTCACCGACGATTTATCGACGGTGAAACACCCCACCTCCGTTAGGGTCACTCTCAAAGGGAATGCCCTAATTTTGGTGGAGGTTTATAAGTACAAGTCACAGATATACAAGACAGATATAAGAACACATATTTGTAAACAGCGGAAGAGCAACAAACTTTATTTCATAAAGTCAAATACGTGTTACAACAACATCCTTTTCAAAAACATAACATAACACTTCATAATCTGTCTTGAGTACATTATTTTTAAAGAAGCATAAATAAAACATAGATAAACTGCCAAAGCCCCATAGTGGATTGTCCAAAGCCATAGTTCAAAACAGGAAAGTCCAAGCAATACATTTCTCTTCTTCAAGCTGGATGTTGAGGTAGGTCAAGCTGCTGTGTTCCCTCCCTGAGGACCTGGGGGGGGAAACGGAAGAAAGAAGACGAAAGAAAAATAGAGTCAGACATAAAGCCTGAGTAAGTCTAGTACTACTTTGTCTATGAATAAAGAACTGGGTATGATAAGTAAAACAGGAAGTGGGCAACACTATAAACTTGGTTAAGTTATCTAGGTTCGAATATACTATCGTACCCCATGTTAATCTCTGAACCCATATAAACTAGTTTCCAATTTGCACCCCATAATCAGGGTGATGTGATCCATTCTATGATGATCGGCTCCTACTCGCATAGTTACATGTGTCTTACGGCCCCCGATGTCTGTAGTTACCTATGCTGGTCCCACCATGGGGTGTATCAAGTCCCATAGTGGCAACCCGACACAACCTTAGAGTGCAAAGGTATGCTACTGGTGTCCAGTGCTTTATTTTTCTGCGCCGGAGTGCGTGCACGCCCGCACACCGTTAGAACCTACACTGCTACACCACCGCCGTCGATTTGACCTCTTACAATCAGCCCAGTAATCGTGCCCCACCCTGCCTAGTTTCAGGGTATCATGATACCTTTGTAGGGTTACTGCGAAAAGGGTCCTCCGCTACTAGGTTTTCTATCTCTAGCCAACATGCTAAGTTGGTTAAGTGTTTTCTAACCTAACCCCCACCAGTCCGTTTAGTTTAGCATGTTCCAATTTTGATTAAGTCTTTAGTTCACTTAATCCTAACAATCCTGACTCAGCCTTAATTGTCTTATTAAGGCCCTGACCTCTCACATTAGACAGGTATTGTTGTGGCTGCCTGTTGCCGGTTGGTTCCGGGCAGTCTTACGCCACAACTCAGTCTAACCTCGGGTACTTGCTGGGCTCCATGTTTAACCTCCCACATTGGATAGGTATCGTTGTGACTACTGGACAGCCGGGCGGTTCCGGGCAGGTTTACATCACAACTCAATCCAACCTCGGGTTAAACACATCGTATGTTCTACATTTACATATCTTGTCATTCTTCTTTATTTATATGTAAATATTTGCGGCCCATTATTAAGTTAATGGTGTAAAGATTTCACCAATCACGGGCCCAACCCATACTTGAATTTGGGCCCTTCTATTTTATATTTTCATTCATTAATTAATATTAACCCAACGTTATTTTCCCCCGTTTTACACTTCCGTTCATATATATTGGGCTTAGCCTTTTTAAAGCCCAATTTAGCCATGCGAAAGGGGAGGCTTATGGCGTATACACAAAGAGGGGAAGGTGAGCGCATGAACTTGCAATACGACGTTGGAAATACAAATTAGAAATTGGTGTACTTGCATAGTGGTAACATAGGTGACATGAATCAAAGCATGTGAACTTGTAATTGAGATATCATTATTGTCACATGAACCCATATTTTTATTTAGGCATAATTATTCCTAGCATGAACATAGCATAATGTCAAACATAAGCATGGCATAAATATTTCTAGCATGAACATAGCATTATGTCAAACATAAGCATGGCATAAATACTTCTAGCATAAGCATGGCATAAGTATAGTTAAATTTGTTCATGGCATAAACATAAACAAGTCATGTTCATAAGGTTTCTACATGTTTACAAAGGGGATACTTTGTTACTAACACAAAAGCATAGTTCAACTTAATCATGATTTAAGTCTAATCACATAACGACGGTATAAATATTCTTACGCATAAATTTTCCTAATCATGGTGTTTGCTTTAAACTTGCAAAAAGGGATTTTTGAGTCTAACCTAGCCATGTCTCACATATGTCATCATATAATTCTTTTAAACAGACAGACTTATTCATGGATTTCAATTATGCCAAATATCATTCCTAGCCTAGCCATATTCACAAGTTTTGCAAAAGCATGACTTAATACATGGATTATGGTGTCAAAATTCCAACATAGTTTCCTATGAACTATAACAACCAAACTTGTTTCAATTACTTGCAAAATGATTTATGCACAAAATATACATCATGATGGCATAATAACAAAGCCCAAACTCTCATAAATTTCAATCAACTACATACATGTAGCTTCAACATAGATAACATAATTTGCGCAATATTCCAAACGTAAACTTGTATAGAACTACCGCATGTAGTTCTTTATAACATAATCCATAAATATCCAAACGTATATAAATTGACAAGAACGCATAAATATGAATTACTTCCATTGCCACAATTCAAGCATACACATCAACACAGTTGTTTATTATACCAAAGTAATACTCTACTTACAATGGTTGTGGCGAATTCTCTAATTAAGAGACACGATTTCTTTGTTGAATTGATTAGCTTTAGGTTGCTTGAATTGCTTTAGGCTTTAGAACTTTCTCCCTAATCCTCTCTTTAGTCGGCGGCTAATCTTTGTCGTTCCTCAGCAACATGGCGGCTATAATCTTATTTTGAATGAATAGATTAGGGTTTAGTCTAGGGTTGTTTATATAGAGGTTAGGAATTGATTAGGACCCTTGATGTTGCTAGGTTAGATCGTAGCCATTCATTAGGAAGAGAGACCAATAAAAACCCGCCACCTAGCCCTAATGACAAAGCAGACCACAGAAATTCGACCACACACCGACCTGGCCAGCCAGGGCTAGACCAGACCTGGCCAGCAGGTTATTTTTGACCTGGGCGCACTTGGCAGGTGCGCCAGGTCAAAAATGCACTGGCGCACTTCACAGGTGCGCCAGTTCATTTTTGTTCTGGCGCACTTCCCAAGTGCGCCAGTGCATTCTGGCCCTTTTTCGGTTTTTCGCCCAACTTCGTTCGTCCATAACTTCTTCATACGATATCCGTTTTTCGAAAAATCGGACTCTATTTCGCGTATTTTTCCGAGACGAACGCAATGGCGTATCCCGTTTCCCTTAGTTCTTTGATTTGAAATTAATTATACTTTAATTTGTGAGTTTCACAGTCATAGAATTCGCGGGGTGTTACATTCTCCCCCACTTAAAAGGATTTCCTCCCCCAAATCTTCAATTTAGGAGGAATGTATATCCTAACATCCAATCATCCATCTACTCATCCATCAAACACGAGCATCCATTGTCCTTAAAAGACTTCTAATGCTTCATGATCATATGCGAAGTGTGTGTGTACATGAACTTATCTAATGCAAAATCAGGCGGTTTACTGATTCAGTTGACCTCCTTAATGCGAATTATGTAAGTGCCATGAATCCATTATGTATGCAAATTTTTCCCTATTCTTGATTCTACATGAGTGCACAATCATTCAATACAAATGCAGCATCCATATGACAACACATTAAAGTTCAACCATATACGAATGCAAACATATATGCATATGCAATATGAAGTGACTGAGCCGATCTAAAACCTAGATTGTGTGTGTATATGCAACCACGAGCAACCACTAGCAATCACTTGCAACCACTTGCAACCATCATCCATAACATGTTTCAATTACATGTTTCCATCCAAAAGGGTTTCTACCTAAAAGATACGGTCGAGGAAATATACCCTAAAAGATAGATAAAAGCGCAACTCAAGGAAAAAGAAAGATCAAGGACGTACCCTCGAAAAGAAAAGGGTAGGCAGTGCGTATTCTAGCTTCAGTTTCCCAAGTCGCGTCTCCCTCGGCGTCGCTCCACTGAACTTTGACGAGCTTGACTTCGCGGTTGCGTAGCTTCTTCACTTCCGTTCCTAATATGCGGGTTAAAACTTTCCTCACGGTTGCTTCTCGCTCCACTTCAGCTTCTTCTAGGATTTCTGGCATTACCACTTAGGCCTCTTCGAGTATATTTGGCTCTACCACTTCAGCAGACTCATGTAGACATTTTCGGAGGTGTGAAACGTGAAAAACGTTGTGGACTCCGGCCAACTTCTCTGGTAGCTCTAATCTATAGGACAGTTTCCCAATTGTTCCTATCTAAAGGTATAGTCGAATGATAGAAGCAAGTAAAAACCTTGTGCCCATTAGGCAATGTCAAAACTGGAAATCTATGCCACATATATACTGATTAGGAGAAGAACTCTCTAAGTATCAGCCCCGAAGACCGAAATCAACATCAGACTGACACCCAAAGAATTACTCAACCCAACCACCATATATGATTCTAGGAAACTAAGTACGATGGACTCCTTTTAGGTCACAAGGGAGTCCCTTCCTAAGACCAATCTGTGTCCTATAAAACCCAAAAACTTTAGTCAAACCAATGAACACCCTCGAGCCCCAACATGTTTTACTAACAGATGAGTCATACTCCCTATGGGGTTTGCAACAGAAATTGGATTAAGAATAGGACCGAGAGGATATACACAAAAGATAGCATGCACGAATCTAGTCTTCAATCTTCTAAGTCGCATTTCCTTGAGCTTAACTCCATTATGCTTTGTCTGCCTTTAACTTCACAATTTCGTAGTTTCTTAATTCTTATTTCCAAAATATGAGTTGGAACCCTTGCCTCTCGTTCCTTTTTCACTTATTCTCCTTCTAGTATACTTGGCTCAAGCCTAACTGCATACTCATGGTCCCGTGCAAGCTCTCCAAAATTCACTAGTGAATCTTGGATCTTGTTAACTTACTAGAAGGTATTCCACATAGATGAATTATCTCTAGAAAATAAACAAATGTCAACTATGTTGCCAAATGTACTTACTAAGGTGATTCTCCATAACTCATTCATAAGCGAAATGAACTTTCTGCCTTAGTGGCGAACACTACTGGAGCGCCCTATTCTGAAATGCTCCTCCTAATGAACCCCTTTTCTAGAAGCTCTTTAATCTGTTTACTGGGCTCTTTCCTTTCTCGTGGAGCCATATGTCTAAGGGGCAACGCAACGGGCTTTGCATTATCTACAAGATATATGCGGAAGTCTATTTCCCGCTTCGGAGGCAAGCCCTTCACCTCTTCGAAGACATCCGGATATTCCCGGACCACTCTAACTGATTGCAAATTTTCAACAGAGGCATCTAGCGATTCAAGATAACTAAGCATAACCGCATACGAGGGATTACAAGAAATTTCCAAAGTATTACCGAGCTGGGTTAGGAGCCTAACAACCCTTTTCTCACAATCAAGGATGGCCCCATTGCTGGATAGCCAATCCATACCCAAAATCAAACCATACCCCGAAAAGCCCAAAACAAAGGCACTACATTGAAATTCTACACTTAGAATAGAAATTTTCAAATCCAAACAGATCATAGACAAATGAGCTGGGCCCCCAATTGGGTTTGAAACAATCAAGGGATCCTCTACCATACTAGTTTTTAGGTGCAGAGATTTTACTAAAGCAGACGAGATAAAGGAGTGTGATGCGCCAGAATCAAATAAAGTGCGAACGGGGTAATCATAAAGATAAACTACACTTTCTACCGAAGTATTTATACCTCGCTGTTGCAAAGGTGGCGCTTCTAGCACATGAACCTGTGCCCTCTGCCCCTGTCCTCGTTTCTTTGGGCAGTCCTTAGCCATGTGGCCTGTCTCACCGCAAGAAAAGCACCCACCATTCTCCTTGGCCTTCTTTTTCCGGCAGTCCTTTACTAAGTGCCCCACTTTGCCACAGAATTTACACTCCCTCTTCTCTCGGGACTTGTTGTCTTTCCCGCCCTTCTTAAAGTCTGTCTTCTCAGGGCAGTCTTTGCTGATGTGTCCAGTCTCCCCACAATGAGAACATCCTCCTTGCTTTCTTTTCCTCTTTCTACAATCCTTGGCTATGTGCCCCTCCGTACCACAAAAATTGCATTTCCTTTTTTCTCGTTTCTTATTATTACTGTTACGATCCTTTCTTGTTTGACTATTATTCGTCTTCCTACTCTGGGACTCTTCCGCTTGCTGGTTCACGTGGAGGAGGAGGAGTGAAAGCGTCAGCAGCTGGGGAGTAAGGTCTCCAGACATGCTGAAACAGAAAGGATAGATTCAAAACGAAGGATAGAAGAGAGTACCTATGGCTTTTGGGGGGACTTTGCCTTTTTAAAATAAAATAATATTTTTATCTTTTAAAAATGCTTCTTTAAATTTCCTTTTTGAAAATAAATTTTCAAAACTTTTTATCTTATCTAGTAAACCTATGCTCTGATACCAAGTGAAACACCCCACCTCCGTTAGGGTCACTCTCAAAGGGAATGCCCTAATTTTGGTGGAGGTTTATAAGTACAAGTCACAGATATACAAGACAGATATAAGAACACATATTTGTAAACAGCGGAAGAGCAACAAACTTTATTTCATAAAGTCAAATACGTGTTACAACAACATCCTTTTCAAAAAACATAACATAACACTTCATAATCTGTCTTGAGTACATTATTTTTAAAGAAGCATAAATAAAACATAGATAAACTGCCAAAGCCCCATAGTGGATTGTCCAAAGCCATAGTTCAAAACAGGAAAGTCCAAGCAATACATTTCTCTTCTTCAAGCTGGATGTTGAGGTAGGTCAAGCTGCTGTGTTCCCTCCCTGAGGACCTGGGGGGGAAACGGAAGAAAGAAGACGAAAGAAAAATAGAGTCAGACATAAAGCCTGAGTAAGTCTAGTACTACTTTGTCTATGAATAAAGAACTGGGTATGATAAGTAAAACAGGAAGTGGGCAACACTATAAACTTGGTTAAGTTATCTAGGTTCGAATATACTATCGTACCCCATGTTAATCTCTGAACCCATATAAACTAGTTTCCAATTTGCACCCCATAATCAGGGTGATGTGATCCATTCTATGATGATCGGCTCCTACTCGCATAGTTACATGTGTCTTACGGCCCCCGATGTCTGTAGTTACCTATGCTGGTCCCACCATGGGGTGTATCAAGTCCCATAGTGGCAACCCGACACAACCTTAGAGTGCAAAGGTATGCTACTGGTGTCCAGTGCTTTATTTTTCTGCGCCGGAGTGCGTGCACGCCCGCACACCGTTAGAACCTACACTGCTACACCACCGCCGTCGATTTGACCTCTTACAATCAGCCCAGTAATCGTGCCCCACCCTACCTAGTTTCAGGGTATCATGATACCTTTGTAGGGTTACTGCGAAAAGGGTCCTCCGCTACTAGGTTTTCTATCTCTAGCCAACATGCTAAGTTGGTTAAGTGTTTTCTAACCTAACCCCCACCAGTCCGTTTAGTTTAGCATGTTCCAATTTTGATTAAGTCTTTAGTTCACTTAATCCTAACAATCCTGACTCAGCCTTAATTGTCTTATTAAGGCCCCGACCTCTCACATTAGAAAGGTATTGTTGTGGCTGCCTGTTGCCGGTTGGTTCCGGGCAGTATTACGCCACAACTCAGTCTAACCTCGGGTACTTGCTGGGCTCCATGTTTAACCTCCCACATTGGATAGGTATCGTTGTGACTACTGGACAGCCGGGCGGTTCCGGGCAGGTTTACATCACAACTCAATCCAACCTCGGGTTAAACACATCGTATGTTCTACATTTACATATCTTGTCATTCTTCTTTATTTATATGTAAATATTTGCGGCCCATTATTAAGTTAATGGTGTAAAGATTTCACCAATCACGGGCCCAACCCATACTTGAATTTGGGCCCTTCTATTTTATATTTTCATTCATTAATTAATATTAACCCAACGTTATTTTCCCCCGTTTTACACTTCCGTTCATATATATTGGGCTTAGCCTTTTTAAAGCCCAATTTAGCCATGCGAAAGGGGAGGCTTATGGCGTATACACAAAGAGGGGAAGGTGAGCGCATGAACTTGCAATACGACGTTGGAAATACAAATTAGAAATTGGTGTACTTGCATAGTGGTAACATAGGTGACATGAATCAAAGCATGTGAACTTGTAATTGAGATATCATTATTGTCACATGAACCCATATTTTTATTTAGGCATAATTATTCCTAGCATGAACATAGCATAATGTCAAACATAAGCATGGCATAAATATTTCTAGCATGAACATAGCATTATGTCAAACATAAGCATGGCATAAATACTTCTAGCATAAGCATGGCATAAGTATAGTTAAATTTGTTCATGGCATAAACATAAACAAGTCATGTTCATAAGGTTTCTACATGTTTACAAAGGGGATACTTTGTTACTAACACAAAAGCATAGTTCAACTTAATCATGATTTAAGTCTAATCACATAACGACGGTATAAATATTCTTATGCATAAATTTTCCTAATCATGGTGTTTGCTTTAAACTTGCAAAAAGGGATTTTTGAGTCTAACCTAGCCATGTCTCACATATGTCATCATATAATTCTTTTAAACAGACAGACTTATTCATGGATTTCAATTATGCCAAATATCATTCCTAGCCTAGCCATATTCACAAGTTTTGCAAAAGCATGACTTAATACATGGATTATGGTGTCAAAATTCCAACATAGTTTCATATGAACTATAACAACCAAACTTGTTTCAATTACTTGCAAAATGATTTATGCACAAAATATACATCATGATGGCATAATAACAAAGCCCAAACTCGCATAAATTTCAATCAACTACATACATGTAGCTTCAACATATATAACATAATTTGCGCAATATTCCAAACGTAAACTTGTATAGAACTACCGCATGTAGTTCTTTATAACATAATCCATAAATATCCAAACGTATATAAATTGACAAGAACGCATAAATATGAATTACTTCCATTGCCACAATTAAAGCATACACATCAACACAGTTGTTTATTATACCAAAGTAATACTCTACTTACAATGGTTGCGGCGAATTCTCTAATTAAGAGACACGATTTCTTTGTTGAATTGATTAGCTTTAGGTTGCTTGAATTGCTTTAGGCTTTAGAACTTTCTCCCTAATCCTCTCTTTAGTCGGCGGCTAATCTTTGTCGTTCCTCAGCAACATGGCGGCTATAATCTTATTTTGAATGAATAGATTAGGGTTTAGTCTAGGGTTGTTTATATAGAGGTTAGGAATTGATTAGGACCCTTGATGTTGCTAGGTTAGATCGTAGCCATTCATTAGGAAGAGAGACCAATAAAAACCCGCCACCTAGCCCTAATGACAAAGCAGACCACAGAAATTCGACCACACACCGACCTGGCCAGCCAGGGCTAGACCAGACCTGGCCAGCAGGTTATTTTTGACCTGGGCGCACTTGGCAGGTGCGCCAGGTCAAAAATGCACTGGCGCACTTCACAGGTGCGCCAGTTCATTTTTGTTCTGGCGCACTTCCCAAGTGCGCCAGTGCATTCTGGCCCTTTTTTGGTTTTTCGCCCAACTTCGTTCGTCCATAACTTCTTCATACGATATCCGTTTTTCGAAAACTCGGATTCTATTTCGCGTATTTTTCCGAGACGAACGCAATGGCGTATCCCGTTTCCCTTAGTTCTTTGATTTGAAATTAATTATACTTTAATTTGTGAGTTTCACAGTCATAGAATTCGCGGGGTGTTACAGACGGATATATATAACATAATAAAATCAGTAAATATTTTTCCATCGCTAAATGCATTCTATTAAGCGAGGGATTACCGACGAAAATATATATCAAACATTTTACATTCCATTTATCAGTCAGTAAATCCTAGCTATATAGCGACGGATTACCGACGGAAATATATAGCAAACATTTTACATTCCAGTTATCCGTCGGTAAATCCTAGTTATATAGCGACGGATTACCGACGGAAATATATAGCAAATATTTTACAGCATTTCTAACCATCAATCTAGACATCAAATACATTCATTTCAACAATACTCAACATTCAATACTCATCGTGCAATGAAACATATATACATATATATCAACTGGAAAAATTAATGTCACAAAACATTATATAACAATAAAAAATGGTATAATAATTGATAAAATATTCACATAACACCCAACATTCATAACATTATCCGATACAACTAAAAACTAATGTCACATAAACAAAAATTATGTTTACATAGTTGATGGATCTATGCATCATAATGTCTAAAGTTCAAAAAAAAAAAAAAAAAAAAAAAAAAGAGAGAGAGAAGAAGAAGAAGAAGAACCTGTACATATATATATATATATAAAAGCTTCTCATTTTCTGCATGAATCCATCCTGACAGGGTTCGAGTGCTTGTCCTCCAATTTGCTCCTTAATCTTGGAACTGTAATTTGTAACATAACACCAAAATAAGTTTTAGGAAAAAAAGTAGTCAACTATACATAACAAGCACATTTATCATTATACTTGCTAGCTAGCATTCACAAAAAGAGAAAATTGCATGAAGTTTAGAACTGAAAAACAATGGCATTACATTTCTGCATACAGGTAGAAATACTGAGCCCAAATAAAAATAAATTTGGATTCAGAACGCTATGGACCATCTAAAGAGTAATGCTAGCCAATAAGCATAACAAAACAATTGACTTTATGTGAAGATTGGAAAAACACTGATAAAAACAATGATATTTAAAATTATTAGATAAATAATCTTAATGCTTTTATTTTCCAAAATAGTGATTCAGGATAATTTATGCATTTGTTGCTAAAAGAGCAATGTACAAGTAACCTGCTTGGGTTGGACAAATCGTTGCTAAGCTCATCATTTGTTTTATTTAAAATATATAAACAAATTTGAACGTGTTTGAAACAAGGCAATTAGACAATAAATTCGTACATGAATATGGGTATGGGCTTACACATCTTGCTATTCTTAATCATACCTTAAATAATAATCCAAGGGCCAATTTTGAATTTTAAATAGGGGAGGATATCGTACTTCTTTTGGTAAACGGATTTTTTAGCAAAAAATTTCTAGCTCTACAAACTATACGTGCGTCCAATTGTCATTGCTAAGTTATACATAATGATACTCAATGTTTTAATTTTACAAGTGCGAACCTGTGCTACGCACACGGAGTTCGTCATATATTTTGTTCAGCATTGTGTTCTTAAATTTTACATTTCACTATATTGAAACCATATGTTTATGGATTGTAATTTCTAAAATTATGTTTCCATCAACATTATTGAAAAACTTTAAATGATAAATATACTTAGGAATATCAAAGCTATAGCATAATCACATTTTAAAACACAATGACTTTTATATAACAAACAATAATATCAGCTATCAATTATTCCAAATTTTGCAAGCAGTGCATTACTACACATAGCTAGTCATAACTTTACAAAAGTAAATGATATGAGTTGTGCATGATGTTATCTTCCGTTTAATACTTAAATTACACGCACTAAATAAATTACCTTATCCTTATCCTTATCCTTATCTTATCCTTACTTTATATAAGAGGATTCGACTGTAATTTCATAGTAAATGTAGTAATCTTACCTTATCCTTATTATTTGAAACTGTTATACAAAAATGCCAGCAGAAATTTTCACTTCATCAACAAAAAGAAGAGTGAGACAACTTGTCGACCCTAAGCAAACCCAGAGTAAACTGCTAATCGACGATGTTGCAAACCCAGGTGTTTGTTCCTTGATCACAAACTTTACACCTAACTGATTATTTATAGAGGAACTTCTCTTTTTTTCTTTCATTGACTCTTGTGTTCTTAACTTTTATAGTGGTAAACATATATATTTATCCTGAAAACATCCGTGGCATTGAAAACTACTAAATGTAAAACCAAGCATTGTTAGAAAGGATAAAAATCGATTTTAACAATGAATATGCTTTACTTACCAGTGGCGAGACCAAATTCCATGAAGATGGCATATCTTTTAACCTACAGCAAAAAAATCAGTTAGCTCAACTACCGTACTATTAAAACCTCTAAAAAAGAGAGGTAAAATTGTAATAAAATGGAAAACCAAAAAGAAAACTAATATGAAACACAAACTCATGTGTCAAGTCTCTCAACATGGTCAGGTGTAAAAAAACATAAATTTTGTAGCTGTTGAAATAGATATTAGATTCACATATAAGCTTACCATAAATCAGGAGAAATGATTGATGGAGATTAATTTCGAAACATGGTAAATCACATATAGATGGCAAAAGAAACACCTCTGTTTATCTAATATATATTTATTAAAATTTAGGAATGTGCATTCATTTCTAGGAATCTAATGTGAACTGTATATAGCTTGGGATATAGAAAGTAACAATATAGTAATCATATTAAACAATGATAAAAATGTGAGTTGACGATTGCCTTTTACCTTTTCCGTTGACTAAATGCATTAGCTCACCGTTGAACTCATATTACCTTTTCCGTGCAATTATGGAGTTATCAAACTGGTGCTGACATAGGTTTAATTTAAACATGATGTTCATTAAACTTTACATCTAGTGCACTGCCATTGCATAACATTTTTTTATGTGGATGCAAGGCTACAAACAGCCGCAAAATAGCGTCTATGGCAATGAGATTTGACAAAACAGTATGACTGGGAAGGAAAAGAATATAAAGTTTAGGTGAGTCTTTCAAATCTACTCAAACCTGTAGTCAAAGATATCCATATTCAAGCTAGCTACCTTGTTGGTGCATCTATAACTTCACCAAAACGTTGTGCAATACTGGGCAGCTTAGAGTTTGAATTCATTCAACCGTGGATGGAGATAAAAATCAAGGACAATCCAAATTGCTATTGGCCATGTGAAACCATATAAAAGTATGAGAAAATTATATCATAAAATTCAGAAATAGGAGTTGACAGTATTTTCAAAGGTTGACCACTATGCAATAAATGTATATTAGCATAAATTTAAAAATGTTACTTTAAGAGAATTAATAAAGGGACACAATCTCAAAATAATAATAATAATAATAATAATAATAATAATAATAAAAATAATAATAATAATGCTGCCACTACACATATTAAAATTTACCATGATTTGCACTTAGTCATCTATATTAGCTGATATACAACTATATATTAAACTGGTTATATAGGAAACAAAACACACACACACACACATACATACAAACATACATACATTTGCACACACGCACACTAATAATAATAATAATAATAACATGAGGAGGGGTACGTAGTTCTGAGAGAACCATAGAAGTTATGCGCTAGTTTCTACATATGAGGACTGCATGCTTATAGAACATTACATGGCACTATGTTTTTTTTTCCAAGAGCAAGTGAAATAGAACGATCTATTATAGGGTGAACTTTAGATTTCTAACTGCATTTCCATATTTTCCAAGAGCATGATAATTTGACATATTTAGACCAATATTAAGCTCAGAGAACTTTTCATGATAAAACTTCAAATTCATACTACATTTTACATAATCGCAAACCAATTATTCAAACGCTGGATGAAAAAACCAAATATTTAACCTGAAGGGATCCTTCCCGCTATAAACCTTTTGTTAAACACTTGACATCTGTAAAAATACATAAAAATTCAAATCAAGTAAATAACAATGATTGGCATATGATCTTAAATATTTTTATATTTATATAAGTATCCTATGAACTCAACAAACATGCGATGAATTTCTACTGTTAAGACTTAAGCATCTCATTCACACTAAAAGTTAAACTTCTACATGTTCTGATTTTAGTCTTAGTTATATAGTCTGGTTTGCTTATATGAGTTAAACGTGATCTGAATTATGAGAACAAAAGTTAAAAATGCTACCGTGTGAACATGAGTATATGGTTCAGAACTAGTGTTTTTATGAAAGTATGATAAAATTGACACTTGTGATCACAGTGAAAGCTTGAGATGGTCTTCAAGGCTAGAAGTTGACAGTCTCAATAATTATCAATATTTGCAGCTAACAGGAAGTTTCATGTATCTTATCTCGGCCCTGTTGTCAACTTGTTTGAATACATTACACATGTCCCGATCAGTTTTCGTACCTTTTCCTTTTTTTGTGCGTTAGACTCATGCATTCAATTTCATGATATCATTTTGTTTAATAAACTTAACAATATTACATAATGAAGAATAAGTTTGATAAAAACTACATCGACAATGCATATTTTTTTCATCAAAATAAATGAATTTTTGGAAAGGATTGGGATTACATTGTCGATAGTGACATGACATTGAGAATTATTTATCAAAGATAGATTATGTGCAAAATATAAGTACATTTGATCTTAAAATGTAATAGCATAACACAATAAGCAAAGAAAGGGTATAAAGATGCAGAATGTGAATGGAAAAGGAAGATGGATCCAATACCCGGTAAAAATCAAGGATATCTGATTAGTATCGGATTCAATCGCCCTTATTCGAGTTCACATCAACTGTAAATTCAGAAATATAAACTTACAAATAGTTGGTACAGGAATAGAGAGGTCCAGGAAGCCAAATGAGGCGAAGGGGGACTGGCACATTTTGTCGAGGAGCTCGTGGGCCTTGAGGAACCTTACAAATAGTTGGTATAGATGAGACAGCAGACTTCCGACCATCAACCTTTGGTACATTAGTGAACTCAGCTAATTCACCATTCAATAGCACTGTCATTCCATTCACAAATTTCTCCTTCGCTAACACATCTGTATCAGCCCCATCAACGCCTGAACACCCAAAACTTGCATTCGTAAACTATAACCTTGACAACTCGGCCAATCCACTGGGGCAACAACGAGCATCTGTGTGACTGAAGAGGGGGCGAACTTCATCGGAGGGGTAGTTGCCTAAACTTAGGGGACAGTGGGTAAATCATGTAGCAGAGCAGCCAGAGTAGGCTGCTGCTCAGCCAAAAAAGAAGGGAACTCACCACCTTGCAGATCGGAGAGAGGTATTGCAACTTCGGGATGTTCTGCCGCTAGCCTTCTCGAAGGGGTTAACTGACGAAGCGACACTCGTACGAGATCAGGAATTAGATGGATCTGTGCTGAACGCTCGGCCAGATTTCGTGCGTTAGTTGGGGCTAGGTGGCTTGGAAGGCAAGGCGGGGGAGTGAAGCGGCGAGGCATGCGGAAGAAAGTGGCATGGAGCGAAGGGGAATGGTGAAGGCAGCGATTTCAGGGATATCAATAGCAGTAGGCGACCATTATTTCTCCCTCTAGGATCTGAACAATTTTTTTTGGACTTTGGAATAATTATGTTTTAGGGGGGTGATGAAATTGTTTCGGAGGGAGATGAAATTGTTTTGGAGGGAGGTAGTAGAGGAATTTGTGGTTATGGAGGGAAACGAAATTTTATTATCTCTTGCAGATCTGTTGGAATTCGTCGGTATTCTGCCTAAATTTGCAGTGGAAAATTGCAACAGAAATTTTTTGTCAATAATTTGATGCAATTTGCAGCGGTTTAGTGAGGGATGACAGAGAACGACGGTAATAAATAAATGTACATAAATTGAAAAAAATAAAAAACTATCCGTTGCAGATCGCAAGGAAATCCGTCCCAAATTGGCGACGGAAATTTCCGCTTCTAAATTTTTGACGCTAAATCAGTGTTTTCTTGTAGTGCTACCATGCTTAAACTAACACTACTTCTCCTAATACTTCAAAACAACCCTTATTTTTAATCCTACCCCTAATTCTTTAAAAAGCCCTTCATTCCAACAATTACCCCAACTTTTTAACTACTGTGAAGGATTGGTTTTTGCAGCAACCAATCCAAACGATTCATCATCTTTCATATTTGTCGATCTACCCCTATTTTGCTTAAACTACCCATACTTCTCTTAATACTTCAAAATAGCCCATCTTTTTAATCCAAACCTAATTCTATAAATAGCCCTTCCTTCCTACAATTACCTCTATTTTTTTGCTATTGTGAAGGATTGGTTTTTGCAGCACCTAATCCAAACAATTCATCATTTTCGTATTCGTCGTTCTACCCCCACTATGCTTAAACTACCACTACTTATCTTTATAATTCAAAACAACGCTTATTTTTGATCCTACCACTAATTCTCTAGATAGCCCTTACTTCGAACAACTACCCCTATTTTTTAATTTATGTGAAGGGTTGGTTTTTGGAGCAAAGAATCCAAACGATTCCTCATCTTTCATATTTGTCGATCTACTCCTACTATGCTTAAACTACCACTACTTCTCTTAATACTTCAAAACAACCCTTATTTTTAATCCTACCCCTAATTCTCTAAATACTCCTTCATTCCAACAATTACCTCTACTTTTTAACTATTGTGAAGGATCGGTTTTTGCAGCACCCAATCCAAACGATTCATCATCTTTCATATTTGTCGATCTACCCCGACTATGCTTAAACTACACCTAATCTCTTAATACTTCAAAACAACGCTTCTTTTTAATACCATCCCTAATTCCCTAAATAGCCCTTACTTCCAACAATTGCCCCTATTTTTTCACTTCTGTGAAGGGTTGGTTTTTGTAGCACCCAATCCAAATGATTCATCATTTTTCATATTTGTCGATCTACCCCTACTATGCTTAAACTACCCCAAATTCCCTTAATACTTCAAAACAACCCTTCTTTTTAATCCTAAACCTAATTCTCTAAATAGGCCTTACTTTCAACAATTACCCCTATTTTTTAACTTCTGTGAAGGGTTGATTTTTGCAGCACCCAATCGAAATGATTCATCATCTTTCATATTTGTCGATCTACCCCTACTATGCTTAAACCATCCCGACTTCTCTTAATACATCAAAACAATCCTTCTTTTTAATCCTAATTCTAATTCTAAAATAGCCCTTTCTTCCATCAATTACCCCTATTTTTTTACTTCTGTAAAGGGTCGGATTTTGCATCACGAAATCCAAACGATTCATCATCTTTCATATTTGTCGATCTACCCATACTATGCTTAAACTACCTCTACTTCTCTTAATACTTCAAAGCAGTCCTTCTTTTTAATCCTACCTGTAGTTCTCTAAATAGCCCTTACTTCAAACAACTACCCCTATTTTTCAACTTCTGTAAGGGGTTGGTTTTTGCATCACCCAATCTAAACGATTCATCATCTAACGTATTTGTTGATCTACCCCTACTATGCTTAAACACCCAAACTTCCCTTAATACGTCAAAACAGCACTTCTTTTAAATCCTATCCCTAATTCTCTAAATTGCCCTTAGTTCCAAAAATTACCCTTATTTTTTAACAACTATGAAGGGTTGGTTTTTGCATCACCCAATCCAAATGATTCAACATCTTTCATATTTGTCAATCTACCCCTACTATGCTTAAACTACCCCTACTTTTCTTAGTACTTCAAAACAATCCTTCTTTTAAATCCTCCCCCTAGTTCTCTAAATAGCCATTACTTCTAACGACTACACCTATTTTTTTAATTTCTGTGAAGGATTTGTTTTTGCAGCACCCAATCCAAATGATTCATCGTATTTCATATTTGTCGATCTAACCCTACTATGCTCAAACTACCCTTGCTTATCTTAATACTTCCAAACAATCCTTCTTTTAAATCCTACCCCTAATTATCTAAATAGCCCTTTCTTCCAACAAATACCTTTATTTTTTAACTAGTGTGAAGGGTTGGTTTTTGCAGCACCCAATCCAAATGATTCATCATCTTTTATATTTGTCGATCTACCCCTGCTTGGCTTAAACCACACCAACTTCTCTTAATACTTCAAAACGACCCTTCTTTTTAATCCTACTCCTAATTATCTAAATAGCCCTTCCTTCCAACAATTATGCCTATTTCTTCACTATTGTGAAGGATTGGTTTTTCTAGCATTTAATCTAAACAATTCATCATCTTTCGTATTCATCGATCTACACCTACTTTGCTTAAACTACCCCTACTTCCCTTTATACTTCAAAAACCTTTCATTTTGAACCTACCACTAATCCCCAAAATAGCGTTAATTCCAACAATTACCACTATTTTATAATTTCTGTGAAGGATTGGTTTTCGGGGCACCCAATCCAAATGATTCATTGTCATTCATATTTGTCGATCTACCCCTATCATGCTTAAACTAACACTACTTCTCCTTATACTTCAAAACAACCCTTATTTTTAATCCTACCCCTAATTCTTTAAATAGCCCTTCTTTCTGACAATTACCCCTACTTTTTAACTACTGTGAAGGATTGGTTTTTGCAACAACCAATCCAAACGATTCATCATCTTTCATATTTGTCGATCTACCCCAATTTTGCTTAAACTACCCCTACTTCTCTTAATACTTCAAAATAGCCCATCTTTTTAATCCAAACCTTATTCCCTAAATAGCCCTTCCTTCCTACAATTACCTCTATTTTTTTGCTATTGTGAAGGATTGGTTTTTGCAGCACCCAATCCAAACAATTTATCATCTTTCGTCTTCGTCGTTCTACCCCTACTATGCTTAAACTACCACTACTTCTCTTTATACTTCAAAACAACGCTTATTTTTGATCCTACCACTAATTCTCTAAATAGCCCTTACTTCGAACAACTACCACTATTTTTTAATTTCTGTGAAGGGTTGGTTTTTGGAGCAAACAATCCAAATGATTCCTCATCTTTCATATTTGTCGATCTACTCCTACTATGCTTAAACTACCACTACTTCACTTAATACTTCAAAACAACCCTTATTTTTATTCCTACCCCTAATTCTCTAACTACCCCTTCATTCCAACAATAACCTCTACTTTTTAACTACGGTGAAGGATTGGCTTTTGCAGCACCCAATCCAAACGATTCATCATCTTTCATATTTGTCGATCTACCCCTACTATTCTTAAACTACCCCAATTTCCCTTAATACTTCAAAACAACCCTTCTTTTTAACCCTAAACCTAATTCTCTAAATAGGCCTTAATTTCAACAATTACACCTATTTTTTAACTTCTGTGATGGGTTGATTTTTGCAGCACCCAATCCAAATGATTCATCATCTTTCATATTTGTTTATCTACCCCTACTATGCTTAAACTATCCCGACTTCTCTTAATACATCAAAACAATCCCTCTTTTTAATCCTAATTATAATTCTCTAAATACCGCTTTCTTCCAACAATTACCCCTATTTTTAAATTCTGTGAAGGGATGGATTTTGCATCACCCAATCTAAACGATTCATCATCTTTCATATTTGTCGATCTACCCCTACTATGCTTAAACTACCTCTACTTCTCTTAATACTTCAAAGCAGTCCTTCTTTTTAATCCTACCTGTAATTCTCTAAATAGCCCTTACTTCCAACAATTACCCTTATTTTTCAACTTCTGTAAGGGGCTGGTTTTTGCATCACACAATCTAAACGATTCATCATCTTTTGTATTTGTCGATCTACCCCTACTATGCTTAAACACCCAAACTTCCCTTAATACTTCAAAACAACCCTTCTTTTAAATCCTATCACTAATTCTCTAAATTGCCCTTAGTTCCAAAAATTACCCTTATTTTTTAACAACTGTGAAGAGTTGGTTTTTGCACCACCCAATCCAAATGATTCAACATCTTTCATATTTGTCGATCTACCCCTACTATGCTTAAACTACCCCTACTTTTCTTAATACTTCAAAACAATCCTTCTTTTAAATCCTCCCACTAATTCTCTATATAGCCCTTATTTCCAACAACTACCCCAATTTTTTAATTTCTGTGAAGGGTTGGTTTTCGCAGCACCCAATCCAAATGATTCATCGTATTTCATATTTGTCGATCTAACCTTACTATGCTCAAACTACCCCTACTTATCTTAATACTTCAAATAATTCCTTCTTTTAAATCCTAACCCCAATTCCATAAATAGCCTTTACTTCAAACAATTAGCCTTATTTTTCAACTACTGTAAGGGTTGGTTTTTACAGCACCCAATCCAAATGATTCATCATCTTTCGTATTTGTCGATCTACCCCTACTATGCTAAAACTACCCCAATTTCCATTAATACTTCAAAACAACCCTTCTTTTTTAATCCTAACCCTAATTCTCTAAATAACCCTTCCTTCCAACAATTAGCTCTTTTTTTAACTAATGCGAAGGATTGGTTTTTGCAGCACCTAATCAAAACAATTCACCGCCTTTCATATTCGTCGATCTACCCCTACTATGCTTAAACTACCAATACTTCTCTTCATACTTCAAAACAACCCTTCATTTTGATCCTACCACTAGTTCTCTAAATAGCCCTTACATCCAACAACTACCCCTATTTTTTAATTTCTTTGCAGGGTTGGTTTTTGGAGCACCCAATCCAAATGATTTGTCATCTTTCATATTTGTCGATCTACCCCTACCATGCTTATACTAACACTACTTCTCCTAATACTTCAAAACAACCCTTATTTTTAATCCTACCCCTAATTCTTTAAATAGCCCTTCATTCCGACAATTATCCCTACCTTTTAACTGCTGTGAGGGATTGGTTTTTGCAGCAACCAATCCAAACGATTCATCATCTTTCATATTTGTCAATCTACCCTTACTTTGCTTAAACTACCCCTACTTCTCTTAATACTCCAAAATAGCCCATCTTTTTACTCCAAACCTAATTCTCTAAATAGCCCTTCCCTCCTACAGCTACCTCTATTTTTTTGCTATTGTGAAGGATTGGTTTTTGCAGCACCCAATCCAAACAATTCATCATCTTTCGTATTCTTCGTTCTACCCCTACTATGCTTAAACTACCACTACTTCTCTTTATACTTCAAAACAACGCTTATTTTTAATCCTACCACTAATTCTCTAAATATCCCTTTCTTCGAACAACTACCCCTATTTTATAATTTCTATGAAGGGTTGGCTTTCGGAGCAAAGAATCCAAATGTTTCCTCATCTTTCATATTTGTCGATCTACTCCTACTATGCTTAAACTACCACTACGTCTCTTAATACTACAAAACAACCCTTATTTTTAATCCTACCCCTAATTCTCTAAATACCCCTTTATTCCAACAATTACCTCTACTTTTTAACTACTGTGAAGGATCGGTTTTTGCAGCACCCAATCCAAACGATTCATCATCTTTCATATTTGTCGATCTACCCCTACTTCTCTTAATACTTCAAAACAAAGCTTCTTTTTAATCCTATGCATAATTCCCTAAATAGCCCTTACTTCCAACAATTGCCCTTATTTTTTTACTTCTGTGAAGGGTTGGTTTTTGTAGCACGCAATCCAAATGATTCATCATTTTTCATATTTGTCGATCTACCCCTACTATGCTTAAACTACCCCAACTTCCTTTAATACTTCAAAACAACCCTTCTTTTTAATCCTAAGCCTAATTCTCTAAATAGGCCTTAATTTCAACAATTACCCCTGTTTTTTAACTTCTGTGAAGGGTTGATTTTTGCAGCACCCAATCCAGATGATTCATCATCTTTCATATTTATCGATCTACCCCTACTATGCTTAAACTATCCCGACTTCTCTTAATACATCAAAACAATCCTTCTTTTTAATCCTAATTCTAATTCTCTAAATAGCCCTTTCTTCCAACAATTACCCCTATTTTTTTAACTTCTGTGAAGGGTTGGATTTTGCATCAGCCAATCTAAACGATTCATCATCTTTCATATTTGTCGATCTACACGTACTATGCTTAAACTACCTCTACTTCTCCTAATACTTCAAAGCAGTCCTTCTTTTTAATCCTACCTGTAATTCTCAAAATAGCCCTTACTTCCAACAATTACCCCTATTTTTCAACTTCTGTAAGGGGTTGGTTTTTGCATCACCCAATCTAAACGATTCATCATCTTTCGTATTTGTCGATCTAACCCTACTATGCTTAAACACCCAAACTTCCCTTAATACTTCAAAACAACCCTTCTTTTAAATCCTTTCCCTAATTCTCTAAATTGCCCTTAGTTCCCAAAAATACCCTTATTTTTTAACAACTGTGAAGGGTTGGTTTTTGCATCACCCAATCCAAATGATTCAACATCATTCATATTTGTCGATCTACCCCTACTATGCTTAAACTACCCCTACTTTTCTTAATACTTCAAAACAATCCTTCTTTTAAGTCCTTCCCCTAATTCTCTAAATAGCCCTTACTTTCCACAATTACCCCTATTTTTTTAACTTCTGTGAAGGTTTGGTTTTTGCAGCTCCCAATCAAAATGACTCGTCATCTTTCATATTTGTCGAGCTACCCTACTATGCTTAAACTACCCCTACTTATCTTAATATTTCAAAACAGTCCTTCTTTTAAATCCTAACCCTAATTCTATAAATAGCCCTTACTTCCAACAATTACCCTTATTTTTTAACTACTGTAAGGGATGGTTTTTACAGCACCCAATCCAAATGATTCATCATCTTTCGTATTTGTCGATCTACCCCTACTATGCTTAAACTATCCCAATTTCCTTTAATACTTCAAAACAACCTTTCTTTTTAATCCTAACCCTAATTCTCTGAATATCCCTTCCTTCCAACAATTACCCCTATTTTTTTTACTATTGCGAAGGATTGGTTTTTGCAACACCTAATCCAAATAATTCATCATCTTTCGTATTCATCGATCTACCATAGCCCTACTATGCTTAAACTACCCTTACTTCTCTTCATACTACAAAACAACTCTTCATTTTTATCCTACCACTAATTCTCTAAATAGCCCTTACTTCCAACAACTACCCCTATTTTTTAATTTCTGTGCAGGGTTGGTTTTTGGAGCACCCAATCCAAATGATTCGTCATCTTTCATATTTGTCGATCTACCCTACTTATCCTTATACTTCAAAACAACCCTTATTTTTAATCCTAACCGTAATTTTCTAAATATCCATTCTTTCCAACAATTACCTCTACTTTTTAAATACTGTGAACGATTGGTTTTTGCAGCAAGCAATCCAAACGATTCATCATCTTTCATATTTGTCGATCTACCCCTACTATACTAAATCTACCCCTACTTCTCTAAATACTTCAAAACAACGCTTCTTTTTAGTCCTATCCCGAATTCTCTAATATCCCCTTACTTACAACAATTACCCATATTTTTTAACTTCTGTGAAGGGTTTGTTTTTTTCGCGCTCAATCCAAATGATTCATCATCTTTCATATTTGTCGATCTACCCCTACTATGCTTAAACTAACCATACTTATCTTAACACTTCCAAACAGTCCTTCTATTAAATCCTTCCCCCAATTCTCTAAATAGGCCTCATTTCCAAAAATTACCCCTATTTTTTAACTTTTGTGAAGGGTTGGTTTTTGCAGCACCCAATCCAAATGATTCATCAAATTTCATATTTGTCGATCTACCCCTACTATGCCTAAACTACCCCGACTTCTCTTAATACATCAAAAAAGTCCTTCTTTTTAATCCTAATTCTAATGCTCTAAATAGCCCTTTCTTCTGACAATTACCCATATTTTTTAACTTCTTTGAACAGTTGGATTTTGCATCACCCAATCTAAACGATTCATCGTCTTTCATATTTGTCGATCTACCACTACTATGCTTAAACTACCACTACTTCGCTTAATACTTCAAAACAGCCTTTCTTTTTATTTATATCCCTAATTCTATAAATAGCCCTTAATTCCAATAATTACCCTAATTTTTTAACAGCTGTGAAGGGTTGGTTTTTGTAGCACCCAATCCTAATGATTCATCATCTTTTATATTTGTCGATATAACCCTACTATGCTTAAACGACCCCTACTTCTCTTAATATTTCAAATCAGCCCTTCCTTCCTACAATTAGATCTATTTTTTTTACTTTTGTGAAGGATTGGTATTTGCAGCACCTAATGCAAACAATTCATCATCTTTCATATTCGTCGTTCTACCCCTACTATGCTTAAACTACACCTACTTCTCTTTGTACTTCAAAACAACCTTTCTTTTTGATTTACCACTAATTCTCTAAATAGCCCTTACTTCGTACAATTTTTGCTATTTTTTAATTTTTGTGAAGAGTTAGTTTTTGGAGCATCCAATCTAAATGTTTCATCATCTTTCATATTTGTCGATCTACCCCTACTACGCTTAACTACCACTGCTTCTCTTAATACTTCAGAACAACCCTTATTTTTAATCCTACCCCTAATTCTCAAAATAACCCTACTTTCCAACAATTACCCCTATATTTTAACTACTGTGAAGGATTGGTTTTTGCAGCACCTAATCCAAACGATTCATCATCTTTCATATTTGTCGATAAACACCTACTATGCTTAAACTACCCATACTTCTTTTAATACTTCAAAACAACGGTTCTTTTTAATCCTATCCCTAAGTCTCTAAATAGACCTTACTTCCAACAATTACCCCTATTTTTTTACTATATTGAAGGGTTCATTTTTGTAGCACCCAATCCAAATGATTCATCATCTTTTATGTTTGTCGATCTACCCCTACTGTGCTAAAACCACTCATACTATCTTAATACTTCAAAACACTCCTTCATTTAAGTCCTCCCAAAATTCTCTAAATAGGCCTTACTTCCCACAATTACCCCTATTTTTTAACTACTGTGAAGGGTTGGTTTTTGCAGCACCCAATCCAAATGATTCATTATCTTTCATATTTGTCGATCTACCCCTACTATGCTTAAACTACCCCTACTTCTCTTAATACCTTAAAACAGTCCTTCTTTTTAATCCTACCGGTAATTCTCTAAATAGCCCTTACTTCCAACAATTACCCTTTTTTTTAATTTCTGTGAAGGGTTGGTTTTTGCATCACCCAATCAAAACAATTCATGGTCTTTAATATTTGTCGATCTACCCCTATTATGCTTTAACTTCCCCTACTTCTCTTCATATTCAAAATAGCCCTTCTATTAAATCCTATCCCTAATTCTTCAAATAGCCCTTAGTTCCAAAAAATACCCTCATTTGTAAACAACTGTGAAGGGTTGGTTTTTGCAGCACCCGATGCAAATGATTCATCATCTTTCATAATTGTCGATCTACCCCTACTATGTTTGAACTACCCCAACTTATTTTAATACTTCAAAACAATTATTCTTTTAAATCCTACGCCTAATTATCTAAATAGCCCTTACTTCCAACAATTACCCCTATTTTTTAATTTCTGTGAAGGGTTGGTTTTTGCAGCACCCAATCCAAATGATTCATCGTATTTCATATTTGTAGATCTACCCCTACTGTGCTCAAACTACCCCTACTTATCTTAATACTTCAAAATAGACCTTATTTTTAATCCTACCACTAATTCTCTAAATTTCCCTTACATCCAACAATTACCCCTATTTTTTAACTTCTGTGAAGGGTTGGTTTTTGGAGCACCCAATCCAAATGATTCATCATCTTCCATATTTGTCGATATACCCCTACCATGCTTAAACCATCCCAACTTCTCTTAATACTTCAAAATAGCCCTTCTTTTTAATCCTACCCCTAATTCTCTAAATAGCCCTTACTTCCAACAATTATGCCTATTTTTTAACTATTGTGAAGGATTGGTTTTTGCAGCACCTAATCCAAACAATTCATCATCTTTTGTATTCGTCGATCTACCTCTACTATTCTTAAACTACCCCTACTTCTCTTTATACTTCAAAACAACCCTTCGTTTTGAACCTACCACTAATTCCCTAAATAGCCCTTGCTTCCAACAATTACCCCTATTTTTTAATTTTTGTTAATGGTTTGTTTTTGGAGCACCCAGTCCAAATGATTCATCGTCTTTCATATTTGTCGATCTACCCCTACTATGCTTAAACTACCACTACTTCTCCTAATACTTCAAAACAACCCTTATTTTTAATCCTACCCCTAGTTCTATAAATAACCCTTCTTTCCAATAATTACCCCCACTTTTTAACTACTGTGAAGGATTGGTTTTTGCACACCCAATCCAAAGGATTCATCATCTTTCATATATCTCAATCTACCCCTACTATGGTTAAACTACCCGTACTTCTCTTAATACTTCAAAACAACGCTTCTTTTTGATCCTACCACTCATTATATAGATAGCCCTTACTTCGAACAATTACCCCTATTTTTTAATTTCTGTGAAGGGTTGGGTTTTGGAGCATACAATCCAAATGATTCATCATCTTTCATATTTATCGATCTACCCCTACTATGCTTAAACCACCACTACTTCTCTTAATACTTCAGAACAACCCTTATTTTTAATCCTACCCATAATTATCTGAATATCCCTTCTTCCCAACAATTACCTCTACTTTTTAACTATTGTGAAGGATCGATTTTTGTAGCACCCAATCCAAATGATTCATCATCTTTTATATTTGTCGAACTACTCCAACTATGCTTAAACAACCCCTACTTCTCTTAATACTTCAGAACAACGCTTCTTTTTAATCCTATCCCTAATTCGCTAAATAGCCCTTACTTCCAACAATTACCCCTATTTTTTTACTTCTGTGAAGGGTTGGTTTTCGTAGCACCTAATCAAAATGATTCATCATTTATCATATTTGCCGAACTAGCCCCACTATGCTTAAACTACCCATACCAATATTAATACTTTAAAACCGTCCTTCTTTTAACTCCTACCCCTAATTCTGTAAATAGGCCTTACTTCCAACAATTACCCCTATTTTTTAACTTTTGGGAAGGGTTGGTTTTTGCAGCACCCAACCCAAATGATTCATCATCTTTCATATTTGTCGATCTACCCCTACTATGATTAAACTACCCCTACTTCTTTTAATTCTTCAAGCCAGTCTTCATTTTAATCCTACTCCTAAATATCTAAATAGCCTTTCCTTCCAACAATTACCCCTATTTTTTTCTATTGTGAGGGATTGGTTTTTGCAGCAATTAATCCAAACAATTCTTCAACTTTCATATTTGTGGATCTGCCCGTACTATGCTTAAACTACCCCACTTCTCTTTATACTTCAAAATAGTCCCTATTTTTTTATCCTACCACTAATTCTCTAAACTGCCCTTACATCCAACAATTACACCTATTTTTTAACTTCTGTGAAGGGTTGGTTTTTGGAGTACCCAATCCAAATGATTCATCATCTTTCATATTTGTCGATCTACCCTTACTATGCTTAAACTACCCTTACTTCTCTTAGTACTTCAAAACAACCCTTATTTTTAATCCTACCCCTAATTCTCTAAATAGCCCTTATTTCCAACAATTACCCCTATTTTTTAACTACTATGAAGGATTGGTTTTTGCAGCACCCAATCCAAAAGATTCATCACCTTTTGTATTTGTCGTTATACCCCTAATTCTCTTAATACTTCAAAACAACGCTTCTTTTTAATCCTATCCCTAATTCCCTAGATAGCCCTTACTTCCGACAATTGCTCCTATTTTTTAACTTCTGTGAAGGATTCATTTTTGTAGCACCCAGTCCAAATGACTCGTCATCTTTCAGGTTTGTCGATCTACCCCTACTATGCTAAGACTACCCATCTTATCTAAATACTTCAAAACAGTCGTTCATTTAAATCCTTCCCTTAATTCTCTAAATAGGTCTTACTTCCAAAAATTACCCCTATTTTTTAACTTCTGTGAAGGGCTGGTTTTCGCAGCACCCAATCCAAATGATTCATCATCTTTCATATTTGTCGGTCTACCCCTACTATGCTTAAACTACCCCTACTTATCTTAATATTTCAAAACAATCCTTCTTTTTTATCCTACCTGTAATTCTATAAATAGCCTTTTCTTCCAACAATTACCCCTATTTTTTAACTTCTGTGAAGGATTGGTTTTTTAATCACCCAATCTAAACGATTCATCATCTTTCATATTTGTCGATCTACCCCTACTATGCTTAAACTACCCCTACTTCTCTTAATACTTCAAAATAGCCCTTCTATTAAATCCTATCCCTAATTCTCTAAATAGCCCTTAGTTCCAACAATTACCCTTATTTTTTAACAACCATGAAGGGTTGGTTTTTGTAGCACCTAATCCAAATGATTCATCATCTTTCATATTGTCGATCTACCCCTACTATGCAGAAACTACCCCTACTTATCTTAATACTCCAAAACAATCCTTCTTTTAAATCATACCCTAATTCTCTAAAAAGCCCTTACTTCCCACAATTACCCCTATTTTTTAATTTTTGTGAAGGGTTGGTTTTTGTCACACCCAATCCAAATGATTCATCGTATTTCATATTTGTCGATCTACCCTACTATGCTCAAACTACCCCTACTTATCTTAATACTTCAAAACAATCCTTCTTTTAAAGCCTACCCCTAATTCTCTAAATAGCCCTTACTTCCAACAATTAACCTTATTTTTAACTAGTGTGAAGGGTTGGTTTTTGCAGCACCCAATCCAAATGATTCATCATCTTTTTATATTTGTCGATCTACCCTACTATGCTTAAACCACCCCAATTTCTCTTAATACTTCAAAACAACCATTCTTTTTAATCCTACCCCTAATTCTCTAAACATCCCTTCCTTCAAACAATTATGCCTATTATTTTACTATTGTGAAGGAATTGTTTTTGCAGCACCTAATCCAAACAATTCATCATCTTTCGTATTCGTCGATCTACCCCTACTATGCTTAAACTACCCGTGCTTCTCTCCATACTTCAAAACAACCCTTCGTTTTGAACCTACAACTAATTCCCTAAATAACTTTTACTTCCAACAATTACCCTTTTTTTTATTTATGTGGAGGGGTGGTTTT
Organism: Allium sativum; assembly: GCA_030737875.1. Classification (NCBI taxonomy): domain Eukaryota; kingdom Viridiplantae; phylum Streptophyta; class Magnoliopsida; order Asparagales; family Amaryllidaceae; genus Allium; species Allium sativum. The sequence goes on from CM060924.1 coordinate 268,290,549, forward strand.
TGGAGCACCCAATCAAAATGATTCATCGTCTTTCATGTTTTTCGATCTACCCCAACTATGCTTAAACTACCCTTACTTCTCTTAATACTTCAAAACAACCCTTATTTTTAATCCTACCCCTAATTCTATAAATAGACCTCCTTTCCAAAAATTACTCCTACTTTTTAACGACTACGAAGGATTGGTTTTTGCAGCACCCAATCCAAACGATTCGTCATCTTTCATATTTGTCGATCTACCCCTACTATGCTTAAACTACCCCTACTTCTCTTATTACTTCAAAACAACCCTTCTTTTTAATCCAACACTAATTCTCTAAATAGCCCTTCCTTCCTACAATTACCTATATTTTTTTTGGTGTTGTGAAGGATTGCTTTTTGCAGCACCCAATCCAAATAATTCATCATCTTTCATACTCGTCGATCTACCCCTATTATGATTAAACTACCCCTACTTCTCTTTATACTTCAAAACAACGCTTCTTTTTGATCCTATCACTATTTCTCGAAATAGCCCTTACTTCGAACAATTACCCCTATTTTTTAATTTCTGTGAAGGGTTGGTTTTTGGAGCACCCAGTCCAAATTATTCATCATCTTTCATATTTGTCGATCTACCCCTAATATGCTAAAACTACCACTACTTCTCTTAATACTTCAAAACAACCCTTATTTTTAATCCTACCCCTAATTCTCCAAATAGTCCTTCTTTCCAACAATTACCCCTACTTTTTAACTACTGTGAAGGATTGGTTTTTGCAGCACCCAATCCCAACCATTCATCATCTTTCATATTTATCGATCTACCCCTACTATGCTTAAACTACCCCACTTCTCTTAATACTTCAAAACAACGCTTCTTTTTAATCCTATCCCTAGTTCTCTAAATAGCCCTTACTTCCAATAATTACCCCTATTTTTTTAACTACTGTGAAGGATTGGTTTTTATAGCACCCAATCCAAATGATTAATCATTTTTCATATTTGTCAATCTACCCCTACTATGCTTAAACTACCCATACTTTTCTTAGTACTTCAAAACAATCCTTCTTTTAAATCCTACCCCTAATTCTCTAAATACGATTTACTTCCAAAAATTACGCTTATTTTTTAACTTCTGTGAAAGGTTAGTTTTTGCAGCACCCGGTCCAAATAATTCATCTTCTTTACTATTTGTCGATCTACCCCTATAATGCTTAAACTACCCCTACTTTTCTTAATACTTCAAAATAGTCCTTGATTTTAATCCTACCCCTAATTCAATAAATAGCCCTTCCTTCCAATAACTACCCCTATTTTTTTACTATTGTGAAGGATTGGTTTTTGCCGCACTTAATCCAAACAATTCATCATCTTTAATATTTGTCGATATACCCCTACTATGCTTAAACTACCCCTACTTCTCTCAATACTTTAGAACAACGTACATTTTAATCCTATCCCTAATCATCTAAATAACCCTTACTTCCAAAAACTACCCTTATTTTTTAACTTCTATGAAGGGTTGGTTTTGGAGTTCCCAATCCTAATGACTCATCATCTTTCGTATTTGTCGATCTACCCCTACTATGCTTAAACTACTCCTACTTCTCTTAATACTTCAAAACAGCCCTTCTTTTAATTCCTGCTCCTAATTCTCTACATAGGCCTTACTTCCAACAATTACCCTTTTTTTCAACTTATGTGAAGGGTTGGTTTTTGCAGCACACAATCCAAATGATTCATCATTTTTCATATTTGTCGATCTACCCTACAATGCTTAAACTACCCCTACTTCTCTTAATACTTCAAAACAGTCCTTCTTTTTAATCCCACCTGTAATTCTCTAAATAGCCCTTACATCCAACAAATACCCCTATTTTTTCACTTCTGTGAAGGGTTGGTATTTGCATCACCCAATCTAAACGATTCATCATCTTTCATATTTGTCGATCTACCCCTACTATTCTTAAACTACCCCTACTTATCTTAATACTTCAAAACTGCCCTTTTTTTAATCCTACTCCTAATTCCCCAAATACTCCTTACTTCCAACAATTACCCTTATTTTTTAACTTATGTGAAGGGTTGGTTTTTGCAGCACCCAATCAAAATGATTCATCATTTTTCATATTTGTCGATCTACACCTACTATGCTTAAACAACTCTATTTATCTTAATGCTTCAAAACAATCCTTTTTTTAAATCCTACTCCTAATTCTCAAAATAGCTCTTACTTCCAAAACTTACCTCTATTTTTCAATTTCTTTGAAGGGTTGGTTTTTGCAGCACCCACTCGCAATGATTCATCATCTTTCATATTTGTCGATCTACCCGTACTGTTCTTAAACTACCCCTACTTATCTTAATACTTCAAAACTGCCCTTCTTTTTAATACTACTCCTAGTTCTCTAAATAGCCCTTACTTCCAACAATTACCCTTATTTTTAACTAGTGTAATGGGTTTGTTTTTGCAGCACCCAATCCAAATGATTCGTCATCTTTCATATTTGTCGATCTAACCTAACTATGCTTAAACCACTCCAACTTCTCTTAATACTTCAAAACTTCCATTCTTTTTAATCCTACCCCTAATTCTCTAAATAGTCATTCCTTGTAACAATTACGCTTATTTTTTTTACTATTGTAAAGGATTGGATTTTCCAGCACCTAATCCAAATAATTCATCATCTTTCATATTCGTCGATCTACCCCTACTATGCTTAAACTACCCCTACTTCTCTTTATACTTCAAAAAAACCCTTCTTTTTGAACCTGCCACTCATTCCCTAAATAGCCCTTACTTCCAACAATTACCCCTATTTTTTAATTTCTGTGAAGGGTGGGCTTTTGGAGCACCCAATCCAAATGATTCATCATCTTTCATATTTGTAGATCCACCCTTACTATGCTTAAACTACCCCTACTTCTCTTAATACTTCAAAACAATCCTTATTTTTATTCCTACACTAATTATCTAAATAGCCCTTCTTTCCAACAATTACCCCAACTTTTTAACTGTTGTGAAGGATTGGTTTTTGCAACATCCAATCCAAATGATTCATCATCTTTCATATTTGTCGATGTAAGCCTACTATGCGTAAACTAACGCTACTTCTCTTAATACTTCAAAACAATTCTTCTTTTTAATGCTATCCCCAATTCTCTAAATAGCCCTTACTTCCAACAATTACCCCTATTTTTTAACTTCTGTGAAAGATTGGTTTTTGTAGAACCCAATCTAAATAATTCATCATCTTTCATATTTGTCGATCTACCGCTACTACGCTTAAACTACCCCTACTTCTCTTAATACTTCAAAACAACCCTTCTTTTTAATCCAATACCTAATTCTGTTAATAGCCCTTACTTCCTACAATTATCTATCTTTGTTAACTTCTGTGAAGGTTGGCTTTTGTAGCACCCAATCTATGTGATTCATCATCTTTCATATTTGTCGATCTACCCCTACTATGCTTAAACTACCCATACTTTTCTTAATACTTCAAAACAGTCCTTCTTTTTAATCCTACCTCTAAGTCTCTAAATAGCCCTCACTACCAACAATTATCCCTATTTTTTAACATCTTTGAAGGGTTGGTTTTTGCATCACCCAATCTTAACGATTCATCATCTTTCATATTTGTCGATCTAACCCTACTATGCTTAAACTACCCCTACTTCTCTTAATACTTCAAAACAGCCCTTATATTTAGTCCTACCCTAATTCTCTAAATAGCCCTTGTTTCCAACAATCACCCCAACTTTTTAGTTGTTGTGAAGGATTGGTTTTTGCAGCATCCAATCCAAATGATTCATCATCTTTCATATTTGTCGATGTACCCCTACTATGCGTGAACTACCCCTAATTCTCTTAATACTTCAAAACAATGCTTCTTTTTAATCCTACCCCTAATTCTCCAAATAGTCCTTCTTTCCAACAATTACCCCTACTTTTTAACTACTGTGAAGGATTGGTTTTTGCAGCACCCAATCCCAACCATTCATCATCTTTCATATTTATCGATCTACCCCTACTATGCTTAAACTACCCCACTTCTCTTAATACTTCAAAACAACGCTTCTTTTTAATCCTATCCCTAGTTCTCTAAATAGCCCTTACTTCCAATAATTACCCCTATTTTTTTAACTACTGTGAAGGATTGGTTTTTATAGCACCCAATCCAAATGATTAATCATTTTTCATATTTGTCAATCTACCCCTACTATGCTTAAACTACCCATACTTTTCTTAGTACTTCAAAACAATCCTTCTTTTAAATCCTACCCCTAATTCTCTAAATACGATTTACTTCCAAAAATTACGCTTATTTTTTAACTTCTGTGAAAGGTTAGTTTTTGCAGCACCCGGTCCAAATAATTCATCTTCTTTACTATTTGTCGATCTACCCCTATAATGCTTAAACTACCCCTACTTTTCTTAATACTTCAAAATAGTCCTTGATTTTAATCCTACCCCTAATTCAATAAATAGCCCTTCCTTCCAATAACTACCCCTATTTTTTTACTATTGTGAAGGATTGGTTTTTGCCGCACTTAATCCAAACAATTCATCATCTTTAATATTTGTCGATATACCCCTACTATGCTTAAACTACCCCTACTTCTCTCAATACTTTAGAACAACGTACATTTTAATCCTATCCCTAATCATCTAAATAACCCTTACTTCCAAAAACTACCCTTATTTTTTAACTTCTATGAAGGGTTGGTTTTGGAGTTCCCAATCCTAATGACTCATCATCTTTCGTATTTGTCGATCTACCCCTACTATGCTTAAACTACTCCTACTTCTCTTAATACTTCAAAACAGCCCTTCTTTTAATTCCTGCTCCTAATTCTCTACATAGGCCTTACTTCCAACAATTACCCTTTTTTTCAACTTATGTGAAGGGTTGGTTTTTGCAGCACACAATCCAAATGATTCATCATTTTTCATATTTGTCGATCTACCCTACAATGCTTAAACTACCCCTACTTCTCTTAATACTTCAAAACAGTCCTTCTTTTTAATCCCACCTGTAATTCTCTAAATAGCCCTTACATCCAACAAATACCCCTATTTTTTCACTTCTGTGAAGGGTTGGTATTTGCATCACCCAATCTAAACGATTCATCATCTTTCATATTTGTCGATCTACCCCTACTATTCTTAAACTACCCCTACTTATCTTAATACTTCAAAACTGCCCTTTTTTTAATCCTACTCCTAATTCCCCAAATACTCCTTACTTCCAACAATTACCCTTATTTTTTAACTTATGTGAAGGGTTGGTTTTTGCAGCACCCAATCAAAATGATTCATCATTTTTCATATTTGTCGATCTACACCTACTATGCTTAAACAACTCTATTTATCTTAATGCTTCAAAACAATCCTTTTTTTAAATCCTACTCCTAATTCTCAAAATAGCTCTTACTTCCAAAACTTACCTCTATTTTTCAATTTCTTTGAAGGGTTGGTTTTTGCAGCACCCACTCGCAATGATTCATCATCTTTCATATTTGTCGATCTAGCCGTACTGTTCTTAAACTACCCCTACTTATCTTAATACTTCAAAACTGCCCTTCTTTTTAATACTACTCCTAGTTCTCTAAATAGCCCTTACTTCCAACAATTACCCTTATTTTTAACTAGTGTAATGGGTTTGTTTTTGCAGCACCCAATCCAAATGATTCGTCATCTTTCATATTTGTCGATCTAACCTAACTATGCTTAAACCACTCCAACTTCTCTTAATACTTCAAAACTTCCATTCTTTTTAATCCTACCCCTAATTCTCTAAATAGTCATTCCTTGTAACAATTACGCTTATTTTTTTTACTATTGTAAAGGATTGGATTTTCCAGCACCTAATCCAAATAGTTCATCATCTTTCATATTCGTCGATCTACCCCTACTATGCTTAAACTACCCCTACTTCTCTTTATACTTCAAAAAAACCCTTCTTTTTGAACCTGCCACTCATTCCCTAAATAGCCCTTACTTCCAACAATTACCCCTATTTTTTAATTTCTGTGAAGGGTGGGCTTTTGGAGCACCCAATCCAAATGATTCATCATCTTTCATATTTGTAGATCCACCCTTACTATGCTTAAACTACCCCTACTTCTCTTAATACTTCAAAACAATCCTTATTTTTATTCCTACACTAATTATCTAAATAGCCCTTCTTTCCAACAATTACCCCAACTTTTTAACTGTTGTGAAGGATTGGTTTTTGCAACATCCAATCCAAATGATTCATCATCTTTCATATTTGTCGATGTAAGCCTACTATGCGTAAACTAACGCTACTTCTCTTAATACTTCAAAACAATTCTTCTTTTTAATGCTATCCCCAATTCTCTAAATAGCCCTTACTTCCAACAATTACCCCTATTTTTTAACTTCTGTGAAAGATTGGTTTTTGTAGAACCCAATCTAAATAATTCATCATCTTTCATATTTGTCGATCTACCGCTACTACGCTTAAACTACCCCTACTTCTCTTAATACTTCAAAACAACCCTTCTTTTTAATCCAATACCTAATTCTGTTAATAGCCCTTACTTCCTACAATTATCTATCTTTGTTAACTTCTGTGAAGGTTGGCTTTTGTAGCACCCAATCTATGTGATTCATCATCTTTCATATTTGTCGATCTACCCCTACTATGCTTAAACTACCCATACTTTTCTTAATACTTCAAAACAGTCCTTCTTTTTAATCCTACCTCTAAGTCTCTAAATAGCCCTCACTACCAACAATTATCCCTATTTTTTAACATCTTTGAAGGGTTGGTTTTTGCATCACCCAATCTTAACGATTCATCATCTTTCATATTTGTCGATCTAACCCTACTATGCTTAAACTACCCCTACTTCTCTTAATACTTCAAAACAGCCCTTATATTTAGTCCTACCCTAATTCTCTAAATAGCCCTTGTTTCCAACAATCACCCCAACTTTTTAGTTGTTGTGAAGGATTGGTTTTTGCAGCATCCAATCCAAATGATTCATCATCTTTCATATTTGTCGATGTACCCCTACTATGCGTGAACTACCCCTAATTCTCTTAATACTTCAAAACAATGCTTCTTTTTAATCCTATCCCCTATTCTCTAAATAGCCCTTACTTCCAACAATTATCCCTATTTTTTAACTTCTGTGAAGGGTTGGTTTTTGTAGCACAAAATATAAATGATCCATCATCTTTCATATTTGTCGATCTACCCCTACTACGCTTAAACTACCCCTACTTCTCTTAATGCTTCAAGACAACCCTTCTTTTTAATCCTATGCCTAATTCTGTAAATAGCCCTTAGTTCCAACAATTACCCCTATATTTTAACTTCTGTGAAGGGTTGGTATTTGTAGCACCCAATCTAAGTGATTCATCATCTTTCATATTTGTCGATCTACCCCTACTATGCTTAAACTACCCATACTTTTCTTAATACTTCAAAACAGTCCTTCTTTTTAATCCTACCTCTAAGTCTCTAAATAGCCCTTACTATCAACAATTACCCCTATTTTTTAACTTCTATGAAGGGTTGGTTTTTGCATCACCCAATCTAAACGATTCATCATCTCTCATATTTGTTGATCTAACCCTACTATGCTTAAACAACCCCAACTTCTTTTAGTACTTCAAAATAGCTCTTAGTTCCAACAATTAACCATATTTTTTAACAACTGTGAAGGGTTGGTTTTTGCAGCACCCAATCTCAAAGATTCATCACCTTTCATACTTGCCGATATACTCCTACTATGCTTAAACTACCCATACTTCTATTAATACTTTAAAACAACACTTCTTTTTAATACAACCCTAATTCTCTAAATAGCCGTTCCTTCTTACAATTACCTCTATTTTTTTACTATTGTGAAGGATTTGTTATTACAGCAACCAATCCAAACAATTCATCTTTCATATTCATCGAACTACCCCTACTATGCTTAAACCAACCCTACTTCTCTTTATACTTCAAAACAACCCTTCTTTTTTATCTTACCACTAATTCTCTAAATAGCCCTTATGTCCAACAATTACCCCTATTTTTTAATTTTTTTAAAGGGTTGGTTTTTGCAGCATCCAATCCAAACGATTCATCATCTTTCATATCTGTCGATCTACCCCTACTACGCTTTAACTACCCCTACTTCTCTTAATACTTCAAAACAACCAATTTTTAATCCTATCCCTTATTCTGTAAATATCCCTTACTTCCAACAATTACCCCTATTTTTTAACTTTCGTGAAGGGTTGGATTTTGTAGCACCCAATCTAAGTCGTTCATCATCCTTCGTATTTTTCGATCTACCCATACTTTGCTTAAACGACTCATACTTATCTTAATACTTCAAAACAGTCCTTCTTTTAAACCCTACCCCTATTTTTTAACTTATGTGAATTGTTGGTTTTTGCAGCACCAATCCAAAAGATTCAACATCTTTCATATTTGTCGATCTGCCCTTAATATGCTTAAACTACCCCTACTATGCTTAAACTATCCCTACTTCTCTGAATACTTGAAAACACTCCTTCTTTTTAATCCTACCTCTAATTCTATAAGTAGCACTTACTTCCAACAATTATCCCTATTTTTTAACATCCGTGAAGGGTTGGTTTTTGCATCACACAATATAAATGAATAATCATCTTTCATATTTGTCGATCTACCCCTACTATGCATAAACTACCCCTACTTATCTTAATACTTCAAAATAACCTTCTTTTATTCCTATCAATAATTCTCTAGATAGCCCTTAGTTCCAATGATTACCCTTATTTTAAAAACTGTGATGGGTTGGTTTTTACAGCACCCAATCCAAATGAATCATCATCTTTCATATTTGTAGATCTACCCCTACTATGCTTAAACTACCCCTACTTCTCCAAATACTTCAGAACAGCCCTACTTTTAAATCCAACCTTAATTCTCTAAATATACCTTCCTTCCTAAAATTACCTTTGTTTTTTTACTAATATGAAGGATTGGTTTTTGCAGCACCCAATCCAAACAATTCATCATCTTTCATATTCGTCGATTTACCCCTACTTCTTTTTATACTTCAAAACAACCCTTCTTTTTAATCCTACCTCTAATTCTATAAGTAGCACTTACTTCCAAAAATTACCCCTATTTTTTAACTTCTGTGAAGGGTTGGTTTTTGCATCACACAATATAAACGATTCATCATATTTCATATTTGTCGATTTCCCTCTACTATGCTTAAACTACCCCTACTTCTCTTAATACTTCAAAATAGCCCTTTTTTATTCCTATCCCTAATTCTCTAAATAGCCCTTAATTCTCTAAACAGCTATTACAACTGTTATGCACCGTTGTGACTGTTGAATATCACAATATGATATTTGTTTGATTATACATTACATCTCATATAGAAATAAATATTTATATTGAGTAAAAATGTTATTGCATTGAATTTAATACTCAAACGATTATTTTATTCAATTAAATATTTTATTTCAATATTTCAAATAGTACAACTTTTTGACCTCATTATTATACAACTCACTATTACATAATACATTTAATAGCTCATACATTCTTCACCATAGACTGATTACTCAGTACACTCAATTACATACACACTTTCATTTAAATATACATACACACTGCACACGCCGAGTTTTTGTATGCTTCAACATCCAGTTTATTCGCCTGTATATCAGTCACAAAATTTCTCAAAGTAAACTGAAACAAAAACATATTTAATTCAAATAAGGTTGAAAAATCTAACTGTGTATTATGTGATACATTATTGCCAATATCCCATACTAAGCCATGTCATCGACAATAAGGATGAAAAATAGATGGTTGTAGTTTATGACACCACCACACACAATTTAGGTGCACAACATCTTCAACTGAGCAATGAACATAAGCAATTTTTAACAGGTAATTCAATTCGAATTAACCTGGAGAAAGCACTAAATATACAAGAAAACTAATGTAGATAAAGTTCACCCAAGATGATTATTATTATTAGAAGTATAACAATTAAATGGAGAATTGGCACCTGGACTGCTGACCAAAGAAGCAAAACTTCTATCCAGATCTGAATTAGATTGAGAATAATGAGTCAATGTGGTGCATTTCAGCCAATTTGCTTCACAGCGTTGATATCTTGATGTTAGAATTCAATGTTAAAAAAGGTATGATGATATGGGTCTACGTTCCACTGAAATAGGTAAAAATGAGAGAAGAAATGTGAGAACCCGGAACTTCCGCGTGAAGAAAGAGCTGATACTTTGAGAACAACACACAAATGAACTCAGACGGAAGAACATTTCATTGTTATTACAATAATTCCATCAGAATACAAGAATATACAGAGTTTAAATGAATAAATTACATTCGATAAATATCAGAGATTACAATAAATTACATAGCAGCGGAAAATAATACAAAGCACAACTGAAGGTGATATACAGATATAGAGCTTTCCGGATATCATTCCAGCTGTAAACCAGGATCCTGTGAATATAAATCTGCAAAATCAAAACTACTAGCTGCCCGTGCAGAAAATAAGGGCACCCAGAGTTTAGGTTAAAACAATAAATTCCAGGTCAGTCATGTGACTGGTGTGAGAACTAAAACAGTTATTTAAAGCTTTACTTTAAAAGAGTGTAATTCAAGGGACCACGCTGTATAACACGGAACAAGAATACCAGTGCATAGAATAAACAACGCAATGCTTTTTCAAAAAATGAAGCTATTATAAGACCCAGGTCCCATCACACAATGCAACGCAAGCCGGAGGATAGGGTTTTCCCTTATAATAGCCAAACGTGCTTGGTACGTTTATAACAAATCCTTTGATACTATCATAAGTGTATAGTGTCAAAACAATTTCAATCATAAATATATATCATAGACGGCATGGGTACCATATATCATGTCGCCATACTAGTTCTACAATTAAAACCACAATACACGTATTGGAAATTGGATTTCCGTCATGAGTTGAGGCAAGGGGCAAGCTCCTCTCCGCGCTCGAGACACTCTAGCAAATATCTCAGGACTACACACTCTGGGCAATCCTTGGATCTTCAGGGCCAGTCCTCACTTACGTTAGAGGATTAATTATGCCTGAACACACGTTTCCCGGTCCTTACAGACCTATAATCGAGGCGCCTCATCCAACAACCACAAAGGTGAAAAGTATATAAATGTCAGGTCTGGTAAGTCACTGGCACCACCAAAGCTAGAAAGAAACGTCGTGCTCTCCCTGCTGTCCGTATCCCATTTTTAACTCATACCGAGGTGTGAGGCTCGCGAATTCACGCTATACACAAAGCTGCCACGTAGGCGTGCTTTGATCATCAACCACAAGACTTTGCTTTTCAACAGAAGCCTTGATCATCGCATCTTAGCGTGCCACATAGGCAATTCATCCCATGCGACTGATGTCCATCGATATACAACCTCTGAGCTCGTACGTCTTAGTGAAGGGCGTTAAGCAAAAGAATAAATTCTCCGCTGCCAAACAGATGTATATTTAATAGAAATCAATTAACAGAGAATAAAATCCAATGTCAGACACACGGTCCATTTACAAGTCCGTTCTGGGTCTGAACGAAACCGGAGGCACTTTCCTCGCATATCCATACATCCCCAAGTACGTCTAGACGACCACCAATTATTTCCATCCGCTCGGGTGTACAGCCCAATCAGGATCGTCGGTAATAATCCAAACGATGTGAAGACTTTCGGTCTTCAACCACCGTCTTCATCTTCGACTTATCGTCGAATCGGTTATTCAGAATGGGTATAAACCCGGCCTTTCCGAACAACCCGCGTATATTTAAAACAAATGTTACACAAACACAACATACGCCTCATTATAATGCAGAATATCCTTTTTATTCACGAAATCACTTCTTAGGGAAAGGTTCCCATTAATTTTATCAAAGATAAATTCTTTAAATTTATTCTTTAATCTTCCTTCGGATGTCATTTCAAACCAGATTATGGTTTTCTAAACTAGTCGAGATTAGCGAACCATAACGAAGTAATTATTTATTTTATTTCCCAATCCCAACCTATTCATCCCATGAAGCAAAACTGGTAATACTCCATATCTAACACCACGGTGTTATCGGTAAAATTAATTACCATTTCACGTTCAAATCTAATTAAAGATTTAACTATCGCTTTGGAGCAAAACTGGCGATACTCCATTCTCGCTCATTTCTAAATTGATAATTTAGATCATAGATTTACATTTCAATCTAATTGCAGATTCGTTAAAACTACATTTACTGGGTTAAAGAACTAGTGTTATTTAAAACACAGTTCACGACAAACCCAAATCACATTCTATTTATTATCGGGTTAAAGAACTAGTGTTATTTAAAACACAGTTCACGATAAACCCACAAATCAATTCTAGTTTATTTTAATTCAAATATATTAGGAATTCCGATTATTTAAACCCCTTTTTAAATCTAATTTATTTATTTAAAAACAAATCGGGTTTTAAATTTAGTTCAAACTAGTTTGTTTTGATAAAAATCTATTTTTATCTTTTCAAATATGGAGTTTTTCACCCCAATTTTTCTAAAATCGTTTCTTATGATTTTACACAAATTATTACTATTTTTTAATAATTTTATCAAGGCCCGTACAGTCGATTTCCATCAACGGCCATCGAACTGCACTTATAGCGACCTTTTTCGAATTTGATTTGGAAGTATCTCCAAATCCAACCGTTAGATTTTGAATTTCAAATATTCATTAGAAAGCTCTTTTCGATTCAAACCCAACGGTTCCGGTTTTAGGAGAATCCGATGGTCGGATCTCCCATAATGTCCGTTTGAAATAAATGGTCGAAATTCACGAACTGCCGCGGCGCGACGCGTTCTATTCAGGCCATTATATTATATATATAATGTATATAATATATATTTCGTCGATTCTATTTAAAACGAATTATATAAATAATTTTGAATTCGTTTCAAAAACATTTCAACTTCCATCTCAATTCAAATCAAAATTGAATCTTTCCTTATAAATTCGTTTTAAAATTCATTTCTATTCAATTCAAATTTCAATTCAATTTGAATTCATTTCACTTCGTTTTAAATTCAATTCGAATTCGTTTTCAATTCGATTCATTTCAAAGTGGTTTTCTATTTGATTCAAATTCGTTATATATTCAATTGAAACCAAATTCCTTTTCTATTCAAATCAAATTCGTTATATATCCAATTGAAACCAAATTCGTTTACTATTCAAACCAAATTCGTTATATATTCAATTGAACCAAATTCGTTTTCTATTCAAATCATATTCGTTATATATTCAATTGAAACCAAATTCGTTTTCTATTCAAATCAAATTCGTTATATATTCAATTGAAACCAAATTCGTTTTCTATTCAAATCAAATTCGTTATATATTCAATTGAGACCAAATTCGTTTTCTATTCAAATCAAATTCGATTCGTTTTCTATTTGAATCAAATTATATACTCAATTCATTTCGAAATTGTTTTCAATTCAATTCATTTCATTTCAAAATATTCGATTTCAAAATTACTTTTCAATATTCATTTTAAAATGAGTAAAATCGATATAAATATCGTTCACGTCTAAATGGCGTCAATCTAATCAACACGGCTTCATATATTTCTATTTTCAAATATTCTATTTCAAATATTTCGTTCAACACATGACTAATCTCAACGGATGAGTACAGTCAACACATGAACCTTTATATCATATTGATAAAGATGTAAATTTTATTATTAAAATATTTCGTTCAACACATGACTAATCTCAACGAATGAGTACAGTCAACACATGAACCTTTATATCATATTGATAAAGATGTAAATTTTATTATTAAAATATTTCGTTCAACACATGACTAATCTCAACGGATGAGTACAGTCAACACATGAACCTTTATATCATATTTATAAAGATGTAAATTTTATTATTAAAATATTTCGTTCAACACATGACTAATCTCAACGAATGAGTATAGTCAACACATGAACCTTTATATTATAATATTCTTTATTTTCTAAATTGGAATGAGGCCCAATCAATCACCATATAATATTAATTATATGGATTTTCATACATCACACATATATAATAGCATTGAAAAGTAATCAACCATCAACCAAAGTGCACTACACTGTATAAGCATCAAATATAAATAACTAACGCTTATAACAGCCTGTCAATCAATCGATCGACATATTTAATCAATCAGGATGAGTGAACTTCAAATTTCATCCCAACACCCGTGTGGGGTTTTCAAACAATCAAACACAGATTTTAGTTGTGCAGTTGGGCGATGTGTAAAATTTATCGTCCCAATCAATGTCCTTCAAATAGGTGTACATAAACAAACCGTCCGGTTTGTAAATGAATATTTATTTATTTATTCACATTCACTGTATTCATATTCACGTTAAAAATTATTTTTTTAACGTGAAAACATTTTATTTCAACATATGAATTTCTATTCAGTTCATTTATTCAATAAGATGATATTTTTATTTTTCTAACATATTTTAGAAAATTTCAGCGGCATAATGGCACGATACTAGAAACGGGACAAGGCCTAGCCTTATCCCCGGTCTAGTGAAGGCCCACGCCATTCACAGATCAATCATATCCATTCATTTCAACAAACAATTCAATCTCAATCAAATAATCTAACTAATTTTTGCAATCAAACAAACAAGTCCATGGTCTGTGGACGATTGTGTCGGGTGCTACTAAACACCGTATGCATCCTAGTATATATGTGTAACTAGAAAAAGAAATTGAAAGGTGAGAAATTCTCACTAATACCCACCCTAACTCCACGACACTTCTTTTATAGAATCCTTCGTAGTTATCGCATCTTTGTCATCTTCGTCGCCCGTAGCCACTACATATGTAAAAATCATAATTTTACTTCGCTATTCAATATATAAAAATCGAATTTTTACTTCGCTGTTCAATATATAAAAATCGAATTTTTACACCGCTACTATATAGATAAAAATTATATTTTCACATCAATGTTCATATAGTAAACATTATATTTTTATCACGCCATTCTTCATATAAAGATTTCGCCTTTTCAAAAATAAAGATTCGCCTTTTCAAAAAATAAAGATGATATTTTTAATATTCCTATCATGTAAAAATTTTATTTTTAATTCTTCTACTAGTTTGAAAATTATATTTTCTCGAAGTAAAAATCATATTTTTACTTCACTACTCATATCAAAATATCGTCTTTTCATATTTAAAAATATCGTTTTTGTTAAAAAAAAATCAAAATTTTCCTTCGCTACAGTATATATATAAAAATAAGTTTTTTTCCTATGCTATAAATATATATAAAAATTAGATTTTTTTCCTACGCTAAAAATTCAAACCCTCCATTATGTAAATCAGTTTTTATATAATCTAAAAATCATAAAAGAAAAGAAAAGAAAAGAAAAGAAAAACTTACTGTATTTGTTGAGAAGGGGGGAGGGGTTGCTGTCGAGGTACGACATCGGTCTTGGTGGGCCCTGGCGGCACAGCGGAGGTCGGAGGGAAGTCGCCAACGGGGGGGGCGGACTGTGGGTGGAAGCGGGTGCGTCGATCGGGGGGGCTGTCGCGACGATCGAGGCAGAGGGGTGGGAGGGTAGGCTTCGACGGGGAAGATGGAGGGAGGGGGCACCTCGCGCGGCGGCGCAATGGTGGCTCCGTCGAGCGATTTAGGGCTCCGCCCTCTTTTTTTTTGTTTCTGAAATTATTTTGAAAAAGGGGGGGGGGGCAGAACGTATAGGAAGCGGGAGTGGATTAATTTTTTATTTATTTAATTATTTTATCTTGCAAAAAAAGTTGACTTTTACATACGACCTCTAAACGAGGCCCACCGCCTGTCGTCTATAGCGGTTTACCCCCAATCCGAACACAATGTGATATGTATCGCAAGCTGATTTGATCGTTTCGATTAGTTTCCATTGAATTTACATTTAAATCACTATATTGAATTTTAAATGTACATTTCAAATTACCGGGGTCACATACTAACTCTAAAAATTGCAGAAAAATATTTTCTAGCTTCGCATTGATGATATGGTCCTAACAAAACTTGTTTCATCGAATTCTGAGACCGTTTGAAAAATGGCCAATTTCCAGTCGATTAAAATCAACTAAAACTGGTCAAACGCGTTTTCCTTTGCCACGCTCACATATTGATTCGAAAAATTATGAAATTTGGAATCTAGCAATAACTTAACATCACGGACCCAACAATAGTGGTTTCGTCGAAATCCGAGGTCGTTTGCAAAATTCCCATTTTTAAGGGCCTGAATTCCATAGTGACTATTCAGAATTTTCAACTGGATATATCTTTTGATTCCCGCTATGAAATTTTGATTTTTCGGATTCGTTGGAAAGATATTCTCAATTAGATCCTATTGTTTTTGGTTTAACTAAAATCCGGATTGTTTTGCACCCGGTACATTCAATTGAAGTTTGAAATTGAATTATCGAACTACCGCGCCATTTTCAATTCTATTTATAATTATATATAAATATTTATATTCTAACGACGACGCGTATATAATATATACGTTCTAATCCTTTTAAAAATAAATTTCTCGTCGATATTATTTAAAATAATCTATTTTAAATATTCAAAATTCACTAAAATTGCCAAAATAAAATTTTAAACTGGTTGAGAATTTCCGGGTTATTACAATCTCCCTCACTTAAAACTTTTCGTCCCCAAAAAGGAACAAAGTCGAAGTGGTTTGATTAATCAACTCTACGTTCCATCTGGCTTCCATTCTCCAACTTTTTAGTTTCTGAGAATTTTCAAATTTTCAAAAATTTGGCTAACACCCTAAATTTTCGAAAAATTTCGCCATAACCTCCCCTGCACCGGGAGCCACGGGAAAATCCCCAAATTTCCATATAGGCCTTCTGATCTCAAAAAGAAAAAGAAAAAGCCAAGCGGCTAGCCAATAGGCTCATAAAATCATCATCACCCAAACAAAACAGTAAATTATGAAGTAAACATGTACCTATTTGGCGGGCAAACAAATTTTATTCTTCGGCTCTAGCATCCTTGCTATGACCTGTTCAAGGTAAGTATATGTATATGCAAGCAAATGCGACTAATTTTCAATACAGTTCAATATTTGGTTCAATTAGGCTAAATGGTCCAAAAATTATCAAACAAATAAACATACAACACAAACATCAATCAATTAGTGGATTAGAGTTTTAAAATTCATAAATTTTGATATATATACAAAAATCATGTTTTTAATGCCAATTCATAACAATGTGTTCTCGCTATATAAGTTTTGGTTCTCACACCAGTCTAATGGAAGTATATAGATATCATACCTTCGTCACTCGAAAATAAATACTGGTAACGCTGCAGCATTATTAGAATCATCCCCGGGCAACTAGAATGTGATTCTATATCTATCTAATATATTAAAACTTCGAATATACGTTCATGACGCGTATATGCAAAACCTTTATATACTAGATTGTCCATATTCAAAATAAATAAATAATCAAATATGTATAAAGTGATTTAAATTTTCAAAACAATATTGTTCTCATTTGAAAAATATACTCTTCACACTCGTTCTAGGATACTGCTGATCTTATCTCTAACGAGTCATTCTAATTGGATATTACCAATCCAATATCTGATGAATTCTTTCGTATGGTTCGAATGTGTCTTGTTCTCGAGCTCTGTAAACCAAAGCTCTGATACCAAATGTGAGAACCCGGAACTTCCCCGTGAAGGAAAGAGCGGATACTTTGAGAACAACACACAAATGAACTCAGACGGAAGAACATTTCATTGTTATTACAACAATTCCATCAGAATACAAGAATATACAGAGTATAAATGAATAAATTACATTCGATAAATATCAGAGATTACAATAAATTACATAGCAGCGGAAAATAATACAAAGCACAACTGAAGGTGATATATGGATATAGAGCTTTCCGGATATCATTCCAGCTGTAAACCAGGATCCTGTGAATATAAATCTGCAAAACCAAAACTACTAGCTGCCCGTGCGGAAAATAAGGGCACCCAGAGTTTAGGTTAAAACAATAAACTCCAGGTCAGTCATGTGACTGGTGTGAGAACTAAAACAGTTATTTAAAGATTTACTTTAAAAGAGAGTAATTCAAGGGACCACGCCGTATAACACGGAATGGGTTTCCTCCCAAGAATACCAGTGCATAGAATAAACAACACAATGCTTTTTCGAAAAATGAAGCTATTATAAGACCCAGGTCCCATCACACAAAGCAACGCAAGCCGGAGGATAGGGTTTTCCCTTATAATAGCCAAACATGCTTGGTACGTTTAAAACAAATCCTTTGATACTATCACAAGTGCATAGTGTCAAAACAATTTCAATCATAAATATAAATCATAGACGGCATGGGTACCATATATCATGTCGCCATACTAGTTCTACAATTAAAACCGCAATACATGTATTGGAAATTGGATTTCCGTCATGATTCGAGGCAAGGGGCAAGCTCCTCTCCGCGCTCGAGACACTCTAGCAAATATCTCAGGACTACACACTCTGGGCAATCCTTGGATCTTCAGGGCCGGTCCTCACTTACGTTAGAGAATTAATAATGCCTGAACACACGTTTCCCGGTCCTTACAGACCTATAATCGAGGTGCCTCATCCAACAACCACAAAGGTGAAAAGTATATAAATGTCAGGGCTGGTAAGTCACTGACACCACCAAAGCTAGAAAGAAACGTCGTGCTCTCCCTGCAGTCCGTATCCCGTTTTTAACTCATACCGAGGTGTGAGGCTCGCGAATTCACGCTATACACAAAGCTGCCACGTAGGCATGCTTTGATCATCAACCACAAGACTTTGCTTTTCAACAGAAGCCTTGATCATCGCATCTTAGCGTGCCACACAGGCAATTCATGCCATGCGACTGATGTCCATCGATATACAACCTCTGAGCTCGTACGTCTCAAAGAAGGGTGTTAAGCAAAAGAATAAATTCTCTGCTGCCAAACAGATGTATATTTAATAGAAATCAATCAACATAGAATAAAATCCAATGTCAGACACACAATCCATTTACAAGTCCGTTCTTGGTCTGAACGAAACCGGAGGCACTTTCCTCGCATATCCATCCATCCCCAAGTACGTCTGGACGACCACCAACTATTTCCGTCCTCTCGGGTGTACAGCCCAATCAGGATCGTCTGCAATAATCCAAATGATGTGAAGACTTCCGGTCTTCAACCACCGTCTTCATCTTCGACTTATCGTCGAATCGGTTATTCAGAATGGGTATAAACCCGGCCTTTTCGAACAACCTGCGTATATTTAAAACAAATGTTACACAAACACAACATACGCCTCATTCCAATGCAGAATATCCTTTTTATTCACGAAATCACTTCTTAGGGAAAGGTTCCCATTAATTTTGTCAAAGATAAATTCTTTAAATTTATTCTTTAATCTTCCTTTGGATGTCATTTCAAACCAGATTATGGTTTTCTAAACTAGTCGAGATTAGCGAACCACAACGAAGTAATTATTTATTTTATTTCCCAATCCCAACCTATTCATCCCATGAAGCAAAACTGGTAATACTACATATCTAGCACCACGGTGTTTTCGGTAAAATTAATTACCATTTCACGTTCAAATCTAATTAAAGATTTAACTATCGCTTTGGAGAAAAACTGGCGATACTCCATTCTCGCTCATTTCTAAATTGATAATTTAGATCATAGATTTACATTTCAATCTAATTGCAGATTCGTTAAAACTCCATTTACTGGGTTAAAGAACTAGTGTTATTTAAAAAACAGTTCACGACAAACCCAAATCACATTCTATTTATTATCGGGTTAAAGAACTAGTGTTATTTAAAACACTTTTCATGATAAACCCACAAATCAATTCTAGTTTAATTTAATTCAAATATATTAGGAATTCCGATTATTTAAAACCCCTTTTTAAATCTAATTTATTTATTTAAAAATAAATCGGGTTTTAAATTTAGTTCAAACTAGTTCGTTTTGATAAAAATCTATATTTGTCATTTCAAATATGGAGTTTTTCACCCTAATTTTTCTCAAATCATTTCTTATGATTTTACACAAATTATTACTATTTTTTAATAATTTTATCAAGGCCCGTACAGTCGATTTCCATCATTGGCCATCGAACTGCACTTATAGCGACCTTTTTCGAATTTGATTTGGACGTATCTCCAAATCCAACCATTAGATTTTGAATTTCAAATATTCGTTAGAAAGCTCTTTTCGATTCGAACCCAACGGTTCCGGTTTTAGGAGAATCCGACGGTCGGATCTCCCGTAATGTCCATTTGAAATAAATGGTCGAAATTCACGAACTACCGCGGCGTGACGCGTTCTATTCAGGCGATTATATTATATATATAATATATATAATATATATTTCGTCGAATCTATTTAAAACGACTTATATAAATAGTTTTGAATTCGTTTCAAAAACATTTCAACTTCCATCTCAATTCAAATCAAAATTGAATCTTTCCTTATAAATTCGTTTTAAAATTCATTTCTATTCAATTCAAATTTCAATTCAATTTGAATTCATTTCACTTCATTTTAAATTCAATTCGAATTCGTTTTCAATTCGATTCATTTCAAAGTGGTTTTCTATTCGATTCAAATTCGTTATATATTCAATTGAAACCAAATTCGTTTTCTATTCAAATCAAATTCGTTATATATTCAATTGAAACCAAATTCGTTTTCTATTCAAATCAACTTCGTTATATATTCAATTGAAACCAAATTCGTTTTCTATTCAAATCAAATTCGTTATATATTCAATTGAAACCAAATTCGTTTTCCATTCAAATCAAATTCGTTATATATTCAATTGAAACCAAACTCGTTTTCTATTCAAATCAAATTCGTTATATATTCAATTGAAACCAAATTCGGTTTCTATTCAAATCAAATTCGTTATATATTCAATTGAAACCAAATTCGTTTTCTATTCAAATCAAATTCGTTATATATTCAATTGAAACCGAATTCGTTTTCTATTCAAATCAAATTCATTATATATCCAATTGAAACCAAATTCGTTTTCTATTCAAAGCAAATTCGTTATATATTCAATTGAAACCAAATTCGTTTTCAATTCAAATCAAACTCGTTATATATTCAATTGAAACCAAATTCGGTTTCTATTCAAATCAAATTCGTTATATATTCAATTGAAACTAAATTCGTTTTCTATTCAAATCAAAATCGTTATATATTCAATTGAAACCAAATTCGTTTTCTATTCAAATCAAATTCGATTCGTTTTCTATTTGAATCAAATTATATATTCAATTCATTTCGAAATAGTTTTCAATTCAATTCATTTCATTTCAAAATATTTGATTTCAAAATTACTTTTCAATATTCATTTTAAAATGAGTAAAATCGATATAAATATCGTTCACGTCTAAATGGCGTCGATCTAATCAACACGGCTTCATATATTTCTATTTTCAAATATTCTATTTCAAATATTTCGTTCAACACATGACTAATCTCAACGGATGAGTACAGCCAACACATGAACCTTTATATCATATTGATAAAGATGTAAATTTTATTATTAAAATATTTCGTTCAACACATGACTAATCTCAACGAATGAGTACAGTCAACACATGAACCTTTATATCATATTGATAAAGATGTAAATTTTATTATTAAAATATTTCGTTCAACACATGACTAATCTCAACGGATGAGTACAATCCACACATAAACCTTTATATCATATTGATAAAGATGTAAATTTTATTATTAAAATATTTCGTTCAACACATGACTAATCTCAACGAATGAGTACAGTCAACACATGAACCTTTATATTATAATATTCTTTATTTTCTAAATTGGAATGAGGCCCAATCAATCACCATATAATATTAATTATATGGATTTTCATACATCACACGTATATAATAGCATTGAAAAATAATCAACCATCAACCAAGGTGCACTACACTGTATAAGCATCAAATATTAATATCTAACGCTTATAACAGCCTGTCAATCAGTCGATCGACATATTTAATCCATCAGGATGAGTGAACTTCAAATTTCATCCCAACACCCGTGTGGGGTTTTCAAACAATCAAACACAGATTTTAGTTATGCAGTTGGGCGATGTGTAAAATTTATCGTCCCAATCAATGTCCTTCAAATAGGTGTACATAAACAAACCACCCGGTTTGCAAATGAATATTTATTTATTTATTCACATTCACTGTATTCATATTCACATTAAAATTATATTTTTAACGACAAAACATTTTATTTCAACATATGAATTTCTATTCAGTTCATTTATTCAATAAGATGATATTTTTATTTTTCTAACATATTTTAGATAATTTCGGCGGCATAACGGCACGATAATAGAAACGGGACAAGGCCTAGCCTTATCCCCGGTCTAGTGAAGGCCCACGCCATTCACAGATCAATCATATCCATTCATTTCACCAAACAATTCAATCTCAATCAAATAATCTAACTAATTTTTGCAATCAAACAAACAAGTCCATGGTCTGTGGACGATTGTGTCGGGTGCTACTAAACACCGTCTGCATCCTAGTATATATATGTAACTAGAAAAAGAAATTGAAAGGTGAGAAATTCTCACCAATAGCCACCCTAACTCCACGACACTTCTTTTATAGAATCCTTCGTCGTTGTCGCATCTTTGTCATCTTCGTCGCCCGTAGCCACTACATATGTAAAAATCATATTTTTACTTCGCTATTCAATATATAAAAATCGAATTTTTACTTCCCTGTTCAATATATAAAAATCGAATTTTTATTATGCTATTCAATATATAAAAATCGAATTTTTACACCGCTACTATATAGATAAAAATTATATTTTCACATCGATGTTCATATAGTAAACATTATATTTTTATCACGCCATTCTTCATATAAAGATTTCGCCTTTTCAAAAATAAAGATTTCGCCTTTTCAAAAATAAAGATGTTATTTTCAATATTCTTATCATGTAAAAATTATATTTTTAATTCTTCTACTAGTTTGACAATTATATTTTCTCGAAGTAAAAATCATATTTTTACTTCACTACTCATATCAAAATATCGTCTTTTCATATTTAAAAATATCATCTTTGTTAAAAAAAAAATTCAAAATTTTCCTTCGCTACAGTATATATATATAAAAATCAGTTTTTTTCCTATGCTATAAATATATATAAAAATTTGATTTTTTTCCTATGCTAAAAATTCAAACTCTCCATTTTGTAAATCAGTTTTTATATAATCTAAAAATCATAAAAGAAAAGAAAAGAAAAGAAAAGAAAAACTTACTGTATTTGTTGAGAAGGGGGGGTTGCTGTCGAGGTACGGCACCGGTCTTGGTGGGCCCTAGCGGCACTGCGGAGGTCGGAGGGAAGTCGCCAATGGGGGGGCGCGACTGTGGGTGGAAGCGGGAGCAGGTGCATCGATCGGGGGGGGGGGGGCTGTCGCGACGATCGAGGCAGAGGGTTCGGAGGGTAGGCTTCGACGGAGAAGATGGAGGGAGGGGGGCGCCTCGCACGGTGGCGCGATGGTGGCTCCGTCGAGCGATTTAGGGATCCACCCTCTTTTTTTTTGTTTCTGAAATGATTTTGAAAAAGGGGGGGGGGGGGCAGAACGTATAGGAAGAGGGAGAGGATTAATTTTTTATTTATTTAATTATTTTATCTTGCAAAAAAAGTTGACTTTTACATACGACCTCTAAACGAGGCCCACCGCCTGTCATCTATAGCGTTTTACCCCCATTCCGAACACAATGTGATATGTATCGCAAGCTGATTTGATCGTTTCGAGTAGTTTCCGTTGAATTTACATTTAAATCACTATATTGAATTTTAAACGTACATTTCAAATTACCGGGGTCACATACTAACTCTAAAAATTGCAGAAAAATATTTTCTAGCTTCGCATTGATGATTCGGTCCTAACAAAACTAGTTTCATCGAATTCTGAGACCGTTTGAAAAATGGCCAATTTCCAGTCGATTAAAACCAACTGAAACTAGTCAAACGCGTTTTCCTTTGCCACGCTCACATATTGATTCGAAAAATTATGAAATTTGGAATCTAGCAATAACTTTACATCACGGACCCAACAAAAGTGGTTTCGTCGTAATCCGAGGTCGTTTGCAAAATTCCCATTTTTAAGGGCCTGAATTCCATAGCGACTATTCAGAATTTTCAACTGGACATATCTTTTGATTCCCGCTATGAAATTTCGATTTTTCGGATTCGTTGGAAAGATATTCTCAATTAGATCCTATTCTTTTTGGTTTCACTAAAATCCGGATTGTTTTGCACCCGGTACATTCAATTGAAGTTTGAAATCGAATTATCGAACTACCGCGCCATTTTCAATTCTATTTATAATTATATATAAATATTTATATTCTAACGACGACACGTATATAATATATACATTCTAATCCTTTTAAAAATAAATTTCTCGTCGATATTATTTAAAATAATCTATTTTAAATATTCAAAATTCACTAAAATTGCCAAAATAAAATTTTAAAATGGTTCAGAATTTCCGGGTTATTACAAGAAAACACACCTGATCCTAAATTCGCCTGAGAGAACAAACATGACAATGAGTTATCAAATGATATTGGCAGCTCACGCTATATGAAAATCATCCATGAAGGCGTACATACATCTTTACATACCATTTCTGCATTGTTCAATTCACAAAATTTATCAGACATTTACATAAGGCACTATCAGTTTTGCTACAGTTGTACTACATGATATGATATGACATATTTACCTTCTGCACATTAGGCTTACTCCAAGTTCACGACCTTTGAATAAAGTCAACAATAAAGTATAGAAAAGTAACTATATGAGTCTGTTGAAAGAACCAAACATTCAAATTGCTCAGCAACTTTATATGTAGCTGTGAATACAAATTTGTGAGGAAATTTCATTTAAATGGAGAAAAGAAATATTTCTTTAGCTAATGAAATTTTTGGTAATATTTTGTCTTGATCACTGTAGTTGCATGTTTCACACATGAATTCACGATAGATCAAGTATGGAAGAAATAATTGGAAAAGAAGAAGAAATGAGATGTTCTATATAAAGATCAATGGAAAACATATGATTTCAAATATTATTTATATAAGACGTATAGTTTAGTGATCTATATCTAAACGTGAAGACGGTAAGCATAACACAGGTTCATACTAGTATACAGTAATAGTTATTTATTTATTTATTTTACCAAAAGAGACAAGTTCTTCAGTCTAGAATGCCAAAAACAAACCAAAGTCATGTGTCCGAAACACTACAAAACACCGAAGTAAACACTGAAATATAACTAATCTTAATTTCGTAGAAAAATCTCAAACGATACCTTGCCCGAATGACATTACCTCCATCGCTTATTTCCCCGCAATTTGTATTTTCCATTTTGAGGCCCATCAAAAACTGGTGCTTCAGGATCAAAAACTTCTGTAAGGCAAACAATTTTCTCTTCATTGTGTGCCACCTCTAAACCATCGCATTTAGTACATGTTCGAAGAAAACCTTTCGCCACCTCCTCCAAATTTTGTGAAAGTAGCATTACATATTGTTTTTCATTTGAAGACGATTCAACTTCATCACCAGAAACACTGAGTTAACATTTTAGTTGCCAATAAACGAATTTTTCGTGCTGCAAGAAGCTTCAGTTTTCAATGTTTGTTGCATAACTTGTTGCAAGCTTTGGTGCATACCATGTAGTATAGAATTCAACCCTTTTAATTGATTATGTGTGTCCTTCATCCTAAGAAGTAATTCTCCCCCACCTATTTGGTTTGCATTTGATTTTGTAGCCCGAGGCACCTTCACTTTTTTTGCAGAAGTACCAGAGGTGAAGCTCTTCTTTTTATCTGGCCCTTCAACAATGGAATCAATGATCTACTTGTAATAGTAGTCTCGTCATGGGTTAGTTCCCCATCTTTGCTAGCCTGATACATTTAAATCAATGATCCTTAAAAATTACCAAACACAATAGTACTTCCTACAAAAGTTAAAATACTTTAATTATGCGTTACATACAACCACAACAACCCATTATCTCTATCTAATTACCTGCAGGTATAGAAGAATGACTGCCTCTTTTGCATTTGTGGAAACAAGGTTGTCAGATGAGCACCTCCATAGAGAGCAGAATCATTAAATTGCTAAACTATCAACATAAAAAAATCTAGTGATAACATAAATTAACCATACCCGAATGGCGTGATAAACTTGAACCAAAATAATTCTCCAACAGTATAATAAAATCAATAAACCAAACAACTTTTCGTTATTTAAAAAATGTTGAACAACGTAATGTTAAACAAAAGTAATAACCCTTCTCCACTTTCTATTAGTTATTAATATATAGACACAATTAACATAGTACTGGAATTAAGACACTAGGATGTTAAACGTTTGGTGTACGTCG
Source organism: Allium sativum (assembly GCA_030737875.1). Lineage (NCBI taxonomy): Eukaryota > Viridiplantae > Streptophyta > Magnoliopsida > Asparagales > Amaryllidaceae > Allium > Allium sativum. The sequence continues at coordinate 268,317,098 of CM060924.1, forward strand.
GTTTACTATGACCTGTCAAAACATAAAAAGAAATGAAATCAACGCTCCAAGGTTTACACACCAAAACTTAAAAGAATATTGGGAGCTTCTTACTGACAGCGTATTTTTCCAACCACTTACAGACAAAAAATTTCAATCAGGAAGCCGGTTTTGTTTTGATAAGATAAAGATGCTGTGACCTTTCTCTTTGCCATTAAATTCCAGTAAACATCCAAAATTCATATGGCTTCAATAATATTTTCACTAATTATAACTATAAACACACTAATAAATAACGCAAAACACAGCTAACAAAACTGAGCTTAAACTGAAATTAACACTAAAATAAAAATACTTACTTGAACACAGTTAACAATACTTACTTGAAATTTGGATTTAGGGAATGAAATGTCACCTACAGCCGGATTATGGTTGTGTGCTGCATACTATGGCATGATGCGACAAGGCGTAGGAAAGAGAATGGTGCCAGATCGCGAATCGTACGGAGCAAGCGATGGCGAATGACTGGCTATTTAAGATCTAGAACACGATTTAATGAGTCGAATTAACTGGAAAAAAAATGTTTAGTATAAATTAAAATAAACCTATTACTGGAGTTTGGCGAGTTCATGAGGAGGGATTCGTCTCATCTGCTCTTGAGCGAGTTTCATCAGTTCTGGATCCATCATTGTGTTATACTGTCTTCTTCTTCGAACTCAAATCAATTATTATTCAGGGCCAAAATTGATTTATTTTGTTATTATCTTCATGGATCCATTATCGTTATACCGTCTTCACCGTAACCTAACCGGATCCATCAGCTTAGGCGAGAAGTCGAGATTTTATTGTATCTAATTTGGGGAGGAAACATTTCAGGAAAGGCGGTCGTCAAATTGAAAAGGGGATATCGATTTTGTTATTTGTCCGGATGATTTCAGTTTAGGGTACAGCAAAGGAGAGGAGGCCCGCCTAAATTTTCACGTTACCCACATAAATTTTGATTTAGAAAGAACGTGAGTTCCCAATCAGATTTTCATTATTCCGCCTAAAGCTCTTATTATGTACTATATTACTAATAAATTGGGAGGTGAGTTCCCACCTAAATCTTATTATGTTTATACTAATTGTTATTATTAAACACTTAATATTAATTATTAAAAAACATTTACTACTTTTGTTGGCAAAGCATAATTACTATTTATTAACTATTCTTATATTTTAATATTATTAGTTATTAAATATTAGCTATTGTTAATATCTAATAGGCCACTAATATAACAAGTAGAAAAAAACTGCTAAAAATAAGTTTGTACAATTTTCAAATACAAACATTTTAATTATTTATTATTAATTAGCAAAAATAAATGACTAAATATTAAATATTACTTGTAGATTATAACTTCTTAATTATTAACATTAATGATATTTTTTTAATAATTATTAATTATTAAAAATTAATTATTAATTATACTAATTATTAATATTGAAAATAGTCATCTTTTACAACTGACAAAAAATAAAGGTTGTAATAGATATCTATTACAATAGACAAAACAAAAGAGTTGTTAAAAATATGTTTATTACAACTAATGAAGAAGTACAGTTGTAAAAAACTTTTATTACAACTGTCGTTTTGTGACAGTTGTAAAATTAAAGTTGTAATATGGTGTTTTTGTTGTAGTGTGGGTTGTTTTTTGTAGCACCCAATCTAAATGATTCATCACCTTTCATATTTGCCAATCCACTCCTACTATGCTTAAACTACATCTACTTTTCTTAATACTTCAAAACAGCCCTTCTTTTTAATCCAACCCTAATTCTCTAAATAGACCTTCCTTCCAACAATCACCTCTATTTTTTTATTATTGCGAAGGATTGGTTTTTGCAGCACCCAACCCAAAAAATTCATCATCTTTCATATTCGTCGGCCTACCCCTGCTATGCTTAAACTACCCCTACTTCTCTTTATATTTCGAAACAACCCTTCTTTTTGATCCTACCACTAATTCTATAAATAGCCCTTACTTCCAACGATTACCCCTATTTTTTAATTTCTGTAAAGGGTTGATTTTTGCAGCACCCAATGCAAACGATTCTTCATCTTTCATGTTTGTCGATCCACCCCAACTACGCTTGAACTACCCCTAATTCTCTTAATACTTCAAAACAACCCTTCTTTTTAATCCTATACCTAATTCTGTAAATAGCCCTTACTTCCAACAATTACCCCTATTTTTTAACTTTTGTGAAGGGTTGGTTTTTGTAGCACCCAATCTAAGTGATTCATCATCTTTCATATTTGTCGATCTACCCCTACTATGCTTAACCTACCCATACTTTTCTTAATACTTCAAAACAATCCTTCTTTTAAACCCTACTCCTAATTCTCTAAATAGGACTTACTTCCAGCAAGTACCCCTATTTTTGAACTTCAGTGAAGGTTTGGTTTTTGGAGCACCCAATCCAAATGATTCATCATCTTTCATATTTGTCGATCTACCCCTACTGTGCTTAAACTACCCCTACTATGCTTAAACTACCTCTACTTTTCTTAATACTTTAGAATAGTCCTTTTTTTAATCCTACCTCTAATTCTATATATAGCACTTACTTCCAACAATTAGACCTATTTTTTAACTTCTGTGAAGGGTTGGTTTTTGCATCACCCAATCCAAATGAATCATAATCTTTCGTATTTGTAGATCTACCCTTACTATGCTTAAACTACCTGTACTTCTCCTAATACTTCAAAACGACCCTTATTTTTAATCCTACCCCAAATTGTGTAAATAGCCCTTCTTTCCAAAAATTACCCGAACTTTTTAACTATTGTGAAGGATTGGTTTTGGCAACATCCAATCCAAACGATTCATCATCTTTCATATTTGTCGATGTACCCCTACTATGCGTAAACTACACTTACTTCTCTTAATACTTCAAAACAATGCTTCTTTTTAATCCTATCCCTAATTCTCTTAATATCCCTTACTTCCAACAATTACCCCTATTTTTTAACTTCTGTGAAGGGTTGGTTTTTGTAGCACCCAAACTTAATGATTCATCATCTTTCATATTTGTCGATCTACCCCTACTACGCTTAAATTACCCATACCTATCTTAATACTTCAAAACCGTCCTTCTTTTAAATCCTACCCGTAATTCTCTAAATATGCCGTACTTCCAACAATTTCCCCTATTTTTTAACTTCAGTGAATAGTTGGTTTTTGCCGCACCCAATCCAAATGACTCAACATCTTTCATATTTGTCGATCTACCCCTACTATGCTTAAACAACCACTACTTCTCTTAATACTTCAAAACAGTCCTTCTTTTTAATCCTACCTCTAATTCTCTAAATAGCCCTTACTTACAATAATTACCCCTATTTTTTTTAACTTCTGTGAAGGGTTGGTTTTTCCATCACCCAATCTAAACGATTCACCATCTTTCATATTTGCCAATCTAACCCTACTATGCTTACACTACCCCTACTTCCCTTAATACTTCAAAATAACCCTTCTTTTAATTCCTATCTGTTAGACCAAAAAATGGTCCTAACACCCAATTGATCATGTTCTGCAGAGAATAATGAAGAATCATAATCTAAAAGCATAGAAAAGCAATCAACACACGAGATTTATAGTGGTTCGGCATTAACAAGCCTACATCCACTTCATAGTTTCTCAATTCATCCAGAAATTATAATTACAATGAGTATAGACACACAATCACTCAATAACAATGAAAAGTGCTCTCCGAATTCATTGATTTTGTCGAATAAGAGTCTTGATTCTTCATTGGAAGTCATGGCCGAAATATGTAGAGTTTCCTTAGGCCAAAAGTCCCCTTAAATGATGTGTTATATGTGTATTTATAGGTAGAAATTCGGTTAGGGTTGAGTGGCCACGTGGAAGCTTCAGAGTAAATCTCGGAAGTAGTGGAGAACATGGGGAAATGGTCTTTAACTGCCCAGAATTCGGTTAGGGGCAGAGACCCGATCCGGTTGGCCCGATCCGGAAAACCCGATCCGGATGACCCGATCCGGATGACCCGATCTGGTTTACCCGATCCGGATGACCCGATCCGGTTTGGTTGGTCAGAAATATTCGCGTTAGCTTGATCCGAAATGGTGGAATCCAACCCGAAGCTTATGTGCACAGAAATACGAGTTTTCCCATCCTTCGTTACTTCGTCCAAGCAGATGTCGATCTCTGCCAGTTCATACTCAAGCCCTGAGTGGCCTTCCTGATAGAGCTCTTCGGCTTTGGATAGTCTGGTCACAAAGCAGGCTAACATTTTTCCCCCAAAGTACATCTTGTTGCAAATAAGATGTGATTTGAATAAGTCAAGATGAATCTTTTTGGATCTTTTTCCGTATAAATGGCTTGTCATATGCCGCATTGCTTCCGTTGATGCTTATCGGGCCAAATTTCATGGCTAGAGTGGTTAAGATGATCAAGTAATCGTTTAGACTTTGTCGAATCAAGAGGTAGAATTCCTTCATCATAGGTCATGTGGTATGTTTGGCTCCCGTGTGAGATCGTAAAAGTTGATGCCAAACGACGCCATCTTCCTAAACAAGTCAAGTGCATTACTAAGCTAAGATTTCTTTAATGTATAGGTCAATGTATACAATAGCCGTCCAAGTCATAGTATGGTGTCAGAATCTTCATATCTTGAGATAGCATCTGGACCGTTCGGATAGAGCGCATCAGAGTCGGCATATGAATTTGTCATTTTTGCTTGGATTTGGACTATCTCGATATCAGGATATTAATCTAGGACTCCATGATTGCATCTAATCGTAATAATAGTGCTTCGGAAAGCCATGATCACTTCAGATTGTTTTATAGTCCCGTGATCACATACGAGTCAGTACGAGATGTTGTTGAAAACATGCAAGCCAATAGCTGGTAGGATTATCACAATTGTAAGGCAGCAGAGGAGTTCATCATACTCTCCATTTGATGCAGTTGCAGATCAAGTCTTTGAATTCTTTTTTGATCCGTAATTTCGCTCACTTGGGTGGTCGGGATGAATCACATCATATTCTAAAGATATAATGTATATGTTCTGAATCATGCATTGAGTCCGGGTCATGTTTAAAGTCAATCTGTCGGTTGAAGTTGATGTTCCTAGCATTAGTGGAGGACGAGAGAAGTCAGTGCTTATGCCCCCAGCATTGTTGGGGGTTATGATAGGTCAATCGGACATCCAATCTTTTATCCTTTATACTTTTTTTTGCCGCATCGGGTTAGATATGTAGGTTCAACAATCTTAGTCACCCTATGCCGTTATGTGCACATTCCCAAGTCATCAAGGGTTGGAGTTGTATATGCGAATGGTCGAATCACATTCGCGTTAGGGTCAACCCATCTGTTTAGCCAGAAAGCAGTGATCGCCTTATTAAGTATATCAGCAAACTTAGATACTCTCCTCGCATCAGCTGCAGAGTTGAGTAAGCTCGTCAGTCTTGCAAGCGAGCGAACGTCGTTAGTGAGTTATTCGAGTTCCTTTGTTCATGCTTTGGCATAATCCGAAATATCCACCATAGTCTTGTTGAGTCTATCTCCCGTGCTTGGTTCCATTAAGCTTGACAATCAAGACCGCGGGCCCGATTAATGACATTGGTCATTTCCAGAATTGTAAATTCCTGTTAGTCTTTCCTAGGGCTTTTCTTTTTCCATTATTATTTCAAGAGTCATATGGTGCTCCATTCTGTCATGAAGACGTTGAGATCATCCATTTCAACATTAGCACACTCTTATTGCACGAATCTGTCTGTCTCAGGATAGGATTTTCCAACGTTTCTAGGCGAATCTCATGGTAGAGAGATACCGAGGTTTGTTTTAGAGGTGATTCCGCCAAGTCCTCTTGGTGGGTCTCGATGCAAAGAGATTTTGAAGTTTGAGATACCCAGAATACCGGATACTACAGCAATCAACGCTGTATATGGTCCAGGTCGATTTAACGATGCCACTGCGGCGTTGAATCTTTCAAGGAATGCATGCAGGGTCTCGCCTGATCTATGTTGAAGCATCAATTAATGTTGCCAATTTGGCCCTCATCTTTGAGAAGTTGTCGCTAATTATCTAATTTAGCGCTAGTGCCTCCGGTATGAAGTCTTAAATTGGATGGAAGCCGGTTTCTGGCTTCTTGGTTGCGCATATTTAATAGCAGTCAATCAGGCTTCTGTTTTTTAATTTTGGATGGTGATCCGCTACTTGGATGTATGCAGGTTGCTCTTGAGGAGCCATTCTTCTGCTTATAGTCTGGGTTATTGTGAAGCTCAAATAATCGTAAATGTGCCTAAAGCTGGCAGATAGTCAGGTGATGATGTTCGAAGCTCTTATCCTGTACTCCCCATCCATGGGGATTTTACTAAACGGTGGTCATCAAATCCACGTATTCTCTGAATTTATACTCCCTCATCGAGCTGTGAGTTAGAGTTTGATAGAAAATGATTTATTCGTGTCCAGCTCATGTTAGTCCTTGGTCTCCCGTCCAAGCTTTGAGGTTCGGATTCGGATGTCAATGAAGTTAGACTATAGCTTTCTCGAATGCTCCCGTCTTCCCCCTACATGGAGAGCCTCATGTTGAGTTTGAGCTGGATTTTAAACATTCCTCCGAATTGGAGCAAAGGTTGGTCGGACTTCGTTTAATTTTTCGGTGGCTCTTGCATATCCATCATTTTCATCCAAAATGTTACAGTCGGAAGTTGCATGCTATAAATGCCTGGGAGGAGGTTGGTTGCATCTTGTTTCATTAAAGATGACTATGCCAACTTGTCCTAGGGTCCCATATGATCTGGACCATGGAGCAGGGAGTGTTTGAGCCAAGTTCGTTGTCGCTTGATTTTCCATGGCGCTCGCTCCAGCGAGTAAGCCGTAGTTACTCGGCCTTCCATCTATCCAAGTAAAAATGTTATCCATCATTTTCTGTCGTTTCTAGAGAAGTTTGTCTCACTGAGCCATCTGAGTTCTCAAATCAGCGAGGGTACCATCTATTTCATATCTAGCTTGACATGCTGAGGGATCATTGGAAGAAGAAATTTGCTGACTTCCTTCGTTCCAAGCACCTTCTGCGCCAATATCCTCAACACGGAAGAAATTTCTATCTTCCTTCTTCTTAGCCTTTGAGTTTGAGTTTCAGGCAATTTGCCTCCTCGCAAGTTAGAGTCAAAGCAACGGCATCTCCCTTTACATGGGGCCTTTCATCTGGGAAGTCGGTCCGGACTAGCAAATAGACGTCCACTCTGCATCCATTTCGTGGTACTCAAGCAGCCTGTCAAGATCGAGGTATAAGTTAGACACAGACATATAACATTTATGAATATTTTCAGCAGTGCGGCCCCAGTCCGGGGGTAAAGGAGAAAGGTCGGCAGTTATATCACATCCCTTTTAAATTTAGATGTGGATGCACGGAAGGGAGATATTATTTTCAAAGCTTATGTGATTGAGTTATCCAAGTGCTCGAGTTATCGCGTTTTCTATTCAATATATTTGCGAGGTGGCACTCGTCGTTGCACTTGGGCTATGGCTAGTCATACATGAGTGTGTATGTTTATTTGATATATCACTCTTAGGGCCTAATTTCGATCGTTGCCTTAAGTCGTGTGACACATTATTAAATAGTTCACTCTCGAGGCCTCCTTTCGGTCGTCGCCTTGACTCGCATGAAAAGTTTAGCATTAGGCATCGGCGTCAGCCTTCTGGACGTGGCCCTTTGTTTGTTTTCCACCAGCCAGCTGTGGTTGTTGCGAGTGCGGCGCTCACATTCTTGTCTTGTTATCTTGTACAAGCCTGCACTCTATACACAAAGCAAATCCCTGAGTAATAGGTAATAAAGCACATCACAATCAAACAAGGGTTCCAATTCAAAAACCCCTGAAATCAAATAATATCTAGCTAATCATATAGTATTTATCTAAAAATGGGGGTGATGTGTGTCATGAATAAAGTGCCTGGCCAGGGCCTGTTTGGGATTGATTAGGATTCAGGCTCAGCTTTCACTCTTGCCCCCGGTACTACAGCAGGGTAGGAGCCCTTTTATGGCATTTAATCAACATGCCTTTATACTCTCATGTCGTATGCCCAAGATATAGTTCGAACTCATCTTTTAGTCTGCTCCCCGATCCTTCAGCAGGGTAGGAGTTCTTGTGGTGCCAGTATTTGGCGCCTTTATACTCTCCCGTCGAATGCCTAGGGTAGAGTGGAATCAAGGCGGTCTTTTAATCGTGGTGCACCATCACGCCTTGGGGACGTCGTCTTCCCGTCCTTTATACTCTCTCTCGAATCATGAGAGTTAGAGTTGTCCAGGCGAACGGTCGTGTCATTCGTCTTGGCGCTCCTTCTTCAATCTATTTCAAAGACTAGGAGTCTGCCGTCTCGAGTGTCGTTCTCAAACTCGATTTTAGTCCTTAGTCCACACTTCACTCTGGCGGATGGAGCTTTTCGGGCAAGCTGTCGGATCACACTCGCTGAGGCGCTACCTCATAATTCCCGATTCATGGGTAAAGGTGGTTTGTTGCAGTGATGAAGTTTGGTCGAAAGCTGCAATATTGTCCTTTAAATGTTCTCTCAAATCATGAGTACTAGAGTCACGGATCAAGTAATCTTTCAATCATGGCACACGCATCACCCTCATCCTAAGTTGGTACTTCTATCCAATCTCTGAGGATTAGAGTTAGTCGGGAAAACAGTCAAAAGACATTGGCTAAAGCTTTGCGTTCCTCTGATCAATCTATGGGAGGAGTGATTGGCACCAAACTTCGGGTACCTGCATCATTCATATCGCATGAGTTAGTCATGTCCATAACTCAGGAAGCATGTAAAAGTAAATTGTATGATTGAAAACTAAGCATAGCAAGGGGCAGTGCTGCCTCCTTTAATGGATCGAGCCATGTAGACGGTCAAACTGCATCCATCCGGAATCGGATTCCGACGTTGAACCTCAATGCACAATTATCTTGAGGTCTGCCACGTGTGAGACAATGAGTGGATGGTCACCTCGGATCTATCTTAAGCTATACAACTTCTCTCAGGCGAAGGACGTGGCTCTGTAAACGAGCAGTTCAATCGGGCTCGTTATGGCAATGCTCCATAATTCTTCCTGTAGGTGCTCAAAGTTTGATCGGTACCAGATTCGGGGTACCTACATCATTCACATATAAATTCATCTGAGTTAGTAACATCAATAACTCATAAAGCATGGAAATATAAGAGTCACGGTTAAAAAGTAATCCTGTTAAAGGAATGAATATCATTCTGTGCGAAGATGGCATTGCACGCTCTTTGCAGGTCCATTTTTCCTCACTACATCTCTGTCAGGGGAAGGCTGTCAAAATCTTTAGCTGGTGATGAATGTCTTTTCAAACCGTTGTGGGGTGGCGGTCCTAAGAATGAACAAACCTTGATTGAGGACTTGGAGTGACAAAGGCAATTAGGTAAATAATATAAGCGAATGACGAGGTCGCATCTTATTTGAATCGCCTTCTTGCCCCCATGCTAAGGGCAAGGGTTGAGTATAAGGGAGTCATGGCTGCTAGGGGGATAGTCATATCTCATCCATCCGCAGATATGCCTTTAGTCCCACGTTGGGAATAAGATCTAATGAACAGATAATCAATCAGCATCCAGGCTTAAGTGCTCTAAACCTTTAACTTGCCACCTCCGTCGAGTAGCATCTCCTAATTAGCTAAATAGCAGGCTCTTCCAGTAACATGGTCGCCATGGACCATTCCCATTCCATCTTTCATTAGGAATTTTAGCAATAGATACCAGGGTGCAATGTAAGCTCTAATCGCCGCTAGAGCTGGTCAGTTTAGACATTAGTCAGATAAACTTGACTACAATAGCATGGCTTCCAAGGCTTGAAGTAATGTTCACGTTTTCTATCACAATTTATGCATGAAGTCGAGAGCTAACGGTCGATTCATATTTGTTTTGATCTCAAACTCTCATCTCTTGACAAAGGTCATATAGTGACTGGTGAGCAGTCAAGTTGCTATCATCCGAGCAAAGATTCATATGTCCAATCATGGCCTGTAGGGGTTCAGCTGTTACCTATCGCTGGGCACAAAAGTATGTTGACCTAACCCTTATTCGATGGAAATCAGTCTTCCTCTATGCGATTGACAGCAAATAGCCATTGCAAAGGTTAGATAAGTTCTTCGGGAGGTGAGATGCAGGACATTTTATTCATCACATCATACAATTGAAGTGTAGCTTTGGGATGTTGGGATCCTTAGCTGCTTTCTGGTATCCCACTATTGACAATCATGGTCACTAAGATCATATGAATCATCTTTGAAGTAGTGTTCGAACTGTTCTATATAACTGTCATTCGATGCTCCGCCGATTGGACAGGTTTAAGTCATATAAATGGAATGGTCACTACTCATTAGGGAACAACATCAGTTGCATTGCTGAAATCTACACTATCGGTGTTCCAGAAGATGAGGCTACTATTAGACAATCATTGTCTCGTATACTGTCATTGATAGCAAGCTGAATCTGACTGACAGCTCCTCCCATTGAATGGCATCGGCAAATAGAGGCTATGGCTGCTGCAGGAATCCTAGTCGTTGCCATTTGGTTGTCATATTCTTTGACTATCCACCTTATCTTCATTAACAAACTTTGATGACTACTGTTGGCCAAAATATACAACGAGCCGAAGGTGAGCCGTGCTCCGAGCCGAAGGCGAGTCCGTCAGCGGGTCTGGGCGCAGCACCGGCGGGGGTCTGGGGCCCCGCAGTCCCGGCGGTGATCGACCTAACCGGCATTTCTGAAATGATCTTAAAAATGTTTTTTTTTCCAAAAATAGCTGTTTCGGGTCGGATCGGATCATGCCTTCAAATTTGCGGTTCGAAGATTGTCTTAAGTTTGGGTCGGATCGGACTAGTTCCTCCGAGCCGAATCGGAGACGTCATTAGTTAGTCGGTTCGGTATATATGAAAGAGCCGGTTCGGATCTCCTCCTCCTATTCGAATCGGTCTTCCCTACCCTACATCTCCACTTTCCTACGGTTCGGGTCGTGGCACCCTCTTCGGTTCGGTTCGGAGATGCATCATTAGGTCGGGTCGGGGTTTCAACAGCAGTTGGATTCGAGTCCTGCTCAACAAGTCGGGTCGGAGCACTGTCCCCGGGTCGGTTCATGGTGCCACTCCTTTATGGCTCGGTTCTGGGGTACACATCCGATCCGATGATAAACCTTGCCAGGAACTTGAATTACTTGGCTCTCATTCGAGGTGATAGAGGATCGGGTCAGATTGAGGTGTCTGTATCGGGTCGGTTCGGGTCCGACCCGACCCGGGCACACCTGAACCAGTGACGGGAACGAAACCTGCAGCCTGCTTGTCATCTTGTTATGTACTCACTTCATTTCTGCGAGAAGCCCATTGCTCTTTATCTTTTCTTGTAGGCATGGAAAACGTGGATTATCTCTTCGGATTTGGTGATCCGAACAATAGAATAATAATCCAGAAAGCTGAGGATTCAATCTTCTCAGTGAAAGCACCAAAATGTTAGACCAAAAAATGGTCCTAACACCCAATTGATCATGTTTTGCAGAGAGTAATGAAGAATCACAGTCTAAAAGCATAGAAAAGCAATCAACACATGAGATTTATAGTGGTTCGGCATTAACAAGCCTACATCCACTTCATAGTTTCTCAGTTCATCCAGAAATTATAATTACAATGAGTATAGACACACAATCACTCAATAACAATGAAAAGTGCTCTCCGAATTCATAGATTTTGTCGAAGAAGAGTCTTGATTCTTCATTGGCAGTCATGGCCGAAATATGTAGAGTTTCCTTAGACCAAAAGTCCCCTTAAATGATTTGTTGTATGTGTATTTATAGGTAGAAATTCGGTTAGGGTTGAGTGGCCACGTGGCAGCTTCAGAGTAGATCTCGGAAGTAGTGGAGAACATGGGGAAATGGTCTTTAACTACCCAGAATTCGGTTAGGGGCAGAGACCCGATCCGGAAAACCCGATCCGAATGACCCGATCCGGTTTACCCGATCCGGATGACCCGATCCGGTTTACCCGATCCGGATGACCCGATCCGGTTTGGTTGGTTAGAAATATTCGCTTTAGCTTGATCCGAAACGGTGGAATCCAACCCGAAGCTTATGTGCACAGAAATACGAGTTTTCCCATCTTTCGTTACTTCGTCCAAGCAGATGTCGATCACTGGCAGTTCATACTCAAGCCCTGAGTGGCCTTCCTGATAGAGTTCTTCGGCTTTGGATAGTCTGGTCACAAAGCAGGCTAACACTATCCCTAATTCTCTAAATAGCCCTTAGTTCCAACAATTACTCTAATTTTTTAATAACTCTAAAGGGTTGTTTTTTGCTGCACCTAATCCAAATGATTCATCACCTTTCATATTTTCCGATATACTCCTACTATGCTTAAACTACACCTACTTCTCTTAATACTTCAAAACAACCCTTCTTTTTAATCCAACCCTAATTCTATAAATAGCCCTTCCTTCCTACAATTACCTCTATTTTTTACTATTGTGAAGGATTGGTTTTTGCAGCACCCAGTCCAAACAATTCATCATCTTTCATATTCGTCGAACTACCCCTACTATGCTTAAACCACCACTATTTCTCTTTATACTTCAAGACAAACCTTCTTTTTGATCCTACAACTAATTCTCTAAATAACCCTGACGTCCAACCATTACCCCTACTTTTTAATTTCTGTAAAGGGATGGATTTTGCAGCATCCAATCCAAATGATTAATCATCTTTCATATTTGTTTACCTACTCCTACTACGCTTAAACTACCCCTACTTCTCTTAATACTTCAAAACAACCAATTTTTAATCCTATTCCTAATTCTGTAAATAGCCCTTACTTCCAACAATTACCCCTATTTTTTAAATTTTTGAAGGGTTGGATTTTGTACCACCTAATCTATGTGGGTCATCATGTTTCATTTTTGTCGATCTACCCCAACTATGCTTAAACTACCCATACTTATCTTAATACTGCAAAACAGTCCTTCTTTTAAACCCTGTCCCTAATTCTCTAAATAGGCCTTACTTCCAATAATTTCCCCTATTTTTTAACTTCTGTTAATGGTTGGTTTTTGTAGCACCAATCCAAAAGATTCATCATCTTTCATATTTGTCGATCTACCCCTAATATGCTTAAACTACCACTACTATGCTTAAACTACCCCTACTTCTCTGAATACTTCAAAATAGTCCTTCTTTTTAATCCTACCTCTAATTGTATAAGTAGCACTAACTTCCTACAATTACCCCAATTTTTTGACTTCCGTGAAGGGTTGGTTTTTGCATCACACAATATAAACAATTAATCATCTTTCATATTTGTCGATTTAACCCTACTATGCATAAACTACCCCTATTTCTCTTAATACTTCAAAATAGCACTCTTTTATTCCTATCCCTAGTTTTCTAAATAGCCCTTAGTTCCAACGATTACCCTTATTTTTTAACAACTGTGATGGGTTGGTTTTTGCAGCACCCAATCCAAATGAATCGTCATCTTTCATATCTGTAGATCTACCCCTACTATGCTTAAACTATCTCTACTCGTCCTAATACTTTAAACCAGCCCTTATTTTAAATCCAACCCTAATTCTCTAAATATCCCTTCCTTCCTACAATTAACTTTATTTTTTTACTTTGGTGAAGGATTGGTATTTGCTGCACCCAATTCAAACAATTCATTATCTTTCATATTCGTCTATCTACACCTACTATGCTTAAAATACCCCTACTTCCCTTTATACTTCAAAACAACCCTTCTTTTTAATCCTACCTCTAATTCTATAAGTAGCCCTTACTTCCAACAATTACCTCTATTTTTTAACTTCTGTGAAGGGTTGGTTTTAGCATCACACAATATAAACGATTCATCATCTTTCATATTTGTCGATTTCCCTCAACTATGCTTAAACTACCCCTACTTCTCTTAATACTTCAAAATAGCCCCTCTTTTTTTTCCTATCCCTAATTCTCTAAATAGCCCTTAGATCCAACAATTACCATTATTTTTTAACAACTGTGAAGGGTTGTTTTTTGCAGCACCTAATCTAAATGATTCATCACCTTTCATATATGTCGAACTACTCCTACTTTGCTTAAACTACCCCTACATCTCTTATTACTTCAAAATAGCCCTTCTTTTTAATCCAACCCTAATCCTGTAAATAGCCCTTCCTTCCTACAATTACCTCTATTTTCTTTACTATTGTGAAGGATTGGTTTTTGCAGCACACAATCCAAAAATTCATCATCTTTCATATTCGTCGATCTACCCCTGCTATGCTTAAACTACCCCTACTTCTCTTTATATTTCAAAACAGCCCTACTTTTTAATCCTAGCTCTAATTCTCTAAATAGCCCTTACTTCCAACAATTACCCCTATTTTTTAATTTCTGTAAAGGGTTGGTTTTTGCAGCACCCAATCCAAACGATTCATCATCTTTTATATTTGTCGATCTACCCCAACTACACTTGAACTACCACTACTTCTCTTAATACTTCAAAACAACCCTTCTTTTTAATCCTATACCTAATTCTATAAAAAGCCCTTACTTCCAACAATTACCCCTAATTTTCAACTTCTGTGAAGCATTGGTTTTTGTAGCTTCCAATCTAAGTGATTCATCATCTTTCATACTTATCGATCTACTCGTACTATGATTAACCTACCCATACTTTTCTTAATACTTCAAAACAATCCTTCTTTTAAACCCCACTCCTAATACTCTAAATAGGCCTTACTTCCAGCAAGTACCCCTATTTTTGAACTTCTGTGAAGGGTTGGTTTTTGGGGCACCCAATCCAGATGATTCAACATCTTTCATATTTGTCAATCTACCCCTACTATGCTTAAACTACCCCTACTATGCTTAAACTACCCTACTTCAAAACAGTCCTTTTTTTAATCCTACCTCTAATTCTATATGTAGTACTTACTTCCAACAATTAACCCTATTTTTTAAACTTCTGTGAAGGGTTTGTTTTTGCACCACACAATATAAATGATTCATCATCTTTCATATTTGTCGATCTACCCCTACTATGCATAAAATACCCCTACTTCTCTTAATACTTCAAAATAGCCCTTCTTTTATTCATATCCCTCATTCTCTAAATAGCCCTTAGTTTCAACAATCACCCTTATTTTTAAACAACTGTGAAGGGTTGGTTTTTGCAGCACCCAATCCGAATGAATCATCATCTTTCATATTTGTAGACCTACACCTACACCTACTATGCTTAAACTACCCCTACTTCTCCTAATACTTCAAAAACTGTCCTTATTTTTAATCCTACCCCTAATTCTCTGAATAGCCATTCTTTCCAACAATTACCCCAACTTATTAACTGTTGTGAAGGATTGGGTTTTGCAACATCCAAGCCAAACGATTCATCATATTTCATGTTTGTCGATGTACACCTACTATGCGTAAACTGCACCTACTTCTCTTAATACTTCAAAACAATGCTTCTTTTTAATCTTATCCCTAATTCTCTAAATATCCCTTACTTCGAACAATTACCCCTATTTTTTAACTTCTGTGAGGGGTTGGTTTTTGTAGCACCCAATCTAAATGATTCATCATCTTTCATATTTGTCGATCTACCCCTACTATGCTTAAACTACCCATACCTATCTTAATACTTCAAAACAGTCCTTCATTTAAATCATACCCCTAATTCTCTAAATATGCCTTACATCCAACAATTACCCCTATTTTTTAACTTCAGTGAATAGTAGGATTTTGCTGCACCCAAACCAAACGATTCATCATCTTTCATATTTGTCGATCTACCCCTACTATGCTTAAACTACAGCTACTTCTCCTAATTCTTAAAAACAGTCCTTGTTCTTAATCCAACCTCTAATTCTCTAAATAGCCCTTACTTCCAACAATTATCCCTATTTTTTAACTTCTGTGAAGGGTTGGTCCTTGCATCACCCAATCTAAACGATTCATCATCTTTCATATTTGTCGATCTAACTGTACTATGCTTAAACTACCCCTACTTCTCTTAATACTTCAAAATAGCCCTTCTTTTTATTCCTATCCCTAATTCTCTAAATAGCCCTTAGTTCCAAAAATTTCCCTTATTTTCTAACAACTGTGAAGGGTTGTTTTTTGCAGCACCTAATCCAAATGATTCATCACCTTTCATATTTGCCGATATACTCCTACTATGCTTAAACTACCCCTACTTCTCTTAACACTTCAAGACAGCCTTTCTTCTTAATCCAACCCTAATTCTATAAATAGCCCTTCCTTCCTACAATTACAACTATTTTTTTACTATTGTGAGGGATTGGTTTTTGCAGCACCCAATCCAAACAATTCATCTTCTTTCATATTCGTCGAACTACCCCAACTACGCTTAAACCACCCCTACTTTTCTTTGTACTTCAAGATAGCCCTTCTTTTTGATCCTACCACTAATTCTCTAAATAGCCCTTATGTCCAACCATTACCCCTATTTTTGAATTTCTGTAAAGGGTTGGTTTTTTCAGTATCCAATCCAAATGATTCATCATCTTTCATATTAGTCGATCTACCCCTACTACGCTTAAACTACCCCTACTGCTCTTAATACTTCAAAACAACCAAGTTTTAATGCTGTCCCTGATTCTGTAAATAGCCCTTACTTCCAATAATTACCCCTATTTTTTAAATTTTCTGAAGGGTTGGATTTTGGACCACCCAATTTAAGGGGTTCATCATGTTTCATTTTTGCCGATCTACCCCTATTACGCTTAAACTACCCACACTTATCTTAATACTTCAAAACAGTCCTTCTTTTAAACCCTACCCCTAGTTCTCTAAATAGGCCTTACTTCCAATAATTTCCCCCATTTATTAACTTATGTGAATGGTTGGTTTTTGTAGCACCAATCCGAAAGATTCATCGTCTTTCATATTTGTCGATCTACCCCTAATATGCTTAAAGTTCCCCTACTATGCTTAAACTACCGCTACTTCTCTGAATACTTCAAAACATCCTTTTTTTTAATCCTACCTCTAATTCTATAAGTAGCTCAAACTTCCAACAGTTACTTCTACTTTTTAACTTCCGTGAAGGGTTTGTTTTTGCATCACGCAATATAAACGATTAATCATCTATCATATTTGTCGATCTACCCCTACTATGCATAAACTACCCCTACTTCTCTTAATACTTCAAAATAGCTTTCTTTTATTCCTTTCCCTAATTCTTTAAATAGCCCTTAGTCCCAATGATTACCCTTATTTTTTAACAACTGTGATGGGTTGGTTTTTGCAGCACCCAATCCAAATGAATCATCATCTTTCATATTTGTAGATCTACCCCTACTCTGCTTAAACTACCTCTATTTCTCCCAATACTTCAAAACAACCCTTCTTTTAAATCCAACCCTCATTCTCTAAATAGCCCTTCCTTCCTACAATTACCTTTATTTTTTTGCTGTGGTGAAGGATTGGTATTTGCCGCACCCAATCCAAATAATTCATCTTCTTTCATATTCGTTGATCTACACCTACTATGCTTAAACTACCCCTACTTCTCTTTATACTTCAAAACAGCCCTTCTTTTTAATCCCCCTCTAATTCTATGAGTAGCACTTACTTCCAACAATTACCTCTATTTTTTAACTTCTGTGAAGGGTTGGTTTTTGCATCACACAATATAAACGATTCATCGTCTTTCATATTTGTCGACTTCCCTCTACTATGCTAAAACTACCCCTACTTTTCTTAATACTTCGAAATAGCCCCTCTTTTTATTCCTATCCCTAATTCTCTATATAGCCCCTAGTTCCACCAATTACCCTTATATTTTAACAACTGTGAAGGGTTGTTTTTTGCAGCACCCAATCTAAATGATTCGTCACCTTTCATATTTTTCGATCTACTCCTACTATGCTTAAACTACCCCTACTTCTCTTAATACTTCAAAATAGCCCTTCTTTTATTCATATCCCTATTTCTCTAAATAGCCCTTAGTTCCAACAATTACCCTTATTTTTTAACAACTGTGAAGGGTTGGTTTTTGCAGCACCTAATCCGAATGAATCATCATCTTTCATATTTGTAGATCTACCCCTACTATGCTTAAACTACCCCTACTTCTCCAAATACTTCAAAACCGCCCTAATTTTCAATCCTACCCCTAATTCTCTAAATAGCCCTTCTTTCCAACAATTACCCCAACTTTTTAACAATTGTGAAGGATTGGTTTTTGCAACATCCAATCCAAACGACTCATCATCTTTCATATTTGTCGATGTACCCCTACTATGCGTAAACTACAACTACTTTTCTTAATACTTCAAAACAATGATTCTTTTTAATCCTAATCCTAATTCTCTAAATAGCCCTTACTTCCAACAATTACCCCTATTTTTTAACTTCTTTGAAGGGTTGGTTTTTGTAGCACCCAATCTAAATGATTCATCATCTTTCATATTTGTCGATCTACCCCTACTATGCTTAACCTATCCATATTTTCTTAATAATTCAAAACAATGCTTCTTTTAAACCCTACCCCTAATTCTCTAAATAGGCCTTACTTCCAGCAAGTACCTATTTTTGAACTTCTGTGAAGGGTTGGTTTCTGGAGCACCCAATCCTAATGATTCATCATCTTTCATATTTATCAATATACCCCTACTATGCTTAAACTACCCCTACTATGCTCAAACTACCCCTACTTCTCTTAATACTTCAAAAAAGTCCTTCTTTTAATCCTACCTACAATTCTCTATATAGCCCTTACTTCCAACAGTTACCTCTATTTTTTAACTTCTGTGAATGGTTGGTTTTTGCATCACCCAATATAAACGATTCATTATCTTTCATATTTGCCGATCTATCCCCACTATGCTTAAACCACCCCTACTTCTCTTAATACTTCAAAATATCCCTTCTTTTTATTCCTATCCCTAATTCTCTAAATAGCCCTTAGTTCCAACAACTACCCTTATTTTTTAACAACTCTGAAGGATTGTTTTTTGCAGCACCTAATCCAAATGATTCATCACCTTTCATATTTGCCGATATACTCCTACTATGCTTAAACTACCCCTACTTCTCATAATACTTCAAAACAACCCTTCTTTTTAATACAACCCTAATTCTATAAATAGCCCTTCCTTCCTACAATTACCTCTATTTTTTTACTATTGTGATGGATTGGTTTTTGCAGCATGCAATCCAAACAATTCATCATCTTTCCTATACGTCGAACTACCCTTGCTATGCTTAGACCACCACTACTTCTCTTTATACTTTAAGACAACCCTTCTTTTTGATCCTACCACTAATTCTCTAAATATCCCTTACGTCCAACAATTAAACCTATTTTTTAATTTCTTTAAAGGGTTGGTTTTTGCAGCATCCAATCCAAATGATTCATCATCTTTCATATTTGTCGATCTACCCTACTTCGCTTAAACTACCACTACTTCTCTTAATACTACAAAACAACCAATTTTTAATCCTATCCCTGATTCTGTAAATAGCCCTTACTTCCAACAATTACCCCTATTTTTTAAATTTTGTGAAGGGCTGGATTTTGTACCACCCAATCTAAGTGGTTCATCACGTTTCATTTTTGTCGATCTAACCCTACTATGCTTAAACTACCCACACTTATCTTAATACTTCAAAACAATCCTTCTTTTAAACACTACACCTAATTCTCTAAATAGGCCTTACTTCCAATAATTTCCCCTATTTATTAACTTATGTGAATGGTTGGTTTTTGTAGCACCAATCTGAAAGATTCATCATCTTACATATTTGTCGATCTACCACTAATATGCTTAAAGTTCCCCAACTATGCTTAAACTACCCCTACTTCTCTGAATACTACAAAACTGTCCTTCTTTTTAATCCTACCTCTAATTATATAAGTAGCACTAAATTCCAACAATTACCCTTATTTTTTAACTTCCGTGAAGGGTTGGTTTTTGCATCACACAATATAAACGATTAATCATCTTTCATATTTGTTGATCTACCCCTACTATGCATAAACTACCCCTACTTTTCTTAATACTTCAAAATAGCCTTCTTTTATTCCTATCCCTAATTCTCTAAATAGCCCTTAGTTCCAACGATTACCCTTATTTTTTAACAACTGTAATGGGTTTGTTTTTGCAGTAACCGATCCAAATGAATCATCATCATTCATAGTTGTAGATCTACCCCCATTATGCCTAAACTACCTCTACTTCTCCTAATACTTCAAAAAAGCCCTTCTTTTAAATCCAACCCTAATTCTGTAAATAGCCCTTCCTTCCTACAATTACCTATATTTTTTTACTGTGGTGAAGGATTGGTATTAGCTGCACCCAAACCAAACAATTCATCATCTTTCATATTCGTCGATCTACACCTACTATGCTTAAACTACACCTACTTCTCTTTGTACTTCAAAACAACTCTTCTTTTTAATCCACCTCTAATTCTATAAGTAGCACATACTTCCAACAATTACCTCTATTTGTTAACTTCTGTGAAGGGTTGGTTTTTGCATTACACAATATAAACGATTCATCATCTGTCATATTTGTCGACTTCCGTCTACTATGCTTAAACTACCCTACTTATCTTAATACTTCAAAATAGCCCCTCTTTTTATTCCTATCCCTAATTCCCTAAATAGCCCTTAGTTCCAACAATTACCCTTATTTTTTAACAACTGTGAAGGGTTGTTTTTTGCAGCACCCAATCTAAATTATTCATCGCCTTTCATATTTGCTGATCTACTCCTACTATGCTTAAACTACCCCTACTTCTCTTAATACTTCAAAATAGCCCTTCTTTTATTCATATCCCTAATTCTCAAAATAGCCCTTAATTCCAACAATTACCCTTATTTTTTAACAACTGTGAAGGGTTGGTTTTTGCAGCACCCAATCCGAATGAATCATCATCTTTCATATTTGTAGATCTACCCCTACTATGCTTAAACTACCCATACTTCTCCTAATACTTCAAAACCGCCCTTATTTTTAATCCTTCCCCTAATTCTCTAAATAGCCCTTCTTTCCAAAAATTACCCCAACTTTTTAACTATTGTGAAGGATTGGTTTTTGCAACATCCAAACCAAACGATTCATCATCTTTCATATTTGTCGATGTACCCCTACTATGCGTAAACTACACCTACTTCTCTTAATACTTCAAAACAATGCTTCTTTTTAATCCTATCCTTAATTCTCGAAATAGCCCTTACTTCCAACAATTACCCCTATTTTTTAACTTCTATGAAGGGTTGGTTTTTGTAGCACCCAATCTAAGTGATTCATCATCTTTCATATTTGTCGATGTACCCCTACTATGCTTAACCTACCCATACTTTTCTTAATACTTCAAAACAATCCTTCTTTTAAACCCTACCCCTAATTCTCTAAATAGGCCTTACTTCCAGCAAGGAACCCTATTTTTGAACTTCTGTGAAGGGTTGGTTTTTGGAGCATCCAATACAAATGATTCATCATCGTTCATATTTATCGATCTACCCCTACTATGCTTAAACTACCCCTACTATGCTTAAACTACACCTCCTTCTCTTAATAATTCAAAATAGTCCTTCTTTTATTCCTACCTCTAATTCTCTATATAGTCCTTACTTCCAATAGTTACCTCTATTTTTTAACTTCTGTGAAGGGTTGGTTTTTGCATCACCCAATCTAAATGATTCATTTTCTTTCATATTTGCCGATCTAACCCCACTATGCTTAAACTACCCCTACTTCTCTTAATATTTCTGTAATGACCCGGATTTTGAGCGACTTTGGTTATCGACATAAACTCGATGTCAATAACAAAAACATCGTAAAATCCTGGTAGTTAATGAAAGAAATTAGAGGGTGAGGTTAGAAAAGATAGAAACTTAGAATAGAAGAAGAAAAGAAGAACTTACATCATCAGAGTAACACGAATCTCACAGCGGAACGAATAACATATAATAGATAACATATCCTTGAAATAAAACCAGCATATGTATTCAATAACATTATCAGAGTACAACACTTACAACACAGCGGAAATAACTATAGCTATATGATCCTGAAGCCTCCTACTCCATCTCTTCAAGTATCTGTAAATTCCTGACTACTTGACTGCCTTTACAAAATTGGGCACCCAAGAGTTTAGGGAAAACAAAACAAAATAAACTTCGGGTCAGTCATGGGACTGGTATGAGTAAAACAGTTTAAAACAATTTGAACAAGTAAACGATATCTCATAAGACCACACCGTATAACGGAACGGGTTTTTCCCTTATGAGAATCCAAAATATCTTTATATCAAAAACCTTTTGATATTATAATAATGTCTATCAACCACAGTATAATAATCATCTAGCAGAAACGCTTTCATCTCACGTTCTACATATATAGTATACAATCAAAACCGCAAGCACGTATTGGGTAATGGATTTCCAACTATGACAAGGTATGGAACCACCTTTCGCTAGTGTACCTCTAGAGAGGAATACACTGGGTTCAACAAGAACATCTTAAAAACCGGCCACACATGACCGACCACTCATTTCGCTTGAGTGTATCGAATGTATATCACCAAAGGTTGGGATCAACAACCGTTCCCGTATATATATATATATATATATATATGTGACAACATTGATAGATTAAAGAAGAAAATGAATATTCTCTAGATAGGTGATTATACACCCTACTTTGGAGCGACCGACTTAGCCATGCTGCCTGCCCGATTTCTGTCATTTACCGGATGTGAGGCTAGAAGCTACGCTTATCTCTTCTCATACCACATCTTCATTCACTTAGAATGTCACATCGTCATACCCTTTAAATCAAAAATTTATTTCCCCAAAAATACCTTGGGTATAAAATAAGAGAAACGAATTCCTCTTCCACCAACGTAAATACGTTTGAAACGATCAACTTACGTGATCTACCAGATACACTCTGTCAGACCTTCGTCCATACAAGTTGTCCTGGGAGAGGACAAACCGAAGGTACTATTTAGTACATCCATCTTAGGCACTGTTATCTAAGACTTATACAATAGCCCTTGCACTTTACACCATCTTCAATTTTCTTTGGCATATATGATTTGCAACGCTTATGCCAATACAGAGTGGTTCTTCGGATAATAATCCAACCGGTCTCTCCATATTAACAACATTAAAATGGTAAAACTTTGATAGTCGATGATTTAACTATCAAATGAAAACATGTCCGTGTGCAAACAATGATCTTATTTCCAAATGGAAATATCGATCCAATCATCAACGATATATATATATATTCATATATATATTCATTCATATTTCCTTATTTTCTATGTTTAGAAAATATATGTTATTAACACTGGAAAACGTTTCCATCTTCTTATTCACGCAACATTAACATTCCACAACGATTGGTCCCTAACTGTGAACTAGTAAATGAAAAATTCTCTAAGTATAACCCCAAAGGCCGAAACCAACATCAGATCGATACTCCGGAAACTATTCAACTTACTAATCTCTAGTCAATTTCTAATCTTGTTTAATTCTATTTGATTAACTCTGCTTTGAATAACTTATATTCGATTATCTCTCTTCGAATAACTTATATTCGACGAACTCTATTCGAATAACTACATTCGATTAACTCCTCTCGAATAACTAGATTTGATTAACTCGACTCGACGAACCTAACTTGACTAACTTAACTTATTTAACTCAACTTGATTAACTTCTATCGAATAACTAATATTCGATTTAACTCGATTCGCTTGACTCTAGATCGCAGCGATCACAATGGTTACACCTGATTCCCTCAGGAAACGTCCGACCGCCTTAGGCTATTTACAGCCTTGCGAATTACGCTAGCAGTCGTACGAGATGGCAACTTACCCTGAATACTATGTTTGACTAACTCTGTCTCAAGTAACTATATTTGATTAACTCGAGTTTGTTTTAACTCTAATCGATTAACTCTAACTGATTAACTCTAACTGGTTAACTCTTCCGGATTAACTCTAACAGGTTAACTCTACCTGATTAACTCTAACTGATTAACTCTAACTGGTTAACTCTACCTGATTAACTCTAACTGGTTAACTCTTACTGGTGGTTAACTCTAACTGCTTAACTCTAACTGGTGGTTAACTCTAACTGATTAACTCTAACTGGTGGTTAACTGTAACTGATTAACTCGACTTACTTAACCCAACTAGTTAACTCGACTTACTTAACCCAACTGGTAAACTCGACTTACTTAACCCAACTGGTTAACTTGACTTACTTAACCCAACTGGTTAACTCGACTTACTTAACCCAACTGGTTAACTCGACTTACTTAACCCAATTGGTTAACTCGACTGAACTGGTTAAATCTGCTGGACTGGTTAACTCTACTGGACTGGTTAACTCTACTGGACTGGTTAACTCTACTAAACTTGTTAACTCTAGTGAACTGGTTAACTCTAACGGAACTGGTTAACTCTAACTGAACTGGTTAACTCTACTGAACTGGTTAACTCTACCGAACTGGTTAACTCTACCGAACTGGTTAACTCTACCGAACTGGTTAACTCTACCGAACTGGTTAACTCTACCGAACTGGTTAACTCTACTGAACTGGTTAACTCTACTGAACTTGTTAACTCTACTGAACTGGTTAACTCTAACTGAACTGGTTAACTCTACTGAACTGGTTAACTCTACTGAATTGGTTAACTCTAACTGAACTGGTTAACTCTACTAAACTGGTTAACTCTAACTGAACTAGTTAACTCTACTGAACTAACTCGGCTCCACTAACCCCTTCCGAATACCATATTAGATTTGACTCCTTTCGAATACCATATTCGATTTAACTCCTTTCAAATACCATATTCGATTTAACTCCTTTCGAATACCACATTAGATTTAACTCCTTTCGAATACCATATTCGATTTAACTCCTTTCGAATACCATATTCGATTTACTTTATTCACTTTAAAAAGATTTCCAATTAACAACGTTTTATTCATTTGAAAAGATTTACTTTTAAATAACAGTTCTACACTTTAAAAATGATTTCATGTTTATAACATTTTCCTCTTTAATTCAATTTGTAAGTGATTTATAAATATTCCCTTTTCAAATTTATTCTTGAAATATTCTAACTCCTTAAATTCCCGAAAAAATTCGCCATAACCTCCTTTGTACCGGGAGCATCGGGAAAATTCCCAAACCCGCCACACAGACCCTTTCCATTCAAAAGTAAAATGGTTTGAAATTATTTCCTTTTTGAATATCCCATATTTATAAATATTTAAATTTTCAAATATTTCTTATTTATAAATATTCCATTTATATATTTTTTATTTTCACTATCACTTTGAAAATTCCCTTATCAACATTTCGGTATGTTATGTTATCCAACATATCAAATCACGATGACCAATATCGTCCATAAACACACAATCAACAACTGGTCATAATTCACATCATATATCAAAATATGTGAAAAACAAAAAAAAATAACTGTTGAGGAATCTAGTCGGATTCCTCCAACCTGTTCCCCTGCATCCACAGATGTTATACAATAAAATCAACATCACTTTCAGTTCGATATGATATATTCTGTTAAACAGAATCAATATAGAAATTCAACTAACTGACTAGCAGTTCAATCAAATAGTCAACAGATAGTCAATCAGCCAATATTTAACAGTTCTAAAAATACAACATGAAATTATAAACTGTTCAGAGTTAGTGAGATTCACTCACATTAGCAGTTTATCGTTGAAGAACGATAAACTGTTATTTGATTTGCATCAAACAATTTATTTCGCCATAAATTCATAGAGCCCCAATCCACTTCCAGTCAGCTTCATTGTGAAGCTCTCGTCCATACGATCCCAACGGATCCTGTTTTGTTCGATTTCCTTTACGTATGAATTAGATGTGATCTAAACAAGTTTGTACAAATATAAATTAAAATAACTTCATTTCAATTAAATAATTTGGGCCTCACCCAACAAATATAATGGCCCATCTCCCTTAAATTACCAGGCCCGAACGTTTTTCTTTCTTCCCCGATGGTTTTAGCCGTGAGCTCCTGTATTCAACTCCCCCCATTTGGCATACTTAAATCCTTCCTTACTCCCTTGTTTCTTCACTAAAAATCCAATAGAAATCATCACAAATACCTACTCGATCTACTCTTCTACCTCGGCACCACAACCACCAACTCGCGCTCCTCCAGTTGTTTGCGGCGAACCCCAAATACCTAGCAGGTATCGACATCCAAATTACCCAAATTACTTCAAACTTTCACAACAACTTCGGTTTTCAACCGTAATCTCAAG
This sequence comes from Allium sativum, assembly GCA_030737875.1. Lineage (NCBI taxonomy): Eukaryota > Viridiplantae > Streptophyta > Magnoliopsida > Asparagales > Amaryllidaceae > Allium > Allium sativum. The sequence goes on from CM060924.1 coordinate 268,343,430, forward strand.
TAAACACCCCAATTCGAACAACGACACTCCAATTCGAAGGAATACCCAACCCTAGAACTCCTGTTCATTTTCACAGCTCAGAAAGTCGACGCCGAACTCGACAATAACCACACAAGATCGAAGAACAAGTTGATGTGTACTCAAATATATATTAGAGGTTTTATAGCAATTGATTTTGATTGTTATGGTTTTATTGAACTTGAATGTATTCACGTTTTCTTCCTTGAGAAGTGGCAGCGTGATTTCATTGACCTGTGGAATGATATTAGGTCTGAAGAGAATTGGTTTAGAGGGGGTATTTATAAGGAGAACAAAATATCTAGATTTTTCGTTTTGGATATTTTATTTTAATATTAATATAAATTTTCATATTCGTCTTTAAAAATTCTTGTGATCACTCATGATACCCAAAAATCACTAAACTGGACATACTGCTAGAATTTGACATTACGGTCCCAACGAAACTGGTTTTATCGAATTCCGACTTCGTATGCTCACACAGCGTATTTTTAACCATCAAAATACTGACTGTTTTTCACTCTAAAAATCCGTACGGCCACACATTGACTCTAAAAATCACGAAACTGGAAATCTAACAATAATTTGATGTTGCGGATCCAACAAAATTGGTTTCGTCGAATTTTGAGGTCATATGAAAAACTGGCTATTTTTAAAGCTCTGGATGACCCATTTAAATATATAATTATATTTAAATATAATTAAATTAAACATTTATAAATAAATATTGTCGTATATATTCATAGTGGAATACCATACAGCTTGATATTTTAAATCCTGATTAATTCGATATTCAATTTAAAATGAAATTCCTTTTTAAAATATAAATAATTCCTTTATAGATTATAAAGGAATTCCATAGCGACTTTTCTGAAATTTGATTTGGACGTAAACCAAAATCTACAGGGCGAAATCCCTATTTTTCTCTTCCACTAGAAAGATATACTTCACCGGCTCCACACGTTTCTTCTTTCACAGAAATTCGATTTAAAACGAACCCTGTATACTCAATTGAAGTTCAGATCGCTAAACAGCGAACTTCCACGCCATTTCAAGCTCTATTTTAATTATAATATAATTCCACATTCAAACTGTCGTCGTTTAAATATATTCGTTATTCAAATTCAATTCCAAGCTGAATTAAATATCACAGATGATCCAGTTCACACCATATTACCATTTCAGCCAACTCTGATTATTTCAGAATTAAATATATTATTTAATTTATTAATTTAATTAAATATTCACCATTATTTAATTAACCGACCATTAAATTCTCTAACTCACCAGTTAAATAATTAAATAAATTAATTATAATACCTCTGCCAATGCGGGTCATTACAATCTTTCCCACTTAAAATAATTTCATCCTCGAAATTGCTAAAATTTTGAGGACGATCCTATTGGCTGGTTAGAACATATTTGATCACTTCTTATCTTCAGTTTCAACTGGACCAATTTAATTTCAAGTAAATTATTAATTAATTCTTATCAACGAAAATTTTCTAACGCCTTAACTATTCGAAAAAATTTCGCCAGCACCTCCTTTGTATTGGTCAATAGGTCAAACTCCAACTCGCCTCTCTAGGCCATCTCCATCTCAAAAGAAAATCAAACAGCCAAGCGGCTTGCCAAATCGGCTCATAAATCACCAAACTCATATGAAATACAAACTTGTACCTTTTTGTCGGGCATATCAACTCTATCACTTTCACCTGTTATCAATTCAACCTATACCAGTGTTATCCCGATCAAACTCCAATTTATTTTTATCCACCATTTCAACCATTCGCTTATTCCTAAGCCGAATTTCATTTCAAACTCAAGCACTATTCTTGATTTCCAATCCATAACTCACCAGCCCAATATAATTCTAGATTGTCTCTAATCAAGTCCAACTCTACTTGACATCAATTTATTTCAATACGATTTTCACTTAACTGGATTTTATCTCAATCCCAATTCTATTGGATTTTACAAATTTTACTTTAATTTGTTTAAATACAAACAACCTTTTCTTCCTGGAAGTTTTTATACAGTTTACCTCTTTCAAAAAAATCAAATTTTCCTTTTTGAAATTCAACACAACTAGTTCTCCCAAAACCAATTCAAAACAAAATCCTTGGTAGTAATCCATCACTTACATACTCGAAAATGAACACCGATGATGTCATGATCAACATCGGAATCTATTTTCCAGCTACCGAAGTGAGTTCAATACTATAGCACTTTCAAAACCCATTTTTAAACATTTCCACCTTGAAATCAATTCCAAATATCCTTTTACAATGTTGTAAACAAATTTAAAATCTCCCAGGATCTTAAAATTTACATATATTAAATCCAGATTCATTTACAAATATCTTTCCAAATTCTGGGATTTTAATTCCAACTCTGATTTTAATTTCCGATTTAATTCAGTTCATTACACTTATCTGAATCCTGATTGGTTATATACTTAACCATTTAATTTATAATCTTACTCGATTATAATAACAACAAATATATCCTATATATGATAATATATCATATATCCATACTGTGTCGGTCCATCGTATTCAAGGGTTTATTTACTCTTACCGATACAGTGGATCAAACTGATTGACCAGAACTCATAAACAACTAAGCCAATTAATCTCCACTATATAAAACCATTTTTATATCAAATACAAACACGCACTCGTATATATACAATCAACTCAATCTAGGGTATTACTAATCCTATCTCTACCGAGTCACGTCACAGAGCCAAGGTAATACTTAACTTATGCTCTAATACCAATTGTAACTACCCGACGAAAATCCAGTAGGATTTTCAACCATCCCTTCATCCCCCCAAAGCAGCAAGGTAATACCCCACCATGGTCTACAGAGGTACCCCAATACCATATTTTACGGCCAGCCTTTCGACTTCACAACTAACCCTACCAAAGGGACATGTAGGAGTAAGAGTCTCCCGTTCGCGACCTAACTAAAAGCGAGAACCCCCTATCATGCGACACATGCAAATTAAACAACATGGACTGGTATGAGTAAAACAGTTTAAAACAGTTTGAACAAGTAAACGATATCTCATAAGACCACGCCGTATAACGGAACGGGTTTTTCCCTTATGAGAATCCAAAATATCTTTATATCAAAAACCTTTTGATATTATAATAATGTCTATCAACCACAGTATAATAATCATCTAACAAAAACGCTTTCATCTCACGTTCTACATATATAGTATACAATCAAAATCACAAGCACGTATTGGGTAATGGATTTCCAAATATGACAAGGTATGGAACCACCTTTCGCTAGTGTACCTCTAGAGAGGAATACACTGGGTTCAACAAGAACATCTTGCAACCCGGCCACACATGACCGACCACTCATTTCGCTTGAGTGTATCGAATGTATATCACCCACGGTTGGGATCAGCAACCGTTCCCATATATATATGGGAAAACACTGATAGATTAAAGAAGAAAATGAATATTCTCTAGATAGGTGATTATACACCCTACTTTGGAGCGACTGACTTAGCCATGCTGCCTGCCCGATTTCTGTCATTTACCGGATGTGAGGCTAGTAGCTACGCTTATCTTTTCACATACCACATTTTCATTCACTTAGAATGTCACATCGTCATGCCCTTTAAATCACAAATTGATTTCCCCAAAAATACCACGGGTATAAGCTAAGAGAAACGAATTCCTCCACCCCCAACGTAAATACGTTTGAAATGATCAACTTATGTGATCTACCAGATATACTCTGTCAGACCTTCATCCATACAAGTTGTCCTGGGACTGGACAAACCGAAGGTACTATTCAGTACATCCATCTTAGGCACTGTTATCTAAGACTTATACAATAGCCGTTGCACTTTACTCCATCTTCAATTTTCTTTGGCATATATGATTCGCAACGCTTATGCCAATACAGTGTGGTTCTTCGGATAATAATCCAACTGAGACGACCCAAAATCCCGTTCTCACGGAAACAAGGGTTATCTTTGGAATATAACACAGAAACAGATAATAGCAGAACCAAATTAAATAAATACACCAGATAGTGAATAACAAAATATACTGGATAAAAGTAATCATCAGAGTTACACAGTATACAGGATCTTACTTAGTACAAATACAGTTCAGCTATACATAAATGTCTACAGCGGAAATAAACAAAATATGTACAATAGGAGCTGAACAGCATAAAAGGAAATAAATGATAGAATCCATCTTCTGCTCCAGCTATCCAGAAAGAAGAACCAGCTAAACCTGAATACAAGGCTGCCCGTGTGGAAAAAGGGGGACCCGAGTTTGAAAGGGAAACAAACTACGAGTCAGTCATGGGACTGGTATGAGAAATCTACTCAACACATAAATAATATGGCTAATCACAGGACCACGCCACTTTCGTGGAACGGGTTTACTCCATTGGATTGCCAGTGCTTTAAAACAAATCTTTCTTTTAAACATCGCTATGCTTTTTATAAAAATGAAGCCGTGATAAGACTCAGTTCCCATCACACAATGCAACGCAAACCGGAGGATAGAGTTTTACCTTATAATGGCCAAAATATGATTGATACGAATAAAACAAAAGCCTTTGATATTATGACTAGTGTTTATATGTTTCAAAACAATTTCAATCATAACTATCAATCATAGACGGCATGGGTACCATATATCATGTCGCCATATATATATACAATCAAAACCGCACGATGTCGTATTTGGAAATTGGATTTCCATCATGAACCAAGGCAAAAGATAGTCCTTACCGAATTCGTGACTCTCTAGCCCGAGCCACAGGATCAGAACGCATCAACCCTTTAGATCGTCAGGGTCGGTCCACCGATGTGGATTATTATGCCTGAACACTATGTCTCCCCGCCCTTTGGGGCGTAAACGAGCCAACGAATGACTCCATCGGACACGGATCGTCCGATCAAACCGAGGCGCCTCGCAACAGCAACAACCACATAGGTGAAAAGTATATAAATGTCAGGGCTGGTAGGTCACTGACACCACCCTAGCTAGAAAGAAACACAGGCCCTCCCTGATGTCCTCTCCCGTTTTAGGTTCATACCGGGGTGTGAGGCTCGCGAATTCACATTATACACAAAGCTACGCCACACAGGCGGTGCTTTGATCATCACCACAAGACTTTGCTTTTCAACAGAAGCCCTGATCACTGCATCTTAGCATGCCACACAGGCAGTTCATGCCATGTGACTAATGTCCATCGATATACAACCTCTGAGCTTGTGCGTCTCAGAGAAGGGCGTTAAGCAAAAGAATAAATTCTCCGCCGCCAAACAGATGTATATTTAACAGAAATCAATCAACACAGAATAAACTCCAATGTCAGACACACAGTCCATTTACAAGTCCGTTCTGGGTCTGAACGAAACCGGAGGCACTAAATACCTCGCAAACCCATCGATCACCACGTACGTCTAAACGATCACCACTCATTATCCATATTTCGGGATGCCTCCCAATCAGGACCTCGGTTACCATCCAAACGAGGTGAAGATCTCCGTTCTTCGACTATCGTCTTCATCTTCGAATTTCAATCTTCGGTCAATGTAACAACCCGGAAAATCTGGGCCAGTTTAAAATTTTTATTTTGGCAATTTTAGCGAATTTTGAATATTTAAAATAGATTATTTTAAATAATATCGACGAGAAATTTATTTTTAATATAATTCGAACGTATATATTTATACGCGTCGTCGTTAGAATATAAATAATTATATATAATTATAAAAGGAATAGAAAATGGCGCGGTAGTTCGAAAATTCGATTTCTAATTTCAAATGAATATACAGAATTCAATATAAGTCGGAATTGAACGAAACAAGAAATATTTGAATCTGTATAAGGATATCTTTCTAACGAAGTTGAGAAACTGAGATTTCACTTTAGAAGTTGAAAGATATGTCCAGTTGAAAATTCTGAATAGTCGCTATGGAATTCAGGCCCTTAAAAATGGACATTTTGCAAACGACCTCGGATTTCGACGAAACCAGTTTTGTTGGGTCCGTGGTGTGAAGTTATTGCTAGATTCCAAATTTCATAATTTTTCGAATCAATATGTGAGCGTGGCAAAGGAAAACGCGTTTGACCAGTTTCAGTTGATTTTAATCAACTGGAAATTGGCCATTTTTCCAACAGCCTCAGAATTCAACGAAACTAGTTTTGTTAGGACCGTATCGTTAATACAAAGCTAGAAAATATTTTTCAGGAATTTTTCTACTTAGTATGTGACCCCGGTAATTTGAAATGTACGTTTAAAATTCAATATAGTGATTTAAATGTTAATTCAACGGAAACTGATTCAAACGATCGAATCAACATACGAAACATGTCCCATTGTGTTCGGAATGGGGGTAAAACGCTATGGACGACAGGCGGTGGGCCTCGTTTAGAGGTCGTATGAGAAAGTCAACTTTTTGAATAAAATAATTAAATTAAATAAAAAAAAAAAAAAAAAAAAAACTAAACCCTTCCCCTTTATTTCGTTCTGGCCCCTCCCCCTTTTCTCTTTATTTTCAAATCGATTTTACCAGAAAAAAAAAAAAAAAGAGAGCAGGACGGAGGAACGCAGCCGCCGCCGCCGCTCAGGGCGCCCGACCTCCATCCACCACCGCTCCAGTTCCCCAACCCGCCTCCGCCTCTTCCCCGATCCCTCTTCCTCCCTCTCACCTCCTCCACGAACGCGACGCCCCAAAACGCAGCCGCCCGCCGCAGATGACCTCCCGCCTCCCCGTTCGAACCCCGAGCCGCCCCCTCGAAGCGAGCGCCGACCGCCACCAGAAACCCCCCCCCCCTCAGTAAGTATTTTATCTGGTTATTTTATTTTTTTATTTTTTTATTTTTAATTTCGATTTTAGGTTTAGAAACTGACTGTATTTTTTTTTTTAAAAGAAATGTAAACTGTATTTTTTTTTTAAAAGAAATGTAAACTGTTTTTTTTTAAAAGAAATGTAAACTGTTTTTTTTAAAGGAAATGTAAACTGAATTTTTAAAAAAAGAAATGAGTTTTTATGTTTTGAACTTCGAAGAAAAATATAGTTTTTATGTTTTGAACTTCGAAATAAAAATATAGTTTTTATGTTTTGAACTTCGAAATAAAAATATAGTTTTTATGTTTTGAACTTCGAAGAAAAATATAGTTTTTATGTTTTGAACTTCGAAATAAAAATATAGTTTTTATGTTTTGAACTTCGAATAAAAATATAGTTTTTATGTTTTGAACTTCGAAATAAAAATATAGTTTTTATGTTTTGAACTTCGAATAAAAATATAGTTTTTATGTTTTGAACTTCGAAAGAAAAATATAGTTTTTATGTTTTGAACTTCGAAATAAAAATATAGTTTTTATGTTTTGAACTTCGAAGAAAAATATAGTTTTTATGTTTTGAACTTCGAAATAAAAATATAGTTTTTATGTTTTGAACTTCGAAGAAAAATATAGTTTTTATGTTTTGAACTTCGATAGAAAAATAGAATTTTTTTATATTGAACTTCGATAGAAAAATAGAATTTTTATATATTGAACTTCGATAGAAAAATAGAATTTTTTTATATTGAACTTCGATAGAAAAATAGAATTTTTATATATTGAACTTCGATAGAAAAATAGAATTTTTATATATTGAACTTCGATAGAAAAATAGAATTTTTTTATATTGAACTTCGATAGAAAAATAGAATTTTTATATATTGAACTTCGATAGAAAAATAGAATTTTTTTTTTATATTGAACTTCGATAGAAAAATAGAATTTTTTTTTTATATTGAACTTCGATAGAAAAATAGAATTTTTATATATTGAACTTCGATAGAAAAATAGAATTTTTTTATATTGAACTTCGATAGAAAAATAGAATTTTTATATATTGAACTTCGATAGAAAAATAGAATTTTTTTATATTGAACTTCGATAGAAAAATAGAATTTTTATATATTGAACTTCGATAGAAAAATAGAATTTTTTTATATTGAACTTCGATAGAAAAATAGAATTTTTATATATTGAACTTCGATAGAAAAATAGAATTTTTTTTATATTGAACTTCGATAGAAAAATAGAATTTTTTTTATATTGAACTTCGATAGAAAAATAGAATTTTTATATATTGAACTTCGATAGAAAAATAGAATTTTTATATATTGAACTTCGATAGAAAAATAGAATTTTTTTATATTGAACTTCGATAGAAAAATAGAATTTTTATATATTGAACTTCGATAGAAAAATAGAATTTTTATATATTGAACTTCGAAGTAAAAATGTGATTTTTACGTATGTAGAGAAAGCAGCAACGAAGGTGACAAAAAGGCGAAACGACGAAGACTTCTGCAAAAGAAGTGCCGTGGAGCTAGGATAGCTATAGGTGAGAATTTCTCACCTTTCGTTTTCTTTTCTAGTTATATATATATATATACTAGGATGCAGACGGTGCTTAGTAGCACCCGACACAATCGTCCACAGACCATGGACTTGTTTGTTTGGCTGTTTGGTTATTGATTGTGATATTGGTTTGAATGTAGTTTGTGGTGTGAAAAATCGAATCGATAAATTGGTTAGGATTAGACGTGCGCCGTTATAAGGCGAAGGAGTAAGGCTAGGTTAGACTCTTACTCCAAATTTTGTGGTTTACATAATGAATTGATTTGATTGATGTGTGAATGGCGTGGGCCTTCACTAGACCGGGGATAAGGCTAGGCATTGTCCCGTTTTTAGTATCGTGCCGTTATGCTGCCGAAATTTTCTAAAATATGTTAGAAAAATAAAAATACCATTTTATTGAATAAATGAATTGAATAGAAATTCATATGTTGAAATAAAATGTTTTGTCGTTAAAAATATAATTTTTAACGTGAAGTGAATAAAATAGAATATTCATTTACAAACCAGACGGTTTGTTTATGTACACCTATTTGAATGACATTGATTGGGGCGATAAATTTTACACATCGCCCAACAGCACAAATAAAATATGTGTTTGATTGTTTGAAACCCCACACGGGTGTTGGGATGAAATTTGAAGTTCACTCATCCTGATTTATTAAATATGTCGATCGGTTGATTGACAGGCTGTTATAAGCGTTGAATATCTATATTTGATGCTTTTACAGTGTAGTGCACTTTGGTTGATGGTTGATTATTTTCAATGCTATTATATACATGTGTTGTATGAAAATCCATATAATTAACTTTATATGGTAATTGATTGGGCCTCATTCCAATCGTGAAAATAAAGAATATTTTGATAATAAGAAATATTTGAAATAGAATATTTGAAAATAGAAATTTATGAAGCCGTGTTGATTAGTTTGACGCCATTTTGACGTAAACTATATTTATATCGATTTTATTCATTTAGAATTGAATTGAAAACGATTTCGAAATGAATTGAATTGAAAACGATTTCGAAATGAATTGAATTGAAAACGATTTCGAAATGAATTGAATTGAAAAAGATTTCGAAATGAATTGAATTGAAAACGATTTCGAAATGAATTGAATTGAAAACGAATTCGAAATGAATTGAATTGAAAACGAATTCAAAGTGAATTGAATTGAAAATGAATTCAAATAGAATTGAAATTTGAATTGAATTGAAATTTGAATTGAACAGAAATGAATTTTAAAACGAATTTATAAGGAGGGATTCAATTTTGCTTTGAATTGAAATGGAAGTTGAAATAGGTTTTGAAACGATTTTAAAACTATTTATATAATTCGTTTTGAATAGGAATCGACGAAATATATATTATATATATTATATATAATATAATGGCCTGAATAGAACGCGCCGCGCCGCGGCAGTTCGCGAATTTCGACCATTTATTTCAAACGGACATTACGGGAGATCCGACCGTCGGATTCTCCTAAAACCGGAACCGTTGGGTTCGTATCGAAAAGAGCTTTCTAACGAATATTAGAAATTTGAAATCTAACGGTTGGATTTGGAATTATGTCCAAATCAAATTCGAAAAAGGTCGCTGTAAGTGCAGTTCGATGGCCGTTGATGGAAATCGACTGTACGGGCCTTGATAAAATTATTAAAAATAGCAATAATTTGTGTAAAATCATAAGAAATGATTTAGAAAGAATTGGGATGAAAAACTCCATATTTGAAAAGATAAAAATGGATTTTTATCGAAATGAACTAGTTTTGAACTAGAAATATAATTCTATTTATTTTTAAATAAATAAATTGAATTTAAAAAGGGTTTTAAAAATAACCAAAATTTCCAATGATTGCATTGGAGTGGATTTGAATCGAAATTGTCTTCGGAATATTTCGATGTTGGAATTCGTGATTATACAGGTGTTGTTATGGAAATTTGAAAGATATATATATTTATATCGTTATTTCCAATACGACATTTGTTAGTCGTAAAATTTGATATTGAATATAAGCCGATATATTTTCTATTCAGAGCCTTGTATTGAATATCGAATGTGATTTGGGTTTGTCGTGAATGGTGTCTTCACTAACACTGTTCTTGAACCCAGTTGAGAAAAGATTAAATCTTTTTGTTTAGATTTAATGAAGTGTACCAATTAAATAATATTTAATTGGAATTGAATTGATATTGATTTTTGGGTTTATCGCGAACAGTGTTTTAAATAACACTTGTTCTTTAACCCGATAATTAATGAATGTGATTTGGGTTTGTCGTGAATGGTGTCTTCACTAACACTGTTCTTGAACCCAGTTGAGAAAAGATTAAATCTTTTTGTTTAGATTTAATGAAGTGTACCAATTAAATAATATTTAATTGGAATTGAATTGATATTGATTTTTGGGTTTATCGCGAACAGTGTTTTAAATAACACTTGTTCTTTAACCCGATAATTAATGAATGTGATTTGGGTTTGTCGTGAATGGTGTCTTCACTAACACTGTTCTTGAACCCAGTTGAGAAAAGATTAAATCTTTTTGTTTAGATTTAATGAAGTGTACCAATTAAATGATATTTAATTGGAATTGAATTGATATTGATTTTTGGGTTTATCGTGAACAGTGTTTTAAATAACACTCGTTCTTTAACCCGATAATTAATGAAGGTGATTTTGGGTTTATCGTGAAACGTGTTTTAAATGACACTGATTCTTTAACCCAGATAATGATTAAAACTAAGTGGAGTTTTATTGAATCTTTAATTAGATTGAAAAGATCGAAATGGAGTATCACCAGTTTTGCTCCAGGCGATAGTTAAATCTTTAATTAGATTTGAACGTGAAATGGTAATTGAATTTACCGATAACACTGTGGTGTTAGATATGAAGTATAACCAGTTTTACTTCATGGGATGAATAGGTTGGGATTGGGACATTAAAACAAATGATTACTTCGGTAAGGTTCGCTAATCCCGACTAGTTCGAATTGAGATTCGAACATAAATTCAAGGAATTTATCTTGGATAAAATTAATGGGAACCTTTCCCTATGAATGTGAAATTTAGAAACTAACTGTCGGTTGGCCAAGCAGAATGGTTTTCTGGGTATTGATCTGATGTTGGTTTCGGCCTTCGGGGTTAATATTTGGGGAATTATTCTCTTGATTAATTTACGGTTAGTGACTAATGAATTGGAATGAGGCGTATGTTGTGTTTGTGTAACACTTATTTAAAATATACGCGAGTTATTCGGAAGGACCGGGTTTATCCCATTCTGAATAACTGATGCGACGATAAGTCGAAGATGAAGACGATGGTCGAAGACCGGAGGTCTTCACGTCGTTTGGGTGATAACTGATGATCTTGATTGGGCTGTACACCCAAGAAGATGGAAACAGTTAGTGATCGTCCAGACGTACTTGGAGATCGATGGATATGCGGGGTACTAGGTGCCTCCGGTTTCGTTCAGACCCAGGACGGACTTGTAAATGGACTGTGTGTCTGACATCGGATTTCATGCTGTGTGACTGATATCGGTTGCATAGGATGGTTTGCCTGTGAGGCATGCTAAGATGCAAATGATCAAGGCTTCTGTTGAAGAGCAAAGTCTTGTGGTGATGATCAAAGCACGGCCTTTGTGGCGTAGCTTTGTGTAACGTTTACCTCGCGTGTTTCACACCCGGTATGAATCAAAAACGGGAGACGGACCTCAGGGAGGGCATGCGTTTCTTTCTAGTTAGAAGTGGCGTCAGTGGTTTTACACGCCCTGACGAGTTTGACTTATGTGGTTGTTGCTGTTGCGAGGCGCCTCGGTTATATCGGTTTCGGCCGAATGCATTCTGGTCGGCTGACGGACCAGACTTACACCCCATAGGGTGGGGAGACGTAGTGTTCAGGCATTTTAATCCACATCGGTGGACCGGCCCTGACGATCTAAAGGGTCGATGCGCTCTGACCCTGTGGCTCGGGCTAGAGAGTCACGAAAACGGTTGAGGACTATCTTTTGCCTCGGTTCATAGACGGAAATCCAATTTCCAAATACGTGACATTTGCGGTTTTATTTGTAAACCTATATATGGCGACATAGTGGGATGGGGCGCTCATGCCGCCTATGATTGATACTTATGATTTGAAGTTGTTTTATACACTATGCACTTATTATAGTATCAAATGATTTGTTTTAAACGTATCAAGCATTCTTTGGTTGTTATAAGGGAAAACCCTATCCTCGACTGCGTTGCATTGTGTGATGGGACCTGGGTCTTATAACAGCTTCATTTTTCTTTATTTAGCATTGCGCTGTTTGTTTTATGCACTGGTGTTCTTGGGAGGAAACCCGTTCCGTGTTATACGGCGTGGTCCCTTGATTTACCTAGCTTTAAAATATAAAGATTAACTGTTTTAGTTCTCACACCAGTCACATGACTGACCTGGAGTTTATTGTTTTAACCTAAACTCTGGGTGCCCCTATTTTGACACGGGCAGCTAGTAGTTTTGGTTTTGCAGATTTATATTCACAGGATCCTGGTTTACAGCTGGAATGATATCCGGAAAGCTTTGTATCCGTATATCTCTTCTAGTTGTGTATTGTATTATTTTCCGCTGCTATGTATTTAAATGTAATTTAAATCTCTGATATTTCTGTGTAATATTCATTTATACTCTGTAAATTCTTGTAATCTGATGCATTGTTGTAATATACAGTGAAATGTTCTTTTATATGCGTTCTGTTGTGGCTTGTTCTCGAACTATCCGGCGCTTTCCTTTACGGGGAAGTTACGGGTCTTCACAGTTGGTATCAGAGCTTTGGTTTACAAAGCTAGAGAACAAGACACATTAGAAACATACGAAAGAATTCATCAGATATTGGATTAGTAATATCCAATTAGAATGACTCGTTAGAGATGGGATCAGTAGTATCCTAGAACGAGTGTGAAGAGTATATTTTTAAAAATGAAAACAAATTTTGTTTTGAAAATTTAAATCAATTATTCGTAGTTGATTATTTATTTATATTGATGTGGACAATCCAGTATATGTAGATTTTGCGTATACGTCTGATCCGCGTGTATTCAAAGTTTTAATATATTAGATTGATATAGAATCACATTCTAGACGCCCGGAGATGGTTCTGATGATTGATCGATCATCATCCGAACTTATGTTCGTGTTTCGAAGGTGTGATTTTCTATATATTTCCATTAGACTGGTGTGAGAACCAAAATTAGATAGGGCCTATTGTTGTGATTTGGTATCAAAAACATGATTTTTGTATATATATCAAAATTATGAATTTGAAACTCTAATTCACTAATTGATTGATGGTTGTGTTGTTTGTTTAGTTGTTTGATAATTTTGAACCAATATGTCTAATTTGATCGAATATTGAACTATATTGAAAATTGGTTGCATTTGCTTGCATATACATGTATATCATTGAACAGGTCATAGCAAGGAGGCTAGAGCCAGAGAATAAAATTTGTTTGCCCGACAAATAGGTACATGTTTATTACATAATTTCCTGTTTTGTTTGGGGTGATGATGATTTTGTGAGCCTATTGGCTAGCCGCTTGGCTTTTTCTTTTTCTTTTTGAGATCTGAAGGACCGGGGAAGCTATTTGAAATTCCCCGATGCTCCCATTGCAGGGGAGGTTATGGCGAAATTTTTCAAAAATTTAGGGTGTTAGCCAAATTTTTGAAATTTTAGAAAATTCTCAGAAACTGAAAGGTTAGAGAATGGAAGCCTGATAGAGCGTAGAGTTGATTAATCAAACCACTTTCGACTTTGTTCCTTTTCGGGGACGAAAAGTTTTAAGTGGGGGAGATTGTAACAACCCGGAAAATCTGGGCCAGTTTAAAATTTTTATTTTGGCAATTTTAGCGAATTTTGAATATTTAAAATAGATTATTTTAAATAATATCGACGAGAAATTTATTTTTAATATAATTCGAACGTATATATTTATACGCGTCGTCGTTAGAATATAAATAATTATATATAATTATAAAAGGAATAGAAAATGGCGCGGTAGTTCGAAAATTCGATTTCTAATTTCAAATGAATATACAGAATTCAATATAAGTCGGAATTGAACGAAACAAGAAATATTTGAATCTGTATAAGGATATCTTTCTAACGAAGTTGAGAAACTGAGATTTCACTTTAGAAGTTGAAAGATATGTCCAGTTGAAAATTTTGAATAGTCGCTATGGAATTCAGGCCCTTAAAAATGGACATTTTGCAAACGACCTCGGATTTCGACGAAACCAGTTTTGTTGGGTCCGTGGTGTGAAGTTATTGCTAGATTCCAAATTTCATAATTTTTCGAATCAATATGTGAGCGTGGCAAAGGAAAACGCGTTTGACCAGTTTCAGTTGATTTTAATCAACTGGAAATTGGCCATTTTTCCAACGGCCTCAGAATTCAACGAAACTAGTTTTGTTAGGACCGTATCGTTAATACAAAGCTAGAAAATATTTTTCAGGAATTTTTCTACTTAGTATGTGACCCCGGTAATTTGAAATGTACGTTTAAAATTCAATATAGTGATTTAAATGTTAATTCAACGGAAACTGATTCAAACGATCGAATCAACATACGAAACATGTCCCATTGTGTTCGGAATGGGGGTAAAACGCTATGGACGACAGGCGGTGGGCCTCGTTTAGAGGTCGTATGAGAAAGTCAACTTTTTGAATAAAATAATTAAATTAAATAAAAAAAAAAAAAAAAAAACTAAACCCTTCCCCTTTATTTCGTTCTGGCCCCTCCCCCTTTTCTCTTTATTTTCAAATCGATTTTACCAGAAAAAAAAAAAAAGAGAGCAGGACGGAGGAACGCAGCCGCCGCTCAGGGCGCCCGACCTCCATCCACCACCGCTCCAGTTCCCCAACCCGCCTCCGCCTCTTCCCCGATCCCTCTTCCTCCCTCTCACCTCCTCCACGAACGCGACGCCCCAAAACGCAGCCGCCCGCCGCAGATGACCTCCCGCCTCCCCGTTCGAACCCCGAGCTGCCCCCTCGAAGCGAGCGCCGACCGCCACCAGAAACCCCCCCCCCTCAGTAAGTATTTTATCTGGTTATTTTATTTTTTTTTATTTTTTTTAATTTCGATTTTAGGTTTAGAAACTGACTGTATTTTTTTTTTTA
Source organism: Allium sativum (assembly GCA_030737875.1). Taxonomy (NCBI): domain Eukaryota; kingdom Viridiplantae; phylum Streptophyta; class Magnoliopsida; order Asparagales; family Amaryllidaceae; genus Allium; species Allium sativum. The sequence continues at coordinate 268,359,018 of CM060924.1, forward strand.
AAAGAAATGTAAACTGTATTTTTTTTTTAAAAGAAATGTAAACTGTTTTTTTTAAAAGAAATGTAAACTGTTTTTTTTAAAGGAAATGTAAACTGAATTTTTAAAAAAAGAAATGAGTTTTTATGTTTTGAACTTCGAAGAAAAATATAGTTTTTATGTTTTGAACTTCGAAATAAAAATATAGTTTTTATGTTTTGAACTTCGAAATAAAAATATAGTTTTTATGTTTTGAACTTCGAAGAAAAATATAGTTTTTATGTTTTGAACTTCGAAATAAAAATATAGTTTTTATGTTTTGAACTTCGAATAAAAATATAGTTTTTATGTTTTGAACTTCGAAATAAAAATATAGTTTTTATGTTTTGAACTTCGAAGAAAAATATAGTTTTTATGTTTTGAACTTCGAAAGAAAAATATAGTTTTTATGTTTTGAACTTCGAAATAAAAATATAGTTTTTATGTTTTGAACTTCGAAGAAAAATATAGTTTTTATGTTTTAAACTTCGAAATAAAAATATAGTTTTTATGTTTTGAACTTCGAAGAAAAATATAGTTTTTATGTTTTGAACTTCGATAGAAAAATAGAATTTTTTTATATTGAACTTCGATAGAAAAATAGAATTTTTATATATTGAACTTCGATAGAAAAATAGAATTTTTTTATATTGAACTTCGATAGAAAAATAGAATTTTTATATATTGAACTTCGATAGAAAAATAGAATTTTTATATATTGAACTTCGATAGAAAAATAGAATTTTTTTATATTGAACTTCGATAGAAAAATAGAATTTTTATATATTGAACTTCGATAGAAAAATAGAATTTTTTTTTTATATTGAACTTCGATAGAAAAATAGAATTTTTTTTTTATATTGAACTTCGATAGAAAAATAGAATTTTTATATATTGAACTTCGATAGAAAAATAGAATTTTTTTATATTGAACTTCGATAGAAAAATAGAATTTTTATATATTGAACTTCGATAGAAAAATAGAATTTTTTTATATTGAACTTCGATAGAAAAATAGAATTTTTATATATTGAACTTCGATAGAAAAATAGAATTTTTTTATATTGAACTTCGATAGAAAAATAGAATTTTTATATATTGAACTTCGATAGAAAAATAGAATTTTTTTTATATTGAACTTCGATAGAAAAATAGAATTTTTTTTATATTGAACTTCGATAGAAAAATAGAATTTTTATATATTGAACTTCGATAGAAAAATAGAATTTTTATATATTGAACTTCGATAGAAAAATAGAATTTTTTTATATTGAACTTCGATAGAAAAATAGAATTTTTATATATTGAACTTCGATAGAAAAATAGAATTTTTATATATTGAACTTCGAAGTAAAAATGTGATTTTTACGTATGTAGAGAAAGCAGCAACGAAGGTGACAAAAAGGCGAAACGACGAAGACTTCTGCAAAAGAAGTGCCGTGGAGCTAGGATAGCTATAGGTGAGAATTTCTCACCTTTCGTTTTCTTTTCTAGTTATATATATATATATACTAGGATGCAGACGGTGCTTAGTAGCACCCGACACAATCGTCCACAGACCATGGACTTGTTTGTTTGGCTGTTTGGTTATTGATTGTGATATTGGTTTGAATGTAGTTTGTGGTGTGAAAAATCGAATCGATAAATTGGTTAGGATTAGACGTGCGCCGTTATAAGGCGAAGGAGTAAGGCTAGGTTAGACTCTTACTCCAAATTTTGTGGTTTACATAATGAATTGATTTGATTGATGTGTGAATGGCGTGGGCCTTCACTAGACCGGGGATAAGGCTAGGCCTTGTCCCGTTTTTAGTATCGTGCCGTTATGCTGCCGAAATTTTCTAAAATATGTTAGAAAAATAAAAATACCATTTTATTGAATAAATGAATTGAATAGAAATTCATATGTTGAAATAAAATGTTTTGTCGTTAAAAATATAATTTTTAACGTGAAGTGAATAAAATAGAATATTCATTTACAAACCAGACGGTTTGTTTATGTACACCTATTTGAATGACATTGATTGGGGCGATAAATTTTACACATCGCCCAACAGCACAAATAAAATATGTGTTTGATTGTTTGAAACCCCACACGGGTGTTGGGATGAAATTTGAAGTTCACTCATCCTGATTTATTAAATATGTCGATCGGTTGATTGACAGGCTGTTATAAGCGTTGAATATCTATATTTGATGCTTTTACAGTGTAGTGCACTTTGGTTGATGGTTGATTATTTTCAATGCTATTATATACATGTGTTGTATGAAAATCCATATAATTAACTTTATATGGTAATTGATTGGGCCTCATTCCAATCGTGAAAATAAAGAATATTTTGATAATAAGAAATATTTGAAATAGAATATTTGAAAATAGAAATTTATGAAGCCGTGTTGATTAGTTTGACGCCATTTTGACGTAAACTATATTTATATCGATTTTATTCATTTAGAATTGAATTGAAAACGATTTCGAAATGAATTGAATTGAAAACGATTTCGAAATGAATTGAATTGAAAACGATTTCGAAATGAATTGAATTGAAAAAGATTTCGAAATGAATTGAATTGAAAACGATTTCGAAATGAATTGAATTGAAAACGAATTCGAAATGAATTGAATTGAAAACGAATTCAAAGTGAATTGAATTGAAAATGAATTCAAATAGAATTGAAATTTGAATTGAATTGAAATTTGAATTGAACAGAAATGAATTTTAAAACGAATTTATAAGGAGGGATTCAATTTTGCTTTGAATTGAAATGGAAGTTGAAATAGGTTTTGAAACGATTTTAAAACTATTTATATAATTCGTTTTGAATAGGAATCGACGAAATATATATTATATATATTATATATAATATAATGGCCTGAATAGAACGCGCCGCGCCGCGGCAGTTCGCGAATTTCGACCATTTATTTCAAACGGACATTACGGGAGATCCGACCGTCGGATTCTCCTAAAACCGGAACCGTTGGGTTCGTATCGAAAAGAGCTTTCTAACGAATATTAGAAATTTGAAATCTAACGGTTGGATTTGGAATTATGTCCAAATCAAATTCGAAAAAGGTCGCTGTAAGTGCAGTTCGATGGCCGTTGATGGAAATCGACTGTACGGGCCTTGATAAAATTATTAAAAATAGCAATAATTTGTGTAAAATCATAAGAAATGATTTAGAAAGAATTGGGATGAAAAACTCCATATTTGAAAAGATAAAAATGGATTTTTATCGAAATGAACTAGTTTTGAACTAGAAATATAATTCTATTTATTTTTAAATAAATAAATTGAATTTAAAAAGGGTTTTAAAAATAACCAAAATTTCCAATGATTGCATTGGAGTGGATTTGAATCGAAATTGTCTTCGGAATATTTCGATGTTGGAATTCGTGATTATACAGGTGTTGTTATGGAAATTTGAAAGATATATATATTTATATCGTTATTTCCAATACGACATTTGTTAGTCGTAAAATTTGATATTGAATATAAGCCGATATATTTTCTATTCAGAGCCTTGTATTGAATATCGAATGTGATTTGGGTTTGTCGTGAATGGTGTCTTCACTAACACTGTTCTTGAACCCAGTTGAGAAAAGATTAAATCTTTTTGTTTAGATTTAATGAAGTGTACCAATTAAATAATATTTAATTGGAATTGAATTGATATTGATTTTTGGGTTTATCGCGAACAGTGTTTTAAATAACACTTGTTCTTTAACCCGATAATTAATGAATGTGATTTGGGTTTGTCGTGAATGGTGTCTTCACTAACACTGTTCTTGAACCCAGTTGAGAAAAGATTAAATCTTTTTGTTTAGATTTAATGAAGTGTACCAATTAAATAATATTTAATTGGAATTGAATTGATATTGATTTTTGGGTTTATCGCGAACAGTGTTTTAAATAACACTTGTTCTTTAACCCGATAATTAATGAATGTGATTTGGGTTTGTCGTGAATGGTGTCTTCACTAACACTGTTCTTGAACCCAGTTGAGAAAAGATTAAATCTTTTTGTTTAGATTTAATGAAGTGTACCAATTAAATGATATTTAATTGGAATTGAATTGATATTGATTTTTGGGTTTATCGTGAACAGTGTTTTAAATAACACTCGTTCTTTAACCCGATAATTAATGAAGGTGATTTTGGGTTTATCGTGAAACGTGTTTTAAATGACACTGATTCTTTAACCCAGATAATGATTAAAACTAAGTGGAGTTTTAATGAATCTTTAATTAGATTGAAAAGATCGAAATGGAGTATCACCAGTTTTGCTCCAGGCGATAGTTAAATCTTTAATTAGATTTGAACGTGAAATGGTAATTGAATTTACCGATAACACTGTGGTGTTAGATATGAAGTATAACCAGTTTTACTTCATGGGATGAATAGGTTGGGATTGGGACATTAAAACAAATGATTACTTCGGTAAGGTTCGCTAATCCCGACTAGTTCGAATTGAGATTCGAACATAAATTCAAGGAATTTATCTTGGATAAAATTAATGGGAACCTTTCCCTATGAATGTGAAATTTAGAAACTAACTGTCGGTTGGCCAAGCAGAATGGTTTTCTGGGTATTGATCTGATGTTGGTTTCGGCCTTCGGGGTTAATATTTGGGGAATTATTCTCTTGATTAATTTACGGTTAGTGACTAATGAATTGGAATGAGGCGTATGTTGTGTTTGTGTAACACTTATTTAAAATATACGCGAGTTATTCGGAAGGACCGGGTTTATCCCATTCTGAATAACTGATGCGACGATAAGTCGAAGATGAAGACGATGGTCGAAGACCGGAGGTCTTCACGTCGTTTGGGTGATAACTGATGATCTTGATTGGGCTGTACACCCAAGAAGATGGAAACAGTTAGTGATCGTCCAGACGTACTTGGAGATCGATGGATATGCGGGGTACTAGGTGCCTCCGGTTTCGTTCAGACCCAGGACGGACTTGTAAATGGACTGTGTGTCTGACATCGGATTTCATGCTGTGTGACTGATATCGGTTGCATAGGATGGTTTGCCTGTGAGGCATGCTAAGATGCAAATGATCAAGGCTTCTGTTGAAAAGCAAAGTCTTGTGGTGATGATCAAAGCACGGCCTTTGTGGCGTAGCTTTGTGTAACGTTTACCTCGCGTGTTTCACACCCGGTATGAATCAAAAACGGGAGACGGACCTCAGGGAGGGCATGCGTTTCTTTCTAGTTAGAAGTGGCGTCAGTGGTTTTACACGCCCTGACGAGTTTGACTTATGTGGTTGTTGCTGTTGCGAGGCGCCTCGGTTATATCGGTTTCGGCCGAATGCATTCTGGTCGGCTGACGGACCAGACTTACACCCCATAGGGTGGGGAGACGTAGTGTTCAGGCATTTTAATCCACATCGGTGGACCGGCCCTGACGATCTAAAGGGTCGATGCGCTCTGACCCTGTGGCTCGGGCTAGAGAGTCACGAAAACGGTTGAGGACTATCTTTTGCCTCGGTTCATAGACGGAAATCCAATTTCCAAATACGTGACATTTGCGGTTTTATTTGTAAACCTATATATGGCGACATAGTGGGATGGGGCGCTCATGCCGCCTATGATTGATACTTATGATTTGAAGTTGTTTTATACACTATGCACTTATTATAGTATCAAATGATTTGTTTTAAACGTATCAAGCATTCTTTGGTTGTTATAAGGGAAAACCCTATCCTCGACTGCGTTGCATTGTGTGATGGGACCTGGGTCTTATAACAGCTTCATTTTTCTTTATTTAGCATTGCGCTGTTTGTTTTATGCACTGGTGTTCTTGGGAGGAAACCCGTTCCGTGTTATACGGCGTGGTCCCTTGATTTACCTAGCTTTAAAATATAAAGATTAACTGTTTTAGTTCTCACACCAGTCACATGACTGACCTGGAGTTTATTGTTTTAACCTAAACTCTGGGTGCCCCTATTTTGACACGGGCAGCTAGTAGTTTTGGTTTTGCAGATTTATATTCACAGGATCCTGGTTTACAGCTGGAATGATATCCGGAAAGCTTTGTATCCGTATATCTCTTCTAGTTGTGTATTGTATTATTTTCCGCTGCTATGTATTTAAATGTAATTTAAATCTCTGATATTTCTGTGTAATATTCATTTATACTCTGTAAATTCTTGTAATCTGATGCATTGTTGTAATATACAGTGAAATGTTCTTTTATATGCGTTCTGTTGTGGCTTGTTCTCGAACTATCCGGCGCTTTCCTTTACGGGGAAGTTACGGGTCTTCACAGTCAATTATTCGAAATGAGAATTAACTCGGCCTTTTCAAATAATTCACGTATATTTAGTATTTCAATTCGATTTATTTCAATGGTTAAATTATTCGACAACACCAATTTTGTTCTTTAACGTAATTTTCACACCAAACACATTCAACCATCAAATATCACATAAATCAAGCAAATTCAGTTTATTTCCACTCCATATTGTTTATGGTATTTTATAACTATTTATCGCTATTTTTATTTATTTTAAAATAGCCAATTTATTCAAAACGACGCTTCGGGCCATAAGGCGGCCGTGGCGCTGTTTTTCTTCAGATTTGATTTACACATATCTGAAAATCTACCCGTTGGATCTTCACAAAATTTACATCATTAGAAAGGTCTTTTCAGAACGAACTCAACGGTTCCAGTTTCGGGAAAATCCGACGGTCGGATCTCCCGGTACAATTGTTTGAAGTTTCGATTTCAAAATACGAACTACAGCGTCGTTATTCGATTAAATATATAATTATATTTATATATATATATATATATAAATATAATCGCTTCTGGCGCTGTTTTTCTTTAGAATTGAATTAAGCATTCCAGACAATCCAACCATTGGATTTTTACAAGGTTGGTGCCGTTGGAAAGATTATTCCAAGGAGAACCCGACGGTTGAGGTTTCGGGAAAATCCCATGGTCGGATTTCCCGTACCAGTCGTTTGAAATCATGGTTTCAAAATACGAACTGCACGGCTTCGTTTCGTTTTAATTTTATTTATATTTATATAAATATAGTTCATTCAATGATTTCCATATCGTTTCCACTTCAAATATTTTTCTAACACCTTAAAATTTTGGAAAATTTCGCCATAACCTCCCCTGCACCGGGAGCATCGGGAAATCGCAAATAGCTTTCCCGGTCCTTCTAATCTCAAAAAGAAAAAGAAAAAGCCAAGCGGCTAGCCAACAGGCTCATAAAATCATCACCCAAACAAAGAAGTAAATGTGTACCTATTTGTCGGGCACAAAATTTTATTCCTCTTCTCTAGCCCCTTTGCTATAACCTGTTCAATAAATATGCATGTACATATATATACAGTTCTTATCATTTATCATTTTCTGTTCAAGTTCATATTTGATTTCTGTTTGGTTTAAAGACACCATTTATTCTAATGTTACATACATAGGTGCAAATCATTTCATTAGCTAATTAATGAATATTTCATCTCATATATGTTTATTTTGAACAAGTGGCTATTTTTAACACTTCACATTTCAACGATTTATGCATACAATAAAAATGTGATTTTTATTGTAAAACAATTCATTTCAAAACACTATTTTTCTATATAGTTCAAGTTGGTGATAAAAATGGGATTTTTATCATAAATCAATTTCTTTTAAGACGAGATTATTTTACAGAGTTCATATAGTCGATAAAAGGTGATTTTTATTATCAAACAATTTATTTCAAAATATGAATACCATTCAACACATGAATTTCAAATCAACGAATGAATATCAATTCAACACATGAATGTTTTCTATAGTTTCTATATATAGATAAAAATGTGATTTTTATTATCGAACAATTTATTTCAAAATATGAATACCATTCAACACATGAATTTCTAATCAACGAATGAATATCAATTCAACACATGAATGTTTTCTATAGTTTCTATATATAGATAAAAATGTGATTTTTATTATCGAACAATTTATTTCAAAATATGAATACCATTCAACACATGAATTTCTAATCAACGAATGAATATCAATTCAACACATGAATGTTTTCTATAGTTTCTATATATAGATAAAAATGTGATTTTTATTATCAAACAATTTGTTTCAAAATATGAATACCATTCAACACATGAATTTCTAATCAACGAATGAATATCAATTCAACACATGAATGTTTTCTATTCAATGAATTTATATAGTTTAAGCATATGAAAATAATTCAAACACACGAATATTATTCAAAATTTCGGCAGCATAACGGCAGGGTAGTTAAACCGGGACCGTCCCTAGTACGGCTCCTCGCTCTACCTTAAAACCTCGCGGTTTTTGACAATGGGGATCATGCATCTAGTTCGCACGCAGGCGGCATGTATATATTTATTTCATTTCCACAAACCAATCCTATGTGGTTTCAACCAAATATTTCTCAACCACAAACGGGTATTTTTCAACCATAATCAACCAATATCAATCACAAAAAATCCCAGACAATCATTCGCTATCAATCAATTTTCACAACAACTTCAACCAATAAATATCGTCCATGGTTTGTGGACGAGGGGCGTGTATATATATATATATATATATATTTATATATATTTATATATAGATATTCACTTTCATTTCATATCGTTTATAATATTTTTAAATCAGAAATCTCACCAATAGCTATTTCAATCCCACGACTCTTCCTTGCATAAAATCTTCGCCAATCTCTCATTTTGTCGCTTTGTTGCCCGTATTCTCTACATAGGTAAAAATCGAATTTTTACTATGTTATTCAATATATAAAAAGTCGAATTTTGACGCCGCTATTCAATATATAAAAATCGAATTTTGACTTCGCTATTCAATATATAAAAATCGAATTTTGACTTCGCTATTCAATATATAAAAATCGAATTTTGACTTCGCTATTCAATATATAAAAATCGAATTTTGACTTCGCTATTCAATATATAAAAATCGAATTTTGACTTCGCTATTCAATATATAAAAATCGAATTTCAAAAATATAGATTCCGCCTTTTCCATTTTAAAGATCAAATCTTTTCTTTTACTTTTTAAAGTTTAAATCTTTTACTTTTTAAAGTTTAAATATTTTACTTTTCAAAATTCAAATCTTTTAAAACCTTTTTTAAAAATCAGTTTTTAAATCTTTCAAAAAATCTGTTTTAAAACCTTTTCAAAAATTTGTTTTAAAACCTTAGAACTCTGTTTTAAAACCTTTCTTAAAATCAGTTTTTCTTTTTACAAAAAAAATCAGAATTTACTTATTAAAATAAAATCAGTTTTTAAATCATTTTTAAAATCAGAATTTAAAAACATAAAAATCAGTTTTATAACTTCTTTAAAAAAATCAGTTTTTAACTCTAATTAAAATCAGTTTTTCAGAATTTATAAATAAAAATAAAAATAAAATAAAAACAATTACATTGCTCTGCGAAGAAGGGGGGGGGGGGGAAAGAAGGCGTCGGCGGCAGGAGGCGGTGGTCTTCGGTGGTGGTGGCGTCGAGGCTTCAGGGGGCTGCTCGATTTGATTCGACGGGGGGCGCATGCGTCGCGAGGGGTTCGAGGGTTTCGCCACTGGGAGGAGGAGGCTGGACGGAGGGGGGCGGCGGCGATGTCTTCGTCGGCGGCGTTCGCTTGAGGGGGGCGGTCGATAGTTTTTAGGTTTTTTTTCTTTTCTTTTGAAATTACAATGAACGGGGGGGGGGGGGGGGGGGGGGGCAGAAAGGAAGATAAAGGGGGGAGAAATTAAAATTATTTTTATTATTTTATTATTTAATTAAAAAAAGTTGAATTTTACATACGACCTCGAAATGAGGCCCACCGCCTGTCGTCCATAGCGTTTTACCCCCATTCCGAACACAATGGGATATGTATCGCAAGCTGATTCGATCGTTACAATCAGTTCCCGTTGAATTTACATTTAAATCACTATATTGAATTTTAAACGTACATTTCAAATTACCGGGGTCACATACTAACTAGAAAAATTCCAGAAAAATATTTTCTAGCTTCGTACTGACGATACGGTCCTAACAAAACTAGTTTCGTCGAATTCTGAGACCGTTTGAAAAATGGACAATTTCCAGTCGATTAAAATCAACTGAAACGGGTCAAACGCGTTTTCCTTTGCCACGCTAACATATTGATTCAAAAAATTATGAAATTTGGAATCTAGCAATTACTTGACCCTGCGGATCCAACAAAAGTGGTTTCGTTGAAATCCGAGGTCGTTTGCAAAATGTCCATTTTTAAGGGCCTGAATTCCATAGCGACTATTCAGAATTTTCAACTGGACATATCTCTTGATTCCCGCTATCAAATTTCGATTGGTCGGATTCGTTGTAAAGATATCATCAATTAGATCCTAATGTTTTTTGTTTCACTAAAATCCGGATTGTTTTGCACTCGGTATATTCAATTGAAGTTTGAAATCGAATTATCGAACTACCGCGCTATCTTCAATTCTATATATAATTATAATTAATTATATTCGTTTTCAAATGTCGATCTAAACTCAGTTTTCATCGCTATTATTTAAAACATTTATTTTAAATATTTAAAATCCATTATTTTAGCCAATTTAAAATTTTTAAATTGGTTCAGATTTTCCGGGTCGTTACAATCTCCCCCACTTAAAACTTTTCGTCCCCGAAAAGGAATAAAGTCGAAAGTGGTTTGATAAATCTACAATCACACAACACAACAACCAATCCAATTGTTTTTAACCTTCAAAAATATACTAATCAAATCCTATGCCCCTTAAAAATCATTCAGACTATATAATTAAAAGTGCACATCTATGGAAAGAAAATAACAATAGAGTAGAGAATTGAATGGTAGTGCAAAGTAGGTTAAATGTACCTTGCATCGGAGTCAATCATAGATATCCACTCGGCATCTAGGATAAGCTTTCTGAATGCTCTCCTCAGTTTCCCAAGTACAATCTCGTGGATCTCCACTCCATTGCACTTTGACTAAGCGAACCTTCTTGTTCCTCAGCTCTTTGGTTTCTTTGCCGATGATCTTCAGCGGCTCTCGCCTCACGGCTAATTCTGGAGTAATTTCAATGTCCTGTTGAGCTGCTTCTTCCACGATCAAGTCTGGATCATGAACGTGTTTTCGAAGTTGAGATATATGAAATACATCATGAACTCCAGGCAACCAATCAGGAAGTTTAATTTATATGCTAGAGTCCCAATCCGTTCCAGGATAGGAAACGGACCAATAAATTTGGGCGCTAACTTTCCAGTTTTACCGAACCGGATTACTCCTCTCATCGGCGATACTTTCAAATATACATAGTCCCCAACTTCAAAGGATATATCTCTTCTTCTTCTATCGGCATAGCTCTTTTGTTGGCTTTGAGCGGCGAGTAATCGCTTCTTAATAAAATTGACTTTGTTGGCAGCTTCTCGAATCATATCAGGACCCAACACAAGTCTATTTCCAGGCTCGACCCAACAAGCAGGAGATCGGCACGGTCTACCATACAATGCTTCGAATGGCGACATTGTCAGACTCGCCTGGTAGCTGTTGTTATAAGAGAATTCAGCCAAATGCAGACGGTCTTCCCATGATCCACCGAAATCTATAACACAAGCCCGCAATAGATCTTCTAAAATGCGATTCACCCTCGCAGTCTGACCGTCTGTCTGAGGATGATAAGCGGTGCTCAAGTTTAACTTCGTTCCCAGCTCGACTTGGAATGCCTCCCAGAATTTGCTAGTGAATATTGTATCTCTATCACTTACTATACTGAGCGGCACTCCATGTAGTCTAACTATTTCCCTGACGTATATCTGCGCCCGACTCTGAGCGGTTCTATTTGATCTGACAGGTATGAAATGGGCGGTCTTCGTGAAGCGATCTACGATCACCCAAATACTGTCATTTCCCTTTCTGGTTCTGGGCAAACCATCAATGAAATCCATAGAAATATGTTCCCACTTCCATCCAGGAACTTCTAGCGGTTGTAATAATCCAGCCAATTTCTGTTGATCACTTTTGACTAGCTGGCAGGTGGGGCATCGGCTTACATATAAAGAAATGTCCCTTTTCATCGACTTCCACCAGAAAGTGCGTTTAATGTCATTATACATTTGGCTTACTCCCGGATGGATACTGAGTTTTGTCTTGTGGCATTCATCCGGTACTTCCTTCCGAAGCTCAGGAATGTTAGGGACACAGATTCGACCTTTGAGCCTTAAATTCCCATCATTGTCTACTTGAAAACTCGAAGGTTCGCCTTGTTGAATTATCCCTCTGATCTACTAAATGAAGTGATCATCCTCCTGAAGAGCAGATATCTTATCTAGCAATGAAGTCGTGATAATAAAACTGGCGATCATTACATTCTTTCTGCTTAACGCATCAGCCACGACATTGGCTTTCCCTGGAGTGTATATAATTTCAAAGTCATAAGCTGCAAGAAACTCCAGCCAACGTTGCTGCCTCAAATTCAAGTCCTTCTGAGTAAACAGATACTTTAACGACTGGTGATCTGTAAACAGTTCAAATCTCTCACCCAGAAGATAGTGTCTCCGGATCTTCAAAGAGAATATGATAGCCAATAACTCAAGATCATGAGTTACATAGTTTTTCTCGTGTGGCTACAATTGACGGCTAGCATAAGCAATTACTTGGCCTCTTTGCATTAACACTGCCCCAAGGCCTTCTCTAGAAGCATCAGTCCAGACTTTTAGATCTTGGTTGCCATCAATGATGGTTAACACTGGAGCTGTCGTCAATCTTAACTTTAGCTCTTCGAAAGCCTCCTCACTTTCCTGAGTCCATTTGAACTTAGAATGCTTCTTTGTAAGCTTCGTTAAGTGACCAGATATCTTCGAAAAGTCTTTAACGAACTTCCGATAATAGCTAGCCAATTCGAGAAAACTGCGGACTTCAGTGGGAGTACTGGGCTGTTTCCAATTTTGAATAGCTGTGATTTTACTTGGATCAACAGCAATTCCTTCTTTCGATACGACGTGGCCCAGAAATTTTACGTCATCTTGCCAGAAGATACATTTGGAAAATTTGGCTATTAATACATTCCGTATAAGAATTTCCAAAACCTGTTCCAGATGCTTTTCATGTTCGGCCTTTGATTTAGAGAAGATTAGAATATCGTCAATAAAAACCAGAACAAATTTATTCAATACTCCTCCGAATACTCTATTCATTAGATCGACGAAGTAAGCGGGAGCGTTACATAAGCCGAACGGCATTACTAACCACTCGTAGAATAAGTCGGGGCCTCTGAACGCTGTCATTGGAACACACTCTTTGGCAATTCGAAGTTGATGGAAGCCTGTAGCTAGGTCCATTCTTGAAAATACTTGTGCTCCATTTAATCGATCCAAAAAATCATCTATTTGTGGCAATGGATATTTGTTCTTTATCGTCTACTTGTTCAGATCACGATAGTCCACACATAGCCGTAGAGTACCGTCAGATTTTGGGACATATACCACGGCTGCACCCCAGTCAGAGAAAATAGGCCTGATCAGACCTTTCCATACTAGCTGTCGTGTTTGATTGTCTAATTCCTCCTTCTCTTTCAAGGACATTCTTCGAATAGCGTGAACTACCGGCCTTGCATTGAGAATTAAAGAAATCTTGAAATCTATTTCTCTCTGCGGAGGTAAGCGAACAACTTCCTCGAACACATTCGCATAGTTCTTGACGACAGGGATATCTTTGATGAGGTCAGGAATATTCTCTGTAACTTCAAGGATATTTTCTGTTTGAGTTGGAGAAACATTCAAAGCTGCCCAGAAGTCCTTTCTATTTGATGTCGGGCCTTCACACGGAATGCTTATATAACTCCCTGATTTAATCTTAGCTTTAACAACTCTCTCGGCGCATCTAACTTCTGCTTCATATTTGGTTAGCCAATCCAACCCCAGAATAAGATCGAATTCATTAAAATTCATGACGACAGAGATAATAGGGAATTTATAGCAAGAAAAAGAGACGGGTACTGCACCAACCCAACTGAGATTGATGGAACCTCCAACTGGATTTCGGACAGTCATTGGTTCCTTGAGCTTCCTCAAGTTCAAATCAAGTTTCTTAGCTGCATCTTTCGAAATGAAGCTTCGTGACGCGCCTGTGTCAAACAGTACTTTGACTGGAATGTTTTTGACAGTAAGCGTGCCATCTAAAACATCGGCCCTTTATTGACTAGCTGAGGGCTCAGAAGTTTCTGCTATTTCATTCACCTAAACTATTTTGGTCTTTTTTAAGAGCCAGCAATCCTTTGCGAGATGACCAGTTTGCCTGCATTTACTGCAACCTCTTTTCTCTTGGAAATTCTTCTCTGCTTTAGATCCACTCTTGATTCGTTTCTTTAGAGATCTGCGACTTATCGAGAGATGTCCTTGCTTATTGCAGTTAGAGCATACAGTTGCCGTTACTGGTTTCTTCTCAGCTTTGGCCCTTTTCCTCTTGGCACTGGGCTTCTTACTGATCCCAGACATTGTACTTGCCTCAGGATAATCGGTTTCAGACTCAATTTTATTACTAGAGCTGACTTCCTCTTCGTATTGTAGCATACCTTTCTTGTCTAGATCTTCATATTGATAAGCCATATAAATCATTTCTGAGAAAGGAAGCTTCACATGCCCCAATACTTTATTTTGGTATTTCCTTTGAAGCCCATTGATAAATCTCAAATTCTTCCTCTTCAGATTTTGAATTAGATGAGGAGCAAAGTGAGAAAGTTCGTTGAATTTCTTATGATATTCGGGAATTGTCATGTCACCTTGTATTAGATAAGAAAATTCATCGCATAATCGCTCAGTTGCTTCGGGAGGAGTAAATCTTTCCAGGAAAATCACTTTGAATCTGTCCCAGGTGATATCACCTTCTGGATTATCTTTGACGATTGTTTCCCACCAGATTAAAGCTTCTTCTTTGAGCGCCCAAGATGCTACTAACCGTTTCTGGTCATCTCTAAGCTGGATATGCTCAAACATTCTTTCTGCAGAGCTCACCCAAGCTTGAGTTTGAATAATAGATTCATTGCCCGAGAACTGTGCTCCACCCAGATTTCGATATTTCTTAAATAGAGCCTCCAGGTCAGTTTTTGTATTCCTTCTGTTTCTGGCACTCATTTTTCTAGTACTTCTGCAATTAGCAGATCAAGTGTCAGGTCACAGAAAGGATATTTAAAATATAGAAACATATACTTCAAGTGTAAATGTGTCTATCGAGGTGTAATTTCATTCTGCTTTACTCAAACTAGGATATTGCTGATCCTATCTGTATAGAGCTACCCGTCCTAGAACACCACTGGTTCTATTTCTGACGAGCTCGTTCAAGTGTTATACTCCAGAACTAAGCTTAACCAAAGCTCTGATGCCACGTTGAGACGACCCAAAATCCCGTTCTCACGGAAACAAGGGTTATCTTTGGAATATAACACAGAAACAGATAATAGCAGAACCAAATTAAATAAATACAACAGATAGTGAATAACAAAATATACTGGATAAAAGTAATCATCGGAGTTACACAGTATACAGGATCTTACTTAGTACAAATACAGTTCAGCTATACATAAATGTCTACAGCGGAAATAAACAAAATATGTACAATAGGAGCTGAACAGCATAAAAGGAAATAAATGATAGAATCCATCTTCAGCTCCAGCTATCCAGAAAGAAGAACCAGCTAAACCTGAATACAAGGCTGCCCGTGTGGAAAAAGGGGCACCCGAGTTTGAAAGGGAAACAAACTACGAGTCAGTCATGGGACTGGTATGAGAAATCTACTCAAGACATAAATAATATGGCTAATCACAGGACCACACCACTTTCGTGGAACAAGTTTACACCATTGGATTGCCAGTGCTTTAAAACAAATCTTTCTTTTAAACATCGCTATGCTTTTTATAAAAATGAAGCCGTGATAAGACTCAGTTCCCATCACACAATGCAACGCAAACCGGAGGATAGAGTTTTACCTTATAATGGCCAAAATATGATTGATACGAATAAAACAAAAGCATTTGATATTATGACTAGTGTTTATATGTTTCAAAACAATTTCAATCATAACTACCAATCATAGACGGCATGGGTACCATATATCATGTCGCCATATATATACAATCAAAACCGCACGATGTCGTATTTGGAAATTGGATTTCCGTCATGAACCAAGGCAAAAGATAGTCCTTACCGAATTCGTGACTCTCTAGCCCGAGCCACAAGATCAGAACGCATCAACCCTTTAGATCGTCAGGGCCGGTCCACCGATGTGGATTATTATGCCTGAACACTACGTCTCCCCGCCCTTTGGGGCGTAAACGAGCCAACGAATGACTCCATCGGACCCGGATCGTCCGATCAAACCGAGGCGCCTCGCAACAGCAACAACCACATAGGTGAAAAGTATATAAATGTCAGGGCTGGTAGGTCACTGACACCACCCTAGCTAGAAAGAAACGCAGGCCCTCCCTGATGTCCTCTCCCGTTTTAGGTTCATACCGGGGTGTAAGGCTCGCGAATTCACATTATACACAAAGCTATGCCACACAGGCGGTGCTTTGATCATCACCACAAGACTTTGCTTTTCAACAGAAGCCCTGATCACTGCATCTTAGCATGCCACACAGGCAGTTCATGCCATGCGACTGATGTCCATCGATATACAACCTCTGAGCTCGTGCGTCTCAGAGAAGGGCGTTAAGCAAAAGAATAAATTCTCCGCCGCCAAACAGATGTATATTTAACAGAAATCGATCAACACAGAATAAACTCCAATGTCAGACACACAGTCCATTTACAAGTCCGTTCTGGGTCTGAACGAAACCGGAGGCACTAAATACCTCGCAAACCCATCGATCACCACGTACGTCTGAACGATCACCACTCATTATCCATATTTCGGGATGCCTCCCAATCAGGACCTCGGTTACCATCCAAACGAGGTGAAGATCTCCGGTCTTCGACCATCGTCTTCATCTTCGAATTTCAATCGTCAGTCAATTATTCGAAATGAGAATTAACTCGGCCTTTTCAAATAATTCACGTATGTTTAGAATTTCAATTCGATTTATTTCAATGGTTAAATTATTCGACAACACCAATTTTGTTCTTTAATGTAATTTTCACACCAAACACATTCAACCATCAAATATCACATAAATCAAGCAAATTCAGTTTATTTCCACTCCATATTGTTTATGATATTTTATAACTATTTATCGCTATTTTTATTTATTTTAAAATAGCCAATTTATTCAAAATGACGCTTCGGGCCATAAGGCGGTCGTGACGCTGTTTTTCTTCAGATTTGATTTACACATATCTGAAAATCTAACCGTTGGATCTTCACAAAATTTACATCATTAGAAAGGTCTTTTCAAAACGAACCCAACGGTTCTAGTTACGGGAAAATCCGACGGTCGGATCTCCCGGTACAATCGTTTGAAGTTTCGATTTCAACATACGAACTGCAGCGTCGTTATTCGATTAAATATATAATTATATTTATATATATATAAATATAATCGCTTCTGGCGCTGTTTTTCTGTAGAATTGAATTAAGCATTCCAGACAATCCAACCGTTGGATTTTTACAAGGTTGGTGCCGTTAGAAAGATTATTCCAAGGCGAACCCGACGGTTGAGGTTTCGGGAAAATCCCATGGTCGGATTTCCCGTACCAGTCGTTTGAAATCATGGTTTCAAAATACGAACTGCACGGCTTCGTTTCGTTTTAATTTTATTTATATTTATATATTTATATAAATATAGTTCATTCAATGATTTCCATATCGTTTCCACTTCAAATATTTTTCTAACACCTTAAAATTTTGGAAAATTTCGCCATAACCTCCCCTGCACCGGGAGCATCGGGAAATCGCAAATTGCTTTCCCGGTCCTTCTATTCTCAAAAAGAAAAAGAAAAGGCCAAGCGGCTAGCCAACAGGCTCATAAAATCATCACCAAAACAAAGCAGTAAATGTGTACCTATTTGTCGGGCATAAAATTTTATTCCTCTTCTCTAGCCCCTTTGCTATAACCTGTTCAATAAATATGCATGTACATATATATACAGTTCTTATCATTTATCATTTTCTGTTCAACTTCATATTTGATTTGTGTTTGGTTTAAAGACACCATTTATTCTAATGTTACATACATAGGTGCGAATCATTTCATTAGCTAATTAATGAATATTTCATCTCATATATGTTTATTTTGAACAAGTGGCTATTTTTAACACTTCACATTTCAACGATTTATGCATACAATAAAAATGTGATTTTTATTGTAAAACAATTCATTTCAAAACACTATTTTTCTATATAGTTCAAGTTGGTGATAAAAATTGGATTTTTATCATAAAACAATTTCTTTTAAGACGAGATTATTTTACACAGTTCATATAGTCGATAAAAGGTGATTTTTATTATCAAACAATTTATTTCAAAATATGAATACCATTCAACACATGAATTTCAAATCAACGAATGAATATCAATTCAACACATGAATGTTTTCTATAGTTTCTATATATAGATAAAAATGTGATTTTTATTATCGAACAATTTATTTAAAAATATGAATACCATTCAACACATGAATTTCTAATCAACGAATGAATATCAATTCAACACATGAATGTTTTCTATAGTTTCTATATATAGATAAAAATGTGATTTTTATTATCGAACAATTTATTTCAAAATATGAATACCATTCAACACATGAATTTCTAATCAACGAATGAATATCAATTCAACACATGAATGTTTTCTATAGTATCTATATATAGATAAAAATGTGATTTTTATTATCAAACAATTTGTTTCAAAATATGAATACCATTCAACACATGAATTTCTAATCAACGAATGAATATCAATTCAACACATGAATGTTTTCTATTCAATGAATTTATATAGTTTAAGCATATTAAAATAATTCAAACACACGAATATTATTCAAAATTTCGGCAGCATAACGGCAGGGTAGTTAAACCGGGACCGTCCCTAGTACGGCTCCTCGCTCTACCTTAAAACCTCGCGGTTTTTGACAATGGGGATCATGCATCTAGTTCGCACGCAGGCGGCATGTATATATTTATTTCATTTCCACAAACTAATCCTATGTAGTTTCAACCAAATATTTCTCAACCACAAACGGGTATTTTTCAACCACAATCAACCAATATCAATCACAAACAATCCCAGACAATCATTCGCTATCAATCAATTTTCACAACAACTTCAACCAATAAATATCGTCCATGGTTTGTGGACGAGGGGCGTATATATATATATAGATATTTATATATAGCTATTCACTTTCATTTCATATCGTTTATAATATTTTTAAATCAGAAATCTCACCAATAGCTATTTCAATCCCACGACTCTTCCTTGCATAAAATCTTCGCCAATCTCTCTTTTTGTCGCTTTGTTGCCCGTATTCTCTACATAGGTAAAAATCGAATTTTTACTATGTTATTCAATATATAAAAACTCGAATTTTGACGCCGCTATTCAATATATAAAAATCGAATTTTGACTTCGCTGTTCAATATATAAAAATCGAATTTTGACTTCGCTATTCAATATATAAAAATCGAATTTTGACTTCGCTATTCAATATATAAAAATCGAATTTCAAAAATATAGATTCCGCCTTTTCCATTTTAAAGATCAAATCTTTTCTTTTACTTTTTAAAGTTTAAATCATTTACTTTTTAAAGTTTAAATCTTTTACTTTTCAAAATTCAAATCTTTTAAAACGTTTTTTAAAAATTAGTTTTTAAATCTTTCAAAAAATCTGTTTTAAAACCTTTTCAAAAATCTGTTTTAAAACCTTAGAACTCTGTTTTAAAACCTTTCTTAAAATCAATTTTTCTTTTTACAAAAAAAATCAGAATTTACTTATTAAAATAAAATCAGTTTTTAAATCATTTTTAAAATCAGAATTTAAAAACATAAAAATCAGTTTTATAACTTCTTTAAAAAAATCAGTTTTTAACTCTAATTAAAATCAGTTTTTCAGAATTTATAAATAAAAATAAAAATAAAATAAAAACACTTACATTGCTCTGCGAAGAGGGGGGGGGGGAAAGAAGGCGTCGCTGGCAGGAGGCAGTTGTCTTCGGTGGTGGTGGCGTCGAGGCTTCAGGGGGCTGCTCGATTTGATTCGACGGGGGGCGTATGCGTCGCGAGGGGTTCGAGGGTTTCGCCACTAGGAGGAGGAGGCTGGACGGAGTGGGGCGGCGGCGATGTCTTCGTCGGCTGTGTTCGCTTGAGGGGGGGCTGTCGATAGTTTTTAGGTTTTTTTTTCTTTTCTTTTGAAATTACAATGAACGGGGGGGGGGGGGGGGGGGCAGAAAGGAAGATAAAGGGGGGAGAAATTAAAATTATTTTTATTATTTTATTATTTAATTAAAAAAAAAGTTGACTTTTACATACGACCTCGAAACGAGGCCCACCGCCTGTCGTCCATAGCGTTTTACCCCCATTCCGAACACAATGGGATATGTATCGCAAGCTGATTTGATCGTTACAATCAGTTCCCGTTGAATTTACATTTAAATCACTATATTGAATTTTAAACGTACATTTCAAATTACCGGGGTCACATACTAACTAGAAAAATTCCAGAAAAATATTTTCTAGCTTCGTACTGACGATACGGTCCTAACAAAACTAGTTTCGTCGAACTCTGAGACCGTTTGAAAAATGGCCAATTTCCAGTCGATTAAAATCAACTGAAACGGGTCAAATGCGTTTTCCTTTGCCACGCTCACATATTGATTCGAAAAATTATGAAATTTGGAATCTAGCAATTACTTGACCCTGCGGATCCAACAAAAGTGGTTTCGTCGAAATCCGAGGTCGTTTGCAAAATGTGCATTTTTAAGGGCCTGAATTCCATAGCGACTATTCAGAATTTTCAACTGGACATATCTCTTGATTCCCGCTATCAAATTTCGATTGGTCGGATTCGTTGTAAAGATATCATCAATTAGATCCTAATGTTTTTGGTTTCACTAAAATCCGGATTGTTTTGCACCGGGTATATTCAATTGAAGTTTGAAATCGAATTATCGAACTACCGCGCTATCTTCAATTCTATATATAATTATAATTAATTATATTCGTTTTCAAATGTCGATTTAAACTCAGTTTTCATCGCTATTATTTAAAATATTTATTTTAAATATTTAAAATCCATTATTTTAGCCAATTTAAAAATTTTAAATTGGTTCAGATTTTCCGGGTCGTTACACCAACCGGTCTCTCCATATTAACAACGTTAAAATGGTAAAACTTTTATAGTCGGTGATTTAACTATCAAATGAAAACATGTCCGTGTGCAAACAATGATCTTATTTCCTTATTTTCTATGTTTAGAAAATATATGTTATTAACACTAGAAAACGTTTCCATCTGCTTATTCACGCATCATTAACATTCCACAACGATTGGTCCCTAATTGTGAACTAGTAGGTGAACAATTTTCTAAGTATAACCCCGAAGGCCGAAACCAACATTAGATCGATACTCCGAAAACTATTCAACTTACTAATCTCTAGTCAGTTTCTAATCTTGTTTAATTCTATTTGATTAACTCTTCTTCGAATAACTTATATTCGATTATCTCTCTTCGAATAACTTATATTCGACGAACTCTATTCAAATAACTACATTCGATTAACTCCTCTCAAATAACTAGATTTGATTAACTCGACTCGACGAACCTAACTTGACTAACTTAACTTATTTAACTCAACTTGATTAACTTCTTTCGAATAACTAATATTCGATTTAACTCCATTCTCTTGACTCTAGATCGCAGCGATCACAATGGTTACACCTGATTCCCTCAGGAAACGTCCGACCGCCTTAGGCTATTTACAGCCCTGCGAATTACGCTAGCAGTCGTACGAGATGGCAACTTACCCTGAATACTATGTTTGACTAACTCTGCCTCAAATAACTATATTTGATTAACTCTAGTTCGTTTTAACTCTAATCGATTAACTCTAATTGATTAACTCTAACTGGTTAATTCTACCTGATTAACTCTAACTGGTTAACTCTACCTGATTAACTCTAACTGATTAACTCTAACTGGTTAACTCTACCTGATTAACTCTAACTGATTAACTCTAACTGGTGGTTAACTCTAACTAATTAACTCTAACTGGTGGTTAACTCTAACTGATTAACTCTAACTGGTGGTTAACTCTAACTGATTAACTCGACTTACTTAACCCAACTGGTTAACTCGACTTACTTAACCCAACCGGTAAACTCGACTTTCTTAACCCAACTGGTTAACTTGACTTACTTAACCCAACTGGTTAACTCGACTTACTTTACCCAACTGGTTAACTCGACTTACTTAACCCAACTGGTTAACTCGACTGAACTGGTTAACTCTACTGGAATGGTTAACTCTACTGGACTGGTTAACTCTACTGGACTGGTTAACTCTACTAAACTGGTTAACTCTAGTGAACTGGTTAACTCTAACTGAACTGGTTAACTCTACTAAACTGGTTAACTCTAACTAAAATGGTGAACTCTACTGAACTGGTTAACTCTATTGAACTGGTTAACTCTACCTGAACTGGTTAACTCTACTGAACTGGTTAACTCTACTGAGCTAGTTAACTCTACTGAACTGGTTAACTCTACTGAACTGGTTAACTCTAACCGAACTGGTTAACTCTACTAAACTGGTTAACTCTACTGAACTGGTTAACTCTAACAGAACTGGTTAACTCTACTAAACTGGTTAACTCTAACTGAACTGGTTAACTCTACTGAACTAACTCGGCTCGACTAAACCCTTTCGAATACCATATTCGATTTAACTCCTTTCGAATACCCTATTCGATTTAACTCCTTTCGAATACCATATCCGATTTAACTCCTTTCGAATACCATATTCGATTTAACTCCTTTCGAATACCATATTCGATTTAACTCCTTTCGAATACCATATTCGATTTATCTCCTTTCGAATACCATATTCCATTTAACTCCTTTCGAATACCATATTCGATTTACTTTATTCACTTTATAAAGATTTCCATTTAACAACGTTTTATTCATTTGAAAAGATTTACTTTTAAATAACGATTCTACACTTTAAAAATGATTTCCTTTTTATAACTTTTTTCATCTTTAATTCTATTTGTAAGTGATCTACAAATATTCCCTTTTCAAATTTATTCTTGAAATATTCAAACTCCTCCGTTGTACCGGGAGCATCGGGAAAATCCCCAAACCCGCCACACAGGCCCTTTCCATTCAAAAAGAAAATGATTTGAAATTATTTCCTTTTTGAATATCCCCTATTTATAAATATTTAAATTTATAATTATTTCTTATTTATAAATATACCATTTATAATTATTTTATTTTCACTATCACTTTGAAAATTCCCTTATCAACATTTCGGTATGTTATGTATCCAACATATCAAATCACGATGACCAATATCGTCCATACACACACAATCAACAACAGGTCATAATTCACATCATATATCAAAATATATGTGAAAAAAAATATAACTGTTGAGGAATCCAGTCAGATTCCTCTAACCTGTTCCCCTGCATCCACAGATGTTATACAATAAAATCAACATCACTTTCAGTTCCATATGATATATTCTGTTAAACAGAATCAATATAGAAATTCAACTAACTGACTAGCAGTTCAATCAAACAGTCAACAGACAGTCAATCAGCCAATATTTAACAGTTCTAAAAATACAACATGAAATTATAAACTGTTCAGAGTTAGTGAGATTTACTCACATTAGCAGTTCATCGTTGAAGAACGATAAATTGTTATTTGATTTGAATCAAACAATTTATTTCGCCATAAATTCATACGAGCCCCAATCCACTTCCAGTCAGCTTCATTGTGAAGCACTCGTCCATACGATCCCAACAGATACTGTTTTGTTCGATTTCGTTTACGTATGAATTAGATATGATCTAAACAAGTTTGTACAAATATAAGTTAAAATAACTTCATTTCAATTAAATAATTTGGCCCTCACCCAACAAATATAATGGCCCATCTCCCTTAAATTACCAGGCCCGAACGTTTTGCTTTCTTCCCCGATGGTTTTAGCCGTGAGCTCCTGTATTCAACTCCCCCCATTTTGCATGCTTCAATCCTTCCTTACTCCCTTGTTTCTTCACTAAAAATCCAATAGAAATCGTCACAAATCCCTACTCGATCTCGTCTTCTACCTCGGCACCACAACCACCAACTCGCGCTCCTCCAATTGTTTGCGTCGAAACCCAAATACCTAGCAGGTATCGACATCTAAATTACCCAAATCACTTCAAACTTTCACAACAACTTCGGTTTTCAACTGTAATCTCAAATATACACCCCAATTCGAACAACGACACTCCAATTCGAAGGAATACCCAACCCTAGAACTCCTGTTCATTTTCGCAGCTCAGAAAGTCGACGCCGAACTCGACAATAACCACACAGGATCGAAGAACAAGCTAATGTGAACTCAAATATATATATATATTAGAGGATTTATAGCAATTGATTTTGATTGTTATGATTTTTTTGAACTTTAATGTATTCATGTTTTCTTCCTTGAGAAGTGGCGGCGTGATTTCATTGACCTATGGAATGATATTAGGTCTGAAGAGAATTGGCTTAGAGGGGTTATTTATAAGGAGATCAAAATATCTAGATATTTTGTTTTGGATATTTTATTTTAATATTAATATAAATTTTCATATTCGTCTTTAAAAATTCTTGTGATCACTCATGATACCCAAAAATCACTAAACTGGACATACTGCTAGAGTTCGACATTACGGTCCCAATGAAACTAGTTTTATCGAATTTTGACTTCGTATGCTCACACAGCGTATTTTTAACCGTCGAAATACTGAGTGTTTTTCACTCTAAAAATCCGTACGGCCACCAGTGACTCTAAAAATCACGAAACTGGAAATCTAACAATAATTTCATGTTGCGGATCCAACAAAATTGGTTTCGTCGAATTCTGAGGTCGTATGAAAAACTGGCTATTTTTAAAGCTCTGGATGACCCATTTAAATATATAATTATATTTAAATATAATTAAATTAAATATTTATAAATAAATATTATCGTATATATTCACAGTGGAATACGATACAGCTCCAATATATTTCTAACTGAATTTACAGCTTGATATTTTAAATCCTGATTAAATCGATATTCGATTTAAAATGAAATTCCTTTTTAAAATATAAATAATTCCTTTATAAATTATAAAGGAATTCCACAGCGACTTTTCTGAAATTTGATTTGGACGTAAATCAAAATCTACACGACGAAGTCCAGATTTTTCTCTTCCATTAGAAAGATATACGTCACCAGCTCCACACGTTTCTTGTTTCACAAAAATCCGATTTAAAACGAACCATATATACTCAGTTGAGGTTCAGATCGCCAAATAGCGAACTGCCGCGCCATTTCAAGCTCTATTTTAATTGTAATATAATTCCACGTTCAAACTGTCGTCGTTTAAATATATTCGTTATTCAAATTCAATTCCAAGCTGAATTAAATATCACAGATGATCCAATTCAAACCATATTACCATTTCAGCCAACTCTGATTATTTCAGAATTAAATATATTATTTAATTTATTATTTTAATTAAATATTCACCATTATTTAATTAAACGACCATTAAATTCTCTAATTCACCTTTTAAATAATTAAATTAATTAATTATAATACCTCTGCCAATGCGTGTCATTACAATTTCAAAATAGCCCTTCTTTTATTCCTATCCCAAATTCTCTAAATAGCACTTAGTTCCAACAATTACCCTTATTTTTAAACAAATCTAAAGGGTTGTTTTTCGCAGCACCTAATCCAAATGATTCATCACCTTTCATATTTGCCGATATACTCCTACTATGCTTAAACTACCCCTACTTCTCTTAGTACTTCAAAACAACCCTTCTTTACAATCCAACCCTAATTCTATAAATAGCCCTTCCTTCCTACAATTACCTCTACTTTTTTACTATTGTGACTGATTGGTTTTTGCAGTATCCAATCCAAACAATTCATCATCTTTCATATTCGTCGAACTACGCTTACTATGCTTAGACCACCACTACTTTTCATTATACTTCAAGACAACCCATCTTTTTGATCCTACCACTAATTCTGTAAATAGCCCTTACGCCCAAAAATTATCCCTATTTTTTAATTTCTGTAAAGGGTTGGTTTTTGCAGCATCCAATTTAAATGATTCATCATCTTTCATATTTGTCGATCTACCCCTACTACGCTTAAACTACCCGTACTTCTATTAATACTTCAAAACAACCAATTTTTAATCCTGTCCCTAATTCTGTAAATAGCCCTTACTTCCAACAATTACCCCTGTTTTTTAAATTTTGCGAAGCGTTGTATTTTTTACCACCCAATCTAATTGGCTCATCATGTTTCATTTTTGTCGATCTACCCCGACTATGTTTAAACTACCCACAATTATCTTAATATTTCAAAACACTCCTTCTTTTAAACCCTACCCCTAATTCTCTAAATAAGCCTTACTTCCAATAATTTCCCCTATTTATTAATTTATGTGAATGCTTGGTTTTTGTAGCACCAATCCGAAAGATTCATCATCTTTCATATTTGTCGATCTACCCCTAATATGCTTAATGTTCCCTACTATTCTTAAACTACCCCTACTTCTCTGAATACTTCAAAATAGTCCTTATTTTTAATCCTACCTCTAATTCTATAAGTAGCACTAACTTCCAACAATTACCCCTATTTTTTAACTTCCGTGAAGGGTTGGTTTTTGCATCACACAATATAAATGATTAATCATCTTTCATATTTATCGATCTACCCCTACAATGCATAAACTAACCCTACTTCTCTTAATACTTCAAAATAGCCTTCTTTTGTTCCTATCCCTAATTCTCTAAATAGCCCTCAGTTCCAACGATTACCCTGATTTTTTAACAACTGTGTTGGTTTAGTTTTTGCAGCACCCAATCAAAATGAATCATCATCATTCATATTTGTAGATCTACCCCTACTATGCCTAAACTACCTCTATTTCTCCTAATACTTCATAACAGCCCTTCTTTTAAATCCAACCCTCATTCTCTAAATAGCCCTTCCTTCCTACAATTACCTTTTATTTTTACTGTGGTGAAGGATTGGTATTTGCTGCACCCAATCCAAACAATTCATCATCTTTCATATTCGTCGATCTACACCTACTATGCTTAAATTACCCCTACTTCTATTTATACTTCAAAACAGCCCTTCTTTTTAATCCACCTATAATTCTATAAGTATCACTTACTTCCAAAAATTAACTCTATTTTTTAACTTCTGTGAAGGGTTGGTTTTTGAATCACACAATATAAATGATTCATCATCTTTCGTATTTGTCGACTTCCCTTTACTATGCTTAAACTACCCTTACTTCTCTTAATACTTCAAAATAGCCCCTCTTTTTATTCCTATCCCTAATTCTCTAAATAGCCCTTAGTTCAAACTATTACCCTTATTTTTTAACAACTGTGAAGGGTTGTTTTTTGCAGCACCCAAACTAAATGATTCATCACCTTCAATATTTGCTGATCTACTCCTACTATGCTTAAACTACCCCTACTTCTCTTAATACTTCGAAATAGCCCTTCTTTTATTCATATCCTTAATTCTCTAAATAGCCCTTAGTTCCAACAATTACCCTTATTTTTTAACAACTGTGAAGGTTTGGTTTTTGCAGTACCCAATCCGAATGAATCATCATCTTTCATATTTGTAGATCTACACCTACTATGCTTAAACTACCCTCTACTTCCCCTAATACTTCAAAACCGCCCTTATTTTTAACCCTGACCCTAATTCTCTAAATATCCCTTCTTTCCAACAATTACCCCAACTTTTTAACTGTTGTGAAGGATTGGTTTTTGCAACATCCAACCCAAATGACTCATCATCTTTCATATTTGTCGATGTACCCCTACTATGTGTAAACTACAACTACTTCTCTTCATACTTCAAATCAATGCTTCTTTTTAATCCTATCCCTAATTCTGTAAATAGCCCTTACTTCCAACAATTACCCCAATTTTTTAACTTATATGAAGGGTTGGTTTTTGTAGAACCGAATCTAAGTGATTCATTGTCTTTCATATTTGTCGATCTACCCCTACTATGCTTAACCTACCCATACTTTTCTTAATACTTCAAAACAATCCTTCTTTTAAACCCTACCCCAAATTCTCTAAATAGGCCATACTTCTAGTAAGTACCCCTATTTTGAACTTTTGTGAACGGTTGGTTTTTGGATCACCCAATCCAAATGATTCATCATCTTTCATATTTATCGATCTACCCCTACTATGCTTAAACTACGCCTACTATGCTTAAACTACCCCACCTTCTCTTAATACTTCAAAATAATTAGCCTTATTTTTTAACTTCTATGAAGGGTTTGTTTTTGCATCACATAATATAAACGATTAATAATCTTTCATATTTGTCGATCTACCCCTACTATGCATAAACTACCCCTACTTCTCTTAATACTTCAAAATAGCCCTTCTTTTATTCATATCCCTAATTCTCTAAATAGCCCTTAGTTCCAACAATTACCCTTATTTTTTAACAACTGTGAAGGGTTGGTTTTTGCAGCACCCAATCCGAATGAATCATCATCTTTCATATTTGTAGATCTACCCCTACTACGCTTAAACTACCCCTACTTCTCCTAATACTTCAAAACCGCCCTTATTTTTAATCCTACCCCTAATTCTCTAAATAGCCCTTCTTTCCAATAATAACCCCAACATTTTAACTGTTGTGAAGGATTGATTTTTGCAACATCCAACCCAAACGATTCATCATCTTTTATATTTGTCGATGTACCCCTACTATGCGTAAACTACACCTACTTCTCTTAATACTTCAAAACAATGCTTCTTTTTAATCCTATCCCTAATTCCCTAAATAGCCTTTACTTCCAAAAATTACCCCTATTTTTTAACTTCTATGAAGGGTTGGTTTTTGTAGCACCCAATCAAAATGATTCATCATCTTTCATATATGTCGATCTACCCCTACTATGCTTAAACTACCCATACCTATCATAATACTTCAAAATAGTCCTTCTTTTAAATCCTTACCCTAATTATCTAAATATGCCTTACTTCCAACAATTACCCCTATTATTTTACTTCAGTGAATAGTTGGATTTTGCCGCACCCAATCCAAATGATTCATCATCTTTCATATTTGTCAATCTACCCCTACTATGCTTAAACTACATCTACTTCTCTTAATACTTTAAAACAATCCTTGTTTTTAATCCTACCTCTAATTCTCTAAATATACCTTACTTCCAAAAATTACCCCTATTTTTTAACTTCTGTGAAGGGTTGGTCTTTGCATCACCCAATCTAAACGATTCATCATCTTTCGTATTTGTCGATCTAACCCTACTATGCTTAAACTGCCCCTACTTCTCTTAATACTTAAAAATAACCCTTCATTTTATTCCTATCCCTAATTCTATAAATAGCCCTTCCTTCCTACAATTACCTATATTTTTTTTACTATTGTGGAGGATTGGTTTTTGCAGCACCCAATCGAAACAATTCATCTTCTTTCATATTCGTCGAACTACCCCTACTATGCTTAAACCACCCCTACTTCTCTTTGTACTTCAAGACAACCCTTTTTTTATCCTACCACTAATTCTCTAAATAGCCCTTACGTCCAACAATTACCCCTATTATTTAATTTCTGTAAAGGGTTGTTTTTTGCAGCATCCAATCCAAATGATTCACCATCTTTCATATCTGTCGATCAACCCTTGCTACTCTTAAACTAGCCCTACTTCTCTTAATACTTCAAAACAATCAATTTTTAATCCTATCCCTAATTCTATAAATAGCCCTTACATCCAACAATTACCCCTATTTTTTAACTTCTGTGAAGGGTTGGATTTTGTACCACCCAATTTAAGTGGTTCATCATGTTTCATATTTGTTGATCTACCCCTAATATGCTTAAACTACCCATACTTATCTTAATACTTCAAAACAGTCCTTCTTTTCAACCCTACCCTGAATTCTCTAAATTAGCCATACTTCCAATAATTACCCTATTTTTTAACTTCTGTGAATGGTTAGTTTTTGCAGCACCAATCAGAATGATTCATCGTCTTTCATATTTATCGATCTACCCCTAATTGGCTTAATCTACCCCTACTATGCTTAAACTATGCTTACTTCCCAGAATACTTCAAAACAATCCTTCTTTTTAATCCTACTTCTAATTCTATAAGTAGCACTTACATCCAACAATTACCCCTATTTTTTAACTTCTGCGAAGGGTTGGTTTTTGCATCACACAATATATACGATTAATCATCTTTCTTATTTGTCAACCTACCCTACTATGCATAAACTACCCCTACTTCTCTTAATACTTCAAAATAGCCTTCTTTTATTCCTATCCCTAATTCTCTAAATAGCCCTTAGTTCCAACGATTACCCTTATTTTTTAACAACTGTGACGGGTTGGTTTTTGCAGCACCCAATCCAAATGAATCATCATCTTTCATATTTGTAGATCAACCACTACTATGCTCAAACTACCTCTACTTCTCCTAATACTTCAAAACAACCCTTCTTTTAAATCCAACCGTAATTATCTAAATAGCCCTTCCTTCCTACAATTAACTTTATTTTTTTACTCTGATGAAGGGTTGGTTTTTGCTGCACCCAATCGAAACAATTCATCATTTTTCATATTCGTCGATCTACACCTACTATGCTTAAACTACCCCTACTTCTCTTTATACTTCAATACAACCCTTCTTTTTGATCATACCTCTAATTCTATAAGTAGCACTTACTTCCAACAATTACCTCTATTTTTTAACTTCTGTGAAGGGTTGGTTTTTGCATCACACAATATGCCTTACTTCCAACAATTACCCATATTTTTTAACTTCACTGAATAGTTGGTTTTTGCCGCACCCAATCCAAATGATTCATCATCTTTCATATTTGCCGATCTACCCCAACTATGATTAAACTACCCCTACTTCTCTTAATACTTCAAAATAGTCCTTGTTTTTAATCCTACCTCTAATTCTCTAAATAGCCCTTACTTCCAATAATTACCCCTATTTTTTAACTTCTTTGAAGGGTTGGTTTTTGCATCACCCAGTCTAAACGATTCATCATCTTTCATATTTGTCCATCAACCCATACTATGCTCAAACTATCCCCACTTCTCTTAATACTTCAGAATAGCCCTTCTTTTTATTCTTATTTCTAATTCTCTAAATAACCCTTAGTTCAAACAATTACCCTTATTTTTTAACAACTGTGAAGGGTTGGTTTTTTCCGCACCCAATCCAAATTATTCATCATCTTTTATATTTGTTATTCTACCCCAACTATGCTTAAACTACCCAAATTATCTTAATACTTCAAAACAGTCCTTCTTTTAAATCCAACCCCTAATTCTCTAAATAGGCCTTACTTCCAATAATTACCCCTATTTTTCTGCTTCTGTGAATGTTTGGTTTTTGCAGCACCCAATCCAAATGATTCATCATCTTTCATATTTGTCGATGTACCCCTACTATGCTTAAACTACCCCTACTTCTCCTAATACTTCAAAAAAGTTCTTCTTTTTAATCCTAACTCTAAGTCTCTAAATAGACCTTACTATCAACAATTACCCCTATTTTTTAACTTCTGTGAAGGATTGGTTTTTGCATCGCCCAATTTAAACGATTTGTCATCTTTCATATTTGTCGATATAACCCTACTATGCTTAAACTACCCCTACGTTTCTTAATACTTCAAAATAGCCATTCTTTTTACTCCTATCCCTAATTCTCTAAATAGCCCTTAGTTCCAACAATTAACCTTATTTTTTAACAACTGTGAAGGGTTGTTTTTTGCAGTACCCAATCCAAATGATTTGTCACCTTTCATATTTGCCGATATACTCCTACTATGCTTAAACTACCCCTACTTCTCTTAATACTTCAAAGCAACCCTTCTTTTTAATCCAACCCTGATTCTCCAAATAGCCCTTCCTTCCTTCAATTACCTCCATTTTTTAACTATTGTGAAGGATTGGTTTTTGCAGCACCCAATCAAAACAATTCATCATCTTTCATATTCATCGAACTACCCCTACTATGCTTAAACCACCCCTAATTCTCTTTATACTTAAAAACAACCCTTCTTTTTGATCCTACCACTAATTCTCTAAATAGCCCTTACGTCCAACAATTACCCCTATTTTTTAATTTCTGTAAAGTGTTAGTTTTTATAGTATCAAATCCAAACAATTCATCATCTTTCATATTTGTCTGTCTACCCCTACTACGCTTAAACTACCTCTACTTCTCTTAACACTTCAAAATAACCAATTTTTAATCCTATCTGTAATTCTATAAATAGCCCTTACTTCCAACAATTACACCTATTTTTTAACTTCTTTGAAGGGTTGGATTTTATAGCACCCAATCTAAGTGGTTCATCATCTTTCATATTTGTCGATCTACCCAACTATGCATAAACTACCCATACTTATCTTAATACTTCAAAACAGTCCTTCTTTTAAACCCTACCACTAATTCTCTAAATATTCCTTACTTCCAACAATTACACCTATTTTATAACTTCTGTTAATGAATGGTTTTCCAGCACCAATCCAAAAGATTCATCATCTTTCATATTTGTTGATCTACCCCTAATATGCTTAAACTACCCCTACTTTGCTTAAACTACCACTACTTCTCTGAATACTTCAAAACAGTCCTTCTTTTTAATCCTACCTCTAATTCTGTAAGTAGCACTTACTTCCAACAATTACCCCTATTTTTAAACTTCCGTGAAGGGTTGGTTTTTGCATCACACAATATAAACGATTAATCATCTTTCATATTTGTCGATCTACCCCTACTATGCATAAACTACCCCTACTTTTCTTTATACTTCGAAATAGCCTTCTTTTATTCCTATCCCTAATTCTATAAATAGCCCTTAGTTCCAATGATTACCCTTATTTTTAAACAACCGTGATGGGTTGGTTTTTGCTGCACCCAATCCAAATGAATCATCATCTTTCATATTTGTAGATCTACCCCTACTATGCTTAAACTACCTCTATTTCCCCAAATACTTCAAAAAAGCCCTTCTTTTAAATCCAACCCTAATTCTCTAAATAGCCCTTCCTGCCTACAATTACCTTTATTTTTTTACTGTGGTGAAGGATTAGTTTTTGTTGCACCCAATCTAAAAAACATCTTTCATATTCGTCGATCTACACCTACTATGCTTAAACTACCCCTACTTCTCTTTATACTTCAAAACAACCCTTCTTTTTGATCCTACCTCTAATTCTATAAGTAGCACTTACTTCCAACAATTACCTCCATTTTTTAACTTCTGTGAAGCGTTGGTTTTAGCATCACACAATATAAACGATTCATCATCTTTCAAATTTGTCGATTTCCCTCTACTATGCTTAAACTACCCCTACTTCTCTTAATACTTCAAAATAGCCCCTCTTTTTATTCCTATCCCTAATTCTCTATATAGCCCTTAGTTCCAACAATTACCCTTATTTTTTAACAACTGTGAAGGGTTGTTTTTAGCACCACCCAATCTAAATGATTCATCACCTTTCATATTTGCAGATCTACTCGTACTATGCTTAAACTACCCCAACTTCTCTTAATACTTCAAAACATCCCTTCTTTTTAATACAACCCTAATTCTCAAAATGGCCCTTTCCTCCTACAATTACCTATATTTTTTTACTATTGTAAAGGATTGGTTTTTGCAACACCCAATCCAAAAAATTCATCTTCTTTCATATTCGTCGATCGACAGCTACTATGCTTAAACTACCACTACTTCTCTTTATATTTCAAAACAACCTTTCTTTTTTATCCTACCACTAATTCTCTAAATAGCCCTTACTTCCAACAATTACCCCTATTTTTTAATTTCTATAAAGGGTTGGTTTCTACAGCACGCAATCCAAACGATTCATCATCTTTCATATTTGTCGATCTACCCCAACTACGCTTGAACTACCCCTACTTATCTTAATACTTCAAAACAACCCTTCTTTTTTAATCCTATACCTAATTCTGTAAATAGCCCTTACTTCCAACAATTAGCCCCACTTTTAACTTCTGTGAAGGGTTGGTTTTTGTAGCACCCAATCTAAGTGATTCATCATCTTTCATATTTGTCGATCTACCCCTACGATGCTTAACCTACCCATACTTTTCTTTATACTTCAAAACGATCCTTCTTTTAAATCCTACCCCTAATTCTCTAAATATGCCTTACTACCAGCAAGTACCCCTATTTCTTAAATTCTGTCAAGGGTTGGTATTTGGAGTACCCAATCCAAATGATTCATCATCTTTCATATTTGTCGATCTACCCCTACTATGCTTAAACTACCCCTCCTATGCTTAAACTACCTCTACTTCTCTAAATACTTCAAAATAGTCCTTTTTTTTAATCCTACCTCTAATTATATATGTGGGACTTAATTCCAACAATTACACCTATTTTTTAACTTCTGTGAAGTGTTGGTTTTTGCTTCACACAATATAAACGATTCATCGTCTTTCATATTTTTCGACCTACCCCTACTATGCATAAACTACCCCTACTTCTCTTAATACTTCAAAATAGCCCTTCTTTTATTCATATCGCTAATTCTCTAAATAGCCCTTATTTCCAACAATTACCCTTATTTTTTAACAACTGTGAAGGCTTGGTTTTGCAGCACCCAATCCAAATGAATCATCATATTTCATATTTGTATATCTACCCCTACTATGCTTAAACTACCCCTACTTCTCCTTACACTTCAAAACCGCCCTTATTTTTAATCCTACCCCTAATTCTCTAAATAGCCCTTCCTTCCAACAATTAACTCTATTTTTTCGCTATTGTGAAGGATTGGTTTTTGCAGCACCCAATCCAAAAAATTCACCATCTTTCATATTCGTCGGTCTACCTCTGCTATGCTTAAACTACCCATGCTTCTCTTTATATTTCAAAACAACCCTTCTTTTTGATCCTACCACTAATTCTCTAAATAGCCCTTACTTCCAATAATTACCCTTATTTTTTAATTTCTGTAAGGGTTGATTTTTGCAGCACCCAATCCAAACGATTCATCATCTTTCATATTTTTTGATCTACCCCAACTACGCTTGAACTACCCCTACTTCGCTTAATACCTCAAAAAAACCGTTCTTTTTAATCCTATACATAATTCTGTAAATAGCCGTTACTTCCAACAATTACCCCCTTTTTTTAACTTCTGTGAAGGGTTGGTTTTTATAGCACCCAATTTAAGTGATTCATCATCTTTCATATTTGTCGATCTACCCCTTCTATGATTAACCTACCCACACTTTTCTTTATACTTCAAAACAGTCCTTCTTTTAAACCCTACCCCTAATTCTCTAAATAGGCCTTTCTTCGAGCAAGTACCCCTATTTTTTAACTTCTGTGAAGGGTTGGTATTTGGAGCACCTAATCCAAATGATTCATCATGTAATAACCCGTATTTTAAGAACATGATATAACACAAAACAAGGCAGAATTAAATAATAAAATCAGAATCAAGGGAAACGTGCTATTCCTTTGCGTTCGTCTCGGAAAAATACGCGAAATAGAGTCCGAGTTTTCGAAAATCGGAGTCCGTATGACCCGATTAAGGCCCAACAAAGTTTTCAGAAAATTTCTAAATAAAAACAGATTTTTAAATTCAAATCTAAGCTTGGAAATTGGGCCAGTTGGGCCAAGGCGGGAAAATTCCCGCCACAGTACCCAAGTCGACAGCCCTGTCGACTTGGGAGTCGACTGGGTGACCAGGTCGACAGCCCTGTCGACTTGGCTGTCAACTTGGCCCAGACGCCCAGTCCTGCCTGGTGCACCATTTTGGGTTTGTGTTGAGCTTGGGGGCCAGATTCGATTTGGAGGGCTGAGATGAGAAATGGGGTTTAATCCTATGGTCTAAATCACTAGCCTAATCTATAAATAAGACCCTAACCTACCCTAAATCCTCATTAATCTATCCTACAACTAAACTAAGGCAAAATCAATCCTCTCATGGCCTCCACTCTCTTCATAAATTCCTAAATCAATTTTCAAGAAATTTCCATGCATACAAGTGTATTTAGGCTTGTGTGATCCTCTTTAGCTTGCATTAAAGTCTTGTTTCTCTATTGGCATCATAAAGGAGGAGTCTTGATCAAGTTTGCTTGCATTTTGGGGTTTTAATTAGTTGCACAAGGGGGTTTCTTACATTTGCTATACTCATTTGAGTCTTCATAGCATAGTAAGCCTATTTCTACTCTTGTATTTTAACTATGAAGTTAATATGTTATGTTGCAAGTTGAGTTTGGGGTTAATCATGATATGTGCTTTGATCTTATGATTTTATGCATAAGCTTACTCTATGCATGTTAGTAAAGTCATTACCTTGGCTTTATGCATAGAAAGATATGATCTTTGGTTGGAAATGTTGCATAATGCAACTTTGAAACTCTCATAACCCTTGCATTAACATGCATATAATGTTATATGCATGTTACTAGCCCTTATCTCATGCTATCTATAGCCATGTTCCACCTATTTGCCAAGTTTGATGTTATGCATGCATATGAACCTTATGCAAGTTGAAACCATGTTATGCATGCATATGAACCTTATGCAAGTTGAAACCATGTTATGCATGCATATGAACACTATGCAAGTTAAAATGATGTTATGCATGCTTATGAATATTTTGCAAGTTGGTAACATGATATGCAAGTTTATGATCACATCTTTGTCTCATGCCACCATGTTTAACTTGTGGCTCCAACCCCTCTATGTCATGATTATGCCAAGTTCCCTCTTTCTATCCTTTATGCGCTATTGCGATACGTAAGCGACGGGATTGCGTTTGGGGTTGGGTAAACTTAAAAGACATAAAAACGTAAGCTTGGGAATTTACCTATTAAGTTAGGTCTACCCAATTGCTTGAAAACTTGTAATGTGATGGACATGACACTTAGAAAACATGAGAATGGCCAACTCGAGGTTGGGTTGAGCTTGTAGCATAAACCTACCCGGAACCGACCGGCTTAACTAGTGGCTACAAGCAATAGGACCCAATGTGAGTAGTTGGTCATGTCGCACGTGAGACCCGAGGTTAGACTAAGTTGTGGTGTAAACCTACCCGGACCCGCTAGGCCTAACTAGTAACCACAACAAGGTCTAATGTGAGAGGTTGGGTGCATTAAATTAATTAATGCCACATGGTAGGGTTAAGTCATGGACCGCTTGAATACTTAACCAATTAAACACGATGGGTTGGTAGGTTAAGTCATGAACCTTGGGTACACTTAACCAACTTGGTACTCAGATGAGTTGGGTTAACCATGTTTAACCCATTAAGGAAACCCTAGTTACGTGGTCCTTTGCACCAGTGACCCTCTTGGATGTATCATGATACCCTAGGGACTAGGCTAGGGTGGGGGCACGATTACTGGGATGACATGTAAGCGACCAAAACGACGGCTGTGTAGGTGCGCCGGTGTAGGTTCAAGCGGGCCATGGTCAGGCACATGGTCCGGAGTTGAAAAAGCAGGCACGGGCACCAGTAGGTTTAAACTGTGCGTGCTTGGTTTGTGTCAGTGGTTGAAACCCTAGGACTTCATACACCCTAGGGTGGACCTAGCACAGTTTAGCTACACTTCGTAGTTGGGCCGTAAGACACCGACAACTGATGAGTTAGGCTTTAGGGAGCCGATCGACTAGACCGTGCTAGTTGGACCTTGATTTAGGTCATTCATGATGTTGGGCCAAACTTGAGCCTGGGGATCACTTCTTGTTTACACTTGACACGACTTGTTATACTAGTACACTTGTTGCAAACCTCAATCTTGTTTATGCGGTACCACACTTGATCTATCTTGTTGACTTTTTTTACCATGCCAGTTATCATCCTATGACCCATCCTGGTTTACATATACTGTTAACTTTATTAGTTGTTGTACAATTGTAGGTAGGACTTACCAGTCTTTTGACTGACCCATTTTCTTTTGCCTCCTTTCTTTCGTTTCCCCCCCAGGTTTATAGGGCGGGAATACCAGCACTTAGCTTGGATCTTAGCTGCTTTTCTTGGATAGCTCATGTATGCTTCGGACTTGAGCTTGCTATGGTTTTCTACTTGGGGATAGCTACTTTATGTTTTCCTTCCAGTTTTCCAGTTTTATGTTTCTAGACTTTGTTTATGGAAAATAATGATCAAGTACTGTGCTGTAACTTAACTTATGGTTTTGATATGCTAGTTTTTATCCGCTGCTATATTTACTCTGTTTTTACTTATATGTTCTGTCTTGTGATATCTGCATGCATGTTTACCTTAATTAAACGCCCCTCCAAAGTCAGTGCCCTTGCAAGAGTGGCACTGGCGGAGGTGGGGTGTTACATTTGGTATCAGAGCCTAAGGTTTACGAGATTGGAGCAAAAAGGATTTTAAAGTTACTTTTAAATGCTATTTTCAAAACCAGTTAAGTATTTTCCAAAGAAAAGTCTAGTTTATTTTGAAAGGCTATCCCCCAAGATCCATAAGCACTATCCTTCGTTTCCTCGTTCTAAATCTATCTTTTCCTTTTTCAGCATGGCCGATCTCAATCTTCCTGAGGGAGTCACCATTCCCGGATGGTTCCGGAGGTACTTGGAAGCTAGGGCCAATAATGCAGGTCTAGCAACCACTCCCACTATCACTGAGGTTCCACCCCCTCCTCCTCCTCCTCAGCAACCACAAGCCGATTTCGCCAAGGTTTGCAAGGACTTCAAGGCAATGGGTGGCAAAAATTTTATGGGGACGGAGACTTTTTTGGAAGCAAGAAATTGGTTGAAGGAGACCGAAGATCTCTTTGCCATCTTTGATATAGAGGACCGTAGAAAGGTTCTGTTGGCGGTTTGGCTACTAAAGGAGGAAGCTTCTTATTGGTGGGAGGTCAGCAGTGCTACTAGGCCCGTAGAAACCTGGGCCGACTTTAGGGCAAGGTTTGGGCTTAAGTTTTTATCGTCTGCGGAGGCAAATTTGCAACTAGAGAAGTTCATAGCCTTGAAGCAAGGAGACATGACGGTGAGAGGATATGTGAATAAGTTCAACCAGCTTGCCCGATTCGGTTTGGACATGGTCAATACTCCCGAGAAGAAGGCTCTACGTTTTGTACGAGGGTTAAATGAGCCATTACAAGGTCTAGCCATGTCACACATACCCATGGGGGCCACTTTCGAGAGCCTAGTAGACATGGCATTGCTGCAGGGAGAGGATAAGAATGGGAAGAAGGAAGTCAAGCCCAATGAAACTCAGCCTAAGAAGACAGACTCCAAGTGGGGAGGGAATCAGAGTAATCAGAATAACAAGAATATAACAACCCGTATTTTCAATAAACGGTTATAACATAAATCGAGGCATAAATTAATTTAAAAATCAGAATCAGGGGAAACGGGCTATGCCATTGCGATCGTCTCGGAAAAATACGCGAAATAGAGTCCGAGTTTTCGAAAATCGGAGTCCGTATGACCCAGTTAAGGCCCATTGGAGTTTTCTGAAATTTCTATGCTAAAGACAGATTTAAATTTCAAATTAAACAAAACGGATTAGGGCTAATCAGGGTTAGGCGGGAAAATTCCTGCCAGGGGGCCCATGTCGACAGGCAAGTCGACAGGGCACCCAGGGTGTCGACTGCCCTGTCGACAGCCCTGTCAACAGGGGGTGCCCAGGCAGTTTAGCCTGGTGCACCATTTCTGATTTGGGTTGGGTCAAGTGGCTTGGTTCTGGAGAATTCTAAGATCTGACGGGCCAAACCTAATCTAGGGTTAATCCTAGGGCCTAAAACACTCTAATTCTCTATAAATATACCCCTAATCCTACCCTAAAGCCTCATTAATCAATCTTGCAACTAAACTATGTCAATTTGAATCCTCAAATGGCCTCCACCTAAAACCTAGCCTCCACCTTCCTCAAAGTTAAATCCTATGAAGATATGATGATCATACAACCTTTTCTATGTTGTATGAGTGCTTAATAACTTGCATACTTCATTAAGTAGCAAGTTTGATTTGCTAAGTTTGTGTTTTTGGGATCTTGCAAAAGGGTTTTCTTATTTGAGGCTTTGTTTTGAGTTTCTAAAAGGGCTTCTTCATCTTATTTGGTGGATTTGTGGCTTGTTTATATTAGTAAGCCCTCTTACCTTCACTTCACAAACTCTAAAGTTAATGTTTGGTGAAAATTGAGATTTATGTGAGTTTAGTTGATTATGCATGCTTATGCGAACTCACTATGTCATGTTTTATATGATTCATAAGTTATGCATGCATATGCGATATTTCTATGCCATGTTTTACATGTTTCACAAGTTATGCATGCTCATGCGAGCTTATTATGTCATGTTCTACATGTTTCATGGGTTATGCATGATTATGCAAGATCACCTTACCATGTTATGCAAGTTTAATGGATTATGCATGCTTATGCAAGCTCACCTTACCATGTTATGCAAGTTTAATGGATTATGCATGCTTATGCAAGCTCATCTTACCATGTTATGCAAGTTTAATGGATTATGCATGCTTATGCAAGCTCATCTTACCATGTTATGCAAGTTTAATGGATTATGCATGCTTATGCAAGCTCATCTTACCATGTTATGCAAGTTTAATGGATTATGCATGTTCACCTCACCATGTTATGCATATTTAATAAGCTATGCATGTTTATGCGAATTCACCATGACATGATTTTGCAAGTTTAACATGTATGCATATTTATTATGACATGTGAAGTTCACCATGTATGTTATGCCAAGTTACCTTTTATACCCTTATACGTTATGACGAATATGTAAGCGAGATAATGACGTTGGGAGGGTTTGGGTAAACTTAAAAATACATGAAACTAAAAGATTGGGAATTTACCTATTAAGTTAGGTCTACCCCTTGGGAATTTACCTATTAAGTTAGGTCTACCCAAGTATATGTTAACTTGTAAATATGTTCTAAAGTGGACATGACATTAGATAACATGATATGGCCAACTCGAGGTTAGACCTAGTTGTGGTGTAAATCTTCCCAGGTAACCACAACGTGGGGTCTAATGTGGGTAGTTGGTCATGTTGCACCATAAGACCCGAGGTTAGACCTAGACGTGGTGTAAATCTTCCCAGGTAACCACGGATGTCTAATGTGAGAGGTTGGGTGCATTAAGTAATTAATGCCTCATGATTAGGGTTAAGTCATGGCCCACTAATACTTAACCAATAATGGGGATGCGAGGATTAGATGGGGTTAAGTGGTTACACTTAACTAATTTAATCCGGGATTAGTGAGGGGTTAAAACCACACTTAACCCTCTCAGAAACCCTAGCAACGTGGTCTGTTCCAGCAGTAATCCCAGTTTGGTATCACTACAACCCTATAGCTAGGTTAGGGCGGGGCACGATTACTGGACTGATGTAAGCGACCAAAGCGACGGCTGAGTGGTACAGCGGTGCGGGTCCGGCGGGCTACGGACGTGCACGTAGTCCGATGTTGGACAAACTCGAGGCACGGGTACCAGTAGGCTTAGACTGTGCATTAGTGCTTAGGTGTCTGGGGTTGACACCCGAGGGCTTGATACACCCAAAGGTGGACCCAGCACAGTCTGACTACATCCATGTGGGCCGTATGGACACCAACACTCGACGTGTTAGGTTTATAGGGAGCCGATCGACTAGACCGTTGGGCTGGGCCTTATAATAAGGTCACTTCATGTTATTGGGCCAAAGTTTGGGCTAAGGGATCAAGATCTGTTTTGTGGGTTTGCTAGTACACTGTGGTGCAAAGTTTAATCTCGTCTATGTGATGTCACCTTTATCTATTGCCAGTATGTTCATCTCGGTTTCCATCGTACTGTTAACTTTATTAGTTTATAGATTGATCGTAGTAGGGCTTACCAGTCTTTTTGACTGACCTGTTTTCTTTCGCTTCTTTTCTTCCGTTCCCCCCCCCCCCCCCCCCACAGGTTCTCAGGGAGGGACTACATCTGCTTAGTGGATCTTTGACTTGCTTGTTGGATAGCTCACGTATGGATCTGAGCTAGCTGTGGCTTATCTTTTATTTCTGGGGATTAGTACTGATGTTTTACCATGTATTTTGTTATCACGTATCTAGACTATGTTGTATTTTGGATTATGACATTCTGATAGTATGTACTTGACTATGTTGGTTTTCTGAGATGATGATGATGGGTTTTT
The DNA here is from genome assembly GCA_030737875.1 of Allium sativum. Classification (NCBI taxonomy): domain Eukaryota; kingdom Viridiplantae; phylum Streptophyta; class Magnoliopsida; order Asparagales; family Amaryllidaceae; genus Allium; species Allium sativum. The sequence continues at coordinate 268,401,422 of CM060924.1, forward strand.
ATCTGCTACCGCTGCTTTACTTATATTTATTTTTATATATTCTGTCTTGTGATATCTCTGTGCAAGTTTACCTTTTCAATAACGCCCCTCCAAAGCTAGTACATTCCAGATGGAGTGATCCTAGCGGAGGTGGGGTGTTACATTTGGTATCAGAGCACAAGGTTAACAAGATTGAACAAAACTTTTGAAAAAAAAAAACTATTTTCAAAAAACCTACTAAGTATTTTCCAAAATAAAGTCTAGATTATTTTAAGGCTAATCCCCAAAAGCCATCAGCGTTATCCTTCGTTCCCTTGACCTAATCTTATCTTATCTTTTGTTTCAGTATGGCTGAGAATCTGGAAATCCCAGATGGAGTGAACGTACCACTCTGGTATAGGAGACTCCTAGAAGCTAGGGCGGCAGCTGGTCCCGCCAACCCTACTCCCACTCCTCCTCCTGTAGTTGAGAATCCTATCCCTAATATCCCTCCTCCGGTGGTTCCTGCTCCCCCTCCTCCAGCAGCTAATATTCCCCCTCCCGTTGCTAATGTTCCTCCTCCTCCCGTTGCTGAGGCTCCTCTTCCTCCTCCTCCCCCTCAGCATCCTCAGATTGAGTTTACAAAGGTTTGTAAAGACTTCAAGGCAATGGGAGGCAAGAATTTCCTAGGCACGGAATCTTTCGTTGAAGCTAGGAATTGGCTGAAGGACACGGAGGACTTGTTTGCTATCTTTGGGATTGATGACGAGAGGAAAATCTTATTGACCGTATGGCTTTTGAAGGATGAGGCGGCCTATTGGTGGGAGGTCACCAATGGGACGAGGCCCGTTGAGACTTGGGCCGATTTGAGGGCTAGATTTGTGACCAAGTTTCTATCTTCAGCTGAGGCGAATTTACAAATGGAGAAGTTCATTGCATTAAAGCAAGGGGATATGTCTGTCAAGGAGTATGTGAACAAGTTTAATCAGCTGGCCCGCTTTGGTTTGGATATAGTAAACACCCCGGAGAAGAAGGCTCTTCGATTTGCCAGAGGATTGAATGAGCCGCTACAGGGCTTGGCAATGTCACATATTCCGCATGGAGCCACTTTCGAGAGTTTGGTCAATATGGCTCTGCTTCAGGGAGAGGGAAAGAAGGAAGTCAAGTCGGGCGATACTCAAGCAAAGAAGGCTGATTCTCAAAGCAAAGGCAACCAAGGTCAAAGCAGTCAAGGAAATCAGAATAAGAACAAGAAGGGCAACAACAAGGGCAAGAGGAAGTGCAATTACTGTGGCATAGCTGGGCATTTTGCTAAGGATTGCAGGAAGAAGAAAAGGAAGCTTAGTGGTGGATGCTTTTCTTGTGGAGAGACTGGGCACATCAGCAAAGAATGCCCAAAGAGGAGAGGACAGGCTGGATCTTCAGGAGGGCAAGTTCATGCTCTCAATGCCGCTTCAGTTCCCGAGAGAGGTAGTGTTTCTGTTGAGAACCTTGTTTATATCTCTGATCTTCCAGTACGTACCTTGTTTGATTCCGGTGCATCACATAGCTTTATTTCATCTGATCTTGTTGATAGTTTGCACCTCAGTACTAGCTTAGTGGATGATCCCGTTTGTGTTTCGAATCCCATTGGGGGTTCTGCTCATCTATCTATGATATGTGAGGATCTAAGGATCTCTATACTCAGCGTTGAGTTCTTGTGTAGTGCGTATGTTCTAGGTTTCAGGGGATACGGATTGATCTTGGGCATGGATTGGCTGTCTAGATATGGAGCCATTCTGGATTGTGAGCATAGGGTTGTAAGGCTTGTGACTCGCCTGGGCAACACCTTAGAGATTTCATGCAATCCGAAGAATCCCGTCATGTTATGCTATCTATAATCTCTCGACTCATCAGAGGAGGCCCTTCAGTCTGTAATGGTGGTCCGAGATTATCCAGATGTGTTTGAAGAAGTTAAGGGGTTGCCCCCTAAACGAGAGATTGACTTTCGCATCTATCTTGTAGACAATGCTAAGCCTGTTTCTTTGCCCGTTCGGCATATGGCTCCGCGTGAGAGACGGGAGCTGAGCAAGCAAGTGAAAGAATTGCTTGAGAAGGGCTTAATCAGAAGGAGTATATCCGAATGGGGAGCGCCTGTGGTGTTTGCAACTAAGGCAGATGGCTCTCTTCGACTCTGTGTGGATTATAGAGAATTAAATAAGCTGACTAAGAAGAACCGACACCCGTTACCAAGGATCGATGATCTCTTTGATCAACTGGTTGGTGCTTCTGTTTTCTCTCAGCTTGACCTTGCTACGGGTTTCCATCAGCTCAGAGTGGCTGAAGACAGTATAGACAAGACTGCATTCAGAACTCCAGACGGATTCTTTGAATGGCTTGTCATGCCGTTCGGTTTGACGAATGCACCCGCGTATTTTGTGGATTTGATGAGTAGGGTGTTTCGGGAGTTCTTGAATAAGTTTGTCGTGGTCTTTGTTGATGATATTCTAGTCTTCTCCAAGGATGAGGAAGAGCATGCGAGGAACCTAGTAGAGGTGATGGACACACTCCGAGCACACCAGTTAAAAGCCAAGTTCTCCAAGTGCCACTTTTGGAGAAGGGAAGTCAGATTTCTTGGGCATATCGTATCCAAGCAAGGCTTAGCGGTGGATCCCGTTAAGGTGGTTGCAGTTCAGGATTGGAAGACTCCAAGGAATGCAACCGAGGTGAGAAGCTTTTTGGGTCTTGCAGGTTTCTATCGGAAGTTCATTAAAGACTTCGCAAAGATATCCGCTCCTCTTACTAAGTTGACGAAGAAGAACTTAGTCTTTGCTTGGGATATGGATTGTGAGCTTGCTTTCCAGAGGCTCAAGAGAGCCCTTACCTCCGCACCAGTTCTAGCCTTACCCGATGGTGGTAAGATATTTACCATGTACACTGATGCTTGTGGCGCGGGATTGGGCGCCGTTCTGATGCAAGAGGGCAGAGTTATATGTTTTGGTGGGAGGCAACTTAAGGTGCATGAGAGGAATTATCCCACTCATGATCTAGAGCTGGCAGCGATTGTATACGCGCTCAAAGCATGGCGTCATTATCTTCTGGGAGAGAGATTTGAGCTATATACCGATCATAAGTCTTTGAAGTATCTCTTTTCGCAGAAAGATCTGAACTTAAGACAGCAGAGATGGATGGAATTTTTGGCTTCCTATGATTTTGAGATATCCTATACCCCTGGCAAGGGGAATGTTGTAGCGGATGCGTTGAGTAGGAAAAGGTTGACACTAAGTCCTCTATTTGTTGAGATGAAGAATTTAGAGTTCTTAGCGACCTTTGATTTCTCTCTGGCAATGGAGTCGGTGACCGGTTCCTTGGCATCTTTAGAGCTCAGGCCTACCCTCCTAGATCAAGTTGGGGCTTCGCAAAAGGAAGACCCTCAGATAATTGAGATCTTGGATAAGCTGGTTCGAGGGGAGACATCTAGTCACCTTGCTCGACATTCTATAGACGATAGGGGTTGGCTGAGAAGAGATGGAAGGCTTTGTGTCCCGATGGTAGAAGACTTGGTGAGGAAAGTTCTCGAGGAAGCACATCGCTCCAAGATGACCATACATCCAGGGGGTGATAAGATGTATAAGGACATGAAGCGCGTTTTCTTCTGGCCTGGAATGAAGAAGGATGTGGCCGAATTTGTCTCGAGATGTGTTATTTGTCAAAGAGTAAAAGCTGAGTCGAAGAAGCCCGGTGGGCTATTACATCCGCTAGAGGTCCCGCTATGGAAGTGGGAGAGCATCTCTATGGACTTCATTGATGGGCTTCCAAGGTCCAGGAAGGGGAATACGAGCATATGGGTCATTGTAGATAGGCTCACGAAGAGTGCCCACTTTATCCCAGTAAAGAGCAAAAGGACAGCATCTGGACTAGCATCAGTATATCTTCGTGAGATAGTGCGACTACATGGGGTCCCTTCCAGCATAGTCAGTGACCGAGACCCCATCTTTACTAGTCAGTTCTGGAACAGCTTGCAGGAGGCTATGGGCACGAACTTGAACCTGAGTACGGCCTATCACCCACAAACAGACGGCCAGACAGAAAGGGTGAATAGGGTACTTGAGGACTTGTTGAGGCTTTGCATTCTGGATTTTGGTGGTGCTTGGGAAGACCATCTTCCTCTTGTCGAGTTTGCATACAACAACAGTTATCAGGCAAGCATAGGGATGGCACCCTTTGAGGCTTTATATGGGAGGCCGTGCAAGTCACCTACATGTTGGTGGGAATCCACGGATAAGCTTATACTTGGACCCGACATGATTAGGGATACATCCGAGAAGGTTGAGTTGATTAGAAGACGGATGAAAGCGGCCCAAGACCGGCAGAAATCCTATGCTGACAGGCGAAGGTCCGAATTGGAGTTTGAGGTTGGGGACAAGGTTTTCGTGAAGGTTTCTCCTTTGCGGAATGTGGTCCGATTTGGAGCTGTTGGGAAGCTAGCACCGAGATTTGTTGGACCCTTCCCCATCATTGAGAGAATTGGGAAGATGGCTTATAGAGTGCAATTGCCCGAGAAGTTGTCCGGAGTGCATAATGTCTTTCATGTCTCGCATCTCCGAAAGTGCCTGCATGAGTCCGCTGAGGTGGTTGAGCCTAGCATGCTTGAAGACTTGGAGGTAGAGAAAGAAGCAACTTTAAGGAAAGCTCCGATTCGTATCTTGGGGACAGAGACCAAGAAGCTAAGGAATCGTGAGGTCAGATTGGTGAAAGTTCAATGGGGTGAAGCCGAAGAGGACGCAACTTGGGAAACCGAGGAGAAGATGCGTGGGCTTTATCCATTCCTGTTTGAGGGTACACTCTCAATCTCTTCCCTTTGCTAGTATATCTTTCTCTTTGCTAATCCATATTTATCTAGATATCGTGCTAAGCTTGTCATGAGAACCTTAGGTAGAAACCCTTGGATGAAACATGTGTTTGAAGCATGTTATGGTTGATGGTTGCAAGTGGTTGCAAGTGTTTGCAAGTGGTCACTCGTGGATGCATGATACACATTAGGCACTAGATCGGCTCATACACTCCTCATATTGCATGTGCATGAGTGTTTATGCTTATTCTTGGATGAAATTTGTATGCAATCACATGGATGTTGCATATGGATGTATGATTGAGCACGCATATAGATATTATACATTATGTTAGGGATTTGCATACATATGGATACATTTCACTAACATATTTTGCATTGATCATTGCATTAGATAAGTACATATACACACACTTTTGCATATGTTCATACAGCATTTAGAATCTTTTAAGGACAATGGCTGCTCGTGGATGATGTTTGAGTAGATGGATGTTGGATGGTAGGATATGTTCTTCCTAACTTGAAGATTTCGGGGACGAAATCCTTTAAGGAGGGGAGAATATAACAACCCGTATTTTCAATAAACGGTTATAACATAAATCGAGGCATAATTTAATTTAAAAATCAGAATCAGGGGAAACGGGCTATGCCATTGCGATCGTCTCGGAAAAATACGCGAAATAGAGTCCGAGTTTTCGAAAATCGGAGTCCGTATGACCCAGTTAAGGCCCATTGGAGTTTTCAGAAATTTCTATGCTAAAGACAGATTTAAATTTCAAATTAAACAAAACGGATTAGGGCTAATCAGGGTTAGGCGGGAAAATTCCCGCCAGGGGGCCCATGTCGACAGGCAAGTCGACAGGGCACCCAGGGTGTCGACTGCCCTGTCGACAGCCCTGTCGACAGGGGGTGCCCAGGCAGTTTAGCCTGGTGCACCATTTCTGATTTGGGTTGGGTCAAGTGGCTTGGTTCTGGAGAATTCTAAGATCTGACGGGCCAAACCTAATCTAGGGTTAATCCTAGGGCCTAAAACACTCTAATTCTCTATAAATATACCCCTAATCCTACCCTAAAGCCTCATTAATCAATCTTGCAACTAAACTATGTCAATTTGAATCCTCAAATGGCCTCCACCTAAAACCTAGCCTCCACCTTCCTCAAAGTTAAATCCTATGAAGATATGATGATCATACAACCTTTTCTATGTTGTATGAGTGCTTAATAACTTGCATACTTCATTAAGTAGCAAGTTTGATTTGCTAAGTTTGTGTTTTTGGGATCTTGCAAAAGGGTTTTCTTATTTGAGGCTTTGTTTTGAGTTTCTAAAAGGGCTTCTTCATCTTATTTGGTGGATTTGTGGCTTGTTTATATTAGTAAGCCCTCTTACCTTCACTTCACAAACTCTAAAGTTAATGTTTGGTGAAAGTTGAGATTTATGTGAGTTTAGTTGATTATGCATGCTTATGCGAACTCACTATGTCATGTTTTATATGATTCATAAGTTATGCATGCATATGCGAGATTTCTATGCCATGTTTTACATGTTTCACAAGTTATGCATGCTCATGCGAGCTTATTATGTCATGTTCTACATGTTTCATGGGTTATGCATGATTATGCAAGATCACCTTACCATGTTTTGCAAGTTTAATGGATTATGCATGCTTATGCAAGCTCACCTTACCATGTTATGCAAGTTTAATGGATTATGCATGCTTATGCAAGCTCATCTTACCATGTTATGCAAGTTTAATGGATTATGCATGCTTATGCAAGCTCATCTTACCATGTTATGCAAGTTTAATGGATTATGCATGCTTATGCAAGCTCATCTTACCATGTTATGCAAGTTTAATGGATTATGCATGTTCACCTCACCATGTTATGCATATTTAATAAGCTATGCATGTTTATGCGAATTCACCATGACATGATTTTGCAAGTTTAACATGTATGCATATTTATTATGACATGTGAAGTTCACTATGTATGTTATGCCAAGTTACCTTTTATACCCTTATACGTTATGACGAATATGTAAGCGAGATAATGACGTTGGGAGGGTTTGGGTAAACTTAAAAATACATGAAACTAAAAGATTGGGAATTTACCTATTAAGTTAGGTCTACCTCTTGGGAATTTACCTATTAAGTTAGGTCTACCCAAGTATATGTTAACTTGTAAATATGTTCTAAAGTGGACATGACATTAGATAACATGATATGGCCAACTCGAGGTTAGACCTAGTTGTGGTGTAAATCTTCCCAGGTAACCACAACGTGGGGTCTAATGTGGGTAGTTGGTCATGTTGCACCATAAGACCCGAGGTTAGACCTAGACGTGGTGTAAATCTTCCCAGGTAACCACGGATGTCTAATGTGAGAGGTTGGGTGCATTAAGTTATTAATGCCTCATGATTAGGGTTAAGTCATGGCCCACTAGTACTTAACCAATAATGGGGATGCGAGGATTAGATGGGGTTAAGTGGTTACACTTAACTAATTTAATCCGGGATTAGTGAGGGGTTAAAACCCCACTTAACCCTCTCAGAAACCCTAGCAACGTGGTCTGTTCCAGCAGTAATCCCAGTTTGGTATCACTACAACCCTATAGCTAGGTTAGGGCGGGGCACGATTACTGGACTGATGTAAGCGACCAAAGCGACGGCTGAGTGGTACAGCGGTGCGGGTCCGGCGGGCTACGGACGTGCACGTAGTCCGATGTTGGACAAACTCGAGGCACGGGTACCAGTAGGCTTAGACTGTGCATTATTGCTTAGGTGTCTGGGGTTGACACCCGAGGGCTTGATACACCCAAAGTTGGACCCAGCACAGTCTGACTACATCCATGTGGGCCGTATGGACACCAACACTCGACGTGTTAGGTTTATAGGGAGCCGATCGACTAGACCGTTGGGCTGGGCCTTATAATAAGGTCACTTCATGTTATTGGGCCAAAGTTTGGGCTAAGGGATCAAGATCTGTTTTGTGGGTTTGCTAGTACACTGTGGTGCAAAGTTTAATCTCGTCTATGTGATGTCACCTTTATCTATTGCCAGTATGTTCATCTCGGTTTCCATCATACTGTTAACTTTATTAGTTTATAGATTGATCGTAGTAGGGCTTACCAGTCTTTTTGACTGACCTGTTTTCTTTCGCTTCTTTTCTTCTGTTTCCCCCCCCCCCCCCCACAGGTTCTCAGGGAGGGACTACATCTGCTTAGTGGATCTTTGACTTGCTTGTTGGATAGCTCACGTATGGATCTGAGCTAGCTGTGGCTTATCTTTTATTTCTGGGGATTAGTACTGATGTTTTACCATGTATTTTGTTATCACGTATCTAGACTATGTTGTATTTTGGATTATGACATTTTGATAGTATGTACTTGACTATGTTGGTTTTCTGAGATGATGATGATGGGTTTTTATCTGCTACCGCTGCTTTACTTATATTTATTTTTATATATTCTGTCTTGTGATATCTCTGTGCAAGTTTACCTTTTCAATAACGCCCCTCCAAAGCTAGTACATTCCAGATGGAGTGATCCTAGCGGAGGTGGGGTGTTACAAAGAACAACAAGAACAACAAGGGCAACAAGAACAAGGCAAAGGACACAAGAAAGTGCCACTTCTGTGGGATTGTTGGGCACGTAGCCAAGGACTGTAGGAAGAAGAGAATGAAATTGGGTGGATGCTTTCATTGTGGAGAGACGGGACATTTTAGCAAGGATTGCCCTAAGAAGCAGGGGCATGGACAAACTCAGCGCGCAGGTTCATCTGGAGGGCAAGTGCATGCTCTCAACACCGCTCCAGTTCAGGACCGAGGTACTATTTCTATGGAAAGTCTTGTTTATATTTCTGGTTTTCCTGTTCGCACTTTGTTTGATTCTGGCGCATTGCATACCTTTATTTCCTCTGATGTTGTTGGAAGTTTGCACCTAAGTACTAGTCTTGTTGAGGATGCCGTTAGTGTTTCAAATTCGATTGGGGGTTCAGCCCATTTATCTATGATCTGTGTGGATTTGAGGATTTCTATCTTGACCGTACAATTCTCGTGTGATGCTTATGTTCTCGGGTTCACGGGATACGGGTTGATCTTGGGCATGGATTGGTTGTCCCGCTATGGAGCCATTCTCGATTGTGAGCATAGGGTGGTGAGACTCATGACTCGCCTTGGCAATACCCTAGAGATTTCCTGCAACCCACTAGATCCCGTCATGCTATGTTATCTTGAATCTCTTGACTCGTCTATCGATGATCTGCAATCTGTAAGGGTGGTTCGAGAATACCCTGATGTTTTTGAAGAAGTTAAGGGGTTACCCACTAAGCGAGAGATAGATTTCCGCATTTATCTGGTTGATAATGCTAAGCCAGTCTCCTTACCAGTTACGCACATGGCCCCGCGTGAAATGAGAGAGCTCAGTAAGCAAATCAAGGAGCTACTTGAGAAGAATTTTATTAGGCGAAGCATTTCCGAATGGGGTGCTCCTGTGGTGTTCGCTACTAAGGCGGACGGCTCGCTTTGTCTATGTGTTGATTATCGAGAGTTGAACAAGCTGACCAAGAAGAATAGGCATCCATTACCGAGGATAGATGACCTCTTCGACCAGCTTGTTGGTGCTTCTGTTTTCTCTCAGCTTGATTTAGCCACCGGATTTCATCAGCTTAGAGTGGCCGAAGACAACATTGATAAGACTGCATTTAGGACTCCAGACGGATTCTTTGAATGGCTTGTCATGCCATTCGGCTTGACTAATGCACCCGCCTACTTCGTAGATTTGATGAGTAGGGTGTTCAGGGAGTTCCTTAACAAGTTTGTTGTTGTCTTCGTGGATGATATTCTGATCTTTTCAAAAGACGAGGAAGAACATGCTAGACACCTCAAGGAGGTGATGGATGCGCTTAGAGCCCATCAGTTGAAAGCCAAGTTCTCCAAATGCCACTTTTGGAGAAAAGAAGTCCGATTTCTTGGGCATATAGTTTCTAAGCAGGGTATAACTGTGGATCCAGCTAAGGTGGTTGCAGTTCAAGACTGGAAGACTCCTAAGAATGCAACCGAAGTGCGAAGCTTTCTCGGTCTGGCGGGCTACTATAGGAAGTTCATTAGAGACTTCGCTAAGATTTCGGTCCCTCTCACTAGATTGACGAAGAAAAACTTAGTCTTTGCATGGGACTTAGAGTGTTAACTTGCTTTTCAAAGGCTCAAAAGGGCCCTTACCACAGCTCCAGTTTTGGCATTACCCGATGGTGGTAAGATGTTTACCGTATATACCGATGCATGTGGCACGGGGTTAGGCGTTGTTCTGATGCAGGAGAGAAGAGTGATATGTTATGGGGGTAGGCAACTTAAAGTTCATGAGAAGAACTACCCCACTCATGACTTGGAGTTAGCGGCGATTGTCTTTGCACTCAAGTCATGGCGCCACTATCTTTTAGGCGAAAGGTTTGAGTTGTACACTGATCACAAATCACTCAAGTATCTCTTCTCGCAGAAAGATCTGAATCTTAGGCAGCAAAGGTGGATGGAATTCTTGGCATCTTATGACTTCGAGATAGCTTATACCCCTGGCAAGGGTAATGTTGTGGCTGATGCACTAAGCAGAAAAAGGTTGGCTTTGAGTCCCTTGTTTGTCGAGATAAAGAGCCTAGAGTTCCTAGCAACCTTTGATTTCACGACAGCAGATGAGTCGATGATAGGGTCGTTAGCATCTCTCGAGCTTAGACCCACACTTCTTGATCAAGTAGGGCCTTCGCAGAAAGAAGACCCACAGATAGTTGAGATCATGGAGAGGTTGATTCGTGGTGAGACGTCTAGTCACCTTGCCAGATATACCGTTGATGACAAGGGTTGGCTAAGGCGTGATGGAAGACTCTGCGTTCCACAAAGGGGAGATTTGGTGCATAAAGTTCTCGAAGAAGCACATCACTCAAAGATGACTATACATCCTGGTGGAGATAAGATGTATAGGGATATGAAGCGCATTTTCTTTTGGCCTGGAATGAAGAAGGATGTGGCAGAGTATGTTTCAAAGTGCATGGTGTGCCAACAAGTGAAAGCTGAGTCGAAGAAACCAGGTGGGCTATTACATCCATTGGAGGTCCCGCAATGGAAGTGGAAGAGCATCTCTATGGACTTTGTGGATGGATTGCCTAGATCAAGAAAGGGTAATACGAGCATATGGGTCATAGTTGATCGACTTACGAAGAGTGCTCACTTTGTCCCAGTAAAAAGCAAAAGGGATGCATCATGGCTGGCGTCTGTTTATCTTCGAGAAATAGTAAGATTGCATGGGGTTCCTTCTAGCATAGTCAGCGATCGTGACCCAATCTTCACTAGCCAATTCTGGAATAGCTTGCAGGAAGCGATGGGTACACAGTTGAATCTAAGTACATCCTATCACCCCCAGACGGATGGCCAAACCGAAAGGGTGAATAGAGTGCTAGAAGACCTTCTGAGGCTTTGTGTTCTTGATTTTGGTGGTACTTGGGAAGACCACCTTCCTCTTGTGGAGTTTGCTTACAACAATAGCAATCAAGCTAGCATAGGGATGGCACCATTTGAAGCTCTATATGGGAGACCGTGTAGGTCACCATCTTGTTGGTGGGAGACAACAGATAAGCTTGTACTTGGGCCCGATATGATACGAGACACATCTGAGAAAGTTGAATTGGTGAGAAGACGGATGAAAGCGGCCCAAGATAGACAGAAATCCTATGCTGATAAGCGGAGGACAGACTTGGAGTTCGAAGTTGGAGACATGGTTTTCGTGAAGGTTTCTCCTTTGCGTAATGTGGTTTGCTTCGGAGCAATTGGGAAGCTGGCACCCAGATTCGTCGGACCCTTCCCTATCATAGAGAGAATTGGGAAGATGGCTTATAAAGTGCAATTGCCCGAGAAGCTGTCCGGAGTGCATAATGTCTTTCATGTCTCGCATCTCCGAAAGTGCCTACATGAGTCCGCTGAGGTGGTTGAACCTAGCATTCTTGAAGACGTGGAAGTAGAGAAAGAGGAAACCTTGAGGAGAGCTCCGATTCGTATCTTGGGAACGGAGATCAGAAAGATAAGGAATGAAGAGGTCAAATTGGTGAAGGTTCAGTGGAGTGAAGCCAAAGAGGATGCAACTTGGGAAACAGAGGAGAAGATGCTTGGGCTGTATCCATTCCTTTTTGAGGGTACATTCTCGATCTCTTTTCCTCTTTAGCATGTCTTTCTTTTGCTATCCATGTTTATCCTGTTTATCTTGTAACTTTGTCATGAGAACCTTAGGTAGGAATCCCTTGGACGAAACATGTATTTGAAACATGTTATGCTTGATGGTTGCAAGTGGTTGCAAGTGTTTGCAAGTGGATACTCGTGGATGCATGATACACATTAGACACTAAGATCGGCTCACACACTTTCATATTGCATATGCATGAGTGCTTATACTTATTCATGGCTGAATCTTGTTATGCTATCTCATGGATGTTGCATATGGATGAATGTTATATGCACTCATGTAGAAATTATAAAATTAGGCTAGGAATTTGCATACATATGGACGCATTTCACTAGCACACTTTGCATTAAGGAGGTGTACTGAATCAGTAACCGCCTGATTTTCGCATTAGATAAGTACATATACACGCACCTTTGCATATGATCATACAGCATTTAGAAATTGTTAAGGACAATGGTTACACGTGGATGATGTGGTGAGTAGATGGATGATGGATGGTAGGACACACACTTCCTAACTTAGAGATTTCGGGGACGAAATCCTTTAAGGAGGGGAGAATGTAATAACCCGTATTTTAAGAACATGATATAACACAAAACAAGGCAGAATTAAATAATAAATTCTGAATCAAGGGAAACGGGCTATGCCATTGCGTTCGTCTCGGAAAAATACGCGAAATAGAGTCCGAGTTTTCGAAAATCGGAGTCCGTATGACCCGATTAAGGCCCAACAAAGTTTTCAGAAAATTTCTAAATAAAAACAGATTTTTAAATTCAAATCTAAGCTTGGAAATTGGGCCAGTTGGGCCAAGGCGGGAAAATTCCCGCCACAGTACCCAAGTCGACAGCCCTGTCGACTTGGGAGTCGACTGGGTGACCAGGTCGACAGCCCTGTCGACTTGGCTGTCGACTTGGCCCAGACGCCCAGTCCTGCCTGGTGCACCATTTTGGGTTTGTGTTGAGCTTGGGGGCCAGATTCGATTTGGAGGGCTGAGATGAGAACTAGGGTTTAATCCTATGGTCTAAATCACTAGCCTAATCTATAAATAAGACCCTAACCTACCCTAAATCCTCATTAATCTATCCTACAACTAATCTATGGCAAAATCAATCCTCTCATTGCCTCCACTCTCTTCATAAATTCCTAAATCAATTTTCAAGAAATTTCCATGCATACAAGTGTATTTAGGCTTGTGTGATCCTCTTTAGCTTGCATTAAAGTTATGTTTCTCTATTGGCATCATAAAGGAGGAGTCTTGATCAAGTTTGCTTGCATTTTGGGGTTTTAATTAGTTGCACAAGGGGGTTTCTTACATTTGCTATACTCATTTGAGTCTTCATAGCATAGTAAGCCTATTTCTACTCTTGTATTTTAACTATGAAGTTAATATGTTATGTTGCAAGTTGAGTTTGGGGTTAATCATGATATGTGCTTTGATCTTATGATTTTATGCATAAGCTTACTCTATGCATGTTAGTAAAGTCATTACCTTGGCTTTATGCATAGAAAGATATGATCTTTGGTTGGAAATGTTGCATAATGCAACTTTGAAACTCTCATAACCCTTGCATTAACATGCATATAATGTTATATGCATGTTACTAGCACTTATCTCATGCTATCTATTGCCATGTTCCACCTATTTTCCAAGTTTGATGTTATGCATGCATATGAACCTTATGCAAGTTGAAACCATGTTATGCATGCATATGAACCTTATGCAAGTTGAAACCATGTTATGCATGCATATGAACACTATGCACGTTAAAATGATGTTATGCATGCTTATGAATATTTCGCAAGTTGGTAACATGATATGCAAGTTTATGATCACATCTTTGTCTCATGCCACCATGTTTAACTTGTGGCTCCAACCCCTCTATGTCATGATTATGCCAAGTTCCCTCTTTCAATCCTTTATGCGCTATTGCGATACGTAAGCGACGGGATTGTGTTTGGGGTTGGGTAAACTTAAAAGACATAAAAACATAAGCTTGGGAATTTACCTATTAAGTTAGGTCTACCCATTGGGAATTTACCTATTAAGTTAGGTCTACCCAATTGCTTGAAAACTTGTAATGTGATGGACATGACACTTAGAAAACATGAGAATGGCCAACTCGAGGTTGGGTTGAGCTTGTAGCATAAACCTACCCGCAACCGACCGGCTTAACTAGTGGCTACAAGCAATAGGACCCAATGTGAGTAGTTGGTCATGTCGCACGTGAGACCCGAGGTTAGACTAAGTTGTGGTGTAAACCTACCCGGACCCGCCCGGCCTAACTAGTAACCACAACAAGGTCTAATGTGAGAGGTTGGGTGCATTAAATTAATTAATGCCACATGGTAGGGTTAAGTCATGGACCGCTTGAATACTTAACCAATTAAACACGATGGGTTGGTAGGGTTAAGTCATGAACCTTGGGTACACTTAACCAACTTGGTACTTAGATGAGTTGGGTTAACCATGTTTAACCCATAAAGGAAACCCTAGTTACGTGGTCCTTTCCACCAGTGACCCTCTTGGATGTATCATGATACCCTAGGGACTAGGCTAGGGTGGGGCACGATTACTGGGATGACATGTAAGCGACCAAAACGACGGCTGTGTAGGTGCGCCGTTGTAGGTTCAGGCAGGCCATGGTCGTCCACATTGTCCGGAGTTGAAAAAGCAGGCACGGGCACCAGTAGGTTTAACCTGTTCGTGCTTGGTTTGTGTCAGTGGTTGACACCCTAGGACTTGATACACCCTAGGGTGGACCTAGCACAGTTTAGCTACACTTCGTAGTTGGGCCGTAAGACACAGACAACTGACGAGTTAGGCTTTAGGGAGCCGATCGACTAGACCGTGCTAGTTGGACCTTGATTTAGGTCATTCATGATGTTGGGCCAAACTTGGGAATGGGGATCACTTCTTGTTTACACTTGACACGACTTGTTATACTAGTACACTTGGTGCAAACCTCAATCTTGTTTATGCGGTACCACACTTGATCTATCTTGTTGACTTTTTTTACCATGCCAGTTATCATCCTATGACTCATCCTGGTTTACATATACTGTTAACTTTATTAGTTGTATTACAATTGTAGGTAGGACTTACCAGTCTTTTGACTGACCCATTTTCTTTCGTTCCCCCCCCCCCAGGATTACAGGGCGGGAATACCAGCACATAGCTTGGATCTTAGCTGCTTTTCTTGGATAGCTCATGTATGCTTCGGACTTGAGCTTGCTATGGTTTTCTACTTGGGGATAGCTACTTTATGTTTTCCTTCCAGTTTTCCAGTTTTATGTTTCTAGACTTTGTTTATGGAAAATAATGATCAAGTACTGTGCTGTAACTTAACTTATGGTTTTGATATGCTAGTTTTTATCCGCTGCTATATTTACTCTGTTTTTACTTATACGTTCTGTCTTGTGATATCTGCATGCATGTTTACCTTAATTAAACGCCCCTCCAAAGTCAGTGCCCTTGCAAGAGTCGCACTGGCGGAGGTGGGGTGTTACACATCATCTTTTATATTTGTCGATCTACCCCTAATATGCTTAAACTACCCATACTATGCTCAAACTACCCCTACTTCTCTTAATACTTCAAAACATTCCTTTTTTTAATCCTACCTCTAATTCTATATGTTACACTTACTTCCAACAATTACACCTATTTTTTAACTTCTGTGAAGGGTTAGTTTTTGCATCACACAATATAAACGATTCATCATCTTTCATATTTGACGATCTACCCCTACTATGCATAAACTACCCCTACTTCTCTTAATACTTCAAAATATCCCTTCTTTTATTCATATCCCTAATTCTCTAAATAGCCCTTAGTTCCAACATTTACCCTTATTTTTTAACAACTTTGAAGGGTTGATTTTTGCAGCATCCAATCCAAATGAATCATCATCTTTCATATTTGTAGATCTACCCCTACTATGCTTAAACTACCCCTACTTCTCCTAATACTTCAAAACCGCCCTTATTTTTAATCCTACCCCTAATTCTCTAAATAGCCCTTCTTTCCAACAATTACCCCAACTTTTTAACTGTTGTGAAGGATTGGTTTTTGCAACATCCAATCCAAACAATTCATCATATTCCATATTTGTTTATGTACCCCTATTAGGCGTAAACTACACCTACTTCTCTTAATACTTCAAAACAATGCTTCTTTTTTAATCCTATTCCTAATTCTCTAAATAGCCCTTACTTCCAACAATTAGCCCTATTTTTTAACTTCTGTGAAGGGTTGGTTGGATTTTGTAACACCCAATATAAATGATTCATCACCTTTCATATTTGTCCATCTACCCCTGTTATGCTTAAACTACCCATACCTATCTTAATACTTAAAAACAGTCTTCTTTTAAATCCTACACCTAATTCTCTAGATATGCCTTACTTCCAACAATTACCCCTATTTTTGAATTTCAGTGAATTGTTGGTTTTTGTCGCACCCAATCCAAATGATTCATCATCTTTCATATTTGACGATCGACCCCTACTATGATTAAACTACCCCCTACTTCTCTTAATACTTCAAAACAGTTCTTGTTTTTTATCCTACCTATAATTCTCTAAATAGCCCTTACTTCCAACAATTACCCCTATTATTTAACTTCTATGAAGGGTTGGTTTTTGCATCACCCAATCTAAACGATTCATCATCTTTCATATTTGTCGATCAACCCCTACTACGCTCAAACTATCCCCACTTCTCTTAATACTTCAAAATAGCCCTTCTTTTTATCCCTATTTCTAATTCTCTAAATAACCCTTAGTTCAAACAATTAACCTTATTTTTAACAACTGTGAAGGGTTGGTTTTTGTAGCACCCAATCCATATTATTCATCATCTTTCAAATTTGTCGATCTACCACAACTATGCTTAAACTACCCATAATTATCTTAATACTTGAAAACAGTCCTTCTTTTAAATCCAACCCCTAATTCTCTAAATAGGCCTTAGTTCCGACAATTACCCCTATTTGTCAACTTCTGTGAATGTTTGGTTTATGCAGCACCCAATCCAAATGATTCTTCATCTTTCATATTTGGCGATTTACCCCTACTATGCTTAAACTACCCCTACTTCTCCTAATACTTCAAAAATTTCTTCTTTTCATCGTGCCTATAAGTCTCTAAATAGCCCTTACAATCAACAATTACCCCTATTGTTTAACTTCTGTGAAGGGTTGGTTTTTGCATCACCCAATCTAAACGATTCATCATCTTTCATATTTGCCGATCTAACCCTACTATACTTAAACTACCCCTAATTATCTTAAAACTTCAAAATGTCCATTCTTTTTATTCCTATCCCTAATTCTCTAAATATCCCTTAGTCCCAACAATTACCCTTATTTTTAAACAACTGTGAAGGGTTGTTTTTTGCAGTACGCAATCCAAATGATTCATCACTTTCATATTTGCTGATATACTCCTACAATGCTTAAAGTACCCCTACTTCTCTTATTACTTCAAAACAATCCTTCTTTTTAATCCAACCCTAATTCTTTAAATAGCCCTTCCTTCCTACAATTACCTCTATTTTTTTACTATTGTGAAGGACTGGTTTTTGCAGCACCCAATCCAAACAATTCATCATCTTTCATATTCGTCGAACTACCCCTACTATGCTTAAACCACCCCTACTTCTCTTTATACTTCAAAACAACCCATCTTTTTGATCCTACCACTAATTCTCTAAATAGCCCTTACGTCCAAGAATTACCCCCATTTTTTAATTTCTGTAAAGGGTTGGTTTTTGCAGCATCCAATCCAAACGATTCATCATCTTTCATTTTTGTCGGTCTACCACTACTACGCTTAAACTAGCCCTACTTTTCTTAATACTTCAAAACAACCAATTTTTAATCCTATCCCTAATTCTGTAAATTGCCCTTACTTCCAACAAATACCCTACTTTTTTAACTTCTGTGAAGGGTTGGATTTTGTAGCACCCAATCTAAGTGGTTCATCATCTTTCATATTTGTCGATCTACCCATACTATGCCTAAACTACCCATAGTTATCTTAATACTTCAAAACAATCCTTCTTTTAAACCCTACCCCTAATTCTCTAAAAAGGCCTTACTTCCAACAATTACCCATATTTTTTAACTTCTGTTAATGATTTGTTTTTGCAGCACCAATCCAAAAGATTCATCATCTTTCATATTTGTCGATCTACCTCTAATATGCTTAAACTACCCCTTCTATGCTTAAACTACCCATACTTTTCTGAGTACTTCAAAATAGTGCCTTTTTTTAATCCTACCTCTAATTCCATTAGTAGCACTTACTTCCAACAATTACTCCTATTTTTTAACTTCCGTGAGGGGTTGGTTTTTGCATCACACAATATAAACGATTAATCATCTTTCATATTTGTCGATCTATCCCTACTATGCATAAACTACCCCGACTTCTCTTAATACTTCAAAATAGCCATCTTTAATTAGTATCCCTAATTCTCTAAATTGCCCTTAGTTCCAATGATCACCCTTATTTTTAGCAACCGTGATGGGTTGGTTTTTGCAGCACCCAATCCAATTGAATCATCATCCTTCATATTTGTATATCTACCCCTACTATGCTTAAACTACCACTACTTTTCCTAATACTTCAAAACAACCCTTCTTTTTAATCCAACCCTAATTTTCTAAATAGCCCTTCCTTCCTATAATTACCTTTATTTTTTTTCTGTGGTGAAGGATTGGTTTTTGCTGCACCCATCCAAATCATCTTTCATATTCCTCGATCAACCCCAACTATGCTTAAACTACCCCTACTTCTCTTTATACTTAAAAACAACCCTTCTTCTTAATTCTACCTCTAATTCTATAAGTAGCACTTACTTCCAATAGTTGCCCCTATTTTTTAACTTCTGTGAAGGGTTGGTTTTTGTATCACACAATGTAAATGATTCATCATCTTTCATATTTGTTGATTTCCCTCTACTATGCTTAAACTACCCCTACTTCTCTTAACACTTCAAAATAGCCCTTCTTTTTATTCCTATCCCTAATTCTCTAAATAGACCTTAGTTCCAACAATTACCCTTATTTTTTAACAACTGTGAAGGGTTGTTTTTTGCTGCACCTAATCTAAATGATTCATCACCTTTCATATTTGCCGATCTACTCCTACTATGCTTAAAATAGCCCTACTTCTCTTAGTACTTCAAAACAACCCTTCTTTTTAATCCGACCCTAATTATCTAAATAGACCTTCCTTCCTCAAAATTACCTCTATTTTTATGATTGTGAAGGATTGGTTTTTGCAGCACCCAATCCAAAAAATTCATCATCATTCATATTCGTCGATCTACACCGACTATGCTTTAACTACACCTACTTCTCTTTATATTTTAAAACAACCTTTCTTTTTTATCCTACCACTAATTCTCTAAATAGCCCTTACTTCCAACAATTACCCCTATTTTTTAATTTCTGTAAAGGGTTGGTTTTTGCAGCACCCAATCCAAACGATTCATCATCCTTTATATTTGTCGATTTACCCCAACTGTGCTTGAACTACCCCTATTTCTATTAATAATTCAAAACAACCCTTCTTTTTTACCTAATTCTGTAAATAGCCCTTAATTCCAACAATTACCCCTATTTTTTAACTTCTGTGAAGGGTTGGTTTTTGTAGCACTCAATCTAAGTGATTCATTATCTTTCATATTTGTCGATCTACCCCTACTATGCTTAACCTACCCATACTTTTCTTAATACTTCAAAACGTTCCTTCTTTTAAATCCTACCCCTAAATTTTCTAAATATTCCTTACTTCCAGCAAGTACCCCTATTTTTTAACTTCTGTGAAGGGTTCGTATTTGGAGCACCCAATCCAAATGATTCATCATCTTTCATATTTGTCGATCTACCCCTACTATGCTTAAACTACCCCTACTATTCTTAAACTACCTCTACTTCTCTTAATACTTCAAAAAAGTCCTTTTTTTAATCCTACCTCTAATTCTATATGTAGCACTTACTTCCAACAATTACCCCTACTTTTTAACTTCTGTAAAGGGTTGGTTTTTGCATCACACAATATAAACGATTCATCATCTTGATATTTGTCGATCTACCCCTATTATGCATAAACTACCCATACTTCTATTTATACTTCAAAACAGCCCTTCTTTTATTCATATCTCTAATTCTCTAAATAGCCCTTAGTTCCAACAATTACCCTTATTTTTTAACTACTTTGAAGGGTTGCTTTTTGCAGTACCCAATCCAAATGAATCATCATCTTTCATATTTGTAGATCTAACCCTACTATGCTTAAACTACCCCTACTTCTCCTAATACATCTTAACCGCCCTTATTTTTAATCCTACCCCTAATTCTCTAATAGCCATTCATTCCAACAATTACCCCAACTTTTAAATGTTGTGAAGGATTGGTTTTTGCAACATCCAATCCAAACGATTGATCATCTTTCATATTTGTCGATGTACCCCTACTATGCGTAAACTACACCTACTTCTCTTAATACTTCAAAACAATGCTTCTTTTTTAATCCTATCCCTAATGCTCTAAATAGCCCTTACTTCCAAAAATTACCCCTATTTTTTAACTTCTGTGAAGGGTTGGTTTTTGTAGCACCCAACCAAAAAGATTCATCATCTTTCATAATTGTCGATCTACCCGTACTATGCTTAAACTACCCATACCTAACTTAATACTTAAAAACAGTCCTTCTTTTAAATCCTACACCTATTTCTCCAAATATTCCTTACTTCCATCAATTACGCTTATTTTTGAACTTCATTGAATAGTTGGTTTTTGCCGCACCCAATCTAAATGATTCATCCTCTTTCATATTTGTTGATCTACCCCTACTACGATTAAACTACCCCTACTTCTCATGATATTTCAAAACAGTCCTTATTTTTAGTCCTACCTATAATTCTCTAAATAGCCTTTACTTCCAACAATTACCCCTATTTTTTAACTCATGTGAAGGGTTGGTTTTTGCATCACCCAATCTAAACGATTAATCATCTTTCATATTTGTCGATCAACCCCTACTATGCTCAAACTATCCCCACTTCTCTTAATACTTCAAAATAGCCCTTCTTTTTATTCCTATTTATAATTCACTAAATAACCCTTAGTTCAAACAATTACCACTATTTTTTAACTTCTGTGAAGGGTCGGTTTGTGCAGCACCCAATCCAAATGATTAATCATCTTTCATATTTGTCGATCTACCCCAACTATGCTTAAACTACCTCTACTTCTCTTAATACTTCAAAGCAGTCCTTCTTTTTAATCCTACCTGTAATTCTATAAATAGCGCTTACTTCCAACAATTACCCCTATTTTTCAACTTCTGTGAGGGTTGGTTTTTGCATCACCCAATCTAAAGGATTCATCATCTTTCGTATTTGTCGATCTACCCCTACTATGCTTAAACACCCAAACTTCCCTTAATACTTCAAAATAGCCCTTCTTTTAAATCCTATCCCTAATTATTTTAATTGCCCTTAGTTCCAAAAATTACCCTTAATTTTAACAATCGTGAAGGGTTGGTTTTTGCATCACCCAATCCAAATGATTCAACATCTTTCATATTTGTCGATCTACCCCGACTATGCTTAAACTACCCCTACTTTTCTTAATACATCAAAACAATCCTTCTTTTAAATCCTCCCCCTATTTCTCTAAATAGCCCTTACTTGTAACAACTACCCCTATTTTTTAATTTCAGTGAAGGGTTGGTTTTTGTAGCACCCAATCCAAATGATTAATCGTATTTCATATTTGTCGATCTAACCCTACTATGCTCAAACTACCCTAGCTTATCTTAATACTTCAAAACAGTCCTTCTTTTAAATCCTACCCCTAGTTCTCTAAATAGCCCTTACTTCCAACAATTACCTTTATTTTTTAACTAGTGTGAAGGGTTGGTTTTTGCAGCACCCAATCCAAATGATTCATCATCTTTTATATTTGTCGATCTACCCCTGCTGTGCTTAAACTACACCAACTTCTCTTAATACTTCAAATCGATCCTTATTTTTAATAATACTCCTAATTCTCTAAATAGCCATTCCTTCCAACAATTATGCCTATTTCTTCACTATTGTGAAGGATTGGTTTTTGCAGCACCTAATTCAAACAATTCATCATCTTTCGTATTCATCGATCTACCCCTACTATGCTTAAGCTACCCCTACTTCCCTTTATACTTCAAAAAAACCCCTTCATTTTGAACCTACCACTAATCCCCTAAATAGCCCTTACTTCCAAAAATTACCCCTATTTTTTAATTTCTGTGAAGGGTTGGTTTTTGGAGCACCCAGTCTAAATGATTCATCGTCTTTCATATTTGTCGATCTACCCCTACCATGCTTAAACTAACACTACTTCTCCTAATACTTCAAAACATCCCTTATTTTTAATCCTACCCCTAATTCTTTAAATAGCCCTTCTTTCTGGCAATTACCCCTACTTTTTAACTACTGTGAAGGATTGGTTTTTGCAGCAACCAATCCAAACGATTCATCATCTTTCATATTTGTCGATCTAACCGTACTATGCTTAAACTATCCCTACTTCTCTTAATACTTCAAAATAGCCCTTCTTTTTAATCCAACCCTAATTCTCTAAATAGCCCTTCCTTCCTACAATTACCTCTTTTTTTTCTATTGTGAAGGATTGGTTCTTACAGCAACCTATCCAAACAAATCATCATCTTTCATATTCGTCAATCTACCCCGACTATGCTTAAACTACCACTACTTCTCTTTATACTTCAAAACAACGCTTATTTTGGATCCTACCACTAATTCTCTGAATAGCCCTTACTTCGAACAAATACTCCTATTTTTTAAATTCTGTGAAGGGTTGGTTTTTGGAGAAAAAAATCCAAATGATTCCTCATCTTTCATATTTGTCGATCTACTCCTACTATGCTTAAACTACCACTACTTCTCTTAATACTTCAAAACAACCCTTATTTTTAATCCTACCACTAATTCTCTATATACCCCTTCATTCCAACAATTACCTCTACTTTTTAACTACTGTGAAAGATCGGTTTTTGCAACACCCAATCCAAACGATTAATCATCTTTCATATTTGTCGATCTACCCCTACTATGCTTAAACTACCCCTACTTCTCTTAATACTTCAAAACAACGCTTCTTTTTAATCCTATACCTAGTTCCCTAAATAGCCCTTACTTCCAACAATTACCCCTATTTTTTACTTCTGTGAAGGGTTGGTTTTGTAGAACCCAATCCAAATGATTCATCATTTTTCATATTTGCCGATCTATCCCTACTATGCTTAAACTACCCCAACTTCCCTTAATACTTCAAAACAACCCTTCTTTTTAATCCTAAACCTAATTCTCTAAATAGGCATTACTTTCAACAATTACCCCTATTTTTTAAATTCTGTGAAGTGTTGATTTTTGCAGCACCCAATCCAAATGATTCATCATCTTTCATATTTGTCGATCTACCCCTACTATGCTTAAACTATCCCGACTTCTCTTAATACATCAAAACAATCCTTCTTTTTAATCCTAATTCTAATTCTCTAAATAGCCCTTTCTTCCAATAATTACCCCTATTTTTTTACTTCTGTGAATTATTGGATTTTGCATCACCCAATCTAAACGATTCATCATCTTTCATATTTGTCGATCTACACCTATTATGCTTAAACTACCTCTACCTCTCTTAATACTTCAAATTAGTCGTTCTTTTTAATCCTACCTGTAATTCTCTAAATAGCCCTTACTTCCAACAATTTCCCCTATTTTTCAACTTCTGTAAGGGGTTGGTTTTTGCATCACCCAATCTAAACGATTCATCATCTTTCGTATCTGTCGATCTACCCCTACTATGCTTAAACTACCCCTACTTCTCTTTATACTTCAAAATAGACCTTCTTTTTAATCCTATCCCTAATTCTCTAAATAGTCCTTAGTTCCAACAATTACACTTATTTTTTAACTTCTGTGAAGGGTTGAATTCTGCAGCACCCAATCCAAATGATTCATCATCTTTAATATTTATCGATCTACCCCTACTATGCTTAAACTACCCCTACTTCACTTAATACTTCAAAACATTCCTTCTTTTTAATCCTACCTGTAATTCTCTAAATAGACCTTACTTCCAATAATTATCCCTATTTTTTAACTTCCATGAGGGGTTGGTTTTTGCATCCCCCAATCTAAACGATTCATCATCTTTCGTATTTGTCAATCTACCCCTACTATGCTTAAACTTCCCCAACTTCCCTTAATACTTCAAAGCAGCGCTTCTTTTAATTCCTATCCCAAATTCTCTAAATAGCCCTTAGTTCCAAAAATTACCCTAATTTTTTAACAACTGTGAAGGGTTGGTTTTTGCAGCAACCAATCCAAATGATTCACCATCTTTCATATTTGTCGATCTACCCCTACTATGCTTAAACTACCGTAACTTATCTCAATACTTCAAAATAATTCTTCTTTTAAATCCTACCCCTATTCTGAAAATAGCCCTTACTTCCAATAATTATCTTTATTTTTTAACTAGTGTGAAGGGTTGGTTTTTGCAGCACCCAATCCAAATGATTCATCAACTTTTATATTTGTCGATCTACCCCTACTATGCTTAAACCACCCCATCTTTTTAATCCTACCCCTAATTCTCTAGATAGCCCTTCCAACAATTTTGTCTATTTCTTTACTATTGTGAAGGATTGGTTTTTGCAGCACCTAATCCAAACAATTTATCATCTTTCGTATTCAACGATCTACCCGTACTATGCTTAAACTACCCCTACTTCTCTTTATACTTCAAAACAACCCTTTATTTTGAACCTACCACTAATCCCCAAAATAGCCCTTACTTTCAAAAATAACCCCTATTTTTTAATTTTTGTGAAGGGTTGGTTTGTGCAGCACCCAATCCAAATGATTCGTCGCATTTCATATTTGTCGATCTAACCCTACTATGCTCAAGCTACTCTTGCTTATCTTAATACTTCAAAACAATCCTTCTTTTAAATCCTGTCCCTAATTCTCTAAATAGCCCTTACTTCCGACAATTACCCTTAGTTTTTAACTACTGTGAAGGGTTGGTTTTTACAGCACTCAATCCACATGATTCATCATCTTTCATATTTGTCGATCTACTCTACTATGCTTAAACTTCCTCAACTTCTCTTAATACTTCAAAACAACACTTCTTTTTAATCCTAACCCTAATTCTCTAAATAGCCCTTCCTTCCAACAATCACCCCTATTTTTTTACTATTGTGAAGGATTGGTTTTCGTAGCACCAAATCCAAACAAATCATCCTCTTTTGTATTCGTCGATCTACCCCTCCCATGCTTAAACTACCCCTACTTCTCTTCATACTTCAAAACAACCCTACTTTTTGATCCTACCACTAATTCTCTAAATAGCCCTTACCGCCAACATCTACCACTATTTTTTAATTTCTGTGCAGGGTTGGTTTTTGGAGCACCCAATCCAAATGAATCATCATCTTTTATATTTGTCGATCTACCCCTACTTATCCTAACACTTCAAAACAACCCTTATTTTAATCCTGCCCATAATTCTCTAAATAGCCATTCTTTCAAACAATTACCCCTACTTTTTAACAACTGTGAAGGATTGGTTTTTGCAGCACCCAATCCAAACGATTCGTCATCTTTCATACTTGTCGATCTACCCTTACTATGCTTAAACTACTCCTGCTTCTCTAAATACTTCAAAACAACGCTTCTTTTTAGTCCTATCCAGAATTCTCTAAATAGCCTTTACTTCCAACAATTACCCCTATTTTTTAACTTCTACGAAGGGTTGGTTTTTACAGCACCAAATTCAAATGAATCAATATCTTTCATATTTGTCGATCTACCCCTACGATGCTTAAATCACCCACACTTGTCTTAATACTTTAAAATAGTCCTTCTTTTAACCCTACCCCTAATTCTCAAAATAGGCCATACTTCCAACAATTATCCCTATTTTTTAACTTCTGTTAAGGGTGGATTTTGCAGCACCCAATCCAAACGAATCATCATCTTTCATACTTGTCGATCTACCCCTACTATGCTTAAACTACCCCTACTTCTCTTAATATTTAAAAATAGTGCTTCTTTTTAATCCTACCTCTAATTCTCTTAATAGCCTTTATTTTCAACAATTACCCCTATTTTTTAACTTTTGTGAAGGGTTGGTTTTTGCAGCACTCAATCTAAATGATTCATCATCATTCACATTTGTTGGTCTACCCCTACTATGCTTAAACTACCCCTACTTATCTTAATACTTCAAAATAGCCCTTCTTTTTAATTCTATCCCTAATTCTCTAAATAGCCCTTACTTCCAACATTTACCGCTATTTTTTAACTTCTGTGAAGGGTTTGTTTTTGCAGCACCCAATCCAAATGATTCATCATCTTTCATATTTGTCGATCTGCCACTATGATGCTTAAACTACCCACACTTATCTTAATACTTCAAAATAGTCCTCCTTTTAAATCCTACCCCTAATTCTCTAAATAGGCCATACATCCAACAATTATCCCTATTTTTTAACTTTTGTGAAGGGTTGGTTTTTGCAGCATCAAATCCAAATGATTCATCATCTTTCATGTTTGTCGACCTACCCCTACTCTGCTAAAACTACCCATACTTATCTTAATACTTCTGAAAAGTCCTTCTTTTAAGTCCTACCCCTAATTCTCTTAACAGGCCTTACTTCCAACGATTACCCCTATTTTTTAACTTCTGTGAAGGGCTGGCGTTTGCAGCTCCCAATCCAAATGATTCATCATCTTTCATAATTGTCGATCTACCCCTACTATGCTTAAACTACCCCTACTTCACTTAATACTTCAAAATAGTCCTTCTTTTTAATCCTATCTGTAATTCTCTAAATATACCTTACTTCCAATAATTACCCCTATATTTTAACTACTGTGTGGGGTTGGTTTTTGCATCACCTAATCTAAACGATTCATCATCTTTCGTATTTGTCAATCTACCCCTACTATGCTTAAACTACCCCAACTTCCCTTAATACTTCAAAACAGCGCTTCTTTTAAATCCTTTCCCTAATTCTCTAAATAGCCATTAGTTCCAAAAATTACCCTAATTTTTTAACAACTGTGAAGGGTTGGTTTTTGCAGCACCCAATCCAAATGATTCACCATCTTTCATATTTGTCGATCTACCCCGACAATGCTTAAACTACCCCTACTTATCTCAATACTTCAAAGAAATCCTTCTTTTAAATCCTACCCCTAATTCTTAAAATAGCCCTTACTTCCAACAATTATCTTTATTTTTTAACTAGTGTGAAGGGTTGGTTTTTGCAGCACCCAATCCAAATGATTCATCAACTTTTATATTTGTCGATTTACCCCTACTAAGCTTAAACCACCCCGTCTTTTAATTTCTACCCCTAATTCTCTAGATAGCCCTTCCTTCCAACAATTATGTCTATTTCTTTACTATTGTGAAGGATTGGTTTTTGCAGCACCCAATCCAAACAAATCATCATCTTTCATATTCGTCAATCTACCCCTACTATGCTTAAACTACCACTACTTCTCTTTATACTTCAAAACAAAGCTTATTTTTGATCCTACCACTAATTCTCTAAATAGCCCTTACTACGAACAACTACCCCTATTTTTTAATTTCTGTGAAGGGTTGGTTTTTGAAGCAAAAAATCCATATGATTCCTCATCTTTCATATTTGTCGATCTACTCCTACTATGCTTAAACTACCACTACTTCTCTTAATACTTCAAAACAACCCTTATTTTTAATCCTACCCGTAATTCTCTAAATACCCCTTCATTCCAACAATTACCTTTACTTTTTAACTACTGTGAAGGATCGGTTTTTGCAGTACCCAATCCAAACGATTCATCATCTTTCATATTTGTCGATCTACCCATGCTATGCTTAAACTACCCCTACTTCTCTTAATACTTCAAAACAACGCTTCTTTTAAATCCTATCCCTAATTCACTAAATAGCCCTTACTTCCAACAATTGCCCCTATTTTTTTATTTCTGTGAAGGGCTGTTTTTTGTAGCACCCAATCCAAATGATTCATCATTTTTCATATTTTCCGATCTACCCCTACTATGCTTAAACTACCGCAACTTCCTTTAGTACTTCAAAACAACCCTTCTTTTTAATCCTAAACCTAATTCTCTAAATATGCCTTACTTTCAACAATTAACCCTATTTTTTAACTTCTGTGAAGGGTTGATTTTTGCAGCACCCAATCTAAATGATTCATCATCTTCCTTCTTTTTAATCTTAATTCTAATTCTCTAAATAGCACTTACTTCCAACAATTACCCCTATTTTTTAATTTCTGTGAAGGGTTGGATTTTGCATCACCCAATCTAAACGATTCATCATCTTTCATATTTGTCGACCTACCCCTACTATGCTTAAACTACCTCTACTTCTCTTAATACTTCAAAGCAATCCTTCTTTTTAATCCTACCAGTAATTCTCTATATAGCCCTTACTTCCAACAATTACCCCTATTTTTCATCTTCTGTAAGGGGTTGGCTTTTGCATCACCCAATCTAAACGATTCATCACCTTTCGTATTTGTCGATCTACCCCTACTATGCTTAAACACCCAAACTTCCCTTAATACTTCGAACCAGCCCTTCTTTTAAATCTTATCCCTAATTCTCTAAATTGCCCTTGGTTCCAAAAATTACCCTTATTTTTTAATAACTATGAAGGGTTGGTTTTTGCATCACCCAATCCAAATGATTCAACATCTTTCATATTTGTCGATCTACCCCTACTATGCTTAAACTACCCCTACATTTCTTATTACTTCAGAACAATCCTTCTTTTAAATCCTCCCCCTAACTCTAAATAGCCCTTACTTCTAACAACTACCCCTATTTTTAATTTCTGTGAAGGGTTGGTTTTTGCAGCACCCAATCCAAATGATTCATCGTATTTCATATTTGTCGATCTAACCCTACTATGCTCAAACTACCCTTGCTTATCTTAATACTTCAAAACAATCCTTCTTTTAAATTCTACCCCTAATTCTCTAAATAGCCATCACTTCCAACAATTACCTTTATTTTTTACCTAGTGTGAAGGGTTGGTTTTTGCAACAACCAATCCAAATGATTCATCATCTTTTATATTTGTCAATCTACCTCTGCTAGGCTTAAACCACACCAACTTCTCTTAATACTTCAAAACGACCCTTCTTCTTAATCCTACTCCTAATTTTCTAAAGAGCCCTTCCTTTCAACAATTATGCCTATTTCTTTACTATTGTGAAGGATTGGTTTTTGCAACATTTAATCTAAACAATTCATCATCTTTTGTATTCATCGATCTACCCCTACTATCCTTAAACTACCCCTAGTTCCCTTTATAGTTCAAAAAAACCCTTCATTTTGAACCTACCACTAATCGCCTAAATAGCCCTTACTTCCAACAATAACCCCTATTTTTTAATTCTGTGAAGGGTTGGTTTTTGGAGCACCCAATCCAAATGATTCATCATCTTTCATATTTGTCGATTTACCCCTACAATGCTTAAACTACCCCGACTTCTCTTAATAGTTCAAAACAGTCCTTCTTTTTAATCCTATTTCTAATCCTCTAAATAGCCTTTTCTTCCAATAATTACCCCTATTTTTTCACCTCTGCGAAGGGTTGGTTTTGAATCACCCAATCTAAACGATTCATCATCTTTCATATTTTTCGATCTACCCCTACTATGCTGATACTACCACTACTTCCTTTAATACTTCAAAATAGTCCTTGTTTTTAATCCTACCTCTAACTCTCTAAATAGCCATTATTTCCAACAATTACCCCTATTTTTTAATTTATGTGAAGGGTTGGTTTTTGCATGACCCAATCTAAACGATTCATCATCTTTCATATTTGTCGGTCTACCCCTACTATGCTTAAACTACCCCTACTTCTCTTAGTAATTCAAATAGCCCTTTTTTTTAATCCTATCCATAATTCCCTAAATAGCCCTTAGTTCCAACAATTACACTTATTTTTTAACTTATGTGAAGGGTTGGTATTTGCATCACCCAATCCAAATGATTCATCATCTTTCATATTTGCCGATCTACCCCTACTATGCTTAAACTACCCCTACTTATCTTAATACTTCAAAACAGTCCTTCTTTTAAATCCTACCCTTAATTCCCTAAATAGCCATTACTTCCAACAATTACCCTTAGTTTTTAACTACTGTGAAGGGTTGGTTTTTACAGCACTCAATCCAAATGATTCATCATCTTTCGTATTTGTCGATCTACTCTACTATGCTTAAACTACCCCAAATTCCCATAATACTTCAAAACAGCACTTCTTTTTTAATCCTAACCCTAGTTCTCTAAATAGCCCTTCCTTCCAACAATCACCCCTATTTTTTTACTATTGTGAAGGATTGGATTTTGCAGCACCAAATCCAAACAAATCATCATCTTTCGTATTCTTCGATCTACCCCTCGAATGCTTAAACTACCCCTACTTCTCTTTATACTTCAAAACAACCCTACGTTTGGATCCTACCACTAATTCTATAAATAGCCCTTACCTCCAACATCTACCCCTATTTTTTTAATTTCTGTGCAGGTTTGGTTTCTGGAGTACCCAATCCAAATGAATCATCATCTTTCATATTTTTCGATCTACCCCTACTTATCCTAATACTTCAAAACAACCCTTATTTTAATCCTACCTGTATTTCTCTAAATATCCATTCTTTCAAACAATTACCCCTACTTTTTACCAACTGTGAAGGATTGGTTTTTGCAGCACCCAATCCAAACGATTCGTCATCTTTCATACTTGTCGATTTACCCTTACTATGCTTAAACTACTCCTGCTTCTCTAAATACTTCAAAACAACGCTTGTTTTTAGTCCTATCCAGAATTCTCTAAATAGCCCTTACTTCCAACAATTACCCTTATTTTTTAACTTCTGTGAAGGGTTGGTTTTTACAGCACCCAATCCAAATGATTCGTCATCTTTCATATTTGTCGATCTACCCCTACGATGCTTAAATCACCCACACTTATCTTAATACTTCAAAATAGTTCTTCTTTTAAATCCTACCCCTAATTCTCTAAATAGGCCATACTTCCAACAATTATCCCTATTTTTTAACTTCTGTTAAGGGTTGGTTTTTGCAGCACCCTATCCAAACGAATCATCATCTTTCATACTTGTCGATCTACCCCTACTATGCTTAAACTACCGCTACTTCTCTTAATATTTCAAAAGGTCCTTCTTTTTAATCCTACCTCTAATTCTCTAAATAGACGTTATTTCCAACAATTACCCTTATTTTTTAACTTTTGTGAAGGGTTGGTTTTTGCAGCACCCAATCTAAAAGATTCGTCATCTTTAATATTTGTCGGTCTACCCCTACTATGCTTAAACTACCCCTACTTCTCTTTATACTTCAAAATAGCCCTACTTTTTAATCCTATCCCTAAATCTCTAAATAGCCTTTACTTCCAACAATTACCCCTTTTTTAACTTTTGTGAAGGGTTTGTTTTTGCAGCACCCAATCCAAATGATTCATCATCTTTTATATTTGTCGATCTGCCCCTATGATGCTTAAACTACCCACACTTATCTTAATACTTCAAAATAGTCCTTCTTTTAAATCCTACACCTAATTCTCTAAATAGGCCATACGTCCAACAATTATCCCTATTTTTTAACTTCTGTGAAGGGTTGGTTTTTGCAGCACCCAATCCAAATGATTCATCATCTTTCATGTTTGTCGATCTACCCCTACTCTGCTAAAACTA
Organism: Allium sativum; assembly: GCA_030737875.1. Classification (NCBI taxonomy): domain Eukaryota; kingdom Viridiplantae; phylum Streptophyta; class Magnoliopsida; order Asparagales; family Amaryllidaceae; genus Allium; species Allium sativum. The sequence goes on from CM060924.1 coordinate 268,433,268, forward strand.
CCCATACTTATCTTAATACTTCTAAAAAGTCCTTCTTTTAAGTCCTACCCTTATTTATTTGAATAGGCCTTACTTCCAACAATTACCCCTATTTTTTAACTTCTGTGAAGGGTTGGTGTTTGCAGCTCCCAATCCCAATGATTCACCATCTTTCATATTTGTCGATCTACCCCTACTATGCTTAAACTACCCCTACTTCAGTTAATACTTCAAAAGAGTCCTTCTTTTTAACCCTACCTATAATTCTGTAAAAAGACCTTACTTCCAATAATTAGCCCTATTTTTTAACTTCTGTGCGGGGTTGGTTTTTGCATCATCCAATCTAAACGATTCATCATCTTTCGTATTTGTCAATCTACCCCTACTATGCTTAAACTACCCCAACTTCCCTTAATACTTCAAAACAACGCTTCTTTTAAATCCTATCCCAAATTCTATAAATAGTCCTTAGTTCCAAAAATTACCCTAATTTTTTAATAACTGTGAAGGGTTGGTTTTTGCATCACCCAAACCAAATGATTTACCATCTTTCATATTTGTGGATCTACCCCGACTATGCTTAAACTACCCCTACTTATCCAAATACGTCAAAGCAATCCTTCTTTTAAATCCCACCCCTAATTATGAAAATATCCCTTACTTCCAACAATTATCTTTATTTTTTAACTAGTGTGAAGGGTTGGTTTTAGTAGCATCCAATCCTAATGATTCATTAACTTTTATATCTGTCGATCCACCCCTACTATGCTTAAACCAACCCATCTTTTTAATCCTACCCCTAATTTTCTAGATAGCCCTTCCTTCCAACAATTATGTCTATTTCTATACTATTGTGAAGGAATGGTTTTTGCAGCACCTAATCCAAACAATTTATCATCTTTCGTATTCATCGATCTACCCCTACTATGCTTAAATTATCCCTACTTCTCTTTATACTTCAAAACAACCCTTCATTTTAAACCTACCACCAATCCCCTAAATATCCCTTACTTCCAACAATTACCCCTATTTTTTAAATTCTTTGAAGGGTTGGTTTTGAAGCACCCAATCAAAATGATTCATCGTCTTTCATATTTGTCGATCAACCCCTACTATGCTTAAACTACCACTACTTCTCCTAATACTTCAAAAAACCATTATTTTTAATCCTACCCCTAATTCTTTAAATAGCCCTTCTTTCCAATAAATACACCTGCTTTTTAAATACTGTGAAGGATTTGTTTTTGCAGCAACCAATCCAAACGACTCATCATCTTTCATATTTGTCGATCTATCCTTACTATGCATAAACTACCCCTACTTCTCTTAATACTTCAAAATAGCCCTTCTTTTTAAATGAACCCTAATTATCTAAATATCCCTTCCTTCCTACAATTAACTCTATTTTTTTGCTATTGTGAAGGATTGGTTTTTGTAGCACCCAATCAAAACAATTCATCATCTTCCATATTCGTCGATCTACCCCTACTATGCTTAAACAAACACTACTTCTCTTTATACTTCAAAACAAGGCTTCTTTTTTATCCTACCACTAATTCTCTAAATAGTCCTTACTTCGAACAATTACCCCTATTTTTTTAATTTCTGTGAAGGGTTCGTTTTTGGAGCAAACAATCCAAATGATTCATCATCTTTCATATTTGTCGATCTACTCCTACTATGCTTAAACTACCACTACTTCTATTAATACTTCAAAACAACCCTTATTTTTAATCCTACCCCTAATTTTCTAAATGCCCCTTCTTTCTGACAATTACTTCTACTTTTTAACTACTGTGATGGATCGGATTTTGCAACACCCAATCCAAACGATTCATCATCTTTCATATTTGTCGATCTACCCCTACTATGCTTAAACTACCCCTACTCTTAATACTTCAAATCAACTCTTCTTTTTAATCCTATCCCTAATTCCCTAAGCAGCCCTTACTTCCAACAATTGCCCCTATTTTTTTACTTATGTGAAGGGTTGGTTTTTGTAGCACCGAATCCAAATGATTCATCATTTTTCATATTTGTCCATCTACCCCTACAATGCTTAAACTACCTCAACTACCTTTAATACTTTAAAACAACCTTTCTTTTTAATCCTAACCCTAATTCTGTAAATAGGCCTTACTTTTAACAATTACCCCTATTTTTTAACTTCTGTGAAGGGTCGGTTTTTGCAGCACCCAACCCAAATTATTCGTCATCTTTCATATTTGTCGATCTAACCCTACTATGCTTAAACTAAATCTACTTCTCTTAATACTTCAAAGCAGTCCTTCTTTTTAATCCTACCTGTAATTCTCTAAATAGCCCTTACTTCCAACAATTACCCCTATTTTTCAACTTCTGCGAGGGGTTGGTTTTTGCATCACCCAATCTAAATGATTCATCATCTTTAGTATTTGTCGATCTACCCCTACTATGCTTAAACACCCAAACTTCCCTTAATACGTCAAAACAGCCCTTCTTTTAAATCCTATCCCTAATTCTCTGAATTGCCCTTAGTTCCAAAAATTACCCTTATTTTTTAAGAACTGTGAAGGGTTGGTTTTCGCATCACCCAATCCCAATGATTCAACATCTTTCATATTTGTCGACCTACCCTTACTATGCTTAAACTACCCCTACTTTTCTTAATACTTCAAAACAATCCTTCTTTTAAATCCTCCCCCTAATTCTATAAATAGCCCTTACTTCTAACAACTAACCCTATTTTTTAATTTCTGTGAAGGGTTGGTTTTTGCAGCACCCAATCCAAATGATTCATCGTATTTCATATTTGTCGATCTAACCCTACAATGCTCAAACTACCATAACTTATCTTAATACTTCAAAACAGTCCTTCTTTTAAATCCTACCTCTAATTCTCTAAATAGCCTTACTTCCAGCAATTACCTTTATTTTTTTAACTAGTGTGAAGGGTTGGTTTTTGCAGCACCCAATCCAAATGATTCATCATCTTTTATATTTGTCGATCCACCCCTGTTATGCTTAAACCACACCTACTTCTCTTAATACTTGAAAACGACCCTTCTTTTTAATCCTACTCCTAATTCTCTAAATAGCCCTTCCTTCCAACAATTATGCCTATTTCTTTACTATTGTGAAGGATTTGTTTTTGCAGCACTCAATCCAAACAATTCATCATCTTTCGTATTCATCGATCTACCCCTACTATGCTTAAACTACCCCTACTTCCCTTTATACTTCAAAAAAACCCTTCATTTTGAACCTACCACTAATCCCCTAAATAGCCCTTACTTCCAACAATTACCCCTATTTTTTAATTTGTGCGAAGGATTGGTTTTTGGAGCACCCAATCCAAATGATTCATCGTCTTTCATATTTGTCGATCTACCCCTACCATGCTTAAACTAACACTACTTCTCCTAATACTTCAAAACAACCCTTATTTTTAATCTTACCCCTAGTTCTTTAAATAGCCCTTCTTTCCGGCAATTACCCCTACTTTTTAACTACTGTGGGGGACTGGTTTTTGCAGCAACCAATCCAAACGATTCATCATCTTTCATATTTGTCGATCTACCCGTACTATGCTTAAACTATCCCTACTTGTCTTAATACTACAAAATAGCCCTTCTTTTTAATCCAGCCCTAATTCTCTAAATAGCCTATCCTTCCTACAATTACCTCTTTTTTTGCTATTGTGAAGGATTGGTTTTTGCAGCACCCAATCCAAACAAATCATCATCTTTAATATTTGTCAATCTACCCCTACTATGCTTAAACTACCACTACTTCTCTTTATACTTCAAAACAAAGCTTATTTTTGATCCTACCACTAATTCTCTAAATAGCCCTTACTACGAACAACTACCCCTATTTTTTAATTTTTGTGAAGGGTTGGTTTTTGGAGCAAAAAATCCAAATGATTCCTCATCTTTCATATTTGTCGATCTACTCCTACTATGCTTAAACTACCACTACTTCTCTTAATACTTCAAAACAACCCTTATTTTTATTCCTACCCCTAATTCTCTAAATACCCCTTCGTTCCGACAATTAACTCTACTTTATAACTACTGTGAAGGATCGGTTTTTGCAGCACCCAATCCAAACGATTCATCATCTTTCATATTTGTCGATCTACCCCTACTATGCTTAAACTACCCCTACTTCTCTTAATACTTCAAAACAACGCTTCTTTTAAATCCTATCCCTAATTCCCTAAATAGCTCTTACTTCCAACAATTGCCCCTATTTTTTTACTTATGTGAAGGATTGGTTTTTGTAGCACCGAATCCAAATGATTCATCATTTTTCATATTTGCCGATCTACCCCTACTATGCTTAAACTACCCCAAATTCCCTTAATACTTCAAAACAACCCTTCTTTTTAATCGTAAATCTAATTCTCTAAATAGGCCTTACTTTCAACAATTACCCCTATTTTTTAAGTTCTGTGAAGGGTTGATTTTTGCAGCACCCAATCCAAATGATTCATCATCTTTCATATTGGTCGATCTACCCCTACTATGCTTAAACTATCCCGACTTCTCTTAATACATCAAAACAATCCTTCTTTTTAATCCTAGTTCTAATTCTCTAAATATCCCTTTCTTCCAAAAATTACCCCTATTATTTAACTTCTGTGAAGGGTTGGATTTTGCATCACCCAATCTAAATGATTCATCATCTTTCATATTTGTCGACCTACCCCTACTATGCTTAAACTACCTCTACTTCTCTTAATACGTCAAAGCAATCCTACTTTTTAATCCTACCTGTAATTCTCTAAATATCCCTTACTTCCAACAATTACCCCTATTTTTCAACTTCTGTAAGTGGTTGGTTTTTGCATCACTCAATCTAAACGATTCAACATCTTTCGTATTTGTCGATCTACCCCTACTATGCTTAAACACCCAAACTTCCCTTAATACTTCAAAACAACCCTTCTTTTAAATCCTATCCCTAATTCTCTAAATTGCCCTTAGTTCCAAAAATTACCCTTATTTTTTAACAACTGTGAAGGGTTGGTTTTTGCATCACCCAATCCAAATGATTCAACATCTTTCATATTTGTCGATCTACCCCTACTATGCTTAAACTACCCCTACTTTTCTTAATACTTCAAAACAAACCTTATTTTAAATCCTCCCCCTAATTCTCATAATAGCCCTAACTTATAACAACTACCCCTATTTTTTATTTCTGTGAAGGGTTGGTATTTGCAGCAATCAATCCAAATGATTCATCGTATTTCATATTTGTCGATCTAACCATCCTATGCTAAAACTACCCTTGCTTATCTTAATACTTCAAAACAACCCTTCTTTTAAATCCTACCCCTAATTCTCTAAATAACCCTCAGTCCAACAATTACCTTTATTTTTTAACTAGTGTGAAGGGTTGGTTTTTGCAGCACCCAATCCAAATGATTCATCATCTTTTATATTTGTCGATCTACCCCTTCTATGCTTAAACCACACCAACTTCTCTTTAATACTTCAAAACGACCCTTCTTTTTAATCCTACTCCTATTTCTCCAAATAGCCCTACCTTTTGACAATTATGCCTATTTCTTCACTATTGTGAAGGATTGGTTTTTGCAGCATTTAATCTAAATAATTTATCATTTTTCGTATTCATCGATCTACCCTCCCTACTTCCCTTTATACTTCAAAAAAACCCTTCAATTTGAACCTAACACTAATCCCCTAAATAGTCCTTGCTTCCAACAATAACCCCTATTTTTTATTTTCTGTAAAGGGTTGGTTTTTGGAGCACCCAATCCAAATGATTCGTCGTCTTTCATATTTGTCGATCTACTCCTACCATGCTTAAACTAACGCTACTTCTCCTAATACTTCAAAACAACCCTTATTTTTAATCCTACCCCTAATTCTTTAAATAGCCCTTCTTTCCGACAATTACCCCTACTTTTTAATTACTGTGAAGGATTGGTTTTTGCAGCAACCAGTCCAAACGATTCATCATCTTTCATATTTGTCGATCTACCGCTACTTTGCTTAAACTACCCCAACTTCTCTTAATACTTCAAAATAGATAATCTTTTTAATCCAAACCAAATTCTCTAAATAGCACTTCCTACAATTACCTCTATTTTTTGCTATTGTGAAGGATTGGTTTTTGCAGCACCCAATCCAAACAATTCATCATCTTTCGTATTCGTCGTTCTAACCTTACTATGCTTAAACTAACAATACTTCTCTTTATACTTCAAAACAATGCTTCCTTTTGAGCCTATCACTAATTGCCTAAATAGCCCTTACTTCGAACAATTACCCCTATTTTTTAATTTCTGTGAAGGGTTGGTTTTTGGAGGAAAAAATACAAATGATTCCTCATCTTTCATATTTGTCGATGTACTCCTACTATGCTTAAAATACCACTAGTTCTCTTAATACTTCAAAACAACCCTTATTTTTAATCCTACCCCTAATTCTCTAAATACCCCTTCAGTCCAACAATTACCTCTACTTTTTAAGTACTGTGAAGGATCGGTTTTTGCAGCACCCATTCCAAACGATTCATCATCTTTCATATTTGTCGATCTACCCCTACTATGCTTAAACTACCCCTACTTCTCTTAATACTTCAAAACAACGCTTCTTTTTAATCCTTTCCCTATTTCCTTAAATAGCCCTTACTTCCAACAATTGCACCTATTTTTTTACTTCTGTGAAGGGCTGGTTTTTGTAGCACCCAATCCAAATGATTCATCATTTTTCATATTTGCCGATCTACCCCTACTATGCTTAAACTACACCAACTTCCATTAATACTTCAAAACAACCCTTCTTTTTAATTCTAACCCTAATTCTCTAAATAGGCCTTACTTTCAACCATTACCCCTATTTTTTAACTTCTGTGAAGGGTTGATTTTTCCAGCACCCAATCCAAATGATTCATCATCTTTCATATTTGTCGATCTACCCCTACTATGCTTAAACTATCCCGACTTTCATATTTGTCGATCTACCCCTACTAGTGTGAAGGGTTGGTTTTTGCAGCACCCAATCCAAATGATTCATCAACTTTTATATTTGTCGATCTACCCCTACTATGCTTAAACCACCCCATCTTTTTAATCCTACCCCTAATTCTCTAGATAGCCCTTCCTTCCAACAATTATGTCTATTTCTTTACTATTGTGAAGGATTGGTTTTTGCAGCACCTAATCCAAACAATTTATCATCTTTCGTATTCATCGATCTACCCCTACTATGCTTAAACTACGACTACTTCTCCTAATACTTCAAAAAAACCCTTATTTTTAATCCTACCCCTAATTCTTTAAATATCCCTTCTTTCCAATAATTACACATACTTTTTAACTACTGTGAAGGATTGGTTTTTGCAGCAACCAATCCAAACGATTCATCATCTTTCATATTTGTCGATATACCCCTACTATGCATAAACTACCCCTACTTCTCTTAATACTTCAGAATAACCCTTCTTTTTAATCGAACCCTAGTTCTCTAAATATGCCTTCCTTCCTACAATTACCTCTATTTTTTTGCTATTGTAAATGATTGGTTTTTGCAGCACCCAATCCAAACAATTCATCATCTTTCATATTCGTCGATCTACCCCTACTATGCTTAAACTACCACTACTTCTCTTTGTACTTCAAAACAATGCTTCTTTTTTATCCTACCACTAATTCTATAAATAACTGTTACTTCGAACAATTACCCCTATTTTTTAATTTTTGTGAAGGGTTGGCTTTTGGAGCAAATAATCCAAATGATTCATCATCTTTCATATTTGTCGATCTACTCCAACTATGCTTAAACTACCACTACTTCTCTTAATACTTCAAAACAACCCTTATTTTTAATCCTACCCCTAATTTTCTAAATACCCCTTCTTTCCGACAATTACCTCTACTTTTTAACTACTGTGAAGGATCAGTTTTTGCAGCATCCAATCCAAACGATTCATCATCTTTCATATTTGTCGATCTACCCTTACTATGCTTAAACTACCCCTACTTCTCTTAATACTTCAAATCAACTCTTCTTTTTATTCCTATCCCTAATTCCCAAAATAGCCCTTACTTCTAACAATTGACCCTATTTTTTTTACTTTTGTAAAGGGTTGGTTTTTGTAGCACCGAATCCAATTGATTCATCATTTTTCATATTTGCCGATCTACCCGTACTATGCTTAGACTACCCCAACTTCCTTTAAAACTTCAAAACAACCCTTCTTTTTAATACTAACCCTAATTCTGTAAATAGGCCTTACTTCCAACAATTACCCCTATTTTTTAACTTCTGTGAAGGGTTGGTTTTTGCAGCACCCAATCCAAATAATTCATCATCCTTCATATTTGTCGATCTACCCCTACTATGCTTAAACTACCTCTACTTCTCTTAATACTTCAAAGAAGTCCTTCTTTTTAATCCTACCTGTAATTATCTAAATATCCCTTACTTCCAACAATTACCCTTATTTTTCAATTTCTGTGAGGGTTGGTTTTTGCATCAACAAATCAAAACGATTCATCATCCTTCGTATTTGTCGATCTACCACTACTATGCTTCAACACCCAAACTTCCCTTAATACTTCAAAACAACCCTTCTTTTAAATCCTATCCCTAATTCTCTAAATTGCCCTTTGTTCCAAAAATTAGCCTTATTTTTTAACAATTGTGAAGGGTTGGTTTTTGCATCACCCAATCCAAATGATTCAACCTCTTTCATATTTGTCGATCTACCCCTACTATGCTTAAACTACCCCTACTTTTCTTAATACTTAAAAACAATCATTCTTTTAAATCCTCACCCTAATTCTCTAAATAGCCCTTACTTCTAACAACTACCCCTATTTTTTAATTTCTGTAAAGGGTTGGTTTTTGTAGCACCCAATCCAAATGATTAATCGTATTTCATATTTGTCGATCTTACCCTACTATGCACAAACTACCCTAGCTTATCTTTATACTTCAAAACAGTCCTTCTTTTAAATCCTACCCCTTATTCTCTAAATAGCCCTTACTTCCAACAATTACCTTTATATTTTAACTAGTGTGAAGGGTTGGTTTTTGCAGCACCCAATCCAAATGATTCGTCATCTTTTATATTTGTCGATCTACCCTTGCTATGCTTAATCCACACCAACTTCTCTTAATACTTCAAAACGACCCTTCTTTTTAATCCTACTCCTAATTCTCTAAATAGCCCTTCCTTCCAACAATTATGCCTATTTCTTTACTACTTTGAAGGATTGGTTTTTGCAGCACCTAATCCAAACAATTCATCGTCTTTCGTATACATCTATTTACCCCTACTACGCTTAAACTACGCCTACTTCACTTTATACTTCAAAAAAACCCTTCATTTTGAACCTACCACTAATCCCCTAAATAGCCCTTACTTCCAACAATTACCCCTATTTTTTAATTTCTGTGAAGGGATTGTTTTTGGAGCACCCAATCCAAATGATTCATCGTCTTTCATATTTGTCGATCTACCCCTACCATGCTAAACTAACACTACTTCTCCTAATACTTCAAAACAACCCTTATTTTTAATCCTACCCCTAATTCTTTAAATAGCTCTTCTTTCCGACAATTACCCCTACTTTTTAACTACTGTGAAGGATTGGTTTTTGCCGCAACCCATCCAAAAGATTCATCATCTTTCATATTTGTCGATCTGAACGTACTATGCTTAAACAATCCCTACTTCTCTTAATACTTCAAAATAGCCCATCTTTTTACTCCAAACCTAATTCTCTAAATAGCCCTTCCTTGGTTTTTGCAGCACCCAATCCAAACAAATCATTATCTTTCATATTCGTCATTCTACCCCTACTATGCTTAAACTACCACTACTTCTCTTTATACCTCAAAACAACGCTTATTTTTGATCCTACCACTAATTCTCTTAATATTCGTCATTCTACCCCTAATTTTTAATTTCTGTGAAGGGTTGGTTTTCGGAGCAAAGAATCCAAATGTTTCCTCATCTTTCATATTTGTCGATCTACTACTACTATGCTTAAACTACCACTACTTCTCTTAATACTTCCAAACAACCCTTAGTTTTAATCGTACCCCTAATTCTCTAAATACCCCTTCATTCCAACAATTACCTCTACTTTTCAACTACTGTGAAGGATTGGTTTTTGCAGCACCCAATCCAAACGATTCATCATCTTTCATATTTGTCGATCTACCCCTACTATGCTTAAACTACCCCTACTTCTCTTAATACTTCAAAACAACGCTTCTTTCTAATCCTATCCATAATTCCCTAAATAGCCCTTACTTCCAACAATTTCCCCTATTTTTTTACTTCTGTGAAGGGTAGGTTTTTGTTGCATTTCATATTTGCCGATCTACCCCTACTGTGCTTAAACTACCCCAACTTCCCTTAATATTTCAAAACAACCCTTCTTTTTTGACCTAAACCTAATTCTATAAATAGACCTTACATTCAACAATTACCCCTATTTTTTAACTTCTGTGAAGGGTTGATTTTTGCAGCACCCAATCCAAATGACTCATCATCTTTCATATTTGTCGATTTACCCCTACTATGCTTAAATTATCCTGACTTCTCTTAATACATCAAAACAATCCTTCTTTTTAATCCTAATTCTCTAAGTAGCCCTTTCTTCCAACAATTACCCCTTTTTTTTACTTCTGTGAAGCGTTGGATTTTGCATCACCCAATCTAAACGATTCATCATCTTTCATATTTGTCGATCTACCCCTACTATGCTTAAACTACCTCTACTTCTCTTAATACTTCAAATCAGTGCTTCTTTTTAATCCTACCTGTAATTCTCTAAATAACCCTTACTTCCAACAATTACCCCTATTTTTCAACTTCTGTAAGGGGTTGGTTTTTGAATCACCCAATGTAAATGATTCATCAACTTTAGTATTTGTCGATCTAACCCTACTATGCTTAAACACCCAAACTTCGCTTAATACTTCAAAACAGCCCTTCTTTTAAATCCTATCCCTAATTCTCTAAATTTCCCTTAGTTGCAAAAATTACCCTTATTTTTTAACAATTGTGAAGGGTTGGTTTTTGCATCACCCAATCCACATGATTCAACATCTTTCATATTTGTCGATCTACCCCTACTATGCTTAAACTACCCCTACTTTTCTTAATACTTCAAAACAATCCTTCTTTTAAATCCTCCCCCTAATTCTGTAAATAGCCCTTACTTATAACAACTACCACTATTTTTTAATTTCTGTGAAGGGTTGGTTTTTGCAGCACCCAATCCAAATGATTCATCGTATTTCATATTTGTCGATCTAACCCTACCATGCTCAAACTACCCTTGCTTATCTTAATACTTCAAAACAATCCTTCTTTTAAATCCTACCCCTAATTCTCTAAATAGCCCTTACTTCCAACAATTGCCTTTATTTTTTAACTAGTGTGAAGGGTTGGTTTTTGCAGCACCTAATCCAAATGATTCATCATCTTTTATATTTGTCGATCTACCCCTGCTAGGCTTAAACCACACCAACTTCTCTTAATACTTCAAAACGACCCTTCTTTTTAATCCTACTCCTAATTCTTTAAATATCCCTTCCTTCCAACATTTATGCCTATTTCTTTACTGTTGTGAAGGATTGGTTTTTACAGCAGTTAATCTAAACAATTCATCATCTTTCGTATTCATCGATCTACCCCTACTATGCTTAAACTACCCTTACTTCCCTTTATACTTCAAAAAAAACGTTCATTTTTAACCTACCACTAATCCCCTAATTTGCCATTACTTCCAATAATTACCCCTAATTTTTAATTTCTGTGAAGGGTTGGTTTTTTGGAGCACCCAATCCAAATGATTCATCGTCTTTCATATTTGTCGATCTTCCCCTACCATGCTTAAACTAACACTACTTCTCCTAATACTTCTAAACAACCCTTATTTTAAATCCTACCCCTAACTCTTTAAATAGCCCTTCTTTCCGACAATTACCCCTACTTTTTAACTACTGTGAAGGATTGGTTTTTGCAGTAACCAATCCAAACGATGCACTTCTTTCATATTTGTCGATCTACCCCAATTTTTCTTAAACTACCCCTACTTCTCTTAGTACTTCAAAATAGCCCATCTATTTAATCCAAACCTAATTCTCTAAATTGCCCTTCCTTCCTACAATTACCTCTATTTTTTGCTATTGTGAAGAATTAGCTTTTGCAGCACCTAATCCAAACAATTCATCATTTTCTTATTCGTCGTTCTACCCCTGCTATGCTTAAACTACCACTACTTCTCTTTATACTTCAAAATAACGCTTATTTTTTATCCTACCACTAATTCTCTAAATAGCCCTTACTTCGAACAACTACCCCTGTTTTTTAATTTCTTTGAAGGGTTGGTTTTTGGAGCAAAGAATCCAAATTATTCCTCATCTTTCATTTTTGTCAATCTACTCCTACTATGCTTAAACTACCACTACTTCTCTTAATACTTCAAAATAACCCTTATTTTTAATCCTACCCCTAATTCTCTAAATACCCCTTCATTCGAACAATTACCTCTACTTTTTAACTACTGTGAAGGATCGGTTTTTGAAGCACCCAATCCAAACGATTCATTATCTTTCATATTTGTCGATCTACCCCGACTATGCTTAAACTACCCCCACTTCTCTTAATACTTCAAAACAACGCTTCTTTTTAATACTATCCCTAATTCCCTAAATAGCCCTTACTTCCAACAATTTCCCCTATTTTTTTACTTCTGTGAAGGGTTGATTTTTGTAGCACCCAATCCAAGTGATTCATCATTTTTCATTTTTGCCGACCTACCCCTACTATGCTTAAACTACCCCAACTTCCCTTAATACTTCAAAACAACCATTCTTTTTAATCCTAAACCTAATTCTCTAAATAGGCCTTACTTTCAACAATTACCCCTATTTTTTAAATTCTGTGAAGGGTTGATTTTTGCAGCACCCAATCGAAATGATTCATCATCTTTCATATTTGTCGATCTACCCCTACTATGCTTAAACTATCCCGACTTCTCTTAATACATCAAAACAATCCTTCTTTTTAATCCTAATTCTAATTCTAAAATAGCCCTTTCTTCCATCAATTGCCCCTATTTTTTAAATTCTGTCAAGGGTTGGATTTTGCATCACCCAATCTAAATGATTCATCATCTTTCATATTTGTCGATCTACCCATACTATGCTTAAACTACCTCTACTTCTCTTAATACTTCAAAGTAGTCCTCTTTTTTAATCCTACCAGTAATTCTCTAAATAGCCCTTACTTCGAACAACTACCCCCATTTTTCAAATTCTGTAAGGGGTTGGTTTTTGCATCACCCAATCTAAACGATTCATCATCTTTCGTATTTGTCGATCTACCCCTACTATGCTTAAACACCCAAACTTCCCTTAATACTTCAAAACAGCCCTTCTTTTAAATCCTATCCCTAATTCTCTAAATTTCCCTTAGTTCCAAAAATTACCCTTATTTTTTAACAACTGTGAAGGGTTGGTTTTTGCATCACCCAATCCAAATGATTCAACATCTTTCATATTTGTTGATCTACCCCTACTATGCTTAAACTACCCCTACTATTCTTAATACTTCAAAACAATCCTTCTTTTAAATCCTCCCCTAATTCTCTAAATAGCCCTTACTTCTAACAACTACCCCTATTTTTTAATTTCTGTAAAGGGTTTGTTTTTGTAGCACCCAATCCAAATGATTCATCGTATTTCATATTTGTCGATCTAACCCTACTATGCTCAAACTACCCTTGCTTATCTTAATACTTCAAAAAAATCCTTCTTTTAAATACCACCCCTAATTCTCTAAATAGCCCTTACTTCCAACAAATACCTTTATATTTTAACTAGTGTGAAGGGTTGGTTTTTGCAGCACCCAATTCAAATGGTTCATCATCTTTTATATTTGTCGATCTACCCCTGCTAGGCTTAAACCACACCAACTTCTCTTAATACTTCAAAACGACCCTTCTTTTTAATCCTACTCCTAATTCTCTAAATAGCCCTTCCTTCCAAAAATTATGCCTATTTCTTTACTATTGTGAAGGATTGGTTTTTCCAGCATTTAATCTAAATAATTCATCATCTTTCGTATTCATCGATCTACACCTACTATGCTTAAACTACCCCTACTTCCCTCTATACTTCTAAAAAACCCTTCATTTTGAACCTACCACTAATCCCCTAAATACCGTTACATCCAACAATTACCCCAATTTTTTAATTTCTGTGAAGGATTGGTTTTTGGAGCTACCAATCCAAATGATTCATCGTATTTCATATTTGTCGATCTACCCCTACCATGCTTAAACTAACACTACTTCTCCTAATACTTCAAAACAACCCTTATTTTTATCCTACCCCTAATTCTTTAAATATCCCTTCTTTCCGACAATTACCCCAACCTTTTAACTACTGTGAAGGATTGGTTTTTGCAGCAACCAATCCAAACGATTCATCATCTTTCATATTTGTCGATCTACCGCTACTTTGCTTAAACTACCCCTACTTCTCTTAATACTTCAAAATAGCCCATCTTTTTACTCCAAACCTAATTCTCTAAATATCCCTTCCTTCCTACAATTACCTCTATTTTTTTGCTATTGTGAAGGATTGGTTTTTGCAGCACCCAATCCAAACAATTCATCATCTTTCGTATTCGTCGTTCTATCCCTACTATGCTTAAACTACCACTACTTCTCTTTATACTTCAAAACAACGCTTATTTTTGATCCTACCACTAATTCTCTAAATATCCCTTACTTCTAGTAACTACCCCTATTTTTTAATTTCTGTGAAGGGTTGGTTTTCGGAGCAAAGAATCCAAATGTTTCCTCATCTTTCATATTTGTTGATCTACTACTACTATGCTTAAACTACCACTACTTCTCTTAATACTTCCAAACAACCCTTATTTTTAATCGTACCCCTAATTCTCCAAATACCCCTTCATTCCAACAATTACCTCTACTTTTTAACTACCGTGAAGGATCGTTTTTTGCAGCACCCAATCCAAACGATTCACCATCTTTCATATTTGTCGATCTACCCCTACTATGCTTAAACTACCCCTACTTCTCTTAATACTTCAAAACAACGCTTCTTTTTAATCCTATCCATAATTCCCTAAATAGCCCTTACTTCCAACAATTGCCCCTATTTTTTTACTTCTGTTGAAGGGTTGGTTTTTGTAGCACCCAATCCAAATGATTCATCATTTTTCATATTTGCCAATCTACCCCTACTATGCTTAAACTACCCCAACTTGCCTTAATACTTCAAAACAACCGTTCTTTTTAATCCTAAACCTAATTCTCTAAATAGGGCTTACTTTCAATGATTACCCCTATTTTTTAACTTCTGTGAAGGGTTGATTTTTGCAGCACCCAATCCAAATGATTCATCTTCTTTCATATTTGTCGATCTACCCCTACTATGCTTAAACTATCCCGACTTCTCTTAGTACATCAAAACAATCCTTCTTTTTAATCCTAATTCTAATTCTCTAAATAGCCCTTTCTTCCAACAATTACCCCTATTTTTTAACTTCTGTGAAGGGTTGGATTTTGCATCACCCAATCTAAATGATTCATCATCTTTCCTATTTTTCGATCTACCCCTACTATGCATAAACTACCTCTACTTCTCTTAACACTTCTAAGCAGTCCTTCTTCTTAATCCTACCTGTAATTCTCTAAATAGCCCTTACTAATAACAATTACCCCTATTTTTCAACTTCTGTAAGGGGTTAGTTTTCGCATCACCCAATCTAAACGATTCATCATCTTTCGTATTTGTCGATCTACCCCTATTATGCTTAAACACCCAAACTTCCCTTAATACTTCAAAACAACCCTTCTTTTAAATCCTATCCCTAATTCCCTAAATTGCCCTTAGTTCCAAAAATTACCATTATTTTTTAACAACTGTGAAGGGTTGGTTTTTGCATCACCCAATCCAAATGATTCAACATCTTTCATATTTGTCGATCTACCCCTACTATGCTTAAACTACCCCTACTTTTCTTAATACTTCAAAACAATCCTTCTTTTGAAATCCTCCCCCTAATTCTCTAAATAGCCCTTACTTTCAACAATTACCCCTATTTTTTAACTTCTGTGAAGGGTTGGTTTTTGCAGCACCCAATCAAAATGATTCGTCATCTTTCATATTTATCGAGCTACCCCTACTATGCTTAAACTACCCCTACTTATCTTAATACTTCAAAACAGTCCTTTTAAACCCTAACCCTAATTCTATAAACAACCCTTACTTCCAACAATTACCCTTATTTTTTAACTACTGTAAGGCTTGGTTTTTACAGCACCCAATCCAAATGATTCATCCTCTTTCGTATTTGTCGATCTACCCCTACTATGCTTAAACTACCCCAATTTCCCTTAATACTTCAAAACAACCCTTCTTTTTAATCCTAACCCTAATTCTCTAAATAGCCCTTCCTTCCAACAATTACCCATATTTTTTTTACTATTGCGAAGGATTGGTTTTTGCAGCACCTAATCCAAACAATTCATCATCTTTCGTATTCGTCTATCTACCCCTACTATGCTTAAACTACCCTTACTTCTCTTCATACGTCAAAACAACCCTTCATTTTGATCCTACCACTAATTCTCTAAATAGCGCTTACTTCCAACAACTACCCTACTTATCCTTATACTTCAAAACAACCCTTATTTTTAATCCTACCCATAATTTTCTAAATAGCCAATCTATCCAACAATTAACTCTACTTTTTAAATACTGTGAACGATTGGTTTTTGCAGCAACCAATCCAAACGATTCATCATCTTTCATATTTGTCGATCTACCCCATATTATGCTTAATCTACCCCTACTTCTCTTAATACTTCAAAACAATGATTCTTTTTAGTCCTATCTCGAATTCTCTAAATAGCCCTTACTTCAAACAATTACCCCTATTTTTTAACTTCTGTGAAGGGTTTGTTTTTGTCGCACCCAATCCAAATGATTCATCATCTTTCATATTTGTCGATCTACCCCTACTATGCTTAAACTAACCATACTTATCTTAATACTTCCAAACAGTCCTTCTATTAAATCCTTCCCCTAATTCTCTTAATAGGCCTCATTTCCAACAATTACCCCTATTTTTTAACTGTTGTGAAGGGTTGGTTTTTGCAGCACCCAATCCAAATGATTCATCATCTTTCATATTTGTCGATCTACCCCTACTATGCCTAAACTACCCCGACTTCTCTTAATACTTCAAAATAGTCCTTCTTTTTAATCCGAATTCTAATTCTCCAAATAGCCCTTTCTTCTGACAATTACCCCTTTTTTTTAACTTCTTTGAAAGGTTGGATTTTGCATCACACAATCCAAATGATTCATCGTCTTTCATATTTGTCGATCTACCACTACTATGCTTAAACTACCACTACTTCCCTTAATACTTCAAAACAAACCTTCTTTTAATTTATATCCCTAATTCTCTAAATGGCCCTTAATTCCAACAATTACCCTTATTTTTTAACAGCTGTGAAGGGTTGGTTTTTGCAGCACCCAATCCAAATGATTCATCATCTTTTATATTTGTCGATCTAACCCTACTATGCTTAAACAACCCCTACTTCTCTTAATAGTTCAAATCAGCCCTTCCTTCCTACAATTAGCTCTATTTATTTACTTTTGTGAAGGATTGGTTTTTGCAGCACCTAATCCAAACAATTCATCATCTTTCATATTCGTCGTTCTACCCCTACTATGCTTAAACTACACCTACTTCTCTTTGTACTTCAAAACAACCTTTCTTTTTGATCTACCACTAATTTTCAAAATAGCCCTTACTTCGTACAATTTCCTCTATTTTTTAATTTCTGTGAAGAGTTAGTTTTTGGAGCATCCAATCTAAATGTTTCATCATCTTTCATATTTGTCGATCTACCCCTACTATGCTTAACTACCACTGCTTCTCTTAATACTTATGAACAAACCTTTTATTTAATCCTAACCCTAATTCTCTTAATTACCCTACTTTACAAAAATTACCCCTATATTTTAACTACTGTGAAGGATTGGTTTTTGCAGCACCCAATCCTAATGATTCATCATCTTTCATATTTGTCGATATATCCCTACTATGCCTAAACTACCCATACTTCTCTTAATACTTCAAAACAGCGGTTCTTTTTTAATCCTATCCCTAAGTCTCTAGATAGCCCTTACTTCAAACTATTACCCCTAATTTTTTTACTTTATTGAAGGGTTCATTTTTGTAGCACCCATCCAAATGATTCATCATCTTTCATGTTTGTCGATCTACCCCTACTTTGCTAAAACCACCCATACTTATCTTAATACTTCAAAACAGTCCTGAATTTAAGTCCTACCCCAAATTCTCTAAATATGCCTTACTTCCCACAATTACCCCTATTTTTTAACTACTGTGAAGGGTTGGTTTTTGTAGCACCCAATCCAAATGACTCATCATCTTTCATATTTGTCGATCTACCCCTACTATGCTTAAACGATCCCAACTTCTCTTAATACCTCAAAACAGTCCTTCTTTTTAATCCTACCTGTAATTCTCTAAATAGCCCTTACTTCCAAAAATTACCCTTTTTTTTAATTTCTGTGAAGGGTTGGTTTTTGCATCACCCAATCAAAACGATTCATGATCTTTAATATTTGTCGATCTACCCCTATTATGCTTTAACTACCCCTACTTCTCTTCATAGTTCAAAATAGCCCTTCTTTTAAATCCTATCCATAATTCTCTAAATAGCCATTAGTTCCAAAAAATACCCTTATTTGTAAACAACTGTGAAGGGTTGGTTTTTGCAGCACCCGATCCAAATGATTCATCATCTTTCATATTTGTCGATCTACACCTACTATGCTTGAACTACCCCCACTTAATTTAATACTTCAAAATAATCCTTCTTTTAAATCCTACCCCTATTTCTCTAAATAGCCCTTACTTCCAACAATTACCGCTAATTTTTAATTTCTGTGAAGGGTCGGTTTTTGCAGCATCCAATCCAAACGATTCATCGTATTTCATACTTGTCGATCTACCCCTACTGTGCTCAAACTACCCCTACTTATCTTCATACTTCAAAACAGTCCTTCTTTTAAATTCTACCCCTAATTCTCTAAATAGCCCTCACTTCCAACAATTACCTTTATTTTTTACCTAGTGTGAAGGGTTGGTTTTTGCAACAACCAATCCAAATGATTCATCATCTTTTATATTTGTCGATCTACCCCTACAATGCTTATACCATCCCAACTTCTCTTAATACTTCAAAATAGCCCTTTTTTTAATCCTACCCCAAATTCTCTAAATAGCCCTTCCTTCCAACAATTATGCCTATATTTTAACTGTTGTGAAGGATTGGTTTTTGCAGCACCTAGTCCAAACAAATCATCATCGTTCGTATTCGTCGATCTACCTCTACTATTCCTAAACTACCCCTACTTCTCTTTATACTTCAAAACAACCCTTCGTTTTGAACCTACAACAAATTCCCTAAATAGCCCTTACTTCCAACAATTACCCCTATTTTTTAATTTTTGTGAATGGTTAGTTTTTGGAGCACCCAATCCAAATGATTCATCGTCTTTCATATTTGTCGATCTACCCCTACTATGCTTAAACTACCACTACTTCTCCTATTACTTCAAAACAACACTTATTTTTAATCCTACCCCTAGTTCTATAAATAACCCTTCTTTCCAACAATTACCCCAACTTTTTAACTACTGTGAAAGATTGGTTTTTGCAGCACCCAATCCAAACGATTCATCATCTATCATATTTGTCGACCTACCCCTACTATGGTTAAACTACCCCTACTTCTCTTAATACTTCAAAACAACGCTTCTTTTTGATCCTAACACTAATTCTATAAATATCCCTTACTTCGAACAATTACCCCTATTTTTTAATTTCTTTCAATGGTTGGTTTTTGGAGCATACAATCCAAATGATTCATCATCTTTCATATTTATCGATCTACCCCTACTATGCTTAAACCACCACTACTTCTCTTAATACTTCAAAACAACCCTTATTTTTATTCCTACCCATAATTATCTAAATATCCCTTCTTTCCAACAATTACCTCTACTTTTTAACTTCTGTGAAGGATGGATTTTTGCAGCACGCAATCCAAACGATTCATCATCTTTTATATTTGTCGAACTACTCCTACTATGCTTAAACAACCCCTACTTCTCTTAATACTTCAGAACAACGCTTCTTTTTAATCCTATCCCTAATTCCCTAAATAGCCCTTACTTCCAACAATTACCCCTATTTTTTTACTTCTATGAAGGGTTGGTTTTCGTAGCATCTAATCCAAATGATTCATCATTTATCATATTTGCCGATCTACCCCCACTATGCTTATACTACCCATACCTATATTAATACTTTAAAACAGTCCTTCTTTTAAATCCTACCCCTAATTCTCTAAATATGCCTTACTTCCAACAATTACCCCAATTTTTTAACTTTTGGGAAGGGTTGGTTTTTGCAGCACCCAACCCAAATGATTCATCATCTTTCATATTTGTCGATCTACCCATACTATGATTAACCTACCCCTACTTCTCTTAATTCTTCAAACCAGTCTTCATTTTAATCCTACCCCTAAATATCTAAATAGCCTTTCCTTCCAACAAATACCCCTATTTTTTTCTATTTTGAAGGATTGGTTTTTGCAGCACTTAATCCAAACAATACATCAACTTTCATATTTGTGGATCTGCCCGTACTATGCTTAAACTACCCCTACTTCTCTTTATACTTCAAACCAGTCCTTATTTTTAATCCTACCACTAATTCTATAAATTTCCCTTACATCCAACAATTACCCCTATTTTTTAACTTCTATGAAGGGTTGGTTTTGGAGCACCTAATCCAAATGATTCATCATCTTTCATATTTGTCGATCTACCCCTACTATGCTTAAACTACCCTTACTTCTCTTAGTACTTCAAAACAACCCTTATTTTTAATCCTACCCCTAATTCTATAAATAGCGCTTATTTCCAACAATTACCCCTATTTTTTGACTACTATGAAGGATTGGTTTTTGCAGCACCCAACCCAAAAGACTCATCCCCTTTCATATTTGTCGTTATACCCCTACTATGCTTAAACTACCCCTACTTATCTTAATACTTCAAAACAACGCTTCTTTTTAATCCTATCCCTAATTCCCTAGATAGCCCTTACTTCCAACAATTACTCTTATTTTTTAACTTCTGTGAAGGGTTCATTTTTGTAGCACCCAAACCAAATGACTCATCATCTTTCAGGTTTTTCGATCTACCCCTACTATGCTAAAACTACCCATCTTATCTTAATACCTCAAAAAAGTCCTTCTTTTAAATCCTACCCTTAATTATCTAAATAGATCATACTTCCAAGAATTACCCCTATTTTTTAACTTCTGTGAAGGGTTGGTTTTCGCAGCACCCAATCCAAATGATTCATCTTCTTTCATATTTGTCGGTCTACCCCTACTATGCTTAAACTACCCTTACTTCTCTTAATACTTTGAAACAGTCCTTCTTTTTAATCCTACCTGTAATTCTCTAAATAGCCCTTGCTTCCAACAATTACCCCTATTTTTTAACTTCTGTGAAGGATTGGTTTTTGAATCACCCAATCTAAACGATTCATCATCTTTCATATTTGTCGATCTACCCCTACTATGCTTAAACTACCCCTACTTCTCTTAATACTTCAAAATAGCCCTTCTATTAAATCCTATCCCTAATTCTCTGAATAGCCCTTAGTTCCAATAATTACCTTTATTTTTTTAACAACTGTGAAGGTTTGGTTTTTGCAGCACCCAATCCAAATGATTCATCATTTTTCATATTTTTCGATCTACCCCTACTATGCATAAACTACCCCTACTTATCTTAATACTCCAAAACAATCCTTATTTTAAATCCTACCCTAATTCTCTAAATTGCCCTTACTTCTCACAATTACCCCTATTTTTTAATTTTTGTGACGGGTTGGGTTTTGCTGCCCCCAATCCAAATTATTCATCGTATTTCATATTTGTCGATCTACCGTACTATGCTCAAACTACCCCTACTTATCTTAATACTTCAAAACAATCGTTCTTTTAAAGCCTACCCCTAATTCTCTAAATAACCCTTACTTCCAACAATTACCCTTATTTTTAACTAGTGTGAAGGGTTGGTTTTTGCAGCACCCAATCCAAATGATTCATCATCTTTTTATATATGTCGATCTACCCTACTATGCTTAAACCACCCCAATTTCTCTTAATACTTAAAAACAGCCATTCTTTTTAATCCTACCCCTAATTCTCTAAATAGCCCTTCCTTCCAACAATTATGCCTATTATTTTACTATCGTGAAGGAATTGTTTTTGCAGCACCTAATCCCAACAATTTATCATCTTTCGTATTCGTCGATCTACCCCTACTATGCTTAAATTACCTCTGCTACTTTTCATACTTCAAAACAACCCTTCGTTTTGAACCTACCACTAATTCAATAAATAGCTTTCACTTCCAACAATTACCCTTTTTTTTAATTTATGTGGAAGGGTGGTTTTTGGAGCACCCAATCAAAATGATTCATCATCTTTCATATTTGTCGATCTACCCCTACTATGATTAAACTAACCTTACTTCTCTTAATACTTCAAAACAACCCTTATTTTTAATCCTTCCCCTAATTCTCTAAATAGACCTCCTTTCCAAAAATTACCCCTACTTTTTAACTACTGCGAAGGATTGGTTTTTGCAGAACCCAATCCAAACGATTCGTCATCTATCATATTTGTCGATCTACCCCTAATATGCTTAAACTACCCCTACTTCTCTTATTACTTCAAAACAACCCTTCTTTTTAATCCAACACTAATTCCCTAAATATCCCTTCCTTCCTACAATTACCTATATTTTTTTGGTTTTGTGAAGGATTGGTTTTTGCAGCACCCAATCCAAACAATTCATCATCTTTCATACTCGTCGATCTACCCCTATTACGCTTAAACTACCCCTACTTCTCTTTATACTTCAAAACAACGCTTCTTTTTGATCCTATCACTATTTCTTGAAATAGCTCTTACTTCTAACAATTACCCCTATTTTTTAATTTCTGTGAAGGATTGGTTTTTGGAGCACCCAATCCAAATGATTCATCATCTTTCATATTTGTCGATCTACACCTACTATGCTTAAACTACCACTACTTCTCTTAATACTTCAAAACAACCCTTATTTTTAATCCTACCCCTAATTCTCCAAATAGTCCTTCATTCCAACAATTACCCCTACTTTTTAACTACTATGAAGAATTGGTTTTGGCAGCACCCAATCCCAACCATTCATCATCTTTCATATTTTTCGATCTACCCCTACTATGCTTAAACTACCCCACTTCTCTTAATATTTCAAAACAACGCTTCTTTTTAATCCTACCCCTAGTTCTCTAAATAGCCCTTACTTCGAACAATTACCCCTATTTTTTTAACTTCTGTGAAGGATTGGTTTTTGTAGCACCCAATCCAAATGATTCATCATTTTTCATATTTGTCAATCTACCCCTACTATGCTTAAACTACCCATACTTATCTAAGTACTTCAAAACAATCGTTCTTTTAAATTCGACCCCTAATTCTCTAAATACGCCTTACTTCCAACAATTACACTTATTTTTTAACTTCTGTGAAGTGTTAGTTTTTGTAGCACCCAATCCAAATAATTCATCATCTTTCATATTTGTAGATCTACACCTATAATGCATAAACTACCCCTACTTTTCTTAATACTTCAAAATAGTCCTTCATTTTAATCCTACCCCTAATTCTATAAATAGCCCTTCCTTCCAATAATTACCCCTATTTTTTTACTATTGTGAAGGATTGGTTTTTGCAGCACTTAATCCAAACAATTCATCATCTTTAATATTTGTCGATATACCCCTACTATGCTTAAACTACCCCTACTTCTCTCAATACTTCAAAACAACGTACTTTTTAATCCTATCCCTAATCTTCTAAATAGCCCTTACTTCCAACAATTAC
This sequence comes from Allium sativum, assembly GCA_030737875.1. Taxonomy (NCBI): domain Eukaryota; kingdom Viridiplantae; phylum Streptophyta; class Magnoliopsida; order Asparagales; family Amaryllidaceae; genus Allium; species Allium sativum. The sequence goes on from CM060924.1 coordinate 268,457,332, forward strand.
CCCTAATTTTTAACTTCCGTGAAGGGTTGGTTTTTGGAGCACTGAATCCAAATGATTCATCATCTTTCATATTTGTCGATCTACCCCTACTATGCTTAAACTACCCCAACTTCTCTTAATACTTCAGAATAGCCCTTCTTTTTAATTCTACCCCTAATTCTCTAAATAGTCCTTTCTTCCAACAATTACCCCTATTTTTTACTATTGTGAAGGATTGGTTTTTGCAGCACTCGATCCAAACTACCTTACTTCTCTTAATACTTCAAAACAACGCTTCTTTTTAATCTTACCCCTAATTCTCCAAATAGCTCTTCCTTCCAACAATTACTCCTATTTTTTAACTTCTATGATGGGTTGGTTTTTGTAGCACCCAATCAAAATGATTTATCATCTTTCGTATTTGTCGATCTATCCCTACTATGCTTAAACTACCCCAACTTATCTTAATACTTCAAAACAACCCTTCTTTTTAATCCTACCCCTAAATCTCTAAAAATTCCTTCCTTCCAACAATTATCCCTATTTTTTTACTATTGTGAAGGATTGGTTTTTGCAGCACCCAATCGAAACAATTCATCATTTTTCATATTCGTCGATCTACCCCTACTATGCTTAAACAACCCCTACTTTTTTATACTTCAAAACAACCCTTCTTCTTAATACCAAAACATAATTCTCTAAATAGCCCTTACTGCAAACAATTACCCCTATTTTTTAACTTCTGTGAAGGGTTGGTTTTAGGAGAACCCAATCAAAATAATTCATAATCTTTCATATTTGTCGATCTACCCCTACTATGCTTAAACTAACCCTACTTCCCTAAATAATTCAAAACAACCCTACTTTTTAATCCTACCCTTAATTTTATAAATAGCCCTTCTTTCCAATGATTAACCCTATTTTTTAACTACTACGAAGGATTGGTTTTTGCAACACCTAATCCAAATGATTCATCATTTTTCATATTTGTCGATCTACCTCTACTATGCTTAAAATACCCTTACTTCTCCTAACAGTTCAAAACAACGCTTCTTTTTAATCCTACCCCCGATTCTCTAAATAGCCCTTAGTTATAACAATTACCCGTATTTTTACCTTCTGTAAAGGGTTGGTTTTTGTAGCACCCAATCCAAATTATTCATCATCTTTCATATTTTCGATCTAACCCTACTATGCTTAAACTACCCATACATATATTAAAACTTCAAAACAGTCCTTCTTTTAAATCGTACCACCAATACAAACATCATATATTTTTTCACATTTGTCGATTTCCCCTACTATGCTTAAACTACCCATACTTATCTTAATACTTCAAAACAATCCTTATTTTAAATCCTACCTATAATTCTCTAAATAACCCTTACTTCTAACAATTACCCCTATTTTTTAATTTCTGTGAAGGGTTTGTTTTTGCAGCACCCAATCCAAATGACTCATCATCTTTCATATTTGTCGATCTACCCCAACTATGCTTAAACTACCCCTTCTTCTCTTAATACTTCAAAACAGTCCTTCTTTTTAACCCTACCTCTAATTCTCTAAATAGCCCTTACTTCCAACAAATACTATTATTTTTTAACTTCTATGAAGGGTGGGTGTTTGCAGAACCCAATCCAAACGATTCATCATCTTTCATATTTGTCGATCTACCCCTATAATGCTTAAACTACCCAAACTTCTCTTAATACTTCAAAGCAGTCCTTCTTTTAAATTCTACCCCTGGTTTTCTAAATAGCCCTTACTTCCAACAAATACCCTTATTTTTCAACTTCTATGAAGGGTTGGTTTTTGCAAAACCCAATCTAAACGATTCATCATCTTTCATATTTGTCGATCTTCCCCTATAATGCTTAAACTACCCATACTTCTCTTAATACTTTAAAACTGTCCTTCTTTTAAATCATACCCCTAATTCTCTAAATAGCCCTTACTTCCAACAATTACCCTTATTTTTGAACTACTTCGAAGGGCTGGTTTTTGCAGCACCCAATCCAAATGATTCATCATCCTCCATATTTGTCGATCTACCCCCACTATGCTTAAACTACCCCAACTTCTCTTAATACTTCAAAACAACCCTTCTTTTTAACCTTATCCGTAATTCTCTAAATAGCCCTTCCTTCCAACAATTACCCCTATTTTTTACTATTGCGAAGGTTTGGCTATTGCAGCACCCAATCCAGACAATTCACCATCTTTCTTATTCATCAATATACCCTTATTATGCTCAAACAACCCCCTACTTCTCTTTATACTTCAAAAAAAACCCTTCTTTTTAGTCCAACCACTAATTCTCTAAATAGCCCTTACTTCCAGCAATTACCCCTATTTTTTAACATCTATGAAGGGTTGGTTTTTGTAGCTCCCAATCCAAATTATTCATCATCTTTCATATTTGTCGATCAACCCCTACTATGCTTAAACTACCCATACTTGTCTTAATACTTCAAAACAGTTCTTCTTTTAAATCCTACCCCTAATTCTCTAAATAGCCATTACTTCCAAAAATTGTACCTATTTTTTTACTTCTGTGAAGGGTTAGTTTTTGCAACACCCAATCCATATGATTTATCATCTTTCATATTTGTCGATCTGCCCCTACTATGCTTAAACAGCCCCTGCTTCACTTAATACTTCAAAACAGTCCTTCTTTTTAATCCTACCTCTAATTATCCAAATAGCCCTTACTTCAAACAATTACCACTATTTTTTAACTTCTGTGAATGGTTGTTTTTGCATCACCTAATCTAAATGATTCATCATCTTTCATATTTATCGATCTACACCTACTATACTTAAAATTTCCCTACTTCTCTTAATACTTCAAAATAGCCCTTCTTTTTAATCCTATCCCTAATTCTCTAAACAACACTTAGTTCCAACAATTAGCCTTATTTTGTTAACTACTGTGAAGGGTTCTTTTTTGTTGCACCCAATCCAAATTGTAACACCCCACGTCCGTTAGTGTCACCCACAAAGGGAATGCACTAAGTTCTATGGAGCATTTTGGGTAAAAGATGCAGATAAATTACAAGACAGATAGAAATTAAATAGCGGAAAATAGAACTTTGCTTTATTGATAAAATAGTTTGTACAATGGTTTCTTTACAATATCAGAGTACCATCTGTCTTACAAAATAAAGAAGCATAAAACAACAATTATATTCCTTAATTTTAGCAAGAGCCAGCCATAACATCTGAAAAGAGAATCTAAGCAAAACTTCGACAAATCTTCAAGCTAGGAAAGAGTGACAGTCCAACTTAACCTGAGCTATACTATTCCCTTATTTATTACCTGGCGGGGGAAACGGAAGAAAAGAAGACGAAAGAAAAGCAGAGTCAGACATAAAGCCTGAGTAAGTTCAGTAACTTCTAGCATGTGAACGTGGAAAACAAAACGACATGAATTAACTGAATACAAGAGAACACCATGATGATAGGGTCAGCAAGATTAGACAAGATTAACACAGGATATGCTAAGCTAAGATTAAATGGATATGCTCTAATACTTTCGCCGCTTCGCTATTTCCTTGTTATACTGGTTTCTATATCTCTGCACCACCTATCTAGAGTCCCAACTAGTAACGATAACGTGATCCCAATCCCTGTATTTTCCATTGCCTTCCGACATACATTCATTATTTATTACCTAGATCAAATCTAGGGTTTTCTATCAAGTGCTTTCTAGATTTAACTAGAGTTTACGCTATCTGCTGAACGCTTCTCGGGTTCAGGATTTATGCCACCTAGTCCAACTAGGGATTATGCTACCTGTCGAACGATGCCCCCAAGTCTAGGACACACTACGTAGAGTGGTATATGTTCCTATAATTCCCCATGCTTGTATCGCGAATCGTTATCGCTTGTCTAGATGCACATGTCCTGTAATGCGCGGTCCGAGTCCTGTGACAGGACAAATCAAGGAATACAGAACTTGGTCGGGAGCTTTCAGATATCTGCCGATGCAGATGCTAAGGTCTGTTTTTATTCCAGTGGCTATGGTCCCACTTGACCCCTCCCTCAACTAATGAAAGGCACACCTTGAAAAATGAGAACTATACGCCGACCCCCGGTGCCCCACTATCCTATGGCCATCCTCACCCATAACTAGATAGCAAGTATATGGTCTTTTGGAGTTCTCCGCCTTTCCGCTTCACGTATCTCGATTGACTGAGGATGGATGGTAGAAGACGAGTTGCTATCACAGGGCTACCGTTTTCTCGTCGAATCACGACGGTCCATCCGGGTCTTTTGGTTGCCATGTATTGCAACCAAGGCATATCCCTGGTTCTTCAACGCAGACCTTAACCTCTGTGAGCCCAGGAGGATCATCTGCAGCCTCACAGAGGGATACCAAGAGTACCCTCACGTCCCCTCGAAGCCTCGGGCTTCGTTACCCAATTCGTTGGAGCCTTCTTTCTACTCAGACGGACATTCGCTCCTTCCCGTGTTATACTAAGAATTACTACTTAGTTTTACTAAGTAAGATTTACCACTTAGTTTCCAGAATCGTTGTTTTCTTAATTAAGGTTTACTACTTAGTTCCCTTTCCAGTCAATTTGAATTGGTTAAGTGTCATTAGTCAATTCAAGCCAACTTAACCCTCTTCATTCATCCTGTTATACTAGTTAAGTGTTATCAGTAATTCATGTTGACTTAACCCCACCACAAACCAAGTTATATTGGTTAAGTATTTCTTATTACTTAACCCTACCTGTTCACCCTGTATTGGTTAAGTGTTCCTTTTTAACTTAACCTTGCCCGTCTGTTTTAACTAACATGTTATTAATGGTTAAGTATTATGCCTTCATGTTTAGACTTAACCCTATTCTTTTATCACAATCTGATGGTTAAGTGTTCAAGTTTACTTAACCCTACGGTCTAGCCCAGATAACATATCAAATTGGCTAAGTGTATTTACTTAACCCCAACCTCTAGTGTAGTTAACATGTTAATTTGGCTAAGTGTATCAATTTTACTTAACCACACCTTCTAGTCTAGTTAACATGTTAGTTTGGATAAGTGTTTTCTTAGTTACTTAACCCCTACACATCTGGTCTTGTTACCATAAGTTTGGTTAAGTGTCCCTATGGACTTAGCCCTCCTATTCTAGCTCGACTGTGTTAAGTTGGTTAAGTGTTCCTATAGACTAAACCCTCCCATTCTAGCTTAACTGTGTCTGTATGAACCTAACCCCACCCATCGGCTTGGTTATCTTGTTGAATTGGTTAAGAGTCTTAGTTAACTTAACCCTACCATTCTTGTTCTATCTTTAAGTAAATAAATTAAAGCCGCTACCACTCACATTAGACAGATATTATTGTGATTACTGGATGTGCCGGTTGGTTCCGGGCAGGTTTACATCGCAACTCAGTCTAACCTCGGGTTAGGCATATTCGTGTTTTCTATGTTCAAAAGGTTTTTGGTTAATTTTCGAATCAGGTTTTGAAAGTAACCATCCCGTCCGTCGGATCAGTTAGGGATAGCCAGGGAGTGCAGGAAACTTGTATTTTCCAAACCCAAGCCTAGACACTATCCTCTCTGTCACCCTAGAACTTTCTGGTGTACCATTAAAAGTGATGTCGTTAATAAACCTTTAATTTGTCTTAATTTACATTTCCTCATTTAGGCCAAATTCTATAAGTAAATTATTCCTAATTTACTTATTTCCTAATTACCCTTTTAATGTAAACTGTCTACATCAATTACTATGGGCCATTTCCCCCTCTAAATCATATTTATGCTTTTTGGTATGTAAACTATACCAAATTAAGCGTCACTAACCATTATTTTGCTAAACCTGCCAATTACTCCCAATTATGGCCAATTTCACATTTACGCCAATATACTTACCGTGCCAAATTAGCTAATCCAATTCCGATTCAACATTCTAATTCACGTCAAACTAGACTTATTACTCTAGTTCACTATTCATGTAAATGCTAGATTTACATGTCAATACTAGATTCAAATTACACATCTTATAATTCGTGTCAAATTTATCCAATTTGCATTTCTATGAACATGCCATAATACATGTTCCCAATTTATGCCAATTTCCAAGTTAAACTACGTTTTTAGTAAATTTCATATTTTGCCCAAACTGCATTCCCACCGTTCGTATAATCGTGATTCGTTCTAGATTATAAATAAAGCAAGGTTCGTAGAAAATAGGGAATGAACCAAAGATGCTATGCAAAAGATAGACATACAAACTGGTGTAAAAAGGGTTGAATAACGACGTCGGTTCAAGAACATGGGTAGACCTAACTTAGTAGATAAATTCCGAAGGTCTAGAACCAAGAATAGACACAATAAAGGCGTAGGTTCAAGAACATGGGTAGACCTAACTTAAAAGATAAATTCCCAAGTTCTAAAACCAAAGAAAACAAAGAACAGACAGAATAGATAATCGGGTTTAGACCCAATTTCACAGTCAAAAAACTTAAACACTTTCCTAGTCATGAATCACAAGTATTTAGTCAAAATTGTCCTTGTTATGTCATAGGCAATAGTTTATGTTCCCTAATCAAAGGCATAGGCTTAGTCAGGGAAATAATTCTCATAGTCACAGTCATAGTCATAGGCAAATGTCCATAGTCATATGCAATGTTCATAGTCATAGGCAATGTTCTTAGTCAAAGAGGCATATGGTTCTAAGGTCCATAGTTTCATAGTCACAGTCTTATTTGTCCTCGAATCATAACAGTTTTTAATTTGGTCCAAGGAAATAGGGATTGATTCAATAGAAAGAATTGGCATACTCTTTTATTCCTTTAATTTCATGTAACGAAAAGAGAAACGTTCAAATCTAGAAATAACTTACTTACAGAGATTAGATTAGAAAAGAAAGATGGCGTTGCTATGATTCGTAGAAAAACAGTCGTTGAAGTCGTTTGAACCTCCTCTTGAATCCTAGCTTGACTTGAACCTCTTCTTGAAAATCTTTAGCAACACTTCGTCGTCTTGATTTATTTTATATATTATTCTATTTATTAGTTAATTAAGAGGAGGAGAAGAAGCCATGTTCACTAAGAATCTTTGCAACATAAGGGTAGAGAAGAATTGTTAATAGAGAAGGAGACTAGGGCTATTTATATTGTGTAGAAGTCAACGAATCTGGTCATAATGACGTCTAGATACAGAGGAACGAACCATGTTCAGTAAGTTGGAAAAAGCAGAGGGGTCGACCCCCAGGTCAACTACCCAGTCGACTTGGGAGAACCAGGTCGACTACCCAGTCGACCTGGGTGCCCCAGGTCGACTAACCAGTTGACCTGGGTGCCTTGGACGGGAAAATTTCCGCCCAGCCGAATCTGGGTCTGTTTTGAATTTTGAACTTGACCTGTTTTGAAGTTTGAACTTTGCTGAATCTTCCGGAGGCCATATCTTCCTCATACTGACTCCGATTTATGCAAACTCGGACTCGTTTTCATGCAGAATTCCGAGTCGAACACAATGGCACAGCCCGTTTTCCTTGATTTTGATTTTAACTTTTAATTCTGCCTTGATTTGTGAATCCTAGTGTTACAGAATTACGGGGTGTTACATTCTCCCCCTCTTAAAAGGATTTCGTCCCCGAAATCTTCAAGTTAGGAAGAATGTATCCTGCCATCCAATCACTTATTTACTCAACCATTCAATCACAGACATTCATTGTCCTTAAAAGATTTCTAATGCTTTCATGTTGATATGCATAGCGTGTGTATATGTCTTTATCTAATGCAAAATCAGGTGGTCTACTGATTCAGTTGACCTCCTTAATGCAAATCATGTCAGTGTCATGCGTCCAATCATGTATGCAAGCATCCCTAGTTATGTAAATACTACATGCGTGCACATCCATTCATCCATATGCAACATCCATATTATACCATATCTAGCTCAACTTACAAACAAATACATATCTGTAAATGCAATATGAAAGCGCCCGAACTGATCTAGGGCCTAATACGTATGCATATGCATCCACGAGCAACCATTTGCAACCACTTGCAACCATCAACCATAACATGTTTCAAATACATGTTTACATACATTGGCTTCTACCTAAGGATCGAAGATACAACCTAGGTGATATACTTTGGAAAGAGCGAAACAATTATGCGTAAAGCTTCTAAAACAAAGAAATCAAGGATGCACCCTCAAGGAAAAGGGTACGATGCTAGTATCTAGCCTTCTTGAGATTTACTCCACTGTATCTTAACTAATTTAACTTCACGATTGTGAAGTTCCGGATCTCCCTTTCCAAAATAAACAGATGTCAATCACGGTACCATGTATACATACTAAGATGATTAGAGGTTTCCCTCTTATACGCCATGCCATAACTATAAGAGTCGAAAGGTCACTACGTGCTCTTTGGAGTGCCTACCAGAACTATTCATCTCTCACGCAAACCATCCAAACCGAACTCGACATTCCTCAAGTACAAGCCCCAAAGGCCTAAACCAATATCAGACAAGCACCCAAGGAATATCTCCCCCGAATTTAGATGATCTACGTGAGATGATATAAGCAAACTCGATAGCTATTCTCAAATCCCTACTAACCAAAAAAAAAAAAAAAAACTGGTCGGACCACCAATTGGATTTGAGACTCTAGTGGGATCTTTCTACTATACAAGAACTATGGTGCAGAGGCCCAACTATGGAAGTGGATATGAACAAATGAGAAGCGCTAGAACCTAAGAAAATAGTACGAACAGAAAACTAGACTCTTCCAACCGGACTACCTTTCTCCTATGTATGCTTGGTGGCGAAAGCATGTACTTATCCTTCTGAAAATCTCGTCCTCGTTCTTGCCCTTGTCCTTAAGTATATGCCCTATCATACCCTAGTAAAGATACCTCCTCTTGTCTTAGGTTTTATAACTTCGTGTGCTAAGTCTACATCCATGAATTCCTCATCCTAAGGTTATGCTCCTTAGCCAAACTCCGCATCCCCTTCCGTGTGTACTCATGTTGAAACATCTCTCGAAAATTGCCTCCAACGTCCGGAAAACCCTATAAGCTTCGAAAGAAAACTGCTAGTAGATGAAACAACTACGGCTATGGATGGAAGCCTGGCACTACTTTGCCCTTCGATGAGGTTACCTCCCAGAAAGCCAGGAGCCCCAGAGACTCAAGAAAGAAGGAGACAAGAATTTAAACAGAGGAAGAGAAGATAGTGCGTATGGCTTTGGGGAATATGTCTTTAAAACAAATCTTTTCTCTTGAAAATGCTTCTTTAAAAACCATTTTGAAATTAATTTTTCAAATCCTTTATCTGATCTGGTAACCTTCAGCTCTAATACCACATGTAACACCCCACGTCCGTTAGTGTCACTCACAAAGGGAATGCACTAAGTTCTATGGAGCATTTTGGGTAAAAGATGGCAGATAAATTACAAGACAGACAGAAATTGAACAGCGGAAAATAGAACTTTGCTTTATTGATAAAATAGTTTGTACAATGGTTTCTTTACAATATCAGAGTATCATCTGTCTTACAAAATAAAGAAGCATAAAACAACAATTATATTCCCCAATTTTAGCAAGAGCCAGCCATGGCATCTGAAAAGAGAATCCAAGCAAAACTTCGACAAATCTTCAAACTGGGAAAGAGTGACAGTCCAACTTAACTTGAGCTATACTATTCCCTCCTTTATTACCTAGGGGGGGGGGGGAACGGAAGAAAAGAAGACGAAAGAAAAACAGAGTCATAAATAAAGCCTGAGTAAGTTCAGTAACTTCTTGCATGTGAACATGGAAAACAAAACAACATGAATTAACTGAATACAAGATAACACCATGATGATAGGGTCAGCAAGATTAGAAAAGATTACCACAGGATATGCTAAGCTAAGATAAACTGGATATGCTCTAATACTTTCGCCGCTTCGCTATTTCCTTGTTATACTGGTTTCTATATCTCTGCACCACCTATCTAGAGTCCCAACTAGTAACGATAACGTGATCCCAATCCCTGTATTTTCCATTGCCTTCCGGCATACATTCATTATTTATTACCTAAATCAATTCTAGGGTTTTCTATCAAGTTCTTTCGAGATTTAACTAGAGTTTACGCTATCTGCTGAACGCTTCTCGGATTCCGGATTTATGCCACCTAGTCCAACTAGGGATTGTGCTACCCGTCGAACGATGCCCCCAAGTCTAGGACACACTACCTAGAGTGGTATATGTTCCTTTACTTCCCCTCGCATGTATCGCGAATCGTTATCACTTATCTAGATGCACATGTCCAGTAATGTGCGGTCCGAGTCCTGTGATAGGGCAAATCAAGGAATACAGAACTCGGTCGGGAGCTTTCAGATATATGCCGATGCAGATGCTAAGGTCTGTTTTTATTCCAGTGGCTATGGTCCCACTTGACCCCTCCATCAACTAATGAAAGGCACACCTTGAAAAATGAGAACTATACGCCGGCCCCCGTTGCCCCACTATCCTATGGCCAACCTCACCCATAACTAGATAGCAAGTATATGGTCTTTCGGAGTTCTCCGCCTTTCCGTTTCACGTATCTCGATTGACTAAGGATGGATGGTAGACGACGAGTTGCTATCACAGGGCTACCGTTTTCTCGCTGAATCACGCCGGTCCATCTTGGTCATTAGGATGACATGTATTGCAACAAAGGCATACCCCTAGTTCTTCTACGCAGACCTTAACCTCTGTGAGCCCAGGAGGATCATCTGCAGCCTCACAGAGGGATACCAAGAGTACCATCACGTCCCCTCGAAGCCTCGGGCTTCGTAACCCAATTCGTTGGAGCCTTCTTTCTACTCAGACGGACATTCGCTCCTTCCCGTGTTACACTAAGACTTACTACTTAGTTTTACTAACTAAGATTTAACACTTAGTTTCCAGAATCGTTGTTTTCTTAATTAAGGTTTACTACTTAGTTCTGTTTCCCGTCAATTTGGATTGGTTAAGTGTCATTAGTCAATTCAAGCCAACTTAACCCTCTTCATTCATCTTGTTATACTAGTTAAGTGTTATCAGTAATTCATGTTGACTTAACCCCACCACAAACCAAGTTATATTGGTTAAGTATTTCTTATTACTTAACCCTACCCGTTCACCCTGTATTGGTTAAGTGTTCCTTTTTAACTTAACCTTGCTCGTCTGTTTTAACTAACATGTTATTAATGGTTAAGTATTATCCCTTCATGTTTAGACTTAACCTTATTCTTTTATCACAATCTGATGGTTAAGTGTTCAAGTTTACGTAACCCTACGATCTAGCCCAGATAACATATCAAATTGGCTAAGTGCATTTACTTAACCCCAACCTCTAGTGTAGTTAACATGTTAATTTGGCTAAGTGTATCAACTTTACTTAACCACACCTTCTAGTATAGTTAACATGTTAGTTTGGATAAGTGTTTTCTTAGTTACTTAACCCCTACACATCTGGTCTTGTTACCATAAGTTTGGTTAAGTGTCCCTATGGACTTAGCCCTCCTATTCTAGCTCGACTGTGTTAAGTTGGTTAAGTGTTCCTATAGACTTAACCCTCCCATTCTAGCTTAACTGTGTCTGTATGAACCTAACCCCACCCATCGGCTTGGTTATCTTGTTGAATTGGTTAAGTGTCTTAGTTAACTTAACCCTACCATTCTTGTTCTATCTTTAAGTAAATAAATTAAAGCCGCTACCACTCACATTAGACAGATATTATTGTGATTACTGGATGTGCCGGTTGGTTCCAGGCAGGTTTACATAGCAACTCAGTCTAACCTCGGGTTAGGCATATTCGTGTTTTCTATGTTCAAAAGGGTTTTGGTTAATTTTCGAATCAGGTTTTGAAAGTAACCATCCCGTCCGTCGGATCAGTTAGGGATAGCCAGGGAGAGCAGGAAACTTGTATTTTCCAAACCCAAGCCTAGACACTATCCTCTCTGTCACCCTAGAACTTTCTGGTGTACCATTAAAAGTGATGTCGTTAATAAACCTTTAATTTGTCTTAATTTACATTTCCTCATTTAGGCCAAATTCTATAAGTAAATTATTCCTAATTTACTTATTTCCTAATTACCCTTTTAATGTAAACTGTCTACATCAATTACTATGGGCCATTTCCCCTTCTAAATCATATTTATGCTTTTTGGTATGTAAACTATACCAAATTAAGCGTCACTAACCATGATTTTGCTAAACCTGCCAATTATGGCCAATTTCACATTTACGCCAATATACTTACCGTGCCAAATTAGCTAATCCAATTCCGATTCAACATTCTAATTCACGTCAAACTAGACTTATTACTCTAGTTCACAATTCATGTAAATGCTAGATTTACATGTCAATACTAGATTCAAATTACACATCTTATAATTCATGTCAAATTTGTCCAATTTGCATTTCTATGAACATGCCATAATACATGTTCCCAATTTATGCCAATTTCCAAGTTAAACTACGTTTTTAGTAAATTTCATATTTTGCCCAAACTGCATTCCCACCGTTCGTATAATCGTGATTCATTCTAGATTATAAATAAAGCAAGGTTCGTAGAAAATAGGGAATGAACCAAAGATGCTATGCAAAAGATAGACATACAAACTGGTATAAAAAGGGTTGAATAACGACGTCGGTTCAAGAACATGGGTAGACCTAACTTAATAGATAAATTCCGATGGTCTAGAACCAAGAATAGACACAATAAAGGCGTAGGTTCAAGAACATGGGTAGACCTAACTTAAAAGATAAATTCCCAAGTTCTAAAACCAAAGAAAACAAAGAACAGACAGAATAGATAATCGGGTTTAGACCCAATTTCACAGTCAAAAAACTTAAACACTTTCCTAGTCATGAATCACAAGTATTTAGTCACAATTGTCCTTGTTATGTCATAGGCAATAGTTTATGTTCCCTAATCAAAGGCATAGGCTTAGTCAGGGAAATAATTCTCATAGTCACAGTCATAGTCATAGGCAAATTTCCATAGTCATAGGCAATGTTCTTAGTCAAAGAGGCATATGGTTCTAAGGTCCATAGTTTCATAGTCACAGTCTCATTTGTCCTCGAATCATAACAGTTCTTAATTTGGTCCAAGGAAATAGGCATTGATTCAATAGAAAGAATTGGCATAATCTTTTATTCCTTTAATTTCATGTAACGAAAGGAGAAACGTTCAAATCTAGAAATAACTTACTTACAGAGATTAGATTAGAAAAGAAAGATGGCGTTGCTATGATTCGTAGAAAAACAGTCGTTGAAGTCGTTTGAACCTCCTCTTGAATCCTAGCTTGACTTGAACCTCTTCTTGAAAATCTTTAGCAGCACTTCGTCGTCTTGATTTATTTTATATATTATTCTATTTATTAGTTAATTAAGAGGAGGAGAAGAAGCCATGTTCACTAAGAATCTTTGCAACATAAGGGTAGAGAAGAATTGTTAATAGAGAAGGAGACTAGGGCTGTTTATATAATGTAGAAGTCAACGAATCTGGTCAGAATGACGTCTAGATACAGAGGAACGAACCAGGTTCAGTAAGCGGGAAAAAGCAGGGGGGTCGACCCCCAGGTCGACTACCCAGTCGACCTGGGAGAACCAGGTCGACTACCCAGTCGACCTGGGTGCCCCAGGTCGACTACCCAGTTGACCTGGGTGCCTTGGACGGGAAAATTTCCGCCCAGCCGAATTTGGGTCTGTTTTGAATTTTGAACTTGACCTGTTTTGAAGTTTGAACTTTGCTGAATCTTCCGGAGGCCATATCTTCCTCATACGGACTCCGATTTATGCAAACTCGGACTCGTTTTCATGCAGAATTCCGAGTCGAACGCAATGGCACAGCCCATTTTCCTTGATTTTGATTTTAACTTTTAATTCTGCCTTGATTTGTGAATCCTAGTGTTACAGAATTACGGGGTGTTACATTCTCCCCCTCTTAAAAGGATTTCGTCCCCGAAATCTTCAAGTTAGGAAGAATGTGTCCTACCATCCAATCACTTATTTACTCAACCATTCAATCACAGACATTCATTTTCCTTAAAAGATTTCTAATGCTTTCATGTTCATATGCATAGCGTGTGTATATGTCTTTATCTAATGCAAAATCAGGTGGTCTACTGATTCAGTTGACCTCCTTAATGAAAATCATGTCAGTGCCATGCGTCCAATCATGTATGCAAGCATCCCTAGTTATGTGAATACTACATGCGTGCACAGCCATTCACCCATATGCAACATCCATATGATACCATATCTAGCTCAACTTACAAACAAATACATATCTCTAAATGCAATATGAAAGCGCCCGAACTGATCTAGGGCCTAATACGTATGCATATGCATCCACGAGCAACCATTTGCAACCACTTGCAACCATCAACCATAACATGTTTCAAATACATGTTTACATCCATTGGCTTCTACCTAAGGATCGAAGATACGACCTAGGTGATATACTTTGGAAAGAGCGAAACAATTATGCGTAAAGCTTCTAAAACAAAGATATCAAGGATGCACCCTCAAGGAAAAGGGTACGATACTAGTATCTAGCCTTCTTGAGATTTACTCCACTGTATCTTAACTAATTTAACTTCACGATTGTGAAGTTCCGGATCTCCCTTTCCAAAATAAACAGATGTCAGTCACGGTTCCAGGTATACGTACTAATATGATTAGAGGTTTCCCTCTTATCCGCCATGCCATAACTATAAAAGTCGAAAGGTCACTACGTGCTCTTTGGAGTGCCTACCAGAACTATTCATCTCTCACGCAAACCATCCAAACCGAACTCGACATTCCTCAAGTACAAGCCCCAAAGGCCTAAACCAATATCAGACAAGCACCCAAGGAATATCTCCCCCGAATTTAGATGATCTACGTGAGATGATATAAGCAAACTCGATAGCAATTCTCAAATCCCTACTAACCAAAAAAAAAAAAACTGGTCGGACCACCAATTGGATTTGAGACTCTAGTGGGATCTTTCAACTATACAAGTACTATGGTGCAGAGACCCAACTATGGAAGTGGATATGAACAAATGAGAAGCGCTAGAACCTAAGAAAATAGTACGAACAGAAAACTAGACTCTTCCAACCGGACTACCTTTCTCCTATGTATGCTTAGTGGCGAAAGCATGTACTTATCCTTATGAAAATCTCGTCCTCGTTCTTGCCCTTGTCCTTAAGTATATGCCCTATCATACCCTAGTAAAGATACTTCCTCTTGTCTTAGGTTTTATAACTTCGTGTGCTAAGTCTACATCCATGAATTCCTCATCCTAAGGTTATGCTCCTTAGCCAAACTCCGCATCCCCTTCCGTGTGTACTCATGTTGAAACATCTCTCGAAAATTGCCTCCATCGTCCGGAAAACCCTATAAGCTTCGAAAGAAAACTTCTAGTAGATGAAACAACAACGGCTATGGATGGAAGCCGGGCACTACTTTGCCCTTCGATGAGGTTACCTCCCAGAAAGCCAGGAGCCCCAGAGACTCAAGAAAGAAGGAGACAAGAATTTAAACAGAGGAAGAGAAGATAGTGCGTATGGCTTTGGGGAATATGTCTTTAAAACAAATCTTTTCTCTTGAAAATGCTTCTTTAAAAACCATTTTGAAATTAATTTTTCAAATCCTTTATCTGATCTGGTAACCTTCAGCTCTGATACCACGTGTAACGCCCCACGTCCGTTAGTGTCACTCACAAAGGGAATGCACTAAGTTCTATGGAGCATTTTGGGTAAAAGATGCAGATAAATTACAAGACAGACAGAAATTGAACAGCGGAAAAATAGAACTTTGCTTTATTGATAAAATAGTTTGTACAATGGTTTCTTTACAATATCAGAGTATCATCTGTCTTACAAAATAAAGAAGCATAAAACAACAATTATATTCCCCAATTTTAGCAAGAGCCAGCCATAGCATATGAAAAGAGAATCCAAGCAAAACTTCGACAAATCTTCAAACTGGGAAAGAGTGACAGTCCAACTTAACTTGAGCTATACTATTCCCTCTTATCCGCCATGCCATAACTATAAGAGTCGAAAGGTCACTACGTGCTCTTTGGATGCCTACCAGAACTATTCATCTCTCACGCAAACCATCCAAACCGAACTCGACATTCCTCAAGTACAAGCCCCAAAGGCCTAAACCAATATCAGACAAGCACCCAAGGAATATCTCCCCCGAATTTAGATGATCTACGTGAGATGAAATAACTGACTTACAGAGATTAGATTAGATTAGAAAAGAAAGATGGCGTTGCTGTGATTCGTAGAAAAACGGTCATTGAAGTCGTTTGAACCTCCTCTTGAATCCTAGCTTGACTTGAACCTCTTCTTGAAAATCTTTAGCAGCACTTCGTCGTCTTGATTTATTTTATATATTATTCTATTTATTATTTAATTAAGAGGAGGAGAAGAAGCCATGTTCACTAAGAATCTTTGCAGCATAAGGGTAGAGAAGAATTGTTAATAGAGAAGGAGACTAGGGCTGTTTATATAGTGTAGAAGTCAACGAATCTGGTCAGAATGACGACTAGATACAGAGGAACGAACCAGGTTCAGAAAGCTGGAAAAAGCAGGGGGGTCGACCCCCAGGTCGACTACCCAGTCGACCTGGGTGTCCCAGGTCGACTACCCAGTCGACCTGGGTGCCTTGGGCGGGAAAATTCCCGCCCAGCCCAATCTGGGTCTGTTTTGAATTTTGAACTTGACCTGTTTTGAAATTTGAACTTTGCTGAATCTTCCGGAGGACATATCTTCCTCACACGGACTCTGATTTACGCAAACTCGGACTCGTTTTCATGAAGAATTCCGAGACGAACGCAATGGCGCAGCCCGTTTCCCTTGATTTTGATTTTAACTTTTAATTCTTTCTTGATTTGTGAATCCTAGTGTTACAGAATTACGAGGTGTTACACAAATGGTTCATCATCTTTCATATTTGTCGATCGACCCCTAATATGCTTAAACTACCCCTACTTATCTTAACACTTCAAAACAATCCTTCTTTTAAATCCTCACCCTAATTCTATAAATAGCAAATACTTCCAACAATTACCTCCATCTTTAACTTCTGTGAAGGGTTGGTTTTGGCAGCACCCAATCCAAATGATTCATCATCTTTCATGTTTGTCGATCTACCCCTACTATTCTTAAACTACCGCTACTTATCTTAATACTTCAAAACAGTCCTTCTTTTAAATCCTACCCCTAATTCTCTAAATAGCCCATAAATCCTGCAATTACCCCTATTTTTTTTAACTACTGTGAAGGGTTGGTATTTACAGCACCCACACAAAACAATTCGTCATATTTCATATTTGTCGATCTACCCCTACTATGCTTAAATTACCCCTACGTCTCTTTATGCTTCAAAACAACCTTCTTTTTAATCCTACCACTAATTCTCTAAACACCCCTTACATCCAACAATTACCCCTACTTTTTAACTACTGCGAAGTGTTGGTTTTTGGAGCACCAAATCCAAATGATTCATCATCTTTCCTATTTTCGATCTACCCCTACTATGCTTAAGCTACCCCTACTTCTCTTAATACTTCAAAACAACCGTTATTTTTATTCCTGCCCATAATTCTCTAAATAACCCGTCTTTCCAACAATTGCCCCTATTTTTTAACTACTGTGAAGGATTAGTTTTTGCAGCACCCAATCCAAATGATTCATCATCTTTCATATTTGTCGATCTACCCCTACTATACTTAAACTACCATACTTCTCTTAATACTTCAAAACAACGCTACCTTTTAATCCTACCCCTAAATCTCTAAATAGCCCTTACTTCCAACAATTACCCGTATTTTTAACTTCTGTAAGGGTTGGTTTTTGTAGCACCCAATCCAAATGATTCATCATCTTTCATATTTGTCGATCTACCCCTACTATGCTTTAACTACCCATACTTAACTTAATACTTCAAAACATCCCATCTTTTTATTCCTACCCCTAGTTCACTAAATATCCCTTATTTCCAATAATTACCCTTATTTCTTAAACACTATGAAAGGTTTGATTTTGCCGCATCCAATCTGAATGCTTCACCATCTTTCATATTTGTCGATCTAACCCTACAATGCTTAAACTACCCCAACTTCTCTTAATACTTAAAAACAGTCCTTCTTTGAAATCCTACCCCTAATTCTCTAAATATCCTTACTTCCAACAATTACCCTTATTTTTTAACTGCTGTGAAGGGTTGGTATTCGCAGCACCCAAGCCAAATGATTCATCATCTTTCATACTTGTAGATATACCACTACTGTACTTAAACTTCCCATGCTTATCTTAATACTTCAAAACAATCCTTGTTCTAAATCCTACCCCTAATTCTCTAGATAAACCTTAATTTTAACAATTACCCTTATTTTTTAACATCTGTGAAGGGTTGGTTTTTGCAGCACCCAATCCAAATATTCGTCATCTTTCATATTTGTCGATCTATCCCTACTATGCTTAAACTACCCCTACTTGTCTTAATACTTCAAAACAATCCTTCTTTTTAATCCTACCTCTAATTCTCTAAATAGCCCGTACTTCCAGCAACTTCCCCTACTTTTTAACTTCTATGAAGGGTTGGTTTTTGCAACACCCGATCTAAATGATTCATCATCTTTCATATTTGTCGATCTACCCTATTATGCTTAAACTACCCCTACTTCTCTTAATACTTTAAAACGGTCCTTCTTTTGAATCCTACCCCTAATTTTCTTAATATCCCTTACATCCAACAATTACCCTTATTTTTTAACTACTTTATAGGGTTGGTTTTCGCAGCACCCAAGCCAAATGATTCATCGTCTTTCATATTTGTCAATCTACCCCTACAATGCTTAAACTACCCCAACTTCTCTTAATACGTCAAAACAACCCTACTTTTTAATCCTACCCCTAATTATCTAAATAGCCCTTCCTTCCAACAATTACCCCTATTTATTTATTATTGTGAAAGTTTGGTTTTTGCACCACCCAATTCAAACAATTCATCATCTTTCATATTCGTCATTTTACCCCTACTATGCTCCAACTACCCCTACTTCTCTTTACAGTTCAAAACAACCCTTCGTTTTAATCCTACCACTAATTCTCTAAATAGCCCTTACATCCAAAAACTACCCCTATTTTTTAACTTTTGTGAAGGGTTGGTTTTTGGAGCACCGAATCCAAACGATTCATCATCTTTCATATTTGTCGATCTACCCCTACTATGCTTAAACTACCCCCACTTCTCTTAATATTTCAAAACAACCCTTCTTTTTAACCCTACCCATAATTCTCTAAATAGCCCTTCTTTCCAGCAATTACCCCTGCTTTTTAACTACTATGAAGGATTGGTTTTTGCAGCACCCAAACCAAACGATTCATCATCTATCATATTTGTCGATCTACCCCTACTATACTTAAACAACCCTACTTCTCTTAATACTTCAAGACAACGCTTCTTTTTAATCCTACCCCTCATTCTCCAAGTAGCCCTTCCTTCCTACAATTACCCCTATTTTTTAATTTCTGTGAAGGGTTGGTTTTTGTAGCACCCAATCCAAATGAGTTATCATCTTTCATATTTGTTGATCTACCCGTACTATGCTTAAAATACCCATACTTGTCATAATACTTCAAAACAGTCCTTCTTTTAAATCCTACACCTAATTCTCCAAATAGCCCTTACTTCCGACAATTACACCTATTTTTTAGCTTCTATGAAGGACTAATTTTTGCAGCACCCAATATAAATGATATGTCATCTTTCATATTTTTCGATCTACCCCTACTATGCTTAAACTAACTCTACTTCTCTTAATACTTCAAAACAGTCCTTCTCTTTAATCCTACCTCTAATTCTCTAAATAGCCCTTACTTCCAAAAATTACCCCTTTTTTTAACTTTTGTGAAGGTTGGTTTTTGCACCACCTAAATTAAACGATTCATCATCTTTTATATTTATTGATTTGCTCCTACTATGTTTAAACTACTCCTACTTCTCTTAGTACTTAATAATAGCCATTATTTTTAATCATATCCCTAATTCTGTAAATAGCCCTTAGTCACAATAATTACCCTTATTTTTTAACTACTTTGAAGGGTTGGTTTTCACAGCACCAAAGCCGAATGATTCATCATCTTTCATATTTGTCGATCTACCCCTACTATGCTTAAACTACCCCAGCATCTCTTAATACTTCAAAACAACCCTTCTTTTTAATCCTACCCCTAATTCTCATAACAACCCTTCCTCCCAACAATTGCCCCTATTTTTTTCTATTGTGAAAGTTTGATTTTTGCACCACCCAATTCAAACAATTCATCGTCTTTCATATTCGCCATTCTACCCCTACTATGCTCCAACCACCCCTACTTCTCTTTATACTTCAAAACAACCCTTCTTTTTAATCATACCACAAATTCTCTAAATAGCAATAACTTCCAACAATTACCCTTATTTTTTAACTTTTATGAAGGGTTAATTTTTGGAGCATCGAATCCAAATTATTCATCATATTTCATATTTGTCGATCTACCCTTACTATGCTTAAACAACCCCTACTTCCCTTAATACTTCGAAACAACCCTTCTTTTTAATCCTACCCATAATTCTCTAAATATCCCTTCTTTCCAATAATTACCCCTATTTTTTATCTAGTGTGAAGGATTGGTTTTTGCAGCACCCAATCCAAACGATTCATCATCTTTCATATTTGTCGATCTGACCCTACTATAATTAAACTACCCTACTTCTCTTAATACTTCAAAACAACGCTTATTTTTAATCCTACCCCTAATTCTCTAAATAGCCCTTCCTTCCAACAATTACCCCAATTTTTTCACTTCTGTGAAAGGTTGGTTTTTGTAGCACCAATCCAAATGATTCATCATCTTTCATATTTGTCGATCTACCCATATTATGCTTAAAATACCCATTCTTGTCTTAATACTTCAAAACAGTCCTTCTTTTAAATTCTACCCTTAATTCTCTAAATAGACCTTAATTCCAACAATTACACCTATTTTTTAACTTCTGTGAAGGATTGGTTTTTGCAGCACCCAATCAAAATGATTCGTCATATTTTATATTTTTCGATCTACCCCTACTATGCTTAAACTACCGCGACTTCTCTTAATACTTCAAAACAGACCTTCTTTTTAATCCTACCTTTAATTCTCTAAATAGACCTCACTTCCAACAATTACCCCATTTTTTTACTTCTGTGAAGGGTTGGTTTTTGCACCACCTAATTTGAACGATTCGTCATCTTTTATATTTGTTGATATGCTCCTACTATGCTTAAACTACCCCTAGTTCTCTAAATACTACAAAATAGCCTTTCTTTTTAATCCTATACCTAATTCTCTAAACAGCCCTTAGTTCCAGCAATTACCCTTATTTTTTAACTACTGTGAAGGGTTGGTTTTCGCAGCACCCAAGCCAAATGATTCATCATCTTTCATATTTGTCGATCTAACCCTACTATGCTTAAACTTCCCTAACTTCTGTTAATACTTGAAAACAACCCTTCTTTTAATCCTTCCCCTAATTCTCTAAATAGCCCTTACTTCCAACAATAACCCCTATTTTTTTACTATTGTGAAAGTTTGGTTTTGCACCACCTAATCTAAACAATTCATCATCTTTCATATTATCCATTCTACCCCTACTATGCTCCAACTACCCCTATTTCACTTTATACTTCAAAACAACCCTTCTTTTTAATCCTACCACTAATTCTCTAAATAGCCCTTACATCCACGAATTACCCCTATTTTATAACTTTTGTGAAGGGTTAGTTTTTAGAGCACCGAATCCAAATGATTCATCATCTTTCATATTTGTCAATCTACCCCTACTATGCTTAAACTACCCCTACTTCTCTTAATACTTCAAAACATTCCTTCTTTCTAATCCTACCCATAATTCTCCAAATAGCCCTTCTTTTCAACAATTACCCCTAATTTTTAACTATTGTAAAGGATTGGTTTTTGCAGCAACCAATCCAAACAAATCATCATCTTTCATATTTGTCTATCTAACCGTACTATACTTAAACAACCCTACTTCTCTTAATACTTCAAAACAACACTTCTTTTTATTCCTACCCCAAATTCTATAAATATCACTTCCTTCCAACAATTAGCCCTATTTTTTAACTTCTGTGAAGGGTTGGTTTTTGTAGCACCCAATCCAAATGATTCATCATCTTTCATATTTGTTGATCAACCCTTACTATGATTAAAATACCCATACTTGTCTTAATACTTCAAACCAGTCTTTCTTTTAAATGTTACCCCTAATTATCTAAATAGCCCTTACTTCTGAAAATTACACCTATTTTTTAACTTCTGTGAAGGATTGGTTTTTGCAGCACCCAATCAAAATGAATCGTCATCTTTCATATTTTTCGATCTACCCCTACTATGCTTAAACTACCCCGACTTCTCTTAATACTTCAAAATAGTCCTTCTTTTTAGTCCTACCTCCAATTCTCTAAATAGCCCTTGCTTCCAACAATTACCCCTATATTTTAACTTTTGTGAACGGTTGGTTTTTGCACCACCGAATTTAAACGATTCGTCATCTTTTATATTTGTTGATCTGCTCCTACTATGCTTAAACTACCCCTGCTTATCTTAATACTTCAAAATAGACCTTCTTTTTAATCCTATCCCTAATTCTATAAATAGCCCTTAGTTCCAACAATTAACCTTATTTTTTAACTACTATGAAGGGTTGGTTTTTGTAGCACCCAATCCAAATGATTCATATTTTTTATATTTGTCGATCTACTCCTACTATGCTTAAACTACACCTACTTATCTTAATACTTCAAAACAGTCCTTCTTTTAAAAGCTACCCCTAATTCTCTAAATAGCCATTACTTCCAAAAATTACCCCTATTATTTAACTTCTGTGAAGGGTTGGATATGCAACACCCAATACAAATGATTCATCATCTTTCATATTTTTCGATCTGCCCCTAGTATGCATAAACTACCCCTACTTATCTTAATAATTCAAAACAGTCCTTCTTTTAAATCCTACGCCTAATTCTCTAAATACCCCTTACTTCCAACAATTACCCTTACTTTTTAACTAATGTGAATGGTTGGTTTTTACAGACCCAATCCAAATGATTCATCATCTTTAATATTTATCGATCTACCCCTACTATGCTTAAACTACCCCAACTTCTCTTAATACTTCAAAACAGCCCTTCTTTTTAATCCTACCCCTAATTCTCTAAATAGTCCTTCCTTCCAACAATTACCCTTATTTTTTTACTATTGTGAACGATTGGTTTTTGCAGCAGCTAATCCAAACAATTCATCATCTTTCATATTCGTCGATCTACCCCTACTATGATTAAACTACCCCTACTTCTCTTTATACTTCAAAACAACCCTTCTTTTTAATCCTACCACTAATTACCTGAATAGCCCTAACTTCCAACAATTACACTTATTTTTTAACTACTTTGAAGGGTTGGTTTTCACCGCACCCAATCCAAATGATTCATCATCTTTCATTTTTGTAGATCTAGCCCTACTATGCTTAAACTACCCCAACTTCTCTTAATACTTCAAAACAACCCTTCTTTTTAATCCTACCCCAAATTCTCTAAATAGCCCTTCCATCCAACAATTACCCCTATTTTTTAATATTGTAAAGGATTGGTTTTTGCAGCACCTAATCCAAACAATTCATCATCTTTCATATTCGTCGATCTACCCCTACTATGCTTTAACTACCCCTGCTTCTCTTTATACTTCAAAACAATCCTTCTTTCTAATCCTACCACTAATTCTATGAATAGCCTTTACTTCCAACAATTTCCCCTATTTTTTAAACTTTTGTGAAGGGTTGGTTTTTTGGGCACCCAATCCAAATGATTCATCATCTTCCATATTTGTCGATCTACCACTACCACGCTTAAACTACCCCTACTTCTCTTAATACTTCAAAACAAACCTTCATTTTAACCCTACCCCTAATTCTCTAAATAGCTCTTCTTTCCAACAATTTCCCCTATTTACTATGAAGAATTGGTTTTTGCAGCACCCAATCCAAACTATTCATCATCTTTCATGTTTGTCGATCTACCATTAATATGCTTAAACTACCCATTCTTCTCTTAATACATCAAAACAACCCTTCTTTTTAATCGTACCCCAAATTATCTAAATAGCCCTTACTTTCAACAATTACCGCTATTTTTTAACTACTACGAAGGGTTGGTTTGCAACACCCAAACCAAATGATTCATCATCTTTCATATTTGTCGATCTACCCCTACTATGCTTAAACTACCCCTACTTCTCTTAATACTTCAAAATATCCCTTCTTTTTAATACTTTACCCAATTCTTTAAATATCCCTTATTTCCAACAAATAACCTTAATTTTTAACTACTGTGAAAGGATGGTTTTTGCAGCATCCAATCCAAATGATTCATCATCTTTCATATTTGTCGATCTACCAATACTATGCATAAACTACCCCAAATTCTCTTAATACTTTAAAACAGTCCTTCTTTTTAGTCATACACCTAATTCTCTAAATAGCCCTTCGTTCGAACAATTACCCCTATTTTTTTACTATTGTCAAGGATTGCTTTTTGTAGCACCCAATCCAAACAATTAATCATCATTCATATTCGTCGATCTACCCCTACTATGCTTAAACTACCCCTACTTCTCATTATACTTCAAAACAACCCTTCTTTTTTATCCTACCACTAATTCTCTAAATAGCCCTTACTTCCAACAATTATCTCTATTTTTTAACTTCTGTGATGGGTTGGTTTTGGAGCACCCAATCAAAATGATTCGTCATATTTCATATTTGTCGATCTACCCCTACTATGCTTAAACTACCCCTACTTCTCTTAATACTTAAAAATAGCCCTTCTTTTTAATCACATCCCTAATTCTCCAAAAATCCCTTACCCTTATTTATTAACTAATATGAAGGGTTGGTTCTTATAGCACCCAATCCAAATGATTCATCATATTTCATATTTTTCGATCTACCCCTACTATGGTTAAACTACGCCAACTTCTCTTAATACTTCAAAACAGCACTTATTTTTAATCCTACCCCAAATTCTCTAAATAGACCTTCCTTCCAACAATTACCCTTATGTTTTTTACTATTGTGAAGGATTGGTTTTTGCAGCACCTAATCCAAACAATTCATCATCTTTTATATTCGTCGATCTACCCCTACTATACTTAAACTACACCTACTTCTCTAAATAGCCCTTACTTCCAACATTTACCCCTATTTTTTAACTTCTGTGAAGGAATGGTTTTTGTAGCACCCAGTCTAAATGATTGATCATTTCTCAAATTTTTCGATCTGCTCCTACTATGTTAAACTACCCATACTTATCTTACTATTTCAAAACAGTCCTTGTTTTAAATCCTACAACCAATTATCTATATAGCCCTTACTTCCAAGTATTACCCATATATTTTAACTTCTGTGAAGCGTTGGTTTTTGCATCAACCAATCCAAATGATTCATCATCTTTCATATTTGTCGATCTACAACTACTATGATTAAACTACCCCTACTTCTCTTAATACTTCAAAACAGTCCTTATTTTTAATCCTACCACTAATTCTCTAAATAGCTCTTTCTTTCAACAATTACCCCAATTTTTTAATTTCTGCAAAGGGGTGGTTTTTACAGTACCCAATCTAAACGATTCATTAGCTTTCATGTTTTTCGATTAACCCCTACTATGCTTAAACTACCACTACTTCTTTTAATACTTTAAATCAGTCCTTCTTTTAACTCCTACCCCTAATTATCTAAATAGCTCTTACTTCCAACAATTACACTTATTTTTAACTTCTGTGAAGGGTTGGTTTTTGGAGCACCTAATCCAAATGATTCTTCATCTTTCATATTTTCGATATACCCGTGTTATGCTTAAACTGCCCCTAATTCTCTTAATACTTCAAAACAAAACTTATTTTTAATCCTACCCCTAATTCTCTAAATAACCCTTCTTTCCAACAGTTACCCCTATTTTTTATCTACTGTGAAGGATTGGGTTTTGCAGCACCCAGTCAAAATGATTCATCATCTTTCATATTTGTTGATATACACCGACTATTCTTAAACTATGCCTACTCCTCTTGATACTTCAAAACAACGCTTCTTTTTGATCCTATCCCTAATTGTATAAATAGACCTTACTTCCAACAATTACCCCTATTTTTTTACCATGGTGAAGGGTTAGTTTTTGTAGCACCCAATCCAAATGATTCATCATCTCTCATATTTGTCGATCTACCCCTACTATGCTTAAACTACCCATACTTATCTTAATACTTCAAAACAGTCCTTCTTTTAAATCCTACCCCTAACTCTCGAAATAGGCCATACTTCCAACAATTATCCCTATTTTTTAACTTCTGTAAAGGGTTGGTTTTTGCAACACCCAATCGAAATGATTCATCATCTTTCATACTTGTCGATGTACCCCTACTATGCTAAAACTACCCCTACTTCTCTTAATACTGCAAAACTTTCCTTCTTTTTAATCCTACCTCTAATTCTCTAAATATCCCTTACTTTCAACAATTACCACTATTTTTTAACTTCTTTGAAGGGCTGGTTTTTGCAACACCCAATCTAAATGATTCATCATTATTCATATTTGTCGGTCTACCCATACTATGCTTAAACTATCGCTACTTCTCCTAATACCTCAAAATAGCCCTTCTTTTTAATCCTATCCCTAATTCTCTAAGTAGCACTTAGTTCCAATAATTACACTTATTTTTTAACTTCTGTGAAGGGTTGGTTTTTGCATCTCCCAATCCAAATGATTCATCATCTTTCATATTTATCGATCTACCCCTTTTATGCTTTAACTACCACTACTTATCTTAATAAGTCAAAACCGTCCTTCTTTTAAATCCTATCCCTAATTCTCTAAATATCCCTTACTTTCAACAATTACCCACACTTTTTAACTTCTGTGAAGGGTTGGTTTTTGCAGCACCCAATCTAAATGATTCATCATCTTTCATATTTGTCGATCTACCCCTACTATGCTTGAACAACCCCTACTTATCTTAATACTTCAAAACAGTCCTTCTTTTAAATCCTACCCCTAATTCCCTAAATATCCCTTACTTCCAACAAGTACCCTTATTATTTAACTACTATGAAGGGTTGGTTTTTACAGCACCCAATCCAAATGATTCATCATCTTTCGTATTTGTCGATCTATCCCTACTATGCTTAAACTACCTCTACTTCCCTTTATACTTCAAAACAACCCTTATTTTTAATCCTACCATTAATTATCTAAATAGCCCTTACTTCCAAAATTTACTCCTATTTTTTCACTTCTGTGAAGGTTTGGTTTTTTGAGCACCCAATCCAAATGAATCATCATCATTCATATTTGTCGATCTACCCCTACTATGCTTAAACTAGCCCTACTTCTCTTAATACTTCAAAACAATCCTTATTTTTAATCCTATCCCTAATTCTCTAAATAGCCCTTCTTTCCAACAATTACCGCTATTTTTTAACTAATGTGAAGGACTGGTTTTTGTAGCACCCAATCCAATCGATTCATCATCTATCATATTTGTCGATCTACCCCTACTATGCTTAAACTACCATTACTTCTCTTAATACTTCAAAACAACGCTTCTTTTTAATCCTACCCCTATTTCTCTAAATATCCCTTACTTCCAATAATTACCCCTATTTTTTTAACTTCTGTGAAGGTTTAGTTTTTGTAGCACCCAATCCTAATTATTCATCATCTTTCATATTTGTCGATCTACCCCTACTATGGTTAAATTACCCATACATATCTTAACACTTCAAAATAGTCCATCTTTTAAATCCTACCCCTTGTTCTCTAAATAGCCATTACTTCCAACAATTATCCCTATTTTTTAAATTCTGTGAAGGGTTGGTTTTTGCAGGAACCAATCCAAATGATTGATCATCTTTCATATTTGTCGATCTACCCCTATAATGATTAAACTACCAACTACTTCTCTTAATACTTCAAAAGAATCGTTCTTTTTAATCCTGCCTATAATTCTCTAAATAGCCCTTACTTCCAACAGTTACCCCTATTTTTTAACTTCTGTGAAAGGTTTGGTTTTTGCATCACCCAATCTAAACGATTCATCATCTTTCATGTTCGTCGATCTACCAATACTATGCTTAAACTACCCCTACTTCTTTTAATACTTCAAAATAGCCCTTTTTTTAAATTCTAACCCTAATTATTTAAATAGCCCTTAGTTACAACATTCATCCTTATTTTTTTACTACTGTGAAGGTTAGGTTTTTGCTGCATTCAATCCAAATGATTCATCCTCTTTCATATTTGTCGGCCTATCACTACTATGCTTAAACTACCCTTACTTATCTTAATACTTCAAAACAGTCATTCTTTTAAATCTTACCCCTAATTCTCTAAATAGCCCTTTCTTTGAACAATCACCCCTATTTTTATAATTTGTAAAGGGTTGGTTTTTGCCCCATCAAATCCAAATGATTCATCATCATTCATATTTGTCGATCTACCCCTACTATGCTTAAACTACCCATACTTATCTTAATACTTCAAAACAGTCCTTTTTTAAATCCTACCCCTAATTCTCTACACAGCCCTTACATCCCACAATTACCCTTATTTTTTAACTACTGTGAAGGGTTGGTTTTTATAGCACCCAATCCAAATGATTCATCATCTTTTATATTTGTCGATCTACCCCTACTACGCTAAAACTACCCCAACTTCTCTTAATACTTCAAAACAACCCTTCTTTTTAATCCTACCCCTAATTTTCAAAATAGCCCTTCATTCCAACAACTAACCTTATTTTTTTAATTATTGTGAAGGACTGGTTTTTGCAGCATCTAATCTGTAACACCCCACACCCGCTACGGTCACTCACTAAGGGAATGCCATAACATCGGTGGAGTATTTTAAGTGAATATAGAACAGAAAAATAACAACAAGACAGATATAAGTAATACTTGAGAATTTAAAACATCATTTCATTGCAGCGGAATGTAAAACATGTTTGGTTACACCAAAACCATAAACAAGAGTCAAGTACATAATGTCCATCCTGATAAAACAAAAGTACATAATCCCACTACATAACTTAATAGCCATAATAGCCATAATAGAAAAGATAAACTGAGCTTTACATCCATGGTCCAAGCTCCAAAAGATAGATAAAGCAGTCTGATCAAAGCCCACTAGTGCTAGGCCCACTCTGAAAACCTGAGGGTTGGGAAAAAGATAAAAAAACAACGGGACCAGACATAAGTCTGAGCGAGTCCTATAACCTTAACAATACAATCATTAAAGTAATTAGGGTATGATATAAACAAGGTACGGTACCTCTGGGGATAATGACTACACTAAGTAGCCAACTAAACACAGGATGTACTAAGAAAACCGAAAAGACGCATTTACCCACCCAAGGATAATTACTACACTGCACCACCCCAGATCTACCCACCCAAGGGTAATTCCTACACTGCACCACCCCAGATCTACCCATCCAAGGGTAATTCCTACACTGCACCACCGCAGATCTACCCACCGAAGGGTAATTCCTACACTGCACCACCCCAGATCTACCCAACCAAGTGTAATTCCTACACTGCACCACCCTAGATCTACCCACCCAAGGGTAATTCCTACACTGCACCACACCAGTTCTACCCACCCAAGGGTAATTCCTACTTAAAGGTTGATCCCACTAAGTGTACTTAGTAATTTTTAATAGTAGTTTCGTGTACCCCTAGCTGACTACATAGGTGTCGTCTGCCCCTATCTCCACTAGGTGTACCCACTACTCCCCAAGCGATCGGCTCCCTAACGTAGATACCCGTGCTGGCCCCACAGTGGGGTGTATCATTCCCCAAAGTGGCAACCTGACAATATCAACGGTGCATGGCTTAGACCTACACGATGCAACAACGTCTTACTTACCAGCCCGGGTCCACACACGCATATGAAACCCGTTGGACTTGCGTTGCCACCGCTAACCCGTTTTGGCCTCTTACCGTCAAGCCCAATATGCGTGTCCCGTCCTCGACTTGGGTCGAGCCCACAAAGATACGTTTGGGATATTGGTTGAAATGGGCCCCCACAAGCTACCCACCTAAGCTTGTCATTTCTAGTGAATCCCACTTAACCCTTTAACCATGTCCACTTACATGTTATAAATTTTGGTTAAGTCTTTTAATCATATTTTAATTGCCACTCAAGGCACCCACTATATTTCCACATGCCACCAAAGGCACTTACTTGATTCCCACATGCCACCCAAGGCACTTACTTAACCCTTTAATCATGTTTAATTACATGTTCCACTTTGGTTAAGTATTCTAATCGTATTTTCTATTGCCACCCAAGGCAACCCACTAGTTTCCTCATGCCACCCAAGGCACCCCCACTAGTTACTACATGCCACCCAAGGCACCCACTTAACCCCTCATGCCCCACTACATGCTAATTTGGTTAAGTGTTTCTTAATTAATTAAGATCGTAACCTTTGTAAAGACCTCTCACATTAGACTGTCTTTTATGGCAGCTGGACATGCCGGTTGGTTCCGGGCAGCCTTACACCATAACAAAGTCTAACCTCGTGTCTTTACACTTGTCACATATTTAGTTTATGACTAAGACCTCTCACATTAGGCCAATCATTTGTAGCCGCTGGATTTGCCAGTTGGTTCCGGGCAGTCTTATGCTACAAAAGGGTCCAACCTCGTGTCTTAGTCGATTAATTACACCTAATTAATCACCCCATAATTTGTATTAATTATCCCTAATTAATTACCAATTTCAAGAATATGGGTAGACTTAACTCAATAGGTAAATTCCCAATTCCATAATATGGGTAAACCTAACTTAATAGGTAAATTCCCAATTCCATAATATGGGTAGACCTAACTTAATAGGTAAATTCCCAATTATGTCCATTCACTTTATTTTATGCTTAAGCATACCCATTTCACACCATTTTATTAACATGCATATTTACCCCATCGTTCCCCACGTAGTTCGTTCTCATAACATGACATAATAAAGGGAAGATTCATCACAAATGCCATGGGTTTAACCAATCATAGCATATAACTTTATCATGGGTTCAAAAGGTGTCAACTTGCATATATGAGCATACATTAAACCCAACTAGCATTTAACCCAAACTTGCATGAAGCACATATGTCACAAAGGGGGTAACTTGCATATGATTCTTATGTCATACAAAGGTGTGAACTTGTATAGCATGTCACATGTTAACTTGCATATAACCAAACACATATCTTGCATAACATGTTACATATGAACTTGCATATAATCATGCACATAACTTGCATATAACCAAACACATAACTTGCATAACATGTTACATATGAACTTGCATATAATCATGCACATAACTTGCATATAACCAAACACATAACTTGCATAACATGTTACATATGAACTTGCATATAATCATGCACATAACTTGCATTACATGTTACATATGAACTTGCATATGATCTCACATATAGCTTGCATAACATGTTACATATTAACTTGCATATAATCTCACATATAGCTTGCATAACATGTTACATATGAATCAATGTTCAACATAGTGTTATGCATAATGAGCATCATAAAACATAGCATTAAACTTGCATAACATATAGCATAAAACTTGCAAAACACACAACATACACTATACTAAACTTGCATAAACACATTGATCCACAAATATAGCCATATCTTATCATATCCTATCATAATCAATTTAACAATTGATTATTAAGGCTATAGAAAGTCACCACTAAACTCCAATAAGCAAACCTTTGAGAAAAATCACCCAAAAACTCTAGCCTTGAAAATAAAGCTTGCAACTTGATGATGAATGCAAGCTAATGATCACTAATACAACTTAAAAATGCTTGTATGAACATGAAAGCCTTCATAGAAATAGTTTAGAAAGAGGATGGAGGCTAGGGTTTTGAGTGGAGGCCGTGATCATAGAAAATTTTGGCATAGTTTAGTTAGAGGATAGGATTATGATCATTTAGGGCTAGCTTAGGGTCTTATTTATAGGATTAGGATGTGTTTTAGACCCTTAGATTAACCCTAGGTTAGTTTAGGTCCGTTAGATTTCGTCCCAAGCCCTCCAACCTAGCCCAAAACTCAACCAGGTGCACCCAGGCCAGAATCAGCCGACAGGGCAAGTCGGCAGCCCTGTCGACTGCCAAGTCGACAGGCATGTCGACAGGAATGTCGACAGCCCTGTCGACAGCCAAGTCGACTTGGCTGGGCGGGAGTTTTCCCGCCAGGCCCCAATTTCTGCATGTTTCGAAATTCAAATTTCCCGAAAACTTCTTTGGGCCTTAACCGGGTCATACGGACTCCGATTTACAAAATTTCGGACTCTATTTCACGTATTTTTCCGAGACGAACACAATGACATAACCCGTTTCCCCTGATTCTCACATCTGAGATTATTAATTCTGTAATTAGTGAATATCAGTGTTAATTGAAATTCGAGGTGTTACATTCTCCCCTCCTTAAAGGATTTCGTCCCCGAAATCTCCAAGTTAAGGAGAATGCATATCCTACCATCCAAACAACCATCTACTCATTCCATCAAACACGGGCATCCATTGTCCTTAAAACAATTTCTACTGATGTATGAGCATATGCAAAAAGTGTGTGTATATGTTCCCTATCTAATGTATGAACATATGCAAACCGTGATAGTGCCATGCATCCAATATGTATGCGAAAGAACCCTATCGACACATACTATATCTACATGAGTGCACAATCATTCACCAAAATGCATCATCCATATGATTACACAACCATTATACATCCATAAATATAGCTACCTACACACAATTATATGCAATATGCAATATGAAGTGATTGAGCCGATCTAGTGTCTAGAGTGTGTGTATATGCATCCACGAGCAACCACTAGCAAACACTTTCATCCACATGCATCCATCAATCATAACATGTCTCAAACACATGTTTCAACCATAGGTTTACCCTATCTAAAGGTCAAAGGCACTAACAAGAGGACATACTAAAGATAAGATAAGTACTAGACAAACGATAAAGGAGAAGTTAAAAGACATACCCTCAAAAAGGAATGGGTATAATGAACGCATTTTCGCTTCCGTTTCCCAAGTAGCGTTGCTCTCATCTTCTCCCCATTGCACTTTGACTAGTTGAACCTCCCTGTTTCTCAACCTCTTAATTTCTGACCCAAGGATGCGTGTAGGAGCTCGTCGAATAGTCGCATCACGCTCTATCTCTACTTCTCTAAGCAAGCTCGGCTCTACCACCTCTGCGGTCTCATGTAGGCACTTCCTCAAATGTGACACATGGAATACATCATGTACACCACTAAATCTGTCGGGCAACTCCACTCTATAGGCCATCTGTCCAATCCTTTCCTTAATAGGAAACGGTCCAACAAACCTTGGTGCTAACTTCCCAACAGATCCAAAGCGAACCACATTCCGTAACGGAGATAATTTGACAAAGACCATGTCCCCAACATCAAACTCAAGCTCTGTTCTCCTCTTGTCCGCATAAGATTTCTGTCTGTCTTGCGCCGCTTTCATACTTCTTCGAATCAAATCAATATTTTCCGAAGTCTTCCTAACCATATCGGGCCCAAGCAAGATCTTATCCATCGATTCCCACCAACATGTAGGTGATCGACAAGGCCTTCCATAAAAAGCTTCGAAAGGAGCCATGCCAATACTAGACTGAAAGCTGTTATTATATGCGAACTCCACCAATGGAAGATGCTCTTCTCATGTACCTCCAAAATCTAAGATACATAGCCTCAAAAGGTCTTCTAAAATGCGATTCACCCTCCCGGTCTGGCCGTCCGTCTGAGGATGATTTGCGGTGCTCAAATACAGCTGAGTCCCTACCGCCTCTTTCAAACTCTTCCAAAACTCGCTAGTGAAGATAGGATCTCGATCACTCACTATGCTGGAAGGTACACCATGCAATCTAACAATCTCTCGAATGTAGATTGAAGCTAGCCATTGAGAAGTCCTCTTACTCTTCACGGGTATAAAATGGGCACTCTTAGTAAGTTTGTCTACCCCAACCCAAATTCCCGCATTACCCTTCCTCGAACTTGGTAATCCATTGACGAAATCCATCGAGACACTATCCCACTTCCATAGCGGAACCTCCAATGGGTGAAGCAACCCACCGGGTTTCTTTTGCTCCGCTTTTACTTGTTGGCACACCAAGCATCTAGCGACATACTCGGCCGCGTCTTTCTTCATACCGGCCCAAAAGAAAACTCGCTTCGTGTCTTGGTACATCTTGTCCCTACCGGGATGAATGGTCATCTTCGAACGATGTGCATCATCAAGTATAGCCTTCCTCAAACCCTCGTCTTGCGGTACACAAAGTCTACCGTCTCTACGCAACCACCCCTTACCATCTAGGGTGTACCTACTCAAATGGCTGGACGACTCCCCCTCCTCATGAGCTTCTCTACTAACTCAACCAACTGTGGGTCGTCTCGTTGTGCTCCGCCAATCCGCACCTAAATAGTAGGCCTAACCTCCAAGGAGGCTAGCAAACCGGGTACAAAGTCAACGGAAGGTCTAAAGTCAAACATAGAAATAAAATCTAAGCTCCGTCGTTCAACGAATAATGAACTCAAGGACAACCTTTTTCTACTTAAGGCGTCCCCTACCACGTTACCCTTGCCATGGGTATACGCTATCTCAAACTCATAGGATGCTAAGAATCCCATCCACTTTTGCTGTCCTAAGACTATGCGCTCGAAGAGCCTCCAACACTTCCCTAAGATGTAGGGCATGCTCATCTCCACTTTTAGAGAAAACCAAGATATTACCCCATCCAAAATCATCACAACTGTCCATCTCTCACGCAGACCACCCTAGTCGAACTCGACATCCCCCAAATGCAAGCCACAAAGGCCTAAACCAATATCAGACAAACACCCAAGGGATACCTCCTTCGAATTCAGACGACCTACGTGAGATGATACTAGTAAAAACAGCTAAATAATTAAGCCCTTCTCCAACTCTGCATGTCCTCGCCAGCCTCGCTCCAAAACCACCGTTTATCCCATAACTGGCTTTGCTCAACCTACTGAGCACATACGAAAATTTATTTCGCTCCTAGAAAAGACCAAGATGTCATTTACAAAGACCATCACGAACTTATTTAGGTACTCCCTGAACACCCTTCTCATCAAATCAACAAAGTATGCAGGGGCGTTCGTCAAACCAAATGGCATCCCCAGCCACTCATAAAAACCATCCGGAGTCCTAAAGGTAGTCTTCTCTATATTATCCTCAGCCACTCTCAACTGATGAAACCCCGTGGCTAAGTCCTACTACGAAAACACTGAGGCGCCAACCAACTGATCAAAGAGATCATCAATCCTCGGCAATGGTTGTCTATTCTTCTTTGTTATCTTGTTAAACTCCCTATAATCTACACAAGGTCTGAGGGACCCACCCGCCTTCATAGCAAAAACTACTGGAGCACCCCACTCCGATATACTTCGTCTTCTAAACCCCTTCTCAAGCAAATCGCCTACTTGCTTATGGAGTTCCCTCCTCTCACGAGGAGCCATGTGGCACACTGGCCAAGATACTGGTTTGGCATTGTCTACCGGATATATTCGGAAGTCAATCTCCCGCTCTGGAGGTAAGCCCTTCACCTCCTCAAACACATCCGAGTATTCCCGGACCACTCTAATAGATCGCAAACTCTAGATCGACGTGTCAAGCGATTCTAGATAACTTAGCATAACAGATTCCATGGGATTACAAGAGATCTCGAGAGTCTTACCCAAGCGGGTCGTAAGCCTAACAACTCTCCCTCCACAAACAAGAACGGCATCATTACTGGATAACCAGTCCATGCCCAAAACTAACCCATAGCCCGTGAAGCCCAAGAAGCATCACATCTAAACTCAACGCTAAGTATAGAAACTTTCAAACCCAAACACATCATGGAACCCCCAATTGGGTTTGAAACAACTTAGGGATCATCTACTAAACTGGTGTCTAAGTGCAGTGACTCAACTAACAACGATGAGATAAACGAACTCGATGCGTCAGAATCAAATAAAGTTCGAACCGGATAATAAAGAAATCCAAATTCCAACCTAGACGGTCTTATCCCCATCTGGTACACTAGCCGTGAGGGAATACAACTACCCTCCAAAAGATTCCATACCCTGCCCTTGCCCCTTTGGACAACCCTAATAAGGTGTCCTATTCCTCCCAAAAGGATAACTAATCGCCTTCTTCTTCCCATTCTCCACTCGTAACCTCCCACCAATGAGGTTTCATCCTTCATTAACCAAACAACTATTTGAGCCTTCCTCCCATCGCTATCCAATAGTTACCTACCAGTCCTCCTCCTTCTTGAACCAACTTCTAATCCGACTAACGTCTAAGTCCCTTGAAGTGGTTTTCCATTCTTATCTATCTTAGATAGATCATCTGTACACGGAGGGGAAACTCAAAACGAGAGAGGAAGAGATTCAAAACTGAGAATTCGAAAGATAAAGATATGGCTATCGGGGATTATGCTTTTCTTTCAAAAACTTTTCTCTTAAAAGACATGTTTTTGAAAATACTCCTTTCAAAAATATTCTTCGAAAATAGTTTTTCTAAAAAATTTATCTGTTTTGGTAACCTTAAGCTCTGATACCACGTGTAACACCCCACACCCGCTACGGTCACTCACTAAGGGAATGCCATAACATCGGTGGAGTATTTTAAGTGAATATAGAACAGAAAAATTACAACAAGACAGCTATAAGTAATACTTGAGAATTTAAAACATCATTTCATTGCAGCGGAAAGTAAAACATGTTTGGTTACACCAGAACCATAAACAAGAGTCAAGTACATAATATCCACCCTGATAAAACAAAAGTACATAATCCCACTACATAACTTAATAGCCATAATAGAAAAGATAAACTGAGCTTTACATCCACGGTCCAAGCTCCAAAAGATAGATAAAGAAGTCTGATCAAAGACCAGTAGTGCTAGGCCCACTCTGAAAACCTAAGGGTTGGGAAAAAGATAAAAAAACAACGGGGTCAGACATAAGTTTGAGCGAGTCCTATAACCTTAACAATACAATCATTAAAGTAATTAGGGTATGATATAAACAAGGTACGGTACCTCTGGGGATAATGACTACACTAAGTAGCCAACTAAACACAGGATGTACTAAGATAACCGAAAAGACGCGTTTACCCACCCAAGGATAATTACTACACTGCACCACCCCAGATCTACGCACCCAAGTGTAATTCCTACACTGCACCACCCCAGATCTACCCACCCAAGGGTAATTCCTACACTGCACCACCCAAGATCTACCCACCCAAGGGTAATTCCTACACTGCACCACCCCAGATCTACCCAACCAAGGGTAATTCCTACACTGCACCACACCAGTTCTACCCACCCAAGGGTAATTCCTACTTAAAGGTTGATCCCACTAAGTGTACTTAGTAATTTTTGATAGTGGTTTCGTGTACCCCTAGCTGACTACATAGGTGCCGTCTGCCCCTATCTCCACTAGGTGTACCCACTACTCCCCAAGCGATCGGCTCCCTAACGTAGATACCCGTGCTGGCCCCACAGTGGGGTGTATCATTCCCCAAAGTGGCAACCTGATAATATCAACGGTGCACGGCTTATACCTACACGATGCAACAACGTCTTACTTACGAGCCCGGGTCCACACACGCATATGAAACCCGTTGGACTTGCGTTGCCACCGCTAACCCGTTTTGGCCTCTTACAGTCAAGCCCAATATGCGTGTCCTGTCCTCAACTTGGGTCGAGCCCACAAAGATACGTTTGGGATATTGGTTGAAATGGGCCCCCACAAGCTACCCACCTAAGCTTGTCATTTCTAGTGAATCCCACTTAACCCTTTAACCATGTCCACTTACATGTTATAAATTTTGGTTAATTCTTTCAATCATATTTTAATTGCCACTCAAGGCACCCACTAGATTTCCACATGCCACCCAAGGCACTTACTTGATTCCCACATGCCACCCAAGGCACTTACTTAACCCTTTAATCATGTTTAATTACATGTTCCACTTTGGTTAAGTATTCTAATCGTATTTTCTATTGCCACCCAAGGCAACCGACTAATTTCCTCATGCCACCCAAGGCACCCCCACTAGTTACTACATGCCACCCAAGGCACCCACTTAACCCCTCGTGCCCCACTACATGCTAATTTGGTTAAGTGTTTCTTAATTAATTAAGATCGTAACCTTTGTAAAGACCTCTCACATTAGACTGTCTTTTATGGCAACTGGATATGCCGTTTGGTTCCGGGTAGCCTTACACCATAACAGAGTCTAACCTCATGTCTTTACACTTGTCACGTATTTAGTTTATGACTAAGACCTCTCACATTGGGCCAATCATTTGTAGCCGCTGGATTTGCCGGTTGGTTCCGGGCAGTCTTATGCTACAAAAGGGTCCAACCTTGTGTCTTAGTCGATTAATTACACCTAATTAATCACCCCCATAATTTGTATTAATTATCCCTAATTAATTACCAATTTCAAAAATATGGGTAGACCAAACTCAATAGGTAAATTCCCAATTCCATAATATGGGTAGACCTAACTTAATAGGTAAATTCCCAATTCCATAATATGGGTAGACCTAACTTAATAGGTAAATTCCCAATTATGTCCATTCACTTTATGTTATGCTTAAGCATACCCATTTCACACCATTTTATGAACATGCATATTAACCCCATCGTTCCCCACGTAGTTCGTTCTCATAACATGACATAATAAAGGGAAGATTCATCACAAATGCCATGGGTTTAACCAATCATAGCATATAACTTTATCATGGGTTTAAAAGGTGTCAACTTGCATATATGAGCATACATTAAACCCAACTAGCATTTAACCCAAACTTGCATGAAGCACATATGTCACAAAGGGGGTAACTTGCATATGATTCTTATGTCATACAAAGGTGTGAACTTGCATAGCATGTCACATGTTAACTTGCATATAACCAAACACATAACTTGCATAACATGTTACATATGAACTTGCATACAATCATGCACATAACTTGCATATAACTAAACACATAACTTGCATAACATGTTACATATGAACTTGCATATAATCATGCACATAACTTGCATATAACCAAACACATAACTTGCATAACATGTTACATATGAACTTGCATATATTCATGCACATAACTTGCATTACATGTTACATATGAACTTGCATATGTTCTCACATATATCTTGCATGACATGTTACATATGAACTTGCATATAATCTCACATATAGCTTGCATAACATGTTACATATGAATCAATGTTCAACATAGTGTTTTGCATAGTGAGCATCATAAAACATAGCATTAAACTTGCATAACATATAGCATAAAACTTGCAAAACACACAACATACACTATACTAAACTTGCATAAACACATTGATCCACAAATATAGCCATATCTTATCATATCCTATCATAATCAATTTAACAATTGATTATTAAGGCTATAGAAAGTCACCACTAAACTCCAATAAGCAAACCTTTGACAAAAATCACCCAAAAACTCTAGCCTTGAAAATAAAGCTTGCAACTTGATGATGAATGCAAGCTAATGATCACTAATACAACTTAAAAATGCTTGTATGAACATGAAAGCCTTCATAGAAATAGTTTAGAAAGAGGATGGAGGCTAGGGTTTTGAGTGGAGGCCGTGATCATAGAAAATTTTGGCATAGTTTAGTTAGAGGATAGGATTATGATCATTTAGGGCTAGCTTAGGGTCTTATTTATAGGATTAGGATGTGTTTTAGACCCTTAGATTAACCCTAGGTTAGTTTAGGTCCGTTAGATTTCGTCCCAAGCCCTCCAACCTAGCCCAAAACTCAACCAGGTGCACCCAGGCTAGAATCAGCCGACAGGGCAAGTCGGCAGCCCTGTCGACTGCCAAGTCGACAGGCATGTCGACAGGAATGTCGACAGCCCTGTCGACAGCCAAGTCGACTTGGCTGGGCGGGAGTTTTCCCGCCTGGCCCCCATTTCTGCATGTTTCGAAATTCAAATTTCCCGAAAACTACTTTGGGCATTAACTGGGTCATACGGACTCCGATTTACAAAATTTCGGACTCTATTTTGCGTATTTTTCCGAGACGAACACAATGACGTAACCCGTTTCCCCTGATTCTCACATCTGAGATTATTAATTCTGTAATTAGTGAATATCAGTGTTAACTAAAATTCGAGGTGTTACATAATCCAAACAATTCGTCATCTTTCATATTCGTCTATCTACCCCTACCATTCTTAAACTACCCCTACTTTTCTTTATACTTCAAAACAACCCTTCTTTTTAATCCTACCACTAATTCTCTAAATAGCCCTTACTTCCAACAATTACACCTATTTTTTAACTTCTGTTAAGGGTTGGTTTTTGGAGCACCTAATCCAAATGTTTCATCGTCTTTCATATTTGTCGATCTACCCCTGTTATGCTTAAACTGCCCCTACTTTTCCTAGTACTTCAAAACAAAACTTATTTTTAATCCTACCCCTAATTCTCTAAATAACCCTTCTTTCCAATAGTTACCCTACTTTTTAAATATTGTGAAGGATTGGGTTTTGCAGCACCCAATCCTAATGATTCATCATCTTTCATATTAGTTGATCTACCCCAACTATGCTTAAACTACACCTACTCCTCTTAATACTTCAAAACAATGCTTCTTTTTGATTCTATCCCTAATTCTATAAATATCCATTACTTCCAACAATTACCCCTATTTTTTAACCTCTGTGAAGGGTTGGTTTTTGTAGCACCCAATCCTAATGATTCATCATCTTTCATATTTGTCGATCTACCCCTACTATGCTTAAACTACCCAAACTTATCTTAATACTTCAAAACAGTCTTTCTTTTAAATCCTACCCCTAATTCCCTAAATAAGCCATACTTCCAACAATTATCACTATTTTTTAACTTCTTTGAAGGGTTGGTTTTTGCAGCACCCAATCCAAAAGATTCATCATCTTTCATACTTGTCGATGTACCCCTACTATGCTTAAACTACCCCTACTTCTCTTAATACTTCAAAACAGTCCTTCTTTTTAATCCTACCTCTAATTCTCTAAATATCACTTACTTCCAACAATTACCTCTATTTTTTAACTTCTATGTAGGGTTGGTTTTTGTATCACCCAATCTAAACGATTCATCATCTTTCATATTTGTCGGTCAAACCCTACTATGCTTAAACTACCCCTACTTCTCCTAATACTTCAAAATAGCCCTTCTTTTTAATCCTATCCCTAATTCTCTAAATAGCCCTTTGTTCCAACAATTACACTTATTTTTTAACTTCTTTGAAGCGTTGGTTTTTGCAGCACCCAATCCAAATTATTCGTCATCTTTCATATTTATCGATCTACCCCTTCTGTGCTTAACTATCCCTACTTATGTTAATTCTTCAAAACAGTCCTTCTTTTAAATCCTACCCCTAATTCTCTAAATAGCCCTTAATTTCAACAATTACCCATATTTTTTATCTTCTGTGAAGGGTTGGTTTTTGCAGCACCAAATCTAAATAATTCATCATCTTTCATATTTGTCGATCTACCCCTACTATACTTAACCCCTACTTATCTTAATACTTCAAAACGGTCCTTCTTTTAAATCCTACCCCAAATTTTCTAAATAGTCCTTACTTCCAACAATTACTCTTATTTTTAAACTATTGTGAAGGGTAGGTTTTTACAGCACCCAATCGAAATGATTTATCATCTTTCATATTTGACGATCTACCCCTACTATGCTTAAACTACCCACACTTATCTTAATACTTAAAAATAGTCCTTTTAAATCCTACCCCTAATTCTCTAAATAAGCCATACTTCCAACAATTATCCCTATTTTATAACTTCTGTGTAGGGTTGGTTTTTGCAGCACCCAATCCAATTGATTCATCATCTTTCATACTTATCGATCTACCCCTACTATGCTTAAACCACCCCTACTTCTCTAAATATTTCCAAACAGTCCTTCTTTTTAATCCTACCACTAATTCATCATTTTTCATATTTGTCGGTCTACCCCTACTATGCTTAAACTACCTCTACTTCTCTTAATACTTCAAAATAGCCCATCTTTTTAATCTTATCCCTAATTCTCTAAATAGCCTTTTGTTCCAACAATTACACTTGTTTTTTAACTTTTATGAAGGGTTGGTTTTTGCAGCACCCAATCCAAATGATTCATCGTCTTCATATTTATTGATCTAGCACTACAATGCTTAAACTACACCTACTTATCTTAATACTTCAAAATAATCCTTCTTTTAAATCCTACCCCTAATTCTCTAAATAGCCCTTACTTTTAACAATTACCCCTATTTTTTAACTTCTGTTAATGGTTGGTTTTTGCAGCACCCAATCCAAATTATTCATCATCTTTCATATTTATAGATCTACCCCTACTATGCTTAAACTACCCCTGCTTATCTTAATACTTCAAAACCGTCCTTCTTTTGAATCCTACCACTAATTCTCTAAATAGACCTTCCAACAATTACCCTTGTTTTTTAACTACTATGAAGGGTTGGTTTTAACAGCACCCAATCCAAATGATTCATCATCTTTCGTATTTGTCGATCTACCCCTACTATGCTTAAACTACACCAACTTCCCTTAATACTTAAAAACAACCCTTCTTTTTAATCCTAACCCTAATTCTCAAAATAGCCCTTCCTTCCAACAATTACCTCTATTTTTTTACTATTGTGAAGGATTGGTTTTTGCATCACCTAATCCAAACAATTCACCATCTTTCATATTCGTCGATCTACCCCTACTATGCTTAAACGACCTCTTTTTGATCCTACAACTAATTATCTAAATAGCCCTTACTTCCAACAACTACCCCTATTTTTTAATTTCTGTGCAGGGTTGATTTTTGGAGCACCCAATCCAAATGATTCATCATCTTTCATATTTGTCCGTCTACTCCTACTTAACCTAATACTTCAAAATAACCCTTATTATTAATCCTAAGCTAATTATCTAAATATCCATTCTTTCCAACAATTACCCCTACTTTTTAACTAATGTGAAGGATTGGCTTCTGCAGCACCCAATCCAAACGATTCGTCATCTTTCATATTTGTCAATCTACCCCTACTATGCTTAAACTATCCCTACTT
Organism: Allium sativum; assembly: GCA_030737875.1. Lineage (NCBI taxonomy): Eukaryota > Viridiplantae > Streptophyta > Magnoliopsida > Asparagales > Amaryllidaceae > Allium > Allium sativum. The sequence continues at coordinate 268,500,627 of CM060924.1, forward strand.
CTCCTAACACTTGAAAACAACGCTTCTATTTAATCGTATCCCGAATTCCCTAAATAGCAATTACTTCCAACAATTACCCTTATTTTTTAACTTCTGTGAAGGGTTGGTTTTTGTTGCAGCCAATCCAAATGATTCATCATCTTACATATTTGTCGATCTAACCCTACTATGCTTAAACTAACCATACTTATCTTAATACATCAAAATAGTCATTCTCTTAAATCCTACCCCTAATTTTCTAAATAGGCCTTACTTCCAACAATTACCCTTATTTTTTAACTGCTGTGAAGGGTTGGTTTTTGCAGCAACCAATCCAAATGATTCTTCATCTTTCATATTTGTTGATCTACTCCTACTATGCTTAAACTAACCCGAGTCCTCTTAATACTTCAAAACATTCCTTCTTTTTAATCCTAATTCTAATTCTCTAAATAGCCCTTTCTTCCAACAATTACCCCTATTTTTTAACTTCTGTGAAGGGTTGGATTTTGCATCACTCAATCTAAACGATTCATCATCTTTCATATTTGTCGATCTACCCCTACTATGCTTAAACTACCACTATTTCCCTTAATACTTGAAAACAACCCTCTTTTTATTTCTTTCCCTAATTGTCCAAATAACCCTTAATTCCAACAATTACCCTTATTTTTTAACAACAGTGAAGGGTTTGTATTTGCAGCACCCAATCCAAATGATTCATCATCTTTAATATTTGTCGATCTACCCCTGATATGCTTAAACAACCCCTACTTCTCTTAATATTTCAAAACAACCCTTCTTTTTAATCCAACCCAAATTCTCTAAATAGCCCTTCCTCCCTACAATTACCCTAATTTTTTTAATATTGTGAAGGATTGATTTTTGCAGCACCCAATCCAAACAATTCATCATCTTTCATATTCGTCGATCTACCCCTACTATGCTTCAACTACCCCTACTTCTCTTTATACTTCAAAACAACACTACTTTTTGATCTACCACTAATTCTCTAAATAGCACTTACTTCATATAATTTCCCCTATTTTTTAGTTTCTGTGAAGGGTTAGTTTTTGGAGCACCCACTCCAAATGATTCATCATCTTTCATATTTGTCGATCTACCCCTACTATGCTTAGCTACCACTACTTCTCTTAATACTTCAAAACCAACCTTATTTTTAATCCTACCCCTAAATTTCTAAATATCCCTTCTTTTAAACAATTACCTCTACTTTTTATCTACTATGAAGGATCGGTTTTTGCAGCACCCAATCCAAATGATTCATCATCTTTCATATTTGTCGATCTACCCCTATTATGCTTAAACTACCACTACTTCTCTTAATACTTCAAAACAACGCTTCTTTTTAGTCCTATCCCTAATTCTTTAAATAGCCCTTACTTCCAACAATTACCCCTATTATTTCACTTATGTGAAGGGTTGGTTTTTGTAGCTCCCAGTCCTAATGATTCGTCATTTTTCAAATTTGTCGATCTACCCGTACTATGCTTAAACTACACATATTTATCTTAATACTTCAAAACAGTCCTTCTTTTAAATCCTACCCATAATTCTCTAAACATGCCTTACTTCCAACAATGCCCCTTATTTTTTATCATCTGTGAAGGGTTGGTTTTTGCAGCACCCAATCCAAATGATTCATCATCTTTCATATTTGTTGTTCTATCCCTACTATGCTCAAACTACCCTACTTCTCTTAATACTTCAAAACACTCCTTCATTTTAATCCTACCCCTAATTATCTAAATAGCCTTTCCTTCCAACAATTACACTTATTTTTTTACTATTGTAAAGGATTGGTTTTCGCAGCACTTAATCCAAAAAATTCATCATCTTTCATATTTGTCGATCTCGCCCTACTATACTTAAACTACCCTTACTTCTCTTTATACTTCAAAACAATCCTTCTTTTTAATCCTACCACTAATTCTCTAAATAGACCTTACTTCCAACAATTACCCCTATTTTTTAGCTTCTATAAAGGGTTCATTTTTGTAGCACCCAGTCCAAATGATTCATCATGTTTCATATTTGTCGATCTACTCCTACTATGCTTAAACTACCCCTATTTCTCTTAATACTTCAAAACATCCCTTATTTTTAATCCTACCCTAATTCTATAAATAACCCTACTTTCCAATAATTAATCCTATTTTTTTACTACCGTAAAGGATTGGTTTTTGCAACACCTAATCCAAACTATTCATCATATTTCATATTTGTCGATATACCCCTACTATGCTTAAACTACCCCTACTTCTATTAATACTTGGAAACAACGGTTCTTTTTAATCCTATCCCTTATTCTCTAAATAGCGCTTACTTCCAACAATTACCCCTATCTTTTAACTTCTAAGAAGGGTTCATTTTTGTAGCACCCAGTCCAAATGATTCATCATCTTTCCTGTTTGTCGATCTACCCCTAATATGCTAAAACTACCTATAATTATCTTAATACTTCAAAACAACCCTTCTTTTAAGTCCTACCCCTAATTATCTAAATAGGCCTTACTTGCAAGAATTACCCCTATTTTTTAACATCTGTGAAGGATTGGTTTTTGCAGCACCCAATCCAAATGATTCATCATCTTTCACATTTGTCGATCTACCCCTACTATGCTTAAACTACCTCTACTTCTCTTAATAATTCAGAACAGTCCATCTTTTTAATCCTACCTATAATTCTCTAAATAGCCCTTACTTCCAACAATTACACCTATTTTTTAACTTCTGTGAGGGGTTGGTTTTTGCATCACCCAATCTAAAAGATTCATCATCTTTCATATTTGTCGATCTAACCCTACTATGCTTAAACTACCCCTACTTCTCTTCACACTTCAAATTAACCCATCTTTTAAATCTTATCCTTGATTCTCTAAATAGCCCTTAGTTCCAAAAATCACCCTTATTTTTTAACAACTTTGAAGAGTTGGATTTTGCAGCACTCAATCCAAATGATTCATCATCTTTCATATTTGTCGATCTACCCCTACTATACTTAAACTACCCCTACTTATCTTAATACTTCAAAACAATCCTTCTTTAAAATCCTACCCCTAATTCTCTAAATAGCCCTTACTTCCAACAATTACCCCTATTTTTAAATTTTTGTGATGGTTTGGTTTTTGCAGCCCAATCCAAATGATTCATCGTATTTCATATTTGTCGATCTACCCCTACTATGCTCAAAGTACCCCTACTTATCTTAATACTTCAAAACTGTCCTTCTGTTAAATCCTACCACTAATTCTCTAAATAGTCCTTACATCCAAAAATTACCTTTATTTTTTAACTAGTGTGAAGGGTTGGTTTTTGCAGCACCCTTTCCAAATGATTCATCATCTTTTATATTTTTCGATCTACCACTACTATGCTTAAACCACCCCAACTTCCCTTAATACTTCAAAACAACCCTTCTTTTTAATCCTACCCCTAATTCTCTAAATAGCCCTTCTTTCCAACAATTATGCCTTATTTTTTACTATTGTGAAGGATTGGGTTTTGCATCACCTAATCCAAACAATTCATCATCTTACGTATTCGTCGATTATCCCTAATATGCTTAAACTACCCCTACTTCTATTTATACTTCAAAACAATCCTTCGTTTTGAACCTACCACTAATCCCCTAAATAGCCCTTACTTCCAATAATTACCCCTATTTTTTAATTTATATGAACGGTTGGTTTTTGGAGCACCCAATCCAAATGATTCATCGTCTTTCATACTTGTCGATCTACCCCTACTTTGCTTAAACTACCACTACTTGTCCCAATACTTCAAAACAACCCTTATTTTTAATCCTACCCCTAATTCTCTAAATATCCCTTCTTTCCAACAATTACCCCTACTTTTTAACTACTGTGAAGGATTGATTTTTGCAGCACCCAATCCAAACGATTCTTCATCATTCATAATTGTCGATCTACCGCTACTATGCTTAAACTACCCCTACTTCTCTTAATACTTCAACACCGCCCTTCTTTTTAATCCAACCCTAATTCTCTAAATAGCCCTTCCTTCCTACAATTACCTCTACTTTTTTGCTATTGTGACGGATTGGTTTTTGCAGCACCCAATCCAAACAATTCATCATCTCTCATATTCGTCGATCTACCCATGCTACGCTTAAACTACCACTACTTATCTTTATACTGCAAACAACGCTTCTTTTTGATCCTACAACTAATTCTCTAAATTGCCCTTGCTTCGAACAATTATCCCTATTTTTTAATTTCTGTGAAGGGTTTGTTTTTGGAGCACACAATCCAAATGATTCATCATCTTTCATATTTGTCGATCTACCCCTATTATGCTTAAACTACCACTACTTCTCTTAATACTTCAAAACAACCCATATTTTTAATCCTACCCCGAATTCTCTCAATATCCCTTCTTTCCAACAATTAACTCTGCTTTTAAACTAATGTGTAAGATCGGTTTTTGCAGCACCCCGTCCAAACGATTCATCATCTTTCATATTTGTTGATCTAAACCTACTATGCTTAAACTACCCATATTTCTCGTAATACTTCAAAAGAACGCTTCTTTTTAATCCTATCCCTAATTCCTTAAATAAACATTACTTCCAACAATTACCCCTATTTTTTACTTCTGTGAAGGCTCGGTTTTGTAGCACCCAATCCAAATGATTCATCATTTTTCATATTTATCGTTCTACCCCTACTATGCTTAAACTACCCATACTTATCTTAATACTACAAAATAGTCCTTCTTTTAAATCCAACCCCTAATTCTCTAAATAGGCCTTACTTCCAACAATTACTCCAATTTTTTAACTTCTGTGAAGGGTTGGTTTTTGAAGCACCCAATTCAAATGATTCATCATCTTTCATATTTATCGATCTACCCCGACTATGCTTAAACTACCCACACTTATCTTAATACTTCAAAGTAGTCCTTCTTTTAAATCCTACCCCTAATTCTATAAATAGGCCATACTTCCAACAATTATCCCCATTTTCTAAGTTCTGCGAAGGGTTGGTTTTTGCAGCACCCAATCCAAACGATTTATCATCTTTCATAATTGTCAATCTACTCCTACTATGCTTAAACTACCCATTCTTCTCTTAATACTTCAAAACAGTCCTTCTTTTTAATCCTACCTCTAATTCGCTAAATAGCCCTTACTTCCGACAATTACCCCTATTTTTTAACTTATGTGAAGGGTTGGTTTTTGCAGCACCCGATCTAAACGATTCATCATCATCCATATTTGTTGGTCTAACCCCACTATGCTTAAACAACCCCTACTTCAGTTAATACTTTAAAATAGCCCTTCTTTTTAATCCTACCCCTAATTCTCTAAATATCCCCTACGTCCAACAATTACCCCTATTTTTTAACTTCTGTGAAGGGTTGCTTTTTGTAGCAACCAATACAAATGATTTATCATCTTTCATGTTTGTCGATCTACCCCTACTATGCTAAAAATACCCATACTAATCTTAATACTTCAAAATAATCCTTCTTTTAAGTCCTACCCCTAATTCTCTAAATAGGCCTTACATCCAACAATTACCCCTATTTTTTAACTTCTGTGAAGGGTTGGTTTTTGCAGCACCCAATACAAATGATTCATCATCTTTCATATTTGTCGATCTACCCCAACTATGCTTAAACTACCCTTACATCTCTTAATACTTCAAAACAGTCCTTCTTTTTAATCCTACTTGTAATTCTCTAAATAGCCCTTACTTCTGATAATTACCCCTATTTTTTAACTTCTGTGAGGGGTTGGTTTCTGCATCACCCAACCTAAACTATTCGTCATCTTTCGTATTTGTCGATCTACCCTTACTATGCTTAAACTACCCCCACTTCCCTTAATACTTCAAAACATCCCTTCTTTTTAATCCTATCCCTAATTATCTAAATATCCCTTAGTGCCAAAAATTAACATTAATTTTTAACAGCTGTGAACGGTTCGTTTTTGCAGCACCCAATCCAAATGATTCATCATCTTTCATATTTGTCGATCTACCCCTACTATGCATAAACTACCCCTACTTATCTTAATACTTCAAAACAATCCTTGTTTTAAATCCTACCCCTAAACCTCTAAATAGCCCTTACTTCCAATAGTTACCCCTATTTTTTAATTTCTGTGAAGGGTTGGTTTTTGCAGCACCCAATCCAAATTGTTCGTCGTATTTCATATTTGTCGATCTACCCCAACAATGATCAAACTACCCCTACTTATCTTAATACTTCAAAACAGTCGTTCTTATAAATCCTACCCCTAATTCTCTAAATATCCCTTACTTCCAACAATTACCTATATTTTTTAACTAGTGTGAAGGGTTGGTTTTTGCAGCACCCAATCCAAATGGTTCATCGTCTTTTATATTTGTCGATCTACCTCTACTAAGCTTAAACCACCCCAACTTCTCTTAATACTGCAAGACAACCGTTCTTTTTAATCCTACCCGAAATTCTCTAAATATCCCTTCCTTCCAAAAATTATGCCTATTTTTTTTACTATTGTGAAGCATTGGTTTTTGCACCACCTAATCCAAACAATTCATCATCTTACGTATTCGTCGATCTACCCCTACTATGCTTTAACTACCCCTACTTCTCTTTATACTTCAAAACAACACTTCATTTTGAACCTACCACTAACACCTAAATTGTCCTTACTTCCAATAATTACCCCTATTTTTCAATTTCTGTGAAGGTATGGTTTTTGGATAACACCCAATCCGAATGATTAATCGTCTTTCATATTTGTCGATCTACCACTACAATGGTTAAACTACCACTACTTCTCCTAATACTTCAAAACAACCGTTATTTTTAATCCTACCCCTAATTCTTTAAAAAGCCCTTCTTTCCAAAAATTACCTTACTTTTTAACTACTGTGAAGGATTGGTTTTTGCAGCAACAAATCCAAACGATTCATCATCTTTCATATTTGTCGATCTACCCCTACTTTGCTTAAAGTACCCCTACTTCTCTTAATACTTCAAAATAGCCATTCTTTTTAATCCAAACCTAATTCTCAAAATAGCCCTTCCTTCCTACAATTACCTCTATTTTTTTGCTGTTGTGAAGGATTGGTTTTTGCAGCACCCAATACAAACAATTCATCATCTTTCATATTCATCGATCTACCCCTACTATGCTTAAATTACCACTTCTTCTCTTTATACTTCATAACAATGCTTCTTTTTGATCCTACCACTAATTCTCTAAATAGCCCTTACTTCGAACAATTATCCCTATTTTTTAATTTCATTGAAGGGTAGGTTTTTGGAGCAAACACTCCAAATGATTCATCGTCTTTCATATTTATCGATCTACTCCTACTATGCTTAAACTACCACTACTTCTCTTAATACTTCAAAACAACCCTTATTTTTAATCCTACCCCTAATTCTCTAAATACCCCTTATTTCCAACAATTACCTATACTTTTTAACTATTGTGAAGGATCTGTTTTTGCTGCAACCAATCCAAACGATTCATTATCTTTCATATTTGTCGATCTACCCCTATTATGATCAAACTACCCCTTCTTCTCTTAATACTTCAAAACAACGGTTCTTTTTAATCCTATCCCTAATTCCCTAAATAGCCCTTGCTTCCAACAATTACCCCTATTTTTTACTTCTGTGAAGGGTTGGTTTTGTAGAACCCAATCCAAATGATTCATCATTTTTCGTATTGGCCGATCGACCCCTGCTATGCTTAAACTACCCGTACTTATCTTAATACTTCAAAATAGTCCTTCTTTTAAATCCTACCCCTAATCCTCTAAATAGGCCTTACTTCCAACAATTACCCCAATTTTTTAACTTCTGTGAAGGGTTGGTTTTTACAGCAACAAATCCAAATGATTCATCATCTTTCATATTTATCGATCTACCCCTACTATGCTTAAACTACCCCTACTTATCTTAATACTTCAAAATAGTCCTTCTTTTAAATCCTACCCCTAATTCTCTAAATAGGCCATACTTCCAACAATTATCCCTATTTTTTAACTTCTGTGAAGGGTTGGTTTTTGCAGCACCCAATCCAAACGATTCATCATCTTTCATACTTGTCGATCTACCCCTACTATGCTTAAACTACCCCTTCTTCTTTTAATACTTCAAAATAGTCATTCTTTTTAATCCTACCTCTAATTCTCTAAATCGCACCTTACTTCCAACAATTACCCCTATTTTTTAACTTTTGTGAAGTGTTGGTTTTTGCAGCACCCAATCTAAACGATTCATCATCATTCATATTTGTTGGTCAACCCCTACTACGCTAAAACTACCCCTACCTCTCTTAATACTTCAAAATAGCCCTTCTTTTTAATCCTATCCCTAATTCTCTAAATATCACTTAAATCCAATAATTACCCTTATGTTTTAACTTCTGTGAAGGGTTGGCTTTTGTAGCACCCAATACACATGATTCATCATCTTTCATGTTTGTCGATCTACACCTACTACACTTAAACTACCCATACTATTCTTAATACTTCAAAACAGTCCTTCTTTTAAGTCCTACCCCTAATTCTCTAAATAGGCCTTACATCCAACAATTACGCCTATTTTTTTAACTTTTGTGAAGGGTTGATATTCGCAGCACCCAGTACAATTGATTCATCGTCTTTCATATTTGTCGATCTACCCCTACTATGCTTAAGCTACCCCTACTTCTCTTAATACTTCAAAACAGTCCTTCTTTTTAATCCTACATGTTATTCTCTAAATAGCCCTTGCTTCCGATAATTACCCCTATTTTCTAACTTCTGTGATGAGTTGGTTTCTACATCACCCAATCTAAACGATTCATCATCTTTCGTATTTGTCGATCTAACCGTACTATGCTTAAACTACCCCAACTTCCCTTAATACTTCTAAACATCCCTTCTTTTAAATCCTATCCCTAATTCTCTAAATATCCATTAGTTCCAAAAATTACCCTTATTTTTTAACAACTGTGAAGGGTTGGTTTTTGCAGCACCCAATCCAAATGATTCATCATTTTTCATATTTGTCGATCTACCCCTACTATGCTTAAACTACCCCTACTTATCTTAATACTTCATGACAATCCTTCTTTTAAATCCTACCCCTAATTCTCTAAATAGCCCTTCCTTCGAACAATTACACCTATTTTTTAATTTCTTTGAAGGGTTGGTTTTTTCAGCACCCAATCCTAATGATTCATCGTACTTCATATTTTTCGATCTACCCCTACTATGCTCAAACTACCCAACTTATCTTAACACTTCAAAATAGTCCTTTTAAATCCTACCCCTAATTCTCTAAATATGTCTTACTTCCAAAAATTACCTTTATTTTTTAACTAGTGTGAAAGAGTGGTTTTTGCAACACCCAATCCAAATGATTCATCATCATTTGTATTTGTCGATCTACCCCTACTATGCTTAAACCACCCCAACTTCTCTTAATACTGCAAAACAACGCTTCTTTTTAATCCTACCCCTAATTCTCTAAATATCCCTTCCTTCCAACAATTATGCCTATTTTTTTACTATTGTGAAGCATTGGTTTTTGCAACACCTAATCCAAACAATTCACCATCTTTCGTATTCATCGATCTACCCGTACTATGCTTGAACTACCCCTACTTCTCTTTATACATTAAAACATCCCTTCATTTTGAACCTACCACTAATCCCCTAAATAGCCCTTACTTCCAACAATTACCCCTATTTTTCAATTTCTGTGTAGGGTTGGTTTTTGGAGCATACAATCCAAATCATTCATCGTCTTTCATATTTGTCGATCTACCGCTACTATGGTTAAACTACCAGTACTTCTCCTAATACATCAAAACAACCCATATTTTTAATCCTACACATAATTCTTTAAATAGCCCTTCTTTTCAACAGTTACCCTGCTTTTTAACTATTGTGAGCAGCAACCAATCTAAACGATTCATCATCTTTCATATTTATCGATCTACCCCTACTTTGCTTAAACTACCCATACTTCTCTTAATACTTCAAAATAGCCCATCTTTTTAATCCAAACCTAATTCTCTAAATAGCCCTTCCTTCCTATAATTACCTCTATTTTTTTGCTATTGTGAAGGATTAGTTTTTGTAGCACCCAATCCAAACAATTCATCATCTTTCGTATTCGTCGTTCTACCCCTACTATGCTTAAACTACCACTACTTATCTTTATACTTCAAAACAACGCTTCCTTTTGAACCTACCACTAATTTCCTAAATAGCCCTTACTTCGAACAATTACCCCTATTTTTTAATTTCTGTGAAGGGTTGGTTTTTGGAGCAAACAATCCAAATGATTCATTATTATTCATATTTGTCGATCTACTCCTACTATGCTTAAACTACCACTACTTCTCTTAATACTTCAAAACAACCCTTATTTTTAATCCTACCACTAATTCTCTAAATACCCCTTCTTTTCAACAATTACCTCTACTTTTTAACCACTGTGAAGGCTCGGTTTTCGCAGCACCCAATCCAAACGATTCATCATCTTTCATATTTGTCAATCTACCCCTACTATGCTTAAACTACCCCTACATCACTTAGTTCTTCAAAACAACGCTTCTTTTTAATCTTATCCCTTATTCCCTAAATAGCCCTTACTTCCAACAATTGCCCCTATTTTTCACTTCTATGAAGGGTTGGTTTTTGTAGCACCCAATCAAATGATACATCATTTTTCATATTTGCTTATCTACCCCTACTATGCTTAAAATACCCATACTTGTCTTAATACTTCAAAACAGTCCTTCTTTTAAATCCTACCCCTAATTCTCTAAATAGGCCTTACTTCCAACAATTATCACTATTTTTTAACTTCGGTGAAGGGTTTGCTTTTGCAGCACCCAATCTAAATGATTCATCATATTTCATATTTGTCGATCTACCCCTACTATGCTTAAACTACCCCGACTTCTCTTAATATTTCAAAACAGTCCTTCTTTTTAATCCTAATTCTAATTCTCTAAATAGCCCTTTCTTCCAACAATTAGCCCTGTTTTTTAACCTCTATGAAGGGTTGGATTTTGCATCACCCATTCTAAACGATTCATCATCTTTCATATTTTTGGATCTACCCCTACTATGCTTAAACTACCACTACTTCCTTAAATACTTCAAAACAGTCCTTCTTTTTAATCCTACCTCTAACTCTCTAAATTGCCCTTATTTCCAACAATTACCCCTATTTTTTAATTTTTGTGAAGGGTTGGTTTTTGCATCACCCAATCTAAATGATTCATCATCTTTCATATTTGTCGGTCTACCCCTACTATGCTTAAACTACCCCTACTTCTCTTAGTACTTCAAAATAGCACTTATTTTTAATCCTACCCCTAATTCTCTAAATAGCCCTTAGTTCCAACAATTACCCTTATTTTTTAACTTATGTGAAGGGTTGGTTTTTGCCGCACCCAATCCTAATGATTCATCATCTTTTATATTTGTCGATCTACCCCTACTATGCTTAAACTACCCCTACTTATCTTAATACTTCGAAACAGTCCTTCTTTTAAATCCTACCCTTAATTCTCTAAATAGCCCTTACTTCCGACAATTACCCTTAGTTGTTAACTACTGTGAAGGGTTGGTTTTTACAGCCCTCAATCCAAAAGATTCATCATCTTTCGTATTTGTCGATCTACTCTACTATGCTTAAACTACCCCAACTTCCCTTAATACTTCAAAACAGCACTTCTTTTTAATCCTAACCATAATTATCTAAATAGCCCTTCCTTCCAATAATCACCCCTATTTTTTTACTATTGTGAAGGAATGGCTTTTGCAGCACCAAATCCAAACAAATCATCCTCTTTCTTATTCATCGATCTACCCCTCCTATGCTTAAACTACCCCTACTTCTCTTCATACTTCAAAACAACTCTACTTTTTGATCCTACCACTAATTCTCTAAATAGCCCTTACCTCCAACATCTACCCCTATTTTTTAATATCTGTGCAGGGTTGGTTTTTGGAGCACCTAATCCAAATGAATCATCATCTTTCAGATTTGTCGATCTACCCCTACTTATCCTAATACTTCAAAACCACCCTTATTTTAATCCTACCCGTAATTCTCTAAATACCATTCTTTCAAACAATTACCCCTACTTTTTAACAACTGTGAAGGATTGGTTTTTGCAGCACCCAATCCAAACGATTCGTCATCTTTCATACTTGTCGATCTACCCTTACTATGCTTAAACTACTCTTGCTTCTCTAAATACTTCAAAACAACGCTTATTTTTAGTCCAATCCAGAATTCTCTAAATAGCCCTTACTTCCAACAATTACCGCTAATTTTTTACTTCTGCGAAGGGTTGGTTTTCACAGCACCCAATCCAAACGAATCATCATCTTTCATACTTGTCAATCTACACCTACTATGCTTAAACTATCCCTACTCCTCTTAATATTTCAAAACAGTGCTTCTATTTAATCCTTCCTCAAATTCTCTAAATAGCCTTTATTTCCAACAATTACCCCTATTTTTTAACTTTTGTGAAGGGTTGGTTTTTGCAGCACCCAATCTAAAAGATTCATGATCATTCATATTTCTCAGTCTACCCCTGCTATGCTAAAACTACCCCTACTTCTCTTAATACTTCAAAATAGCCCTTCTTTTTAATCCTATCCCTAATTCTCTGAATAGCCCTTACTTCCAACAATTACCACTATTTTTTAACTTCTGTGAAGGGTTTGTTTTTGCAGCACCCAACCCAAATGATTCATCATCTTTCATATTTTTCGATCTGCCCCTATGATGCTTAAACTACCCACACTTGTCTTAATACTTCAAAATAGTACTCCTTTTAAATCCTACCCCTAATTCTCTAAATAGGCCGTACATCTAGAAATTATCCCTATTTTTTAACTTTTGTGAAGGGTTGGTTTTTGCAGCACCCAATCCAAATGATTCATCATCTTTCATGTTTGTCGATCTATCCCTACTCTGCTAAAACTACCCATACTTATCTTAATACTTATAAAAAATCCTTCTTTTAAGTCCTACCCCTAATTCTCTGAATAGGCCTTACTTCCAACAATTACCCCTATTTTCTAACTTCTGTGAAGGGTTGGTGTTTGCAGCTCCCAATCCAAATGATTCACCATCTTTCATATTTGTCGATCTACCCCTACTATGCTTAAACTACCCCTACTTCACTTAATACTTCAAAACAATCCTTCTTTTTAATCCTACCTGTAATTCTCTAAATAGACCTTACTTCCAATAATTACCCCTATTTTTTAACTTCTGTGAGTGGTTGGTTTTTGCATCACCCAATCAAAAAGATTCATCATCTTTCGTATTTGTCAATCTACCCCTACTATGCTTAAACTACCCCAACTTCCCTTAATACTTCAATACAGCGCTTCTTTTAAATCCTATCCCTAATTCTCTAAATAGCCCTTAGTTCCAAAAATTACCCTAATTTTTTAACAACTGTGAAGGGTTGGTTTTTACAGCACCCAATCCAAATGATTCACCATCTTTCATATTTGTCGATCTACCCCTACTATGCTTAAACTACCCCTACTTATCTCAATACTTCAAAGCAATCTTTCTTTTAAATCCTACCCCTAATTCTGAAAATAGCCCTTACTTCCAACAATTATCTTTATTTTTTAACTAGTGTGAGGGGTTGGTTTTTGCAGCAACCAATCCAAATGATTCATCAACTTTTATATTTGTCGATCTACCCCTACTATGCTTAAACCACCCCATCTTTTTAGTCCTACCCCTAATTCTCTAGATAGCCCTTCCTTCCAACAATTATGTCTATTTCTTTACTATTGTGAAGGATTGGTTTTTGCAGCACCCAATCCAAACAAATCATCATCTTTCATATTCGTCAATCTACCCCTACTATGCTTAAACTACCACTACTTCTCTTTATTCTTCAAAACAAAGCTTATTTTTGATCCTACCACTAATTCTCTAAATTTCCCTTACTACGAACAACTTCCCCTATTTTTTAATTTCTGTGAAGGGTTGGTTTTTGGAGCAAAAAACCCAAATGATTCCTCATCTTTCATATTTGTCGATCTACTCCTACTATGCTTAAACTACCACTACTTCTCTTAATACTTCAAAACAACCCTTATTTTTAATCCTACCCCTAATTCTCTAAATACCTCTTCATTCCAACAATTACCTTTACGTTTTTAAGTACTGTGAAGGATCGGTTTTTGCAGTACCCAATCCAAACGATTCATCATCTTTCATATTTGTCGATCTACCCCTACTATGCATAAACTATCCCTACTTCACTTAATACTTCAAAACAACACTTCTTTTAAATCCTTTCGCTAATTACCTAAATAGCCCTTACTTCCAACAATTGCCCCTATTTTTTTACTTCTGTGAACGGTTGTTTTTCGTAGCACCCAATCCAAACGATTCATCATTTTTCATATTTGCCGATCTACCCCTACTATGCTTAAACTACCCCTACTTTTCTTAATACTTCAAAACCATCCTTCTTTTAAATCCTCCCCCTAATTCTCTAAATAACCCTTACTTCTAACAACTAACCCTATTTTTAATTTCTGTGACGGGTTGGTTTTTACAGCACCCAATCCAAATGATTCATCGTATTTCATATTTGTCGATTTAACCCTACTATGCTCAAACTACCCTTGCTTATCTTAATACTTCAAAACAATCCTTCTATTAATTCCTACCCCTTATTCTCCAAATAGCCCTTACTTCCAACAATTACCTTTATTTTTTAACTAGTGTGAAGGGTTGGTTTTTGCAGCACCCAATCCGAATGATTCATCATCTTTTATATTTGTCAATCTACCCCGGCTAGGCTTAAACCACACCAACTTCTCTAAATACTTCAAAACGACCCTTCTTTTTAATCCTACTCCTAATTCTCTAAAAAGCCCTTCCTTCCAACAATTATGCCTATTTGTTTACTATTGTGAAGGATTGGTTTTCGCAGCATTTAATCTAAACAATTCATCATCTTTCGTATTCATCGATCTACCCCTATTATGCTTAAACTACCCCTACTTCCCTTTATACTTCAAAAAAACAATTCATTTTCAACCTACCACTAATCCCCTAAATAGCCCTTATTTCCAACAATAACCCCTATTTTCTATTTTCTGTGTAGGGTTGGATTTTGGAGCACCCAATCCAAATGATTCATCATCTTTCATATTTGTCGATCTACCCCTACTATGCTTAAACACCCCGACTTCTCTTAATAGTTCAAAACAGCCCTTCTTTTTAATCCTAATTCTGATTCTCTAAATAGCCTTTTGTTCCAACAATTACCCCTATTTTTTAACCTCTGTGAAGGGTTGGATTTTGAATCACCAATCTAAACGATTCATCATCTTTCATATTTTTCGATCTACCCCTACTATGCTTAAACTACCACTACTTCCTTTAATACTTCAAAACAGTCCTTCTTGTTAATCCTACCTCTAACTCCCTAAATAGCCCATATTTCGAACAATTACGCCTATTTTTTAATTTTTGTGAAGGGTTGGTTTTTGCACCACCCAATCTAAACGATTCATCATCTTTCATATTTGTCGGTCTCCCCCTACTATGCTTAAACTACCCCGACGTCTCTTAGTACATCAAAATAGCCCTTATTTTTAATCCTATCCCTAATTCTCTAAATAGCCCTTAGTTCCAACAATTACACTTATTTTTTAACTTATGTGAAGGGTTGGTTTTTGCAGCACCCAATCCAAATGATTCATCATCTTTCATATTTGTCGATCTACCCCTACTATGCTTAAACTACCCCTACTTATCTGAATACTTCAAAATAGTCCTTCTTTTAAATCCTACCCTTAATTCTCTAAATAGCCGTTACTTCCGACAATTACCCTTAGTTTTTAACTACTGTGAAGGGTTGGTTTTTACAGCACTCAATCCAAATGATTCATCACCTTTCGTATTTGTCGATCGACTCTACTATGCTTAAACTACCCCAACTTCCCTTAATACTTCAAAAAAACACATCTTTTTAATCCTAACCCTAGTCCTCTAAATAGCCCTTCCTTCTAACAATCACCCTTATTTTTTTACTATTGTGAAGGATTGGTTTTTGCAGCACCAAATCCAAACAAATCATCATCTTTCGTATTCGTCGATCTACCCCTCCCATGCTTAAACTACCCCTACTTCTCTTCATACTTCAAAACAACCCTACTTTTGGATCCTACCACTTATTCTCTAAATAGCCCTTACCTCCAACATCTACCCCTATTTTTTAGTTTCTTTGCAGGGTTGGTTTTTGGAGCACCCAATCCAAATGAATCATCATATTTCATATTTGTCGATCTACCCCTACTTATCCTAATAATTCAAAACAACCCTTACTTTAATCCTACCTGTATTTCTCTAAATAGCCATTCTTTCAAACAATTACCCCTACTTTTTAACAACTGTGAAGGATTGGTTATTGTAGCACCCAATCCAAACGATTCGTCATCTTTCACACTTGTCGATCTACCCTTACTATGCTTAAACTACTCCTGCTTCTCTAAATACTTCAAAACAACGCTTCTTTTTAGTCCTATCCAGAATTCTCTAAATAGCCCTTACTTCCAACAATTACCCCTATTTTTTAACTTCTGTGAAGGGTTGGTTTTTACAGCACCCAGTCCAAATGATTCATCATCATTCATATTTGTCGATCTACCCCTACGATGCTTAAATCGCCCACACTTATCTTAATACTTCAAAATAGTCCTTCTTTTAAATCCTGCCCCTAATTCTCTAAATAGGCCATACTTCCAACAATTATCCCTATTTTTTAACTTCTGTTAAGGGTTGGTTTTTGCAGCACCCAATCCAAACGAATCATCATCTTTCATACTTGTCGATCTACCCTTACTATGCTTAAACTACCCCTACTTCTCTTAATATTTCAAAACAGTCCTTCTTTTTAATCCTACCTCTAGTTCTCTAAATAGCCTTTATTTCCAACAATTACCCCTATTTTTTAACTTTTGTGAAGGGTTGATTTTTGCAGCACCCAATCTAAAAGATTCATCATCTTTCATATTTGTCGGTCTACCCCTACTATGTTTAAACTACCCCTACTTCTCTTAATACTTCAAAATAGCCCTTCTTTTTAGTCCTATCCCTAATTCTCTAAATAGCCCTTACTTCCGACAATTACCCCTATTTTTAACTTCTGTGAAGGATTTGTTTTTGCAGCACCAAATCCCAATGATTCATCATCTTTCATATTTGTCGATCTGCCCCAATGAATCTTAAACTACCCACACTTATCTTAATACTTCAAAATAGTCCTTCTTTTAAATCCTACCCCTAATTCTCTAAATAGGCCATACATCCTACAATTATCCCTTTTTTTAACTTTTGTGAAGGGTTGGTTTTTGCAGCACCCAATCCAAATGATTCATCATCTTTCATGTTTGTCAATCTACCCCTACTCTGCTAAAACTACCCATACTTATCTTAATACTTCTAAAAAGTCCTTCTTTTAAGTCCTACCCCTAATTCTCTGAATAGGCCTTACTTCCAACAATTACCCCTATTTTTTAGCTTCTGTGAAGGGTTGGTGTTTGCAGCTCCCAGTCCAAATGATTCATCGTCTTTCATATTTGTCGATCTACCCCTACTATGCTTAAACTACCCCTACTTCAATTAATACTTCAAAACAGTCCTTCTTTTTAATCCTACCAGTAATTCTCTAAATATACCTTACTTCCAATAATTACCCCTATTTTTTAACTTCTGTGAGGGGTTGGTTTTTGCATCATCCAATCTAAACGATTCATAATCTTTCGTATTTTTCAATCTACCCCTACTATGCTTAAACTACCCCAACTTCCCTTAATACTTCAAAACAACGCTTCTTTTAAATCCTATCCCTAATTCTCTAAATAGACCTTATTTCCAAAAATTACCCTAATTTTTTAACAACTGTGAAGGGTTGGTTTTTGCAGCACCCGAACCAAATGATTCACCATCTTTCGTATTTGTCGATCTTCCCCTACTATGCTTAAACTACCCCTACTTATCTCAATACTTCGTAGCAATCCTTCTTTTAAATCCTAACCCTAATTCTGAAAATAGCCCTTACTTCCAACCATTATCTTTATTTTTTAACTAGTGTGAAGGGTTGGTTTTTGCAGCACCCAATTCAAATGAATCATCAGCTTTTATATTTGTCGATCTACCCCT
This sequence comes from Allium sativum, assembly GCA_030737875.1. Classification (NCBI taxonomy): domain Eukaryota; kingdom Viridiplantae; phylum Streptophyta; class Magnoliopsida; order Asparagales; family Amaryllidaceae; genus Allium; species Allium sativum. The sequence goes on from CM060924.1 coordinate 268,518,825, forward strand.
ACAAAGGTTAAACCGCCCCATCTTTTTAATCCTACCCCTAATTCTCTAGATAGCCCTTCCTTCCAACAATTATGTCTATTTCTTTACTATTGTGAAGGATTGGTTTTTGTAGCACCTAATCCAAACAATTTATCAGCTTTCGTATTCATCGATCTACCCCTACTATGCTTAAACTACCCCCACTTCTCTTTATACTTCAAAACAACCCTTCATTTTGAACCTACCACTAATCCACTAAATAGCCCTTACTTCGAACAATTACCCCTATTTTTTAATTTCTTTGAAGGGTTGGTTTTTGGAGCACCCAATCAAAATTATTCATCGTCTTTCATATTTGTCGATCTACCCCTACTATTCTTAAACTACCACTACTTCACCTAATACTTCAAAAAAACCCTTATTTTTAATCCTACCCCTAATTCTTTAAATAGACCTTCTTTCCAATAAATACACTTACTTTTTAACTACTGTGAAGGATTGGTTCTTGCAGCAACAATCCAAACGATTCATCATCTTTCGTATTTGTCGATCTACCCCTACTATGCATAAACTACCCCTACTTCTCTTAATACTTCAAAATAGCCCTTCTTTTTAATCGAACCCAAATTCTCTAAATAGCCCTTCCTTCCTACAATTACCTCTATTTTTTTTGCTATTGTAAAGGATAGGTTTTTGCAGCACCAAATCCAAACAATTCATCCTCTTTCATATTCGTCGATCTACCCCTACTATGCTTAAACTACCACTACTTCTCTTTATACATCAAAAGAACGCTTCTTTTTTATCCTACCACTAATTCACTAAATAGCCCTTACTTCGAACAATTACCCCTATTTTTTTAATTTCTATGAAGAGTTGGTTTTTGGAGCAAACAATCCAAATGATTCATCATCTTTCATATTTGTCGATCTACTACTACTATGCTTAAACTACCACTTCTTCTCTTAATACTTCAAAACAACCCTTATTTTTAATCCTACCCCTAATTTTCTAAATACCCCTTCTTTCCGACAATTACCTCTACTTTTTAACTACTGTGATGGATCGGTTTTTGCAGCACCCAATCCAAACGATTCATCATCTTTCATATTTGTCGATCTACCCCTACTATGCTTAAACTACCCCTACTCTTAATACTTCAAATCGACTCTCCTTTTTAATCCTATCCCTAATTCCCTAAATAGCCCTTACTTCCAACAATTTCCCCTATTTTTTTACTTCTGTGAAGGGTTGGGTTTGGTAGCACCGAATCCAAACGATTCATCATTTTTCATATTTGTCGATCTACCCCTACTATGCTTAAACTACCCCAACTTCCTTTAATACTTCAAAACAGCCTTTCTTTTTAATCCTAACCCAAATTATGTAAATAGGCCTTACTTCCAAAAATTACCTCTATTTTTTATCTTCTTTGAAGGGTTGGTTTTTGCAGCACCCAATCCAAATGATTAATCATCTTTCATATTTGTCGATCTACCCCTACTATGCTTAAACTACCTCTACTTCTCTTAATAATTCAAAGCAGTCCTTCTTTTTAATCCTAACTGTAATTCTCTAAATTGCCCTTACTTCCAACAATTACCCCTATTTTTCAACTTCTGTGAGGGGTTGGTTTTTGCATCACCCAATCTAATTGATTCATCATCTTTAGTATTTGTCGATCTACCCCTATTATGCTTAAACACCCAAACTTCCCTTAATACTTCAAAACAACCCTTCTTTTAAATCCTATCCCTAATTCTCTAAATTGCCCTTAGTTCCAAAAATTACCCTTATTTTTTAAGAACTGTGAAGGTTTGGTTTTTGCATCACCCAATCCCAATGATTCAACATCTTTCATATTTGCCGATCTACCGCTACTATGCTTAAACTCCCCGTACTTTTCTTAATACTTCAAAACAATCCTTTCTTTAAATCCTCCCCCTAATTCTCTAAATAGCCCTTACTTCTAACAACTAACCCTAATTTTTAATTTCTGTGAAGGGTTGGTTTTTGCAGCACCCAATCCAAATGATTCATTGTATTTCATATTTTTCGATCTAACCCTACTATCCTCAAACTACCCTAGCTTATCTTCATACTTCAAAATAGTCCTTTTAAATCCCACCCCTAATTCTCTAAATAGCCCTTACTTCCAACAATTATCTTTATTTTTTAACTAGTGTGAAGGGTTGGTTTTTGCAGTACCCAATCCAAATGATTCATCTAAAGGTTTTAATTAAGGTTTCAAAAAGGATTTCACAGTGGAATAATCAAACCCCAAACAGGATCTATTACGAAAAACAATGAACTGATATTAGAATTCATACCTAGGGTTCCTTGCTTCAAAATTGGAGCAATAATTTGGGTTGAATCGAATCGGAGAGCTCGACATGTCGCCTTGCCTCCATAGATATCCACTAGAACATCCTTTCCTTTTTGATCGAATCTGAGAAAGAAGAGAGAAGCTAGTGCTAGCCGACGGCAATTATTTTGATTTGGGAAAATAAAAGTATACGGTTTTTCATATCACTCTATAGTAAGGTTAGCCGACTTATAAAAGAAATCATGTATTTCTAAAATGAAAGTCAACCCTAGATAATAGGATCAAACCAAGTACCCATTCTAACCCAAAGTAAAAATATCAACACATTGATATTTTATTTGTTCAAAATAATTTCTCTTCTATAACGCTCTATTGTGTGTGACCCTATAGGTTATTATAACGTTGGCAATAATTTAAATCGTATTTAAATTATAAACAGCGATTGGCATCTAGCAATACATCGCTGCTACCTAAGTCATAATAATATAATCGATTCGATACAACCTTTTCTGTGACCAGTGTATCAGTGTAATATAATCCTTTTAACCAGTATATCTAGGATTAAACTAGAGACATGGATCGTATCATCCTCTTTATAATCTAATCCTTTATCTTGATCGATGAGTAGACTGTTCAAAACAAATCAATATTTGAGCACGGCAATGCATTTCACAGTCTCACTCAATCAAGAGGCCCATGGATATCACCACAAATATATTGTAGGGTTAAATTCCATCTAGATCATTCATAATTTCTATCCGATTCGAGATGTATCCAACAATCACCGTTATCATTACTCTATTACGAAATAACTTTAGATGATATCAAAACACAAATATACTCGAATAAAATTATAATGATTTCAGGTCTAAGGACCATTACATCACTTTCACTATGAGAATAACTTATGATACTGTTAATTATATTCCATGGAGTTATCTCAAGGCGGGTCAGCCCAATACGATATTCTCCAATACATATTTATAACTTGACTTTAATATCACATATATTAATGATCAATGAGATGTGATCATCAGTCAATCAATATACTAGTCTCATCGTTTTATTGTTGTCCTGTACAAACAATAAAACTCGACTAGGGACTTTTAAGAGTTATAATACTTATCACATTATGTAATCTCAAGTTCACTCTTACTCGAACTACATAATTCTGTATTATTACTCTAAGGACTTCTAATATATTAATATTTATATTACACAGTAAATATAATATAAAAGAATAATATTTTATTCAAAATAAAATAATAACATCAACAGTGTTATCAATCTCATCAAGTGAATTGCCTCTAGGGCACAAACTCTAACAATCTCCCACTTGCACTAGAGTCAATCATTTATGTATCGTATACTCATGAAACTAGTGTGACTATTAGACTTCTGCTGCGGCAGAGTTTGATTCAGTAGGTCAGCAACATTATAACGTTTGTAACTTTGCCGATATGTCCATTCCTTTGTGAACAACTTCACATAGGAATATATGTTTGGATCAATTATGAGTTTGATGTTTTAGGCCTGAGCAACAACCATATTGTTATCGCAATGTATATCATTGGGTCAACAATGAATTAAGTTCAATCATGAACTTCTTAATGCAAACAATTTTCTTTCTTAGAATCAGTATTTATTTCTTGTTTTAAAACTAACATTATTCACAATAATTAACGTGTTATCAATCTATAACATTGTATTTATTGTGTCACTCCCACTCAATTTCTTGTCTATACAAGATTCATTAGTATTTTGTGGTCTCCGGGACAATTCAGATTCTATTTTAACCTCATCGATATGTTAGAGACTGACTCTCCCTTAGAATGAAACAAATTCGAGTAATAAACATTTTATTCTCAGAGGATTTATAGAATTAATATCCATTTTTCTTCTTTTGGATATTCCACAAAGTATTTATTTGATTTGGGTCTGATCTTATCAGAGGAATGAAGTATAACAAGCGTCATATATCCCAAATCTGCGCATTTATACATACTAGGACATTTCCTAATTCATATCTTATATGGCATCTTAGGACTTGTCTTAGTAGGATTAAATTAATTGTTCTCAATTTAATTTATTGGAAGATCTATATGACTTATTATTAATCGTACTATATCTTATAAGGTGCGATGTTTCCGTTCAGACACACCATTCTAATATGATGTTCTAGGTGGAGTGAGTTGTGAAACAATTTCAAACTCATTTTGATAGTCATTATTTAGTTGGCTTGAATATTCTCTTTCGATCTATTCGAAAAAAAATCTATTTAAAGTTGGTTTCTAAGTCCATTTCCAATTCTTTGAACTTCTCAAAGGATTCTTATATGTGTTTCATAAGACACACATATCTATATCTACTAATACCATCAGTGAATATAATGAAGCAATAAACCTTCCTCTAGCTTATGTATTTATTGCTCCATGTACATCATTATGCATGAGACGCAATACATATCATTCATTAACTGTGTCAAGTGAAGGTGACTCAGTTATTTTGCCTAATAAACAAGATTTGTATTCTTTATATGATTGATAATCAAATGATTTCAAAGTTCCATCATTATGAAGTTTTGATATACTTTCTTATTTAGGGGGCTAACTGGTAATACTGAAGGTATATAAGATTTAAATCACTAAATTTAATCCCTTCATTATTAATGTCAAGTACATTATAGTTAAGGATTTACAAAGATCATTAACTATTTGTGAAATTCCATACGATATTCCGTGAAATAAAATGAATAACAATTATTCTTTTATTACAAATGAAATTCAAACTTGTCTGAACAAGATCTATTATAACATTTATTTTAAGTGGAATTTCATTATAATAATTATTTTATTTATTCAATTAAGCCAGTATAATCAACAAGAATCAACTTCCTATGGAAAATCCAGCAACATTAGCTTTATTTCCATTTATAAGTCCACTTGTTCTTTTATAAGATTTCTACTTACTTTGCAATTTTTGTAAATTCACATACACTTATGTTATTCATATCTAGTATCTAATACTAGAGATGTATAAGTAGGTTGTAATAACATTTATATCTTATTCAGTTGAAGTCATACTTCAGCTTTGTTTTTGATCTTCGATATTTGTAAAACAATTAAATATGTTTGTTTGAGGACAATCCTCAAATTTCAACGTTAGTCAAGAAATTTAATTCAAATTATATCCTTCTTAAGGGTTAATTTAAATTATCGAGTTATTTATTATTTAATATCTACATTAGATAACAAAATAATAACTGATTCTTTAATACTTATTTAGTACAAAATTTTGACAATCAAAATTTATGTAAATATTTAATTGAAACTAAAATACGCTCCCACTCAAATTAACATCCCTCTGTTTATATATGTAAATCATTGTATACATATAATGGTGTACCAAGATCCATATCTAGTCATGTCTTGACCCAGCTTTGACTAAACTCAAAACATAACCTTTTAGGTAGACATCTTATGTCAATTATATTTTCTATATAACTCTTGGATCGCATGTTGAACATTTTGTTCAGTATTATTCATTTGCTCAAAATGTAGAATAATTCATGCTTTTGTCTCTAAGTCCATAATCGTATTATGCAGCCTAGTTAAGTCAGACCCAATAATAGGTTGGAGCACCACATTTTACTCCATCGCATATAACCAAAATAAAAGGTGCACAACTCTTTGGCGTTAGTTACGTCCAGTGATTTTGGAAAGTGATGAGTATATTATTGGAAGACTTCACCATGGCTTAATATAACAAAAATTACTTTAGAGGGAATTTTTAATTCGTAGTGGCGACAATATTAGAGTTATTTACATATATAAAATATATCAAAATATATGTATACTACATTAGTTATTGATTGCATATAAATGCTATAAAATCATTAACAAGCTTACATTTTATTGCAATTATTCCAGATTACATTATAGCACTTTGTTAATCAGCCATAAGGTTGTGAACAAGTTATGAATAAAAGCAATACAGACGTGCTCTTGTTTTAATACCTTTTGTAAACAAATATACATGCAAGGCATCCTGACAAGTCACAAAACACAAGCGTGATAATAAAACATTATGCATGATGATATCAAAATCATACAATCAGATCACAAACTAAATTTATACATACAACCTATTTAACACTTTAGATCATATCCCAGAACATATTCTCAGAGTTTATTTAATGGGTTTGACCCTTTCATACACAACAATATAATAAGTTAATAGATACTTGCTTGTAACAATTTATGTACATTATACACTTCAGTAAACATTATATATATGCATAACCATTTATACATATATATATTATTTATTACAATTATTGGACAGTATCTAAAATGTATATGCATATGAATCAAATATTCACATATATATTTTATACATACATTACATCATCGATGCTAAAAACAAGTCAAACTTGCCAATTTTGCCATGAGTTCATCGCTGCTGGTCGCAACTGTACGCAATTCGACAATCTGCAGACAAAAAATGTCTAGTATTGGAATAATCATAGTTAATTAGTTTAAATAAAGAAACAGTATCAAATAATGTTTCATTCAAACTGATTCAATAAGTTTATCCACAAGAATGAAGTATGGATCTGTTTCTTAACATGTATATCAACATTATTGTGTATCAGAACTTGAGAGGTAAGTGAAAATCATATTTTCATTCACCAGTGATCTAAATTAATATGAGATAAATTATTTACTATTTTAGAGCTAGTTGAGGGTTCATATTCCTTAGATTTGAAAACAAAATGTACAGGCTTGAACCATGCAGTGGTTTACTATCAGATCTGATCTTTCAATATAATATAAGTGTTAATACTCATGTAAAGTATCAATACTCATGTATAGTCATAATAACACCAGAGTTGATATGAAACATATATATAGGTCAATTAGTTTACACACACACAATCAGAACAGATTCCGGCATTAATATAATTTTGCGATCAATAAGTTCTAGTATATGTAAATATCAGGTACCAAATCATGTCCAATTAAAAGAAACAACAAATATGATATAGATGATGTAGGGTATACAACTATACATATATGAACATATATATATATATATATATATATATATTAACAGCACCTATATATATCTGAATATACGGACATACATTAATATCTCTTAATATAATATGTGTATTTCCTAGCTGTATACTAAAACAATTTTAGATTTATATTCAGTTTTAGGATCAAATCCTACATGTTTAATTGCCCAGTATTAAAACATACATATTTATATGTATACATATAGGCTAAAAACACACAGTGTAATATCAAATATTAATACCATATAGAGAATCTTCACCTAATACTTAATTGGCTTTACAATCAAGTGCTCAGGTAACAGACTAAAGTTCATCTAAATAATTCAGTAAGCTATGTTCATTAATATAGCTTATATTCAGATCACAATGGAATGTTACCAGGGTGTTTAAACATACATGAATATCAGTACGCAGGGAAATTCTGTAAACAGAGTCCAACACATGTAACATGGATATTTTATATCTAAATATAAACAACACACATATTGCTGTTCCATGACCAATGGCACATTTGTCAATATATATGTATACATGCACAATGTTACACCAGAATCATTTTATTATACTATACAGTGATTAATATAGAGACCTTAGGGTATGACATATAACATTTCAGAATGTATGGACATACATGAGGATTTCCAAAACCTCAAAATGAACATTTATATGCCTATATCACTAGATAGATTAATACATATCCATATATATATATATATATATATATATATATATGAATGTATCATTTAATCTCATATTTATATTAATAAACAGAATTTATTACCCAGGTTCACATCAGTATAACAACATATTATGATATCAATATATCATGTTCTACTAATTATTCTATGTGAAATATGGTAACATAGAATGACAAAAGTGACCAGTTTATAGATTGTTATACATCATGTTACTTGTGCATCAATACTTTAATTGATCTTAAGATCAAAGTATGATGTCGATCGTGTTATACATGTAAACAACATTAAAGCCAGAACAGAGAATCAGATTCTCTGTATTGTTTAAAATCAGATTTCAAAATGTTGTTTTATATGATCAAAATCCATATGCATTTTTACATATGTCATGTACATATATATATATATATATATATATATATATGCAATATTATCATGAGAATTATAACATAAAAGTTTTACAGAAACAAATCACAATATACTCATTGTGACTTAAAATTATTCTAGCGATTTTTTTTATGTAATCTGAATTCATAATAACCTATGAGATATCCAGTTGTATATACTTAAAATTGTATATCTACATATACAATTTAACTGATCTACTCTGGAAAAATTAGGATTGGATTTGGCATTCTTAAATACCCAGTCTGGTTTGTGATGACATAATGTACTTATGATCAGGTTTAGTTCTAGTACTGATAAAACACTAATTCAAAATAATTGACTTTCAATTCTCCGAATTTCTATTCAACAGTTTCATATCAGTCTAAAACCATATTGATATTAGTACATTAAAATATACACAGGCTATAATATAACAATATATATCCATATTTTAACAAGTAAAATAGTCAATATATATCATTATTAATATCACATATTAATTCATAATCCTTTCAGATTATTTCAGATCAGGAAAAACATTGTAATTACACAGATAAGAAAGGGTTTTACAAAACCTGATCTATAATTGATTTAACACCTTTGATTAATCAAAATTAACTTGTGATTAATCTACGGGGTTCCAAAATTAATCAAACAACAATATCAAATAAAATAGAATTTTATAATCATTTATGTATTAGTTTCGAGATTTTATATCATACATAAAACTCAAATACAGTAAACCAATTTTACAGTAAGCATCTCATACAAATTCTAAATAACAGTGAAACGGTTTCACTTTTAAAATGATTATAAGTTTAGATCTTGAATCCATGATTTTTAAAATAATCAAATACAGAGTGATCATAGAATGCTAGACTTATCCAACAGTTCACAGATCCTAAATCATATATATGTATTCAGACTATTTCTGAATAGTTAATTTAACTCATAAGTTCTGGCATATAAAACAGAGATATTAAATACATACATACAAAGTAGAATCAAATTTTAATTTGGATGTTAAAACAAATAACAAAACAAATTTTGCTCACCTGAATCAAATTAATACCAGAGTCGAGTGTCAAACAAGTCCATTTCAATGTCCATATCACACACAAAATTCATATGTTGAAAAACAAATTTATTTCTAGTATCAAATACAGATCTCACAAGACAGTGAAACAATTTCAATTCTGAAATGATTAAGTATTGAATTTTGAATCTATACAGTCAATGAAATCGATTACAAAAACAATGAACCCAAAATCATAGTTCAATTCATAATTTCTCGTAAAACCTGGCTCTGATACCAATGAAGGTTTTAATTAGGGTTTCAAAAAGGATTTCACAGCGGAGTAATCAAAACCTAAACAGGATCTATTACGAAAAATAATGAACTGATATTAGAGTTCATACCTAGGGTTCCTTGCTTCAAAATTGGAGCACGAATTTGGATTGAATCGAATCGGAGAGCTCGACATGTCGCCTTGCCTCCATAGATATCCACTAGAACGTCCTTTCCTTTTTGATCGAATCTGAGAAAGAAGAGAGAAGCTAGTGCTAGATGGCTGCCATTATTTTAATTTGGGAAAATAAAAGCATACGGTTTTTCATATCACTCTATACTAGGGTTAGCCGACTTATAAAAGAAATCATGTATTTCTAAAATGAAAGTCATGTCGGCCAGTTTTGGCAGGGTGCACCATCTTGGCTTTGGGGCTGTGCTTGGTGGCTAAGACGTGATCTGACGGCTCTAATTTGATTTAGGGTTAATCCTATGGCTAAAACTAATCCTAAAATCCATAAAAAGACCCTAATACCTAGCCTAAATCATCATAAATCATTCCTACAACTAAATGCTGCCCAAATGTTTCTTGATCATGGCCTCCATCTTCATATCATGGCCTCCATCCTCTTCATGAAAGTTTGAGTGTCCTAAGCTAGTAAAAGAGCCACCTTTCTTCATCAAAACAAGGATACTTCTTCATACAAATCAAAGGAGCTTATTGTTTCTCAAGTCAACTTGGAGCTTGTGTTCAATTGGGGTTTTTACAGTTGCTAGTGGCTTCGTCTCAATCTTATTTTATATTTACTCTAGTCTTCATAGCATTGTAAGCCCTATACTACTCTTAGATTCTAACTATGAAGTTAAATGTGGTATGTTGCAAGTTGAGTTTGGGCCTAAGTATGATATATGCTTTGATCTCATCATGTTATGCATGAATATATTCTATGCATATTAGAAAACCTATCACCATGACCTTGTGGGCTAAAAGCTTCAAGCTTTATATTAAAGGTTGCATTTTGGCAACATGGAAGTTATCATATCCCTTATGATAACTTGCGTGTGAGGCTAAATGCGAACTTCTAGCAACTTCTATATGTCATTTATCACCATGTATCACTTATATGCTAAGTTTGGTTTTATGCATACTTTTGAAGCCTAATAATGCTATATGCGAACTTTTAGCCATCATCCTATGTCCTTCATAATCATGTTTCACCTATTTGCTTAAGTTGATATTATGAATGTTTTGAGGCTTATAATGTAATATGCAAGTTTATGAACACATTTGCCTCATATGCCACCATGTTTAACTTGTGGCCAAAGCACCCTTATGCTAGTATGCATGCTTGTGGCCAAATCACCCTTATGCTATTTGATATGTATGAGGCCAAGTCACCTTTTATGCCATCATACATGTTGAGGCCATATGCTAGTATGTTGAACACCTTTGCCTCAAATATCACCATGTTTAACTTGTGATAGACTTTGCCATCTTATACCCACCTTGTCATGTTGTTATGTTCCCTCTTTGATCTATTTGCGTTGATATGAATTTACGTGCGATGGGAATACGTTATGGGTAGTTGGGCAAACTTAAATAACATGAGAACATGACTTGAAAATATGACATGAAAATTTGACATATGTTTATGCTTGAAACAAGGACTTGGACATCACTTCTAGATAACATGAGAATGGCCAACTCAAGGTTGGGTTGAGTTTGTAGCACAAATCTACCCGGAACCGACCGGCTTAACTAGTGGCCACAAGCAATAGGACCCAATGTGAGTAGTTGGCCATGTCGCACTTAAAACCCGAGTTTAGACTCGGTTGTGGTGTAAAGCTACCCGGACCCGCCCGGCTTAACTAGTAACCACAACAAAGTCTAATGTGAGAGGTTGGGGTGCATTAAGTTAATTAATGCCACATGGTAGGGTTAAGACATGGACTACTTGAATACTTAACCAATTAAACACGATGTATTGGTAGGGTTAAGTCATGGACTACTTGAATATACTTAACCAGTTGAACACAATGTATTGACAGGGTTAAGTCATGAACCGCCTGGACACACTTGACCGACTCAATACATGGTTTGGATAGGGTTAACCACACTTAACCTGCTTGAAACCCTAGTTACGCGGTCCTTTTCAGCAGTAACCTACTTGGGAGTATCATGGGAACCCTGGACTAGGCTAGGGTGGGGCACGATTACTGGACTGATTGTAAGAGACCAAAAGAGACGGTTGAATGGTGCACCAGTTGTTCAGGCGGACCATGGTCGTGCACATTAAGTCCGGAATTGAACATGGGCACCGGTAGGTTTAGACTGTGCATCCTTGAATTCTGTCTGAGGGTTACACCGTAGGGCCAGATACACCCTAGGGTGGACCTTGCACAGTCAACTACATTTCATGATTAAACCGTATGACACCGATACACGACGAGTTAGGCTTTTAGGGAGCCGATCGACTAGACCGAGCAGTTAGACCTTGATTTAGGTCATCCCATGATATGGGCCAGCTTTGGGCCAAGGGATCATTTCTTGACTATACTTGACATGGATTGGAATACTAGTACACACCTGGTGCAACTTAACCTTGTATATGCGATGCCACATTTGATCCATCTTGTTAACTTTTCACCATGCCAGTTATCACCCTACATCTCATCTCTGTTTACATGTTCAGTTAACTTTATTAGTTTTTATACTAATAGTAGATAGGACTTACCAGTCTTTTTGACTGACCCATTTTCTTTCGCCTCTTTTCTTCCGTCCCCCCCCCTCCAGGTTTGCAGGGTGGGAACACTATTACTTAGCTGGATCTTTTGCTGCTTTTCTGGATAGCTCACGTATGGTTTGAGCATGCTATGGCCTTATGCTACTTTGGGGATAGTTACTTTGTATTTCTTTTTCAGTTTTCAGTTTATGTTCTAGACTTTGTTTTATGGGAAAATAATGAACAAGTACTTTGATGTAATTTGACTATGGTTTTGAAATGCTAGTTTTACCCGCTGCTTAATTTACTCTGTTTTACTTATATGTTCTTTCTTGTGATATCTGCATGCACGATTACCCTTGTTTAACGCCCCTCCAAAGCTAGTGTGCTTGCAAGAGTGGCACTGGCGGAGGTGGGGTGTTACAATAGCCCTTACTTCCAATAATTATCTTTATTTTTTAACTAGTGTGAAGGGTTGGTTTTTGCAGCACCTAATCCAAATGATTCATCAACTTTTATATTTGTCGATCTACCCCTACTATGCTTAAACCACCCCATCTTTTTAATCCTACCCCTAATTCTCTAGATAGCCCTTCCTTCCAACAATTATGTCTATTTCTTTACTATTGTGAAGGATTGGTTTTTGCAGCACCTAATCCAAACAATTTATCATCTTTCGTATTCATCGATCTACCGCTATTATGCTTAAACTACCCCTACTTCTCTTTATACTTCAAAACAAACCTTCATTTTGAACCTACCACTAATCCACTAAATAGACCTTACTTCCAAAAATTACCCCTATTTTTTAATTTCTTTGAAGGTTTGGTTTTTGGAGCACCCAATCAAAATGATTCATCGTCTTTCATATTTGTCGATCTACCCCTACTATGCTTAAACTACAACTACTTCTCCTAATACTTCAAAAAAAACCTTATTTTTAATCCTACCCCTAATTCTTTAAATAGTCCTTCTTTCCAATAATTACACCTACTGTTTAACTACTGTGAAGGATTGGTTTTTGCAGCAACCAATCCAAACGATTCATCATCTTTCATATTTGTCAATTTACCCCTACTCTGCATAAACTACCCCTACTTCTCTTAATACTTCAAAATAGCCCTTCTTTTTAATCGAAACCTAATTCTCTAAATAGCCCTTCCTTCCTACAATTACCTCTATTTTTTTGCTATTGTAAAGGATTGGTTTTTGCAGCACCCAATCCAAACAATTCATCATCTTTCATATTCGTCGATCTACCCCTACTATGCTTAAACTACCACTACTTCTCTTTATACTTCAAAACAACACTTCTTTTTTATCCTACCACTAATTCACTAAATAGCCCTTACTTCGAACAATTACCCCTATTTTTTTAATTTCTGTGAATGGTTTGTTTTTGGAGCAAACAATCCAAATGATTCATCATCTTTCATATTTGTCGATCAATTCCTACTATGCTTAAACTACCACTACTTCTCTTAATACTTCAAAACTACCATTATTTTTAATCCTACCCCTAATTTTCTAAATACCTCTTCTTTCCGAAAATTACCTCTACTTTTTAACTACTGCGAAGGATCGGTTTTTGCCGCATCCAATCCAAACGATTCATCATCTTTCATATTTGTCGATATACCCTTACTATGCTTAAACTACCCCTACTTCTCGTAATACTTCAAATCAACTCTTCTTTTTAATCCTATCCCTAATTCCCTAAATAGCCCTTACTTCCAACAATTGCCCCTATTTTTTTACTTCTGTAAAGGGTTGGTTTTTGTAGCACCGAATCCAAATGATTCATCATTTTTTATATTTGCCGATCTGCCCCTACTATGCTTAAACTACCCCAACTTCCTTTAATACTTCAAAACAACCCTTCTTTTTAATCCTAACCCTAATTCTGTAAACAGGCCTTACTTCCAACAATTACCCCTATTTTTTAACTTCTGTGAAGGGTTGGTTTTTGCAGCATCCAATCCAAATGATTCATCATCCTCCATATTGGTCGATCTACCCCTACTATGTTAAAACTACCTCTGCTTCTCTTAATACTTCAAAGCAGTCCTGCTTTTTAATCCTACCTATAATTCTCTAAATAGCCCTTACTTCCAACAATTACCCCTATTTTTCAACTTCTATGAGGGTTGGTTTTTGCATCACCCAACCTAAACGATTCATCATCTTTCGTATTTGTCGATCTACCCCTACTATGCTTAAACACCCAAACTTCCCTTAATAGTTCAAAACAGCCCTTCTTTTAAATCCTATCACTAATTCTCTAAATTGCCCTTAGTTCCAAAAATTACCCTTATTTTTTAACAATTGTGAAGGGTTGGTTTTTGTATCACCCAATCCAAATGATTCAACATCTTTCATATTTGTCGATCTACCCTACTATGCTTAAACTACCCCTAGTTTTCTTAATACTTTAAAACAATCCTTCTTTTAAATCCTCCCCCTAATTCTCTAAATAACCCGTACTTCTAACAACTACCCCTATTTTTTAATTTCTGTGAAGGTTTGGTTTTTGTAGCACCCAATCCAAATGATTAATCGTATTTCATATTTGTCGATCTAACCCTACTATGCTCAAACTACCCTAGCTTATCTTAATACTTCAAAATAGTCATTCTTTTAAATTCTACGCCTAATTCTCTAAATATCCCTTACTTCCAACAATTACCTTTATTTTTTAACTAGTGTGAAGGTTTTGTTTTTGCAGCACCCAATCCAAATGATTCATCATCTTTTATATTTGTCGATCTACCCCTGCTATGCTTAAACCACACCAACTTCTCTTAATACTTCAAAACGACCGTTCTTTTTAATCCTACTCCTAATTCTAAAATTAGCCCTTCCTTCCAACAATTATGCCTATATCTTTACTATTGTGAAGGATGGGTTTTTGCAGCACCTAATCCAAACAATTCATAATCTTTCGTATTCATCGATCTACCCCTACTATGCTTAAACTACCCATACTTCCCTTTATACTTCAAAAAAACCCTTCATTTTGAACCTACCACCAATCCCCTAAATAGCCCTTACTTCCAACAATTATCCCTATTTTTTAATTTTTGTGAAGGGTTGGTTTTTGGAGCACCCAATCCAAATGATTCATCGTCTTTCATAATTTTCGATCTACCCCTACCATGCTTAAACTAACACTACTTCTCCTAATACTTCAAAACAACCCTTGTTTTTAATCCTACCCCTAATTCTTTAAATAGCCCTTCTTTCCGACAATTACCCCTACTTTTTAACTACTATGAAGGATTGGTTTTTGCAGCAACCAATCCAAACGATTCACCATCTTTCATATTTGTCGATCTAACCGTACTATGCTTAAGCTATCCCTACTTCTCTTAATACTTCAAAATAGCCCTTCTTGTTAATCCAACCCTAATTCTCTAAATAGCCCTTCCTTCCTATAATTACCTCTTTTTTTTTGGCTATTGTGAAGGATTGGTTTTTGCAGCACCCAATCCAAACAAATCATCATCTTTCATATTCGTCAATCTACCCCTACAATGCTTAAACTACCACTACTTCTCTTTATACTTCAAAAAAAACGCTTATTTTTGATCCTACCACTAATTCTCTAAATAGCCCTTACTTCGAACAACTACTCCTATTTTTTAATTTCTGTGAAGGGTTGGTTTTTGGAGCAAAAATTCCAAATGATTCCTCATCTTCCATATTTGTCGATCTACTCCTACTATGCTTAAACTACCACTACTTCTCTTAATACTTCAAAACAACCCTTATTTTTAATCCTACCACTAATTCTCTAAATACCCCTTCATTCCAACAATTACCTCTACTTTTTAACTACTGTGAAGGATCGATTTTTGCAGCACCCAATCCAAACGATTCATCTTCTTTCATATCTGTCGATCTACCCCTACTATGCTTAAACTACCCCTACTTCTCTTAATACTTCAAAACAACGCTTCTTTTTACCTAATTCCCTAAATAGCCCTTACTTCCAACATTTTCCCCTAATTTTTTACTTCTGTGAAGGGTTGGTTTTTGCAGCACCCAATCCAAATGATTCATCATTTTTCATATTTGTCGATCTACCCCTACTATGCTTAAACTACCCCAACTTCCCTTAATACTTCAAAACAACCCTTCTTTTTAATCCTAAACCTAATTATCTAAATAGGCCTTACATTCAACAATTACCCCTATTTTTTAACTTCTGTGAAGGGTTGTTTTTTGCAGCACCCAATTTAAATGATTCATCATCATTCATATTTGTCGATCTACCCCTACTATGCTTAAACTATCCCGACTTCTCTTAATACATCAAAACAATCCTTCTTTTTAATCCTAATTCCAATTCTCTAAATAGCCCTTTCTTCCAACAATTACCCCTAATTTTTTACTTCTGTGAAGCATTGGATTTTGCATCACCCAATCTAAACGATTCATCATCTTTCATATTTGTCGATCTACCCCCTGCTATGCTTAAACTACCTCTACTTCTCTTTATACTTCAAATCGGTCCTTCTTTTTAATGCTACCTGTAATTCTCTAAATAGCCCTTACTTCCAACAATTACCCACATTTTTCAACTTCTGTAAGGGGTTGGTTTTTGCTTCACCCAATCTAAACGATTCATCATCTTTCGTATTTGTCGATCTACCCCTACTATGCTTAAACAAGCAAACTTCGCTTAATACTTCAAAACAGCCCTTCTTTTAAATCCAATCCCTAATTCTTTAAATTTCCCTTAGTTCCAAAAATTACCTTATTTTTTAACAATTGTGAAGGGTTGGTTTTTTTCATCACCCAATGCAAATGATTCAACATCTTTCAAATTTGTCGATCTAACCCTACTATGCTTAAACTACCCCTACTTTTCTTAATACTTCAAAACAATCCTTCTTTTAAATCCTCCCCCTAATTCTCTAAATAGCCCTTACTTCTAACAACTACCCCTATTTTTTAATTTCTGTGAAGGGTTGGTTTTTGCAGCAACTAATCCAAATGATCCATCGTATTTCATATTTGTCGATCTAAACCTACTATGCTCAAACTACCCTTACTTATCTTAATAATGAAAAATAATCCTTCTTTTAAGTCCTACCCCTTATTCTCTAAATAGCCCTTACTTCCAACAATTACCTTTATTTGTTAACTAGTGTGAAGGGTTGGTTTTTGCAGCACCCAATCCAAATGATTCATCATCTTTTATATTTGTCGATCTACCCCTGCTAGGCTTAAACCACACCAACTTCTCTTAATACTTCAAAATGACCCTTCTTTTTAATCCTACTCCTAGTTCTCTAAATAGCCCTTCCAACAATTATGCCTATTTCATTACTATTGCGAAGGATTGGTTTTTGCAGCATTTAATCTAAACAATTCATCATCTTTCGTATTCATCGATCTACCCCTACTATGCTTAAACTACCCCTACTTCCCTTTATACTTAAAAAAAACCGTTCATTTTGAACCTACCACTAATCCCCTAAATAGCCGTTACTTCCAACAGTTACCCCTATTTTTTAATTTCTGTGAAGGATTGGTTTTTGGAGCACCCAATCCGAATGATTCATCGTCTTTCATATTTGTCGATCTACCCCTAACATGCTTAAACTAACGCTACTTCTCCTAATACTTCAAAACAACCCTTATTTTTAATCATACCCCTAACTCTTTAAATAGCCCTTCATTCCGACCACTACCCCTACTTTTTAACTACTATGAAGGATTGGTTTTTGCAGCAACCAATCCAAACGATTCATCGTCTTTCATATTTGTCGATCTACCCCTACTTTGCTTAGACTACCCCTACTTCTCTTAATACTTCAAAATAGCCCATCTTTTTAATCCAAACCTAATTCTCTAAATAGCCCTTCCTTCCTACAATTACCTCTATTTTTTTCCTATTGTGAAGGATTGGTTTTTGCTACAACTAATCCAAACAATTCATCATTTTCGTATTCGTCGTTCTACCCCTACTATGCTTAAACTACCACTGCTTCTCTTTATACTTCAAAACAAAGCTTATTTTTGATCCTACCACTAATGCTCTAAATAACCCTTACTTCGAACAACTACCCCTATTTTTTAATTTCTGTGAAGGGTTGGTTTTTGGAGCAAAGAATCCAAATGATTCCTTATCTTTCATATTTGTCGATCTACTCCTACTATGCTTAAACTACCACTACTTCTCTTAATACTTCAAAACAACCCTTATTTTTAATCCTACCCCTAATTCTCTAAATACCCCTTCATTCCAACAATTACCTCTAGTTTTTAACTACTGTAAAGGATCGGTTTTTGCAGCACCCAATCCAAACGATTCATCATCTTTCATATTTGTCGATCTACCCCGACTATGCTTAAACTACCCCTACTTCTCTTAATACTTCAAAACAACGCTTCTTTTTAATCCTATCCCTAATTCCCTAAATAGCCCTTACATCCAACAACTGCCCCTATTTTTTTACTTTTGTTAAGGGTTGGTTTTTGTAGCACCCAATCCAAATGATTCATCATTTTTCATATTTGTCGATCTACCCCTACTATGCTTAAACTACCCCAACTTCCCTTAATACTTCAAAACAACCCTTCTTTTTAATCCTAAACCTAATTATCTAAATAGGCCTTACATTCAACAATTACCCCTTTTTCTAACTTCTGTGAAGGGTTGTTTTTTGCAGCACCCAATCCAAATGATTCATCATCTTTCATATTTGTCGATCTACCCCTACTATGCTTAGACTACCCCTACTTCTCCTAATACTTCAAAATAGCCCATCTTTTTAATCCAAACCTAATTCTCTAAACAGCCCTTCCTTCCTACAATTACCTCTATTTTTTTGCTATTGTGAAGGATTGGTTTTTGCTGCAACTAATCCAAACAATTCATCATTTTTGTATTCGTCGTTCTACCCCTACTATGCTTAAACTACCACTACTTCTCTTTATACTTCAAAACAACGCTTATTTTTGATCCTACCACTAATTCTCTAAATTGCCCTTACTTCGAACAACTACCCCTATTTTTTAATTTCTGTGATGGGTTGGTTTTTGGAGCAAAGAATCCAAATGATTCCTTATCTTTCATATTTGTCGATCTACTCCTACTATGCTTAAACTACCACTACTTCTCTTAATACTTCAAAACAACCCTTATTTTTAATCCTACCACTAATTCTCTAAATACCCCTTCATTCCAACAATTACCTCTACTTTTTAACTACTGTGAAGGATCGGTTTTTGCAGCACCCAATCCAAACGATTCATCATCTTTCATATCTGTCGATCTACCCCTACTATGCTTAAACTACCCCTACTTCTCTTAATACTTCAAAACAACGCTTCTTTTTAATCCTATGCATAATTCCCTAAATAGCCCTTACTTCCAACATTTTCCCCTAATTTTTTACTTCTGTGAAGGGTGGGTTTTTGTAGCACCCAATCCAAATGATTCATCATTTTTTATATTTGTCGATCTACCCCTACTATGCTTAAACTACCCCAACTTCCCTTAATACTTCAAAACAACCCTTCTTTTTAATCCTAAACCTAATTATCTAAATAGGCCTTACATTCAACAATTACCCCTATTTTTTAACTTCTGTGAAGGGTTGTTTTTTGCAGCACCCAATCCAAATGATTCATCATCTTTCATATTTGTCGATCTACACCTACTATGCTTAAACTATCCCGACTTCTCTTAATACATCAAAACAATACTTCTTTTTAATCCAAATTCTAATTCTCTAAATAGCCCTTTCTTCCACCAATTACCCCTAATTTTTTACTTCTGTGAAGCATTGGATTTTGCATCACCCAATCTAAACGATTCATCATTTCATATTTGTCGATCTACCCCTGCTATGCTTAAACTACCTCTACTTCTCTTAATACTTCAAATCGGTCCTTCTTTTTAATGCGACCTGTAATTCTCTAAATAGCCCTTACTTCAAACAATTACCCATATTTTTCAACTTCTGTAAAGGGTTGGTTTTTGCTTCACCCAATCTAAACGATTCATCATCTTTCGTATTTGTCGATCTACCCCTACTATGCTTAAACAAGCAAACTTCGCTTAATACTTCAAAACATTCCTTCTTTTAAATCCAATCCCTAATTCTTTAAATTTCCCTTAGTTCAAAAAATTACCTTATTTTTTAACAATTGTGAAGGGTTGGTTTTTGCATCACCCAATCCAAATGATTCAACATCTTTCAAATTTGTCGATCTACCCCTACTATGCTTAAACTACCCCTACTTTTCTTAATACTTCAAAACAATCCTTCTTTTAAATCCTCCCCCTAATTCTCTAAATATCCCTTACTTCTAACAACTACCCCTATTTTTTAATTTCTGTGAAGGGTTGGTTATTGCAGCACCTAATCCAAATGATCCATCGTATTTCATATTTGTCGATCTAAACCTACTATGCTCAAACTACCCTTGCTTATCTTAATAATTAAAAATAATCCTTCTTTTGAGTCCTACCCCTAATTCTCTAAATAGCCCTTACTTCCAACAATTACCTTTATTTTTTAACTAGTGTGAAGGGTTGGTTTTTGCAGCACCCAATCCAAATGATTCATCATCTTTTATATTTGTCGATCTACCCCTGCTAGGCTTAAACCACACCAACTTCTCTTAATACTTCAAAATGACCCTTCTTTTTAATCCTACTCCTAATTCTCTAAATAGCCCTTCCTTCCAACAATGATGCCTATTTCTTTACTATTGTGAAGGATTGGTTTTTGCAGCATTTAATCTAAACAATTCGTCATCTTTCGTATTCATCGATCTACCCCTACTATGCTTAAACTACCCCTACTTCCCTTTATACTTCAAAAAAACCGTTCATTTTGAACCTACCACTAATCCCCTAAATAGCCGTTACTTCCAACAGTTACCCCTATTTTTTAATTTCTGTGAAGGATTGGTCTTTGGAGCACCCAATCCGAATGATTCATCGTCTTTAATATTTGTCGATCTACCCCTAACATGCTTAAACTAACGCTACTTCTCCTAATACTTCAAAACAACCCTTATTTTTAATCCTACCCCTAACTCTTTAAATATCCCTTCATTCCGACAATTACCCCTACTTTTTAACTACTGTGAAGGATTGGTTTTTGCAGCAACCAATCCAAATGATTCATCATCTTTCATATTTGTCGATCTAACCCTACTTTGCTTAAACTACCCCTACTTCTCTTAATACTTCAAAATAGCCCATCTTTTTAATCCAAACCTAATTCTCTAAATAGCCCTTCCTTCCTACAATTACCTCTATTTTTTTGCTATTGTGAAGGATTGGTTTTTGCTGCAACTAATCCAAACAATTCATCATTTTCGTATTCGTCGTTCGACCCCTACTATGCTTAAACTACCACTGCTTCTCTTTATACTGCAAAACAACGCTTATTTTTGATCCTACCGCTAATTCTCTAAATAGCCCTTACTTCGAACAACTACCCCTATTTTTTAATTTCTGTGAAGGGTTGGTTTTTGGAGCAAAGAATCCAAATGATTCCTTATCTTTCATATTTGTCGATCTACTCCTACTATGCTTAAACTACCACTACTTCTCTTAATACCTCAACACAACCCTTATTTTTAATCCTAACCCTAATTCCCTAAATACCCCTTCATTCCAACAATTACCTCTAGTTTTTAACTGCTGTGAAGGATCGGTTTTTGCAGCACCCAATCTAAACGATTCATCATCTTTCATATTTGTCGATCCACCCCGACTATGCTTAAACTCCCCCTACTTCTCTTAATACTTCAAAACAACGCTTCTTTTTAATCCTATCCCTAATTCCCTAAATAGCCCTTACATCCAACAATTTCCCCTATTTTTTTACTTTTGTTAAGGGTTGGTTTTTGTAGCACCCAATCCAAATGATTCATCATTT
Source organism: Allium sativum (assembly GCA_030737875.1). NCBI lineage: Eukaryota > Viridiplantae > Streptophyta > Magnoliopsida > Asparagales > Amaryllidaceae > Allium > Allium sativum. The sequence continues at coordinate 268,541,214 of CM060924.1, forward strand.
TTCATATTTGCCGATCTACCCCTACTATGCTTAAACTACCCCAACTTCCCTTAGTACTTCAAAACAACCCTTCTTTTTAATCCTAAACCTAATTCTCTAAATAGGCCTTACTTTCAACAATTACCCTTATTTTTTAAATTCTGTGAAGGGTTGATTTTTGCAGCACCCAATCGAAATGATTCATCATCTTTCATATTTGTCGATCTACCAATACTATGCTTAAACTATCCCGACTTTTTTTAATACATCAAAACAATCCTTCTTTTTAATCCTAATTCTAATTCTAAAATAGCCCTTTCTTCCATCAATTACCCCTATTTTTTTTCTTCTGTAAAGGGTTGGATTTTGCATCACGAAATCCAAACGATTCATCATCTTTCATATTTGCCGATCTACCCATACTATGCTTAAACTACCTCTACTTCTCTTAATACTTCAAAGCAGTCCTTCTTTTTAATCCTACCTGTAATTCTCTAAATAGCCCTTACTTCCAACAACTACCCCTATTTTTCAACTTCTGTAAGGGGTTGGTTTTTGCATCACCCAATCTAAACGATTCATCATCTTTCGTATTTGTCGATCTACCCCTACAATGCTTAAACACCCAAACTTCCCTTAATACTTCAAAACATCCCTTCTTTTAAATCCTATCCCTAATTCTCTAAATTGCCCTTAGTTCTAAAAATTACCCTTATTTTTTAACAACTGTGAAGGGTTGGTTTTTGCATCACCCAATCCTAATGATTCAACATCTTTCATATTTTTCGATCTACCCCTACCATGCTTAAACTACCCCTACTTTTCTTAATACTTCAAAACAATCCTTCTTTTAAATCCTTCCCTTAATTCTCTAAATAGCCCTTACTTCTAACAACTACCCCTATTTTTAAATTTCTGTGAAGGGTTTGTTTTTGCAGCACCTAATCCAAATGATTCATTGCATTTTATATTTGTCGATCTAACCCTACTATGCTCAAACTACCCTTGCTTATCTTAATACTTCAAAACAATCCTTCTTTTAAATCCTACCCCTAATTCTCTAAATAGCCCTTACTTTCAACAAATACCTTTATTTTTTAACTAGTGCGAAGGGTTGGTTTTTGCAGCACCCAATCCAAATGATTCATCATCTTTTATATTTGTCGATCTACCCCTGCTAGGCTTAAACCACACCAACTTCTCTTAATACTTCAAAATGACACTTCTTTTTAATCCTACTCCTAATTCTCTAAATAGCCCTTCCTTCCAACAATTATGCCTATTTCTTTACTATTGTGAAGGATTGGTTTTTCCAGCATTTAATCTAAAAATTCCATCATCTTTCGTATTCATCGATCTACACCTTTTTGCTTAAACTACCCCTACTTCCCTTAATACTTCAAAAAAACCCTTCATTTTGAACCTAACACTAATCCCCTAAATAGCCGTTACTTCCAATAATTACCCCTATTTTTTAACTTCTGTGAAGTATTGGTTTTTGGAGCACCCAATCCAAATGATTCATCGTCTTTCATATTTGTCGATCTACCCCTACCATGCTTAAACTAACACTACTTCTCCCAATACCTCAAAACAACCCTTATTTTTAATCCTACCCCTAATTCTTTAAATAGCCCTTCTTTCCGACAATTACCCCAACTTTTTAACTACTATGAAGGATTGGTTTTTGCAGCAACCAATCCAAACGATTCATCATCTTTCAAACTTGTCGATCTAACCCTATTTTGCCTAAACTACCCCTACTTCTCTTAATACTTCAAAGTAGCCCATCTTTTTAATCCAAACCTAATTCTCTAAATAGCCCTTCCTTCCTACAATTACCTCTATTTTTTTGCTATTGTGAAGGATTGGTTTTTGCAGCACCTAATCCAAACAATTCATTATTTTCGTATTCGTCGTTCTACCCCTAATATTCTTAAACTACCACTACTTCTCTTTATACTTCAAAACAACCTTTCTTTGTCGATCTATCCCTACTATGCTTAAACTACCTCAATTTCACTTAACCCTTCAAAACAACCTTTCTTTTTAATCCTAACCCTAATTCTCTAAATAGCCCTTCCTTCCAACAATTACCCCTATTTTTTTACTATTGCGAAGGATTGGTTTTTGCAGCACCTAATCCAAACAATTCATCATCTTTTGTATTCATCGATCTACCACCCCTACTATGCTTAAACTACCCTTACTTCTCTTCATACTTCAAAACAACCCTTCATTTTGATCCTACCACTAATTCTCTAAATAGCCCTTACTTCCAACAACTGCCACTATTTTTTAATTTCTGTGCAGGGGTTGGTTTTTGGAGCACCCAATCCAAATGATTCGTCATCTTTCATATTTGTCGATCTACCCTACTTATCCTTATACTTCAAAACAATCCTTATTTTTAATCCTACCTGTAATTTTCTAAATAGCCATTCTTTCCGCCAATTACCTGTACTTTTTAAATACTGTGAACGATTGGTTTTTGCAGCAACCAATCCAAACGATTCATCATCTCTCATATTTGTCGATCTACCCCTACTATACTTAATCTACCCCTACTTCTCTAAATACATCAAAACAACGATTCTTTTTAGTCCTATCCCGAATTCAATAAATAGCCCTTACTTCCAACAATTACCCCTATTTTTTAACTTCTGTGAAGGGTTTTTTTTTTTGTCGCACCCAATCCAAATGATTCATCATCTTTCATATTTGTCGATCTACCCCTACTATGCTTAAACTAACCATACTTATCTTAATACTTCCAAACAATCCTTCTATTAAATCCTTCCCCTAATTCTCTAAATAGGCCTCATTTCCAACAATTACCCCTATTTTTTAACTTTTGTGAAGGGTTGGTTTTTGCAGCACCAAATCCAAATGATTCATCAACTTTCATATTTGTCGATCTACCCCTACTATGCCTAAACTACCCCGACTTCTCTAAATACATCAAAAAAGTGCTTCTTTTTAATCCTAATTCTAATTCTCTAAATAGCTCTTTCTTCTGACAATTACCCATATTTTTTAACTTTTTGAAGGGTTGGATTTTGCATCTCCCAATCTAAACGATTCATCGTCTTTCATATTTGTCGATCTACCACTATTATGCTTAAACTACCACTACTTCCCTTAATACTTCAAAACAGCCTTTCTTTTTATTTATATCCCTAATTCTCTAAATAGCCCTTAATTCCAACAATTACCCTTATTTTTTAACAGCTGTGAAGGGTTGGTTTTTGCAGCACCCAATCCAAATGATTCATCATCTTTTATATTTGTCGATATAACCCTACTATGCTTAAACAACCCCTACTTCTCTTAATAGTTCAAATCAGCACTTCCTTCCTACAATTAGCTCTATTTTTTTACTTTTGTGAAGGATTGGTTTTTGCAGCACCTAATCCAAACAATTCATCATCTTTCATATTCGTCGTTCTACCCCTACTATGCTTAAACTACACCTACTTCTCTTTGTACTTCAAAACAACCTTTCTTTTTGATCTACCACTAATTCTCTAAATAGCCCTTACTTCGTACAATTTCCGCTATTTTTTAATTTCTGTGAAGAATTAGTTTTTGGTGCATCCAATCTAAATGTTTCATCATCTTTCATATTTGTCGATCTACCCAACTATGCTTAACTACCACTACTTCTCCTAATACTTCAGAACAACCCTTATTTTTAATCCTACCCCTAATTCTCTAAATAACCCTACTTTCCAACAATTACCCCTATATTTTAACTACTGTGAAGGATTGGTTTTTGCAGCACCCAATCCAAACGATTCATCATCTTTCATATTTGTCGATATACCCCTAGTATGCTTAAACTACCCATACTTCTTTTAATACTTCAAAACAACAGTTCTTTTTAATCCTATCCCTAAGTCTCTAGATAGCCCTTACTTCCAACAATTACCCCTATTTTTTTTACTTTATTGAAGAGTTCATTTTTGTAGAACACAATCCAAATGATTCATCATCTTTCATGTTTGCCGATCTACCCCTACTGTGCTAAAACCACCCATACTTATCTTAATACTTCAAAACAGTCCTTCATTTAAGTCCTACCTCAAATTCTCTAAATAGGCCTTACTGCCCACAATTACCCCTATTTTTTAACTACTGTGAAGGGTTGGTTTTTGCAGCACCCAACCCAAATGATTCATCATCTTTCATATTTGTCGATCTACCCCTACTATGCTTAAACTACCCCAACTTCTCTTAATTCCTTAAAACAGTCCTTCTTTTTAATCCTACCTGTAATTCTCTAAATATCCCTTACTTCCAACAATTACCTTTTTTTTAAAAATCTGTGAAGGGTTGGTTTTTGCATCACCCAATCAAAACGATTCATGATCTTTAATATTTGTCGATCTACCCCTATTATGCTTTAACTTCCCCTACTTCTCTTCATACTTCAAAATCGCCCTTCTTTTAAATCCTATCCCTAATTCTCTAAATAGCCCTTAGTTCCAAAAAATACCCTCATTTGTAAACAACTTTGAAGGGTTGGTTTTTGCAGCACCCGATGCAAATGATTCATCATCTTTCATATTTGTCGATCTACCCCTAGTATGCTTGAACTACCCCTACTTATTTAAATACTTCAAAACAATCCTTCTTTTAAATCCTACCCATAATTCTCTAAATATCCCTTACTTCCAACAATTACCCCTATTTTTTAATTTCTGTGAAGGGTTGGTTTTTGCAGCACCCAATCCAAATGACACATCGTATTTCATATTTGTCGATCTACCCTACTGTGCTCAAACTACCCCTACTTATATTAATACTTCAAAATAGACCTTATTTTTAATCCTACCACTAATTCTCTAAATTGCCCTTACATCCAACAATTACCCCTATTTTTTAACTTTTGTGAAGGGTTGGTTTTTGGAGCACCCAATCCAAATGATTCATCATCTTTCATATTTGTCGATCTACCCCTACTATGCTTAAACCATCCCAACTTCTCTTAATACTTCAAAATAGCCCTTCTTTTTAATCCTACCCCCAATTCTCTAAATAGCCCTTCCTTCCAACAATTATGCCTATTTTTTAACTATTGTGAAGGATTGGATTTTGCAGCACCTAACTCAAACAATTCATCATCTTTCGTTTTCGTCGATCTAGCTCTACTATTCTTAAACTACCCCTACTTCTCTTTATACTTCAAAACAACCCTTCGTTTTGAACCTACCACTAATTCCCTAAATAGCCCTTACATCCAACAATTACCCCTATTTTTTAATTATTGTTAATGGTTTGTTTTTGGAGCACCCAATCCAAATGATTCATCGTCTTTCATATTTGTCGATCTACCCCTACTATGCTTAAACTACCGCTACTTCTCCTAATACTTCAAAACAACCCTTATTATTAATCCTACCCCTAGTTCTATAAATAACCCTTCTTTCCAACAATTACCCCCACTTTTTAACCGCTGTGAAGGATTGGTTTTTGCAGCACCCAATCCAAACGATTCATCATCTTTCATATTTCTCGATCTACCCCTACTGTGGTTAAACTACCCCTACTTCTCTTTATACTTCAAAACAACGCTTCTTTTTGATCCTACCTCTAATTCTATAGATAGCCCTTACTTCGAACAATTACCCCTATTTTTTAATTTCTGTGAAGGGTTGGTTTTAGGAGCACGAAATCCAAATGATTCATCATCTTTCATATTTATCGATCTACCCCTACTATGCTTAAACCACCACTACTTCTCTTAATACTTCAAAACAACCCTTATTTTTAATCCTACCCATAATTATCTAAATATCCCTTCTTCCCAATGATTACCTCTACTTTTTAACTACTATGAAGGATCGATTTTTTTAGCACCCAATCCAAATGATTCATCATCTTTTATTTTTGTCGAACTACTCCAACTATGCTTGAACAACGCCTACTTCTCTTAATACTTCAGAACAACGCTTCTTTTTAATCCTATTCCTAATTCCCTTAATAGCCCTTACTTCCAACAATTAACCCTATTTTTTTACTTCTGTGAAGGGTTGGTTTTTGTAGCACCCAATCTAAATGATTCATCATCTTTCATATTTGTCGATCTACCCCTACTACGCTTAAACTACCCCTACTTCTCTTAATACTTCAAAACAACCCTTCTTTTTAATCCTATACCTAATTCTGTAAATAGCCCTTACTTCCAAAAATTACCCCTCTTTTTTAACATCTGTGAAGGTTGGTTTTTGTAGCACCCAATCTATGTGATTCATCACCTTTCATATTTGTCGATCTACCCCTACTATGCTTAAACTACCGATACTTCTCTTAATACTTCAAAACAGTCCTTCTTTTTAATCCTACCTCTAAGTCTCTAAATAGCCCTCACTACCAACAGTTACCCCTATTTTTTAACTTCTTTAAAAGGTTGGTTTTTGCATCACCCAATCTTAAAGATTCATCATCTTTCATATTTGCCGATCTAACCCTACTATGCTTAAACTACCCCTACTTCTCTTAATACTTCAAAACAACCCTTGTTTTTAATCCTACCCCAATTCTCTAAATAGCCCTTGTTTCCAACAATTACCCAACTTTTTAGTTGTTGTGAAGGATTGGTTTTTGCAACAATTACCCCTATTTTTTAAATTCTGTGAAGGATTGGCTTTTGAATCATCCAATCTAAACGATTCATCATCTTTCATATTTGTCGATCTACCCCTATTATGATTAAACTACCCCTACTTCTTTTAATTCTTCAAACCAGTCTTCATTTTAATCCTACTCTTAAATATCTAAATGGCCTTTTCTTCTAACAATTACCCCTATTTTTTCTATTGTGAATAATTGGTTTTTGCAGCACTTAATCCAAACAATTCATCAACTTTCATATTTGTTGATCTGCCCGTACTATGCTTAAACTACCCCTACTTCTCTTTATACTTCAAAATAGTCCTTATTTTTTATCCTACCACTAATTCTCTAAACTTCGCTTACATCCAACAATTACTCCTATTTTTTAACTTCTAAGAAGGGTTGGTTTTTGGAGTACCCAATCCAAACGATTCATCATCTTTCATATTTGTCGATCTACCCCTACTATGCTTAAACTACCCTTACTTCTCTTTGTACTTCAAAACAACCCTTATTTTTAATCCTACCCCTAATTCTCTAAATATCCCTTATTTCCAACAATTACCCCTATTTTTTAACTACTATGAAGGATTGGTTTTTGCAGCACCCAATCCAAAAGATTCATCACCTTTCATATTTGTCGTTATACCCCTACTATAATTAAACTACCCCTACTTCTCTTAATACATCAAAACAACGCTTCTTTTTAATCCTATCCCTAATTCCTTAGACAGCCCTTACTTCCAACAATTGCTCCTATTTTTTAACTTCTGTTAAGGATTCATTTTTGTAGCACCCAGTCCAAATGACTCATCATCTTTCAGGTTTGTCGATCTACCCCTACTATGCTAAAACTACCCATCTTATCTAAATACTTCAAAATAGTCCTTGTTTTAAATCCTACCCTTAATTCTCTAAATAGGTCTTACTTCCAACAATTACCCCTATTTTTTAAATTATGTGAAGGGTTGGTTTTCGTAGCACCCAATCCAAATGATTCATCATCTTTCATATTTGTCGGTCAACCCCTACTATGCTTAAACTACCCCTACTTCTCTTAATACTTCAAAACAGTCCTTCTTTTTAATCCTACCTGTAATTCTCTAAATAGCCCTTACTTCCAACAATTACCCCTATTTTTTAACTACTGTGAAGGATTGGTTTTTGAATCACCCAATCTAAACGATTCATCATCTTTCATATTTGTCGATCTACCCCTACTATGCTTAAACTACCCCTACTTCTCTTAATACTTCAAAATAGCCCTTCTATTAAATCCTATCCCTAATTCTCTAAATAGCCCTTAGTTCCATAAATTACCCTTATTTTTTAACAACTTTGAAGGGTTGGTTTTTGTAGCACCCAATCCAAATGATTCATCATCTTTCATATTTGCTGATCTACCCCTACTATGCATAAACTACCCCAGCTTATCTTAGTACTCCAAAACAATCCTTCTTTTAAATCCTACCCTAATTCTCTAAATAGCTCTTACTTCCCACAATTACCCCTATTTTTTAATTTTTGTGAAGGGTTGGTTTTTGTCAAACCCAATCCAAATGATTCATCGTATTTCATATTTGTCGATATACCCTACTATGCTCAAACTACCCCTACTTATCTTAATACTTCAAAACAATCCTTCTTTTAAAGCCTACCCCTAATTCTCTAAATAGACCTTTCTTCCAACAATTACCCTTATTTTTAACTAGTGTGAAGGGTTAGTTTTTGCAGCACCCAATCCAAATGATTCATCATCTTTTTATATTTGTCGATCTACCCTACTATGCTTAAACCACCCCAATTTCTCTTAATACTTCAAAACAGCTATTCTTTTTGATCCTACCCCTAATTCTCTTAATAGCCCTCCTTCCAACAATTATGCCTATTATTTTTCTATTGTGAAGGAATTTTTTTTGCAGCACCTAATCCAAACAATTCATCATCTTTCGTATTCGTCGATCTACCCCTACTATGCTTAAACTACCCCTGCTTCTCTTCATACTTCAGAACAACCCTTCGTTTTGAACCTACCACTAATTCTCTAAATAGCTTTCACTTCCAACAATTTCCCTTTTTTTTAATTTATGTGGAGGGGTGGTTTTTGGAGCACCCAATAAAAATGATTCATCGTCTTTCATATTTTTCGAACTACCCCTATTATGCTTAAACTACCCTTACTTCTCTTAATACTTCAAAACAACCATTATTTTTAATCCTACCCCTAATTCTATAAATATACCTCCTTTCCAAAAATTGCTCCTACTTTTTAATGACTACGAAGGATTGGTTTTTGCAGCACCCAATCCAAACGATTCGTCATCTTTCATATTTGTCGATCTACCCCTACTATGCTTAAACTAACCCTACTTCTCTTATTACTTCAAAACAACCCTTCTTTTTAATCCAACACTAATTATCTAAATAGCCCTTCCTTCCTACAATTACCTATATTTTTTTGGTGTTGTGAAGGATTGGTTTTTGCAGCACACAATCCAAACAATTCATCATCTTTCATACTCATCGATCTATCCCTATTATTCTTAAACTACCCCAACTTCTCTTTATACTTCAAAACAACGCTTCTTTTTTATCCTATCACTATTTCTCGAAATAGCCCTTACTTCGAACAATTACCCCTATTTTTTAATTTCTGTGAAGGGTTCGTTTTTGGAGCACCCAGTCCAAATGTTTCATCGTCTTTCATATTTGTCAATCTACCCCTACTATGCTAAAACTACCACTACTTCTCTTAATACTTCAAAACAACCCTTATTTTTAATCCTACCCCTAATTCTCCAAATAGTCCTTCTTTCCAACAATTACCCCTACTTTTTAACTACTGTGAAGGATTGGTTTTGGCAGCACCCAATCCCAACCATTCATCATCTTTCATATTTATCGATCTACCCCTACTATGCTTAAACTACCCCACTTCTCTTAATACTTCAAAACAATGCTTCTTTTTAATCCTATCCCTAGTTCTCGAAATAGCCCTTACTTCCAACAATTACCCCTATTTTTTTAAGTTCTGTGAAGGATTGGTTTTTGTAGCACCCAATCCAAATGTGTAATAACCCGGAAATCTGGGCCAGTTTAAATTTTTTATTTTGGCAATTTTAGCGAACTTTGAATATTTAAAATGAATTATTTTAAATAATATTGACGAGAAATTTATTTTGAATATAATTCGACGTATATATTATATGCGCCGTCATTAGAATATAAATATTTATATATAATTATAAATAGAATTGAAAATGGCGCGGTAGTTCGATAATTGGATTTCAAACTTCAATTGAATGTACCGGGTGCAAAACAATTCGGATTTTAGTGAAACCAAAAGCATTAGGATCTAATTGATAATATCTTTCCAACGAATCCAACAAATCAAAATTTCATTGCGGGGATCAAAAGATATGTCTAGTTGAAAATTCTGAATAGTCGCTATGGAATTCAGCCCCTTAAAAATGGAAATTTTGCAAACGACCTCGGATTTCGATGAAACCACTTTTGTTGGATCCGCAGTGTCAAATTATTGCTAGATTTCATATTTCATAATTTTTCGAGTCAATATTTGATCGTGGCAAAGGAAAACGCGTTTGACCAATTTCAGTTGATTTTAATCGACCGGAAAATAGCCATTTTTCCAACGGTCTCAGCATTCGATGAAACAAGTTTTGTTAGGACCGTATCGTCAATACGAAGCTAGAAAATATATTTATGGAATTTTTAGAGTTAGTATGTGACCCCAGTAAATTGAAATGCGCGTTCAAATTCAATATATAGAGTTATATGTTGATTTTAACGGAAACTGATTGTAACGATCAAATAAGCTTGCGATACATATCCCATTGTGTTCGGAATGGGGGTAAAACGCTACGGACGACAGGCGGTGGGCCTCGTTCAGAGGTCGTATGTAAAAGTCAACTTTTTGCAAATTAAATAATTTAATAAATTAAAAATTAAATAATATCTCTCCCCCTATTACCCTCTGGCCCCCCCGATTAAATCAGAAAATCATTCAAAAGAAAGAAAAATTAAGAAGAAGGACGGGGCGGAGCAGCCGCCGATCCTCCTCCTTGAGTGTCGCCGCCCCCTACATCGAGCATCCTCCCCCTTCGTCCGATCTTCCCTCTCCCCTCCTTCATCTCAAAAGCCGTCCAGTTCAGGCGAGTTTTCAGTGCCGTTCAGGCGAGCGAGTTCGCCAGAACTCTGGCGATAGGTGGCGCCCTCCGAGGTGCAGCCCGTCGTGGCATTGGATCATCCTCCGGCGCAGTGTTCTGATGGCAATTCCGAACCCTAGAGCTCGAGCTGATGGGTTCAACGCAAGGGACGAACGACAGACTGTTCTGTGGAGGAAGAAAGGTAGTTTTCTACTACATAAAAATTCAGTTTTAACATTTGAAAAATGCAGTTTTTTTATTTTTATATATAGAGTGATTCATATATATGATTTTGAAAAATAAAATAACTTTGTTTTGAAAAATAAAATAAATTTGTTTTGTGAAATAAAATAACTTTGTTTTGAAAAATAAAATAACTTTGTTTTAAAATATAAAATACCATTCATTTGAAAATATAAATATCATGACTTTAAAAATATGAATTATACGTGAAGTGATATGTAATAAAAATATGATTTTTATTAGTAAGGAGTATTAAAAATATGATTTTTATATAGCAGAAATAATAAAAATATAATTTTTATTCGAAGTGGAGTGAGAAAGAAATATAATCTTTTCTATATGAATAGCATAGTAAAAATTCGATTTTTATATATTGAATAGCAAGATAATAATTCGATTTTTATATACTGAATAGCATAGTAAAAATTCGATTTTTATATATTGAACAAAAAAGAAAAAATTCGATTTTTATATATTGAATAGCATAGTAAAAATTCGATTTTTATATATTGAACAACAAAGAAAAAATTCGATTTTTATATATTGAATAGCGAAGTAAAAATTCAATTTTACATATGTATTGAATACGGGCAACGAAAGCGACAAAAGGCGGGAATGGCGAAGATTTCTATAAATGAAGTGTCGTGAAGTTGGATAGCTATCGGTGAGAACTCCTCACTCAAAATTCCTTTTTCTAGTTATATATATATATACTAGGATGTAGACGGTGTTTAGTAGCACCTAACACACGTCAACCACAGACCATGGATGGCTTGTTTGTTTAATTGTTTGGTTGTGTAGTTGGTTAGATTATTTGGTATGAATTGAATTGTTTGGTGAAATAGAATGGATTTGATTGATGTGTGAATGGCATGGGCATTCACTAGACCGGGGATAAGGCTTTGTCCCGTTTCTAGTATCGTGCTGTTATGCCGCCGAAATTTTCTAAAATAAGTTAGAGAAATAAAAATATCATTTTATTTAAAGAATGAACTGAATAGGAATTCATATGTTAAAATAAAATGTTTTGTTGTTAAAAATATAATTTTTAACGTGAAAGTGAATAAATAAATATTTATAAACAAATCGGTCGATTTGTTTACATACACTGATTTGACTGATATTGATTGGGTCGATAAATTTTACACATCGCCCAACTGCACAAATAAAATCTGTGTTTGATTGTTTGAAACCCCACACGGGTGTTGGGATGAAATTTGAAGTTCACTCATCCTGATTGATTAAATATGTCGATCGATTGATGGACAGGCTGTTATAAGCGTTAGATATCTATATTTAATGCTTATACAGTGTAGTGCACTTTGGATGATGGTTGATTATTTATCGTTGAAATTATATACATGTGTTGTATGGAATCCATATAGTTAACGCTATATGGTAATTGATTGGGCCTCATTCCAATTTAGAAGATAAAGAATAATATAATATAAAGGTTCATGTGTTGACTGCACTCATCCGTTGAGATTAGTCATGTGTTGAACGAAATATTTTAATAATAAAATTTACATCTTTATCAATATAATATAAAGGTTCATGTGTTGACTGTACTCATCCGTTGAGATTAGTCATGTGTGGAACGAAATAATTTAACAAAAATAGTCACATGTGGACAGTACTCATTCGTTGAGATTAGTCGTGTGTTGAAAAAATTAAATATTCATTTGCTGAATAGAATAAAGGAATATATAAAGCCGTGTTGATTAGAGGTGCGCCATTTTGACGTGAACGATATTTATATCGTTTTTATTCATTTTAACATGAATATTGAAAAGTAATTTTGAAATCGAATATAATGAATTGAATATAAAACGATTTCGTAATGAAATGAATTGAAAACGATTTCGAAATGAATTGAATATAAAACGATTTTGAAATGAAATGAATTGAAAACGATTTCGAAATGAATTGAATATAAAACGATTTCAAAATGAAATGAATTGAAAACGAATTTGATTTCAATTGAATATATAACGAATTTGATTTCAATTGAATATATAACGAATTTGATTTCAATTGAATATATAACGAATTTAATTTGAATAGAAAACGAATTTGATTTCAATTGAATATATAGCGAATTTGATTTAAATAGAAAACGAATTTGATTTCAATTGAATATATAACGAATTTGAATCAAATAGAAAACCAATTTGAATTGAATCGAATAGAAAACCACTTTGAATAGAATCGAATTGAAAACGAATTCGAATTGAATTTAAAACGAAGCGAAATGAATTCAAATTGAATTGAAACTTGAATTGAATAGAAATGAATTTTAAAATGAATTTATAAGGAAAGATTCAATTTTGATTTGAATTGAAATGGAAGTTGAAATTGTTTTTGAACGAATTCCAAACTATTTATGAAATTCGTTTTGAATGGTAATCAACGAAATATATAATATATATATATATTATATAATATAATGGCCTGAATAGAACGCGCCGCGCCGCGGCAGTTCGTGAATTTCGACCATATATTTCAAACAGACATTACGGGAGATCCGACCGTTGGATTCTCCTAGAACTGGAACCGTTGGGTTCGTATTGAAAAAGGTCGCTGTATGTGCAGTTCGATGGCCGTTGACGGAAATCGATTGTACGGACCTTGATAAAATTATTAAAAATATCAATAATTTGTGTAAAATCATAAGAAATGATTTGGGAAAATTTGGGATGAAAAACTCCAAATTTGAAAAGGTAAAAATAGTTTTTTATCAAAATGAACAAGTTTGAACTAAATTTAAAACCCGATTTGTTTTTAAATAAATAAATTAGATTTAAAAAGGGGTTTTAAATAATCGGAATTCCTAATATATTTGATTTGAATTAAATAGAATTGATTCATGGGTTTATCGTGAACTGTGTTTTAAATAACACTAGTTCTTTAACCCGATAATAAATAGAATGTGATTTGGGTTTGTCGTGAACTGTGTTTTAAATAACACCTAGTTCTTTGACCCGGTAAAAGGTGTTTTAACGAATCTGTAATTAGTTTGAAATGTGAATCTATAATCTAAATTATCAAATTTAGAAATGAGCGAGAATGGAGTATCGCCAGTTTTGCTCCAAAGTGATAGTTAAATCTTTAATTAGATTTGAACGTGAAATGGTAATTAAATTTACCGATAACACCACGGTGTTAGATATGGAGTACAACCAGTTTTGCTTCATGGGATGAATAGGTTGGGTTTGGGAAATAAAATAAATAATTACTTCGTTACGGTTCGCTAATCTCGACTAGTTTAGAAAACCATAATTATGTTTGAACGACATCCAAAGGAAGACTAAAGGATAAATTTTAAAGAATTTACCTTGGATAAAATTAATGGGAACCTTTCCCTAAGAATGTGATTTGGTGAATAAAAGAATATTCTGAATTGGAATGAGGCATATGTTGTGTTTGTGTAACATTTGTTTTTAATATACGCGGGTTGTTCGGAAAGGCCGGGTTTATACCCATTCTGAATAGCCGATTCGACGATATGTCGAAGATGAAGACGGTGGTTGAAGACCGGAAGTCTTCACATCGTTTGGATAATTAATGACGATCCTGATTGAGCTGTACACCTAAGAGGATGTGTAAAAACCCGTAACTTCCCCGTAAAGGAAAGCGTCGGATAGTTCGAGAACAAACCACATCGGAACGCATATAAAAGAACATTTCACTGTATATTACAACAATGCATCAGATTACAAGAATATACAGAGTATATGAATAAATACTACACAGAAATATCAGAGATTTAAATTACACTTAAATACCTAGCAGCGGAAAATAATACAATACACAACTAGAAGAGATATACGGATACAAAGCTATCCGGATATCATTCCAGCTGTAAACCAGGATCCTGTGAATATAAATCTGCAAAACCAAAACTACTAGCTGCCCATGTCGAAAATAGGGTCACCCAGAGTTTAGGTTAAAACAATAAACTCCAGGTCAGTCATGTGACTGGTGTGAGAACTAAAACAGTTATTCTTTATTGGTTTTCAAAGTAAGGTAAATCAAGGGACCACGCCGTATAACACGGAACGGGTTTCCTCCCAAGAATACCAGTGCATAAAACAACAGCGCAATGCTAAATAAAGAAAAATAAAGCTGTTATAAGACCCAGGTCCCATCACACAATGCAACGCAGCCGAGGATAGGGTTTTCCCTTATAACGGCCAAAGAATGTTTGATACGGTTAAAACAAATCATTTGATACTATTATAAGTGCATAGTGTATAAAACAAATTCAAATCATAAGTATCAATCATAGGCGACATGAGCGTCCCATGCCACTATGTCGCTAAATATAGGTTTACACATAAAACCGCAAATGTTGTATTGGAAGTTGGGTTATCATTTATGGTATGAACCGAGGCTAGGGGCAAGATCCTCTACCGATTCGAGACAATCTAGCCCATGTCTCAGGAACAGCCACAACTGCCCCATGGATCGGTAGGGCCGGTCCACCGATGTGGATTATTATGCCTGAACACTACGTTTCCCCGCCCTTTGGGGCGTAAGCCTGGCCCGTCAGCCGACCAGAAGCATCGGCCGAAACCAATATCACGAGGCGCCTTGCTTTTCAGCAAGTAATAATAAGTAACATCCACATGTGTCAAACTCGTCAGCCAGTTCAAGCACTGACGCAACTCCTAACTAGAAAGAAACGCATGTCCTCCCTGAGGTCCGTCTCCCGTTTTTAGTTCATACCGGGTGTGAAACTCGCGAAGTAAATGTTACACAAAGCTACGCCACATAGGCCTTGCTTCGATCATCAACCACAAGCCTTTGCTTTTCAACAGAAGCCTTGATCATTTGCCACTTAAGCATGCCACATAGGCAATTCACTCCATGCGATTGATATCCATCAATATATAACCCCTGAGCTCGTACGTCTCAGAGAAGGGCGTTAAGCAAGAGAATAAATTCTCCGCCTCTAAGTAGATATATATTTAATAAAGATCAATCACACGGACTAAAATCCAATGTCAGACACACAGTCCATTTACAAGTCCGTTCTGGGTCTGAATGAAACCGGAGGCACCTAGTACCCCGCATATCCATCGATCTCCAAGTACGTCTGGACGATCACTAACTATTTCCATCTTCTTGGGTGTACAGACCAATCAAGATCATCAGTAATTACCCAAACGACGTGAAGACCTCCGGTCTTCGACCATCGTCTTCATCTTCAACTTATCGTCGTATCAGTTATTCAGAATGGGATAAACCCGGTCTTTCCGAATAACTCGCGTATATTTTAAATAAGTGTTACACAAACACAACATACGCCTCATTCCAATTCATCAGTCACTAACCGTAAATTAATCAAGAGAATAATTTCCCAAATATTAACCCCGAAGGCCGAAACCAACATCAGATCAATATCTAGAAAACCATTCTGCTTGGCTAACCGACAGTTAGTTTCTAAATTTCACATTTATAGGGAAAGGTTCCCATTAATTTTATCCAAGATAAATTCCTTGAATTTATTCTTTATTCTATTTTTGAATCTCAATTCAAACTAGTCGGGATTAGCGAACCTTACCGAAGTAATCATTTATTTTAATTTCCCCATCCCAACCTATTCATCCCATGAAGTAAAACTGGTAATACTTCACATCTAACACCACAGTGTTATCGGTAAATTCAATTACCATATTACGTTCAAATTTAATTAAAGATTTAACTATCGCCTGGAGCAAAACTGGTGATACTCCATTCTCGATCATTTCAATCTAATTAAAGATTCATTAAAACTCCACTTAGTTTTAATCTTCGACAGGGTTAAAGAATCAGTGTCATTTAAAACACGGTTCACGATAAACCCAAAATCACATTCCATTAATTATCGGGTTAAAGAACCAGTGTTATTTAAAACACTGTTCACGATAAACCCAAAAATCAATCCATTAATTATCGGGTTAAAGAACAAGTGTTATTTAAAACACTGTTCACGATAAACCCAAAAATCAATACCAATTCAATTCCACTTAAATATCATTTAATTGGTACACTTCATTAAATCTAAATAAAAAGATTTAATCTTTTCTCAACTGGGTTCAAGTACAGTGTTAGTGAAGACACCATTCACGACAAACCCAAATCACATTTGATATTCAATACAAGGCTCTGAATAGAAAATATCCCGGCTTACATTCAATATCAAATTCTACGATTAACAAATGTCGTATTGGAAATAACGATATAAATATATATCTTTCAAATTCCCATAACAACATCTGTATAATCACGAATTCCAACGTCGAAATATTCCGAAGACAATTTCGATTCAAATCCACTCCAATGCAACCATTGGAAATTCAGGTTATTTTCAAAACCATTTCAAATTCGATTTATTTATTTAATAATAAATAGAATTTTAATTATAGTTCAAAACTAGTTCATTTCGATAAAAATCTATTTTTATCTTTTCAAATATGGAGTTTTTCATCCCAATTCTTTCTAAATCATTTCTTATGATTTTACACAAATTATTACTATTTTTAATAATTTTATCAAGGCCCTTACAGTCGATTTCCATCAACGGCCATCGAACTGCACTTACAGCGACCTTTTTCGAATTTGATTTGGACGTATCTCCAAATCCAACCGTTAGATTTCTAATTTCTAATATTCGTTAGAAAGCTCTTTTCGATACGAATCCAACGGTTCCGGTTTTAGGAGAATCCGACGGTCGGATCTCCCGTAATGTCCGTTTGAAATAAATGGTCGAAATTCACAAACTGCCGCGGCGCGGCGCGTTCTATTCATGCCATTATATTATATATATAATATATATAATATATATTTCGTCGATTTCTATTTAAAACGAATTATATAAATAGTTTTAAAATTCGTTTCAAAAGCAATTTCAACTTCCGTTTCAATTCAAATCAAAATTGAATTCTTCTTTGTAAATTTGTTTTAAAATTCATTTCTATTCAATTCAAATTTCAATTAAATTTGAATTCGTTTCAATTCGCTTTCAATTCAATTTGAATTCGTTTTCAATTCAATTCAAATTCATTCATTTTCTAATCAAATCAAATTCGTTATATATTCAATTGAAATCAAATTCGTTATATATTCAATTCGAATTCATTTTCTTTATATATTCAATTCGAATTCATTTTCTTTATATATTCAATTCGAATTCAAATTTTATTTCAAAATATTCGATTTCGAAATCACTTTTCAAGATTCATTTTAAAATGAATAAAATCGATATAAATATCGTTCACGTCAAAATGGTATCAATCTAATCAACACGGCTTCATATATTTCTATTTTCAAATATTCTATTTCAAATATTTCTTTTTCAAATATTTCTATTATTAAAATATTTCGTTCAACACATGACTAATCTCAACGGATGAGTACTGTCAACACATGAACCTTTATTTTATATTGATAAAGATGTAACTTTTATTACTAAAATATTTCGTTCAACACATGACCAATCTCAACGGATGAGTACTGTCAACACATGAACCTTTATTTTATATTGATAAAGATGTAAATTTTATTACTAAAATATTTCGTTCAACACATGACCAATCTCAATGAGTGAGCACTATCAACACATGAACCTTTATTTTATATTAATAAAGATGTAAATTTTATTACTAAAATATTTCGTTCAACACATGACCTATCTCAATGAATGAGTACTGTCAACACATGAAACTTTATTTTATATTATTCTTTATTTTCTAAATTGGAATGAGGCCCAATCAATTACCATATAAAGTTAATTATATTGATTTTCACACATCACACGTACATAATAGCATTGAAAAATAATCAACCATCAAACAAAGTGCACTACACTGTATAAGCATCAAATATAGATATCTAACGCTTATAACAGCCTGTCAATCAATCGATCGACATATTTAATCAATCAGGATGAGTGAACTTCAAATTTCATCCCAACACCCGTGTGGGGTTTCAAACAATCAAACACAGATTTTATTGGTGCAGTTGGGCGATGTGTAAAATTTATCGTCCCAATCAATGTCAGTCAAATCAGTGTATATAAACAAATCGGCCGATTTGTTTATAAATATCTATTTGTTCACTTTCACGTTAAAAATTATATTCTTAACGATAAAACATTTATTCAACCTATGAAAATATTCTATTCAGTTCATTTATTCAATAAAATGATATTTTTATTTTTCTAACATATTTTAGAAAATTTCGGCGGCATAACGGCACGATACTCGAAACGGGACAAGGCCTAGCCTTATCCCCGGTCTAGTGAAGGCCCACGCCATTCACACATCAATCAAATCAATTTCATTTCACCGACAACCAAATTCAATCAAATTATCTGACTAATCTATTCAACCAAACAAACAAGTCCATGGTCTGTGGACGATTGTGTCGGGTGCTACTAAGCACCGTCTGCATCCTAGTATATATATATATATATATAACTAGAAATGAAATTGAAGAGTGAGAAATTCTCATCAAAAGCTATCCAATCATCTTGACTCTTCTTTTATAGAAATCTTCGCCAACTCGCCTTTTGTCGCTTTCGTTGCACGTATTCACTACATATGTAAAAATCGAATTTTTACTTCGCTATTCAATATATAAAAATCGAATTTTTATTATGCTATTCAATATATAAAAATCGAATTTTTACTTCGATGTTCAATATATAAAATTCACATTTTTACTTCGATGTTCAATATATAAAAATCACATTTTTACTTCGATGTTGAATATATAAAAATCATATTTTTATTTTGCTACATATATAAAGGTGATATTTTTAATTCTCTATATGAACAAAAATCATATTTTTACCACTTCTATATAGTAAAGATTATATTTTTAATACTTTAAAAATATAAAAATCATACTTTTATTACTTCTATATAGTAAAGATTATATTTTTATCACGCTATTTTTCATATAAATATTTCGCCTTTTTACATATAAAGATCTCGCCTTTTTACACTTTAAAAATCTAATCTTTTCTATTTTAAAAATCTAATCTTTTCTATTTTAAAAATCTAATCTTTTCTATTTTAAAAATCTTACCTTTTCATTTACAAAAACGTGACTTTTCATTTACAAAAATTCATATCTTTGTGTGATAAAAATCGAATTTTTACGTTATCCAAAATCAAATTTTTTTTTTGTTGCTAAAAATCACTACTTTATACTTCATAAACAAAAATCATTCCTTTATATTTCAAAAACAAAAATCATTTCTTTTTATTTTTAAAAATCTGAACTTTTATAAATAAGAAATCTAAACTTTATATTTTTATTTTTCCATATATAAAAAAAATTAGATTTTAACTTCAATGATATATATAATAAAGACTGAATTTTTTTTTATAATGTTATATAAATAAATTAATTAAACTAAGATATAAAATAAATAAATAAAAACTCACGGTGTCTTCTTCATTGTTTAAGTTAAACATTAAATAAAATAAATAAATAAAAAGAACAAAACCTTTCTTCCCCTTTACTGTATAAGCCGATATCAGGAACCCATTTGCTCACGAAACCAAATTGGCCGTCGCCCCCCCTATATTGATGACCGGAGCCCCATCAGACGCCAGAGAACGGAGCGCCAACTCGAGAGCTAACCATGGCCGGAGGAACGCTGAACTCGCGGCCCAATTGGCGGCGAAAACTGCTGTTAACGACCGGTGCTGGAGCTCGAAAATCACCCAATCCCCCTAACGAACGATAATCATACCCATTCCATTTTGAAGATCTAATTGAATAGAATAATTTTCGTTTTTTAATCGCTAGCTAATCCTTTGTGTTTTTGGGAGAAATTGTCGATTTGCTTTGGAGCTCTTTTCCGCCGTTGATCGAGAGAGTGACGGCTTCTGGAGTGTTTGACCGTGTATGGAATATAGCTAGGGTTTTGACCCTTCAATTTATATATATTTTATTCTTTAATTTCACAAATGACTCGTTTTCAATTCGAACTCCAAACGAGACCCAACGACTGTCGCTCCTAGCTAATTACCCCCATTCTGAACAAAACTGGATTTGTTTCGTAACCCAATTCGTCTGTTACGATCAGTTTCCATTGAATTTAAAATATAAATCTTTATATATTCAATTTAAACGCACATTTCATTTTACCGAGGCCACATGCGACCTCTACAAATTCCAGAAAAATTATTTCTAGCTTCGTATTGACGATACAGTCCTAACAAAACTAATTTCGTCGAATTCTGAGACCGTTGGAAAAATGGCCATTTTCCAGTCGATTAAAATCAACTGAAACCGGTCAAACGTGTTTTCCTTTGCCACGCTCACATATTGATTCGAAAAATTACGAAATTTGAAACCTAGCAATAACTTTACATCCCGGATCCAACAAAACTGGTTTCGTCGAAATCCGAGGCCGTTTGCAAAATGGTTATTTTTAATGGCCTGAATTCCATAGCGACTATTCAGTATTTTCAACTGGACATATCTTTTGATTCCCGCTATGAAATCTTGATTTTTCGGATTCGTTGGAAAGATATTATCAAATAGATCCTAATGTTTTTGGTTTCACTAAAATCCGGATTGTTTTGCACCCGGTACATTCAATTGAAGTTTGAAATCGAATTATCGAACTACCACGCCATTTTCAATTCTATTTATAATTATATATAAATATTTATATTCTAATGACGACGCGTATAAATATATATTTTAGAATTATGTTCAAAATAAATTTCTCGTCGCTTTATTTAAAATAAACTATTTTAAATATACTAAATTCGCTAAAATTGCCAAAATAAAAAATTTTAAACTGGCCCAGATTTTCGGGTTATTACAATCTCCCCCACTTAAAACTTTTCATCCCCGAAAAGGAACAAAGTCGAAAGTGGTTTGATCAATCAACGCTACGTTCGATCTGGTTTCAATCTCCAACTTTTCAGTTTCTGAGAATTTCCAAAAAAAATTCAAAAAATTTGTCTAGCACCCTAAATTTTCGAAAAATTTCGCCATAACCTCCCCTGCACCGGGAGCATCGGTGAATTTCAAATAGCTTCCCCGGTCCTTCAGATCTCAAAAAGAAAAAGAAAAAGCCAAGCAGCTAGCCAATAGGCTCATAAAATCATCATCACCCAAACAAAACAGTAAATTATGTAGTAAACATGTACCTATTTGTCGGGCAAACAAATTTTATTCTCTGCTCTAGCCTCCTTGCTATGACCAGTTCAATGATATATATGTATATGCAAGCAAATGCGACCAATTTTCAATACAATTCAATATTCGATCAAATTAGGCGTAATGGTTCAAAATTATCAAACAACTAAACAAACAACACAAACAACAATCAATTAGTGAATTAGAGTTTCAAATTCATAATTTTGATACATATACAAAAAATCATGTTTTGATGCCAATTCACAACAATGTGTTCTAACTATATAGGTTTTGGTTCTCACACCAGTCTAATGGAAATATATAGCTATCACACCTTCGTAACACGAACATAAATATTGATGATGCGATTGCTATCATCAATATCATCTCCGGGCGACTAGAGTGTAACCCTATATCTATCCAATATATTAAAACTTCGAATATACGTTCATGACGCGTATATGCAAAATCTTTATATATTGGATTGCCCATATTCAATATAAATAAATAATCAAATACGTTTAAAACGATTTAAATTTTCAAAACAAAATTGTTTTCATTTGAAAAATATACTCTTCACACTCGTTCTAGGATACTACTTATCCTATCTCTAACGAGTCATTCTAATTGGATATTACTAATCCAATATCTGATGAATTCTTTCGTATTGTTCTAAGGTGTCTTGTTCTCGAGCTCTGTAAACCAAAGCTCTGATACCAACTGTAAAAACCCGTAACTTCCCCGTAAAGGAAAGCGTCGGATAGTTCGAGAACAAACCACATCAGAACGCATATAAAAGAACATTTCACTGTATATTACAACAATGCATCGGATTACAAGAATATACAGAGTATATGAATAAATATTACACAGAAATATCAGAGATTTAAATTACATTTAAATACCTAGCAGCGGAAAATAATACAATCGCAACTAGAAGAGATATACGGATACAAAGCTTTCCGGATATCATTCCAGCTGAAACCAGGATCCTGTGAATATAAATCTGCAAAACCAAAACTACTAGCTGCCCATGTCGAAAATAGGGGCACCCAGAGTTTAGGTTAAAACAATAAACTCCAGGTCAGTCATGTGACTGGTGTGAGAACTAAAACAGTTATTAATCTTTATTTTTAAACTTAGGTAAATCAAGGGACCACGCCGTATAACACGGAACGGGTTTCCTCCCAAGAATACCGGTGCATAAAACAACAGCGCAATGCTAAATAAAGAAAAATGAAGCTGTTATAAGACCCAGGTCCCACACACCATGCAACGCAGCCGAGGATAGGGTTTTCCCTTATAACAGCCAAAGAATGTTTGATACGGTTAAAACAAATCATTTGATACTATTATAAGTGCATAGTGTATAAAAAAACTTCAAATCATTAGTATTAATCATAGGCGACATGAGCTTCCCATGCCACTATGTCGCCATATATAGGTTTACACATAAAACCGCAAATGTCGTACTGGAAGTTGGGTTATCATTTATGGTATGAACCGAGGCTAGGGGAAAGATCTTCTACCGATTCGAGACAATCTAGCCCATGTCTCAGGAACAGCCGCAACTACCCCATGGATCGTCAGGGCCGGTCCACGGATGTGGATTATTATGCCTGAACACTACGTTTCCCCGCCCTTTGGGGCGTAAGCCTGGCCCGTCAGCCGACCAGAAGCATCGGCCGAAACCGATGTCACGAGGCGCCTCGCTTTTCAGCAAGTAATAATAAGTAACATCCACATGAGTCAAACTCGTCAGCCAGTTCAAGCACTGACGCCACTCCTAACTAGAAAGAAACGCATGTCCTCACTGAGGTCCGTCTCCCGTTTTTAGTTCATACCGGGTGTGAAACTCGCGAAGTAAACGTTACACAAAGCTACGCCACATAGGCCTTGCTTCGATCATCAACCACAAGACTTTGCTTTTCAACAGAAACCTTGATCATTTGCCACTTAAGCATGCCACACAGGCAATTCACTCCATCTTATTGATATCCATCAATATATAACCCCTGAGCTCGTACGTCTTAGAGAAGGGCGTTAAGCAAGAGAATAAATTCTCCGCCGCCAAACAGATATATATTTAATAGAGATCAATCGCACGGACTAAAATCCAATGTCAGACACACAGTCCATTTACAAGTCCGTTCTGGGTCTGAACAAAACCGGAGGCACCTAGTACCCCGCATATCCATCGATCTCCAAGTACGTCTGGACGATCACTAACTGTTTCCATCTTCTTGGGTGTACAACCCAATCAAGATCATCAGTAATTACCCAAACGACGTGAAGACCTCCGGTCTTCGACCATCATCTTCATCTTCGACTTATCGTCGTATCAGTTATTCAGAATGGGATAAACCCGGTCTTTCCGAATAACTCGCATATATTTTAAATAAGTGTTACACAAACACAACATACCCCTCATTCCAATTCATCAGTCACTAATCGTAAATTAATCAAGAGAATAATTTCCCAAATATTAACCCCGAAGGCCGAAACCAACATCAGATCAATATCCAGAAAACCATTTTGCTTGGCTAACCGACAGTTAATTTCTAAATTTCACATTTATAGGGAAAGGTTCCCATTAATTTTATCCAAGATAAATTCCTTGAATTTATTCTTTATTCTATTTTTGAATCTCAATTCAAACTAGTCGGGATTAGTGAACCTTACCGAAGTAATCATTTATTTTAATTTCCCTATCCCAACCTATTCATCCCATGAAGTAAAACTGGTAATACTTCATATCTAACACCACAGTGTTATCGGTAAATTCAATTACCATATTACATTCAAATCTAATTAAAGATTTAACTATCGCCTGGAGCAAAACTGGTGATACTCCATTTTCGATCATTTCAATCTAATTAAAGATTCATTAAAACTCCACTTAGTTTTAATCTTCGACTGGGTTAAAGAATCAGTGTCATTTAAAACACGGTTCACGATAAACCCAAAATCACATTACATTAATTATCGGGTTAAAGAACCAGTGTTATTTAAAACACTGTTCACGATAAACCCAAAAATCAATCCATTAATTATCGGATTAAAGAACAAGTGTTATTTAAAACACTGTTCACGATAAACCCAAAAATCAATACCAATTCAATTCCAATTAAATATCATTTAATTGGTACACTTCATTAAATCTAAATAAAAAGATTTAATCTTTTCTCAACTGGGTTCAAGAACAGTGTTAATGAAGACACCATTCACGACAAACCCAAATCACATTTGATATTCAATACAAGGCTCTGAATAGAAAATATCCCGGCTTATATTCAATATCAAATTCTACGATTAACAAATGTCGTATTGGAAATAACGATATAAATATATATCTTTCAAATTCCCATAACAACATCTGTATAATCACGAATTCCAACATCGAAATATTCCGAAGACAATTTCGATTCAAATCCACTCCAATGCAACCATTGGAAATTCTGGTTATTTTCAAAACCATTTCAAATTCGATTTATTTATTTAAAAATAAATAGAATTTTAATTCTAGTTCAAAACTAGTTCATTTCGATAAAAATCTATTTTTATCTTTTCAAATATGGAGTTTTTCATCCCAATTCTTTCTAAATCATTTCTTATGATTTTACACAAATTATTACTATTTTTAATAATTTTATCAAGGCCCTTACAGTCGATTTCCATGAACGGCCATCGAACTGCACTTACAGCGACCTTTTTCGAATTTGATTTGGACGTATCTCCAAATCCAACCGTTAGATTTCTAATTTCTAATATTCGTTAGAAAGCTCTTTTCGATACGAACCCAACGGTTCCGGTTTTAGGAGAATCCGACGGTCGGATCTCCCGTAATGTCCGTTTGAAATAAATGGTCGAAATTCACGAACTGCCGCGGCGCGGCGCGTTCTATTCAGGCCATTATATTATATATATATAATATATATAATATATATTTCGTCGATTTCTATTTAAAACGAATTATATAAATAGTTTTAAAATTCGTTTCAAAAGCAATTTCAACTTCCGTTTCAATTCAAATCAAAATTGAATTCTTCTTTATAAATTTGTTTTAAAATTCATTTCTATTCAATTCAAATTTCAATTAAATTTGAATTCGTTTCAATTCGCTTTCAATTCAATTTGAATTCGTTTTCAATTCAATTCAAATTCATTCATTTTCTAATCAAATCAACTTAGTTATATATTCAATTGAAATCAAATTCGTTATATATTCAATTCGAATTCATTTTCTTTATATATTCAATTCGAATTCATTTTCTTTATATATTCAATTCGAATTCAAATTTTATTTCAAAATATTCGATTTCGAAATCACTTTTCAAGATTCATTTTAAAATGAATAAAATCGATATAAATATCGTTCACGTCAAAATGGCGTCAATCTAATCAACACGGCTTCATATATTTCTATTTTCAAATATTCTATTTCTAATATTTCTTTTTCAAATATTTCTATTATTAAAATATTTCGTTCAACACATGACTAATCTCAACGGATGAGTACTGTCAACACATGAACCTTTATTTTATATTGATAAAGATGTAACTTTTATTACTAAAATATTTCGTTCAACACATGACCAATCTCAACGGATGAGTACTGTCAACACATGAACCTTTATTTTATATTGATAAAGATGTAAATTTTATTACTAAAATATTTCGTTCAACACATGACCAATCTCAATGAATGAGTACTGTCAACACATGAACCCTTATTTTATATTAATAAAGATGTAAATTTTATTACTAAAATATTTCGTTCAACACATGACCAATCTCAATGAATGAGTACTGTCAACCCATGAACCTTTATTTTATATTATTCTTTATTTTCTAAATTGGAATGAGGCCCAATCAATTACCATATAAAGTTAATTATATGGATTTTCACACATCACACGTACATAATAGCATTGAAAAATAATTAACCATCAACCAAAGTGCACTACACTGTATAAGCATCAAATATAGATATCTAACGCTTATAACAGCCTGTCAATCAATCGATCGACATATTTAATCAATCAGGATGAGTGAACTTCAAATTTTATCCCAACACCCGTGTGAGGTTTCAAACAATCAAACACAGATTTTATTGGTGCAGTTGGGCGATGTGCAAAATTTATCGTCCCAATCAATGTAAGTCAAATCAGTGTATATAAACAAATCGGCCGATTTGTTTATAAATATCTATTTGTTCACTTTCACGTTAAAAATTATATTCTTAATGATAAAACATTTTATTCAACCTATGAAAATATTCTATTCAGTTCATTTATTCAATAAAATGATATTTTTATTTTTCTAACATATTTTAGAAAATTTCGGCGGCATAACGGCACGATACTAGAAACGGGACAAGGCCCAGCCTTATCCCCGGTCTAGTGAAGGCCCACGCCATTCCCACATCAATCAAATCAATTTCATTTCACCGACAACCAAATTCAATCAAATCATCTGACTAATCTATGCAACCAAACAAACAAGTCCATGGTCTGTGGACGATTGTGTCGGGTGCTACTAAGCACCGTCTACATCCTAGTATATATATATAACTAGAAATGAAATTGAAGAGTGAGAAATTCTCACCAAAAGCTATCCAATCATCTTGACTCTTCTTTTATAGAAATCTTCGCCAACTCGCCTTTTGTCGCTTTCGTTGCCCGTATTCACTACATATGTAAAAATCGAATTTTTACTTCGCTATTCAATATATAAAAATCGAATTTTTATTATGCTATTCAATATATAAAAATCGAATTTTTACTTCGATGTTCAATATATAAAAATCACATTTTTACTTCGATGTTCAATATATAAAAATCGCATTTTTACTTCGATGTTCAATATATAAAAATCATATTTTTATTTTGCTACATATATAAAGGTGATATTTTTAATTCTCTATATGAACAAAAATCATATTTTTACCACTTCTATATAGTAAAGATTATATTTTTTATACTTTAAAATTATAAAAATCATATTTTAATTACTTCTATATAGTAAAGATTATATTTTTATCACGCTATTTTTCATATAAAGATTTCACCTTTTTACATATAAAGATCTCGCCTTTTTACACTTTAAAAATCTAATCTTTTCTATTTTAAAAATCTAATCTTTTCTATTTTAAAAATCTAATCTTTTCTATTTTAAAAATCTTACCTTTTCATTTACAAAAACATGACCTTTTCATTTACAAAAACGTGACCTTTTCATTTACAAAAATTCATATCTTTGTGTGATAAAAATCGAATTTTTACGTTATCCAAAATCAATTTTTTTTTGTTGCTAAAAATCACTACTTTATACTTCACAAACAAAAATCATTCCTTTATATTTCATAAACAAAAATCATTTCTTTTTATTTCTAAAAATCTGAACTTTTATAAATAAGAAATCTAAACTTTATATTTTTATTTTTCCATATATAAAAAAAATTAGATTTTAACTTCAATGATATATATAATAAAGACTGATTTTTTTTATAATGTTATATAAATAAATTAATTAAACTAAGATATAAAATAAAGAAATAAAAACTCACGGTGTCTTCTTCATTGTTTAAGTTAAACATTAAATAAAATAAATAAATAAAAAGAACAGAACCTTTCTTCCCCTTTACTGTATAAGCCGACATTAGGAACCCATTTGCTCACGAAACCAAATTGGCCGTCGCCCCCCTATATTGATGACCGGAGCCCCATCAGACGCCGGAGAACGGAGCGCCTACTCGAGAGCTAACCATGGCCGGAGGAACAGTGAACTCGGCGGCCCAATTGGCGGCGAAAACTGCTGTGAACGACCGGTGCTGGAGCTCGAAAATCACCCAATCCCCCTAACGAACGATTATCATACCCATTCCATTTTGAAGATCTAATTGAATAGAATAATTTTCATTTTTTAATCGCTAGCTAATCCTTTGTGTTTTTGGGAGAAATTGTCGATTTGCTTTGGAGCTCTTTTCCGCCCTTAATCGAGAGAGTGACGGCTTCTGGAGTGTTTGACCGTGTATGGAATATAGTTAGGGTTTTGACCCTTCAATTTATATATATTTTATTCTTTAATTTCACAAATGACTCTTTTTCAATTCGAACTCCAAAAGAGACCCAACGACTGTCGCTCCTAGCTAATTACCCCCATTCTGAACAAAACTTGATTTGTTTCGTAACCCAATTCGGCTGTTACGATCAGTTTCCGTTGAATTTAAAATATAAATCTTTGTATATTCAATTTAAACGCACATTTCATTTTACCGGGGCCACATACGACCTCTACAAATTCCAGAAAAATTATTTCTAGCTTCGTATTGACGATACGGTCCTAACAAAACTAGTTTCGTCGAATTCTGAGACCGTTGGAAAAATTGCCATTTTCCAGTCGATTAAAATCAATTGAAACCGGTCAAACGTGTTTTCCTTTGCCACGCTCACATATTGATTCGAAAAATTACGAAATTTGAAACCTAGCAATAACTTTACATCCCGGATCCAACAAAATGGGTTTCGTCGAAATCCGAGGCCGTTTGCAAAATGGCTATTTTTAATGGCCTGAATTCCATAGCGACTATTCAGTATTTTCAACTGGACATATCTTTTGATTCCCGCTATGAAATCTTGATTTTTCGGATTCGTTGGAAAGATATTATCAAATAGATCCTAATGTTTTTGGTTTCACTAAAATCCGGATTGTTTTGCACCCGGTATATTCAATTGAATTTTGAAATCGAATTATCGAACACCGCGCCATTTTCAATTCTATTTATAATTATATATAAATATTTATATTCTAACGACGACGCGTATAAATATATACGTTAGAATTATGTTCAAAATAAATTTCTCGTTGCTTTATTTAAAATAATCTATTTTAAATATACTAAATTCGCTAAAATTGCCAAAATAAAAATTTTAAACTGGCCCAGATTTTCGGGTTATTACAGGATGGAAATATTGGTGGTCGTCCAGACGTACTTGGAGATCGATGGATATGCGAGGAAAGTGCCTCCGGTTTCGTTCAGAACCAGAACGAACTTGTAAATAGATTGTGTGTCTGACATTGGATTTTATTCTGTGTTGACTGATTTCTGTTAAATATACATCCGTTTGGCGGCGGAGAATTTATTCTTTTGCTTAACGCCCTTCTCTGAGACGTACGAGCTCAGAGGTTGTATATCGATGGACATCAGTCGCATGACATGAATTGCCTGTGTGGCACGCTAAGATGCAATGATCAAGGCTTCTGTTGAAAAGCAAAGTCTTGTGGTTGATGATCAAAGCACGCCTACGTGGCAGCTTTGTGTATAAAGTGAATTCGCGAGCATCACACCTCGGTATGAGTTAAAAACGGGATACGGGCCGTTGGGAGAACATGACGTTTCTTTCTAGCTTTGGTGGTGTCAGTGACTTACCAGCCCTGACATTTATATACTTTTCACCTATGTGGTTGTTGGAATGAGGCGCCTCGATTATAGGTCTGTAAGTACCGGGAAACGTGTGTTCAGGAATAACTAATCCTCTAACGTAAGTAAGGACCGGCCCAACCGATCCAAGTGGCTTCCCAGAGTGTGTAGTCCTGAGCATTTGCTAGAGTGTCTCGAACGCGGAGAGGAGCTTGCCCCTTGCCTCGACTCATGACGGAAATCCAATTTCCAATACGTGTATTGCGGTTTTAATTGTGGAACTAGTATGGCGACATGATATATGGTACCCATGCCGTCTATGATTTATATTTATGATTGAAATTGTTTTGACACTATACACTTATTATAGTATAAAATGATTTGTTTTAAACGTATCAAGCATGTTTGGCTGTTATAAGGTAAAACCCTATCCTCCGGCTTGCGTTGCATTGTGTGATGGGACCTGGGTCTTATAATAGCTTCATTTTACGAAAAAACATTGCGATGTTTATTCTATGCACTGGTATTCTTGGGATGAAACACGTTCCGTGTTATAAGGCGTGGTCCCTTGAATTACTCTCTTTTAAAGTAAAGCTTTAAATAACTGTTTTAGTTCTCACACCAGTCACATGACTGACCTGGAGTTTATTGTTTTAACCTAAACTCTGGGTGCCCCTATTTTCCGCACGGGCAGCTAGTAGTTTTGGTTTTGCAGATTTATATTCATAGGATCCTGGTTTACAGCTGGAATGATATCCGGAAAGCTCTGTATCCGTATATCACCTTCAGTTGTGCTTTATATTGTTTTTCCGCTGCTATGTAATTTATCGTAATCTCTAATATTTATCGAATGTAATTTATTCATTTATACTCTGTATATTCTTGTATCTGATGGGATTGTTGTAATAACAATGAAATGTTCTTCCGTCTGCGTTCTGTTTTGTCCTGTTCTTAAAGATCAGGGGTTTCTAACGGTCTAGATAAGTTTAACGACTGATTCGGATCGAGCGAAATTACTTGTCGTCACAAAATGATTCATCATTTTTCATATTTGTCAATCTAACCCTACTATGCTTAAACTACCAATACTTTTCTTAGTACTTCAAAACAATCCTTCTTTTAAATCCTACCCCTAATTCTCTAAATACCATTTACTTCCAACAATTACGCTTATTTTTTAACTTCTGTGAAAGGTTAGTTTTTGCAGCACCCAATCCAAATAATTCATCATCTTTCATATTTGTCGATCTACCCCTATAATGCTTAAACTACCCCTACTTTTCTTAATACTTCAAAATAGTCCTTCATTTTAATCCTACCCCTAATTCTATAAATAGCCCTTCCTTCCAATAATTACCCCTATTTTTTTACTATTGTGAAGGATTGGTTTTTGCAGCACTTAATCCAAACAATTCATCATCTTTAATATTTGTCGATATACCCCTACTATGCTTAAACTACCCCTACTTCTCTCAACACTTTAAAACAACGTACATTTTAATCCTATCCCTAATCATCTAAATAACCCTTACTTCCAACAACTACCCTTATTTTGTAACTTCTATGAAGGGTTGGTTTTGGAGCACCCAATCCTAATGACTCATCATCTTTCGTATTTGTCGATCTACCTCGACTATGCTTAAACTACTCCTACTTCTCTTAATACTTCAAAACAGTCCTTCTTTTAATTCCTGCTCCTAATTCTCTATATATGCCTTACTTCCAACAATTACCCCTATTTTTCAACTTATGTGAAGGGTTGGTTTTTGCAGCACCCAATCCAAATGATTCATCATTTTTCATATTTGTCGATCTACCCTACAATGCTTAAACTACCGCTACTTCTCTTAATTCTTCAAAACAGTCCTTCTTTTTAATCCTACCTGTAATTCTCTAAATAGCCCTTACTTCCAAAAAATACCCCTATTTTTTCACTTCTGTGAAGGGTTGGTTTTTGTATCACCCAATCTAAATGATTCATCATCTTTCATATTTGTCGATCTACCCCTACTATTCTTAAACTACCCCTACTTGTCTTACCACTTCAAGACTGCCCTTCTTTTTAATCCTACTCCTAATTCCCCAAATACGCCTTACTTCCAACAATTACCCTTATTTTTTAACTTATGTGAAGGGTTGGTTTTTGCAGCACTCAATCAAAATGATTCATCATTTTTCATATTTGTCGATCTACACCTACTATGCTTAAACAACCCTACTTATCTTAATACTTCTAAACAATCCTTCTTTTAAATCCTACTCCTAATTCTCAAAATAGCTCTTACTTCCAACAATTACCTCTATTTTTCAATTTCATTGAAGGGTTGGTTTTTGCAGCACCCACTCGAAATGATTCATCATCTTTCATATTTGTCGATCTACCCCTACTATTCTTAAACTACCCCTACTTATCTTAATACTTCAAAACTGGCCTTCTTTTTAATCCTACTCCTAATTCGCTAAATAGCCCTTACTTCCAACAATTACCCTTATTTTTTAACTAGTGTTAAGGGTTTGTTTTTGCAGCACCCAATCCAAATGATTCATCATCTTTCATATTTGTCGATCTAACGTAACTATGCTTAAACCACTCCAACTTCTCTTATTACTTCAAAACTTCCATTCTTTTTAATCCTACCCCTAATTCTCTAAATAGCCATTCCTTGCACCAATTACACCTATTTTTTTTACTATTGTAAAGGCTTGGATTTTGCAGCAACTAATCCAGACAATTCATCATCTTTCATATTCGCCGATCTACCCCTACTATGCTTAAACTACCCCTACTTCTCTTTATACTTCAAAAAAACCCTTCTTTATGAACCTGCCACTAACACCCTAAATAGCCCTTACTTCCAACACTTACCCCTATTTTTTAATTTCTGTGAAGGGTGGGTTTTTGGAGCACCCAATCCAAATGATTCATCATCTTTCATATTTGTAGATCCACCCTTACTATGCTTAAACTACCCCTACTTCTCTTAATACTTCAGAACAATCCTTATTTTTAATCCTACACTAATTATCTAAATAGCCCTTCTTTCCAACAATTACCCCAACTTTTTAACTGTTGTGAAGGATTGGTTTTTGCAACATCCAATCCAAAGGATTCATCATCTTTCATATTTGTCGATGTATGCCTACTATGCGTAAACTAACATTTCTTCTCTTAATACTTCAAAACAATGCTTCTTTTTAATCCTATCCCCAATTCTCTAAATAGCCCTTACTTCCAACAATTACCCCTATTTTTTAACTTCTGTGAAGGGTTGGTTTTTGTAGCACCTAATCTAAATGATTCATCATCTTTCATATTTGTTGATTTACCTCTACTACGCTTAAACTACCCCTACTTCTCTTAATACTTCAAAACAACCCTTCTTTTTAATCCTATACCTAATTCTGTAAATAGCCCTTACTTCCAACAATTACCCCTCTTTTTTAAATTCTGTGAAGGTTGGTTTTTGTAGCACCCAATCTATGTAATTCATCATCTTTCATATTTGTCGATCTACCCCTACTATGCTTAAACTACCCATACTTTTCTTAATACTTCAAAACAGTCCTTCTTTTTAATCCTACCTCTAAGTATCTAAATAGCCCTCACTACCAACAATTACCCCTATTTTTTAACTTCTTTGAACGGTTGGTTTTTGCATCACCCAATCTTAACGATTCATCATCTTTCATATTTTCCGATCTAACCCTACTATGCTTAAACTACCCCTACTTCTCTTAATACTTCAAAACAACCCTTATTTTTAATCCTACCCCAATTCTCTAAATAGCCCTTGTTTCCAACAATTACCCCAACTTTTTAGTTGTTGTGAAGGATTGGTTTTTGCAACATCCAATCCAAATGATTCATCATCTTTCATATTTGTCGATGTACCCCTACTATGCGTGAACTACCCCTACTTCTCTTGATACTTCAAAACAATGCTTCTTTTTAATCCAATCCCCAATTCTCTAAATAGCCCTTACTTCCAACAATTATCCCTATTTTTTAACTTCTGTGAAGGGTTGGTTTTTGTAGCACATAATATAAATGATTCATCATCTTTCATATTTGTCGATCTAGCCCTACTACGCTTAAACTACCCCTACTTCTCTTAATGCTTCAAAACAACCCTTCTTTTTAATCCTAAACCTAATTCTGTAAATAGCCCTTAGTTCCAACAATTACCCCTATTTTTTAACTTCTGTGAAGGGTTGGTTTTTGTAGCACCCAATCTAAGTGATTCATCATCTTTCATATTTGTCGATCTACCCCTACTATGCTTAAACTACCCATACTTTTCTTAATACTTCAAAACAGTCCTTCTTTTTAACCCTACCTCTAAGTCTCTAAATAGCCCTTACTATCAACAATTACCCCTATTTTTTAACTTCTGTGAAGGGTTGGTTTTTGCATCACCCAATCTAAACGATTCATCATCTTTCATATTTGCCGATCTTACCCTACTATGCTTAAACTACCCCTACTTCTCTTAATACTTCAAAATAGCCCTTCTTTTTATTCCTATCCCTAATTCTCTAAATAGCCCTTGGTTCCAACAATTAACCTTATTTTTTAACAACTATGAAGGGTTGTTTTTTGCAGCACCTAATCCAAAAGATTCATCACCTTTCATATTTTCCGATATACTCCTACTATGCTTAAACTACCCATACTTATCTTAATACTTTAAAACAACACTTCTTTTTAATACAACCCTAATTCTATAAATAGCCCTTCCTTCTTACGATTACCTCTATTTTTTTTACTATTGTGAAGGATTTGTTTTTACAGCAACCAATCCAAACAATTCATCTTTCATATTCATCGAACTACCCCTACTATGCTTAAACCAACCCTACTTCTCCTTATACTTCAAAACAATACTTCTTTTTTATCCTACCACAAATTCTCTAAATAGCCCTTATGTCCAACAATTACCCCTAATTTTTAATTTCTTTAAAGGCTTTGTTTTTGCAGCAACCAAACCAAATGATTCATCATCTTTCATATCTGTCAATCTACCCCTACTACGCTTTAACTACCCATACTTCTCTTAATACTTCAAAACAACCAATTTTTAATCCTATCCCTTATTCTGTAAATATCCCTTACTTCCAACAATTACCCTTATTTTTTAACTTTTGTGAAGGGTTGAATTTTGTAGCACCCAATCTAAGTGGTTCATCATCTTTCATATTTGTTGATCTACCCCTACTTTGCTTAAACGACTCATACTTATCTTAATACTTCAAAAAAGTCCTACTTTTAAACCCTACCCCTATTTTTTAACTTATGTGAATTGTTGGTTTTTGCAGCACCAGTCCAAAAGATTCAACATCTTTCATATTTGTCGATCTACCCCTAATATGCTTAAACTACCCCAACTATGCTTAAACTATCCCTGCTTCTCTGAATACTTGAAAACAGTCCTTCTTTTTAATCCTACCTCTAATTCTATAAGTAGCACTTACTTCCAACAATTATCCCTATTTTTTAACTTCCGGGAAGGGTTGGTTTTTGCATCACACATATAAATGACTAATCATCTTTCATATTTGTCGATCTACCCCTACTATGCATAAACTACCCCTACTTCTCTTAATACTTCAAAATAGCATTCTTTTATTCCTATCCATAATTCTCTAGATAGCCCTTAGTTCCAACGATTACCCTTATTTTAACAACTGTGATGGGTTGGTTTTTACAACACCCAATCCAAATGAATCATCATCTTTCATATTTGTAGATCTACCCCAACAATGCTTAAACTACCCCTACTTCTCCAAATACTTCAGAACATCCCTACTTTTAAATCCAACCTTAATTCTCTAAATATACCTTCCTTCATAAAATTACCTTTGTTTTTTTACTAATATGAAGGATTGGTTTTTGCAGCACCCAATCCAAACAATTCATCATCTTTCATATTCGTCGATCTACCCCTACTTCTTTTTATACTTCAAAACAACCCTTCTTTTTAATCCTACCTCTAATTCTATAAGTATCAGTTACTTCCAACAATTACCCCTATTTTTCAACTTCTGTGAAGGGTTGGTTTTTGCATCACACAATATAAACGATTCATCATATTTCATATTTGTCAATTTCCCTCTACTATGCTTAAACTACCCCTACTTCTCTTAATACTTCAAAATAGCCCTTCTTTTTATTCCTATCCCTAATTCTCTAAATAGCCCTTAATTCTCTAAACAGCTATTACAACTATTATGCACCGTTGTGACTGTTGAATATCACAATATGATATTTGTTTGATTATACATTACATCTCATATAGAAATAAATATTTATATTGAATAAAAATGTTATTGCATTGAATTTAATACTAAAACGATTATTTTATTCAATTAAATATTTTATTTCAATATTTGAAATAGTACAACTTTCTGACCTCATTATTATACAACTCACTATTACATAATACATTCAATTGCACATACATTCCTCACCATAGACTGATTACTCAGTACACTCGATTACATATACACTTTCATTTAAAAATACATAGACACTGCACACGCCGAGTTTCTATATGCTTCAACATCATGTCTAGTCGCTTGTATATCAGTCACAATATATCTCAAAGTAAACTGAAACAAAAACATATTTAATTCAAATAAGGATGAAAAATCTAACTGTGTATTATGTGATACATTAATGCCAATATCCCATACTAAGCCATGTCATCGACAATAAGGATGAAAAATAGATGGTTGCAGTTTATGACACCACTACACACAATTTTAGTGCACAACGTCTTCAAATGAGCAATGAACATAAGCAATTTTTTACAGGTAATTCAATTCGAATTAACCTGGAGAAAGCACTAAATATACAAGAAAACTAATGTAGATAAAGTTCGCCCAAGATGATTATTATTATTAGAAGTATAATAATTAGATGGAGAATTGGCACCTGGACTGCTGACCAAAGAAGCAAAACTTTTATCCAGATCTGAATTAGATTGAGAATAATGAGTCAATGTGGTGTATTTCAGCCAATTTGCTTCACAGCGTTGATATCTTGATGTTAGAATTCAATGTTAAAAAAGGTATGATGATATGGGTCTACGTTCCACTGAAATAGGTAAAAATGAGAGAAGAAACACACCTGAACCTAAATTCGCCAGAGAGAACAAACATGACAATGAGTTATCAAATGATATTGGCAGCTCACGCTATATGAAAATCATCCATGAAGGCGTACATACATCTTTACATACCATTTCTGCATTGTTCAATTCACAAAATTTATCAAACATTTACATAAGGCACTATCAGTCTTGCTACAGTAGTACTACATTATATGATATGACATATTTACCTTCTGCACATTAGGCCTACTCCAAGTTAACGACCTTAGAATAAAGCCAACAATAAAGTATAGAAAAGTACCTATATGAGTCTGTTGAAAGAACCAAACATTCAAATTGCTCAGCAACTTTATATGTAGCTGTGAATACAAATTTGTGAGGAAATTCCATTTAAATGGAGAAAAGAAATATTTCTTTGGCTAATGAAATTTTTGGTAATATTTTGTCTTGATCACTGCAGTTGCATGTTTCACACATGAATTCACGATAGATCAAGTATGGAAGAAATAATTGGAAAAGAAGAAGAAATGAGATGTTCTATATAAAGATCAATGGAAAACATATGATTTCAAATATTATTTATATAAGACATACAGTTTAGTGATCTATATCTAAACGTGAAGACGGTGAGCATAACACTGGTTCATACTAGTATACAGTAATAGTTATTTATTTTTATTTTTTAACCAAAAGAGACAAGTTCTTCAGTCTAGAATGCCAAAAACAAAACAAAGTCATATGTCCGAAACACTACAAAACACTGAAGTCAACACTGAAATATAACTAATCTAAATTTCTTACAAAAATCTCAAACGATACCTTGCCCGAATGACATTACCTCCACCGCTTATTTCCCGCAATTTGTATTTTCAATTTTGAGGCCCATCAAAAACTTGTGCTTCAGGATCAAAAACTTCTGTAAGGCAAACAATTTTCTCTTCATTGTGTGCCACCTCTAAACCATCGCATTTAGTACATGTTCGAAGAAAACCTTTCGCCACCTCCTCCAAATTTTGTGAAAGCAGCATTACATATTGTTTTTCATTTGAGGACGATTCAACTTCATCACCAGAAACAACTGAGTTAACATTTTGCTTGCTAATAAACGAATTTTTCGTGCTGCAAGAAGCTTCAGTTTTCAATGTTTGTTGCATAACTTGTTGCAGGCTTTGGTGCATACCTTGTAGTATAGAATTCAACCCTTTTAATTGATTATGTGTGTCCTTCATCCTAAGAAGTAATTCTCCCCCACCTATTTGGTTTGCATTTGATTTTGTAGCCCGAAGCACCTTCACTTTTTTTGCATATGTACCAGAGGTGTAGCTCTTCTTTTTATCTGGCCCTTCAACAATGGAATCAATGAGTCACTTGTAATAGTAGTCTCGTCATGGGTTAGTTCCCCATCTTTGCTAGCCTGATACATTTGAATCAATGATCCTTAAAAATTACCAAACACAATAGTACTTCCTACAAAAGTTAAAATACTTTAATTATGCGTTGCATACAACCATAACAACCCATTATCTCTATCTAATTACCTGCAGGTATAAAAGAATGACTGCCTCTTTTGCATTTGTGGAAACAAAGGTTGTCAGCTGAGCACCTCCATAGAGAGAAGAATCATTAAATTGCTAAACTATCAACATAAAAAATCTAGTGATAACATAAATTAACCATACTCGAATGGCGTGATAAACTTGAACCAAAATAATTCTCCAGCAGTATAATAAAATCAATAACCCAAA
Source organism: Allium sativum (assembly GCA_030737875.1). Lineage (NCBI taxonomy): Eukaryota > Viridiplantae > Streptophyta > Magnoliopsida > Asparagales > Amaryllidaceae > Allium > Allium sativum. Next base: position 268,580,650 of record CM060924.1, read on the forward strand.
CAACTTTTCATTATTTAAAAAATGTTGAATAACGTAATGTTAAACAAAAGCAATAACCCTTTTCCACTTTCTATTAGTTATTAATATATAGACACAAGTAACATAGTACTGGAATTAAGACACTAGGATGTTAAACGTTTGGTGTACGTCGGTTTACTGTGAGCTGTCAAAACATAAAAAAAAAAAATTGAAATCAACGCTCCAAGGTTTACACACCAAAACTTAAAAGAATATTGGGAGCTTCTTACTGACAGCGTATTTTTTCAACCACTTACAGACAAAACATTTCAATCAGGAAGCCGGTTTTGTTTTGATAAGATAAAGATGTTGTGACCTTTCTCTTTGCCGTTAAATTCCAATAAACATCCAAAATTCATATGGCTTCAATAATATTTTCACTAATTATAACTATAAACACACTTATAAATAACGCAAAACACAGCTAACAAAACTGAGCTTAAACTGAAATTAACATTAAAATTAAAATACTTACTTGAACACAGCTAACAAAATTTACTTGAAATTTGGATTTAGGGAATGGAATGTCACCTACATCCGGATTATGGTTGTGTGCTGCATATATGGCTTGGTGCGACAAGGCGTAGGAAAGAGAATGGTGCCAGATCGTGAATCGTACGGAGCAAGTGATGGCGAATGATGGGCGATTTAAGATCTAGAACACGATTTAATTAGTCGAATTAACTGGAAAAAAAATATTTAGTATAAATTAAAATAAACCTATTACTGGAGTTTGGCGAGTTCATGAGGAGGGATTCGTCTCATCTGCTCTTGAGCGAGTTTCATCAGTTCTGGATCCATCATTGCGTTATACTGTCTTCTTCTTCGAACTCAAATCAGTTATTATTCAGGGCCAAAATTGATTTATTTTGTTATTATCTTCATGGATCCCTTATCGTTATACCGTCTTCACCGTAACCTAATCGGATCCATCAGCTTGGGCGAGAAGTCGAGATTTTTATTGTATCTAATTTGGGGTGGAAACATTTCAGGAAAGGCGGTCGTCAAATTGAAAAGGGGATATCGATTTTGTTATTTGTCCAGATGATTTCAGTTTAGGGTACAGTAAAGGAGAGTAGGCCCGCCTAAATTTTCACGTTACCCACATAAATTTTGATTTAGAAAGAACGTGAGTTCCCAATCAGATTTTCATTATTCCGCCTAAAGCTCTTATTATGTACTATATTACTAATAAATGGGGAGGTGAGTTCCCACCTAAAGCTTATTATGTTTGTACTAATTGTTATTATTAAACACTTAATATTAATTATTAAAAAACATTTACAACTCTTGTTGGCAAAGCATAATTACTATTTATTAATTATTCTTATATTTTAATATTATTAGTTATTAAATATTAGCTATTGTTAATATCTAATAGGTCACTAATATAACAAGTAGAAAAAAACTGCTAAAAATAAGTTTGTACAATTTTCAAATACAAACATTTTAATTATTTATTATTAATTACCAAAAATAAATGACTAAATATTAAATATTACTTGTAGATTATAACTTCTTAATTATTAACATTAATGATATTTTTTTATTAATTATTAATTATTAAAAATTAATTATTAATATTGAAAATAGTCATCTATTACAATTGACAAAAAATAAAGGTTGTAATAGATATCTATTACAACAGACAAAACAAAAGAGTTGTTAAAAATAAGTTCATTACAACTTATGATGAAGTACAGTTGTAAAAAACGTTTATTACAACTGTCATTTTGTGACAGTTGTAAAATTAAAGTTGTAATATGGTGTTTTTGTTGTAGTGTGGGTTGTTTTTTGCAGCACCCAATCTAAATGATTCAACACCTTTCATATTTGCCAATCTACTCCTACTATGCTTAAACTACATCTACTTCTCTTAATACTTCAAAACAGCCCTTCTTTTTAATCCAACCCTAATTCTCTAAATAGACCTTCCTTCCAACAATCACCTCTATTTTTTTATTATTGCGAAGGATTGGTTTTTGCAGCACCCAATCCAAAAAATTCATCATCTTTCATATTCGTCGACCTACCCCTGCTATGCTTAAACTACGCCTACTTCTCTTTATATTTCAAAACAACCCTTCTTTTTGATCCTACCACTAATTCTATAAATAGCCCTTACTTCCAACAATTACCCCTATTTTTAATTTCTGTAAAGGGTTGGTTTTTGCAGCACCCAATCCAAACGATTCTTCATCTTTCATGTTGGTCGATCTACCCCAACTACGCTTGAACTACCCCTAATTATCTTAATACTTCAAAACAACCCTTCTTTTTAATCCTATACCTAATTCTTTAAATAGCCCTTACTTCCAACAATTACCCCTATTTTTTAACTTTTGTGAAGGGTTGGTTTTTGTAGCACCCAAACTAAGTGATTCATCATCTTTCGTATTTGTCGATCTACCCCTACTTTGCTTAACCTACCCATACTTTTCTTAATACTTCAAAACAATCCTTCTTTTAAACCCTACTCCTAATTCTCTAAATAGGACTTACTTCCAGCAAGTACCCCTATTTTTGAACTTCAGTGAAGGTTTGGTTTTTGGAGCACCTAATCCAAATGATTCATCATCTTCCATATTTGTCGATCTACCCCTACTGTGCTTAAACTACCCCTACTATGCTTAAACTACCTCTACTTTTCTTAATACTTCAGAATAGTCCTTTTTTTAATCCTACCTCTAATTCTATATGTAGCACTTACTTCCAACAATTAGACCTATTTTTTAAATTCTGTGAAGGGTTGGTTTTTGCATCACCCAATCCAAATGAATCATAATCTTTCGTATTTGTAGATCTACCCTTGCTATGCTTAAACTACCCGTACTTCTCCTAATACTTCAAAACGACCCTTATTTTTAGTCCTACCCCTAATTGTCTAAATAACCCTTCTTTCCAACAATTACCCGAACTTTTTGACTATTGTGAAGGACTGGTTTTGGCAACATCCAATCCAAACGATTCATCATCTTTCATTTTTGTCGATGTACCCCTACTATGCGTAAACTACACCTACTTCTCTTAATACTTCAAAACAATGCTTGTTTTTAATCCTATCCCTAATTCTCTAAATATCCCTTACTTCCAACAATTACCCCTATTTTTTTAACTTCTATGAAGGGTTGGTTTTTGTAGCACCCAATCTTAACGATTCACCATCTTTCATATTTGTCGATCTACCCCTACTATGCTTAAACTACCCCTACTTCCCTTAATACTTCAAAATAACCCTTCTTTTAATTCCTATCACTAATTCTCTAAATAGCCCTTAGTTCCAACAATTACTCTTATTTTTTAACAACTCTGAAGGGTTGTTTTTTGCAGCACCTAATCTAAATGATTCATCACCTTTCATATTTGCCGATATACTCCTACTATGCTTAAACTACCCCTACTTCTCTTAATACTTCAAAACAGCCCTTCTTTTTAATCCAACCCTAATTCTATAAATAGCCCTTCCTTCCTACAATTACCTCTATTTTTTACTATTGTGAAGGATTGGTTTTTTAGCACCCAATCCAAACAATTCATCATCTTTCATATTCGTCGAACTACCCCAACTATGCTTAAACCACCACTATTTCTCTTTATACTTCAAGACAAACCTTCTTTTTGATCCTACAACTAATTCTCTAAATAACCCTTACGTCCAACCATCACCCCTACTTTTTAATTTCTGTAAAGGGTTCGATTTTGCAGCATTCAATCCAAATGATTAATCATCTTTCATATTTGTTGACCTACTCCTACTACGCTTAAACTACCCCTACTTCTCTTAATACTTCAAAACAGCCAATTATTAATCCTATCCCTAATTATGTAAATAGCCCTTACTTCCAACAATTACCCCTATTTTTTAAATTTTGTGAAGGGTTGGATTTTGTACCACCCAATCTAAGTGGGTCATCATGTTTCATTTTTGTCGATCTACCCCAACTATGCTTAAACTACCCATACTTATCTTAATACTGCAAAACAGTCCTTCTTTTAAACCCTGTCCCTAATTCTCTAAATATTCCTTACTTCCAATAATTTCCCCTATTTTTTAACTTTTGTGAATGGTTGGTTTTTGTAGCACCAATCCAAAAGATTCATCATCTTTCATATTTGTCGATCTACCCCTAATATGCTTAAACTACCCCTACTATGCTTAAACTACCCCCACTTCTCTGAATACTTCAAAATAGTCCTTCTTTTTAATCCTACCTCTAGTTGTATAAGTAGCACTAACTTCCTACAATTACCCCAATTTTTTGACTTCCGTGAAGGGTTGGTTTTTGCATCACACAATATAAATGATTAATCATCTTTCATATTTGTCGATTTACCCCTACTATGCATAAACTACCCCTATTTCTCTTAATACTTCAAAATAGCACTCTTTTATTCCTATCCCTAATTTTCTAAATAGCCCTTAGTTCCAAAGATTACCCTTATATTTTAACAACTGTGATGGGTTGGTTTTTGCAGCACCCAATACAAATGAATCATCATCTTTCATATTTGTAGATCTACCCCTACTATGCTTAAACTATCTCTACTTCTCCTAATACTTCAAACCAGCCCTTCTTTTAAATCCAACCCTAATTCTCTAAAAAGCCCCTCCTTCCTACAATTAACTTTATTTTTTTACTTTGGCGAAGGATTGGTATTTGCTACACCCAATTCAAACAATTCATTATCTTTCATATTCGTCAATCTACACCTAATATGCTTAAAATACCCCTACTTCCCTTTATACTTCAAAACAACCCTTCTTTTTAATCCTATCTCTAGTTCTATAAGTAGCACTGACTTCCAACAATTACCTCTATTTTTTAACTCATATGAAGGGTTGGTTTTTGCTTCACATAATATAAACGATTCATCATCTTTCATATTTGTCGATTTCCCTCAACTATGCTTAAACTACCCCTACTTCTCTTAATACTTAAAAATAGCCCCTCTTTTTATTCCTATCCCTAATTCTCTAAATAGCCCTTAGATCCAACAATTACCCTTATTTTTTAACAACTGTGAAGGGTTGTTTTTTGCAACACCCAATCTAAATGATTCATCACCTTTCATATATGTCGATCTACTCCTACTTTGCTTAAACTACCCCTACTTCTCTTAATACTTCAAAATAGCCCTTCTTTTTAATCCAACCCTAATTCTCTAAATAGCCCTTCCTTCCTACAATTACCTCTATTTTCTTTACTATTGTGAAGGATTGGTTTTTGCAGCACACAATCCAAAAATTCGTCATCTTTCATATTCGTCGATCTACCCCTGCTATGTTAAACTACACCTACTTCTCTTTATATTTCAAAACATCCCTTCTTTTTAATCCTAGCACTAATTCTCTAAATAGCCCTTACTTCCAAAAATTACCCCTATTTTTTAATTTCTGTAAAGGGTTGGTTTTTGCAGCACCCAATCCAAATGATTCATCATCTTTCATATTTGTCGATCTACCCCAACTACGCTTGAACTACCACTACTTCTCTTAATACTTCAAAACAACCCTTCTTTTTAGTCCTATACCAAATTCTATAAATATCCCTTACTTCCAACAATTACCCCTAATTTTCAACTTCTGTGAAGCATTGGTTTTTGTAGCACCCAATCTAAGTGATTCATCAACTTTCATATTGATCGATCTACCCCTACTATGTTTAACCTACCCATACTTTTCTTAGTACTTCAAAACAATCCTTATTTTAAACCCTACTCCTAATTCTCTAAATAGGCCTTACTTCCAGCAAGTACCCCTATTTTTGAACTTCTGTGAAGGGTTGGTTTTTGGAGCACCTAATCCAGATGATTCATCATCTTTCATATTTGTCAATCTACCCCTACTATGCTTAAACTACCCCTACTATGCTTAAACTACCCCTACTATGCTTAAACTACCCCTACTTCAAAACAGTCCTTTTTTTTAGTCCTACCTCTAATTCTATATATAGTACTTACTTCCAACAATTAACCCTATTTTTTAAACTTCTTCGCCGGGTTTGTTTTTGCATCACACAATATAAATAATTCATTATCTTTCATATTTGTTAATATAATCCTACTATGCATAAACTACCCCTACTTCTCTTAATACTTCAAAATAGCCCTTCTTTTATTCATATCCCGAATTCTATAAATAGCCCTTAGTCCCAACAATCACCCTTATTTTTTAACAACTGTGAAGTGTTGGTTTTTGCAGCACCCAATCCGAATGAATCATCATCTTTCATATTTGTAGACGTACACCTACACCTACTATGCTTAAACTACCCCTACTTCTCCTAATACTTCAAAACCGCCATTATTTTTAATTCTACCCCTAATTCTCTAAATAGCCTTTCTTTCCAACAATTACCCCAACTTTTTAACTGCTGTGAAGGATTGGTTTTTGCAACATCCAAATCAAACGATTCATCATATTTCATGTTTGTCGATGTACACCTACTATGCGTAAACTGCACCTACTTCTCTTAATACTTCAAAACAATGCTTCTTTTTAATCTTGTCCCTAATTATCTAAATAGCCCTTACTTCGAACAATTACCCCTATTTTTTAACTTCTGTGAGGGGTTGGTTTTTGTAGCACAAAATCTAAATGATTCATCATCTTTCATATTTGTCGATCTACCCCTACTATGCTTCAACTACCCATACCTATATTAAAACTTCAAAACAGTCCTTCTTTTAAATCCTACCCCTAGTTCTCTAAATATGCCTTACTTCCAACAATTACCACTATTTTTTAATTTAAGTGAATAGTAGGATTTAGCTGCACCCAATCCAAACGATTCATCATCTTTCATATTTGTCGATCTACCCCTTCTATGCTTAAACTACACCTACTTCTCGTAATACTTCAAAACAGTCCTTGTTTTTAATCCAACCTCTAATACTCTAAATAGCCCTTACTTCCAACAATTACCCCTATTTTTTAACTTCTGTGAAGGGTTGGTCTTTGCATCACCCAATCTAAACGATTCATCATCTTTCATATTTGTCGATCTAACCGTATTATGCTTAAACTACCCCTACTTCTCTTAATGCTTCAAAATAGCCCTTCTTTTCATTCCTATCCCTAATTCTATAAATAGCCCTTAGTTCCAAACATTACCCTTATTTTCTAACAACTGTGAAGGGTTGTTTTTTGTAGCACCTAATCCAAATGATTCATCACCTTTCATATTTGCCGATATACTCCTACTATGCTTAAACTACCCCTACATCTCTTAATACTTCAAAACAGCCCTTCTTCTTAATCCAACCCAAATTCTATAAATAGACCTTCCTTCCTACAATCCAAACAATTCATCTTCTTTCATATTCGTCGAACTTCCCCAACTATGCTTAAACCACACCTACTTCTCTTTGTACTTCAAGATAACCCTTCTTTTTGATCCTACCACTAATTCTCTAAATAGCCCTTACGTCCAACCATTACCCCTATTTTTTAATTTCTGTAAAGGGTTGGTTTTTGCAGTATCCAATCCAAATGATTCATCATCTTTCATATTTGTCGATCTACCATTACTACGCTTAAACTACCCCTACTTCTCTTAATACTTCAAAACAACCAATTTTTAATCCTATCCCTAATTCTATAAATAGCCCTTACTTCCAATAATTACCCCTATTTTTTAAATTTTGTGAAGGGTTGGATTTTGTACCACCCAATCTAAGTGGTTCATCATGTTTCATTTTTGTCGATCTACCCCTACTACGCTTAAACTACCCACACTTATCTTAATACTTCAAAACAGTCCTTGTTTTAAACCCTACCCCTAATTCTCTAAATAGGCCTTACTTCCAATAATTTCCCCCATTTATTAACTTATGTGAATGGTTGGTTTTTGTAGCACCAATCTGAAAGATTCATCGTCTTACATATTTGTCGATCTACCCCTAATATGCTTAAAGTTCCCCTACTATGCTTAAACTACCCATACTTCTCTGAATACTTCAATACAGTCCTTTTTTTTTAATCTTACCTCTAATTCTATAAGTAGCACAAACTTCCAACAATTACTTCTACTTTTTAACTTCCGTGAAGGGTTTGTTTTTGCATCACACAATATAAACGATTAATCATCTATCATATTTGTCGATCTACCCCTAGTATGCATAAGCTACCCCTACTTTTCTTAATACTTCAAAATAGCCTTCTTTTATTCCTATCCCTAATTCTCTAAATAGCCCTTAGTTCCAATGATTACCCTTATTTTTTGACAACTGTGATGGGTTGGTTTTTGCAGTACCCAATCCAAATGAATCATCATCTTTCATATTTGTAGATCTACCCCTACTATGCTTAAACTACCTCTACTTCTCCCAATACTTCAAAACAACCCTTCTTGTAAATCCAACCCTCATTCTCTAAATAGCCCTTCCTTCCTACAATTACATTTATTTTTTTGTTGTGGTGAAGGATTGGTATTTGCTGCACCCAATCCAAATAATTCATCATCTTTCATATTCGTTGATCTACACCTACTATGCTTAAACAACCCCTACTTCTCTTTATACTTCAAAACAACACTTCTTTTTAATCCCCCTCTAATTCTATAAGTAGCACTTACTTCCAACAGTTACCTCTATTTTTTAACTTCTGTGAAGGGTTGGTTTTTGCATCACACAATATAAACGATTCATCGTCTTTCATATTTGTCGACTTCCCTCTACTATGCTTAAACTACCCCTACTTTTCTTAATACTTCAAAATAGCCCCTCTTTTTATTCCTATCCCTAATTCTCTAAATAGCCCTTAGTTCAACCAATTACCCTTATTTTTTAACAACTGTGAAGGGTTGTTTTTTGCAGCACCCAATATAAATGATTCGTCACCTTTCATATTTGCCGATCTACTCCTACTACCTTTAAACTACCCCTACTTCTCTTAATACTTCAAAATAGCCCTTCTTTTATTCATATCCCTAATTCTCTAAATAGCCTTAGTTCCAACAATTACCCTTATTTTTTAACAACTGTGAAGGGTTGGTTTTTGCAGCACCTAATCCGAATGAATCATCATCTTTCATATTTGTAGATCTACCCCTACTATGCTTATACTACCCCCACTTCTCCAAATACTTCAAAACCGCCCTTATTTTTAATCCTACCCCTAATTCTCTAAATAGCCCTTCTTTCCAACAATTACCCCAACTTTTTAACAATTGTGAAGGATTGGTTTTTGCAACATCCAATCCAAACGACTCATCATCTTTCATATTTGTCGATGTACCCCTACTATGCGTAAACTACAACTACTTCTCTTAATACTTCAAAACAATGCTTCTTTTTAATCCTAACCCTAATTCTCTAAATAGTCCTTAGTTCCAAGAATTACCCCTATATTTAACTTCTGTGAAGGGTTGGTTTTTGTAGCACCCAATCGAAGTGATTCATCATCTTTCATATTTGTCTATCTACCCCTACTATGCTTAACCTATCCATACTTTTCTTAATAATTCAAAACAATCCTTCTTTTAAACCCTACCCCTAATTCTCTAAATAGGCCTTACTTCCAGTAAGTACCCAGTTTTTGAACTTCTGTGAAGGGTTGGTTTCTGGAGCACCCAATCCAAATGATTCATCATTTTCATATTTATCGATCTACCCCTACTATGCTTAAACTACCCCTACTATGCTCAAACTACCCCTCCTTCTCTTAATACTTCAAAATAGTCCTTCTTTTAATCCTACCTCTAATTCTCTATATAGCCCTTACTTCCAACAGTTACCTCTATTTTTTAACTTCTGTGAAGGGTTGGTTTTTACATCACCCAATCTAAACGATTCATTATCTTTCGTATTTGCCGATCTAACCCCACTATGCTTAAACTACCCCTACTTCTCTTAATACTTCAAAATAGCCCTTCTTTTTATTCCTATCCCTAATTCTCTAAATAGCCCTTTGTTCCAACAATTACCCTTATTTTTTAACAACTCTGAAGGATTGTTTTTTGCAGCACCTAATCCAAATGATTCATCACCTTTCATATTTGCCGATATACTCCTACTATGCTTAAACTACCCCTACTTCTCTTAATCCTTCAAAACAGCCCTTCTTTTTAATCCAACCGTAATTCTATAAATAGCCCTTCCTTCCTATAATTACCTCTATTTTTTTTACTATTGTGATGGATTGGTTTCTACAGCATCCAATCCAAACAATTCATCATCTTTCATATTCGTCGAACTACACTTACTATGCTTAGACCACCACTACTTCTCTTTATACTTTAAGACAACCCTTCTTTTTGATCCTACCACTAATTCTCTAAATAGCCCTTACGTCCAACAATTACCCCTATTTTTTAATTTCTGTAAAGGGTTGGTTTTTGCAGCATCCAATCCAAATGATTCATCATCTTTCATATTTGTCGATCTACCCTACTACACTTAAACTACCCCTACTTCTCTTAATACTTCAAAACAACCAATTTTTAATCCTATCCCTAATTCTGTAAATCGCCCTTACTTCCAACAATTACCCCTATTTTTAAAATTTTGTGAAGGGTTGGATTTTGCACCACCCAATCTAAGTGGTTCATCATGTTTCATTTTTGTCGATCTAACCCTACTATGCTTAAACTACCCACACTTATCTTAATACTTCAAAACAATCCTTCTTTTAAACACTACACCTAATTCTCTAAATGGGCCTTACTTCCAATAATTTTCCCTATTTATTAACTTATGTGAATGGTTGGTTTTTTTAGCACCAATCTAAAAGATTCATCATCTTTCATATTTGTCGATCTACGCCTAATATGCTTAAAGTTCTCCTACTATGCTTAAACTACCCCTACTTCTCTGAATACTTCAAAACAGTCCTTCTTTTTAATCCTACCTCTAATTCTACAAGTAGCACTAACTTCCAACAATTACCCTTATTTTTTAGCTTCCGTGAAGGGTTTTTTTTTGCATCAAACAATATAAATGATTAATCATCTTTCATATTTGTCGATCTACCCCTACTATGCATAAACTACCCCTACTTTTCTTAATACTTCAAAATAGCCTTATTTTATTTCTATCCAAAATTCTATAAATAGCCCTTAGTTCCAACCATTACCCTTATTTTTTAACAACTGTGATGGGCTGTTTTTTGCAGCAACCAATCCAAATGAATCATCGTCATTCATATTTGTAGATCTACCCCTACTATGCCTAAACTACCTCTACTTGTCCTAATACTTCAAAAAAGCCCTTCTTTTAAATCTAACCCTCATTCTCTAAATAGCCCTTCCTTCCTACAATTACCTTTATTTTTTACTGTGGTGAAGGATTGGTAATTGCTGCACCCAATCCAAATAATTCATCATCTTTCATATTCGTCGATCTACACCTACTATGCTTAAACTACCCCTACTTCTCTTTATACTTCAAAACAGTCCTTCTTTTTAATCCACCTCTAATTCTATATTTAGCACTTACTTCCAACAATTACCTCTATTTGTTAACTTCTGTGAAGGTTTGGTTTTTGCATTACACAATATAAACGATTCATCATCTTTCATATTTGTCGACTTCCCTCTACTATGCTTAAACTACCCCTACTTATCTTTATACTTCAAAATAGCCCCTCTTTTTATTCCTATCCCTAATTCTCTAAATAGCCATTAGTTCCAATAATTACCCTTATTTTTTAACAACTGTGAAGGGTTGTTTTTTGCAGCACCCAATCTAAATTATTCATCACCTTTCATATTTGCCGGTCTACTCCTACTATGCTTAAACTACCCCTACTTCTCTTAATACTTCAAAATAGCCCTTCTTTTATTCATATCCCTAATTCTCTAAATAGCCCTTAGTTCTAACAATTACCCTTATTTTTTAACAACTGTGAAGGGTTGGTTTTTGCAGCACCCAATCCGAATGAATCATCATCTTTCATATTTGTAGATCTAGCCCTACTATGCTTAAACTACCCATACTTCTCCTAATACTTCAAAACCGCCCTTATTTTTAATCCTACCCCTAATTCTCTAAATAGCCCTCCTTTCCAACAATTACCCCAACTTTTTAACTATTATGAAGGATTGGTTTTTGCAACATCCAATCCAAACGATTCATCATCTTTCATATTTGTCGATGTACCCCTACTATGCGTAAACTAAACCTACTTCTCTTAATACTTCAAAACAATGCTTCTTGTTAATCCTATCCCTAATTCTCTAAATAGCCCTTGCTTCCAACAATTACCCCTATTCTTTAACTTCTGTGAAGGGTTGGATTTTGTAGCACCCTATCTGAGTGATTCATCATCTTTCATATTTGTCGATCTACCCCTAATATGCTTAACCTACCCATACTTTTCTTAATACTCCAAAACAATCCTTCTTTTAAACCCTACCCCTAATTCTCTAAATAGGCCTTACTTCTAGCAAGGACCCCTATTTTTGAACTTCTGTGAAGGGTTGGTTTTTGGAGCACCCAATACAAATGATTTATCATCGTTCATATTTATCGATCTACCCCTACTATGCTTAAACTACCCCTCCTTCTCTTAATACTTCAAAACCGTCTTTCTTCTAATCCTTCCTCTAATTCTATATATAGCCCTTACTCCCAACTGTTACCTCTATTTTTTAACTTCTGTAAAGGGTTGGTTTTTGCATCACCCAATCTAAACGATTCATTTTGTTTCATATTTGCCGATCTAACCCCACTATGCTTAAACTACCCCTACTTCACTTAATATTTCTGTAACGACCCGGATTTTGAGCGACTTTGGTTATCGACATAAACTCGATGTCGATAACCAAAACATCGAAAAATCTGGTAGTTAATGAAAGAAATTAGAGGGTGAGGTTAGAAAAGATAGAAACTTAGAATAGAAGAAGAAAAAGAAGAACTTACATCATCAGAGTAACACGAATCTCACAGCGGAACGAATAACGTTTAATAGATAACATATCCTTGAAATAAAACTAGCATATGTATTCAATAACATTATCAGAGTACAACACTTACAACACAGCGGAAATAACAATAGCTATATGATCCTGAAGCCTCCTACTCCATCTCTTCAAGTACCTGTAAATTCCTGACTACTTGACAGCCCGTACAAAATTGGGCACCCAAGAGTTTAAGGAAAACAAAACAAAATAAACTCCGGCTCAGTCATGGGACTGGTATGAGTAAAACAGTTTAAAACAATTTGAACAAGTAAACGATATCTCATAAGACCACACCGTATAACGGAACGGGTTTTTCCCTTATGAGAATCCAAAATATCTTTATATCAAAAACCTTTTGATATTATAATAATGTCAATTAACCATAGTATAATAATCATCTAGAAGAAATGCTTTCATCTCACATTCTACATATATAGTATACAATCAAAACCGCAAGCACTTATTGGGTAATGGATTTCCAACTATGACAAGGTATGGAACCACCTTTCGCTAGTGTACCTCTAGAGAGGAATACACTGGGTTCAACAAGAGCATCTTGCAACCCGGCCACACATGACCGACCACTCATTTCGCTTGAGTGTATCGAATGTATATCACCAACTGTTGGGATCAGCAACCGTTCCCGTATATATATATGGGACAACATTGATAGATTAAAGATGAAAATGAATATTCTCTAGATAGGTGATTATACACCCTACTTCGGAGCGACCGACTTAGCCATGTTGCCTGCCCGATTTCTGTCATTTACCGGTGAGGCTAGAAGCTACGCTTAACTTTTCACATACCACATCTTCATTCACTTAGAATGTCACATCGTCATACCCTTTAAATCACAAATTGATTTCCCCAAAAATACCTCGGGTATAAGCTAAGAGAAACGAATTCCTCTGCCACCAACGTAAATACGTTTGGAACGATCAACTTACGTGATCTACCAGATACTCTCTGTCAGACCTTGGTCCATACAAGTTGTCCTGGGACTGGACAAACCGAAGGTACTATTCAGTAAATCCATCTTAGGCACTGTTATCTAAGACTTATACAATAGCCCCTGCACTTTACTCCGTCTTCAATTTTCCTCGGCATATATGATTCGCAACGCTTATGCCAATACAGAGTGGTTTTTTGGATAATAATCCAACCGGTCTCTCCATATTAACAACGTTAAAATGGTAAAACTTTGATAGTCGGTGATTTAACTATCAAATGAAAACATGTCCGTGTGCAAACAATGATCTTATTTCCAAATGGAAATATCGATCCAATCATCAACCATATATATATTCATATATATATATATATATTCATTCATATTTCCTTATTTTCTATGTTTAGAAAATATATTTTATTAACACTGGAAAATGTTTCCATCTTCTTATTCACGCATCATTAACATTCCACAACGATTGGTCCCTAACTGTGAACTAGTAAGTGAACAATTCTCTAAGTATAACCCTGAAGGCCGAAACCAACATCAGATCGATACTCCGAAAACTATTCAACTTACTAATCTCTAGTAAGTTTCTAATCTTGTTTAATTCTATTAGATTAACTCTTCTTCGAATAACTTATATTCGATTATCTCTCTTCGAATAACTTATATTCGACGAACTCTATTCGAATAACTACATTCGATTATCTCCTCTCGAATAAGTAGATTTGATTAACTCGACTCGACGAACCTAACTTGACTAACTTAACTTATTTAACTCAACTTGATTAACTTCTATCGAATAACTAATATTCGATTTAACTCCATTCGCTTGACTCTAGATCGCAGCGATCACAATGGTTACACCGAATTCCCTCAGGAAACGTCCGACCGCCTTAGGCTATTTACAGCCCTGTGAATTACGCTAGCAGTCGTACGAGATGGCAACTTACCCTGAATACTATATTTGACTAACTCTGTCTCAAACAACTATATTTGATTAACTCTAGTTCGTTTTAACTCTAATCGATTAACTCTAACTGATTAACTATAATTGAAACTCTACCTGATTAACTCTAACTGGTTAACTCTACCTGATTAACTCTAACTGGACTGGTTAACTCTAACTGGTTAACTCTACTAAACTAGCTAACTCTACTGGACTTGTTAACTCTACTGGACTGGTTAACTCTACTGGAATGGTTAACTCTACTAAACTGGTTAACTCTAGTGAAATGTTTAACTCTAACTGAACTGGTTAACTCTACTAAACTGGTTAACTCTAACTGAACTGGTTTACTCTACTGAACTGGTTAACTCTACTGAACTGGTTAACTCTACCTGAACTGGTTAACTCTACTAAAATGGTTAACTCTACTGAACTGGTTAACTATACTGAACTGCTTAACTCTACTGAACTGGTTAACTCTAACTGAACTGGTTAACTCTACTGAACTGGTTAACTCTACTGAACTGGTTAACTCTAACTAAGCTGGTTAACTCTACTAAACTGGTTAACTCTAACTGAACTGGTTAACTCTACTGAACTAACTCGGCTCGACTAACCCCTTCCGAATACCATATTCGATTTAACTCCTTTCGAATACCATATTCGATTTAACTCCTTTCGAATACCATTTTCGATTTAACTCCTTTCGAATACGATATTCGATTTAACTCCTTTCGAATACAATATTCGATTTACTTTATTCACTTTATAAAGATTTCCATTTAACAACGTTTTATTCATTTGAAAAGATTTTCTTTTAAATAACGGTTCTACACTTTAAAAATGATTTCATTTTTATAACGTTTTCCTCTTTAATTCTAGTTGTAAGTGATTTACAAATATTCCTTTTTCAAATTTATTCTTGAAATATTCTAACTCCTTAAATTCCTGGAAAAATTCGCCATAACGTCCTTTGTACCGGGTGCATCGGGAAAATCCCCAAACCCGCCAAACAGGCCCTTTCCATTCAAAAATAAAATGGTTTGAAATTATTTCCTTTTTGAATATCCCCTATTTATAAATATTTAAATTTATAAACATTTCTTATTTATTAATATTCCATTTATAATTATTTTATTTTCACAATCACTTTGAAAATTCCCTTATCAACTTTTCGGTATGTTATGTTATCAAACATATCAAATCACGATGACCAATATCATCCATACACAAACAATCAATAACTGGTCATAATTCACATCATATATCAAAATATATGAAAAACAAAAAAAATAACTGTTGAGGAATCCAGTCGGATTCCTCCAACCTGTTCCCCAGCATCCACAGATGTTATACAATAAAATCAACATCACTTTCAGTTCCATATGATATATTCTGTTAAACAGAATCAATATAGAAATTCAACTAACTGACTAGCAGTTCAATCAAATAGTCAACAGACAGTCAATCAGCCAATATTTAACAGTACTAAAAATACAACATGAAATTATAAACTGTTCAGAGTTAGTGAGATTTACTCACATTAGCAGTTCATCGTTGAAGAACGATAAACTGCTATTTGATTTGCATCAAACAATTTATTTCGCCATAAATTCATACGAGCCCCAATCCACTTCCAGCCAGCTTCATTGTGAAGCTCTCGTCCATACGATCCCAACGGATCCTGTTTTGTTCGATTTCGTTTACGTATGAATTAGATATGATCTAAACAAGTTTGTACAAATATAAATTAAAATAACTTCATTTCAATTAAATAATTTGGGCCTCACCCAACAAATATAATGGCCCATCTTCCTTAAATTACCAGGCCCGAACGTTTTTCTTTCTTCCCCGATGGTTTTAGCCGCGAGCTCCTGTATTCAACTCCCCCCATTTGGCATGCTTCAATCCTTCCTTACTACCTTGTTTCTTCACTAAAAATCCAATAGAAATCATCACAAATACCTACTCGATCTCCTCTTCTACCTCGGCACCACAACCACCAACTCGCACTCCTCCAATTGTTTGCGTCGAACCCCAAATACCTAGCAGGTATCGACATCTAAATTACCCAAATTACTTCAAACTTTCACAACAACTTCGGTTTTCAACCGTAATCTCAAATATACACCCCAATTCGAACAATGACACTCCAATTCGAAGGAATACCCAACCCTAGAACTCCTGTTCATTTTCGCAGCTCAGAAAGTCGACGCTGAACTCGACAATAACCACACAGGATCGAAGAACAAGCTGATGTGTACTCAGATATATATTTTAGAGGTTTTATAGCAATTGATTTTGATTGTTATGATTTTTTTTTAACTTGAATGTATTCATGTTTTCTTCCTTGACAAGTGGCGATGTGATTTCATTGACCGGTGGAATGATATTAGGTCTGAAGAGAATTGGTTTAGAATTCATTTATAAGGAGAACAAAATATCTAGATTTTTTGTTTTGGATATTTTATTTTAATATTAATATAAATTTTCATATTCATCTTTAAAAATTCTTGTGATCACTCATGATACCCAAAAATCACTAAACTGGACATACTGCTAGAGTTTGACATTAGGGTCCCTACGAAACTAGTTTTATCGAATTCCGACTTCGTATGCTCACACAACGTATTTTTAACCATCGAAATACTGACTGTTTTTCAGTCTAAAAATCCGTACGGTCACACAGTGACTCTAAAAATCACGAAACTAGAAATCTAACAATAATTTGATGTTGCGGATCCAACAAAATTGGTTTCGTCGAATTCTGAGGTCATATGAAAAACTGGCTATTTTTAAAGCTCTGGATGACCCATTTAAATATATAATTATATTTAAATATAATTAAATTAAATATTTATAAATAAATATTATCGTATATATTCACAGTGGAATACCATATAGCTCCAATATATTTCTAACTGAATTTACAGCTTGATTTTTTAAATCCTTATTAAATCGATATTCGATTTAAAATGAAATTCCTTTTTAAAAAATAAATAATTCCTTTATAAATTATAAAGGAATTCCACAGCGACTTTTCTGAAATTTGATTTGGACGTAAATCAAAATCTACAGGACGAAATCCAGATTTTTCTCTTCCACTAGAAAGATATACTTCACCAGCTCCACACGTTTCTTGTTTCACAGAAATCCGATTTAAAACGAACCCTGCATACTCAGTTGAAGTTCAGATCGCTAAATAGCGAACTGCCGCGCCATTTCAAGCTCTATTTTAATTATAATATAATTCCACGTTAAAACCGTCGTCGTTTAAATATATTCGTTATTCAAATTCAATTCCAAGCTGAATTAAATATCACAGATGATCCAGTTCCCACCATATTACCATTTCAGCCAACTCTGATTATTTCAGAATTAAATATATTATTTAATTTATTATTTTAATTAAATATTCACCATTATTTAATTAACTGACCATTAAATTCTCTAATTCACCTTTTAAATAATTAAATAAATAATTTATAATACCTCTGCCAATGTGGGTCATTACAATCTTTCCCACTTAAAATAATTTCGTCCTCGAAATTGCTAAAATGTATAGGACGATCCTATCGATTGGTTAGAACATATTTGTTCACTTCTTATCTTCACTTTCAACTCAACCAATTTAATTTCAAGTAAATTATTAATTAATTCTTATCAACGAAAATTTTCTAACGCCTTAACTATTCGAAAAAATTTCGCCGGCACCTCCTTTGTACTGGTCAATAGGTCAAACTCCAACTCGCCTCTCTGGGCCATCTCCATCTCAAAAGAAAATCAAACAGCCAAGCGGCTTGCCAAATCGGCTCATAAATCACCAAACTTATATGAAATATAAACTTGTACCTTTTTGTCGGGCATATCAACTCTATCACTTTCACCTGTTATCAATTCAACCTATACCAGTGTTATCCCGATCAAACTCCAATTTATTTTTATCCACCATTTCAACCATTCGCTTATACCTATGCCGAATTTCATTTCAAACTCAAGCACTATTCTTGATTTCCAATCCATAATTCACCAACCCAATATAATTCCAGATTATCTTTAATCAAGTCCAACTCTACTTGACATCAATCTATTTCAATACGATTTTCACTTAACTGGATGTTATCTCAATCCCAATTCTATTGGATTTTACAAATTTTACTTTAATTTGTTTAAATTCAAACAACCTTTTCTTCCTGGATGTTTTTATACAGTTTACCTCTTTCAAAAAATCAAATTTTCCTTTTTGAAATTCAACACAACAAGTTTTCCCAAAACAAATTCAGAACAAAATCCTTGGAAGTAATCCATCACTTACATACTCGAAAATGAACACCGATGATGTCATGATCAACATCGGAATCTATTTTCCAGCTACCGAAGTGAGTTCAATACTATAGCACTTTCAAAACCCATTTTTAAACATTTCCACCTTGAAATCAATTCCAAATATCCTTTTACAATGTTGTAAACAAATTTAAAATCTCGCAGGATCTTAAAATTTAAATATATTAAATCCAGATTCATTTAAAAACATCTTTCCAAATTCTGGGATTTTAATTCCAACTCTAATTTTAATTTCCAATTTAGTTCAGTTCATTACACTTATCTGAATTCTGATTGGTTATATACTTAACCATTTAATTTATAATCTTACTCGATTATAATAACAACAATTATATCCTATATATGATAATATATCATATATCCATACTGTGTCGGTCCATCGTATTCAAGGGTTTATTTACTCTTACAGATATAGTGGATCAAACTGATCGACCAAAACTCATAAACAACTCAGCCAATTAATCTCCACTATATAAAACCATTTTTATATCAAATACAAGCACGCACTCGTATATATACACTCAACTCAATCTAGGGTCTTACTAACTCTATCTCTACCGAGTCACGTCACAGAGCCAAGGTAATACTTAACTTATGCTCTGATACCAACTGTAACGACCCGACGAAAATCCAGTAGGCTTTTAAACCATCCCTTCATCCCCCCAAAGCAGCAAGGAAATACCCCACCGTGGCCTACAGAGGTACCCCAATACCATATTTTACGGCCAGCCTTTCGACTTCACAAGTAACCCTACCAAAGGGAGATGTAGGAGTAGGAGTCTCCCGTTCGCCACCTAATGAAAAGCGAGAACCCCCTATCATGCGACACGTGCAAGGCAAACAACATGGACTGGTATGAGTAAAACAGTTTAAAACAATTTGAACAAGTAAACGATATCTCATAAGACCACACCGTATAAAGGAACGGGTTTTCCCCTTATGAGAATCCAAAATATATTTATATCAAAAACCTTTTGATATTATAATAATTTCTATCAACCACAGTATAATAATCATCTAGCAGAAACGCTTTCATCTCACGTTCTACATATATAGTATACAATCAAAACCGCAAGCACGTATTAGGTAATGGATTTCCAACTATGATAAGGTATGGAACCACCTTTCGCTAGTGTACCTCTATAGAGGAATACACTGGGTTCAACAATAACATCTTGCAACCCGACCACGCATGACCGACCACTCATTTTGCTTGAGTGTATCGAATGTATATTACCCACGGTTGGGATCAGCAACCGTTCCCGTATATATATATATATATATATATATATATATATATATATATATATATATATATATATATATGGGACAACATTGATAGATTAAAGAAGCAAATGAATATTCTCTAGATAGGTGATTATACACCCTACTTTGGAGCGACCGAAATAGCCATGCTGCCTGCCCAATTTCTGTCGTTTACCCGATGTGAGGCTAGAAGCTACGCTTATCTTTTCACATACCACATCTTCATTGACTTAGAATGTGTGACGATCCCAAAATCCGAGGGGCGGTATTAAGGATAATCATTGGAATATAACACATTAATCATCATAGCAGAGTACAGATAATAGCAAAACAATAAAATAGAACAATTTTACATAGATATGACAGCGGAATCACAACATGTAATAACATCAGAATAACATAGCGTGGGATATAACTTAGTAAATAAAAAGGAAAGTGATCAGTCATCATCGCCAGAGGCGGAATACATACATGCAGTGAGACATAATAAGGGTATCACTCTACATCGCCCAAGGCGGAACATATACATACAATAAGAAAAACGGAAAGTAAATCAGTCTGCATCGCCCGTGGCAGAATCATAATATAAGAACAATAATGGCGGAAAAAGTCAAAGTCATCACTGTGAAGTCAGCCTCGCCATGAGCCAAAAATGCACTTTATACAACAGTGCAGAGCCAAAAACAACCTGTCGCCTGTGAACTAAGCTGCCCGTGTGAAAATAAGGGCACCCGCGTTTGCAAAGTGAAACAAACAACGAGTCAGTCATGGGGACTGGTATGAGCAATCTATTTAACAGCTAAACAACAGTAATAGCAAATCATAGGACCATGCCACTTTCGCGGAACGGGTTTACTCCAGTGATTGCTAGTGCATTTAAAACAAAGTAAATACTTTTAAAAACAACGCAATGCTTTTTAAAAAGAATGAAGCCATTATAAGACTCAGGTCCCATCACACAATGCAACGCAAGCCGGAGCATAGAGTTTTACCTTATAATAGCCAAATATGCTTGACACGTATAAAGCAAAATCATTTGATATTATTACTAGTGCATATATGTTTCAAAAACGAATAGCATCATAAATATCAATCATAGGCGGCATAGCTACCATATACTATGTCGCCCTACTAGTTCTACAATCGAGTCCGTTATTTCATATTGGAAATTGGATTTCCGTCATGAGTCGAGGCAAGGGGCAAGCTCCTCTCCGCTTCGAGACACTCTAGCAAATGCCTCGGGACTACGCACTCTGGGTAACCCCTGGATGCTTCAGGGCCGGTCCTCTCTTACGTTTGAGGATTGGCAATTCCTGAACACACATTTCCCAGTCCTAACAGACCTATAATCGAGGCGCCTCGCATTCCAGCAACCACAAAGGTGAAAAGTAGATATATATGTCAGGGCTGGTAAGTCATTGACACCACCATAGCTAGAAAGAAACATCGTGCTCTCTCTGCAGTCCGTATCCCGTTTTTAACTCATACCGGGGTGTAAGGCTCGCGAATCTACGAAATACACAAAGCCAGGCCACGAAGACCTTGCTTTGATCATCTTTGACACGAATTTGCTTTGCAACAAAAGCCTTGATCACAGCATCTTGGCATGCCACATAGGCAGTCCACTCCATACGATTGATTTCCATCGATATATAACCTCTGAGCTCGTTTGTCTCAGAGATGGGCATTAAGCAATAGAATAAATTCTCCGCCACCAAACAGATATATTTTTAACAGTGATCAGTCAGCATAGAACAAAATCCAATGTCAGACACACAGTCCATTTACAAGTCCGTTCTGGGTCTGAACGAAACCGGAGGCGTCAATTCCTCGTATATTCGTCCAATCAACACATACGTTCAGACGGCTAGCTACTTCGGTCAGGAACCTCAGTAGCGCCCATCCAACCGATACGGAGATCGTCGGTCTTGAATCGTCTTTGCATTTTCCAATTTGGATCGCTCGTTAAATTATTGAAATGAGGGTTAGCTCGGCCTTTTCAAATAATTCACGTCATTAGAATTTAAATCGATTCTTTCTATGGTTATATTATTCGACATCCATTTTTCAGTTATTTGGTGTTATTTTCGTGTCCAACACATACAACCATCAAATATCAAACAATTCAAGCCCAATTGGTTTATTTTCAATCAATCTTGCTTATAATATTTTATAACGATTTTTCGCCATTTTTATTTATTTAAAAATGGCCATATTTAATTAAACGACGTTTCAGGTCGTGTCGTGGCACTGGCGCTGTTTTTCACTTAATTTGTTTTACACATATCGGAAAATCTAACCGTTGGATTTCTACAAAGTCTATATCAGTGGGAAGATATTCGCAAAGAGAACCCAACGGTTCCAGTTTCGTGAGGATCCGACGGTCGGATCTTCCACACTAGTCGTTTGAAGTTACGGTTTCAAAATTCGAACTGCAGCGTCGTTATTCGATTTAATTTAAATATATTTATATTTATATATAAATATAAATGATTCTGGCGCTGTTTTTCTTCAGATTTAAATTAAACATTCTGGACAATCCAACCGTTGGATTTTTACAAGGTTGGTGATGTTGGAAAGATATTTTCAAGGCGAACCCAGCGGTTGCGGTTTCGGGAAAATCCGATGGTCGGATTTCTCGTACTAATCGTTTCAAATTACGATTCCGAAACACGAACTGCACGGCCTCTATTCCTTTTAATTATATATATATATATAAACATAGTTCATTCTATAATTTCAACTATAGTTCATCCTATATTTTCAACTTCGTTTTCACTTCAAATATATCACTAACGCCTTAATATTTCGAAAAATTTCGCCATAACCTCCTTTGTACGGGGAGGGGTTTAGAAATTTATTGGGCCGTATTAGGTACCCAATAAATCCTAAAAAGCATTCACATATTTATAATGATATATTTTGTTGTTTACGGGGGAGCATGTACTGATAATCACTCCAGAGAATAAATTCCCGTCACCCCGTTTCCGTGTGGAAATAAATAGTCCATGTGCCGTATCTAATAACTAGAGCGACGTGATTATTGTCAACTCCAGACCCGTGTGGGGTTTTTATTAATCTGGCAATTTACCGTTATATTTTATATAGTCCATATCAGTATCAGTTCAACCTGTAGTACATAGTCATCGCCATACAAGCCTCTTGCTTGTATGGTAAATCTTCCACCTCGCCACACAAGCTCCATTTGCTTATGTGGAATATGATGAAGTATGCCTATCGTCAAGAAGTATGCCATGTAGTGTAGTTCAAAATTAATTGTTACTATCCTATGGCGTTATTTATTATTTCACACAGAATATCGAGCACTCCGCATCCAATGGCATTCACAGGAGTTGAAATATAAATAAAATTGCGCAGCCAACTCATCAAGGTTTACCTATTTGTCGGGCACGCAAATAATTTCTTTACTCTACAGCTAATCCATTTTTCCTGTTCAACACATGTATATATATGCAGAACAAAGCTAATAATAATACTTCTAGCAAACTATTATTCATTTCAACACGTGTGTATTTTTATCTAAGCGTATTCATGATAAAAGAAATATTTTTATCATCAAAAATATTTATTCGACACGTGTGTATTTTTTAACTAAGCGTATACATGATAAAAGAAATATTTTTATCATCAAAAATATTTATTCGACACGTGTGTATTTTTAACTAAGCGTATACATGATAAAAGAAATACTTTTATCATCAAAAATATTTATTCGACACGTGTGTATTTTTAACACTTCATATTCACAATAAAGGTGTAGTTTCTATTGCCTATTCATTTTATTTTAAAATACGATAACATTCAACACATGAATTTCAACTCGACGAACAAATTGCAATTCCACACATGAATATTCTATATCGTTTGTATATATATAAAAATGTGATTTTTATCGCTAAAGCCATTTGTTTAAATTCAAATAATATTCAACACATGAATTTCAACTCAACGAATGAATTGCAACTCAACACATGAATATTCTATATAGTTTGTATATATATAAAAATGTGATTTTTATCGCTAAAGCTATTTGTTTAAATTCAAATAATATTCAACACATGAATTTCAACTCAACAAATGAATTGCAACACAACACATGAATATTCTATATAGTTTGTATATTTTATTTCAACGAATGAAAATTATTCTAACACGTAAATATTTCAGAAAATTTCGGCAGCATAACGGCAGGGTAGTTAAAACCGGGACCGTCCCTAGTACGGCTCGTCGCTCTACCTTAAAACCTCGTGGTTTTTGACAATGGGGATCATTCATCTAGTTCGCACGCAGGCGGCATGTTTTATTTT
Source organism: Allium sativum (assembly GCA_030737875.1). Taxonomy (NCBI): domain Eukaryota; kingdom Viridiplantae; phylum Streptophyta; class Magnoliopsida; order Asparagales; family Amaryllidaceae; genus Allium; species Allium sativum. Next base: position 268,605,412 of record CM060924.1, read on the forward strand.
CAGTTCCACAATTCTATTTTAATTTGTTTCAACCACAAGAGGGTATTTTTCAACCACAAAGGTATTTTTCAACCACAATATCAACCACAAACAATTATTTCCAACCATTCGTCATACCATATAATATTACGTCAATCACAAGCAATGAATATCGTCCATGTTCTGTGGACGAGGGGAGTGTGTATATATATATATATATATATATATATATATATAATAATTCACTTGCGTTTCATCACAATTCAAAGCATATGTGTTTCATTCAACGCTTGTATAATTTATACATCGCTAATATAACTTATACAACACATGTACATGAGGTATAAAATGCGTTTATAATTTACACTTCACTTATATAATTTATACAACACGATTTCAATCACACAATTAGTTTAGATTCCTCACATTGGTTATTGCAGTGCTAAAAATCGTAGGAAGGTCAGAAAAATCTGCGGCTTCTTCTAGAATGTAGAGAGCCTCCTTGCGGTCACGGTGTCTCCTGTTTCATCAAATTTCGTTAAAGAACGAAAAAGATATTATTTTTCAAAGTTTTGCAACACTTAAAAGTGTTATTTTCATTTCAGAATTTTACATCAGAAAAGTTTTTAAAACTTCGAAACTAGGTCTCGATTTTTAAGCCAAACCGTACCTCGATGCTTCGATAAGACCACGCTGCGTCAGAGAGCTATGAACCACCTCGAGAACGGCGGTGATGGCGATGGGTTCGGTGGCTTTTGTGGGTCGCGGCGGCGCTCCAAAAGGCGCGACTTCCTGGTCGAATTCCGGCGTCTACGGTTGATGGATGGAGGCGTGGCTTGGTCGAATTGATAGAGGAGGCGAAGGCGGTCAGAAGCATCAACAGGCGGCGACGGCGAAATCGACTGAGGCGGCGGCAAAATCGACGAGAAGATTCGAGCTCCCTACGTCGTCCAGATCGCTGGCGGCTAGGGTTTCTTCGTATTTTTTTTTAAAGAAAAATTCCTATTGGCCAGAGCTTTATAGGAATTTTTAAATAGTGTTTTTGCAAACGGACTCCTTTTTAAACCCAACGACTGTCGCCCCAGCTAAATACCCCCACTCCGGACACAATGGGATATGTTTCGTTGGCCATTTCGACTGTTTCGTTGGCCATTTCGACTGTTACAGTCAGTTATTTTTCAAATTAGTATATAAAACATTCGATATTTAATTTAAACGTACATTTCAATTTGCCAGGGCCACAAACTGAATCGAAAAATTCCAGTAAAATAAATCTAGCTTTGTTTTGACGATACAGTCCTAACAAAACCAGTTTCATCGAATTCTGAGCTCGTTTGAAAAACGGCCATTTTTAGGTCGACCAATTTTAACAGAATTTGACCAATCACATTTTCTTTTGCCCCGCTCACATACTAGCTTCAAAAATAATGAAATTTGAAACTTAGCAATAATTTGACATCCCGGACCCAACAAAAGTGGTTTCGTCGAATTCCGAGGTCGTATGCAAAATGTCAATTTTCAAGGGCTATATATGCTATATAGCGACCTTTCTGAAAATTCATTTGGCCATAACTTTTGATTTCCGTTATGAAACTTCAATTATTCAGATTCGTTAGAAAGTTATTAATAAACAGATTTAAATATTTTCAGTTTCGTTAAAATCCGTTATATTTTCCACCCGGTACAGTCAGACAATGTTTGTATTCAAAATTCCAAACTGCAATACCATACCCAATTTTATATTTTATTGAAATAGGCTATTTATATTATTCAAATTCTTTGGTAATAACCTAATTTAAAAAAAATTAAACTGGTTCACATTTTCCGGGTTATTACAATCTCCCCCACTTAAAACTTTTTGTCCTCGAAAAGGAAATAACAGCTAAGTAGGAAATAAAATGTAAATGCAAAGTATTGTAAAGGTACCTTGCACCAGAGTTAGTCAGAGATGTCCACTCTGCATTTGGTATAGGCTTGTTTGAAGCTTTCCTCAGTTTCCCAAGTACAGTCTCTAGGATCACAACTCCACTGCACTTTGACTAGATGAATCTTTTTCCTTCTTAGCTCTCTAGTTTCTTTGCCAACTATCTTTAATGGCTCTCTTCTAAGTGCTAATTCTGGAGTTATGTCAATATCATGTTGCGCTGCTTCTTCCACAACAAGATCTGGATCATGAACATGTTTTCTGAGTTGAGATACGTGGAACACATCATGAATACCAGGCAACCAATTAGGTAATGAAAACCTATATGCAAGAGTTCCAATCCGTTCAAGTATAGGAAAGGGAGAAATAAATCTCGATGCCAACTTCCCAGTCTTGCCAAATCTGATTACTCCCCGCATTGGAGAAACTCTTAAATAAACATAATCGCCAACGGCAAACGATATATCCCTTCTTCTCGCATCAGCATAACTTTTCTGTCGGCTCTGTGCGGTTTTCAATCTCTTCTTAATGAAATCGACTTTATCTGATGCTTCTTAAATCATATCGGGCCCTAACACAAGTCTGTTGCCAGGTTCTACCCAACATGCGGGAGATCTGCACGGTCTACCGTATAATGCTTCAAATGGAGACATTCCCAAACTTGCTTGATAGCTATTGTTGTAAGAGAATTCGGCTAAATGTAAGTGATCTTCCCATGAGCCTCCAAAATCAATAACGCAAGCCCGCAGTAGATCTTCTAAAATTCTATTCACCCGCTCAGTTTGGCCGTCTGTCTGAGGGTGATAAGCAGTGCTTAGATTCAATTTGGTTCCCAATTCTTTCTGGAATGCTTAGCAGAATTTGCTAGTAAATAGGGGATCTCTATCACCGAATATACAGAGAGGCACTCCATGAAGTTTAACTATTTCTTTGAAGTAAATCTGTGCTAGACTTTGAGCCGTTCTATTGGACCTGACATATATGAAATGGGCAGTCTTCGTGAAGCGATCTACGATTACCCATATACTGTTGTTTCCTTTTCTAGTTCGAGGCAAGCCATCAGTGAAGTCCATCGAAATTTGTTCCCACTTCCATCCTGCAATTTCTAAGGGTTGTAATAATCCAGCCAATTTCTGCTGATCGCTCTTAACTAGCTGACAAGTGGGGCATCTGCTAACATATAATGAGATATCTCTTTTCATTGACCTCCACCAGAATGTGCGTTTGATATCATTATACATTTTGCTCACACCGGGATGGATGCTTAATTTGGACTTGTGGCACTCATCTAGTATTTCTCTTCTGAGCTCGGGAAGGTTTGGGATGCAAATTCTGCACTTTAATCTTAGAACTCCTTTGTCATCGAGTCGAAAACTTGTGGATTCACCTCCTTTCACTCTCTGACTGATTCTTTGAATAAATTCATCGTCTTTCTGAAGGGTCGAGATCCTGTCAATTAATGAAGACGTGATGACAAAACTGGCGATGATTTCATTCTTTCTGCTGAGCGCATCTGCTACAACATTGGCTTTCCCTGGAGTGTATAGAATTTCAAAATCGTATGCTGTAAGGAATTCTAACCAACGCTGTTGCCTCAAGTTTAGATCTTTCTGAGTGAACAGATATTTCAAGGATTGATGATCGGTAAATAGTTCAAACTTCTCGCCCAGTAAATAATGCCTCCAGATTCTTAAAGCAAACACGATAGCTAAGAACTCAAGATCATGAGTTGCATAGTTTCTTTCATGTGGCTTCAGCTGACGGCTGGCATAAGCGATCACTTGGCCTTTTTGCATTAGCACTGCGCCTAGCCCTCTGATAGAAGCATCCGCCCATACAGTGAAGTCTTGGTTGCCCTCTATTATTGTCAATACATGAGCAGTTGTCAACTTCAGTTTCAGCTCCTGGAAAGCTTCTTCACATTCGGGAGTCCATTTGAATTTCTCATGCTTCTTTGTAAGCTTTGTCAATACCCCAGATATCTTTGAAAAATCCTGAACGAATTTCCGATAGTAGCTAGCCAATCCAAGGAAACTTCGAACTTCGGTGGGCGTAGTAGGTTGTTTCCAGTTCTGAATCGCTGTAATTTTGCTTGGATCTACAGCAATCCCCTCTTTTGATACAACATGGCCTAGGAATTTAACTCCATTCTGCCAGAAGACACATTTAGAAAATTTAGCTTTCAAGACATTTCTCCTCAGAATTTTCAACACTTGATCTAAATGTTTTGCATGTTCGTCTTCCGACTTGGAGTAGATTAAAATGTCATCGATGAAGACTGGAACAAATTTATTCAACAGACCACGAAACACTCTGTTCATAAGATCAACGGAGTATGCCGGAGCGTTACACAAGCCGAACGGCATTACTAACCATTCGTAGAATAAATCGGGACCCCTGAAGGCTGTCAAAGGAACACAGTCTTCGGCTATACGTAATTGGTGGAAACCTGTAGCTAGGTCCATTCTGGAGAATACTGTTGCTCCATTTAATTGATCTAACAGATCATCTATTCGGGGCAAGGGATATTTGTTCTTTAGTGTCTGTTTATTGAGATCTCGGTAATCAACACAAAGTCTTAGAGTACCGTCTGATTTCGGGACAAATACTACTGCTGCTCCCCACGCTGAAAAGCTCGGTCTGATTAGACCTTTCCAAAGCAATTCTCGGGTTTGACTACTTAACTCTTCCTTTTCTTTCGGGGCCATTCTTCTTATTGGATGTACTACTGGTCGGGCATTAGGAATTAAATCTATCCTAAATTCAATCTCTCTTTGCGGCGGTAAGTTTTCCACTTCTTCAAACACATCCGCATAGTTTTTAACGACCGGTATCGTTTCTAATGAAGGGGGAGTAATTTCTAAAGAAGACCAAAATTCTGTTCGATTAATTGCTGAGCCGTGGCATGGTATATATATAGGTCCAAGCTTCGTTTCGACTTTAACGATCCTCTCGGCACATCTAACATCGGCCTTATATTTTGTCAACCAGTCCAGCCCCAGTATAACATCAAATTTGGAAAGGTCCATGACAATCAAATCAAAAGAGAACTTGTAGCAAGAATAAGAGATAGGCACTCTACTTTATGAACTGAGACTAACAGAACCTCCTATCGGGTTTCGAACTTTAATTGGTTCTTTATGCTTTCTTCTTTTCAATTTTAATTTGTGAACAAGGTTACCAGAAATGAACCTACGGGATGCACCAGTATCAAAAAGTACAGAAATAGGAATATTTTTAATAGTAATGGTACCTCCCAAGACGTCGGGTTTACCTGATCCATCGGTGGTAGCTGGCGGGGTCTTCCCGTCATACACATGAGCCACTTGTGCATTCTGCTTCAGAGGACAGTTCCTGCTATAGTGCCCCTTCCTATGACAGTTGTAGCATTCGGCTGAGTCATTTGCCTTTGGCTTCTTCGGGGCTTTGCATACATTAGAAAAACGACCTGGCTTCCCGCAGTTGTAGCAATTTACTTTCGAGATCTTTCCAGGTTTCTGAGTAGCGGCCGCTGTAATGCTAGACTCGGGTTGATCTGTTGAAGCCTTGCGCTTATTTCCAGCTTGGCTTTTGGCGTGGTCTTGGCTAGTGTGCCTTTCATCCATGTCTTCTTAATTGCAAGCCATTTCTACCAATTCTGAGAAGGAGAGTTTGATGTTGCTCATAGCTCCGTCGTGGTACTTGCGCTTTAGCCCAAATATGAATCTCTTGTTCTTTGCTTTGTTGGTCAAAATCAACTCTGGAGCATAGCGCGACAACTGGGTGAACTTATTTAGATAGTCCTGAATAGAGAGATCCCCTTGCTGGAGATTCGCAAACTGCTCTCGTATCCTCTCTAGATCATGCTCAGGTAAAAACTTCTCATTGAACATAGTTTTGAATTGCTCCAATATTCTGACAGTACCAGCTACATCCTCTGAGGTAATGGCAACCCACCACAGCTCTGTTTCCTCCTGAAGGAGCCAAATGCCAAGTCGTGCTTTGTTGTTGGTTCCCATACCCATGCCTTCAAATATTTTCTCACAGGTCTTCAACCAAGCGATAGCCTCGGTCACTGTACCAGTGCCAGTAAAGGGTTTTCCCCCCAGGTTCCTGTACCTCTTTGCTACTTTGTCTAGCTCAAAGTCCTCGGGTGCTGGTGGCTGAACAATAGGGCTTTCCACAACTACGGGGATATTCCCCCGTCCTCCTGATGCCTCTCCTCGGCCTCCACGGCCTCCTCTAGCTGCTGCTGCTCGTGTATCCATCTAAGAGTACTGTATAAGCAAGAAAAGAGTCAAGCTCACAGATTTGATAATTTTCATAAATGATAAAGCAGGGGAATACAAGGAAAGATAATGATGATGTACTGATCAAATTGTTTTGCTAATCTGCTTAGCTCATTCTACGATATTGCTAATCCTATCTCTAATGAGCTACTCGCATTAGAACACGACTGATTCTATCTGACGAGGTGTTTAATGTGTTAGATCCCGGAACTAAGGTTAACCAAAGCTCTGATACCAACTGTGACGATCCCAAAATCCGAGGGGCGGTATTAAAGATAATCATTGGAATATAATACATTAATCATCATAGCAGAGTACAGATAATAGAAAAACAATAAAATAGAACAATTTTACATGGATATGACAGCGGAATCACAACATGTAATAACATCAGAATAGCATAGCGTGGGATATAACTTAGTAAATAAAAAGGAAAGTGATCAGTCATCATCGCCAGAGGCGGAATACATACATGCAGTGAGACATAATAAGGGTATCAGTCTACATCGCCCAAGGCGGTACATATACATACAATAAGAAATACGGAAAGTAAATCAGTCTGCATCGCCCGTGGCGGAATCATAATATAAGAACAATAATGGCGGAAAAAGTCAAAGTCATCTCTGTGAAGTCAGCCTCGCCATGAGCCAAAAATGCACTTTATGCAACAGTGCAGAGCCAAAAACAACCTGTCACCTGTGAACTAGGTTGCCCGTGTGAAAATAAGGGCACCTGCGTTTGCAAAGTGAAACAAACAACGAGTCAGTCATGGGGACTGGTATGAGGAATCTATTTAACAGTTAAACAACAGTAATAGCAAATCATAGGACCACGCCACTTTCGCGGAACGGGTTTACTCCAGTGATTGCTAGTGCATTTAAAACAAAGTAAATACTTTTAAAAACAACGCAATGCTTTTTAAAAAGAATGAAGCCATTATAAGACTCTGGTCCCATAACACAATGCAACGCAAGCCGGAGGATAGAGTTTTACTTTATAATAGCCAAATATGCTTGATACGTATAAAGCAAAATCATTTGATATTATTACTAGTGCATATATGTTTCAAAAATGAATAGCATCATAAATATCAATCATAGGCGGCATAGCTACCATATACTATGTCGCCATACTAGTTCTACAATCGAGTCCGTTATTTCGTATTGGAAATTGGATTTCTTTCATGAGTCGAGGCAAGGGGCAAGCTCCTCTCCACTTCGAGACACTCTAGCAAATGCCTCGGGACTACGCACTCTGGGTAACCCCTGGATGCTTCAGGGCCGGTCCTCTCATACGTTTGAGGATTGGCAATTCCTGAACACACGTTTCCCAGTCCTTACAGACCTATAATCGAGGCGCCTCGCATTCCAACAACCACAAAGGTGAAAAGTAGATATATATGTCAGGGCTGGTAAGTCACTGACACCACCATAGCTAGAAAGAAACGTCGTGCTCTCCCTGCAGTCCGTATCCCGTTTTTAACTCATACCGGGGGTGAGGCACGCAAATCTCTGAAATACACAAAACCAGGCCATGAAGACCTTGCTTTGATCATCATCCACAAGACTTTGCTTTGCAACAGAAGCCTTGATCACATCATCTTGGCATGCCACATAGGCAGTCCACTCCATACGATTGATTTTCATCGATATATAACCTCTGAGCTCGTACGTCTCAGAGATGGGCGTTAAGCAAAAGAATAAATTCTCCACCGCCAAACAGATATATATTTAACAGAGATCAATCAGTATAGAACAAAATCCAATGTCAGACACACAGTCAATTTACAAGTCCGTTCTGGGTCTGAACGAAACCGGAGGCGTCAATTCCTCGTATATCCGTCCAATCAACACATACGTTCAGACGGCTACTACTTCCGTCCCCTTCCGGTAGCTACTCAGGTCAGGAACCACAGTAGCGCCCATCCAACCGATACGGAGATCGTCGGTCTTGAATCGTCTTTGCATTTTCCAATTTGTATCGCTCGATAAATTATTTGAAACGAGGGTTAGCTCGGCCTTTTCAAATAATTCACGTCATTAGAATTTAAATCGATTCTTTCTATGGTTATATTATTCGACATCCATTTTTCAGTTATTTGGTGTTATTTTCGTGTCCAACACATACAACCATCAAATATCAAACAATTCAAGCCCAATTGGTTTATTTTCAATCAATGTTGCTTATAATATTTTATAACGATTTTTCGCTATTTTTATTTATTTAAAAATGGCCATATTTAATTAAACGACGTTTCAGGTCGTGTCATGGCACTGGCGCTGTTTTTCCCTTAATTTGTTTTACACATATCAGAAAATCTAACCGTTGGATTTCTACAAAGCCTATATCAGTGGTAGGATATTCCCAAAGCGAACCCAACGGTTCTAGTTTCGTGAGGATCCGACGGTCGGATCTTCCACACTAGTCATTTGAAGTTACGGTTTCAAAATTCGAACTGCAGCGTCGTTATTCTATTTAATTTAAACATATTTATATTTATATATAAATATAAACGATTCTGGCGCTGTTTTTCTTCATATTTAAATTAAACATTCCAGACAATCCAACCGTTGGATTTTTACAAGGTTGGTGCCGTTGGAAAGATATTTCCAAGGTGAACCCAGCGGTTGCGGTTTCGGGAAAATCTGATGGTCGGATTTCTCGTACTAATCGTTTCAAATTACGATTCCGAAACACGAACTGCACGGCCTCTATTCCTTTTAATTATATTTATTTTTATATATATAAATATAGTTCATTCTATAATTTCAACTATAGTTCATCCTATATTTTCAACTTCGTTTTCACTTCAAATATTTCACTAACGCCTTAATATTTCGAATTTTTTTGCCATAACCTCCTTTGTACGGGGAGGGGTTTGGAAATTTATTGGGCCGTATTAGGTACCCAATAAATCTTAAAAAGCATTCACATATTTATAGTGATATATTTTGGTGTTTACGGGGGAGCATGTACTGATAATCACTCCAGAGAATAAATTCCCGTGACCCCGTTTCCGTGTGGAAATAAATAGTCCATGTGCCGTATCTAATAACTAGAGCGACGTGATTATTGTCAACTCCAGACCTGTGTGGGGTTTTTATTAATCTGGAAATTTATCGTTATAATTTATATAGTCCATATCAGTCATCAGTTCAACCTGTAGTACATAGTCATCGCAATACAAGCCTCTTGCTTGTATGGTAAATCTTCCACCTCGTCACACAAGCTCCATTTGCTTATGTGGAATATGATTAAGTATGCCTATCGTCAAGAAGTATGCCATGTAGTGTAGTTCAAAATTAATTGTTACTATCCTATGGCGTTATTTATTATTTCACACAGAATATCCAGCACTCCGCATCCAATGGCATTCACAGGAGTTGATATATAAATAAAATTGCGCAGCCAACTCATCAAGGTTTACCTATTTGTCGGGCATGCAAATAATTTCTTTACTCTACAGCTAATCCATTTTTCCTGTTCAGCACATGTATATATATGCAGAACAAAGCTAATAATAATACTTCTAGCAAACTATTATTCATTTCAACACGTGTGTATTTTTAACTAAGCTTATTCATGATAAAAGAAATATTTTTATCATCAAAAATATTTATTCGACACGTGTGTATTTTTTAACTAAGCGTATACATGATAAAAGAAATATTTTTATCATCAAAAATATTTATTCAACACGTGTGTATTTTTAACTAAGCGTATACATGATAAAAGAAATATTTTTATCATCAAAAATATTTATTCGACACGTGTGTATTTTTAACACTTCATATTCACAATAAAGGTGTAGTTTTTATTGCCTATTCATTTTATTTTAAAATACGATAACATTCAACACATGAATTTCAACTCAACGAACAAATTGCAATTCAACACATGAATATTCTATATCGTTTGTATATATATAAAAATGTGATTTTTATCGCTAAAGCCATTTGTTTAAATTCAAATAATATTCAACACATGAATTTCAACTCAACGAATGAATTGCAACTCAACACATGAATATTCTATATAGTTTGTATATATATAAAAATGTGATTTTTATCGCTAAAGCTATTTGTTTAAATTCAAATAATATTCAACACATGAATTTCAACTCAATGAATGAATTGCAACTGAACACATGAATATTCTATGTAGTTTGTATATTTTATTTCAACGAATGAAAATTATTCTAACACATAAATATTTCAGAAAATTTCGGCAGCATAACGACAGGGTAGTTAAAACCGGGACCGTCCCTAGTACGGCTCGCCGCTCTACCTTAAAACCTCGCGGTTTTTGACAATGGGGATCATGCATCTAGTTCGCACGCAGGCGGCATGTTTTATTTTCAGTTCCACAATTCTATTCTAATTTGTTTCAACCACAAGAAGGTATTTTTCAACCACAAAGGTATTTTTCAACCACAATATCAACCACAAACAATTATTTCCAACCATTCGTCATACCATATAATATTACGTCAATCACAAGCAATAAATATCGTCCATGGTCTGTGGACGAGGGGAGTATATATATATATATATATATATATATATATATATATATATATAATATAATATAATAATTCACTTGCATTTCATCACAATTCAAAGCATATATGTTTCATTCAATGCTTGTATAATTTATACATCGCTAATATAACTTATACAACACATGTACATGAGGTATATAATGCGTATATAATTTACACTTCGCTTATTTAATTTATACAACACGATTTCAATCACACAATTAGTTTAGATTCCTCACATTGGTTATTGCAGTGCTAAAAATCGTAGGAAGGTCAGAAAAATCTACGGCTTTTTCTAGAATGTAGAGAGCCTCCTTGCGGTCACGGTGTCTCCTGTTTCATCAAATTTCGTTAAAGAACGAAAAAGATATTATTTTTCAAAGTTTTGCAACACTAAGAAGTGTTATTTTCATTTCATAATTTTACATCAGAAATTTTTTTAAAACTTCGAAACTAGGTCTCGATTTTTAAGCCAAACCGTACCTCGATGCTTCGATCAGACCACGCTGCGTCAGAGAGCTACGAACCACCTCCAGAACGGCGGTGGGGGCGATGGGTTCGGTGGCTTATGTGGGTCGCGGTGGTGCTCCAAAAGGTGCGACTTCCTGGTTGAATTCCGGCGTCTACGGTTGATGGATGGAGGCGTGGCTTTGTCGGATTGATAGAGGAGGCGAAGGCGGTCAGAAGCTTCAACAGGCGGTGGCGGCGAAATCGACTGAGGCAGTGGCAAAATCAACGAGAAGATTCGAGCTCCCTACGTCGTCCAGATCGCTGGCGGTTAGGGTTTCTTCGTAATTTTTTTAAAGAAAAATTCCTATTGGCCATAGCTTTATAGGAATTTTTAAATAGTGTTTTTGCAAACGGACTCCTTTTTAAACCCAACGACTGTCGCCCCTAGCTAAATACCCACATTCCGGACACAATGGGATATGTTTCGTTGGCCATTTCGACTGTTACAATCAGTTATTTTTCAAATTAATATATAAAACATTCGATATTTAATTTAAACGTACATTTCAATTTGCCAGGGCCACAAACTGAATCGAAAAATTCCAGAAAAATAAATCTAGGTTTGTTTTGACGATACGGTCCTAACAAAACCAGTTTTGTCGAATTCTAAGCTCGTTTGAAAAACGGCCATTTTTAGGTCGACCCATTTTAACAGAATTTGACCAATCACATTTTCTTTTGCCCCGCTCACATGCTAGCTTCAAAAATTATGAAATTTGAAACTCAGCAATAATTTGACATCCCGGACCCAACAAAAGTGGTTTCGTCGAATTCCGAGGTCGTATGCAAAATATCAATTTTCAAGGGCTATATATGCTATATAGCGACCTTTCTGAAAATTCATTTTGCCATAACTTTTGATTTCTGTTATGAAACTTCGATTTTTCAGATTCGTTAGAAAGGTATTGCTAAACAAATTTAAATATTTTTAGTTTTGTTAAAATCGGTTATATTTTCCACCCGGTACAGTCAGACAAAGTTTGTATTCAAAATTCCAAGCTGCAATACCATACCCAATTTTATATTTTATTGAAATAGGCTATTTAAATTATTCAAGTTCTTTGGTAATAACCTAATTTAAAAAATTTTAAACTGGTTCACATTTTTTGGGTTATTACAGAATGTCACATCGTCATACCCTTTAAATCACAAATTGATTTCCCCAAAAATACCACGGGTATAAGCTAAGAGAAACGAATTCCTCCTCCACCAACGTAAATACGTTTGAAACGATCAACTTACGTGATCTACCAGATATACTCTATCAGACCATCGTCCATACAAGTTGTCCTGGTACTGGACAAACCGAAGGTACTATTCAGTACATCCATCTTAGGCACTGTTATCTAAGACTTATACAATAGCCCTTGCACTTTGCTCCATCTTCAATTTTCTTTGGCATATATGATTCGCATCACTTATGCCAATATAGAGTGGTTCTTCGGATAATAATCCAACCGGTCTCTCCCTCTTAACAACGTTAAAATGGTAAAACTTTGATAGTCGGTGATTTAACTATCAAATGAAAACATGTCCGTGTGCAAACAATGATCTTATTTCCAAATGGAAATATCGATCCAATCATCAACCATATATAAATATTCATATATATATATTCATATATATATTCATTCATATTTCCTTATTTTCTATGTTTAGAAAATATATGTCATTAACACTGGAAAACGTTTCCATCTGCTTATTCATGCATCATTAACATTCCACAACGATTGGTCCCTTACTGTGAACTAGTAGGTGAACAATTCACTAAGTATAACCCCGAAGGCCGAAACCAACATCAGATCGATACTCAGAAAACTATTCAACTTACTAATCTCTAGTCAGTTTCTAATCCTATTTAATTCTATTTGATTAACTCTTCTTCGAATAACTTATATTCGATTATCTCTCTTCGAATAACTTATATTCGACGAACTCTCTTCGAATAACTACATTCGATTAACTCCTCTCGAATAACTAGATTTGATTAACTCGACTCGACGAACCTAACTTGACTAACCTAACTTATTTAACTCAACTTGATTAACTTCTATCGAATAACTAATATTCGATTTAACTCCATTCGCTTGACTCTTGATCGCAGCGATCACAATGGTTACACCTGATTCCCTCAGGAAACGTCCGACCGCCTTAGGCTATTTACAGCCATGCGAATTACGCTAGCAGTCGTACGAGATGGCAACTTACCCTGAATACTATGTTTGACTAACTCTGACTCAAATAACTATATTTGATTAACTCTACTTCGTTTTAACTCTAATCGATTAACTCTAACTGATTAACTCTAACTAGTTAACTCTACCTGATTAACTCTAACTGGTTAACTCTACCTGATTAACTCTAACTGATTAACTCTAACTGGTTAACTCTACGTGATTAACTCTAACTGATTAACTCTAATTGGTGGTTAACTCTAACTGATTAACTCTAACTGGTGGTCAACTCTAACTGGTGGTTAACTCTAACTGATTAACTCGACTTACTTAACCCAACTGGTTAACTCGACTTACTTAACCCAACCGGTAAACTCGACTTACTTAACCCAACTGGTTAACTCGACTTACTTAACCCAACCGGTAAACTCGACTTACTTAACCCAACTGGTTAACTCGACTTACTTAACCCAACTGGTTAACTCGACTGAACTGGTTAACTCTACTGGACTGGTTAACTCTACTGGACTGGTTAACTCTACTAAACTGGTTAACTCTAGTGAACTGGTTAATTCTAACTGAACTGGTTTACTCTACTAAACTGGTTAACTCTAACTGAAATGGTTAACTCTACTGAACTGGTTAACTCTATTGAACTGGCTAACTCTACCTGAACTGGTTAACTCTACTGAACTGGTTAACTCTACTGAACTGGTTAACTCTAACTGAACTGGTTAACTCTACTGAACTGGTTAACTCTAACTGAACTGGTTAACTCTACTAAACTAGTTAACTCTAACTGTACTGGTTAACTCTATTGAACTAACTCGGCTCGACTAACCCCTTCCGAATATCATATTCGATTTAACTCCTTTCGAATACCATATTCGATTTAACTCCTTTCGAATACCATATTCGATTTAACTCCTTTCGAATACCATATTAGATTTAACTCCTTTCGAATACCATATTCGATTTACTTTAATCACTTTATAAAGATTTCCATTTAACAATGTTTTATTCATTTGAAAAGATTTACTTTTAAATAACGGTTCTACACTTTAAAAATGATTTCATTTTTATGACTTTTCCTCTTTAATTCTATTTGTAAGTGATTTACAGATATTCCCTTTTCAAACTTATTCTTGAAATATTCTAACTCCTTAAATTCCCAGAAAAAATCGCCATAACCTCCTTTGTACCGGGAGCATCGGGAAAATTCCCAAACCTGCCGCACAGGCCCTTTCCATTCAAAAAGAAAATGGTTTGAAATTATTTCCTTTTTGAATATCCCCTATTTATAAATATTTAAATTTATAAGTACTTCTTATTTATAAATATTCCATTTATAATTATTTTATTTTCACTGTCACATTGAAAATTCCCTTATCAACATTTCGGTATGTTATGGTACCCAACATATCAAATCACGATGACCAAAATCGCCATACACACACAATCAACAATAGGTCATAATTCGCATCATATATCAAAATATATGAAAAACAAAAAAATTAACTGTTGAGGAATCCAGTCGGATTCCTCCAACCTGTTCCCTTGCATCCACCGATGTTATACAATAAAATCAACATCACTTTCAGTTCCATATGATATATTCTGTTAAACAGAATCAATATAGAAATTCAACTAACTCACTAGCAGTTCAATCAAACAGTCAACAGACAGTCAATCAGCCAATATTTAACAGTTCTAAAAATACAACATGAAATTATCAACTGTTCAGAGTTAGTGAGATTTACTCACATTAGCAGTTCATCGTTGAAGAACGATAAACTGTTATTTGATTTGAATCAAACAATTTATTTCGCCATAAATTCATACAAGCCCCAATCCACTTCCAGTCAGCTTCATTGTGAAGCTCTCGTCCATACGATCCCAACGGATCCTGTTTTGTTCGATTTCGTTTACGTATGAATTAGATATGATCTAAACAAGTTTGTACAAATATAAATTAAAATAACTTCATTTCAATTAAATAATTTGGGCCTCACCCAACAAATATAATGGCCCATCTCCCTTAAATTACCAGGCCCAAACGTTTTGCTTTCTTCCCCGATGGTTTTAGCCGTGAGCTCCTGTATTCAACTCCCCCCATTTTGCATGCTTCAATCCTTCCTTATCCCTTGTTTCTTCACTAAAAATCCAGTAGAAATCATCACAAATCCCTACTCGATCTCGTCTTCTACCTCGGCACCACAACCACCAACTCGCGCTCATCCAATTGTTTCCGTCGAACCGCAAATACCTAGCAGGTATCGACATCTAAATTACCCAAATCACTTCAAACTTTCACAACAACTTCGGTTTTCAACCGTAATCTCAAATATACACCCCAATTCGAACAAGACACTCCAATTCGAAGGAATACCCAACCCTAGAACTCCTGTTCATTTTCGCAGCTCAGAAAGTCGACGCCGAACTCGACAATAACCACAAAGGATCGAAGAACAAGCTGATGTGAACTCAAATATATATATTATAGGATTTATAGCAATTGATTTTGATTGTTATGATTTTTTTGAACTTGAATGTATTCACGTTTTCTTCCTTGAGAAGTGGCGGCGTGATTTCATTGACCTGTGGAATGATATTAGGTCTGAAGAGAATTATTTTAAAGGGGGTATTTATAAGGAGATCAAAATATCTAGATATTTTGTTTTGGATATTTTATTTTAATATTAATATAAATTTTCATATTCGTCTTTAAAAATTCTTGTGATCACTCATGATATCCAAAAATCACTAAACTGGACATACTACTAGAGTTCGACATTACGGTCCCAACGAAACTGGTTTTATCGAATTTCGACTTCGTATGCTCACACAACGTATTTTTAACCATCGAAATACTGACTGTTTTTCACTCTAAAAATCCGTATGGCCACACAGTGACTCTAAAAATCACGAAACTGGAAATCTAACAATAATTTGATGTTCCGGATCCAACAAAATTGGTTTCGTCGAATTCTGAGGTCGTATGAAAAACTGGCGATTTTTAAAGCTCCGGATGTCCCATTTAAATATATAATTATATTTAAATATAATTAAATTAAATATTTATAAATAAACATTATCGTATATATTCATAGTGGAATACCATACAGCTCCAATATATTTCTAACTGAATTTACAGCTTGGTATTTTAAATCCCGATTAAATCGATATTTGATTTAAAATGAAATTCCATTTTAAAATATAAATAATTCCTTTATAAATTATAAAGGAATTCCACAGCGACTTTTCTGAAATTTGATTTGGACGTAAATCAAAATCTACACGACTAAATCCAGATTTTTCTCTTCCACTAGAAAGATATACGTCACCAGCTCCACACGTTTCTTGTTTCACAGAAATCCGATCTAAAACGAACCCTGTATACTCAGTTGAAGTTCAGATCACCAAATAGCGAACTGCCGCGCCATTTCCAGCTCTATTTTAATTGTAATATAATTCCACGTTCGAAGTGTCGTCGTTTAAATATATTCCTTATTCAAATTCAATTCCAAGCTGAATTAAATATCACAGATGATCCAGTTCACACCATACTACCATTTCAGCCAACTCTGATTATTTCAGAATTAAATATATTATTTAATTTATTATTTTAATTAAATATTCACCATTATTTAATTAACCGACCATTAAATTCTCTAATTCACCATTTAAATAATTAAATAAATTAATTATAATACATCTGCCAATGCGGGTCATTACAATTTCAAAATAGCCCTTCTTTTTATTCCTATCCCTAATTCTCTAAATAGCCCTTAGTTCCAACAATTAGCTTTATTTTTTAACAACTCTAAAGGGTTGTTTTTCGCAGCACCTAATTCAAATGATTTATCACCTTTCATATTTGCCGATATACTCCTACTATGCTTAAACTACCCCTACTTCTCTTAATACTTCAAAACAACCCTTCTTTTTAATCCAACCCTAATTCTATAAATAGCCCTTCCTTCCTACAATTACCTCTATTTTTTTACTATTGTGACGGATTGGTTTTTGCAGTATCCAATCCAAACAATTCACCATCTTTCATATTCGTCGAACTACCCTTACTATGCTTAGACCGCCACTACTTCTCTTTATACTTCAAGACAACCCATCTTTTGGATCCTACCACTAATTCTGTAAATAACCCTTACGTCCAACAAATACCACTATTTTTTAATTTCTGTAAAGGGTTGGTTTTGGCAGCATCCAGTCCAAATGATTCATCATCTTTCATATTTGTCGATCTACACCTACTATGCTTAAACTACACCTACTTCTCTTCATACTTCAAAACAACCCTTCTTTTTAATCCACCTCTGATTCTATAAGTAGCACTTACTTCCAAAAATTAACTCTATTTTTTAACTTCTGTGAAAGGTTGGTTTTTGCATCACACAATATAAATGATTCATCATCTTTTATATTTTTCAACTTCCCTCTACTATGCTTAAACTACCCCTACTTCTCTTAATACTTCAAAATAGCCCCTCTTTTTATTCCTATCCCCAATTCTCTAAATAGCCCTTAGTTCCAACTATTACCCTTATTTTTTAACAACTGTGAAGGGTTGTTTTTTGCAGCACCTAAACTAAATGATTCAACACCTTTCATATTTGCCGATCTACTCCTACTATGCTTAAACTACCCCTACTTCTCTTAATACTTCAAAATAGCCCTTCTTTTATTCATATCCCTAATTCTCTAAATAGCCCTTAGTTCCAACAATTACCCTTATTGTTTAACAACTGTGAAGGGTTGGTTTTTGCAGTACCCAATCCGAATGAATCATCATCTTTCATATTTGTAGATCTACCCCTACTATGCGTAAACTACCCCCTACTTCTCCTAATACTTCCAAACCGCCCTTTTTTTTAACCCTACCCCTAATTCTCTAAATAGCCCTTCATTCCAACATTTACCCCAACTTTTTAACCGAAGGATTGGTTTTTGCAACATCCAATCTAAACGACTCATCATCTTTCATATTTGTCGATGTACCCCTACTATGCGTAAACTACAACTACTTCTCTTCATACTTCAAAACAATGCTTCTTTTTAATCATATCCCTAATTTTGTAAATAGTCCTTACTTCCAACAATAACCCCTATTTTTTAACTTCTACGAAGGGTTGGTTTTTGTAGCACCCAATCTAAGTGATTTATTATCTTTCATATTTGTCGATCTACCCCTACTATGCTTAACGTACCCATACTTTTCTTAATACTTCAAAACAATCCTTCTTTTAAACCCTACCCCTAATTATCTAAATAGGCCTTACTTCTAGCAAGTACCCCTATTTTTGAACTTCTGTGAAGGGTTGGTTTTTGGAGCACCCAATCCAAATGATTCATCATCTTTCATATTTATCGATCTACCCCTACTATGCTTAAACTATGCCTACTATGCTTAAACTACCCCTCCTTCTCTTAATACTTCAAAACAATTAGCCTTATTTTTTAACTTCTATGAAGGGTTTGTTTTTGCATCACACAATATAAACGATTAATAATCTTTCATATTTGTCGATCTACCCCTACTATGCATAAACTACCCCTACTTCTCTTAATACTTCAAAATAACCCTTCTTTTATTCATATCCCTAATTCTCTAAATAGCCCTTAGTTCCAACAATTACCCTTATTTTTTAACAACTGTGAAGGGTTGGTTTTTGCAGCACCCAATCCGAATGAATCATCATCTTTCATATTTGTAGATCTACCCCTACTACGCTTAAACTACCCCTACTTCTCCTAATACTTCAAAACCGCCCTTATTTTTAATCCTACCCCTAATTCTCTAAATAGACCTTCTTTCCAATAATAACCCCAACATTTGAACTGTTGTGAAGGATTGGTTTTTGCAACATCCAATCCAAACGATTCATCATCTTTCATGTTTGTCGATGTACCCCTACTATGCGTAAACTACACCTAATTCTCTTAATACTTCAAAACAATCCTTCTTTTTAATCCTATCCCTAATTCCCTAAATAGCCTTTACTTCCAACAATTACCCCTATTTTTTAACTTCTGTGAAGGGTTGGTTTTTGTAGCACCCAATCTAAATGATTCATCATCTCTCATATATGTCGATCTACCCCTACTATGCTTAAACTACCCATACCTATCTTAATACTTCAAAATAGTCCTTCTTTTAAATCCTACCCCTAATTCTCTAAATATGCCTTACTTCCAACAATTACCCCTATTTTTTAACTTTAGTGAATAGTTGGATTTTGCCGCACCCAATCCAAATGATTCATCATCTTTCATATTTGTCAATCTACCCCTACTATGCTTAAACTACACCTACTTCTCTTAATACTTCAAAACAGTCCTTATTTTTAATCCTACCTCTAATTCTCTAAATATCCCTTACTTCCAAAAATTACCCCTATTTTTTAACTTCTGTGAAGGGTTGGTCGTTGCATCACCCAATCTAAACGATTCATCATCTTTCATATTTGTCGATCTAACCCTACTATGCTTAAACTGCCCCTACTACTCTTAATACTTAAAAATAACCCTTCGTTTTATTCCTATCCCTAATTCTATAAATAGCCCTTCCTTCCTACAATTACCTCTATTTTTTTACTATTGTGGAGGATTGGTTTTTGTAGTACCCAATCCAAACAATTCATCTTCTTTCATATTCGTCGAACTACCCCTACTATGCTTAAACCACCCCTACTTCTCTTTGTACTTCAAGACAACCCTTTTTTTGATCCTACCACTAATTATCTAAATAGCCCTTACGTCCAACAATTGCCCCTATTATTTAATTTCTGTAAAGGGCTGTTTTTTGCAGCATCCAATCCAAATGATTCATCATCTTTCATATTTGTCGATCAACCCTTACTACTCTTAAACTAGCCCTGCTTCTCTTAATACTTCAAAACAATCAATTTTTAATCCTATCCCTAATTCTATAAATAGCCCTTACATCAAACAATTACCCTTATTTTTTAACTTCTGTGAAGGGTTGGATTTTGTACCACCCAATCTAAGTGGTTCATTATGTTTCATATTTGTCGATCTACCCCTACTATGCTTAAACTAACCATATTTATCTTAATACTTCAAAACAGTCCTTCTTTTCAACCCTACCCTTAATTCTCTAAATTGGCCTTACTTCCAATAATTACCCTATTTTTTTACTTCTGTGAATGGTTGGTTTTTGTAGCACCAATCAGAAAGATTCATCATCTTTCATATCTATCGATCTACCCCTAACAGGCTTAAACTACCCCTACTATGCTTAAATGACGCCTACTTCCCAGAATACTTCAAAATAGTCCTTCTTTTTAATCCTACCTCTAATTCTATAAGTAGCACTTACTTCCAAAAATTACCCCTATTTTTTAACTTCTGTGAAGGGTTGGTTTTTGCATCACACAATATAAATGATTAATCATCTTTCCTATTTGTCGATCTACCCTACTATGCATAAACTACCCCTACTTCTCTTAATACTTCAAAATAGCCTTCTTTTATTCCTATACCTAATTCTCTAAATAGCCCTTAGTTCCAACGATTACCCTTATTTTTTAACAACTGTGACGGGTTGGTTTTTGCAGCACCCAATCCAAATGAATCATCATCTTTCATATTTGTAGATCAACCACTACTATGCTTAAACTACCTCTATTTCTAATACTTCAAAACAACCCTTCTTTTAAATCCAACCCTAATTATCTAAATAGCCCTTCCTTCCTACAATTATCTTTATTTTTTTACTCTGGTGAAGGATTGGATTTTGCTGCACCCAATCGAAAAAATTCATCATCTTTCATATTCGTCGATCTACACCTACTATGCTTAAACTACCCCTACTTCTCTTTATACTACAAAACAACCCTTCTTTTTGATCATATCTCTAATTCTATAAGTAGCACTTACTTCCAACAATTACCTCTGTTTTTTAACTTCTGTGAAGGGTTGGTTTTTGCATCACACAATATAAACGATTCATCATCTTTAATATTTGTCGATTTCCCTCTACTATGCTTAAACTACCCCTACTTCTCTTAATACTTCAAAATAGCCCCTCTTTTTATTCCTATCGCTAATTCTCTAAATAGCCCTTAGTTCCAACAATTACCCTTATTTTTTAACAACTGTGAAGGGTTGTTTTTTGCAGCACCCAATCTAAATGTTTCATCACCTTTCATATTAGCCGATCTACTCCTACTATGCTTAAACTACCCCTACTTCTCTTAATACCTCATAACAACCATTCTTTTTAATCCTACCCCTAATTCTCTAAATAGCCCATCCTTCCACCAATTACCTCTATTTTTTTTACTTTTGCGAAGGATTGGTTTTTGCAGCACCCAATCCAAAAAATTCATCATCTTTCATATTCGTCGATCTAACCTTGCTATGCTTAAACTACCCCTACTTTTCTTTATATTTCAAAACAACCCTTCTTTTTGATCCTACGACTAATTCTCTAAATAGCCCTTACTTCCAAAAATTACCCTTATATTTTAATTTCTGTAAAGGGTGGGTTTTTGCAATACCCAATCCAAACGATTCATCATCTTTCATATTTTTTGATCTACCCCAACTACGCTTGAACAACCCCTACTTCTCTTAATACCTCAAAACAACCCTTCTTTTTAATCTTATACATAATTCTGTAAAGAGCCCTTACTTCCAACAATTACCCCTATTTTTTAACTTATGTGAGGGGTTGGCTTTTGTAGCACCCAAGTTAAGCTATTCATCATCTTTCATATTTGTCGATCTACCCCTACTTTTTTTAACCTACCCATACTTTTCTTAATACTTCAAAACAGTCCTTCTTTTAAACCCTACACCTAATTCTCTAAATAGACCTTACTTCCAGCAAGTACCCCTATTTTTTAACTTCGGTGAAGGGTTGGTTTTTGGAGCACCCAATCCAAATGATTCATCATCTTTCATATTTGTCGATCTAACCCTACTATGCTTAAACTACCCCTACTATGCTAAAACTACCCCTACATCTCTTAATACTTCAAAACAGTCCTTTTTTTAATCCTACCTCTAATTCTATAGGTAGCACTTACTTCCAACAATTACCCCTATTTTTTAACTTCTGTGAAGGGTTATTTTTTGCATCACACGGTATAAACGATTCATCGTCTTTCATATTTGACGATCTACCCCTACTGTGCATAAACTACCCCTACTTCTCTTAATACTTCAAAATAGCCATTCTTTTATTCATATCCCTAATTCTCTAAATAGCCCTTAGTTCCAAAAATTACCCTTATTTTTTAACAACTGTGAAGGGTTGGTTTTTGTAGCACCCAATCCAAATGAATCATCATCTTTCATACTTGTAGATCTACCCCTACTATGTTTAAACTAACCATACTTCTCCTAATACTTCCAAACAGCCCTTATTTTTAATCCTACCCCTAATTCTCAAAATAGCCCTTCTTTCAACAAAATCCCCAACATTTTAACTATTTTAAAGGATTTGTTTTTGCAACATCCAGTCCAAACGATTCATCATCTTTCATATTTGTTGATGTACCCCTACTATGCGTAAAATACACCTACTTCTCTTAATACTTCAAAAAAATGCTTCTTTTTTAATCCTATCCCTAATTCTCTAAATAGCCCTTACTTCCAACAATTACCCCTATTTTTTAACCTCCGTGAAGGGTTGGTTTCTGTAGCACCCAATCTAAATGATTCATCATCCTTCATATTTGTCAATTTACCCCTTCTATGCTTAAACTACCCATACCTATCTTAATACTTCAAAACAGTCCTTCTTTTAAATCCTACCCCTAATTCACTAAATATGCCTTACTTCCAACAATTACCCATATTTTTTAACTTCACTGAATAGTTGGTTTTTGCCGCACCCAATCCAAATGATTCATCATCTTTCATATTTGCCGATCTACCCTAACTATGATTAAACTACCACTACTTCTCTTAATACTTCAAAATAGTCCTTGTTTTTAATCCTACCTCTAATTCTCTATATATCCCTTACTTCCAATAATTACCCTTATTTTTTAACTTCTTTGAAGGGTTGGTATTTGCATCACCCAGTCTAAACGATTCATCATCATTCATATTTGTCGATCAACCCATACTATGCTCAAACTATCCCTACTTCTCTTAATAATTCAAAATAGCCCTTCTTTTTATTCCTCTTTCTAATTATCTAAATAACCCTTAGTTCAAACAATTAGCTTTACTTTTGAACAACTGTGAAGGGTTGGTTTTTGCCGCACCCAATCCAAATTATTCAACATCTTTCATATTTGTTATTCTACCCCAACTATGCTTAAACTACCCAAATTATCTTAATACTTCAAAACAGTCCTTCTTTTAAATCCAACCCCTAATTCTCTATATAGGCCTTACTTCCAATAATTACCCCAATTTTTCAACTTCTGTGAATGTTTGGTTTTTGCAGCACCCAATCCAAATGATTCATCATCTTTCATATTTGTCGATGTACCCCTACTATGCTTAAACTACCCCTACATCTCCTAATTCTTCAAAAAAGTTCTTCTTTTCAATCCTACCTCTAAGTCTCTAAAAAACCTTACTATCAACAATTACCCCTATTTTTTAACTTCTGTGAAGGATTGGTTTATGCATCACCCAATTTAAACGATTCGTCATCTTTCATATTTGCCGATATAACCCTACTATGCTTAAACAACCCCTACTTCTCTTAATACTTCAAAATAGCCATTCTTTTTATTACCCTCCCTAATTCTCTAAATAGCCCTTAGCTCCAACAATTACCTTATTTTTTAACAACTGTGAAGGGTTGTTTTTTGCAGTACCCAATCCAAATGATTTTTCACCTTTAATATTTGCCGATATAATCTTACTATGCTTAAACTACCCCTACTTCTCTTAATACTTCAAAACAGTCCTTATTTTTAATCTACCTCTAATTCTCTAAATATCCCTTACTTCCAAAAATTACACCTATTTTTTAACTTCTGTGAAGGGTTGGTCGTTGCATCACCCAATCTAAACGATTCAACATCTTTCATATTTGTCGATCTAACCCTACTATGCTTAAACTGCCCCTACTTCTCTTAATACTTAAAAATAACCCTTCGTTTTATTCCTATCCCTAATTCTATAAATAGCCCTTCCTTCCTACAATTACCTCTATTTTTTTACTATTGTGGAGGATTGGTTTTTGCAGCACCCAATCAAAACAATTCATCATCTTTCATATTCATCGAAGTACCCCTACTATGCTTAAACCACCCCTACTTCTCTTTATACTTCAAAACAACCCTTCTTTTTGATCCTACCACTAATTCTCTAAATAGCCCTTACGTCCAACAATTACCACTATTTTTTAATTTTTGTAAAGCATTGGTTTTTGCAGTATCAAATCCAAACAATTCATCATCTTTCATATTTGTTGGTCTACCCCTACTACGCTTAAACTACCTCTACTTCTCTTAATACTTCAAAACAACCAATTTTTAGTCCTATCTGTAATTCTATAAATAGCCCTTACTTCCAACAATTATGCCTATTTTTTAACTTCTGTGAAGGGTTGGATTTTGTAGCACCCAATCTAAGTGGTTCATCATCTTTTATATTTGTCGATCTAACCTACTATGCATAAACTACCCATACTTATCTTAATACTTCAAAACAGTCCTTTTAAACCCTACCACTAATTCTCTAAATAGGCCTTACTTCCAACAATTACTCCTATTTTTTAACTTCTGCTAGTGAATGGATTTGCCGCACCAATCCAAAAGATTCATCATCTTTCATATTTGTCGATCTACCCCTAATATGCTTAAACTACCCATACTTTGCTTAAACTGCCCCTACTTCTCTGAATACTTCAAAACAGTCCTTCTTTTTAATCCTACCTCTAATTCTGTAAGTAGCACTTACTTCCAACAATTACCCCTATTTTTAAACTTCCGTGAAGGGTTGGTTTTTGCATCACACAATATAAACGATTAATCATCTTTCATATTTGTCGATCTACCCCTACTATGCATAAACTACCCCTACTTTTCTTTATACTTCAAAATAGCCATCTTTTATTCCTATCCCTAATTCTATAAATAGCCCTTAGTTCCAACGATTACCCTTATTTTTTAACAACCGTGATGGGTTGGTTTTTGCAGCACCCAATCCAAATGAATCATCATCTTTCATATTTGTAGATCTACCCCAACTATGCTTAAACTACCTCTATTTCCCCAAATACTTCAAAACAACCCTTCTTTTAAATCCAACCCTAATTCTCTAAGTATCCCTTCCTTCCTACAATTATCTTTATTTTTTTACTGTGGTGAAGGATTGGTTTTTGTTGCACCCAATCCGAAAAACATCTTTCATATTCGTCGATCTACACCTACTATGCTTAAACTACCCCTACTTCTCTTTATACTTCAAAACAACCCTTCTTTTTTATCCTACCTCTAATTCTATAAGTAGCACTTACTTCCAACAATTACCTCCATTTTTTAACTTCTGTAAAGCGTTGGTTTTTGCATCACACAATATAAACGATTCATCATCTTTCATATTTGTCGATTTCCCTCTACTATGCTTAAACTACCCCTACTTCTCTTAATACTTCAAAATAGCCCCTCTTTTTATTCCTATCCCTAATTCTCTAAATATCCCTTAGTTCCAACAATTACCCTTATTTTTTAACAACTATGAAGGGTTTTTTTTAGCAGCACCCAATCTAAATGATTCATCACCTTTCATATTTGCAGATCTACTCCTACTTTGCTTAAACTACCCCTACTTCTCTTAATACTTCAATACATCCCTTCTTCTTAATCCAACCCTAATTCTCTAAATAGCCCTTCCCTCCTTCAATTACCTCTATTTTTTTACTATTGTAAAGGATTGGTTTTTGCAACACCCAATCCAAAAAATTCATCTTCTTTCATATTCATCGATCTACAACTACTATGCTTAAACTACCACTACTTCTCTTTATATTTCAAAACAACCTTTCTTTTTTATCCTACCACTAATTCTCTAAATAGCCCTTACTTCCAGCAATTACCCCTATTTTTTAATTGCTATAAAGGTTTGGTTTCTGCAGCACGCAATCCAAACGATTCATCATCTTTCATATTTGTCGATCTACCCCAACTACGCTTGAACTACCCCTACTTATCTTAATACTTCCAAACAACCCTTCTTTTTTAATCCTATACCTAATTCTGTAAATAGCCCTTACTTCCAACAATTAGCACTATTTTTAACTTCTGTGAAGGGTTGGTTTTTGTAGCACCCAATCTAAGTGATTCATCATCTTTCATATTTGTCGATCTAACCCTACTTTGCTTAACCTACCCATACTTTTCTTTATACTTCAAAACGATCCTTCTTTTAAACCCTACCCTTAATTCTCTAATATGCCTTACTTCCTGCAAGTACCCCTATTTTTTAACTTCTGTGAAGGGTTGGTATTTGGAGAACCCAATCCAAATGATTCATCATCTTTCATATTTGTCGATCTACCCCTACTATTCTTAAACTACCACTGTTATGCTTAACCTACCCCTGCTATGCTTAAACTACCTCTACTTCTCTTAATACTTCAAAGTAGTCCTTTTTTTTAATCCTACCTCTAATTATATATGTAGCACTTACTTCCAACAATTACACCTACTTTTTAACTTCTGTGAAGAATTGGTTTTTGCATCACATAATATAAACGATTCATCATCTTTCATATTTGTCGATCTACCCCTACTATGCATAAACTACCCCTACTTCTCTTAATACTTCAAAATAGCCCTTCTTTTATTCATATCGCTAATTCTCTAAATAGCCCTTAGTTCCAACAATTACCCTTATTTTTTAACAATAGTGAAGGCTTGGTTTTGCAGCACCCAATCAAAATGAATCATCATCTTTCATATTTGTAGATCTACCCCTACTATGCTTAAACTACCCCTACTTCTCCTTATACTTCAAAACCGCCCTTATTTTTAATCCTACCCCTAATTCTATAAATAGATCTTCCTTCCAACAATTAACTCTATTTTTTTATTATTGTGAAGGATTGGTTTTTGCAGCACCCAATCCAAAAAATTCATCATCTTTCATATTCGTCGGTCTACCCCTGCTATGCTTAAACTACCCCTACTTCTCTTTATATTTCAAAACAACCCTTCTTTTTGATCCTACCACTAATTCTATAAATATCCTTTACTTCCAATAATTACCCTTATTTTTTAATTCCTATAAAGGGTTTCTTTTTGCAGCACCCAATCCAAACGATTCATCATCTTTCATATTTTTCGATCTACCCCAACTACGCTTGAACTACCCCTACTTCGCTTAATACCTCAAAAAAACCCTTCTTTTTAATCCTATACATTATTCTGTAAATAGCCCTTACTTCCAACAATTACCCCTATTTTTTAACTTCTGTGAAGGGTTGGTTTTTGTAGCACCCAATTTAAGTGATTCATCATCTTTCATATTTGTCGATCTACCCCTACTATGCTTAACCTACCCATACTTTTCTTTATACTTCAAAACAGTCCTTCTTCTAAACCCTACCCCCAATTCTCTAAATAGGCCTTACTTCCAGCAAGTACCCCTATTTTTTAACTTTTGTGAAGGGTTGGTATTTGGAGACCCTGATCCAAATGATTCATCATCTTTTATATTTGTCGATCTACCCCTAATATGCTTATACTACCCCTACTATGCTCAAACTACCCCTACTTCTCTTAATACATCAAAACAGTCCTTTTTTTAATCCTACCTCTAATTCTATATGTTGCACTTACTTCCAACAATTACCCCTATTTTTTAACTTCTGTGAAGGGTTAGTTTTTGCATCACACAATATAAATGATTCATCATCTTTCATATTTGACGATCAACCCCTACTATGCATAAACTACCCCTACTTCTCTTAATTCTTCAAAATATCCCTTCTTTTATTCATATCCCTAATTCTCAAATAGCCCGTAGTTCCAACATTTACCCTTATTTTTTAACAACTGTGAAGGGTTGGTTTTTGCAGCGCCCAATCCAAATGAATCATCATCTTTCATATTTGTAGATCTACCCCTACTATGCTTAAACTACCCCTACTTCTCCTAATACTTCAAAACCGCCCTTATTTTTAATCCTACCCCTAATTCTCTAAATATCCCTTCTTTCCAACAATTACCCCAACTTTTTAACTGTTGTGAAGGATTGGTTTTTGCAACATCCAATCCAAATAATTCATCATATTTCATATTTGTTTATGTACCCCTACTGGGCGTAAACTACACCTACTTCTCTTAATACTTCAAAACAATGCATCTTTTTTAATCCTATCCCCAATTCTCTAAGTTGCCCTTACTTCCAACAATTACCCCTATTTTTTAACTTATGTGAAGGGTTGGTTGGATTTTGTAACACCCAATCTAAATGATTCATCATCTTTCATATTTGTCCATCTACCCCTACTATTCTTAAACTGCCCATAGCTATCTTAATACTTAAAAACAGTCTTCTTTTAAATCCTACACCTAATTCTCTAAATATGCCTTACTTCCAACAATTACCCCTATTTTTGAACTTCATTGAATTGTTGGTTTTTGCCGCACCCAATCCAAATGTTT
Source organism: Allium sativum (assembly GCA_030737875.1). Classification (NCBI taxonomy): domain Eukaryota; kingdom Viridiplantae; phylum Streptophyta; class Magnoliopsida; order Asparagales; family Amaryllidaceae; genus Allium; species Allium sativum. Next base: position 268,634,430 of record CM060924.1, read on the forward strand.
CATCATCTTTCATATTTGACGATCTAACCCTACTATGATTAAACTACCCCCTACTTCTCTTAATACTTCAAAACAGTCCCTGTTTTTAATCCTACCTATAATTCTCTAAATAGCCCTTACTTCCAACAATTACCCCTATTATTTAACTTCTATGAAGGGTTGGTTTTTGCATCACCCAATCTAAACGATTCATCATCTTTCAAATTTTTCGATCAACCCCTACTATGCTCAAACTATCCCCACTTCTCTTAATACTTCAAAATAGCCCTTCTTTTTATCCCTATTTCTAATTCTCTGAATAACCCTTAGTTCATACAATTACCCTTATTTTTAACAACTGTGAAGGGTTGGTTTTTGCAGCACCCAATCCATATTATTCATCATCTTTCATATTTGCCGATCTACCCCAAATATGCTTAAACTACCCATAATTATCTTAATACTTCAAAACAGTCCTTCTTTTAAATCCAACCCCTAATTCTCTAAATAGGCCTTAGTTCCGACAATTACCCCTATTTTTCAACTTCTGTGAATGTTTGGTTTATGCAGCACCCAATCCAAATGATTCTTCATCTTTCATATTTGTCGATCTACCCCTACTATGCTTAAACTACCCCTACTTCTCCTAATACTTCAAAAAATTCCTTCTTTTTCATCCTACCTCTAAGTCTCTAAATAGCCCTTACTATCAACAATTACCCCTATTTTTTAACTTCTGTGAAGGGTTGGTTTTTGCATCACCGAATCTAAACGATTCATCATCTTTCATATTTGCCGATCTAACCCTACTATACTTAAACTACCCCTACTTCTCTTAAAACTACAAAATATCCATTCTTTTTATTCCTATCCCTAATTCTCTAAATATCCCTTAGTTCCAACAATTACCCTTATTTTTTTATCAACTGTGAAGGGTTGTTTTTTGCAGTACGCAATCCAAATGATTCATCACTTTCATATTTGCTGATATACTCCTACTATGCTTAAACTACCCCTACTTCTCTTATTACTTCAAAACAATCCTTCTTTTTAATCCAACCCTAATTCTTTAAATAGCCCTTCCTTCCTACAATTACCTCTATTTTTTTACTATTGTGAAGGATTGGTTTTTGCGGCAAGCAATCCAAGCAATTCATCATCTTTCATATTCGTCGAACTACCCCTACTATGCTTAAACCACCCCTACTTCTCTTTATACTTCAAAACAATCCATCTTTTTGATCCTACCACTAATTCTATAAATAGCCCTTACGTCCAAGAATTACCCCTATTTTTTAATTTCTGTAAAGGGTTGGTTTTTGCAGCATCCAATCCAAACGATTTATCTTCTTTCATTTTTGTCGGTCTACCCCTACTACGCTTAAATTAGCCCTACTTTTCTTAATACTTCAAAACAACCAATTTTTAATCCTATCTCTAATTCTGTAAATAGCCCTTCCAACAAATACCCCAATTTTTTAACTTCTATGAAGGGTTGGATTTTGTAGCACCCAATCTTAGTGGTTCATCATCTTTCATATTTGTCGATCTACCCATACTATGCCTAAACTACCCATAGTGATCTTAATACTTCAAAACAGTCCTTCTTTTAAACCCTACACCTAATTCTCTAAATAGGCCTTACTTCCAACAATTACCCATATTTTTTAACTTCTGTTAATGATTGGTTTTTGCAGCACCAATCCAAAAGATTCATCATCTTTCATATTTGTCGATCTACCCCTAATCTGCTTAAACTACCCCTTCTATGCTTAAACTATCCATACTTTTCTGAATACTTCAAAATAGTGATTTTTTTTAATCCTACTTCTAATTCTATTAGTAGCACTTACTTCCAACAATTACTCCTATTTTTTAACTTTCATGAAGGGTTGGTTTTTGCATCACACAATATAAACGATTAATCATCTTTCATATTTGTCGATCTACCCCTACTATGCATAAACTAACCCGACTTCTCATAATACTTCAAAATAGCCATCTTTTATTAGTTTCCCTAATTCTATAAATAGCCCTTAGTTCCAACGATCACCCTTAATTATTAGCAACCGTGATGGGTTGGTTTTTGCAGCACCCAATCCAATTGAATCATCATCCTTCATATTTGTATATCTACCCCTACTATGCTTAAACTAACCATACTTTTCCTATTACTTCAAAACAACCCTTCTTTTTAATCCAACCCTAATTTTCTAAATACCCGTTCCTTCCAACAATTACCTTTATTTTTTTTCTATGGTGAAGGATTGGTTTTTGCTGCACCCGTCCGAATCATCTTTCATATTCCTCGATCTACCCCAACTATGCTTAAACTACCCTTACTTCTCATTATACCTAAAAACAACCCTTCTTTTTAATCCTACCTCTAATTCTATAAGTAGCACTTACTTCCAATAGTTACCCCTATTTTTTAACTTCTGTGAAGGGTTGGTTTTTGTATCACACAATGTAGACGATTCATCATCTTTCATATTTGTTGATTTCTCTCTACTATGCTTAAACTACCCCTACTTCTCTTAACACTTCAAAATAGCCCTTCTTTGTATTCCTATCCCTAATTCTCTAAATAGACCTTAGTTCCAAGAATTACCCTTATTTTTTAACAACTGTGAAGGGTTGTTTTTTGCTGCGCCTAATCTAAATGATTCATCACCTTTCATATTTGCTGATCTACTCCTACTCTGCTTAAAATAGCCCTACTTCTCTTAATACTTCAAAATAGCCCTTCTTTTTAATCCGACCCTAATTCTCTAAATAGCCCTTCCTTCCTACAATTACCTCTATTTTTTATGATTGTGAAGGATTGGTTTTTGAAGCACCCAATCCAAAAAATTCATCATCTTTCATATTCGTCGATCTACACCGACTATGCTTTAACTATCCCTACTTCTCTTTATATTTTAAAACAACCTTTCTTTTTTATCCTACCACTAATTCTCTAAATAGCCCTTACTTCCAACAATTACCCATATTTTTTAATTTCTGTAAAGGGTTGGTTTTTGAAGCACCCAATCCAAATGATTCATCATCTTTTATATTTGTCGATCTACCCCAACTACGCTTGAACTACCCCTACTTCTATTAATATTTCAAAACAACCCTTCTTTTTTACCTAATTCTGTAAGTATCCCTTACTTCCAACAATTACCCCTATTTTTTAACTTCTTTGAAGGGTTGGTTTTTGCAGCACTCAATCTAAGTGATTCATTATCTTTCATATTTGTCGATCTACCCCTACTATGCTTAACCTACCCATACTTTTCTTAATACTTCAAAACGGTCCTTCTTTTAAACCCTACCCCTCATTTTCTAAATAGTCATTACTTCCAGCAAGTACCCCTATTTTTTAACTTTTGTGAAGGGTTGGTATTTGGAGCACCCAATCCAAATGATTCATTATCATTCATATTTGTCGATCTACCCCTACTATGCTTAAACTACCCCTACTATGCTTAAACTACCTCTACTTCTCTTAATACTTCAAAAAAGTCCTTTTTTTTAATCCTATCTCTAATTCTATATGTAGCACTTACTTCCAACAATTACCCCTATTTTTTAACTTCTGTGAAGGGTTGGTTTTTGCATCACACAATATAAACGATTCATCATCTTCATATTTGTCGATCTACCTCTATTATGCATAAACTACCCCTACTTCTATTTATACTTCAAAATAGCCCTTCTTCTATTCAAATCGCTAATTCTCTAAATAGCCCTTATTTTCAACAATTACCCTTATTTTTTAACAACTGTGAAGGGTTTGTTTTTGCAGTACCCAATCCAAATGAATCATCATCTTTCATATTTGTAGATCTAACCCTACTATGCTTAAACTACCCCTACTTCTCCTAATACGTCAAAACCGCCATTATTTTTAATCCTACCCCTAATTCTCTAAATAGCCATTCTTTCCAACAATTACCCTAACTTTTTAACTGTTGTGAAGGATTGGTTTTTGCAACATCCAATCCAAACGATTCATCATCTTTCATATTTGTCGATGTACCCCTACTATGCGTAAACTACACCTACTTATCTTAATACTTCAAAACAATGCTTCTTTTTTAATCCTATCCCTAATGTTCTAAATAGCACTTACTTCCAAAAATTACCCCTATTTTTTAACTTCTGTGAATGGTTCGTTTTTGTAGCACCCAACCTAAATGATTCATCATCTTTCATATTTGTCGATTTACCCCTACTATGCTTAAACTACCCATACCAAACTTAATACTTAAAAACAGTTCTTCTTTTAAATCCTACACCTAATTCTATGAATATTCCTTACTTCCAACAATTACCCTTATTTTTGAACTTCAGTGAATAGTTGGTTTTTGCCGCACCCAATCCAAATGATTCATCATCTTTCATATTTGTCGATCTACCCCTACTTTGATTAAACTACCCCTATTTCTCTTGATACTTCAAAACAGTCCTTATTTTTAATCCTACCTCTAATTCTCTAAATAGCTTTTACTTCCAACAATTACCCCTATTTTTTAACTTTTGTGAAGGGTTGGTTTTTGCATCACCCAATCTAAACGATTCATCATCTTTAATATTTGTCGATCAACCCCTACTATGCTCAAACTATCCCCACTTCTCTTAATACTTCAAAATAGCCCTTCTTTTTATTCCTATTTCTAATTCACTAAATAACCCTTAGTTCAAACAATTACCACTATTTTTTAACTTCTGCGAAGGGTCTGTTTGTGTAGCACCCAATCCAAATGATTAATCATCTTTCATATTTGTCGATCTACCCCAACTTTGCTTAAACTACTTATAATTATCTTAATACTTCAAAACAGTCCATCTTTTAAATCCAACCCCTAATTCTCTAAATAGGCCTTACTTCCAATAATTACCCCTATTTTTCAACTTCTGTGAATGTTTGGTTTTTGCAGCACCCAATCCAAATGATTCAACATCTTTTATATTTGTCGATCTACCCCTACTATGCTTAAACTACCCCTACTTCTCCTAATACTTCAAAAATGTCCTTCTTTTTAATCCTACCTCTAAGTCTCTAAATAGCCCTTACTATCAACAATTACCCCTATTTTTTAATTTCTGCGAAGGGTTAGTTTTTGCATCACCCAACCTAAACGATTCATCATCTTTCATATTTGCCGATCTAACCCTACTATGCTTAAACTACCCCTACTTCTCTTAATACTTCAAAATAGCCATTTTTTTTATTACTATCCCTAATTCTCTAAATAACCCTTAGTTCCAACAATTACCCTTATTTTTTAACAACTGTGAAGGGTTGTTTTTTGCAGTACCCAGTCCAAATGATTCATCACCTTTCATATTTGCCGATATGCTCCTACTATGCTTAAACTACCCCTACTTCTCTTAATTCTTCAAAATAGCCCTTCTTTTTAATCCAACCCTAATTCTCTAAATAGCCCTTCCTTCCTACAATTACCTCTATGTTTTTTACTATTGTGAAGGATTGGTTTTTGCAGCACCCAATACAAACAATTCATCATCATTCATATTCGTCGAGCTACCCCTACTATGCTTAAACCACCCCAACTATTCTCAAACTACGCCTAATTCTCTTAATACTTGAAAACAACGCTTCTTTTTGATCCTATCCCTAATTCTATAAATAGCCCTTACTTCCAACATTACCCCAATTTCTTAACTTCTGTGAAGGGTTGGATTTTGTAGCACCCAGTCTAAATGGTTCATCATCTTTCATATTGTCGATCTACCCCTACTATGCTTAAACTACCCATACTTATCTTAATACTTCAAAACAGTCCTTCTTTTAAACCCTAACCCTAATTCTCTAAGTAGGCCTTACTTCCAACAATTACCCCTATTTTTTAACTTATGTTAATGATTGGTTTTTCCAGCACCAATCCAAAAGATTCATCATCTTTCGTATTTGTCGATCTACCACTAATATGCTTAAACTACCCCTACTATGCTTAAACTACCCTTACTTCTTTGAATACTTCAAAACAGTCCTTCTTTTTAATCCTACCTCTAATTCTATAAGTAGCACTTACTTCCAACAATTACCCCTATTTTTTAACTTACGTGAAGGGTTTGTTTTTGCATCACACAATATAAACGATTAATCATCTTTCATGTTTGACGATCTACCCCTTCTATGCATAAACTACCCCTCCTTCTCTGAATACTTCAAAATAGCCTTCTTTTATTCCTATCCCTAATTCTCTAAATAGCCCTTAGTTCCAATGATCACCCTAATTTGTTAACAACTGTGATGGGTTTGTTTTTCCAGCACCCAATCCAAATGAATCATCATCCTTCATATTTGTAGATTTACCCCTACTATGCTTAAACTACCCCTACTTCTCCTAATACTTCAAAACAATCCTTCTTTTTAACCCAACCCTAATTTTCTAAATGGCCCTTCCTTCCTACAATTACCTTTATTTTTTTACTATGGTGAACGATTGGTTTTTGCTGCACCCAATCCAAATCATCTTACATATTCGTCGATCTACCCCTACTATGCTTAAACTACCCCTACTTCTCTTTATACTTCAAACCAAACCTTCTTTTTAATCCTACCTCTAATTCTATAAGTAGCACTTACTTCCAACAATTACCCCTGTTTTTTAACTTCAGTGAAGGGTTGGTTTTTGCATCACACAATATAATCGATTCATCATCTTTCGTATTTGTCGATTTCCCTCTATTATGCTCAAACTACCCATACTTCTCCTAATACTTCAAAATAGCCCTTCTTTTTATTCCTATCCCTAATTATCTAAATAGCGCTTAGTTCCAACAATTACCCTTATTTTTTAACAACTGTAAAGGGTTGTTTTTTGCAGCACCTAATCAAAATGATTCATCACCTTTCATATTTGCCGATCTACTTCTACTATGCTTAAACTACCCCTACTTCTCTTAATACTTCAAAACAGCCCTTCTTTTTAATCCAACCCTAATTCTCTAAATAGCCCTTCCTTCCTACAATTACCTCTATTTTTTTTTACTATTGTGAAGGATTGGTTTTTGCAGCACCTAATCCAAAAAATTCATCATCTTTCATATTCGTCGATCTACACCTACTATGCTTAAACTAACCCTACTTCTCTTTATATTTTAAAACAACCTTTCTTTTTCATCCTACCACTAATTCTCTAAATATCACTTACTTCCAACAATTACACCTATTTTTTAATTTCTGTAAAGGTTTGGTTTTTGCAGCACCCAATCCAAACGATTCATCATCTTTCATATTTGTCGATCTACCCCAACTACGCTTGAACTACCCCTACTTCTCTTAATAATTCAAAACAACCCTTCTTTTTAATCCTATACCTTATTCTGTAAATAGCCCTTACTTCCAACAATTTCCCCTATTTTTTAACTTCTGTGAAGGGTTTGTTTTTGTAGCACCCAATCCAAGTGATTCATCATCTTTCATATATGTGAATCTACCCCTACCATGCTTAACCTACCCATACTTTTCTTAATTCTTCAAAATGGTCCTTCTTTTAAACCCTACCCCTAATTCTCTAAACAGGCCTTACTTCCAGCAAGTACCCCTATTTTTTAACTTCTGTGAAGGGTTGGTTTTTGGAACACCCAATCGAAGTCATCTTTCATATTCGTCGATCTTCCCCTACTATGCTTAAACTACCCCTACTTCTCTTTATACTTAAAACCAAACCTTCTTTTTAATCCTACTTTTAATTCGATATGTAGCACTTACTTCCAACAATTACCCCTATTTTTTAACTTATGTGAAGGGTTGGTTTTTGCATCACACAATATAAACGATTCATCATCTTTCATATTTGTCGATTTCCCTCTACTATGCTTAAACTACCCCTACTTCTCCTAATACTTCAAAATAGCCCTTCTTTTTATTCCTGTCCCTAATTATCTAAATTGCCCTTAATTCCAACAATTACCCTTATTTTTTAACAACTATGAAGGGTTGTTTTTTGCAGCATCTAATCTAAATGATTCATCACCTTTTATATTTGCTGATCTACTTCTACTATGCTTAAACTAACCCTACTTCTCTTAATACTTCAAAACAACCCTGCTTATTAATCGAACCCTAATTCTATAAATAGCCCTTCCTTCCTACAATTACCTCTATTTTTTTACTATCGTGAAGGATTGGTTTTTGCAGCACCCAATCCAAAAAATTCATCATCTTTCATATTTGTTGATCTACCCCTACTATGCTTAAACTACCCCCACTTCTCTTTATATTTTAAAACAACCTTTCTTTTTTATCCTACCACTAATTCTCTAAATGGCCCTTACTTCCGACAATTACCCCTATTTTTTAATTTCTGTAAAGGGTTGGTTTTCGCAGCACATAATCCAAAAGATTCATCATCTTTCATATTTGTCGATATACCCCTACTATGCTCAAACTACCCCCACATCTCTTGATACTTCAAAATGGCCCTTCTTTTTAATCCTATCCCTAATACTCTAAATATCCCTTACTTCCAAAAATTACCCTTATTTTTTAACTACTTCGAAGGGTTTGTTTTTGCAGCACCCAATCCAAATGATTCATCATCTTTCATATTTGTCGATCTACTCCTACTATGCTTAAACTACCCATACTTCTCTTACTACTTCAAAACAGTCCATCTTTTTAATCCTACCCCTAATTCTCTAAATAGCCCTCACTTCCAGCAACTACCCCTATTTTTTAACTACTGTGAAGGGTTGGTTTTCGCATCACCCGATATGATTCATCACGTTTCATATTTGTCGATCTAACCCTACTATGCTTAAACTACCCCTACTATACTTAAACTACCACTATTTGTCTAAATACTTCAAAACAATCCTTCTGTTTAATCCTACCTCTAATTCTCTAAATAGTCCTTACTTCCAACAATTACCCCTATTTTTTTATGTTTGTGAAGGGTCTGTTTTTGCAGCACCCAATCAAAACGATTCATCATCTTTCATATTTGTCGATCTACCCCTACTACTCTTAAACTATCCCTACTTCTCTTAATACTTTGAAATAGCCCTTCTTTTTAATCCTAACCTTAATTATATAAATAGCGCATACTTCCAAAAATTACCCTTATCTTTTAACTACTGTGAAGTGTTGGTTTTTGCATCACCCAATTTAAATGATTCATCATCTCTTATATTTGTCGATCTACCCCAACTATGCTTAAACTACACCTACTTCTCTTAATACGTCAAAACAACCCTTCTTTTTAATCCTACCCCTAATTCTCTAAATATCTCTTCCTTCCAACAATCACCCCAATTTATTTCTATTGTGAAGTATTGGATTTTGCAGTACCCAATCCAAACAATTCATCGTCTTTCATATTCGTCTATCTACCTCTACAATGCTTAAACTACCCCTAATTCTCAGTATACTTCAAAACAACCCTTCTTTTTAATCCTACCCCTAATTCTCTAAATGTCCCTTACTTCCACAAATTACCTCTATTTGTTAACTTCTGTGAAGGGTTGGTTTTTGGAGCACCCCATCCAAATGATTCCTCATCTGTCATATATGTCGATCTACCCCTACTATGCTTAAACTACCCCTACTTCCCTTAGTACTTCAAAATAACCCTTCTTTTTAATCTTACCCCAAATTCACTAAATAGCCCTTCTTTCCAACAATTGCCCCTGTTTTTTCGACTACCATGAAGGATTGGTTTTTGCAGCACCCAATTCAAATGATTCATCATCTTTCATATTTTTCAATCTACCCCTACTATGCTTGAACTACCCATACTTCTCTTAATACCTCAAAACAACCCTCATTTTTAATCCTACCTGAAACACCCCACCTCCGTTAGGGTCACTCTCAAAGGGAATGCCCTAATTTTGGTGGAGGTTTATAAGTACAAGTCACAGATATACAAGACAGATATAAGAACACATATTTGTAAACAGCGGAAGAACAACAAACTTTTATTTCATAAAAGCAAATACGTGTTACAACAACATCCTTTCCAAAAACATAACATAACACTTTCATAATCTGTCTTGAGTACATTATTTAAAGAAGCATAAATAAAACATAGATAAACTGCAAAAGCCCCATAGTGGATTGTCCAAAGCCATAGTTCAAAACAGGAAAGTCCAAGCAATACATTTCTCTTCTTCTTGCTGGATGTTGAGGTAGGTCAAGCTGCTGTGTTCCCTCCCTGAGGACCTGGGGGGGGGGGGGGAAACGGAAGAAAGAAGACGAAAGAAAAGTAGAGTCAGACATAAAGCCTGAGTAAGTCTAGTACTATTTTGTCTATGAATAAAGAACTGGGTATGATAAGTATAAACAGGAAGTGGGCATGCACTATAAACTTGGTTAAGTTGTCTAGGGTCGAATATACTATCGTACCCCATGTAATTCTCTGAACCCATATAAACTAGTTTCCAACTGGCACCCCAAAATCAGGGCGATGTGATCCATTCAATGATGATCGGCTCCTACTCGCATAGTTACATGTGTCTTACGGCCCCCGATGTTGTAGTTACCTATGCTGGTCCCACCATGGGGTGTATCAAGTCCCATGGCAGCGGCCCGACACAACCTTAGAATGCACAGGTATGCTACTGGTGCCCAGTGCTTTATTTTTCTGCGCCGGAGTGTGTGCACGCCCGCACCCCGTTAGAACCTACACTGCTACACCACCGCCGTCGTTTTGACCTCTTACAATCAGCCCAGTAATCGTGCCCCACCCTGCCTAGTTTCAGGGTATCATGATACACCGTGTAGGGTTACTGCTGAAAAGGGTCCCCCGTTACTAGGTTTTCTATCTCTAGCCAACATGCTAAGTTGGTTAAGTGTTTTGCTAACCTAACCCCCACCAGTTCGTTTAGTTTAGCATGTTACATTTTGATTAAGTCTTAGTCCACTTAATCCTAACAATCCTGACTCAGCCTTAATTGTCTTATTAAGGCCCTGACCTCTCACATTAGACAGGTATTGCTGTGGCTGCCTGTTGCCGGTTGGTTCCGGGCAGTCTTACACCACAAATCAGTCTAACCTCGGGTCCTTATTGGGCTCCATGTTTAACCTCCCACATTGGATAGGTATTGTTGTGACTACTGGACAGCCGGGCGGTTCCGGGCAGGTTTACATCACAACTCAATCCAACCTCGGGTTAAACATATCGTATTTTCTACATTTACATATTTTTGTCTTTCTTCTTTATTGATATGTAAATATTTGCGGCCCATTATTAAGTTAATGGTGTAAAGGTTACACCAATCATGGACCCAACCCATTCTTGAATTTGGGCCCTTTTTCTTTAGTTTTCATTCATTAAATTAATTCAGCCCAACGTTATTTACCCCCGTTTTTACACGTCCGTTTATATATATTGGGCTTAGCCTTTTAAAGCCCAATTTAGCCATGCGAAAGGGGAGGCTCAAAGCATAATTACATACACAAAAAGGGGAAGGTGAGCGTATGAACTTGCAAAATGACGTTGGAAATACAAACTAGAACGGGTGTACTTGCAAAGTGGTAACATAGGTGACATGAATCAAAGCATGTGAACTTGTAATTGAGATATCATTATTGACACATGAACCTATATTTTTATTTAGGCATAATGTCAAACATAAGCATGGCATAAATATTTCTAGCATAAGCATGGCATAATGTCAAACATAAGCATGGCATAAATACTTCTAGCATAAACATGGCATAAGTATAGTTAAATTTGTTCACATAACCATGTACCACATATGTCATCATAAAATTCTTGTAAACAAGATAGACTTAATCATGGATTTCAATTATGCCAAATATAGTTCATAGCCTAGCCATATTCATAAGTTTGCAAATAGGGTTTCTAGTACTAAAGCATGGCTTAATACATGATGCCAAATTCTCAACATAATTTCATATGGATAATAACCAAACTTGTTCCAATTACTTACAAAATGATTTATGCACAAAATATACATCATGGTGGCATAGAAGCAAACCCCAAACTTGCATGAATTTAAATCAACTACATACATGTAGTTTCAACATGGGTCACATAATTTGCGAAATATTCCAAACGTATACTTGCATAGAACTACCGCATGTAGTTCTTTATAATGAATAACATAATTCATAAATATCCAAACGTATATAATATTTCAAATTGATAAGAGCGCGCAAACATGAATTACTTTATTGCCATAATTCAAGCATACAAACCAACACAATTGTTTATTCATACCAAAGTAATACTCTACTTACAATCGTTGCGATGAATTCTCTAATTTAGGGATTGAAGATGCAAATTCCTTTGTTGAATTGATTTGTTTAGGTTGCTCTAAGCTTTAGAATCTTCCTCCAAATCCTCTCTCCAATGTGGTGGCTACTCCTAGTCGTTCCTCAGCAACATGGCGGCTATGTTTTTATTTTTGAATGAATAGATTAGGGTTTAGTCTAGGGTTGTTTATATAGAGGTTAGGAACTGATTAGGACCATTGATGTTGCTTGGATTGATCGTAGCCATCCATCCTAAGGAGAGACCAATTAGAGCCTGCCACCTAGCCCTAATGACAAAGCAGACCACAGAAAATCGGAGGAACACAGACCTGGCCAGCCAGGTTTGACTGGGCTCGACCAGGTCGATACCCCTGTCGACAGAGCTGTCGACAGCCCTGTCGACATGGGTAGCCCAGGTCGATAGCCCAGTCGACCTGGGTGGCCCAGGCGGGTGTTCTTCCACCCTGGCCCATTGGGCCCCACTTCGGGATACTTAATTATTAATTCTGTTTGAATTTTAAATTTAATTTAAAACTTCCGAAGGCCATATCTTCTTCATACGGACTCCGTTTTTCGAAAACTCGGACTCTATTTCGCGTAATTTTCCGAGACGAACGCAATGGCATATCCTGTTTCCCTTAGTTCTTTGATTTGAAATTAATTATACTTTAATTTGTGAATTTCATAGTTACAGAATTCTCGGGGTGTTACATTCTCCCCCACTTAAAAGGATTTCGTCCCCGAAATCTTCAAGTTAGGAGGAATGTATATCCTAACATCCAATCATCCATTTACTCATCCATCAAACACGAGTATCCATTGTCCTTAAAAGACTTCTAATGCTTCATGATCATATGCGAAGTGTGTGTGTTCATGAACTTATCTAATGCAAAATCAGGCGGTCTACTGATTCAGTTGACCTCCTTAATGCGAATCATGTAAGTGAAATGAATCCATTATGTATGCAAATTTCCTATTCATGATTCTACATGAGTGCACAATCATTCAATACAAATGCAACATCCATATGCCAACACATTACAATTCAACCATATACGAATGCAAACATATATGCATATGCAATATGAAGTGATTGAGCCGATCTAAAACCTAGATTGTGTGTGTATATGCAACCACGAGCAACCACTAGCAATCACTTGCAACCACTTGCAACCATCATACATAACATGTTTCAATTACATGTTTTCATCCAAAAAGGGTTTCTACCTAAAAGATAAGGTCGAGGAAATATACCCTAAAAAGATAGATAAAAGCGCAACTTAAGGAAAAAGAAAGATCAAGGACGTACCCTCGAATAGAAAAGGGTATGCAGTGCGTATTCTAGCTTCAGTTTCCCAAGTCGCGTCTCCCTCGGCGTCGCTCCACTGGACTTTGACGAGTTTGACTTCGCGGTTGCGTAGCTTCTTCACTTCCGTTCCTAGTATGCGGGTTGGAACCTTTCTTATTGTTGCTTCGCGTTCCACTTCAGCCTCTTCGAGTATATTTGGCTCTACCACTTCAGCAGACTCATGTAGACATTTTCGTAGATGTGAAACGTGAAAAACGTTGTGGACTCCAGCCAACTTCTCGGGTAGCTCTAATCTATAGGCCATCTTCCCAATCTTCTCGATGATAGGGAATGGTCCTACGAACCTTGGTGCTAGCTTTCCTGTGGTTCCGAAACGAACAACGTTTCTTAGCGGTGATACCTTGAGAAAAACTCTGTCTCCAACTTCAAATTCAAGATCGGTTCTCCTCTTTTCGGCATAGGACTTTTGTCTGTCTTGGGCCGTCTTCATCCTTCTTCGTATTAAGTCTACTTTCTCTGAAGCCTCTCGGATCATGTCTGGTCCTAGTACGATCTTATCAGTAGACTCCCACCAACAAGTGGGCGATCGGCACGGTCTTCCATATAGAGCTTCGAAGGGCGCCATTCCGATGGTTGCTTGATAGCTGTTGTTGTAGGCAAATTCCACCAAAGGAAGGTGGTCTTCCCATGTCCCTCCGAAGTAAAGGACGCATAACCTTAAAAGGTCTTCCAAAACTCTGTTCACTCTCTCCGTTTGGCCGTCGGTTTGGGGATGATAGGCTGTGCTCAAGCATAACTGCGTTCCTACTGCTTCTTGCAGACTCCGCCAAAACTCGCTGGTGAAGATGGGGTCTCGGTCACTAACGATGCTAGATGGTATTCCGTGGAGTCGAACGATTTCCTTGAGGTAAAGTGATGCTAGGGATGAGGCAGTTCTTTTACTTTTGACAGGTAAAAAGTGGGCGCTTTTAGTAAGCCTATCCACTATTACCCAAATGCTAGTGTTGCCTCTCCTGGACCTAGGCAGCCCATCGATGAAGTCCATTGAGATGCTATCCCACTTCCACTGCGGGACCTCTAGAGGATGTAGTAGTCCACCAGGCTTTTTCTGTTCCGCCTTAACCTGTTGGCACACCATACACTTGGAAACGAACTCTCCACATCCTTTTTCATGCCGTTCCAAAAGAAAGTCCTTTTTATGTCTTTGTACATTTTATCTCCGCCTGGGTGTATCGTCATCTTGGAGTGATGAGCTTCTTCGAGAACCTTCTTTATTAAATCGTTTGTCTGTGGGACGCATAGCCTTCCATCTCGCCTTAGTAAACCCTTATCGTCGATGGAGTATCTGTTGAGGTGACTTGAAGTCTCACCCCTAATTAGCCTATCAATTATTTCTACAAGCTGAGGGTCTTCGCGTTGTGCTGTCCCTACTGAATCCACTAAAGTTGGGCGCACTTCGAGAGATGCTAGCAAGCCCGGTACAAAATCGGAGGAAGGCATAAAGTCGAAGCTGGCTATAAACTCTAGGCTTTGTCTTTCAACAAACAACGGGCTTAGGGTCAATTTCTTTCGGCTCAACGCGTCTGCAACTACGTTGCCTTTGCCCGGAGTGTAGGAGATTTCGAAATCGTACGAGGCAAGAAACTCCATCCACCTTTGTTGCCTCAAGTTAAGATCCTTCTGCGAGAAAAGATATTTCAACGATTTATGGTCAGTGTAAAGTTCGAACTTCTCACCTAGGAGATAGTGTCGCCAAGACTTGAGTGCAAAGACGATGGCGGCTAACTCAAGATCGTGGGTTGGGTAGTTCTTTTCGTGCACCTTCAACTGCCTCCCGCCATAAGCTACTACCCTTCCTTCTTGCATTAAGACGGCGCCTAGACCTGTCCTACATGCATCCGTATAAACAGTGAACATCTTGCTCCCATCTGGCAGCGTCAAAACTGGGGCTGTTGTAAGAGCCCTTTTCAGTCGTTGGAAAGCAAACTCGCAATCCAAATCCCAATTGAACACTAGATTCTTCTTAGTCAATTTCGTGAGCGGAGCTGAGATTTTCGCAAAATCCCTTATGAATTTTCGATAGAAACCTGCTAGTCCTAGGAAGCTTCGGACCTCAGTTGCATTCCTTGGTGTCTTCCAATCCTGTACCGCCACTACCTTCGCAGGGTCCACCGCTAACCCTTGTTTGGATACTATGTGCCCAAGGAACCTCACCTCTTCTCTCCAAAAGTGGCATTTGGAGAATTTGGCTTTTAGTTGGTGGACTCGCAAAGTTTCCATGATTGCCCTTAAGTGTTGAGCATGTTCCTCTTCATTCTTTGAGAAGATAAGGATATCATCTACGAAGACCACTACGAATTTGTTGAGGAAATCTCTAAATACCCTACTCATCAGGTCCACGAAGTAAGCAGGTGCATTTGTCAAGCCGAAAGGCATGACAAGCCATTCAAAGAAGCCGTCTGGGGTTCTGAACGCCGTTTTATCGATGCTATCTTCAGCCACCCTTAGCTGATGAAAACCGGTTGCCAAATCGAGTTGGGAGAAAACGGACGCTCCTACAAGCTGGTCAAATAAATCGTCAATTCTAGGGAGAGGGTGCCTATTCTTTTTCGTTAGCTTGTTGAGCTCCCTATAGTCAACACATAGACGGAGTGAACCATCCGCCTTTGTAGCGAACACGACTGGAGCGCCCCATTCTGAAATGCTCCTCCTAATGAACCCCTTCTCTAGAAGCTCTTTAATCTGTTTACTGAGCTCTTTTCTTTCTCGTGGAGCCATGTGTCTAACGGGCAACGCAACGGGCTTTGCATTATCCACAAGATATATGCGGAAGTCTATCTCCCGCTTCGGAGGCAAGCCCTTCACCTCTTCGAAGACATCCGGATATTCCCGGACCACTCTAACTGATTGCAAATTTTCAACAGAGGCATCTAGCGACTCAAGATAACTAAGCATAACCGCATACGAGGGATTACAAGAAATTTCCAAAGTATTACCGAGCTGGGTTAGGAGCCTAACAACCCTTTTCTCACAATCAAGGATGGCCCCATTACTGGATAGCCAATCCATACCCAAAATCAAACCATACCCCGAAAAGCCCAAAACAAAGGCACTACATTGAAATTCAACACTTAGAATAGAAATTTTCAAATCCAAACAGATCATAGACAAATGAGCTGGGCCCCCAATTGGGTTTGAAACAATTAAGGGGTCCTCTACTATACTAGTTTTTAGGTGCAGAGATTCTACTAAAGCAGACGAGATAAAGGAGTGTGATGCGCCAGAATCAAATAAAGTGCGAACGGGGTGACAATAAAGATAAACTACACTTTCTACAGAAGTGTTTGTACCTCGCTGTTGCAAAGGTGGCGCTTCCAGCACATGAACCTGTGCCCCTGGAGTGGATCCAGACCCCTGCCCTCGTTTCTTTGGGCAGTCCTTAGCTCTGTGGCCTGTCTGTCCGCAAGAAAAGCACCCACCATTCTCCTTGGCCTTCTTTTTCCGGCAGTCCTTTACTAAGTGCCCCACTTTGCCACAGAAATTGCACTTCCTCTTCTCTTTGTTGCCTTTCCCGCCTTTCTTAAAGTCCGTCTTCTTAGGCTGCAAACCCTCTTTCTTCCCTTGAGAGCTTTCTGCCTTTGTCTCCTTCTTTCCCTTATCCTCTTCATTCAGCAACGCCATTTGCACCAATCTTTCATACGTGGCTCCCATGGGTATATGGGTCATGGCCAAACTGTGTAATGGCTCATTTAACCCCTTGACGAAACGGAGAGCCTTCTTGTGCGGGGTGTTGACTAGGTCAAGCCCAAACCTAGCCAGCTCATCAAACTGATTCACATACTCTCTAATAGTCTTGTCTCCTTGCTTAAGAAATAAGAATTTCTCCAACTGCAAACTTCTTTCCGCATCTGAGAAAAATTTGGTCTCTAACCTTGCCCTAAAGTCCTCCCATGTCTCTACTGGTCTTTCAGCATTAGTGACTTCCCACCAGTAGGAAGCCTCGCCCTTCAATAGCCACACCGCCAATTGTACTTTTTGTCTGTCCTCTACCTCAAAGATGATGAATAGATCCTCAGTTTCCTTCAGCCAATTTCTAGCTGCTACGAAGGACTCAGTTCCATGGAAATCCCTTCCTCCCATAGCTTTAAAATCCTTACATATCTTAGCAAACGCGTTTCCTCGTGGAGGAGGTGGAGGAAGAGGTGCTGCTGCAGCTGGATGATTTCCTGCAGCTGGGGGAGGAGGAACGGTAGGACCTGGCTGAGTGGCCCTAGCTTCTAAGAACCGTCTAAACCAACCAGGTATTGGTACCCCTTCCGGCAAGTTAAGATCTTCGGACATGCTGAAAAAAAAAGGATAGGTTCAAAACGAAGGATAAGAGATAGTACCTATGGCTTTGGGGAGTGGACTTTGCCTTTAAAAATAAAATAATATTTTTCTCTTTTAAAAATGCTTCTTTAAATTTCCTTTTTGAAAATAAATTTTCAAAACTTTTTATCTTATCTGGTAAACCTATGCTCTGATACCAAGTGAAATACCCCACCTCCGTTAGGGTCACTCTCAAAGGGAATGCCCTAATTTTGGTGGAGGTTTATAAGTACAAGTCACAGATATACAAGACAGATATAAGAACACATATTTGTAAACAGCGGAAGAACAACAAACTTTTATTTCATAAAAGCAAATACGTGTTACATCAACATCCTTTCCAAAAACATAACATAACACTTTCATAATCTGTCTTGAGTACATTATTTAAAGAAGCATAAATAAAACATAGATAAACTGCAAAAGCCCCATAGTGGATTGTCCAAAGCCATAGTTCAAAACAGGAAAGTCCAAGCAATACATTTCTCTTCTTCTTGCTGGATGTTGAGGTAGGTCAAGCTGCTGTGTTCCCTCACTGAGGACCTGGGGGGGGGGGGGGGAACGGAAGAAAGAAGACGAAAGAAAAGTAGAGTCAGACATAAAGCCTGAGTAAGTCTAGTACTATTTTGTCTATGAATAAAGAACTGGGTATGATAAGTATAAACAGGAAGTGGGCATGCACTATAAACTTGGTTAAGTTGTCTAGGGTCGAATATACTATCGTACCCCATGTAATTCTCTGAACCCATATAAACTAGTTTCCAACTGGCACCCCAAAATCAGGGCGATGTGATCCATTCAATGATGATCGGCTCCTACTCGCATAGTTACATGTGTCTTACGGCCCCCGATGTTGTAGTTACCTATGCTGGTCCGACCATGGGGTGTATCAAGTCCCATGGCAGCGGCCCGACACAACCTTAGAATGCCCAGGTATGCTACTGGTGCCCAGTGCTTTATTTTTCTGCGCCGAAGTGTGTGCACGCCCGCACCCCGTTAGAACCTACACTGCTACACCACCGCCGTCGTTTTGACCTCTTACAATCAGCCCAGTAATCGTGCCCCACCCTGCCTAGTTTCAGGGTATCATGATACACCGTGTAGGGTTACTGCTGAAAAGGGTCCCCCGTTACTAGGTTTTCTATCTCTAGCCAACATGCTAAGTTGGTTAAGTGTTTTGCTAACCTAACCCCCACCATTTCGTTTAGTTTAGCATGTTACATTTTGATTAAGTCTTAGTCCACTTAATCCTAACAATCCTGACTCAGCCTTAATTGTCTTATTAAGGCCCTGACCTCTCACATTAGACAGGTATTGCTGTGGCTGCCTGTTGCCGGTTGGTTCCGGGCAGTCTTACGCCACAACTCAGTCTAACCTCGGGTCCTTATTGGGCTCCATGTTTAACCTCCCACATTGGATAGGTATTGTTGTGACTACTGGACAGCCGGGCGGTTCCGGGCAGGTTTACATCACAACTCAATCCAACCTCGGGTTAAACATATCGTATTTTCTACATTTACATATTTTTGTCTTTCTTCTTTATAGATATGTAAATATTTGCGGCCCATTATTAAGTTAATGGTGTAAAGGTTACACCAATCATGGGCCCAACCCATTCTTGAATTTGGGCCCTTTTTCTTTAGTTTTCATTCATTAAATTAATTCAGCCCAACGTTATTTACCCCCGTTTTTACACGTCCGTTTATATATATTGGGCTTAGCCTTTTAAAACCCAATTTAGCCATGCGAAAGGGGAGGCTCAAAGCATAATTACATACACAAAATGGGGAAGGTGAGCGTATGAACTTGCAAAATGACGTTGGAAATACAAACTAGAATGGGTGTACTTGCATAGTGGTAACATAGGTGACATGAATCAAAGCATGTGAACTTGTAATTGAGATATCATTATTGACACATGAACCTATATTTTTATTTAGGCATAATGTCAAACATAAGCATGGCATAAATATTTCTAGCATAAGCATGGCATAATGTCAAACATAAGCATGGCATAAATACTTCTAGCATAAACATGGCATAAGTATAGTTAAATTTGTTCACATAACCATGTACCACATATGTCATCATAAAATTCTTGTAAACAAGATAGACTTAATCATGGATTTCAATTATGCCAAATATCGTTCATAGCCTAGCCATATTCATAAGTTTGCAAATAGGGTTTCTAGTACTAAAGCATGGCTTAATACATGATGCCAAATTCTCAACATAATTTCATATGGATAATAACCAAACTTGTTCCAATTACTTACAAAATGATTTATGCACAAAATATACATCATGGTGGCATAGAAGCAAACCCCAAACTTGCATGAATTTAAATCAACTACATACATGTAGTTTCAACATGGGTCACATAATTTGCGAAATATTCCAAACGTATACTTGCATAGAACTACCGCATGTAGTTCTTTATAATGAATAACATAATTCATAAATATCCAAACGTATATAATATTTCAAATTGATAAGAGCGCGCAAACATGAATTACTTTATTGCCATAATTCAAGCATACAAACCAACACAATTGTTTATTCATACCAAAGTAATACTCTACTTACAATCGTTGCGATGAATTCTCTAATTTAGGGATTGAAGATGCAAATTCCTTTGTTGAATTGATTTGTTTAGGTTGCTCTAAGCTTTAGAATCTTCCTCCTAATCCTCTCTCCAATGTGGTGGCTACTCCTAGTCGTTCCTCAGCAACATGGCGGCTATGTTTTTATTTTTGAATGAATAGATTAGGGTTTTGTCTAGGGTTATTTATATAGAGGTTAGGAACTGATTAGGACCATTGATGTTGCTTGGATTGATCGTAGCCATCCATCCTAAGGAGAGACCAATTAGAGCTTGCCACCTAGCCCTAATGACAAAGCAGACCACAGAAAATCGGAGGAACACAAACCTGGCCAGCCAGGTTAGACTGGGCTCGACCAGGTCGATACCCCTGTCGACAGGGCTGTCGACAGCCCTGTCGACATGGGTAGCCCAGGTCGATAGCCCAGTCGACCTGGGTGGCCCAGGCGGGTGTTCTTCCACCCTGGCCCATTGGGCCCCACTTCGGGATACTTAATTATTAATTCTGTTTGAATTTTAAATTTAATTTAAAACTTCCGAAGGCCATATCTTCTTCATACGGACTCCGTTTTTCGAAAACTCGGACTCTATTTCGCGTATTTTTCCGAGACGAACGCAATGGCGTATCCCGTTTCCCTTAGTTCTTTGATTTGAAATTAATTATACTTTAATTTGTGAATTTCATAGTTACAGAATTCTCGGGGTGTTACACTACCCCAAATTCTCTAAATAGCCCTTACTTCCAACAATTACCCCCTTTTTTAATTACTGTGAAGGGTTAGTTTTTGCAGCACCCAATCCAAACGATTCATCATCTTTCATATTTGTTAATCTACCCATACTTTTCTTAATACTTCAAGACAACCCTTCTTTTTAATCCGATCCCCAATTCTGTGTATAGCCTTTATTTCCAACAATTACCCTTATTTTTTTAACTTTTATGAATGGTTGGATTTTGCTGCATCCAATCCAAATGATTCATCATCCTTCATATTTTTCCATTTACCACTACTATGCTTAAACGACCCCTACTTCTCTTAATACTTCAAAACAGTCCTTCCTTTTAATCCTACCCCTAATTCACTAAATATCCCTTCTTTCCAACAATTACCTCAATTTTTTTTCTATTGTGAAGGATTGGTTTTTGCAGCATCGAATCCAAACAATTCATCATCTTTCATACTTGTCGATCTACCCCTACTATGCTTAAACTACCCCTACTTCATTTAATACTTTAAAACAACCCTTCTTTTTAATCCTTCCACTAATTATCTAAATAGCCAATACTTCCAACTATTACCCCTATTTTTGAACTTCTGTGAAGGGTTTGTTTTTGTAGCACCCAATCCAAATGATTCATCATCTTTTATATTTGTTGATCTACCATACTATGCTTAAACTACCCATAATTATCTTAACACTTCAAAACAATCCTTCTTTTAAATCCTACCCCTAATTCTCTAAATAACCCTTACTTCTAACAATTACCCCTATTTTTTAACTTTTGTGAAGGTTTGTTTTTTGTAGCCGCCAATCCAAATGATTCATCGTCTTTCATATTTGTCGATCGACCCCTACTATGCTTAAACTACCCCTACTTCTCTTAATACTTCAAAACAGTCCTTTTTAATCCTATCTTAATTCTCTAAATAAACCTTACTTCCAACAGTTACCCCTACTTTTTAACTTTCGTGAAGGATTGATTTTGGCAGCACCCAATCCAAACGATTCATCATCTTTCATGTTTGTCGATCCACCACAACTATGCGTAAACTACCCCAACTTCTCGTAATACTTCAAAATAGCTCTTCTTTTTAATCCTGCCCCAAATTCTCTAAATAGCCCTTACTTCCAAGAATTGCCCCTATTTTCTAACTACTGTGAGATGTTCGTTTTTGCAACACCCAATCTAAACGATTCATCATCTTTCATATTTGTCGAGCTACCCCTACTATGCTTAAACTATCTCTACTTCTCTTAATACTTCAAAACAACCATTATTTTTAACCCTACCACTAATTCTCTAAATAGGTCTTCCTTCCAAAAATTACCCCTATTTTTTAACAATTATGAAGGATTGGTTTTTGCAGCACCCAATCCAAACGATTCACCATCTTTCCTATTTGTCGATCTACCCCTACTATGCTTAAACTACTCTTCTTCTCTTAATACTTCAAAACAAACCTTCTTTTTAATACTTCCACTAATTCTCTAAATAGCCCTTAAATCCAAAAATTACCCCTACTTTTTAACTTCTGTGATGGGTTTGTTTTTGGAGCACCCAATCCAAATGATTCATCATCTTTTATATTCGTCGATCTACACGAACATTACTTAAACTACCCCTTCTTCTCTTAATACTTCAAGACAACCCTTCTTTTTAATCCTACCCTTAATTCTCTAAATAGCCCTTCTTTCCAACAGTTACCCCTATTTTTTAACTATTGTGAAGGATTGGTTTTTGCAGCACCTAATCCAAACGATTCATCATCTTTCATACTTGTCGATCTACCCCTACTATGCTTAAACTACCCTACTTCTCTTAATACATCAAAACAACGCTTCTTTGTAATCATACCCTTTACTCTCTTAATAGCCCTTACTTCCAACAATTACCCCTATTTTTTAACTTCTGTGAAGGGTTGGTTTTTGTAGTACCCAATCAAAATGATTTACCATCTTTCATATTTGTCGATCTGCTCCTACTATGCTTAATCTATACAAACTTATCTTAATACTTCAAAATAGACCTTCTTTTAAATCCTACCCTAATTCTCTAAATTGCCCTTACTTCCAACAATTACCCCTATTTTTAACTTCAGTGAACGATTGGTTTTTGCAGCACCCAATTCAAATGATTCATCATCTTTCATATTTGTCGAACTACCCCTACTGTTAACCGTATTTTTGGTCCAGTTCCCAGAAGAGCATCAGACACGCCCAACACAACGTACCTCGTGAATTTGAGGCCGAAAAGGGACACAAAAGTGTGAGGGAAACAGGATCAATAAGGGATTACACCACTTGTGGCCTCACGGCATGCAAAAGACGTCCACAAACCAAGGCATTGTACCCCGAAGGAGTTACACGCCTCGACAACCCAGTCCCGGGACTCTCGCGCCCCTCGGAAGGACCTCACCCAGGCATGACGTGTAATTCGCACCCTGTCGGGTGTGAAATCTTGCACCCGTGCCCGGGTTCGAAATTTAGTATCCATTGGGTGCGAGGTCTCGAGCCCAACGGGTGCGAAATCTCGCATCCATAGCTGGGCTCGAGATACCGAGCCCAGCGGGCGCGAAATCTTGCGTCCACGGCTGTGTTCGGGATTTCGAATCTAGTGGTGGGAGATAACGCGCCCACGCTCGGGTTCGAAATTTCGAACCCAGGGACTTGAATTTTGGAACCCATGCCCGAGTTCGAAAATTCGAGGTGCGCAGGTGGCGGGTGTAACACCCCGTATTTTCTGTGAATGTTAAAGTAACGAATTAAAGAATACTTAATTCTAAAATTGGGAATTAAGGGAAACGAGTTGCGCCATTGCGTTCGTCTCGGAATTCTACTTGAGATAGAGTTCGAGTTTGCATAAATCGGGCTCTGTATGAAGAAGTTATGGAGTTCAGAAGATTTCAACTTTAAACAGAAACTAAATTAAAATAATAATTAAAAGTCAAAATAGTTCGAAATTCGAAATTCAGTAAGAGCAGGCTGAGCGGGAAATTTCCCACTTAAAGGGGTCGACCCCCCTATAGGGGAGTCGACATAGATGTCCCTTGTAGGGAGTCGACTTCTTTTTGATTCAGATCCCAGTGACGAATTTTGACAGTCCTGAGTTGATGTGGCCTTCTCTAATATGCCAATGACTAATTTCAGAGGTATTAAGGCTTGTGTGTCACGCGATGGTTGGTTGGATGACACATCTCTTTGGTTTGATGGCTCTGGTTTCTCCTAGGCTAATCTAAGGGCTAGAATTAATCCTAGACATCTATATATACGTAGCTAAATCTAATCCCTAACCTCATAACCCTAAAACTATGGTGCCATCATGCTGTTCATCTACAAGCTAGCCCAGCCCCCTTCATTTTATCCTAAATAGAAAATCAAATCCAAACTAGTAAACGATTAGAAGAACTTCAAATCAAACATCTACATCGAAGGATAACTTTTCAAATTCAGAAATCTAATCCCAGAATACAAGATCCATTCTATTTCTTTAAGTTCAGTTATTATTTAGATTTAAACATCTAATAAAAATCATGACTGTAATAATCGGATCTAGAACAATTCCTAATGTTGATTCGTGCCTATCCTTTTGTCAAATCTGAATTGCTTATGCCTATGAGACTATTGTAATCGATGAAATGACACATATCATGCTTATAAGACTATTGTGATTGATATGATGGAATCTATCATGTTGTACAACCTATGCCTATGTGACTATTGCGATTAAAATAATGGGACTTATCATGTTGTACATAAAAATTAGTGGTTCTCTTAAGTCCAATTCTATTTAACCTTTATACCTATGGTGTAAATTGCTTAGCTTGTCTACGTATATTTTTAATGTATGACATTGAAACATGATTCTTAAATTGGGTACACCTTTACATGCCTATTTTCCTTATGACAATTCTTATGCTCCTTCTCTATTTCTCCCGCATTTACCTGCTTTTGAGAATTCTAAGTTCATTCGGAACTTAGATTGAATCTCGTTGTACGTGCGATTATAACGCAGCAAAAATTTGGTATAATTTAATTTAGTAAATTTTAGGCATCGCATACGAATGTGGCATAAAACTTGTAATAGGTATTGGGGCCTTATTATCATTATAACTGCAAGTTTGGGGTTAATTGGCATGTAAACCAAGTTTTGGGCGTAAACTGTAAATTGGAATATTAAATCTAGATTGGGCATAACTATTGGTTGGTACGCCAAGCATAATGTATATTTTGATTTTGAAACATGACTAGTTTGGTGAAATTGGGACAATTAGCATAAAAAATCTAGACTTGGGCATGTATAGTAAATATGTAGATTTGCTAAAAGAGAAACATGCCTAACCCAAGGTTAGATTGAGTTGCGGTGTAAAACTGCACAGAACAGCCCGGCGCATCCAGCAACCGCAACAACACAGATCAAATGTGAGAGGTTAGCGCATTTTGCCCAAATCCAGAGGTTAGAATGAGTTTGCAGTAGAAGTCTGCCCGGAATAGCCCGGCATATCCAGCAACCGCAAACAACAGTTCTAATGTGAGAGGTTAAGGTATTAATGAATGAATTAATGCTAATAAACAAGACATGCTAAGGATGGTGGGGTTAAGTTAATAAGAAACAGATAATCAATATAACCTGATGAATAAAGAGGGTTAAGTTAAAAGGAAATACTTAACCAATATAACGTGATGAATGAATGTGGTTAAGTTAATAAGAAACACTTAGTTAATATAACATGATGAACGAGTGGGGTTAAGTTAATGGGAAACACTTAACCAATATAACCTGATGAGTAAACAAGGTTAAGTTAATAAGAAACACTTAACCAATATAACATGATGTGTGGGTGGGTTATGTTAACATAAATTGACAGCACTTAACCATTATTACATGGACAAAGTGGATAGGGTTAAGGCAAGCTTAACCAATAAAACATATGAACTTGATCAGTGAGAGGGTTAAGTACATCTCGTGTAGGTTGGTAATAATAGCATATATAGGCCCACAAACTTAACTGTTAAATAAACATGTTTGAATCAGTGGGAGGGTTAAGTACATCTCGTGTCGGTAGGTAATATTTGTATATATATAGGCCTACAAACTTAACCACTAGGAAACCCTAGTAATGGGGACCCATTTCAGCAGTAACCCGCATAGATGTATCGTGGTACCCTGAACTAGGTAGGGTGGGACACGATTGTTACGCTGATTATAAGCGGTTAAATTAGCGGCAGATGGTGCACAAGTGCAGGTTCCGACGGGATCACAGGCATGCACGTATTCCGGAGTGGAAGAATTAACTACTGGGCATCAATATATATAAAGCTGTGCATATTAATAGTGTAGGGTTGCCACCTTAGGGTTTGATACACCCTACGGCGGGACCAGCACAGGTATCTACAAGTTGAGGGCCGAGCGACAAAAACTAGAACTAGATCGATACGAGTAGGAGACGATCGGTTAAGGTAGTAAGGATACATCTAACATCTTCATGGCAATTAGGCTGATTGAGGTAAGATCCTAATGCTAGATGTACACCTGAAGGCTACCACAATTACGAGGTTTGGATCACCTTATTATATAACACAGGATACTAGTTAGGACACTAGTAGGGAATATGAATCATTCTATAAAAGACACTGGTTAGGATACCAGCTAGTTGGTGCAGAGATATAAAAATCAGAATAACGGGGTAGTAGCGAAGCAGAGAAAGAGTAGAAGCGCATTTGGTTTATCTTGCCTTATCATATCCTGTGCTAATCTTAGGTTATCTTGTTATCTCTGTTATCACGGTATTGTCTTATATTCAGTTTATTCATGTCATGTTACTATTACCTGTTTACATACTGAAAATCACTGGACTTACCAGACTTATGTCTGACCTAGTTTTGTTTCGCCTCTTTTCTTACTTTCCCCCCTAGGTAGTCAGGGAGGGAATAGCTCACCTTAGTTTGGACCGTTTCTCTTTCCAAGCTCGAAGATAGTCGACACTTTGCTTTGGACTCTCTTTTCCACTGCTATTGCTGGCTCAAGCTTTATTGGGGAATATCATTGTCATTTTATGCTTCTTTATTTTATTAAACAAGACAGATACTTTGTTGTATTGGGTATTGTTGGTTTTGGTGTTAGAAAACAATCTTTGTACAAGCTGTTTTACCGAGCTACTGTTTTATCAATGAAGTAAAGTTTTTATTCTTTTCCGCTGCTTTATTTGTCTGACTTGTAATTTATCTGCATATTTTACCTATAACGCTTCACGGAAGTTAATGCATTCCCTTTGTGATTGATATTAATGGAGGTGGGGGCGTTACACATGGTATCAGAGATGAAGGTTACTGGCTCAGATACAATATTTGAAAAATTATTTTCAAAACGGTTTTAAAAGAATCATTTTCTAAAGAAAAGTTTTGTACTAAAGGCATATTCCCCAAATCCATATGCATTATCTTTTGATCCTCTGTTTGAATCCTTGTTTTCCTTCTTTACTGTGTCTCCGGGGCTCCTGGCTTTCGGCGAGGTAACCTCATCGCGGCATGGTTCTGTTGGCTTGATGAGACTACGACACCTGTCGAAGGGCGAAGAAGTGCCCAACTTCCCTATAGCCACAGTAGTTTCACCTACGGCTAATTTTCTTTCAAGCTTTGTATGGTTTTCCGTGCGATGGAGGTAGCTTTCGAGAAACTTGTCAACATGTTACATAAGGATGGTAAAGATGAGAATGAGGAAGATTGGTCAAGGAGTACAACCAAAGGATGAGGAACTCATAGATAAAGGCTTGGTCCACAAATGAGGTAAAAAGAAAGAGGTGTAAGTGGAAGAATCATAGGATAAGAAGGGAAGAAAGAATAGGAAAACCTAAGACAGGAGGAAGTGTCTTTATTATGGTATAATGGGTAATATAATTATGGACAAGGGCAAGAACTAAGGACAGGATTTTCAGGAGGGAAACTGCATGTTCTCACCGCCAGCATACCAGAGAGAGAGGTAGTAAAGTTTCTGTTGAAAAAGCCTAGTTTTTCTTTTAAATCATCTAGTTAGTACTCTTTTTTATTTTAGCACTTCACACTCGTTTATATCTTCTTCCTTAGTTGATTCTCTGCACCTTAGTGCATGTATAGTAGAAGATACCATTATTGTCTCAAATCGAATTGGTGGTTTGGCTCATTTATCTTTAGTTTGTAAGGATTTGAGAATAGCTATATTTAGTATTGAGTCTAAGTGTAATGCTTATATTCTTGGTTTCATAGGCTATGGGTTGGTTCTAGGCATGGATTGGTTAGCTAGTAATTGTGAAAGGAGGGTAGTTAGACTTTCGACTTGCCTCGAGAATACACTCGAGATTTCGTGCGATCCTAAGGGATCATTTTGTCTTAGCTACCTAGAATCACTTGATGCATCTATCGATGATTTGCGATCTGTTGGAGTAGTCCATGAGTACGCAGATGTTTTTTGACTAGGTAAGGGGTTTGTCCCCTAAAAAGCGAGATAGACTTCCGCATATATCTAGTTGACAATCCAAAGCTCGTTGCATTACCTGTATGACACATGACTCCAAAGGAGAGGAAGGAGCTCAACGAGCATATTAAAGAGTTGCTTGAAAAGGGGTTCATAAGGCGGAGTATTTCTGAATAAGGTGCCCCAGTAGTGTTCACTACTTAGGCAGATGGTTCACTTCGCCTATGCGTGGATTATAGAGAATTAAACAAGCTGACTAAGAAAATAAGCACCCACTTCCAAGAATAGATGATAAGCTTGACCAGCTTCTAGGTTCGTCGGTTTTCTCCTAACTAATTTGGCTATAGGTTTCATTAGCTAAGAGTAGCTGAGGATAGTATAGACAATACTACTTTTAGGACCCCTAACGGTTTCTTGGAGTGGCTCGTCTTGCCTTTCGGTTTGATGAATGCACCTGCTTATTTTGTTGACTTGATGAGAAGGGTGTTTAGGGAGTTCCTTAATAAGTTTGTAGTAATCTTCGTGGACGGTATCTTGATTTTCTCAAAGAACGAGGAAGAACATTATTTGCATTGAGGAGAAGTCAGGGATACACTTCGAGCACATCAACTTAAGGCGAAGTTCTCCAAAATGTCATTTTTTGAGAGAAGTAAAGTTTCTAGGACATGTGGCGTACAAAGAAGGATAGCAGTAGATCCCGTAAAAGTAGTTGCGGTGCAAGACTGGAAGGTCCCATGGAATGAAACAGAAATAAGAAGCTTTCGTGGACTAGCCGGCTAATATAGGAAGTTCATTAAGGACTTTGTGAAGGTATTAGCACCACTTACAAGATTGACGATGAATAATCTAACCTTTGCTCGGGATATTGGTTGTGATGTCGCTTTCCAACAATCGAAGAGGGCTTTTACAACGACCCCAGTTTTGACTTTTACCTTACGGTCGTAAAAGGCTTACGGTATACACGGATGCATGCAGCATGGGACAAGGCGCCATTTTGATGTAAGGGCAAGGTCGTAGCGCATGCCTTAAGAAGAAAAAGGCTGACTTATTGTCCTCTTTATGTGGAAAGGGAAAGTTCAGAATACATATAAAACTTTGATTTAAAAACCATCGGTTAAGTTAGTAGTCGGCTTCGTTAGTAGTAAGACCTAAGCTTTTGAATTAAATAGGGACTTCACAAAGAAAAGACTCTCAGATAGCTGATGCAATGGATAAATTAAGTAGAGAAGAGACCTCTAGTCACCTTAATAAATAATCTTGCAAGAAGCCATGAGTACGCAGCTACGTTTGAGCACCGCTTATCATTCTCTGACAAAATGGGTGAATAGGATTTTGGAAGACCGTTTGAGGAAATGTTAGCATGACACGGCAGAAGTTGTAGTGCCAAGCATACTAGAAGAAGAAAAGGTAGAACGAGTAGCGATAGTGAAATGAGTTCCAACGCATATTCTTGAAACAGAAATTAAGAAGCTACGCAATCGTGACGTTAAGACAGTCAGAGCAATATGGAGTGAAGCTCAAGAAGATGCGACTTAGAAGACTGAAGACTAAATACGCGCATCATACCCTTTTTGAGGGTATATCCTTAATCTCTCTTTTTTTGTAAAGTTTATTTGCTAGTCTTTATCTTTTAAGTATATCCTCTCGGTCCTATCCTCAATCATTAGGTAGAAGCCAATGGATGTAAACATGTGTTTGAGACATGTTATGTTTGGTGGATGCAAGTGGATGTAAGTGTTTGCTAGTGGTTGCTCGTGGATGCATATACACACACACACACGGCACTAGATCGGCTCTGTCACTTCCATATTTCATATGCATGAGTGAATTTTTATATATATGGATTGAAACTTGATGTGTTATCTAATGGATGTTGCATTTATATGAATGACTGAGCACTCATGTAGAAGTTATAAAGTACGATTTGTAATAATTGCATACATGATGGACTCATAACACTTAAATAATTCGCATTAAGGAGGTAACCTGAATCTGTGGACCGCCTGATTTTTCATTAGATAAGGGCATGTACACACACACACTATGCATATGATCATGAAAGTGTTAGAAATCTTTTTAAGGACAATGGATGCCTGTGGTTGATGGTTGAGTAGACGGATGTTGGATGTTAGGATACATTCTTCTTCACTTAGAGATTTCGGGGACGAAATCCTTTAAAGGAGTGGAGAATGTAGCACCCCGTATTTTCTTTGAATGTTAAAGTAACGAATTAAGGAATACTTAATTTTAAAATTGGGAATTATGGGAAACAGGTTGCGCCATTGCATTCAGCTCGGAATTCTGCTTGAGATAGAGTCCGAGTTTACGTAAATCGGGCTACATATGAAGAAGTTATGGAGTTCAGAAGATTTCAAGTTTAAACAGAAATTAAATTAAAATAATAATTAAAAGTCAAAACAGTTCGAAATTTGAAATTCGTTTAGAGCAGGTTGAGCGGGAAATTTCCCGCACAACGGTGTCAACCCCCTAGGGGGAGTCGACATAGGTGTCGACCCCCCTATAGGGGAGTCGACATAGGTGTCGACCCCCCTATTGGGGTGTCGACATAGGTGTTGACCCCCCTGTAGGGAGTCGACCCCTTTTTTTATCCAGATCCCATTGACGAATTTTGACAGTCCGTAGCTGACGTGGCCTTCTCTAATTTGACAATGACTAATTTCTGAGGTATTAGGGCTTGTGTGTCATGCTATGGTTGGCTGGATGACACAACTCTTTTGTTTGATGGCTCTGATTTCTCCTCGGCTAGTCTAAGGGCTAGAATTAATCCTAGACATCTATATATACATAGCTAAATCTAAACCCTAACCCCATAACCCTAAAACAATGGTGTCGTCATGCTGTTCTTCTACAAGCTTGCCTAGCCTCCTTCATCTTATCCAAAATAGAAAATCAAATCCAAATAAGTAATCGACTAGAAGAACTTCAAATCAGACGTCTACATTAAAGGATTGCTTTTAAAATTCAGAAATCAGATACTAGAATACAAGATCCATTCTTTTTCTGTAAGTTTAGTTATTATTTAGATTTAGACATGTAATAGAAATCATGGCTGTAATAATCAGATCTAGAACAATGCCTAATGCTGATTCGTGCCTACCCTTCTACCAAATCTGAATTGCTTATGCCTATAAGACTATTGTGATTGATGAAATGACACCTATTATGCCTACGAGACTATTGTGATTGATATGATGGAACCTATCATGTTGTACATCCTATGCCTATGTGACTTTAAAATAATGGGACTTCTCATGTTGTACATAAAAATTAGTGATTCTCTTAATTCCAATACTATCTAATCTTTGTACCTATGGTGTAAATTGCTTAGCTTGTCTACACATATCAATTTCTCCCCTTTTTACCTGCTTTTGTGAATAAAAAGTTCATTCGGAACTTAGATTGAATCCCATTGTACGTGCGATTATGACGTGGGGAAAATTGGGTACAATTTAATTAGTAAATTTTGGGCATAGCATGTGAATATGGCATAAAACTTTTAATAGATATTGGGCCATTATTATCATTATAACTGTATGTTTGGGGTTAACTGGCACGTAAATCAAGTTCTGGGCGTAAACTGTAAACTGGAATATTAAATCTAGATTGTGCATAACTATTGGTTGGGACGCCAAGCATAATGTATATTGTAATTTTAAACATTACTAGTTTTGTGAAATTGGGATAATTAGCATTAAAAATATAGACTTGGACATGTATAGTAAATATGTAGATTTGCTAAAAAAGAACCATGCCTATCCTGAGGTTAGATTGAGTTGCGGTGTAAAACTGCCTGGAACCGCCCGGCACATCCAGTAACCATAACAACACATATCTAATGTGAGAGGTTAGCACATTTAGCCCAAACCCGAGGTTATAATGAGTTTGTGGTAGAAATCTGTTGGGAACCGCCCGTCACATCCAACAACCGCAAACAACAGTTCTAATGTGAGAGATTAAGGCATTATTGAATGAATTAATGCTAATAAACAAGACATGCTAAGGATGGCGGGGTTAAGTTAATAAGAAACACTTAACCAATATAACCTGATGAATAAACAGGGTTAAGTTAATACGAAATACTTAACCAATATAACATGATGAATGTGTGGTGTTAAGTTAATAAGAAACACTTAACCAATATAACATGATGAACGAGTGGGGTTAAGTTAATAGGAAACACTTAACTAATATAACCTGATGAATAATCTGGGCTAAGTTAATAGGAAACATTTAACCAATACAACATGATGTGTGGGTGGTTTATGTTAACATGAATGGACAACACTTAACCAATATTACATGAACAAATTGGATAAGGTTAAGGCAAGCTCAACCATAAAAACTGACTGACTTAATCAGTGACATGGTCAAGTACATCTCGTGTAGGTAGGTAATATTAGTATATATAAGCGCACAAACTTACACTACACCATAATGGCCATTTGGTAACTCTTATTTTTTTCAACTGCCAACACTTATATGTGTTGTAGACTAGTGACACTAATATGTGTTGCTATAGTAAAAATGTGTCACCAAAAATATGCCAACACTTATTTGTGTTGATAATCCTAGTCAACCCTTATATTCTGAGGGCAAAATGGTAAGTTCTCACCTTATAACCTAATCGCTGCCTCAATCTTTTTCCCCCAACGCTTGCTCATCCGATGGCAGCGTCATAAGAAAATACAAAGAAAAAATGGACTTCGAAGATTTATATCAGCTTTCTCTAATCGATATCAATATCAGCGTTTTTTCTCAAATCAGTATTAATCTCTCAAATCCTCTCTCCACTCGTTTCTAGGAATCACGGCTTCTAGGAATTGGGGATTCGAATTGGAGCTTCTAGGAATCGGCTCTCTCTAATCGAATTCGAACTAGGGCTTCTAGGAATCACGGCTTCTAGGAATCACGATAGTAGTTAAAAAAAGCGATTTCACTTTCGTTGTGTTTGGACTATAGGATATTAGGTAAAAAAAAACCGCATGACATTTAATAGGTTTCTGTTTTCTTGCGTATTAGGATATTGCTACTTTAATAGTAATGTGAGTTTATTCACTTAATTTGTTTATTATTGGTAGATTATTTGCAAGATCGTGCGAAAGGCAGCACGATGTATGGATTTAAGTGAGGACCTGCTGGAATTATGAAATGCAAATATGTTGAATAACCCCTGAATTCATCTATCCTTATAGAAATCAGGTATTTACATTTATTTTTATTGTCTTCACAGTATGACGTTTGAAACATTTCATACAACATAGATTCATTGTGTTAAATTCAGTATTTATACAGGGTGGATTTTATATGATTTGCAGTGGAAGGGATAACATTGAAACACCATAACAGGTATGTACTTTATGCACTGTTTACCTAGCAAAGATGCATGCCTCGTGGATCGTCTGCATTATGGAGGAGCATCGTTTTATTATACTACCTTATTCTTTCCTTTTCAGTTTAAACAAGCTGAAGAAATGACAAAGAAACTTGACCTTGATGGGCTTGTTGTTATTGGTGGAGACGACTCAAATACAAATGCTTGTTTGCTTGCTGAAAACTTCAGGCTGAGTCTCCTGTAACATATTTATTTATCTATTTGTTATGAAATTATTCTATTTGTTTTTTTGCCTAAAAGTATCACTTATATTGGCTATCCTTTTGTGTACAGTAGCATATCGGGTTAGGAGTTCTAACTACAGCGAAGTTTGTTGTGATTGACTAATTACAGTTTTAAACTGAACAAAAGTATACACAAATCTATAGGGATACCTAAAGATATTTTAAGTTAGTTCCAGAACAAAAGTAGAGCTAATTGATATATTCATTTTACCTTACTATTTTAGTCACAATTTTATAAGTCAGTACAATTTCTATTATCCCAATTTTCTTTGTTGTAAAGTGTTTAAAATTATTTTCATGTAACCTGAGAAACTTTATATATAAAACCTATGGGAAACTGAAATATTATTAACTAAGAAGAAGTTGAGAGAAGAAAACAAAAGAAAAATTAGTCAATAGTGGATGGAAATATTTTTGAATCTGGGAAATATTTGACAATGTTATTTTGACATGATTTTATGGTCCTATCTCTGCCTGTGTCGATATATTTGATACAAAGCGAAACAATGCGGACTTGCTAATAAGGTCATGGCATATGGTATATTTGGTAAGTTATCGGTTGTTTGGCTTGGTTAATTTTCATAAGATAATGTGTTGGAGATGTGGCAAAGTTGTAAAATGGCGATCTCATTTATCTTTCATGCCTAAAATGTGCATATTAAAAAAATGTTATACAGAATTGTGAGATGTTAAGATAATATCCATGCAATTATGAGCTACAGGGAAAATTTTTGGAAAATTACTCAAAATTAAAAGGTTCCAATTATTTTTGTTATATTTTCTTCATGGCTACCAACAAGATTATGTTTGACAAGTCTGTCATTCAAACAAAAGTTCAACACAAAAGGGGGTAACACGTGAAAGAGTAAACAGTTCTCGCACTTTCAACCTTCATGCTTCCTTAAAATTCATTACACATAATTTAAAAGATAATCCTTACTATGTGCATCTTCATACATCAACTCACAAAAATCATAAACAATATTATTCTTACAAATAATAATCTTTCGATATGATACACATGAAAAAATAAATTATTGAAAAAATATAGAAATAATTAGATACTTATATAGGAAAAATACCGAATTAAGATAGAACCTGGTTGCTTAGAAAGCAAACCTAAAGAACGGGGCCTGAATAGTCAATGTTTAAAAAACTTAATTCTAATAAATTTATAGAGATTACCAATGATTTAATTATAAATTTATATATAAAACATAAAATTAGCTTGTTCTTAAGGTTCATATGATGAACTCAAAATGGACGTGAGAGTGTAAAAGTCCAATTTAGAATTCTCCAACAACGAGAGCTCTACTAGTTTCAGTTACTTCACTGTTTAAATGGTTGATCATTGGAGGATATGAAAGTGATCAACATTATTAATTGGCATGAGAGTAAAAATATGGTAATGGCCTCAAACTATTAGGGCACAGGTTAAACTGGTTTGCCGTTCTAATTTTTGTTGTATCTATTTTATTTACAATTCTTGCTAAATTACAAAAAATATAAAATCCTTACTGAGAGTCTCCATTTACCTATACCTTCACTTCTGAAACCTATAGCTACTAAGATAAGCTATTTCATTTTCATGTCATTTGTTAATCACTATAAGTCTATTTAGAACTGCCAATTTAAATTCAGTAAAAACAAATCAAGCATTTTCCTAGTATTGGTTTTATAGTCTGATCTTTATCTCTGCAATAACATATAATAGTGGTATTGCCTACTTTCAAATGTTACATCAACATGAGTCTGTGATCTTGTTGTTATCCCACTTGATTTGTTCTTTCTAATAACAAATTACGATAATTACTTTGTCATTTATTATGGTATTTTCCTTTAAAAACTGTTAATGGTAGCAATAAATTTCTATAGTTTTGGAAGCTCCATTAATCGTCTTGGAATTGCCCTGAAATTTCTTGATTTCTCACAGATCTCCATTTTGCGCCTCTTCACATTTATACAGCAAAAGACAACATATAATGATGTACTCAGGCATTCGTTTCTAATGTTATATTGATGCATGATGGTACTATAATTTGTATATCCAGTCCAGCAG
This sequence comes from Allium sativum, assembly GCA_030737875.1. NCBI lineage: Eukaryota > Viridiplantae > Streptophyta > Magnoliopsida > Asparagales > Amaryllidaceae > Allium > Allium sativum. Next base: position 268,670,795 of record CM060924.1, read on the forward strand.
CTTTACTTTAATCTATAGTACCAATTGAATCAGAAGGTATGAAAGAAAACCTTGAACTTTTCCTTAATCTAATCACAAGTGCATGCTGATTGAATCAATTTTTATTTAGCTCGTATTATCGGAATTATTTGAAATTTTGAATGGATTACTTTAACATCAAAATGTGTGTGTCTTGGTACATGTTTTGAAACGCATTTGTTAGACACATGCAAAATCTAAATTCAAAAGAAATGAATTTGACTCCTTTTTTAATTATAAGTTTGCTCATTGTTGAAAACCAAAACTGAGTGAGCATCTTTATTCACAATTACGGCTCTCTTTTTTAACTCTGTAGCAGCCTGCTATTGAAACAAGATGTAGCAACGACTGCCTTCTAGTAGCGTCAACAACCTATTGTTGCTGCTAATAGGAGTAGGTGCTTTTATTTACAAGTTAAATTCAACTATTAACTTCTTTAATTTTTACACAATTCATAATTCATAGTTGCACATATTTTATCCTGATATTCTAGCATTGAACAAGCTACATTAAATAAAATAGACTAATTTGCATGTATGTAGTGATATTACCAATAAGTTAGTAAAGGTATGTACGTATTTTGCTGCCAAACTTAACATTCAAGTGATGCACATATTGGACATCCAATATTGTAAAAGACATGCTAATTAAATAGGTAGGTAGGTACTTTAGTGCTGATAACCCATTCGCAAATGTGTCACTAGCTAAAGATGCTAAGATAACAATGAGATTCCCAACTTCAGTATAATATGAACATTTTATTGGTAGTTTGTACTAGTGCGCATAAAATGCACCAACTTCTGTAAAGTTTTTCTACTATAAACCGTGTACAAATTTTATGGATTACGATAATTACCGTAATTTTAATATGCCAGTGGATGCACAAATTGTGGCATATCGATCATTGCAAATTCATTACAGGCTGATACAAAAGAAAGCTGTTGTGGAAATTGGACCGCGTTGTTTGTATCTAGGCTTCTCTGTTCTTGCAGTAGAAGTTGAAGTTGCTTACACGGTATGGATTATTACTGTGTTGATGAAAAAGAATGATGGATATGAATTTTTCTAAGGGGGATGAAAGATAAGAGGATAAAGGCAACATATGAGACTCCGAATAATAGTTAAGTTTCAGATTTTTTTAATCGTTTTTCATTCTTGCTTCTATTTTACTACTGCCGCTATGAAATAGAATGATAATGGTTTGCTAAAATCACATGATAAAGAGAAATTTAAGCAAAATAACTGATTATCAAGATAACATTTAAATGCATAGCTCATGCATTTAATTTTTTTAAATTCGTTTCTCTTCGGATTTGAACAGTTGTAAGCTTAATTACAAAATTATGCTTACAATGCATAACTATCATTTAATGCATTGGAAAATTAAGAATTGTTTGCACCTGAGTCCTGAATAACTATGCAGTATGTACAAGGAAATTCATTTCTGACTAAATCAACTCTCTGATAATATCCCTATAAAAGAACACTTTCTAATTACATAACTTCACTCTAAATATGCTATGTTTGATTAGGAATTGATTCAAATTTTACAAAATACTTTAACCTAGTATAATACTGATTGACCCTTATTAACTATTTGAAATGTGATTCCGGGATTTGTGGCTAATGTCTAGAAGTGAATATCGAGCAAATTGCATATCTGATCCATTGTTTTAATTAACCCGCTTCGATATTCATCTCAAGAATTGCCTTGAGGAAATGAGTGATAAAACGCTTTGAGATTTTTTCCAAAAGTCTTTTTACAAATAAAGCTTACGCTTTGACAACTTGAGGCGTAAAAAGCATACACATATATGTCTCGCACATGCACACCTCAAATTGTTGAGGTATGCTACTCGAGAATCTTTTTATTTACATTTAAAAAGTTTTGAACTTCAAATATGTAATGGAAAACAAAAGAACATAATTTAAGTAACTGGAAGTGTTTTTTTTTGACATTTCAAATTCAATATTCCCATTATTAAGGTTGTTTTTGAAAGATTTAAGATTATCAAATATCTAATTTATTTCTGATGAATATTTTGGTTTTTGAACGATTGATGATTACACATTTTGATAGTGTCCGCTCTTCTATGATATGTCAAAACTGAGCTCGCATGCTCAGCTTGGAAAAACTGAGCTTGTGTGGCTATGTTCTGCCAAACTAAGCGCATATGGCTCAGTTCTGCCAAGCTAAGCATGCATACTGAGCTTACGAAGCTCGGTTTGGCAAAATTGAGCTCTCAGTTTGACAAAACTGAGCTCACGGGCTCAGTTTGGCCAAACTGCGCTCACGGGCTCAACTTGGGAAACTGAACTCTCAGCTTGGGCAAACTGAGTTCGCAAGCTCAGCTTGGCCAAACAGACCATGGATGCTAAGGTTTCCAAAACTGAGCATGCATGCTCAATTTTGCCAAAGTGTAAATGAATAATATATACTTTGGTAAGAATACATATGTCTAATTTTTTCAAGAATGAACATAACAACTCAATGGCTTACAGACAACTACTGCCAACGATGATTATTATGTTTCCTGTTTTAAAATAAAGTGTAAATTTATGTGTATCTAGTTAGCAAGTGGTAAAATAAAAAGTACTACAAAGATAATCAGAAGAAATACAAATAATAATGAATTTGAAATTAAGTCAACATAACATATCTGTTCATACTATGTACAAATGCAAATAATAATGTTTTTTTTTCTAGACAGCATTAGAAAAGTTTGTTATTCAAATAGATACAACCTGGCAAGTCGATTATTAATCACAATGAGTTTGTGGTTTAATGCAACTGAATTATTTCTATGCATACAACATGGCTGACAATGTTCCAAAAACACGCACACTGACTCTCAAACACCAAGAAGTTGCACATTCCCTCTTCTGTTAAAACCGGTAATTGATGTAAGCACTTTCTGCAAGTGTAGATTCAAGCTTGTGCAAACGCTCTTCAACACGTGCGTAATCCAATGCTTGAATCCTCGCTGGGCAGATTTTTTAAATGAGCTATGTATGGTTTGTGTCTACACATGGAGTAGAAAGGGTAGCATGCAAGCATGGCCAAAAACCTAAAATTAAAGAGATTATTTTTATGCGAAATTATGACTTGCACTTGTTGTTTCCTCTGATTTATCTTGTTGTTTATTGAGTGTTTGTATTAATGCAGGAACATGTAGATGGACGCTTTGAATTCTCGTACAAGACTTTGAAAAATGTGCAAAACCGCTAGAGTTTGGATTGGATAATCAAGGATGGCTATGTTGACCTTAAATACCTTAAGTGTATTTGGAATTGAATCTTTTGTAACTTATGTTTTTGCAATACATGAATACATGACTTTATGACATTTGAGTTATCTTTAATAATTGTCTATGATAAACTATAGGTTTTCTGCGAGGCATTTTAAATTTACAATGGATTTGTATGATGAATTATATATGTGCTATGTAAAACATAAAGATCTGTTATATTCTTTTGTTTTGAGAATTTTAATACAAATTGTGCATAAAATAAGCAAAAACGTAGTTTCACTTGGTAACATATATAAGTGTTTATAACTCTAATAAGTGTTACCATATCTTATAGTTCCAACATTTATAAGTGTTAGCAATGAATATGTTTGTAACTTTTATAAGTGTTACCATATCTTACAGTTCCAACATTTATAAGTGTTAGCAATAAATATATTTGTAACTTTTATAAGTGTTACCATATATTATGGTTCTAAAATTTATAAGTGTTAGCCATGAATATGTTTGTAACACTTATAACTGTTAGCAGTTAATCTGTTTGTAACACTTATAAGTGTTATAGGAAATTCCTCACAGGCCGTTGGTGACACTTAAAAGTGTTACATAAATTATTTGTAACACCTATACTTGTTGGGAATCCCCTGTTTTGGTGTAGTGTTAACCGTTAAATAAATATGTTTGAATCAGTGGGAAGATTAAGTACATCTCATGTAGGTGGGTAATATTTTTATATATAGGCCCACAAACTAAACTAGTAGGAAACCCTAGTAATGGGGACCCATTTCAGTAGAAACCCACATAGATTTATCATGGTACCCTGAACTAGGTAGGGCGTGGCACGATTACTGGGCTAATTATAAGCGGTCAAACTAGCGGCAGATGGTGTAGCAGTGCAGGTTCCAACGGGGTCACGGGCGTGCACGTATTACGGAGTGGAAGAATTAGCAACTGGGCATCAGTAGATATAAAGTTGTGCATCTTGATCGTGTCGGGTTTCCACCTTAGGGGTTGATACACCCTACGGTGGGACCAACACAGGTATTTACAAGCAGAGGGCCGAGCGACACAAACTTGAACTAGATCGATACGAGTTAGAGCCAATCGGTTAAGGTAGTAAGGATACATCTAACATCTTCATGGTAATTAGGATGATTGATGTAAGATCCTCATATTAGATATACACCTGAAGGCTACCACAATTGCGGGGTTGGGATCACCTTATTATATAATACAGGATACTAGTTGGGACACTAGTAGGGAATACGAATCATTCTATAAAAGGCACTATTTAGGATACTAGTTAGTTGGTGCAGAGACATAAAAATCAGAATAAAAGGGTTGTAGCGAAGTAGAGAAAGAATAGAAGTGCATTCAGTTTATCTTGCCTTATCATATCTTATGCTAATCTTAGGTTATCTTGTTTTCCTTGTTATCACGGTATTGTCTTATATTCAGTTTATTCATGTCATGTTACTATTACACGTTTACATAATGAAAATCACTAGACTTACCAGACTTATGTCTGACCTAGTTTTGTTTCGCCTCTTTTCTTCCATTCCCCTCCCCAGGAAGTAAGGGAGGGAATAGCTCAGCTTAGTTTGGACCGTTTCTCTTTCCGAGCTCGAAGATAGTCGAGGTATTGCTTTGGACTCTCATTTCCACTGCTATGGCTGGCTCATGCTTTATTGGGGACTATCATTGTCATTTTATGCTTCTTTATTTTATTAAACAAGACATATACTTTGTTGTACTGGGTATTGTTGGTTTTGGTGTTAGAAAACAATCTTCGTACAAGCTGTTTTACCAAGCTGTTGTTTTATCAATGAAGTAAAGTTTTTATTCTTTTCCGCTGCTTTATTTGTCTGTATTGAATTTAATCTGCATCTTTTACCTATAACGCTTCACTAAAGTTAATGCATTCCCTTTGTGAGTGACATTAATGGAGGTGGGGTGTTACAGCTGGTTCGAATTTCCTAATACTACGTACTCTTACCTACTCCCACTCCTATAAATAGCCCATGGCCTCACACTTCAAAGGGGTTAGATTTTCTTCAATTTGGACTTACCTAGAGCTTCATGAACTCCATTAATGGCATCTCCTATTTGAGGAAGAAGGAGAATTAAATATTCATTTTTCCCAAATACCTAGCATATTTCAATTATGAAAGTGAATGTAATGAGCTTGGCTCTACCTTGTAATTCTTGAGTGATTAATTAAAGTTCAACATCCTTCCGAAGTGTACGTAGGCTTAATCTACGGTCGAACCACTATAAATACTTGTGTTTTTTACCGCTTTCTCTTACCTAGTCTTGCGACCAAACTAACTATTCCTAGTAATAGGAATCTTTGGTGTTTACGACATTTTTTGCCGTCAACATTTGGTGCTTTGATTGAGAGTCAGAATTCAAGACTTGTGTCTTTCATCCACATTATCATCTCGACTTCAACGAGCTTAAGGTCCCTTGCCCAACCCGCTGTCGAATCCGCTTACGATGGTAAAGAAGTCAAAGAACGCAATTGTCAGCTCTTCAGCCGTAGACGAGGTCGTTACCTCCCAGCAACCTCAACCGATAGATGTCCCGGCCCCTAATGAAACCGTCCCTCCTATTGTGAATCCCGAAGCGCCCATTACCTAAGCTCAAATTCGCGCGCTTAATGAAAGATATGAGAGCACCGTGGTCGGTCTCAACCAAGCATTAAGGGATAACATCGGTCTTATGCGCTAACTTCAAGAAGTCCAATGCGTCGTTGCCCAACTTTAATTGGTTCGGAACTATGCTCGACCCCGACCAACAGCATCGGAAACATCCTCTTCTGAGTCAAGGGGCCCAGACCAAAGGAGAAGGTTCACCCTCATCAACAATGTTGTCGTTCGCATCAATGTTCTCGATAATGGGAATGGTTATGCCAACGGGAATGGGAACGGCAATGGCGACAGAACTACAATCACATACAGCGAGGGGGCACAGTACCAAGACCGCTCTCGCTTGATTATCAATGACGGACCTGATCCTACAAACCAACCTCTTCCTCAACACAACCCAACGGTCGCTAACCAGGGTGAAGGGCGCGCTGTCCTAACTGCCCGTGCTCCTGTACAATAGGATCCACATCACCCCGCTCCGCCTCAACGTACGCTCATAGACCTGTTCATAGATGTCGAGGACATAGAGGAAGACGATCCAGACATCCACCATAGAAGATGACCTTGCAACAGGACTCTGAACCGCACCAAAACCCTTGGGTCCCGATGGAGGATCCACACCCGACCTATCTCGCCGACATGATACGAAGGGTCATGAGGGAGATGCGAGGGGCGTACACGGCGCAAGGGAAGCTCACATTAGGCGTAACCCCTTCACAAAAAGAGTAAATGAATCCGAGTGGCCAAGGTGCGTTAGCATGCCACAAATGTCACTCTATGATGGTACCACTGATCCTTGTGCCTTCTTAAATTGCTATGAAAGGAAGATGGACTCGACCCGAGGCGACGATCCAACCAAATGTAAATGCTTCCCGGTCTTTTTGTCCAGTACCACTATACTTTGGTTCTCTGCATCCCCCTCGATTCCATTAACAACTTCGGGCAACTAGCAACAAAGTTGGTCAAGAAATTCAGGGTGCATATCCCAACTCCAAAGAATGCCTTCACCTTATCCAACCTATACCAGGGGCCCGCCGAGTCGCTTAGGCGCTACCTTTCCTCGTCCAACACAGCTCTCGCCGAGGTTGAAGATCCAGATCCTCACACCATTCTCTTTCAGCTAACAAAAAGGGTCCTCCCTACTTCATAATTCGGGGCTTGGATCTATCGAAAGCAGCAAAAGAGCCTCGACGCTTTCTACGAGAAGGCAAATTAGTACTTATGCCAAGAAGAAGTAAGGTTTAATCAGCTTTCTGCCACGAGTCGTCCCAATGACCCCCAAGTCGATACCGTCAATAACCACTTCAGAGGTAGGCGAAGTCGGGAGCCCTTCGACCGAAATAGGGGGCAGGTTCCCAAAGGCAAAAACGAAACAATGGCAGGCCGGATGGATGAAACAACGGGCAAGCCCCAGTAGAATTAAGAAAGCCCGGCCCTTGCCAAGATTTCAAGACATATACCCCATTGAATGATGACATAGAGACCATCTACTTGGAAACATGTAACACCCTGCCATACATGAAGTCGCGCATTAGAGAATCAACAAACCGTGAAGAGAACACCGGGAGGTACTGTCGATACAACGATGTGTAAGGGCACGACACCAATGAATGCCACTAACTTAGGGATGCAATCGAGAAACTAATTCGTGAGAAACGGCTCGAGCAATATGTCCAATAGGTCATTCCCACCGAGGAAAACTCGCAGCCTCCCGCGCCAGCTCCACAAGAAGGTGCCAAGGGAGCTCCAGGACCATCTAACCCAAGACGAGGAATCGTAATTGACACCATATGCGGCGTACCTTACCCCTTACATAACAACTTTCGAAAAATGGAGGAATATGTGTGTAACACCACCCTATGTCCATTAATTTCACTAACAAAGGGAATGCGTCAATGCCCATGAAGCGTTATTGTTGTATAGAACAGATAAATTACAAGAATAAATAAATAAAACAATCAGCGGAAGATAATTCTTATTTCATAGCATCAAAACTCAAAACAAGCTTATATAAGTAGTTTCCAAAACCATTACAACAGGATCAATAGTCTTTTCCAAAAACTTCAAATTACATAAAGAAGCAAATACTTAAATAACGTAAATGCATAAATCCCCACTGAGCATAAGCAAAGTTGTAACACCCCGTGAATTCTATAAACATTAAGCTTCACAAATTAAAGTGTAATTAATTCTAAATGAAAGAATTAAGGGAAATGGGTTACGCCATTGCGTTCGTCTCGGAATTCTGCTTGAGATAGAGTCTGAGTTTGCATGAATCAGACTCCGTATGAAGGAGTTATGACCTTCGGAAATTTCAGAATAAAATTTAAATTCAACCAGCTTGGTTTTAAATTCGAATTTCGAAAAACAGGTTCAAACTGGGCTGGGCGGGAAAATTCTCGCCCAGAGACCAGGGCGAACATAGGGTCGACCATGGTGTCGACCTGGCCACCCCAGGTCGACCATAGTGTCGACCTGGGTGTCGACCTGCCAGTCGACCTTCCTAGTCCACCTAGCTGGCTAGGTCTGGCTCTGGCTCGAATTTCTATGGCTCGGTGTGTCACTAGGGCTGACATGCCACTTCTTGATTGACTCTTTGAAACTTGTATGGTCTGGATTCCTCCTGTCTTCATCTAACGGCTCAAAACAATTTAAAAATCTATAAATACACCCTAAGTCTCAACTGAAAATTCACATTAAAAAAATAAGATGGGAGTCGTCATGCTGCAAGGAAGGAATTGAGCATAGCCGTCAAGAGAGAAAAGCTTAGAGATTAATCAAATTAAGAAGAAGATTATAGTTTAATCAAATAAATCAACGCAACGTTAGTCTACCCAAAGGAGTGCATCTCAATTTCAGAATTCAGAATCCAGAATTCAAGATTCTGCATTCGTTGTAAGTATAGTGACCTTTCATAATATGAATAAAAACTGTGATGTGATTCGATGTAAATGAAAATAGAGTTGTGTTACTGATATAAATTCTACGTATTGTAATAATTCTATCATGAATTGTGTATTGATATTTGTGGCCTAAATTGGTTGATGCAAGCCTATTGGACATTTGAATATGAAAGAAATAGCAATAGCAAGTTGTGGCAAAAACTAGTAATTGATCCCTTTATGTTTATGTCGATGGCATGGACTATATACATTCACTAATTCTAAATTAAGGCTTATGTAAACATGTTCTAGATTTGAAACTTTTTATGCCTACATGACCCAAAACCTATGATATCATTCCTATGTTAATTTGTAGGTATAATTGGATCTATGTTAAGTATCGTTTGGGTTTCACAAACTATGCAAGTTCATGCTGAAATAGGCTATGTGATTAGATGTTATAATCGGATATTTTGGTGAATATACAACGTGATAGTTTTATGGTTGATATTATGCCAAGTTAAACATGTTTAAACACAAGTTTGTATTAGCCTAAACTATGCCATTTCATATGTTACCTACTTAGTTATACTTTGATTTGAATGCAAGTTACATGACCCATCATTTATGTTAGTATCTCAAAATTGCAAGTTCATGCGCCACACACCCTTATATGTTGTAAAATGTTACATGTTATTGATTTCCCTTTTTTCTCACATTTATAAAATTGGGCTGAATTGCGTCGAGCCCAACAATTGTTATAATGTTGCGAATGTTACAAACGGGGGTAATAACGTTGGGTGTAAATACTGAAAATATATATGTTGGCATGTTTGGCACATGCCAACGACAATGACATTTAAGCGGTATGATTTGGTATACCCAAGAATAAAAGATATGACATTTACATATAATTGAGATGTAATAAAATATGTAAATTTAGAAAACACGATATGCTTAACCCGAGCTTGGATTGAGTTGTGATGTAAACCTGCACGGGCCCGCCCGGTTGTCCAGTAGTCACAACAATACCTATCCAATGTGACTGAGCTACGGTGTAAACCTGCCCGGAACCGACCGGCACATCCAGTAACCGTAGCATTACCTGTCTATTGTGAGTGGTCTGGTGCTCCGAAAAGGCTAAGGACAGGTGGTAGGGTTAAGTCAACTATAAACACTTAACCAAATTAAACATGTTAACATGAATAGATGGGCGGGGGTTAGGTAAATACAGACACTTAACTACTTAACATGTTTGACTAGAAAATCCTGGTAACGAGGGACCCGTTTCAGTAGTAACCAAAGTTAGGTATCATGGTACACTGAAACTAGGAAGGGTGGGGCACGATTACTGGGCTATTGTAAGCGGTCAAACGACGGCGGTGGGGGCACAGTGTAGGTCTAACGGGGTGCGGGTGTGCACACACTCCGGAGTAGACAACCAGGGCACTGGGGACACCAATATTATAACCTATGCCTTCTAGAATTTGTGTCAGGCCCGCCACCATGGGTCTTGATACACCCCATGGTGGGACCAGCATATGTATCTACAATTCTCGATGGCCGTATGACACATGTTTACGCGAGTAGTAGACGATCTTTAAATAAAAATGGGGATCACTTCACCCTTAGCATGGGGTGCCAGTTAAAGTAAGCTCAAGTAGGTGCAGAGATATAGTATGGGTGCGATTGCACATTCGACACTTCCTTAGCTTGTGACACTTTCCTATTTTCAATTTATGTCTATCATGCCTTTTTCTTATTCACATACTGAAGAGTTACTAGATTTACTCAGGCTTTACGTCTGACTCTATTTTATTTTCGTCTTCTTTTTTTCGTTTCCCCCACCAGGTCCACAAGGAGGAAACAACTCAGCTCAGTCAGACTCTTTACAGGCTCCAAGAACGTAGATGTATGATTTGGATCTCTTTTGCTCAGATTATGGCTTTGGATATCACTATGGGGATTGTTGCCACTTTATTTATGTTTTATGCTTCTTTAATAATCAAGACAGTAACGAGGTTGTAATGTTGGAAGTATTTTGAGACAATTATGGAATGTTTTGTTTGAACACGTATTGATGAAATAAAAGTCTATTTGGTTTACGCTATTTAAAATATGTGTATTTATATCTGTCTTGAGTTTATCTGTGGCTTTTACTTATAAAGCTCCACCAAAGTTAAAGCATTCCCTTTGTGAGTGACCTTAACGGAGGTGGGGTGTTTCACTTGGTATCAGAGCATAGGTTTACCAGACAAGATAAAAGTTTTTGAAATTGTTTTCAAAAAGAAAGTTTAAAGAAGCATTTTTTTCAAGAAAAAGTGTTATACTTTAAAAGACATAATCCCCCAAAGCTATATGCACTATCTCTCTCTATCCTTCGTTTTGAATCTTTCCTTTCTATTTCAGCATGTCTGGAGACCTTAACCTTCCTGAAGGAGTACCGATACCCGGCTGGTTTAGGAGGTATTTAGAAGTGAGGGCCAATGGCGCGGGATACCAGACATCCCTCCTCTAGTGGTCGCAGTTCTTCCTCCTCCTCCTCTTGGAAATTCCTTAGCAAAAACATGCAGAGACATCAAGGCAATGGGTGGAAAAGACTATTATGGGACAGAATCCTTTGTAGGAGCAAGAAACTGGCTAAAGGAGACTGAGGATCTGTTTGTCATCTTCGGAGTTGATGACAGGCAAAAGATACAACTAGCGGTATGGTTGCTTAAGGATGAAGCTTCCTATTGGTGGGAAATTACCAATGCTCAGAGGGCGGTGGAAACATGGGAAGACTTTAGGACAAGGTTGGAGAGGCAATTCCTCTCCCAAGCTGAAAGAGGCCTGCAAATGGAGAAGTTCATAACTCTGAAACAGGGAAGCATGACAATCAGGGAGTATGTTAATCAGTTTAATCAGCTGGCCAGATTTGGGCTAGACTTAGTAAACACCTAACACAAGAAGGCACTTCACTTTGTCAAAGGTTTGAATGAGCCACTACACAACCTTGCCATGACCCATGTATCCACGGGAGTGACTTATGAAAGCTTGGTAGACATGGCGTTGCTATACGAGGAAGACCACGGTAAGAAAGAAACTAAGGTGGAAGAGAAGAAAGAGGGTCTACAAACAATGAAAATAGACTTCAAGAAAGGAGGGAAGAACAATAAGCCCCGTGAGAAGAGAAGGTGCAATTTCTGTGGCATTCTGGGACATATATCAAAAGACTGCCGAAAAAGGAAGGCGAATATGGGTGGTTGCTTCCATTGTGGAGAAACTGGACACCAAGCTAAGGACTGCCCAAAGAAGAAAGGGCGGGGACAGAAAGCCGGATCAACTTCAGGGGGTCAGGTTCATGCGCTAGTGGCACCTCAGCAGGAACGAGGCAGTAATATTTCTGTAGAAAGTGTAATTTATCTTTATGATCATCCAGTTCGTACATTTTTTGACTCTGGCGCCTCACACTCCTTTATTTCTTCTGCCTTAGTAGAATCTCTGCATCTAGACACTAGTATGGTAGAAGATCCCTTAGTAGTTTCAAATCCAATTAGGGGCTCCGCTTACTTGTCAATGGTTTGTTTGGGTTTGAAAAACTCTATTCTCAGCGTTGAGTTTAGTTGTAATGCCTTTGTTTTGGGCTTCTCGGGATATGGTTTGATCTTAGGCATGGACTAGTTATCCAGTAATGGGGCCATCCTTGATTGTGAGAAAAGAGTAGTTAGACTCTTGACTCGGCTTGGTAACACTCTAGAAATTTCTTGTAATCCCTTGAATTCTGTTATGCTTAGTTATCTAGAGTCGCTTGATGCTTCTGATGAAAATTTGCAATCAGTTAGAGTAGTCTGGGAATATCCGGATGTCTTTGAGGAGGTGAAAGGCTTACCTCTAAGGCGAGAAATAGACTTCGGCATATATTTTGTGGATAATGCAAAGCGTGTAGCTTTACCTATTAGACACATGGCTCCAAAGGAGAGAAAGGCACTCAGCAAGCAGGTTAAAGAACTTCTCGAAAAGGGGTTCATTAGACGGAGCATTTCAGAATGGGGTGCTCCAGTGGTGTTCGCAACCAAAGAGGACGGTTCGCTTCGCCTTTGCGTCGACTATAGGGAGTTAAACAAATTGACCAAGAAAAATAGGCACCCTCTTCCCCGAATCGACGATTTGTTTGATCTGCTTGAAGGAGCGTCGGTCTTCTCCCAACTTGATCTGGCAACTGGGTTCCATCAGCTAAGAGTAGCTGAAGATAGCAATGATTAAACGACGTTTAGAACCACAGATGGTTTCTTCGAGTTGCTTGTCATGCCTTTCGGCTTGACTAATGCACCCACTTATTTCGTAGACCTAATGAGAAGGGTGTTCAGAGAATTCCTCAACAAATTCGTGATTGTCTTCGTAGATGATATCTTAATCTTTCCAAAGAATGAGGAAGAGCATGCTCAGCATCTGAAAGAAATCATGGAAACTCTCCGTTAATATCAGCTAAAAGCCAAATTCACCAGGTGCTACTTTTGGAGAAAGGAGGTAAGATTTCTGGGGCATATAGTATCCAAAGAGGGGTTGGCTGTGGATCCCGCGAAAGTGGTGGCAGTACAAGATTGGAAGACACCAAGAAATGCAACCGAAGTTCGATGCTTTCTTGGGCTAGCCGGTTTTTACCGAAAGTTTATTAGGGATTTCGCGAAAATCTCAGCCCCACTCATAAGGCTAACAAAGAAGAATCTGGCATTCACTTGTGATTTGGACTGCGAGTTTGCTTTCCAAAAATTGAAAAGGGCTCTCACAACAACCCCGTTCTAACCTTGCCAGATGGAAGCAAAATGTTCACAGTATACACGGATGCATGTGGAACGGGACTAGGCGCTATTATAATGCAAGAAGGAAGGGTAGTAGCTTATGGCAGAAGACAATTGAAAGTTCATGATAAGAACTACTCAACCCACGATTTTGAGTTAGCCGCCATCGTCTTGGCACTGAAGTCTTGGCGCCATTATCTTCTAGGTGAGAAGTTCGAATTATACACTGACCATAAATCGTTGAAATATCTCTTCTCGTAGAAGGATCTTAACTTGAGGCAGCAAAGATGTATGGAGTTTCTTGCCTCGTACGATTTTGAAATTTCCTATACTCCCGGCAAAGGCAACGTAGTAGCAGACGTGTTGAGCCAAAAGAAACTGACCTTAAGCCCGCTCTTTGTGAAAAGGCAAAGCTTGAAGTATATAGCCAGTTTTAACTTTAGGCCCTACTCAGATTTTGTACCGGGTTTGTTAGCATCTCTCGAAGTACGCCCTACTCTATTGGACTCAATAGGGGCTGCACAACATGAAGACCCTTAGATTGTTGATGTGATTGATAAACTTATTAGGTGTGAGACTTCTAGTCACCTCAGTTGGTACGCCATCGATGATAAGGGTTGGCTGAGGCGGGATGGAAGATTATGCGTCCCACAAGCAAGGGAGTTGGAAAAGTAGGTTCTCGAGGAAGCGCATCATTCGAAGATGACTATACACCCTAGCGGTGATATGATGTACAAGGATATAAAAAGGACTTTCTTTTGGAGTGGCATGAAGCAAGACGTGGAATATTTCATTTCTAAGTGCATGACCTGCCAACAGGTTAAGGCAGAACAGAAGAAGCCTGGAGGACTACTTCATCCTTTAGAGGTCCCATAGTGGAAGTGGGATAGCATTTCAATAGACTTCATTGATGGACTGCCTAGGTCGAGAAGAGGCAACACTAGCATTTGGGTAATAGTGGATAGGCTTACTAAAAGCGCCCAATATATACGTATCAAGAGTAGACGGACTGCCGCGTCTCTAGCATCCCTTTATCTCAAGGGAATAGTTCGGCTCCATGGGATACCCTCCAACATTGTTAGTGACCGAGACCCTATCTTCACAAGTGAGTTTTGGCGGAGTCTGCAAGAAGCTATAGGCACATAGTTATGTTTGAGCACGGCCTATCACCCCCAAACCGATGGCCAGACGGAAAGGGTGAGTAGAGTTTTGGAGGATCATTTAAGACTTTGCGTTCTTGACTTTGGAGGGACGTGGGAGGATCACCTTCCTTTAGTAGAATTTTCCTACAACAACAGCTACCAAGCTACCAAAGGCATGGCACTCTTCGAAGCCTTGTATGGAAGACCGTGCAAATCACCAACTTGTTGGTGGGAGTCTACAGATAAGCTTATACTAGGGCCAAACATGATTCGAGAGACTTCAGAGAAAGTGAATTTGATACGTAGGAGAATGAAGACTGCCCAAGACTGACAGAAATCCTACGCCGACAAAAGAAGGACCAACCTTGAGTTTGAGGTTGGGCACAGGGTTTTCCTTAAGGTATGTCCTTTAAGGAACGTCGTTCGCTTTGGATCCGCAGGAAAGCTAGCACCAAGATTTGTAGGACCGTTCCCTGTCATCGAGAAGGTTGGGAAGATGGCCTATAGATTAGAGCTACCCGAGAGACTGGCCGGAGTTCACAACGTCTTTCATGTTTTTCACCACCGGAAGTGTTTGCATGAGTCTGCGGAAGTGGTGGAACCTAGCATTCTAGAAGAAGCCAAAGTGGAATGTGAAGCAACTGTCAGGAAAGTTCCAACCCGCATCTTAGGAATTGAAGTGAAAAAGCTACGCAACCGCGAAGTCAAACTCGTTAAAGTTCAGTGGAGCGACGCCGAGGAAGACGCGACTTGGGAAACTGAGGACAGAATACGCGCTGCCTACCCTCTTCTTTTTTAGGGTACATCTTCGATCTCTCTCTTTCCTTAAGTTATGCTTTATCTATCTTTTTAGGTATATCTCCTCGGTCCTTTTCCTAACTCCTTAGGTAGAAAACAAATGGATGCAAACATGTATTTGAAAACATGTTATGGATGATGGCTGCAAATGGTTGCTAGTGATTGCTAGTGGTTGCTCGTGGATGCATATACACACACACCCTAGGTTATAGGTCGGCTCAGTCACTTCATATTGCATATGCATATATGTATTCTCATTTGTATATGATTGAAACTTGATACGCTGTCATATGGTCGTCGCATTTTTATGACTAGTTGTGCACTCACGTAGAATATGAGTAGGAAAAATTTGCATACATAATGGATTCATGACACTTACATGATTCGCATCAAGGAGGTCAACTGAATCAGTAGACCGCCTAATTTCTGCATTAGATAAGGACATGTACACACACTATGCATATGATCACGAAGCATTAGAAGTCTTTTAAAGACAGTGGACGCCTATGTTTTTTGGTTGAGTAGATGGACTGTTGGATGGTAGGATATACATTCTTCCTAACTTGAAGATTTCGGGGACGAAATCCTTTTACGGGGGGAGAATGTAACACCCTGTGAATTCTATAAACATTAAATTCACAAATTAAAGTGTAATTAATTCTAAATGAAAGAATTAAGGGAAATGGCTTATGCCTTTGCATTCGTCTTGGAATTCTGCTTGAGATAGAGTCCAAGTTTGCGTGAATCGGACTCAGTATGAAGGAGTTATGACCTTTGGAAGTTTCAGAATAAAATTTAAATTCAAACAGCTCAGTTTTAAATTCAAAATTCGAAAAACAGGTTCAAACTGGGCTGGGCTGGAAAATTCCATCCCAGAGACCAGGTCGACCATAGGGTCGACCATGGTGTCGACCTGGCCAACCCAGGTTGACCATATTGTCGACCAGGGTGTCGACCTGGCAGTCGACCTGCCTGGTCGACCTGGCTGGCTAGGTTTGGCTCTGGCTCGAATTTCTGTGGCTCGGTGTGTCACTAGGGCTGACATGTCACCTCTTGATTGGCTCTTTGAACTTTGTATGGTCTAGATTCCTCCTGTCTTCATCTGACGGCTCAAAACAATTTAAAAATCTGTAAATACACCCTAAGTCTCAATTGGAAATTCATAGAAAAAAATAAGATGGGAGTCATCATGCTGCCAGGAAGAAATTGGGAATAGCCGTCAAGAGAGAAAAGCTTAGAGATGAATCAAATTAAGAAGAAGATTATAGTTTAATCAAATAAATAAACGCAACTTTAGCCTACCCAAAGGAGCGCATCTCAATTTCAGAATTCAGAATCCAGAATTCAAGATTCTGCATTTGTTATAAGTATAGTGACCTTTCAGAATATGAATAAAAACTGTGATGTGATTCGATGTAAATGAAAATTGAATTGTGTTGTTGATATAAATTTGATATATTGTAATGATTCTGTCATGACTTGTGTATTGATATTTGTGGCATAAATTGATTGATGCAAGCCTATTAGACATTTGTATATGAAAGTAATAGCAATAGCAAGTTGCGGCAAAAACTAGTAATTGATCCCTTTATGTTTATGTCGACGGCATGGACTATATGCATTCACTAAGTCTAAATTAAGGCTTATGTAAACATGTTCCAGATTTGAATCTTTTTATGCCTACGTGACCCAAAACCTATGATATCATTCTTATGTTAATTTGCAAGTATAATTGGATCTATGTTAAGAATCGTTTGGGTTTCATAAACTATGCAAGTTCATGTTGAAATAGGCTATGTGATTAGATGTTATAATTAGACATTTTGGTGAATATACAACATGCTAGTTTTGTGGTTGACATTATGCCAAGTTAAACATGTTTAAACACAAGTTTGTATTAGCCTAAACTATGCCATTTCATATGTTACCTACTTAGTTATACTTTGATTTGAATGCAAGTTCACATGACCCATCATTTATGTTAGTATCGCTAAATTGCAAGTTCATGCGCCACACACCCTTATATGTTATAAAATGTTACATGTTATTGATTTCCCCTTTTTCTCACGTTTTTAAAGTTGGGCTGAATTGCGTCGAGCTTAATATTTGTTAAAATGTTGCGAACGTTACAAACGGGGGTAATAACGTTGGGTGTAAAACATGAAAATATATATGTTGGCATGTTTGGCACATGCCAACGACATTGACATTTAAGCGGTATGAATTAATATACCCAAGAATAAATGAGATGACATTTACATATAATTGAGAAGTAATAAAATTTGTAAATTTAGAAAACATGATATGCTTAACCCGAGGTTGGATTGAGTTGTGATGTATACCTGCCCGGACACGCCCGGCTGTCCAATAGTCACAACAATACCTATCCAATGTGGGTGGTTAAGCGTTGAGCCCAATAAGGACCTGAGGCTAGACAGAAATACGGTGTAAACCTGCCCGGAACCGACCGGCTCATCCAGTAACCGTAGCAATACATGTCTAATGTGAGTGGTCTGGTGCTGCGAAGAGGCTAAGGACAGGTGGTAGGGTTAAGTCATCTATAAACACATAACCAAATTAAACATGTTAACAAGAATTGATGGGTGGGGGTTAGGTAAATACAGACACTTAACCACTTAACATGTTTGACTAGAAAATCCTGGTAATGAGGGACCCGTTTCAGTTGTAACCCAAGTTAGGTATCATGGTACCCTAAAACTAGGCAGGGTGGGGCACAATTACTGGGCTGATTGTAAGCGGTCAAACGACGACGGTGGGTGCACAGTGTAGGTCTAACGGGTTGCGGGCGTGCACACACTCCGGAGCAGACAACCACTTGCAAACCTGAGGGGTAGAAAGGAAAGAAAAGAGGTGGAAACAAACGGGCCAGACATAAAGTCTGGCGAGTCCAGTGATTTTAACAAATAATAGGTAAGGTAAATGATCAAGACATAAATAGGCATCATGATATGGCTGTAACATAGATAAGGTAGATAAAAAGGATGGAGAAAATGATTTCGTTCCTAAGAACTAAGATAATTCTATACCTTTGCTAAGCAAACAACCCTCCAAGTACTAACACCGAAGACCGAAGTCAACATCAGACTAGCACGCAAAGGACTATCCAACTCAACCAACATGTATTTTTTTACACCGCACTTTTGCTAAGTTACACCACATTACTTAATTACACCGCACATCTACTAGTCTCTTTTACTCAAGGTTGATCCCTTCCCACTAACTGTACCCACATGACAAACTTGGTAATTACTTATACCAGCTGTTACCGTAGGTGCCGGCTTGGTCCTACCACCGCTAAGGTACCATTACTCTAACCATTTGATCGGCTCCCTAAACCCCGTACGCAGTGGTACTGGACCCACAATGGGGTGTATCACTCCCCAAAGTGACAACCCCGATACCAACATGAAATGCACGACCATACCCACATGATGCAATAACGTTTTACCTACCAGCCCGGACCCATGCACACATATGAACCCGTTGGACTTGCGTTGCCACCGCTATTCACGTTTTGACCTCTTATATTCAAGCCCATTAATCGTGTCCCAACCCCGGCCTAGTACCGGGCCTAATTAGATACTCAAACGGGTTACTGGTTGAAACGGGTCCCCATCCGACACAAGCCTCCCACCTATGCTTGACGTCCACTTGGTTTTTCCCCCACTTAACCATTTTAATTTAAATGTCCATGTCTTACACATGCTATGGTTAAGTCCATACTTACATGTCATAATTTGTGTACCTTATCTTATTCCGGTTAAGTCCATATTTATATGTCATAATTTACATGTCACCCTACTTAACCCTCTAACCATACCCATGTCTTATTATGGTTAGTATTCCTTAATTCATTCCTTATGACGAACGGTGCATGACCTCTCACATTAGACCGAACACTTTGTGGCCGCTGGATTTGCCAGGCGGTTCCGGGCAGTCTTACGCCACAAACCGGGTCTAACCTCGTGTCACCCATCGTTACGCCTACAATTCATGCCTTTGACCTCTAACATTAGATGTCCAATTATGGCAGCTGGATTTTGCCGGGCGGTTCCGGGCAGTCTTACACCACAATTGCGCCTAACCTCATGTGAAAGATTTCTTAATAATCGTATTTCACCCAAACCCAAATTTTCGTGTCACGTGTTTCCAATTCAACATATAATTATGCTTACAATTTTTTGCCTAATTTAACTTGTTATTAATTAAACTAATTACATATTAGTTAGCCTTAATTACAAATTTCCAATTATAGGCAGTTTAACCAGTTCCATGCATTTCATACCCAAATATTCCAATTTCACATATTATCCAATTATCCAATAATATCCAATTTTTCCAAATTTCCCCTATTCCCAATATTCCCCATCGTTCCCACGTATTCGCATTCGCGCGTATTTTTAATATAGGCTCAAAGGTAGCCTAGATCCACAAATAAAAGGAATAGGGGTAAGAAGAGAGAATTAATTCATAGAAAATTGTAATAAAACATCATCATGAAATAAAGAGTCATATAGACTGGCATAGAGGCATAATAAAAGATTCAACATGAATGAACTGATAAAAGGTATGAACTTTACATAGAAACATAGGCATATGATGACATGGATCAAAAGGTGAAAATTTGGATGAGATTTAAATTACATACATACATATGAATCCTCTTTACAACTTCATCATGTTACTTTAGATCCCATTATATTATGAAAATCACCGTACTCACTTTTCATGGTTAAGAAAAGGATTAACGAATTGAAATTGGTGTAGAAATGTTGCGGTGTTGTTGAATTATCTTCTTTAATTGTTGTTGAAGCTCTAAACTTTTCTTTGAATTGTGTATGAACACTTGAGATTTGATTTAGAGGCGGCGGCTAAGGTTTAAGTGTGAGTTTGACAGCATAATGGTGTCATAGAAATTATTTTATGAATTAGGGTTATGTTGATGACATATTTATAGGTGTAGGAAGTTATTTAGGCCTTAGGATTAACCCTAGAACTGATCTAGACCATCAAAAATCGTCCTAGGCCCAAATATCGCACCATGCAGCAAAACTGGCCGAACCAGTTTGACCTCCCAAAGGGGGAGGTCGACCCCCAGGTCAACCTGGGGGTACCCAGGTCGACACCATGGTCGACCTCCCCCTTGGGTGGTCGACCTCCCTGGTTGGCATGCTCACATATGTTTTTTCTTTTTCTTGTTATCTTCCGAGGGTCATATCTACTTCATCCAGACTCCTTTTTTTCGAAAATTTGGACTCTATTCCATGCAGAATTCCAAGACGAACGCAATGGTGCAACCCGTTTCCCTTCATTCCTCTTTTAAAAATTAAGTGTTCTTAAATTTAGTTAATTCAATCATTCAAAATTCGGGGCGTTACATTCTCCCCTACTTAAAGGATTTCGTCCTCGAAATCTCTAAGTTAAGAAGAACGTATCCTACAATCCAATCATCCATCTACTCAACCATCTACCACTAGCAATCATGGTCCTTAAAATATTTCTAATGCTTTTCATGTACATATGCATAGTGTGTGTATATGTTCGTATACTAATGCAAAATCAGGCAGTCCACTGATTCAGTCGAACTCCTTAATGCAAATAATGATAATGCCATCTATCCATCATGTATGAAAAGAACCCTTTACATATCATTACTACATGTGTGCACAACCATTCATTTAAATGAAACATCCATATGATAAACACATTCAATGTACATTCATTTTACTAAATACATCCATTTATATGCAATATGCAATATGAAAGTGACTGAGCCGATCTAGTGCCTAAAGTGTGTGTATATGCATCCA
Source organism: Allium sativum (assembly GCA_030737875.1). Taxonomy (NCBI): domain Eukaryota; kingdom Viridiplantae; phylum Streptophyta; class Magnoliopsida; order Asparagales; family Amaryllidaceae; genus Allium; species Allium sativum. The sequence continues at coordinate 268,692,143 of CM060924.1, forward strand.
CGAGCATCCACTAGCAAAAACTTGCATCCACATGCATCCACCATACATAACATGTCTCAAACACATGTTTCAACCATAGGACTACCCTATATAAAGGTCAAAGATACTAGCGAGAGGACATACTAAAGATAGAGCAAGTACAAGCTAAGCGATAAAGGAGAAATTAAAAGACAAACCCTCGAAAATAAAAGGGTACAATGAACGCATCTTCTCTTCCGTCTACCAAGTAGTGTTGCTCTCATCATTGTAGCACCCTGAATTTTCTATTAACTGTAAATCAACAAATTAAAGTATAATTAATTATAAATGAAAGAATTAAGGGAAATGGGTTACACCATTGCACTCGTCTCGGAATTCTGCCTGAGATAGAGTCCGAGTTTGCGTGAATCGGACTCTGTATGAAGGAGTTATGACCTTCGGAAGTTTCAAAATTCAATTTAAAATTCAAACAGTTCAAATTCATTTCGAAATTCAAAAAAACAGACCCAAACTGGGCTGGGCGGGAAAATTCCCGCCCAGGCACCAGGTCAACGAGGGGGTCGACCTGGGGGTCGACCTACCTAGTCGACCTGGTTTGGCCCTGGCTGGCCTGGTCGGTTTCTGGTCGAATTTCTGAGCTTGGTTGTGTCACTGGAGCAGATTTGTTACTTTCTGATTGGCTTCTCTTGGTGTGTATGGTCCAGATTCACTGTAAGATCATCTGACGGCTCGAATCAATCTGAAATTCTATAAATACAACTCAACACTCAACCTAAATTCACACAAATAATATAGAACTAGAGCCGTCATGCTTCTGGGAGGAAACTAAGAGTATCCGTCAGTTAGAGAAAGCTTAGAGACAAGAAAAACTAAAGTTAAAACAAGAATAACAATGTTTGTCTACCCAAAGGAAAGCATTGCAAATTCAGAACTCAGAAATCAGAAAATAAGACCGTCGTTTGTTGTAAGTATAGTGATTTTTCCGATGTGAATAAAATTAAGACTAGATTCGATGTAAAATCGAAATATAATTGTGCTATTGTATAACGACGATGTTAATTCATATTTATGTATTGAAATGATTATGTTGTGAATGGTATTGGGATGTTTGTGGTATATTTGAGTTGATGTTGATCTTATTATACATTTAGAATGAAAACAACATCACATGGAAGTTGTATAGTTCATGTTGTAATCTACACCTATATGTTTATGTGATTATATAGGTTGTATGTGTTGTGACCAAGCTAAGATCTCATGTATATACTTTGTGCTAAACCTCTATGCCTAAATGATTAAGTTCATATACATGCTCATATGTTTATACAAAAGTTGCAAAGTTCATAATTGGATCCATGCCAAGATCCATTTTAATACAAGTTTCATGTTATAGTAGTAAATATGATTGGATCTAGTTCACACATGCGATGAAATTATACATACTTTATGGACATGTCATATTCATGTCATATGCTAGTGATGTTCGATGTTATGCCTAGATCTAAAACATATTTAGGCTTACGTTGTCTAAATCATATGCTAATTCTTGTGACACCTATTTGGTTAGATCCCTATTTCAATGCAAATTCACATATGTGTATGTTGATTTAGTTTACGTTGCAAGTTCACACCTATGATATTCATGTTGACTATTTTGCAAGTTCACACCTATGATGTTCATATTGACTATGTCGATAATGCCAAGTTTACACCTATGTCATTTTAACGTTTATGAATTTCTTTATGCCAATTTTGTGTACGCTAAATTAGGCTAAGTTTTTAGCCTAATATTATATGTTAAAAATCATGCGGACGAAAAAATTAGGCTAAGATTCCTAGCCTAATATTTAAACAGGGTAACGTTGGGATAAATTAGAAATTATAAGAAACTTGACATAATTTGGTGAAAAATATATGTATTGGCATGTTTGTCACATGCCAAAAATTAGTGGCATTTAAATGGTTTAAAATTCTTATACCAAAATTGATGAACTTGGAAAGTGGGCCACAACATTTAACTGTTGACAAATTTACATATAAAAAGTAATAAAGACAAATATGTAAATTTAGAAAATACGAGTATGCTTAACACGAGGTTGGATTGAGTTGTGATGTAAACATTCCCGGACCCGCCCGGATGTCCAGTAGTCACAACAATACCTATCCAATGTGGGTGGTAAAGCATTGAGCCCAATAAGGACCCATGGTTAGACTGAGTTACGGTGTAAACCTGCCCGGAACCGACCGAAACATCTAGCAACCGTAACAATACCTGTCTAATGTGAGTGGTCGGTGCTTTAAAAAGCTATGGACAGACAAGTCAGGATGGTAGGGTTAAGTTAACTAAAACACTTAACCAATTCAACATGTTAATTAACCTGATGGGTGGGGTTAGGTAAATAAAGACACTTAACCACTTAACATATTTGACTAGAAAACCCTAGTAACGGGGACCCATTTCAGCTGTAACCCAATTAGGTATCATGGTACACTGAAACTAGGCAGGGTGGGGCACAATTACTGGGCTGATGTTAAGGGTCAAAAGCGACGGCGTTGGGTGCAACAGTGTGGGTTCTAATGGAGTGCGGGCGTGCACACACTTCAGAGCAGACAAACAGGGCACTAGGCCACCAGTTTTATAACCTATGCATGCTAGTATCGTGTCGGGTCGCCACCATGGGACTTGATACACCCCATGGTGGGACCAGCATAGGTATTTACAATCTTTGAGGGACGTATGACACATATGATTATGCGAGGAGGAGCCGATCTTTAGAAAGTGGATCACTTCACCCCGATCATGGGGCGCTAGTTGAGAAAATGCAAGTAGGTGCAGAGTTATATTGTGGGGGTGCGATAGTATATTCGATTCACAACTGCTTTACCGTAGTTTATGATACTTTCCTATTTCCAATTTATAACTATCATGCCCTTTTTCTTATTCTCATACTAAATAGTCACTAGACTTACTAGGCTTTATGTCTGACACTATTTTCTTTCGTCTTCTTTTCTTCTGTTTCCCCCTCCCCCCAGGTTCATTGGGAGGAAACAACCCAGCTTAGTCAGACTCTTTGCAAGCTTCAAGATAGTAGATGTACAGTTTTGACTCTCTTTCCTTGCCTATGGCTGTTGGACACATTCTATACGGATTTATGCAGTTTTAATTATGTTTTATGCTTCTTTATTTTATAACCAAGACAAGAATGATGATGTAATGTTTTGGAAGTTATTGTATGACAGTTATGGAAATGTTTTGTATGAACACATATTTATGAAATAAAAAGTATGTTTGTTTTCTGTTGCTTATATATATGTGTTTATATCCGTCTTGTGTTTTATCTATGACTTTTACTTACAAACCTCCACCAAAGTTAAGGCATTCCCTTTATGAGTGACCTTAATGGAGGTGGGGTGTTTCACTTGGTATCAGAGCATAGATTTACCAGACTAGATAAAAGTTTTTGAAACTATTTTCAAAAATAAGTTTAAAGAAGCATTCTTTTTTAATAAAAAGCATTGTTTTCAAAAGGCATAATTCCCCAAAGCCATATGCACTATCTCTCTATCCTTTTTTCTTGAATACTTTCTTTTTTGTTCCAGCATGTCTGGAGATCTTAACCTTCCAGAAGAAGTACCGATCCCTGGCTGGTTCCGAAGGTACCTAGAGGCTAGGGCCAATGGTGCGGGCCCAGCAGTCATTCCTCCTTCCACAGTGGCAGCGGTTCCTCCTCCTCCTCCTCATGGAAATACTTTCTCTAAGACGTGTAGAGACTTCAAGGCTATGGGAGGAAAGGACTTTTATGGAACTGAATCATTTGTGGTAGCAAGGAACTGGCTGAAGGAGACTGAAGATTTATTCGTTATCTTCGAAGTTGAAGACAGGCAAAAAATACAGCTAGCAGTGTGGTTGCTCAAAGATGAAGCTTCTTATTTGTGGGAAGTTACCCATGCTGAGAGGCCAGTGGAAACTTGGGATGATTTCCGGACGAGGTTTGAGATGAAATTCCTCTCCCAAGTTGAAAGAAGCCTGCAGATGGAGAAGTTCCTAACTCTTAAACAAGGAAGTATGACAAGCAAGGAGTACGTAAATCAGTTTAATCAACTAGCCAGATTTGGGCTGGATTTAGTAAACAAAAGAAGGCCCTTCGCTTCGTCAAAGGTATGAAAGAGCCTCTACATAGCCTTGCTATGACCCATATACCTATGGGAGCGATCTATGAATGCTTGGTGGACATGGCGCTGCTACACGAGGAAGATAAAAGCAAGAAAGAGGCAAAGGTGGAAGTTCCTCAAGAAAAGAAAGATGGTTTACAGGCTAAAAAAACAGACTTCAAGAAAGGCGGAAAGAACAACAAATCCCGTGAAAAGAGAAAGTGCAATTTTTGTGGCATTGTGGGACATATAGCAAAAGACTGCAGAAGGAAGAAGGCAAAGATGAATGGTGGTTGCTTCAGTTGCGGCGATACTGGACACTTGGCTAAGGACTGCCCAAAGAAGCGGGGGCAGGGACAGAGGACTTGATCCACCTCAGGGGGACAAGTTCACGCACCGGTGGCACCAATATAGGAACGAGGTAGAAATATTTCTGTAGAAAGCTTAGTTTATCTCCATGATCATCCAGTTCGCACTCACTTTGATTTTGGTGCATCACACTCCTTTATTTCATCTGCCTTAGTAGAATCTTTGCACCTAGACACTAGTATGGTAGAAGATCCCTTGGTTGTTTCAAATCCAATTGGGGGCTCAGCTTATTTGTCGATGGTTTGCTTGGATTTCAAAATCTCTATTCTAAGTGTTGAATTTAGATGTAGCGCCTTTGTTTTTGGCTTCTCAGGATATGGATTGATCTTAGGCATGGACTGGTTATCCAGTAATGGTGCCATTCTTGATTGTGAGAAAAGAGTGGATAGACTCTTGACTTGGCTCGGAAACACTCTAGAAATTTCTTGTAATCCCTTGAATGTTGTTATGCTTAGTTATCTAGAGTCGCTTGACGCTTCTGTTGAGAATTTGCAGTTGGTTAGAGCGGTCCGGGAATATCCGGATGTCTTTGAAGAGGTGAAAGGCTTACCTCCGAAGCGGGAAATAGACTTCCGCATATATCTTGTTGATAATGCAAAGCCCGTAGCTCTGCCTGTTAGACACATGGTTCCAAAGGAGAGAAAGGAGCTCAGTAAGCAAGTTATGGAGCTTCTCGAGAAGGGGTTTATACGGAGGAGTATCTCGGAATGGGGTGCTCCAGTGGTGTCGCCACCAAAGCAGATGGCCCATTACGTCTTTGTGTGGATATAGGGAGCTAAACAAGCTGAGTAAAAAGAATAGACACCCACTTCCCAGAATAGGCGATTTTTTTCATCAGTTGTAGGTGCGTTGGTCTTCTCCCAACTTGATCTGGCTACTGGGTTCCATCAGCTAAGGGTAGATGACGATAGCATTGATAAGATGGCATTCAGAACCCCAGACGGTTTCTACGAGTGGCTTGTCATGCCTTTCGGCTTGAAAAACGCACCCGCTTATTTCATAGACCTAATGAGCAGGGTGTTCAGAGAATTCCTCAATAAGTTCGCCGTGGTCTTCGTAGACGATATTTTGATCTTCTTAAAGAATGAGGAAGAACATGCTCAGCATCTGAAGAAGATTATGGAAACTCTTCGAGTTCATCATCTAAAAGCCAAATTCTCCAAGTGCCACTTTTGCGGAAAAGAAGTAAGATTTCTTGTACATATATTGTCCAAAGAGGTGTTAGCTTTAGACCCCGCGAAAGTAGTAGCAGTGCAAGATTGGAAGACACCAAGAAATGCAACCGAAGTCCGAAGCTTCCTTGGGCTAGCCGGTTTTTACTGAAAGTTCATTAGAGATTTCGCGAAAATCTCAGCTCCACTCACAAGGATAACAAAGAAGAATCTGGCGTTCGCTTGGGATTTGGATTGCGAGTTTTCTTTCCAACAATTAAAAAGGGCTCTCATAACAGCCGCAGTTCTGACTTTGCCAGATGGAAGCAAGATGTTCACCGTATACACGGATGCTTGTGGTACGGTACCGGGCGCTGTTCTGATGCAAGAAGGGAGGGTAGTATCTTATGGTGGAAGACAATTGAAAGTTCATGAAAAGAACTACCGAACCTACAATCTTGAGTTAGTCTCCATCGTCTTTGCGCTTAAGTCTTGGCGCCATTATCTCCTAGGTGAGAAGTTCAAATTATATACTGCCATAAATTGTTGAAGTATCTTTTCTCGCAGAAAGATCTTAACTTAAGACAACAAAGATGGATGGAGTTCCTATGATTTTGAGATTTCCTATACTCCTGGCAAAGGCAATGTAGTAGCAGATGCGTTGAGCAGAAAGAAGCTGACCCTAAGCCCTCTCTTTGTAGAAAGGCAAAGCTTGGGGTATATAGCCAGTTTTGATTTTAGGCCCTCCCTTGATTTTATACCTAGTTTATTGGCATCCCTAGAAGTACGTCCCACTCTTTTAGACTCAATAGGGGCCGCACAACGTGAAGACCCTCAGCTTGTGGATGTGATTGATAAACTAATTAGGGGTGAAACTTCCAGTCACCTCAATAGGTACTCCATCGATGATAAGGGTTGGCAAAGGCGAGATGGAAGACTATGCGTCCCACAAGCAAGGGATTTAGTAAGGATGGTCCTCGAGGAAGCACATCATTCCAAGATGACAATACACCCAGGTGGGGACAAGATGTACAAGGACGTAAAGAGAGTTTTCTATTGGAGCGGCATGAAGAAGGAAATGGCAGATTTCATTTCTAAGTGCGTGACATGCCAATAGGTCAAGGCGGAACAAAAGAAACCTGGAGGGCTGCTTCCACCTCTAGAAGTCCCGCAAAGGAAGTGGGATAGCATTTCAATGGACTTCATTGATGGGTTGCCTAGGTCAAGAAGAGGCAATATTAGCATTTGGGTAATAGTGGACAGGCTCACTGAAAGGGCCCACTTTATACCTATCAAGAGTAGAAGGACTGCCTCGACTCTAGCTTCTCTTTATCTCAAGGAAATAGTTCGAGTCCATGGAATACCCTCCAGCATAGTGATTGACAGAGATCCCATCTTTACGAGCGAATTTTGGTGGAGTCTGCAAGAAGCTGTAGGCACACAGTTATGCTTGAGCACGGCCTATCACCCCCAAACTGATGGTCAGACAGAAAGGGTGAATAGAGTATTAGAAGCTCTTTTGAGACTATGCGTTCTTGACTTCGTAGGGACTTGGGATGATCATCTTCCTTTACTGGAATTCGCCTACAATAACAGTTACCAAGCCACCATCGGCATGGCACCCTTCGAAGCTCTATATGGAAGACCGTGACGATCACCAACTTGTTGGTGGGAGTCTACGGGCAAGCTTATACTTAGGCCAGACTTGATTAGAGAGACTTCAGAAAAAGTGGACTTGATACGAAGGAGAATGAAGACTGCCCAAGTTAGACAGAAATCCTACGCAGACAAAAGGACCGACCTTGAGTTTGAGGTTGGGGACAGGGTTTTCCTTAAGGCATCCCCTTTAAGAAACGTCGTTCGCTTTGGATCCACTGGAAAGCTAGCACCAATATTTGTAGAACCGTTCCCTATCATCGAGAAGATTGGGAAAATGGCTTATAGAGTAGAGCTGCCCGAAAGGATGGCCTGAATTCACAACATCTTTCATGTTTCTCATCCCCGAAAATGTCTACATGAATCTGCGGAAGTGGTGGAGCCAAGCATTCTAGAAGAAGCCAAAGTGGAAAGGGAAGCAACTGTGAGGAGAGTTCCAACTCGAATCGTAGGAACTGAAATCAAAAAGCTATACAACCGCGAGGTCAAGCTTGTCAAAGTTCAGTGGAGCGATGCCGAGGAGGGTGAGACTTAGGAAACTAAGGACAGAATATGCGCGGCCTACCCTTTTCTTTTTGAGGGTACATCTTTGATCTCTCTTTTTCCTTAAGTTGTGCTTGAATCTATCCTTTTAGATATATCTCTTCGATATTATCCTTAGGTAGGAACCCCTTAGGATGTAAACATGTAATTGAAACATGTTATGGTTGATGGCTGCATGTGGTTGCTAGTTGTTGCTCGTGGATGTATATACACACACAACCTAGGTTTTAGATCGGCTCAGTCACTTCATACTGCATATGCATATATGTATTCATATTTGTATGTGGTTGAAACTTGATATGTTGTCATATGGATGTCGCATTTGTATAAATGGCTGCGCACTCATGTAGAATTATGAGTAGGAAAAATTTGCATACATAATGGATTCATGGCACTTACATGATTTGCATTAAGGAGGTCAACTAAATCAGTAGACCGCCTAATTTTTGCATTAGATAAGGACATATACAAACACTATGCATATGATCATGAAGCATTAGAAGTCTTTTAAGGACAATGGACACATGTGTTTGATGGTTGAGTAGATGGACGATTGGATGTTAGGATATACGTTCTTTCAGACTTGAAGATTTAGGGGACGTAATCCTTTAAGGAGGGAAGAATGTAACACCCCGAATTTTTTATTAACTATAAATTAGCAAATTAAAGTATAATTAATTCTAAATGAAAGAATTAAGGGAATCGAGTTACGCCATTGCGCTCATCTCGGAATTCTGCCTGAGATAGAGTCCGAGTTTGCGTGAATCGGACTACGTATGAAGGAGTTATGACCTCCGGAAGTTTCAGAATTCAATTTAAAATTCAAACGGTTCAAATTCAGTTCGAAATTCGAAAAAAAAGACCCAAACTGGGGTAGGCGGGAAAATTCTTGCCCAGGCACCAGGTGGACAAGGGGGTCGACCTGGGGGTCGACCTTGGTAACCAGGTCGACCATAGGGTCGACCTGGGGGGCGACCTTGGGGTCGACCTGGTTTAGCCCTGGCTGGCCTTGTCGGTTTCTGGTCGAATTTCTGAGCTTGGCTGTCTCACTAGGGCTGATTTATCAATTTATGATTGGCTTCTCTTGGTGTGTATGGCCTGGATTCACTCTAAGATCGTCTGAAGGCTCAAATCAATCTGAAATTCTATAAATACAACTCAACACTCAACCTAAATTCACACAAATAATATAGAACTAGATCCGTCATGCTGCTGGGAGGAAATTAAGAGTAGCCGTCAGTTAGAGAAAGCTTAAAGACAAGCAGAACTAAAGTTAAAACAAGAATAACAAGGATTTTCTACCCAACGGAAAGCATTGCAAATTCAGAACTCAGAAATCAGAAAACAAGACCGTCGTTTGTTGTAAGTATAGTGATTTTTCCGATGTGAATAAAATTAAGACTATATTCGATGTAAAATGGAAATAGAATTGTGCTATTGTATAACGACGATGTTAATTCATATTTATTTATTGAAATGATTATGTTGTGAATGGTATTGGGATGTTTGTGGTATAGTTGAGTTGATGTTGATCCTATTGTACATTTAGAATGAAAACAACATCACATGCAAGTTGTATAGTTCATGTTGCAATCTACACCTATATGTTTATGTGATTATATAGGTTGTATGTGTTATGACTAAGCTAAGATCTCATGTATATACTTTATGCTAAACCTCTATGCCTAAATGATTAAGATCATATACATGCTCATATTGTTATACAAAAGTTGCAAAGTTCATAATTGGATCCATGCCAAGATCCATTTTAATACAAGTTTCATGTTATAGTAGAAAATATGATTGGATCTAGTTCACACATTCGATGAAATTATACATACTTTATGGACATGTCATATTCCTGTCATATGCTAGTGATGTTCGATGTTATGCCTAGATTTAAAACATGTTTAGGCTTATGTTGTCTAAATCATACGCTAATTCATGTGACACCTATTTGGTTAGATCCCTATTTCAATGCAAATTCACATATGTGTATGTTGATTTAGTCTACGTTGCAAGTTCACAACTATGATATTCATGTTGACTATTTTGCAAGTTCACACCTATGATGTTTATATTGACTATGTCGATAATGCCAAGTTTACACCTATGTCATGTTTATGTTTATGAATTTATTTATGCCAATTTTGTGTACGCTAAATTAGGAGAAGTTTTTAGCCTAATATTATATGTTAAAAATCATGCGGACGAAAAATTAGGCTATTATTGTTTGCCTAATATTTAAACAGGGTAACATTGAGATAAATTGGTAATTATATGAAACTTGACATAAATTGGTGAAAAATATATGTATTGGCATGTTTGTCACATGCCAAAAATTAGTGGAATTTAAATGGTGTAAAATTCTTAAACCAAAAATGATGAACTTGGAAAGTGGGCTACAACATTTAATTGTTGACAAATTTACATATAACATGTAATAAAGACAAATAAGTAAATTTAGAAAATACGAGTATGCTTAACACGAGGTTGGATTGAGTTGTGATGTAAACTTGCCCGGACCCGCCCAGCTGTCCAGTAGTCACGACAATACCTATCCAATGTGGGTGGTTAAGCATTGGGCCCAATAAGGACCCGAGGTTAGACTGAGTTACAGTGTAAACCTGCCCGGAACCGACCGGCACATCTAGTAACCGTAACAATACCTGTATAATGTGAGTGGTCGGTGCTTTAAAAAGCTAAGGACAGACAAGTCAGGATGGTAGGGTTAAGTTAACTAAAACCATTAACCAATTCAACATGTTAAATAAACTGATGGGTGGGGTTAGGTAAATACGTACACTTAACCACTTAACATGTTTGACTAGAAAACCCTAGTAACGGGGAACCATTTCAACAGTATTCCAATTAGGTATCACGGTACCCTAAAACTATGCAGGGTGGGGCACGATTACTGTGCTGATTGTAAGCGGTCAAAAGCAACGGCAGTGGGTGCAACACTGTGGGTTCTAACGGAGTGCGGGCGTGCACACACTTCGGAGCAGACAAATATGGCATTGGGGCACCAGTAGTATAACCTATGCATGCTATTATTGTGTCGGTGTTGCCACCACGAGACTTGATATACCCCATGGTGGGCCAGCATAGGTATCTACAATCTTTGGGGGCTGTATGACATATATGATTATGCGAGTAGGAGCCGATCTTTAGAAAGGGGATCACTTCACCCCGATCATGGGGTGCCGGTTGAGACAACGCAAGTAGGTGCAGAGATATAGTGCAGGGTGCGATAGTATATTCGATTCACAACTGCTTTACCGTAGTTTATGATACTTTCCTATTTCCAATTTATACCTATCATGCCCTTTTTCTTATTCTCATACTGAAGAGTCACTAGGCTTACCAGGCTTTATGTCTGACCCTATTTTCTTTCGTCTTCTTTTCTTCCGTTCCCCCCCCCCCCACCCCAGGTCCACAAGAAGGAAACAACCCAACTTAGTTAGACTCTTTGCAAGCTTCAAGATAGTAGATGTACGGTTTGGACTCTCTTTTCCTTGGCTATGGCTGTTGGACACATTCTATGGGGATTTTGCAGTTTTAATTATGTTTTATGCTTCTTTATTTTATAACCAAGACAGAAATGATGATGTAATGTTTTGGAAGTTATTGTGTGACAGTTATGGAAATGTTTTGTATGAACACGTATTTATGAAATAAAAAGTATGTTTGTTTTCCGCTGCTTATATACATGTGTTTAAATCTGTCTTGTGTTTTATCTGTGACTTTACTAACGAACCTCCACCAAAGTTATGGCATTCCCTTTGTGAGTGACCTTAATGGAGGTGGAGTGTTTCAATTATCTCCCGATTGCACTTTGACTAGCTTGAAATCTCGAATCCTCAACTTCTTAATCTCCGACCCAAGAATGCACGTAGGAGCTCGTCGAATCATCACATCACGCTCTACCTCCACCTCCCTAAGTAAGCTCAGCTTTGCCACTACCGCGGTCTCATGCAAGCACTTCCTCAAATGTGATACATGGAATACCTCATGTACACCACTAAGTCTCTCGGGCAACTCCGCTCTAAACGCCATATGTCCAATCCTCTCCTTAATAGGAAACGTCCCTAAGAACCTTGGTGCTAACTTCCCAACGGACCCAACGCGAACAACATTCCGTATTGGAGACACCTTGATAAAGACCATGTCCCCAATATCAAATTCAAGATCTGTCCTCCTCTTGTCCGCATACGATTTCTGCCTATCTTGCGCCGTCTTCATCCTCCTTCGTACCAAATCGATCTTTTCAAAGCCTCTCTAATCATATCGGGCCCAAGTAAGATCTTAACCGTAGATTCCCACCAACATGTAGATGAACGACAAGGCCATACATAAAGAGCCTCAAGAGGTTCCATGCCAATGCTAGACTGAAAACTATTATTATACGCGAACTCCACCAAAAGTAAGATGCTCCTTTCATGTACCTCCAAAGTCTAAAACACATAGCCTCAAAAGTTCCTCTAGAATACGATACACCCTCTCGGTCTGGCCGTCCGTCTGAGGATAATATGCAGTGCTCAAACATAACTGAGTCCCTACCGCCTCTAGCAAGCTCTTCCAAAACTCACTAGTAAAGATAGGATCGCGATCGCTCACTATGCTAGAAGGAACGCCGTGCAAATGAACTATCTCTCGAATGTATATGGAGGCTAACCATGGAACAGTCCTCTTACTCTTCAAGGGAATGAAATGGGCGCTCTTAGTAAGTTTGTCTCCCACGACCCAAATTCCCGTATTACCCTTCCTCGATCTCGGTAACCCATCAACAAAGCCCATCGAAACACTCTCCCACTTCCATTGTGGGACCTCCAATGGGTGAAGCAACCCACCGGGCTTGTTTTGCTCTGCTTTTACTTGTTGTCACACCAAGCATCTAGCAACAAACTCGGCCACATCCTTTTTCATACCGGCCCAAAAGTAAACTTGTCTCATGTCCATGTACATCTTGTCCCCGTCGGGATTAATGGTCATCTTCGAACGATGTGCATCATCAAGAATGTTCTTCCTCAAGTTCCCGTCTCATGGTACACAAAGTCTACCGTCCCTACGTAACCAACCCTTATCATCTAGGGTATACCTACTGAGATGGCTCGATGACTCCCCCCTAATGAGATTCTCTACCAACTCAACCAACTGTGTGTCATCTCGCTGTGCCTCACCAATCTGTCCCAAAAGCGTAGGTCTGACCTCTAAGGATGCTAGAAAACCAGGTACAAAGTCAATGGAAGGTCTAAAGTCAAACGTAGAGATGAACTCTAAGCTTTGCCTATCAAAAAACAACGGACTCATAGACAACCTTTTCCTACTTAAGGCATCTGCCACCACGTTACCCTTGCCACGTGTATATGCTATCTCGAAATCGTAGGATGCTAAGAATTCCATCCACCTTTGCTGCCTTAAGTTCAAGTCCTTCTAAGAGAACAAGTAATTTAGCGATTTGTGGTCCGTGAACAATTCGAATTTCTCGCCAAGAAGATAATGGCGCCAAGACTTAAGCGCGAAAACAATAGTGGCCAACACTAGGTCATGTGTAGGGTAATTTCTCTCATGCACTCTCAACTGCATTCCTCCATTGGCTATTACCCTCTCCTCTTGCATTAAGACTGTGCCTAGTCCTATCTCACAAGCATCGGTATAAATGTTAAATGGCTTACTCCCGTCTGGCAACACTATGGCTGGAGCTGTGGTCAAAGCATTCTTAAACGTTGGAACACATCATCACAATCTACGTCCCTCATGAAAACTAGGTTCTTCTTCGTCAAGCTTGTCAATGGGGCTGATATCTTTGCGAAGTCCTTGATAAACTTCCTATAGTAGCTTTCCAACCCCAAGAAACTCCTCACATCGGTAGCATTTTTAGGGACCTTCCAATCATTGATGGCCACCACCTTCGCGGGATCCACAGCTATCCTTACTTTGGAAACCACGTTCTCTAAGAATCGCACTTCCTTCCTCCAAAAGTGACATTTCGAAAATTTAGCTTTAAGGTTATGCGCTCAAAGGGTCTCCAACACTTCCCTAAGATGTAGGGCATGCTCTTCCTTGCTCTTAGAAAAGATCAAGATGTCATCCACAAAGACCACAACGAATTTATTAAGGTACTCCATAAACACCCTACTCATCAAGTCAACAAAGTATGCGCGGGCGTCTGCCAAACCGAAGGGCATTACAAGCAACTCATAAAAACCGTCTGGAGTCCTAAAGGAAGTCTTGTCTATGCTATCCTCATCCACTCTCAACTGATGGAAACCAGTAGATAAGTTCAACTGCGAAAACACAGAGGCGCCAACTAACTTATCGAAGAGATCGTCAATCCTCGACAATGGGTGCCTACTCTTCTTAGTGAGCTTATTAAGTTCTCTATAGTCCACACAAAGTCTAAGTGACCCATATGCCTTCGTGGCAAATACTACTGGAGCACCCCACTCCGATATACTACATCTTATGAATCCGTTCTCAAGCAACTCCCCAACTTGCTTATTGAGCTCCTTCCCCTCACGAGGAGCCATGTGACGTACCAGAAGAGATATTGGTTTTGCATTGTCTACAAGATAAATACGAAAGTCTATCTCACGTTTTGGGGGTAGACCCCTCACCTCATCGAAGATATCAACATATTCACGGATTATACGAACAGAATGTAAATCATCATTCGATGTGTCAAGTGACTCAAGAAAACTAAGCATCACCGATCCTCTAGGGTCGCAAGAAATATCAAGGGTCTTTCCACTACGAGTCAACAATTTTACTACCCTTCATTCACAATCTAGGATGGCACCATATCTGGCTAGCCAATCCATCCCTAGAATCAACCCATAGCCCATGAAACCAAGCACAAACGGATTACATTCAAAAACAACGCCTAAGATAGACAATCTCAAATACCTACAAACAATGGATAAATGAACCGACCCACCAATAGGATTTGAGACAACAATGGGATCCACAATGAGACTAGTATTTAAGTGCAGTGTTTCAACTAATGATGTAGAGATAAAAGAATGTGATGCGCCAGAATCGAATAAAGTACTTACAAGATGATCAAACAAGAAAATCAAACTTTCGATAGAAATTTTTCTCCCTTCTTCCTGTCCCGCAGCCATGAGAGCGTTAACCTGCCCTCCCGAAGTAGAACCTGCCCTCTTCCCTTGCTTCTTAGGACAGTCCTTCACAGCTTGACCCGCATCACCACAATGATATCAAGCAAACTTCTTCTTGTTCCTACAGTCTTTCTTAAAATGGTCGGGTTTCCCATATTTGTGACACTTCCTCTTTTCTTTACCACCTTTCTTTTTTTGTTGGGCTTTCTTTGGATCCTCCTTCTTATCTTGTGGCCTAAAAGTACTTACACCCTTCTCTTCTTCATGCATGTATGCCATATCAACAAGCTTTTCATACGTAGCCCCCATTGGAATGTGGGACATAGCCAAACTGTGAAGCGGTTCGTTTAGGACCTTTTCAAACCTCAAGGCCTTCCTGTGATGCGTATTAACCAACACTAGCGTGAATCTCGCCAACTTATTAAATTTGGTCGCATTCTCCTTTACGATCACGTTTTTCTGCTTCGATGTCAAGAACCTCTCTATGTACATACTCTCCTCAGCTTGAGAAAGGAATTTCAAATCAAACCTTCCCATAAAATCTGCCCACGTCTCTACAGCATGCTCTCAATAAGTAACCTCCCACAAAAACGAAGCTTCGTCCTTCATCAACCAAGCAGCCAATTGGACCTTCTTATAATCGTCCAAATCGAAAATGCCAAATAGATCCTCCACATCTTTCAACAAATTTCTAGCTTCAACGAACGTTTCAGACCCACAAAAAGGTTTTCCACCCTTCGAACGAAAGACTTTACATATCTTGGAGAAAGCATCTCCACGCGAAGGAATGACTAGAGCTGGGGGAGGAGGAGGAGGAATGTCGGCCGGACCAGCGGTAGCGGCCCTAGCCTCGAGATATTAACGAAACTAACCGGGTACATGAACACCCTCTGATATCTCAGATGCTCCAGACATGCTGAAAAGAAAAAGAAAGAGTTTCAAAACAAGGGAAGCGAAAGAGAGATATATAGCTTGCGGGGACTATGCTTTTTAAAGCAAACTTTCCTTGAAAATAGCTTCTTTAAAACAAGTTTTTGAAAATGCTTTCTAGGAAAATAATACTTTTGGAAACACTTTTCAAAACTTTTTATCTGTTCTTGTAACCATAGCCCTGATACCACGTGTAACACACCATGTCCATTAATGTCACTCTCAAAGGGAATGTATCAATGTCCATGAAGCGTTATTGTTGTATAGAACAGATAAATTACAAGAATAAATAAATAAAACAACACAGCGAAAGATAAAACTTATTTCATAGCATCATAACTCTAAACAAGTTTACATAAGTAGTTTCCAAAACCATTACAACAGGATCAATAGTCTTTTCCAAAAACTTCAAAGTACATAAAGAAGCAAATACTTAAATAACATAAATGCATAAATCCCCACTGAGCATAAGCAAAGCCATAAAGATGAGAGAGTTCAAAGCGATCCATATACTCTTTTCAAGCAACTCAAAGAAATCGGCACTAAGCTGTAGTATTCCCTCCTTGCAAACTTGAGGGGGGTAAAGGAAAGAAAAGAGGTGGAAACAAACGGGTCAGACATAAAGTCTGGCGAGTCCAGTGATTTTAACAAATAATAGGTAAGGTAAATGATCAAGCCATAAATAGGCATCATGATACGGCTGTAACATAGACAAGGTAGATAAAAAGGATGGACAAGATGATTTCGTTCCTAAGTACTAGGACAATCCTACGCCTTGGCTAAGCAAACAACCCTCCAAGTACTAACCCCGAAGACCGAAGTCAACATCAGTCTAGCACCCAAAGGACTATCCAACTCAACCAAAATGTATTTCGTTACACCGTACTTTTGCTAAGTTACACCACATTACTTAATTACACCGCACATCTACTAGTCTCTTTTGCTCAAGGTTTATCCCTTCCCACTAACTGTACCCACATGACAACCTTGGTAGTTACTTGTACCTAGCTGCTATCGTAGGTGCCGACTTACTTCTACCACCGCTAAGGTACCCTTACTCTACCCATTTGATTGGCTCCCTAAACCCTGTAGGCACCCGTGCTGGCCCCACAATGGGGTATATCACTCCCCAAAGTGGCTACCCCGATACCAACATGAAATGCACAGCCATACCTACACGATGCAACAACGTCTTACCTACCAACCCGGACCCATGCACGCACATGAACCCAATGGACTTGCGTTGCCAATGCTATTCACGTTTTGACCTCTTATTTTCAAGCCCAGTAACCGTGTCCCAACCCTGGCCTAGTGCCGGGCCGAATTAGATACTCAAACGGGTTACTGGTTGAATCGGGTCCCCATCCGACACAAGCCTCCCACCAATGCTTGGCCCCCACTAGGTTTTTCCTCCACTTAACCATTTTAATTTAAAAGTCCATGTCTTACGCATGCTATGGTTAAGTCCATACTTACATGTCATAATTTACATGCCTTATCTTATTCCGGTTAAGTCCATATTTACATGTCATAATTTACATGTCACCCCACTTAATCCTTTAACCATACCCATGTCTCACTATGGTTAGTATTCCTTAATTCATTCCTTATGACGAACGGTGCATGACCTTTCACATTAGACCGAACACTTTGTGGCCGCTGGATTTGTCGGGCGGTTTCGGGCAGTCTTACGCCACAAACCAGGTCTAACCTCGTGTCACCCATCGTTATGCTTATAATTCATTCCTTTGACCTCTCACATTAGACGTCCAATTGTGCCTGCTGGATTTGCCGGGCGGTTCCGGGCAGTCTTACACCACAATTGCGCCTAACCTTGTGTCAAATGTTTATTAATAATTGTATTTCACCCAAACCCAAATTTTCATGTCATTTGTTTCCAATTCAACATATTATCATGCTTACAATTTTTTGCCTGTTTCAACTTGTCATTAATTATACTAATTACATATTAATTAGCCTTAATTACAAATTTCCAATTATAGGCAATTTCATCAGTTCCATGCAATTCATACCAAAATATGCCAATTTCACATATTCTCCAATTATCCAATAATATCCAATTTTTCCAAATTTCCCATATTCCCAATATTCCCCATTGCTCCCACATCTTCCCATTCGCACGTATTTTTAATATATGCTTGAAGGTAGCCTAGATCCACAAATAAAAGGAATATGGGTAAGAAGAGAGAATAAATTCATAGAAAATTGGAATAAAACATCATCATGAAGTAAAGAGGCATATAGACTGGCATAGAGGCATAATAAAAGATTTAACATGAATAAAATGATAAAAGGTGTGAACTTTACATAGAAACATAGGCGTATGATGGCATGGATCAAAATGTGAAAACTTGGATGAGATTTAAATTACGTACATACATATGAATCCACTTTACAACTTCATCATGTTACTTTTAATCCCATTATATTGTGAAAATCGCCGTACTTACCGTTCGTGGTTAAAGAACAGAATTATGCACTGAAATTGGTGTAGAAACGTTGCGGTGTTGTTGATTGATCTTCTTTAATTGTTTTTGAAGCTCTAAATTTTGATTTGAATTGTGTATGTACACTTGAGATTTGATTAGAGGCGGCGGCTAGGGTTTAGGAGAGAGAGTTTGACAGCTTAATGGTGTCATAGAAATTATTTTATGAATTAGGGTTAGGTTGATGACATATTTATAGGTGTAGGAAGTTATTTAGGCCTTAGGATTAACCCTAGAATTGATCTGGACCATCAAAAATCGTCCCAGGCCCAAAAATCGCACCCCGCAGTAAAACTGGCTGAACCAGTTCGAACTCCCAAAGGGGGAGGTCGACCCCCAGGTCGACCTGGGGGTGCCCAGGTCGACACCATGGTCGACCTCCCCCTTCCCTAGTCGGTTTGCTCACACACACACACACACACACACACACACACATATATATATATATATTTCTTATTATCTTCCGAGGGTCATATCTCCTTCGTCCGGACTCAGTTTTTCGAAAACTTGGACTCTGTTCCACGTAGATTTCCGAGACGAATGCAATTGTGCAACCCGTTTCCCATCAATGCTCATTTAAAATTTAAGTGTTCTTAAATTTAGTTAATTCAATTATTCAAAATTCGGGGTGTTACAATGTGAGTTCCATAAAATATGCTACTTACGAAGCCTGCTCTGCTCTCCTTGAGTCCATCCCATCCAAGCTACAAAAAACCATGCGGGACGACATCGTCTTCCGAGAAAGGGAATCGACAGGGGTGGAAATCCAGACCACCGACCTATTAGTCATCACTGCCAAGATCGGTGCCGCTTCCGTTCGGAAGGTCTTAATCGATTCAAGAAGCTCAATCAACATCATCTTCAAGGCCGCTTATGCCCAGATGAAATTGGAAACAAACGACTTGAAACCATGTCACGCCGCAATTCCCGACTTCAATGGGGCCTCTTGTTCCACTGTAGGACTCATCGACCTACCTGTTGAACTGGGCGAGGGGGACCAAAGCCGAGTCCGAGTTCTCTCTTTCATGGTCATGGACATCCACTCCCCCTACAATTCTTTCCTAGGACACCCCTTTCTCACCAAATTCTGAGTTTACTTGGCACCATCAAGGGCAATCCAGTAAGCACTAGGGAATGTTATACAACAGAATAGAAGAACGCATGCAAAAAGGACAAAGGTAAGGCTGTGCCCATGCCTTCTTGCGCAAAGAACATCTCAGCATAGCAACGAGCAACGTCTGGGCGCTGGCTCAGGTGCCACTCCTTTCTTTCTGATGACCTCGATCCAGGAAAGATGAAGAGCCCAAATACGAGAGGACTACCCGGTCGAATCCACATGGGACATTCCCGTTAGCCTCGACGACCCAACAAGGGTGTTGTAGATAGGGTCACAACTCCACCCAGCAATTAAAGAAGATCTCATATGCTACCTAAAAGCAAATTTAGATGTGTTTGCATAGACTTATTCCGACATGAAAGACATCGATCCTGCAATTGCTTGCCATTTCCTGGGCTTAGATCATAGAATGCCTGCAGTCAAACAGAAGCGCCGCTTTTTAGGGCCCGGAAGGTCCTTGTCACTCGAAGCAAAGGTAGACCGTCTACTCAACAATAACTTCATCCATGGAGATGACTACCCCGAGTGGGTTTCCAATCCAGTTCTGGTTAAAAAGACCAATGGTAAGCGGCGAACTTGCGTCGACTTTTCCGAACAGAACATGGAAGTCCCAAGGACAGCTTTCCGCTCCCGAAGATCGATCGATTAGTCGACTTGACCGCCGGATACCAGCTATTATCCTTCATGGATTCCTACTCAGGCTACAACTAGATCCCGATGAGCCTCTGCGACCAAGATCATACATCTTTCATAACCGACCTTAAGCTCTACTGCTACCGTGTTATGCCCTTTGGCCTTAAAAACGTCGGTGCCTCTTATCAACGAATGGTTAATCAACTCTTTAAAATTCAAACTGGAAAGTCCATGGAGGTGTACATGGACGATATGCTAGTAAAATCAAAAATACCAAGCAATCACGTCCACGACCTCTCCAAAATGTTCGATGTCCTTCGCCAGGACGACATGAAACTCAACCCAATGAAATGCTCCTTTGGAGTCGCCTCGGGAAATTCTTGGGTTTCATTGTCAATTCTCGGGGCATCGAAGCTAACCCAGAAAAAATCCAAGCTATTCGGGACATATGAATCCCTGCGAACTTCAGAGATGTCCAAATTCTGAATGGAAAGGTCGCTGCTTTAAGTCGGCTCAACTCTAAGGCCACCGAAAAATGCATCGCCTTCTTCGATTTACTCCGAAAAGGGAAACACAACTTCGAGTGGACCCCTGAATGCGTCTCCGCATTCAAGGAACTCCTGGATCACTTAGAGCGACCACCTATCCTCTCTAAGCCTGTGGACAATGAGGACTTATATATTTACATGCTTGTTTCGGTGCAGGCAATCAGCTCGGCACTATTATGCCTCGAAGATCGCACTAAACGGCTTGTCTACTATATCCGCAAGCAGCTGACAAGGGCAGAGAAGAACTACCCGAAGCTTGTAAAGCTGCCATTCAACTTATTAATCTCCTCTAGAAAGCTCCGACCGTACTTCCAGTCGCATCCCATAAAAGTTTTTACTAACCAGCCACTACTTCCAGTCCTACAACGACCCGAGGCATTAGGACGATTACTAAAGTGGAGCATAGAGTTAAGCCAGTTCGAGGTAACCTTCATCCCCCGACGAGCCATCATCGACCAAGCCCTCATAGAGTTCATCGTGGAGTTCACAACCCCCGAGGAGGAACCCACGGTGAACGCCGGAATTCCCGACGCTAAGTGGAAAGAGTTCGCAGACGGCTCTTGTAATAGAAAATGCTCTGGGGCCAAAGTCGTCCTCATCACCTCTGAAGAATGCCCAATGTATTGCGTGTTGAGGGAAAATTTCCCTGCTACTAACAAGGACGCGGAGTATGAGGCCTTAATAATCGGGCTTAGAATCGAGATCGAACTCAAGCTAGAGACTGTCCACATCTTCTCCAATTCACTGCTTATCATCCGACAAGTACCAGGAGACTATCAAGCGAATGATGGACGGCTTGCCAAGTACCTAGCCCGGGTTTAGGGGATACTCGTTTGCCTCGAGCATTTCACCATCACCCGTATCCCACGCAAGCAAAATTAAAAAGAAGATCCACTTGCCAGAATGGCAAGCTCTGAAGATCCGCAACTTAATGTATTCTCCCCGGTTGAAGTCCTCAACTCTCCAAGTATCAAGTAAGGGCAAGACGAGACTATTATGAGCATCAAACCCGAGCCCGAGTCCAGGTTGACACCGACCAGAAATTACCTACAGCACGGGGTCCTACCTAAGTACTACAAGGAAAGGCGCGTGGTCACTCGCCGGTCTACCCGTTACCTCCTTATGGACGGGGTACTCTACCACAGAGGTTTCTCCGTTCCTTTGCTCCAGTGCGTGGCTCACATCGACGCCCTCAAAGTGCTATGCAATGTGCATGTAACATCCTATGTCCATTAATGTCACTCACAAAGGGAATGCATCAATGTCCATGAAGCGTTATTGTTGTATAGAACAGATAAACTACAACAATAAATAAATAAAACAACATAGCGGAAGATAAAACTTATTTCGTAGCATCATAACTCAAAACAAGCTTACATAAGTAGTTTCCAAAACCATTACAACAGGACAATAGTCTTTTCCAAAAACTTCAAAGTACATAAAGAAGCAAATAATTAAATAACATAAATGCATAAATCCCCACTGAGCATAAGCAAAGCTATAAAGACGAGAGAGTCCAAAGCGATACATCTGCTCTTTTCAAGCAACTGAAAGAAATTGGCACTAAGCTCTAGTATTCCGTCCTTGCAAACCTGAGGGGGAAAAAGAAAGAAAATAGGTGAAAACAAACGGGTCAGCCATAAAGTCCGGCGAGTCTAGTGATTTTAACAAATAATAGGTAAGGTAAATGATCAAGACATAAATAGGCATCATGATATGGCTGTAACATAGATAAGGTAGATAAAAAGGATGGACAAGATGATTTCGTTCCTAAGTACTAAGACAATCCTACACCTTGGCTAAGCGAACAACCCTCCAAGTACTAACCCCGAAGACCAAAGTCAATATCAGACTAGCACCCAAAGGACTATCCAACTCAAACAACATGTATTTCATTACACCGCACTTTGGCTAAGTTACATCGCATTACTTAATTACACCGCACATCTACTAGTCTCTTTTGCTCATGGTTGATCCCTTTCCACTAACCGTACCCACGTGAAAAACTTGGTAGTTACTTGTACCTAGCTGCTATCATAGGTGCTGGCTTGCTCCTACCATCGTTAAGGTACCCATACTCTACCTATTCGATCGGCTCTATAAAATTCGTAGGCACCCGTGCTGGCCCCACAGTGGAGAGTATCACTCCCCAAAGTGGTAACCCCGATACCAACGTGAAATGCAAGGTCATACCTACACAATGCAACAACGTCTTACCTACCAGCCCGGACCCATGCACGCATATGAACCCGTTGGACTTGCGTTGCCACCGTTATTCACGTTTTGACCTCTTATATTCAAGCCCAGTAAGCGTGTCCCAACCCTGACCTAGTACCGGGCCCAATTAGATACTCAAACGAGTTACTGGTTGAAACGGGTCCCCATTCGACACAAGCCTCCCACCTATGCTTAGCCCCCACAGGGTTTTTCCCCCACTTAACTATTTTAATTTAAATGTCCATGTCTTAGACATGCTACGGTTAAGTCCATACTTACATGTCATAATTTACATGCCCTATCTTATTCTGGTTAAGTCCATATTTACTTGTCATAATTTACATATCACCCCACTTAACCCATGTCTTATTATGGTTAGTATTCTTTAATTCATTCCTTATGACGAACGGTGCATGACTTCCCACATTAGACAGAACACTTTGTGGCCGCTGGATTTGCCGGCCAGTTCCGGGCAGTCTTACGCCAAAAACCGGGTCTAACCTCGGGTCATCCATCGTTACACCTACAATTCATTCCTTTGACCTCTCACATTAGACGTCCAATTGTGGCAACTAGATTTGCCGGGCGGTTCCGGGCTGTCTTACAACACAATTGCGCCTAACCTCGTGTCAAAGGTTTATTAATAATCGTATTTCACCCAAACCACAATTTTCATGTCATGTGTTTCCAATTCAACATATAATCATGTCTACACTTTCTGCCTATTCCAACTTGTTATTAATTATACTAATTACATATTAATAAGCCTCAATTACAAATTTCCAATTATAGGCAATTTCATCAATTCCATGCAATTCATACCCAAATATGCTAATTTCACATATTATCCAATTATCCAATAATATTCAATAGTATCCAATTTTCCCATATTCCCAATATTCCCCATCGTTCCCACGTATTCGCATTCGCGCGTATTTTTAATATACGCACGAAGGTAGCCTAGATCCACAAATAAAAGGAATAGGGTTAAGAAGAGAGAATCAATTCATAGAAAATTGGAATAAAACATCATCATGAAATAAAGAGGCATATAGACTGGCATAGAGGCATAATAAAAGATTCAACATGAATAAATCGATAAAAGGTATGAACTTTACATAGAAACATATGCATATGATGACATGGATCAAAAGGTGAAAACTTGGATGAGATTTAAATTACATACAAACATATGAATTCTCTTTACAACTTCATCATGTTACTTTTACTCCCATTATATTGTGAAAATCTCCGTACTCACCTTTCGTGGTTAGAGAATAGAATTATGCTTTGAAATTGGTGTCGAGATGTTGCGGTGTTGTTGATTGATCTTCTTTAATTGTTGTTGAAGCTCTAAATTTTGATTTGAATTGTGTATGAACACTTGAGATTTAACTAGAGGCGGCAGCTAGGGTTTATGAGATAATGTTTGACAGCATAATGGTGTCTTAGAAATTATTTTATGAATTAGTGTTAGGTTGGTGACATATTTATAGGTGTATGAAATTATTTAGGCCTTAGGATTAACCCTAGAACTGATTTGGACCATCAAAATTCATCCCAGGTCGAAAAACGACACCCCGTAGCAAAACTAGCAAACCAGGTTCGATCTACAAAGGGGGAGGTCGACCCCCTAGTCGACCTGGGGGGTACCCAGGTCGACACCATGGTCGACCTCCCCTTTGGGAGGTCGACCTCCCTAGTCAATCTGCTCACATTTTTTTTCTTGTTATCTTCCGAGGGTCATATCTCCTTCGTCCGGACTCCATTTTTCGAAAACTTAGACTATATTCCATGCAGAATTCCAAGACAAACGCAATAGTGCAACCCGTTTCCCTTTATTTCTCTTTAAAAATTAAGTGTTCTTAAATTTAGTTAATTCGATCATTCAAAATTCGGGGTGTTACATTCTCCCCTACTTAAAGAATTTCGTCCTCGAAATCTCTAAGTCAAGAAGAACGTATCCTACCATCCAATCATCCATCTACTCAACCATCAACCACTAGCAACCATTGTCCTTAAAAAAAATCTAATGCTTTTCATGTACATATGCATAGTTTGTGTATATATTCGTATACTAATGAAAAATCAGGCGGTCCACTGATTCTGTCGACTTCCTTAATGCAAATAATGATTGTGCCATGTATCCATCATGGATGCAAAGAACCCTATACATATCATTACTACATGTGTGCACAACCATTCATTTAAATGCAACATCCATATGATACACACATTGAATGTACATTCATTTTACTAAATACATCGATTTATATGTAATATGCAATATGAAAGTGACTGAGCCGATCTAGTGCCTAAAGTGTGTGTATATGCATCCACAAGCAACCACTAGCAAACACTTGCATCCACATGCATCCACCATACATAACATGTCTCAAACACATATTTCAACCATAGGACTACCCTATCTAAAGGTCAAAGATACCAACGAGAGGACATACTAAAGATAGAACAAGTACAAGCTAAGCGATAAAGGAGAAATTAAAAGACATACGCTCAAAAAGAAAAGGGTACAATGAACACATCTTCTCTTCCGTCTCCCAAGTAGCGTCCCTCTCATCATCTCCCAATTGGACTTGACTAGCTTGACCTCTCGATTCCTCAACATCTTAATCTCCGACCCAAGAATGCATGTAGGAGCTCGTCGAATCGTCGCATCCCGCTCTATCTCCACCTCTAAAAGCAAGCTCGGCTCTACCACCTCCGTGGTCTCATGCAAGCACTTCCTCAAATGTGATACGTGGGATACGTCGAGTACACCACTAAGTCTCTCGGGCAACTCCACTCTGTCCGCCATTTGTCCAATCCTCTCCTTAATAAGAAACGGCCCTACGAACCTTGGTGCTAACTTCCCAATGGACCCAAAGCGAACAACATTCCGTAATGGAGACACCTTGATAAAAACCATGTCCCCAATATCAAATTCAAGATCTGTCCTCCTCTTGTTCGCATACGATTTTTGCCTATCTTGCGCCGTCTTCATCCTCCTTCGAATCAAATCGATCTTTTCCGAAGTCTCTCTAATAGTATCGGGCCCAAGTAAGATCTTATCCGTAGATTCCCACCAACATGTAGGTGAACGACAAGGCCTTCCATAAAGAGCCTCGAAAGGTGCCATGCCAATGCTTCACTGAAAACTATTATTATACGCTAACTCCACCAAAGGAAGATGCTCCTCCCATGTACCTCCGAAGTCAAAAACACATAGCCTCAAAAGGTCCTCTAGAATACGATTCACCCTCTTGGTCTGGCCGTCCGTCTGAGGATGATATGCGGTGCACAAACATAACTGAGTCCCTACCGCCTCTTGCAAGCTCTTCCAAAACTCGCTAGTAATGAAAGGATCGCGATCGCTCACTATGCTAGAAGGAACACCATGCAAACGAACTATCTCTCAAATGCATACGGAGGCTAACCATGGAGCAGTCCTCTTACTCTTCACTGAAATGAAATAGGCGCTCTTAGTAAGTATGTCTACCATGACCCAAATCCCTATACTACCCTTCCACGATCTCAGTAACCCATCCACAAAGTCAATCGAGACACTCTCCCACTTCCATTGTGGGACCTCCAATGGGTGAAGCAACCAACTGGGCTTCTTTTGCTCTGCTTTTACTTATTGGCACACCAACTTCTTTTGCTCTGCTTTTACTTATTGGCACACCAAGCATCCAGCGACAAACTCGTCTACATCCTTCTTCATACTGGCCCAAAAGTAAACTCGTCTCTTGTCCATGTACATCTTGTCCTCGCCGGGATGAATGGTCGTCTTCGAACGATGTGCATCATCAAGAATGGTCTTCCTCAAGTTCTCGTCTTGTGGAACACAAAGTCTACCGTCACTACATAACCAACGCTTATCATCTAGGGTATACCTACTGAGATGGTTCGAAGACTCCCCCCTTATGAGCTTCTCTACCAACTCAACCAATTGTGGGTCATCTCACTGTGCCTCACCAATCCATCCCAAAATCGTAGGTCTGACCTCTAAGGATGCTAGCAAACCGGGTGCAAAGTCAATGGAAGGTCTGAAGTCAAATGCAGAGACGAACTCTAAGCTTTGCCGCTCAACAAACAACGGACTCATGGACAACCTTTCCCTAGTTAAGGCGTCTGCCACCACGATACCCATGCCAGGGGTATATGTTATCTCAAAATCGTAGGCGCTAAGAATTCCATCCACCTTTGCTGCCTTAAGTTCAAGTCCTTCTGAGAGAACAAGTATTTTAGCGATTTGTGGTCTGTGAACAATTCGAATTTCTCACCAAGAAGATAATGGCGCCAAGACTTAAGCGCGAAAATAATAAAGGCCAACTCTAGGTCATGTGTAGGGTAATTTCTCTCATGCACTCTCAACTGCCTTCCTCTATAGCTGTTACCCTCCCTTCTTGCATTAAGACTGCGCCTAGTCCTGTCCTACAAACATCGGTATAAACGGTAAATGGCTTACTCCCATCCGGCAACACTAAGACCGGGGCTGTGGTCAAAGCTCTCTTTAAACATTGGAATGCATCATCACAATCTACATCCCACATTAAAACTAGATTCTTCTTCGACAAGCATGTCAATGGGGCTGATATCTTTGCGAAGTCCTTGAGAAACTTCCTATAGTAGCCTGCCAACCCCAAGAAACTCCTCACCTCGGTAGCATTTTTAGGGACCTTCCAATCTTGGATGGCCACCACCTTCGCAGGATCCACAGCTATCCCTTCTTTGGAAATCACGTGCCCTAAGAATCGCACTTCCATCCTCCAAAAGTTACATTTAGAAAATTTAGCTTTAAGGTTATGCACTCGAAGGGTCTCCAACACTTCCCAAAGATGTAGGGCTTGCTCTTCCTCGCTCTTTGAAAAGATCAAGATGTCATCCACAAAGACCACCACGAATTTATTAAGGTACTCCCAAAACACCATCCTCATCAAGTCAACAAAGTATGCGGGGGCGTTTGTCAAACCGAAGGGCATTACAAGCCACTTATAGAAACCGCCCGGAGTCCTAAAGATCATCTTGTCTAGCTATCCTCAGCCACTCTCAATTGGTGGAAACCGGAGGCTAAGTCCAACTGCGAAAACACTGAGGCGCCAACTAACTAATCAAAGAGATCGTCAATCCTCGGCAGTGGGTGCCTATTCTTCTTAGTAAGTTTGTTAAGTTCTCTATAGTCCACACAAAGTATAATGAACTGATCCGCCTTTGTGGCAAATACTACTGGAGCACCCCACTCCGACATACTGCGTATTATGAATCCCTTCTCAAGCAACTCCCCTACTTGCTTGTTGAGCTCCCGCCTCTCACGAGGAGCTATGTGGCGTACTCGTAGAGATACTGGTTTTGCATTGTCTACAAGATAAACACGAAATTCTATCTGACGTTTTTGGGGTAGACCCCTCACCTCATCGAAGACATCTACATATTCACGGACTATACGAATGAAATGTAAATCATCATTGGATGCGTCAAGTGACTCAAGATAACTAAGCATCACCGATCCTCTAGGGTCACAATAAATATCAAGGGTCTTTCCGATACGAGTCAACAATTTTACTACCCTTCGTTCACAATCTAGGATGGCACCATATCTGGCTAGCCAATCCATCCCTAAAATCAACCCATAGCCTATGAAACCAAGCACAAAAGCATTACATTCCAAACCAACGGCTAAGATAGACAATCTCAAATCCCTTACAAACCATGGATAAATGAGCTGACCCACCAATAGGATTTGAGACTACAATGGGATCCACAACAAGACTAGTTTTTAAGTGCAGTGTTTCAACTAATGATGTAGAGATAAACGAATGTGATGCGCCAGAATCGAATAAAGTACGGACAGGATGATCAAACAAGAAAATCAAACTTTCGACGGAAATTTTTCTACCATCTTCCTGTCCTAGAGCTATGAGAGCGTGAATATGCCATCTTGAAGTAGAACCTGCCCTTTACCCTTGCTTCTTAGGACAGTCCTTCATAGCATGACCCGCATCACCACAATGATAACAAGCGAACTGTGAAGCGGTTCATTTAGGCCATTTGCAACCCTAAAGGCCTTCTTGTGAGGCGTATTGACCAATTATAGCCCAAATCTCGCTAACTTATTAAATTCGGTCACATACTCCTTCACGGTCAAGTTTTTCTGCTTCAATGTCAAGAACCTCTACATGTACATACTCTCCTTAGCTTGAGAAAGGAATTTCAACTCAAACCTTCCCCTAAAATCTTCCTACATCTCTATAGCATGCTCTCTATTAGTAACCTCCCGCCAAAACGAAGCTTCGTCCTTCATCAACCAAGTAGCCAATTGGACCTTCTTACAATTGTCCAAATCGAAAATGCCAAATAGATCCTCCACATCTTTCAACCAATTTCTAGCTTCAACGAACGTTTCCGACCCACTAAAAGGTTTTCACCCATCGAATGAAAGTCCTTACATATCTTGGAGAAAGCATCTCCATGCTGAGGAATGACTGGAGCTGGTGGAGGAGGAGGAGGAATGTGGGTCGGACCCGCGGTAGCAGCCCTAGGCTCGAGATATTGACGAAACCAACCGGGTACATGAATACCCTCTGGTATCTCAGACGCTGCAGACATGCTGAAAAGAAAAAGAAAGAGTTTCAAAACGAGGGAGGCAAAAGAGAGATGTATGGCTTGTAGGGATTATGCTCTTTAAAGTAAACTTTCCTTGAAAATAGCTTCTTTAAAACAAGTTTTTGAAAATACTTTCTAGGAAAATAATACTTTTGAAAACATTTTTCAAAACTTTTTATCTATTCTTGTAGCCATAGCTCCGATACCACGTTTAACACCCCATGTCAATTAATGTTACTCACAAAGGGAATGCATCAATGTCCATGAAGCATTATTGTTGTATAGAACAGATAAATTACAAGAATAAATAAATAAAACAAAATAGCGGAAGATAAAACTTATTTCATAGCATCATAACTCAAAACAAGCTTACATAAGTAGTTTCCAAAACCATTACAATAGGATTAATGGTCTTTTCCAAAACTTCAAAGTACATAAAGAAGCAAATACTTAAATAATATAAATTCACAAATTCCCACTGAGCATAAGCAAAGCCATAAAGATGAGAGAGTCCAAAGCGATCCATTTACTCTTTTCAAGCAACTGAATGAAATCGACACTAAGCTGTAGTATTCTCTCCTTGCAAACCTAGGGGGGACGGAAAGAAAAGAGGTGGAAACAAACGGGTCAGACATAAAGTCTGGCGAGTCCAGTGATTTTAACAAATAATAGGTAAGGTAAATGATCAAGACATAAATAGGCATCATGATATGGCTGTAACATAGATAAGGTAGATAAAAAGGATGGACAAGATGATTTCGTTCCTAAGTACTAAGACAATCCTACACCTTGGCTAAGCGAACAACCCTCCAAGTACTAACCCCGAAGACTGAAGTCAACATCAAACTAGCAACCAAAGGACTATCCAACTCAACCAACATGTATTTCGTTACACCGCACTTTTGCTAAGTTACACCACATTACTAAATTACACCGCACATCTACTAGTCTCTTTTACTCAAGGTTGATCCCTTCCCACTAACTGTACCCACATGACAAACTTGGTAGTTACTTGTACCTAGCTGTTATCGCAGGTGTCAGATTGCTCCTACCACCGCTAAAGTACCCTTTCTCTACCCATTCGATTGGCTCCCTAAACCCCGTAGGAACCCGTGCTGGCCCCACAGTGGGGAGTATCACTCCCCAAAGTGGCAACGCCGATACCAACATGAAATGCAAGGCCATACCTACACGATGCAACAACGTCTTAACTACAATCCCGGACCCATGCACGCACATGAACCCGTTAGACTTGCATTGCCACCGTTATTCACGTTTTGACCTCTTATATTCAAGCCCAGTAAGCGTGTCCCAACCCTGACCTAATACCGGGCCCAATTAGATACTCAAACGAGTTACTGGTTGAAACGGGACCCCATCTGACACAAGCCTCCCACCTGTGCTTGGCCCCCACAGGGTTTTCCCCCATTCAACCATTTTAATTTAAATGTCCATGTCTTACACATGCTACGGTTAAGTCCATACTTACATGTCATAATTTACATGATTATCTTATTCCGGTTAAGTCCATATTTAATTGTCATAATTTACACGTCACCCCACTTAACCCATGTCTTATTATGGTTAGTATTCCTTAATTCATTCCTTATGAAGAACGGTGCATGACCTCCCACATTAGACCGAACACTTTGTGGCTGCTGGATTTGCCGGGCGGTTCCGAGCAGTCTTACGCCACAAACAGGGTCTAACCTTGTGTCAACCATCGTTACGCCTACAATTCATGCCTTTGACCTCTCACATTAGACGTCCAATGGTGGCAGCTGGATTTTCCGGGCGGTTCCGGGCAATCTTACAACACAATTTTGCTAACCTCGTGTCAAAGATTTATTAATAATTGTATTTCACCCAAACCCCAGGTTTCATGTCATGTGTTTCCAATTCAACATATAATCATGTTTACACTTTTTGCCTATTCCAACTTGTCATTATTTATACTAATTACATATTAATTAGCCCCAATTACAAATTTCCAATTATAGGCAATTTCATCAATTCCATGCAATTCATACCCTAATATGCCAATTTCACATATTATCCAATTATCCAATAATATTCAATAATATCCAATTTTACAAATTTCCCGTATTCCCAATATTCCCCATCGTTCCCAAGTATTCGCATTCGCGCGTATTTTTAATATAGGCTCGAAGGTTGCCTAGATCCATAAATAAAAGGAATAGGGGTAAGAAAAGAGAATCAATTCATATAAAATTGGAATAAAACATCATCATCAAATAAAGAGGCATATAGACTGGCATAGAGGCATAATAAAAGATTCAACATGAATAAACTGATAAAAGGTACGAACTTTACATAGAAACATAGGCATATGATGACATGGATCAAAATGTGAAAATTTGGATAAGATTTAAATTACATACATACATATGAATCCTCTTTACAACTTCATCATGTTACTTTTAATCCCATTATATTGTGAAAATCATCGTACTCACCATTCGTGGTTAAGGAATAGAATTATGCACTGAAATTGTTGTAGAAACATTGCGATGTTGTTGATTGATCTTCTTTAATTGTTGTTGAAGCTCTAAATTTTGATTTGAATTGTGTATGAACACTTGAGATTTGATTAGAGGTGGCGGCAATGGTTTAGGAGAGAGAGTTTGACCGCATAATGGTGTCTTAGAAATTATTTTATGAATTAGGGTTAGGTTGGTGACATATTTATAGGTGTAGGAAGTTATTTAGGCCTTAGGATTAACCCTAGAATTGATATGGACCATCAAAAATCGTCCCAGGCCCAAAAATTGCACCACACAGCAAAACTGGCCGAACGAGGTTCGACCTCCAAAGGGGGAGGTCGACCCCCAGGTCGACCTATGGGTACCCAGGTCGACACCATGGTCGACCTTCCCCTTGGGAGGTCGACCTCCCGCGTCGGCCTGCTCACACACACACACACACACATATATATACACATAATTTTCTTGTTATCTTCCGAGGGTTATATCTCCTTCATCCGGACTCCGTTTTTCGAAAACTTGGACTCTATTTCATGTATAATTCCGAGACGAATGCAATGGTCCAACCCGTTTCCCTTCATTAATCTTTTAAAAATTAAGTGTTCTTAAATTTAGTTAATTCGATCATTCAAAATTCGGGGTGTTAAAATGCATGAAGGCGAATGTGGCGATCACAATGGGGGGCAGACCCTGGCCAGAATGATTCTCAAACAAGGTTTTTACTGGCCCATGCTCGATCAAGATGCCGCAGACTACGCTCACAAGTGCGATAAGTTCCAGTGCTTCTCCAAGATTCCACGATTCCCCGCCTACCGAATTTTATCAAATGGTCAGCCAGTGGCCATTCTCCATGTGGGGAATCGACGTCATCGGAACACTTCCAATGGCCAGAGGCGGGGCGCGATACGCCATCGTCGTAGTGGACTATTTCACCAAGTGGGCAGAAGCTAAAGGTCTTGCCACGATAACCATGAAGAAGATGATCAACTTTGTTGTCCCTAACATCATTACCCGCAATGGAGTGCATCAGTCCATCATCTCCGACAATGGCGCTCAATTCATGAGCACC
This sequence comes from Allium sativum, assembly GCA_030737875.1. Classification (NCBI taxonomy): domain Eukaryota; kingdom Viridiplantae; phylum Streptophyta; class Magnoliopsida; order Asparagales; family Amaryllidaceae; genus Allium; species Allium sativum. The sequence goes on from CM060924.1 coordinate 268,725,248, forward strand.
GAGTTTAAGGCTTTCTGTCAGCCCTACGACATCGACAAATGATTCACAGCGGTGGCTCATGCCTAAGCCAATGGGCTAGTCGAGGCAGTTAACAAGGTCATCAAATCCATCATCAAGAAACGTCTGGAAAAGGCTGGGGTAATGTGGGCGTACAAACTTCCTCCAGCTCTGTGGGCTTACCGCAGCACCCACAAGACAACAACCAGCCATACTCCTTCTACTCTCGCATACGAATCTAAAGCCGTCATTCCCGTTGAGCTCAAGTTACAATCCTATCGAGTCACATACTTCGATCCAAAGACAAACCAACATTTACTTCTAGGATCACTCGACTTGCTGGAAGAAAAAAAGAACGAGGCCGTTGTCAGAGCCACAGCGCAACGACAGCCAGTAGCCCGATACTTCAGTTGTAGGGTCCCCCACAAGGATCTCAACATCGACAACCTCGTGCTAAAGCGGGTTTTCCCCTTACAAACAGGCTAAGCGCCTTGCTGTAATGGCCCATACTCCATACATCGAAAGCTCAGCGACGGAACCTTCAAACTCGCCACCGTCGACGGAGCTGAACCCCCCATGGCATGGAACAACGAACATCTCCATCGCTACTTTACATAACCCAGTTCACGGTTGTTTATGCTTTTCGAACAATGTTATGTTTTGTCAGAAAACCAAGGCATTGTAAAGGCTATTACTTCCAAAGTTTTTAGTAGAAATGGTGTTCAATTTCATGTCCCCGTGTTGTTTACTTCTCATAAATAACTCGATTCATGCCTGCGAGAACCGCATCGGCACCCTAGGCACGGGAGTCAGTGCGGCCATACCAATCTCTAGGCAACATTGAGTCTAAAACGGTTGGCTATGCCCGACGCAATGAGCATGGGAACCGACAACGCTACTCGAATCGCCGGCCCACGGCACGACCGAGTCTAAACAACCACAACTCGAACCTCGGCCCAGTACCGAGGCCGAGGATAAATCATTCCTCGTTCTAGTACAGGCGGCTTGACGACACTCAGCGACCGACTAAGATCGATGCAAATCTCTCTTCGTCAGTTGTGGGTGCCGGTCGAATCTTGGAACAGAATCAAGACCGACCTTAAATCTTTTCTTCCACTTAGCTCTCAAGGCTAGGGGCAGCCCATGGCCACGATCGGGCAATACGACCTGATGATCAGGGCTGAAAACTACGCTCGTGAATTAACGACGTTTGGAGGCTCACCTCAAACCGATGAACATCGGGAGAGCCGCCCACCTGAAGGACCGCACAACGCGACGCCCTACGCCTTCGCTATACTTAGGTATAACCTCGGGCCACCCAAAATAGCAGGCGCACAACCTGGTTTCGCAAACTATGGGTTCCATCAGTTGAGTGGAACTTACTGAAACCAGCGCTCTACTTCACCTCTCTGGAATAATTTACCCAGAGATGTTCCCTAATCGCTTTTCTGATAAGTGTAATGATAAGTAATTTTATGCAAGTACAGGACACTAGAAAACATAAAAAGAACATCTGAACAATTGACATAAACAATGATCTTTACTAATTCGTGTTCTTTTTCACACTCACACACACTAAACAAACTACGTGTCTAATACTTTTACTTTCTAATGACCGGGTGTACATGAGAACCACATGGTGTTTTGAAATAACAAAAGAGAGGGACGTACTCGCGTAAACTATCGGCTTACACTACCAAAATAACGGCAACTCCTGCCAAGGTTGCTAACATTAACCATGTTTTCTTTTCTTGTGCTTGTCCTTTTTTCAGATTCCACGCTTGACGGTTCGTCCTTGGTTCTGGGCTTCTTGTTGCCAAACTCGCTCTTCCCGTCTTCGCTCCTCTGGGAAGTGGTTGATTCATGAGAAGCCAAGAGGCGTCTCTCGCCCATCTCATTGCCACTAGAAACCTTGGAAATGTCAAACAGAGTGGCCTGCGGCGTAGGCTTGGGGACACCGCCAGCAGCGAGGCAGACCACAGCGTCACTCTTCTCCAGAACCGCCTTTCCTTCCCGCTAAGCTTTCTCCTTGGCTTCTCTGGCGACCTTCTGTGCAGTAAGCTTTTGGGACCTATGATGCGTGATGCCACTAGCTTTGTCTTTCTCAAGTGACTCAATAGTCCTTTGTTGTGCTTCCTCATCCTCCCTGTTCTTTCGGGAATCTTCATTGGCCCTCTTCTTCTCTGCCTCGTCATCGGCCCTCTTATTTGCAATAGTGTTTGCAGCCCTCGCCTCGGCATCCTGCCGAGTCTTCGTTAGGATCTCCTTCCTGGTAGCTTCATCGTGCTCTCTCTTCTCCTCTACCTCTTCACACTTAGCCAACATCTTGGCCTATTGACTCGCCACTAGGGCCGCCATCGAAGCCACATAGGCTTCCACCGGGCTTTTGGCAGGGGAACTCAGTCTGACGACCACCTATCCTTCTTCATTAAGTATGTGGACCATGCTAAATGTTATTCTTATGCTAGAAAAGGTATCAAGTAGATCGCCGCCCTTTCTGGCTTGTGTCCCAGCGAGGCCCGGCCTAGTTTCAGTCATTTGAGGGATCATGGGAGCAAGGTCCGCTGCCGTCGTAGACTCAGGGGAACAGCATAAACAAAGACACAACCTTTTTTAGTCCGAAAGTTCGGTAATCACTTCATTCTCAGGGATGAAGGGTAAAAGGAATTTACCTATTGTCAAGGATTGCGTACGAATGGTAGGAAGGGTGCTCGCAATGGTGGGTAAGGTGAATCCAATATCCCCCATTGCAGGGAAATCGGGAGTATACACAGTAGCGGTATGGGCCAAATTCCCAGGACCACTCACCATGACAGATCTGGGACCCAGGGTCGGATGAGAACTCCCCTCTGCAAATGCCTCTGCCACAACCGCGCGCCCGGTCGCCGCAAACTTTCCTTTCTCCTCGGCGAGACTCGCCAACCTTTCATTCTCGGCATCCTCCTGCAACAGCCTCCTTCCCTCCTCCAGCCTCTCACGTTCGTCGTTTTCCAGAAGGACTTCCGCAAGTTGGCGCTCATCTAAAGTGCTTACGTCCACTTTACTTAAGAAGGCGTCATAAGGGATCAACCTCTCCTAGATTCTCGCTAGACCGCGGGGGTAATCTTCGACCCATTAGATCCCTCGGAATCTTAAAGCTTTCACGTACATATCATGGATACACTCTTCGAAGGAGGACCCAACAGGGAACTCCGCATCATTCAGCTATTCCCTCAGCTTCCCTATTTCCCTTTCATGTTCATCTCTTACACTCTCAATCTTACTCAATACGTCCCTATCGCTAGCCTAGGCGACCTCCTTCGCTTTCGTCATTGCCTCGAGCTGCCTCTTTAACTCAGCACCCTCAGCATTCTCAGCCCGCAACCTCTCGTTTTCCTCTCTCAAAGAGGTATTTTCATTTTGGAGCTGAGTAACCTTCCTAATTTCCTTTTCCCTCTCAGCACATACCTTGGACCACTTATCCGTATTGTTCTTAAGGGTTGTATTCTCAAGGGTCAAACGACTTACTGTATCGCATATCTGCTTAGGAATTATGAAATCGCGTAAATGAATTTTCTAATGTGTCATGGAAATTCTTTGGGCTACAAGAACAAAAAAATTCTCGATGGTGTAACAAAATATCTCTCATTTCCAACTTGAATACATTTTTCTTTTTTATTTCAAAATGAATGTTTTTGTCTTGCCTTGAATGGTGCACTATCTTTAAAGTCCAATAGGATCACTTCAGCTCCGCTGCAACACATTAATCAAAAGTTAATGTGGGGAAACACACGATGTATTGATAAATTAACCACAACACAGTAGAGAAACCCACCTATCTCGGCTTCCAAATGGGTGACCGAGGTCTTTTCACTATCGATGGTCAGCTGACGGTTGATGAACTCCATACTTTTCCTCTTAATCAACTTAGAAAGATGGAGAGAATACTTGGTAAGTTCATTGGCCTGGTGATACGAAGCTTGTACATGCATCCATATATCTCCGGATTCCGTACTGGGAGGAGGACAAAGATTAGGGAAGACGGAAGCTCGTCAAAATGATATTGAGGGAACTACAGCTTCAAGAACGCCCTCCTCTATTCAACAGAAAACGCTTGGATTTGGGACTATGTCAGATTTTGCATTCCCGTCACGGCTTCCATGCCCGGCCTTAGTTGACCAAACAGTAGCTCCCTCCCCTTAGCAGAATGGACGGGAGCCGGAGGGGCAGCCGATGGGGGAGTTGTCGAGGGCAAAGATCGCGATCTACCTACATTGAGCCGAGCATCCCCTATAGGCCCGCGAACAGGAGAAGGAGGTGTCGGAGATCGCCTAGATCGATCCCGGTCTCGACAACCGCTTCCTTGTCCTGATGGAGTTGGAGCGCCGTACAAGCTGGAGGATCTCTGGAAACTCTCAAAAGAAGAACTTGTGCGATATTGACGACCCCCACATCCATAACTACATCCGGCATGTCCACCTCCCATATCACCTGCCAATGGAACAAGCAAAAGTTAGACAAGTAACACATGTAGGCAAAATGTCTATGCTATGCAATGTTATATATGTATGCCCTAAGTGTTCTCTTCAAAGACCAGATAATGGTCCGATCGATGGAGTTAACCACTCAGAAGCACAAGAAAGTTCTTTCAGGCTCGTTGTATTCGGCCATAGAGTCACTACTAAAGAATGTCTTTTTAAGCCATCAAACTGGCCCACAGATTCAAGCGAGGCAGTGGCCCCTGAGTGAGTCGCAGGAGACTGCGGTCTAGCCACCACTCCTTCCACCTCCCATGCCGGAGGCGGGATGGGAGTGCTTGGAAACCCCACATCTCTAGCAACCTCCACTTGACCATGAACCTCAACCCCGTGCACATCTCCTTGGGGCAGAGTAGTCTTTTACAATTCACTTCCCGCTGGATGCATTTTTGCCTAATAGGGGTAGAGCTTGCCGCAACTCCCTCCTTTGGCAAACTAGTAGGAACCACGGGCCTTATCAAACCCCGGTTGTCTGAAAGCAACCGAGCACGGTGGAGGCGGTCCTGACTTGTAACAGTACTGGTGTCACGCGATTCTCTTGTATCGCCCGCAAAGCAATAAGGCATTGCCGGTATTCATCTCCAGCCGGTGCCTTAGGATTTCCTGTCATATCCCATTTCAAAACCATGAATAAAGGAAGGGATCCTAATGTTATGATAAATAATGCATTTATAGAAACACTTACTTCACTCAATCCACCTTCTGGCAAATCCGGGAGGGCATCTTACGAAGAACCACTCACGCTTAAACACATACAGCCTGGGCCACGTCCCGACAAAGAATTTTGTAGTAGTTTTGGCTTACAGAGACTACTGGGAAGGAGAGGCCGCGTTCGTTTTCCTTAAGTGGAAGAAGTATCTCATCTTCCCAAGTGGGATCCCTGTTCCAAAACTCGCTGAAGAGAACGTAAGTCCCCAGGAGAGAAGCATAAGCATTGGGGTGTAGCTGTGAAGGCACGAGACGGAAATAGAACAAAATGTCCCGAATGAAGTCGTTAGCCGGGGGCATGCACCCAGACAGGCAAGCTTGTCGGTTCCAGGCAGTAAAACCCTCGGGCGGCATATAGGCTCTGTCATCTCTCCCAGGGGTATAGGCATCATCCACCGGAGCCTTAAATCTGGCCGCCATTTTCCTAACCGCGGCAGCATCCATACACGACTGCACTAAGTCGGTAGGATTATCCAAAATTTCCGCACCGGGAAACATGTCCGGAGCCACCAGAGGTGCGGGCTCATCGTCACCCATGATATCTACATTCTCGGCCTCTTCTATTACGACCGGGGAATATGGTCGTTCTGGTTGCTCCCCATGCCCAGACGCTTCGGGCGACCTGGTCGAATGAGAAGAAGTCAACCGTTCAGTGGTGGTCTCTAGCTCGCTGCCAGACGAGTCACCTCTAGGGGTAGGGTTGGATGTGTGCCAAGTGGGCTTGGAAGCCTTGGATTCCATGGTTTTTGTGGTCCTTGATCTGGTCTGCATCTTTGACTATACTTTAACACATCAGTGTTAGAACGGGCAGTATAGAGACCTGTACCCCTCGTGTTGGTGACAACTAATATGTGCGTGTAATGTAACGCAAGGATGAGCTACATAAAGAAAGTTCAGAACGATTCGTAATAGTCCTAGTCCCAGTCCGGTTCTATGCTCGACCCTATGTGAACAGTTCTAAACCCCGCTCACGCGGTTAACAATATAAGCATCGACGCTAAGAATGCAAATCCGAAGGCGAATATTCGGAAGTCAAAGTCCATCGGCGTGACAAATTGGAAACCCGGCAACGGCCATGTCCCGAACTATGTCGGGCTCAGAATTTTGAGCTCTATGTTCGAAATTTCGAACCTAAAAGGGTTCGAAGTTCTGAGCCAGCCTAGGCTCGAAAGCTCGAGCCCCTCTGGGTTAGAAATTTCAAACCCAGATAGGGATTTGAGAATTCAAAGCCATGGGATTCGAAAATCCGGACCCAGGAGGGTTCGATACTTCGAATCCCCCAGGTTCAAAAATTTGAACCCATGAGGAATCGAGACATCGAACTCGGTGGGTTCGAAAATCCAAACCCACTATGGTTCAAAAATTCGGACCCGCGGGGTTCGAAAACTCGAATTTGGATGGGTTCGAAAAAGCGAACCCGTAAGGTCTCGAGGCCTCCACCTGGCTCTTCAAACTCCTCCCCTGTCAACTCATCTTTTGGAGGCCTTACCTAGCTCAGTTCGAAATTATCAGCTTCGTAGCTTTCAGCAATGGCCGCCAAAGATAGAAAAATTAGAAGGGAAGAAGTGAAGGGGGGCCAATTTATGAAGGAAAAACATGTCTTTTCATATTCCATCCTGGGTTCGAAAATTTCGAACCCACTGGTTCGAAAATTCGAGTCCATGGGTTAAAAAATTCAAAACCACGAGTTCGAAATTTCGAACCCCCAGGGGATCGAATTTCCGAACCCCCGGGTTCGAAATTTCGAACCCCTTGGGCTCGAAATTTCGAATCCCCGAGGGACTAAATTCCCGAGCCCTTGATTCGAAATTTCGATCCCGTTGGGTTCGAAATTTCGATACCCCTCGGGCTCAAAAATCTCCGAATCCCAAAAATAATAATAATAATAATTTGAGTGAATGACGATGGTCGCACCTCCAGGACCGGGACGACGCAACACGCGGCCTTGTGTACATAATCCGCACATGTGCATCCACGGACACTACGCACAACGGACACTTAACGATTTGAGCACGGCCCATCCTCCAAACGATGGCTCATCTGCACCATCAGGAGGAATGAGCCCGACGGCTAATGCCCATTTACCTTTTGAATTACAGGAAAAATAAATAGCTTTGCCACTACCTCAACCTGCGCAAAGCACATCATGTCAAAGAAAAGACGTACTTTTGGGGGGCAAATGTTAACCGGCTTTTTGGTCAGGTTCCCAAGAGAGCATCAGACACGCTCAACTCGAAGTACCTCGCCAAGCTGAGGCCGAAAAGGGACACACAAGGGTGAAGGAAATAGGATCAATAAAGGATTACACCGCTTGTGTCCTCACGGCATGCATAAGAAGTCCGCAAGCCAAGGCCTCGAACCCCGAAGTAGTTAGGAGCCTCGACCACCCGGTCCCGGGACCCTCGCGCCCCTCGGAAGGACCACACCCAGGCATGGCACCGAATTCGCATCTAGCTGGGTGTGTAATCTCGCACCCATGCCTGGGTTCAAAATTTCGGACCTAGTGGGTGCGAGGACTCGAGCCCAGTGGGTGCGAAATCTCGCACCCATAGCTGGGCTCAAGGTCCCGAGCCTAACGGCCGCGAAATCTCGCGCCTATGGCTGGGTTCAAGATTCTGAACCTAGCGGAGCGAGATTTCACGCCCGCGCCTGGGTTCAAAATTTTGAACCCACCGGGTTTGAAATTTTGAACCCAGGGACTTGATATTTCGAACCCATGCCCGGGTTCGAAATTTCGAGGCGTAGGTGGCGGGCTCGAATTTCCTGCATGTGGTCCCTATTTTTACCTACTCCTACCTACTCCCACTCCTATAAATAGCCCATGGCCTTGCATTCCAAAGGGGTTGGATTTTCATCACTTGAGACCTTCCTTGAGCTTCATGAACTCCATTAATGGCATCTCCTATTTGAGGAAGAAGGAGAATTAAATACTCTTTTTCCCAAATACCTAGCGTATTTCAATTCTGAAAGTGAATGTAATGAGCATGGCTCTATCTTGTAATTCTTAAGTGATTAATAAAAGTTCAACATCCTTCCAAAATGGACATAGGCCAAATTCGTGGTCGAAGGACTATAAGTACTTGTTTCCTTTATTGCTTTCTCTTACCTTGTCTTGCGACCAAATTAACTATTCCTAGTAATAGGAATCTTTGGTGTTTATGACACTTTTTGCCGTCAACACCTACTATGCTTAAACTACCCCTACTTCTCTTAAGACTTCAAAACAGTCCTTCTTTTTAATCCTACCCAAGTTCACTAAATAGCCCATACTTCCAAAAATTACACCTATTTTTTAACTACTGTGAAGGGTTGGTTTTTGGAGCACCCAATCCAAACAATACATCATCTTTCATATTTGTCGATCTACCCCTACTATGCTTAAACTGCCACTACTTCTCTTAATATTTCAAAACAACCCTTCTTTTTAATCCTATCCCCAATTATATAAATAGCCCTTACATCCAACAATTACCCTTACTTTCTAACTACTGTACAGGGTTGGTTTTTGCAGCATCCAATCCAAATTATTCACCATCTTTCATACTTGTCAATCTACCCCTACTATGCTTAAACTACCCCTACTTCTCTTAATTCTTCAAAATAGCCCTTCTTTTTAATCCTACCCGTAATTCTATAAATAGCCCTTCCTTCTAACCATTACTGCTATTTTTTGACTATTGTGAAGGATTGGTTTTTGCAACACCCAATCCATACAACTCATCATCTTTCATATTTGTCGATATACCCCTATTATGCTTAAACTACCCCTACTTCTCTTAATACTTTGAAACAACACTTCTTTTTAATCCTACCCCTAATTCTCTAAATTGCCCTTTCTTCCAACAATTACCCCTAATTTTCAACTTCTATGAACGTTTGGTTTTTGTACCTCCCAATCCAAAAGATTCATCATCTTTCATATTTGTCGATCTACCTTAACCATGCTTAACTACCCCTACTTCACTTTAAACATCAAAACAACCCTTCTTTTTAATCCTACCCCTAATTCTTTAAATAGCCCTTACTTCCAATAATTACCCCTATTTTTTAACTTCTTTGAAGGGTTGGTTTTTGCAGCACCCAATCCGAATGATTCATCATCTTTCATATTTGTCGATTTACCCCTGCTATGCTTAAACTACACCTACTTCTATAAATATTTCAAAACAACCCATCTTTTTAATCTTACCACTAATTCTCTAAATAGCCCTTCTTTCCAACAAATACCCCTATTTTTTATCCAATGTGAAGGATTGTTTATTGCAGCACCTAATCCAAACGATTCTCATCTTTCATATTTGTCGATCTACCCCTACTATGCTTAAACTACCCATACTTATCTTAATTCTTCAAAACAACCCTTTTTTTAATCCTACCCCAAATTCTCTAAATAGCCCTTGCTTCCAATAATTACCCCTATTTTTTAACTATTGTGAAGGGTTGGTTTTCGCAGCACCCTATCCAAACGATTCACCATCTTTCATATTTGTCGATCTACCACTACTATGCTTAAACTACACCTACCTCTCTTAATACTTCAAAACAACCCTTCTTTTTAATCCTACCCATAATTCTCTAAATAGCCCTTCTTTCCAACAATTACCCTTATTTTTTAACTACTGTGAAGGATTGGTTTTTGCAGCACCTAATCCAAACAATTCATCATCTTTCATATTTGTCGATCTACCCCTACTATGCTTAAACTACCCCTATTTCTCTTAATACTTCAAAAGAACCCTTCTTTTTAATCCTACCCCAAATTCTCTAAATAGCCCTTATTTCCAATAATTACCCTGATATTTTAACTACTGTGAAGGGTTGGTTTTTGGATCACCCAATCCAAACGATTCTTTATCTTTCATATTTGTCAATTTACCCCTACTATTCTTAATCTACCCCTACTTCTCTTAATATTTCGAAACAGCCCTTCTGTAACACCCCGTATTTTCTATGAACAAAAAAGTAACGAAACAAACTATACTTAATTTTTAAAAGAAGAATTAAGTGAAAAGGGTTACGCAATTGCGTTCGTCGCGGAATTCTGCTTGAAATAGAGTCCGAGTTTGCGTAAATTAGACTACGTATGAAGAATTTATGGCCTTTAGAAGTTTCAAAAAAATTAAATTATTTAAGATAACTCAGTTCTAAGTTCAAAATTCGAATTCAAACGTAGAATAGGGTGGGCAGGATTTTTCCCGCCTAGGGGCCAGGTCGACCAGGGGGTCGACCTCAGGGTCGACCTACCCTATACAGTACGACCAAGGGGTCGACCTCCCCCCTACAGGTCGACCTGTTTCAGATCCGAGGCAGATTTAGATTCTTGTATCTGGACTTGTTTTCTTGACAGATTCTTTTGCTCCCAAGCTATTTAAACATCCCCAAAACCCACTTTCTCTCCACACCAAACCATTGTAATGCTATGCTGCCTTAATTCTAGTTAAAATAAATCAATGGCGTGTCTACTCTACTAAGACCTGAGCTAGAACTAGTGCTTCTTCTTCTTCCAATCTGAATAGGATTAAAAGAGAACAACTACAACCCTTTTTCTTTTAGAATCAAACCAAGGTGAGTACAGTTATTTTCAGATATGAAATATAATTATCATCTTGACATGGTTATAAATCTGAATTTGAGATTATGCATATTCTTGTTTATCAGATCTATTTTTCTGTGTAGATCTATCTTATTAATACTATAGTAACTATTTTGTATCTCTTCCTTCCTTCTGTTCTATAGCCAGGCGACCACGAGCCAGAGCCAAATCTCATAAGAGATTAATGCACGAATGCTAAATTTGGGGAAAGTAGTGAATGATGCATAATTAGACATGACTGATTTGTGACTGATTTGAGAAAAGAATATATGTTGTAATTTAAGAGCTAGATCTAGGTATACTATATATGATAGTCTGTGATTTGGAAGAAGGAGAATTATCGTGTATATGACTTAGGTGCAAAGATCTATATTATAATAGGATAACTATTAAATGTGAATACTCCTAAATGGGGATTTTGGATATTTGGCATATGCTGAAATCAAAGGCTATATTTTGGCATAATTTGTATTGTATATCATAATTTGGGGTTTTTGGAGAATATATTGTACTGTCTAAGGGCATGTGTTATAAAGTGAATTATGACCATAATTTGGACATGTAAAATTAGGCTTAATTTTATGATTAGGCGAGGTATGTCAATGGAATTTTAAGGGTTGATTAAATCTGTTAAATTTCCTAATTTACTAAATCTTTTGAAACTGAATACGGTAATTTGGGGTATGAAAATCTGTAGGCTCGATCTAAAATTGAGCAAAACAAGTTAATAGAAACTTTGAATAATCTGTTGTAACTTGAAAAGAAGTTTAATTTTTTGAATTGGCATAATTAGTCTGGTATTGGCATAATCTATGAATGAATACTTTAGCTAAAAATAAGAATGCGGAGACGTGAGGTTACACTCTGTTTTTTGTAGAAACCTTCCTGGACCCAACCGGCTTAACTAGCAACTGCAAATTGTCAGTCTAATGTGAGAGGTCATAGGCATAAAGATTCTTAGGCATGAGGTTAGGTCTGGCTTGTGGCAGAAGTCTTCCCTGAACCGCCCGGCACATCCAGCGGCCACAAGCTACCGACCTAATGTGAGTGGTCTGTGCATTAGTAATTAATTAATGCAAATCTAAGATAAAAATGATGCCTAAAACGTGTTGGGTAGATAAGGTTAAATCGACTAGGCGGATGAATCTAATAAACCCATTTAGTAAATCTGTAGGCCCTATACAAGGTTGGGAGAAACAATCCGTAAGTCTGTTAATCTGTATATCTGATCCGTTAGTCTGAAAACTTGTTAACCTGTATGTCTGATATGAGAACTAGTAAATCTGAACATCGTACATCTGAAATCTATAAGCAAGTTAATCTGAAATCGGTTAGTTTGGGGACACAAGGTTAGGAGGGTTAATTTCTTTTGTCATCTGTTATGTGGGTCCCATATTAGTCAGTAACCCTTTTCTGGTATCAAAATTATGACCCAACACTAGGAGGGGTCCGGGCAAGCTTACTGAACTAATTATAGGAGGTTCGCTCCGATAACGGTGAGGGTTGTTGATAGCGCATTCCAACCGGGTCATGTGCGTGCGTCGATCCGATCTGCTCTGAGGATGTAAGACACCATGACGTATGTAAATTGGTCTGTGTTTGTAGGTTGCCACTTTAGGGAATGATGCACCCTTCTGTCAGGCCAGCACAAGGTATTTTTGTATTAGGGAGCCGATCGCTTGGGGTAGAATTTATGGTATACCTAGTTCTGTATGTTTCTATTGTTGTACAGTCTGTCTATGTTGGGGTGGTAAAGGCCGATTGGTTGATGTGGTAAAGGCCCATTATTAGCATTTTGTTTCTATACCTTCTATCTCTGTTGGGGTGGTAAATGCCCATTACTAGCATTCAGTTTCTGTAGAGATTATTCTGTTTCTGTTTCAGTTTAGACATTAGGGTAACAGCTAATCCTGTTATACTAAGTATTAGTGCAGAGAAGTAAGATATAGGTATGAAGCATATCTTGGTCTATATCATTCAATTTCTTCTGTTTAACTTAAGCATACCTGCTACTCCTGTTGCTGTAATCTCTCATTCAACTTTATTTACATGTTATGAAACTACAATCTGTTTATATGCTGAAAGTTACTGGACTCACTAGACTTTATGTTTGACCTTGTTTGTTTTCGCCTCTTTTTCTTTCCGTTCCCCCCCAGGTGCTCAGGGTGGAAACATAGGAGCTTGATTCAGATTCTCTCTGCTTGAAGCGCTTGAGGTATTGCTTTGCTTTGACTCTACCTTCTTATGCCAGTTTATGTTGGGGATTATGGTTTTAAAATTATGCATTCTGAAGGATTTTGGTATAAGACTGATACTTTTGAACTTGGGTTTCGGTATTGTGATTTTGAAGGATGTAACCAAACTTATTTCTGTTTCTGCTGTAATAAAGTTATAAATTTTTCAAGTACTACTTTACACATTTGTCTTGTAATATTCTGTTCTGTTTACTTATAATACTTCATCAAAGTTAATACATTCCCTTTGTGAATGACACTAACGGACATGGGGTGTTACACTTGGTATCAGAGATGAAGGTTACCAGATTTGAAAAAATGTTTCTGAAAACTATTTTCAAATAGGTTTTAAAAAGGATGTATTTTCAGGAGTAAAGTTTATTTTGAAGAAAAAAAACATAATCCCCAAAAGCCATATATCTGTCTTTCGATTCTCCGTATTTGAATCTCTTTTCTTTCATTTCAACATATCTAGACAACAAAACATCCCTGATACCCCAGAGGGGGTCACCATACCCGAATGGTTCCATTGATATTTGGAGGCTACGGCACCCGCAGAAGGCCAAGGAAATGTTCCTCTAGCTATACCCATCGCACCTCCTCCTCCTCCGCCCGTGAATACTTTCCCGAAGACATGTAGAGACTTTCGAGCTATGGGCGGAAGGAACTTTAATGGGACCGAATCATTCGTGGAAGCAAGAAACTGGCTCAAGGAAACAGAAGATTTGTTCTTTATCTTCGAAGTGGATGATAGGAACAAGGTACAGTTGGTTGTATGATTACTTAAGGACGAAGCCTCATTATGGTGGGAGGTCACGAATGGAGAACGAGCAGTGGAGACTTGGGTGGATTTGAGGCATAGGTTCGAGATGAAATTTCTCTCACGAGAAGAAGAGAATTTATGCATGGAGAGGTTCTTGGCGTTTAATCAGGGGAATTTATTAGTGTAAGAGTACGTCAACAAGTTCAATCAGTTGGCGAGATTCGGCTTAGACTTGCTGAACACACCTGATAAGAAGGCCTGAGATACGTTAAAGGTTTGAATGAGCCGCTATATGGGTTGGCTATGACCTACATTCCTATGGGGGCTACCTTCGATAAATTGTTGACATGGCAATGATGCATGAAGAGGAAGCCAAAAGTGAGGAAAAAGTGGAAAAGCTCGAAGGACTACAGAACAAGAAAGCGTGGCCCAAAAAGGAAACACAAAAGAAGAATGAAAAGTATAAAGATAAGAAGGAGAAAGAGTGCTTTACTTGTGGAAGCTCGACTCATCTGAACAAGGATTGCAGAAAGAGGAAGGGCACTTGCTTCAACTGTGGTGAGATCGGACATTTCACTAGGGACTGCCGGAAGAAACGAGGGCAGGGGCAGAGGAATGAACCTACTTATGAAGGGCAGGTGAATGCTCTCGTGGCTGGTGGATAGGATAGAGATTGGAAAATTTATGTAGAAGGTTTAATTTCCTTATCTGGTTATTGAGTTAAAACTATTTTTGATTTTTGCATTTTGATTCTGTAATTGAGAATCTTTACTTTAATACTAGTCTTGTTTCTGATCCCGCTATAGTCTCAAACCCCATAATGGTTACGACTCATCTGTTTGTGATAGGTTGGGGTTTGAGGGTATCTTTGTTGGACTCTATGATGACGATGACTCATACATTCTAGGTTTTGTGGGATATGGTGGAGTTTTATCATGCTTAGTTTCCTAAGAATCCTTTGATAATCTGTTCTGTACCAGTAGTGTGTAAGTATCTGAATATTTCTTAAAAGAATAGGAGTTTTTTTACTCCAAATGTGAAGTAGATTTCCAGTTTTGACATTGTTTAATGGGAGTAATTCTCTTAGTGACAATCTGATGCTGATTTCAGTCTTCGGGGTTGATACTTAGGGATTTATTCTCGTAACCGATGTCTAATGGGAATAGAACTTTTGTTTTAATTATACTTGCTTCTATCACTCTGTTGTATCCAATGGATCGCGTCTTCGACCTTTAGGTAGAAACTAATGGGTGTAAACGTGTGTTTGGGACATGTTATGTTTGATGGTTGCAAGTGGATGCAAGTAGTTGCTAGTGGTTGCTCGTGCATGCATATACACACAAGGCACTAGATCGTCTCAAAACCACTCTCATACAGCATATGGATGTGTGACCATTTTTCAATTTTTGTGGATGAAAAATGATTGACTCATCACATGGATGTTGCATTTGGATGAATGGTTAATGGTTATGTACTCATATAGAAATGATGTTTATCAAATAGGATTTCTAGCATACATAATTGGACTCATGGCACTAATATAATTCGCATTGAGAAGGTCAACTGAATTAGTAGACCACCTGATCTTTGCATTAGATAAGAGACATATACACACACTTCTGCAAATGTTCATACAACATTCGAGGTTTTCTATGGACAATGGATGCTTGTGGATGATGGTTGAGTAAATGGGTGATTGGATGGAGGGACACATTCTTCTTAACATGAAGATTTCGGGGACGAAATCCTTTAAGGAGGGGAGAATGTAACACCCCGTATTTTCTGTGAACATAAAAGTAACAAAACAAAGTATACTTAATTTTTAAATGAAGAATTAAGGGAAACGGGTTACGCCATTGCGTTCGTCTTGGAATTCTTCTTGAAATCGAGTCCGAGTTTGCGTAAATCGGACTCCGTATAAAGAAGTTTGGCCTTCAGAAGTTTCAAAAAATTTAAATTAATTAAGACAGCTTAGTTCTAAGTTCAAAATTCGAATTCAAACGCAGAACAGGGTGGGCAGGATTTTTCTCGCCCAGGGGCCAGGTCGACCTGGGGGTCGACCTACCTTATACAGGTCAACCAAGGGGTCGACCTCCACCCTACAGGTCGACCTGTTTCAGATCCGAGGCAGATTCGGATTTTTGTATCTGGAATTGTTTTCTGGAAAGATTCTTTGGCTCCTAAGCTATTTAAACACCCCCAGACCCCACTTTCTCTCCACACCAAACCATTGTAACGCTATGCTGCCTCAATTCTAATTAAAATAAATCAATGGCGTCTCTACTTTGCTGGAACCTAAGCTAGAACTAGTGCTTCTTCTTCTTCCAATATGAATAGGATTAAAAAAGAACAACTACAACCCTTTTTCATTTAGAATCCAACCAAGTTGAGTACAATTATTTTCAGATATGAAATTTAATTATGATCTTGACATGGTTATAAATCTAAATTTGAGATTATGCATATTCTTGCTTATCAGATCTGTTTTTCTGTGTAGATCTATCTTATTAATACTATAGTAACTATTTTGTATCTCTTCCTTCCTTCTGTTCTATAGCCAGGCTTCCACGACCCTGAGCCAAATCTGATAAGAGATTGATGCGCGAATGCTAAATTTGGGGAATGTAGTGGATGATGCATAATTAGAGATGATTGATTTGTGACTGATTTGAGAAAAGAACATATGTTGTAATTTAAGAGCTAGATCTGGGCATACTATATATGATATTCTGTGATTTGGAAGAAAAAGAATTATTTCTCATATGACTTAGGCGCAAAATCTATATTATAATAGGGTTAATCTTAAATGTGAATATGCCTAAATGGGGATTTTGGATATTTGGCATACGCTGAAATCAAAGGCTATAATTTGGCATAATTCGTATTGTATATCATGGTTTGGTGTTTTTGAAGAATATACTGTACTGTGTAAATTTAACTAAAATTTGGGGCATATGTTATATTGTGAATTAAGACCAAAATTTGGGCATGTAAAATTAGGATTAATTTTATGATTAGGCGAGGTATGTCAATGGAATTTTAAGGGATGATTAAATATGTTAAATTTCCAAATCAACTAAAATCTGTTGAAGCTGAATACGGTAATTTAGGGTATGAAAATCTGTAGGCTCGATCTAAAATTGAGCAAAACAAGTTAATAGAACATTGAATAATCTGCTGTAACTTGTAAAGACGTTTAATTTGTTGAATTGGCATAAATAGTCTGATATTGTCATAATCTGTTAATTAATACTTTAGCTAAAAATAAGAATGTTGAGACACGAGGTTAGATTTTGTTTGAATTAGAAACATGCCTGGACCCAACCGGGTTAACCAACAACCACAAACTGTCGGTCTAATGTGAGAGGTCATAGGAATAAAGATACTTTGACACAAGGTTAGGTCTGGATTGTGGCAGAAGACTGCCTGGAACCGCCAGGCACATCCAACGGCCGTAAGCTACCGATCTAATGTGAGAGGTTTGTGCATTAGTAATTATTAAATGCAAATCTAGGATAAATATGATGCCTAAAACGTGTTGGGTGGATAAGGTTAAAGCAACTTGGCGGATGAATCTAATAAACCCGTTTCGTAAATCTGTAGGCCCAATACAAGGTTGGGTGAAACAATCTGTAAGTCTATTAATCTGTACATCTGATCCGTTAGTCTGAAAACTTGTTAACCTGCATGTCAGATCTGAGAACTAGTTAATATGAACTTTGTACATCTGAAATCTGTAAGCAAGTTAATCTGAAATATGTTAGTCTGGGGACACAAGGTTAGGAGGGGTAATTACTTGTTTCATCGATTGTGTGGGACCCATATTAGTCAGTAACCCTTTTCTGGTATCAAAACTATGACCCAACACTAGGAGGGGTCCATGCACTCTTACTGAACTAATTATAAGAGGGTCACTCTGATAATGGCAAGGGGTGCTGATGGCACATTCCAACTGGGACATGTACGCGCATGGATCCGGTCCGCTCTAAGGTAAGAAACCATGACATCTGTAAATAGGTCTGTGTCTATAGGTTGCCACTTTAAGGAATGATACACCCTTCTGTCGGGCCGACATAGGGTATTTATGTATTAGGGAGCCGATCGCTTGCGGTAGAATTTAGGGAACACCTAGTTCTATTTGTTTCTATTGGTGTACCGTCTGTCTTTGTTGGGGTGGTAAAGGCCCTTTAGTTGGGGGTGGTAAAGGCCCATTATTAGCATTATGTTTATGTACCTTCTTTCTCTGTTGGGGTAGTAAAGGCCCATTTCTAGCAATCTATTTTTGTAGAGATTATTTAGTTTCCGTTTCTGTTTCAGTTTAGACATTAGGGTAACACCTAATCTTGCTATACTAAGTATTAGTGCAGAGGAGTAAGATATTTGTAAGAAGCATATCTTGGTCTATATCATTCTGTTTCTTTTGTTTAACTTAAGCATACCTGCTGCTCTTGTTGCTGTAATCTCTCATCCAACTTTATTTACATGTCATGATAATACTATCTGTTTATATGATGAAAGTTACTGGATTCGCCAGACTTTATGTCAAACCTCGTTTGTTTTTTTCCTCTTTTTCTTTCTGTTCCCCCCCCCCCAGTCGCTCAGGGTGGAAACATAGGAGCTTGATTCAGATTCTCTCTTCTTGAAGTGCTTGAAGTATTGCTTGGATTTGACTCTACCTTCTTATGGAAGTTTATGTTGGGGATTATGGTTTTAAAACTATGCATTCTGAAGGATTTTAGTATAAGACTGATACTTTTGTACTTGGGTTTCGGTATTGTGATTTTGAAGGATGTAACCAAACTTATTTCTGTTTCTGCTGTAATAAAGTTATAAAATTTTCAAGTACTACTTTACATAGCTGTCTTGTAATATTCTGTTCTGTTTACTTATAATGCTTCATGGAAGTTAATGCATTCCCTTTGTGAATGACATTGACGGACATGGGGTGTTACACTTGGTATCAGAGACGAAGGTTACCAGTTTTGATAAAAAAGTTTTTGAAAAATATTTTCAAAAAGGAAGTATTTTCAAAAGTAATGTTTATTTTGAAAAAAAAAACACAATCCCCAAAAGCCATATATCTGTCTTTCGATTCCCCATTTTTGAATCTCTTTTCTTTCGTTTCAACTTATCTGGAGAACAAAACATCCCTTATATCCCAAAGGCAGTCACCATAACCGGATGGTTCCGTAGATATCTGGAGGCCACGGTACCCGCAGAAGGCCAAGGAAATGTTCCTCTAACTGTACCCATCGCTTATCCTCCTCCTCCGTGCGTGAAAACTTTCCCGAAGACATGTAGAGACTTTCGAGCTATGGGCGGAAAGAACTTTAATGGGACCGAATCATTCTTCGAAGCAAGAAACAGGCTCAAGGAAATAGAAGATTTGTTCGTTATCTTCGAAGTGGATGACAGGCAGAAGATACAGTTGGTCGTATGGTTACTTAATGACGAAGCCTCATTCCGTTGGGAGGTCACGAATGGAGAACGAGCAGTGGAGACTTGCATGGATTTCAGGAATAGGTTCGAGATGAAATTTCTCTCACGAGCAGAAGAGAATTTATACATAGAGAGGTTCTTGGCACTGAAGCAGGGGAATTTATTAGTGAAAGAGTACGTCAACAAGTTCAATCAGTTTTGAAAATAAATTTTCTTTCGAAGATGCTTCTTTTAAAATCGTTTTGAAAATAAATTTTTAAATCATTTATCTGATCCAGTAACCTTCAGCTCTGTTACCAAGTGAAACACCCCACCTACGTTAAGGTCACTCACAAAGGGAATGCCTTTACTTAGGTAGAGCATTTTAGTAAAAAGATGCAGATAAATTACAAGACAGATAAATAAAGCAGCGGAAAATAAAGTCATTTTATAAACAATGTGATTCCGTCAAGCTTTTACAACTGTTGTCTCAATCGTACTTAAAAGTAATACATAGAACTTCTGTCTTGATCTAAAAACTTCCAAATATAAAAGAAGCATAAAAATTAACAATGATATTACCCAATAAAGCATGAACCAGCCATTGCAGTGGGAGAGAGAGTACAAAGCAATACATTGACTGTCTTCGAGCTTGGAAGGAAAACTGAGCTAAGTGGTAACATTTCCGCCCTGTGAACCTGGGAGAAACGGGAGAAAAGAGGCAAAACATAACTAGGTCAGACATCAGTCTGGTAAGTCTAGTGATTTTCAGCATATAAACAGGCAAAAGCATCATGAAATGAATAAACTGAATATAGGAAAATATCGTGAGAACCAGGATAACATGATAACATAGGATATGTATAAGGTATGATAAGGCAAGATAAACTGATTGCGCTTCTACTCTTTCTCTTCATCACTACTACTTTTTGTTCTGATTTCTATATCTATCTCTGCACCACCTAACTAGTGTCCCAACTATTATCTGTATAAAATGATAACGTGATCCCAATCCCCGTAGTTGTGGTAGCCTTCAAGTGTACATCTATCGTGAGGACTCCACCTCAATCTGCCTAATTGCCACGAATATGTTAGATGTACCCTTACTTCCCTATCGATCGGCTCCCTACTTGTATTAATTTCTCTTGTGTGTGTGTCTATCGACCCTCTCTTGCATGTAGATACCCTGTGCTGGCCCCACCATAAGGTGTATCAGTCCTTATGATAGCGACCCGACACGATTCAAGATGCACAGTGTATAACTATTGGAACCCAGTGCCTGCTTTTCCCCACTATGGAGTACGTGCACTCCTGTAAACCGTCGGAACCTACACTGACGTATCCCCGCTGTTTTTGACCACTTATAATCAGCCTGGTAATCATGCCCCACCTTGCCGATTTTCAGGGTACCATGATACATCTATGTGGGTTGCTGCTGAAATGGGTCCCAGTTACTAGTGTTTCCTGTTGGTTAAGTTTTGTGGGACTATATATACAAATATTACCCACCTACATGAGATGTACTTAACCCTCCCACCGATTCTTGCACGTTTACATAACGGTTATGTTTGTGGGCCTATATGTACTAATATTACCCACCTACACGAGATGTATTTAACCCTCCCATCGATTCAAGCATGTTTATTTAATGGTTAATTTTGTGGGCCTATATGTACTAATATTACCCACCTACACGAGATGTACTTAACCCTTCCATCGATTCAAGCATGTTTATTTAACAGTTAAGTTTGTGGGCCTATATTTACTAATATTATCCACCAACCTAATATGTACTTAACCCTCCCACACATTATGTCATATTGGTTAAATGTTGTCCATTCTTGTTAAATTAAACCACCCATTCATCGTGTCATGTTGGTTAAGTGTTTCTTATTAACTTAACCCCGTTCGTTTATCAAGTTATATTGGTTAAGTGTTTTCTTGTTAACTTAACCCCATGCGTTCATCATGTTGTACTGGTTAAGCATCATCAATCAATTCAAGTTAACTTAACCCACCTATTTGTCATGTTACTTTGGTTATGTGTTGGCTTCTTGTGTCAACTTAACCCTACCACAAATCAAGTTATATTGGTTAAGTGTTGCCCTCTTGTTTTAACTTAACCTTACCACAAAACAAGTTATATTGCTTAAGTGTTTCTTATTACTTAACCCTACCCATTCATCATGTTGTACCAGTGAAGTGTTTCATATTAACTTAACCCTAGTCATTCATCTTGTTATACTGGTTAAGTGTTCCTATTAACTTATCCTTAGTCATTCATCTTGTTCATTAGCATTAATTGATTTATTAATGCACCAACCTCTCACATTAGATATGTGTGGTTGCAGTTACTAGATGTGTCGGGCGGTTCCGGGCAGTTTTACACAACAATTCAATCTAACCTAGGGTTTTTCTTGGGCATGATGCACTAACCTCTCGCATTAGATAGGTGTTGTTGTGGTTACTGGATGTGCCGGGCGGTTCCGGGCAGTTTTACACCACAACTCAATCTAACCTCGGGTTAGGCATGTTCATCTTTAATCTATACATTTACCCTAAAGAGACAAATCTTGATTTTACAGGCTAATTACCAAATTCACCAAAACTATTCATGTTACATTTTATTCTCAATCTAGATTTAATGCTCAAGTTACCCCAAGCTCGGAACAATAACAATTTTTCCCAAAACTTGATTTATATGCCCATTTCATACTTTGTCATTTATGCCAATTCTAGGTTTAATATGACAAATTACATATTCCATAATTCGTGTCAAATTACCCCAAATTGCATCTTAACAGTCATGCCATACTACATGTTCCAAATTATGCCAAATAATGTCAATTCCATGTTATACCCAATTACCCCCGCATTCATAAAGTACATATTTCGAGATTCATCCCAAGGTTCATAGAATAAGGGGAGAAGCAAGATGGAACATCGTAAGGATAGGCATAGTCATATGATGATAAGAACTGTTGGTCCAATAAACTTGATGTACTAAAAAAGATAAGTTTTGCATGGAATCCATCGCAGGCATACAGATATGATTATATCATGAACTTGAAAAAGGTTACAATTCCGATATACAACAAGAATAAATATGGTTGGACCAGTTTCATAGTCAAAAATGATTTCCAAAGATATATTTATACACACTCAAGCACAGATTTCAATGAAAGGATCGCTTACATCAGGCATATTCTCATATCCATTTTATTACATGTCATAATTAGATTTAGGTGTTCAAATCTAAAAAAAAGTAACTGATTACAAAACCAAGGAAAATCTTGTTTTCATGCCTAAGCCAAACATCACTATACACAATAATATTCTTTTTCCAAATCATAAACTATTATATATATATATATATATGCCCCAATTTTTAGATCTTAAACCACAACATGTACTATGCATTATATTTACAGTTCAATTTACGCCCCAAATACAAGTCATATGTCCAATACTTTATGTCTCAAATCTCGAGTCATATGTCCAATACTTTATGCCTCAAATCCCAAGTCATATGTCCAATACTTTATGCCTGAAATCTCAAGTCATATGTTCGATAAACTTTATGTTTTGAATACAACATGTGTTATGTCCTCAAATCAGTTACAACTCAATTATGCCCAATAATACACAATTTAATTCTTTTTCCCAAATTTTAGCGCTGGTCATGTCCAAATCATATATTATGCTCAATTTTATTTCCAACGTACGTTTGTCACTTATGAGATTCGGCTCAGGCTCGCAGTAGCCTGGCTATAAAACAAAAAGGAAAGAAGGAAAGAAGAGACGAAAAACGGAAATAATATTATCAATGAGATAGATCCAAAGGATATAGAAAGACAGGAATAATCTCAGATCCAGATTTATTACAATGTCATAATCAAAATTAACTTTTATTTTTGAAAGTAACGTGAACTTACAAATTACAAAATGGCCTTGAATTTTAGGATCTGTATTCTGAAACTGAATAGCTCTCCCTTGTAGTAGACTATTTGTTCTTCTAATTTAGATTTGATTTGATGTTCCTCTTAATCGATTACTAGTTTGGATTTGATTTTCTAGTCTGTAGAAAATGAATGGAGGCTTATGCTAGCTTGCAGACGAAGATCATGATGGCACCATAGTTTTAGGGTTATGATGTTATGGTTTAAGTTTAGCTATGTATATATATATATATGTTTAAGATTATTTAGAGCCCTTAGATGAACAAGTAGTCCATTAGAACCACCCAACTCAAATACACATAATCCGGCCACTCAGAAGAAGACACATCATCACAGAACACTCCAGAATTCTGTATTGGATCAATATGGGCGCACTTAGCAGGTGCGCCAGTGCATTTTTGTACTGGCGCACTTATGAAGTGCGCCAGTGCATTCTGGTCGACTTCCGGTTTTTCTGCCAAACTTCATTCGTCCATATCTTCTTCATATGTTATCCGTTTTACGCAAACTCGGACTCTATCTCAAGCAGAATTCCGAGACGTATGCAATCGCGTAATCCATTTCATTTAATTATTCTTTTAATAATTAGTTATTCTTTAATTATCTCTTATGTCTTGTTTTAAAATTACGGGGTGTTACATTCCCCCCTACTTAAGGGATTTCATCCCCAAAATCTTCAAGTTAAGAATAATGTATATCCTACCATCTAACATCCATCTACTCAACCATTCAATCACAGGCATCCATTGTCCTTAAAAAGGATTCTAATGTTTTTCATGAACATAAGCATAGTGTGTGTATATGTCCTAATCCAAATGCAAAATTAGGCGGTCTACTGATTCGGTTGACCTCCTTAATGCGAATCATGTCAGTGCCATGAGTCCATCATGTATGCAATTATTCCTAATCGTACTTTATAACTTCTACATGAGTGCACAATCATTCATAAAAATGTAACATCCATATGATAACACATCAAGTTTCAATTCATATGTATAAAAATTCACTCATGCATATGCAATATGAAATTGACTAAGCCGATCTAGTGCCTAATGTGTGTATATGCATCCACGAGCGAACACTAGCAAACACTTGCAACCACTTGCATCCACCAAACATAACATGTCTCAAATACATGTTTACGTCCATTGGCTTATACCTAAGGAACGAGGATAGGACCGAGAGAATGTACTTAAAAGATAAAGACTAGCAGGCAAATAAACTTTACAGAAGAAGAGGAATCAAGGATATACCCTCAAAAAGGATATGATGCGCGTATCTAGTCTTCAGTCTTCTAAGTTGCATCTTCTTGAGCTTCACTCCACCGTACCTTAACTAATTTAACTTCACGACAGCGAAGCTTCTTGACCTCCATTTCCAAAACCCACTAGTAAAGATAGGACCTCGATAACTTACTACGCTAGAGGGTATCCAATGTAGTCGAACTATCTTTCCAAGATAAATAGATGTTAACCATGATACCAAGTGTATATACTAAGATGATTAGATGTCTCTCTTCTATTTAGCTTATCCATCATGTCACAATTCTGAGGGTCGAAATCTCTCACACAAACCATCCTAGTCGAACTTGGCATCCCTCAGGTACATGCCCCAAAGGCCTAAACAAATATCAGTCAATTACCCAAGGAATACCTCCTCCGAGTTTGGACGATTTATGTGAGATGATACTAGAAAAACAACCAAAAAATTGAGCACTTAACTGACTCTGACTATCCTCGCCAATATTGCTCCAAAACTATCATTGACCGCATAACTGGCTTTGCATTGTCATCTAGATATATGTGGCAGTCAACCTCCCAATTTAGGGGACAAACCCCTAACCTTAATAAAAAATATCTGCGTACTCGTGGACTACTCCAATGGATAAAAAATCATCGATAAATACGTAAAGTGATTCTAGGTAGCTAAGACAAACTGATCCCTTAGGATCGCATGAAATTTCGAGGTTATTCCCGAGGCAAGTCGAATGTCTAACTACCCTCCTTTCACAATTACTAGTTAATCAATCCATGCCTAGAATCAACCTATAGCGCTAGAAACCCTAAAACGTAAGTATCTCAAATCCTTACAAACCAAAGATAATTGAGCCGAACCACCAATTGGATTTGAGACAATAATGGGATCCTTTACTATACAAGCTCTAGGGTGCAGAGACTCAACTATGGAAGAAGATATAAAAGAATGTGAAGCGGCAAAATCCAAAAAGTACTAACAGGATGATCAACGGAAAACTAAACTTTTTCAACCGAAGCTTTACTACCTCTCTCTCAGGTATGCTGGCGCTGAGAGCATGCACTTGCCTTCTGGAAAATCCTATCCTTTGTTCTTGCCCTTGTCCTTAATTATATGATCAGTTATACCATAATAAAGATACTTCCTCTTGTTTTAGGTTTTACTATTCCTTCCTTTTTAACTCCATTGTGAACCAAGTCTATATCCATGAGTTCTTCATCCTTGGGTTGTGCTCTTTAGCCAAACTCCCTCATTCTCACCTTTGCTATCCTTGTGTAACACGTTGATAAGTCTCTCGAAAGCTGCTTCCATCGCATGGAAAATCCTACAAAGCTCGAAAGAAAATTAGCCATAGGTGAAACTACAGCGGCTATAGATGGAAGTTTGGCACATATTTTCCCTTTGACAGGTGTCGTAGTCTCGTCGAGCCTATGGAGCCATGCCGCGGTGAGGTTACCTCCCAGAAAGCCAGGAGCCCCTGAGACTCAGGAAAGAAGGAAACATGGATTCAAATAGAGGATCAAAAGATAATGCATACGGCTTTGGGAAATATGCCTTTAAAACAAAACTTTTCTTTTGAAGTTGCTTCTTTTAAAACAATTTTGAAAATAAATTTTCAAATCTTTTATCTGATCCATTAACCTTCAGCTCTGATACCAAGTGAAACACCCCACCTCTGTTAAGGTCACTCACAAAGGGAATGCCTTTACTTTGGTGGAGCATTTTAGGTAAAAGATGCAGATAAATTACAAGACAGATAAATAAACCAGCGGAAAATAAAGTCGTTTTATAAAAATATGATTCAGTCAGGCTTTTACAACAGTTGTCTCAATCGTACTTAAAAGCAATACATGGAACTTCTGTCTATATCTATAAACTTCCAAATATAAAAGAAGCATAAAAGAAAACAATGATATTCCCCAATAAAGCATGAACCAGTCATAGCAGTGGGAGAGAGAGTCCAAAGCAATACATCGACTATCTTCGAGCTTGGAAGGAAAACAGAGCTAAGTGGTAAAATTTTCTCCCTACGAACCTAGGGGGAAACAAAAGAAAAGAGGCAAAACAAAACTAGGTCAGACATAATACTAGTAAGTCCAGTGACTTTCAGCATATAAACAGGCAAAAGTATCGTGATATGAATAAACTGAATATAGGACAATACCGTGAGAACAAGGATAACATGATAACATAGGATAAGTATAGGGTATGATAAGGTAAGATAAACTGAATGGGCTTCTACTCTTTTTCTGCTTCGCAACTACTTTGTTGTTCTGATTTCTATATCTATCTCTGCACCACCTAACTAGTGTCCCAACTAGTAATATGTATAAAATGATAACGTGATCCCAATCCCCGTAATTGTGGTAGCCTTCAGGTGTACATCTATCGTGAGGATTCCAACTCAATCTGCCTAATTGCCATAAATATGTTAGTTGTACCCATACTACCCTATCGATTGGCTCCCTACTTGTATTAATTTCTCCTGTGTCTGTGTCAATCGGCCCTTTCTTGCATGTAGATACCTGTGTTGGCCCAACCATAGGGTGTATCAGTCCTTATGATAGCGACCCGACATGATTCACGATGCACAGTGTATTACTACTGGTACCCAGTGCCAGCGTTTTCCAACTCCGGAGTACGTGCACGCCCGTAAACGGTCGGAACCTACACTGACGTACCCCCTGCCGCTGTTTTTGATCACTTATAATCAGCCCAGTAATCATGCCCCACCCTGCCTAGTTTCAGGGTTCCATGATACATCTATGTGGGTTACAGCTGAAATGGGTCCCCGTTACTAGTGTTTCCTGTTGGTTAAGTTTTGTGGGGCTATATATACAAATATTACCCACCTACACGAGATGTACTTAACCCTCCGACAAATTCTAGCAAGTTTACTTAACGGTTAAGTTTGTGGGCCTATACGTACTAATATTACCCACCTAAACGAGATATACTTAACCCTCCCATCGATTCAAGCATGTTTATTTATTGGTTAAGTTTGTGGTCCTATATGTACTAATATTACCCACCTACACGAGATGTACTTAACCCTTCCATTGATTCAAGCATGTTTATTTAACGGTTAAGTTTTTAGGCCTATATTTACTAATATTACCCACCAACCCGATATGTACTTAACCCTCCCACACGTTATGTCACATTGGTTAAGTTTTGTCCAGTTATGTTAACTTAACCCACCCATTCATCGTGTCATGTTGGTTAAGTGTTTCTTATTAACTTAACCCCGTTCATTTATCAAGTTACATTGGTCAAGTGTTTTCTTGTTAACTTAACCCCACGTGTTCATCATGTTGTATTGGTTAAGCATCATCAATCAATTCAAGTTAACTTAACCTACCTACTTGTCATGTTACTTTCGTTAAGTGTTGGCTTCTTGTGTCAACTTAACCCTACCATAAATCAAGTTATATTGGTTAAGTGTTGCCCTCTTGTTTTAACTTAACCTTACCACAAATCAAGTTATATTGGTTGAGTGTTTCTAATTACTTAACCCTACCCATTCATCATGCTATACGGGTTAAGTATTTCCTATTAACTTAAGCCTAGTGATTCATCTTGTTATATTGGTTAAGTGTTCCTTTGAACTTAACCATAGTCATTCATCTTGTTTATTAGCATTAATTGATCTATTAATGCACCAACCTCTCACATTAGTTATGTGTTGTTGCAGTTACTGGATGTGCTGGGCGGTTCCAGGCAGTTTTACACCACAACTCAATCTAACATGGGGTTTTTCTTGGGCATGATGGACTAACCTCTCACATTAGATAGGTGTTGTTGTGGTTACTGGATGTGCCGGGCGGTTCCGGGCAGTTTTACACCACAACTCAATCTAACCTTGGGTTAGGCATGTTCATCTTTAACCTTCACATTTACCCTATATACCGAAATATTGATTTTACATGCTAATTACCAAATTCACCAAAACTAGTCATGTTACATTTTAAGCCCAATCTAGATTTAATGCTCAAGTTACCCCAAATTCGCAACAATAACAATTTTGCCCAAAATTTGATTTATATGCCAATTTCATACTTTGTCGTTTATACCAATTCTAGGTTCAATATGTCAAATTACATATTCCATAATTCAAGTCAAATTACCCCCAAATTGCATCTTAACAGTCATACCATCCAACATGTTCCAAATTATGCCAAATAATTTCAATTCCATGTTATACCCAATTACCACTACATTCATAACTTACGTATTTCGAGATTCAACCCAAGGTTCATAAAATAAGGGGAGAAGAAAGATGTAACATCTTAAGGATAGGCATAGTTATACGATGATAAGAACTATTGGTCCAATAAACTTAATGCACCAAAAAAGACAAGTTTTGCATGCAATCCTTCGCATGCATATAGATATGATTATATCATGAACTTAAAATGGGCTACAATTCCGATATACAACAACGATAAATATGATTGGACCAGTTTCATAGTCAAATATAATTCACAATGATATATATATACTCAAGCACAGATTTCAATGAAAGGATAGCTTACATCCGGCATATTCTCGTATCCATTCTGTTACATGTCACAATTAGATTTTGCTGTTCAAATCTAAAAAGAAAGTAACTGATTACAAAAAAAGGAAAATCTTGTTTTCATGCCTAAGCCGTACATCACAATACACACTAATCTTATTTTTCCAAATCATAAACTATTTTATATATATATATGCCCCAATT
The DNA here is from genome assembly GCA_030737875.1 of Allium sativum. Classification (NCBI taxonomy): domain Eukaryota; kingdom Viridiplantae; phylum Streptophyta; class Magnoliopsida; order Asparagales; family Amaryllidaceae; genus Allium; species Allium sativum. Next base: position 268,754,414 of record CM060924.1, read on the forward strand.
TTTAGATCTTAAACCACAACATGTACTATGCCTTATATTTACAGTTCAATTTATGCCCCAAATCCCAAGTCATAAGTCCAAAACTTTATCTCAAGTCTCAAGTCATATGTCTGATAGTTTATGCCTCAAATCCCAGGTCATATGTCCAAAAGTTTATGCCTCAAATCTCAAGTCATATGTTCGATACACTTTATTTTTTGAATACAACATGTGTTATGTCCTCAAATCAGTTACAACACAATTATGCCCAATTATACACAATTTAATTCTTTTTCCCAAATCTTAGTGCTGGTCATGTCCAAATCATATATTATGCCCAATTTTATTTCCAACGTACGTTCATCTCTTATGAGATTTGGCCCAATATCATAATCACGATTAACTTTTATTTCGGAAAGTAACATGAACTTACAAATTATAGAACGGTCTTGAATTCTGGGATCTGTATTATGAAACTGAATAGCTCTCCCTTAAAGTAGACTATTTGTTCTTCTAATTTCGATTTGATTTGATGTTCCTCTTAGTCGATTACTAGTTTGGATTTGATTTTCTAGTTTGGAGAGAATGAATGGAGCCTTAGTGTAACACCCCACCTCTGTTAAAGTCACTCACAAAGGGAATGCCTTAACTTTGATGGAGCATTTTAGTAAACAGAATAGAATATTATAAGATAGATATAAAAATAGTACTTGAAAAACTTTATAACTTTATTGCAGCGGACATAAATACGTTTGGTTACAACTTTACCAAAAACTGAAGTACATATATATCAGCCTTGTTCAAAACCCATCAGAGTAAAAAACTTTAAAATCATAATCCCCACAGAACGGAAACTATACAGAGCCAAGCCATACTTTAAGCTCTTCAAGAAGAAGGAATCCAGATCAAGCTAAAGTATTCCCTCCTTGGATAACCTGGAGGGGAAACGGAAGAAAAAGGGGCAAAAACAAGCAAGGTCAGACATAAAGTCTGGCAAGTCCAGTGATTTTCAGTTATGAACAGATAATAATAACATGACATGAAAGTAAAACTGGATGAGAGATAACAGTAAAAGATGTAACGGATATTACAGAAGAACAGAATGACATAAGCTATTTCTTTACACTTCTCTGTACTAATACTAGTATAACAGAATTAGGTATCACCATAATGTCCAAACTGAAACGGAAACGGGTACAGAATAATTTCCACAGAAGAGAATGCTAGTAATGGGCCTTTACCACCTGAACAGAAATAGACAGAAGCAGAACAGATTAATCCCTACGGAAATAGAATGTAGAACTAGGTGTACACTAGTGATTGGGCCTTTTCCACCCGAACAGACGGTACCACGCAGAAACAGACGGGTGTTGCCACCCAAAAGAGACAGACGGTACCAACAGAATCAAACAGAACTAAGTGTACCCTAAAACCCTACCCCAAGCGATCAGCTCCCTAATACATAAATACCCTGTGTCGGCACCATAGTAGGGTGTACCACTCCCTAAAGTGACAACCAATTGGCACAGGCCTATTAACAGATGTCACAGCGTCTTACATCCTCAGAGGCAGACTGGGATCCATGCACGCACATGACCCGGTTGGAACGCACCATCAACACCCCTCACCATTATCAGAATGAACCACTTATAAATAGTTCAGTAAGCGTGCTCGGACCCTACCTACTGTTGGGTCAAAGTTTTGATACCAGAAAGGGTTACTGACTAATATGGGTCCCAAACAACAGACGACACAAGTAATTCCCCTCCTAACCTTGTGTACCCAGACTAACAGATTTCAGATTAACTTGTTTACAAGTTTCAGACATACAGAGTTTAGTTTAACAAGTTCACAGATTAACAGCCTTACAGATTTACTGGTTACAGATTAACCGGTTACAGATTGTCTAACTTTGTATTGGGCCTACAGATTCACGAAATAGGTTTATCAGATTCGCTGGTCCAATTGGTTTAATCTTACCCACCCAACACGTTTTAGACGTCATACTTATCTCAGATTTTCATTAACTAAATATTAATGCCCAGACCTCTCACATTAGACTGACAGTTTGCGGCTACTGGTTAGGCCGGTTGGATCCGGGTAGATTTCTGTCGCAAGCTGAGTCTAACCTTGGGTTTCAAGCACGTTATGACTAACTTCTCACATTAGAACCTATTGTTTGCGGCCACTGGAATATGCCGGGCGGTTCCGGGCAGAGTTACGCCGCAAACTCATTCTAACCTCAGTTAGCCATGTTTATCTTTGCGGCCAGTTAATTAATGATTTACTATGTATACCCACGCGTAATATACATGTCAATTATTCATAACTGATGACAATAACAGACTGAATATATCAACTTTACAAATATAGCAGATAACAGGTTTAGGCGACTTAACGGATTTAGCAGATTAAGCAAACTAGCAAATTTAGCAGATAACAGATTAGGCATCTCAACAGATTTAGTTTAGCGGATTTGGCATTTTTAACAGACTTAGCAGATGGCAGATTTAGCAGATTAGGCAATATAACAGGACTAGCAGATTAGGCATATATAGCTGAACTAGCAAATTAGGCAAATATATCAGATTTAATCATTCCTTAAAGTTTCACAAACATATCTTGCCTAATTATAAATTTGGCCTAAGTTTACATGCCTAAATAGTTTTCTAGATTCACACTATGATCATATACCCCACGTTGCATTGAGTTTGCATGTCACAGGTTATGGTCATAATTTACATGTCCCAATTTAGTTCAACTTGCCTAGTACAAAAGATTCACATATAAATTATACCAAATATAGCCATCGATTTCCATGCATGTCATATATCCCGAAAATCCCTTACTTAGGTGTTTATTTTCATTTAATAGATATCCTACTTTAACGTAAATCTTTACAACTAAGCCATATTCTCTTTATCTCAAGTCATATGTTCAATACCCTTTGTGTTACAAATATGACATGTCCTGTGATATGTCTCAGATTCATGTTCTAGCTACAGTCCATGTTCTTTCCTCAAATTAATCACCTATTGGTCATGCTCAATTTATGCATCATTCATTTTACTGTCCCAAACATTTTAGCGTATGTTAATCTCTTATGAGATTAGCTCAGGCTCGTGGTAGCCTGGATATAGAACAGAAAGAGGAAAGAGATACAAAATAAGATAGATCAAAACACAACAAAACAGATATAATCTCAGATTCAGATTTACAATTCATGTCACAATCAGAATTAACGTTTATAGCGGAAAATAACTGTACTTTCCTTGGTTGGATTAAAGAAAGAACTTTAATTTCTTGTAGGATCGTTGTAGGAGCTTTAATCTCTAGCTTGAATTGAGTTGCTTAGGTTACTGTTGATTAGCTTCTAGTTTTGATTCCAGCAGAGTAGCGACGCCATTTTTATTTTTATTTAGAACGGAGGCAGAGAAGAAGCAGAATAGAATTGTGTGTAGAGAAGGCTAGGTCTTAGGATGTATTTATAGGCGTAGGAACTCATTTAGGCCCTCAGATTAACCCTAAAACTCATCAGGTCCGTTCAAACACGTCACAACCCTCAAAATCGCAGACACACGCACCAGGTTCGACCATGGAGGTCGACCCCCAGGTCGACTACCCAATCGACCTGAGTCTTGGGCGGGAAAATTCCAGCCCAGCCCAATCTGGGTCCGATTTTGAATTTTGAACTCGTTTCTGAACTGTTTCTGTCTACTTGAATTTTAAACTGAATTCTGAAACTTCCGGAGGTCATATCTCCCTCATAAGGAGTCCGTTTTACGCAAACTCGGACTCTATCTCAAGCGGAATTCCGAGACGAACAAAATGGCGCAACCCGTTTCCCTTGATTCTTAATTTAAAAATTAATTATCCTCTGATTTGTTACTTATACGTTCACAGAAAGTACGGGGTGTTACATTCTCCCCTCCTTAATGGATTTCGTCTCCGAAGTCTTTAAGTTAAGAAGAATGTGTCCTACCATCCAACATCCATTTACTCAATCATCAATCACTAGCGTCCATTGTCCTTAGAAACTTCTAATGTTGTATGAAAATTTGCAAAGGTGTGTGTACATGTTCCTTATCTATTGCAAAGATCAGGTGGTCCACTGATTCAGTTGACCTCCTTAATGCGAATTATGCCAGTGCCATGAGTCCAACATGTACGCAAATTTTCCTATTTGATACATACCATTTCTATATGAGTGCACAACCATTCAGTCATATGCAACATCCATGTGCTGAGTCAATCAATTTGCATCCACAAAAATTGAAAATGCTCACACATCCATATGCAGTATGAGAGTATTTTCGATCCGATCTAGTGCCTAGTGTGTGTATATGCATCCACGAGCAACCACTAGCAACCACTTGCATCTACTTGCAACCATCAAACATAACATGTCTCAAACACATGTTTACACCCATTAGTTTCTACATAAAGTTTGAAGATTCGATCGATAGGATACAGTCGAATAATGGAAGCGAATATAGATAAAACAAAAACTTGGTTCCCATTAGACATGGGTCCTAAGTATCGGCCCCGAAGACCGAAACCAACATCAATTTGACACCCATAGGATTACCCTCTTTAGATAATGTTACAACTGGAAATCTTAACCTTATCAGAGATATTCAGATGTTTACAGACTACTGGTACAAATCAACTTACTGAACTAAGCATGATAAAACCTAGAATGTATGCGTCCTACTTGACGCCTAACACAGATATCTCTCAAACCCCAATCTTTCGCAACAGATGAGTCATAACGCTTATGGGTCAGAGTCTACAGCGGAATCAGAAATAATACTAGTATTAAAGTGCAGAGTATCGATTACAAAATCAAAATACCAGAATTAGAAAGAGACTTAACTCCATAACTAGATAAAGAAACTAAACCTACTATAGGAATTTTCCTAATTCTATCCTAGCCACTAGTATCAAGAGTGTTCGCCTGCCCTCCTTGCCCACATTTCTTTGGGCAATCCCTAGTGAAGTGTCCCATCTCTCCACAATTGAAGCAAGTGCCCTTCCTTTTTCTGCAATCCTTGTTCAAACGAGTTGAGCTCCCACAAGTAAAGCACTTTTTCCCCTTCTTATCTACATACTTCTCATCCTTCCTTTGTGTTTCCTTTTTGGGCCATGCTTTCTTATTCAGTGGTTCTTCCTTCTTTGTCTCTTTCGGTCCCTTGTTTTCCTCGTGCAGTAGTGCCATGTCCATCAATTTCTCGTAAGTCGCTCCCATGGGTACATGGGTCATGGCTAGGCTGTGCAGTGGCTCGTTCAATCCTTTAACAAAGCGGAGAGCCTTTTTATGCTGAGTGTTGACTAAATCCAATCCGAACCTAGCTAGTTCGTTGAACTGGTTGACGTATTCCTTGACCGTCATACTTCCTTGTTAAGAGATAAGAATTTTTCCGATTGTAAACTTCGTTCAGCTTGCGAGAGAAATTTTGTCTCGAACCTTGTTCTGAAATCCGTCCATGTCTCAACCGGCCTCTCGGCGTTAGTGACTTCCCACCAGTAGGAAGCTTCGTCTTCGAGCAGCCATACCGCCAACTGTACCTTCTGCCTAACGTCCACCTCGAAGATAACGAATAGATCCTCGGTTTCTTTGAGCCAGTTCCTCTCTTCTATGAATGTTCTAGTTCCCTTGAATTCCTTTCCACCCATGGCCCTAAAATCTCTACAGATCTTTGAGAAAGTAATTGCATGAGGAGGGGGTGTAGGAGGTGGATCATTTGCTGGACCTGCGGCGGCGGTCTTAGCCTCAAGATATTGATGAAACCAACCGGGTACATGAACACCCTCTGGTATCTCAGATGCTTAAGACATGCTGAAACGAAAAAGGAAAGATTCAATTACAAAAAGGGCTGAAGGTAAGATATATGACTCTTGGGGATTATGTTTTTCAAAAATAGGCTTTACTTTCGAAAATACTTCCTTTTAAATCTTTTTTGAAAATAGTTTTCAAAAAGTTTTATCTAATTTGGTAACCTTTAGCTCTGATACCAAGTGTAACACCCCACCTCTGTTAAGGTCACTCACAAAGTGAATGCCTTAGCTTTGATGGAGCATTTTAGTAAATAGAACAGAATATTACAAGACAGATATAAAAATAGTACTTGAAAAACTTTATAACTTTATTGCAGTGGACAGAAATCAGTTTGGTTACAACTTTACCAAAAACTCAAGTACATATATATCAGCCTTGTTCAAAAGCCATCAGAGTACAAAACTTTAAAATCATAATCCGCACAGAACGGAAGCTATACAGAGCCAAGCCATACTTTAAGCACTTCAGGCAGATGGAATCTGGATCAAGCTAAAGTATTCCCTCCTTGGATAACCTGGGGGGGAACGGAAGAAAAAGGGGCGAAAACAAGCAAGGTCAGACATAAAGTCTGGCAAGTCCAGTGATTTTCAGTTATGAACAGATAATAATAACATGACATGAAAATAAAACTGGATGAGAGATAACAGTAACAGATGTAACGGATATTACAGAAGAACCGAATAACATAAGCTATTTCTTTACACTTCTCTGCACTAATACTAGTCTAACAGAATGTATCACCCTAATGTCTAAACTGAAACAGAAACGGGTATAGAATAATTTCCACAGAAGAGAATTATAGTAGTGGGCCATTACCACCCGAACAGAAACAGACAGAAGAAGAACAGATTAATCCCTACGGAAACAGAATGTAGAACTAGGTGTACACTAGTGATTGGGCCTTTTCCACCCGAACAGACGGTACCACGCAGAAACAGACGGGTGTTGCCACCCATCAGAGACAGACGGTACCAACAGAAATAGACAGAACTAAGTGTACCCTAAAACCCTACCCCAAGCGATCGGCTCCCTAATACATAAATAACCTGTCTCGGCCCCACGGGAGGGTGTATCACTCCCTAGAGTGACAACCCATTGGCACAGGCCTATTTACAGATGTCACGGCATCTTACATCCTCAGAGGCAGACCGGGATCCATGCACGCACATGACCCGGTTGGAACACATCATCAACTCCCCTCGCCATTATCAGAATGAACCACTTATAATTGATTCAGTAAGCGTGCCCGGACCCTACCAACTGTTGGGTCAAAGTTTTCATACAAGAAAGGGTTACTGACGAATATGGGTCCCAAAAAACAGATGACACAAGTAATTCCCCTCCTAACCTTATGTCCCCAGACTAACATATTTCAGATTAACTTGTTTACAAGTTTAAGACATACAGAGTTTAGTTCAACTAGTTCACAGATTAACAGACTTACAGATTTACTGGTTATAGATTAACCGGTTACAGATTGTCTAACTTTGTATTGGGCCTACAGATTCACGAAACAAGTTTATCAGATTCACTGGTCCAATTGGTTTAATCTTACTCACCCAACACGTTTTAGACATCATATTTATCTCAGATTTTCAGTAATTAAATATTAATGCCCAGATATCTCACATTAGACTGACAGTTTGCGGCTACTGGTTAGGCCGGTTGGTTCCGGGCAGATTTCTGTCGCAAGCTGAGTCTAACCTCGGGTTTCAAGCACGTTATGACTAACTTCTCACATTAGAACCTATTGTTCAAAATCCATCATAGTACAGAACTTTAAAATCATAATCCCCACAGAACGGAAGCTATACAGAGCCAAGCCATACTTTAAGCACTTCAAGCAGAAGGAATCCGGATCAAGCTAAAGTGTTCCCTCCTTGGATAACCTGGGGGGAAACGGAATAAAAAGGGGCGAAAACAAGCAATGTCAGACATAAAGTTTGGCAAGTCCAGTGATTTTCAGTTATGAAAAGATAATAATAACATGACATGAAAATAAAACTGGATGAGAGATAACAGTAACAGATGTAACGGATATTACAGAAGAGCAGAATGACATAAGCTACTTCTTTACACTTCTTTACACTAATACTAGTATAACAGAATTAGGTAACACCCTAATGTCTAAACTGAAATAGAAACACGTACAGAATAATTTCCACAGAAGAGAATGCTAGTAATGGGCCTTTACCACCCGAACAGAAACAGACAGAAGCAGAACAGATTAATCCCTACGGAAACAGAATGTAGAACTAGGTGTACAGTAGTGATTGGGCCTTTTCCACCCGAACAGACGGTACCACGCAGAAACAGACGGGTGTTGCCACCCATCAAAGACAGACGGTACCAACAGAAATAGACAGAACTAAGTGTACCCTAAAACCCTACCCCAAGCGATCGGCTCCGTAATACATAAATACCCGGTGTCGGCCCCACAGTTGGGTGTATCACTCCCTAAAGTGACAACCAATTGGCACAGGCCTATTTACAGATGTCACGGCGTCTTACATCCTCAGAGGCAGACTGGGATCCATGCACGCACATGACCGGGTTGGAACGCACCATCAACACCCCTCGCCGTTATCAGAATGAACCACTTATAATTAGTTCAGTAAGCGTGCCCGGACCCTACCTACTGTTGGGTCAATGTTTTGACACCAGAAAGTGTTACTGACTAATATGGGTCCCAAACAACAGCTGACCAAGTAATTCCCCTCCTAACCTTGTGTCCCCGGACTAACAGATTTCAAATTAACTTGTTTACAAGTTTCAGACATACAGAGTTTAGTTCAACTAGTTCACAGATTAACAGACATACAGATTTACTGGTTACAGATTAACCGGTTATAGATTGTTTAACTTTGTATTGGGCCTACAGATTCACGAAACTGGTTTATCAGATTCACTGGTCCAATTGGTTTAATCATACCTAACCAACACGTTTTAGACGTCATATTCATCTCATATTTTCATTAATTAAATATTAATGCCCAGACCTCTCACATTAGACTGACAGTTTGTGGCTACTGGTTAGGCCGGTTGGTTCCGGGTAGATTTCTGTCGCAAGCTGAGTCTAATCTCGTGTTTCAAGCACGTTATGACTAACTTCTCACATTAGAACCTATTTTTTGCGGCCACTGGAATATGTCGGGCGGTTACGGGGAGAATTACGCCGCAAACTCATTCTAACCTCGAGTTAGCCATGTTTATCTTTGCAGCTAGTTAATTAATGATTTACTATGTATACCCACGCCTAATATACATATCAATTATTCATAACTAATGACAATAAAAGACTAAATATATCAACTTAACAGATATAGCAGATAACAGTTTTAGGCGACTTAACGGATTTAGCAGATTAAGCAAACTAGCAGATTTAGCAGATAATAGATTAGGCATCTCAACAGATTTAGTTTAGTAGATTTGGCATTTTCAACAGACTTAGCAGATGACAGATTTAGCAGATTAGGCAATATAACAGGACTAGCAGATTAGGCAAATATAGCAGAACTAGCAAATTAGGCAAATATATCAGATTTAATCATTCCTTAAAGTTTCACAGACATATCTTGCCTAATTATAAATTTGGCCTAAGTTTACACGCCTAAATTGTTGTCATGATTCACACTATGATCATATACCCCACGTTGCATTGAGTTTGCATGTCACAGGTTATGTTCATAATTTACATGTCCCAATTTAGTTCAACTTGCCTAGTACAAAAGATTCACATATAAATTATACCAAATATAGCCATCGATTTCAATGCATGTCATATATCCCAAAGATCCCTTACTTAGGTGTTTATTTTCATTTAATAGATATCCTACTTTAATGTAAATCTTTACACCTAAGCCATATTCTCTTTATCTCAAGTCATATGATCAATACCCTTTGTGTTACAAATATAACATGTCCAGTCATATGTCTCGGATTCATGTTCTAGCTACAGTCCATGTTCTTTCCTCAAATTAGTCACCTATTGGTCATGCCAAATTTTTGCATCATTCAATTTACTGTCCCAAACATTTTAGCGTATGTTAATCTCTTATGAGATTGGCTCAGGCTTGTGGTAGCCTGGCTATAGAACAGAAAGAGGGAAGAGATAAAAAATAAGATAGATCTAAACAGAACAGAACAGATGTATTCTCAGATTCAAATTTACAACTCATGTCACAATCAGAATTAACGTTTATAGCGGAAAATAACTGTACTTGCCTTTGTTTGATTAAAGAAAGAACTATAATTTGTTGTAGAATCATTGTAGGAGCTTTAGTCTCTGGCTTGAATTGAGTTGCTTAGGTTGATGTTGATTAGCATCTAATTTTGATTCCAGCAGAGTAGCGACGCCATTTTTATTTTTATTTAGAACAGAGGTAGAGAAGAAGCAAAATATAATTGTGTGTAGAGAAGGCTAGGTCTTAGGATGCATTTATAGGCGTAGGAACTCATTTAAGCCCTCAGATTAACCCTAAAACTCATCAGGTCTGTCCAAACACGTCACAGCCCTCAAAATCGCACACACACGCACCAGGTTCGACCAGGGAGGTCGACCCCCAGGTCGACTACCCAGTCGACCTGGGTCTTGGGCGGTAAAATTCCCGCCCAGCCCAATCTGGGTCCGATTTTGAATTTTGAACTTGTTTCTGAACTGTTTCCGTCTGTTTGAATTTTAAACTGAATTCTGAAACTTCCGGAGGTCATATCTCCCTCATATTGAGTCCGTTTTACGCAAACTCGGACTCTATCTCAAGCAGAATTCCGAGACGAACGAAATGGCGCAATCAGTTTCCCTTGATTCTTAATTTAAAAATTAATTATCCTTTGCTTTGTTACTTATACGTTCACAGAAAGTACGGGGTGTTACACTTAGGCTAGCTCGTAAACGAGCATCATGACGGCACCATAGTTTTAGGGTTATGATGTTGGGGTTTAGGTTTAGCTACGTATATATAGATGTCGAGGATTATTTAGAACCCTTAGATGAACTAGGAGTCCATCAGAACCACGCAGCTCAAATACACATCATCCGGCCACTCAGAAGAAGACATGTCATCACAGAACACTCCAAAATTCTATGCTGCATCAGTATAGGCGCACTTGGCAGGTGCACCAGTGCATTATTGTACTGGCGCAATTGTGAAGTGTGCCAGCGCATTCTGATCGACTTCCAGTTTTTCTACCTAACTTCGTTCATCCATATCTTCTTCATACGTTATCCGTTTTATGTAAACTCGGACCCTATCTCAAGCAAAATTCCAAGATGAACGCAGTGGCCTAACCCATTTCATTTAATTCTTCTTTTAATAATTAGTTATTCTTTAATTATCTCTTATGTCCTGTTTTAAAATTATGGGGTGTTACAATGTAAAACACCGTGACATCTGTAAATAGGTCTGTGTCTATAGGTTGCCACTTTAGGGAATGATACACCCTTATGTGGCCGGCACAGGGTATTTTTGTATTAGGTAGCTGATCGCTTGGGGTAGAATTTATGGTACACCTAGATCTGTATGAATATGTTGGTGTACCATCCATCTCTTTTAGGGTGGTAAAGGCCTATTAGTTGGGGTGGTAAAGGCCCATTATTAACATTCTGTTTCTGTACCATTTGACTCTGTTGGGGTGGTAAAGGCCCATTACTAGCATTCTGTTTCTGTAGATATTATTTTGTTTCTGTTTCTGTTTCAGTTTAGACATTAGGGTAACACCTAATCCTGTTATACTAAGTATAAGTGCAGAGAAGTACAATATAGGTAAGAAGCATATCTTGGTCTATATCATTCTGTTTCTTCTGTTTAACTTAATTATACCTGCTACTCTTGTTGCTGTAATCTCTCATCCAGCTTTATTTACATGTCATGATACTACTATATGTTTATATGCTGAAAGTTACTGGACTCGCTAGACTTTATGTCTGACCTCGTTTGTTTTCGCCTCTTTTTCTTTCCCTTCCCCCCCAGGTGCTCAGGGTGGAAACATAGGAGCTTGATTCAGATTCTATCTGCTTGAAGTGCTTGAAGTATTGCTTGGCATTGACTCTACCTTCTTATGGAAGTTTACGTTGGAATAATGTTATTAAAATTATGCATTCTAAAGGCTTTTGGTATAAGACCGATACTTGTGTACTTGGGTTTAGGTATTGTGATTTTGAAGGATGTAACCAAACTATGCTGTAATAAAGATATAAAATTTTCAAGTACTACTTTACGTATCTGACTTGTAATATTATGTTCAATTTACTTATAATGCTTCATGGAAGTTAATGCATTCCCTTTGTGAATGACATTAACGGACATGGGGTGTTACACCTTCTTTTTAATCCAACCCCTAATTCTCTAAATAGCCCTTCCTTCCCAAAATTACTCCTATTTTTTAACTACTGTGAAGGATTGGTTTTTGCAGCACCCAATCCAAACGTTTCATCATCTTTCATATTTGTCGAACTACCCCTACTATGCTTAAACAACCCATACTTCTCTTAATACTTCAAAACAACCCATCTTTTTAATCCTACACCAAATTATCTAAATAGCCCTTAATTCCAAAAATTACCTCTATTTTTTAAATACCGTGAATGGTTGGTTTTTAAAGTACCCAATGCAAACGATTCATCATCTTTCATATATATTGATATAACCCTACTACGCTTAAACTATGCCTACTTCTCTTAATTCTTCAAAATAGCCCTTCTTTTTAATCCTATCCCTAATTCTCTAAATAACCCTTCTTTTTATTCATATCCCTAATTCTCTAAATATCCCGTACTTCCAACAATTACCCTTATTTTTTAACTACTGTGAAGGGTTGGGTTTTGCAGCACCCATTCAAATGATTCATAATCTTTCATATTTGTCGATCTAACCCTACTATGCTTAAACTACCCCTACTTCTGTTAATACATAAAAATAGTCCTTCTTTTTAGTCCTATCCTTAATTCTGTAAATAGCCCTTACATCCAACGATTACCCTTATTTTTTAACTACTATGAAGGGTTGATTTTTGCAGCACCCAATCCAAATGATTTATCATCTTTAGTATATGTCGATCTACCCTAACTATGCTTAAACTACCCCTACTTCTATTAATACTTCAAAACAGCCCTTCTTTTTAATCCTACCCCTATTCTCTAAATAGCCCTTCCAACAATTACCCCTATTTTTTAACTACTGTGAAGTATTGTTTTTTGCAGCACCTAATCCAAATGATTCATCATCTTTCGTATTTGTCGATCTACCCCTACTATGCTTAAACTACCCCTACTTATCTAAATACTTCAAAACAACCCTTCTTTTTAATCCTATCCATAATTCTCTAAATAGCCCATCCTTCCAACAATTATCCCTATTTTTTAACTACTATGAAGGATTGGTTTATGCAGCATACAATCCAAACGATTCATCATCTTTCATATTTGTCGATCTACCCCTACTATGCTTAAACTACCGCTACTATGCTTAAACTACCGCTACTTCTCTTAATAGTTCAAAACAACCCTTCTTTTTAATCCTACCCCTAATTCTATAAATATTCCTTCCTTCCAACAATTACCCCTATTTTTTAACTACTGTGAAGGATTGGTTTTTGCAGCACCCAATCCAAAAAATTCATCATCTTTCATATTTGTTGATCTACCCCTACCATGCTTAAACTACCCATACTTCTCTTAATACTTCAAAATAACCCATCTTTTTAATCCTACCGCAAATTCTCTTAATAGCCCTTACTTCCAACAATAACCCATATTTTTTAACTATTGTGAAGGGTTGATTTTTGCAGCACCCAATCCAAACGATTTATCATCTTTCGTATTTGTCGATCTACCCCTACTATGCTTAAACTATCCCTACTTCTCTTAATACTTCAAAATAGCCCTTCTTTTTAATCATATCTCTAATTCCTTAAATACCCATTAATCCCAACAATTACCCCTATTTTTTAACTACTGTGAATGGTTGGTTTTTGCAGCATCCAATCCAAATGATTTATCATCTTTCGTATTTGTGGATCTACCCCTACTATGCTTAAACTACCCGTACTTCTCTTAATACTTCAAAACATCCCTTCTTTTTAATCCTACCTCTAATTCTCTAAATATCCCTTTCTTCCAACATTTACTCCTATTTTTTTTACAATTGTGAAGGATTTGTTTTTGCAGCACCCAATCCAAACAATTAATCATTTTTCATATTCGTCGATCTACCACTACTATGCTTAAAATACACCTACTTCTATTTATACTTCAAAACAACCCTTCTTTTTAATGCTACCCCTAATTTTCTAAATTGCCATTACTTCAAACAATTACCCCTATTTTTTTAACTTCTGTGAAGGGTTGGTTTTTGGAGCACCTAATCCAAATGATTCATCATCTTCATATTTGTCGATCTACCCCTACGATGCTTAAACTACCCCTACTTCTCTAAATACTTCAAAATGTTCCTTCTTTTTAATGCTACCTCTAATTCTCTAAATAGTCCTTACTTCCAACAATTACCCCTATTTTTTAACTTCTGTGAAGGGTAGGGTTTTGCATCACACAAACTAAACGATTCATCATCTTTCATATTTGTCGATCTACCACTACTATGATTAAACTACCCCTACTTCCCTTAATACTTCAAAACAAACCTTCTTTTTAATCCTACCCCTAATTCCCTAAATAGCCCTTCTTTCCAACAATTACCCCTATTTATTAACTATAATGAAGAATTGGTTTTTGCAGTACCCAATCTAAAGGATTTATCATCTTTCATATTTATCGATCTACCCCTACTATGCTTAAACTACCCATACTTCTCTTAATACTTCAAAACAACTCTTCTTTTTAATCCTACCCCTAATTCTCTAAATAGCCCTTCTTTCGAACAGTTACTCCTGTTTTTTAACTACTATGAAGGGTTGGTTTTTGCAGCACCCAATCCAAACAATTCATCGTCTTACATATTTGTCGATCTACCCCTACTATGTTTAAACTACTCATACTTCTCTTAGTACTTCAAAACAACCCTTATTTTTAATTCTACCCCGAGTTCTCTAAATAGCTCATACTTCCAACAATTACCCCTATTTTTTAACTACTATGAAGGGTTGGTTTTTGCACCACCCAATCCAAATGATTTATCATCTTTCATATTTGTCAATCTACACGTACTATGCTTAAATTGTCCTTACTTCTCTTAATACTTTAAAATAGCCCTTCTTTTTAATCATGTCCCTAATTCTCTAAATAGCCCTTACATCCAAAAGTTACCCTTATTTTTTAACTACTAAGAATGTTTGGTTTTTGCAGCACCCATTCCAGATGATTTATCATCTTTTGTATTTGTCGATCTACCCCTACTATGCTTAAGCTACCCCAATTTTCTTAATACTTCAAAACAGCCCTTCTTTTTAACCCTACCCATAATTCTCTAAATAGCCCTTCCTTCCAACAATCACCCCTATTTTTTAACTATTGTGAAGAATTGGTTTTTGGAGCAACCAATCCAAATGATTAATCATCTTTTATATTTGTCGATCTAACCCTACTATGCTTAAACTATCACTACTTTTCTTAATACTTCAAAATAGCCATTCTTTTTAATTGTATCCCTAATTCTCTAAATACCCTTTACTTCCAACAATTACCCTTATTTTTTAACTACTGTGAATGGTTGGTTTTTGCAGCACCCATACCAAATAATTTATCATCATTCGTACTTGTCGATCTACCCCAACAATGCTTAAACTTCCCGTTCTTCTCTTAATACTTCGAAACAACCCTTCTTCTTAATCCTACCCCTAATTCTCTAAATAGTCCTTCCTTCCAACAATTACCCCTATTTTTAACTTTTGTGAAGGATTGATTTTTGCAGCACCAAATCCAAAAAATTCATCATATTTCATATTCGTCGATCTACCCCTACTATGCTTAAATTACCCCTACTTCTTTTTATACTTCAAAGTAACTCTTCTTTTTAATCCTACATCTAATTCTCTAAACAGCTCCTAGTGCCAACAATTACCTCTATATTTTAACTTCTATGAAGTCTTAGTTTTTGGACCACCCAATCAAAATAATTCATCATCTTTAATATTTGTCGATCTACCCCTATTATGCTTAAACTATCACTACTTCTCTTAATACTTCAAAATAGCCCTTCTTTTAAATAATTTCCCTAATTCTCTAAATACCCCTTACTTCCAACAATTACCCTTATTTTTTAACTACAGTGAATGGTTGGTTTCTGCAACACCCAATCCAAATGATTTATCATCTTTCGTATTTGTCGATTTACCCACACTATGCTTAAACTACCCTTTCTTCTATTAATACTTCAAAACAGCCCTTCTTTTTCATCCAACCCCTAATTCTCTAAATAGCCATTCCTTCCAACAATTACCCCTATTTTTTACTATTGTGAAGAATTGGTTTTTGCAACACATAATCCAAACAATTTATCATCTTCCATATTCGTCGGTCTACCTCTACTATGCTTAAACTACCCCCACTTCTCTTTATACTTCAAAACAACCCATCTTCTTAATCCTATCCCTAATTCTCTAAATATCCCTTACTTCCAACAATTACCCCAATTTTTTAACTTCTATGAAGGGTTGGTTTTTGGAGCAACGAATCTTAATGATTCATCATCTTTCGTATTTGTCGATCTACCCGTACTATGCTTAAACTACCCCAACTTCTCTTAATACTTCAAAAAGGTCCTTCTTTTTAATCCTACCCTAATTCTCTAAATAGCCCTTTCTTCTAACAATTATCGCTATTTTTGAATTTCTGTGAAGGGATGGTTTTTGCATCACACAATCCAAACGGTTCATCATCTTTCATATTTGTCGATCTACCCCTACTATGCTTAAACTACCGCTACTTCCCTTAATACTTCGAAACAACCCTTCTTTCTAATCCTACCCCTAGTTCTATAAATAGCCCTTCTTTCCAAAAATTACCCTTATTTTTTAACTATTATGAAGAATTGATTTTTGCAGCACCCAATCAAAATTATTCATCATTTTTCATATTTGTCGATCTTCCCCTACTACGCTTAAACTACCCATACTTCTCTTAATACTTCAAAACAACCCTTCTTTTTAATCCTACCCCTAATTCTCTAAATATCCCTTCTTTCCAACAATTACTCCTGTATTTTAACTACTATGAAGGAATGGTTTTTGCAGCACCCAGTCCAAACAATTCATCATCTTTCATATTTGTCGATCTACCCCTCCTATGCTTAAACCACCCATGCTTCTCTTAATACTTCAAAACAACCCTTATTTTTAATCCTACCCCAAATTCTCTAAATAGCCCATACTTCCAACAATTACCCTTTTTTTTAAATATTGTAAAGGGTTGGTTTTTGCAGCACCCAATCCAAACGATTTATCATTTTTCATATTTTTCAATCTACCCCTACTATGCTTAAACTATCCCTACTTCTCTTAATACTTCAAAATATCACATCATTTTAATCCTATCCGTAATTCCTAAGTAGCCCTTACTTCCAACAATTACCCTTATTTTTTAACTACTATGAAGGGTTGATTTTTGCAGCACCCAATCCAAATGATTTATCATCTTTCATACTTGTCGATATACCCCTACTATGCTTAAATTACCCATACTTCTCTTAATACTTCAAAACAACCATAATTTTTAATCCTGCCCCAAATTCTCTAAATAGTCCTTACTAACAACAATTACCCCTATTTTTCAACGGCTATGAAGAGTTGGTTTTTGCACCACCCAATCCAAACGATTTATCATCTTTCATATTTGTCGATCTACCCTACTATGCTTAAACTATCCTTGCTTCTCTTAATACTTCAAAATAGCACTTCTTTTTAATCCTATCCCTAATTCTCCAAATAGCCCCTCCTTCCAACAATTACCCCTATTTTTTAACTATTGTGAAGAATTGGTTTTTGTAGCACCCAATCCAAATGATTCATCATCTTTCATATTTGTCGATCTAACCCTACTATGCTTAAACTATCACTACTTCTCTTAATACTTCAAAATAGCCCTTCTTTTTAATCATATCCCAAATTCTCTAAATACCTCTTACTTCCAACAATTACCCTTATGTTTTAAATACTATGAATGGTTGGTTTTTGCTGCACCCAATCCAAATGATTTATCATTTTTCGTATTTGTCGATCTACCCCTACTTTGCTTAAACTACCCGTACTTCTCTTAATACTTTAAAACAGCCCTTCTTTTTAATCCTACCCCTAATTCTCTAAATAGCCCTTTCTTCCAACAATTACCCCTATTTTTTTACTATTGTGAAGGATAGGTTTTTGCAGCACCCAGTCCAAACAATTTATCATCTTTCATATTCGTCGATCTACCACTACTATGTTTATACTACCCCTACTTCTTTTTATACTTCAAAATAACTCTTCTTTTTAATCCTATTCCTAATTCTCTAAACAGTCCCTAATGCCAAAAATTACCCTTATTTTTTTAACTTCTGTGAAGGGTCAGTTTTTGGGCCACCCAATCCAAACTATTCATTATCTTTCATATTTGTCGATCTACCCGTACTATGCTCAAACTATCACTACTTATCTTAGTACATCAAAATAGCCCTTCTTTTTAAACAGATCCCTAATTCTCTAAATACCCCTTACTTCCAACAATTACCCTTATTTTTTTAAATATTATGAATGTTGGTTTTTGCAGCACCCAATCGAAATGATTAATCATCTTTCATATTCGTCGATCTACCCCTACTATGTTTAAACTACCCTTTCTTCTCTTAGTACTTCAAAACAGCCCTTCTTTTTAATCCTACCCATAATTCTCTAAATATCCCTTCCTTCCAACAACTACCCCTGATTTTTTACTATTGTGAAGGATTGGTTTTTGCCGCACCCAATCCAAACAATTAATCATCTTCCATATTCGTCGATCTACCCCTACTATGCTTAAACTACCCCTACTTCTCTTTATACTTCAAAACAACCCTTCGTTTTAATCCTACCGCTA
This sequence comes from Allium sativum, assembly GCA_030737875.1. Taxonomy (NCBI): domain Eukaryota; kingdom Viridiplantae; phylum Streptophyta; class Magnoliopsida; order Asparagales; family Amaryllidaceae; genus Allium; species Allium sativum. The sequence continues at coordinate 268,773,232 of CM060924.1, forward strand.
ATTCTCTAAATAGCTCTTAATTCCAACAATTACCCCAATTTTTTAACTTCTATGAAGGGTTGGTTTTTGGAGCACCAAATCCAAATGATTCGTCATCTTTCATATTTGTCGATATACCCCTACTATGCTTAAACTAACCCTACTTCTCTTAATACTTCAAAACGGTCCTTCTTTTTAATCCTACCCCTAATTCAATAAATAGCCCTTCCTTCCAACAATTATCCCTATTTTTGAACTTCTGTGAAGGGTTGGTTTTTGCATCAAACAATCTAAACGGTTCATCATCTTTCATATTTGTCGATCTACCTCTATTATGCTTAAACTACCCCTGCTTCCCTTAATACTTCAAAAGAACCCTTCTTTATTATCCTACCCCTAGTTCTCTAAACAGCCCTTCTTTCCAACAACTCTCGCTATTTTTTAACTATTGTAAAGAATTGATTTTTGCAGCACCCAATCCAAATGATTCATCATCTTTCGTATTTGTCGATCTACCCCTACTGCGCTTAAACTGCCCATACTTCTCTTAATACTTCAAAACAACCCTTCTTTTTAATCCTACCCCTAATTCTCTAAATAGCCCTTCTTTCCAACAATTACAACTGTTTTTTAACTATTACGAAGAATTTGTTTTTACAGCACCTAACCCAAACGATTCATCACCTTCCATATTTGTCGATCTACCATACTATGAATAAACCACTCATACTTCTCCTAATACTTCAAAACCACCCTTATTTTTAATCCTAGCCCAAATTTTCTAAATGGCCCTTACATCCAACAATTACCCCTATTTGTTAACTAATGTGAAGGGTTGGTTTTTGTGGCACCCAATCCAAATGATTTATCATTTTTCATATTTTTCGATCTAGCCCTACTATGCTTAAACTATCCCTACTTCTCTTAATAGTTCAAAATAGACCATTTTTTAATCCTATCCCTAACTCCTAAATAGCCCTTACTTCCAATAATTACCCTTATTTTTTAATTATTATGAAGGGTTGATTTTTGCAGCACCCAATCCAAATAATTTATCATCTTTCGTATTCCTCAATCTACCCCTACTATGCTTAAACTAACCCTACTCCTCTTAATACTTCAAAACAGCCCTTCTTTCTAATCCTAACCCTAATTCTCTAAATAGCCATTCCTTCCAACAATTACCACTATTTTTTTACTATTGTGAAGGATTGGTTTTTTGTATCACCCAACCAAACAATTCATCATTTTTCATATTCATCGATCAACACCTAATAAGCTTAAGCTACCAAACTTCTCTTTATACTTCAAAACAACCCTTCTTTTTAATCCTACCCCTGATTCTCTAAATAGCCCTTACTTCCAAAAATTACCCCTATTATTAAACTATTGTGAAGGATTGGTTTTCGCAGCACGCAATCCAAAAGATTAATCATCTTTCATGCTTGTCGATCTACTCCTGTTATGCTTAAACTACCCCGACTTCTATTAATACTTCAAAACAACCCTTCTTTTTAATCCTATCCCTAGTTCTCTAAATATCAATTCCTTCCAACAATTATCCTTATTTTTTAACTACTGTGAAGGATTGGTTTTTGCAGCACACAATCCAAACGATTCATCATCTTTCGTATTTGTCGTTCTACCCCTATTATGCTTAAACAACCCCTACTTCTCTTACTACTTCAAACCAGCCCTTCTTTTTAATCCTACCCCAAATTCTATAAATAGCCTTCCTTCCAACAATTACCCATATTTTTTAACTACTGTGAAGGAAAGGTTTTTGCAGCACCCAATCCGAACGAATCATCATCATTCATATTTGTCGATGTACACCCACTATGCTTAAACTACCCATAATTCTCTTAATACTTCAAAACAACCCATCTTTTTAATCCTACCACAAATTCTCTTAATATCCCTTACTTACAATAATTACCCCTACTTTTTAACTACTGTGAAGGGTTGGTTTTTGAAGCACCCAATCCAAACAATTTATCTTCTTTCATATTTGTCGATCTACCCCTACGATGCTTAAACTATCCCAACTTCTCTTAATATTTCAAATTAGCCCTTCTTTTTAATCATATCCCTAATTCTCCAAATACCCCTTACTTCAAATAATTACCCTTATTTTTTAACTACTGTGAATGGTTAGTTTTTGTACCACCCAATCCAATTGATATATCATCTTTCGTATTTGTCGATATTCCCCTACTATGCTTAAACTACCCATACTTCTCTTAATGCTTCAAAATAGCCCATCTTTTTAATCGTACCCCTACTTCCTTAAATATCCTTTCCTTCCAAAAATTACCCCTATTTGTTTACTATTGTGAAGGATTGGTTTTTGCAGCACCTAATCCAAACAATTAATCATCTTTTATATTCGTCAATCTGCCCCACTATACTTAAACTACCCCTACTTTTCTTTATACTTCCAAACAACCCTTCTTTTTAATCCTTCCCCTAATTCTCTATATAACCCTCACTTCCAACAATTTCCCTAATTTTTTAACTTCTTTGAAGGTTTGGTTTTTGGAGCACCCAATCCAAATGTTTCATCATCTTTCATATTTCTCGATCTAACCCTACTATGCTTAAACTACCCCTACTTCTCTTAATACTTCAAAACGGTCCTTCTTTTTAATCCTACTTCTAATTCTCTAAGTAGCCCTTACTTCCAACAATTACAACTATTTTTTAACTTCTGTGAAGGGTTGGTTTTTGCATAACACGGCCTAAATGATTCATCATCTTTCATATTTGCCGACCTACCCCTACTATGCTTAAACTACCACTACTTCCCTTAATACTTCAAAACAACCTTTCTTTTTAATCCTACCCCTAATTCTCTAAATATCCCTTCTTTCCAACAATTACCCCTACTTTTTAACCATTATAAAGAATTGGTTTTTGCCGCACCCAATCCAAACAATTGATCATCTTTCATATTTGTCGATCTACCCCTACTATGCTAAAAATACCCATACTTCTCTTAATACTTCAAAAAAAAACCATTTATTTAGTCCTACCACTAATTCTCTGAATAGCCCTTCTTTCCAACAACTACTGTTATTTTTTAACTACTATGAAGGATTGGTTTTTGCAGTACCCAATCCAAACGATTCATCATCTTCCATATTTGTCAATCTACCCCTACTATGCTTAAAATACCCATACTTCTCTTAATACTTCAAAACATCCCTTATTTTTAATCCTACCCTGAATTCTCTAAATAGACCTTACTTCCAACAATTACCCCTAATTTTTTAACTACTGTGAAGGGCTGGTTTTTGCGGCACCCAATCCAAACAATTTATCATCTTTCATATTTGTCGATCTACCACTACTATGCTTAAGCTATCCTTACTTCTCTTAATACTTAAAAATAGCCATTTTTTTAATTTTATCCCTAATTTTCTAAATAGCCCTTGATAGCCTACTTTGTGAACTACGCTACACAAAATTGAGATGTCAAGTGTTGAAGAACACTTCTTCCTAAAAAGCATCGGATCGGATCGGAGGGCCACTATCTGACCAGAACGGAACAAAGCAGAATGGACAAGAGCTCAAGTTCAATGCAGGTCGGACCGGATCAGATGCCCCGATCAGAACCGATTCTACTTGTCTTTCCGAACCGAACCTAGTGTACCATGTTGCTTCACCCCACGATCTCCTGGATATTCGTAGCGATTACACCCACTTTTTACCCATGATGATCACTAACCTGGTGCGCTGTCAACATTGAAATCCAACTGAGCCCGAGAATGATGGGATACGAGCCACGTAGCCCCGATCCGAACTGGATTCTGGGTGAATTTTCACCTATAAATAGACCACCAAAGGTCATTTTGAGGGATCTTTTGGCACTTTGAGAATTGAAGTATCTTAGAGAACCGAATTCTTGCACTACCAAACAATTCAAATCATCATATACAGTGTATTGTGAGATAATTGAGTGAATGTATATGAAAATTGAGCGAGATTGAGCATTATCTTGTTATATTTTCATCTATATCATCAAACGAAGCGTTTTGAAGTGGACGTAGGCTCTTCAAAGCCGAATAACTATAAATTATGTGTCTCTTTTCTATTTTCGATCTCATTCTATCGAAATTTTAGTCAGTTTGGGTATTAGAACCACTTTTTGGTCTAACATTTTTGGTGCTTTCACTGAGAATCATTTGAATTCTCTGTTTTTTCTGGATTATCGTTCTACTTTTTGGACCGTTGAGTTTGAAGAAGTTAATCCCCACTTTTCGACACTTGTAAGTACTTGTTGGTTGGTTGTTGAAGAATTATGGCCAAAGGAAAAGGCAAAGAAGTTCAAACTAGTCGAGGGAATGAAGTTGGTGAAGATCAGCAAAATCCGGTTGTGATAAGGTCTCGTGGGCAGAGTTCGAGAGCGGATCGAACAGGAACAAGAAATCCGAACCGGTCGCATAGGGAGGACTCTGATCCGAACTGTATTGAAGATGTTGAAGAAGTGCACTCTCCCAACCCGATCCGATCCGGTCAAATCTCCTTGCTCCGATCCGACCCGACTCTAGGTGATGTTGGAACCTCTACTCGAGCCCCTCCAAATGCTCCGACTCCAGCCAATTGGACCAATGACCAGATCAATCCGTCCGCACCTGTCACTGAAGGAGATTTTTCGCGCCTTCTTGACATGCTCGAGAGCACTAGGGAGGCTATGAGAATTGATGAGCGCACTAACCTTATGATGCAAGAGAATATGAGAATCATCAGTAGGGAAATTGGTTAGTTTCGCAAGCAGAGAACCCCTTCCACAAATCATCATACTATGATGGATCAACCTTCTTCTTCCGAGGAAGAACGGCCCCGTGAAAGGAGGCCGCTCGAACAACCTCAGAATTTGTAAGAAATGACTTTCGGATCTCTGGGATCCCACGAAGATGTTGCCCGTGAGATTGACCGGGAACGTATGGAGCAAAGCGGAGCAGAAGCCGCTAGGAAAAGGAGAATGTCCTCTGATCAGGAACCTAGAGGAAACCCAAACATCAGAGCCAGGTAGCCTGAATGGCCTTTAACCAATGCTTATGTATGGGCTATGGTGCGCCAAACCATGTCTGAGAGTCGTAATTACACCAATGAAGATTATGGTATTGAACGAAGCCATACTCCTTTTACTGAGGACATTCTTAACTTTCAGTTCCCCCGACATTTTAATCTGCCGCAGATGGACAGATATAACGGGAGAACCGACCCGAGACAACATTTGATGCGATACGCATGGATTATGAATGTTGTCGTTGCCCCTGACGCTGTAAAGTGTAAGGCTTTCCCGATCTACTTAGAATACGTAGCATTACTATGGTTTACCTGACTTCCTCCTCGATCGATATCAAATTTCAAAAAACTGAGTGAACGTTTTATGACTCAATTCCGAATTCACGCCCGATAGTCTAAGACTATTATCGAATTATCGAGAATTAATCAAGCACCGGGCGAGTATTTGAAGTCGTTTCTAGACCGTTTCAATTTAGCCATAACAGAAGTCAGCGACCCTCATAAGCCTACAATCTTGATGGCATTAATGGAAGGAGTTGATCCTGATTTGGAGTTTGGAGATTATCTTTCTGGGAAGCCACCGCCCACAAGGGAGTTGTTTTATGAGAAGGCCAATATTCAGTTAAGACGGGAGGAAGCAAGGGCAAAAAGAAAAAGGAAGTCCGGAGCAGCCTCAAAAGAAGCTGTTCAAAGTAATGTTGTTGTGAAGCAATCTGGAGAAAGTTCTAGTAAAGTCGAAGTGAACATTGGAAATAAGAATGGAAATGGGAGCAACAACAACCGTAATGCGAATGGTAATAGGAGAAGCAGGAACCGAGGAAGTAATACTGACAAAAGACCCCGGTTCCAGACCTTTGAAAATTATTCACCATTGAATGAAAATTTGGAGAATATTTATTTGGATACGTACAATGATTTGCAATACAAGAAACCACCGCCGCGAGAATCGACAGAAAAAGAAATTGCTACTGGAAAATTTTGTTTATTTCACGGAACCCATGGACATTCAACGAACGATGTCGACACTTGAGAGATGTGGTTGAGAAGTTGTTGCGTGAAGGTAAGTTGGATGAGTATAAGGCTGCCCCAAGGGACCGGGGGCAAGGAGGACAGGCCCCAAACCCGAGTCAGCCTGCTCCCAAGCCTACAACACAACAAAAAGGCAAAGGGATTGTCATTAACACCATAGTAGGTGGACTCCATCCGGGTATCCATAGTTTTAGAGCAATGGAACAAAATGTCAATGCAGTTAAGCCCATAAATGTGGATGAGTGCGATGATTTGGAAAATATCACACCTGTGAAACAGCAGAAGACAATGTTCGATGACGTAGTGTTCCGTAACAAAGATAATACCGGAATCCAATCACCTACAGAGATGATACCAGCACTGGTCCATAAGGTACTAATAGACGATGGAAGCTCTTTGAACACTTCCTTTAAGAAATCATTTGATCAGATGAAACTTAAGTCTGAAGATTTGAAGCCCTGTGAAGGTTGGTTCCGAGGCTTCAATGGGGCATCGACAGCTCCAACGGGGTATATAGAATTGCCCGTAACATTCGGACAGGGGGACCGTTTAAGAGTGCGAATGCTTCAGTTTGTAGTGCTGGATATTGATTCTCCCTACAAAGCATTTTGGGGAAGGCCCGCCCTTGCAGAGTTCAGGGCTTGTATCGCAACTTTGTGCTTATTGTTAAAGTTCCCAGCAGAAGCAGGAACAGGAGTAATGAGGGTAGATCAAGTCCCCGGGCGAGCTTGTTATATTGTTGAATTGAAAATGCTGATGAAGGGATTTAACATCGATTCCAAAAGTACTTCATCCCCTCCAAAGCCGGGTTCCGCATAGCAATTAGAGGGATCAGCCCTGACGGAGTTGCCTGAAGACCTAGATCCTAGAGAAGATGAGGAACCTGAGGATAGAAAAGCAACTCCTAACGAAGCGACAGTGGATATACCCATTGATGAAGCTGATCGAGCAAAAGTTTTGAAAATTGAATCCCAATTTGATCTGCATCGAGCCAAAGAACTGGCTGATTTTCTGAAGGAAAACCTGGATGTGTTTGCTTGGACCCACGTAGACATGTGTGTGATATCTCTATCCATCATGAGTCATTCACTGAGTATAAACCCAAAACACCCGCCTGTAGAGCAAAAGAGACGTGTGCTGGGCCCAGAGATGTCGGCAGCTCTGAAAGAAGAAGTGGAGAAGCTGAAAGAGAATAGATTTATTAGAGATTCGACATATCCAGACTGGATATCGAATCCTGTTTTGGTAAAGAAGTCAAACGGAAAGTGGCGAACATGTATTGATTTTTCAAACTTGAACAAAGCCTGTCCAAAAGATAGCTTCCCACTCCCCAGAATAGACCAGCTTGTGGATTCGAAGGCGGGACATGAACTTCTTTCTTTCTTGGACGCATATTCCGTATACAGCCAGATTCCCATGCATGTGCCCGATCAAGAGCACACGAGCTTCATCACAAATTTGGGGTTGTATTTTTATGTGGTCATGCCGTTTGGATTGAAGAATGCTGGAGCTACCTACCAACGCTTGGTGAACAGGATGTTTTATAACCAAATAGGGAAAACAATGGAAGTTTATGTGGATGATATGCTAGTCAAATCGACACAGTCCTCTAGCCATATGCAAGACTTGGCAGAGATGTTCGGTATCCTGCGAAAGTATCGAATGAAGCTAAATCCTTTGAAGTGCTCGTTTGGGGTGGCATCTGGAAAGTTTCTAGGTTTCATCGTGAGCTCTCGAGGAATTGAAATTAATCCCAATCAGATAGCAGCGATAAGGAACATCGAGGAACCGCGAAGAATCAAGGATGTCCAAAGTCTAGCAGGGAAGGTGGCAGCGTTGAGTAGATTCATCTCCAAAGCAACAAACAGATGCATCCCATTTTTTGACTTTATAAAGAGGGGAAAGAAAAATTTTGAATGGACTCCGGACTATGTTGAGGACTTTCGAAATCTGTTCGACTTACTAGAGAGACCACCGATTTTGTCGAAACCAGTAGATCATGAAGAGTTGTTTGTTTATTTAGCAGTATCGGCCCACGCCGTTAGCACCGCCTTGGTCCGAGAAGAAGACAAAGTGCATAGGCCGGTATACTATATAAGTAAGAAATTGGCAGCTGCAGAGCGAAACTACCCAAGGATTTAGAAGCTTGCTTACAGCCTTCTAATCGCCTCCCGAAAACTTCGCCATTATTTTCAAGCTCAACCGATAACCATATACACTAATCAACCTCTAAGACAGGTGTTGCAAAGACCCGAAGCATCAGGACGGTTGATCAAGTGGAATATTAAATTAAGTCAGTTTGATTTAAATTTCCATCCACGGAGATCGATCAGGAGGCAAGCTCTAGCTAATTTTATAGCAGAGTTCACAATTTCGAAGGAAGAGATGATCAACGACAAGGTGGTAAAATCAGTGGAAGAGTTAGAATTAGGTCCATGGAAGTTATACACAGACGGAGCCAAGAATGACAGAAGGTCCGGAGCTGGAGTCGTCTTAGTTACTCCCGAAGGACGATCGCTATATTACGCTCTGCGATTGGAATTTTCAGCGACCAACAAGGACTCTGAATACGAAGCCCTGATTGCCGGGCTGAAGCTTGCTAAGGAATTAGGAATAAAGGCATTATATATATTCTGCGATTCCAAAATAGTCGTCTACCAAGTGCGAGAGGAATTTGTGGCCCGGGGACCTCGACTTATTACCTATCTTGGAAAGGTGAAGGAGCTGTTGAGCAACCTGGAATGGTATAACATAACGCATATCTCGAGAGCTGAAGACCAGAAGGCAGACCAGCTAGCGAAGCTGGCTAGCTCCGACAATCCGGAGGAAACCGAAATGGTTCCAATTGAGACGTTGGAGTCGCCAAGCTTTGAGTTAATGGAAATTGAATTAGCTCCTGAAGCAGAACCAGAGAGAGAATCGTGGATGACCCCAATCAACAATTTCCTTAGAAATGGAATACTCCCGCCAAAGAAGAGTGAAGGCGGGCCATAGTTCGCAAAGGTACTAGATACATCCTTCAAGATGGTGTCCTTTATCGACAAGGATTTTCTATGCCCCTGTTACGATGTATAGCACATGACGACATCAAGCGTGTACTGAGAGAAGTACACGAAGTTGAGTGCGGAGATCATACGGGAGGTCAAACCTTAGCCAAAAAGGAGTTGTCGTATGTGTATTTCTGGCCCACAATTAATAAAGATGCAGCTGATTACTCACGACGCTGCGACAGATGTCAGAGGTGCGCCAAGATCCCCCGAGCACCATCGACCCAGCTCAAGTCGATGGTGAGTCCGTGGACGTTTGCCATGTGGGGAATTGACATAATCGGAGTTTTACCAATTGCCAAAGGAGGAGCAAAGTATGCAATAGTCGCCGTGGACTATTTTACGAAATGGGTGGAAGCTGAACCCTTAACTAAAATCACAGCGAGAAAGGTGATAAGTTTCGTGGTTAGAAATATCATATGCCGATTTGGGATTCCAAGGACTATTGTAACTGATAATGGAACCCAGTTCGACTGTGCCGAATTTAGGAATTTCTGTCAGAAATACAAGGTCGATAAGCGGTACACTGTAGTCGCCCATCCACAGTCAAATGGGCAAGTAGAAGCAATAAATAAAGTCATAAAGTCCATCCTCAAGAAGCGATTGGAATGTGCAAAAGCAAAATGGGTGGATGAATTGCCCTTGGCCTTGTGAGCATATCGGACAACGTTTAAGACAGCTACCGGTCATACTCCTTTCTCTCTTTCATTTGGTTCAGAGGCAGTAATCCCGGTAGAGCTTGAAGTTCCCTCTCATAGGGTGACATATTATGACCCGATGACGAACCGGGCACTCCTCCTTGAGTCCCTTGATGAGATCGAAGAGAAAAGGGATGAGGCAGACTTGCGTGCATCAAGACATCGACGTCAGATGGCATGCTATTATGACAAAAAAGTTCGTTTTAGAACCTTTGAACCGGGAGATTTGGTACTAAAGCAAGTTTTCCCATCCCTTCGTCACCTTGGACCAAAGTGGGAAGGGCCATTCGTCATCCAATAGAAACTTGAGGCAGGAGCCTTCAAGTTAACGACCGTAGATGGCGAAGAAATGCCTAGGGCTTGGAATGCCCAACACTTGAAGCGATATTTGAATTAGGGATATTGTATCTTCTTTAGTTTTTATTATGAACTTTGTAAAAAGGCACGACTTGTCTTAGAAAAGTCTGTTGATGTGAACAAGAAACTATAAAGTGGATGTAGGCTACGACTTAGCCGAACCACTATAAAAATAACGTGTGCCATTTACTTTGCTGCATTATTTATATCTTCAACTATTATTCTGTTGTGACTGTGGAATACGAGGTGTTAAATTGAAATCTGGGAAGTTGGATATGGCTTATATGTAGGAACAAACACGATGACTGTTTGTGCAATAAAACATAAAAGAATGGGAAGACGAAATTCTTAACTCTGACTCTCAAGAATTGAGAGAGAGTATAAAGGACGAGAAGACTACGTCTTCTGAGGCATGAAGGTGCACCCAGATAACCGACTGCCTTGGCAAGAACTCTAACCTGAACACAAGACAAGAGAGTATAAAAGATGCCGGAAAAGAACAGGCATCGATGACAAAAGGAATGTGACCCCCGCCAAACAATCAGGGACATTCGAACTTTTTAATTTAATAACTATTCAAGACTGACTGGGGGCATATATGTACACACATATTGCCCCCCCCCCCCGCTATGATTCCATTACACAACTTGAGTAGGAAATACATTTGAATTTTTACATAAGTAATGAACTGACAGCTAACAGGCATTGCAGGAAATGAATTATTTTTATTCACAAATGTATGAATTTGTACAGGAAAACAGGCAAAAAGAAGATGTGAACGCCAAACTCGCTGCAACGATTGTGGGCCAATTAAATACTAAGATAAAGCAAAGCACTTTATCACTTAGACTTGGAAGTGGACTTGGACATCTTAGTAGCTTTTTGAGCATCCTTTTCCTCTCTTTCAGCATCAGTTAAGATGCGCCTTGGTTTTTACTTCCCCGAGACTGAAGTGCTGAAATCGGCTGATTTCTTCACGGGAGTCGGAACACTGGAATCAACAGAAGACTTTTTAACAAGTTCTTCTGTGATAGATCTAGTCGAAAGCTTAACAACTAACCTTGATCCAGCATCCACAACTGCGAGAGGCTTAAGCTTTCATGGTCTAGATCTTCAACTTTAAGCTGCATGTGTTTGTCTTATTCGGTTTTCAATGCAGCCAAAGTGATATCATCGGCACTTTTCGACTACCCAACTATAGCCACCTCAGGGTCTTCCTCGTGTCCCCCGTTGCCGCCATCATCTTTTAAGGCATCTATCATTTCATCACCATGAGGAGTATCAGCCTTAGACGGTTCAGTTCCTTCTCCCGAATCTATGGTGGCAGCCTTGTCCTTTCCCGCTTTGGCCTTCTCCGTAGGTTCTGCTCCAGCGGTGGTTCCCTGGGACACGTTTGTCTTTTCGGACGGTTCAATACCTACAGAGTGAGAAGCAACAACTATCGACTCAGGAGAAAATAATGGGTTCTTCATCGATTGCCCGATTAAGTAATGAAAGGTAGAGATAGCTTTGACGAATTGAGGTGAAAAGGTAGAGATACCTTCCGATGACTTCTCAGCTGGAGTGACCACTGTGTCCGACGCCGTTTCGGGTATGGTGGATAAAAGAGATGCCCGAGGGATCCCCGGGTTTTCAGGATCATATCCCTCGACTTCAGAAGTTTCAGAGGCAGTAGAAGAAGAACCATCCTCGGGAATGTTCTTTTGTTCAGCTCTCCGCTTCTCTTCCTCCATAGTAGCAGCAATAAGGCGGCGTCCCTCGGCTAGGCGTTCTGGTTCATCATCTCTTAGATATTTCTCCTTAAGCTTGTCCTCGTCAATGGAATCAACCTTGAGCTCCTTTTTCTCCCATTCAACGATTTGACTCCATATTTGGACCAAGGTAGATGGATAATCTTCAATCCAAGAGATGTTCCGGCGGCGAATTATATGCGCAAAGAATTCAATCATTAATTCGCCGAAACCATGCACCTCTTCCTCAGCCTCTAACAGCCGCTTGCGGGTCTCTTCAGCGGATTTGATAACACTTTCGACATTACCCTCTGCTAGAACAGCCCTGTTTTCCGCCTCTACCAACTTGGAAGCCAAGTCAGCGTTTTTCTTCTCCAATTCGGCGTTCTTCTTCGCTAACTCGGCCTTCTCTCGCTCAAGGTCAGCATAAGCAAGTTGCATTTTGGCAGCATCTGACTTAGCATCTTCTACTTGCTTTTTCAATTCCGAACGCTCTTGGGTATGGGACACAAGCAAGTCATGGTAGCGTTTTTGTAGGCCTCAAATTGTTGCTTGAAGCTAGCAGCATCCCGCTGAGAAATAACAAGTTGGGCCTGTGTATCCTCGAGGTCTTTTCCTAAATTTTTCAGGGCCTTTGCATCAGCTTCTGCTGTATTCTGCATCGAGTCAGTATTCGTGATTAGAGATCGGATGATTCTGGAAAGATTACACGAATACTTGAACATCTCTGAATATTATTTCTCGACCGCATCAATTCTTGCTTTGGCCTCATCTGCCCACCTCGAGGAAATAGACTCAAGAGCAGGTAAAAAAGTCAAGCTTTCGAAGTAGTGTTCGGGAATTTGCACCTCCAGATACGCCCGCTTAACTGCAGTTTCATCATCTAATGGGGGAGGTGCAGGGAATGTCAGCTCGGTATCCTTACGTTTGGAAGGCTCAATAGCCTCCTCATTCCTCCTAGGCCGTTTAGCAGGAACCTTGTGCTTGCTTCGCGAATCGGTATCTCTCGGCGGGCTCCTTTCCCTACTGCGCTTTTCTTGAGAAAGAATTGGGTCCTTTGACTGCGGCCTGTCATCTTCTCGACGACCTTGGTAGCCCTTATATTGCTCTGAATCTGATCGAATGGGAGAACGAGAGCGAGAGCGCGAGGATCGCGACTGGTAAGAATCATAGGGCCTTCTTTCCTCCCTACCGCGGCTTTCGGGACGATCATGCTCAGGATCAGAAGGGGGTCTGGACATGCTGCGACGAAGTTTCCTAATATCATAATGGGAACGAGACATTGTACCTGCACAACATGGCAAATGAAACTCAGAATCAGCATTCTCACAAAAGAAAAGTGCTGTGAAATGTGGTGCTATTGTGATAAGTGCGTCCTAAGTGGTTTTTTCCCCCGACAAACCCAAGTCCGAAGCCAGAATAGTACGAGCAGGTTCTTTGGCCTTAGGAGGAGTGGTCTCTTCGGAAGAAGTGAAAACTAAAGGATTTGTCCCAAAATCCTCTAAATTGCAAATAGTTTCAGCTAAGGGGAGATCCCACAAACCCTGAAATGTTGGGTCATCGGTACTAGGGGCGTCTCCCTGAGAAGCATTATTTGGCAGCTCTTTGGAAGACGTTGACCTCTCCGGAAAGATGGCATCCTCGGGAACGATATACCACTCACGGTGCTTTTCGGCCATGTTAGCCAATTCATCATCTTGAGTCGAAGATGGAGAAGGTGAGGCCTGAAGCGGCATTGTAGAAGCTTTCGCCCGTTTCTGGGATTACGTCCACTAGGGGGATATATACATATGGACCCGTCCCGTGACCAATGCTACGGTGGACAGCATCCCGTGAAGATGAAGATATTCATCCTTAAGGACTTCATCAATAGTTAAAAACTTTTGATCACCATTAAGGAGCCGGTGCATCCGACCAAAGAACGCTTGATCTGATATTTGTTTTGGGTTATCAACTGCAAACAAAAAGAAAACGAATTAATGTGGTGGCTTGGACGTACAGAGTTGAGATTTAGAAAATCAGTGCTTTACTTGATTTCGTCCATCTCCTAGCACACCCTGGCTGTTGCCTTACATAAAACCATTCCAGCCTGGAATCACCTGCTTTCCAGCCTGGAATCACCCGTCCCGTGACCAATGCTGGAATTACTTGGACATTAGATCTCGCGGTACGCTACATATAGGGTGTACAGGTAAGCATAGGAGTCGGGGTGCAGCTGCATGGGGGCAATCCGCATTTGTCTTAGAAAATCGACGACGAAAGGAGAAAATGGCGGGATAGCCCCAACCATGCACATCAATCGAGTGATTGCCATAAATCCTTCTCGAGGGTTTTGAGGACGATTAGTTTTTGATGGCACCAAGGTATCCCCTTTGGGTATCCCGTACTTTAGGCGTATTCGAATAAGTCTTTCATTGTCAATCGTCGATTCAGCAGAATCTTGAGGTGATTCCAGTATTATGGAAGACTCAAATTCGTCAGGAGCTCGATTATCCCCGATCCCTCCTTCCTCTTCACAGCCCAGGGAAACTCCACCCTCAGAAGACACATTATCGCTTTCATAAGTTTCTACCTCATAATCTGAGCCCTCATCATCCCATTCTGGATCTGAGGAAGAAGATATGTCGTCAAGAGTGATTTTCTTGGATGTTTCTCGGACCTCTTTCATTTCTGTTAATCAAGATGAACGTCTCTCGTCCATGGTCGACGAACTATCGGAAAAGCCATAACAGAAATTAGAGTAAATTAGCCCGTGCCCCCCCGTGCATGTGTATGAACTAAAGTGTGAACAGTGTATGCAGAAAATGAAAAGTCAACGCTCGAAAGTGCAATGTAAAATCTTGGCAAAGCAATAATGTTCAGGGCAGTTCTTGATGTTCACGTATGTTCGCAAGGCACTATCCTAACTATCCATTAATTTGAAGATTATATCAAGATTTGAACGGGCTACTTGAGAAAGTTCTTATGTGTTGAGTGGGATTGTTTTTCTTCGGTTCGGTTCAGATGTGTGCATTGGGATCGGATCGGAGACTATAGCCTTTTCTTGGCTTGGGGATAAACATTGTTGCTCAGGGATCAAATCGGATCGGAGGTTGACTTCTGAAACGGTCCGGATCGGATTAGGAAACCACACCATTTTCTCCCTTTGTTCTGATTTCAAGTCCGACCCGTCCCGTTCAAGGGAGCCTTGCCTCTATGACTTTTTGCTCCGACCTGATCCGGTTTTGCGAATTTCTCTTCCCTTTCTTCTTCTCCATTTTCTACATCCCATCATTCGAAGCGATCCCCTGTAATATCCTTCTTCTTCCTCCTTTTCTAACTTAGAACCCAATTCTATGCTAATATCTCTAATCAAGACCAAGTTTTTATTTTTTGGTCAAATCGCCTACAGTGGGTTTTAATCCCATCCTCCCAACACCTCGAGGTGGCGACTGAGCCACCAACGACGATGGTAGTGGAGGAGGAGGCTGTGATGACGAACTCGAACCAAAACCATGTCCAAATCAGTCAAGTCAATCATAAATCCTAGTTGATATCGATTATTATCAACAGAATCGAGTTTAAAACCCACTTACGAGAGCGATTTGATGATTAATAAAGGGGATTTTGAAGTTTTAGAAGGTTAGGGATTCTATGTTCAATCGGCTGAGAAAAAGCAAATAAAAAGAAAGAGAGGACGAAAGAAAAGGGTGATAAGCTTTATAGGTCGATGGTGACTACTCGTATTCCCCCTCTTTTTCTCCGCTCGGACCGGGATATAAGCCCACGACGCGTTCCAGCCCACTGACCTAGTGCTAGCCAAGAGAGGAAGAAAGGCTGTTCGGGTCGGAGACGAACCGAATGGAATTCCATGTACTAACTTCGCATTTGAATTGAATTAAATCCAAAGAAAAAATCAAAAAGAAAATCACCGGGAAGGATAACTGGATGTTAACAAGGGTTCTCCAAGTTGTTTAAAAATAAAGAAAGGGATTCACATAATATGCGAAGTGTATATAGACATCAAGAGATGCAACTTTCTGAAGCAAAGTGTCTTTATATGTCAATAAAAACAACTTTTCAACAATTCAATTTCAGAAAGGCACTATGTAAATGACATCAAAGCATGCTCCGTCTCCAACAGAGGCATCCTTTGATGGGGCAAAATGTTAGCCTACTTTGTGAACTAGGCTACACAAAGTCGAGATGTCAAGTATGAAGAACACTTCTTCCTAAAAAGCATCGAAACAAAGCAGAATGGACAAGAGCTCTAGTTCAACGAAGGTCGGACCGGATCGGATGCCCCGATCCGAACCCCTTCTACTTGTCTCTCCGAACCGAACCCAGTGTACCATGTTGCTTCACCCCACGATCTCCTGGATATTCGGAGCTGTTACACCCACTTTCTACCCATGATGACCACTAACGTGGTGCGCTGTCAACAGTGAAATCCAACTGAGCACGAGAATGATGGGATACGAGCCACATAGCCCCAATCCGAACCGGATTTTGGGTGAATTTCTACCTATAAATAGACCCCCCAAAGGTCATTTAGAGGGATCTTTTGGCACTTTGAGAATTGAAGTATCTTAGAGAACCAAATTCTAGCACTCCCAAACAATTCAAATAATCATATACTGTGTATTTTGAGATAATTGAGTGAATGTATATGAAAAGTGAGCGAGATTGAGCGAATATCTTGTTGTATTTTCATCTATATCATCAAACGAAGCGTTTTAAAGTGGACATAGGCTCTTCAACGCCGAACCACTATAAATTCTGTGTCTCTTTTCGGTTTTTGATCTCATTCTATCGATTTTTTTGTCAATTTGGGTGTTAGAACCACTTTTTGGTCTAACAGCCCTTCCAACAATTACCCTTATTTTTTAACTACTATGAAGGGTTGATTTTTGCAACACCGAATCCAAATGATTTATCAGCTTTCGTATTTGCCGATCTACCCCTACTATGCTTAAACTACCCCTACTTCTCTTGATACTTCAAAACAGCCCTTCTTTTTAATCCTACCCCTAATTCTCTAAATAGCCCTTCCTTCCAACAATTGCGCCTATTTTTTAACTAATGTGACGGATTGTTTTTTGCAGCACAAAATCCAAACAATTCATCATCTTTCATATTTGTAGATCTACCCCTACTATGCTTAAACTTCCCCTACTTCTCTTAATACTTGATAAAAACCCATCTTTTTAATCCTATCCCTAATTCTCTAAATAGCCCTTCCTTCCAACAGATATCCATAATTTTTAACTACTGTAAAGAATTGGTTTTTGCAGCACACAATCCAAACGATTCATTATCATTCATATTTGTTGATCTACCCTTACTATGCTTAAACTACCCCTACTTCTGTTAATATTTCAAAACCAACCTTCATTTTAATCCTACCCCTAATTCTATAAATAGCTCTTCCTTCCAACAATTACACATATTTTTTAACTACTGTGAAAGATTGCCTTTTGCACCATCCAATCCAAACGATTCATCATCTTTCATATTTGTCGATCTACCCCTACTTTGCTTAAACTACCCATACTTCTCTTAATACTTCCAAACAACCCATCTTTTTAATCCTAGCCCAAATTCTCTTGATATCCCTTACTTCCAACAATTACCCCTATTTTTTAACTATTATGAAGGGTTCGTTTTTTTAGCACCCAATCCAAACGATTTATCATCTTTCATATTTGTCGATCTACCCCTACTATGCTTAAACTAACTCTACTTCTCTTAATACTTTAAAATAGCCCTTCTTTTTAATCATATCCTTAATTCTCTAAATACCCTTTACTCCCAAAAATTACCTTTATTTTTTAACTACTGTGAATGGTTGGTTTTTGCAGCACCCAATCAAAATGATTTATCATCTTTCGTATTTTTCGATCTACACTTACTATGCTTAAACTACCCGTACTTCTATTAATACTTCAAAACAGCCCTTCTTTTTAATCCTACCCCTAATTATATAAGTAGCCTTTCTTTCCAACAATTACCCCTATTTTTTTATTATTGTGAAGGATTGATTTTTGCAGCACCTAATCCAAACAAGTAATCATCTTTAATATTCGCCGATTTGCCCCTACTATGCTTAAACTACCCCTACTTCTCTTTATACTTCAAAACAACCCTTCTTTTTAATCCTACCCCTAATTCTCTAAATATCCCTAACTTCCAACAATTACCCCTATTTTTTAAATTCTGTAAAGGTTGGTTTTTGGAGCACCCAAACCAAATGACTCATCATCTTTCATATTTGTCGATCTTTCCCTGCTATGCTTAAATTACCCCTACTTCTCTTAATGATTCAAAACAGCCCTTCTTTTTAATCCTACCTATAATTCTCTAAATAGCACTTCCTTTCAACATTTACGCCTATTTTTTAACTATTGTGAAGGATTGTTTTTTGCAGCACCCAATCCAAACAATACATCATCTTTCATATTTTTCGATCTACCCCTACTATGCTTAAACTACCCCTACTTCTCTTAATACTTGAAAACAACCCATCTTTTTAACCCTATCCCTAATTCTCTAAATAGCCCTTCCTTCCAACATTTATCCCTATTTTTTAACTACTGTAAAGGATTGGTTTTTGTAGCACACAATCCAAACGATTCATCATCTTTCATATTTGTCGATCTACCCCTACTACGCTTAAACTACCCCTACTACGCTTAAACTACCCCTACTTCTGTTAATACTCCAAAACAACCTCCATTTTAATCCTACCCCTAGTTCTATAAATACATCTTCCTTCCAACAATTACCCCAATTTTTTAACTACTGTGAAGGATTGCTTTTTGCACCACCCAATCCAAACGATTCATCATCTTTCACATTTGTCGATCTAACCCTACTTTGATTAAACTACCCGTACTTCTATTAATACTTCAAAACAACCCATCTTTTTAATCCTAGCCCAAATTCTCTAGATAGCCCTTACATCCAACAATTACCCCTATTTTTTAACTACTGTGAAGGGTTCGTTTTTGTAGAACCTAATCCAAACGATTTATCATCTTTCATATTTGTCGATCTACCCCTACTATGCTTAAACTAACTCTACTTCTCTTAATACTTTAAAATAGCCCTTCTTTTTAATTATATCCTTAATTCTCTAAATACCCCTTACTTCCAATAATTACCTTTATTTTTTAACTACTGTGAATGGTTGGTTTTTGCAGCACCCAATCCAAATGATTTATCATCTTTCGTATTTGTCAATCTACCCTTATTATGCTTAAACTACCCGTACTTCTCTTAATACTTCAAAACAACCCTTCTTTTTAATCCTACCCATAATTATATAAGTAGCCCTTCTTTCCAACAACTACCCCTATTTTTTTACCATTGTGAAGGATTGGTTTTTGCAGCACCTAATCCAAACAATTAATCATCTTTATTATTCGTCGATATGCCCCTACTATGCTTAAACTACCCCTACTTCTCTTTATACTTCAAAACAACCCTTCTTTTTAATCCTACCCCTAATTCTCTAAATAGTCCTAACTTCGAACAATTACTCCTATTTTTTAAATTCTGTGAAGGATTGGTTTTTGGAGCACCCAAACCAAATGATTCATCATCTTTCATAATGGTCGATCTTCCCTTACTATGCTTAAACTACCCCAACTTCTCTTAATACTTCAAAATGGTCCTTCTTTTTAGTCCTACCTCCAATACTCTAAATAGCCCTTACATCCAACAATTACCCCTATTTTTTAAATTTTGTGAAGATTGGTTATTGCATCACACAATCCAAATGATTCATCATCTTTCGTATTTGTCGATTTAACCCTACTATGCTTAAACTAACCCTACTTCACTTAATACTTCAGAACAACCCTTCTTTTTAATCCTACCCCTAATTCTATAAATGGCCCTTCTTTTCAACAATTACACCTATTTTTTAACTATTATGAAGAATTCGTTTTTGCTGCATCCAATCCAAACGATTCATCATCTTTCATATTTGTCGATCTACCCCTACTATGCTTAAACTACCCATACTTCTCTTGATACTTCAAAACAACCATTATTTTTAATGCAACTCCAATTCTCTAAATAGATCTTACTTCCAAAAATTACCCCTATTTTTTAACTACAATGAAGGATTTGTTTTTGCAGCACCCAATCCAAACGATTTATCATCTTTAATATTTGTCGATCTACCCCTGCTATGCTTAAACTATACCTGCTTCTCTTAATACTTCAAAATAGACCTTATTAATCCTTCCCTAATTCTCTAAATAACCCTAACTTCCAACAATTAACCTTATTTTTTAACTACTATGAAGGGTTGATATTTGCAACACCAATCCAAATGATTTATCATCTTTCGTATTTGTCGATCTACCCCTACTATGCTTATACTACACCTACTTCTCTTAATACTTGAAAACAACCCTTCTTTTTAATCCTACCCCTAATTCTCTAAATAGCCATTACTTCGAACAATTACCCATAATTATTAACTATTTTGAAGGATTGGTTTTTGCAACACCCAATCCAAATGATTAATCATCTTTCTTACTTGTCGATCTACCCCTACTATGCTTAAACTACCCTCACTTCTCAAAATACTTCAAAACTACCCTTCTTTTAATCCTATACCTAATTCATTAAATAATCCTTCCTTCCAACAATTATCCTTATTTTTTAACTACTGTGAAGGATTGGTTTTTGCAGCACACAATCCAAACGATTCATCATCGTTTATATTTGTTGTTCTACCCCTACTATGCTTAAACTACCTCTACTTCTCTTAATACTTCCAAACAGCCCTTATTTTTAATCCTACCCCTAATTCTATAAATTTCCCTTCCTTCCGACAACTACCCCTATTTTTAACTACTGTGAAGGATTGGCTTTCCCAGCACCCAATCCAAAAGATTCATCATATTTCATATCTGTCGATCTACCCCTATTATGCTTAAACTACCCATACTTCTCTTAATACTTCAAAAGAAACCATCCTTTTAATCCTACCCCAAATTCTCTTAATAGCCCTTACTTCCAACCATTACCCCTATCTTTTAACTATTGTGATGGTTTGGTTTTTGCCGCACCCAATCCAAACGATTTATCTTCTTTCATATTTGTCAATCTACCCCAACTATGCTTAAACTATCCCTAATTCTCTTAATACTTCAAAATAACCTTCTTTTTCATCTAATCCCTAATTCACTATATACCCCTAACTTCCAATAATTACCCTTATTTTTTAACTACTTTGAATGGTTGGTTTTTGCAGCACCCAATCTAAATGAATTATCATCTTTCGTATTTGTCGATCTACCCCTACTATGCTTAAACTACCCGTACTTCTCTTAATACTTCAAAATGTCCCTTCTTTTTAATCTTACCCCTAATTACCTAAATAGCCTTTCCTTCCAACAGTTACCCCTATTTTTTTACTATTGTGATGGATTTTTTTGCAGCACCCAATCCAAACAATTAATCATCATTCATATTCGTCGATCTACCGCTACTATGCTTAAACTACCCCTACTTCTCTTTATACTTCAAAACAACCCTTCTTTTTAATCCTACCCCTAATTCTTTATATAGCCCTTACTTCCAAAAATTACACCTATTTTTTAACTTCTGTGAAGGGTTGGTTTTCGGAGCACTTAATCTAAATGATTCATCATCTTTCACATTTGTCGATCTACCCCTACTATGCTTAAACTACCCCTACTTCTCTTAATACTTCAAAACAGTCCTACTTCTCTTAATCATACCTCTAATTCTCTAAATAGTCTTACTTCAACCAATTACAACCAATTACCCCCATTTTTGAACTTCTGTGAAGGGTTGTATTTTGCATCACACAATCTAAACGATTCATCATCCTTTATATTTGCCGATCTACCCCTACTTTGCTTAAACTACTCCTACTTCCCTTACATCTTTCATATTTGTCAATCAACCCTACTATGCTTAAGCTGCCCATACTTCTCTTAGTACTTCAAAACAATCCTTGTTTTTAATCCTACCCTAATTCTCTAAATAACCCTTCTTTCCAACAATTAGCCATATTTTTTAACTATAATGAAGAATAGGTTTTTGAAGCACCCAATCCAAACGATTCATCATCTTTCATATTTGTCGATCTACCCCTACTATGCTTAAGCTACCCATACTTCTCTTAATACTTCAAATCAACCCTTCTTTTTAATCCTCACCCTAATTCTCTAAATAGCCCTTCTTTCCAACAAATACTCCTGTTTTTTAAGTACTATGAAGGATTGGTTTTTGCAGCACCCAATCCAAACGATTCATCATCTTTCATATTTGTCGATCTACCCCTACTATGCTTAAATTACCCATACTTCTCTTAATACTTCAAAACATCCCTTATTTTTAATCCTACCCCGAATTCTCGAAACAGCCATTACTTCCAACAATTACCCCTATTTTTTAACAACTGTGAAGGGTTGGTTTTTGCAGCATCCAATCCAAACGATTAATCATCTTTCATATTTGTCGATCTACCCCTACTATGCTTAAACTATCCCTACTTCTCTTAATACTTCAAAATAGCCCTTCTTTTTAATCCTATCCCTAATTCTATAAATAGCCCATACTTCCAACAGTTACCCTTATTTTCTAACTACAATGAAGGTTTGGTTTTTGCAGCACACAATCCAAACGATTCATCATCTTTCGTATTTGTCGATCTACCCCTACTATGCTTAAACTACACCTACTTCTCTTAATACTTCAAAACTGCCCTTCTTTTTAATCCCACCCCTAATTCTCTAAATTGCCCTTCCTTCCAACAATTACCCCTATTTTTTAACTATTGTGAAGGATTGTTTTTTGCAGCACCCAATCCAAATGATTCATCATCTTTCATATTTGTCGGTCTACCCCTACTATGCTTAAACTACCCCTACTTCTCTTAATACTTCAAAACAACCCATCTTTTTAATCCTATCCCTTATTCTCTAAAAATTCCTTCCTTCCTAAAATTATCCTTATTTTTTATCTACTGCGAAGGATTGGTTTTTGCAGCATATAATCCAAACGATTCATCATCTTTCATATTTGTCGGTCTACCCCAACTATGGTTAAACTACCCTAACTTCTCTTAATACTTCGAAACAACCCTTCTTTTTAATCCTACCCCTAATTCTATAAATAGCCCTTCCTTCCAACAATTACCTCTATTTTTTAACTACTGTGAAGGATTAGTTTTTCCATCATGCAATTCAAATGATTCATCATCTTTCATATTTGTCGATCTACCCCTACTATGCATAAACTACCAATACTTCTCTCAATACTTTAAAAAACCCATCTTTTTATTCCTACCCCAAATTCTGTTAATAGACCTTGCTTCCAAAAATTATCCCTATTTTTTAACTACTGTGAAGGGTTTGTTTTTGCAGCATCCAATCCATACGATTTATCGTCTTTCATATTTGTCGATCTACCCCTACTATGCTTCAACTAACCCTACTTCTCTTAATACTCCAAAATAGCCCTTGTTCTTAATCATATCCCTATTTCACTAAATACACCTTACTTCCAATAATTACCCTTATGTTTTTAACAATTGTGAATGGTTGGTTTTTGTAGCACCTAATCCAAATGATTTATCATCTTTCGTATTTGTCAATATACTCCTACTATGCTTAAACTACCTGTACTTCTCTTAATGCTTCTAAACATCCATTATTTTTAATCCTACCCCTAATTCTCTAAATAGACCTTGCTTTCAACAATTACCGTTATTTTTTTTTACTATTCTGAAGGATTAGTTTTTGCAGCACCCAATCCAAACAATCAATCATCTATCATATTCGTCGATCTACCCCTACTAAGCTTATACTACCCCTACTTCTCTTTATACTTCAAAACAACCCTTCTTTTTAATCCTACCCCTAATTCTCTAAATAAACCTTACTTCCAATAATTACCTCTATTTTTTAACTTCTGTGAAGGGTTGGTTTTCGGAGCGCCCGAACCAAATGATTCATCATCTTTCATATTTGTCGATCAACCCCTACTATACTTAAACTACCCTTACTTCTCTTAATAATTCGAAACGGTCCTTCTTTTTAATCATACCTCTAATTCTCTAAATGGCCCTTACTTCCAACAATTACCCCTATTTTTTAACTTTTGTGAAGGGTTGGTTTTTGCATCACACAATCTAAACGATTCATCATCTTTTATATTTGTCGATCTACTCCTACTATGCCTTAAGTACCCCTACTTCCCTTAGTACTTCAAAACAACCATTCTTTTTAATCCTGCCGCAAATTATCTAAATATGCCTTACTTTCAACAATTACCCATATTTTTTAACTATTACGAGGAATTGGTTTTTGCCGCACCCAATCCAAATGATTCATCATCTTTCATATTTGTCAATCTACCCCTATTGTGCTTAAACTACCCATACTTCTCTTAATACTTCATAACTACCCTTCTTTTTAATCCTACCCCTAATTATCTGAATAGTCCTTCTTTCCAACAATTACTCTTGTTTTTTAACTACTATGAAGGATGGTTTTTGCAGCACCCAATCCAAACGATTCATCATCTTTCATATTTGACGGTATACCCCTACTATGCTTAAACTACCCATACTTCTCTTAATACTTCAAAACAACCATTATTTTTAATCCTACCCCAAATTATCTAAATAGACCTTACTTCCAACAGTTACCCGTATTTTATAGCTACGTTGAAGTGTTGGTTTTTGCAGCACCGAGTCCAAATGATTTATCCACTTTCATATTTGTCGATCTACCCCTACTATGCTTAAACTATCCCTACTTTTCTAAATACTTAAAAATAACCCTTCTTTTTAATCTTGTCCCTAATTCTATAAATAGCCCATACTTCCAACAATTACCCTTATTTTTTAACTACTACAAAGGGTAGGTTTTTACAGCACCCAATCCAAACGATTTATCATCTTTCGTATATTTCGATCTACCCCTACTATGCTTAAACTTCCCCTACTTCTCTTAATACGTCAAAACAACCCTTCTTTTTTATTATACCCCTAATTCTCGAAATAGCCCTTCCTTTAAACAATTACCCCTATTTTTTTACTATGGTGAAGGATTGGTTTTTGCAGCACATAATCCAAACAATTCATCATCTTTCATATTCATCGATCTACTCCTAATATGCATAAACTATGTAACACCCCACCTCCGCTAGGGTCACTCACAAAGAGAATAAACTAGCTTTGGTGGAGCATTATCTAGGTTAAAATACACAGAAATATTACAAGACAGAACATATAAAACAGCGGAAGAAAAATGAAATTTCGTTTCTTCAAAATCTAGTAATGTCTAATGCCTTTTACATCAAAATGCCATTAAATCCATTACATCGAAATCTGTCTTGCAATAATAAAGAAGAGTAAAACTATGGTCATAAATCATTCCCCAAGTAAAATAGTAAAGCAGCCATAGCCAAGAAAGGTCCAAGCCATATATGATGATCTTGAATCAGAAAGAAGTCCAAACTAAGTAGTAGTGTTTCGTCCCTGAGAACCTGGGGGGGTGGGACGGAAGAAAAAGAGGCGAAAGAAAACGGGTCAGTCATAAAGACTGGTAAGTACTTAGTGACTTTTAGCATAGAAACAAGTAAAGATAACGTGACACGTATAAACTGAAAGTAAACATAAGGATGATGACAAGATAGGCAAGTTAAACTAAGATAACAAGATAAACTAAGATAACAAGATAAACTATGCTAACCAGATAAACTATGGTAACAAGATAAACTATACTAACCACATAAACTACAGTAACAAGATAAACTATGCTAACCAGATAAACTACGGTAACAAGATAAACTATGCTAACCAGATAAACTACGTATAGCAAGATAAACTATGCTAACTAGATAAACTACGGTAACAAGATAAACTATGCTAACCAGATAAACTACGTATAGCATCGCATGTTTAACATTCTCGGCACCAGTACTAGTATAACAAAATTAGGTGTTATCCTAATGTCCAACAGAAACGGAAACAGAAACAGGGCGATGTTTACAGAAATAGCAATGGGCTTTTACCACCTGTACTAGTAACCCAACCCGTGTCATGTATTAACTATGAAATGACACCTTACCCAATATCATGAAATGAACCATTACTTGGTCCCATGAAACGATCTATTAATCGATCGGCTCCCTACAAGTTCTAGCTCGTCATGTGTCTGTGTCAGACGACCCTATCACGAATGTAGTCACCTGTGCTAGGTCCACCCTGGGGTGTATCAAGTCCTAGGGTGCCAACCACCAACACGAATCAAGCACGCACAGTGTAAACCTACCGGTGCCCAATGCCTGCTTTTTCAACTCCGGACTACGTGCACGACCATAGTCCGCCTGAACCTACAATGGCACACCAACTCAGCCGTTGTTCTGGTCGCTTACAATCAGCCCAGTAATCGTGCCCCACCCTGCCTAGTTCTAGGGTACCATGATACATCTAGTGGATTACTGCTGAAAAGGACCGCGTAACTAGGGTTTCCGTCCAGCAGGTTAAGTGTTGTCATTTAGATTCGAGACTTAACCCCATCAGTCTAGCATGTCAAGTTGGTTAAGTGTGGTCATTCAAGTTCGTGACTTAACCCGTCTATGTGTCGTGTCAAATTGGCTAAGTGTTGTCATTCAAGTTCATGACTTAGTCCTACGAATCATGTGTCAGGTTGGTTAAGTATATTCAAGCGGTTCATGACTTAATGCTACCAAATCATCGTGTCAAATTGGTTAAGTGTATTCAAGCGGTTCATGACTTAACCTTATCAAATCATCGTGTTAAATTGGTTAAGTGTATTCAAGCGGTTCATGACTTAACCCTATCAAATCATCGTGTTAAATTGGTTAAGTGTATTCAAGCGGTTCATGACATAACCCTATCAAATCATCGTGTCAAATTGGTTAAGTGTATTCAAGCGGTTCATGACTTAACCCTATCAAATCATCGTGTCAAATTGGTTAAGTGTATTCAAGCGGTTCATGACTTAACCCTATCATGTGGCATTAATTCATTAATGCACCCCAACCTCTCACATCAGACCTGTTGTTGTGGTCACTGGATATGCCGGGCGGTTCCGGGCAGAATTACACCACAACTCAATTTGACCTCGGGTTTTTAAGTGCGATATGACCAACTACCCACATTGGATACTATTGTTTGCAGTAAATGGATTTACCGGGCGGTTCCGGGCAAAATTACACTGCAAACTCAACCCAACCTCGAGTTGGCCATTTTCAAGTTCATTCTAAGTTTCAAGTCCATGTTCAATTTTCATGTCAAGTTCGTATCAAGTTTCTAAGCGAGTTTCATGTCAAGTTCTCATATCAAGTCTTCAGGTTTCCACTTATGCCTATTATCAAGTTCATGATTCATATTCATAACCAATTCATGTTTGCCTAACCTACCCAATTCTAATTCCCATCGCATGTAAACGTAAATCGATCTAAATTACAAGTAGATCCAGGTCCAAAATAAAAGGGAATAACATTCCAACTATGATAGGCAAAAGAACGAACACAAGGTGATAAATCTGGCATGATATAGCTTGGGATAATTGGTTACAACATCACTGGCATACAGAGAATAATAGGCTTTCAAATCTTGCATAATAAGGTGAAAGTCATGATAAAAATTGACATAAAAGAATAGGCATGCAAAAGCAAGCCAAATACAAGGATAATTGATCAATGGTCTTGGTGTACAACATGGTTTTCAACTATAGTGTTATGAACAATCAACTATAATAGTCAATTGGCCACAATAGTCATAGTCATAGTGAATCATAAGCGATTAATCACAAGAGTCATGAATAATTATCCAAAATAGTTCTAGGCAACTACCCTAAATAGTCATAGGCAATTAGTTATAATAGTTTCAAGGTCATGGTTATAGACAATAGTCTTTGTTCTCGGTTATAGGCATAGGCATAGTCTTTGGCCATTAACAATACTTTTAATGCCATAGGCATGGTAATATTTGATTTACAACATGAATAGGCCCAAGTTAAATTTCATAGCAATATTCCCAAATTCAAGATTCAAGAGAAGATAGGGTGAAAATTGAATTAAAAAGTCTTATCATCAAGTCAAGATCCAAGAATTCATTTTACAATCTAGCGTTTGAATAATAAACTAGGTCAAACAACCTGAATGGGCATGATTCAGTCGATAAAAAATAAGCCGAAATCATAGATTCAAGAAGAGACAAGAACAGATCCAAATAGATAATCAAGCTTAGGTCCAATTTCATTTTATTCCATGTCCATATTAAATTTAACAAGTTTCAATCTCAAAGTAATTAGAACTTACAGAGCGTGGATCGAGAATTAGAGTGCAGAGATTTGATTCTAGAAACGGTTATTGCAGTTGTTGAATCTCAATTTGTTTAGTCTTGTTCTAGTTGAAAACCCCCAATTTGCAATTCGTAGATGTTTTCTTGATGAAGAATAAGTAATC
The DNA here is from genome assembly GCA_030737875.1 of Allium sativum. Classification (NCBI taxonomy): domain Eukaryota; kingdom Viridiplantae; phylum Streptophyta; class Magnoliopsida; order Asparagales; family Amaryllidaceae; genus Allium; species Allium sativum. Next base: position 268,801,579 of record CM060924.1, read on the forward strand.
TCTTTTAATTTAAATATTATCATTTTGATTTTCACAGAGATAGCATAAGGACAGAATGAAATGGTATAGAGAGAATGAGGCTAGGGGGCTGTTTATATAGGGTTAGGCAGACGAATCTGGTCACGAAACAAGTCTAAATACATCATAATGCATCTGGTTCAGGAAATTGGTTCGTGAGGAAGGTTGAGCCCCAGGTCGATACTATGGATGACCTGGTCCTTGGGAGGTCGACACTATTATCGACCCCCAGGTCGACCTGGTCTATGGGTGGGTGTTTTTCCTGCCCTGCCTGCTGCGGGGTTCGAATTCGAATTTTGAGCTGTCTTTGATTCTGAAAATTTCTGAAAATTCTAGAGGTCATAACTTGGTCATATGAACTCTGATTTTCGAAAACTCGGACTCGGTTCCAACAGAAATTTCGAGATGAACGCAATGGCGCAACCCGTTTCCCTTGATTCTTATCTAAAATTTAATTCTGCCTTAATTTATGGTTTTAACACATTATAAAAATTCGGGTAGTTACAAAATACCCCTTCTTCTCTTTATACTTCAAAACAACACTTCTTTTTAATCCAACCCCTGATTCTCTAAATAACCCTTACATCCAACAATTACCCTTATTTTTTAACTTCTGTGAAGGGTTGGTTTTTGGAGCACCAATCCAAATGATTCATCATCTTTCATATTTGTGGATCTACCTTACTATACTTCAACTAACCCTACTTCTCTTAATACTTCAAAATAGTCCTTCTATTTAATCCTACCTCGAATTCTCTAAATAGCCCTTACTTCCAACAATTACCCCTATTTTTTAAATTCTGTGAAGGGTTGGTTTTTGCATCACACAATCTAAACGATTCATTATCTTTCATATTTGTCGATCTAACCCTACTGTGCCTAAACTACCCCTGCTTCCCTTAACACTTCAAAACAACCCTTCTTTTTAATCCTACCCCTAATTCTCTAAATAGTCCTTCTTTCCAGCAATTACCTCTATTTTTTAACTACTATAAAGAATTGGTTTTTGCAGTACCGAATCCAAACGATTCATCATCTTTCATATTTGTCGATCTACCCCAACTATGCTTAAACTACCCATACTTCTCTTAATACTTCAAAACAACTCTTCTTTTTAATCCTAACCCTAATTCTCGAAATAACTCTTCTTTCCAGCAATTACCCCTGTTTTTCAACATCTATGAAGCCTTGGTTTTGGCAGCACCCAATCCAAACAATTCATTATCTTTCATATTTGTCGATCTGTACCTACTATGCTTAAACTACCCCTACTTCTCTTAATACTTCGAAACCGCCCTTCTTTATTATACTATCGCCAATTCTCTAAATAGCCGTACTTCCAACAACTACCCTTATTTTTTAACTACTGTGAAGGGTTGGTTTTTGAAGCATCAAATCCAAATGATTCATCATTTTTCATATTTGTCGATCTACCCCTACTATGCTTAAACTACCCGTACTTCTCTTCATACTTCAAACCAACCTTTCTTTTTAATCCTATCTCTTATTCTCTGAATAGCCCTTCCTTCCAACAATTACCCCTATTTTTTTTACTATTGTGATTGATTGGTTTTTGCAGCACCCAATCCAAACAATCAATCATCTTTCATATTTGTCGATCTATCCCTACTAAGGGAAGCAGGGGTAGTTTAAGCATAGTAGGGTTAGGTTGAAAAATATGAAAGATAATGAATCGTTTAGATTGTGTGACGCAAAAACCAACCCTCCACAGAAGTTAAAAAATAGGGGCAATTGTTGGAATTACGGGCTATTTAGAGAATTAGACGTAGGATCAAATAGAAGGACTGTTTTGAAGTATTAAGAGAAGTAGGGGTAGTTAAAGCATAGTAAGGTAGATCCACAAATATGAAAGATGATGAATCATTTGGATTGGTTCTCCAAAAACGAACACTTCAAGAAGTTAAAAAATAAGGGTAATTCTTGGAAGTAAGGGCTATTTAGAGAATCAAGGGTAGGATTAAAAAGAAGCGTTGTTTTGAAGTATAAAGAGAAGTAGGGGTAGTTTATTGTGAAAACCCGTAACTTCCCCGTAAAGGAAAGCGTCGGATAGTTCGAGAACAAACCACAACAGAACACATACAGAAGAACATTTCATTGTATATTACAACAATGCATCAGATTACAGGAATATACAGAGTATGAATAAATATTACACAGAAATATCAGAGATTCAAATTACATTTAAATACATCGCAGCGGAAAATAATACAATACACAACTAGAAGGAGATATACGGATGCAAAGCTTTCCGGATATCGTTCCAGCTGTAAATCAGGATCCTGTGAATATAAATCTGCAAAACCAAAACTACTTGCTGTCCGTGTCAAAATAAGGGCACCCAGAGTTTAGGTTAAAACAATAAACTCCAGGTCAGTCATGGGACTGGTGTGAGAACTAAAACAGTTATTAATCTTTATTTTAAATCATTAGGTAAATCAAGGGACCACGCCGTATAACACGGAACGGGTTTCCTCCCAAGAATACCAGTGCATAAAACAAACAGCGCAATGCTAAATAAAGAAAAATGAAGCTGTTATAAGACCCAGGTCCTATCACACAATGCAACGCAAGCCGGGGGATAGGGTTTTCCCTTATAACAGCCAAAGAATGCTTGATACGTTTAAAAAAATTCATTTGATACTATAATAAGTGCATAGTGTATAAAACAACTTCAAATCATAAGTATCAATCATAGGCGGCATGGGTACCATATATCATGTCGCCATATATAGGTGTACAAATAAAACCGCAGATGTCACGTATTTGGAAATTGGATTTCCATCTATGAACCGAGGCAAAAGATAATCCTCAACCGTTTTCGTGACTCTCTAGCCCGAGCCACAGGGTCAGAGCGCATCGACCCTTGGATCGTCCGGGCCGGTCCACCGATGTGGATTAAACTTAAACCCTGAATATGCGTTTCCCCGCCCTATGGGGCGTAAATGAGCCAACTAAATGACTCCATCGGTTCGAGAACGACCAATCAATCCGAGGCGCCTCGCAACAGCAACAACCACATAAGTCAAACTCGTCAGGGCGTGTAAAACCAATGACGCCACTTCTAACTAGAAAGAAACGCATGCCCTCCCTGAGGTCCTCTCCCGTTTTTGGTTCATACCGGGTGTGAAACTCGCGAAGCAAACGTTACACAAAGCTACGCCACAAAGGCCTTGCTTTGATCATCACCACAAGACTTTGCTTTTCAACAGAAGCCTCGATCAATTGCCACTTAGGCATGCCACACAGGCAATTCACTCCATGCGTTTGATATCCATCAATATATAACCCCTGAGCTCGTACGTCTCAGAGAAGGGAGTTAAGCAAGAGAATAAATTCTCCGCCGCCAAACAGATATATATTTAATAGAAATCAATCACACAGACTAAAATCCAATGTCAGACACACAGTCCATTTACAAGTCCGTTCTGGGGCAGAACGAAACCGGAGGCACCTAGTACCCCGCATATCCATCGATCTCCAAGTACGTCTGGACGATCACTAACTGTTTCCATCTTCTTGGGTGTACAGCCCAATCAAGATCATCAGTAATTTCCCAAACGACGTGAAGACCTCCGGTCTTCGACCATCGTCTTCGTCTTCGACTTATCGTCGTATCAGTTATTCAGAATGGGATAAACCCGGTCTTTCCGAATAACTCGCGTATACTTTAAATAAGTGTTACACAAACACAACATACGCCTCATTCCAATTCATCAGTCACTAACCGTAAATTAATCAAGAGAATAATTTCCCAAATATTAACCCCGAAGGCCGAAACCAACATCAGATCAATATCCAGAAAACCGTTCTGCTTGGCTAACCGCCAGTTAGTTTCTAAATTTCACGTTCATAGGGAAAGGTTCCCATTAATTTTATCAAAGATAAATTCCTTGAATTTATTCTTTAATCTACTTTTGAATATCAATTCAAACTAGTCGGGATTAGCGAACCTTACCGATGTAATCATTTGTTTTAATTTCCCAATCCCAACCTATTCATCCCATGAAGTAAAACTGGTTATACTTCATATCTAACACCACGGTGTTATCGGTAAATTCAATTACCATTTCACGTTCAAATCTAATTAAAGATTTAACTATCGCCTGGAGCAAAACTGGTGATACTCCATTTCGATTATTTCAATCTAATTAAAGATTCATTAAAACTCCACTTAGTTTTAATCGTTAACTGGGTTAAAGAATCCGTGTCATTTAAAACACGGTTCACGATAAACCCAAAGTCACATTCATTAATTATCGGGTTAAAGAACGAGTGTTATTTAAAAACACTGTCCACGATAAACCCAAAAATCAATATCAATTCAATTCCAATTAAATATTATTTAATTGGTACACTTCATTAAATCTAAATAAAAAGATTTAATCTTTTCTCAACTGGGTTCAAGAACAGTGTTAGTGAAGACATCATTCACGACAAACCCAAATCACATTTGATATTCAACACAAGGCTCTGAATAGAAAATATCCCGGCTTATATTCAATATCAAATTCTCTGACAAACAGATATCGTATGGGAAATAACGATATATATATCTATATCTTTCAAATTTCCATAACAACATCTGTATAATCACGAAATCCAACATCGAAATATTCCGAAGACAATTTCGATTCAAATCCATTCCGATGCAATCATTGGAAATTCTGGTTATTTTTAAAACCCTTTTTAAATTCAATTTATTTATTTAAAAATAAATAGAATCTCAACACCAGTTTAAAACTAGTTTATTTCGATAAAAATCTATTTTTATCTTTTCAAATATGGAGTTTTTCATCCCAAATCTTTCTAAATCATTTCTTATGATTTTACACAAATTATTACTATTTTTAATAATTTTATCAAGGCCCGTACAGTCGATTTCCATCAATGGCCATCGAACTGCACTTACAGCGACCTTTTTCGAATTTGATTTGGACGTATCTCCAAATCCAACCGTTAGATTTCAAATTTCTAATATTAGTTAGAAAGCTCTTTTCGATACGAACCCAACGGTTCCGGTTTTAGGAGAATCCGACGGTCGGATCTCCCGTAATGTCCGTTTGAAATAAATGGTCGAAATTCACGAACTACCGCGGCGCGGCGCGTTCTATTCAGGTCATTATATTATATATATATAATATATATACTTCGTCGATTTCTATTTAAAACGAATTACATGAATAGTTTTAAAATCGTTTCAAAAGCAATTTCAACTTCCATTTCAATTCAAATCAAAATTGAATTCTTCTTTATAAATTCATTTCAAAATTCATTTCTATTCAATTCAAATTTCAATTCAATTTGAATTCATTTCAATTCGCTTTCAATTCAATTTGAATTCGTATTCAATTCAATTCAGTTTGAAATTATTTTCAATTCATTTCATTTCAAAATCGTTTTCAATTCATTTCATTTCGAAATCGTTTTCAATTCATTTCATTTCGAAATCATTTTCAATTCATTTCATTTCGAAATCGTTTTCAATCCATTTCATTTCGAAATGGTTTTCAATTCATTTCATTTCAAAGTGGTTTTCAATTCATTTCATTTCGAAATCATTTTCAATTCATTTCATTTCGAAATCGTTTTCAATTCATTTCATTTCGAAATGGTTTTCAATTCATTTCATTTCGAAATGGTTTTATATTCAATTCATTTCGAAATCGTTTTCAATTCATTTCATTATGAATCAAATCGATATAAATATCGTTCACGTCAAAATGGCGTCAATCTAATCAACACGGCTTCATAAATTTCTATTTTCAAATATTCTATTTCAAATATTTCTTTTTCGAAATAGTTGTTATTATCAAAATATTTCGTTCAACACATGACCAATCTCAATGGATGAGTACTGTCAACACATGAACTTTTATTTTTTTATCGATAAAGATGTAAATTTTATTACTAAAATATTTCGTTCAACACATGACCAATCTCAATGGATGAGTACTGTCAACACATGAACTTTTATTTTATAATATTCTTTATTTTTCAAATTGGAATGAGGCCCAATCAATTACCATATAAAGTTAATTATATGGATTTTCATACAACACATGTATAATAGCATTGAAAAATAATCAACCATCAACCAAAGTGCACTACACTGTATAAGCATCAAATATAGATATCTAATGCTTATAACAGCCTGTCAATCAACCGATCGACATATTTAATCAATCAGGATGAGTGAACTTCAAGTTTCATCCCAACACCTGTGTGGGGTTTCAAACAATCAAACAAATATTTTATTCGTGTGGTTGGGCGATGTGTAAAATTTATCATCCCAATCAATGTCCTTCAAATAGGTGTACATAAACAAACCGTCTGGTTTGTAAATGAATATTTATTTATTCACATTCACGTTAAAAATTATATTTTTAACGATAAAACATTTTATTCCAACATATGAATTTCTATTAAGTTCATTCTTTAAATAAAATGATATTTTTATTTTTCTAACACATTTTAGAAAATTTCGGCGGCATAACGGCACGATACTAGAAATGGGACGAGGCCTAGCCTTATCGCCGGTCTAGTGAAGGCCCACGCCATTCACACATCAATCAAATCACTTTCGTTATGCAAACCACAAAATTTGGAGTAAGAGTCTAACCTAGCCTTACTCCTTCGCCTTATAACGGCGCACGTCTAATCCTAACCAATTTATCGATTCGATTTTTCACACCACAAACCACATTCAAACCAATATCGCAATCAATAACCAAACAGCCAAACAAACATGTCCATGGTCTGTGGACGATTGTGTCGGGTGCTACTAAACACCGTCTGAATCCTAGTATATATATATATATAACTAGAAAAGAAATTGAAAGGTGAGAAATTCTCACTTATAGCTATCCTAGCTCCACGGCACTTCATTGATAGAAATCTTCATCGCTATCGCATCTTCGTCATCTTCGTTGCCCGTAGCCACTACATATATAAAAATCACATTTTTACTGCGCTATTCAATATATAAAAATCGAATTTTTGTCTCGCTATTCAATATATAAAAAATCATATTTTTAATTCGAAGTTCAACATGTAAAAATCATATTTTGACTTCGCTTTTCAATATATAAAGATTATATTTTTAATATTCCTATGATGTAAAAATTATATTTTTATTTCGCTATTCAATATATAACGATATGATTTTTACTTCGACTTTCAATATATAAAAAGCTGATTTTTACTTCGACTTTCAATATATAAAAATCATATTTTTACTATCTCGTTCTATGGATAAAAATTCTATTTCTACATTGCTACTATATAGACAAAAATTCCATTTCAAAAATATAGATTTCTCCCTTATAAAAACATAGATTTCGCCTTTTCTAATATGAAGTTTTCGCCTTTATAAAAATAAAGTTTTCGCCTTTATAAAAATAAAGTTTTCGCCTTTATAAAAATAAAGTTTCCATCATTATAAAAATTACCACTTTATCTCAACGTATATAAAATAAAAAATCAGATTTTTATTTCGCTACATATACAAAGATGATATTTTTATATTCTCTATCCTATAAAGATTATATTTTTAATACTTTAAAAATATAAAAATCATATTTTTAATATTTCTATATAGTAAAGACTATATTTTTAATTCTTTAAAAATATAAAAACTATATTTTTATTACTTTAAAAATATAAAGATCGTATCTTTATCACTTTAAAAATATAAAAATCATATTTTTAATATTTCTACAATATGAAAGATTATATTTTTAACTTCCTTATCAAATAAAAATTCAATCTCTTCATCAAATAAAAATCCTTACTTTTATCAAATAAAAAAAAACCAAACCTTTTCATTGCTATTTATATGTTATTTCCTATATAACAAATCCGAGTATTTAAAATAAATTAAAATAAATAATAATAAAAAACTTACTTTTACTGTGGGAGTGAGAGGGGGGGTCCACAGGGGGTGGCGCTCGACACTGGTGGCGCGCTAGGGGGTTGTCGGCGGGGTGGTGGTCGCAGCAGGGGGCTTCGAACTTGGGGGTGTCGACGGGGTTCTCCTCGAGTTCGGCGAGAGGACGGAGGGGAAGAAGGGGATGGCCTCGCGCGTTTCAGGAGGGGGAAGAGGGTTCGAGGGGGAGTTGCGGCGGTGTTCCGCCTGGGGCGGCGGCGGCCATCGTGCCTCCATTTTTTTTTATTTATTCTTTCTGAATTGATTTAAACGGGGGGGCCAAGGTATAGGAGAGTGTGAGGAGAGAGAAGAGCTTTTAATTATTTTATTATATATATTTTTTTCCTCAAAAAGTTGACCTTTACATATGACTTCGAAATGAGGCCCACCGCCTGTCGTCCATAGTGTTTTACCCCCATTCCGAACACAATGGGATATGTATCGTAAGCTGATTTGATTGTTTGAATCAGTTTCCATTGAATTTACATTTAAATCACTATATTGAATTTTAAACGTACATTTCAATTTACCGAGGTCACATACTAACTCGAAAAAATCTATAAAAATATTTTCTAGCTTCGTATTGACGATACGGTCCTAACAAAACTAGTTTCGTCGAATTCTGAGACCGTTGGAAAAATGGCCAATTTCCAGTCGATTAAAATCAACTGAAACTGGTCAAACGCGTTTTCCTTTGCCACGTTCACATATTGATTCGAAAAATTATGAAATTTGGAATCTAGCAATAATTCAACATCACGGACCCAACAAAACTGGTTTCGTCGAAATCCGAGGTCGTTTGCAAAATGTCCATTTTTAAGGGCCCGAATTCCACAGCGACTATTCAGAATTTTCAACTGGACATATCTTTTGATTCCCGCTATGAAATCTTGATTATACGGATTCGTTGGAAAGATATTATCAATTAGATCCTATCATTTTTGGTTTCACTAAAATCCGGTTTGTTTTGCACCCGGTATGTTCAATTGAAGTTTGAAATCGAATTATCGAACTACCGCGCCATTTTCAATTCTATTTATAATTATATATAAATATTTATATTCTAACGACGATGCGTATAAATATATACGTTCAAATTATATTAAAAATAAATTTCTCGTTGATATTATTTAAAATAATTCATTTTAAATAATCAAAATTCGCTAAAATTGCCAAAATAAAAATTTTAAACTAGCCCAGATTTTCGGGTTATTACAATCTCCCCCACTTAAAACTATTCGTCCTCGAAAAGGAACAAAGTCGAAAGTGGTTTGATTAATTAACTCTACGCTAGATCTGGCTTCAATCTCCAACTCTTTAGTTTTTGAGAATTTTCAAATTTTCAAAAATTTGGCTAACACCCTTAATTTTCGAAAAATTTCGCCATAACCTCCCCTGCACCGGGAGCATCGGGGAATTTCAAATAGCTTCCCCGGTCCTTCAGATCTCAAAAAGAAAAAGCCAAGCGGCCAGCCAATAGGCTCATAAAATCATCATCACCCAAACAAAACAGTAAATTATGTAGTAAACATGTACCTATTTGTCGGGCAAACAAATTTTATTCTCTGCTCTAGCCTCCTTGCTATGACCTGATCAATGTAAGTACAAGTATATGCAAGCAAATGCGACCAATTTTCAATACAATTCAATGTTTGGTTCATTTAGGCTAAATGGTTCAAAATTATCAAACAAATAAACAAACAACACAATCATCAATCAATTAGTGGATTAGAGTTTCAAATTGATAATTTTGATACATATTCAAAAAAATCAGATTTTTGATGCCAAATCACAACAATAGGCCCTATCGTTTTGGTTCTCACACCAGTCAATAGGAAGTATATAGATATTACACGTTCGTCACTCGAATATAAATTCTAATGATGGAGCTCCATCATCAAAATCATCTCCGGGCGATTAGAGTGTAATTCTATATCTATCCAATATATCAAAACTTCGAATACACGCTAGCTAGGCGCATACGCAAAATCTTTATATTTTGGATTGTCCTAATCAATATAAAATAAATAATCAAATACGAATAATTGATTTAAATTTTCAAAGAAAAATTGGTTTTCATTTTCAAAATTATACTCTTCACACTCCTTCTAGGATACTACTGATCCCATCTCTAACGAGTCATTCTCGTTGGATATTACTAATCCAATATCTGATGAATTCTTCCGTATGGTTCTAATGTGTCTTGCTCTCTAGCTTTGTAAACCAAAGCTCTGATACCAACTGTGAAAACCCGTAACTTCCCCGTAAAGGAAAGCGTTGGATAGTTCGAGAACAAACCACAACAGAACACATATAGAAGAACATTTCATTGTATATTACAACAATGCATCAGATTACAGGAATATACAGAGTATGAATAAATATTACACAGAAATATCAGAGATTCAAATTACATTTAAATACATCGCAGCGGAAAATAATACAATACACAACTAGAAGGAGATATACGGATGCAAAGCTTTCCGGATATCGTTCCAGCTGTAAATCAGGATCCTGTGAATATAAATCTGCAAAACCAAAACTACTAGCTGCCCGTGTCAAAATAAGGGCACCCAGAGTTTAGGTTAAAACAATAAACTCCAGGTCAGTCATGGGACTGGTGTGAGAACTAAAACAGTTATTAATCTTTATTTTAAATCATTAGGTAAATCAAGGGACCACGCCGTATAACACGGAACGGGTTTCCTCCCAAGAATACCAGTGCATAAAACAAACAGCGCAATGCTAAATAAAGAAAAATGAAGCTGTTATAAGACCCAGGTCCTATCACACAATGCAACGCAAGCCGGGGGATAGGGTTTTCCCTTATAACAGCCAAAGAATGCTTGATACGTTTAAAACAAATCATTTGATACTATAATAAGTGCATAGTGTATAAAACAACTTCAAATCATAAGTATCAATCATAGGCGGCATGGGTACCATATATCATGTCGCCATATATAGGTGTACAAATAAAACCGCAGATGTCACGTATTTGGAAATTGGATTTCCATCTATGAACCGAGGCAAAAGATAGTCCTCAACCGTTTTCGTGACTCTCTAGCCCGAGCCATAGGGTCAGAGCGCATCGACCCTTGGATCGTCAGGGCCGGTCCACCGATGTGGATTAAACTTAAACCCTGAACATGTGTTTCCCCGCCCTATGGGGCGTAAATGAGCTAACTAAATGACTCCATCGGTTCGAGAACGACCGATCAATCCGAGGCGCCTAGCAACAGCAACAACCACATAAGTCAAACTCGTCAGGGCGTGTAAAACCAATGACGCCACTTCTAACTAGAAAGAAACGCATGCCCTCCCTGAGGTCCTCTCCCGTTTTTTGTTCATACCGGGTGTGAAACTCGCGAAGCAAATGTTACACAAAGCTACGCCACAAAGGCCTTGCTTTGATCATCACCACAAGACTTTGCTTTTCAACAGAAGCCTCGATCAATTGCCACTTAGGCATGTCACACAGGCAATTCACTCCATGCGTTTGATATCCATCAATATATAACCCCTGAGCTCGTACGTCTCAGAGAAGGGCGTTAAGCAAGAGAATAAATTCTCCGCCGCCAAACAGATATATATTTAATAGAAATCAATCACACAGACTAAAATCCAATGTCAGACACACAGTCCATTTACAAGTCCGTTCTGGGGCTGAACGAAACCGGAGGCACCTAGTACCCCGCATATCCATCGATCTCCAAGTACGTCTGGACGATCACTAACTGTTTCCATATTCTTGGGTGTACAACTCAATCAAGATCATTAGTAATTTCCCAAACGACGTGAAGACCTCCGGTCTTCGACCATCGTCTTCGTCTTCGACTTATCGTCGTATCAGTTATTCAGAATGGGATAAACCCGGTCTTTCCGAATAACTCGCGTATACTTTAAATAAGTGTTACACAAACACAACATACGCCTCATTCCAATTCATCAGTCACTAACCGTAAATTAATCAAGAGAATAATTTCCCAAATATTAACCCCGAAGGCCGAAACCAACATCAGATCAATATCCAGAAAACCGTTCTGCTTGGCTAACCGCCAGTTAGTTTCTAAATTTCACGTTCATAGGGAAAGGTTCCCATTAATTTTATCAAAGATAAATTCCTTGAATTTATTCTTTAATCTACTTTTGAATATCAATTCAAACTAGTCGGGATTAGCGAACCTTACCGATGTAATCATTTGTTTTAATTTCCCAATCCCAACCTATTCATCCCATGAAGTAAAACTGGTTATACTTCATATCTAACACCACGGTGTTATCGGTAAATTCAATTACCATTTCACGTTCAAATCTAATTAAAGATTTAACTATCGCCTGGAGCAAAACTGGTGATACTCCATTTCGATTATTTCAATCTAATTAAAGATTCATTAAAACTCCACTTAGTTTTAATCGTTAACTGGGTTAAAGAATCCGTGTCATTTAAAACACGGTTCACGATAAACCCAAAGTCACATTCATTAATTATCGGGTTAAAGAACGAGTGTTATTTAAAAACACTGTCCACGATAAACCCAAAAATCAATATCAATTCAATTCCAATTAAATATTATTTAATTGGTACACTTCATTAAATCTAAATAAAAAGATTTAATCTTTTCTCAACTGGGTTCAAGAACAGTGTTAGTGAAGACATCATTCACGACAAACCCAAATCACATTTGATATTCAACACAAGGCTCTGAATAGAAAATATCCCGGCTTATATTCAATATCAAATTCTCTGACAAACAGATATCGTATGGGAAATAACGATATATATATCTATATCTTTCAAATTTCCATAACAACATCTGTATAATCACGAAATCCAACATTGAAATATTCCGAAGACAATTTCGATTCAAATCCATTCCAATGCAATCATTGGAAATTCTGGTTATTTTTAAAACCCATTTTAAATTCAATTTATTTATTTAAAAATAAATAGAATCTCAACACCAGTTTAAAACTAGTTTATTTCGATAAAAATCTATTTTTATCTTTTCAAATATGGAGTTTTTCATCCCAAATCTTTCTAAATCATTTCTTATGATTTCACACAAATTATTACTATTTTTAATAATTTTATCAAGGCCCGTACAGTCGATTTCCATCAATGGCCATCGAACTGCACTTACAGCGACCTTTTTCGAATTTGATTTGGACGTATCTCCAAATCCAACCGTTAGATTTCAAATTTCTAATATTAGTTAGAAAGCTCTTTTCGATACGAACCCAACGGTTCCGGTTTTAGGAGAATCCGACGGTCGGATCTCCCGTAATGTCCGTTTGAAATAAATGGTCGAAATTCACGAACTACCGCGGCGCGGCGCGTTCTATTCAGGTCATTATATTATATATATATAATATATATACTTCGTCGATTTCTATTTAAAACGAATTACATGAATAGTTTTAAAATCGTTTCAAAAGCAATTTCAACTTCCATTTCAATTCAAATCAAAATTGAATTCTTCTTTATAAATTCATTTCAAAATTCATTTCTATTCAATTCAAATTTCAATTCAATTTGAATTCATTTCAATTCGCTTTCAATTCAATTTGAATTCGTATTCAATTCAATTCAGTTTGAAATTAGTTCAATTCATTTCATTTCAAAATCGTTTTCAATTCATTTCATTTCGAAATCGTTTTCAATTCATTTCATTTCGAAATCATTTTCAATTCATTTCATTTCGAAATCGTTTTCAATCCATTTCATTTTGAAATGGTTTTCAATTCATTTCATTTCAAAGTGGTTTTTAATTCATTTCATTTCGAAATCATTTTCAATTCATTTCATTTCGAAATCGTTTTCAATTCATTTCATTTCGAAATGGTTTTCAATTCATTTCATTTCGAAATGGTTTTATATTCAATTCATTTCGAAATCGTTTTCAATTCATTTCATTATGAATAAAATCGATATAAATATCGTTCACGTCAAAATGGCGTCAATCTAATCAACACGGCTTCATAAATTTCTATTTTCAAATATTCTATTTCAAATATTTCTTTTTCGAAATAGTTGTTATTATCAAAATATTTCGTTCAACACATGACCAATCTCAATGGATGAGTGCTGTCAACACATGAACTTTTATTTTTTTATCGATAAAGATGTAAATTTTATTACTAAAATATTTCGTTCAACACATGACCAATCTCAATGTATGAGTACTGTCAACACATGAACTTTTATTTTATAATATTCTTTATTTTTCAAATTGGAATGAGGCCCAATGAATTAACATATAAAGTTAATTATATGGATTTTCATACAACACATGTATAATAGCATTGAAAAATAATCAACCATCAACCAAAGTGCACTACACTGTATAAGCATCAAATATAGATATCTAATGCTTATAACAGCCTATCAATCAACCGATCGACATATTTAATCAATCAGGATGAGTGAACTTCAAGTTTCATCCCAACACCCGTGTGGGGTTTCAAACAATCAAACAAATATTTTATTCGCGTAGTTGGGCGATGTGTAAAATTTATCGTCCCAATCAATGTCCTTCAAATAGGTGTACATAAACAAACCGTCTGGTTTGTAAATGAATATTTATTTATTCACGTTCACGTTAAAAATTATATTTTTAACGATAAAACATTTTATTCCAACATATGAATTTCTATTAAGTTCATTCTTTAAATAAAATGATATTTTTAATTTTCTAACACATTTTAGAAAATTTCGGCGGCATAACGGCACGATACTAGAAACGGGATGAGGCCTAGCCTTATCCCCGGTCTAGTGAAGGACCGCGCCATTCACACATCAATCAAATCACTTTCGTTATGCAAACCACAAAATTTGGAGTAAGAGTCTAACCTAGCCTTACTCCTTCGCCTTATAACGGCGCACGTCTAATCCTAACCAATTTATCGATTCGATTTTTCACACCACAAACCACATTCAAACCAATATCGCAATCAATAACCAAACAGCCAAACAAACAAGTCCATGGTCTGTGGACGATTGTGTCGGGTGCTACTAAACACCGTCTGCATCCTAGTATATATATATATAACTAGAAAAGAAATTGAAAGGTGAGAAATTCTCACTTATAGCTATCCTAGCTCCACGGCACTTCATTGATAGAAATCTTCATCGCTATCGCATCTTCGTCATCTTCGTTGCCCGTAGCCACTACATATATAAAAATCACATTTTTACTGCGCTATTCAATATATAAAAATCGAATTTTTGTCTCGCTATTCAATATATAAAAATCATATTTTTAATTCGAAGTTCAACATATAAAAATCATATTTTGACTTCGCTATTCAATATATAAAGATTATATTTTTAATATTCCTATGATGTAAAAATTATATTTTTATTTCGCTATTCAATATATAACGATATGATTTTTACTTCGACTTTCAATATATAAAAATCTGATTTTTACTTCGACTTTCAACATATAAAAATCATATTTTTACTATCTCGTTCTATGGATAAAAATTCTATTTCTACATTGCTACTATATAGACAAAAATTCCATTTCAAAAATATAGATTTCTCCCTTATAAAAATATAGATTTCGCCTTTTCTAATATGAAGTTTTCGCCTTTATAAAAATAAAGTTTTCGCCTTTATAAAAATAAAGTTTTCGCCTTTATAAAAATAAAGTTTCCATCATTATAAAAATTACCACTTTATCTCAACGTATATAAAATAAAAAATCAGATTTTTATTTCGCTACATATACAAAGATGATATTTTTATATTCTCTATCCTATAAAGATTATATTTTTAATACTTTAAAAATATAAAAATCATATTTTTAATATTTCTATATAGTAAAGATTATATTTTTAATTCTATAAAAATATAAAAACTATATTTTTATTAATTTAAAAATATAAAGATTGTATCTTTATCACTTTAAAAATATAAAAATCATATTTTTAATATTTCTACAATATGAAAGATTATATTTTTAACTTCCTTATCGAATAAAAATTCTATCTCTTCATCAAATAAAAATCCTTACTTTTATCAAATAAAAAAAAACCAAACCTTTTCATTGCCATTTATATGCTATTTCCTATATAACAAATCCGAGTATTTAAAATAAATTAAAATAAATAATAAAAAAAAACTTACTTTTACTGTGGGAGAGAGAGGGGGGTCCACAAGGGGGTGGCGCTCGCCACTGGTGGCGCGCTAGGGGGTTGTCGGCGGGGTGGTGGTCGCAGCAGGGGGCTTCGAACTTGGGGGTGTCGACGGGGTTCTCCTCGAGTTCGGCGAGAGGACGGAGGGGAAGAATGGGATGGCCTCGCGCGTTTCAGGAGGGGGAAGAGGGTTCGAGGGGGAGTTGCTGCGGCGGCCATCGCGCCTTCATTTTTCTTTTTTCTTTTTTTTTATTTATTCTTTCTGAATTGATTTAAACGGGGGGGCCAAGGTATAGGAGAGTGTGAGGAGAGAGAAGAGCTTTTAATTATTTTATTATATATTTTTTTTACTCAAAAAGTTGACCTTTACATATGACCTCGAAACGAGGCCCACCGCCTGTCGTCCATAGCGTTTTACCCCCATTCCGAACACAATGGGATATGTATCGTAAGCTGATTCGATTGTTTGAATCAGTTTCCATTGAATTTACATTTAAATCACTATATTGAATTTTAAACGTACATTTCAATTTACCGAGGTCACATACTAACTCGAAAAATTCTATAAAAATATTTTCTAGCTTCGTATTGACGATACGGTCCTAACAAAACTAGTTTCGTCGAATTCTGAGACCGTTGGAAAAATGGCCAATTTCCAGTCGATTAAAATCAACTGAAACTGGTCAAACGCGTTTTCCTTTGCCACGTTCACATATTGATTCGAAAAATTATGAAATTTGGAATCTAGCAATAATTCAACATTACGGACCCAACAAAACTTGTTTCGTCGAAATCCGAGGTCGTTTGCAAAATGTCCATTTTTAAGGGCCCGAATTCAACAGCGACTATTCAGAATTTTCAACTGGACATATCTTTTGATTCCCACTATGAAATCTTGATTATTCGGATTCGTTGGAAAGATATTATCAATTAGATCCTATCATTTTTGGTTTCACTAAAATCCGGTTTGTTTTGCACCCGGTATGTTCAATTGAAGTTTGAAATCGAATTATCGAACTACCGCGCCATTTTCAATTCTATTTATAATTATATATAAATATTTATATTCTAACGACGACGCGTATAAATATATACGTTCGAATTATATTCAAAATAAATTTCTCATCGATATTATTTAAAATAATTCATTTTAAATAATCAAAATTCCCTAAAATCGCCAAAATAAAAATGTTAAACTGGCCCAGATTTTCGGGTTATTACATTTATGCATATTAGGGGTAGATCGATGAATATGAAAGATGTTGAATTGTATGGATTAGGTGCTGCAAAAACCAATCCTTCACAATAGTAAAAAAAATTATGGGTAATTGTTTAAAGGAAGGGCTATTTAGAGAATTAAGGGTAGGATTAAAAAGAAGGGTTGTTTTGAAGTATTAAGAGAAGTAGGGGTAGTTTAAGCATAGTAGGGGTGGATCGAAATATACGGAAGACGATAAATCATTTGGATTGGGTGCTGCAAAAACCAACCCTTCGTAGTAGTTAAAAAATAAGGGTAATTGTTTGTAGTAAGGGCTATTTAGAGAATTAGGGATAAGATTAAAAAGTTGGGTTATTTTGAAGTATTAAGAAAAGTAGGGATAGTTTTAAACATAGTAGGGGTAGATCGACAAATATGAAAGATGGTAAATCGTTTGGAATGGGTGCTGCAAAAACCAACACTTCACTATCGTTAAAAAATAGGGGTAATTGTTGGAAGTATGGGATATTGAGATAATTTCGGGTAGGATAAAAAATAAGGGTTGTTTTGAAGTATTAAGAGAAGTATGGAGCATAGTAGGGGTATATCGACAAATATGAAAGATGATGAATCGTTTGGATTGTGTGTTGCAAAAATCATCCTTCGTAGTAGTTAAAAAACAGGAGTAATTGTTGGAAAGAAGGACTATTTAGATAATTAGGGGTAGGATTAAAAAGATGGGTTGTTTTGAAGTATTAAGAGAAGTATTGGAAGTTTAAGCACATTAGGGGTAGATCGAAAAATATGAAAGATGATGAATCGTTTGGATTGGATGCTGAAAAAACCAATTCTTCATAATAGTTTAAAAATAGGGGTAATTGTGGGAAAGAAGGGATATTTAGAGAATTAGTGGCAGGATTAAAAAGAAGGTTTGTTTTGAAGTATTAAGGGAATTAGGGGTAGTTTAAGCATAGTAGGGGTAGATCAACAAATATGATAGATGATGAATAGGGGTAATTTAAGCATAGTAGGGTTAGATCAACAAATATGAAAGATGATGAATCATTTGGTTTGGGTGCTCCAAAAACCAACCCTTTACAGAAGTTAAAGAATAGAGGTAATTGTTGGAAGTAAGGGCTATTTAGAGAATTAGGGGTAGGATTGAAAAGACGGGTTTTTTTGAAGTATAAAGAGAAGTAGGGGTAGTTTAATACTTCAAAACAACCCTTCCTTTCAATCCTACCCCTAATTCTCTAAATAGTCCTTATTTCCAACAATTACCTCTATTTTTTAACTACTATAAAGAATTGGTTTTTGCAGCACCCAATCCAAACGATTCATCGTCTTTCATATTTGTCGATCTACACCAACTATACTTAAACTACCCATACTTCTCTTAATATTTCAAAACAACTCTTCTTTTTAATCCTACCCCTAATTCTCTAAATAGCTCTTCTTTCAAGCAACTACCCCTGTTTTTTAACTACTATGAAGCCTTGGTTTTTGAAGCACCCAGTCCAAATAATTCATCATCTTTCATATTTGTCGATCTACCCCTACTATGCTTAAACTACCCCTACTTCTCTTAATACTTTGAAACAACCCTTGTTTATAATACTATCCCCAATTCTCTAATTATCGTACTTCCAACAATTACCCTTATTTTTTAACTACTGTGAGGGGTTGGTTTTTGCCACATCCAATCCAAACGATTCATTATTTTTCATATTTGTCGATCTAATCCTACTATGCTTAAACTTCCCCAACTCCTCTTAATACTTAAAAACAACCATTCTTTTTAATTCTACAACTAATTCTCTAAATAGCCCTTCCTTCCAATAATTACTCCTATTTTTTTAGTACTGTGAAAGGTTGGTTTTTGCAGGATGCAATCCGAACAATTTATCATCTTTCATATTTGTCGATCTACCCCAACTATGCTTAAACTATCCCTGCTTCTCTTAATACTTCAAAATAGCCCTTCTTTTAAATCCTATCCCTAATTCTCTAAATAGACCTTACTTCCAACAATTCCCCTTATTTTTTAACTACTATGAAGGGTTGGTTTTTGCAGCATCCAATCCAAATGATTCATCATCTTTCATATTTGTCGATCTATCCCTACTATGCTTAAACTACTCCTACTTCTCTTCATACTTCAAAACAACCTTTTTTTTAATCCTATCCCCAATTCTCTAAATAGCCCTTCCTTCTAACAATTACCGTTGTTTTTTTACTATTATGAAGGATTGGTATTTGCAGCACCCAATCCAAACAATCACTCATCTTTCATATTCGTCGATCTACCCCTACTATGCTTAATCTACCCTTACTTCTCTTTATACTTCAAAACAACCCTTCTTTTTAATCCTATCCCTAATTCTCTAAATATCCCTTACTTCCAACAATTACCCTTATTTTCTAACTACGATGAAGGGTTGGTTTTTGCAGCACCCAATCCAAACGATTCATCGTCTTTCGTATTTGTCGATCTACCCATTCTATGCTTAAACTACCCCTACTTCTCTTAATACTTCAAAACGGTTCTTCTTTTAAATCCAACCTGTAATTCTATAAATAATCCTTACATCCAACAATAACCCCAATTTTTTAACTTCTGTGAAGATTGCTTTTTGCATCACACAATCTAAACGATTCATCATCCTTCATATTTGTCGAAGTAACCTTACTATGCTTAAACTACCCCTACTTCCCTTACATCTTTCATATTTGTCGATCTACCCCTAATACGCTTAAGCTACCCATAGTTCTCTTAATACTTGAAAACAATCCTTCTTTTTAATCCTACCCCTAATTATCTAAATAGCCCTTCTTAACAAAAATTACCCATATTTTTTAACTATTATGAAGAATTGGTTTTTGCAGCACCCAATCCAAACGATTCATCATATTTCATGTTTGTCGATTTAATCCTACTATGCTTAAGCTACCCATACTTTTGTTAATACTTCAAAACAACCCTTCTTTTTAATCCTACCCCTAATTCTTTAAATATCCCTTCTTTCCACTAATTACTCCTGTTTCTTAAGTACTATGAAGGATTGGTTTTTGCAGCACCCAATCCAAACGATTCATCATCTCACATATTTGTCGATCTACCACTACTATGCTTAAACTACCCATACTTCTCTTAATACTTCAAAACATCCCTTATTTTTAATCCTACCCCGAATTCTCGAAATAACCATTACTGCAACAATTACCCCTATTTTTTAACTACTGTGAAGGGTTGGTTTTTGTAGCACCCAATCCAAACGATTTATCATCCTTCATATTTGTCGATCTACCCATACTATGCTTAAACTATCCCTACTTCTCTTAATACTTCAAAATAGCCCTTCTTTTTAATCCTATCCCTAATTCTCTAAATAGCTCTTACTTCCAACAATTACCCTTATTTTTGAACTACTATGAGGGGCTGGCTTTTGCAGCACCCAATCCAAATGATTCATCATCTTTCGTATTTGTCGATCCACCCCTACTATCCTTAAACTACCCCTACTTCTCTTAATACTTCAAAACAACCCTTCTTTTTGATCCCACCCCTAATACTCTAAATAGTCCTTCCTTCCAAAAAATACCCCTATTTTTTAACTATTGTGAAGGATTGTTTTTTGCAGCACCCAATCAAAACGATTAATCATCTTTCATATTTGTCGATCTACCCCTACTATGCTTAAACTACCCCTACTTCTCTTAATACTTCAAAACAACCCATCTTTTTAATCCTATACCTTATTCTCTAAGTATCCCTTCCTTCCAACAATTATCCTTATTTTTTAACTACTGTGAAGGATTGTCTTTTGCGGCACATAATCCTAATGATTCACCATCTTTCTGATATTTGTCTGTCTACCCATACTATGCTTAAACTACCCTTACTTCTATTAATACTTCAAAACAACCCTTCTTTTTAATCCTAACCCTAATTTTATAAATAACACTTCCTTCCAATAATTACCCCTATTTTTTAACTACTACGAAGGATTGGTTTTTCCAACATGCAATCTGAACGATTCATCATCTTTCATATTTGTCGATCTACCCCTACTATGCTTAAACTACCCATACTTCTCTCATAACTTTAAAACAAACCATCTTTTTAATCCTACCCCAAATTCTCTTAATAGCCCTTACTTACAAAAATTATCCATATTTTTTAACTACTGTGAAGGGTTGGTTTTTGCAGCATCCAATCCAAACAATTTATCATCTTTCATATTTGTCGATCTACACCTACTATGCTTAAACTAAACCTACTTTACTTAATACTACAAAAAAAGCCCTTCTTCTTAATCATATCCCTATTTCACTAAATCCCCCTTACTTCCAATAATTACCCTTATTTTTTTAACTACTGTGAATGGATGGATTTTGCAGCACCCAATCCAAATGATATATCATCTTTCGTATTTGTCAATCTAACCCTACTATGCTTAAACTACCCTTACTTCTCTTAATACTTCAAAACATCCATTTTTTTTAATCCTACCCCAAATTCTCTAAATAGCCCTTCCTTCCAACAATTACCCTTATTTTTTTACTATTGTGAAGAATTTGTTTTGGCAGCACCGAATCCA
This sequence comes from Allium sativum, assembly GCA_030737875.1. Classification (NCBI taxonomy): domain Eukaryota; kingdom Viridiplantae; phylum Streptophyta; class Magnoliopsida; order Asparagales; family Amaryllidaceae; genus Allium; species Allium sativum. Next base: position 268,823,483 of record CM060924.1, read on the forward strand.
AACAACCAATCATCTATCATATTCGTCGATCTACCCCTACTAATATTAAACTACCCCTACTTCTCTTTATACTTCAAAACAACCTTTCTTTTTAATCCTACCCCTAATTCTCTAAATAGCCCTTACTTCAAACAATTAACTCTATTTTTTAACTTCTATGAAGGGTTGGTTTTTGAAGCACCCAAACCAAATGATTCATCATCTTTCATAATTGTCGATATACCCCTACTATGCTTAAACTACCCTTACTTCTCTTAATACTTCAAAACGGTCCTTCTTTTTAATCCTACCTCTAATTCTCTAAATAACCCTTACTTCCAAAAAATCCTATCCCTAATTCTCTGAATATCCCTTCCTTCCAACAATTACCCCTATTTTTTACTATTGTGAAGGATTGGTTTTTGCAGCACCCAATCCAAACAATCAATCATCTTTCGTATTCGTCGATCTACCCCTACTACGCTTAAACTACCCCTAATTCTCTTTACACTTCAAAACAACCCTTCTTTTTAATCCTACCCCTAATTCTCTATATATCTCTTACTTCCAACAATTACCTCTATTTTTTAACTTCTGTGAAGGATTGACTTTTGAAGCACCCGAACCAAATGATTCATCATCTTTCATATTTCTCGATCTACTCCAACTATGCTTAAACTACCCCTACTTCTCTTAATTCTTTAAAACAGTCCTTCTTTTTAATCCTACCTCTAATTCTCTAAATAGCCCTTACTTCCAACAATTACCCCTATTTTTTAACTTTTGTGAAGGGTTGGTTTTTGCATCACGCAATCCAAATGATTAATCATCTTTCATATTTGTCGATCTACCCCTACTATGCTTAAATTACCTCTACTTCCCTTAATACTTCAAAGCAACCCTTGTTTTTAATCCTACCAATAATTCTCTAAATATACCTTCTTTCCAACAATTACCTCTATTTATTAACTATTATGAAGAATTGGTTTTTGCAGCACCCAATCCAAATGATTCATTATCTTTCATATTTGTCGATCTACCCATACTGTGCTTAAACTACCCATACTTCTCTTAATACTTGAAAACAACCCTTCTCTTGAATCCTACCCCTAATTATCTAAATAGTCCTTCTTTCCAACAATTACTCCTGTTTTTTAACGACTATGAAGGATAGGTGCACCACCCAATCCAAATGATTCATCACCTTTCATATTTGTCGATATACCCCAACCATGCTTAAACTACCCATACTTTTCTTAATACTTCAAAATAACCCTTCTTTTTAATCTTATCCCTAATTCTCTAAATAGCCCTTACTTCCAACAATTACAATTATTTTTTAACTACTACGAAGTGTTGGTTATTGCAGCACACAATCCAAATGATTTATCATCTTTCGTATATTTCGATCTACCCCTACTATGCTTAAACTACCCTTACTTCTCTTAATACTTCAAAACACCCCATCTTTTTAATCCTACCCCTAATTCTCTAAATAGCCCTTCCTTTAAACAATTACCGCTATTTTTTTTACTGTTGTGAAGGATTGGTTTTTTCAGCACCCAATACAAACAATTCATCATCTTTCATATTCATCGATCTACCCTTAATATGCATAAACTACCCCTACTTCTCTTTATACTCCAAAACAACACTTCTTTTTAATCCTACCCCCGATTCTCTAAATAGCCCTTACTTCCAACAATTACCCTTATTTTTTAACTTCTGTGAAGGGTTGGTTTTTGGAGCACCAGTCCAAATGATTCATCATCTTTCATATTTGTGGATCTACCCCTACTATACGTAAACTACCCCTACTTCTCTTAATACTTCAAAACATTCCTTCTATTTAATCCTACCTTTAATTCTCTAAATAGCCCTTAATTCAAAAAATTACCCCTATTTTTTAACTTCTGTGAAGGGTTGGTTTTTGCATCACACAATCTAAACGATTCATTATCTTTCATATCTGTCGATCTAACCGTACTATGCTTAAACTACCCCTGCTTCCCTTAATACTTCAAAACAACCCTTCTTTTTAATCATACCTCTAATTCTCTAAATAGTCCTTCTTTCCAACAATTACATCTAATTTTTAACTAATATAAAGAATTGGTTTTTGCAGCAGCCAATCCAAACAATTCGTCATCTTTCATATTTGTCGATCTACTCCAACTATGCTTAAACTACCCATACTTCTCTTAATACTTCAAAACAACTCTTCTTTTTAATCCTACCCCTAATTTTCTAAATTGATCTTCTTTCCTGCAATTACCCCTGTTTTTTAACTACTATGAAGCCTTGGTTTTTGGAGCACCCAATCCAAACAATTCATCATCTTTCATATTTGTCGATCTACCCCTACTATGCTTAAACTACCCCTACTTTTCTTAATACTTCGAAAAAGACGTTTTTTTTAATACTATCCCCAATTTCCTAAATAGCCGTACTTCCAACAATTACCCTTATTTTTTAACTACTGTGAAGGGTTGGTTTTTGCAGCATCCAATCTAAATGATTCATCATTTTTCATATTTGTCGATCTACCCCTACTATTCTTAAACTACCCCTACTTCTCTTAATACTTAAAAACAACCTTTTTTTAATTCTACAACTAATTCTCTAAATAGCCCTTCCTTCCAATAATTACTCCTATTTTTTTACTACTGAGAAGGGTTGGTTTTGCAGCACCCAATCCAAACAATTTATCATCTTTCATATTTGTCGATCTACCCCAACTATGCTTAAACTATCCCTACATCTCTTAATACTTAAAAATAGCCCTTCTTTTTTATCCTACCTCTAATTCTCTAAATAGCCCTTACTTCCAACAATTACCCTTATTTTTTAACTACTATGAAGGGTTGGTTTTTGCAGCATCCTACTTTTTGACTATTGTGAAAGATTGGTTTTTGCAGCACCCAATCCAAATAATCAATCATCTTTCATATTCGTCGATCTACCCCTACTATGCTTAAACTACCCCTACTTCTCTTTATACTTCAAAGCAACCCTTCTTCTTAATCCTACCCCTAATTCTCTAAGTAGCCCTTACTTCCAACAATTACCTCTATTTTTTAACTTCTGTGAAGGGTTGGTTTTTGCAGCATCCAATCCTAATGATTCATCATCTTTCATATTTGTCGATCTACCCCTACTATGCTTAAACTACCCCAACATCCCTTAATACTTCAAAACAACCCTTCTTTTTAATCCTACCACTAATTCTCTAAATATCCATTATTTCCAACAATTACCCCTATTTTTTATCTATTATGAAGAATTGGTTTTTGCTGCACCCAATCCAAACGATTCATCAACTTTCATATTTCTCGATCTACCCCTATTGTGCTTAAACTACTCATACTTCTATTAATACTTCAAAACAACCCTTCTTTTTAATCCTACCCCTAATTATCTAAATAGTCCTTTCCAATAATTACTCTTGTTTTTTAACTACTTTGAAGGATGGTTTTTGCAGCACCCAATCCAAACGTTTCATCATCTTTCACATTTGTCGATATAACCCTAATATGCTTAAACTACCCATACTTCTCTTAATACTTCAAAACAACCCTTATTTTTAATCCTACCCCAAATTATCTAAATAGCCCTTACTTCCAACAATTACCCCTATTTTTAACTACAGTGAAGTGTTGGTTTTTTCAGCATCCAGTCCAAACGATTTATCATCTTTCATATTTGTCGATCTACCCCTACTCTGCTTAAACTATCCCTACTTTTCTTAATACTTCAAAATAATCGTTCTTTTTAATCTTGTCCCTAATTCTCCAAATATCCCTTACTTCAAACAATTACCCTTATTTTTTAACTACTACGAAGGGTTGATTTTTGCAGCACCCAATCCAAATGATTTATCATCTTTCGTATATTTCGATCTACCCGTACTATGCTTAAACTACCCTACTTCTCTTAATACTTCAAAACAGCCCTTCTTTTTAATCCTACCTCTAATTCTCTAAATAGCCCTTCCTTTGAGCAATTAACTCTATTTTTTTACTATTGCGAAGGATTGGTTTTTCCAGCACCCAGTCTAAACAACCCATCATCTTTAATATTCATCGATCTAAGCCTAATATGCATAAACTACCCCTACTTCTTTTTGTACTTCAAAACAACACTTTTTTTAATCCTACCCCTGATTCTCTAAATAGCCCTTACTTCCAACAATTACCCTTGTTTTTTAACTTCTGTGAAGGGTTGGTTTTTGGAGCACCAATCCAAATGATTCATCATCTTTTATATTTGTGGATCTACCTTACTATGCATAAACTATGTAACACCCCTAAGTCCCACATCGTGGAAGTCTGTGTGAAATAGGTACTTATATATAGAGTCCATCTCTTACTAACGCCGAGGCCTTTTGAGGAACAAAACCCCACACCTATACGGTGGCTAAGTTGGGGACAATATCTTGTGCGAACGGAGGTGCGGGCTGTTACAGTGGTATCAGAGCAAATACCCAGCCGGAATTGTGGCTCCTGTGTGGGCCAAGCGCCTGGATGAGGTGTTTGTGAGCCAACGGGCATGTTGGGCTCTGTAGGAGGCGAGAATGTCACACCCCTAAGTCCCACATCGTGGAGGTCTGTGTGGAATAGGTACTTATATATAGAGTCCATCTCTTACTAACGCTGAGGCCTTTTGAGGAACAAAACCCCACACCCATACGGTGGCTAAGTTGGGGACAATATCTTGCGCGAATGGAGGTGCGGGCTGTTACAAACTACCCCTACTTCTCTTAATACTTCAAAACAGTCCTTCTATTTATTCCTACCTCTAATTCTGTAAATAGCCCTTACTTCCAACAATTACCCCTATTTTTTAACTTCTGTGAAGGGTTGGTTTTTGCAACACACAATCTAAACGATTCATTATCTTTCATATTTGTCGATCTAACCCTACTATGCTTAAACTACCCCTGCTTCCCTTAATACTTCAAAACAACCCTTCTTTTTAATCCTACCCCTAATTCTCTAAATAGTCCTTCTTTCCAACAATTGCCTTTATTTTTTAACTACTATAAAGAATTGGTTTTTGCAGCACCCAATTCAAACGATTCATCATCTTTCGTATTTGTCGATCTACCCCCACTATGCTTAAACTACCCATACTTCACTTAATACTTCAAAACAACTGTTCTTTTTAATCCTACCCCTAATTCTCTAAATAGCTCTTCTTTCCAGCAATTACCCCTGTTTTTTAACTACTACGAAGCCTTGGTTTTTGCAGCACCCAATCAAAAAGTTCGTCATCTTTCATATTTGTCGATCTACCCCTACTATGCCTAAACTACCCATACTTCTCTTAATACTTCGAAACATCCCTTCTTTTTAATACTATCCCCAATTCTCTAAATAGCCGTACTTCTAACAATTACTCTTATTTTTTTACTACTGTTAAGGGTTGGTTTTTGCAGCATCCAATCCAAATGATTCATCATTTTTCATATTTGACGATCTACCCCTCCTATGCTTAAACTACCCCTACTTCTCTTAATACTTAAAAACAACCTTTCTTTTTATTTCTACAACTAATTCTCTAAATAGCTCTTCCTTCCAATAATTACTCCTGTTTTTTTTTTACTACTGTGAACAGTTGGTTTTTGTTTCACCCAATCCAAACAATTTATCACCTTTCATATTTGTCGATCTACCCCAACTATGCTTAAACTATCCCTACATCTCTTAATACTTCAAAATAGCCCTTCTTTTTAATCCGATCTCTAATTCTCTAAATAGCCCCTACTTCCAACAACTACCCTTATTTTTTAACTACTATGATGGGTTGGTTTTTGTAGCATCCAAACCAAATGATTCATCATCATTCACATTTGTCGATCTACCCCTACTATGCTTAAACTACCCCTACTTCTTTTCATACTTCAAAACAACCATTCTTTTTAATCCTATCCCTAATTCTCTAAATATCCCTTCCTTCCAACAATTACCCCTATTTTTTACTATTGTGAAGGATTGGTTTTTGCAGCACCCAATCCAAACAATCAATCATCTTTCGTATTCATCGATCTACCCCTTCTATGCTTAAACTACCCCTAATTCTCTTTACACTTCAAAACAACCCTTCTTTTTAATCCAACCTCTAATTCTCTATATATCCCTTACTTCCAACATTTACCTCTATTTTTTAACTTCTATGAAGGGTTGGCTTTTGGAGCACCTGAACAAAATGATTAATCATCTTTCATATTTGTCGATCTACCCCTACTATTCTTAAACTACCCCTACTTCTCTTAATACTTTAAAACGGTCCTTCTTTTTAATCCTACCTCTAATTCTCTAAATATCCCTCACTTCCAACAATTACCCCTATTTTTTAACTTCTGTGAAGGGTTGGTTTTTGCGTCACACAATCTAAACGATTCATCATCTTTCATATTTGTCAATCTACTCATACTATGCTTAAACTACCCCTACTTCCCTTAATACTTCAAAACAACCATAGTTTTTAATCCTACCAATAATTGTCTAAATATCTCTTCTTTCCAACAATTACCCCTATTTTTAACTATTATGAAGATTTTTTTTTTTGCAGCACCCAATCCAAACGATTCATCATCTTTTATATTTGTTGATCTACCCCTACTGTGCTTAAACTACCCATACTTCTCTTAATACTTCAAAACAACCCTTCTTTTTAATCCTACCCCTGATTATTTAAATAGTCCTTCTTTCCAAAAATTACTCCTGTTTTTAAACTACTATGAAGGATGGTTTTTGCAGCACCTAATCCAAACGATTCATCATCTTTCATATTTGTCGATATACCCCTACTATGCGTAAACTACCCATACTTCTCTTAATACTTCAAAACAACCCTTATTTTTAATCCTACCGCAAATTATCAAAATAGCCATTACTTCCAACAACTACCCCTATTTTTTAACTACTGTGAAGTGTTGGTTTTTGCAGCACACAGTACAAATGATTTATCATCGTTCATATTTGTCGATCTACCCCTACTATGCTCAAACTATCCCTACTTTTCTTAATACTTCAAAATAACCCTTCTTTTTAATCTTATCCCTAATTCTCTAAATAGCCCTTACTTCCAACAATTACCCTTATTTTTTAACTACTACGAAGGGCTGGTTTTTGCAGCACCCAATCCAAATTATTTATCATCTTTCGTATATTTCGATTAACCCCTACTATGCTTAAACTACCCTTACTTCTCTTAATACTTCAAAACAGCCCTTCTTTTTAATTTTTAATCCTACCCCTAATTTTATAAATAGCCCTTCCTTTAAATAATTACCCCTATTTTTTTACTATTGTGAAGGATTGGTTTTTGTAGCACCCAATTCAAACAATTCATCATCTTTCATATTCATCGATCTGCCCTTAATATGCATAAACTACCCCTACTTCTCTTTATACTTCAAAACAACACTTCTTTTTAATCCTACTCCTGACTCTCTAAATAGCCCTTACTTCAAACAATTACCCCTATTTTTTAACTTCTGTGAAGGGTTGGTTTTTGGAGCACCAATCCAAATGATTCATCATCTTTCATATTTGTGGATCTAACCCTACTATGCTTAAACTACCCCTACTTCTCTTAATACTTCAAAACAGTCCTTCTATTTAATCCTACCTCTAATTCTCTAAATTGCCCTTGCTTCCAAAAATTATCCCTATTTTTTAACTTCTGTGAAGGGTTGGTTTTTGCATCACACAATCTAAATGATTCATAATCTTTCATATTTGTCGATCTAACCCTACTATGCTTAAACTACCCCTACTTCTCTTAATACTTCAAAACGGTCCTTCTTTTTAATACTATCCCCAGTTGTCTAAATAGTCATACTTCCAACAATTACCCTTACTTTTTAACTGCTATGAAGGGTTGGTTTTTGCAGCATCCAATCCAAATGATTCATCACTTTACATATTTGTCGATCTACTCCTACTATGCTTAAACTAACCCTACTTCTCTTAATACTTAAAAACAACCTTTCTTTCTAATGCTAAATCTAATTCTCTAAATAGCCCTTCCTTCCAATAATTACTCCTATTTTTTTTACTACTGTGAAGGGTTGGTTTTTGCAGCACCCAATCCAAACAATTTATCATCTTTCATATTTGTCGATCTAACCCAACTATACTTAAACTATCCCTTCTTCTCTTAATACTTCAAAATAGCCCTTCTTTTTTCATCCTACCACTAATTCTCCAAATAGCCCTTGCTTCCAACAATTACCCTTATTTTTTAACTACTATGAAGGGTTGGTTTTTGCAGCATCCAATCCAAATGATTCATCATCTTTCATATTTGTCGACCTACCCCTACTATGCTTAAACTACCCCTACTTCCCTTAATATTTGAAAACATACGTTCATTTTAATCCTACCACTAATTCTACAATTATCCCTTCTTTCCAACAATTACCCCTATTTTTTAACTATTATGAAGAATTGGTTTTTGTAGCACCCAACCAAATGATTCATCATCTTTCATATTTGTCGATCTACCCCTACTATGCTTAAACTAACCATACTTCTCTTAATACTTCAAAACATCCCTTCTTTTTAATCCTACCCCTAATTATTTAAATAGTCCTTCTTTCCAACAATTACTCCTGTTTTTTAACTACTATGAAGGATGGTTTTTGCAGCACCCAATCCAAATGATTCATCATCTTTCATATTTGTCGATATACCCCTACTATGCTTAAACTACCAATACTTCACTTAATACTTCAAAACAACCCTTATTTTTAATCCTACCCCAAATTATCTAAATAACCCTTACTTCCAACAATTACCCCTATTTTTTAACTGCTGTGAAGTGTTGGTTTTTGCAGCATCCAGGCCAAACGATTTATCATATTTCATATTTGTCAATCTGCCCCTACTATGCTCAAACTATCCCTACTTTTCTTAATACTTCAAAATAACCCTTCTTTTTAACATTATCCCTAATTCTTTGAATGGCTCTTACTTGCAACAATAACACTGATTTTTTTACTACTACGAACAGTTGGTTTTTGCAGCAACCAATCCAAATGATTTATCATCTTTCGTATATTTCGATCTAACCCTACTATGCTTACACTACCACTACTTCTCTTAATACTTCAAAACAACCCTTCTTTTCAATCCTACCCCTAATTCTCTAAATGGCCCTTCCTTTAAACAATTAACCCCATTTTTTTTACTAATGTGAAGGATTGGTTTTTGCAGCACCCAATCCAAACAATTCATCATCTTTCATATTCATCGATCTACCCCTAATATGCATAAACTACCCCTACTTCTCTTTGTACTTCAAAACAACACTTATTTTTAAGCCTTCCCTTAATTCTCTAAATAGCCCTTACTTCCAATAATTACCCCTATTTTTTAACTTCTGTGAAGGGTTGGTTTTTGGAGCACCAATTAAAATGATTCATCATCTTTCATATTTGTGGATCTACCCCAACTATGCTTAAACTACCCCTACTTCTCTTAATAGTTCAAAACATTCCTTCTATTTAATCCTACCTCTAATTCTCTAAATAGCCCTTACTTCCAACAATTACCCATATTTTTTAACTTCTGTGAAGGGTTGGTTTTTGCATCACACAATCTAAACGATTCTTTATCTTTCATATTTGTCGATCTAACCCTACTATGCTTAAACTACCCCTCCTTCCCTTAATACTTTAAAACAATCCTTCTTTTAAACCCTACCACTAATTTTCTAAATAGTCCTTCTTTCCAACAATTACCTCTATTTTTTAACTACTATAAAGAATTGGTTTTTGCAGCATCCAATCCAAACGATTCATCATCTTTCATATTTATCGATCTACCCCAACTATGCTTAAACTACTCATACTTCTCTTAATACTTCAAAACAACTCTTCTTTTTAATCCTACCCCTAATTCTCTAAATAGCTCTTCTTTCCAGCAATTACCACAGTTTTTTGACTACTATGAAGCCTTGGTTTTTGCAGCACCTAATCCAAACAATTCATCATCTTTCATATTTGTCGATCTACCCCTACTATGCTTAAACTACCCCAACTTCTCTTAATACTTCGAAACAGCCCTTCTGTTTAATACTATCCCCAATTTTCTAAATAGCCATACATCCAACAATTACCCTTATTTTTTAACTACTGTGAAGGGTTGGTTTTTGCAGCATCCAATCCAATTGATTCATCATTTTTCATATATGTCGATCTACCCCTACTATGCTTAAATTATACCTACTTCTCTTAATACATAAAAACAACCTTTCTTTTTTACTTCTACAAATAATTCTCTAAATAGCCCTTACTTCCAACAATTTCCCCTATTTTTAAACTACTGTGAAGTGTTGGTTTTTGCAGCACCCAATCCAAAAAATTTAACATCTTTCATATTTGTCGATCTAACCCAACTAAGCTTAAACTATCCCTACTTCTCTTATACTTCAAAATAACCCATCTTTTTTATCCTATCCCTAATTCTCTAAATATCCCTTACTTCCAACAATTACCCTTATTTTTTAACTACTACGAAGGGCTGGTTTTTGCAGCGCCCAATCCAGATTATTTATCATCTTTTGTATATTTCGATCTACCCCTACTATGCTTAAACTACCCCTACTTCTCTTAATACTTCAAAACAGCCCTTCTTTTTAATTTTTAATCCTACCCCTAATTTTCTAAATAGCCCTTCCTTTAAACAATTACCCCTATTTTTTTACTATTGTGAAGGACTGGTTTTTGCAGCGCCCAATCCAAACAATTCATCATCTTTCATATTCATCGATCTGCACTTAATATGCATAAACTACCCCTACTTCTCTTTATACTTCAAAACAACACTTCTTTTTAATCCTACTCTTGATTCTCTAAATAGCCCTTACTTCCAACAATTACCCCTATTTTTTAACTTCTGTGAAGTGTTGGTTTTTGGAGCACCAAACAAAATGATTCATCATCTTTCATATTTGTGAATCTACCCCTACTATGCTTAAACTACCCCTACTTCCCTTAATACTTCAAAACAGTCCTTCTATTTAATCGTACCTCTAATTCTCTAAATAGCCCTTACTTCCAAAAATTTACCCCTATTTTTTAACTTCTATGAAGGGTTGGTTTTTGCATCACACAATCTAAATGATTCATAATCTTTCATATTTGTCGATCTAACCCTACTATGCTTAAACTACCCTTGCTTCCCTTAATATTTCCAAACAGCCCTTCTTTTTAATCCTACCCCTAATTCTCTAAATAGTCCTTCTTTCCAACAATTACCTCTATTTTTTAACTACTATAAAGAATTGGTTTTTGCAACACCCAATCCAAACGATTCGTCATCTTTCATATTTGTCGATCTACCCCAACTATGCTTAAACTACTCATACTTCTCTTAATACTTCAAAACAACTCTTCTTTTTAATCCTACCCCTAATTCTCTAGATATCTCTTCTTTCCTGAAATTACCCCTGTTTTTAACTACTATGAAGCCTTGGTTTTTGCAGCACCCAATCCAAATAATTCATCATCTTTCATATTTGTCGATCTACCCCAACTATGCTTAAACTACACCTACTTCTCTTAATACTTCGAAACAGCCATTCTTTTTAATACTATCCCCAGTTGTCTAAATAGTCGTACTTCCAACAATTACCCTTACTTTTTAACTACTGTGAAGGGTTGGTTTTTGCAGCATCCAATCCAAATGATTCATCACTTTACATATTTGTCGATCTACCCCTACTATGCTTAAACTACTCCTACTTCTCTTAATACTTAAAAACAACCTTTCTTTCTAATGCTACATCTAATTCTCCAAATAGCCCTTCCTTCCAATAATTACTCCTATTTTTTTTACTAATGTGAAGGGTTGGTTTTTGCAGCACCCAATCCAAACAATTTATCATCTTTCATATTTGTCGATCTACACCAACTATGCTTAAACTATCCCTACTTCTCTTAATACTTCAAAATAGCACTTCTTTTTTATCCTACCACTAATTCTCTAAATAGCCCTTACTTCCAACAATTACCCTTATTTTTTAACTACTACGAACGGTTGGTTTTTGCAGCATCCAATCCAAATGATTCATCATCTTTCATATTTGTCGATCTACCCTTACTATGCTTAAACTACCCCTACTTCCCTTAATACTTGAAAAAAAAACGTTCTTTTTAATCCTACAACTAATTATATAAATATCCCTTCTTTCCAACAATTACCCCTATTTTTTAACTATTATGAAGAATTGGTTTTTGTAGCACCCAATCCAAATGATTCATCATCTTTCATATTTGTCGATCTACCCCTACTATGCTTAAACTAACCATACTTCTCTTAATACTTCAAAACATCCCTTCTTTTTAATCCTACCCCTAATTATCTAAATAGTCCTTCATTCCAGTAATTACTACTATTTTTTTAACTACTATGAAGGATGGTTTTTGCAGCACCCAATCCAAATGATTCATCATCTTTCATATTTGTCGATATACCCCTACTATGCTTAAACTAGCATTACTTCTCTTAATACTTCAAAACAACCCTTATTTTTAATCCTACCCCAAATTATCTAAATAACCCTTACTTCCAACAGTTACCCCTATTTTTTAACTACTGTGCAGTGTTGGTTTTTGCAGCACCCAGGCCAAACGATTTATCATATTTCATATTTGTCGATCTACCCCTACTATGCTCAAACTATCCCTACTTTTCTTAATACTTCAAAATAACCCTTCTTTTTAATCATATCCCTAATTCTCTAAATAGCTCTTACTTGCAACAATTACCCTTATTTTTTTACTACTACGAACAATTGGTTTTTGCAGCACCCAATCCAAATGATTTATCATCTTTCGTATATTTCGATCTAACCTTACTATGCTTAAACTACCACTACTTCTCTTAATACTTCAAAACAGCCCTTCTTTTTAATCCTACCCCTAATTCTCTAAATAGCCCTTCCTTTAAACAATTACCCCTATTTTTTTACTAATGTGAAGGATTGGTTTTTGCAGCACCCAATCCAAACAATTCATCATCTTTCATATTCATCGATCTACCCCTAATATGCATAAACTACCCCTACTTCTCTTTGTACTTCAAAACAACACTTATTTTTAATCCTTCCCTTAATTCTATAAATAGCCCTTACTTCCAACAATTGCCCCTATTTTTTAAATTCTATGAAGCGTTGGTTTTTGGAGCACCAATCAAAATGATTCATCATCTTTCATATTTGTGGATCTACCCCAACTATGCTTAAACTACCCCTATTTCTCTTAATACTTCAAAACTGTCCTTCTATTTAATCCTACCTCTAATTCTCTAAATAGCCCTTACTTCCAACAATTACCCGTATTTTTCAACTTCTGTGAAGGGTTGGTTTTTGCATCACACAATCTAAACGATTCTTTATCTTTCATATTTGTCGATCTAACCCTACTATGCTTAAACTACCCCTCCTACCCTTAATACTTTAAAACCATCCTTCTTTTAAACCCTACCCCTAATTCTCTAAGTAGTCCTTCTTTCCAACAATTACCTCTATTTTTTAACTACTATAAAAATTTGTTTTTGCAGCACCCAATCCAAACGATTCATCATCTTTCATAATTATCGATCTACCCCAACTATGCTTAAACTACCCATACTTCTCTTAATACTTCAAAACAACTCTTCTTTTTAATCCTACCCCTAATTCTCTAAATAGCTCTTCTTTCCAGCAATTACCCTTGTTTTTTAACAAGTATGAAGCCTTGGTTTTTGCAGCACCTAATCCAAACAATTCATCTTCTTTCATATTTGTCGATCTACCCCTACTATGCTTAAACTACCCCAACTTCTCTTAATACTTCGAAACATCCCTTCTTTGTAATACTATCCCCAATTTTCTAAATAGCCATTATTCCAACAATTACACTTATGTTTTAACTACTGTGAAGGGTTGATTTTTGCATCATCCAATCCAAATGACTCATCATTTTTCATATATGTCGATCTACCCCTGCTATGTTTAAATGACCCCTACTTCTCTTAATACTTAAAAACAACCTTTCTTTTTTACTTCTACAAATAATTCTCTAAATAGCCCTACATTCCAATAATTACTCCTATTTTTTTTTACTATTGTGAAGGGTTGGTTTTTGCAGCAACCAATCCAAACAATTTATCATCTTTCATATTTGTCGATCTAACCCAACTTAGCTTAAACTATCCCTACTTCTCTTAATACTTCAAAATAGCCCTTCATTTTAATCCTATCCCTAATTCTCTAAATAGCCCTAAATTCAAAAAATTACCCTTATTTTTTAACTACTATGAAGGGTTGGTTTTTGCAGCATCCAATCCAAATGATTCATAATCTTTCATATTTGTCGATCTTCCCCTACTATGCTTAAACTACCCATACTTCTCTTCATACTTCAAAACAACCTTTGTTTTTAATCCTATCCCTAATTCTCTAAATAGCCCTTCCTTCCAACAATTACCCCTATTTTTAACAACTGTGAAGGCTTGGTTTTTGCAGCATCCAATTCAAACGATTCATCATCTTTCATATTTGTCGATCTACCCATACTTCTGTTTATACTTCAAAATAACCCTTCTTTTTAATCCTATCCCCAATTCTCTAAATAGCCCTTACTTCCAACAATTACCTTTATTTTTTAACTACTGTGAAGGGTTGGCTTTTGCTGCATCCAATCCAAATGATTCATCATCTTTCATATACGTCGAACTACTCCTACTATGCTTAAGCGACCCATGCTTCTCTTAATACTTCAAACCAACCCTTCTTCTTAATCCGACCCTTAATTCTCTAAATATCCCTTCCTTCCAACAATTACCCCTATTTTTTTACTATTATGAAGGATTGGTTTGTGCAGCACCCGTTCCAAACAATTCATCATCTTTCATATTTGTCGATCTACCACTACTATGCTTAAACTACCCCTACTTCTCTTAATACTTCAAGATAACCCATCTTTTTAATCCTACTCCTAATTATATAAATATCCCTTACTTCCAACAATTACTCCTTTTTTTTAACTTCTGTGAAAGGTTAATTTTTGCAGCACCCAATCCAAATGATTCGTCATCTTTCATATTTGTCGATCTACCCCTACGATGCTTAAAATAACTCTACTTCTCTTAGTACTTTAAAACAGCCCTTCTTTTTGATCCTATCCCTAATTCTATAAATAGACCTTCCTTCCAATAATTACCCCTATTTATCTACTATTGTGAAAGATGCGTTTTTCCAGCACCCAATTGAAACAATTCATCATCTTTCATATTCGTCGATCTACCCCTACTATGCTTAAACTACCCTTACTTCTCTTTATACTTCAAAACAACTTTTCTTTTTAATCCTACCCCTAATTCTCTAAATATCCCTTAGTTACAACAGTTACCCCTTTTTTTAACTTCTGTGAAGGGTTTGTTTTTGGAGCACCCCATCCAAATGATTAATCATCTTTCATATTTGTCGATCTACCCCTACTATGCTTGAACTACTACAACTTCCCTTAATACTTCAAAACAACCCTTCTTTTTAATCCTACCCCTAATACTATAAGTAGCACTTCTATCCAAAAATTACCCCTATTTTTAAGCTATTTTGAAGGATTACTTTTTGCAGCACACAATCCAAATGATTCATCATCTTTCATATTTTTCGATCTTTCCATACTATGCTTAAACAACCCCTACTTCTCTTAATACTTCAAAATAACTCATATTTTTAATTCTAAACCCAATTCTACAAATATCTCTTACTTCCAACAATTACCATTATTTTTTAACTACTGTGAAGGGTTGGTTTTTGCAGCACCCAATCCAAATGATTCATCATCTTTCATATTTGTCGACTTACCCCTACTATACTTAAACTACCCCTACCTCTCTTAAAACTTCAAAACAACCCTTATTTTTAATCCGACCCCTAATTATCAAAATAGCCCTTCATTCCAACAATTATCCCTATTTTTTTACTATTGTGAAGGATTGGTTTTTGCAGCACCCAATCCAAATAACTCATCATCTTTCATATTCGTCGATCTACCCACACTATGCTTAAATTACCCCTACATTTTATACTTAAAAAAAATCCTCTTTTTAATCCTACCCCTAATTCTCTAAATAGCCATTACTGTGAACAATTACCCCTATTTTTTTACTTCAGTGAAGGGTTGGTTTTTGGAGCTCCCAATCCAAATGATTCATTATCTCTCATATTTGTCGATCTTCCCCTGCAATGCTTAAAGTATCCCTACTTCCCTTAGTACTTCAAAAAACCCCTTCTTTTTAATCCTACACAAAATTATCTAAATAGCCCTTCTTTCCAACAATTACCCCAATTTTTTAACTATTATGAAGGACTTTTTAGCACCCAATCCAAACGATTCATCATCTTTCATATTTGTCAATCTACCCCTATTATGCTTAAACTACCCATACTTGTCTTAATACTTTAAAACAACCCTTCATTTGAATCATACCCCAAATTCTCTAAATAGCCCTTACTTCCAATAATAACCCCTATTTTTGAACTACTGTGAATGGTTGGTTTTTGCACCACCCAATCCAAACTATTCATCATCTTTCATATTTATCGATATACCCCTACTATGCTTAAACTAACCACACTTCTCTTTGTACTTCAAAACAACCCTTCTTTTTAATCCTAACCCTAATTATCTAAATAGTCCTTCTTTCCAACAATTACTCCTATTTTTTAACTACTATGAAGGATGGTTTTTGCAGCACCAAATCCAAACGATTCATCATCTTTCATATTAGTCGACATACCCCTACTATGCTAAAACTACTCATACTTCTCTTAATACTTCAAAACAACCCTTATTTTTAATCCTACCCCAAATTCTATAAATATCCTATACTTCCAAAAGTTACCCCTATTTTTTAACTACTGTGAAGGGTTGGTTTTTGCACCTCGCAGTCCAAACGATTCATCATCTTTCATATTTGTCGATCTACCCCTACTATGCTTTAAACTATCCTTACTTTGCTTGGTGCTTCTAAATAACCCTTCTTTTTAATCTTTTCCCTAATTCTATAAATTGCCCTTACTTCCAACAACTACCCTTATTTTTAAACTACTACGAAGGGTGTAACACCCCATGTCCATTAATGTCACTCACAAAGGGAATGCATCAATGTCCATGAAGCTTTATTGTTGTATAGAACAGATAAATTACAAGGATAAATAAATAAAACAACACAGCAGAAGATAAAACTTATTTCATAGCATTATAACTCAAAACAAGCTTACAAAAGTAGTTACCAAAACCATTACAACAGGATCAATAGTCTTTTCCAAAAAAATTCAAAGTACAAAAAGAAGCAAATACTTAAATAACATAAATGCATAAATCCCCACTGAGCATGAGCAAAGCCATAAAGATGAGAGAGTTCAAAGCGATACATCTACTATTTTTCAAGCAACTGAAAGAAATCGGCACAAAGCTGAAGTATTCCCTCCCTGCGAACCTGAGGGGGGGGAGGAAAGAAAAGAGGTGGAGACAAATGGGTCAGACATAATGTCTGGCGAGTCCAGTAATTTTAACAAATAATAGGTAAGGTAAATGATCAAGACATAAATAGGCATCATGATATGGCTGTAACATAGATAAGGTAGATAAAAAGGATGGACAAGAAGATTTCGTCCATAAATACGAAGACAATCCTACACCTTGGCTAAGCGAAAAACCCTCCAAGTACTAACCCCGAAGACCGAAGTCAACATCAGACTAGCACCCAAAGGACTTTCCAACTCAACCAACATGTATTTCGTTACACCGCACTTTTGCTAAGTTACACCACATTGCTTAATTACACCACACATCTACTAGTCTCTTTTACTCAAGGTTGATCCCTTCCCACTAACTGTACCCTCATGACAAACTTGGTAGTTACTTGTACCTAGCTGCTATCGTAGGTGCCGGCTTGCTCCAACCACTGCTATGGTACCCTTACTCTACCCATTTGATCGGCTCCCTAAAACACGTAGGCACCCGTGCTGGCCCCACAGTGGGGTGTATCACTCCCCAATGTGGCAACCCCGATATCAACATGAAGTGCATGGCCATACCTACACGATGCAACAACGTCTTACCTACCAGCCCGGACCCATGCACGCACATGTACCCGTTGGACTTGCGTTGCCACCGCTATTCACGTTTTCACCTCTTATATTCAAGCCTAGTAAGCGTGTACCAACCCCGGCTTAGTACCGGGCCTAATTAGATACTCAAATGGGTTACTGGTTGAAACGGGTCCACATCCGACACAAGCCACCCACCTATGCTTGGCCCCCACTAGGTTTTTCTCCCACTTAACCATTTTAATTTAAATGTTGTAATGGCGCGTTTTGTAAGGTATAATAATTAAGTTATTTAAATAACGAATATATTAAATAAACGATAGTTGAACGTATAAATTATAATAATAATTATAATCGAGCCCGTAACGACGCGGCAGTTCGTTATTTGGCGAGTTGAACTTCAACTGAATGTACATGATTCATTTTAAGCCGGATTTCTGTGAAACAAGAAACGTGTGAAGCTGGCGGAGTATATCTTTCTAGTGGAAGAGAAAAATTGGGATTTCGTAATGTAGATTTTGATGTATGTCCAAATCAAATTTTAAAATAGTCGCTATAGAATCGTTTATCGACCATAACGGTTTATTCGATATAAGTAAAGATCGGGTTTGAATTTAGAGAAGGTTCTTTTGGGAAATAGCGATAATTTAATTTTTATAATTTTACTGTAATTTTTAATTAATTAAATAAGCAAATTTTTATTTGGAGTATTTTGCACCCTGTAGTCAACATTTTGGGATTTCACAATATGAGTCAAACTACCGGTATTATTATATTTCTAGGATCGTGGCGCATTGATCGTCACGATGGTGTAGTTGATCCGGTCAATAGCAGTTCGTAATTAACGAAGTTTTGAAAAATGAGATGACCAAATTCTTTTAAACTCAAAACAAATATCCTAACTAATGAGTGAACCTAAACAAAAACATCCACCCTCTTTCTCAGCCACCAATGATACCTAACCTTGTTTATCTATAAATAACCCTTTAGCAAATTCTTTAAACCTAATTCTAAACTTCTTTGTTGAATCCCAAAATGAGCCGTCAGCTTCTTTCTTCCAAAACTAAAACCGCGATTTGTTAAATCAAAGTAAAATCAAATAAACTCCTCAAAATCAAAAGAATGTATGTATGGTTTAATGGAAGGATTCACGACGGTATGGTGTAAGTTTTAATGGGTGTGGTTGTTGTTTACTGAGGAGAAAAAGCGTAGCAGTGTTCTAGGGTTAATCGAAATCGGTTTTTGGGGGTCAATTCGAAGCAAGGTATGTCGATAACTGCTGTAAGGTGGCACGACTTTCTGGAAGCAGAAATGAAAGTGGGGAGTTTGAGTTAGCTATTTCGATTTGAAGGTGAAGGAGGATTACGGAACCATGATAGATTGGAGCCGCAGCAAGTTTTGTGTGGGGAGGAAGCTGCACTGGCATGCAAAACAAGGGAATGACGTGATGTAATGAAGGTTAGTCATGACACTGGGATAACAGACGCGATGCAGAAGGGGGTTAAGTGGATGTACGTGTGTTTGTAGTAGTCGGGAGGAAGTTAGGAAGATGCGCACGAAATGGAATCTTCTGGAGCGGGTTGACTTTGAATAAGGATTGGATTCATGCCATGGAAGGATAGTGTCAGAAAGGGGGAGTTGAAGTAGTCCAGTATATAGTTGTTGTGTTTGTGGTATGTCGAAGGAGAGAGGGTCATGAAGATATGGAAAAATGGCCATGAGTAATATACTGGAGGGTGAAAACCAATTTGGGAAAGACGGATCATGTTTGGGGCAGGCATGGGGGTATCAGTATGGAGATGGGCTGATTTTAAAGCTAAGGCCCAAGAGAAATGAAATTGTTGTAACATGAGGTACATGTGGATTTATAAGTATGGAAACATAGTGAATGGAGACTTGGGCGTTGGGTGTCCCTGCTGTGAATGTGGCGCACCATTTTCCGGGGAGTAGCAGGCAGTGTAAATGGTTCATGGAGACTGTGAAGGTGATGACATTCGCTTGAATTTTTGTTGAATAGTGAAAGAGCAGCGGAGGCTTCAAGTGTTGGCGATGGTGTTTCGAAGTATGCCAGCAACTTGCGGTTCTTATTTAAGAAGACGGATTATTGTTCATCTGGGTATAAAGCGATGGGCTGACAAAAGCTTAAATGGTTGAGGCCCGTTCGAAATAAATAATCCAATGGGATCGTATGGTCGACGACTACATACAAGAGATGATCCGAAGCGGTTTTGGAGCACGTTACAGTTTAGGAAATTAAAGTGCCGGATTGGATAAACTGATGCAAATCGTTATTTAACGGTTAACGCGCAAAGGTGAGTAAATCTCACTAACTCTGAATAGTTTATAATTTCATGTTGTATTGTTAGAACTGTTAAAATTGTCTGTTTGACTGTGTGTTGATTGTTTGATTGAACTGCTAGTCAGTTAGTTAAATTTCTATATTGATTCTGTTTAACAGAATATATCATACGGAACTGAAAGTGATGTTATCTATATTGTCTAACATCTGTGATGCAGGGAGACAGGTTGGAGGAATCCGACTGGATTCCTCAACAGTTATTTTATGGTTTTTCATATATTGTTATATGATGTGATATAAAATCTGTGGGCGATTATATGTGCTTGGACGATATTGAATATCGTGATTTGATATGATTGAATACCATAACATACCGAAATGTTGATAAGGGGATTTTCAATGTTTAATTGAAAATGAATCTTATTTATAAAATCGATAGGATTTTATAAAAGGAAGACATTTATTTAATTTGAAAATAAATAAATGAAAAAGGAAACAATTATTTAGAAAATAAATGAAATAAAATAGAAACATTTATTTAGAAAATAAATGAATTTGAATATATAGGAATATTTATTTAGGAAATAAATATAGGAACATATATTTAGATTTAAATAAATGGAATAAAGGAATATTTATTTAGGGAACACTTGTTCGGAAATTAAATATAATTATACAAGGATAGATTTAAACACGTGCTTCGCACACAAGTATAACACGATATGGATTTTAAGGAGATATTGTAGAAGTAGGAATTATAACCAGAGTGTGATAAAAGAATTTAACAAAGTAATTTTTTAGGTTAACCAAAGCAAGTTAGTCGAGTTAATCAAAGTAATTGGTTAAGTTAACCAAAGTAAATTAGTTAAGATAAACTAAGCAGTTAATCGAAGTGAATTGGTTGCGTCAAACTAAGTGACTTAGTTAAGTTAAACTAATTTGTAAATCAAAGTGAATTAGTTGCGTCAAACTAAGTGAATTAGTCAAGTTAAACTAATTGGTTAATCGAATTAAATTAGTTGGGTTAATCAAAGTGAATTAGCTGAGTTAAACTAAGTTAATCGGTTAGAGTTAATCAAAGTGAATTAACTAAGTTAAACTAAGTGGATTAGTTCAGTTAATCAAGACAAGTAAATCAAGTTAGGTTAAACCATTTGAGTTAACCAGTTAAGTTAAACCATTTGAGTTAACCAGTTAAAATTTACCAGTTGAAGATAAACAGTTAGAGTTGACCAGTTAAAGTTGACCAGTTAAAGTTGACCAGTTAGAGTTGATCAGTTAAAGTTACCCAGTTAGAGTTAACCAGTTAGAGTTGACCAGTTAGAGTTATCCAAGTGGAGTTAATCGAGTAGAGTTGTCGAATATCACTTATTCGAAGTAGATTCATCGAATATAGTGTATTCGAGGGAAGAGTAATCGAATATAGTTTATTCGAGTGGAGAAATCAAATGTTATTCATTTGAGAAGAGTTACCGAATATTATTTATTCGAAGAGTATTTATCGAATATTGGTTATTCGAAGTTAGCTAATCTAAAGGAGTTATTCGAAGTTAGCTAATCCAAAGGAGTTATTCGACCAAAGGAGTTATTCGAAGTTAGTTAATCCAAAGGAGTTATTCGAAGTTAGCTAATCCAAAGGAGTTATTCGAAGTTAGTTAATCCAAAGGAGTTAGTCGAAGAGTTAATTGAATATTAGTTATTCAATTTGATTTAATCGAATGTAGTTATTCGAGAAGAGTTAAATCGAATTTAGTTCTTAGAAAGGAATTAATCAATTTGAGTTAAGTTAATCGATTTGAATTAAGTTGAATCGAAATGGAGTAAATCGATTAGAATTAAGTTAATCGAGTTAGAGTAAATCGAATATTGGTTATTCGAAGGTAAGTTATTCAAATTAGTTATTCGAAGGAGTTAATCAATTAAGTTATTCGAATTAGTTATTCGAAAGAGTAAATCAAATTTAGTTAATCGATTAGAGTTGAGTTAACCGATTTGGGTTAAGTTAAGTTATCGAGTTAAGTAATCGAGTTAAGATTTATCGAGTTAAGTAACCGAGTTAAGAAATCGAGTTAAGATAATCGAGTTAAGAAAATCAAGTTGAGTTAATCAAATAAGTTATTCGATAAGAGTAAATCCATTTAAGTTAAATCGGATGTTAGTTATTCGATAAGAATTGACACATTTAAGAAAATCGAATATTTGTTATTCGATAAGAGTTAATGAAGTAGAGCCAACCAAGAAGAGTTATTCGAATATTAGTTATTCGATAGGAGTTAATCGAAATAGAGTTTATCGAATATAAGTTATTAAAAAGGGAGAGTTAATCGAATAGAGATTACTCGAAAGAGAGTTATACGTCGAATTCGATTATAGCGAATTCGGGAAAGTACTATTTACTTTTCAGGGTTTAAATCAAGATTTAGTTATTGATTTATAAATTAGGTGTCTGTTAAATTATTCGAGTTAGGAGATAAAGTTATAATTTAGGTTAGATATTGTAGAAGTAGGAATTATAACGTTATAGTTATAATCAAACGTTTTCATATAAGAAGTAGATTCGTAACCTAAATCCGAGAATTTGCGTAAAACAGATGATTGGAAAAAGTGAGTGACGAGCTTCATCTATTTCACAGTAAAGGACGTTGTTCAATTAAGGTCTGAGAGGTAATTATACCCCAACTTGATTGACTTCAGAATTGACAAAGGAATAGTTGTGGTTCGATCTAAAAGGTTGATTAGGAATAAAGTTAAGGAAAAAGCGATTAATGGATTAAGCGTAACGATGTTTTATACAACGTTCATTGGAAATCCGTAAATGAGTTTTGGAAACATTTTCCAAATATAGTCAGATATGTTTTCTAAACATAGAAAATGAAATGTTTTCATGATAAGAATTTAAGAAATAGAGTTAAGCAAATTCAGAAACTGACTGGAGAGGGTAAGTTGAACGGTTTTCTAAGTGACGATCTGATGTTGGTTTCGACCTTCCGGATTGATACTTAGAGAATTGTCCTCATACTAGTTACATTTAGGGACTGATAGTTGCGAAATAATAGTGATGTGAAAATAAGCTATGGAAATGTTTTCCAATGATTAATAACATATATTTTCTAAATATATGAAATAAGGAAATATGAACATATGATGATTGATCGATCGAATTTCCATTTGGAAATAAGATCGTTGTTTGTACACCGACATGTTTTCATTTGATAGTTGAATCACAGACTATCAAAGTTTTGACCATATTTACGTTGTAAATATGGAGAGACCGGTTGGATTACTATCCGAAGAACCACTCCGTATTAGCATAAGCGTTGCAAATCGAGTACACTGAAGATAATTGAAGACGGAGTGAAGTGCAAGGGCTATTGTGAAAAGCCTAGGTAGGATGGATTCACTGAAGAGTGCCTTCGGTTTGTTCAGTCCCAGGACAACGTATATGGACCAGTGTCTGACAAAGTATTCTTAACGAATCATATATGTTGATCTCTTCAAACGTATTACGTTGGTGGCGGAGAAATTCGTTTCTCTTAGCTTTTATACCCGTGATGCCTTGAGAAATCGATAATGATTTGGCGGGTATGACGATGTGGCATTCAAAGTAATTGAAGCAATAATCTGTCAAAGTGATAAACGTGACCTCAAACCTCACCACCGGGAAATAACAGAAGTTGGGCTAGGCAGCATGGCTAGTTGGGCCATACCCAAGCAGGGTGTATTATCACCATCTAGAGAATATTCAATTGTACTTCTTTATAATCTATTTCAATGCTGTCCCGTATCGGGAAGGATGGTTGCTGATCCCAACCATCGGTGATAATATATTCGTCACACTCAAGCTAAATGAGTGGACGGTCATGTGTGGCCGGGTTGCAAGACGTTCTTGTTGAACCCTAGTGTATCTCCTCTAGAGTACACTGATCGGAAGGTGCTCCCATACCTTGTCTGTTGGAATCCAATCCCCAATAAGCGCTCACGGTTTTATTTGTATACTATGAATGTGGAACGTGAGATGCAAGCATTCTGCTAGATTGTTATCTATTTGTATTTAGACATTATTATAATATCAGAAAGATATCCTTTATTTAACCAAGTGTTAGAGTTTTTTTCACACCAGTCCCATGACTGACCCGAAGTTTATTTTGTTTTGTTTTCCCTAGACTCTTGGGTGCCTAAATTTGTACGGGTAGTCAAGTAGTCGGGATTTTACAGATACATTTGGAGAGCTTGAAGCAGGAGGCTTCAGGATTATAGCTATTATTATTCCGCTGTGTTGTTAAGTGTTGTACTTTGAAATGGTATGTATATACGAGTACTGATTTGTATTTCAAAGTTATGTTATATTTTATTCGTTCCGCTGTGAGATTCGTGTTTACTCTGATAATGTAAGTTCTTCTTCTTCTTCTATTCTATTAGTTCTATCTTTTCTTCCTCACCCTCTACTTTCTTTCACTAACGTCTCGGAATTTTCGACCCTCGAGGGGTCGAAAATTTCCAGCCGTTACAGTTGGTATCAGAGCCAGGTTAAGTGATTACCTTGGCTCTGTGGCATAACTCGATAGAGATGGGATTAGTGATATCCTAGATTGAGTTTGAGTGTATATATATGAGCGCTTAATTGTTATTCAATATAAAATGGTTTTATATTGTGGAGACTCATTGGTTGAGTGGCTTATGAATTCTGGTCGATCAGTTTTGATCCACTGTATCGATAAGGGTTACTAAACACCCGAATACGATGAACCGTCATGGTATGTTTTGAAAGAGGGTAAATGAAATAATTTTTCCCAAAATATATTTGTTTATAGAAGAAATATATATCTTGAAATTATTATAGTATATTGATTGTGTTGGTTGTTATTATAATCGAATAAGATTATAAAAGGGTGAGATGGTTATAAATGACCAATCAGAATTCATATGAATGTAATATATGAAATAGTTTGAATTAAATATGAATTTAAATCATAATTTGGAATTTAAAATAAGGAAATTTTAAGTTCCTGGGAGATTTTGAAAATGTTTCTCAAATTGAAAATGATATAGTATTGAACTCACGTCGATAGCTGGAAAATAGATTCTGATGATGAATCTAGACATCATCAGTGTTCATTTTCGAGTTCTAAGTGACGGATTACTACCAAAGATTTTGTTCTTGAATTGTTTTGATAAAACAAGTTGTTTTAGACATTCAAAGGTTTTGAATTGGTATGTGGTTTCAAATTAATTTGAAATAAGACCCAGGAACTTAAGTTCTGGAATTAAAATTTAACTAATGAAGTTAAATAAAATGAGATGGTAAAAATAAATTGAAATTTAACTTGAACTGAGTTAAATAAAATTGAATTGGATTAGAGATAATCTAGAATGGAACCAAATTGATAAGTCAATAATTTGAAATTTGATATTACAGTTCGAATGAAATTCGATTTGGATTTGAGGATATGAACTGATTGGAGATCAATTAGAATGGATAACATTGGTATATGTTGAAGTGGTAACAGATGCAAGGGGTAGACCGACAAAAAGGTACAAGTTTATATCATATATGAGTTTGGATTTTATGAGCCGAATTGGCAAGCCGCTTGGCTATTTTGATTTCCTTTTGGATTGGAGGAGGCCTAGAGAGGCGAGTTGTGGTTTGACGTATTGAGCCGTACAAAGGAGGTTATGGCAAAAAATTTTGAAAATTTAAGGTGTTAGAAAATTTTTAGAATATTTGAAAATTTCAGTTAGCCAGAATGAATTAATAATTTAATTGAAAATTTAATGGTTCAGTTGAAACTGGAGTTGAGAAGTAAACTAAAAGATATTTGAATCTAGTTAGTAAAGTTGGTAGCATTTTCCTAGCTTAGCAATTTCGAGGACGAAATTATTTTAAGGGGGGAAGTCTGTAATGGCGCGTTTTGTAAGGTATAATAATTAAGTTATTTAAATAACGAATATATTAAATAAACGATAGTTGAACGTATAAATTATAATAATAATTATAATCGAGCCCGTAACGACGCGGCAGGTCGTTATTTGGCGAGTTGAACTTCAACTGAATGTACATGATTCATTTTAAGCCGGATTTCTGTGAAACAAGAAACGTGTGAAGCTGGTGGAGTATATCTTTCTAGTGGAAGAGAAAAATTGGGATTTCATCATGTAGATTTTGATGTATGTCCAAATCAAATTTAAAATAGTCGCTATAGAATCGTTTATCGACCATAATGGTTTATTCGATATAAGTAACGATCGGGTTTGAATTTAGAGAAGGTTCTTTTGGGAAATAGCGATAATTTAATTTTTAGAATTTTACTGTAATTTTTAATTAATTAAATAAGCAAATTTTTATTTGGAGTATTTTGCACCCTGTAGTCAACATTTTGGGATTTCACAATATGAGTCAAACTACCGGTATTATTATATTTCTGGGATCGTGGCGCATTGATCGTCACGATGTTGTAGTTGATCCGGTCAATAGCAGTTCGTAATTAACGAAGTTTTGAAAAATGAGATGACCAAATTCTTTTAAACTCAAAACAAATATCCTAACTAATGAGTGAACCTAAACAAAAACACCCGCCCTCTTTCTCAGCCACCAATGATACCTAACCTTGTTTATCTATAAATAACCCTTTAGCAAATTCTTTTAAAACCTAATTCTAAACTTCTCTGTTGAATCCCAAAATGAGCCGTCAGCTTCTTTCTTCCAAAACTAAAACCGCGATTTGTTGAATCAAAGTAAAATCAAATAAACTCCTCAACATCAAAAGAATGTATGTATGATTTAATGGAAGGATTCACGACAGTATGGTGTAAGTTTTAATGGGTGTGGTTGTTGTTTACTGAGGAGCAAAAGCGTAGCAGTGTTCTAGGGTTAATCGAAATCGGTTTTTGGGGGCCAATTCGAAGCAAGGTATGTCGATACCTGCTGTAAGGTGGCGCGACTTTCTGGAAACAGAAATGAAAGAGGGGAGTTTGAGTTAGCTATTTCGATTTGAAGGTAAAGGAGGATCACGGAACCGTGATAGATTGGAGCCGCAACAAGTTTTGTGTGGGGAGGAAGCTGCACTGGCGTGCAAAACAAGGGAGTGACGTGATGTAATGAAGGTTAGTCATGACACTGGGATAACAGACACGATGCAGAAGGGGGTTAAGTGGATGTACGTGTGTTTGTAGTAGTCGGGAGGGAGTTAGGAAGATGCGCACGAAATGGAATCTTCTGGAGCGGGTTGACTTTGAATAAGGATTGGATTCATGCCATGGAAGGATAGTGTCAGAAAGGGGGAGTTGAAGTAGTCCAGTATATAGTTGTTGTGTTTGTGGTATGTCGAAGGAGAGAGGGTCATGAAGATATGGAAAAATGGCCATGAGTAATATACTGGAGGGTGAAAACCAATTTGGGAAAGACGGATCATGTTGGGGGCAGGCATGGGGGTATCAGTATGGAGATGGGCTGATTTTAAAGCTAAGGCCCAAGAGAAATGAAATTGTTTGTAACGTGAGGTACATGTGGATTTATAAGTATGGAAACATAGTGAATGGAGACTTGGGCGTTGGGTGTCACTGCTTTGAATGTGGCGCACCATTTTCCGGGGAGTAGCAGGCAGTGTAAATGGTTCATGGAGACTGTGAAGGTGATGACATTCGCTTGAATTTTTGTTGAAGAGTGAAAGAGCAGCGGAGGCTTCAAGTGTTGGCGATGGTGTTTCGAAGTATGCCAGCAACTTGCGGTTCTTATTTAAGAAGACGGATTATTGTTCATATGTGTTTAAAGCGATGTGCTGACAAAAGCTTAAATGGTTGAGGCCCGTTCGAAATAAATAATCCAATGGGATCGTATGGTCGACGACTACATACAAGAGATGATCCGAAAAGGTTTGGGAGCACGTTACAGTTTAGGAAATTAAAGTGTCGGATTGGATAAACTGATGCAAATCGTTATTTAACGGTTAACGCGCAAAGGTGAGTAAATCTCACTAACTCTGAACAGTTTATAATTTCATGTTGTATTGTTAGAACTGTTAAAATTGTCTGTTTGACTGTGTGTTGATTGTTTGATTGAACTGCTAGTCAGTTAGTTAAATTTCTATATTGATTCTGTTTAACATAATATATCATACGGAACTGAAAGTGATGTTATCTATATTGTCTAACATCTGTGATGTAGGGAGACAGGTTGGAGGAATCCGACTGGATTCCTCAACGGTTATTTTATTGTTTTTCATATATTGTTATATGATGTGATATAAAATCTGTGGGCGATTATATGTGCTTGGACGATATTGAATATCGTGATTTGATATGATTGAATACCATAACATACCGAAATGTTGATAAGGGGATTTTCAATGTTTAATTGAAATTGAATCTTATTTATAAAATAGATAGGATTTTATAAAATGAAAACATTTATTTAATTTGAAAATAAATAAATGAAAAAGGAAACATTTATTTAGAAAATAAATGAAATAAAATAGAAACATTTATTTAGAAAATAAATGAATTTGAATATATAGGAATATTTATTTAGGAAATAAATATAGGAACATTTATTTAGATTATAAATAAATGGAATAAAGGAATATTTATTTAGGGAACACTTGTTCGGAAATTAAATAGAATTATACAAGGATAGATTTAAACACGTGCTTCGCACACAAGTATAACACGATATGGATTTTAAGGAGATATTGTAGAAGTAGGAATTATAACCAGAGTGTGATAAAAGGATTTAACAAAGTAATTTGTTAGGTTAACTAAAGCAAGTTAGTCGAGTTAATCAAAGTAATTGGTTAAGTTAACCAAAGTAAATTAGTTAAGATAAACTAAGCGGTTAATCGAAGTGAATTGGTTGCGTCAAACTAAGTGACTTAGTTAAGTTAAACTAATTTGTAAATCAAAGTAAATTAGTTGCGTCAAACTAAATGAATTAGTCAAGTTAAACTAATTGGTTAATCGAAGTAAATTAGTTGGGTTAATCAAGTGAATTAGCTGAGTTAAACTAAGTAAATCGGTTAGAGTTAATCAAAGTGAATTAACTAAGTTAAACTAAGTGGATTAGTTCAGTTAATCAAGACAAGTAAATCAAGTTAGGTTAAACCATTTGAGTTAACCAGTTAGGTTAAACCATTTGAGTTAACCAGTTAAAATTTACCAGTTAAAGATAAACAGTTAGAGTTGACCAGTTAAAGTTGACCAGTTAAAGTTGACCAGTAAGAGTTGATCAGTTAAAGTTACCCAGTTTGAGTTGACCAGTTAGAGTTGACCAGTTAGAGTTATCCAAGTGGAGTTAATCGAGAAGAGTTGCCGAATATCACTTATTCGAAGTAGAGTCATCGAATATAGTGTATTCGAGGGAAGAGTAATCGAATATAGTTTATTCGAGTGGAGAAATCAAATGTTATTCATTTGAGAAGAGTTACCGAATATTATTTATTCGAAGAGTAGTTATCGAATATTGGTTATTCGAAGTTAGTTAATCCAAAGGAGTTATTCGAAGTTAGCTAATCCAAAGGAGTTATTCGAAGTTAGTTAATCCAAAGGAGTTATTCGAAGTTAGTTAATCCAAAGGAGTTATTCGAAGTTAGCTAATCCAAAGGAGTTATTCGAAGTTAGTTAATCCAAAGGAGTTAGTCGAAGAGTTAATTGAATATTAGTTATTCAATTTGATTTAATCGAATGTAGTTATTCGAGAAGAGTTAAATCGAATTTAGTTCTTAGAAAGGAGTTAATCAATTTGAGTTAAGTTAATCGATTTGAATTAAGTTGAATCGAAATGGAGTAAATCGATAAAAATTAAGTTAATCGAGTTAGAGTAAATCGAATATTGGTTATTCGAAGGTAAGTTATTCGAATTAGTTATTCGAAGGAGCTAATCAATTAAGTTATTCGAATTAGTTATTCGAAGGAGTAAATCAAATTTAGTTAATCGATAAGAGTTGAGTTAACCGATTTGGGTTAAGTTAAGTTATCGAGTTAAGTAATCGAGTTAAGATTTATCGAGTTAAGTAACTGAGTTAAGAAATCGAGTTGAGATAATCGAGTTAAGAAAATCAAGTTGAGTTAATCGAATAAGTTATTCGATAAGAGTAAATCAATTTAAGTTAAATCGGATGTTAGTTATTCGATAAGAATTGACAAATTTAAGAAAATCGAATATTTGTTATTCGATAAGAGTTAATGAAGTAGAGCCAACCAAGAAGAGTTATTCGAATATTAGTTATTCGATTGGAGTTAATCGAAATAGAGTTTATCGAATATAAGTTATTAAAAAGGGAGAGTTAATCGAATAGAGATTACTCGAAAGAGAGTTATACGTCGAATTCGATTATAGCGAATTCGGGAAAGTACTATTTACTTTCCAGGGTTTAAATCAAGATTTAGTTATTGATTTAGAAATTAGGTGTCTGTTAAATTATTCGAGTTAGGAGATAAAGTTATAATTTAGGTTAGATATTGCAGAAGTAGGAATTATAACGTTATAGTTATAATCAAACGTTTTCATATAAGAAGTAGATTCGTAACCTGAATCCGAGAATTTGCGTAAAACAGATGATTGGAAAAAGTGAGTGACGAGCTTCATCTATTTCACAGTAAAGGACGTTGTTCAATTAAGGTCTGAGAGGTAATTATACCCCAACTTGATTGACTTCAGAATTGACAAAGGAATAGTTGTGGTTCGATCTAAAAGGTTGATTAGGAATAAAGTTAAGGAATAAGCGATTAATGGATTAAGCGTAACGATGTTTTATACAACGTTCATTGGAAATCAGTAAATGAGTTTTGGAAACATTTTCCAAATATAGTCAGATATGTTTTCTAAACATAGAAAATGAAATGTTTTCATGATAAGAATTTAAGAAATAGAGTTAAGCAAATTCAGAAACCGACTGGAGAGGGTAAGTTGAACGGTTTTCTAAGTGACGATCTGATGTCGGTTTCGACCTTCCGGATTGATACTTAGAGAATTGTCCTTATATTAGTAACAGTTAGGGACCGATAGTTGCGAAATAATAGTGATGTGAAAATAAGCTATGGAAATGTTTTCCAATGATTAATAACATATATTTTCTAAATATATGAAATAAGGAAATATGAACATATGATGATTGATCGATCGAATTTCCATTTGGAAACAAGATAGTTGTTTGTACACCGACATGTTTTCATTTGATAGTTGAATCACAGACTATCAAAGTTTTGACCATATTTACGTTGTAAATATGGAGAGACCGGTTGGATTACTATCCGAAGAACCACTCCGTATTAGCATAAGCGTTGCGAATCAAGTACGCTGAAGATAATGGAAGACGGAGTGAAGTGCAAGGGCTATTGTGAAAAGCCTAGGTAGGATGGATTCACTGAATAGTGCCTTTGGTTTGTTCAGTCCCAGGACAACGTATATGGACGAGTGTCTGACAAAGTATTCTTAACGAATCATATACGTTGATCTCTTCAAACGTATTACGTTGGTGGAGGAGAAATTCGTTTCTCTTAGCTTTTATACCCGTGATGCCTTGAGAAATCGATAATGATTGGGCGGGTATGACGATGTGGCATTCAAAGTAATTGAAGCAATAATCTGTCAAAGTGATAAACGAGACCTCAAACCTCACCACCGGGAAATAACAGAAGTTGGGCTAGGCAGCATGGCTAGTTGGGCCATACCCAAGCAGGGTGTATTATCACCATCTAGAGAATATTCAATTGTACTTCTTTATAATCTATTTCAATGCTGTCCCGTATCAGGAAGGATGGTTGCTGATCCCAACCATCGGTGATAATATATTCGTCACACTCAAGCTAAATGAGTGGACGGTCATGTGTGGCCGGGTTGCAAGACGTTCTTGTTGAACCATAGTGTATCTCCTCTAGAGTACACTGATCGGAAGGTGCTCCCATACCTTGTCTGTTGGAATCCAATCCCCAATAAGCGCTCACGGTTTTATTTGTATACTATGAATGTGGAACGTGAGATGCAAGCGTTCTGCTAGATTGATATCTATTTGTATTTAGACATTATTATAATATCAGAAAGATATCCTTTATTTAACCAAGTGTTAGAGTTTTATTCACACCAGTCCCATGACTGACCCGGAGTTTATTTTGTTTTGTTTTCCCTAAACTCTTGGGTGCCTAAATTTGTACGGGCAGTCAAGTAGTCGGGATTTTACAGATACACTTGGAGAGCTTGGAGCAGGAGGCTTCAGGATTATAGCTATTATTATTCCGCTGTGTTGTTAAGTGCTGTACTTTGAAATGGTATGTATATACGAGTACTGATTTGTATTTCAAAGTTATGTTATATTTTATTGGTTCCGCTGTGAGATTCGTGTTTACTCTGATGATGTAAGTTCTTCTTCTTCTTCTATTCTATTAGTTCTATCTTTTCTTCCTCACCCTCTACTTTCTTTCACTAACGTCTCGGAATTTTCGACCCTCGAGGGGTCGAAAATTTCCAGCCGTTACAAATGTCCATGTCTTCCACATGCTACGGTTAAGTCCTTACTTAAATGTCATAATTTACATGCCTTATCTTATTCCGGTTAAGTCCATATTTACATGTCATAATTTACATGCCACCCCACTTAACCCTCTAACCATACCTATGTCTTATTATGATTAGTATTCCTTAATTCATTCCTTATGACAAACGGTGCATGACCTCTCACATTAGACCGAACACTTTGTGGCCGTTGGATTTGCCGGCGGTTACAGACAGCCTTACGTCACAAACCGGGTCTAACCTCGTGTCACCCATCGTTACGCCTACAATTCATGCTTTTGACCTGTCACATTAGACGTCCAATTGTGGCAGCTAGATTTCCCAGGCGGTTCCGTGCAGTCTTACACCACAATTGCGCCTAACCTCGTGTCAAAGGTTTAATAATAATCGTATTTCACCAAAACCCCAATTTTCATGTCATGTGTTTCCAATTCAATGTATAATCTTGTTTACACTTTTTGCCGATTCCAACTTGTCACTAATTTCACTAATTACATATTAATTAGCCTCAATTACAAATTTTCAATTATAGGCAATTTCATCAATTTCATGTAATTCATACCCAAATATGCCAATTTCACATATTATCCAATTATCCAATAATATCACATTTTCCAAATTTCCCATATTCCTAATATTCCCCATCGTACCCACGTATTCGCATTCGCGCGTATTTTCAATATAGGCTCGAAGGTAGCCTAGATCCACAAATAAAAGGAATAAGGGTAAGAAGAAAGAATCAATTCATTGAAAATTGGAATAAAACATCATCATGAAATAATGAGGCATATAGACTAGCATGGAGGCATAACAAAAGATTCAACATGAATAAACTGGTAAAAGGTATGAACTTTACATAGAAACATAGACATATGATGACATGAATCAAAAGGTGAAAACTTGGATGTGATTTAAATTACATACATAGATATGAATCCTCTTTACAACTTCATCATGTAACTTTTAATCCCGTTATATTGTGAAAGTCACTATACTCATCTTTTGAAGTTAAAGAATATAATTATGCACTGAAATTGGTGTAGAAACATTGCGGTGTTGTTAATTGATCTTCTTTAATTGTTGTTAAACTCTAAACTTTGATTTGAATTGTGTATGAGCACTTGAGATTTGATTATAGGCGGCTAGGGTATAGGAGAGTGAGTTTGATGGCATAATGGTGTCTTAGAAATTATTTTATGAATTAGGGTTAGGTTGGTGACGTATTTATAGGTGTAGGAAGTTATTTAGGCCTTAGGATTAACCCTAGAACCGATCTGGAACATCAAAAATCGTCCCAGGCCCAAAAATCTCACCACACAGCAAACTGGCCGAACCAGGTTCGTCCCCCCAAAGGGGGAGGTCGACCCCCAGGTCGACCTGGTGGTACCCAGGTCGACACCATTGTCGACCTCCCCCTTGAGAGGTCGACATCCCTGGTCGGCCTGCTCACATTTTTTTCTTCTTCTTTTGCTTGTTATCTTCCGAGGGTCATATCTCCTTTGTCCGGACTCCATTTTTCTAAAACTTGGACTCTATTCCATGCAGAATTCCGAGACGAACACAATGGTGTAACCCATTTCACTTCATTTCTCTTTTAAAAATTAAGTGTTCGTTAATTTGATCATTTAAAATTCGAGGTGTCACATTCTCCCCTACTTAAAGGATTTCGTCCTCGAAATCTCTAAGTTAAGAAGAACGTATCCTACCATCCAATCATCCATCTACTCAACCATCAACCACAAGCAACCATTGTCCTTAAGAAATTTTCTAATGCTTTTCATGTACATATGCATAGTGTGTGTATATGTTTGTATACTAATGCAAAATCAGGCGGTCCACTGATTCAGTCGACCTCCTTAATGTAAATAATTATAGTGCCATGTATCCATCATGTATGCAAAGGACCCTATATATATCATTACTACATGTGTGCACAACCATTCATATAAATGCAACATCCATATGATACACACATTTAATGTACATTCATTATACTAAATACATCCATTTATATGCAATATGCAATATGAAAGTGACTGAGCCGATCTAGTGCCTAAAGTGTGTGTATATGCGTCCACGAGCAACCACTTGCAAACAATTGCATCCACATGCATCCACCATACATAACATGTCTCAAACACATGTTTCAACCATAGGAATACCCTATCTAAAGGTCAAAGATACTAGCGAGAGGACATACTCAAGATAGAACAAGTACAAGATAAGAGATAAAGGAGAAATTAAAAGACATACCCTCTTAAAGAAAAGGGTACAATGAATGCATCTTCTCTTCTGTCTCCCAAGTAGCGTCGCTCTCATCATCTTCCCATTGAACTTTGACTAGCTTGACCTCTCGATTCCTCAACTTCTTAATCTCCGACCCAAGAATGCATGTAGGAGCTCGTCGAATCGTCGCATCCCACTCTATCTCCACCTCTCTATGCAAACTTGGCTCACCTCCACGGTCTTATGCAAGCACATCCTCAAATGTGATACATGGAATACGTCGTGTACACCACTAAGTCTCTTGGGCAACTCCACTCTATACGCGATCTGTCCAATCCTCTCCTTAATAGGCAACGGCCCTACGAACCTTGGTGCTAACTTCCTAACGGACCCAAAGCGAACAACATTCCGTAAGGGAGACACGTTGATAAAGACCATGTCCCCAATATCAAATTCAAGATCTGTCCTCCTCTTGTCCGCATACGATTTTTTCATATCTTGCGCCGTCTTCATCCTCCTTCGAATCAAATCGATCTTTCCCGAAGTCTCTCTAATCATATCGGGCCCAAGTAAGATCTTATCCGTGGATTCCCACCAACATGTAGGTGAACGACAAGGCCTTCCATAAAGAGCCTCGAATGGTGCCATGCCAATGCTAGACTGAAAACTATTATTATATGCGAAGTCCACCAAAGGAAAATGCTCCTCCTATGTACCTCCGAAGTCTAAAACACATAGCCTCAAAAGGTCCTCTAGAATACGATTCACCCTCTCGGTCTGGTCGTCCGTCTGAGGATGATATGCGGTGCTCAAACATAACTGAGTCCCTACCGCCTCTTGCAAGCTCTTCCAAAACTCGCTAGTAAAAATAGGATCGCGATCGCTCACTATGCTAGAAGGAACACCGTGCAAACGAACTATCTCTCGAATGTATACGGAGGCTAACCATGCAGCAGTCCTCTTACTCTTCATGGGATTGAAATTGGCGCTCTTAGTAAGTCTGTCTACCACTACCAAAATCCCTGTATTACCCATCCTCGATCTCGGTAACCCATCAACAAAGTCCATCGAGACACTCCCCCACTTCCATTGTGGGACCTCCAATGGGTGAAGCAACCCACTGGGATTCTTTTGCTCTGCTTTTACTTGTTGGCACACCAAGCATCTAGCGACAAACTCGGCCACATCCCTCTTCATACCGGCCCAAAAGTAAACTCGTCTCATGTCCATATACATCTTGTCCCCGCCGGGATGAATGGTCATCTTCTAACGATGTGCATCCTCAAGAGTGGCCTTCCTCAAGTTCCCGTCTCGTGGTACACAAAGTATATCGTCCCTACGTAAACAACCCTTGTCATCTAGGGTATACCTACCGAGATGGCTCGATGACTCCCCCCTTATGAGCTTCTCTACCAACTCAACCAACTGTGGGTCATCTCGCTGTGCCTCACCAATCCATCCCAAAAGCGTAGGTATGACCTTAAAGAATGCTAACAAACCAGGTACAAAGTCAATGGAAGGTCCAAAGTCAAACGTAGAGATGAACTCGAAGCTTTGTCGCTCAATAAACAACAGAATCAAGGACAACCTTTTCCTACTTAAGGCGTCTGCCTCCACGTTACCCTTGCCAGGGGTATATGCTATCTTGAAATCGTAGGACGCTAAGAATTCCATCCACCTTTGCTGCCTTAAGTTCAAGTCCTTGTGAGAGAACAAGTATTTTAGCGATTTGTGGTCTGTGAACAATTCGAATTTCTCGCCAAGAAGATAATGGCACCAAGACATAAGCGCGAAAACAATAGCGGCCGAATATAGGTCATGTGTAGGGTAATTTCTCTCATGCACTCTCAATTGCCTTCCTCCATAGGCTATTACCCTCCCCTCTTGCATTAAGACTGCGCCTAGTCCTGTCCCACAAGCATAGGTATAAATGGTAAATGGCTTACTCCCATATAGCAACACTAAGACTGGGGTTGTGGTCAAAGCTCTCTTTAAACGTTGGAACGCATCATCACAATCTACGTCCCATGTGAAAACTAGGTTCTTCTTCATTAAGCGTGTCAATGTGGCTGATATCTTTGCGAAGTCGTTGATAAACTTCCTATAGTAGCCTGCCAACCCCAAGAAATTCGTCGCCTCGGTAGCATTTTTAGGGACCTTCCAATCTTGGATGGCCACCACCTTCGCGGTATCCACAGCTATCCCTTCTTTGGAAACCATGTGCCCGAAGAATCGCACTTCCTTCCTCCAAAAGTGACATTTAAAAAATTTAGCTTTAAGGTTATGCGCTCGAAGGGTCTCCAACACTTCCCTAAGATGTAGGGCATGCTCTTCCTCGCTCTTAGAAAAGATCAAGATGTGATCCATAAAGACCACCACGAATTTATTAAGGTACTCCCTAAACACCCTACTCATCAAGTCATCAAAGTATGCGGGGGCGTTTTGTCAAACCGAAGGGCATTACAAGCCACTCATAGAAACCGTCCAGAGTCCTAAAGGCAGTCTTGTCTATGCTATCCTCAGCCACGTTCAACTGATGGAAACTAGTGGCTAAGTCCAACTGCGAAAACATTGAGGCGCCAACTAACTGATCGAAGAGATCGTCAATTCTCGGCAATGGGTGCCTATTCTTCTTAGTAAGTTTATTAAGTTCTCTATAGTCCACTCAATGTCTAAGGGACCCATCCGCCTTCATGGCAAATACTACTGAAGCACCCCACTCCGATATACTACGTCTTATGAATCCATTCTCAAGAAACTCCCCTACTTGTTTATTGAGCTCCCTCCTCTCATGAGGAGGCATGTGGCGTACTGGCAGAGATACGGGTTTTGCATTGTCTACAAGACAAATACGAAAGTCTATCTCATGTTTTGGGGGTGGACCCCTTACCTCATCGAAGACATCAACATATTCACGGACTATACGAACAGGATGTAAATCATCATTGGATGCGTCAAGTGACTCAAGATAACTAAGCATCACCGATCCTCTAGGGTCACAAGAAATATCAAGGGTTTTTCCACTACGAGTCAACAATTTTACTACCCTTCGTTCACAATCTAGGATGGCACCATATCTGGCTAGCCGATCCATCCCTAGAATCAACCCATAGCCCATGAAACCAAGCACAAAAGCATTACATTCAAAACCAATGCCTAAGATAGACAATCTCAAATCCATACAAACCATGGATAAATGAGCCGACCCACCAACAGGATTTGAGACTACAATGGGATCCACAACGAGACTAGTATTTAAGTGCAGTGTTTCAACTAATGATGTAGAGATAAACGAATGTGATGAGCCACAATCGAATAAAGTACGTACATGATGATCATACATGAAAATCAAACTTTGGACAGAAATTTTTCTACCTTCTTCCTGTCCCGGAGCCATGAGAGCGTGAATCTTCCCACCCGAAGTAGTACCTACCCTCTGCCCTTGCTTTTTAGGACATTCCTTCGCAGCATGACCCGCATCACCACAATGATAACAAGCGAACTTCTTCTTCTTCCTACAGTCTTTCTTCAAATGGCCGGGTATCCCACAGTTGTGACACTTCCTCTTTTCTTTACAACCTTTCTTTTGCTGTTGGGTTTCTTTGGATCCTCCTTCTTATGTTGTGGCCTAAAAGTACTTACACCCTTCTCTTCTTCATTCATGTATGCCATATCAACAAGCCTTATATACGTAGCCCCCATTGGAATGTGGGACATAGCCAAACTGTGTAGCGGTTCATTTAGGCCCTTTGCAATCCTCGAGGTTTTCTTGTGAGGCGTATTCACCAAATCTAGCCCAAATCTCGCCAACTTATTAAATTCGGTCACATACTCCTTCACGGGCAAGTTTTTCTGCTTTAATGTCAAAAACCTCTCCATGTACATACTCTCCTCAGCTTGAGAAAGGAATTTCAACTCAAACCTTCCCCTAAAATCTGCCCATGTCTCTACAACACGCTCTCTATTAGTAACCTCCCACCAAAACGAAGCTTCGTCCTTCATCAACCAAGCAGCCAATTGGATCTTCTTACAATCGTCCAAATCGAAAATGCCAAACAGATCCTCCACATCCTTCAACCAATTACTATCTTCAACGAACGTTTCAGACCGACTAGAAATTTTTCCACCCATCGAACGAAAGTCTTTACATATCTTGGAGAAAGCATCTCCACGCGGAGGAATGACTGGAGCTGGGGGAGGAGGAGGAGGAATGTAGGCCGGACCCGCGGCAGCGGTTGTTGCCTCGAGAAATTGATTAAACCAACCGGGTACATGAACACCCTCTGGTAACTCAGATGCTCCAAACATGCTGAAAAGAAAAATGAATAGTTTCAAAACGTGGGAAGCAAAAGAGAGATGTATAGCTTGTGGGGATTATGCTCTTTAAAGTAAACTTTCCTTGAAAATAGCTTCTTTAAAACATGCTTTTGAAAATACTTTCTAGGCAAATAATACTTTCGAAAACACTTTTCAAAACTTTTTATCTGTTCTTGTAACCATAGCTCTGATACCAGGTGTAACACCCCATGTCCATTAATGTCACTCACAAAGGGAATGCATCAATGTCCATGAAGCGTTATTGTTGTATAGAACAGATAAATTACAAGAATAAATATATATAACAACATAGCGGAAGATAAAACCATTAAAACAGGATCAATAGCCTTTTCCAAAAACTTCAAAGTACATAAAGAAGCAAATACTTAAATAACATAAATGCATAAATCCCCACTGAGCATGAGCAAAGCCATAAAGATGAGAGAGTTCAAAGCGATACATCTACTCTTTTTCAAGCAATTAAAAGAAATCGGCACTATGCTGTAGTATTCCCTCCCTCCGAACCTGAGGGGGGGAGGGGAGGAAAGAAAAGAGGTGGAAACAAACTGGTCAGACGTAATGTCTGGCGTGTCCAGTAATTTTAACAAATAATAGGTAATGTAAATGACCAAGACATAAATAGGCATCATGATATGGCTATAACATAGATAAGGTAGATAAAAAGTTTGGACAAGATGATTTCGTCCCTAAGTACTAAGACAATCCTAAACCTTGGCTAAGCGAACAACCCTCCAAGTACTAACCCCGAAGACCGAAGTCAACATCAGACTAGCACCCAAAGGACTATCCAACTCAACAAACATGTATTTTGTTACACCGCACTTTTGCTAAGTTACACCACATTGCTTAATTACACCACACATCTACTAGTCTCTTTTACTCAAGGTTGATCCCTTCCCATTAACTATACCCACATGACAAACTTGGTAATTACTTGTACCTAGCTTCTATCGTAGGTGCCGGCTTGCTCCTACCACCGCTAAGGTACCCTTACTCTACCCATTTGATCGGCTCCCTAAACCCCGTGGGCACCCGTGCTGGACAGACAGTGGGGTGTATCACTCCTAGAAGTGGCAACCCCAATACCAACGTGAAATGCACAGCCATACCTACACGATGCAACAACGTCTTACCTACCAGCCCAGACCCTTGCACGCACATGAACCCGTTGGACTTGCGTTGCCACCGCTATTCATGTTTTGACCTCTTATATTCAAGCCCGGTAAGCGTGTCCCAACCCCGGCCTAGTACCGGGCCCAATTAAATATTCAAACAGATTACTGGTTGAAACGGGTCCCCATCCGACACAAGCCTCCCACCTATGCTTGGCCCCCACTAGGTTTTTCTCCCACTTAACGATTTTAATTTAAATGTCCATGTCTTACACATGCTACGGTTAAGCCCATACTTACATGTCATAATTTACATGCCTTATCTTATTCCGGTTAAGTCCATATTTAGATGTCATAATTTACATGTCACCCCACTTAACCCTCTAACCATACCCATGTCTTGTTTTGGTTAGTATTCCTTAATTCATTCCTTATGACGAACAGTGCATGACCTCTCACATTAGAGCGAACACTTTGTGGCCGCTGGATTTGTCGGGCAGTTCCGGGCAGTTTTACGCCACAGACTGGGTCTAACCTCGTGTCACCCATCGTTACGCCTATAATTCATGCCTTTGACCTCTCACATTAGACGTCCAGTTGTGGCAGCTGGATTTGCCGGGCGTAACTGGGCAATCTTACACCACAATTGCGTCTAACATCATGTCAAAGGTTTATTAATAATTGTATTTCACCCAAACTCCAATTTTCATGTCATTTGTTTCCAATTCAATATATAATCATGTTTACACTTTTTGCCTATTCCAACTTGTCACTAATTTCACTAATTACATATTAATTAGCCTCAATTACAAATTTTTAATTATAGGCAAATTCACCAATTCCATGTAATTCATACCCAAATATGCCAATTTCACATATTATCCAATTATCCAATAATATCCAATAATATCCAATTTTCCATATTCCCCATCATTCCAACGTATTCGCATTCGCGCGTATTTTCAATATAGGCTCGAAGGTATCCTAGATCCACAAATAAAAGGAATAGGGGTAAGAAGAGAGAATCAATTCATAAAAAATTGGAATAAAACATCATCATGAAATAAAGAGGCATTTAGACTGGCATAGAGGCATAATAAAAGATTCAACATGAATAAACTGATAAAATGTATGAACTTTACATAGAAACATAGGCATATGATGACATGGATCAAAAGGTGAAAACTTGGATGAGATTTAAATTACATACATACATACATATGAATCCTCTTTACAACTTCATCGTGTTACTTTTATTCCCATTATATTGTGAAAATCACCGTACTCACCATTTGTGGTTAAAGAATAGAATTATGCACTGAAATTGGTGTAGAAACGTTGCGGTGTTGTTGATTGATCTTCTTTAATTATTGTTGAGGCTCTAAACTTTGATCTGAATTGTGTATGAACACTTGATATTTGATTAGAGGCGGCGGCTAGGGTTTAGGAGAGAGAGTTTGACAGCATAATGGTGTCTTGGAACTTATTTTATGAGTTAGGGTTAGGTTGATGACATATTCATAGGTGCAGGAAGTTATTTTGGCCTTAGGATTAACCCTAGAGCTGATCTGGACCATCAAAAATCGTCCTAGGCACAAAAATCGCACCACGCAGCAAACTGGTCAAACAAGGTTCATCCTCCCAAAGGGGTAGGTCGACACCCTGGTCGACCTGGGGGTACCCAAGTCGACACCATTGTCGACCTCCCTGGTCGGCCTGCTCACATTTTTTCCCTTCTTTTTCTTGTTATCTTCCGAGGGTCATATCTTCTTCGTTCGGAATCTGTTTTTCGAAAACTTGGACTCTATTCCTTGCAGAATTCCGAGACGAACGCAATGGTGTAACCCATTTCCCTTCATTTCTCTTTTAATAATTAAGTGTTAGTTAATTAGATCATTCAAAATTCGGGGTGTTACAAAGGGTTGGTTTTTGCAGCACCCAATCCAAATGATTTATCATCTTTCGTATTTGTCGATCTACGCCTACTATGCTTAAACTACCCCTACTTCTCTTAATACTTAAAAACAACCCTTCTTTCTAATCCTACCCGTAATTATCTAATTATCCCTTCCTTCCAACAATTACCCCTATTTTTTTTACTATAGTGAAGGAATGGATTTTGCAGCACCCAATCCAAACAATTCATCATCATTCATATTCATCGATCTACCCCTAATATGCTTAAACTACCCCTACGTCTCTTTATAATTCAAAACAACCCTTCTTTTTAATCTTACCCCTGATTCTCTAAATAGCCCTTACTTCCAACAATTACCCATATTTTTTAACTTATTTGAAGGGTTGGTTTTTGCAGCACCCAATCCAAATGATTCATCATCTTTTATATTTGTGGATCTATCCCTACTATGCTTAAACTACCCCTACTTCTCTTAATACTTCAAAACAGTCCTTCTATTTAATCCTACCTCTAATTCTCTAAATAGCCCTTACTTCCAATAATTACCCCTATTTTTCAACTTCTGTGAAGGGTTGGTTTCTGCATCACACATTCTAAACGATTCATTATCTTTCATATTTGTCGATCTACCCCTACTATGCTTAAACTACCCCTACTTCCCTTAATACTTCAAAACAACCCTTCTTTTTAATCCTACCGCTAATTCTATAAATAGATTTTCTTTCCAACAATTACCCCTGTTTTTTAACGAGTATGAAGGCTTGGTTTTTGCAGCACCCAATCCAAACAATTCATCACCTTTCATATTTGTCGGTCTACCCCCTACTATGCTTAAACTACACCTACTTCTCTTAATACTTCAAAACAACCCTTCTTTTTAATACTATCCTCAATTCTCTAAATAGCCTTACTTCCAAGAGTTACCCTTATTTTTTAACTACTGTAAAGGGTGGGTTTTTGCAACATCCAATCAAAATGATTAGTCATTTTTCATATTTGTCGATCTACCCCTACCATGCATAAACTACCCCTACTTCTCTTAATACTTCAAAGCAACCTTTGTTTTTAATTGTACAAATAATTCTCTAAATATAGCCCTTCCTTCCAATAATTACTCCTATTTTTTTTTTACTACCGTGAAGGGTTGGTTTCTGCAGCACCCAGTCCAAACAATTTATCATCTTTCATATTTGTCAGTCTACCCCAACTATGCTTAAACTATCACTACTTCTCCTAATACTTCAAAATAGCAATTCCTTTTAATCCTATCCCTAATTCTCTAAATATGCCTTACTTCCAATAGTTACCCTTTTTTTACTACTGTGACATGTTGGTTTTTGCAGCATCCAATCCTAATGATTCATCAT
This sequence comes from Allium sativum, assembly GCA_030737875.1. NCBI lineage: Eukaryota > Viridiplantae > Streptophyta > Magnoliopsida > Asparagales > Amaryllidaceae > Allium > Allium sativum. The sequence continues at coordinate 268,867,338 of CM060924.1, forward strand.
CTTTCATATTTGTCGATCTACCCCTACTATGCTTAAACTACCCCTACTTCTCTTAATACTTCAAAACAACCTTTCTTTTTAATCCTACCCCTAATTCTCTAAATAGCCCTTCCTTCCAACAATTACCCCTATTTTTTAACTACTGTGAAGGGTTGGTTTTTGCAGCATCCAATCCAAATGATTCATCATCTTTCATGTTTGTCGGTATACCCATACTTCTTTTAATGCTTCAAAACAACCCTTCTTTTTAATCCTATCCCTAATTCTCCAAATAGCCCTTAATTCCAACAATTACTGTTATTTTTTAAGTACGGCGAAAGTTAGGCTTTTGTTGCATCCAATCCAAATGATTCATCATCTTTCATATATATTGATCTATCCCTACTATGCTTAAACGACCCCTACTTCTCTTAATACTTTATAACAACCCTTCTTCTTAATCCTACCCCTAATTCTCTAAATATCCCTTCCTTCCAACAACTACCCCTATTTGCAGATCTACCCTTACTATGCTTAAACTACCCCTACTTCTCTTAATACTTCAAACAACCCTTCTTTTTAATCCTACACCTAATTCTCTAAATAGCACTTCTATCCAACAATTACCCCTATTTTTTATCTATTTTGAAGGATTGGTTTTTGCAGCACACAATCCAAACGATTAATCATTTTCAAATTTGTCGATCTATCCCAGCTATGCTTAAACTACCCCAACTTCTCTTAATACTTCAAAATAACCCTTCTTTTTAATCCTATCTTTAATTCTATAAATATCCCTTATTTCCAACAATTACCCTTATTTTTTAACTACTATGAAGGGTTGGTTTTTGCAGCACCCAATCCAAATGATTCATCATCTTTCATATCTGTAGATTTACCCCTACTATGCTAAACTACCCATACTTCTCTTAATACTTCAAAACCACCCTTGTTTTTAATCCTACCACTAATTCTCAAAATAGCCCTTCATTCTAACAATTACCCCTATTTTTTTACTGCTATGAAGGATTGGTTTTTGCAGCACCCAATCAAAACAATTCATCATCTTTCATATTCGTCGATCTACCCCTACTATGCTTAAACTACCCCTACTTTTTATACTTCAAAACAAATCTCCTTTTTAGTCCTACCCCTAATTCTCTAAATAGCCCTTACTGCTATCAATTACCCCGATTTTTTGACTTTGGTGAAGGGTTGGTTTTTGAAGCACCCAATCCAAATGATTCATCATCTTTTATATTTGTCGATCTACCCCTACTATGCTTAAACTATCCCTACTTCCCTTAATACTTCAAAAAAAACCATTATTTTTAATCCTACGCCTAATTCTCTAAATATCCCTTCTTTCCAACAATTACCCCTATTTTTTAACTATTGTGAAGGACTAGTTTTTGTAGCACCCAATCCAAACGATTCATCATCTTTCATATTTGTCGGTCAACCCCTACTATGCTTAAACTACCGATACTTCTCTTAATACTTCAAAACAACCCTTCATTTTAATCCTATCCCAAATTCTCTAAATAGCCCTTACTTCCAATAATAACCCCTATATTTTAACTACTGTCAAGGGCTGGTTTTTGCAGCACCCAATCCAAACTATTCATCATCTTTCATATTTATCGAACTACAACTACTATTCTTAAACTAACCCTACTTCTCTTAATACTTCAAAACAGCCCTCCTTTTTACTCCTATCCCCAATTCTCTAATTATCCCTTGCCTTCAACAATTAACCTTATTTTTTTATATACTGTGAAGGGTTGGTTTTTGCACCATCCAATCCAACTATTCATCATCTTTAATATTTGTCGACCTACCCTACTATGCATAAGCTACCCCTACTTCTCTTAATACTTCAAAACAGCCCTTCTTTTTAATCTTATCCCCAATTCTCTAAATAGTCCTTCCTTCCAACATTTACCACTATTTTTTTACTATTGTGAAGGATTGGTTTTTGCAGTGCCCAATCAAAACAGTTCGTCATCTTTAATATTTGTCGATCTACCCCAACTATGCTTAAACTATCCCTACTTCTCTTAATACTTCAAAGTAGCCCTTCTTTTTTATCCTACCACTAATTCTCTAAATAGCCCTTACTTACAACAATTACCTCTATTTTTTAACATCTTTGAAGGGTTGGGTTTTGAAGCACCCAATCTAAATGATTCATCATCTTTCATATTTGTCGATCTACCCCAACTATGCATAAACTACCCCTACTTCCCTTAATACTTCAAAAAACCCTTCTTTTAAATCAAACCGCTAATTCTCTATATAGCCGTTCTCTCCCACAATTACCGCTGTTTTTTTTACTACTATGAAGGTTTGGTTTTAGCAGCACCCAATCCAAACAATTCATCATCTTTCGTATTTATCGGTCTAACCCTACTATGCTTCAACTATCCCTACTTCTCTTAATACTTCAAAACATCCCTTCTTTTTAATACTATCCCCAATTCTCTAAATAGCCTTACTAACAACAATTACCCTTATTTTTTAACTACTGTGAAGGGTGGGATTTTGCAGCATCCAATCCAAATGATTCACCATTTTCCATATTTGTCGATCTACCCCTATTATGCTTAAACTACCCCTACTTCTCTTAATACTTCAAAACAACCTTTCTTTTTAATTCTACAACTAATTCTCTAAATAGCCCGCCCTTCCAATAGTTACTCCTATTTTTTACTACTGTGAAAGGCTGGTTTTTGCAGCACCCAATCCAAACAATTTATCATCTTTCATGTTTGTCAATCTACCCCAACTATGCTTAAACTATCACTAATTCTCCTAATACTTCAAAATAGCCCTTCTTTTTAATCCTATCCATAATTCTCAAAATAGCCCGTACTTCCAACAATTACCTTTATTTTTTAACTACTGTGAAGGGTTGGTTTTTGCAGCATCCAATCCAAATGATTCATCATCTTTCATATTTGTCGATCTACCCTTACTATGCTTAAAATACCACTACTTCTCTTAATACTTCAAAACAACCTTTCTTTTTAATACTACCCCTAATTCTCTAAATAGCCTTTCCTTCCACCAATTACCCCTATTTTTTAACTATAGTGAAGGGTTGGTTTTTGTAGCATCCAATCCAAATGATTCATCATCTTTCATGTTTGTCGATCTACCCATAATTCTTTCTATACTTCAAAACAACCCTTCTTTTTAATCCTATCCCCAATTCTCTAAATAACCCTTACTTCCAACAATTACCCTTATTTTTTAAGTACTTTGAAGGGTTGGCTTTTGCTGCACCCAATTCAAATGATTGTTGGTCATTCATATAAGTCGATCTAGCCCTACTATGCTTAAACGACCCCAACATCTCTTAATACTTTTAAACAGCCCTTCTTCTTAATCCTACACCTAATTCTCTAAATATCCCTTCCTTCCAACAACTACCCCTATTTTTTTAATATTGTGAAGGATTGGTTTGTGCATCACCCATTCCAAACAATTCATCATGTTTCATATTTGTCGATCTGCCACTACTATGCTTAAACTAACCCTACTTCTCTTAATACTTCAAAATAACCCATCTTTTTAATCCTACCCATAATTATAGAAATGGCCCTTGCTTCTGACAATTACCCGTCTTTTTTAACTTCTATGAAGGGTGGGTTTTTGCAGCACTCAATCCAAATGATTCATCATCTTCATATTTGTTGATCTACCCCTACTATGCTTAAAATACCCCTACTTCTCCTAATGTTTTAAAACAACCCTTCTTTTCAATCCTACCCCTAATTCTATAAATAGCCCTTCCTTCCAACAATTACCCCTATTTTTTTACAATTGTGAAGGATGTTTTTTGCAGCACCAATCCAAAAAATTCATCATCTTTCACATTCGAAGATCTACCCCTACTATGCTTAAACTATCCCAACTTCTATTTATACTTCAAAACAACTTTTTTTTTAATCCTACCCCTAATTCTCTAAATAGCCCTTACTTCCAACAATTACCCCAATTTTTTAACTTCTGTGAAGGGTTGGTTTTTGGGGCACCCAAACCAAATGATTAATCATCTTTCATATTTGTCGATCTACCCTTACTATGCTTAAACTACCCCTACTTCTATTAATGCTTCAAAACAACCCTTCTTTTAAATCCTACCCCTAATTCTCTAAATAGCACTTCAATCCAACAATTACCCCTGTTTTTTTTAACTATTTTAAAGGACTGTTTTTTGGAGCAAACAATCCAAATGATTCATCATCTTTAAAATTTGTCGATCTATCACTGCTATGCTTAAACTACACCTACTTCTCTTAATACTTCAAAATTACCCTTATTTTTAATCTTATCCCTAATTCTATAAATATCCCTTACTTCCAACAATTACCCTTATTTTTTAACTATTGTGAATGGTTGGTTTATGCAGCACCCAATCCAAATGATTCATCATCTTTCATATTTGTCGATTTACCCCTACTTTGCTTAAACTACCCCTGCTTCTCTTAATACTTCAAAACATCCCTTATTTTTAATCCTACCCCTAAATCTCAAAAAAGCCCTTCATTCTAACAATTACCCCTATTTTTTTTTACTATTGTGAAGGATTGGTTTTTGCAACACCCAATCAAAACAATTCGTCATCTTTCATATTCGTCGATCTACCTCTACTATGCTTAAACTACCCCTACTTTTTTTTCTTCAAAACAAATCTCCTTTTTAATCCTACCCCTAATTCTCTAAATAGCCCTTACTGCCATCAATTACCTCGATTTTTTTTACTTCAGTGATGGGTTGATTTTTGGAGCACCCGATCCAAATGATTCATCATCTTTCATGTTTATCGATCTACCCCTACAATGCTTAAACTATCCCTACTTCCCTTAATACTTCAAAAAAACCCTTCTTTTTTTTCCTACCCCTAATTCTCTAAATAGTCCTTCTTTCCAACAATTACCCCTATATTTTAACTACTGTGAAGGGTTGGTTTTTGCAGCACCCAATCCAAACAATTCATCATCTTTCATATTTATCGATCCACCCCTACTATGCTTAAACTAACCCTACTTCTCTTAATACTTTAAAACGGCCCTTCTTTTTAATCCTATCCCCAATTCTCTAAATAGCCCTTACTTCCAACAATTACCCTTATTTTTTAAATACTGTGAAGAGTTGGTTTTTGCAGCATCTAATCCAAACTATTCATCATCTTTCATATTTGTCGATCTACCCCTACTATGCATAAAATACCCCTACTTCTCTTAATACTCCAAAACAACCCTTCTTTTTAATCATATATCCAATTCTGTAATTAGTTCTTCCTTCCAACAATAACCCCTATTTTTTTACTATTGTGAAGGACTGGTTTTTGCAGTACCCTATCCAAACAATTCATCATCTTTCATATTGGTTGATCTACCCCTAGTATGCTTAAATTACCCCTACTTCTCTTAGTACTTCAAAACAACCCTACTTTTTAATCCTACCCCTAATTATCTAATTAGCTCCTTACTCCCAACAATTATCCCTATTTTTAACATCTTTGAAGGGTTGATTTTTGCAGCACCCAATGCAAATGATTCATCATTTTTCATATTTGTCTATCTACCCCTACTATGCTTAAACTACCCCAAGTTCTGTTTATACTTCAAAATAGCCCTTCTTTTTAATTCTATATCTAATTCGTTAAATAGCCCTTAATTCAACCAATTACCTCTATTTTTTAACTAACGTAAAGGGTTGGTTTTTGCAGCACCCAATCCATATGATTCATCAACTTTCATATTTGTCGATCTACCCCTACTATGCTTAAACTACCAATACTTCTGTCAACACTTCAAAACAATCCTTTTTAATCCTATCCCAATTTCTGTAAATAGCCGTTACTTCCAACAATTACCCCTATTTTTTAACTACTGTGAAGAGTTTGTTTTTACAGCACCCAATCCAACCAATTTATCATCTTTCATATTTGTCGATCTACCCCTACTATGCTTAAACTATCCCTGCTTCTCTTAATACTTCAAAATAGCCCTTCATTTTAATCATATCCCAAATTCTCTAAATAGCCCTTACTTCCAACAATTACCCTTATTTTTAAACTACTTTGAAGGGTTGGTTTTTGCTGCACCAAATCCAAATAATTCATCGTCTTTCATATTTGTCGATCTACTCCTGCTATGCTAAACTTCCCATACTTCTCTTAATACTTCAAAACAATCCTTCTTTTCAATCCTACCCCTAATTCTCTAAATAACCATTCCTCCTAACAATTACCCCTATTTTTCACTATTGTGAAGGATTGGTTTTTGCAGCACCCGATCCAAACAATTCATCATCTTTCGTATTCGTCGGTCTACCTCTACAATGCTTAAAGTACCCCAACTTCTCCTTATACTTCAAAGCAACCCTTCTTCTTAATCTTACACCTAATTCTCTTATTTCAACAATTATTTCCTTTTTTAATTTCTGTGAAGGGATTGTTTTTGGAGCACCCAATCCAAATGATTCATCATCTCTCATATTTGTCGATCTACCCCTACTATGTTTAAACTACCCCTAATTCCCTAAACACTTCAAAATAACCCTTCTTTTTAATCGCACCCCTAATTCTCTAAATAGCCCTTCTTTCTTACAATTACCTATATTCTTTAAATACTATGAAGGATTGGTTTTTGCAGCAACCAATCCAAACAATTCATCATCTTTCATATTTGTCCATCAACCCCTACTATGCTTAAACTACCCATACTTCTCTTGATACTTCAAAACAACCATTCATTTTGATCCTACCCCTAGTTCCCAAAATATCCCTTACATCCAACAACTACTCCTGTTTTTTAGCAACTGTGAAGTTTTTTTTTTCCGCACCCAATCCAAAAGATTCATCATCTTTCATATTTTTCAATCTACCCATACTTCTCTTAATGCTTCAAAACATCCCTTCTTTTTAATCCTATCCCCAATTCTCTAAATTGCACTTACTTCCAACAATTACCCTTATTTTTTAACAACTACGAAGGGTTGGCTTTTGCTGCATCCAATCCAAATGATTCATCATCTTTCATATTTGTCGATCTACCTCAATTATGCTTAAACGACCCCTACTTCTCTTAATAATTCAAAACAGCCCTTATTTTTAATTCTACCCTTAATTCTCTAAATAGCCCTTCCTTCCAATAATTACCCCCATTTATTATCTATTGTGAAGGAATGGTTTTTGCAGCACCCAATCCAAACAATTCATCATCTTTCATATTTGTCGATCTACCCCTACTACGCTTAAACTACTCCTGCTTCTCTTAATACTTCAAAGCAACCCTTCTTTTTAATCCTACCGCAAATAATCTAAATATCCCTTACTTCAAACAATTACCCATATTTTTTAACTTCTGTGAAGGATTGGTTTTTGTAGCACCCAATCCAAATAATTCATCATCTTTCATATTTGTCGATCTACACCTACCATGATTAAACTATCCATACTTATCTTAGTACTTCAAAACAGTCCTCCTTTTCAATTCTAGCCCTAATTCTCAAAATAAATCTTACTTCTAACAATTACCCCTATTTTTTAAATTCTGTAAAGGGTTTGTTTATGCAGCACCTAATCCAAATGATTCACCATCTTTTATATTCGTCGATCTACCCTTACTATGCTTAAACTACCCCTACTTCTCTTAATACTTAAAAAAAGTCCTTCTTTTCAATCCTACCTCTAATTTTCCAAATTACCGTTACTTCCAAAAATTACCCCTATTTTTTAACTTCTGTGAAGGGTTGGCATTTGCAGCACCCAATCAAAAAGATTCATCATCTTTTACATTTGTCGATCTACCCCTATTATCCTTAAACTACCCCTACTTCTCTTAATACTTTAAAACAGTCCATCTTTTAAATACTACCCATAATTCTCTAAATATCACTAAATTTCAGCAATTACCCTTATTTTTAACTACTGTGAAGGGTTGGTTTTTGCAGCACCTAATCCAAATGATTCATTATCTTTCATATTTGTCGATCTACCCCTACTATGCTTAAACTACCCCAACTTCTCTTAATACATCAAAATAACCCTTGTTTTTAATCTTACCACTAACTATCTAAGTAGCCCTTCCTTCCAACAATTACCCTTATTTTTTAACTTCTGTGAAGGGTTGGTTTTTGTAGCACCCAATCCAAATGATTCATTACATTTTTGTTGATCTAACCCTACTATGCTAAAACTACTCCTACATTTCTTAATACTATAAAACAACACTTCTTTTTAATCCTTCCCCTAATTCTCTAAATAGCCGTTCTTTCCAACAATTATCCCTTGTTAACTACTGTGAAGGATTGGTTTTTGTAGCGCCCAATTTAAGTGATTCATCATCTTTCATATTTGTCAATCTACTCCTACAATGCTTAAACAACCTCTATTTCTCTTAATACTTCAAAATAACGCTTCTTTTTAATCCTACCCCTAATTCATTAAATATCCCTTACTTCCAGCAAATACCCCTATTTTTTAACTTCTGTGAAGGGTTGGTTTTTGCAGCACCCAATCCAAATGATTCATCATCTTCGATATTTGTCGATCGACCCCTACTATGCTTAAACTACCTCTACTTCTCTTTATACTTTAAAACAGCCCTTCTTTTTAATTGTACCGCAATTACTATAAATAGTCCTTCCTTCCAACAATTACCCCTATTTTTTAACTATTGTGAAGGATGGGCTTTTGCGGCACCCAATCCAAAAAATTCATCATCTTTCATATTCAACGATCTACCCCTACTTCTCTTTATTCTTCAAAACAACGCTTATTTTTAATCCTAACCCTAATTCTCTAGATAGCCCTTACTTCCAACAATTACCCCTATTTTTTAACTTCTGTGAAGGGTTGGTTTTTGGAGCATCCAATCCAAGTGATTCATCATCTTTCATATTTTTCGATCTACCCCTACTATGCTTAACCTACCCCTACTTCCTGTTGTACTTCAAAACAACCCTTCTTTTTAATCCTACCCCTAATTCTATAAATAAAACTTCTTTCCAATAATGACCCCTATTTTTTAACTCTTGTGAAGGATTGGTTTTTGCAGCACCCAATCCAAACAATTTATTATCTTTCATATTTGTCGATCTACCCCTACTATGCTTAAACTACCTCTACTTTTCTTAATACTTCAAAATAGCCCTTCTTTTTAATCCTATCCCTAATTCTATAAATAGCCCTTACATCTAACGGTTACCCTTATTTTTTAACTACTGTGAAGGGTTGTTTTTTGCGGCACCCAATCCAAATGGTTCATCATCTTTCATATTTGTCGATCTACCCCAACTATGCTTAAACTACCTCACCTTCTCTTAATACTTCAAAACAACACTTCTTTTAAATCCTACCCTAATCCTTCAAATAGCCCTTACTTCCAACAATTACCCCTATTTTTTAACTTCTGTGAAGGGTTGGTTTTTGAAGCACCTAATCCAAATGATTCATCATCTTTCATATTTGTCGATCTACCCCTACTATGCTTAAACTACCCCTGCTTCTCTTAATACTTCAAAACAACCCTTCTTTTAATCCTACCCCAATTTATCTAAATATCCCTTACTTCCAACAATTACCCCTATTTTTTAACTTCTATGAAGGGTTGGTTTTTGTAGCACCCAATCCAAATAATTCATCATCTTTCATATTTGTCGATCTACATCTACTATGCTTAAACTTTCCATACATATCTTAATAATTCAAAACAATCATTCTTTTAAATCCTACCCCTAATTCAATAAATAACCCTTCTAACAATTACCCATATTTTTTAACTTCTGTGAAGGGTTGGTTTTTGCAGCACCCATTCCAAATGATTCATCATCTTTCATATTTGTCGATCTACCCCTACTATGCTTGAACTACCCCAACTTCTCTTAATACTTCAAAATGGTCCTTCTTTTTAATCCTACCTCTAATTCTCTAAATTGCATTACTTCCAACAACTACCCCTATTTTTTAACTTCTATGAAGGGTTGGTTTTTGCAGCACCCAATCAAAATGATTCATCATCTATCATGTTTGTCGATCTACCCCTATTATGCTTAAACTACCCCTACTTCTCTTAATACTTTAAAACAGTCTTTCTTTTAAATCCAACCCATAATTCTCTAAATAGCCCTCAATTCGAAAAATTACCATTATTTTTAACTACTTTGAAGGGTTGGTTTTTGCAGCACCTAATCAAAATTGATTAATCATCTTTCATATTTGTCAATCTGCCCCTACTATGCTTTCACTACCGCAACTTCTCTTAATACTTCAAAACAACCCTTCTTTTTGATCTTATCACCAACTCTATAAATAGCCATTCCTTCCAACAATTAACCCTATTTTTTAACTTCTGTGAAGGGTTGGTTTTGGAGCACCCAATCCAAATGATTCATTATCTTTCATATTTTTGATCTACCCCTGCTATGCTTAAATTACCCCAAATTCTCTTAATACTACAAAACAACCCTTCATTTTATTCCCTCCCTAGTTCTCTAAATATCCCTTCTTTCCAACATTTAACCCCATTTTTTAACTAATGTGAAGGATCGGTTTTTGAAGCACCCAATCCAAGCGATTCATCTTCTTACATATTTGTCGATGTACCCCTACTATGCTTAAACTACCACTACTTCTCTTAATACTTCAAAACAACCCTTCTTTTTAGTCCTACCTCAAATTATCTAAAAATCCCTTACTTCCAGCAATTACCCTAATTTTTTAATTTCTGTGAAGTGTTGGTTTTTGTAGCACCCAATCCAAATAATTAATCATCTTTCATATTTGTTGATCTACACCTACTATGCTTAAACTATCCCTACTTATCTTAACACTTCAAAACAGTCATTCTTTTAAACACTACTCCTAATTCTCTAAACAACCTTTGCTTCTAACAATTACCCCTAATTTTTAACTTCTGTGAAGGGTTGGTTTTTGCAGCACCCAATCCAAATGATTCATCATCTTTCATATTTGTCGATCTGCCGCTACTGTGCTTAAACTACCCCAACTACTCTTAATACTTCAAAACAGTCCTTCTTTTTAATCCTACCTCTAATTCTATAAATTGCCATAACTTCCAACAATTGCACCTATTTTTTAACTTCTGTGAAGGGTTGTTTTAGCAGCACCCAATCAAAACAATTCATCATCTTTCATAATTGCCGATCTACCCTTATTATGCTTAAACTACCCCTACTTCTCTTAATACTTTAAAACATGCCTTCTTTTAAATCCAATCCATAATTCCCTAAATATCCATAACTTTAAAAAATTACCATTATTTTTAACTACTTTGATGGGTTGGTTTTTGCAGCAACTAATCAAAAAGATTCATCATCTTTCATATTTGTCGATCTACCCCTACTATGCTTAAACTACCCCAACTTCTCTTAATACTTCAAAACAACCCTTCTTTTTAATCTTACAACTAACTCTCTAAATAGCCCTTCCTTCCGACAATTACCCCTATTTTTTAACTTCTGTAAAGGGTTGGTTTTTGGAGCACCCACTCCAAATGATTCATTATCTTTCATATTTGTTGATCTACCTCTACTATGCTTAAACTACCCCTACTTCTCTTAATACTACAAAACAACCCTTTTTTTAAACCTACCCCTAATTCTCTAAATAGCCCTTCTTTCCATCAATTACCCTTATTTTTTAACTATTGTGAAAGATTGATTTTTGCAGCACCCAATCCAAGCGATTCATCATCTTTCATATTCGTCGATCTACCCCTAATATGCTTAAACTACCTCTATTTCTCTTAATACTTCAAAATAACGCTTCTTTTTAATCCTACCCCTAATTCTTTAAACAACCCTTACTTCCAACAAATACACCTATTTTTTAATTTTGCGAAGGGTTGGTTTTTGCAGCAACCAATCCAAATTATTCATCATCTTTCATATTTATCTATCAACCCCTACTTTGCTTAGACTACCCCTACTTCTCTTAATACTTTAAAATAGACCTTCTTTTTTATCCAACCCCTAACTCTGTAAATAGTCCTTCCAACAATTACCACTATTTTTTTTTACTATTGTGAAGGACGGGTTTTTGCAGCACCCTGTCCAAACAATTCATCATCTTTCATATTCGTAGATCAACCCCTACTCCTGTTTATACTTCAAAACAACCCTTCTTTTTAATCCTACACATAATTCTCTAGATATCCCTTACTTCCAACAATTACCCCTATTTTCTAACCCCTGTGAAGTGTTGGTTTTTGGTGCACCTAATGATTCATCGTCTTTAATATTTTTCGATCAGCCCGTACTATGCTTAAAATACCCCTAGTTCCCTTAATATTTCAAAATAGCCCTTCGTTTTAATCTTATCCCTAATTATATAAATCTCCCTTACATCCAACAATTACCCTTATTTTTTAACTACTGTGAAGGGTTGGCTTTTGCAGCACCCGGTTAAAATGATTCATCATCTTTCATATTTGTCGATCTACCCCTACTATGCTTAAACTACCCCAACTTCTCTTAATATTTCAAAACAACGCTTCTTTTTAATCCTACACCTAATTCTTTAAATAGCATTACTTCCAACGATTACCTCAATTTTTTAACTTCTGTGAATGGTTGGTTTTTGCTACACCAATCCAAATGATTCATCATCTTTCATATTTATCGATCTACCCATACTATGCTTAAACTATTCTCACTTCTCTTAATAATTTATAACTGCCCATCTTTTTAATCCTACCCCTAATTCTATAAATATCCCTTACTTCCAACAATTATCTTAATTTTTAACTACTGTGAATGGTTGGTTTTTGCAGCACCCAATCCAAATTATTCATCATCTTTCATATTTGTCGACCTACCCCTACTATGCTTAAACTACCCCTACATCTCTTAATACTTCAAAACATACTTTCTTTTTAATCCTACCGCTAATTCTCTAAATATACCTTCCCTCCAACAATTATCCTCTATATTTCTACTATTTTGTAGGATTGGTTTTTGCAGCACCCAATCCAAACAATTCATCATCTTTCATATTCGTCGATCTACCCGTACTATGTTTAAACTACCCCAACTTCTTTTTATACTTCAAAACAACTCTTCTTTTTAATCCAACCCCTAATTCTCTAAACAGCCCTTACTGCCAACAATTACCCTTTTTTTTAAACTTCTGTGAAGGGTTGGTTTTTGGAGCAGCCAATCCAAATGATTCATCATCTTTCATATTTGTCGATCTACCCATACTATGTTTAAACTATCCCTTCTTCCCTTAATACTTCAAAACAACCCTTCTTTTTAATCATATCCCTAATTCACTAAATAGCCCTTCCTTCCAAAAATTACCCCTGTTTTTTAACTACTGTGAATGATTGGTTTTTGCAGCACCCAATCCAAGCAATTGATCATCTTTCATATTTGTCGATCTACCTCTACTATGCTTAAACTACCCCAACTTTTCTTAATACTTCAAAACAAGCCTTCTTTTTTATCCTACCCCTAATTCTATAAATTACCCTTACTTCCAACAATTACCCCTATGTTTTTACATCTGTGAAGAGTTGGTTTTTGCAGCACCTAATCCAAATGATTCCTCATCTTTCATATTTGTCGATCTAATCCTAATATGCTTAAACTACCCCTACTTCCCTTAATAATTCAAACAACACTTCTTTTTAATCCTACCCCTAATTCTCTAAATAGAACTTCTTTCCAACAATTACCCTTATTTTTTAACTATTGTGAAGGATAGGTTTTTGCAGCACCCAATCCAAATGATTCATCATCTTTCATATTTGTCGATCTACCCTTACTATGCTTAAACTACCCCTACTTCTCTCAATACCTCAAAATAGCCCTTATTTTTAATCCTATCCCTAATTCTATAATACTTCCAACAATTACCCTTATTTTTTAACTACTTTGAAGGGCTGGTTTTCGCAGCACCCAAGCCAAATGATTCATCATCTTTCATATTTGTCGATCTACCCCTACTATGCTTAAACTACCCTTGCTTCTCTTAATACTTCAAAATATACCTTCTTTTAAGTCCTAACCCTAATTCTCTAAATAGCCCTTCCTTCCAACAATTACACTCTATTTTTTTACTATTGGGAAGGATTGGTTTTTGCAGCACCCAATCCAAATAATTCATCATATTTAATATTCATCGATCTACCCCTAATTTGCTTAAACTACCCCTACTTCTTTTTATACTTCAAAACAACTCTTCTTTTTAATCCTACCCCTAATTCTCTAAACAGCCCTTACTACAAACAATTACCCTTATTTTTTTACTTCTGTGAAGGGTTGGTTTTTGGAGCACCCAATCCAAATGATTCATCATCTTTCATATTTGTCGATCTACCCCTACTATGCTTAAACTATCTCTACTTCCCATAATACTTCAAAATAACCCTTCTTTTTAATCCTATCCCTAATTCTATAAATAGCCCTTCCTTCCAACTGTTACCACTATTTTTTAGCTACTGTGAAGGATTGGTTTTTGCAGCACCCAATCCAAACGATTCATCATTTTTCATATTTGTCGATCTACCTCTACAATGCTTAAACAACCCTACTTCTCTTTATAATTCAAAACAACCCTTCTTTTTAATCCTAACCCTAATTCTTTAAATAGCCCTTACTTCAGATTATCAGTCCTATTTTTTAACATCTATGAATGGTTGATTTTTGCAGCACCCAATCCAAATGATTCATTGTTTTTCATATTTGTTGATTTACCCCTACTATGCTTAAACTACCCCTATCTCTGTTAATACTTCAAAACAGCCCTTCTTTTTAATCCTAACCCTTATTCTTTGAATCCCCTATTTTTTAACTAATGTGAAGGGTTGGTTTTTGCCGCACCCAATCCAAATGATTCATCAACTTTCATATTTATCGATCTACCCGTACTATGCTTAAACTACCCATACTTCTGTTAATACTTCAAAACAACCCTTCTTTTTAATCCTACCCCAAATTCTCTAAATAGCACTTGCTTCCAACAATTACCCCTATTTTTTACAATTGTGAAGGATTGGTTTTTGCAGGACCCAAGCCATACAATTCACCATCTTTTATATTCATCAATCTAACCCTAATATGCTTAAACTACCCTACTTCTCTTTATACTTCAAAACAACCCTTCTTTTGAATCCTACCCCTGATTCTCTAAATAGACCTTTCTTCCAACAATTACCACTATTTTTTAACTTCTGTGAAGGGTTGCTTTTTGGAGCACCCAATCCAAGTGATTCATCATCTTTCATATTTGTGGATCTATCCCTACAATGCTTAAACTACCCCTACTTCTCTTAATACTTCAAAACAGTCCTTCCATTTAATCCTACCTCTAATTCTCTAAATAGCCCTTACTTATGACAATTACCCTGATTTTTTAACTTCTGTGAAGGGTTGGTTTTTGCATCACACAAACTAAACGATTCATCATCTTTCACATTTGTCGATCTACCGCTACTATGCTTGAACTTCCCCTACTTCCCTTAATACTTCAAAACAACACTTCTTTTTAATCCTACCCCTAGTTCTCTAAATAGTCCTTCTTTCCATCAATTACCTCTATTTTTAAACTACTATAAAGAATTAGTTTTTGCAGCACCCAATCCAATCGATTCATCCTCTTTCATATTTGTCGATCTAGCCCTACTACGCTAAAACTACCCATACTTCTTTTAATACTTCAGAACAACTCTTCTTTTTAATCCTACCCTTAATTCTCTATATAGCTCTTCTTTCCAACAATTACCCCTATTTTTTATCTACTATGAAGGCTTGGTTTTTGCAGCACCCAATCCAAAGAATTCATCGTCTTTCATATTTGTCGATCTACCCATACTATGCTTAAACTACCCTTACTTCTCTCAATACCTCAAAATAGCCTTTATTTTTAATCATATCCCTATTTCTATAAATTCCCCTTACTTACAAAAATTACCCTTATTTTTTAACTACGGTGAAGGGTTGGTTTTTGTAGCATCAAATCCGAATGATTCATCATTTTTCATATTTGTCGATCTACCCCTACTATGCTTAAATTATCCCTACTTCTCTTAATACTTCAGAACAACATTTCTTTTTAATTCTACAGCTAATTCTCTAAATAGTCCTTCCAATAATTACTCTAATTTTTTTACAATTGTGAAGGGTTGGTTTTTGCAGCACCCAATCCAAACAGTTTATCGTCTTTCATATTTGTCGATCTACCCCAACTATGCTTAAACTATCCCTACTTCTCTTAATACTTAAAAATAGCCCTTCTTTTTAATCCTATACCTAATTCTCTAAATAGCCCTTACTTCCAACAATTACCCTTATTTTTTAACTACTGTGAAAGGTTGGTTTTTGAAGCATCCAATCCAAATGATTCATCGTCTTTCATATTTGTCGGTCTACCCCTACTATGCTTAAACTACCCATACTTCTCTTAATACTTCAAAACAACTCTTCTTTTTATTCCTACCCCTAATTCTCTGAATAGCTCTTCTTTCCAAAATTACCCCTATTTTTTAACTACTATGAAGGCTTGGATTTTGCAGCACCCAATCCAAACAATTCATCATCTTTCATATTTGTCGGTCTACCCCTACTATGCTTAAACTACCCCTACTTCTCTTAATACTTCAAAACAACCCTTCTTTTTAATACTATTCTCAATTCTCTAAATAGCCTTACTTCCAATAGTTACCCTTATTTTTTAACTACTGTGAAGGGTGGGTTTTTCCAACATCCAATCCAAATGATTCATCATCCTTCATATTTGTCGATCTACCCCTACTATGCTTAAACTACCCCTACTTCTCTTAATACTTCAAAACATACCTTCTTTATAATCCTACCCCTAATTCTCTAAATAGCCCTTCCTTCCAATGACTACCCTCTTTTTTTTTACTATTGTGAAGGATTGGATTTTGTAGCACCCAATCCAAAAAATTCGTCATCTTTCATATTCGTCGATCTACCCCTACTATGCTTAAACTTCCGCTACTTTTTTTATACTTCAAAACAACTCTTCTTTTTAATCCTACCCGTAATTCTCCAAATAGCCCTTACTACCAACAATTACACTTATTTTTTGACTTCTATGAAGGGTTGGTTTTTGGAGCACCCAATCCAAATAATTCATCATCTTTCATATTTGTCGATCTACCCCTACTATGATTAAACAAATCCTACTTCCCTTAATACTTCAAAACAACCCTTCTTTTTAATCTTAACCCTGATTCTCTAAATATCCCATCCTTCCAACAATTACCCCTATTTTTTAATTACTCTGAAGGATTGGTTTTTGCAGCAACCAATCCAAACGATTCATCATCTTTCATATTTGTCGATCTACCCATACTATGCTTAAACTACCCTTACTTCTCTCAATACCTCAAAATAGCCTTTATTTTTAATCATATCCCTAATTCTATAAATTGCCCTTACTTCCAACAATTACCCTTATTTTTTAACTACGGTGAAGGGTTGGTTTTTGTAGCATCCAACCCAAATGATTCATCATTTTTCATATTTGTCGTTCTACCCCTACTATGCTTAAATTATCCCTACTTCTCTTAATACTTCAGAACAACATTTCTTTTTAATTCTACAGCTAATTCTCTAAATAGTCCTTCTTCCAATAATTACTCTAATTTTTTTTACAATTGTGAAGGGTTGGTTTTTGCAGCACCCAATCCAAATAGTTTATCGTCTTTCATATTTGTCGATCTACCCCAACTATGCTTAAACTATCCCTACTTCTCTTAATACTTAAAAATAGCCCTTCTTTTTAATCCTATACCTAATTCTCTAAATAGCCCTTACTTCCAACAATTACCCTTATTTTTTAACTATGGTGAAGGGTTGGTTTTTGCAGCATCCAATCCAAATGATTCATCATCTCTCATATTTTTCGATCTACCCCTACTATGCTTAAACTACCCATACTTCTCTTAATACTTCAAAACAACTCTTCTTTTTATTCCTACCCCTTATTCTCTGAATAGCTTTCTTTCCAACAATTAGCCCTATTTTTTAACTACTATGAAGGCTTGGTTTTTGCGGCACCCCATCCAAACAATTCATCAACTTTTATATTTGTCGATCTACCCTACTATGCTTAAACTACCCCTACTTCTCTCAATACCTCACAATATCTCTTATTGTTAATCCTTTCCTAATTCTATAAATTGCCCTTACTTCCAACAAGTACCCTTATTTTTTAACCACAGTGAAGGGTTTGTTTTGGCGGTACCAAATCCAAATGATTCGTCATCCTTCATATTTGTCGATCTACCCCTACTATGCTTAAACTACCCCTGCTTCTCTTAATACTTCAAAACATACCTTCTTTATAATCCAACCCCTAATTCTCTAAATAGCCCTTCCTTCCAAGGACTACCCTCTTTTTTTACTATTGTGAAGGATTGGATTTTGTAGCACCCAATCCAAACAATTCGTCATCTATCAAATTCGTCGATCTAACCCTACTATGCTTAAACTTCCGCTACTTCTTTTTATACTTCAAAACAACTCTTCTTTTTAATCCTACCCGTAATTCTCCAAATACCCTTACTACCAACAATTACACTTATTTTTTGACTTCTGTAAAGGGTTGGTTTTTGGAGCACCCAATTCAAATAATTCATCATCTTTCAAATTTGTCGATCTACCCCTACTATGCTTAAACAATCCCTACTTCCCTTAATACTTCAAAACAACCCTTCTTTTTGATCTTAACACTAATTCTCTAAATAGCCCTTCCTTCCAACAATTACCTCTATTTTTTAATTACTATGAAGGATTGGTTTTTGCAGCACCCAATCCAAACGATTCATCAACTTTCATATTTGTCAATCTACCTCTACAATGCTTAAGCAACCGTACTACTCTTCATACTTCAAAACAACCCTTCTTTTTAATCCTACTCCTAATTCTCTAAATAGACCTTACTTCCAACACTTAACCCTATTTTTTAACATCTGTGAATGGTTGGTTTTTGCAGCAACCCATCCAAATGATTCATCATCTTTCATATTTGTCGATTTATTCCTACTATGCTTATACTACCCCTACTTCTGTTAATACTTCAAAACAGCCCTTTTTTAATCCTATCCCTAATTCTCTAAATAGCCCTTACTTCCAACAATTACCACTATTTTCTAACTAATGTGAAGGGTTGGTTTTTGCAGCACCCAATCCAAACGATTCATCAACTTTCATATTTATCGATCTACCCGTACTATGCTTAAACTACCCATACTTTTATTAATACTTCAAAACAACCCTTCTTATTAATCCTTCCCCAAATTCTCTAAATAGCCCTACCTTCCAACAATTACCCGTACTTTTTTACTATTGTGAAGGATTGGTTTTTGCAGCACCCAATCCAAACAATTCATTATCTTTCATATTAATCGATCTACCCCTGATATTCTTAAACTACCCCTACTTCTCTTTATGCTTTAAAACAACCTTTTTTTTAATCCTATCCCTGATTCTCTAAATATCCCTTACTTCCAACAATTACCCCTATTTTTTAACTTCTATGAAGGGTTGGTTTTTGGAGCACACAATCCAAATGAGCCATCATCTTTCATATTTGTGGATCTGTCCCTACTATGCCTAAACTATCCCTACTTCAAAACAGTCCTTCCATTTAATCCTACCTCTAATTCTCTAAATAGCCCTTACTTCCGACAATTACCCCTATTTTTTAACTTCTGTGAAGGGTTGGTTTTTGCATCACACAATCTAAACGATTCATCATATTTCACATTTGTCGGTCTACCCCTACTATGCTTAAACTGCCCCTATTTCCCTTAATACTTCAAAACAACCCTTCTTTTTAACCTTACCCCTAATTCCCTAGATATTCCTTCTTTCGATCAATTACCTCTATTTTTTGACAACTATAAATAATTGGTTTTTACAGCACCCAATCGAAATGATTCATTATCTTTCATATTTGTCGATCTACTCCTAATATGCTTAAACTACCCATACTTCTCTTAATACTTCAAAACAACCCTTCTTTTTAGTCCTACCACTAATTCTCTAAATATCTCTCCTTTCCAATAATTACCCCTGTTTTTTTAACTATTATGAAGGCTTGGTTATTGCAGCACCCAATCCAAACAATTCATCATCTTTCATATTTGTCGATCTTCCCCTACTACGCTTAAACTACCTCTACTTCTCTTAGTACTTCAAAACAGCCCTTCTTTTTAATACTATCCCCAATTCTCTAAATAGCCTTACTTCCAACAATTACCCTTGTTTTTTAACTACTGGGAAGGGTTTGTTTTTGCTGCATCCAATACAAATGATTCATCATCATTCATATTTGTCGATCTACCCCAACTGTTCTTAAACTACACCTACTTCTCTTAATAGTTCAGAACAACCTTTCTTTTTAATTCTACCCCTAATTCTCTAAATAGACCTTCTTTCCAACAATTACCCCTGTTTTTTAAATACTATTAAGGATTGGGTTTTGCAGCACCCTATCCAAACGATTTATCATCTTCCATATTGTTCGATCTACACCTACTATGCTTAAACTACCTATACTTCTCCTAGTACTTCAAAACAACCCTTATTTCTAATCCTACCCCAAATTCTCTAAATAGTCCTTAATTCCAACAATTACCCCTATTTTTTAACTACTGTGAAGGGTTGGTTTTTTTAGCATCCAATCCAAACGATTCATCATCTTTCATATTTGTCGATCTATTTATAATTCTCTTTATACTTCAAAACAACCCTTCTTTTTAATCCTATACCTAATTCTCTAAATAGACCATACTTCCAACAATTACCCTTATTTTTTAACTACCGTGAAGGGTTGGCTTTTCCTGCATCCAATCCAAATGATTCATCATCTTTCATATATTTCAATCCACCCCTACTATGCTTAAACGACCCCTACTTCTCTTGATACTTCGAAACAGCCCTTCTTCTTAATCCTACCCCTAATTCTCTAAATATCCCTTACTTCCAACAATTACCCCTATTATTTTTTTACTATTGTGAAGGATTGGTTTGTGCAGCACCCATTCCAAACAATTCATCTTCTTTAATATTTGTCGATCCACCACAACTATGCTTAAACTACCCCTACTTCTCTTAATACTTCAAA
Organism: Allium sativum; assembly: GCA_030737875.1. Lineage (NCBI taxonomy): Eukaryota > Viridiplantae > Streptophyta > Magnoliopsida > Asparagales > Amaryllidaceae > Allium > Allium sativum. The sequence continues at coordinate 268,888,456 of CM060924.1, forward strand.
ATAACCCATATTTTTAATCCTACCCCTAATTATATAAATAACCATTACTTCCAACAATAAGCTCTATTTTTAACTTCTGTAAAGTGTTGGATTTTGTAGCACCCAATCCAAATGATTCATCATCTTTCATATTTATCGATCTACCCCCACTATGCTTAAACTACCCACACTTATCTTAATACTTAAAAATAGTCCTTCTCTTAAATCCTATCCCTAATTCACTAAATAACCCTTACTTCCAACAATTACCCCTATTTTTTAACTTCTGTGAAGGGTTGGTTTTTGCAGTACCCAATCCCAATGATTCACCATCTTTCATATTTGTCGATCTACCCCAACTATGCTTAAACTACCCCTACTTCTCTTAATACTTTAAAACAACCCTTCTTTTTAATCCTACCCCTAATTATATAAATATCCCTTTCTTCCAACAATTTACTCTATTTTTTTACAATTGTGAAGGATGGATTTTTACAGCACCCAATCCAAACAATTCATCATCTTTCATATTCGTCGATCTACCCCTACTATGCTTCAAATACCCCTACATCTCTTTATACTTCAAAAAAAAAATATTCTTTTAAATCCTACCCCTAATTCTAGAAATATTCCTTACTTCGAACAATTACCCCTATTTTTTAACGTCTGTGGAGGGTTGGTTTTTGGAGCACCCAATCCAAATAATTAATCATCTTTCATATTTGTCGATCTACGCCTACTATGCTTAAACTACCCCTACTTCCCTTAATTCTTCAAAACAACCATTATTTTTGATACTACCCCTAATTTTCTAAATAACACTTCTATCCAACAATTAATCGTATTTTTTAACTATTTGAACGATTGGTTTCTGCAGCACACAATCCAAACGATTCATCATCTTTCATATTTGTCGATTTATCCCTACTATGCTTAAACTTCACCTACTTCTCTTAATACTTCAAAATAACCCTTCTTTTTAATCCTATCCCTAATTCTATAAATATCCCTTACTTCCAACAATAACCTCTATTTTTTAAATTCTGTGAAGGGTAGGTTTTTGTAGCGCCCAATCTAAATGATTCATCATCATTCATATTTGTCGATCTACCCCTACTTTGCTTAAACGACCCACATTTATCTTAACATTTCCAATTTGTCCTTCTTTTCAATCCAACCCCCTAATTCTCTAAATAACCCTTACTTCCAACAATGATCCCTATTTTTTAACTTCTGTGAAGGGTTGTATTATGCAGCGCCCAATCTAAATGATTCACCATCTTTCATATTTGTCGATCTACCACTACTATGCTTAAACTACCCCTACTTCTCTTAATACTTCAAAATATCCATTCATTTTAATCCTACCCCTAATTTTATGAATAGCCCTTCCTTATAACAATTACCTCTATTTTTTTACTATTGTGAAGGATGGGTTTTTGCAGCACCCAATGCAAACAATTAATCATGTTTCATATTCATCGATCTACCCCTACTATGCTTAAACTATCCTAACTTCTCTTTATACTTCAAAACAACTTTTCTTTTTAGTCCTACCCCTAATTCTCTAAATAGCCCTTACTTCCACCAATTACCCCTATTTTTTAACTTCTGTGAAGGGTTGGTTTTTAGAGCACCCAATCCAAATTATTAATCATCTTTCACATTTGTCGATCTACCCCTACTATGCTTAAACTACCCGTACTTACCTTAATACTTCAAAACAATCCTTCTTTTTAGTCATACCCCTAATTCTCTAAATAGTACTTCTATCCAACAATTAATCCTATTTTTTGACTATTTTGAAGGATTGGTTTTTGCACCACACAATCCAAACGATTCATAATCTTTCATATTTGTCGATCTATCCCTACAATGCTTAAACTACCCCTACATCTCTTAATACTTCAAAATAACCCTTGTTTTTAATCCTATCCCTAATCCTATAAATTTCCCTTGCTTCCAACAATTACCTTTATTTTTTAACTACTGTAAAGGGTTGGTTTTTGCAGCACCCAATCCAAAATATTCATCATCTTTCATATTTGTTGATTTACACCTACTATGCTTAAACTACCCCTACTTCTCTTAATACTTCAAAACAAACCTTATTTTTAATCCTAGCCCTAATTCTCAAAATAGCCATTCATTCCAACCGTTACCCCTATTTTTTAACTATTGTGAAGGATTGGTTTTGGTAGCACCCAATCCAAGCAATTCATCATCTTTCATATTCGTCGATCTACACCTACTATGCTTAAACTACCCCTACTTTTTATACTGCAAAACAAATCTTCTTTTTAATCCTACCATTACAGCCAACAATTACCCCGATTTTTTTTACAGTAGTGAAGTGTTGTTTTTTGGAGCACCCAATCCAAATGATTCATCATCTTTCATATTCGTCGATCTACCCATACTATGCCTAAACTATCCCGACTTCCCTTAATACTTCAAAAAAACCCTTCTTTTTAATCCACCCCTAATTCTCTAAATAGCCCTTCTTTCCAACAATAACCCCTTTTTTAAACTACTGTGAAGGATTAGATTTTGTAGCACCCAATCCAAACGGTTCATCATCTTTCATATTTGTCGATCTGTCCTACTATGCTTAAACTACCCTTACTTCTAACAAATACCCTTATTTTTTAAATACCGTGAACGGTTGGTTTTTGTAGCATCAAATCGAATCTATTCATCATCTTTCATATTTGTCGATCTACCTCTACTATGCATACAGTACCCCTACTTCTCTTAATACTTCTAAACAGCCCTTCTTTTTAACGCTATCTCCAATTATCTAAATATCCCTTCCTTCCAACAATTACCCCTATTTTTTTACTATTGTGAAGGATTAGTTTTTGCAGTACACAATTCAAACAATTCATCATCTTTCATATTTGTTGATCTACCCCTACTATACTTAAACTACCCCTACTTCTCTTAATACTTCAAAACAACCCTTCTTTTTAATCCTATCCATGATTCTCTAAATAGCCCTTACTTCCAACAATTACCCCTATTTTTTAACATCTTTGAAGGGTTGGTTTTTGCAGCACCCAATCCAAATGATTCATCATTTTTCATATTTTTCGATCTACCCCTGCTATGCTTAAACTACCCCTACTTCTCTTAATACTTCAAAACATCCCTTCTTTTTAATCCTATCGCAAATTCTATAAATAACGCTTACTTCCAACAATTACCCCTATTTTTTAACTACTATGAAGGGTTGGTTTTTGCACCACCGGATCCAAACGATTTATCATCTTTAAGATTTGTCGATCTACCCCTACTATGCTTAAACTATCCCGACTTCTCTTAATACTTCAAAATAGCCCTTCTTTTTAATCCTATCCCTTATTCTCTAAATAGCCCTTACTTCCGAGAATTACCCTTATTTTTTAACTAATTTGAAGGGTTCGTTTTTGCAGCACCCAATCCAAATGATTCATCGTCTATCATGTTTGTCGATCTACTCCTAATATACTAAACTACCCGTACTTCTCTTAATACTTCAAAATGGCCCTTCTTTTCATTCCTACCCCTAATTCTCGAAATAGCCCTTCCTCCTAACAATTACCCCTATTTTTTACTATTGTGAAGGATTGGTTTTTGCAGCACCTAATCCAAACAACTCATCATCTTTCATATTCGTCGGTCTACTTCTACAATGCTTAAAGGACCACAACTACTCTTTATACTTCAAAAAGACCCTTCTTTTTAATCCTACAGCTAATTCTCTAATTCCAACAATTACCTCTATTTTTTAATTTCTGTGAAGGGTTGGTTTTTGGAGCACCCAATCCAAATGATTCATCATCGTTCATATTTGTCGATCTACCCCTACTATGCTTAAACTACAGATACTTCCCTTAATACTTCAAAACAAACCATCTTTTTATTCCTACCCCTAATTCTCTAAATAGCCCTTCTTTTCGACAATTACCCCTATTTTTTAAATACTATGAATGATTGGTTTTTGCAGCACCCAATCCAAACGATTCATCATCTTTCATATTTTTCGATCTACCCTACTATGCTTAAACTACCCATACTTCTCTTATTGCTTCAAAACAACCCTTATTTTTAATCCTACCCTTAGTTCTCTAAATAGCCCTTACATCCAACAATTACCCGTATTTTTTAACTACTGTGAAGGGTTGGTTTTTTGGGCACCCAATCCAAACGATCCATCATCTTTCATATTTGTCGATCTATCCAAACTTCTCTTAATGCTTCAAAACAGCCCATCTTTTTAATCATTTCCCCAATTCTCTAAATTGCCCTTACTTCCAAAAATTACCCTTATTTTTTAACTACTATGAAGGGTTGGCTTTTGCTGCATCCAATCCAAATGATACATCATCTTTCATATTTGTCGATCTATCCCAACTATGCTTAAACGACCCCTACTTCTCTTAATACTTCAAAACCGCCCTTTCTTTAATCCTACCTCTAATTCTCTAAATAGCCCTTCCTTCCAACAGTTACCCAAATTTTTAACTATTGAGAAGGATTGGTTTTTGTAGCGCCCAATCCAAACAATTCATCATCTTTCATATTTGTCGATCTACCCCTACTATGCTTAAACTACCCCTACTTCTCTTAATACTTCAAAACAAACCTTCTTTTTAATCCTACACCAAATTATCTAAATAGCTCTTGCTTCCAACAATTACCACTATTTTTCAAATTTTGTGAAGGGTTGGTTTTTGTAACACCTAATCCAAATAATTCAACATCTTTCATATTTGTCGATCTACACTTACTATGCTTAAACTATCCGTACTTATTTTAATACTTCAAAAAAGTCCTTCTTTTAAATCCTACCCCTAATTCTCTAAATAACACTTACTTCTAACAATTACCCCTATTTTTTAACTCCTATGAGGGGTTGGTTTTTGCAGCACCCAATCCAAAAGATTCATCATCTTTCATATTTGTCGATCTACCCCTACTATGCTTAAACTACCCCTACTTCTCTTAATACTTCAAAACAATCCTTCTTTTTAGTCCTATCACTAATTCTCTAAATAGCCATTACTTCCAACAATTAACTTTATTTTTTAACTTTTGTGAAGTGTTGATTTTTGCAGCACCCAATCAAAACGATTCATCATCTTTCATTTTTGTCGATCTACCCCTATTATGCTTAAACTACCCCTACTTCTCTTAATACTTTAAAACAGTCGTTCTTTTAAATCCTAACCCTAACTCTCTAAATTGCCCTAACTTCCAACAATTATCCTTATTTTTTAACTACCGTGAAGGGTGTGTTTATGCAGCACCTAATCCAAATGATTCATCATATTTCATATTTGTCGATCTACCCCTACTGTGCTTAAACTACCCCAACTTCTCTTAATACGTCAAAACAACCCTTCTTTTTAATCTTACCACTGATTCTCAAAATATCCCGTCCTTCCAACAATTACCCCTATTTTTTAACTTCTGTGAAGGGTTGGTTTTTGGACCACCCAATCCAAATGATTCGTTATCTTTCATATTTATCGATTTACCCCTACTATGCTTAAACTACCCTAATTCTCTTAGTACTTCAAAACAACCCTTCTTTTTAATCCTACACCTAATTGTCTAAATAACACTTCTATCCAACAATTACCCCTATTTTTTAACTACTGTGAAGTAATGGTTTTTGCAGCACCTAATCTTAACAATTCATCATCTTTATATTTGTCGATCTACCCTACTACGCTTAAACTACCCCAACTTCCCTTAATGCTTCAAAATAGCCCTTCTTATTAATCCTATCCCTAATTATATAAATAGCCCTTACTTCCAACAGATACCTTTATTTTTTAACTAATGTGAAAGGTTTGTTTTTGCAGCACCCAATCCAAATGATTCATCATCTTTCATATTTGTCGATCTACCCCTACTATGCTTAAACTACCTCTACTTCTCTTAATACTTCAAAACAACGCTTTTTTTTTAATATTACCCCTAATTCTTTAAATAGACCTTACTTCCAACAATTACCCTTATTTTTTAACTATTGTGAAGGGTTGGTTTTGCAGCAACCAATCCAAACGATTCATCATCTTTCGTATTTGTCGATTTACCCCTACTATGCTTAAACTACCCCTACATCTCTTAATACTTCAAAACATACCTTCTTTTTAATCCTACCCCAAATTCTCTAAATAAACCTTCCTTCCAACAATAACCGTCTACTTTTTTACTATTGTGAAGGATTGAATTTTGCATCACCCAATCCAAAAAATTCATCATCTTTCATATTCGTCGATCTACCCCTACTATGCTTAAACTTCGCCTAATTCTTTTTATACTTCAAAACAACTCTTCTTTTAAATCCTACCCTTAATTCTCTAAATAGCCCTTACTGCCAACAACTACACTTATTTTTTAACTTCTGTGAAGGTTTTGTTTTTGCAGTACCCAATCCAAATGATTCACAATCTTTCATATTTGTCTATCTACCCCTACAATGCTTAAACTATCCCTACTTCCCTTAATACTTCAAAACAACCCATCTCTTTAATCCTATCCCTAATTCTCTAAATAGCCCTTCCTTTCAACAATTACCCCTATTTTTAACTACTTTGAAGGATTGTTTTTTCCAGCATCTAATCCAAGCGATTCATCATCTTTCATATTAGTCGATCTACCTGTACTATGCTTAAACTACCGCTACTTCTCTTTATACTTCAAAACAATCCTTCTTTTTAATCCTACCCCTAATTATATAAATAGTCCTTATTCCCAACAATTACACCTATTTTTTAACATTTGTGAAAGGTTGGTTTTTGCAGCACCCAATCCAAATGATTCATCATTTTTCATATTTGTCGATCTAACCCTACTTTGCTTAAACTACCCCTACTTCCCTTAATACTTCAAAACAACCCTTCGTTTTAGTCCTAGCCCTAATTCTCAAAATAGAACTTCTTTCCAACAATTACCTCTATTTTTTAACTATTGTGAAGGATTGGTTTTAGCAACACCCAATCCAAACGATTCATCATCTTCCGTATTTGTCGATCAACCCCTACTATGCTTAAACTACACCTACTTCTCTTAATACCCCAAAATAGCCCTTCTTTTTAATCCTATCCCTAATTCTATAAATAGCCCTTACTTCCAACAATTACCCTTATTTTTTAACTACTGTGAAGGGTTGGTTTTTGCAGCACCCAATCCAAATGATTCATCATCTTTCATATTTGCTGATCTACCCCTACTATGCTTAAACTACCCTTACTTCTCTTATCAATTCAAAACAGTTCTTCTTTTTAATCTGACCTCTAAATCTCTAAATATCCATTACATCCAACAATTACCCCTATTTTTAACTTTTGTAAAGGGTTGGTTTTTGCAGCACCCAATCAAAACGATTTATCATCTCCCATTTTTTCGATCTAGCCCTATTATGCTTAAACTACCCATACTTCTCTTAATACTTTAAAACAGTCCCTCTTTTAAATCCTATCCCTAATTCTCTACATATCCCTAACTTCGAACAATTACCCTTATTTTTTAACTACTGTGAAGGGTGTGTTTTTGCAGCACCTAATCCAAATGATTCAACATATTTCATATTTGTCGGTCTTTCCTTACTATGCTCAAACTACCCCAACTTCTCTTAATACTTCAAAACAACCCTTATTTTTAATCTTACCACTAATTCTCTAAATATCCCTTCCTTCCAACAATTACCCCTTTTTTTTAACTTCTGTGAAGGGTTGGTTTTTGGACCACCCAATCCAAATGATTCGTTATCTTTCATATTTGTCAATTTACCCCTACTATGCTTAAACTACCCCTACTTCTCTTAATACTTCAAAACAACCCTTCTTCTTAATCCTACCCCTAATTGTCTAAATAGCACTTCTATCCAACAATTACCCATATTTTATAACTACTGTGAAGTAATGGTTTTTTGCAGCACCCAATCCTAACGATCCATCATCTTTCATATTTGTCGATCTGCCCAACTATGCTTAAACTACCCCTACTTCCCTTAATGCTTCAAAATAGCCCTTCTTTTACATCCTATCCCTAATTCTACAAATAGCCCTTACATCCAACAAATACCTTTATTTTTTAACTAATGTGAAGGGTTTGTTTTTGCATCACCCAATCCAAATGATTCATCATCTTTCATATTTGTCGATCTACCCTACTATGCCTAAACTACCTCTACTTCTCTTAATACTTCAAAACAACTTTTTTTTAATACTACCCCAAATTCTTTAAATAGCCCTTACTTTCAACAATTACCCTTATTTTTTAACTATTGTGAAGGGTTTGTTTTGCAGCAACCAATCCAAACGATTCATCATCTTTCGTATTTGTCGATTTACCCCTACTATGCTTAAACTACCCCTACATCTCTTAATAATTCAAAGCATACCTTCTTCTTAATCCTACCTCTAATTCTCTAAATAGACCTTCCTTCCAACAATTACCATCTACTTTTAAACTATTGTGAAGGATTGGTTTTTGTGGCACCCAATCCAAACAATTCATCATCTTTCATATTCGTCGATCTACCCCTAATATGCTTAAACTACCACTAATTCTTTTTATACTTCAAAACAACTCTTCTTTTTAATCCTACCCCTAATTCTCTAAATAGCCCTTACTGCCAACAATTACACGTATTTTTTAACTTCTGTGAAGGTTTGGTTTTTGGAGTACCCAATCCAAATGATTCATAATCTTTCATATTTGTCGATCTACCCCTACAATGCTTAAACTATCCCTACTTCCCTTAATACTTCAAAACAACCCATCTTTTTAATCCTATCCCTAATTATCTAAATAGCCCTTCCTTCCAACAATTACCCCTATTTTTTAACTACTATGAAGGGTTGGTTTTTGCAGCACCCAATCCAAATGATTCATCATTTTACATATTTTTCGATCTAACCCTACTTTGCTTAAACTACCCCTACTTCCCTTAATACTTCAAAAAAGCCCTTCTTTTTAGTCCTAGCCCTTGTTCTCTAAATAGAACTTCTTTCCAACAATTACCTCTGTTTTTTAACTATTGTGAAGGATTGGTTTTTGCAGCACCCAATCCAACTGATTCATCATCTTTCATATTTATTGATCAACCCCGACTATGCTTAAACTACACCTACTTCTCTTAATACCCCAAAATAGCCCTTCTTTTTAATCCTATCCCTAATTCTATAAATAGCCCTTACTTCCAACAATTACCCTTATTTTTTAACTACTGTGAAGGGTTGGTTTTTGCAGCACCCAATCCAAATGATTCATCATCTTTCATATTTGCTTATCTACCCCTACTATGCTTAAACTACCCTTACTTCTCGTAACACTTCAAAACAGTTCTTCTTTTTAATCTGACCACTAATTATCTAAATATCGAATACATCCAACAATTACCCCTATTTTTTAACTTTTGTGAAGGGTTGGTTTTTGCAGCACCCGATCAAAATGAATTATCATCTTTCATTTTATCGATCTAGCCCTATTATGCTTAAACTACCCCTACTTCTCTTAATACTTTAAAACGGTCCTTCCTTTAAATCCTATCCCTAATTCTCTAAATATCCCTAACTTCCAACAATTACCCTTATTTTTTAACTACTGTGAAGGGTGTTTTTTTGCAGCACCTAATCCAAATGATTAAACATATTTCATATTTGTCGGTCTACCCTTACTATGCTCAAACTACCCCAACTTCTCTTAATACTTCAAAACAAACCTTCTTTTTGTTCTTACCAATAATTTTCTAAATATCCCTTCCTTCCAACAATTACCCCTATTTTATAACTTCTGTGAAGGGTAGGTTTTTGGAGCACCCAATCCAAATGATTCATTATCTTTCATATTTGTCGATCTACCCATACTATGCTTAAACAACCCCTACTTCTCGTAATTCTTCAGAACAACTTTTCTTTTTAATCCTACACCTAATTCTCTAAATACTACTTCTTTCCAACAATTACCCTTATTTTTAAACTATTGTGAAGGAATGGTTTTTGCTGCACCCATTCCAAAAGATTCACCATCTTTCATATTTGTCGATCTATCCTACTATGCTTAAACTACCCCTACTTCTCTTAATACTTGAAAATAGCCCTTCATTTTAATCCTATCGCTAATTCTATTAATAGCCCTAACATCCAACAATTACCCTTATTTTTTAACTAATGTGAAGGGTTGGTTTTTGCAGCTCCCAATCCAAACGATTCATCTTCTTTCATATTTGTCGATCTACCCCTACTATGCTTAAACTACCCCTACTTCTCTTAATACTTCAAAACAACTCTTCTTTTTAATCCTACCACAAATTCTTTAAATATCCACTACTTCCAACAACTACCCCTATTTTTTAACTTTTGTAAAGGGATGGTTTTTGCAGCACCCAATCCAAATAATTCATCATTTTCATATTTGTCGATCTACCCCTACTATGCTTAAACTACCCCTACTTCTTTTAATACTTTAAAACAAGCATTCTTTTTATCCTACCCCTAATATTTTAAATATCCCTGACTTCCAACAATTATCCTTATTTTTTATCTATTGTAAAGGGTTGGTTTTGCAGCCCCCAATCCAAATGATTCATCATCTTTCATATTTGTCGATCTACCCCTACTATGCTTAAACTACCCCTACATCTCTTAATACTTCAAAACATACCTTCTTTTTAATCCTACCCCTAATTCTCTAAATAGCCCATCCTTCCAACAATTACCTTCTATTTTATAACTATTGTGAAGGATTGGTTTTTTGCAGCACCCAATCCAAACAATTCATCATCTTTCATTTTAGTCGATCTACCCCTATTATGCTTAAACTACCCCTACTCCTTATATACTATAAAACAATTCTTATTTTTAAACCTACCCCTGATTCCCTAAACAACCATTACTACTAACAATTACCGTTATTTTTTAACTTCTGTAAAGGGTTGGTTTTTGGAGCACCTAATCCAAATGATTCATCATCTTTCATATTTGTCGATCTACCCCTACTATGCTTAAACTATCCCTACTTCCCTTAGTACTTCAAAACAACCCTTCTTTTTAATCCTAGCCCAAATTATCTAAATAGCATTTCTTCCAACAATTACCCCTATTTTTAAACTAGTGTGAAGGATTGGTTTTTGCAGCACCCAATCCAAGCGATTCATCATCTTTCGTACTTGTCCATCTACCTATACTATGCTTAAAATAACCCTACTTCTCTTAATACTTCAAAACAACCCTTCTTTTTTATCCAACCCCTAATTCTATAAATAGGCCATACTCCTAACTATTACCCCTATTTTTTAACATCTGTGATGGGTTGATTTTTGGAGCACCCAATCCAAATGATTCATCATCTTTCATATTTGTCGATCTAACCCTACATTGCTTAAACAACACCTACTTCCCTTAATACTTCAAAACAACCCTTATTTTTAATCCTACCGATAATTGTAACACCAAGTATTTTCTGTAAACATTAAAGTTACGAATTAAAGAATAATTAATTGCAAATCTAAGAATTAAGGGAAACGGGTTACGCCATAGCATTCGTCTCGAAATTCTTCTTGAGATAGAGTTCGAGTTTGCATAAATCTGAATCCGTATGAAGGAGTTATGACCTACAGATATTTCATAATTTAAAATAAACAGCTTAGAATAAAGTATAGAAAATTCAAAATCAGAAGTAGATGTGGGCTGGGCTGGAAATTTCCCGCCCAAGGCCAGGTCGACCAGGAGGTCGACCAGGGGGTCGACCTCCCCCCAAATAGGTCGATATGGGGGTCGACCTTGGGGTCGAACTCCCCTTCGGGTCAGATCTAAAATCTGACGTGTTTTCTCCTTTGACAAATTGATGTGTCATTAGGGCTTGTGTGGCACGTTCTTGTTGGTTCTCTTTGGTTTGAATGGCTTTGATTTGCTCTAGGTTAATCTGACGGCTCCTATTAAATCAAACTTCTATATAAGCAACCTAAATCTAAACCCTAAAGCCATACAAAAATAATTCCTAAGACCGTCATGCTGCCAGTGCTTAGCCTAGAGTAGCAGCCATTCTCATTCAACTAGAAAGCAAGTAGGAATTGTAAATCAAATCTAATTCAACTAAGAGAACTCAACATCTACAAAAAAGGAGAGATATTCAAATGCAGAATACAGATCCCAGAACTCAAGACTAGCCTCCTTTTTTCAAGTCCAATTATCATTTAGACCTAAACGATATTAGAATTATGACTAAATAACTGGATATAGAACATCGCCTAATGTAAATCTATGCCTATATTTTTTGCTAAAACTGAATTGATTGGGACTATGATTCTTATCATGCTAAGGTCTGATCTTATTGTATGTAATCTAATGAAAATAGTTAAATGCTTTGGATCCATATGTTGTGTACTTTGGCGATGACACAAATTGGCGATGACATATTATAATTTGGCGATGGAAAATCATATTTTGTAATTTGGCGATGACATTCCATATTATAAAATTTTGCGATGGATATCATATTGAGTAAATTGGTGATGACATACTATGTTGTATAATTAGATGATGACATTTTATGCTGCATGATTTGGTAATGACAACTATATGTTTTATCATAAATTTGGGAATTTTGCTATGTTTGTGCAAGTTCAACTATGTTCGCATATATGGCAAAAACAACATGCTAACATGATTAGGTTCATGTTATATTTGATCCAACTAATTCGCAAAGTTCACAATTACATGCCTAATGTTAAGTTTATGTAGTTCTATGTAAAACCCTTATTTCATGATTCATGTTAATTTGATCTAATTTTGCAAGTTCATAATTGAATGTATATTGTTCTATGCCAAGTTCATATGATACATGTCTAGTTAGATCCATATTTTTATGATGTTGGAATTATTACTTGTTTCCCGTTTTCCCCTTTTTGTGTACAAGTTAGGCTATGTATCAAGCCTACCATTTTACGTGGTTCATGCGAACATTTAACGGGGGTAACGTTGCGGGGGCAAAATATGAAATTATATATAACTGGCATATTTGGCTCATGAACATGAAAATGTTTTATGGCATAAAGTGGTATAAATTTTTATACCTAAAATTATGAACTTGATTTAAAAAGGGAAGTGGGGCTTGACTTGAATGACAATAATTTACATATAAATATAAAGAATTAAATATATTAAATTTAGAAAAGACAAATATGCCTAACCCGAGGTTAGATTGAGTTTCGGTGTAAGACTACCCGGAACCGCCCGGCACATCCAGCAACCGTAACAATATATATCTAATGGGGAAGTTTAGTGCATCGAGCCTAAAGGAACCCGAGGTTAGACTGAGTTACGGTGTAAAACTGCCTGGACCCGACCGGCACATCCAGTAACTGAAACAATACCTATCTAATGTGAGTGGTTGGTGCTTTAATAAATGAATTAAAGCTAAGTCAGGAATGGTAGGGTTTAGTTAATTAAGGCAACACTTAACCAATGCAACATGATAACTAAACTAATGGGTGGGGTTATGTTAACTTGGACACTTATGCGATTTAACATGTTGACTAGGAAACCCTAGTAATGGGGACCCATTTCAGCAGTAACCCACATAGATGTATCATGGTACCCTGAACTAGGAAGGGTAGGGCACGATTACTGGGATGATGATAAGAGGTCAAAAGGACGGCGGTTGGTGCGTAAGTGTAGGTTCCGACGGAGTACTGGCGTGCACGTAGTCTAGAGTGGAAAAAGAAGGCACTGGGCATCAGTAATTTTACACTATGCATCTTGAATCGTGCCGGGTTGCCACCATAGGATTTGATACACCCCATGGTAGGACCAGCACAGGTATCTACAATATAGCGGGGCCGTATGACACAAGTGGTAAACACGTGCGAGTAGGAGCCAATCAATGAAAAGGGATCACTGGGTTTTGAACTCATGGTAATGGTTGAAATATCTAGTAGGTGCAGAGAATATGGAAATGAGTGTGATAGTATGATTAGTTTATCTTGCCTTATTTATCGCGCCCTTTTTAGCTACCTTATCCTATGTCACCTTATTTCCTTATTAATCCTGTGTCCAGCTTATTCAAGCCATGGTTCTCTTATCTGTTTACATACTAAATAATCACTGGACTTACTAGACTTATGTCTGATCTATGTTCTTTCGCTCTCTTTTCTTCCGTTTTCCCCCCTCCTGTACCCAGGGAGGGAATTGCTCGGCTTAATTTGGACCGTTCATGTTCCCAAGCTTGAAGACCCTGTGATGTATAGCTTGGAACTTTTTATATTTGGCTATGGCTTTGGATAAACTACTACTTGGGGATTTACAAAGTTTTATTTTGCTTTTATGCTTCTTTATGTAATAATCAAGACAGAGATTATGATGTAATGATTTGGAAGTTGGTTTGAAATAGTTTGCTCAAATGTTTTGTTATGAACCACGTTTGAAATAAAGTTAGATTCTTTTCCGCTGCTTATATATATCTGTCTTATAAATTATCTGTGTCTTTTACCTATAATGCTCCACCAAAGCTAAGGCATTCCCTTTGTGAGTGACCTTAATGGAGGTGGGGTGTTTCACTTGGTATCAGAGAAAAGGTTTACCAGATCAGATTTTTTTTTTTTTTGAAAATCTGTTTTTCAAAAAGAAGGTTAAAGAAGCAATTTTCAAGAAAAAGTGTTTTATTTTAAAAAGGAAAAATCCCCCAAAGCCATATGCATTATCTTTCTATCCTTTGTTTTGAATCTTTCCTTTTTCGTTTCAGCATGTCTGGGGATCTTAACCTTCCCGAGGGCATGCCGGTACCTGGCTGGTTCAGAAGATACCTAGAGGCTAGGGCTAATGCCGCAGGCCTAGTAGACGTTCCTCCTCCCACAGATGCTGCGGTTCCTCCTCCTTCTCCTCGTGCAAATGCTTTCTCAAAAATATGTAGGGACTTTCGAGCCATGGGTGGAAAGAACTTCAATGGAAATGAATCCTTCGTGGAAGCAAGAAACCGACTCAAAGAAACTGAGGATTTGTTCGATATCTTCGAAGTGGATGATAGGCAAAAGATACAGTTGGATGTATGGTTGCTCAAAGACGAAGCTTCCTATTGGTGGGAAGTCACTAACGATGAAAGGACATATTGAAACTTGGATGAATTTTAGAATGAGGTTTGAAATGAAATTCCTCTCACAGTATGAACGAAGCCTACAGATGGAGAAGTTCTTAGCTCTCAAACAGGGAAGTATGTCGGTTAAGGAATACGTTAATCAATTCAATCAGCTGGCTAAGTTCGGATTGGACTTAGTGAACACTCCACATAATAAGGCTCTCCGCTTTGTTAAAGGGTTGAATGAGCCACTTCATGGGGTAGCTCTGTCCCATATACCTATGGGTGCGACTTATGAGAGATTGGTGGACATGGCACTGTTACAAGAACAAGATATGGTTGGCAAGGAGACAAATGTGGAAGCATCTCAGGATAAGAAAGGGGAAGGATCATAGAGCAAGAAGACGGATTCCAAGAAAGGCGGGAAGAAAAACAAAACCCGTGACAAGAGGAAGTGTAATTTCTGTGTCATTCCTGGACATCTGGTTAAGGACTGCCGGAAGAAGAAAAGGAAGATGGGTGGTTGTTTCCATTGCGGCGATGCAGGACACATGGCTAGGGACTGCCCAAGAAAGCAAGGGCAAGGGTAGAGAGCTGGATCTACTTCTTGAGAACAGGTTCACGCTCTCATGGCATCTCCATAGGAACGAGGTAGAAATGTTTCTGTTGACAGTTTAATTTATCTTTTTGATCATCATGTCCGTACACTCTTTGATTCTAGCGCAACGCACTCTTTTATATCTACTGCTTTAGTTGAATCTCTGCACCCAGACACACGTTTAGTAGAGGATCCCTTGGTTGTTTCAAATCCTATTGGGGGATCAACTTATTTGTCAATGATTTGTTTGGATTTGGATATTTCCATGTTAAGTGTGGGGTTTAGATGCAATGCCTACGTTTTCGGCTTCATGGGCTATGGGTTGATTCTAGGCATGGATTGGCTATCGAGTAATGGTGCCATCCTCGATTGTAAAAGGAGAGTGGTTAGACTCATGACTTGCCTCGGTAATACTCTCGAAATTTCTTGTAATCCCATGAACTCTGCTGTGCTTAGCTATCTAGAATCCGTTGATGCATCCGTTGATAACTTGCAGTCAATTAGAGTAGTCCGTGAATACTCAGATGTCTTTGAAGAGGTTAAAGGGTTACCTCCGAAGCGGGAGATAGACTTCCGCATATACCTCGTTGATAATGCAAAACCCGTTTCTTTACCTGTTAGACACATGGCTCCAAGAGAGAGGAAAGAACTCAGCAAGTAAGTTAAAGAGTTGTTTGAGAAGGGGTTTATAAGGCGGAGTATTTCTAAATGGGGTGCTCCAGTAGTGTTTGCAACTATAGAGGACAGTTCGCTTCGCCTATGCATGGATTATAGGGAGCAAAACAAGATGACCAAGAAGAATAGGCACTCACTTCCAAGAATAGACAAATTGTTCGATCTGCTTGTAGGTGCATCGGTTTTCCCCCAACTAGATTTAGCTATCGGGTTTCATCAGCTGAGAGTGGCTGAAGACAGCATTGATAAGACCACGTTCAGAATTCCGGATGGTTTCTTCGAGTGGCCTGTCATGCCTTTTGGCTTGACAAACGCACCAGCTTATTTCAATTGACTTGATGAGTAGGGCGTTCAGGGAGTTCCTCAATAAGTTTGTGGCAGTCCTCGTAGATGACATTTTAATTTTCTCAAAAAGTGAGGAAGAGCATGCTAAGCATATAAAAGAATTCACGGATACTCTTCAAGCACATCAGTTGAAATCCAAATTCTCCAAATGCCACTTCTGGAGAGAGGAAGTAAGATTTCTTGGACATGTGGTATCCAAGGAAGGGTTAACCGTGGACCCCGCAAAAGTAGTTACGGTGCAAGATTAGAAGGTTACACGGAATGCGACTGAAGTCTGAAGCTTCCTCAGGCTAGCTAGCTTTTACCGAACGTTCATCAAAGACTTTACGAAAATCTCAGCACCACTTACAAATTTGACGAAGAAGAACCTAACTTTCAATTTGGATTTGGATTGCGATATTGCATTCCAACGATTAAAGTGGGCTCTAACAATAGCCCCAGTTTTGACATTGCCGGATTGGAGCAAGATGTTTACTATATACACGGATGCATGTGGTACGGGACTAGGTGTTGTCTTGATGCAAGAAGGGAAGGTAGTAGCATATGGAGGTAGACAGTTGAAAGTACACGAGAAAAACTACCCAACCCACGATCAAGAGTTGGCTGCCCTCGTCTTTGCGCTTAAGTCTTGGCACCGTTATTTCCTAGGTGAGAAATTTGAATTGTATATTGACCATAAATCGTTGAAGTACCTCTTCTCGCAGAAAGATCTTAACTTGAGGCAGCAAAGGTGGATGGAATTCTTGTCATCCTATGATTTCGAAATTTCCTATACCCCTGGCAAGGGCAATGTAGTAGCAGACTTTTTGAGTAGAAAGAAGCTGACCTTAAGCCCTCTCTTTGTTGAAAGGCAGAGCTTGGAGTACATAGCCGATTTTGACTTTAGACCCTCCATCGATCATGTGACTGGTTTGTTAGCATCGCTAGAAGTGCGTCCTACTCTTTTGGACTCTATAGGAACCGCACAACGTGAAGACCCTCAGCTAGTTGATGTGATGGACAAGCTTATTAGGGGTGAGACTTCTAGTCAACTCAATAGATACTCCATTGATGATAAGGGATGGTTGAGGCGGAATGGAAGGCTATGCGTCCCACATGCAAGGGATTTGGTGAAGAAGGTTCTCGAAGAGGCGCACCATTCCAAGTTGACCATACACCCCTGTGGAGACAAGATGTATAAAGATGTAAAAAGGGTTTTATTTTGGGATGGCATGAAGAGGGATGTAGCTGAATTCATCTCGAAGTGCTTAGTATGCCAGCAAGTCAAGGCGGAGCAAAAGAAGCCTGGTTGTTTGCTTCATCCTCTAGAGGTCCCACAATGGAAATGGGATAGCATTTCAATAGACTTTGTTGATGGGCTGCCTTGGTTAAGAAGGGGCAATACCAGTATTTGGGTAATAGTGGACATGCTTACAAAAAGCACTCACTTTATACCCGTTAAGAGTAGAAGGACTGCCTCATCTTTAGCATCCACTTACCTTAGAGAGATAGTTCGACTCCATGGGGTACCCTCAAGCATTGTGAGTGATCGAGATCCTATATTTACGAGCGAGTTTTGGAAGAGCTTGCAAGAGGCTGTAAGCACACAGATATGCCTAAGCACGGCCTATCACCCCCAAACCGATGGTCAGACGGAAAGGGTGAACAGAGTATTAGAAGACCTCTTGAGATTATGCAATCTTGACTTCGTAGGAACATGGGAGGATCATCTTCCTTTGGCGGAGTTTTCTCCACCATAGGAATGAAACCCTTCGAAGCTTTATATGGAAGACCGTGCCGATCACCAACTTGTTAGTGGGAGTCTACAAACAGCTCATACTTGGACCAGATATGATTAGAGATTAGAGAAACTTTAGAGAAGGTGCACTTGATATGATGAAGAATGAAGACTGCCCAAGATAGACAGAAGTCATACGCAAATAAAAGAAGGACCGACCTTGAGTTTGAGGTTGGGGACAGGGTTTTGCTTAAAGTATCTCCTTTGAGGAACGTCATTCGCTTCGGATCTGCAGGGAAGTTGGAACAAAGATTTGTAGGGTCGTTTCCTATCATTGAGAAGATTTGGAAGATGGCTCACAGAGTAGAGCTGCCCGAAAGATTGGCTGGAGTTCATAATGTCTTACATGTTTCTCACTTACGAAAGTGCTTACATGAGTCTGCGGAAGTAGTGGAACCAAGCATATTAGAGGACGTAGAAGTAGAACGAGAGCGACTATGAGAAGAATTCCAACTCGTATCTTGGGTACAGAAGTCAAAAAGCTACACAACTGCAAAGTCAAACTTGTTAAAGTTCAATGGAGTGACGCTGAGGAAGACGCGACTTAGGAGACTGAGGCCAAGATACGCGCAGCCTACCCCTTTCTTTTTAAGGGTACATCTTTGATCTCTTTTTCCTTAAATTTGTTCATGCTCGTATCTATGTTTTTAGTACTTTCCCTCAGTGTTATCCTCGATCCTTACGTAGAAACCAATGGATGTAAACATGTATTTGAAACATGTTATGATTGATGGTTGCAAGTAGTTGCAAGTGATTGCTAGTGGTTGCTGGTGGATGCATATACACACACACATTAGGTATTAGATCGGCACAGTCACTTTCATATTGCATTTCCGTATATGTACTTGTATATGATTTAAACTTGATGTGTTATCATATGGACTTTGCATTTGTATGAATGATTGTGCACCCATGAAGAAAGTATGATTAGGGAAGATTTCATAAATGTAACACCCCACATCCATTAATGACACTCACAAAGGGAATGCATTAACTTCCATGGAGCGTGTTTAGTGTATAGAACAGAATATAACAAGACAGATATAAATAATGGTACTTGAAAATTTTAAAACAACTTTTATTGCAGCAGAGAAATAGTTTGATTACAACAACTTCATAAACCAAGTACACTTAATATCTGTCTTGATAAATTGTTTCAGAGTACATAAAATAAAAAGCATAACCCCAAGCACAAGTAGCCATAAAAGAGATGGGTTGAACTTTACTTTCAGCAATACAAGCACTTCCAAAAGAGAGAAAGAGATCCAAGATTAATCTCCGCTAGTACTACTCCCACCCTGAGAACCTTGAGGGGGGGGGAAGGAAGAAAAGAGGAAAAAACAAGGGGGTCAGACATAAAGTATAGCGAGTATAATAACTTTAACAATATAATTATTAAAGTAAATAGGATAAGGCATAAACTTGGTAAGATAATATATGATCATGGAACAAATGGGCATGACAAAGCAGTTAAGAGGAATATTCTGGCATTAATCTCGTCCCTAATCACTATAGGATAATTACTATACTGCACCACCACTAGTCACCCGAAAAGTTGATCCCTTCTACAGAACTTAATAATGATAATGGTGCTTTCGTGTACCCCTAGTTGCCTTCATAGGTGCCGTCTTCCCGTATCTCCACTAGTTGTAACCACTACACCCATTTGATCTGCTCCATAACTCGTAGAAACCCATGCTTGCCCCACAGTGGGGTGTATCACTCCCCAAAGTAGCAACCTGATACCACCTAAGATGCACCTCTTATATCTACACAATGCAACATCGTCTTACCTGCCATCCTTGGCCCACGCACGCACATGACCACGTTGGACTTGCGTTGCCACCGCTAACCCGTTTTGACCTCACACAATCAAATCCAGTAAGCGTGTCCCGTCCCGTCCTTGACTTGGGTCGAGCTCACGAAGATACTTAATGGGTTACTGGTTTGAAAAGCCCCCCTCCCCCCACCATGCACGACACAAGCTTTACACCTATGCTTGGTCCCCACTAAGGTTTCCCACTTAACCCCATTTTTATTCATGTCTTCTTACAGGTTTCAACTTGGTTAGGTGCATCGAATCGTATTTCACATGCCACCCAAGGCACCCACTTAATTTCACATGCTACCCAAGGCACCCACTTAACCCCCCCATGTCCCACCGCATGTTTATCTGGTTAAGCATTACTTTTTTCATTAGAACCATAACCTTGTAAAGACCTCCCACATTAGACTGACATTTGCGGTTGCTGGATTTACCGGGCGGGTCCGAGCAGTCTTATACCGCAAGAATGCCTAACCTCATGTCTTTACAACTGTTACGTATTTAATTCATGCCTTTGACCTCTCACATTAGACTGGCATTTGTGGCTGCTGGATTTGCCGGGCAGGGTCGGGCAGTCTTACACCACAAAAGAGTCTGACCTCGTGTCTTAGGTGGTTTATTATTACACATCTTTATTTAACCCCAAATTGGATTAATATCCCTATTCAAAATTGTAAATAAATTCCAAATTTATTTATGTCCATAATTGTCTCTTAAAATTATGTCCATAAATACCAATTATGCCAATTAATGTCTTAAATTAATTATATGCCTTTTTAAGGCCATTTATTCCAATTTCACCATTTATATGTATATTCAATATTATCCCATCATCCCCAATCAATTCGTACGTTTTCAGATGACATATGTTAGACATGCAAATAGTCTAACTTATAAAAAGAAAAACAACATCACATAACACATAAAATAGATCCAAGGATCATAAGATTACATAGCCAATAACTTGCATATGAATTTCACTCAAACTAGCATATGATACAAAACTAGCATAGGTGATGGGCATAAACTTGCATAACTTATGTACTGTTATAGATCCAGACATAAAGGTGTGAACTTGCATATGGATCTAAACATAAATGTTTAAACCTTCATATGGATCTAAACATAAATATATAATCTTGCACATAGATCGAAGCATAAAGGTGTGAACTTGCTTATGGATCTAAACATATAGATTAATGTCACATAAACTAGCATATGCATATACATGTTTCGCATATATTTTAACAACCCAAACCTGCATAAGATTCATATAAGAATATACGATCCAAAGTTGTATAAGATATATGATTCAACTTACATAGGATCCACATAAGAACTAGCATATGATCCAACTTGCATAAAATTCACATAAGAACTAACATATGATCCGACGTGCATAAAATTCCCATAAGAACTAACATACATATAATTTACATCACATGACTCACAATCATATTCTTATGATCCCAATTATATCTTATCATAATTATATTAACGAATTATCTTGTGAAAGCAATCATACTAACAATAAAAAAGAATAGTCTTGTCTTTATGGAATCTGTATTTTGAAATTGATTTAGCTCGCCTTTGAAGTAGACAAATTCGATGTTGTTGTTATAGACTTGAGTTGAATTGAGTTGATTAGCTTTTTTTTGCTCCTAGTTGGTGGCGGCTACTCTAGGTTGCGGGGTGATAGCATGACGGCCATGGTTCTAATTTTTATTCGGTTTAGGGTTTGAGTCTACATGTGTTTGTATAGAGATTAGGATTAATTTAGGCCATCCGATCAATCACGAAGCAACCTGAACCATCCAAAAAGCCAACTCAGCCCTAATGACTCAGCAGCAGCTCAGAATTGGGATTAATTCAAATCTGCCCGAGGGGGTAGGTCGACCCCCCGGTCGACCCCTAGGTCGACCTATAGGGTAGGTCGAAACTAGGGTCGACCCCCTAGCCGACTTGGCCTGGGGTGGAAAATTTACATCCCTGCCCGGTTCTGAGTTTGAATTCGTTTTTGAATGTAAATTTGAATTTTTGGAAACTTCCGACAGCCATAACTTCTTCATACGAAGTCCAATTTATGCAAATTCAGACTCTATCTCAACCAGAATTCCGAGACGAACACAATGTCCTAACCCGTTTCCTTTGATTCTCACATTTAAAATTAAGTATTCTTTAGTTTTTTAACTTTAATATTTAAAATTACAGGGTGTTACATTCTCCCCTCCTTAAAGTATTTCGCCCCCGAAATCTCCAAGTTAAGGAGAATGCAAATCCTAACATCCAATCATCCATCTACTTAACCATCAAACACAGGCATCCATTCTCCATACAAGATTTCTAGTGCTGTATGAACATATGCAAAGAGTGTGCGTATATGTTCCTTATCTAATGCAAAATAAGGCGGTCTATTGATTCAGTTGACCTCCTTAATGCGAACCATGATAGTGCCATGCATCCATTATGTATGCGAAAGAATCCTATCGATACATATTATTTCTACATGTGTGCACAACCATTCATCAAAATGCAGCATCCATATGATAACACAACCATTATACATCCATTAATTTAAATATGCACACACATTTATACGCAACATGAAGGTGATTGAGCCAATCTAGTGCCTAAGGTGTGTGTACATTCATCCACGAGCAACCACTTGCATCCATTTGCATCCATCAAACATAACAGGTCTCAAACACATGTTTCAACCATAGGGTTCTTCCTAACCAAAGATCGAAGATGTCATCGCAAAGATAATACTAAAAGATAGGACAAGTGTCGACAAAGCGGTAGAAAAAGAAGAAAATAAAACATACCCTCAAAAAGGAAAGGGTACAACATACGCATCTTATCTTCCGTCTCCTAAGTCGCGTCTATTTGATCATCTTCCCATTGCACTTTGACCAACTTGACCTCTTTGTTGCGAAGCTTTTTGACTTCCGATCCGAGAATGCGTGTAGGAGCTCGTCTGATCGTGGCATTGCGCTCTACTTCCAGTTCTTCGAGCGTGCTCGGCTCTACCACTTCCGCTGTATCGTGTAAATACTTATGCAAATGCAAAACGTAAAACACGTCATGAACTCTGCTGAGATTTTCCGGTAACTTTACTCTATAAGCCATCTGCCCAATCCTCTATGTAATTGGAAAGCGTCCTACGAACCTTGGTGCCAACTTCCCTACTGATCCAAAACGGACTACGTTTCTTAATGGTTACACCTTAATAAAAATCATGTCCCCAACATTGAACTCAAGATCGGTTCGTCTCCTATAAGCATATGACTTCTGTCGGGTCCTGCGCCGTCTTCATTCGCCGTCGAATCAGATCTATCTTATCGCCTTTCTTGTTTTGTTGTTGTGGTTTCTTTTGGTCCCCTTTCTTCTCCGGTGCCTTATTAGCATTAGCACCTTTCTCTTCCTCATGCATAAGCGCCATGTCAACCAATTTCTCAAAGGTAGCCCCTATAGGAATATGGGTCATAGCTAACCCATGTAGTGGCTCATTCAAACCCTTAACGAACCTTAAGGCCTTTTCTCATGGGTGTTTACTAATTCCAAGCCAAATCTCGCCAACTGATTGAACTTGCTGACGTATTCCTTTACTGATAAGTCCCCTTGCTTCAACGCCATGAATCTTTCCATATATAAACTCTCTTCTGCTCGTGAGAGAAACTTCATTTCGAACCTACGCCTAAAATCCATCCATGTCTCCGCTGGAAGCTCTCCGTTCATGACCTCCCACCAAAACGAGGCTTCATCTTTCATCAACCAAGCAGCCAATTGGACCTTCCTTCCATCTTCTACTTCGAAAATACCAAATAGATCTTCCACCTCCTTAAGCCAATTTCGGGCTTCAACAAACTTCTCTGATCCGTGAAATGATTTCCCACCCATTGCTCTAAAATCTTTACATAACTATGCAAAAGTATCAACACAGGGAGGAGGAGGGGGAGGAGGAGGAGCATTTACTGGGCCTGCGACATTGGCCCTAGCTTCCAGATACCTTCTAAACCATCTTGGTATCGGTGTCCCCTCGGGTATCTCGGGAATTCCAGACATGCTGAAAAGAAAATGAAGAGATTCAAAATGGAGAATTCGAAAGAAAGATATATGGCTCTTGGGGGTTATGTTTTTAAAACAAACTTTTCTCTTGAAAATACTTTCCTTAAAACATACCTTTGAAAGTATTTCTTTATAGAATGCTTTTTGAAAAATATTTTTTCAAAATTCATATCTGGTCTGGTAACCTTCAGCTCTGATACCACGTGTAACACCCCAAGTCCATTAACGTCACTCACAAAGGGAAGGAATTAACTTCCATGGAGTGTGTTTGGTGTATAGAACAGAATATAATAAGACAGATATAAATAATGGTACTTGAAAATTTTAAAATAACTTTTATTGCAACGGAGAAATAGTTTGATTACAACAAATTCATAAACCAAGTACACTTAATATCCATATTGATAAATTGTTTCGGAGTACATAAAATAAAAAGCATAACCCCAAGCACAAGTAGCCACAAAAGAGATGGGTTGAACTTTACTTTCAGCAATCCAAGCACTTCCAAAAGAGAGAAAGAGACCCAAGATCAAGCTCTGCTAGTACTAGTCCCACCCTGATAACTGGGGGGGGGGAGGAAGAAAAGAGGAGAAAACAAAGGGGTCAGACATAAAGTCTGGCGAGTATAATAGCTTTAACAATATAATTATTAAAGTAACTAGGTTAAGGCATAAACTTGGTAAGATAAGATATGATCATGAAACAAATAGGCATGACAAAGAAGTTAAGAGGAATATTTTGGCGTTAATCTCGTCCCTAATCACTATAGGAT
Source organism: Allium sativum (assembly GCA_030737875.1). Taxonomy (NCBI): domain Eukaryota; kingdom Viridiplantae; phylum Streptophyta; class Magnoliopsida; order Asparagales; family Amaryllidaceae; genus Allium; species Allium sativum. Next base: position 268,913,564 of record CM060924.1, read on the forward strand.
AATTACTATACTGCACCACCACTAGTCACCCTAAAAGTTGATCCCGCCTACAGAACTTAATAATGATAATGGTAGTTTCGTGTACCCCTAGCTGCCTTCATAGGTACCGTCTGCCCCTATCTCCACAAGTTGTACCCATTACCCCCATTCGATCGGCTCCCTAACTCGTAGATACCCGTGCTGGCACCACAGTGGGGTGAATCACTGCCCAAAGTAGCAACCTGATACCACCAAAGATGCATGGCTTATATCTACACGATGCTACAACGTCTTACCTACCGGCTTGGGTCCACGCACGCACATGACCCCGTTGGACTTGTGTCGCCATCGCTAACCCGATTTGACCTCTTACAATCAAATCCAGTAAGCGTGTCCCGTCCTCGACTTGGATCGAGCTCACAAAGATACTTAATGGGTTACTGGTTTGAAAAGCCCCCCCCCCCCACCATGCACGACACAAGCTTTCGACCTATGCTTTGTCCCCACTAAGGTTTCCCATTTAACCCCATTTTTATTCATGTCTTCTTACAGGTTTCAACTAGGTTAAGTGCATCTAATTATATTTCACATGCCACCCAAGGCACCCACTTAACACCCCATGTCCCACCACATGTTTATCGGGTTAAGCGTTGCTTAATTCATTAGAACCGTAACCTTGTAAAGACCTCCCACATTAGACTGGCACTTGCAGTTGCTGGATTTGCCGGGCGGGTCCGCGCAGTCTTATACCGCAAACGAGCCTCACCTCGTGTCTTTACAACTGTTACGCATTTAATTCATTCCATTGACCTCTCACATTAGACTGGCATTTGTGGCTGTTGGATTTGTCGGGCGGGTCCGGGCAGTCTTACACCAAAAAAGAGTCTAACCTCGTGTCTTAGGAGGTTTATTATTATACATCTTTATTTAACCCTAAATTGGATTAATATCCCTATTCAAATTTGTAAATAAAATCCAAATTTATTTATGTCCATAATTGTCTCTTAAAATTATGTCCATAAATACCAATTAAGCCAATTAATGTCTTAAATTAATTATATGCCTTTTTAAGGCCATTTATGCCAATTTCACCATTTATATGTATATTCAATATTATCCCATTATCCCCACTCTATTCGTACGTTTTCAGATGACATATGTTAAACTTGCAAATAGTCTAACTTATAAAAAGAAAAACAACATCACATAACACATAAAATAGATCCAAGGATCATAAGATTACATAGCCAATAACTTGCATATGAATTTCACTCAAACTAGCATATGATACAAAACTAGCATAGGTGATGGGCATAAACTTGCATAACTTATGTACTGTTATAGATCCAGACATAAAGGTGTGAACTTGCATATGGATCTAAACATAAATGTCTAAACCTTCATATGGATCTAAACATAAAGATATAATCTTGCACATAGATCGAAGCATAAAGGTGTGAACTTGCATATGGATCTAAACATATAGATTAATGTCACATAAGCTAGCATATGCATATACATGTTTCACATATATTTTAACAACCCAAACTTGCATAAGATTTATATAAGAATATATGATCCAAACTTGTATAAGATATATGATTCAACTTACATAGGATTCAACTAGCATAAAATTCACATAAGAACTAACATATGATCCAACTTGCTTAAAATTTCCATAAGAACTAACATACATATATTTTAAATCACATGATTCAAAATCATATTCTTATGATCCCAGTTATATCTTATCATAATTAAATTAACGAATTATCTTGTGAAAGCTATCATACTCACAATAAAAAAGAATAGTCTTGTCTTTTTGGAATCTGTATTCTAAAATTGATTTAGCTCGCCTTTGAAGTAGACAAATTCGTTGTTGTTGTTGTTATAGACTTGAGTTGAATTGAGTTGATTAGCTTTTATTTGCTCCTAGTTGGTGGCGGCTACTCTAGGTTGCAGGGTGATAGCATGACGACCATGGTTCTAATTTTTATTCGGTTTAGGGTTTAAGTCTACATGTATTTATATAGAGATTAGATTAATTTAGTCCATCCAATCAATTTAGAAGCAACCTGAACCATCCAAAATGCCAACTCAGGCCTAATGACTCGGTAGCAGCTCAGAATTGGGCTTAATTCAAATCTGCCCGAGGGTGGATAGGTCGAGTCCCAGGTCGACACCTAGGTCGACGCCCAGGTCGACATATAGGATAGGTCGACATTAAGGTCAACCCCCTGGTCGACCTGGCCTGGGGCCGGAAATTTCCCGCCATGCCCGGTTCTGAGTCTGAATTCGTTTATGAATTTAAATTTGAATTTCTGGAAACTTCGGACAACACTAACTTCTTCATACGAAGTACAATTTACGCAAACTCAGACTCTATCTCTACCAGAATTCCAATACGAACACAATGGCGTAACCCGTTTCCCTTGATTCTCACATTTAAAATTAAGTATTCTTTAATTTGTTAACTTTAATATTAAAAATTATGGGGTGTTACAATACATACTGGACGCATGTCATTGACATAATTTGCATTAAGGAGGTCAACTGAATCAGTGGACCGCCTGATTTTGCATTAGATAAGGACATGTACACACACTATGCATATGATCATGAAGCATTAGAAGTATTTTCAGGACAATGGACGCATGTGTTTGATGGTTGAGTAGATGGACGATTGGATGGTAGGATATACGTTATTCTTGACTTGAAGATTTCGGGACGAATTACTCTAAGGAGGGGAGAATGTAACACCCCGTATTTTATGTAAACATTAAAGTTACGAATTAAAGAATAATTATTCACAAATGAAAGAATTAAGGGAAAAGGGTTATGCCATTGTGTTCTTGTCGGAATTCTACTTGAGATAGATTCCGAGTTTGCGTAAATCGGAATCTGTATGAAGGAGTTATGACCTTCAGAAGTTTCAGAATTTAAAATAAACAGCTTAGAATAAAGTATAGAAAATTAAAAATCAGAAGCAGAAGCGGGTTGAGCAGGAAATTTCCTGCCCAAGGCCAGGTCGACCAGGAGGTCGACAAGGGGGTCGACCTCCCCCCATATAGGTCGACATGGGGGTCGATCTAGGGGTCGACCTGCCCCTCGGGTCAGATCTAAAATCTGACATGTTTTCTCCAGTGACAAATTGCTGTGTCATTAGGGCTTGCGTGGCATGTTCTGGTTGGTTATCTTAGTTTTGAATGGCTTTGATTTGCTCTAGGTTAATACGATGGCTCCTATTAAATCAAACTTCTATATAAGCAACCTAAATCTAAACCCTAATGCCACACAAAAATAGTTCCTTAGACCGTCATGCTGTCAGTGCTTAGCCCAGAATAGCCGCCATTCTCATTCAACTAGAAAGCGAGTAGGAATTGCAAATCAAATCTAATTCAACTAAGAGAATTCAATGTCTACCACAAAGGAGATCTATTCAAATTTACAATACAGTTCCCAGAACTCAAGACTAGCGTCCTTTTTTAAAGTCCAGTTATCATTTAGACCTAAATGATATTAGAATTGTGACTAAATAACTAGATATAGAACATCGCCTAATGTAAATCTATGCCTATCCTTTTTGTTAAAAATAAATTGATTGAGACTATGATTCTTATCATGCTAAGTTGTGATTTTATTGTATGTAATTTGATGAAAATAGTTAAATGCTTTGGATCCATATGTTGTGTACTTCGGTGATGACATATTATAATTTGGCGATGGAATATCATATTTTGTAATTCGGCGATGACATTCCATATTGTAAAATTTGGCGATGGATATCATATTGTGTAAATTGGTAATGACATACTTTGTTGTATAATTAAACGATGACATTTTATGTCGCATGATTTGGTGATGACACCTATATGTTTTATGATAAATTTGGGAATTTTGCTATGTTTATGCAACTTCAACCATGTTCGCATATATGGCAAAAACTATATGCTAATATGAATAGGTTCATGTTAGATTAGATACAACTAATTTGCGAAGTTCACAATTACATACCTAATGTTAAGTTCATGTAGAACTGTGTAAAACCCCTATTTCATGATTCATGTTAAGTAGATCTAAATTTGCAAGTTCATAATTGAATGTATATTGTTCTATGCCAAGTTCATATCATACATGTGTAATTAGATCCATATTTTTATGATGTTGGAATTATTACCTGTTTCCTTTTTTCCCCTTTTTGTGTATAAGTTAGGCTATGTATCGAGCCTAACATTTTATGTGGTTCATGCGAACGTTTAACGGGGGTAACGTTGGGGGGGGGGGGAATATGAAATTATATATAATTTGCATATTTGGCTCATGAACATGAAAATGTTTTATGTCATAAAGTGGTATAAATTTTATATCTAAAATTGTGAACTTGATTTAAAAAGGGAAGTGGGGTTTGACTTGAATGACAATAATTTATAAATAAATATAAAGAAGTAAATATGTAAATTCAGAAAAGATGAATATGCCTAACCCGAGGTTAGATTGAGTTGCGGTGTAAAGCTGCCCAGAACTGCCCGGCACATCCAGCAACCGTAACAATATATATCTAATATGGGAGGTTAGTGCATCAAGCCCAAAGGAACCAGAGGTTAGACTGAGTTGCTGTGTAAAACTGCCTGGAACTGACCTACACAACTAGCAATCGCCACAATACTTGACTAGTGCGAGAGGTTGGTGCTTTAACAAATGAATTAAAGCTAAGTCAGGAATGGTAGGGTTAAGTTAATTAAGGCAACACTTAACCAATGCAACATGTTAACTAAATTGATGGGTGGGATTAGGTTAACTTGGACACTTAACCGATTTAACCTGTTGACTAGGAAACCCTAGTAACGGGGACCCATTTCAGCAGTAACCCACATAGATGTATCATGGTACCTTAACTAGGCAGGGTGGGGCACGATTACTGGGCTGAGTATAAGCGGTCAAAACGACGACGGTTGGTACATCAGTGTAGTTTCCGACAGAGTACGGGTGTGCACGTACTCCGGAGTGGAAAAAGCAGGCACTGGGCATCAGTAGTTATACACTATGCATTTTGAATCGTGTTGGGTTGCCACCATAGGATTTGATACACCCCATGGTGGGATCAACACGTGTATCAACAATCTAGTAGGGCCGTATGACACAAATGGTGTACGCATGCGAGTAGGAGCCGATCAATGAAAAGGGATCACTGGGTTTTGAACTCACGGTAATGGTTAAAATATCTAGTAGGTGTAGAGAATATGGACATGAGTGCGATAGTATGATTAGTTTATCTTGCCTTGTTTAGCTACCTTATCTTATGATGCCTTATTTCTTTATTATTGTGCTGTGTCCAGCTTATTCAAGCCATGGTTCTCTTATCAGTTTACATGTTGAATAATCATTGGACTTCCCAAACTTATGTCTGACCCTTTTTATTTCTCTCTCTTTTCTTCGGTTCCCCCCAAGGTACCCAGGGAGGGAATAGATCAGCTTAATTTGGACCGTTCATCTTTCCAAGCTTGAAGACTCTGTGATGTTTAGCTTGGAACTTCTTATCTTTGGCAATGGCTTTGGATACACTACTACTTGGGGATTTACACAGTTTAATTTTGTTCTTATGCTTCTTTATGTAATAATCAAGTTAGAGATTATGATGTAATGATTTGGAAGTTGGTTTGAAATAGTTTGACGAAATGTTTTGTTATGAACCTCATTTGAAATAAATTTAGTTTCTTTTCCGCTGCTTATATATATCTGTCTTGTAAATTATCTGTGTCTTTTACCTATAACGCTCCACTAAAGATAAGGCATTCGCTTTGTGAGTGACCTTAACGGAGGTAGGGTGTTTCACTAATTCTATAAATAGAACTTCTTTCCAACAATTACCAGTATTTTTTAACTATTGTGAAGGATTGGTTTTTGCAGCACCCGATGCAAACGAATCATCATCTTTCAAATTTGTCGATCAACCTTCTATGCTTAAACTACCCCTACTTCTCTTAATACCACAAAATAGCCCTTCTTTTAATCCTATCCCTAATTCTATAAATAGCCCTTACTTTCAACAACTACCCTTATTTTCTAACTATTGTGAAAGGTTGGTTTTTGTAGCACCCAATCCAAATGATTCATCATCTTTCATATTTGTCGATCTACCCTGACTATGCTTAAACTACCCCTACTTCTCTTAATACTTCAAAACATACCTTCTTTTTAATCCTACCCCTAATTCTTTGAATAGCCCTTCCTTCCAACAATTAACCTCTATTTTTTAATATTGTGAAGGATTGGTTTTTGCAGCACCCAATCCAAACAATTCATCATCTTTCATATTCGTCGATCTACCGCTACTGTGCTTAGACTACCCCTGCTTCTTTTTGTACTTCAAAACAACTATTCTTTTTAATCCTAATCCTAATTCTATAAATATCCCTTACTGCCAACAATTACCATTATTTATTTTTACTTCTGTGAAGGGTTGGTTTTTGGAGCACCCAATCCAAATAATTCATCATCTTTCATATTTCTCGATCTACCCCTACATGCTTAAATTATCCCTAATTCCCTTAACACTTCAAAACAAACCTTCTTTTTAATCCTATCCCTAATTCTCTAAATAGCCATTCCTTCCAACAATTACCCCTAATTTTTAACAACGGTGAAGGATTGGTTTTTGCAGCACCCAATCCAAACGATTCATCATCTTTCATATTTGTCGATCTACCTCTGCATTGCTTAAACAACCCTACTTCTATTTATACTTCAAAACAACCCTTCTTTTTAATCCTACCCCTAATTCTCTAAATAGCCCTTACTTCCAACAATTAACCCTATTTTTTAACATCTGTGAATGGTTGGTTTTTGCAGCACCGAATCCAAATGATCCATTATCTTTCGTATTTGTTGATCTACCTCTACTATGCTTGAACTACCCCTACTTCTGTTAATACTTCAAAACAACCCTTATTTTAAATCCTATCCCTAATTCTCTAAATAGCCCTTACTTCCAACAATTACCCCAATTTTTTAACTAATGTGAAGGGTCGTTTTTTGCAGCACCCAATCCAAACGATTCATCAACTTTCATATTTATCCATCAACCCGTACTATGCTTAAACTACCCACCCTTCTGTTAATACTTCAAAACAACCATTCTTTTTAATCCTACCCCAAATTCTCAAAATATCCCTCACTTCCAACAATTACCCCTATTTTTAAACTATTTTGAAGTGTTGGTTTTTGCAGCACCAAATCCAAATGATTTATCATCTTTCATATTTGTCGATCTACCCCTACTGTGCTAAAACTATCCCAACTTCTCTTAATACTTCTTAATAGGCCATCTTTTTAACCCTGTCCCCAATTCTCTAAATAGCCCTTACTTCCAACAATTACCCTTATTTTTAAACTGCAGTGAAGGGTTGGTTTTTGCAGCACCCAATCCAAATGATTCATTGTCTTTCATATTTGTCGATCTACCCCTACTAAGCTTAAACAAACCCTAATTCTTTTAATACTTCAAAACAACCCTTCTTTTCAATCCTACCCCTAATTCTCTAAATAGCCCTACTTTCCAACAATCACCCCTATTTTTTTAATATTGTGAAGGATTTTTTTTTTGCTGCACCCAATCCAAAAAATTCATCATCTTTCATATTCGTCGATCTACCTCTATAATGCTTAAACAACCCCTACTTATCTTTATATTTTAAAACAACACTTCTTTTTAAACCTACCCCTATTTCTCTAAACATGCCTTACTTCCAACAATTACCTCTATTTTTTAATTTTGTGAAGGGTTGGTTTTTGGAGCACCCAATCCAAATGATTCATCATCTTTCATATTTGTCGATCTACCCCTACTTTGCTTAAACTACCCCTACTTCCCTTAATACTTCAAAACAACCCTTATTTTTAATCCTACCCTTAATTCTCTAAATAGCCCTTCCTTCCAAAAATTACTCCTATTTTTTAACTACTATGAAGGATTGGTTTTTGCAGCATCCAATCCAAATGATTCATCATATGTCATATTTGTCGATCTACTCCTACTATGCTTAACTACCCATACTTCTCTTAATACTTCAAAACAACCCTTATTTTTAATCCCTTACTTCCAACAATTACCCCTATTTTTAAACTTTCGTGAATTATTGGTTTTTGCAGCACCCAGTCCAAACGATTCATCATCTTTCATATTTGTCGATCTACACCTACTATGCTTAAACTACCCCTACTTCTCTTAATACTTCAAAACAGCCCTTCTTTTTAATCCTACCCCTAATTCTCTAGATAGCCCTTCCTTCCAACAATTACCCCTTTTTTCTATTGTGAAGGATTTGTAACACACCACCTCCACTAGGGTCACTCACAAGGGGAGTACACTAGTTTTGGAGGAGCGCTATCGAGGTAAACAGTCACAAATTTATTTCAAGATAGAACATAAATAGAACAACAGAAGAATCAAAAGCTAAATTTCAATACTTTCAAAAAAGAGTCAAAACCTTTTACATCCAAAGTACCAAATAGCCAAAGTCATTATTTTCCATTACAACAAATCCTGTCTTGCATAAATAAAGAAGCATAATTTTAAAACAACAAAAGTAGCTTAATTCACCAAAGGTAGCAGAAATGCAGCCATAGAATAGCTCAAGATCAAATCATACATGAGCTGAACCGAAAGCAAGCGAAATCCAAGCTAAGTGCTAGAGTTTCCTCCCTGAGAACCTGGGGGGGGAACGAAAGAAAAAGAGGCGAAAGAAAACGGGTCATTCATAAAGACTGGGAAGTCCTAGTGACTTTCAGCATAAAAACAGGTAAAGGTAACATGACATGTATAAACTGAAAGTAAACATAAGAATGCTGTCAAGATGGGCTAGATAGACTAAGATGGCATGATAATTCAAGTATAAATCAAGTATAGCATCGCATGTTCAAGGTCCGCTGCACCAACTATACTAGTATCCAAAACCCATATCTTATGTTAATCATGAAATGATCCCTTGGCCCAATATCATGAAATGACCCATTACTAGGTCCAACGGAATGATCCACTAATCGATCGACACCCTACAAGTTCTAGCTCGTCATTTGTCTGTGTCATATGGCCCTATCACGAATGTAGTCAATTGTGCTAGGTCCACCATAGGGTATATCAAGCCCTAGGGTGCCGACCACCAAGATGAATCAAGCATGCACAGGTAAACCTACTAATGCCCAATGCCCGATTTTTCAACTCCGGACTACGTGCACGACCATAGCCCGCCTGAACCTACACTGGCGTACCAGCTCAACCATCGTTCTGGTCGCTTATAATCAGCCTAGTAACCGTGCCCCACCCTGCCTAGTTCCAGGGTACCATAATACATCTAGTGGGTTACTGCTGAAATGGACTGCGTAACTATGATTTCCGTCCAATAGGTTAAGTGTTGTCATTTAAGTTTGTGACTTAACCCTTATCAGTCTAGCATGTCAAGTTGGATAAGTGTTGTCATTTAAGTTCGTTACTTAACCCGCCTACATGTCATGTCAAATTGGCTAAGTGTTGTCGTTCAAATTCATGACGTAGCCCTACGAATCATGTGTCAAGTTGGTTAAGTGTTGTCTTTCATGTCCATGACTTAACCCTATCATGTGGCATTAATTCATTAATGCACCCCAACCTCTCACATCAGATCTGTTGTTGTGGTCACTGGATAAGCCGGGCGATTCCAGGCAGATTTACACCATAACTCTGTCTGACCTCCGGTTTTAAGCACGATATGACCAACTACCCACATTGGATCCTATTGTTTGCAGTAACTAGATTTGCTGTGCGGTTCCGGGAAGAATTACACTTCAAACTCAACCCAACCTTGAGTTGGTCAATTTCAGGTTCATTCTAGTGTCATGTCCATGTTCAAATTTCATGTCAAGTTCGCGTCAAGTTTCATGGCAAGTTTCATGTCCATATCCAGATTCAAGTTATAACAATGTTCATGTTTCAATTTATGCCTATTATCAAGTTCATAACCAAATTATGTTTTGCCTAATCTACCCAAATCGTATTCCCATCGCATGTAAACGTGAATCAATCTAGTATTACAAGAAAATCCAAATCCAAAATGAAAGGGAATGACGTCAAAACTATGATAGGCAAAAGAACGAGCACAAGGTGATAAATCTAACATGATACAGCTTGAGATAAATGGATTATAACATCCCTGGCATATAGAATAATAGTCCCAAAATATTAGGATCACAGTAAGGTGATAGTCATGATTTAGGTTATAATCCAAACTTGTGAATAATAACTGATTCAACATCACAGGCATGTTAATATTATGGACATGAAAGGATTTGATTTACAACATGAATAGGCCCAAATAAATTTCATAGCAAGATTCCCAAAAGTCAAGATCTAAGATGAACAAGAATAGATATGAATCAATCATCATACATAGGTCCAATTCCAATTCATAGCATGTCCATATTAAGTTTATATTTTTATCTAAAAGTAACTTGAACATACAGATCGTGGTCTAAGAAATTTAGATGTAGAAGTCAAGTCTAGAAACTAGTCGATGAATTGTTGAAACTTGATTTGATTGTATAAGAAAATCACCAATATGCAATTCATGGCCGTAGTCTTCAAGAATTAGTCTTCGTGTTTGATTTTTAATTTATCTTAATTTAGAAGAAGAGGAAGAAGCCATGTCCATCAAGAATTTGTGCAGCATATGGTTAGAGAAGAATGGTGTAAAGAGAATGAGGCTAGGAGGCTGTTTATATAGGATTAGGCAGACGAATTTAGACAGAAAACGAGACCAGATACATCGGAATGAACCCAGGCTCAAAACTGGGCTTCAGCACAAGGTCGACCCCCAGGTCGACCATAGGGTCGACCTGGTCCCTGGGGTGTCGACCATTGTGTCGACCCCCAGGTCGACCTGGTCCTAGGCGGGAAAATTCCCATCTAGTCTGCGCTGGAGTTTGAATTCGAATTTCGAGGTGTTTTCGATTCTGAAAATTCCTGAAACTTCGGAGGGTCATATCTCCCTCATACGGACTCCGATTTTCGAAAACTCGGACTCGTTTCCAAGAAGAATTTCGAGGCAAACGCAAAGGCGCAACCCGTTTCCCTTCATTCTTAATTTTAAAATTAATTCTACCTAGATTTATGGTTTTAACATGTTATTAAAAATTCGGGTTGTTACAGGATTGGTTTTTACAGCACCCAATCCAAACAAATCATCATCTTTCAAATTTGTCGATCTACCCCTACTATGCTTAAACTACCCCTACTTCTCTTAATACTTCAAAACAACCCATCTTTTTAAACCTACCCCTAATTATCTAAATAGATCTAACCTCCAACAATTACCCCTATTTTTTAACATCTGCGAAGGGTTGGGTTTTGTAGCACCCAATCCAAATGATTCATCATCTTTCATATTTGTCGATCTACCCCTACTATGCTTAAACTACCCATACTTATCTTAATACTTCAAAACAGTCCTTCTTTTAAATCCTACCTGTAATTCGATAAATAACCCTTACTTCTAAAAATTACCCCTATTTTTTAACTTCTATGAAGGGCTGGTTTCTGCAGCACCCAATCCAAATGATTCATCATCTTTCATATTTGTCGATCTACCCCTAATACGCTTAAACTAACCCTACTTTTCTTAATACTTCCAAATTTCCCTTCTTTTTAATCTTATCCCTAATTCTCTAAATAGCCCTTACTTCCAACAATTACCATTATTTTTTAACTACAGTGAAGGGTTGGTTTTTGCAGCACCCAATCCAAACGATTCATCGTCTTTCATATTTGTCGATCTACCCCTACTACGCATAAACCACCCCTACTTCTCTTAATACTTCAAAACAACCCTTCTTTTCAATCCTACCCCTAATTCTCTAAATAGCCTTTCTTCCAACAATTACCCCTATTTTTTACTATTGTAAAGGATTGGTTTTTGCAGCACCCAATCCAAAAAATTCAACATCTTTCATATTCGTCGATCTAACTCTACATTGCTATAACTACCGCTACTTCTATTTATACTTCAAAACATCCCTTCTTTTTAATCCTACCTCTAACTCTCTAAATGTCCCTTACTTCCGACAATTACTTCTATTTTTTAATTTTGTGAAGGGTTGGTTTTTGGAGCACCCAATCCAAATGATTCATCATCTTTCATATTATTCGATCTACCGCTACTATGCTTAAACTACCCCTACTGCACTTAATACTTCAAAACAACCCTTCTTTTTGATCCTACCCCTAATTCCCTAAATAGGCCTTCTTTCCAAAAATTAACCCTATTTTTTAACTACTACGAAGGATTGGTTTTTGCAGCACCCAATCCAAACGATTAATCTTCTTTCAAATTTGACGATCTACCCCTACTATGATTAAACTACCCATACTTCTCTTAATACTTCAAAACAACCCCTATTTTTAATCCTACCCCTAATTCTCTAAATAGCCCTTACTTCCAACAATTACCCATATTTTTTAACTTTTGTGAATGATTGTTTTTTGCAGCACCCAGTCCAAAGGATTCATCATCTTTCATACTTGTCGATCTACCCCTACTATGCTTAAACTACCCCTAATTCTCTTAATATTTCAAAACAACCCTTCATTTTAATCCTACCCAAAGTTCTCTAAATATCCCTTACTTCCAATAGTTACCATTATTTTTTAACTATTGTGAAGAATTGATTTTTGTAGCATCCAATCCAAACAATTCATCATCTTTCATATTTGTCGATCTACCCCTACTTCTCTTAATATTTCAAAATAACCCTTCTTTTTAATCCTAACACTAATTATCTAAATAGCCCTTACTTCCAACAATTACCCCTATTTTATAACTTCTGCTAAGGGTTGGTTTTTGTAACACCCAATCCAAATGATTCATCATCTTTCATATTTGTCGATCTACCCCTACTGTGCTTAAACTACCCATACTTATCTTAATACTTCAAAACAGTCCTTCATTTAAATCCTACCCATAATTCTATAAATAACCCTTACTTATAAAAAATTACCCCTATTTTTTAACTTTTGTGAAGGGTTGGTTTTTGTAGCACCCAATCCAAATGATTCATCATCTTTCATATTTGTCGATCTACCCCTACTATGCTTAAACTAACCCTACGTCTCTTAATACTTCAAAATAGTTCTTCTTCTTAATCCCACCTCTATTTCTCTAAATACCCTAACTTCCAACAATAACCCCAATTTTTTTACTTCTGTGAAGGGTTGGTTTTTGCAGCACCCAATCTAAATGATTCATCATCTTTCAAATTTGTTGATCTACCCCTATTATGCTTAAACTACCCCTACTTCTCTTAATACTATAAAACAATCCTTCTTTTAAAACCTAGCCTTAATTCTCTAAATAGCCCTTACTTCCAACAATTACCCTTATTTTTAACTACTATAAGGGGTTGGTTTTTTCCGCACCCAATCCAAATGATTCATCATCTCCCACAATTGTCGTTCTACCCCTATTTTTTTACTATTGTGAAGGATTGGTTTTTGCAGCATCCAATCCAAACAATTCATCATCTTTCATATTCGTCGATCTATCCCTACTATGCTTAAACTACCCCTACTTCTCTTTATACCTTAAAACAACCTTTTTTTTTAATCTTACCACTAATTCTCCAAATAGCTCTTACTTCCAATAATTACCTCTTTTTTAAACTTCTTTGAATGGTTGGTTTTTGGAGCACCCAATCCAAATGATTCATCATCTTTCAAATCTGTCGATCAACCCCTATTATGCTTAAACTACCCCTACATCTCTTAGTAATTGAAAACAACTCTTCTTTGTAATCCTTCCCCTAAGTCTCTAAATAGCCCTTCTTTCACACAACTACCCCTATTTTTTAACTACTGTGAAGGATTGGTTTTTGTACCCCCCAATCCAAATGATTCATCGTCTTTCATATTTGTCGATCTACCCCTACTATGCTTAAACTACCCCTACTTCTCTTAATACTTTAAAACAACACTTCTTTTTAATCCTACCCATAATTCTCTAAATAGCCCTTACTTCCAACAATTACCCCTATTTTTTAACTTCTGTGAAGGATTGCGTTTTGTAGCACCCAATTCAAATGATTCATCATCTTTCATAATTGTCGATCTACCTCTACTATGCTTAAACTACCCATACTTATCTTAATACTTCAAAACAATCCTTCTTTTAAATCCTACCCGAAATTCTCTAAATAGCCCATGATTCAAACAATTACCCCTATTTTTTAACTTCTATGAAGGGTCGGTTCGTGCAAAGCTCAATCCAAATGATTCATCATCTTTCATATTTGTCGATCTACCCCTACAATGCTTAAACTGCCCCTACTTCTCTTAATACTTCAAACCAGTCCTTCTTTTTAATAATACCTCTAATTCTCTAAAGATCCCTTACTTCCAACAATTACCACTTTTTTTTAACTTCTGTGAAGGGTTGGTTTTTTCATCACCCAATCTAAACGATTCATCATCTTTCATATTAGTCGATCTACCCCAACTATGCTTAAACTACCCCTACGTCTCTTAATAATTCAAAATTGCCCTTCTTTTTAATTCTATCTTTAATTCTCTAAATAGCCCTTAGTTCCAAAAATTACCCTTATTTTTTAACTACTATGAAGGGTTGGTTTTTGGAGCACCCAATCCAAATGATTCATCATCTTTCATATTTTTCGATCTACCCCAGCTACGATTAAACTACCCCCAACTTCTCTTAATACTTCAAAACAGCCCTTCTTTTTAATCCTACCTTTGATTCTGTAAATACCGCTTCCTTCTAACTATTACCCTATTTTTCTACTATTGTGAATTGTTGGTTGTTGCAGCACCCAATGCAAACAATTCGCCATATTTCATATTCATCGATCTACCCCTACCTTACTTAAACTACACCTACTTCTCTTTATACTTCAAAATAACCCTTCCTTTTAATCCTACAACAAATTCTCTAAATAGACCTTACTTCCAATAATTAACCCTTTTTTTTAACTTCTGTAAAGGGTTGGTTTTTTTAGCACCACCATCTTACATATTTGTTGATCTACACCTACTATGCTTAAACTACCACTATTTCTCTTAATACTTCAAAACAACCCTTGTTTTTAATCTTACACCTAATTCTCTAAATAGCCCTTCTTTCCAACAATTACCCCTATTTTATAACTACTGTGAAGGATTGGTTTTTGCAACACCCAATCCAAATGATTCATCATGTTTCATATTTGTCGATCTACCCCTACTATGCTTAAACTACCTTACTTCTCTTAATACCTCAAAACAATGTTTCTTTTTATTCCTACCTATAATTCTCTAAATAGCCTTTACTTCCAACAATTACCCATATTTTTTAACTTTTGTGAAGGGTTGCTTTTGTAGCACCCAATCCAAATGATTCATCATCTTTCATATTTGTCGATCTACCCCTACTTTGCTTAAACTGCCCACACTTATCTTAATACTTCAAAATAATCCTTCTTTTAAATCCTACCTCTAATTCTCTAAATAGCCCTTACTTCCAACAATTACCTCTTTTTTTAACTTCTGTGAAGGGTCGGTTTGTGCAACATCCAATCCAAATGATTCATCATCTTTCATATTAGTCGATCTACCCCTACTATGCTTAAACTACCCCTATTTCTCTTAATACTTCAAAACAGTCCTTCTTTTTAATCCTAACTCTAATTCTCTAAATATCCCTTACTTCCAACAATTACCCCCATTTTTTAACTTTTTTGAAGGGTTGGTTTTTTCATTACCCAATCTAAACGATTCATCATCTTTCATATTTGTCGATCTACCCCTACTATGCTTAAACTACCCCTACATCTCTTAATACTTCAAACTAGCCCTTCTTTTTAATCCTATCCTTAATTCTCTAAATAGCCCTTTACCCTTATTTTTTAAATACTATGAAGGGTTGGTTTTTGGAGCACCCATTCCAAATGATTCATCATCTTTCATATTTTTCGATCTACCCCTGCTATGCTTAAACTCCACCCAACTTCTCTTAATACTTCAAAACAGCCCTTATTTTTAATCCTACCTCTGATTATCTAAATAGCCCTTCCTTCCAACAATTACCCTATTTTTTTACTATTCTGAATTATTGTTTGTTGTAGCACCCAATCCAAACAATTCACCATATTTCATATTCGTCGATCTACCCCTACTATACATAAAATACCCCTGCTTCTCTATATACTTCAAAATGACCCTCCTTTCTAATCCTACCACTAATTCTCTAAATAGGCCTTACTTCCAAAAATTAACCCTATTTTTTAACTTCTGTGATGGGTTGGTTTTTTGAGCACCCAATCCAAATGATTCATCGTCTTTCATATTTGTCGATCTACACCTACTATGCTTAAACTACCCCTACTTCTCTTAATACTTCAAAACAACCCTTGTTTTTAATCCTACCCCTAATTCTCTGAATAGCCTTCTTTCCAACAATTACCCCTATTTTTAAGTACTATAAAGGATTGGTTTTTGCAGCACCCAATCCAAACGATTCATCATGTTTCATATTTGTCGATCTACACCTACTATGCTTAAACTACCCCTACTTATCTTAATACTTCAAAACAACGCTTCTTTTTAAACCTACCCCTAATTCTCTAAATAGACCTTACTTACAACAATTACACCTATTTTTTAACTTCTGTGAAGGGTTTGTTTCTGTAGCACCCAATCCAAATGATTCGTCATCTTTCATATTTGTCGATCTACTCCTACTATCTTAAACTACCCATACTTATCTTAATACTTCAAAACGGTCCTTCTTTTAAATCCTACCGCTAATATTCTAAATAGCCCATACTTCCAAAAAATTCCCTTATTTTTTAACTTTTGTGAAGGGTTGATTTTTGCAGCACCCAATCTGTAACAACCCAAATTTTAATAACATGTTAAAACCATAAATCAAAGCAGAATTAATTTTTAAAATAAGAATCAAGGGAAACGGGTTGTGCCATTGCGTTCCTCTCGAAATTCTACTTGAGATAAAGTCCGAGTTTGCGTAAAATGGATAACTTATGAAGAAGATATGGACGAACGAAGTTAGGAAGAAAAACCGGAAACATGCCAGAATACACTGGCGCACTTGTGAAGTGCGGTAGTACAAAAATACACTTGCGCACTTGGCAAGTGCGCCCATACCAATCCAACATAGAATTCAGGAGTGTTCTATGATGACGTGTCTTCTTCTAAGTTGTTGGATGACCTGTCTTCCAGCTTGGTGGTTCTGATGACTTCTGGACTAATCTGAAGGCTCTAAATTACCCTATTCTCCTATTTAAACACCCCTAAACCTAGCTTTCTCTCCATACCAAACCATTGCAATGTTATGCTGCCTCCACCTTAATTAAATTAAATTAAAGATAAAATGCAAAGAATATTTCTTGAAGACTACGGCTAGGAATTGGGGATTTGCTTCTATAATCAAAGCAAGATTCAACAATTCGACGACTAGTTTATAAATTCGACTTCTACATCTTTCTTAGAACACGATCTATAAGTTCCAGTTACTTTTAGATAAAAACTATAAATCTAGTATGAGCATGGTATAAATTGGAAGTGATTTATGTATGATTCATATCTATTCTTGGTTTCTTCTTAGATCTTGACTATTGGGAATATTGCCTACGACGTTGAAACTATTATAAAAGACATATGACTATGAGTATGCCTATGACTATGGACATAAGATTTTTCCTATGCTTATGACTATGACGGTGAACATAAGACTATGCCTATGACTATGACGGTGAACATAAGACTGCCTATGTCTATGAACAATATGACTATGCCTATGACTATGACGGTGAACATAAGACTGCCTATGACTATGAACAATAAGACTATTGCCAATGACTATGACAAGGACAATTGTGGTTATCACCTATGAGACATTGTCTAGGATTATGACTATGAAATTGGATCTAAGCTTGATTTTCTATTCAGACATATTTTCTTTATTTGTCCTTGGATCTTGATTTTGGGGATTTTTCTAATTAAGTTAGATCTATCCGTGTTCTTGAATCAAGATTATTATAATTCAAACCTTTTCATGTTCATAATGTTATGCCTGCAATGTTTTGATCAATTTATTCAGTTAGTTCATGCCTTGGAAATAAATTGATAATATAGCAATGTTTATTATGTTGATCTATGCCTGTGGTTCTATTCTATCATCATGTTGAATTGGGAATTAATGAATAACTCTATTCATATGTATAGGAACTTGAAGTATAACCTGTTATGATAAGTTGTGTAGTTTATCATGTTATGCAAGTTGTAGATTGTAAAATCATATCACATATGTGAACAAATGTTGGATCTACATGTTTATGTGCATATGTTAAACCTATGTCATATTTCAAGTTCACACTTATTCATATGCTCGTGATTGATTTGCAAGTTCACATATATGTAAGTTGGTTTAGTCGATGTTGCAAGTTCACGTATATGTATGTTGATTTAGTCTACGTTGCAAGATTCACACCTATGATATACATGTTGACTATTTTGCAAGTTCATACCTATGATGTTCATAAATGCCAAGTTTACACCTATGTCATGTTTATGTTAATGAATTGCTTTATGCCAATTTTGTGTACGTTGAATTAGGCTAAGTTTTTAGCCAAATATTATATGTCAAAAATCATGTGGACGAGAAATTAGGCTAAGATTGTTAGCCTAATATTTAGATGGGGTAACGTTGGGAAAAATTGGTAATCATAGGAAGCTTGGCATGAAACTTGCCATAAACTTGAAAAGAACTTGACATGAAACTTGCCTTGAAAACTTGACACGAACTTGATATGAATCTTGAACATGGACATGACACTAGAATGAACTTAAAAATGGCCAACTCGAGGTTGGGTTGAGTTTGTAGTGTAATTCTTCCCAGAACCGCCCGGCAAATCCAGTTACTGCAAACAATAGGATCCAATGTGGGTAGTTGGTCATATCGCTCTTGAAAACCCGAGGTCATACTGAGTTGTGGTGTAATTTTTCCCGGAACTGCCCGGCATATCCAGTGACCACAACAACAGGTCTGATGTGAGAGGTTGGGGTGCATTAATGAATTAATGCCACACAATAGGGTTAAGTCATGAATATGAAAGACAATACTTAACCAACTTGATACATGAACTTGAACGGTGACACTTAGTAAAACTTGATACATGATTCGTAGATGGGTTAAGTCACGAACCTGAATGACAACACTTAACCAACTTGACATGCTAGACTGATAGGGGTAAAGTCACGAATTTAAATGACAACGCTTAACCTATTGGACGGAAACCCTAATTACGCGGTCTGTTTCAGCAGTAACCCACTAGATGTATCATGGTACCCTGGGACAAGGCAGGGAGGGGCACGATTACTGGGCTGATTGTAGGTGACCAAAACGATGGCTGTGTTGGTGCGCCAGTGTAGGTTCAGGCGGGCTATGGTCGTGTACGTGGTCCGGAGTTGAAAAAGCAGGCATTGGGCATCAGTAGCTTTATATGTTCATTCTTGATTCGTGTCGATGGTTGGCACCCTAGGGCTTGATACACCCTATGGTGGGCCTAGCACAGGTGACTACATTCGTAATAGGGCCGTATGACACAGAGACACATGACGAGCTAGAACTTGAAGGGAGCTGATCGAGTAGTGGATCGTTCCGTTGGACCCAGTAATGGGTCATTAGTGATATTGGGCCAAGGGATCATTTCATGATTAATATAAAACATGGGTTGGGATTCTAGTACAGTTGATGCAGCGAACCTAGAATATGTGATGCTATACTTGATTTATACTGGATTTATCATGTTATCTTTGTCTATCTTGCCTATCTTATCATCATCCGTATGTTTACTTTCAATTTATACATGTCATGTTACCTTTATCTATTTTTATTCTCAAAGTCACTTGGACTTACCAGTCTTTATGACTGACCCGTTTTCTTTCGCCTCTTTTTCTTCCGTCCCCCCCCCCCCCAGGTTCTCAGGAAGGAAACTCTAGCACTTAGCTTGGATTTTGCTTGCTTTCGATTCAGCTCATGTACATATTGATCTTGAGCTAGGCTATGGCTGCATTTCTGCTACCTTTGGGGAATTAAGCTACTTTTGATGTTTTAAGTCTATGCTTCTTTATTTATGCAAGACAGAATTTGTTGTAATGGAAAATAATGACCTTGGCTATTTGATGTAAAAGGTTTTGACTCTTTTTGAATGTAATGAAATTTATCTTTTGATTCTTCCGTTGTTTTACCTATGTTCTGTCTTGTAATATTTCTGTGTTTGTTTACCTCGATAACGCTACTCCAAAACTAGTGCATTCACTTTGTTAGTGACCCTAGCGGAGGTGGGGTGTTACATTTGGTATAAAAGCAGAAGGTTACCAGACATTGCAAAAGTTTTTAAAACCGTCTAAAACTATTTTCAAAACCGTTTACAAAGAAGTATTTTTCAAGAAAAGTCTTGTTTTATTTAAAGGCTATTCCCCAAAAGCCATTAGCACTATCCTTTGTTTCCTTGTTTGAATCTCTTCTTTTCCATTTCAGCATGTCTGGGAATCTTAACTTTCCGGAGGGCGTGCCAATACCTGGCTGGTTCTGGAGGCACTTAGAGGCTAGGGCCAACGATGTAGGCTCAGCAGATATTCCTGATCCAGCTGCAGCAATTCCTCCTCTTCCTCCCGCTCCTCGTGCAATTGCTTTCTCAAAGATCTGTAAATATTTTAGGGCCATGGGTGGAAAAGATTTCAACAGAACTGAATCTGTTCGTTATCTTCGAGGTGGACGATAGGCAGAAGGTGCAGTTGATAGTATGGTTGCTCAATGACGAAGCTTCCTATTGGTGGGAAGTCACTAACGCTGAAAGGCCTGTTGACACATGGATGGATTTCTGGACAAGGTTTGAGATGAAATTCCTCTCACAGGCCGAACGAAGTCTACAACTAGAAAAATTCTTATCTCTTAAGCAAGGAAGTATGACAGTCAAGGAGTATGTCAATCAATTCAATCAGCTGGCGCGGTTTGGACAGGAGTTAGTGAATACCCCTCATAAGAAGGCTCTTCGTTTTGTCAAGGGATTGAATGAGCCGCTAAACAGCTTGGCTATGACTGTAACAACCCGTATTTTTGAATAACATGTTGTAACATAAACCAAGGAAGAATTAAACTATAAAATCTGAATCAAGGGAAACAGGCTGGGCCATTGCATTCATCTCGGAAAAATACGTGAAATAGAGTCCGAGTTTTCGAAAATCGGAGTCCGTATGACCGAGATATGGCCTTGCGAAGTTTCACGAAAAATTCAAATTCAAAACAGATTCAAATTTTAGAAAATCAGGGTAGGCGGGAAAAATCCCGCCCAGACCAGGTCGACCAGGGGGTCGACCTGGGTGTCGACCTGGGTGGGACCAGGTCGACTGGGGAGTCGACCCCAGGGTCGACCTAGGGGTCGACCTGTCTGGTCGGACCCAGGCAACCTAGTGCAACTATTTTGGCTGTTTTGACCTGTTTTGTTGGCTAATGACGGGATTTGATGGCTTGGATTGGATCTAGGGTTAATCCTATGGCTAATACTATCCTAATCTTCTATAAAAGGACCCCTAAGCCTAGCCTAAATCACCATTATTCAATCCTACAACTAAACTATGTCAAATTTGTTCCTCTCATGGCCTCCACTCTCATGCTAAAATTTCTAAGTTTATTTCTATAAGAGATTTTGAGTGCATACAAGTGTTTTCAAGCTTGTATGAGTGTTCTTAGTTTGCATTCAAGTCAAGTTGCAACATTTCAATTACAAAGCAAGGGTTTTTATTGGTTTGGCTCAACGGTTTTCATTTGGAGCTTTCATATTTGGATTTTTGTGGTGATTGCATAAGGGCTTCGTCTCAATCTTTATAATAAATATTCATTTGTGTCTTCATAGCATTGTATGCCCTTTTCTACTTTCTTTTTGAACTCTAAAGTTAAATGAATGATGCAAGTTTGGGGTTGATCATTATGATATGCAAGTTTGGTTGATCATTATGATATGCAAGTTTGGTTGATCATTATGCAAGTTGGTTTAATCATTATGTATGACACATGTTGCCATGTTATGCAAGTTTGGGTTGATCATGTTATCATGTTATGCAAGTTAAACTTGAGTTTGTGAGCTTCAAGCTTCAAGCTTTATGTTAAAGGTTGCATTTTGGCAACATGGAAGTTATCATATCCCTTATGATAACTTGCATGTGAGGCTAAATGCGAACTTCTAGCAACTTCTACATGTCATTTATCACCATGTATCACTTATATGCTAAGTTTGGTTTTATGCATACTTTTGAAGCCTAATAATGCAATATGCAAGTATATGAACATATGTACATTTCATATGCCACCATGTTAAACTTGTGGCTTCAACACCTTTTTGTCATGATTATGCCAAGTTCCCTATTTTGTCCTTTATGCGTTGTTGCGATTATGTAAACGATGGGTTTACGTTGGGGTTGGGTAACATTATGACATGAACATGGTTTTTATAACATGACGTGATATGTAATTATGTTTGGAAACATAATGGACATGACAATTAGAAAATATGAGTGTGGCCAACTCGAGGTTGGGTCGAGTTTGTAGCATAAATCTACCCGGACCCGCCCGGCTTAACTAGTGGCTACAAACAATAGGACCCAATGTGAGAAGTTGGTCATGTTGTGCTCGAACCCGAGGTTAGACCAAGTTGTGGTGTAAAGCTACCCGGACCCGCCCGGCTTAACTAGTAACCACAACAAGGTCTAATGTGAGAGGTTATAGCAAAGTAAGTTAATGAATGCCTCCTGATTAGGGTTAAGTCATGGTCCACTTAATACTTAACCAATTTGGGCTTGATGGGTTAATCGAGGTTAAGTCTTGGGTACACTTAACCAATTTAATCCACGTTTGGATCGGGTTAACCACATTTAACCCGTTAAGAAACCATAGTTGCGTGGTCCTTTTCAGCAGTAACCCTCTTGATAGTATCATAAGACCCTAGGGACTAGGCTAGGGTGGGGCACAATTACTGGGCTGACATGTAAGCAACCAAAACGACGGCTTAGTAGGTACGCCGGTGTAGGTCCACGGGGACTATGGTCGTGCACATAGTCCGGAGTTGGAGAATCAGGCACGGGTACCAGTAGATCTAGACTGTGCATACTTGAATTTGTGTCCGAGGTTAACACCTTAGGACTTGATACACCCTAGGGTGGACCTAGCGCAGTCTAACTACATTGCATGTTTGGGCCGTATGACACCGACACTTGACGAGTTAGGCTTGTAGGGAGCCGATCAACTAGACCGTGTAGTTGGACCTTGATTTAGGTCACCTCATGATATTGGGCCGAGCTTGGGCCAAGAGATCAATTCTTGTTTTTACTTGACATGTTAGAATGCTAGTACACCCGTGGTGCAAAACTTAATCTTGATTATGCGATGCCACCTTTATCTATCTTGTTAGTTAATCATCATGCCTGTATGTTGTTATCCTTATGTTCATCTCAGCTTCTCGTGCCAGTTAACTTTACTAGTTCATGGACTGATGGTAGTTAGGGCATACCAGTCTTTTTGACTGACCTGTTTTCTTTCGCCTCTTTTCTTCCGTTTGCCCCCCATCCCCCCCAGGTCCTCAGTGTGGGAACATTGGAGCTTAGCTTGGATCTTTATAGCTTGCTTACGGGATTTGCTCATGTACGGCTTTGGACATTGAGCTAGCTATGGTTTATCACTTCACTTTGGGGATAGTACTTTATGTATTTCAGTTTTTCAGTTTATGTTTTATCTAGAGTTTGTTTGTTGGAAAATAATGACCAAGTACTTTGTTGTAATTTAACTATGGTTTTGAAATGCTAGTTTTATCCGCTGCTTCACTACTCTGTTTTACTTATATGTTTTGTCTTGTGATATCTGCATGCATGTTTACCTTGTTTAATCGCCCCTCCGAAGCTAGGGTGCTTGGAAGAGTTACCCTGGCGGAGGTGGGGTGCTACAATGACCACGTACCTATGGGGGCTACTTACGAGAAGCTAGTAGACATGGCGCTCTTGAATGTAGAAGACAAGAGTTGCAAGAAGGAGGTCAAGGCGAATGAGCCTCCAAACAAGAAGGTAGACTCCGAGAAAGGAGGCAAGAACAACAACAACAAGAATGATAACAAGACACGCGAGAAAATAAAATGCCACTTTCTGTGGTATTGAGGGGCATATAGCCCAGGATTGTAGAAAGAAGAAGATGAAGCTGGGAGAATGCTTCCAATGTAATGAAACTGGACATATCAGCAAGAACTGGCCTAAGAAGCAAGGGCAAGCCCCGCAAGCAGGATCTTCTGGGGGTACATCTTTAACTTCTTCTCCTAGATGCTTTGTTTTATCTTGCTTATCTTCCCAATCCTATCTTGAGAACCATAGGTAGAACCTTTTTTGGATGTAAACATGTGATTGAAACATGTTATGGTTGACTTTTGCAAATGATTGCAAGTGGTTGCTCGTGATTGCATAACACACATTAGGCACTAGATCGGCTCAGACACATTTTCATATTGCATATGCATAAGTGTATATACTTGTTTATGGATGAAATTGAATGTGTTATAATATGGATGTTGCATATGGATGGATGTTTGTGCACACATATAGCATTTATGTGACTAGGACTATTTGCATACATGTTGGATTCATGGAACTAAACATATTTTGCATTAAGAAGATCAATCAGGCCTGATCATTTGCATTAGATAAGGAACATATACACACGCTTTCTGCATATGTTCATATAGCATTAGAAATCGTTTAAGGACAATGGTTGCTTGTGGATGATGTTTTGAGTAGATGGATGACAGGATGCATTCTTCTTAACTTGAAGATTTCGGGGACGAAATCCTTTAAGGAGGGAAGAATGTAACAACCCGAATTCTAGTAACATGTTAAAACCATAAATCAAAGCAGAATTAATTTTTAAATAAGAATCAAGGGAAATGGGCTGCGCCATTGCATTCGTCTCGAAATTCTGCTTGAGATGGAGTCCGAGTTTGCGTAAAACAGATACCGTATGAAGAAGATATGGACGAACGAAGTCAGGCAGAAAAACCGGAAATAGGCCAGAATACACTGGCGCACTTGTGAAGTGCACCAGCATAAAAATACACTGGCGCACGTGCCAACTGCGCCCATACCGATCCAGCACAGAATTCTGGAGTGTTCTGTGATGACGTGTCTTCTTCTGAGTGGTTGGATGACCTGTCTTCGAGCTGGGTGGTTCTGATGACTTCTGGACTGATCTGAATGCTCTAAATTACCCTATTCTCCTATTTGAACACCCCTAAACCTGGCTTTCTCTCCACACCAAACCATTGCAATTTAATGTTGCCTCCACCTTAATTAAATTAAATTAAAAATAAAATGCAAATATTATTTCTTGAAGACTACGGCTAGGAATTGGGGATTTGCTTCTACAATCAAAGCAAGATTCAACGATTCAACAATTCGACGACTAGTTTATAGATTCGACTTCTACATCTTTCTTAGACCACGATCTGTAAGTTCCAGTTACTTTTAGATAAAAACTATAAATCTAATATGAGCATTGTATAAATTGGAAGTGATTTATGTATGATTCATTTCCATTCTTGGATTCTTCTTGGATCTTGACTATTGGGAATATTGCCTTCGATGTTGAAACTATTTTTAATGACATAAGACTATGACTATGACTATGCCTATGACTATGGACATAAGATTTGGACAATGTCTATGACTATGACGCTGAACATAGGACTATGCCTATGACTATGACGGTGAACATAAGACTGCCTATGACTATGAACAATATGACTATGCCTATGACTATGACGGTGAACATAAGACTGCCTATGACTATGAACAATAAGACTATTGCCTATGACAATGACAAGGACAATTGTGGTTATCACCTATGATTCATTGTCTAGGATTATGACTATGAAATTGGATCTAAGCTTGATTTTCTATTCAGACATATTTTCTTTATTTGTCCTTGGATCTTGATTTTGGGGATTTTTCTAACTAAGTTAGATCTATCTGTGTTCTTGAATCTAGATTATTATAATTCAGATCTTTTCATGTTCATAATGTTATGTCTACAATGTTTTAATCAATTTATTCAGTTAGGTCATGCCTTGGAAATAAATTGATAATAGAGCAATGTTTATTATGTTGATCTATGCATGGGGTTCTATTCTATCATCATGTTGAATTGGGAATTAATGAATAACTCTATTCATATGTATAGGAACTCGATGTATAACCTGTTAAGATAAGTTGTGTAGTTTATCATGTTATGCAAGTTTTAGGTTGTAAAATCATAACACATATGTGACCAAATGTTAGATCTACATGTTTATGTGTATATGTTAAACATATGTCATATTTCCAGTTCACATTTATTCATATGCTCGTGATTGATTTGCAAGTTCACATATATGTAAGTTGATTTAGTCTATGTTGCAAGTTCACATATATTTATGTTGATTTAGTCTATGTTGCAAGTTCACATATATTTATATTGATTCAGTCTATGTTGTAAGATTCACACCTATGATATTCATGTTGACTATTTTGCAAGTTCATACCTATGATGTTCATAAATGCCAAGTTTACATCTATGTCATGTTTATGTTAATGAATTGCTTTATGCAAATTTTGTGTACGCTGAATTAGGCTAAGTTTTTAGCCTAATATTATATGTCAAAAATCATGCGGACGAGAAATCAGGCTAAGATTTTTAGCCTAATATTTAGATGGGATAACGTTGGGAAGAATTGGTAATCATAGGAAGCTTGGCATGAAACTTGACATGAAACTCGCCTTGAAAACTTAACACGAACTTGACATGAATCTTGAACATGGACATGACACTAGAATGAACTTGAAAATGGCCAACTCGAGGTTGGGTTGAGTTTGCAGTGTAATTCTGCCTGGAACCGCCCGGCAAATCCAATTATTGTAAACAATAGGATCCAATGTGGGTAGTTGGTCATATCGCACTTGAAAACCCGAGGTCAGATTGAGTTGTGGTGTAATTCTTCCTGGAACTGCACGGCATAACCAGTGACCACAACAATAGGTCTGATGTGAGAGGTTGGGGTGCGTTAATGAATTAATGCCACAAGATAGGGTTAAGTCATGATCATGAAAGACAATACTTAACAAACTTGATACATGAACTTGAATGGTGACACTTAGTCAAACTTGAAATATGATTCGTAAGTGGGTTAAGTCACGAACTTGAATGACAACACTTAACCAACTTGACATGCTAGACTGATAGGGGTTAAGTCACGAATTTAAATAACAACACTTAACCTATTGGACGGAAACCCTAGTTACGCGGTCCGTTTCAGCAGTAAACCACTAGATGTATCATGGTACCCTAGGACTAGGCAGGGTGGGGCACGATTAATGTGTTGATTGTAAGTGACCAAAACGACGGCTGTGTTGGTGCGCTAGTGTAGCTTCAGGCGGGCTATGGTCGTGCACGTGGTCCGGAGTTGAAAAACAGGCATTGGGCATCAGTAGCTTTATCTGTGCATTCTTGATTCGTGTCGGTGGTTGGCACCCTAGGGCTTGATACACCCTATGGTGGACCTAGCATAGGTGACTACATTCGTGATAGGGCCGTATGACACAGAGACACATGACGAGCTAGAAGTTGTATGGAGCCGATCGAGTAGTGGATCGTTCCGTTGGACCTAGTAATGGGTCATTCGTGATATTGGGCCAAGGGATCATTTCATGATTAATATAAGACATGGGTTGGGATTCTAGTACAGTTGATGCAGCGAACCTTGAATACGTGATGCTATACTTGATTTATATTTGATTTATCATGTTATCTTAGTCTATCTTGCCTATCTTGTCATCATCCGTATGTTTACATTCATTTTATACATGTCATGTTACATTTATCTGTTTTTATGCTGAAAGTCACTTGGACTTACCAGTCTTTATGACTGACCCGTTTTCTTTTGCCTCTTTTTCTTCCGTTCCCTCCCCCCTAATGAGGAAACTCTAGCACTTAGCTTGAATTTCGCTTGCTTTCGGTTCAGCTCATGTACGGTTTGATCTTGAGCTAGGCTATGGCTGCATTTCTGCTACCTTTGGGGAATTAAGGTACTTTTAATGTTTTAAGTCTATGCTTCTTTATTTATGCAAGACAGAATTTTTTGTAATGGAAAATAAGGACTTAAGTTATTTGATGTAAAAGGTTTTGACTCTTTTTGAAAGTAATGAAATTTATCTTTTGATTCTTCCGCTGTTTTAATTATGTTCTAACTTGTAATATTTTTGTGTTTGTTTAACTTGATAACGCTCCTCCAAAACTAGTGCATTCCCTTTGTGAGTGACCCTAGCAGTGGTGGGGTGTTACACAATGCATATGGATCATCATCTTTCATAATTGTCGATCTAGACCTACTATGCTTAACATACCCCTACTTCTCTTAATATTTCAAAACAGTCCTTTTTAATCCTACCTCTAATTCTCTAAATAGCCCTTCCTTCCAACAATTACCCCTATTTTTTACTATTGTGAAGGATTGATTTTTGCAGCACCCAATCCAAACAATTCATTATCTTTCATATTTGTTGATCTACTCCTACTATGCTTAAACTTCCCCTACTTCTCTTTATACTTCAAAACAACCCTTCTTTTTTATCTTACTCCAAATTCTCTTAATAGCCCTTAGTTCCAACAATTACCCCTACTTTTAAACTTCTATGAAGGGTTGGTTTTTGCATCACCCAGTCTAAACGATTCATCATCTTCCATATTTTTCGATCTACCCCAATTATGCTTAAACTACCCCTACTTCTCTTAATACTTCAAATTAGCCCTTCTTTTCAATCCTACCCTTAATTCTCTAAATAGCCCTTAGTCCCGATAACTGCAATTATTTTTTAACTACTGTGAAGGGTTGGTTTTTGTAGCACCCAATCTAAATGATTCATCATCTTTCATAGTTGTCGATCTACCCATACTGTGCTTAAACTACCCCTACTTATCTTAATACTTCAAAATAGTCCTTCTTTTAAATCCTACCCCTGATTCTCGAAATAGCCCTTACTTCCAACATTACCCCTATTTTTTAACCTCTGTGAAGGGTTGGTTTTTGTAGCACCCAATCCAAATGATTCATCATCTTTCATATTTGTTGATCTATCCCTACTATTCTTATGCTACCCAAACTTATCTTAATACTTCAAAATAGTCCTTCTTTTAAATCTTACCCCAAATACTCTAAATAGACATTACTTCCAACAATTACCCCTGTTTTTTAACTTCTGTGAAGGGTTTGCAGCACCCAATCCAAATGATTCATCATCTTTCTAATTTATCGATCTACCCCTACTATACTTAAACTACCCCTACGTCTCTTAATTCTTCAAAAGAGACCTGCTTTTTAATCCTACCTCTAATTCTCTAAATAACCCTTACTACCAACAATTACTTTTATTTTTTAACTTCTGTGAAGGGTTGGTTTTTCACTACCCAATCTAAATGATTCATCATCTTTTATTTTTGTCGACCAACCCCTACTATGCTTAAACGACCCCTACGTCTCTTAATACTTCAAAATAGCCCTTCTTTTTAATCATATCCCTGATTCTCTAAATAGCCCTTGGTTCCAAAAATTACCCTTATTTTTTAGCTATTGTGTAGGGTTGGTTTTTGCAGCACCCAATCTAAATGATTCATCATCTTTTATATTTTTCGATCTACCCCCACAATGCTTAAACTAACCCCAATTTCTCTAAATACTTTAAAATAGCCCTTCTTTTTAATCCTAACTCTAATTTTATAATTATCCCTTCCTTCCAACAATTACCCATTTTTTTTACTATTGTGAATTATTGGTTGTTGCAGCACCCAATCCAAACAATTCGCTATATTTTATATTCGTCGATCTACCCCTACTATACTTAAACTACCCCTACTTCTCATTATACTTCAAAATAATCCTTCTTTATAATCCTACCACAAATTCTCTAAATAGCCGTTACTTCCAACAATTACCCCTTAGTTTTTAACTTCTGCGAATGGTTGGTTTTTTGAGCCCCCATTCCAAATGATTCATCGTCTTTCATATTTGTCGATCTACCCCTACTTCACTTAATACCACAAAATTGCCCTTCTTTTAATCCTATCCCTAATTCTATAAATAGCCCTTACTTCCAACAACTACCATTATTTTTTAACTATTGTGAAGGGTTGGTTTTTGTAGCACCCAATCCAAATGATTCAATATGTTTCATATTTGTCGATCTACCCCGACTATGCTTAAACTACCCCTACTTCTCTTAATACTTCAAAACATACCTTCTTTTTAATCCTACCACTAATTCTTTGAATAGCCCTTCCTTCCAACAATTAACCTTTGTTTTTTACAATTGTGAAGGATTGGTTTTTGCAGCACCCAATCCAAACAATTCACAATCTTTCATATTCGTCGATCTACCGCTACTACGCTTAAACTACCACTACTTCTTTTTTGTACTTCAAAACAATTCTTCTTTTTAATCCTTCCCCTAATTCTATAAATAGCCCTTACTGCCAACAATTACCATATATTTTTTACTTTAGTGAAGGGTTGGTTTTTGGAGCACCCAATCCAAATAATTAATCATCTTTCGTATTTCTCGATCTACCCCTACATGCTTAAATTATCCCTACTTCCCTTAACACTTCAAAACAACACTTATTTTTAATCCTATCACTAATTCTATAAATAGCCCCTCGTTCCAACAATTACCCTATTTTTTAACTACTGTGAAGGATCGGTTTTTGCAGCACCCAATCCAAACGATTCATCATCATTCATATTTGTCGATCTACCTCTACATTGCTTAAACAACCCTACTCTTCTTAATACATCAAAACAACCCTTCTTTTTTTTCCTACCCCTAATTCTCTAAATAGCCCTTACTTCCAACAATTAGCCCTATTTTTTAACATCTGTGAATGGTTGGTTGGTTTTTGCAGCACCCAATCCAAATGATTCATTTTCTTTCATATTTGTCGATCTACCTCCACTATGCTTGAACTACCGCTACTTCTGTTAATACTCCAAAACATCCCTTCTTTTTAATCCTATCCCTAATTCTCTAAATTGCCCTCACTTCGAAAAACTACCCCAATTTTTTAACTAATGTGAAGGGTCGGTTTTTGCAGCATCCAATCCAAACGATTCATCAACTTTCATATTTATCCATCAACCCGTACTATGCTTAAACTACCCACCCTTCTGTTAATACTTCAAAACAACCCTTCTTTTTAATCCTACCCCAAATTCTCTAAATATCCCTCACTTCCAATAATTACCCCCATTTTTTAACTACATTGAACGGTTAGTTTTTGCAGCACCAAATCCAAATGATTTATCATCTTTCATATTTGTTGATCTACCACTACTGTGCTAAAACTATCCCTCCTTCTCTTAATACTTCTTAATAGGCCATCTTTTTAATCCTATCCCTGATTCTCTAAATAGCCCTTACTTCGAACAATTACCCTTATTTTTAAACTGCTGTGAAGGGTTGGTTTTTGTAGCACCCAATCCAAATGATCCATCGTCTTTCATATTTGTCGATCTACCCCTACTAAGCTTAAACCAACCCTAATTCTATTAATACTTCAAAACAGCCCATCTTTTCAATCCTACCCCTAATTCTCTAAATAGCCCTACTTTACAACAATTACCCCTTTTTTTAATATTGTGAAGGAATTAATTTTTTTTTTTTTTTTTTTTTTTGCAACACCTAATCCGAAAAATTCATCATCTTTCATATTCGTCGATCGACCTCTACAATGCATAAACAACCCCTACTTCTCTTTATACTTCAAAACAACCCTTCTTTTTAATCCTACCCCTATTTCTCTAAACATGCCTTACTTCTAACAATTACCTCTATTTTTAATTTTTTGAAGTGTTGGTTTTTGGAGCACCCATTCCAAATGATTCATCATCTTTCATATTTGTCGACCTACCCCTACTCTGCTTAAACTACCCCTACTTACCTTAATACTTCAAAACAACCATTATTTTTAATCCTACCCCTAATTCTCTAAATAGCCCTTCCTTCCAATAATTACTCCTATTTTTTAACTACTATGAAGGATTGGTTTTTGCAACATCCAATCCAAATGATTCATCATCTTTCATATTTGTCGATCTACACCTACTATGCTTAACTACCCATACTTATCTTAATACTTCAAAACAACCCTTATTTTTAATCCCTTACTTCCAACAATTAACCCTATTTTTAAACTTTTGTGAATTATTGGTTTTTGCAGCACCCAGTCCAAACGATTCATCATCTTTCATATTTGTCGATCTACCCTAACTACGCTTAAACAACCCTTGCTTCTCTTAATACTTCAAAACAACCCTTCTTTTTAATCCTACCCCTAATTCTCTAGATAGTCCTTCTTTCCAACAATTACCCCTATTTTTTACTATTGTGAAGGATTTGTAACACCCCACCTCCGCTAAGGTCACTCACAAAGGTAATGCACTAGTTTTGGAGGAGCGCTATCGAGGTAAACAATCACAGAATTATTACAAGGAAGAACATAAATAGAACAACGGAAGAATCAAAAGCTAAATTTCATTACTTTCAAAAAAGAGTCAAAACCTTTTACATCCAAAGTACCAAATAGCCAAAGTCATTATTTTCCATTACAACAAATCTTATCTTGCATAAATAAAGAAGCATAATTTTAAAACAACAAAAGTAGCTTAATTCCCCAAAGGTAGCAGAAATGCAACCGTAGCACAGCTCAAGATCAAACCATACACGAGCTGAACCGAAAGCAAGCGAAATCCAAGCTAAGTGCTAGAGTTTCCTCCCTGAGAGCCTGGGGGAGAACGAAAGAAAAAGAGGCGAAAGAAAACGGGTCAGTCATAAAGACTGGTAAGTCCTAGTGACTTTCAGCAAAAAAACAGGTAAAGGTAACATGATATGTATAAACGGAAAGTAAACATAAGAATGCTGTCAAGATGGGCAAGATAGACTAAGATGGCATGATAATTCAAGTATAAATCAAGTATAGCATCGCATGTTCATGGTCCGCTGCACCAACTGAATTATTATCCCAAACCCATGTCTTATGCTAATCATGAAATGATACCTTGGCCCAATATCACGAAATTACCCATTACTAGGTCCAACATAACGATCCATTAATCGATCGGCTCCCTACAAGTTCTTGCTCGTTATGTGTCTGTGTCATACGACCCTATCACGAATGTAGTCACCTGTGCTAGGTCCACCACAGGGTGTATCAAGCCCTAGGGTGCCATCCACCGACATGAATCAAGCATGCAAAGGTAAACCTACAGATGCCCAATGCCTTCTTTTTCAACTCCGGACTACGTGCACGACCATAGCTTGGGCCAAGGGATCAATTCTTGTTTTTACTTGACATGTTAGAATGCTAGTACACCCATGGTGCAAAACTTAATCTTGATTATGCGATGCCACCATTATCTATCTTGTTAGTTAATCATCATGCCAGTATGTTGTTATCCTTATGTTCATCTCAGCTTCTCATGCTAGTTAACTTTACTAGTTCAAGGACTGATAGTAGTTAGGGCTTACCAGTCTTTTTGACTGACCTGTTTTCTTTCGCCTCTTTTCTTCCGTTTGCCCCCCCTCCCCCCCAGGTCCTCAGTGTGGGAGCATTGGAGCTTAGCTTGGATCTTTATAGCTTGGTTACGGGATTTGCTCATGTACGGCTTTGGACATTGAGCTAGCTATGGTTTATCACTTCACATTGGGGATAGTACTTTATGTATTTCAGTTTTTCAGTTTATGTTTTATCTAGACTTTGTTTGTTGGAAAATAATGACCAAGTACTTTGTTGTAATTTAACTACGGGTTTGAAATGCCAGTTTTATCCGCTGCTTTACTACTCTGTTTTACTTATATGTTCTGTCTTGTGATATCTACATGCATGTTTACCTTGTTTAAACGCCCCTCCGAAGCTAGGGTGCTTGCAAGAGTTACCCTGGCGGAGGTGGGGTGTTACATTTGGTATCAGAGCATAAGGTTTACAAGATTTGAGCAAAAGTGTTTTTAAAACTTACCTTTTTAAAAACTATTTTCACAACCAATTAAGTATTTTCCAAGAAAAGCCTAGTTATTTGAAAAAGGCTATTCCCCAAAAGCCATAGCACTATCCTTCGTTTCTTCGTTCTGAATCTATCTTTTTCTTTTTCAGTATGGCCGATCTTAACCTTCCCGAGGGAGTGACCATTCCCGGATGGTTCCGGAGGTACATGGAAGCTAGGGCCAACGATGTGGGCCCAGCAAATACCCCCAACATAACTGAGGTTCCTCCTCCTCCTCCTCCTCAGAATCCGCAAGCAGATTTCGCTAAGATTTGCAAAGACTTTAAGGCGATGGGTGGCAAGAACTTTATTGGGACGGAGACTTTTGTGGAGGCAACAAATTGGTTGAAAGAAACTGAAGATCTCTTCGCCATCTTTGATGTGCAAGATCATAGAAAGTTTTTATTGGCAGCATAGTTATTAAAAGAAGAAGCTTCTTATTGGTGGGAGGTCACCAATGGTACGAGGCCTATAGAGACTTGGGCCGACTTTAGGACAAGATTTGGGCTTAAGTTTCTATCATCTGCTGAGGCGAA
This sequence comes from Allium sativum, assembly GCA_030737875.1. NCBI lineage: Eukaryota > Viridiplantae > Streptophyta > Magnoliopsida > Asparagales > Amaryllidaceae > Allium > Allium sativum. Next base: position 268,948,264 of record CM060924.1, read on the forward strand.
TCTGCAATTGGAGAAGGTTATATCTTTGAAGCAAGGGGACATGACAGTGAGGGAGTATATGAATGAGTTTAACAAGCTCGCCCGATTCGGTTTGGACATGGTTAATACTCCCCAGAAGAAGGCTTTACGCTTTGCACGAGGGTTGAATGAGCCATTACAAGGTTTAGCCCTATCTCATATACCCATGGGGGCCAATTTTGAGGGACTAGTAGACATGGCATTGCTTCAAGGAGACAATAAGAATAGCAAGAAGGAAGACAAGACAAATGAGACCCAAGCCAAGAAGACAGACTCCAAGTGGGGAGGAAATCAGAGCAATCAGAACAACAAAAACAACAAGAACAACAAGGGCAACAAGGCCAAGGCAAAGGATCCAAGAAAACGCCACTACTGTGGGATGTTGCGCACATAGCTAAAGACTGCAAGAAGAGAAAGAGGAAGTCGGGCGAATGCTTTCATTGTGGAGAGACCGGACATTTTAGCAAGGATTGCCCCAAGAAGCAAGGGCAGAATCAGCGTGCAGGACCTTCTGGAGGGCAAGTGCATGCTCTCAACACTGCTCCAGCTCAGGACCGAGGTAGTATTTCTGTAGATAGTCTTGTTTATATTTCTGATTATCCTGTTCGCACCTTATTTGATTCTGGCGCATCGCATAGTTTTATTTCTTCTGACATTGTTGAATGTTTGCACCTAAGTACTAGCCTAGTTGAGGATCCCCTTTGTGTTTCAAATCCAATTGGGGGTTCCGCCCATCTATCTATGATTTGTGTGGATTTGAAGATTTCTATCTTGACCGTAGAATTCACGTGTAATGCTTATGTTCTCGGATTCACGGGATATGGGTTGATCTTGGGCATGGATTGGTTGTCCAGTTATGGAGCCATCCTCGATTGTGAGCATAGGGTGGTGAGGCTCGTGACTCGCCTCGGTAACACCCTAGAAATTTCTTGTAACCCTAGAGGTCCCGTCATGTTATGTTATCTTGAATCTCTCGACTCGTCCATCGATGATCCGCAATCTGTAAGGGTGGTCCGAGACTATCCTGATGTCTTTGAAGAAGTTAAGGGGTTACCCCCTAAACGAGAGATAGATTTCCGCATTTATCTAGTTGATAATGCCAAGCCAGTATCATTGCCCGTTAGGCATATGGCTCTACGAGAAAGAAGAGAGCTCAGTAAGCAAATCAAGGAGTTGCTTGAAAAGAATTTTATTAGACGAAGCATTTCTGAATGGGGTGCTCCGGTGGTATTCGCTACTAAGGCGGATGGTTCGCTTCGTCTATGTGTTGATTGTCGAGATTTGAACAAGCTGACAAAGAAGAATAGGCACCCGTTACCGAGGATTGATGATCTCTTTGACCAGCTTGTTGGTGCTTCTGTTTTCTCTCAACTCGATCTAGCCACCGGTTTCCATCAGCTTAGAGTGGCTGAGGATAGTATCGATAAAACTGCGTTTAGGACTCCAGATGGATTCTTTGAATGGCTTGTTATGCCATTCGGATTGGCTAATGCACCCGCCTACTTCGTAGACTTGATGAGTAGGGTGTTCAGGGAGTTCCACAACAAGTTTGTTGTTGTCTTCGTGGATGATATTCTGTTCTTCTCAAAAGATGAGGAAGAGCATGCTAGGCATCTCAAGGAAGTGATGGATACGCTTAGGGCGCATCAGTTGAAAGCCAAGTTCTCCAAATGTCATTTTTGGAGAAGGGAAGTTCGGTTTCTTGGACATATAGTTTCTAAGCAAGGTATAGCGGTGGATCCCGCAAAAGTGATTGTGGTTCAAGACTGGAAGACTCCGAGGAATGCAACCGAGGTAAGAAGCTTTCTCGGGCTGGTGGGCTACTATAAGAAGTTCATCAGGGACTTCGCTAAGATTTCGGCCCCTCTTACCAAGTTGACGAAGAAGAACTTAGTCTTTGCATGAGACTTGGAATGTGAGCTTGCTTTTCAAAAGCTCAAAAGAGCCCTTACCTCAGCTCCAGTGTTGGCATTACCCGATAGTGGTAAGATGTTTACCGTGTACACAGATGCATGTGGCACGGGGTTAGCTGCTGTTCTGATGCAAGAGGGAAGAGTGATATGTTACGGGGGTAGGCAACTTAAAGTTCATGATAAGAACTATCCCACTCATGATTTGGAGTTAGCGGTGATCGTCTTTGCACTCAAATCCTGGCGTCACTATCTTTTAGGCGAAAGGTTTGAGTGGTATACTGATCACAAGTCACTCAAATACCTCTTCTCGCAAAAAGATCTGAATCTAAGGCGGAAAAGGTGGATGGAATTCTTGGCATCTTATGACTTCGAGAAAGCTTATACCACTGGCAAGGGTAATGTTGTGGCAGATGCACTAAGGAGAAGGAGATTGACTTCGAGCCCCTTGTCCATTGAGATGAAGAACTTAGAATTCTTGGCAACCTTTGATTTCACGACGGCTGTTGAGTCGATGACGGGTTCATTAGCATCCCTTGAGCTTAGACCCACACTTCTTGATCAAGTTGGGGCTTCGCAGAAGGAAGATCCGCAGATAGTCGAGGTCATGGATAAGTTGATTTGTGGTGAGACGTCTAGTCACCTTGCCAGATATACTATTGATGATAAAGGTTGGCTAAGCCGTGATGGAAGGCTATGCGTTCCACAAGTAGGGGACTTGGTGCATAAAGTTCTCGAAAAAGCACATCACTCAAAGATGACTATACATCCGTGAGGAGACAAGATGTATAGAGATATGAAGCGCATTTTCTTTTGGGCCGGAATGAAGAAAGATGTTGCAGAGTATGTTTCAAGGTGCATGGTGTGCCAACAAGTGAAAGCCGAGTCGAAGAAACCAGGTGGGCTATTACATCCATTGGAGGTCCCGCAATGGACGTGGGAGAGTATTTCTATGGATTTTGTGGATGGATTGCCTAAGTTAAGGAGAGGGAACACGAGCATATGGGTCATAGTTGATAGACTTACGAAGAGTGCTCATTTCATTCCTGTAAAGAGCAAGAGGACTGCATCACGGCTAGCATCTATTTATCTTCGAGAGATAGTGCGGTTGCATGGAGTTCCTTCCAGCATAGTTAGCGATCGTGACCCAATTTTCACTAGCCAGTTCCGGAATAGTTTGCAAGAAGCGATGGGTACGCGATTGAATCTGAGTACAGCCTATCACCCCCAGACGGATGGCCAAACCTAAAGGGTGAATAGAGTACTAGAAGATCTCTTGAGGCTTTGTGTTCTCGACTTCTGTGGTACTTGGGAAGACCACCTTCCTCTTGTAGAGTTTGCTTATAATAATAGCTATCAAGCCAGCGTAGGGATGGCACCATTTGAAGCTTTGTATGGAATGCCGTGTAGGTCACCATCATGTTGGTGGGAGACGACAGATAAGCTTATATTGGGCCCGATATGATACGGGACACATCCAAGAAAGTTGAATTAGTGAGAAAAAGGATGAAAGCGGCCCAAGATAGACAGAAATCCTATGCTGACAAGCGAAGGACTGATTTGGAATTCGAAGTTGGAGACATGGTTTTCGTGAAGGTTTCCCCTTTGCGTAATGTGGCACGTTTTGGAGCAGTGGGGAAGCTGGCACCAAGTTAGTAGGACCCTTCCCTATCATAGAGAGAATTGGAAAGATGGCCTATAAGGTGGAATTGCCCAAGAAGCTAGCCGGAGGGCATAATGTCTTTCATGTCTCGCATCTCCGAAAGTGCCAACATGAGTCCGCTGAGGTGGTTGAACCAAGCATTCTTGAGGACATTGAGGTAGAGAAAGAAGCAACCTTGAGAAAAGCTCTGATTCGTATCTTGGGAACAGAGATCAAGAAATTAAACAATCGGGAAGTCAAATTGGTGAAGGTTCAGTGGGGTGAAGCCGAAGAGGACGCAACTTGGGAAACCGAGGAGAAGATGCGTGGGCTTTATCCATTCCTTTTTGAGGGTACATTCTCGATCTCTTTTCCTATCTTTCTTTTGCCATCCATGTTTACCTTGTTTGTCTAGTTATCTTGTTAATCATGTCGTGAGAATCTTAGGTAGAAACCCTTTGGATGAAACATGTATTTGAAACATGTTATGCTTGATGGTTGCAAGTGGTTGCAAGTGTTTGCACGTGGATACTCGTGGATGCATGATACACATTAGGCACTAAGATCGGCTCACACACTTTCATGTTGCATATGCATGAGTGCTTATACTTATTCATGGATGAAACTTGTTATGCTATCACGTGGATGTTGCATATGGATGAATGTTATGTGCACTCATATAGAGATTATAAATTATGTTAGGAATTTTCATACATATGGACTCATTTCACTAACATACATATGCATTAAGGAGGTTTACTGTATCAGTAACCGCCTGATTTTTGCATTAGATAAGTACATATACACACACCTTTGCATATGATCATACAGCATTTAGAATCCTTTAAGGACAATGACGGCACGTGGATGTTGTTTTGAGTAGATGGATGATGGATGGTAGGATACGTTCTTCCTAACTTGGAGATTTCGGGGACGAAATCCTTTAAGGAGGGGAGAATGTAACAACCCGTATTTTTGAATAACATGTTATAACATAAACCAAGGCAGAATTAAACTGTAATCTCTGAATCAAGGGAAATGGGCGGTGCGATTGCGTTCTTCTCGGAAAAATACGCGAAATAGAGTCCGAGTTTTCGAAAATCGGAGTCCGTATGACCGAGATATGGCCTCGCGAAGTTTCAAGAAAAATTCAAATTCAAGACAGATTCAAATTTCAGAAAATCAGGGTAGGCAGGAAAAATCCCGCCCAGACCAGGTCGACCTGGGGGTTGACCTTGGTGTCGACCTGGGTGGGACCAGGTCGACTGGGGAGTCGACCCCAGGGTCGACCTGGGGGTCGACCTGTCTGGTCGGACTCAGGCAACCAGGTGCACCTATTTTGGCTGTTTTGACCTGTTTTGTTGGCTAGTGACGGGATTTGATGCTTGGATTGGATCTAGGGTTAATCCTATGGCTAATACTATCCTAATCTTCTATAAAAGGACCCCTAAGCGTAGCCTAAATCACCATTATTCAATCCTACAACTAAACTATATCAAATTTGTTCCTCTCATGGCCTCCACTCTCATGCTAAAATTTCTAAGTTTATTTCTATAAGAGATTTTGAGTGCATACAAGTGTTTTCAAGCTTGTATGAGTGTTCTTAGTTTGCATTCAAGTCAAGTTGCAACATTTCAATTACAAAGCAAGGGTTTTTATTGGTTTGGCTCAACGGTTTTCATTTGGAGCTTTCATATTTGGATTTTTGCGGTGATTGCATAAGGGCTTCGTCTCAATCTTTATAATAAATATTCATTTGTGTCTTCATAGCATTGTATGCCCTTTTCTACTTTCTTTTTGAACTCTAAAGTTAAATGAATGATGCAAGTTTGGGGTTGATCATTATGATATGCAAGTTTGGTTGATCATTATGACATGCAAGTTTGGTTGATCATTATGCAAGTTGGTTTAATCATTATGTATGACACATGTTGCCATGTTATGCAAGTTTGGGTTGATCATGTTATCATGTTATGCAAGTTAAACTTGAGTTTGTGAGCTTAAAGCTTCAAGCTTTATGTTAAAGGTTGCATTTTGGCAACATGGAAGTTATCATATCCCTTATGATAACTTGCATGTGAGGCTAAATGCGAACTTCTAGCAACTTCTACATGTCATTTATCACCATCTATCACTTATATGCTAAGTTTGGTTTTATGCATACTTTTGAAGCCTAATAATGCAATATGCAAGTATATGAACATATGTACATTTCATATGCCACCATGTTAAACTTGTGGCTTCAACACCTTTTTGTCATGATTATGCCAAGTTCCCTATTTTGTCCTTTATGCGTTGTTGCGATTATGTAAACGATGGGATTAAGTTGGGGTTGGGTAACATTATGACATGAACATGATTTTTATAACATGACGTGATATGTAATTATGTTTTGGAAACATAATGGACATGACACTTAGAAAATATGAGTGTGGCCAACTCGAGGTTGGGTCGAGTTTGTAGCATAAATCTACCCGGACCCGCCCGGCTTAACTAGTGGCTACAAACAATAGGACCTAATGTGAGAAGTTGGTCATGTTGTGCTCGAACCTGAGGTTAGACCAAGTTGTGGTGTAAAGCTACCCGGACCCGCCCGGCTTAACTAGTAACCACAACAAGGTCTAATGTGAGAGGTTATAGCACATTAAGTTAATGAATGCCTCCTGATTAGGGTTAAGTCATGGTCCACTTAATACTTAACCAATTTGGGCTTGATGGGTTAATCGGGGTTAAGTCTTGGGTACACTTAACCAATTTAATCCACGTTTGGATCGGGTTAACCACATTTAACCCGTTAAGAAACCCTAGTTGCGTGGTCCTTTTCAGCAGTAACCCTCTTGATAGTATCATAAGACCCTAGGGACTAGGCTAGGGTGGGGCACGATTACTGGGCTGACATGTAAGCGACCAAAACGATGGCTGGGTAGGTACGCCGGTGTAGGTCCAGGCGGACTATGGTCATGCACATAGTCCGGAGTTGGAGAACCAGGCACGGGTACCAGTAGATCTAGACTGTGCATACTTGAATTTGTGTCTGAGGTTGACACCCTAGGACTTGATACACCCTAAGGTGGACCTAGCGCGGTCTAACTACATTGCATGTTTGGGCCGTATGACACCGACACTTGACAAGTTAGGCTTGTAGGGAGCCGATCAACTAGACCGTGTAGTTGGACCTTGATTTAGGTCACCTCATGATATTGGGCCGAGCTTGGGCCAAGAGATCAATTCTTGTTTTTACTTGACATGTTAGAATGCTAGTACACCCGTGGTGCAAAACTTAATCTTGATTATGCGATGCCACCTTTATCTATCTTGTTAGTTAATCATCATGCCAGTATGTTGTTATCCTTATGTTCATCTCAGCTTCTCGTGCCAGTTAACTTTACTAGTTCGTGGACTGATGGTAGTTAGGGCTTACCAGTCTTTTTGACTGACCTGTTTTCTTTTGCCTCTTTTCTTCCGTTCCCCCCCCCCTCATGTCCTCAGGGTGGGAACATTGGAGCTTAGCTTGGATCTTTATAGCTTGCTTACGGGATTTGCTCATGTACGGCTTTGGACATTGAGCTAGCTATGGTTTATCACTTCACTTTGGGGATAGTACTTTATGTATTTCAGTTTTTCAGTTTATGTTTTATCTAGAGTTTGTTTGTTGGAAAATAATGACCAAGTACTTTGTTGTAATTTAACTATGGTTTTGAAATGCTAGTTTTATCCGCTGCTTTACTACTCTGTTTTACTTATATGTTTTGTCTTGTGATATCTGCATGCATGTTTACCTTGTTTAATCGCCCCTCCGAAGCTAGGGTGCTTGGAAGAGTTACCCTGGCGGAGGTGGGGTGTTACAATGACCACGTACCTATGGGGGCTACTTACGAGAAGCTAGTAGACATGGCGCTCTTGAATGTAGAAGACAAGAGTTGCAAGAAGGAGGTCAAGGCGAATGAGCCTCCAAACAAGAAGGTAGACTCCGAGAAAGGAGGCAAGAACAACAACAACAAGAATGATAACAAGACACGCGAGAAAATAAAATGCCACTTTCTGTGGTATTGAGGGGCATATAGCCCAGGATTGTAGAAAGAAGAAGATGAAGCTGGGAGAATGCTTCCAGTGTAATGAAACTGGACATATCAGCAAGAACTGGCCTAAGAAGCAAGGGCAAGCCCCGCAAGCAGGATCTTCTGGGGGTACATCTTTAACTTCTTCTCCTAGATGCTTTGTTTTATCTTGCTTATCTTCCCAATCCTATCTTGAGAACCATAGGTAGAACCTTTTTTGGATGTAAACATGTGATTGAAACATGTTATGGTTGACTTTTGCAAATGATTGCAAGTGGTTGCTCGTGATTGCATAACACACATTAGGCACTAGATCGGCTCAGACACATTTTCATATTGCATATGCATAAGTGTATATACTTGTTTATGGATGAAATTGAATGTGTTATAATATGGATGTTGCATATGGATGGATGTTTGTGCACACATATAGCATTTATGTGACTAGGACTATTTGCATACATGTTGGATTCATGGAACTAAACATATTTTGCATTAAGAAGATCAATCAGGCCTGATCATTTGCATTAGATAAGGAACATATACACACGCTTTCTGCATATGTTCATATAGCATTAGAAATCGTTTAAGGACAATGGTTGCTTGTGGATGATGTTTTGAGTAGATGGATGACAGGATGCATTCTTCTTAACTTGAAGATTTCGGGGACGAAATCCTTTAAGGAGGGAAGAATGTAACAACCCGAATTCTAGTAACATGTTAAAACCATAAATCAAAGCAGAATTAATTTTTAAATAAGAATCAAGGGAAATGGGCTGCGCCATTGCATTCGTCTCGAAATTCTGCTTGAGATGGAGTCCGAGTTTGCGTAAAACAGATACCGTATGAAGAAGATATGGACGAACGAAGTCAGGCAGAAAAACCGGAAACAGGCCAGAATACACTGGCGCACTTGTGAAGTGCACCAGCATAAAAATACACTGGCGCACGTGCCAACTGCGCCCATACCGATCCAGCACAGAATTCTAGAGTGTTCTGTGATGACGAGTCTTCTTCTGAGTGGTTGGATGACCTGTCTTCGAGCTGGGTGGTTCTGATGACTTCTGGACTGATCTGAATGCTCTAAATTACCCTATTCTCCTATTTGAACACCCCTAAACCTGGCTTTCTCTCCACACGAAACCATTGCAATTTAATGTTGCCTCCACCTTAATTAAATTAAATTAAAAATAAAATGCAAATATTATTTCTTGAAGACTACGGCTAGGAATTGGGGATTTGCTTCTACAATCAAAGCAAGATTCAACGATTCAACAATTCGACGACTAGTTTATAGATTCGACTTCTACATCTTTCTTAGACCACGATCTGTAAGTTCCAGTTACTTTTAGATAAAAACTATAAATCTAATATGAGCATTGTATAAATTGGAAGTGATTTATGTATGATTCATTTCCATTCTTGGATTCTTCTTGGATCTTGACTATTGGGAATATTGCCTTCGATGTTGAAACTATTTTTAATGACATAAGACTATGACTATGCCTATGACTATGGACATAAGATTTGGACAATGTCTATGACTATGACGCTGAACATAGGACTATGCCTATGACTATGACGGTGAACATAAGACTGCCTATGACTATGAACAATATGACTATGCCTATGACTATGACGGTGAACATAAGACTGCCTATGACTATGAACAATAAGACTATTGCCTATGACAATGACAAGGACAATTGTGGTTATCACCTATGATTCATTGTCTAGGATTATGACTATGAAATTGGATCTAAGCTTGATTTTCTATTCAGACATATTTTCTTTATTTGTCCTTGGATCTTGATTTTGGGGATTTTTCTAATTAAGTTAGATCTATCTGTGTTCTTGAATCTAGATTATTATAATTCAGATCTTTTCATGTTCATAATGTTATGTCTACAATGTTTTAATCAATTTATTCAGTTAGGTCACGCCTTGGAAATAAATTGATAATAGAGCAATGTTTATTATGTTGATCTATGCATGGGGTTCTATTCTATCATCATGTTGAATTGGGAATTAATGAATAACTCTATTCATATGTATAGGAACTCGATGTATAACCTGTTAAGATAAGTTGTGTAGTTTATCATGTTATGCAAGTTTTAGGTTGTAAAATCATAACACATATGTGACCAAATGTTAGATCTACATGTTTATGTGTATATGTTAAACATATGTCATATTTCCAGTTCACATTTATTCATATGCTCGTGATTGATTTGCAAGTTCACATATATGTAAGTTGATTTAGTCTATGTTGCAAGTTCACATATATTTATGTTGATTTAGTCTATGTTGCAAGTTCACATATATTTATATTGATTCAGTCTACGTTGTAAGATTCACACCTATGATATTCATGTTGACTATTTTGCAAGTTCATACCTATGATGTTCATAAATGCCAAGTTTACATCTATGTCATGTTTATGTTAATGAATTGCTTTATGCAAATTTTGTGTACGCTGAATTAGGCTAAGTTTTTAGCCTAATATTATATGTCAAAAATCATGCGGACGAGAAATCAGGCTAAGATTTTTAGCCTAATATTTAGATGGGATAACGTTGGGAAGAATTGGTAATCATAGGAAGCTTGGCATGAAACTTGACATGAAACTCGCCTTGAAAACTTGACACGAACTTGACATGAATCTTGAACATGGACATGACACTAGAATGAACTTGAAAATGGCCAACTCGAGGTTGGGTTGAGTTTGCAGTGTAATTCTGCCTGGAACCGCCCGGCAAATCCAATTATTGTAAACAATAGGATCCAATGTGGGTAGTTGGTCATATCGCACTTGAAAACCCGAGGTCAGATTGAGTTGTGGTGTAATTCTTCCCGGAACTGCACGGCATAACCAGTGACCACAACAATAGGTCTGATGTGAAAGGTTGGGGTGCGTTAATGAATTAATGCCACAAGATAGGGTTAAGTCATGATCATGAAAGACAATACTTAACAAACTTGATACATGAACTTGAATGGTGACACTTAGTCAAACTTGAAATATGATTCGTAAGTGGGTTAAGTCACGAACTTGAATGACAACACTTAACCAACTTGACATGCTAGACTGATAGGGGTTAAGTCACGAATTTAAATAACAACACTTAACCTATTGGACGGAAACCCTAGTTACGCGGTCCGTTTCAGCAGTAACCCACTAGATGTATCATGGTACCCTAGGACTAGGCAGGGTGGGGCACGATTAATGTGTTGATTGTAAGTGACCAAAACGACGGCTGTGTTGGTGCGCTAGTGTAGCTTCAGGCGGGCTATGGTCGTGCACGTGGTCCGGAGTTGAAAAACAGGCATTGGGCATCAGTAGCTTTATCTGTGCATTCTTGATTCGTGTCGGTGGTTGGCACCCTAGGGCTTGATACACCCTATGGTGGACCTAGCATAGGTGACTACATTCGTGATAGGGCCGTATGACACAGAGACACATGACGAGCTAGAAGTTGTATGGAGCCGATCGAGTAGTGGATCGTTCCGTTGGACCTAGTAATGGGTCATTCGTGATATTGGGCCAAGGGATCATTTCATGATTAATATAAGACATGGGTTGGGATTCTAGTACAGTTGATGCAGCGAACCTTGAATACGTGATGCTATACTTGATTTATATTTGATTTATCATGTTATCTTAGTCTATCTTGCCTATCTTGTCATCATCCGTATGTTTACATTCATTTTATACATGTCATGTTACATTTATCTGTTTTTATGCTGAAAGTCACTTGGATTTACCAGTCTTTATGACTGACCCGTTTTCTTTTGCCTCTTTTTCTTCCGTTCCCTCCCCCCTAAGGTTCTCAGGGAGGAAACTCTAGCACTTAGCTTGAATTTCGCTTGCTTTCGGTTCAGCTCATGTACGGTTTGATCTTGAGCTAGGCTATGGCTGCATTTCTGCTACCTTTGGGGAATTAAGGTACTTTTAGTGTTTTAAGTCTATGCTTCTTTATTTATGCAAGACAGAATTTTTTGTAATGGAAAATAAGGACTTAAGTTATTTGATGTAAAAGGTTTTGACTCTTTTTGAAAGTAATGAAATTTATCTTTTGATTCTTCCGCTGTTTTAATTATGTTCTAACTTGTAATATTTTTGTGTTTGTTTAACTTGATAACGCTCCTCCAAAACTAGTGCATTCCCTTTGTGAGTGACCCTAGCAGTGGTGGGGTGTTACACAATGCATATGGATCATCATCTTTCATAATTGTCGATCTAGACCTACTATGCTTAACATACCCCTACTTCTCTTAATATTTCAAAACAGTCCTTCTTTTTAATCCTACCTCTAATTCTCTAAATAGCCCTTCCTTCCAACAATTACCCCTATTTTTTACTATTGTGAAGGATTGATTTTTGCAGCACCCAATCCAAACAATTCATTATCTTTCATATTTGTTGATCTACTCCTACTATGCTTAAACTTCCCCTACTTCTCTTTATACTTCAAAACAACCCTTCTTTTTTATCTTACTCCAAATTCTCTTAATAACCCTTAGTTCCAACAATTACCCCTACTTTTAAACTTCTATGAAGGGTTGGTTTTTGCATCACCCAGTCTAAACGATTCATCATCTTCCATATTTTTCGATCTACCCCAATTATGCTTAAACTACCCCTACTTCTCTTAATACTTCAAATTAGCCCTTCTTTTCAATCCTACCCTTAATTCTCTAAATAGCCCTTAGTCCCGATAACTGCAATTATTTTTTAACTACTGTGAAGGGTTGGTTTTTGTAGCACCCAATCTAAATGATTCATCATCTTTCATAGTTGTCGATCTACCCATACTGTGCTTAAACTACCCCTACTTATCTTAATACTTCAAAATAGTCCTTCTTTTAAATCCTACCCCTGATTCTCGAAATAGCCCTTACTTCCAACATTACCCCTATTTTTTAACCTCTGTGAAGGGTTGGTTTTTGTAGCACCCAATCCAAATGATTCATCATCTTTCATATTTGTTGATATATCCCTACTATTCTTATGCTACCCAAACTTATCTTAATACTTCAAAATAGTCCTTCTTTTAAATCTTACCCCAAATACTCTAAATAGACATTACTTCCAACAATTACCCCTGTTTTTTAACTTCTGTGAAGGGTTTGCAGCACCCAATCCAAATGATTCATCATCTTTCAAATTTATCGATCTACCCCTACTATACTTAAACTACCCCTACGTCTCTTAATTCTTCAAAAGAGACCTGCTTTTTAATCCTACCTCTAATTCTCTAAATAACCCTTACTACCAACAATTACTTTTATTTTTTAACTTCTGTGAAGGGTTGGTTTTTCACTACCCAATCTAAATGATTCATCATCTTTTATTTTTGTCGACCAACCCCTACTATGCTTAAACGACCCCTACGTCTCTTAATACTTCCAAATAGCCCTTCTTTTTAATCATATCCCTGATTCTCTAAATAGCCCTTGGTTCCAAAAATTACCCTTATTTTTTAGCTATTGTGTAGGGTTGGTTTTTGCAGCACCCAATCTAAATGATTCATCATCTTTTATATTTTTCGATCTACCCCCACAATGCTTAAACTAACCCCAATTTCTTTAAATACTTTAAAATAGCCCTTCTTTTTAATCCTAACTCTAATTTTATAATTATCCCTTCCTTCCAACAATTACCCCTTTTTTTTACTATTGTGAATTATTGGTTGTTGCAGCACCCAATCCAAACAATTCGCTATATTTTATATTCGTCGATCTACCCCTACTATACTTAAACTACCCCTACTTCTCTTTATACTTCAAAATAATCCTTCTTTATAATCCTACCACAAATTCTCTAAATAGCCGTTACTTCCAACAATTACCCCTTAGTTTTTAACTTCTGCGAATGGCTGGTTTTTTGAGCCCCCATTCCAAATGATTCATCGTCTTTCATATTTGTCGATCTACCCCTACTTCACTTAATACCACAAAATTGCCCTTCTTTTAATCCTATCCCTAATTCTATAAATAGCCCTTACTTCCAACAACTACCATTATTTTTTAACTATTGTGAAGGGTTGGTTTTTGTAGCACCCAATCCAAATGATTCAATATGTTTCATATTTGTCGATCTACCCCGACTATGCTTAAACTACCCCTACTTCTCTTAATACTTCAAAACATACCTTCTTTTTAATCCTACCACTAATTCTTTGAATAGCCCTTCCTTCCAACAATTAACCTTTGTTTTTTACAATTGTGAAGGATTGGTTTTTGCAGCACCCAATCCAAACAATTCACAATCTTTCATATTCGTCGATCTACCGCTACTACGCTTAAACTACCACTACTTCTTTTTTGTACTTCAAAACAACTCTTCTTTTTAATCCATCCCCTAATTCTATAAATAGCCCTTACTGCCAACAATTACCATATATTTTTTACTTTTGTGAAGGGTTGGTTTTTGGAGCACCCAATCCAAATAATTAATCATCTTTCGTATTTCTCGATCTACCCCTACATGCTTAAATTATCCCTACTTCCCTTAACACTTCAAAACAACACTTCTTTTTAATCCTATCACTAATTCTATAAATAGCCCCTCGTTCCAACAATTACCCTATTTTTTAACTACTGTGAAGGATCGGTTTTTGTAGCACCCAATCCAAACGATTCATCATCATTCATATTTGTCGATCTACCTCTACATTGCTTAAACAACCCTACTCTTCTTAATACATCAAAACAACCCTTCTTTTTATTCCTACCCCTAATTCTCTAAATAGCCCTTACTTCCAACAATTAGCCCTATTTTTTAACATCTGTGAATGGTTGGTTGGTTTTTGCAGCACCCAATCCAAATGATTCATTTTCTTTCATATTTGTCGATCTACCTCTACTATGCTTGAACTACCGCTACTTCTGTTAATACTCCAAAACATCCCTTCTTTTTAATCCTATCCCTAATTCTCTAAATTGCCCTCACTTCCAAAAACTACCCCAATTTTTTAACTAATGTGAAGGGTCGGTTTTTGCAGCATCCAATCCAAACGATTCATCAACTTTCATATTTATCCATCAACCCGTACTATGCTTAAACTACCCACCCTTCTGTTAATACTTCAAAACAACCCTTCTTTTTAATCCTACCCCAAATTCTCTAAATATCCCTCACTTCCAATAATTACCCCTATTTTTTAACTACATTGAACGGTTAGTTTTTGCAGCACCAAATCCAAATGATTTATCATCTTTCATATTTGTTGATCTACCACTACTGTGCTAAAACTATCCCTCCTTCTCTTAATACTTCTTAATAGGCCATCTTTTTAATCCTATCCCTGATTCTCTAAATAGCCCTTACTTCGAACAATTACCCTTATTTTTAAACTGCTGTGAAGGGTTGGTTTTTTTAGCACCCAATCCAAATGATCCATCGTCTTTCATACTTGTCGATCTACCCCTACTAAGCTTAAACCAACCCTAATTCTATTAATACTTCAAAACAGCCCATCTTTTCAATCCTACCCCTAATTCTCTAAATAGCCCTACTTTACAACAATTACCCCTTTTTTTAATATTGTGAAGGAATTATTTTTTTTTTTTTTGCAACACCTAATCCGAAAAATTCATCATCTTTCATATTCGTCGATCGACCTCTACAATGCATAAACAACCCCTACTTCTCTTTATACTTCAAAACAACCCTTCTTTTTAATCCTACCCCTATTTCTCTAAACATGCCTTACTTCTAACAATTACCTCTATTTTTAATTTTTTGAAGTGTTGGTTTTTGGAGCACCCATTCCAAATGATTCATCATCTTTCATATTTGTCGACCTACCCCTACTCTGCTTAAACTACCCCTACTTACCTTAATACTTCAAAACAACCATTATTTTTAATCCTACCCCTAATTCTCTAAATAGCCCTTCCTTCCAATAATTACTCCTATTTTTTAACTACTATGAAGGATTGGTTTTTGCAACATCCAATCCAAATGATTCATCATCTTTCATATTTGTCGATCTACACCTACTATGCTTAACTACCCATACTTATCTTAATACTTCAAAACAACCCTTATTTTTAATCCCTTACTTCCAACAATTAACCCTATTTTTAAACTTTTGTGAATTATTGGTTTTTGCAACACCCAGTCCAAACGATTCATCATCTTTCATATTTGTCGATCTACCCTAACTACGCTTAAACAACCCTTGCTTCTCTTAATACTTCAAAACAACCCTTCTTTTTAATCCTACCCCTAATTCTCTAGATAGTCCTTCTTTCCAACAATTACCCCTATTTTTTTACTATTGTGAAGGATTTGTAACACCCCACCTCCGCTAAGGTCACTCACAAAGGTAATGCACTAGTTTTGGAGGAGCGCTATCGAGGTAAACAATCACAGAATTATTACAAGGAAGAACATAAATAGAACAACGGAAGAATCAAAAGCTAAATTTCATTACTTTCAAAAAAGATTCAAAACCTTTTACATCCAAAGTACCAAATAGCCAAAGTCATTATTTTCCATTACAACAAATCTTATCTTGCATAAATAAAGAAGCATAATTTTAAAACAACAAAAGTAGCTTAATTCCCCAAAGGTAGCAGAAATGCAACCGTAGCACAGCTCCAGATCAAACCATACACGAGCTGAACCGAAAGCAAGCGAAATCCAAGCTAAGTGCTAGAGTTTCCTCCCTGAGAGCCTGGGGGAGAACGAAAGAAAAAGAGGCGAAAGAAAACGGGTCAGTCATAAAGACTGGTAAGTCCTAGTGACTTTCAGCAAAAAAACAGGTAAAGGTAACATGATATGTATAAACGGAAAGTAAACATAAGAATGCTGTCAAGATGGGCAAGATAGACTAAGATGGCATGATAATTCAAGTATAAATCAAGTATAGCATCGCATGTTCATGGTCCACTGCACCAACTGAATTATTATCCCAAACCCATGTCTTATGTTAATCATGAAATGATACCTTGGCCCAATATCACGAAATTACCCATTACTAGGTCCAACATAACGATCCATTAATCGATCGGCTCCCTACAAGTTCTTGCTCGTTATGTGTCTGTGTCATACGACCCTATCACGAATGTAGTCACCTGTGCTAGGTCCACCACAGGGTGTATCAAGCCCTAGGGTGCCATCCACCGACATGAATCAAGCATGCAAAGGTAAACCTACAGATGCCCAATGCCTTCTTTTTCAACTCCGGACTACGTGCACGACCATAGCCCGCCTGAACCTACACTAGCGCACTATCTTAACCGTCGTTCTGGTCGCTTATAATCCGCCCAGTAATCTTGCGCCACCTTGACTAGTTCCAGGGTCCCATGATACATCTAGTGGGTTACTGCAGAAATGGACTGCATAACTAGGGTTTCCGTCCAACAGGTTAAGTGTTGTCATTTAAGTTTGTGACATAACCCTTACCAGTCTAGCATGTCAAGTTGGTTAAGTGTTGTCATTTAAGTTCGTGACTTAACATGCCTACATGTCATGTCAAATTGGCTAAGTGTTGTCGTTCAAGTTCATGACTTGGCCCTACGAATCATGTGTCAAGTTGGTTAAGTGTTGTCTGTAATGTCCATGACTTAACCTTATCATGTGACATTAATTCATTAATGCACCCCAACCTCTCACATCAGACCTGTTGTTGTGGTCACTGGATTTGCCGGGCGGTTCCGTGCAGATTTACACCACAACTCAGTCTGACCTCGAGTTTTAAGCGCGATATGACCAACTACCCACATTGGATCCTACTGTTTAGGGTAACTGGATTTGCCGGGCGGTTCTGGGCAGAATTACACTGCAAACTCAACCCAACCTCGAGTTGGCCATTTTCAGGTTCATTCTAGTGTCATGTCCATGTTCAAATTTCATGTCAAGTTCGCATCAAGTTTCATGGCAAGTTTCATGTCCATATCCAGATTCAAGTTATAACAATGTTCTTGTTTCAATTTATGCCTATTATCAAGTTCATAACCAATTTATGTTTTGCCTAATCTGCCCAAATCGTATTCCCAACGTAAACGTGAATCGATCTAGTATTACAAGTAAATCCAAATCCAAAATAAAAGGGAATGACGTCAAAACTATGATAGGAAAAAGAACGAGCAAAAGGTGATAAATCTAACATGATATAGCTTTAGATAATTGGATTATAACATCCTTGGCATATAGAATAATCATCCCAAAATATTAGGATTACAGATCTGGCATAATAATGTTATATTCATGATTAAGGTGATAATCCAAACTTGTGAATAATAACTGATTCAGCATCATAGGCATGATAATATTATGGACATGAAAGGATTTGATTTACAACATGAATAGGCCCAAATAAATTTCATAGAAATATTCTCTAAAGTCAAGATCCAAGATGAACAAGAACAGATATGAATCAATTATCATACCTAGGTCCAATTCCAATTCATAGCATGTCCATATTAAGTTTATAGTTTTTATCTAAAAGTAAATTGAACTTACAGATCGTGGTCTAAGAAATTTAGATGTAGAATTGAGTCTAGAAACTAGTCGATGAATTGTTGA
Organism: Allium sativum; assembly: GCA_030737875.1. Taxonomy (NCBI): domain Eukaryota; kingdom Viridiplantae; phylum Streptophyta; class Magnoliopsida; order Asparagales; family Amaryllidaceae; genus Allium; species Allium sativum. Next base: position 268,966,432 of record CM060924.1, read on the forward strand.
ATCTTGATTTGATTGTAGAAGCAAATCCCCAATATGCAATTCCTAGCCATAGTCTTTAAGAATTAGTCTTCGTGTTTTATTTTAATTTATCTTAATTTAATTTGGAGGAAGAAGAAGAAGCCATGTCCATCAAGAATTTGTCTAGCATAAGGTTAGAGAAGAATGGTATAAAGAGAATGAGGCTTGGAGGCTGTTTATATAGGATTAGGAGGACGAATCTAGATAGAAAACGAGAACAGATACATCAGAAAGAACCCAGGCTCAAAACCGGGCTTCAGCACAAGGTCGAACCCCAGGTCGACCATAGGGTCGACCTGGTCCCTAGGTGTAACACACCGGATTTTTCAGTAATCGAATTAACTAAAATAAATAATAATTAATCTTAGACGTGAGAATTATGGGAATGGGTTTGCGCCATTATGTTGGTCTCGAAATTCTGGTTGAAATAGAGTCCTAGTTTGCAGGAAACGGGTACCGGATGAAGGAGTTATGGACGAAAAAAGATTGGTGGCAAAAAGAAAAAAAATATTAGTTGCACTGGTGCACTTGGGAAGTGCGCCAATACAAATTTGCACTGGTGCACATGCCAAGTGCGCCCAGGCCGAGGCAACAAGCCTGCATAGCTTTATGGTTTTGGCTGACCCTTGTTGCTGAGTCCTTTCTGACTCCTTGCTGAGTCATTAGGGCTGAGGTGTCAGCCTATCCCGATTGAATGGTTTCGATTAACACTAAGATCATCCGACGGCTTAAATTAATTCAAAACTCTATAAGAAGACCCATAGACTCAAACCCTAAATCAGAATTAAAACTAAAACTATGGCTGTCATGCTGTTGTCTTGAACCCTATAGCAGCCGCCACCAAATTAAAGAGGAAGAACAGCAAATCAAATCAGTTCTACTCAACCCTAATAGCGAATCTTCTTCAACGGAGAGCTAATTCAACTCCAGAAATAAGAATTCAGAACTCAAGGCTGCTTTTGAGTTATGAGTTCGATAGTTTTAATAAAATAATTAGTAATTTAATTGGATTAAGTTATAATGCGGATTGTATGGATGTGATGTGAAGTATTGATTGCATGTTGTAATTATGTTGTAGGATTGTCATTGAAATCTCTATGACGTTATGTTGTGATGCTATCATTTATGATGTAAAGTTATGTTGCTATCATCCATGTTGTAATTTTATATACAATCAAATCATCTTGTTTCATATGTTAGTTTGGTTATGTTGATTCATATGATAAATCATATGTAGGCAAGTTTAGATTTTGATTCAAACATGAATCGTATACAAGTTGGGTAGAATTATATGTGACCTTACATGATTGTGACACCCAGTTTATGTGAAAATTTAATTGAAAGTTAGGCTATGACATGTATGAGTTATATGCTAAATTTTACATGATACTTTACATGTTAGATACTAGTTTACACCATTGTTGCGATGTATAAATCACATATGTAAGTTTATGAGTTGGATATGAATCATGTTATGCAAGTTTAGGGTTATTACCTATGCAAGTTTAATCCTTTAGATGTAGATCTATGACAATACATGATTTATGCAAGTTTGTGGACATTATCTAATCAAGTTCACACCTTTAGATTTGGATCCATGACATATGTTGTTTATGCTAGTTGTAACTTTGGTCTATGCAAGTTTTAGATGTAGAACATCATTCACATATGCAAGTTCACCCCTATGTTAGATCTATGTTTTAATTATGTGTATATTGTGATGTCTTCTCTTTATTCCATGAGTTAGACTATTCGTGTCTAACGTATATTTTACGTTAAGCGAACAAACGTACAACTTGGGGTAAAGGGGATAATATTAAAAAGATTTAATTGGCATAAATGCCTTAAAAGGCATAAAATATAATTGTGGTGAAAATTGGTATGATTTTACATACCATAAATAGATGGACATAATTGAGTCAATTATGGACATCGTTAAACTTGGAATTGATTGATAATTGGAATAGGGAAAGTAATTCAAATTTGGGGAATGATTAATTAGGTGTAATTAATCGTCTAAGACACGAGGTTAGGCTCTTTTGTGGTGTAAGACTGCCCGGACCCGCCCGACAAATCCAGCTGCCACAAATGCCAGTCTAATGTGAGAGGTCTTTATGGGGTTACGGTCTTAATGAATTAAGAAACACTTAACCGGATAAACATGTAGTGGGACATGTAGGGGTTAAGCGGGTGCCTTGGTTGGCATGTGGAATCTAGTGGGTGCCTTGGGTGGCATTTGGAAATACGATTAGAAACACTTAACCAAAATTGAAACATGAATTAAAAGGAGGTTAAGTGGGATGTACTAGAGGGGACCAAGCTTAGGTGGATAGCTTATGTCAAGTAATGGGGGCCTGTTTCAAAGAGTAACCCATACGTATCTTTGTGGGCTCGAACCAAGTCGAGGACGGGACACACGTACTGGGCTTGACTGTAAGAGGCCAAACCTGGTTAGCGGTGGCAATGCAAGTCCAACAGGTTCATATGCGTGTGTGGACCCGGGCTGGTAGGTAAGACGTTGTTGCATTGTGTACGTATAAGCCGTGCATTGTTGGTTGTATCGGGTTGCCACTTTAGGGAGTGATACACCCGACTGTGGGGCCAACACGGGTATCTACGAGTTAGGGAGCCAATCATTGGGGGTCGTGGGTACACCTAGTGGAGATAGGGGCAGGCGGCACCTATGAAGGGAGCTAGGGGTGCGCGAAACTGCCATTATCATTATTTAAGTCTGTAGGCGGGATCAACCTTAGGGTGACTAGTGGTGGTGCAGTATAGCAATTATCCTATACTGTTGGTGTAGTTTAGCAATCATCCTATAGTGGTTTAGGTGCGCTTAATGACATCGTTGTTCATCCTGTTTCCTTATTTACTCTGCCATACTCAATGGTTCATGATCATTTCCTTATTTTCCAACTTATACCTTAGCCTAGTTACTTTTTTAATTATATTGTTAAAGTTATCGCACTCGCCAGACTTTATGTCTGACCCCCTTTGTTTCCTCCTCTTTTCTCCCTTCCTCCCCCTCCCCCCAAGGTGCTTAAGTTGGAACTAGCACCAGTGGAGCTTGATTTTGGACTGCTTTTAGAAGATTGCTTGGATCGCTGAAGTGAAGTTAAGCTTCTCTTTTATTTATGGCTATTTTGATGTTGGAGATTATGTCTTTCAGTTTATGTACTTTGTTTTATCGAGATGGATATTATGTACTTGACTTTGGTTTATGGTTTTGATGATGTAACCTAATATATTTACCTTCTACTGCAATAAATAAAGTTTTAGATTTCAAGTACTGCTTTATATCTATCTTGTTGTGATTTTCTATTCTATATTCACTTAAAATGCTCCATGGAAGTTAATGCATTCCCTTTGCGAGTGACATTAATGGACGTGGGGTGTTACACGTGGTATCAGAGCTGAAGGTTACCAGAACATATATGAATTTTGAAAAACCATTTTTCAAAACAATTTTTATAAAGTACCTTCAAAAGTACGTTTTAAGGAAAGTATTTTCAAGAGAAAAGTATATTTTAGAAAGCATAACCCCAAGAGCCATATATCTTTCCCTCGGTTCCTTTATATTGAATCTTTCCTTTTTCGTTTCAGCATGTCTGAAGCATCTGAAATAGCAGAGGGTGTTCATGTACCCGGTTGGTTTCGTCAATATCTTGAGGCTACGGCCTCCACCGCAGGTCCAGCAAATGCTCCTCCTCCTCCTCCTCCCCCTCCTCCTCGCGTCGATACTTTTCCTAAGATATGTAAGGACTTTAGAGCAATGGGTGGAAAAACTTTTCATGGGACGGAGACATTTGCTGAAGCACGTAACTGGTTAAAGGAGGTGAAAGAATTGTTTATAATTTTTGAAGTGGATGATGAAAGAAAAGTCTAGCTAGCTACCTGGCTAATGAAAGACGAGGGCTCGTTTTGGTGGGAGGTCACTAATGGGGGACGTCCAGTCGATACATGGCTAGATTTTAGGCAGAGGTTTGAGGCGAAGTTTCTCTCGCGGGCCGAAGAGAATCTATACATGGAAATGTTTTTAGCGCTGAAGCAAGGGAATCTATCGGTGAAAGAGTATGTCAACAAATTCAACCAGTTGGCAGAGTTTGGCTAGGACTTGGTGAACACGCCTGAAAAGAAGGCTCTAAGATTTGTTAAGCGTTTAAACGAGCCGCTTCATGGGTTAGCTATGACCCACATTCCCATGGGGGATACCTTCGAGAGACTAGTTGACATGGCGCTCATGCATGAAGAGGAGAAGGGCGCCAATGCTAATAAGGGACCCGAGAAGAAAGGGGATCAAAAGAAGTCGCAATAGCAACAACAGAACCAGAAAGGTGGCAAAGGCAATAATGCTAAAAGGAAGAAGAAATGCTTTAACTGTGGGGCACCCGACCATCTAAGCAAAGATTGTAGGAAGAAAAAGAAGACCGGTTGTTTCCACTATGGCGAGGCGGGACATCTTATTAAGGACTGCCCAAAGAAAGGGCAGAGGGCAGGGTCTACCTCGGGAGGACAGGTGTAGGCTCTTATGGCACCAGGGCAGGCAAAAGGACAAGTTCAGGCTCTCGTGGTCCCACCGCTGCAAGAATGAGGTAGAGCAATTTCCGTTGAAAGTTTAGTTTTTCTGTTTGATCATCCTGTCCGTACTTTATTTGATTCCGGCGCATCACATTCGTTTATTTCTACGTTATTAGTTGAAACACTGCACCTTGATACTAGTCTAGTAACTGATCCCTTAGTAGTCTCAAATCCTATTAGTGGTTTGTCTAATCTTTCTATGATTTGTCGGGATTTGAGAGTGTTTATCTTGGGCGTTGAGTTTGAGTGCAACGCTTTTGTTCTTGGCTTCATGGGCTACGGTTTAATTCTAGGTATGGATTGGTTAACTAGATATGGGGCCATCCTAGATTGTGAAAGAAGGGTAGTTAGATTGTTGACTCGTTCTGGAAAGACCCTTGATATTTCTTGTGACCCTAGAGGTCCAGTAATGCTTAGCTACCTAGAATCCCTTGATGCATCCGATGATGATTTACATTCCGTTCCGATAGTCCGTGAATATGCTGATGTCTTCGATGAGGTAAGGGGTTTACCCCCAAAATGTGAAATAGACTTTCGAATATATCTAGTAGATAATGCCAAGCCGGTTGCATTACCAGTGCACCACATGGCTCCAAGAGAGAGGAGAGAACTCAATAAGCAAGTGAAGGAATTGCTCGAGAAGGGGTTCATCAGACGTAGTATAACGGAGTAGGGTGCTCTAGTAGTATTTGCCACAAAGGCAGATGGGTCCTTTAGACTTTTTGTGGACTATAGAGAACTTAATAAGCTTACTAAGAAGAATAGACACCCACTGCCGAGGATTGACGATCTCTTCGATCAATTAGTTGGGGCCTCAGTGTTTTCGCAGTTGGAATTAGCCACGGGTTTCCATCAGTTGAGAGTGGCTGAGGATAGCATAGACAAGACTGCCTTTAGGACTCCAGACGGTTTCTTCGAGTGGCTTGTGATGCCCTTCGGTTTGAAAAACGCCCCCGCATACTTTGTTGACTTGATAAGTATGTAGCTTAGGGAGTACCTTAATAGATTCGTGGTAGTCTTTGTGGATGATATGTTGATCTTTTCTAAAAGCGAGGAAGAGCATGCCCTACATCTTAGGGAAGTGTTGGAGACTCTTCGAGCGCATAGCCTTAAAGCAAAATTTTCTAAATGTCACTTTTGGAGGAAGGAAGTGCGATTTTTAGGGCACGTGGTTTCCAAAGAAGGGATAGCTGTGGATCCCGCTAAGGTAGTGGCCATCCATGATTGGAAGGTTCCTAAAAATGCTACCGAGGTGAGGAGTTTCTTAGGGTTGGCTGGCTACAATAGGACGTTCATCAAAGACTTCGCAAAAATATCAGCCCCATTAACACGCTTGACGAAGAAGAATCTAGTTTTTACGTTGGACGTAGATTGTGATGATGCGTTCCAACGTTTGAAGAGATCTTTGAACACAACCCTAGTCTTAGTGTTGCCAGATGGGAGTAAGCCATTTTCCGTTTATACCGATGCTTGTGTGACAGGACTAGGCGTAGTCCTAATGCAAGAGGGAAGGGTAATAGCAGTTTATAGTGCATGAAAGAAATTACCCTACACATGACCTAGAGTTGGCCACTACTGTCTTCACGTTTAAGTCTTCGCGTCATTATCTTCTTGATGAAAAATTCGAATTATTCACTGACCACAAATCCCTGAAATACTTATTCTCTCAGAAGGACTTGAACTTAAGGCAGCAAAGGTGGATGGAATTCTTAGCATCTTACAACTTCAAGATAGCATATACCCCTGGCAAGGGTAGCATGGTGGCAGATGTCTTAAGTAGAAAAAGGTTATCCTTGAGTCCGTTGTTTGTTGAGAGGCGAAGTTTAGAGTTCATCTCTACGTTTGACTTTACACCTTCCATTGACTTCGTACCTGGTTTGCTAGCATCCTAAGAGGTCAGACCTATGCTTTTGGGACGGATTGGCGAGGCACAGCGAGACGACCCACAAATGGTTGAGTTAGTAGAGAAGCTCAAAGGAGGGGAGTCATCGAGCCATCTCTGTAGGTATACCCTAAATGATAAGGGTTGGTTACGTAGGGACGGTACACTTTGTGTACCAAAAGACGATGACCTAAGGAAGACCATTCTTGAAGATGCCCATCGCTCGAAGATGACCATCCATCCCGGCGGGGACAAGATGTACATGGACATGAGACGAGTTTACTTTTGGGCTGGCATGAAAAAGGATGTGGCCGAGTATGCCGCTAGATGCTTGGTGTGCCAACAAGTAAAAGCAGAGCAAAATAAGCCCGGTGGATTGCTACACCCATTGGTGGTCCCACAATGGAAGTGGGAAAGTGTTTCGATAGACTTTGTTGACGGATTACCAAGATCAAGGAAGGGTAATACGAGGATTTGGGTCATGGTAGACAGACTTACTAAGAGCGCCCATTTCATTCCCGTGAAGAGTAAGAGGACTGCTCCATTGTTAGCCTCCGTATACATTCGAGAAATAATTCATTTGCACGGTGTTCCTTCTAGCATTGTAACACCCCGTGTATTCTATAACCGTGAAATTCACAAATTAAAGTATAATTAATTTCAAATCAAAGAATTAAGGGAAACCGGATACGCCATTGCGTTCGCCTCGGAAAAATACGCGAAATAGAGTCCGAGTTTTCGAAAAACGGAGTCCGTATGAAGAAGATATGGCCTCCGGAAGTTTCTGAATTAAGTTTAAAATTCGAACCTAAGAAAAACAGCTCAGAAAAACAATTCAAAATTCAAAATCGGGCCCAATTGGCCAGGGCGGGAAAATTCCCGCCTAAGGCACCCAGGTCGACTGGGCAGTCGACCTGGGCTAGCCATGTCGACAGGGCTGTCGACAGGGCTGTCGACCTGGCCCAAAGCCAGGTCGAACCCAGCCCACCCTGGCTGGCCAAGTCTAGGTTTGGTCGATTTTCAGAAGCCTGCTTTGTCACTAGGGCTAGGTGGCAGCCCCTGATTGGTCTCTCTTTCGAATAAATGGCTACGATCAATCCAAGCAACATCGATGGTCCTAATCAGTTCATAAACTCTATAAAAATGGCCATAGACTCTACCTAATCTATTCATTCAAAAATAAGAACGAAGCCATCATGCCGCTGAGGAACGACTAGGAGTAGCCACCAATTTGAGAGAAGATTAGGAGGCAAATTCTAAAGCATAGAACAACTTAAACAAATCAAATAAACGCCTACGTCAAGAGGAGTCGCATCTCCAAATTCCTGAATTGGAGAATTCGCCACACGATTGTAAATAGAGTATTATTCTGGTATGAACAAATAACTGTGTTCGTTTGTACACTTGATTTGTGGTGAAAAGTATTTCATATTTGTGCGTTACTATGATTCTTGTCGATTTGGAATGTTGTATAACGATTGGATATTCGCAAAGTATGTTATTCATTATAAAAAAACTACATGTTTGCGGTAGTTTTATGCAAGTATACGATTGGATATTCGCAAAGTATGTAATTCATGTTGAAGCTACATGTATGTAGTTGTTTAATTAAAATTCATGCAAGTATTTGGTTTTGCTACTATGCCATCATAATGTATATTCTTGTACAAAAATCATTTTGTGTGTAATTGGAACAAATTTGGGTTATTATAATTCATATGAAATTATTTTGAAAATTTGGCATCATGATCTATGTATAAGACCATACTTTTGTATTAGAAACAAAAGTAAGCCTCTTTGCGAACTTACGAATATGACTAGGCTATGTTTGATATTTTGCATAATTGAAAAACGTGTTAGGTCTATATTGTTAACAAGAATTATATGATGACATATGTGGTACATAGCTAGGTTAGATTTAAAATCCCATTTGCAAGTTTGCATGACTAAAGTAAAAATCATGATTTCATGTTTAGACATATTTATGCCATAAGTATATGTATGCCATGGTTATGTGAATAGATTTAAAATCATGATTAAGTTGGAATAATTCTAGTTGAACTATACTTTTGTATTAGTAACAAAAGTAAGCACCTTTGTAAACATGTAGTAATCTTATGAACATGATTTGCTTATGTTTGACATTATGCCTAAATAAAAATATAGGTTTATGTTGTAGTTAAGACTATGTGTCAATAATGATATCCAATTTAGATTCTTAACTCAACTACAAGTTTACATGCTTTGATTCATGTCACTTATGCTTTATGACCAAAGTATACGTTACTACTATGCAAGTACACCAGTTTCTATTTTGTAGTTCCAACGTTATGTTGCAAGTTCATGCGTTCACATTCCCCTTTTTGTGTATGTAATCACGCTTTAAGCCTCCCCTTTTTCACGTGGCTAAGTTGGGCTTAAAAAGGCTAAGCCCAACATATATATAATAAACGAGCGTATTAAACGGGGGAAAATAGCGTTGGGCCAAAGTAATTCATAAATGAAAATATAAAGTAAAGGGGCCCAAATTCAAGTATGGGTTGGGCCCATGATTGGTGTAAACCTTTACACCATTAGCTTAAACTGGTTTTTAATAATGGGCCGCAAATATTTACATATAAGAAAATAAAGAAGAAAGACAAAATAAGTAAATGTGGAAAATACGATGTGTTTAACCCGAGGTTCGATTGAGTTGTGATGTAAACCTGCCCGGAACCGCCCGGCTGTCCAGTAGTAACAACAATACCTATCCAATGTGGGTGGTTAAACATGGTGCCCAATAAGGACCCGAGGTTAGACTGAGTTGTGGCGTAAGACTGCCCGTAACCAACCGGCAATAGGCAGCCACAATAATACCTGTCTAATGTGAGAGGTCAAGGATTTAATAAGACAATTAAGGCTGAGTCATGATTGTTAGGAATAAGTGAACTAAAGACTTAATCAAAATGGAACATGCTAAACTAAACAGACTGATTGGGGGTTAGGTTTATAAAACACTTAACCAACTTAGCATGTTGGCTAGAAATAGAAAACCTAGTAGCGGGGGACCCTTTTCAGCAGTAACCCTATAAGGTGTATCATGATACCCTGAAACTAGGCAGGGTGGGGCACGATTACTGGGCTGATTGTAAGAGGTCAAATCGACGGCGGTGGTGCAGCAGTGTAGGTTCTAACGGGGTGTGGGCGTGCACTCACTCCGGCGCAGAAAAATAAGGCACTGGGCACCAGTAGCATACCTGTGTATTCTAGGGTTGTGTCGGGCCGCCGCCATGGGACTTGATACACCCCATGGTGGGACCAGCATAGGTAACTACAACATCAGGGGCCGTAAGACACATGTAACTATGCGAGTAGGAGCCGATCGTCATAAAATGGATCACTTCACCCTGATTATGGGGTGCCTGTTGGGAACTAGTTTATATAGGTACAGAGATTAATATGGGGTACGATAGTATATTCGACCCTAGACAACTTAACCAAGTTTATGGTGCTTTCCCAATTTCTAGTTTATACTTATCATACCCAGTTCTTTATTCATAGACTGAATAGTCCTAGACTTACTCAGGCTTTATGTCTGACTCTACTTTTCTTTCGTCTTCTTTTCTTCCGTTCCCCCCCCCCAGGTCCATAGGGAGGGAATACCGCAGCTTGACCAGCCTTCATACCCAGCTTGAGGAGAAAGAATGTATTGCTTGGATCTTTTCGTTTTGGACTATGGCTTTGGACAGCAACTTTGGGACTTTTGCAGTTTACTTATGTTTTCTTTATGCTTCTTTAAATAATGTAATCAAGACAGTTATGAACATGTTATGTTTTTGGAAGTATTGTAAGACAATTATGGTATGTTGTTGTAACACGTACTTTTATATGAAATAAAGTTTGTTGTTTTCCCGCTGTTCAAAAATATGTGTTCTTATATCTGTCTTGTATATCTGTGACTTATAAACCTCCACCAAAATTAGAGCATTCCCTTTGAGAGTGACCCTAACGGAGGTGGGGTGTTTCACTTGGTATCAGAGCATAGGTTTACCAGATAAGATAAAAAGTTTTGAAATTTTATTTTCAAAAAGGAAATTTAAAGAAGCATTTTTAAAAAAAAAAAAGAAGAATATTATTTTATTTTAAAAAGGCAAAGTCCCCCCAAAACCATAGGTACTATCTCTTATCCTTCGTTTTGAATCTATCCTTTTTGTTTCAGCATGTCCGAAGAACTCAACTTGCCAGAGGGTGTACCAATACCTGGTTGGTTTAGACGGTTCTTAGAAGCAAGGGCCACTCAGCCAGGTCCTACCGTTCCTCCTCCCCCAGCTGCAGGAAATCACCCAGCTGCAGCGGCACCTCTTCCTCCACCTCCTCCACGGGGAAACACGTTTGCTAAGATATGTAAAGATTTTAAAGCTATGGGAGGAAAGGATTTCCATGGAACTGAGTCCTTCGTGGCAGCTAGAAATTGGCTGAAAGAAACTGAGGAATTATTCATCATCTTTGAGGTAGAAGATAGACAGAAAGTACAACTGGCAGTATGGCTACTAAAGGGCGAGGCTTCCTACTGTTGGGAAGTCACTAATGCAGAAAGACCAGTGGCGACATGGGAGGACTTTAGGGCAAGGTTTGAGGCTAAATTTCTCTCAGATGCGGAAAGGAGTTTGCATTTGGAAAAATTCTTATTTCTTAAGCAAGGGAACAAAACAGTCAGGGAGTATGTTAATCAGTTCGATGAGCTGGCTAGGTTTGGGCTGGACCTAGTCAACACCCCTCACAAGAAGGCTCTCCGTTTCGTCAAAGGGTTGAATATGCCGTTACACAGTTTGGCCATGACCCATATACCCATGGGAGCCACGTATGAAAGACTGGTGCAAATGGCATTGCTGAACGAGGAGGATAAGGGCAAGAAGGAGACAAAGGCAGAAAGCTCTCAAGGGAAGAAAGAGGGTTTACAGCCTAAGAAGACAGACTTTAAGAAGGGCGGGAAAGGCAACAAAGAGAAGAGGAAGTGTAATTTCTGCGGCAAAGTGGGGCACTTAGTAAAGGACTGCCGGAAAAAGAAGGCCAAGGAGAATGGTGAGTGCTTTTCTTGCGGTGAGACAGGCCACAGGGCTAAGGACTGCCCAAAGAAACGAGGACAGGGGCAGAGGGCTGGATCCACCTCAGGGGCACAAGTTCATGTGCTAGAAGCGCCACCTCTGCAACAGCGAGGTATAAATACTTCTGTAGAAAGTGTAGTTTATCTTTATGATCACCCCGTTCGCACTTTATTTGATTCCGGCGCATCACACTCCTTTATCTCGTCTGCTTTAGTAGTATCTCTGCACCTAAAAACTAGTATGGTAGAGGACCCCTTAATTGTTTCAAACCCAATTGGGGGCCCAGCTCATTTGTCTATGATCTGTTTGGAATTGAAAATTTCTATTCTAAGCGTAGAATTTCAATGTAGTGCCTTTGTTTTGGGCTTTTCGGGATGTGGTTTGATTTTGGGCATGGATTGGCTATCCAGTAATGGGGCCATCCTTGATTGTGAGAAAAGGGTTGTTAGGCTCCTAACCTATCTCGGTAATACTTTGGAAATTTCTTCTAATCCCTCGTATGCGGTTATGCTTAGTTATCTTGAATCAATAGATGCCTCCGTTGAAAATTTGCAATCAGTTAAAGTGGTCCGGGAATATCCGGATGTCTTCGAAGAGGTGAAGGGCTTGCCTCCGAAGCGGGAAATAGACTTCCGTATATATCTTGTAGATAATGCAAAGCCCGTTGCGTTGCCCGTTAGACATATGGCTCCACGGGAAAGGAAAGAGCTCAGTAAACAGATTAAAGAGCTTCTAGAAAAGGGGTTCATTAGGAGAAGCATTTCAGAATGGGGCGCTCCAGTGGTGTTCGCTACAAAGGCGGATGGTTCACTCCGTCTATGTGTTGACTATAGGGAGCTCAACAAGCTAACGAAAAAAAATAGGCACCCTCTCCCCCGAATTGACGATTTGTTTGACCAGCTTGTAGGAGCGTCTGTTTTCTCCCAACTCGATTTAGCGACCGGTTTTCATCAGCTAAGGGTGGCTGAAGATAGTATCGATAAAACGGCATTCAGAACCCCAGACAGCTTCTTTGAATGGCTTGTCATGCATTTCGGCTTGACAAATGCACCTGCTTACTTCGTGGACCTGATGAGTAGGGTATTCAGAGATTTCCTCAACAAGTTCGTAGTAGTCTTCGTAGATGATATCCTTATCTTCTCAAAGAGTGAAGAGGAACATGCTCAGCACTTAAGGGCAATCATGGAAACTCTGCGAGTCCATCAACTAAAAGCCAAATTCTCCAAATGCCACTTTTGGAGAGAAGAGGTGAGGTTCCTTGGGCACATAGTATCCAAACAAGGGTTAGCAGTGGACCCTGCTAAGGTAGTGGCGGTACAGGATTGGAAGACACCAAGGAATGCAACTGAGGTCCGAAGTTTTCTAGGACTAGCAGGTTTCTATCGAAAGTTCATAAGGGATTTTGCGAAAATCTCGGCTCCACTCACGAAATTGACCAAGAAGAATCTAGTGTTCAATTGGGACTTGGATTGCGAGTTTGCTTTCCAGCGACTGAAAGGGGCTCTTACAACAGCCCCAGTTCTGATGTTGCCAGATGGGAACAAGATGTTCACTGTTTATACAGATGCATGTGGGACAGGGCTAGGCGCCGTCTTAATGCAAGAAGGAAGGGTAGTAGCTTATGGCGGGAGGCAGTTGAAAGTGCATGAAAAGAACTATCCGACCCACGATCTTGAATTAGCTGCCATCGTCTTTGCACTCAAGTCTTGGCGACACTATCTCCTAGGTGAGAAGTTCGAACTTTACACTGACCATAAATCGTTGAAATATCTTTTCTCGCAGAAAGATCTTAACTTGAGGCAACAAAGATGGATGGAGTTTCTTGCCTCGTACGATTTCGAGATCTCCTATACTCCAGGCAAAGGCAACGTAGTGGCAGACGCGTTGAGCCGAAAGAAATTGACCCTAAGCCCGCTGTTTGTTGAAAGACAAAGCCTAGAGTTTATAGCCAGCTTCGACTTTAGGCCTTCCTCCGATTTTATACCAGGTTTGCTAGCATCTCTCGAAGTGCGCCCAACCATAGTGGACTCAGTAGGGACAGCACAACGCGAAGACCCTCAGCTTGTGGAAACGATTGATAGGCTAATTAGGGGTGAGACTTCAAGTCACCTCAACAGATACTCCATCGACGATAAGGGTTGGCTAAGGCGAGACGGAAGACTATGCGTCCCACAGACAAAAGATTTAGTAAAGAAGGTTCTCGAGGAAGCACATCACTCCAAGATGACGATACACCCAGGCGGAGATAAAATGTACAAAGATATAAAAAGGACTTTCTTCTAGAACGGCATGAAAAAGGATGTGGCAGAATTCGTTTCTAAGTGTATGGTGTGCCAACGGGTTAAGGCGGAACAGAAAAAGCCTGGCGGACTGCTACATCCTCTAGGGGTCCCACAATGGAAGTGGGATAGCATCTCAATGGACTTCATCGATGGGCTGCCTAGGTCTAGGAGAGGCAACACTAGCATTTGGGTAATAGTGGATAGGCTTACTAAAAGCGCCCACTTCTTACCTGTCAAAAGTAAAAGAACTGCCTCATCTCTAGCATCACTTTACCTCAAGGAAATCGTTCGACTCCATGGAATACCATCCAGCATTGTTAGTGACTGAGACCCTATCTTCACCAGTGAGTTTTGGCGGAGTCTGCAAGAAGCAGTAGGAACGCAGTTATGCTTGAGCACAGCCTATCATCCCCAAACCGACGGCCAAACAGAGAGAGTAAACAGAGTTTTGGAGGACCTTTTAAGACTATGCGTCCTTGACTTCGGAGGGACATGGGAAGACCACCTTCATTTGGTGGAATTTGCCTACAACAACAGCTATCAAGCAACCATCGGAATGGCGCCCTTCGAAGCTTTATATGGAAGACCGTGCCGATCGCCCACTTGTTGGTGGGAGTCTACTGATAAGCCCATACTTGGACCAGACATGATCCGAGAGACTTCAGAGAAAGTATACTTAATACGAAGAAGGATGAAGACAGCCCAAGACAGACAAAAGTCCTACGCCGACAAGAGGAGAACCGACCTTGAATTTGAGGTTGGAGACAGAGTTTTTCTTAAGGTATCTCCGCTAAGGAACGTTGTTCGTTTTGGAACCACAGGAAAGCTAGCACCAAGGTTCGTAGGGTCATTCCCTATCATCGAGAAAATTGGGGAAATGGCCTATAGATTAGAGCTACCCGAAAAGCTGGCTGGAGTTCACAACGTTTTTCATGTGTCACATCTCCAAAAATGTCTACATGAGTCTGCTGAAGTGGTAGAGCCAAATATCCTAGAAGAAGCCGAAGTGGAACGCGAAGCAACCATAAGAAAAGTTCCAACCCGCATATTAGGAACGGAAGTGAAGAAGCTACGCAACCGAGAAGTCAAGCTCGTCAAAGTTCAATGGAGCGACGCCGAGGGAGACGCGACTTGGGAAACTGAAGCTAGAATACGCACTGCCTACCCTTTTCTTTTCGAGGGTACATCCTTGATCTTTCTTTTTCCTTAAGTTGCGCTTTTATCTATCTTTTTAGGTATAATTCCTCGACCTTATCTTTTAGGTAGAAACCCTTTTGATGAAACATGTAATTGAAACATGTTATGGATGATGGTTGCAAGTGGTTGCAAGTGATTGCTAGTGGTTGCTCGTGGTTGCATATACACACACAATCTAGGTTTTAGATCGGCTCAGTCACTTCATATTGCATATGCATATATGTTTGCATTCGTAGATGGTTGAACTTTAATGTGTTGATATATGGATGTTGCATTTGTATGAATGATTGTGCACTCATGTAGAATCATGAATAGGAAAATTTGCATACATAATGGATTCATGGAACTTACATAATTTGCATTAAGGAGGTCAACTGAATCAGTAGACCGCCTGATTTTGCATTAGATAAGTATATGTACACACACACACACTTCGCATATGATCATGAAGCGTTAGAAGTCTTTTAAGGACAATGGATGCTCGTGTTTGATGGATTAGTAGATGGATGATTGGATGTTAGGATATACATTCCTCCTAACTTGAAGATTTCGGGGACGAAATCCTTTTAAGTGGGGGAGAATGTAACACCCCGTGTATTCTATAACCGTGAAATTCACAAATTAAAGTATAATTAATTTCAAATCAAAGAATTAAGGGAAACGGGATACGCCATTGCGTTCATCTCGGAAAAATACGCGAAATAGAGTCCGAGTTTTCGAAAAACGGAGTCCGTATGAAGAAGATATGGCCTCCGAAAGTTTCTGAATTAAGTTTAAAATTCGAACCTAAGAAAAACAGCTCAGAAAAACAATTCAAAATTCAAAATCGTGCCCAATTGGCCAGGGCGGGAAAATTCCCGCCTAAGGCACCCAGGTCGACTGGGCAGTCGACCTGGGCTAGCCATGTCGACAGGGCTGTTGACAGGGCTGTCGACCTGGCCCAGAGCCAAGTCGAACCCAGCCCACCCTGGCTGGTCTAGTCTAGGTTTGGTCGATTTTCAGAAGCCTGCTTTGTCACTAGGGCTAGGTGGCAGCCCCTGATTGGTCTCTCTTTCGAATGAATGGCTACGATCAATCCAAGCAACATCGATGGTCCTAATCAGTTCATAAACTCTATAAAAATGGCCCTAGACTCTACCTAATCTATTCATTCAAAAATAAGAACCATGCCATCATGCCGCTGAGGAACGACTAGGAGTAGCCACCAATTTGAGAGGAGATTAGGAGGCAAATTCTAAAGCATAGAGCAACTTAAACAAATCAAATCAACGCCTATGTCAAGAGGAGTCCCATCTCCAAATTCCTGAATTGGAGAATTCGCCACACGATTGTAAGTAGAGTATTATTCTGGTATGAACAAATAACTGTGTTGGTTTGTACACTTGATTTGTGGTGAAAAGTAATTCATATTTGTGCGTTACTATGATTCTTATCGATTTGGAATGTTGTATAACGATTGGATATTCGCAAAGTATGTTATTCATTATAAAAAAACTATATGTTTGCGGTAGTTTTATGCAAGTATACGATTGGATATTCGCAAAGTATGTAATTCATGTTGAAGCTACATGTATGTAGTTGTTTAATTAAAATTCATGCAAGTATGTGGTTTTGCTACTATGTCATCATAATTTATATTCTTGTAAAAAATCATTTTGTGTGTAATTGGAACAAATTTGGGTTATTATAATTCATATGAAATTATGTTGAAAATTTGGCATCATGATCTATGTATAAGACCATACTTTTGTATTAGAAACAAAAGTAAGCCTCTTTGCGAACTTACGAATATGACTAGGCTATGTTTGATATTTTGCATAATTGAAAAACGTGTTAGGTCTATATTGTTAACAAGAATTATATGATGACATATGTGGTACATAGCTTGTTTAGATTTAAAATCCCATTTGCAAGTTTGCATGACTAAAGTAAAAATAATGATTTCATGTTTAGACATATTTATGCCATAAGTATATGTGTGCCATGGTTATGTGAATAGATTTAAAATCATGATTAAGTTGGAATAATTCTAGTTGAACTATACTTTTGTATTAGTAACAAAAGTAAGCACCTTCGTAAACATGTAGTAATCTAATGAACATGATTTGCTTATGTTTGACATTATGCCTAAATAAAAATATAGGTTTATGTTGTAGTTACGACTATGTGTCAATAATGATATCCAATTTAGATTCTTAACTCAACTACAAGTTTACATGCTTTGATTCATGTCACTTATGCTTTATGACCAAAGTATACGTTACTACTATGCAAGTACACCAGTTTCTATTTTGTAGTTCCAACGCTATGTTGCAAGTTCATGCGTTCACATTCCCCTTTTTGTGTATGTAATCACGCTTTAAGCATCCCCTTTTACACATGGCTAAGTTGGGCTCAAAAAGGCTAAGCCCAACATATATATAATAAACGAGCGTATTAAACGGGGGAAATTAGCGTTGGGCCAAAGTAATTAATAAATGAAAATATAAAGTAAAGGGGCCCAAATTCAAGTATGGGTTGGGCCCATGATTGATGTAAACCTTTACACCATTAGCATAAACTGGTTTTTAATAATGGGCCGCAAATATTTACATATATGAAAATAAAGAAGAAAGACAAAATATGTAAATGTAAAAATACGATGTGTTTAACCCGAGGTTGGATTGAGTTGTGATGTAAACCTGCCCGGAACCGCCCGGCTGTCCAGTAGTCACAAAAATACCTATCCAATGTGGGTGGTTAAACATGGAGCCCAATAAGGACCCGAGGTTAGACTGAGTTGTGGCGTAAGACTGCCCGGAACCAAGCGGCAACAGGCAGCCACAACAATACCTGTCTAATGTGAGAGGTCAAGGCTTTAATAAGACAATTAAGGCTGAGTCAGGATTGTTAGGATTAAGTGAACTAAAGACTTAATCAAAATGGAACATGCTAAACTAAACAGACTGATTGGGGGTTAGGTTTATAAAACACTTAACCAACTTAGCATGTTGGCTAGAAATAGAAAACCTAGTAGCGGGGGACCCTTTTCAGCAGTAACCCTATAGGGTGTATCATGATACCCTGAAACTAGGCAGGGTGGGGCACGATTACTGGGCTGATTGTAAGAGGTCAAATCAATGGCGGTGGTGCAGCAGTGTAGGTTCTAACGGGGTGTGGGCGTGCTCTCACTCTGGCGCAGAAAAATAAGGCACTGGGCACCAGTAGCATACCTGTGCATTCTAGGGTTGTGTCGGGCCCCCGCCATGGGACTTGATACACCCCATGGTGGGACCAGCATAGGTAACTACAACATCGGGGGCCGTAAGACACATGTAACTATGCAAGTAAGAGACGATCGTCATAAAATGGATCACTTCACCCTGATTATGGGGTGCCTGTTGGGAACTAGTTTATATGGGTACAGAGATTAATATGGGGTACGATAGTATATTCGACCCTAGACAACTTAACCAAGTTTATGGTGCTTTCCTCATTTCTAGTTTATACTTATCATACCCAGTTCTTTATTCATAGACTGAATAGTCCTAGACTTACTCAGGCTTTATGTCTGACTCTACTTTTCTTTCGTCTTCTTTTCTTCCGTTCCCCCCCCCCCCCCAGGTCCACAGGGAGGGAATACCGCAGCTTGACCAGCCTTCATACCCAGCTGAGGAGAAAGAATGTATTGCTTGGATCTTTTCGTTTTGGACTATGGCTTCGGACAGCAACTTTGGGACTTTTGCAGTTTACTTATGTTTTCTTTATGCTTCTTTAAATAATGTAATCAAGACAGTTATGAACATGTTATGTTTTTGGAAGTATTGTAAGACAATTATGGTATGTTGTTGTAACACGTACTTTTATATGAAATAAAGTTTGTTGTTTTCCCGCTGTTCAAAAATATGTGTTCTTATATCTGTCTTGTATATCTGTGACTTATACTTATAAATCTCCACCAAAATTAGAGCATTCCCTTTGAGAGTGACCCTAACGGAGGTGGGGTGTTTCAAGCATAGTGAGCGACCACGATCCTATTTTCACTAAAGAATTTTGGAAAAGCTTGCAAGAGGTGGTAGGGACTCAGTTATGTTTGAGCACCGCATATCATCCTCAGACGGACGGCCAGACCGAGAGGGTGAATCGTATTCTAGAGGACCTATTGAGGTTATGTGTCTTTGACTTCGGAGGTACATGGGAGGAATCTCTTCCATTGTTAGAGTTCGCATATAATAACAGCTTTCAGTCTAGCATTGGCATGGCACCATTCGAGGCTCTTTATAGACGGCCGTGTCGTTCGCCAACATGTTGGTGGGATTCTACACACATGATCTTGCTTGTACCCGATATGATTAGAGAGACTTCGGAAAAGATTGATTTGATTCGAAGGAGGATGAAGACGGCGCAAGATAGACAGAAATCTCATGCGGACAACAGGAGGTCAGATCTTGAGTTTGATGTTGAGGACATGGTCTTTGTCAAGGTGTCTCCATTCCGGAACATCGTTCGCTTTGGGTCCATTGGAAAGTTAGCACCAAGGTTCGTATGGCCGTTTCCTATTAAGGAAAGGATTGGGCAGATGGCATATAGAGTGGAGTTGCCCGAGAGACTTAGTGGTGTACACGACATAATCCATGTATCACATTTGAGGAAGTGCTTGCACGAGACCGCGGAAGTGGTAGAGCCGAGCTTGCTTAGAGAGGTGGAGATCGAGCATGATGCGATGATTCGACGAGCTCCTACGTGCATTCTTGGGTCAGAGATTAAGAAGTTGAGGAATCGAGAGGTAAAGCAAGTCAAAGTGCAATGGGGAGATGATGAGAGCAACGCTACTAGGGAGATGGAAGCGAAGATGCGTTCATTATACCCTTTTCTTTTTGAGGGTATATCTTTTAAATTTCTCCTTTATCGCTTACCTTGTACTTATCTTATCTTTAGTATGTCCCCTCGCTAGTATCTTTGACCTTTAGATAGGATAGTCCTATGGTTGAAACAGGTGTTTGAGACATGTTATGTATGATGGATGCACGTGGATGCAAGTGTTTGCTAGTGGTTGCTCGTGGATGCATATACACACACTTTAGGCACTAGATCGACTCAGTCACTTCATATTGCATATTGCATATAAATGTATGTACATATTTAAGTAATGGATGTATAATGGTTGTACTATCATATGGATGTTGCATTTTGGTGAATGTTTGTGCACACATGTAGAAATAATATATATCGATAGGGTTCTTTCGCATACATAATGGACGCATGGCACTATCGTGGTTTGCATTAAGGATGTCAACTGAATCAGCAGACCGCCTGATTTTGCATTAGATAAAGAACATATACACGCACTTCTTGCATATGTTCATACAGCATTAGAAATTTTATAAGTACAATGGATGCCCGTGTTTGATGGTTGAGTAGATGGTTGTTCGGATGGTAGGATATGCATTCTCCTTAACTTGTAGATTTCGGGGGCGAAATCCTTTAAGGAGTGGAGAATTTAACACCCCGGATTTTTGAATAATCGAATTAACTAAAATAAAGAATAATTAATCTCAGACGTGAGAATTATGGGAATGGGGTTGCTCCATTGTGTTCATCTCGGAATTCTGGTTGAAATAGAGTCCGAGTTTGCAGGAACGGGTACCAGTTGAAGGAGTTATGGACGAACGAAGATTGGTGGCAAAAAAATTAAAAAAAAATTAGTTGCACTAGCGCACTTGGGAAGTGCGCTAGTACAAATTTGCATTGGCGCACCTGCCAAGTGCGCCCAGGCCGAGGCAGCAATCCTGCACAGCTTTCTGGTTCAGGCTGACCCATGTTGCTGAGTCCTTTCTAACTCCTTGCTGAGTCGTTTGGGATGAGGTGTCACCCTATCCCGATTGAATGGTTTCGATTAACCCTAAGATCATCCAACGGCTTAAATTAATTCAAAACTCTATAAAAAGACCCATAGACTCAAACCCTAAATTAGAATTAAAACTGAAACTACGGCTGTCATGCTATTGTCCTGAACCCTAGAGCAGCCGCCACCAAATTAAAGAGGAAGAACAACAAATCAAATCAGTTCTACTCAACCCGAACAGTGAATCTTCTTCAAAGGAGAGCTAATTCAACTCCGGAAATCAGAATTCAGAACTTAAGACTGCTTTTGAGTTGTGAGTTCGATAGTTTTAATAAAATAATAAGTAATTTAATTGGATTAAGTTATAATGCGGATTGTGTGGATGTGATGTGAAGTATTGATTGCATGTTGTAATTATGTTGTAGGATTGTGATTGAAATCTCTATGACGTTATGTTGTGATGCTATCATTTATGATGTAAAGTTATGTTGCTATCATCCATGTTGTAATTTTATATACAATCAAATCATCATGTTTCATATGTTAGTTTGGTTATGTTGATTCATATGATAAATCATATGTAGGCATGTTTAGATTTTTATTCAAACATGAATCATATACAAGTTGGGTAGAATTATATGTGACCTTACATGATTATGACACCTAGTTTATGTGAAAATTTAATTGAAAGTTAGGCTATGACATGTGTGAGTTATATGCTAAATTCTACTTGATACTTTACATGTTAGATACTTGTTTACACCATTGTTGTGATGTATAAATCACATATGTAAGTTTATGAGTTGGATATGAATCAAGTTATGCAAGTTTAGGGTTATTACCTATGCAAGTTTACTCCTTTAGATATAGATCTGTGACAATACATGATTTATGCAAGTTTGTGGCCATTATCTCATCAAGATCACACTTTAGATTTGGATCCATGACATATGTTGTTTTTGCAAGTTGTAACTTTGGTCTATGCAAGTTTTAGACGTAGAACATCATTCACATATGCAAGTTCACCCCTATGTTAGATCTATGTTTTAATTATGTGTATATTGTGATGTTTTCTCTTTATTCCATGAGTTAGACTATTCGAGTCTAACGTATATTTTACGTTAAGCGAACAAACGTACAACGTGGGATAAAGGGGATAATATTAAAAAGATTTAATTGGCATAAATGCCTTAAAAGGCATAAAATATAATTGTGGTGAAAATTGGTATGATTTTACATACCATAAATGGATGGACATAATTGAGTCAATTATGGACATCGTTAAATTTGGAATTGATTGATAATTTGAATTGGGAAAGTAATTCAAATTTGGGGAATGATTAATTAGGATTAATTAATCGTCTAAGACACGAGATTAGGCTCTTTTGTGGTGTAAGACTGCCCCATTACAACAAATTTACCTTTTAATAGCACGCAAAATCACTATAATAACTTATCATAGCATTAGTAACGAAGCTATATATCAACATGTTATAATAGCTCTGTTACTTCTCATAGCTCTAATCTGAACGCTATTGTATCAAACGTTTTATAGCATACGTTTACCAGCAAGAAAAGTTTAACATAGCATTAAGACCTTGCCATGATATGCCTTACTAAAATCTCAACTTATTTTTGTTATAGCATCACCAATAAGTTCATAGCACATATTCACCGATATAAAAAAGTATTCCATAGCGGTTTAATTATCTTTTTCGCTATTATTAATTTTTCCTTTTATATATAGAATTCAGACCTTGCCATCTTAAATGTCAACTTATTTTTTATAGCGTTATCAATGTTTTCGTAGCTCATATTCAATGCTATAAAAAGGTTTTCCACACTCTTTAAATTTTACATAGCGTTTCACCTTTTGTTTCTAGAAATGTAATTTTCTACTATTAAAGTATGTAATATATTATCAATTGTTTCCACAACACATATTCAATGATATGGAAAAATTATCCACATTGTTTATATTTTACATAGAATTTCACCGTTGTGCACGGTTCAAAGAATAATGCAGTAAATTCACAATACAAAACTATCAATATTTGGTTTCAATTACAAAGTCATAGCTAACAATTCTGCACTGCAGTAAATTTAGAAATAAGTCAATACATTGTAAATTGTGAAGATATAGTTTCAAAACAAAATTACATGAAAACTCTCAAATGTCAGATGCTAGCATACAATATTTGACTCTTGTAAGCTTATGCAACTTCCAGAACCTGCAATTCACACGAGTACAAGTTACTCTTATAACAAAGCAAAATGCAAGCATACAATATTAATGTAATCACAAGCAAAATACAAGTTTAATTGAAATTAATGGTTGGGGCAGATATTTAAGTAATCACAAGCATGTTGGTGTACCAACTAATATACCTAAAGGGTCATTGGACCACATCTGAAGTGTCAGATGACAAAAACAGGATCTAATAAATAGATCAACGTAAAAGGAAGTGGAATCTAAACCATGCATTCGAATACTGTTTTTACAATTGTCAACAAACTTATCTTCTTATATAGTTCAAAAATAGTGAGAAATCAGTTGATAATCACTCTCAGGGATATATTCTAAATCATGTTCCATTTATCTTTTTAAATGATAATTATAATTATGTGCCATAAGTGCACAGAAGTTTTCAAAAATCAAAATTCTTACATCAAAAATTAAAGTTCATACATTCACTAACCCTGTTGTTCAAATAGACATCAGCAAGAACCCACATCTCTATACAGTAAAAACATAAGCAAATTAGTAATAAAACTTGCCTATGCAGAATTGAACATAAAATAACTTGTAGATTGACGAACAAACAGTGGAAGAAAGCCAGAGTATTCTTGTTATATATTAGATAAGTATTGTTGCTCATCATAAATTGTTTGCATAATCAGCACACACAGTATGCGGTAATACAATGAGTGTCCTTTATCAGAACCTTGATAAAAGAGATCGATCTACTTAAAGAAAATATCATGATTGCTCAAAAGATATCTTCAAATTATGACAAATTCAAAGCCTTGCCTGAAGCAGTGCTGGTATAGAAATTAAAAATGAAGAAAAGCATCCACAAAGATAGTGATCAACAATTCTGTCAAGTTGACTTGCTAAATCCACTGAAAAAAGAGATACATAACTATAGTCAAGTTAGTTATGTCAAATGATCTAACTAAAGAAATACTTATTTATCTATGGTATTAAAAATTGTATAAGGCATGAATAACCAATGTCAGTGAAGCATATTTGAAAACGTCTATATTGTCTTAAATTAGATGCGGAACATAGCCATTGTGAACATAATAACGGTGCAGGTTTGAGTTCCTCGTATCCAAACTTTTGAAAAACTATTATTTTGGAGCAATCACTATAATAAAGGCTTTTATATAACAAGTAAAAGATGTAGGGATTCATAAAGAATAGATAAGTAATATTAACATAACCTGACATATGACCTCAAGAAAATTGGACCCCTACAACATCTTCCCAACGCACATGCAGTTACTTCAATAGCATTAGATGGATCCACTGAAATAAAAGCAGCAATTAATGCAGTGACAGCATGCCCCTATAGCTGTTGTTATCTTCATCATGAGGGCACCACCATGAACTAGATTTTGCTTAAACACGGAAAATTGTACCAAGGGATACCGTTGTGTACAGAAATTGGGTGATATAATTCAAGATTGATCAAAGACCGGAAAAATCACATAAAACTGATTTTAGATTCCTTAATCTGTATTAAACGTGTTTAATTATGAAATATATTATCATAAAATATATTATAAGGGAGATAAAGGTAATACAAAGCAACTTCATTAGAAGATAGTAGATGCTACTGTGTAGAGTAAAAGTGAGCATTTATTACAGTCATATAAAATCATTCCATTGAGGAATGAATTCGCATATTTTAGTTTCAGTCTAAAAAACAAACATATTTTTTACATTGTAAAATAATTAAACACAGAAATGTGAAACCAGCACTCAGGTTTCCAGCATGCACAGTACTAAAATATTGCACTAGGACACATGCTTCTACCTATTACAGATAGTTAAACTATAATATTTCCCTCTCTCCGAAGACGACCTTGTTATAAGACTATATAAAAGTACAATCCAAATACATATATAGTAATATGCGATATTATGTATACATATAACGAGCATTACTCCGAAGGGAAATTAAAAAAGCAACGACCATTCCCAATGCTAGTGATGTTACCTGAATCACCGAGCTTCTCAATGTAGTTTTCTCTTTATTCATTTCTGGTAGGACTCCTGAAGCTGCCAGATATATGAAACCACCAGTAGTAAAACCTTCGATCAAAGCTGACTGCCCATAATCTTTACCCAAAACCAGAGCCAGTGCAAGAGCCGCTAACGCTGACAAAAAGTTAAAAAAATAGAGCTTTGGTTAATCAACTCAGAGTCTAACTTTTCCTCTCCGGCTATTTCACCTAATCCACCTCCATCGATAAGCACCGAGGTCAAATCAAGATTATAATCCTCAATTTTAACCTTTTGTTTTCTACTATGAGAGTGGTGGTGACTATAACCAAAACTGTGATCTTCATTTTCGGTATGTTCTTCAGCATTCCTCACAATCTTTTCAACCAGAAGAAAAATGACGATCCCAGATAAAATGGAGAGGCCAATAGAAAGATCTTGTAGAGATCGAGAATGTGAATGTTCATGTCCATGATGACTCATCAATGTGGCTTATCGGGTGCATATGTGAATGAGAAGAATGGCTGCCAAAAGCATGTGGCAATTGATGAAGGAAAGCATCATCAAGCATAGCTTCATCCCTAAACAATGCCAGTGAATGAACCAGAGTCTTTGAGGGCTTCCCCTTAAAGCAAATAACTGGCAAAAGAATCAAGTAGATCAAAGATGTCAAACTCACTAGTAGTGAACATCCCATAGCTCTGACCCGTAAACCTACTGCAGATAATTCTTCCTCATGGTTGTGCTCAAGAATGTGCTCGTGATAATGATGATGATGAAATCCAGTTACAGCAAGATCTTCTTCCACCAGTTCCTCTGGAAGCGGTATCTTCCTACCAGAATGATGATGACGGACCTCGTTGCCATCGTGACGATAATCGTAATGATGACCAGATCCCTAGATGTGGGAGAAATCGCAAGACGGCGAATGAGAGGAAGCAAGCGGTGGGATTACCATTACCAACAGAAGAAGGAAGGGTAGTAACATCGACGATGACACCGTTAGGGTTTCGTCTAACTGGAGTCAAAGCTACAAGTTCTTTTGATAGTGATGATTAGAACAAGGAGGGAGAAGACGATGATTAAAAATATAATTAGACCAAATGTCACCACATCCATCTAATTTTATTAGTAATTATATTTATCGGCAATTTTTGGAAAGAAATCAAGAGGATAAAAATACTAAACAGTCTAAAAAGCAAATATGCAAACCGGCCTTTTCTTTTTCATTCTCGCCGTGTAAAGTCTCTTCACAATAATTAAGTTTAATATGCAAGCTAAAAAGAGAACGCAGTAAATTATATTGAAACGTGAAAACAAGATCATCCTAATTTGGTGCTTTGAAAATTAATTAAAATAAACAGTTACATAATTAGTTATATTTAAGGTAAACAAGGAAAGGGCGATGCTTACATTTGAGATTTTATAAAACAATAAAAGTTTGATTGCAATAACAATCAATTCAATAACTTGATGATAATTGTTCTCAAATGCTTATAAATCAGCGATGCAAAATTTCAGATTTCACTTCGCAACCATCAACATGAAAAATATAATTTGATCATCTTTAATCCATCCATGGCAGAAAAGCTTTTGGTTTGAAATTACTGTCCTCTCATAACTGTCACTATTCATCTGCGATATTGAGCTCTCAAGTAACGCCAAAAACATTAACCCATGTGTTTCATACCCAAAAAAAATCAAAATTTCATCCAACTTGCGTTGGTTTTGTCTAAATGGCAGTAGCATATTTACTTGATCAAATTTCTGTTATAATTTTTGCTTTAGAATACATCTTTTAACTTCTTTTTTTCTGCACTCCTACGTGCCTTCTTAGAAGTCTATCACCATTATTATTATCTCAATAATGCTACATTCATAGTACAATTTTGTGACCTACATCTTTAGCCTAACCATATTCTTTTTACATTATATTTCAAGTTAGCAAAATTTCAATTTCTGCTAGGTGTCTCCTTCTCATTCTTAAACAAATTAAGTATGAAAAATATTTTTTTTCTTTGCACCTAATGTTTACTTCATAGGTTCATCAATTTTTATTTAAAAAAATAGTTTTTTCTGGTCTCATCATATCCATTATTTTTTAACACCATACTCGACCATAAAGTCTCTAGTCACAAATAAATGAACAACTATTTCCGGTGGCATGCCTTCATAATGGCTGATAATGGATAATAATTCAACATCTGTAGTTTACAAAATACACCATGGCCTCCGATATTCGTATATATCCTATGACCGTGACCGAACATGCATACTTCGTCAAAATTTCACTTTTCTAGTATGTAAATATTTCCCCCGATTAGAATACATTTTCTCTGGTACGTTCTTAATCGTAATAAATCAAATATCTGTATTTAAAATGCCAGTATTTAGGATCATGCGCATTTTCTATAAAAGCAAACATACATAGACATAGTGCAGATATAAGTGTATATTATCATGGTTTTATTACCCACATGAATTTTGCCACAGTTGTTCTACTGTCATGTTAATTCTCCTTTTCTGAATTTCTGGATTACCAAATTGTATGCCAGCCTCCAGGTAGTACCTACCTACCTAATATCTTTATACATATACGTAGGTTTTCAACATTTGGTCACTCTTATAATGTAAATTATCACCCAACTAATATCTTTATACAAAGACACTGAAAAAAAAAGATACTTTACCTCAATCAACTTAGAAATGTCAAATGATCTAACTAAAGCAATACTTATTTATCTATGGTATTTAAAATTGTATGAGACCTGACTAACCAATTTCAATGAAGCATATTTGAAAAAGTCGATACTGTCTTACATTAGATGCTGCAAGTAGCCATTGTGAACATAGTAACGGTGCAGGTTTGAGTTCCTCATATCCAAACTTTTGACATGCTGTTATTTTGGAGAAATCACAATGATAAGGCCTTTTATATAACAATGTTTTGTATGAGATGCAGGGATTCATAAAGAATAGTAAGTGGTATGTACATACCCTGACATATGACCTAAAGAAAATTGGACTCCTACCGCATCTTCCCAACGACTGCATCATAAATGGAAATTGTCAATTGGCCTTGCTGGAAACTGTCGACAACGCGTAGGCAGTTACTTCAAAAGCATTACATGGATCCACCGAAATAAAAGCAGCAATTAATGCAGTGACAACATGCCCCTATAGCTGCTGTTATCTGCATCATGAGAGCACCACCATGAATACCTACAATACGATGCCCATTTGCAACATAATCAATAGTTTCGGACACTACACCGCTGAACAGAGCTAATTTTTTAGCAGCTTTAGTCTCATCCATTGGTCATGAAAAACTGTCTACTGGCTTGTAAAGAATGCAGTATTCGATCTTGTAAAAAGAAAAAGAAACAAGAGAGGTGTTATTCATTGTTGATGATAAGACTTCTAGAATCTAAATATATTTTTCACTTTCGATTTTTTAACATATGCGTTTTTCCCATCCCAGTAATGTTTGTTGAGTTCAGCTAGCTAATTTTTTTAGAGTTATATAGATAGCAAGGTATACAAACAAGAAACTAAGAATATAATTGTTTCATTTTTTTTATTATTTCGTGCAATACACTTATCCCGATAAAGAAATTCAAGCCAATAAACATAAATTACAATTAAGTGAGGTTTATGTTAACACTAAAAAACCTATAAGACAAGATTCAAGAACGGAAACATAATGATAAACTGATAAAGATATTTCCACCAAAGAAAAAATCATAATTATTTTATCATTATCGATATTATCAACATTTTCAGCTCCATTTCTTTAACTTCCGTTCTAATCATTTGAATACAATGATTTGGTCAATTCATACAATATCATATATAATGAAATTATTACTTCAAACGCTGACATGAACTAGGGCTACTTTATTATGCTAGGATCTGAATGCTCGATAAAAAAAATCAGACTCGAGTTTGATTCTATACTTCTGTATAATCCTGACACAAACTCGGTTTGTTGCAATTGTAAGAGTGAACACAGTAATAAGTACTTTGCTAATTAAAACAATTTGTTCTTCTCTCAACCAAGGTTTTAAAGTCCAACCTGCACGACGGAGTTCTGGCCCTCTCGGCCTGATTTCGACGTGGACTGGACTGGAACTTTGCCATAAAGTCATTCAGATTTTATTCAACCAGCAAAAAAAGAGAAAAAAAGAGTACTAAAATTTGTCAAAGCATTCTACTGAAAAGAGACTGGAACTGCGCCAGAAATTAGTCCATGTTTTTGCATATTAATTTCTAACAGCCTACTCAAATTAAAATGTTCTACTGGAAAGAGACGGTTTTGAAGAAAAAAATTCTCAATTAAGAGATGTGATTAAACTGAAGGCAACAATAACATTCAAAAGTATTGAAACGTAGTTTGAAAGTGAGAAACGAAGAACAAAATGACAATTCATGAATCATGCAAATAGCGAGTCGATAAAGCAAAATTTAACCTCAAGTTTTTTGAGTGACAGTTTTTAATTACTCAATTTTCTCTGTATGATGAATTGAAATACCTATCACAGCCCTTATCAAATAAAATTTTATCATGCTCTAAGTTTTACTTCTGTATTTAAAAACAAAACTAATCATGATTAGCCAAAATATGTTTTAAGTACAGAAACAAACTTGCACTTGAAACCAAATTTTGTATGATACAAAACAAACATGTTTTCACTACCCAGCAAGCAAAACAAACATGTTTTTTTTATACTTTCAATAAGAAAAAACTATGCTAAACAGCACCAAGGAATAAGAAATTGATTCAATTTTGTAATTGGTTTGAAAGCAATTAGTTGCAAGTAATAAGTTTCCAAAATCAATGTACAAAAGCATAATGTGTTTTTCGAATACAATACAAATTTTCCTGTATAAAAAAAATAAATTCATCAATCGTGCTCACCAAACAATAGCATCATTTAAAAAACTATTTAACACATTATTTTATTAATTTGAGTTAATCAGCAATAGGTTCAAAAAAAATTAAAGAGAATAAGAAAGATATCAAAGAAAATAGCATTGAAGAGAGTTTTTTCCTGTATAAACTTCCCTTGATGATAGGTTGGATGCAGCTTTAATATTTCCAAGTGCAATGTAAAAATTTCCGAATACTAATTTAATTAACCATTTTAAAAAAAACCAATCAAACGGCTTTATGGCTTCAAACTTTGAGAAACACCAAAAATAGCAGTGAAACATATCTGAGTAAAAAATATTCTGATAAATTTACTCTTTATGAAATGGAACTGTCACTCAAAAAACTCAACTCATAACATTGGAGTTTGACGGAGACAGAAAAACATACTATGCATTGCGTTGAAAGAAATATATAAGAAACCAATAACTTAAAATAATTCCATAAAATGCAATTCAAATGGACTTTTGTAAAGACTGATTGAAACTTACAGGTTTGATGATAATTGCATTACGTCCATCTTGTAAAACCGACGTCATCTGCAACTCTCAAATACGCTAATGATAATCAAGTTGAAATATACTGTAAAGTTTCTAACAAGCTACAAGAGAAGCAATCGATACTTTATAATTAACTAACTAAAAAACATACAAGGAGAGCACGTAGCGAACAAAAACATGAAAAGATAGTGCTCTGTTGCATCACCCACATTGCTACCTAGTGTTCTGTTACAGTAGGCGTGAATAGAAGATGCTGGTGCAATGTTGCAGTAGATAGGAACTGAACACACTGATGATAAAGACATGCAAAGCTGCTGTATTGAAACAAAAATTGAAAGCTACTAATGATGTGAAGCTGGGGCCATAGCTGTTCGAACATGCAACAGAGATTTCAGAGAGCTTTTTCAAATATAACTTTGAGTCTCAACATAATACTTATCTATAGTTGTTCATGAAATATGGTCACAACTAATTTTGGGAGTATAGTCTAAGGAACAACTTTACTTACTAATCGTAGACTCATCAACTCGTACAATATTATTCTAAACTAACAAAACCCATAAAATATGATATCTTAGATTATAGGATCTCCGTATTATTTTCTACCCAACCAAATTTAATATGCTCTACGACACTTAGACTTAACTAAAAAAACAACTGTTACTACAAAGTGTTTTAATCAAAAAATGATCAAACACCAAATAAGAAGCTTTGAGAGCGCATTGCCCAATTAGAGGTAAGGTGCTAAGAAAACACGTCACCAAATCAGGGGCAAGGCACTATGAAAAACATGTATGAAGAAATGTGAAACCGTAATCACAGATAATAAGGCAACAAGAGAGAGCACACAATTTTAAAGTGGTTCGATCCTATACGGATCTACGTCCACTATATAACATTCTTCATTATCAACTTCATGCTACAAAGTACAAAATGATATGAATTCTCATGATTTTAAAACACATCATTCATTCTCTCCTTTTTGATAGAATTTTGTAGGAATTTAATGGTGAACCTTCAATGGAAATGAAGATTTAATGATGAGTGAAGAGTGAAGCTATGGAAGCGATGGATAAAGCTTGAAGATAGCTTGGAGAAATGATCTTAGCAGCCCTTCGGGGTAGTCGAATCCTCCTTCTCAAATGCGGAGAAGGGGACTATTTATAGGTGAAGTTTAAGGGTAGTGGCAGGCTTGTAATTATGGAGTGCAGAGGTTGGGTCGGTATTTTTGAGTATTTACAGAACTCCCATCGCCAGCTGTTGCCTGTTGTCATGCTCTAAAACCGAATACATCATCACCGACCGACCAGATTTGTTAATATTACCATGGAACTGAAGCAGTGAGGCCGAGTAGGTTTCTGGGAAAGCGGGACAGATCACCTTTGGCAGAACCGACCTGGAGGCTCTGATGTAGGAAAGGAACGACCAGGAGCCTTCGATATAAGAAAGAGCGAACCATGCGCTTATATGTCAAGATCGACCCCCTGGTGTTGCTGATTTGAACCGATCAGGTTCGGGAGAATTTGAATGAGCAGGATTGACCTATCTTTTAGGATCCGAAAGACTGAACATATCAAAGAAGTAGGGCCGACCAGGTACTTTGATGACGAAACCGACCTCTTCCTTTAGATTTTGAAGAAATGGACCGACCAGCCTGCCTTGGGGAGAACCGACCTCTCGAAACCGACTACTTTGATCATGACATTCAGACCGACTCCGTTGCCTGCTCACATTTACTCCATCGAAGCATTTATCTATTTTATAGATAACATTTGCCCCTCGAAGTTCGTAATATTTTATATTAAAACATTATGGACTTCGAAATATGCTGATGATCGTGATCTTCTGCCCTTGTCCAGGAGTCGGTCTGGAATTCGTACGGTCGTTCTTTGTGGGCTTAATGGGAGTAGGCCATGTTAGCCCATCGGCTGTTTAAACCCTCTTTTCATTTGTGGCTTTTCCCATTCCTTAAAAACTAAACCAGATTTCTTTTTAATGGTGGAAGCTCCTCACTAAGGTAAATTACCAATCTCTTTTTACTCTTCTTTTAATTTGAAACTACATCTTAATTCGCACTGATTTTGTTCTTCAGCCCAAACCACTGCGTTCTTGCATCTCGAAATTAGCTTTCCGAAACTCGCGATCTCTTCAAAACCTTGAGAGATTGACTAATCACAGGTATATATGCTTCAATACCTGATCTTGGTCATTGCTAGTTGGGATTTCTTTGGTATAACTTGGGAAAAACGAACAGATTGGAATAGCCATGCTTTAATACAACAGTTCAGAATGGTTGATCTTGGGTTTCAGCTTCACTTAAGATTGTGGATGGCTAAACAAAAATGTTTGACTTCATAGTATCTTTACCTTTGTAATAATGCTCACCATTCATTTTCTTAAATGCTCGAGTTAACAACTTGTGGTAAAGACTTCATTCTTTGTTAAAACCATCCCATTATACTTTTCATCCTTTGTGCTGGTTGTATCATTTATGTTTGGGTCGGTTTTTTATATACTCGTGCTTGGGGTCGGTCCTTACTGTTTGATGTGACCCTCTTGATTTGTTCGACCGTCCAAATCAATCTCCAGGACCAACCTGTTATGCTGTTGGACAAAATCCTGTTTAGCTTGAAACCGACCAGGAGCTAGTCGGTTTATTGCTTGATCTAGAATATGCTTGCCCGAAACCGACCTAGATGGATTCTATTTAAACCACTCTTTCTATATTTCGTGGCTGATTAATAGATGATCCAGAACTTGTATCCTCTTTTATGGCCTGACAGACATGATGCCCTTGTGCAGGATCGCAGGCAATCGCAATGTTACTGGAAGACCTCCAGAGGATGTGGAAAATTTGAGGAAAAGACATCGAGCTGACAAATCCCCATTGCTAGAAACTCATTCTTCAGCTAACAGTCTTGTCATAAAATCCCTCTCCCTGGATGAACTCCAAGCTATCATCAATAGGCCTTCTTACTACGTCAAGCCTTGCCATCCTGAACTTGCGACCAGATTCGAAGGATGGTACTTTGGTGGAGTATCGACCAACCCTGACAATGATCCATCAGATAATCGAGTACTTTCAGATGATGTAAACTCCCTCTAGACTGAAGTGCTTGAGCAGCTTGATAAAACAAAAAACTGGGTAGAGAAGCAGTTTAATATGCTTAGCAATTACATAGCCAAAGACCTGGCAGGATGGCGTGACCTGGTTAGCAACCTCCAAGGAGTAAATCGCGAACATGTCAAAAACATATTCCTCTTAGAGAAAGTCAAAGATCATCTCATCCAGGCTCTCAAATCCAGAGATAGGATGATTGCAGAGCTTCTAGGACAAGAGGGGAATGCTGGTCCATCTCTTCCTGATGATGAGGAGTGATCTTGTGCCTTGATCGTTCCTTCTTTTGGCTTTCTGATGCTACCAGACTGGATGTACTATGCTAGTGCCAGTCCTCGCCTGAAACTTTATGTCTCTTGATACTTTTTGCTTTTTGAACAGTTGTGATTGATGACGTAGTAGCTTAGTTGTGCTTTGTGTTGCTTATTCTGCCAACTTAACGAGCGATTACATAAACTTTTGGACTTATACTCAGTATCAATTGTCCGTATTGATATCGGGTTAGTTTACTAGGAACGATTTAACCTGTTTTTCATTTTAAACTGAAAAATATGTTTGCGCTGGTATTGGTTGATTTGATGGTTTTGACCTTATGACAAATCTTTTGCGCAAACACGTCATTCAATTCAAACTTGATTACACATCATATTTTATATATGGAAAATACATATCTGTGATTGACTCCTTCTGGGGAAGCACTAGGCATTGATGCCCCCGTTAATAGGTCGGTATTGATCTTCTTTGTTGGAAGGATTTGTTTAATATCATGAAGAGGGTATAGGTTTTAGGCCGAGTCATTTATCATTTTATGCCCTACATTCTGGCTAAAAGAGCCTGAACCTCCATGAGGTTATCGAGTTAAGGAAAAGGTTGGATTCATGGAGCGGGCATCAGTCATCGGCTAAGCCACTCATTGTCATGAGTGTTTCGCATCTCGACTGAAGGAGCCTAGACCTCCGTGAGGTTAAGGTAAAGGTTAGATTCATGGAGCGGGCATCAGTCATCGGCTAAGTCACTCATCGTCATGAGTGTTTTGCATCCCGACTGAAGGAGCCTGGACCTCCGTGAAGTTAAGGAACAATCCCCGAAGAGGTCTTTGGTTTTTTTTTCCCCCAGAGAGGTCTTTGGTTTTTTGTCCCCGGAGAGGTCTTGGGCTTAGCCTCATGGAGTGGGCATCAGTCATCGGTTACTCCACTCATCGTTATGAGTGTTTCGCCTCCCGACTGAAGGAGCCTGGACCTCGATGAGGTTTCGCTTTGTTCTTGTCTCACGGAGCGTGTAACTCCCCACATCCGTTAGTGTCACTCACAAAGGGAATGCACTAAGTTCTATGGAGCATTTAAGGTAAAGATGCAGATAAATTACAAGACAGACAAAAATTAAATAGCGGAAAATAAAACTTTACTTTATTGATAAGATAGTTTGTACAACAATTGTTTTCCAATATCAGATTATCATCTGTCTTACAAAATAAAGAAGCATAAAAATACATTTATATTCCCCAATGTAGCATAAGCCAGCCATAGCAGCGAAAAGGAGAGTCCGAAGCACTTTGTTCAAGAATCTTCAAGCTTGGGAAGAGCAGCGGCCCAATCTAACCTGAGCGGAACTATTCCATCCTCAACTACCTGGGGGGGAACGGAAGAAACGAAGACGAAAGAAAAGTAGAGTCAGACATAAAGCCTGAGTAAGTCTAGTGACTACTCAGTCTATGGATAAGAAAAAGAGCATGATAAGTATATGCTGGAAATGTGAAAGCATCCTAAACTAAGTTAAGTTATCTCGAACCGAATATACTATCGTACCCCATACTAATCTCTGCACCGCCTAAATAGTGTCCCAACTAGTAATGATAATGTGTTCCTAATCCCTGTAATTTTTGTTGCCTTCAGGCGTACATTTATTGTTTCTGACCTAGATCTAATCTAGGATTTACGCTATCTTCCGAACGATGCCCTCTAATCTAGGACACACTACCTAGAGTGGTAGATGTTCCTAGACTTTTTCCACGTATGTGTCGCGAATCGTTATCGCTTGTCTAGATGCACATGTCCTATAATGTGCGGCACGAAATCAGTGTCAGGGCTACTCTAGAAATACGGAACTCGGTCGGGAGCTTTCAAATATCCGCCGATGAAGACGCTAAGGTCTGTTTTTTTTCTAGTGGCTATGGTCCCACTTGACCCCTCCCTCAACTAATGAAAAGCCATCCTTGAAAAATGAGAACTACGCGCAGGCCCCCCTATGCCCCACTATCCTATGGCCATCCGCAACCATAACTAGATAGCAAGTATTTGGTCTTTTGGAGTTCTCCGCCTTTCCACTTCACTTGTCTCGATTGACTCAAGATGGTAGGTAGACGACGAGTTGCTATCACAAGGCTACGGTCTTCTCGCCGAATCACGCTGGTCCATCCTAGTTTTTAGGTTGCCATATTTTGCAACCAAGGCATACCCTTGGTTCTTCTAACGCAGACCTTAACCTCTGTGAGCCTAGGAGGATCATCTGCTGCCTCATAGAGGGATACCAAGAGTACCCTCACGTCCCCTCGAAGCCTCGGGCTTCGTAACCCAATTCGTTGGAGCCTTCTAGAATCAGACGGACGTACGCTCCTTCTCGTGTTCTACTAAGATTTAGTACTTAGTTTCTTTCCTTCATCAATTTGGTTAAGTGTCATTAGTCAATTCAAGTTAACTTAAGCCATCCCTTTTGTCATATTATACTGGTTAAGTGTTGCCTCCTTGTGTTAACTTAACCTCACCATTTGTTTAACTAACCTGTTACAACGGTTAAGTGTCTCCTTATATAACTTAACCCTACTACTTGTTTAATTAACAGGTTATAATGGTTAAGTGTTGTCCATTCACGTTTAACTTTACTACAAGTCAAATTACACTGGTTAAGTGTTCTTGTTACTTAACTCTAATCATTCATGTTATATTGGTTAAGTATTTCTAACTAACTTAATCCTAACCCACTTGCCAAATCAACTTGTTATCATGGTTAAAAGTTCTAATTTTACTTAACCTTAATCACTTGCTCACTAACATGTTTCTATGGTTAAGTGTTCTAATTAACTTAACCCCAATCACTTATCTCACTAACATGTTTCTATGGTTAAGTGTTCTAATTAACTTAACCTCAATCACTTATCTCACTAACATGTTTCTATGGTTAAGTGTTCTAATTAACTTAACCTCAATCACTTATCTCACTAACATGTTTCTATGGTTAAGTGTTCTAATTAACTTAACCTCAATCACTTATCTCACTAACATGTTTCTATGGTTAAGTGTTCTAAATAACTTAACCTCACTCTCTTGTCCAGTTTAATCATGTTAGAATGGTTAAAAATTTGATTAACCTTACCCACTCCCCTAGTCAACATATTAAATTGGTCAAATGTCCAAATTAACCTAACCCTACCCACCAATTTATTTAGCATGTTGAATTTGATTAATTATTAATTCAATTGACTTAACCCTATCAATCCTGACTCAGCCTTAATTTATTAATTAAAGCACCAACCACTCACATTAGACAGTTATTGTTGTGGTAAATGGACAGCCGGTCGGTTCCGGGTAGGTTTACACCACAGCTCATGTCTAACCTCGGGTCTTTATTGGGCTCAATGCTTAACCACCCACATTAGATAAGTATTGTTTTGATTACTGGACAGCCTGTCGATTCCGGGCAGGTTTACATCACAACTCAATCCAACCTCGGGTTAAGCATATCGTATTTTCTAAGTTTACATATTTGTCTCTTTTCAATTTAATATGTAAATGTTTTGTGGCCCATTATCCAAATTCGTTATTCTTCGGTATAATAATTTATGCCACTTAAATTTCACAAGTCGTTGGCATGTGCCAAACATGCCAACACGTATATTTTAATTAAACCCAGCGTTATGTTCCCCGTTTGTACGTTCGCAATATTATAACATATGTTGGGCTTCAACATTTCAGCCCAACTTAGAAACATAAAAAAAAGAGGCTTAGAACATAATATATTCTAAGTAACATAAAAGGGGTGTGTGAACGCATGAACTTGCAACATAGCGATTTAACTAACATAAATTATGTGGTGCACGAACTTGCAATATAGCGATTTAATTAACATAAATTAGTGGTGTATGAACTTGCAATATAGCGATTTTATTAACATAAATTAATGGTGCATGAACTTGCAATATAGCGATTTAATTAACATAAATTATGTGTGCATGAACTTGCAATTTAGCGATTTAATTAACATAAATTAGTGGTGCATGAACTTGCAATATAGCGATTTAATTAACATAAATTATGTGGTGCGTGAACTTGCAATATGGCGATTTAACTAACATAAATTAGGGGCATGTGTACTTGCATTGTAATAGCATATAATGTTGACATAAATCATAAACCTAAACATGAGTCATGGGTTTCAATCTATTCATGTAAACTTGCATTTAAAATATGAACCTAACTAAATTAGATGTCACTTGTATTAGCATATGATTTTTATAACAACATAAGCCTAAAACAAATTTTTATTTAGGCATAACACTAAACATAAACTAGTCATTTCCATAAAGTCACTATATGTTCACAAAGATGCTTACTTTTGTCACTAATATAAAAGTATAGTCTAAATTGAATTATGAGGCCTATTCCAACATAAACTTATATGAATCATGTTACCCAAATGGATCCAGCTACACTTGAAATGACCATAGCATATATATACAAAGATCTAAATCATGTATGCATAATAGTGAATTATGTTTACATAATTCTCAACTTGGTTGTAATAAAATATATACAACTTCTTATTAACCACAACATATAAATGTCAATTTCCAACATGAATCGTATACTTGCAAGTAGTGTTACTTTTCATTGCAAATGTACAATTAATCCAATATCATGTTAATTATACTACAACATCCCAAATCCATTTATAATAAAATCAGAACAACATACAATTATGAACTAGCATCGTTACAATTAAAGTACGATTCCATTTTCATTCTACACAAACCAAGTCTCAATTTTTATTCATATGGGAATAGTACTCT
Source organism: Allium sativum (assembly GCA_030737875.1). Lineage (NCBI taxonomy): Eukaryota > Viridiplantae > Streptophyta > Magnoliopsida > Asparagales > Amaryllidaceae > Allium > Allium sativum. Next base: position 269,005,138 of record CM060924.1, read on the forward strand.
ACTTACAACGTATGACGAATCTTGTATTCAGGATTCTTAATTTGGTGATGCTATCCTTTGAGGTTGACATTGTTTTGATTTATTTGTTGTAGTTTTAAGCTTTGAATCAACTCTTAATCATCTCTTAATTTGTCGGCTACTCCTAGTCTCTCTTCAGCAGCATGACGGCTCCTTCTTTTTTTTCTTTTTTCTTTTTTCTTTTTTCTTTTTTCTTTTTTGTGCGAATTAGGTTGTGAGAGCTATGTTGTTTATATAGAGTTGCAAGTTAGTTTGAGCCGTCGATGAAGCCAAGGTTAATATAAGCTGTCCGTTCTAAAGAGAAGCCAATTATGTTCACAATTTAGGGGCTGTAAATTACTCCTATTTCAACTTATGTCATAATTACTTTCTTAATGTACATTATCAACATTTATTATTAAATTTGTATGCACATTAGATACATCTCCCCTTTACACAATTATTATTATTTTTGAATTATCAACTTTAGTGTTAACAGAAATACGGGACGTTACATTCTCCCCTCCTTAAAGGATTTCATCCCCGAAATCTTCAAGTCTATGAGAATGCATATCCTACCATCCAATCGTCCATCTACTTAGCCATCAAACACAGGCATCCATTGTCCTTAAAGGCTTCTAATGCTTTTATGTTCATATGCATAGTGTGTGTATATGTCCTTATCTAATGCAAAATCAGGCGGTCTACTGATTCAGTTGACCTCCTTAATGCAAATCATGTCAGTGCCATGCGTCCAATATGTATGAAAATCCTAATGATACATATTATTTCTATATGAGTGCACAACCAATCACTCAAATGCAACATCCATATGATAGCACATTAAATTCAATTCATAAACAAATACATATATGTAAATGAAATATGAAGGCGTCTGAGCTGATCTAGTGCCTAATACGTGTGTATATGCATTCACGAGCAACCACTAGCAACCATTCGCAACCATCAACCATAACATGTTTCAAATACATGTATACATCCAAAAGGGTTTCTATCTAAGGAACGATGATACGTCCTAGAGGATATGCCTTAAAAGCTAGAAATTAGTATGCATAGAATTCCTAAAAAAAGGAATCAAGGATGTACCCTTAAGAAAAAGGGTATGAGGCGCGTATCCCTTATCTTCAATCTCCTGTATCACGTCTTCTTGAGCTTTACTCAACTGTACCTTAACAGATTCAACTTCACGATTGCGAAGTTTCTTGACCTCCATTTCCAAAATAAACAAATGCCAACCATGATACTGAGTGTATATACTAGGATGATCAGAGGTCTCTCCTCTTAGCTTATCAATCATTCCATAACTATGAGGGTCAAAAGGTCACTACGTACTTTTTACCTCTCTTAAGGTTAGTCCTTCTCTATATAGAGCGTCTGCCACAACTATTCATCTCTCAAGTAAACCATCCTGGTCGAACTCGACATCCCTCAAGTACAAGCCCCAAAGGCCTAAATCAATATCAGACAAGCACCCGAGGAATGTCTCCTCCGAATTTGGATGATCTACTTGAGATGATCTAAGCAAAAACAACCAAACACTTGAGCACTAGTTGGGATCTTTTACTATACAAGTACTAAGGTGCAGAGACTTAACTATGGAAGCAAATATGAACAAATGCGAAGTGCTAAAAACAAAAGAAAGAGTACAAACAGAAAATCTAGACTCTTCCAACAGAACTTTACTACCTTTCTACTAGGTACGCTTAGTGGTGAAAGCATGTACTTGCCCTTCTGAAAATCTTGTCCTTTGTTCTTAATTATATGCCCTATTCTGCCATAGTAAAGAAACTTCCTTTTGTCTTAGGTTTTATGATCCCTTCCTCCTCCGTGATCCAAGTCTACATCCATGAATTCCTCATCCTTGGGTTGTGCTCCTTAGCCAAACTCCTCATCCTCTTTCATGTGTAATCATGTTGACAAATCTCTCGAAAGCTGCCTCCATCATAAAGAAAACCCTACTAAGCTTGAAAGAAAACTAGCCGCAGGTGAAACTACTACGGTTATAGATGGAAGTCGGGCACTACTTCGCCCTGCGATGAGGTTACCTCCCAGAATGGCAGGAGCCCCAGAGACTCAAGAAAGAAGGGGACAAGAATTCAAACAGAGAATTAGAAGATAGTGTGTATGGCCTTGGGGGAATATGCCTTTAAAATAAAACTTTTCTTTTGAAAATGCTTCTTTAAAATTGTTCGAAAGTAATAAATTTTTTCAAATCTTTTATCTGATCCGGTAACCTTCGGCTCTGATACCACGTGTAACACCCCACATCCGTTGGTGTCACTCACAAAGGGAATGCACTAAGTTCTGTGGATCATTTAGGGTAAAAGATGCAGATAAATTACAAGACAGACAGAAATTAAACAGCGGAAAATAAAACTTTACTTTATTGATAAGATAGTTTGTACAACAATTTTTTCCAATATCAGAGTATCATCTGTCTTACAAAATAAAGAAGCATAAAAATACATTTATATTCCCCAATGTAGCATAAGCCAGCCATAGCAGCGAAAAGGAGAGTCCAAAGCACTTTGTTCAAGAATCTTCAAGATTGGGAAGAGCAGCGGTCCAATCTAACCTGAGCTGAACTATTCCCTCCTCAACTACCTGGGGGGGGAATGGAAGAAAAGAAGACGAAAGAAAAGTAGACTCAGACATAAAGCCTGAGTAAGTCTAGTGACTATTCAGTCTATGGATAAGAAAAAGAGCATGATAAGTATATGCTGGAAATGGGAAAGCACCCTAAACTAAGTTAAGTTATCTCGAACCGAATATACTATCGTGCCCCATACTAATCTCTGCACCACCTAACTAGTGTCCCAACTAGTAATGATAACGTGATCCTAATCCCTGTAATTTTTGTTGCCTTCAGGCGTACATTTATTGTTTCTGACCTAGATCTAATCTAGGATTTACGCTATCTTCCGAACAATGCCCTCTAATCTAGGACACACTACCTAGAGTGGTAGATGTTCCAAGACTTTTTCCATGTATGTGTCGCGAATTGTTATCGCTTGTCTAGATGCACATGTCCTTTAATGTGCGGCCCGAGTTCCGTGTCAGGGCTACTCTAGAAATAAGGAACTCGGTCGGGAGCTTTAAGATATCCGCCGATACAGATGCTAAGGTCTGTTTTTTTCTAGTGGCTATGGTCCCACTCGACCCCTCCCTCAACTAATGAAAGGCCATCCTTGAAAAATGAGAACTACGCGCAGGCCCCCCTATGCCCCACTGTCCTATGGCCATCCGCAACCAAAACTAGATAGCAAGTATATGGTCTTTTGGAGTTCTCCGACTTTCCGCTTCACGTATCTCGATTGACTCAAGATGGTAGTAGACGACGAGTTGTTATCACAGGGCTACCGTCTTCTCGCCGAATCACGCTGGTCAATCCTAGTCTTTAGCTTGCCATATTTTGCAACCAAGGCATACCCTTGGTTCTTCTAACGCAGACCTTAACCTCTGTGAGCCCAGGAGGATCATCTGCAGCCTCACAGAGGGATACCAAGAGTACCCTCATGTCCCCTCGAAGCCTCGGGCTTCGTAACCCAATTTGTTGGAGCCTTCTAGAATCAAACGGACGTACGCTCCTTCTCGTGTTCTACTAAGATTTACTACTTAGTTTCATTCCTTCATCAAGTTGGTTAAGTTTCATTAGTCAATTCAAGTTAACTTAACCCATCTCTTTTGTCATATTATACTGGTTAAGTGTTGCCTCCTTGTGTTAACTTAACCTCACCATCTGTTTAACTAACCTGTTACAACGGTTAAGCGTCTCCTTATATAACTTAACCCTACTACTTGTTTAATTAACAGGTTATAATGGTTAAGTGTTGTCCATTCACGTTTTACTTTACTACAAGTCAAATTACACTAGTTAAGTGTTCTTTTTACTTAACTCTAATCATTCATGTTATATTGGTTAAGTATTTCTAACTTACTTAATCATAACCCGCTTATCAAATCTACTTGTTATCATGGTTAAGAGTTCTAATTTTACTTAACCTCAATCACTTGTCTCACTAACATGTTTCTATGGTTAAGTGTTCTAATTAACTTAACCCCAATCACTTATCTCACTAACATGTTTCTATGGTTAAGTGTTCTAATTAACTTAACCTCAATCACTTGTCTCACTAACATGTTTCTATGGTTAAGTATTCTAATTAACTTAACCTCAATCACTTATCTCACTAACATGTTTCTATGGTTAAGTGTTCTAATTAACTTAACCTCAATCACTTATCTCACTAACATGTTTCTATGGTTAAGTGTTCTAATTAACTTAACCTCAATCACTTATCTCACTAACATGTTTCTACGGATAAGTGTTCTATTTAACTTAACCTGACTCTCTAGTCCAGTTTAATCATGTTAGAATGGTTAAACATTTGCTTAACCTTACCCACTCTCCTAGTCAACATATTAAATTGGTTAAGTGTCCAAATTAACCTAACCCTACCCACCAATTTATTTAACATGTTGAATTTGGTTAAGTATTAATTCAATTGACTTAACCCTATCAATCCTGACTCAGCCTTAATTTATTAATTAAAGCACCAACCACTCACGTTAGGCAGATATTGTTGTGGTAACTGGACAGCCGGTCGGTTCCGGGCAGGTTTACACCACAACTCATGTCTAACCTCGGGTCTTTAATGGGCTCAATGCTTAACCACCCACATTGGATAGGTATTGTTGTGATTACTGGATAGCCGGTCGGTTCCGGGCAGGTTTACATCACAACTCAATACAACCTCGAGTTAAGCATATCGTATTTTCTAAGTTTACATATTTGTCTCTTTTCAATTTTATATGTAAATGTTTTGTGGCCCATTATCCAAATTCGTTATTCTTGGCTATAATAATTTATACCACTTAAATTTCACAAGTCGTTGGCATGTGCCAAACATGCCAACACATATATTTTAATTAATCCCAGCGTTATTTTCCCCGTTTGTACGTTCGCAATATTATAACATACGTTGGGCTTCAACATTTCATCCCAACTTAGAAACATAAAAAAGAGAGGCTTAGAACATGATATATTTTAAGTAACATAAAAGGGGTGTGTGAACGCATGAACTTGCAACATAGCGATTTAACTAACATAAATTATGTGTTTCATGAACTTGCAATATAGAGATTTAATTAACATAAATTAGTGGTGCATAAACTTGCAATATAGCGATTTAATTAACATAAATTATGTGGTGCATGAACTTGCAATATAGAGATTTAATTAACATAAATTAGTGGTGCATGAACTTGCAATATAGCGATTTAATTAACATAAATTATATGGTGGATGAACTTGCAATATGGCGATTTAACTAACATAAATTAGGGGCTTGTGTACTTGCACTGTAATAGCATATAATTTTAACATAAATCATAAACCTAAACATGAGTCATGGGTTTCAATCTATTCATGTAAACTTCCATTTAAAATATGAACCTAACTAAATTAGGTGTCACTTGTATTAGCATATGATTTTTGTAACAACATAAGCCTAAAACATATTTTTATTTAGGCATAACACTAAACATAAACTAGTCATTTCTATAAAGTCACTATATGTTCACAAAGATGCTTACTTTTGTCACTAATACAAAAGTATAGTTTAACTTGAATTATGAAGCCTATTCCAACATAAACTTATATGAATCATGTTACCCAAATGGATCCATTTACACTTGAAATGACCATAGGAATATATATAAAAAGATCTAAATCATGTAGGCATAACAGTGAATTTTTACATAAGTCTCAACTTGGTTGTAACAAAATATATACAACTTCTTATTAACCACAACATATAAATGTCAATTTCCAACATGAATCGTATACTTGCAAGGGGTGTTACTTTTCATTGCAAATGTACAATTAATCCAATATCATGTTAATTATACTACAACATCCCAAATCCATTTAAAATAAAATCAGAACAACATACAATTATGAACTAGCATCGTTACAATTAAAGTACGATTCCATTATCATTATACACAAATCAAGTCTCAATTTTTATTCATATCGGAATAGTACTCTACTTACAACATATGACGAATCTTGTATTTAGGATTCTGAATTCTGAATTTGGCGATGCTATCCTTTGAGGTTGACGTTGTTTTGATTTATTTGTTAGTTTTAAGCTTTGAATCAACTCTTAATTTGACGGCTACTCCTAGTCCCTCTTCAGCAGCATGACGGCTCCTTCTTCTTTTTTTCTTTTTTCTTTTTTGTGTGAATTAGGTTGTGAGAGCTATGTTGTTTATATAGAGTTGCAAGTTAATTTGAGCCATCGATGAAGGCAAGGTTAATACAAGCCGTCCGTTCTAAAGAGAAGCCAATTATGTTCACAATTTAAGGGTTGTAAATTACTCCTATTTCAATTTATGTCATAATTACTTTCTTAATGTACATTATCAACATTTATTATTAAATTTGTATGCACATTAGATACATATCCCCTTTACACATTTATTATTATTTTTGAATTAGCAACTTTAGTGTTAACAAAAATACGGGGTGTTACAAAGCAGACATCAGTCATCGGCAAAGTCACCCATTATCATGAGTGTTTCGCATCCCGACTGAAGGAGCCTGGAACTCCATGAGGTTACACTTTGTATTTGTTGAATTTTTTCATCTGACCTTTGGCAGCTTCCCCTTCTCATGTTCCATGATGTGCTTTTTATCATTGCGCTGATATTTTTGTACTTTGAAATTTGGAATCAGATTGTTGGGGAAACTACGCATTTATTGGATGACCTGTAATGAGAAATCATTCCTTAGCAAAGTTCGAATTTTGAATTGTTCATAACATTGTAAGCAAGGAATTCGATTAACCATATATGCTTTTGTTTACAGGACAATTGTTCATTGCCTTATCAAGCAATTATTACAAACTGTTTATATGAAATTTCAAATGTAACAAAATGTAAAGCAACAAAGCAGTAAGTAAAAGGAGAGCGATGATGATCGCTTGTTCTTAGCCCATTAAGAATGACAATGGCTATCAATCGATTATTGGACTTGAATCGTTTTGAGCGGCTTCTTGCCCCTAGGGAGTTGCAGAGGGATTTGTAGCCTGGAGACTTTTAATATACCGTTGAAGATGACCTTTCTTGATCAGTTCGTCCATTAATACTCTCAGTTGTCTACAATCATTTGTATCATGCCCAGGCTGTTTGTGATAGATACAATACTTCTCCGATTTGAGCATGTGGTTGCTGACTTTCATTGGCCGAGGTTCTGGATAATCCTCAGTATCTTTCGTGGCTAAGTAGATGTTTAGGACGGAGTCATTCAAGGGAGTTAGCTTTGAAAGATCAGGAAAACAGGCTTTCTTGTTTGCTTTGTCTCCGTTCCCATCATTGAACTGCTTCTTCCCCTGAGAGTTGCAGGTGTCATCATTCCTTTTATCCTCTGTAGTATTGCTTGGGCCAACTGAAGGATCCTTGTCTAACCTCATGTATTCTTCCGCTTTCTTGTAGAACTTGTCAAGCGTGGTCGGCTCTTTCATCTTAATCCATCTGCCGAACTCGCTATTCTCATCTATCGCACTAAGGAGGTGCTTGAGGATTATGCGAGGCTCCGAATTTCGTACTTCGGAAAGAGAAACATTAAAGCGACCAAGGAATGCTTTGACAGTTTCTCCGGGATTCTGTTTCATCGATGAGAGGGTTATAGCATCATTAGCCTTAACAACATATAAGCGAAACTGCTCTTTGAACCTTTTAGTCAGATCCGAGAACTGATCGATGGATTTTGGTGGCAGCTTTGTGAACCATAGCGAGGCAGCTCCTTCCAAGTAAAGAGGAAAGTAAGTGCACCTCATCCCATCGGTAGCTTTAGCTGCGGTCATGGCCCACTCATACTTGAACAATAAATAATTGGGATCAATAAGACCATTGTATGAAGGTAAGGTGGGAGGAGTGAACTTCTTTGGGCACTCTGCTTGTAGGACCCTCTCGGTGAATGGAGTTCGACTTGGAGTGAAATCCCAGTCCATTTCGTCATCCTTGCAAGCTTGATTCTTTTTCATAACCTGCTCAATCACTCCTGCAATATACTCTTCATTGTTGCGTTGTTCCGCAGCACCAATGTCGATCCCTTTACCGGATCTCTGCCTCAGCAAGTCAACATGGTTCAAGGATGTAGGAAGTGCCCCTGTGGGATTAAAAACATTTCGAGTATATTGGACAGAATGATTGTTAGTAAGTGGCTTGGCGTCCAGAACCTTGGCTCCATTGTTGTCATGTTCTCGACCTTCAACATCCTCCATATCATTATCAGGATTTTGGTCAGAAGTGGAAGAATCTTCCTTCTCATCGATGTTGACTTGAGCCCTTGGAAGAGTGGGATTAGGGCAAGCACCAAGGATGGCATCTAATTTCTCCATCATAGCTTTGGTAGCGGTATCAACTCGTTGGTTTATGTTGGCAACCACAACATCTAACTCGCTTTTTGTGACACCGGCTCCGCTTATGGAATTTTGGCCAACCCCCAGAAGATTAGTTTGGGGTGTATCTTCGTTGTTGGCGATATCTTCGGCTCCTCCAACGCATTTGCTATTCGCCTTTCTGGATTTTGCCATCACTTCGGTTATGGATTTGAACCTCAAGGAAAGCCTTTCCAGGGATCCCAATTCCGGATGGGTGATTCAGATTGAAAATGTGATCACGGCCCCACGCTGGGCGCCAAATGTTTTAATCAAAAAATGATCAAACATGAAATACGATGCTTTGAGAGCGCGTCGCCCAATTAGAGGTAAGGTGCTAAGAAAACACGTCACCAAATCAGGGGCAAGGCACTATGAAAAACATGTATGAAGAAATGTGAAACCGTAATCACAGAAAATAAGGCAACAAGAGAGAGAACACAATTTTAAAGTGGTTCGATCCTATACGGATCTACGTCCACTATATAACATTCTTCATTATCAACTTCATGCTACAAAGTACAAAATAATATGAATTATCATGATTTTACAACACATCATTCATTATCTTTTTTTTGATAAAAATTTTTAGGAATTTAATGGTGAACCTTCAATGGAAATGAAGATTTAATGATGAGTGAAGAGTGAAGCTATGGAAGCCATGGATAAAACTTGAAGATAGCTTGGAGAAATGATCTTAGCAGCCCTTCGGGCTAGTCAAATCCTCCTTCTCAAATGTGGAGAAGGGGGCTTTTTATAGGTGAAGTTTAAGCGTAGTGGTAGGCTTGTAATTATGGAGTGCTGAGGTTGGGTCGGTATTTTTGAGTATTTACAGAACTGCCATCGCCAGCCGTTGCCAGTTGTCATGCTCTAAAACTGACTACATCATCACCGACCGACCAGATTTGTTAATACCTACCATGGAACTGAAGCAACGAGGCCGAGTAGGTTTCTTGGAAGGCGGGACCGATCACCTTTAGCAGAACCGACCTGGAGGCTCTGATGTAGGAAAGGAACGACTAGGAGACTTCGATATAAGAAAGAGCGAACCATGCGCTTATATGTCAAGACCGACTCCCTGGTGTTGCTGATTTGAACCGATCAAGTAAGGGAGAATTTGAATGAGCAGGATTGACCTGCCTTTTAGGATCTGAAAGACCGAACATATCAAAGAGGCAGGGCCGACCAGGCACTTTGATGACGAAACCGACCTCTACCTTTAGATGCTGAAGAATGGGACCGACCAGCCTGCCTTGGGGATAACCGGCCTCTCGAAACCGACTACTTTGATCATGACATTCAGACTGACTCCGTTGCCTGCTCACATTTACTCCATCGAAGCATTTGTCTATTTTATAGATAACACAAAGTAATTCAAAAATACAAATATGCATTCTTTTTAGTTAATAGATGATGGGTTGAGTGAAAGATGACTTGCTAGCTTCATCATAAATAATGGCTAAAAACTACTATCAACTAACTATAAATTTTAATGCTCGAGCATATATATTTTGCAAGGTTACAATCAGCACAATTTTATTATTTTTTAAAAATAGTATTTTCTCTTTAAAAAAGGTATGAAACATTAAATTTTCTAGCATCAGTCAACCAATTATTATACTGGAATCTACTTCAGATTAAAAAATAAAAGGGAAAATGAAACTCTAAATCACTACGACTTCTTGTTCTAAACAAACTGGAGCAAATGAATCTACTTTACAAGAAAAAATGCATCAATATTATGGGAAAATTGCAAATTAAAATGCATATACGGCTGGATATCAATATCACCACGATTAATTACTACCAAAGCATACTTATCTTACAAATCATCAGAAGTTAATCAAGGAAAAAATTGCTGGCCATATTATAAAAACAAAAATATAAGGGTTAGGTAAACTAGTTAACTGAGGATTTGAGTCAAAAATTAGCTACTAGCAGACAAATTCACTGTCGATCTGGAGGTACCTGGCGTGAATCGGAGATTGCAAACAGTTATCTGGTGTGAATCGGAGATGGCAACCAGCTAGGGTAGAGATCGTTGTTAGACTGAACTGAAAATTGACGGATCGATTTTAGGTATGAATCAAAAAATTAAAATTGGGCAGAATTAGGTTAAGACAGATTAGCTGGAGATCGATAGTGAAGAGGAGGGATTTCTATATTCAAGGGCCTTTTTTTTACTTTGTTCAAATGGATACCGCTTAGATTTCGCCTCCCGCATTTTTAAACGTGTAAGGTCAAACATAGCAGATTATTTATTATAGACGTTTTTTATAGCACAATTTATTGTTATATTATTTCTTTAATAACTTTTATATAGCAATTAACTATTAGGCTATGATATAATGCCATATATTTCATATTTTCTTGTAGTGCCCGGACCTGCCCGGCAAATCCAGCTGCCACAAATGCCAGTCTAATGTGAGAGGTCTTAGGCATAAACTAAATACGTAGCAATTGTAAAGAAACGAGGTTAGGCTCTTTTGTTGTGTAAGACTGCCCGGACCCGCCCGGAAAATCCAGCTGCCACAAATATCAGTCTAATGTGAGAGGTCTTTATGGGGTTACGGTCTTAATGGATTAAGAAACACTTAACCAGATAAACATGTAGTAAGACATGAGGGGGTTAAGTGGGTGACTTGGGTGGCATGTGAAATCTAGTGGTGCCTTGGGTGGTATTTGGAAATACGATTAGAAAAACTTAACCAAAATTGAAACATGTAATTGAAACATGAATAAGAAGTGGGTTAAGTGGGATGTACTAGAGGGGACCAAGCTTAGGTGGATAGCTTGTGTCAAGTAATGGGGGCCCGTTTCAACCAGTAGCCGATACGTATCTTTGTGGGCTCGACCCAAGTTGAGGACGGGACACGCATACTGGGCTTGACTGTAAGAGGCCAAACCGGGTTAGCGGTGGCAACGCAAGTCCAACGGGTTCATATGCGAGTGTTGACCCGGCCTGGTAGGTAATACGTTGTTGCATCGTGTAGATATAAGCCGTGCATTGTTGGTTGTATTGGGTTGCCACTTTGGGGAGTGATACACCCCACTGTGGGGCCAGCACGGTTATCTACGAGTTAGGGAACCGATCGCTTGAGGGTAGTGGGTACACCTAGTGGAGAAAGGGGCAGGCGGCGCCTATAAAGGGAGCAAGGGGTGCACGAAACTACCATTATCATTATTTAAGTTTGTAGGCGGGATCAACCTTAGGGTGACTAGTGGTGGTGCAGTATAGCAATTATCATATAGTGTTAGTGTAGTTTAGTAATCATCCTATAGTGGTTTAGGTGCGCTTAGCGATATCGTTGTTCATCCTGTTTCCTTATTTACTCTGCCATACTCAATGGTTCATGATCATTTCCTTATTTTCCAACTTATGCCTTAGCCTAGTTACTTTATTAATTATATTTTTAAAGTTATTGCACTCGCCAGACATTATGTCTGACCCCCTTTGTTTCCTCCTCTTTTCTCCCTTTTTCACCCCCTAGGTGCTCAGGTTGGAACTAGCACCAGTGGAGCTTGATTTTGGACTGCTATCGCTGAAGTAAAGTTCAGCTTCTCTTTTATTTATGGCTAATTTGATGTTGGGGATTATGTCTTTCAGTTTATGTACTTTGTTTTATCAAGATGGATATTATGTACTTGACTTTGGTTTATGGTTTTGATGATGTAACCAAACATATTTACCTTCTGCTGCAATAAATAAAGTTTTAGATTTTCAAGTACTGCTTTATATCTGTCTTGTTGTGATTTTCTGTTCTATATTCACTTAAAATGCTCCATGGAAGTTAATGCATTCTCTTTGAGAGTGACATTAATGGACGCGGGGTGTTACACTGGGAGGTCGACCATAGTGTCGACCCCCAGGTCGACCTGGTCCTCGGCGGGAAAATTCAAGCACATTCTATGCTGGAGTTTGAATTCGAATTTCGAATTCGAATTTCGAGCTATTTTCGATACTGAAAATTCCTAAAACTTCGGAGGGTCATATCTCCCTCAAACGGACTCCGATTTTCGAAAACTCGGACTCGTTTCCAAGAAGAATTTCGAGACAAACGCAATGGCGCAACCCATTTCCTTTGATTCTTATTTTAAAAATTAATTCTGCCTTGATTTATGGTGTTAACATGTTATTAAAAATTCGGGTTGTTACAGGATTGGTTATTGTAGCACCCAATCCAAACAAATCATCATCTATCAAATTTGTCGGTCTACCCCTACTATGCTTAAGCTACCCCTACTTCTTATTATACTTCAAAACAGCCCTTCTTTTTAATCCTATCCCTAATTATCTAAATATCCATTACATACAATAATTACCCTTATTTTTTAAACTAATGTGAAGGGTTGGTTTTTACAGCACCTAATCCAAACGATTCATCAACATTCATATTTATCGATCTAGCCGTACTATGCTTAAACTACCCATACTTCTGTTAATACTTCAAAACAACCCTTCTTATTAATCCTACCCCAAATTCCCTAAATATCCCTTACTTCCAACAATTACCCCTACTTTTTAACTACTGTGAAGGGTTGGTTTTTTCAGCACCAAATCCAAACGATTTATCATCTTTCATATATGTCGATCTACCCCTACTATGCTTAAACTATCCATATTTCTTAATACTTCAAAATAGCCTTTTTTTAATCTTATCCCTAATTCTCTAAATAGCCCTTACTTCTAACAATTACCGTTATTTTTTAACTATTGTGAAGGGTTGGTTTTTCCATCTCCCAATCCAAATGATTCACCGTCTTTCATATTTGTCGATCTACCCTACTATGCTTAAACCATACCTACTTTTCTTAATACTTCAAAACAACCCTTCTCTTCAATCCTACCAGTAATTCTCTAAATAGCCCTTCCTTCCAACAATTACCCCTATTTTTTACTATTGTGAAGGATTGGTTTATGCAGCACCCAATCCAAAAAATTCATCATCTTTCAAATTCGTCGATCTAACTCTACATTGCTTAAACTACCCCTACTTCTCTCTATACTTCAAAACATCCCTTCTTTTTAATCCTACCTCTAACTCTCTAAATGTCCCTTACTTCCAACAATTACCTCTATTTTTTAATTTTGTGAAGGGTTGGCTTTTGGAGCACCCAATCCAAATGATTCATCATCTTTCATATTATTCGATCTACCCCTATTATGCTTAAACTACCCCTACTTCCCTTAATACTTCAAAACAACCCTTCTTTTTATTCCTACCCCTAATTCCCTAAATATTCCTTCTTTCCAAAAATTACCCCTGTTTTTTAACTACTACGAAGGATTGGTTTTTGGAGCACCCAATCCAAACGATTAATCTTCTTTCATATTTGACGATCTACCCCTACTATGATTAAACTACCCATACTTCTCTTATTACTTCAAAACAACCCTTATTTTTAATCTTACCCCTAATTCTCTAAATAGCCCTTACTTCCAACAATTACCCTATTTTTTAACTTTTGTGAAGGAATGTTTTTTGCAGCACCCAGTCCAAAGGATTCATCATCTTTCATATTTGTTGATCTACCCCTACTATGTTTAAACTACCCCTACTTCTCTTAATACTTCAAAACAGCCCTTCTTTTCAATCGTACCCATTATTATCTAAATAACCATTCCTTCCAAAAATTACCCCTATTTTTGACTATTGTGAAGGATTGCTTTTTGCAGCACCCAATCCAAAAAATTCATCATGTTTCATATTCGTCGATCTACCTCTACAATGCTTAAACTACCCCCAACTTCTCTTTATACTTCAAAACAACCCTTCATTTTAATCCTAACCCTTATTCTCTAAATGTCCCTTTCTTCCAACAATTACCTTTATTTTCTAATTTTGTGAAGGTTTGGTTTTTGGAGCACACAATCCAAATGATTCATGATCTTTCATATTTGTCGATCTACCCTTACTATGCATAAACTACCCCTACTTCCCTTAATACTTCAAAACAACCCTTCTTTTTAATCATACCCCTAATTCTCTAAATAGGACTTCTTTCCAACAATTACCTCTGTTTTTTAAGTACTATGAAGGATTGGTTTTTACAGCACCCGATCCAAATGATTCATCTTCTTTCATATTTGTCGATCGACCCCTACTTTGCTTACACTACCCATACTTCTCTCAATACATCAAAACAACCCTTATTTTTATTCCTACCCCTAATTCTCTAAATAGCCCTTACTTCCAACAATTACCCCTATTTTTTAACTTTTTTGAAGGATTGATTTTTGCAGCACCCGGTCCAAACGATTCATCATCTTTCATATTTGTCGATCTACCCCTACTATGCTAAAACTACCCCTACTTCTCTTAATACTTCAAAACAACCCTTCTTTTTAATCCAACCCCTACTTCTCTAAATAGCCCTTCCTTACAACAATTACCCTTATTTTTTTACAATTGTGAAGGATTGGTTTTTGTAGCACCCAATCCAAACATTTCATCATCTTTCATATTTGTCGATCTACCCCTACTATGCTTAAACTACCCCTACTTCTCTTAATACTTCAAAACAACCCTTCTTTTTAATCCTACCCCTAATTATCTAAATATCTCTAACCTCCAACAATTACCCCTATTTTTTAACATCTGCGAAGGGTTGGTTTTTGTAGCACCCAATCCAAATGATTCATCATCTTTCATATTTGTCGATCTACCCATACTATGCTTAAACTACCCATACTTATCTTAATACTTCAAAACAGTCCTTCTTTTAAATCCTACCTGTAATTCTATAAATAACCATTACTTCTAAAATTACCCCTATTTTTTAAGTTCTGTGAAGGGCTGGTTTTTGCAGCACCCAATCCAAATGATTCATCATCTTTCATATTTGTCGATCTATTCCTAATACAATTAAACTAACCCTATTTCTCTTAATACTTCCAAATAGCCCTTCTTTTTAATCCTATCCCTAATTCTCTAAATAGCCCTTACTTCCAACAAATACCGTTATTTTTTAACTACTATGAAGGGTTGGTTTTTGCAGCACCCAATCCAAATGATTCATCGTCTTTCATATTTGTCGATCTACCCCTCCCCTACTTTTCTTAATACTTCAAAACAACCCTTCTTTTCAATCCTACCACTAATTCTCTAAATAGCCCTTCCTTCCAATAATTACCCCTATTTTTTTACTGTTGTGAAGGATTGGTTTTTGCAGCACCCAATCCAAAAATTCATCACCTTTCATATTCGTCGATCTAACTCTACATTGCTTAAAATACCCCTACTTCTCTTTATACTCCAAAACATCACTTCTTTTTAATCCTACCTCTAAATCTCTAAATGTCCCTTACTTCCAACAATTACCTCCATTTTTTAATTTTGTGATGGGTTGGTTTTTGGAGCACATAATCCAAATGATTCATATTATTCGATTTACCCCTACTATGCTTAAACTACCCCTACTTCCCTTAATACTTCAAAACAACCCTTCTTTTTAATCTTACCGCTAATTCCATAAATAGTCCTTCTTTCCAAAAATTACCCCGGTTTTTTAACTACTATGAAGGATTGGTTTTTCCAGCACCCAATCCAAATGATTAATCTTCTTTCATATTTGACGATCTACCCCTACTATGATTAAACTACCCATGCTTCTCTTAATACTTCAAAACAACCCTTATTTTTAATCCTACTCCTAATTCTCTAAATAGCCCTTACTTCCAACAATTACCCCTATTTTTTAACTTTTGTGAAGGATTGTTTTTTGCAGCACCCAGTCCAAAGGATTCATCATCTTTCATATTTGTCGATCTACCCCTACTATGCTTAAACGACCCCTACTTCTCTTAATACTTCAAAACAACCCTTCATTTTAATCCTACCCCTAGTTCTCTAAATATCCCTTACTTCCAACAATTACCCCTATTTTTGAACTATTGTGAAGAATTGGCTTTTGCAGCACCCAATCCAAACAATTCATCATCTTTAATATTTGTCGATCTACCCCTACTTCTCTTAATATTTCAAAACAACCCTTATTTTTAATCCTACCACTAATTATCTAAATATCCCTTACATCCAATAATTAACCCTATTTTTTAACTTCTGCTTTGGGTTGGTTTTTGTAACACCCAATCCAAATGACTCATCATCTTTCATATTTGTCGATCTACCCTTACTATGCTCAAACTACACATACTTATCTTAATACTTAACAACAGTCCTTCTTTTAAATCCTACCCATAATTCTATAAATAACCCTTACATCTAAAAATTTCCCTATTTTCTAACTTCTGTGAAGGGTTGGTCTTTGCAGCACCCAGTCCAAATGATTCATCATCTTTCTTATTTCTCGATTTACCCATACTATGCTTAAACTACCCCTACTTGTCTTAATACTTCAAAATAGTTCTTCTTCTTAATCCTTCCTCTATGTCTCTAAATACCCTTACTTCCAACAATAACCCCAATTTTTTTACTTTTGTGAAGGGTTGGTTTTTGCAGCACCCAATCTACACGATTCATCATCTTTCATATTTATCGATCTACCCCTATTATGCTTAAACTACCCCTACTTCTCTTAATACTTTAAAACAATCCTTCTTTTAAATCCTACCCCTAATTTTCTAAATAGCTCTTACTTCCAACAATTACACTTATTTTTTAACTACTATAAAGGGTTGGTTTTTTCCTCACCCAATCCAAATGATTCACCATCTTCCACATTTATTGTTCTACCCCTATTTTTTTTACAATTGTGAAGGATTGGTTTTTGCAGCATCCAATCCAAACAATTCATCATCTGTCATATTCGTCGATCTATCCCTACTATGCTTAAACTACCACTACTTCTCTTTATACTTCAAAACAACCTTCTTTTTAATCTTATCACTAATTCTCTAAATAGACCTTACTTCCAACAATTACCTCTTTCTTAACTTCATTGAATGGTTGGTTTTTGGAGCACCCAATCAAAATGATTCATCATCTTTCAAATTTGTCGATCAACCCCTACTATGCTTAAACTACCCCTACTTCTCTTAATAATTGAAAACAACCCTTCTTTGTAATCCTTCCCCTAATTCTTTAATAGCCCTTCTTTCCAACTACTACTCCTATTTTTTAACTACTGTGAAGGATTGGTTTTTGCACTCCCCCCAATCCAAACGATTCATCATCTTTCATATTTGTCGATCTACCCCAACTACGCTTAAACTACCCCTACTTCTCTTAATACTTCAAAACAACGCTTCTTTTTAATCCTACGCATAATTCTCTAAATAGCCCTTACTTCCAACAAATACCCCAATTCTATAACTTCTGTGAAGGGGTGGTTTTTGTAGCACCCAATCCAAATGATTCATCATCTTTCATATTTGTCGATCTACCCCTACTATGCTTAAACTGCCCGCACTTATCTTAATAATTCAAAACATTCCTTCTTTTAAATCCTACCCCAAATTATCTAAATAGCCCTTGATTCCAACAATTACCCTTATTTTTTAACTTCAGTGAAGGGTCGGTTCGTGCAAAACCCAATCCAAATGATTCATCATCTATCATATTTGTCGATCTACCCCTACAATGCTTAAACTGCCCCTACTTCTCTTAATACTTCAAACCAGTCCTTCTTTTTAATCATACCTCTAATTATCTAAATATCGCTTACTTCCAACAATTACCTCTATTTTCTAACTTCTGTGAAGAGTTGTTTTCTTCATCACCCAATCTAAACAATTCATCATCTTTCATATTTGTCGATCTACCCCTACTATGCTTAAACCACCCCTATGTCTCTTAATACTTCAAAATTACCCTTCTTTTTAATCCTATCTTCAATTCTCTAAATAGCCCTTAGTTCCAAAAATTACCCTGATTTTTTAACTACTGTGAACGGTTGTTTTTTGGAGCACCCAATCCAAATGATTCATCATGTTTCATATTTTTCGATCTACCCCGGCTATGCTTAAACTACCCCCAACTTCTCTTAATACTTCAAAACAGACCTTCTTTTTAATCCTACCTCTAATTCTCTAAATAGCCCTTCCTTCCAACTATTACCCTATTTTTCTACTATTGTGAATTATTGGTTGTTGCAGCACCTAATGCAAACAATTCACCATATTTCATATTCGTCGATCTACCCCTACCTTACTTAAACTACCCCTACTTCTCTTTTAATTCAAAATAACCCTTCTTTTTAATCCTACCACTAATTCTCTAAGTAGCCCTTACTTCCAACAATTAACCCTGTTTTTTAACTTCTGTGAAGGGTTGGATTTTTTAGCACCATAGTCTTTCATATTTGTCGATCTACACCTACTATGCTTAAACTACCCCTACTTCTCTTAATACTTCAAAACAACCCTTGTTTTTAATCCTACCTATAATTCTCTGAATAGCCCTTCTTTCCAACAATTACCCCTATTTTTTAACTACTATGAAGGATTGGTTTTTGCAGCACCCGATCCAAACGATTCATCATGTTTCATATTTGTCGATCTTCCCCTACTATGCTTAAACTACCCCTACTTTTCTTAATACTTCAAAACAACGTTTCTTTTAATCCTACCCCTAATTCTCTAAATAGATTTTACTTCCAACAATTAGCCCTATTTTTTAACTTCTGTGAAGAGTTGGTTTTTGTAGCACCCAGTCCAAATGATTCATCATCTTTCATATTTGTCGATCTACCCCTACTTTGCTTAAACTGCCCATACTTATCTTAATACTTGAAAACAATCCTTCTATTAAATCCTACCTCTAATTCTCTAAATAGCCCTTACTTCCAACAATTACCTCGATTTTTTAACTTCTGTGAAGGGTCGGTTTGTGCAACATCCAATACAAATGTTGCATCATCCTTCATATTTGTTGATCTACCCCTACTATGCTTAAACTATCCCTACTGCTCTTAATACTTCAAAACAGTCCTTCTTTTTAATCCTACCTATATTTCTCTAAATATCCCTTCCAACAATTACCCCTATTTTCTAACGTCTGTGAAAGGATGGTTTTTTCATCACCCAATCTAAACGATTCATTATCTTTCATATTTGTCGATCTAACCCTACTATGCTTAAACTACCCCTACGTCTCTTAACACTTCAAACTAGCCCTTCTTTTTAATTCTATTTGTAATTCTCTAAATAGCCCTTAGTTCTAAAAATTACCCTTATTTTTTTAACTACCGTAAAGGGTTTGTTTTTGGAGCACCCAATCCAAATGATTCATCATCTTTCATATTTTTCGATCTACCCCTGCTTTGCTTAAACTACCCCCAACTTCTCTTAATACTTCAAAACAACCCTTCTTTTTAATCCTACCTCTAATTCTCTAAATAGCCCTTCCTTCCAACAATTACCCTATTTTTTACTATTGTGAATTAATTGTTGTTGCAGCAACCAATCCAAACAATTCACCATATTTCATATTCGTCGATCTACCCCTACTATACCTAAACTACCCCTACTTCTCTTTATACTTTAAAATAACCCTTCTTTTTAATCCTACATCTAATTCTCTAAATAGCCCTTACTTCCAACAATTAACCCAATTTTTTAACTTCTGTGAAGGGTTGAGCACCCAATCCAAACGATTCATCATCTTTCATATTTGTCGATCTACACCTACTATGCTTAAACTACCACTACTTCTCTTAATAATTCAAAACAACCCTTAATTTAATCCTACCCCCAATTCTCTGAATAGCTCTTCTTTCCAACAATTACCCCTATTTTTTAACTACTGTGAAGGATTGATTTTTGCAGCACCCAATCCAAACAATTCACCATGTTTCATATTTGTCGATCTACCCTTACTATGTTTAAACTACCCCTACTTCTCTTAATGCTTCAAAACTATGCTTTTTTTTAATCCTACCTCTAATTCTCTAAATAGCCCTTACTTCCACTGTAATTTTTGGGATCCGTATGTGACCCCGGTAAATTGAAATGTGCGTTCAAATTCAATATATAAAGAGTTATATTTTGATTTTGATGGAAACTGATCGAAACAGCTGAACTGGCTTACGAAACATATCCCATTGTGGTCGCAATGGGGGTAATTAGCTAGGGGCGACAGTCGTTGGGTCTCGTTTGGAGTTCGAACAAGAAAGTCTAACGTTTTTGGATAAAATAAAATAAATAATAAAATTAATTAAATACACCCCCTTACCGCCCCCTTCTCTAAACCGAAAATCAGTCAAACCCGCTTGGCCCCAAATTGAAAAAACCCGACTCCTGTTCTTCCCGTCGCCTCCGCTGTCCAGGCCGAGCTCGCCTCCAGGCCGCCGCCAATCGACGGCGTACTCTCCTCCTCCGCCCTAGCCTCACGCTCCCTGGCCGTTCGAAGCACCCCAGACCCGAAGAGACCCAGCGCGAGCCCCCTTTTCCCCTGAAAACCGACGCCTTGAGTGCCTGAAGCCACCGCCACCACTTCGCAAGCCCCACCAGCAACTCCGGCTTCCCCTTCTGACAGCTCCAGCGCCCCTTCATCGATTACCTCTTCTCGTTCCCTTCTATCTCCTCTCCTGGAAAATCCCTCATCCGCAATGGAAGCCGCGCCACCTCCGCCCTTCGAGCAGTCCGACAGTGAACGCCGCCATCCCCCTCCTCGGCCGGCCACAGCCCCTCCAGCCGGTAATCGACGAATAAAAATGTGAGTTTTCCTTTTTTTATTACGTTGTTTTGGATTTCGAATTTCCTTTATAAAATGACATTGTTTTTATTTAGTTTTTATAGAAGAAAGAATAGAGTTTTTGAAATGTGAAAAGAATCATATTTTTATACAGAAAAAGCTTAGATTTTTAGTTATAGAAATTAGATTGTTAGAATAGAAAAGTTTGAATTTTTATGATGTGGAAATTCGAATTTTTATAAAGTAGAAAGATGAGATTTTTACATATACAGTAACGGTATAAAAATTCGATTTTTACAATTTGAAGTAGTGATAAAAATTCGATTTTTATATATATGAAGTGACAATAAAAATTCGATTTTTATATATTGAACAGCAGAATAAAAATTCGATTTTTATATATTGAATAGCAGAATAAAAATTCGATTTTTATATATTGAATAGCAGAATAAAAATTCGATTTTTATATATTGAATAGCAGAATAAAAATTCGATTTTTATATATTGAATAGCAGAATAAAAATTCGATTTTTATATATTGAATAGCGAAATAAAAATTCGATTTTTATATATTGAATAGCGAAATAAAAATTCGATTTTTATATATTGAATAGCGAAATAAAAATTCGATTTTTCTATATTGAATAATAAAGTAAAAATTCGATTTTTCTATATTGAATAATGAAGTAAAAATACGATTTTTATATATTGAATAATGAAATAAAAATTCGATTTTTAATATTAACTGTGTGAAACAGATTGAGATGGAACTGGCTGGAAGCGAAACAGAATCCAGACCGTTCATAAATAAAGAATGGAGGAGTGGAACCCTCGGTGAGAACTTCTCACTCAAATTTTATTTTCCACTTATATATATACTAGGATGTAGACGGTGTTTAGTAGCACCAGACACCGTCGTCCACAGACCATGGACTTGTTTGTTTGGTTGTTTGGTGATTGACTAGAATATTTGTTGGAATTTTGTGGTGTGAATAACGAATTGATAATGTGGTTTGTGGTGTGAAAAATCGAATCGATAAATTGGTTAGGATTAGACGTGCGCCGTTATAAGGCGAAGGAGTAAGGCTAGGTTAGACCTTACTCCAAATTTTGTGGTGTGAATAACGAAAGTGATTTGATTGATATGTGTATGGCGTGGGCCATTATTAGACCGGGGATAAGGCTTAATCCCGATTCTAGTATCGCACCGTTATGCCGCCGAAATTCTCTAAAAAGTGTTAGAAAAATTTAATTAGTTGAAATAAATATTCATATACAAATCAGACGATTTGTTTATGTACACCGATTTGATTGACCTTGTTTGGGACGATAAATTTTACACATCGCCCAACTGCACAAACAAAAATATGTGTTTGATTGATTGAAACCCCACACGGGTGTTGGGATGATATTTGGCATACACTAATCCCAATTGTTTAGTTATATGTCGATCGCTTGATTGACAGGCTGGGATAAGCGTCGATTATTTATATTTGATGCTTATGCAGCTGTATATTGCACTATGGATGAGGGTTGATTGTTTGTTATTATCGTATACACATGTGTTGTATGAAATCCATATAACTAACATTATATGGTAATTTATTGGGCCTCATTCCAGTTGGGAAAATGGAAATATTTGAAATGGAAATATTTGAAAAGAAATATTTGAAAGAAGAATGTTTGAAAAAGAAGAATATTTGGAATGGAAATATTTGAAATTGAATACTTGAAAAGAAATATTTGAAAGAAGAATATTTGAAAAAGAAGAATGTTTGAAATAGAAATATATGAAGTCGTAGTGGTTGGATATGCGCTATTTGAACGTGAACGATATTTATATCGATTTTATTCGTTTTTATAACGAATATTGAAAAGGAAATTATTTCAAAATCAAATATTTTGAAAACATTATCATTCATATATAATGATAAGGAATATTCAATTTTGATTTAAAATTGAAATGGAAGTTGGAATCGTTTTGAAAACAAATTTATAAAATACGTTTTGAACGAAAATATATATATATATATATATATATATATATATAATGGTGTGAATACAACGCGCCGCGCAGCGACCATTCACGAATTTCGACCATTGACTTCGTATTTAAATTACGGAAGATCCGACCGTCGGATTCTCCTAAAACTGGAACCGTTGGGTTTGTATCGAAAAGAGCTTTCCAACGAATATGAGAAATTTGAAATCTAACGGTTGGACTTGGAGTTATGTCCAAATCAAATTTGGAAAAGGTCGCTATGGATGCAGTTCGATGGCCGTTGTTGGAAATCGACTGTACGGGCCTTGATAAAATAATTAAAAATATCCATAATTTGTGTAAAATCAAAATAAATATAGTGGAAAGAACTGGGATGAAAACTCCACATTTGTAAAGATAAAATTACATTTTTATCAAAATGAACTAGTTAATAACTATAGAATGGTTTTTATATAACCAGAAATTCCAATATATGAATTGGAATGGATTTGAATCGAAATCATCTTCGGAATATTTCGATGTTGGATTTTGTGATTTTACAGATATTGTCATGGAAATTTGAAAGATATATTGATATCGTTATTTCCAATACGGTATTTGTTGGTTTCAGAATTTGATATTGAATATAAGCCGATATATTTTCTATTCAGAGCCTTGTATTTAACATCAAATAGGTTTTTGGGTTTATCGTGAACGGTGTTTTAAATAACACTTGTTCTTTAACCCGATTAACAATGGAATGTGATTTTGGGTTTATAGTGAACTGTGTTTTATATGACATCGGTTCTTTAACCCAGGTAAAGACATGATTTATTTTCTGAATTTGAATAATCATTATATAATGATTTTTGGGATTAAAACTGAAATGGAGTTTTAATGAATCTTTAATTAGATTGAAATGATCGAGAATGGAGTATCACCAGTTTTGCTCCAAGCGATATTTAAATCTTTAATTAGATTTGAATGTGAAATGGTAATTAATTTTATCGATAACACAGTGGGTGTTAGATATGGAGTGCTTCCAGTTTCGCTCCATGGGATAAATAGGTTGGGATTGGGAAATAAAATAAATGATTACTTCGGTGTGGTTCGCTAATCTCGACTAGTTGGTAAATTCTTTGAAAATGAAATTCAAAGGAAGATTAATGAATAAATTTTAAAGAATTTATCTTTGATAAAATTAATGGGAACCTTTCCCTAATGATGTGAATATTTGAATAAAAGAATATTCTGAATTGGAATGAGGCGTATGTTGTGTTTGTATAACACTTGTTAATTATATACGCGGGTTATTCGGAAAGACTGGGTTATACCCATTCTGAATAACCGATTCGACGATAAGTCGAAGATGAAGACGGTGGTTGGAGACCAAGGGTCTTCACATCGTTTGGGCAATTACTGATGATCTTGATTGGGCCGGACACCCAAGAGGAGAGAAACAGTTGGTGATCGTCCAGACGTACTTGGAGATCGACGGATATGCGAGGAAAGTGCCTCTGGTTTCCTTCAGACCCAGAACGGACTTGTAAATGGATTGTGTGTCTGACATTTGATTTTATTCTGTGCTGAGTGATTTCTATCAATATATATTTGTTTGGCAGCGGAGAATTTATTCTCTTGCTTAACGCCCTTCTCTGAGACATATGAGCTTGGAGGTTATATATGGATGGATATCAGTCGCATAGTAAGAACTGTCGATGTGGCATGCAGAGATGCATGGATCAAGGCTTCTGTTGAAAAACAAAGTATTGTGGTTGATGATCAAAGCACGGCCTATGTGGCATTGCTTTGTGTATGGCGTTAATTCGCGAGCCTCACACCTCGGTATGAGTCAAAAACGGGATACGGACGTTGGGAAAACCCTATCCTCCGGCTTGCGTTGCATTGTGTGATGGGACCTGGTTTTTATAATAGCTTCATTTTTCTTTACTTAAGCATTGCGTTGTTTGTTTTATGCACTGGTATTCTTGGGAGGAAACCCGTTCCGTGTTATACGGCGTGGTCCCTTGATTTACTCTGATTTGAAGTAAAGTTTTAAATAACTGTTTTAGTTCTCACACCAGTCACATGACTGACCTGGAGTTTATTGTTTTAACCTAAACTCTGGGTGCCCTTATTTTCTGCATGGGCAGCTAGTAGTTTTGGTTTTGCAGATTCATATTCACAGGATCCTGGTTTATAGCTGAAGTGATATTCGGAAAGCTCTCTATTCGTGTATTTCTTTCAGTTATGTTTTGTATTATTTTTCCGCTGCAGTAATGTATTTAAATCTCTGATATTTTTTTGTTGTAATATATTTGTTCATACTCTGTATATTCTTGTATTCTGATGGAATTGTTGTAATAAGCAATGAAATGTTCTATTGTTTGTGTCTGATGTGTACTGTTCTCAAAGCAATCCGCTCTTTCTCGTCTCTTCGGAGACCCGGGAAGTCACGGGTCGTCACACAACACCTAAGTCAAGATGCAGCCGGATCATGGTTAGGTTATTGATCGGATCCTGAGACTAACAACTCAATTACGTATTGACATCCTACACACGCATTCGAGCTGCCAGTCCAGGCAAGCCCATTCCTTAAGATCCGTGTCGTAAGACCGCAACTCACTGATTATTCTCCGCTCATTCGTCGCCGTGCAAAGGTTCAAGTTCACAAACTTAAGATCGAAAATAAGGCTCGACAAGGTCATGGGAGTGCTAAGTTGGGTCTCGTACTTCCGCATACCAGCTAAGTTGTCATCTCCTCAACCATTATTCGAGCTCTTGAAGAGCGTGAAAGAATTAGTAAGCATTTGGGACACAAAGCCCAACCCCGTATCCATGCATGCTTGGCAACCTTTATTCAAATACCAAATCTGAAAGCCCTTTTACTTTCCACATCTCTCTTCCCTTCTCCTGAAAACCAAACAACGCCTCGGACATCCAAAGCACAAAATAAATATTGTGGCATCCTTCATGCCTTACGATTGTTTTCTATCCGGAGAAGAGGAGAAAGGAAGTAGCTACATCCACTTATCTTCAAAGCCTTAGCTACCAAGTCAATCACGACTCAACGACCACTTGCGTACTCAGCAAATGCTCAATCATCAAAGCGCCCACGTACGCACATCCCCTGCAAGTGTCAAATCGCCTACAAACGCGCGGCGACGACACCATGCTGATACTTAGCAATGCGAGTGCAACACCAAAACCAACAGCGGCTTGCTCATGGTCCCCCAGGGAGCGTGCTCGCTAACTAATATGTTTTTCCTATAACTTGCAGAATAAATCTGCAACCCAACTATCATCTCAAATTTCATTCCAAAGCACATCATGTCAAGACAAGACGTACTTTGGGGGGCAAATGTTAACCGGCCTTTTGGTCCGGTCACCAAAAGTACTCAAGACACGCTCGACTCAACATATCGCGTGATGTTACAGCTCGGAGGTGTCGCCAATATCATCCGAGGGCCAGTATCAGAAGACTCGAGTCTGGCCACTAGCAGGATGTCACATCCGTTGGACGCAACCTCCATCAGTATTCGTCCGCATCCGAGCCGAAGGCGAGCCGTGCCGGCCCCACAGTCCCGACGGCGATTGACCTGGTGGTTAGGTCGAAACTGTGGGCACTGCCCGATTCATCCAATTTTCTCCATGCCAGAAGCTCTGATTCCTTCACTTCGCTCCAGCTAAATGATCGATTCCTTCACTTCATGACGAGGAGAGATCACGCCAACAAGAACCTCGCACCTTTACCTTCAAGATGTCGCGCCCACAAAGCCTACCAGCCTCGACAACATCCCTTTTCAAAGCACCCTTCGCACCTGCCAAGGTGCGAAATTTCGTACCTCCATGGTACGAAATTTCATACCTTGAAGGTGCAAAATTTCGTACCTCGGAAGTACGAAATTTTGTACCTTGAGGATACAAAATTTCGTACCTGCAGGTACGAAATTTCGTACCTCAGAGGTACGAAATTTCGCACCTGGCAGGTACGATATTTCGCACCTCACCCAAGTACGAATTTTCTGAGGCCGAAACTGGAAGGCGCGAATTTCCTGTAATTGGTCCCCATTCCTACCTACTCCCACCTAACCCTTACTTAACCACTTCCTATAAATACTCCACTACCTCACACTTCAAAAGGGAGAGATTCTTGGGCCTTGAGACCTCTATAGAGCTTCTTTAATGGCATCTCCTCTTTGAGGAAGAAGAAGGGAAAACTTGTCCATTTTATTATTTCTTGCAAATATGACTATTTTGCATAATAGTCCACATTTGTAATAAGAGGATCTCAACCTTGTAATCTTTCAAGTGATTAATAAAATCTCTACAACTCTTCAAAGTGGACGTAAGCCTTCAACAAGGTCGAACCACTATAAATTCCTTGTGTCATTTACCGCTTATATTTTATTTCATGTTACATAATATATCTTGTCTATGCGACCATATTATTAATTCCTAATAATACGGAATCTTTGGTGTTTGCGACATTTTTGGTCGTCAACACTGAGCGACTCAGTCCTACCTATCAGCAACCTAATTCAAATAGCAATGTCATAAATCAAGTAAGCAATGACCAAGGAACTCAAGATATCGATAATGGTGAGGAAAACAACACAAGCAATGAAACTACACAAGCTGGACAAGAATAATTACTGGTCAACCCCCTTACAATCAACCTAGTCATCATATGATCACCAGGTCTAAAAATGGCATATTCAAGCCGACGACTTATACTGCCGGTATCTGTCACGACCGTCCATAACTCCTACACTTAATCAAAAGGAATAATGCGTTGAAAGACGTGCCAAGCAGTTATGGACGATCATCAGGGTAGGATAACTGTCGTATAACTCACACCGCAAGGATAAAATATAATAAAACATATACAATAGGCAATAATGGTGAAGCAAAATTGAGCAGAATCTTAAACTTTTCATATCATCATGATTTATCCATAACACTGGAATGCCATAAGAGTCTGTACAAAATGTCTCACTACAAATCACTCGGAGAATACATAAAATAGCGAAAAATAGCAAAATATGTATAGTAGAAAACTGACACGTAAGCCTCTCTCTCGTCATCGATCTGCAACATCATCCACTAAGATCTACTACCAGTGACCTGCTACTTAGTCTGCCCATCCACAACAGAAATAACAACCCAAGGTAATAAGAGGAAACATAAAACCTTAAGTCATACAACAGTCTTAATGAGCAATAAAACAACTATCTAACATCATCAATAAAGTATATGAGAAAAGGCCGATTAATCATCTAATCTACCAACATCAACAGAGATGAAACCCAAAACCATACCCTCCACTTCTGATAGTGATAGCCTTTACAACAACCATAAAAGGAAAACATACAGGCACAACAATTAGTTATCCTGCGTAGATCATCTTAATCGAAATCAACATCCCCCAAGCACAAGCCCTGAAGGCCTAAACCAACATCAGATAAGCACCCAGGAGATGTCTCCTTCGACGTTAAATAATCAACATCCATGATTTTGGCTATCACTGTCAATCCTTCTTTGAAACTATCGTTAATCGTATGATTGGCGACGACACATCATTTGTTAAGGGCTAACGGTAACCCTGGTTCTAGCAAAATCTCCACACGTCTTCAATCGATACGCATCTAGGTCTTGCGTCGATGCCCAGGGTACTTTACTAATCATCTAGTCTTTTAGGCTTTCTATTGTTGGAGAATGGAGTTTTGATGACAACAACCTTATTTCAATATTAACTAGCGTGTGGCCCGTGCTACGCACACGGGCAGTTGAGTTGTCAAGTTTGTTAACATTATGAAGTTTTCGGTTATTGTTTGAAGTTCTACATGTTTATCAAAAATAATCTTTTTAATCCAACTTCAAACTTATAGGTTCAGACCATGCCTATTTGTCTCTTGTGCACGTATCCTTTTTTTGGCAAGACGGTTGTGTAACGCGAGTCAACGCAGCCGATTAATATTAATAAAGCAAGTAGGTAGATAATTTTCAGTCAACAAACCTACGTAATAATTCATTATGCACTACAATTGAAAATAAATATTAATTGGTCTAAAGAGTGATCTGGCACTCAATACTTGGATGTTTTAGGTGAAGTTCATGTCATATTTCAGAAATACTAGATTTGGACATTTACTCAATATTTGGACATTCAATGTTTTTTTTTTCTTTTTTTCGCCAGTCAGCTTGCTGTAGCGCCCAATCAGATACGTTCAACCATTTTAACTTTGCATCATCGACTGCAGTTCCTCAATGAAACCCGCTTCTATTCTCAGTGAGCATACAACTACTTTATTCTTGGTTCATTGTCGTTCCAGTTGTGTGTTTGACGGTAGTAGCTCCTAACAACATGAAGCAGCAGTCAAGTAGTCTCCCTGTTGAGCTCATATTGCCAAGCTCTTCATATTGTTCATACCCTGCAATGTTTACCATAGTCTTCATCCAAGTCCAATGCCATTCCGAATGATTACGAAATCTCAGGTGGAACTGTAACGGGCATTCCTGGTAGTTATCATCACCCTCCCTCATGCTCTTAATACCCTGATCAATACAACATCTTCATTAATAAACAGACAGTTTGCATCCTTGAATCAGCTTTAATTTAATGCAGTTACGCTAACAGTTTCAGATCAGCCCGATTATTTAAGTTTGTCACTATGTTCAGTTTGTAATGTTTCTTAATGTTGAGTATTACATCTTTGGTTTAACTTTGCAATTTTTTGTTTGATTTGATATCATGTGATTTTTCGTAGATTCTTTAAATCTAGATGTGTATTGTATTGCCAGCTACCACGCCTGTTTGTACCCTTTTATTTATTTATTATAATAAATAAACATGAGAGATCTCTTTATATTAGGGATCACTCTTTTATCCAAAAATATAACCATGCATATTGTCCTGCCATTGTTCAATACATATGCATTATGTGCCAAAGTTTGTGTGAAACATTGTGAAAATTATATGGTGTCCACTTATAACTTGTCAGATTATTTCATTGGTATATATAGAAGAATAACTCTTTTTAACTAATCATGCTACATTCAGGTTTCCCTCATTTTCCTGTATGGAATAAATATGTATTTAGAGTAACCACTTAAAAGTAAATGATGCCAGAAAAACAAAAGACTAATTGAATAAAATACATCATGCCAGCAAACTACAATTGATGTTAAATTGAAAATTATATTACCTCATCTAATGCATATGAATACCTACTCCATATCAAATATGGCAATAATTTGTTTATATTACTCATTAAAAAATGAATAGTTAATTAGATTTTTTACCATTGATAATAAAACTCAGATCGTATATGTTAGAATTTAAATCATAGGTTTATGAAAAAAATTCTATTTATATGGATTCTAAAATAAAAACACATCATGGACAAATCTTAAAATTTTGACGATAGTGGAATGCTTTTTAAATTGATAGTCACAGTAAGAACATGGATTGTAATATTATAAGAACAGGGAATAATTTTTGAAACAGACAATACTTTGTTAAGAGAAATGATAAATCACAAATAGTAAAGCTAAAGGCAAGGAGAAGCATTGTTCAAAATATTTTAGGTTTCCAATAAAATTTAATTGCATTGAAAAATCACTCATTTGAAGTAAAGAAATCTTCTAGATTACATTATGTTTGCCATGTATTTGTTGAGTTCTTTTAATGGGATGAACCAGCCAGCAAAAATGGAAGTTGATAGTTACGTTAGTAGTTGTAGTAGAGGAAATAGTTGAATAGTTGTTGTGGATAAATGATTGAAATAGTTGAATAGTTGAAAGAAAGTTTGATGGAGAAATTACTCAATGGTTTTTGTAATACAACAATTTTATTGCTTATAGTTTTTGCTACAACCTTACAATGTGCCCATGCTCATATTTATAGGCATCTCATTACAATTATGTAGAATTCTCTAGAGAGAACATTCCACATTCATCAAGTAATTTATTTAATAATACATAAGAATATTCTAGATACAATACTCTAGATAAAGCAAGAAATACTTATTCAATAATACAAAGCAGTTTATTAATCTCTTGAGAATTCTAGAAATTTGTATTATCTTCAATACTTTGGAATTCTCTAGAAATTTGCAGCATTCTCAATACTCCTCCTTGATGCAAATTTCGGATACTCCAAGCATAGTTCGTAGTTGCTCAAATCTTGTTCTTGGCAGTGCCTTTGTGAAGATGTCTGCAACTTGATCTTCTGTTCTTCAGTACTTGAGCTGAATTTCTTTTGTCGCTTCTGCATCTCTGATGAAGTGATACTTGATAGCTATATGCTTAGTTCGATTATGATTTGTTGTCACAGTAGATTGTAGTAGGTTGATCTTGATGCTCACCTATTTCTTCAAATATCCTCCGAAGCCATATAGCTTGACTTGTTGCTTCCGCTGCTGCCACATATTCTGCTTCAGCTGTTGATTGTGCAACTGTTGCTTGCTTCTTTGATGCCCATGAGAGTATTCCTGATCCAAGTGAAAAGGCACAGCCCGACGTGCTTTTCATGTCATCTACTGAACCTGCCCAATCACTATCAGTGTAGCCAATCAACTTTGAGTTGGTTATGGTCATGTACCATATTCCATACTCCTTTGTTCCTTGCAAATATCTTAAAACTCTTTTAGCAACTCCAAGATGAATTTGACTTGGACTTTGCATGAATCTTGATAGAGGACTTGTAGCGTACAAGATATCCGGTTGCGTAGCAGTAAGATATAAAAGACTTCCAATCAAACTTCTGTAGCGAGATGCATCAGCTTCTGGGACTCCGTCATCCTTTTGCAACTTCTCATTTGTTACGAGTGGAGTAGCTACTGGTTTGCAATCATTCATTCTAAAATTCTTTAATAGTTCTTCGGTCTATTTCTTTTGAGAGATAAATATACCTTCCTTATGTTGTTCCACCTCGATGCCAAGGAAGTAATTCATTAAGCCAAGATCGGTCATCTCGAATGTTTTCATCATGTCTTCTTTAAATGCAGTTATCATCTTCATATTATTTCCCATGTAGATAAGATCATCTACATATAGAGAGACAATGAGAGTATCATACTGACCTTGTGTCTTGATGTATAATGTAGACTCACTCTTGCTCCTCCTAAATCCTTGATTAATGAAGTATTGGTCGATTCTATTGTACCATGCTCGAGGTGCTTGCTTCAAGCCATATAAAGCTTTTCTTAGTCTTAACACTTTGTCTTCATTGCCCTTACTTATGAAGCCTTGTGGTTGCTCCACATAGATCTCTTCTTCTAATACTCCATTTAAGAAGGCTGATTTGACATCTAGTTGAAAAACATTCCATCCTTTCTGAGCTGCAAGAGCAGCTAAAGCTCTAATTGTGTCCAGACGTGCAACTGGAGCAAATGTCTCATTATAGTCGACTCCATATTGTTGCGAGTAGCCCTTTTCTACGAGCCTAGCCTTGTGTTTTTGTATTGAGCCATCTGGATTTAGCTTTGTCTTATAAACCCATTTCACTCCAACGATTTCTTTATCTTTAGGACAATCTACAAGCTCCCAGGTATTATTTTTTTCAATCATTTTTATCTCTTCTTCCATTGCTCTGATCCATACTTCTTGTTTAGATGCTACTTCATAGCTTTCGGGTTCAAATATAGCCATGTTGCAAGTTTCATATATATCTACCAAAGATCTAACTCTTCTTGGAGTAGACTCTGGTGAAGAAGTTTGTTGTTGAGAAGGTGAAAGGGGCGTACCTGGTTCTTCTGTTGGTTCTTCCATTTCTTCCACTTCTACATCTTCATGAGATTGATGTACTGGAATAGAAATGTTTCTTTTTTCAACTTTTTGTTCATCCAAATTCCAAGAAGCATTCTCATCAACTTCGACATCTCGACTAATCGTCAGCTTCTTTGTTTGCAAGTTATAAACTCTATATCCTTTTGATTGTGTGCTATACCCCAAAAAGATTCCTCGTATGGTCTTCTCTTCTATTTTGTGTCTCTTTTGGTCTGGAACATGTATGTAGCAAATTGATCCAAAAATTCTTAGATGATTGGTTGTTGGCTTTCGTCCACTCCATGCCTCTATAGGAGTCTTGTCTTCAACTGCTCTAATTGGACATCGGTTGGGTATATAGACAGCAGTATAAACTACTTCTGCCCAAAAAGTGTTGGGTAAGCCCTTCTCCTTCAGCATTGATCTTGCCATCTCCATGACTGTGCGATTTTTTCTTTCAGATACTCCATTTTGTTGTGGAGAATATGCAACTGTAAGTTGCCTCTCAACGCCTTCATCATCACAAAATTTATCAAACTCACGGGAGTTGTACTCTTTACCACGATCACTTCGCAACTTCCTTATACGTTTTCCACTTTGATTTTCGACAAGAGCTTTAAACTTCTTGAATATTCCAAAGACTTCTGATTTTTCTTTAATGAAGTAGACCCATGTCATTCTAGAAAAATCATCAATAAAGAGAATGAAATACCTGTTGTTATGAAGTGAAGGTGTTCTCATTGGTCCACAAACGTCGGTGTGAATTAACTCCAACAAGTCTTTTGCTCTCCAAGTGCTTCGTGATGGAAATGATGATCTGTGTTGCTTTCCGAGAAGACATCCTTCACAGGCTTCATTATTTTATTTTATGCATGGAAAATCTCTCATCATATTCTTTTGATACAACAATTTCAAGGCTTGAATGTTGAAGTGGCCAAATCTTCGATGCCATAACCATGAATCATCAACTTGTGCTTTCATGGCTATATTAGTAGCATATTTAAAACTTATTGGAAAACTTCTATTTCTCTTCTCCATTTTTACTTGAGCTATCTCTAGTCTTTTATTGTTGTTATCATATATTTTGCAAATGTCTCCTTCGAAGTGAAGAGCGTAGCCTTTCTCCATCATCTGACCAATGCTCAACAAATTTTCTTTTAAATTTGGAACAAGTAAAACAACTTTGATAAATTTTGTACCTTTCTTTGTTTCCACCATAACAGTGCCTCTGCCTTTTGATTCCACGACGGTGCCATTCCCCAATCGTACTTTTACTTTGACAGTATCATCAATATCCTTGAAGATGCTCCCATCTTTAGCCATGTGATTGTTGCAACCGCTATCCAAGTACCAGTTTCCTCCATTTTCTTCACTAGTATCTTGGGTAGCATAAAAAAGATGTTGATCTCGATCATATCGATGTTGTTCTCTGTCATGCTCTTCAATGAAATTTGCTTGATGCTTATTTAGGCTGAAACAATTCTTCTCCAAATGTACAAATTTCTTACAGTGTCGACATTGCGGCTTTCCACGATTCCGACAGAACTTCTCCAAGTGATTTGTCATCTTACAAATTCCACATGGAGGATATTTGCCTTGTTTATTCTTTGAGAAATTTCTAGAATTTCCTTTGTTTCTAGAATCTTCTCCATCATTCTTATTTTCTCCATATGCTTTATTTTGGGATGATTGCTTGAGTTTCGACTGAAAAGCATTTTCAATCGAGTCTTCATCATGCCTGCTCATTCTTTGTTCAAATGCTTCAAGAGAGCCCATTAATTCAGTCACCGATAAGGTAGACAAATCTTTAGTTTGCTCGATCGTAGCCACGATTGTGTCATACTTACGGGGAATTGAAATTAAAATTTTCTCAACAATCCTCTTGTCAAGAATATTATCCCCATAAGCTCTTATTTGACTAACTATTTCTTTTATTTTGGAGTAATAATCCTTTACGGTATCCGACTCCTTCATTTTTATTAATTCAATCTCACGCCTTAATGTTTGAAGTTTAATGGCGCGTACCTTTGCACTTCCTTGAAACTCTTCCTGTAATGTGGTCCATGCTTCTTTGGCGTTTGAAGCTCCCATTATTCTAGGAAAGATAGCGTCGGTCACCGCTTGTTGTAGAAAACTTAACGCTTTTGAATTTTTTAGCTTATTTTCCTTTATCTCCTTTTTTTGAGCTTGGCTAAGAGTTGAAGTATCTTCAGGAATAGTGAACCCTTCATCTACAATATCCCATAGATCTTGAGAGCTAAGAAATGTCTTCATTTTTATGCTTCAAAAATCATAATTTTCACCGGTAAAAATAGGGACAGAAGGTGATGGAGATTGAGCAATGTTTGCCATAGCTTATAATTGTTGCAATGTTTTTTCGCCCAATATGCGAACGAACGAAGCTCTGATACCAATTGTTAGTAGTTGTAGTAGAGGAAATAGTTGAATAGTTGTTGTGGATAAATGATTGAAATAGTTGAATAGTTGAAAGAAAGTTTGATGGAGAAATTACTCAACGGTTTTTGTAATACAACAATTTTATTGTTTATAGTTTTTGCTACAACCTTACAATGTGCCCATGCTCATATTTATAGGCATCTCATTACAATTATGTAGAATTCTCTAGAGAGAACATTCCACATTCATCAAGTAATTTATTTAATAATACATAAGAATATTCTAGATACAATACTCTAGATAAAACAAGAAATACTTATTCAATAATACAAAGCAATTTATTAATCTCTTGAGAATTCTAGAAATTTGTATTATCTTCAATACTTTGGAATTCTCTAGAAATTTGCAGCATTCTCAATAGTTAATACGAATATTCTCGTTAACTAAATTAACCTGGTAGAACTGATAAGATCAACGATACATTTTTTTAGATACTATAAGATTTAGGATCAAAGGTTATCTGCTTCAAGAATGTCATATACGATTTAAAATCAAGTAGTCCAAAAAATAAGTTTTCACTGTCTAAAAGTAACGGTAATGAAGGGGATAAACATATAATTGCATTCAATGGTTCTGTGGATACTGAGTGCAGTAGGGATCATTGAAAATATGCAGCTCATGAATAAAATAAAATAACTATTTCTCAAAGTATGATAGAGAACCAATGACTTAAGCGATATTTCTCGAATTATAATATTTCCAAAAGAATCTATTTTGTGATAAGTTATAAAAGAAGACTATATGTTGATGATAGCTTCATAGAGCCTAAGATGTTCAATTTGACTGCTAACTGCAAATTACTTTCCTAGCAAGATTATGAGTACAAATTAAACATAGTTATAATTGCAGTTTAGGAGGAAATTTCAATATCAAAATAATAATGTATACAATATAAATAAATATGATCACATTTTTTCTAAACCTTTATGGTCTCAAGGGTGTTCAAAAGTATCAGGCAATGTGAAATCCTATAGTGAAATAGTGTTATTTGTTTAACATTGTAAGCACATCAGTTCATATCAACCAGGTGCTACTACTTCAGCAAACACATCATTCTTTGTTGTTCTTCATGTAAAATCATTGCAAAACTGTGAAATCCTACAGGCATGAACTGATTTGTATTGGCTGTGAAATAGATAAATTCAAGTGAAATCGTATAGTTAACTAAAGCATCGCAAACACATCAACATAAAAATTTAAAAGACCAAAAGTTTGCAGAAAACTTTGGCTTAAGACACTGGAATATATAAATAGTTAACTGCTTTTACCTTTGCTTTCAGCCATCCTAACCTTGAAAATTGAAATGCTTCATTTTCTCCTCAAACTCAGCAAGCATCATACCATTCAATAGAAACAACTCGTTGTACTCATCAATTATCTCTGACAACTCGAATTCAAAAGGTAGAACCATTTCCTTTGCTATTGGCTTCATATCATCTGCTTTCTCAAACTTCGTCCTCTCTATCTCTTTAAAGTAAGCACCAAACCGCCTGGCCCAGCAACATTGAGATAAAAAAACTCATCCCCTACCGGGCACATCTTCCTATACTCATCAAAAACCTTCCGAGTTTCATTCAAACCATTTCAGTAACCAAAAGCTAAACAGGCCAAAATGCCTAGTTCATGCCTTTATCTATCAACCATGAACTCCAGCTTTGTTGTTCTTCGACGTGCATTTTCTTCAAGTTCTTTATCACTTCATCCTTTTGCAAAAGCAGTTAGGTCAGGCATTGAAGAACAAAATATGCACCTATGCTTGCTTGTTCTTTTTCAACATACAACATTTCTGCCTTTACAATCGTAAACTGCAGTTGCTCACTGTAAGAATCGAATTCAGAAAATGGCATTTCCACCTCTTCCTTCACCCATTCTATATCGATTCTAACTCTTTTATACCAATTATTATTTTGATGACAATGATCTTCAGTATCATCAACACCCATGAGCCTCTTACCCTTACAACGTCATCGTCATAAAAGTTTGAGCTACATGGTCCAAGGTTTTAATTAACCAATTTCATTTACAGAGTAAATGAACGTAGCATATTATTAAAATAAACATTCTTCTCATCCCAAAAATTCTCTAACTTCATATACATTTCATTATTTGAATTGCATCTTCTCAAATCAAACTTGAATCCGTCGTTATTTCCTTCACCATTCTGATTGATATCATTCATGAAATCCATATTACCATTATTTCGTAAGCTCAACTTGGTATCTAGATTATCCTCACTTTCATACTCATCGATATCGAATTCTTCTTCCTCTTCCTCGGAAGATGATGGTGATTCTACAGTTTCCATTGAGTCTGAAACATCAAAATCAGAATCGAGTTTGGGAAAATAAACATATTCCGAAAGTAATTTTGGACACTAAGACTTGATTAAGTAGTGTAAACATGCATCAACTATATACTTCACAACCAAACCCCAAATCAACCCACACCAATCAACCTCATTTGCAGCACCAGTCTTCACTAAATTGCCAAATGGCCTCCTCAGGAGAAATACATATTTAGGCATCCTCCTCCTCATCATTCAACAAAACAAAGCCAGACAGAAATATCAAAATCACATCTTTAGTGTATCTTTTTTGAAAACGCTTTCCTAAATCTTGTTCTTTTCCACAGGAGCCTTTAATGCATGAGGTAAATTAAACTTCCTAGAACAAATTTTGAAACCGCACGCAAAGCCATGACATTCCATCTTGTCATGAGTACAAATCAATTCAACAACCAAATCGAAGCGTACCTCCGATTTAAAGTCAAGATTTCATGAATTTCCATTAGAGGAATCCATTGAAGATGCATCTATCAATCAAAAATTTCGTGAAATCCACATTTTATTTTTAACCATTAGTCAATAAATATTCTTTTCAAACCTTATGACACTTATGCAAGGATGGTTTATAGTATATAAAATGAGATGCTTTATTAAAAAAATGTTGGAGTTGGTACACTTTTCTAGTACACTTACCTATTTATTCTCAAAAAAACATACCGGCCATCATGTACATCAGAAATTAATAATTGGAAATGATGAGAAGTGGCTATTATAGTAAGTTAACATAAGATTCTAGTATATGAAGTATTTGCTTTATTACAGACGTACTTCCAAGTAAAGGTACCTGCTGCGAGGAGCATTATGAAACAATTCTAATGGGATCAACAGGTCAAGTCAGCATATCAACCAACTGCTGGCACGTAAATTTCTTATCGAGAATGTTTCACAATAGGATCCTGCTAGGAGGCCCGAAAAGAGAAGATGCGGAACAGTACGAAACAAGAATCAACGGATGGAATTCAGGGGAGGTGGTTAATGTTGTGGCTGGGATTAAAACCGCACCATTCGGGCTTCTTCATATTCGGGCCTCCCAGCAATTTCCTTCACAATAATCATTATAATAAAAAGTAATTATAACGTATTCATATGGTGATGATGTGGAAGAGTGTATATGCATGTACACGTGTGTTTGCATTTGTCTGTGCATGTATGCATAAGGTATAATGCCACTTATGCTTTAGGAACCCCTTTAGCAACCATATCTTATCTTGAACTACCCTACGCCAAGCACTGCAAAATTTTGTTGATGTTCAGTTGACATATGGAGCATTATACTAATAAATGCTTACTCATTATGCTATATGTAGTATAATATATTTGATTTTTAAACTCAATGATTAATATAAATGTTTAAACGCTGAACAATAAAATTTGATTTTGAAAAGGCTACAAATATTAAAATATACCGAATTTTTGTATAGGTGATCCTTCATACGGGGATTGAACATCTACATTTGTTTTGCAGTATTTGAAATGGTCTATTTCAAGATATGATAATGATGCTCTAAAACAGGGATGTTAGTGGGCCAACAAAAAAAAAAAAAAAAAAAAAAAAAAAATTAAATTGGCTTTCAAGAATCCCAATTATGTCAGATATAAATCAAGAACAATCAGATTTTGACAAACTTTCTACAACCATTATCTGTATCCAAATTTTATAAATAACATATTTTCATAAAATTATCATATACGAATACTTGCAGGCCAATAAAAATAAATAGTTCAAAATCCTCAGCTATAATAGATATGTTCGATACACGAAATATTGAGTAACGTATTTTGATGCTCAAATGTATCAGAATAACGCTATTTTTTTGAATGATGTTAATGATACGGAAATCACGCACCTACAAATGATTGACAAATTCCAACTGCCTTGTAAATAAAGTAATGCCTTTGTCGTGCATGCTAAAAAGTTAGGACTTGGATCCTTAGTCATATATCCATAGCTTAGACAAAATATATTCATATTCTAAAAGCAAAAGGCAAGAATTCAATTAGGGCTGTCAATGAATACTCGAAAAATCTGATATCCATCCAAATCCGTATCCGAAATATCCATTATCCGGCATTATCCGAAAAGCGGATACGGATATCTGATATCCGAAAAGCTTTTAGGATACGGATATGGTTATAGTGGTATCCGTATCCGAAAAATATCCGTCCGACTAATTGATGTAATATATATAAATCAAAACAAGAAAATAGAGTTAATAATTATTTTTTAACTGTTGGATGTTACTATGATATAAATTTGTGTCCATTTTTAGTGAAAAATGGTAGTCTTAATGTTTAATTTTGGAATATTTTTGGATATGCTTATGTGTATTAATGTTTCATCATTATATTCCTTTATTTTCTGGTTTTTTATAAACATTAGTATAAAAATTATTTTATGTTGATCCAAACATTTTTGTTTATACTCTTAAAAATTCATTAATGATTGGCGGAGCGGATAAATATCCGATATCCGTCCGTATCCGAAAATTAAGCGGATACGGATATCCGATATCCGAAAATTAAGCGGATACGGTATCCGAAAATAATTCCGGATACGGATACAGATATGGCACTATTCGTATCCGAAAGCATCCGTTGACAGCTCTAAATTCAATGCCAATTAATAAACATACCAAAATCATTATTTTCGTCAGTGGTATACCATACTATGTGTAGCGTACATAATATATCTTACCATTTCTGAGTGACAGAAGAATGGAGTATTTGTGCTCTTCCTACATTATGCCAAGATAGAATATATACATATATATATATATATATATATATTATAAATTATATGTAGTGTAACTAAAAATATTGATTATTCTTAATTTAACAATCCATTGAACTATAGATATTGTGGTCTGATGTATAAGCTTCTTGAGACAAAATACAGAGAAAATAAATGTCACTGTCGCATGCCCATTAAATTTGCTTCTCTTTCATGGTCATTGCTGCCACTTAGGCATCAAAATCATCCCAAAAAATATTGATCAAGCTAGCATATGAGAAAGAGTTACTATATATATGAAAGCATTATAATATGTAGGAAATTAAACCAAATAAAATAGTATTAAAAGAAAGGAAATAAATATACCATGATTTTAACATCATTATTAATCCGCCTATATGCACATATGTTCAACTACTCATACTCCTAGCAGCATTGTCACTTGTATATTAGAGAAGGGTCTATAGTAAAAGTTCAAGTTAAATTAAATGGCAGTCCAAATTTAATGTGGGAAGAAAATGAAACTACAAAAAAAGAAAATAGAAGCTTGGTTGGTTTACACTCATCTCAAAATTATGCGGACATCCTATTACATGTAGTTAATTTTTTATCAAATTTTCTTGAGCGATATTCTTTTATTATATGTATCTAATTTACGAAATTGGGTAAAGTATGAAAATAGAAAAGCATGGATCATATATATATTAGAATATTCATTATTTGTGAACAAAGAAATTTAAAGATAGATTTTAAGAAGCTTTTGTATTATGAATTCACTGTATGGTATATCATGGTACTTTTACTTATAATAGTGGTCATACCATTGTTAAGCATTAATAAATTAGTCTTGTTGTAGGTAATCAAGAATTACTGGTACAATTTTTTGTCTTAGCAAAAACAGTTTGAACTATAATACACCTAATTCAATCATTCCACTCAATTTTGTCTGCAATTATCGTTTCTTTTTCTTGTGTTAATTTTGTTCAGTTGTGAACTTGTGTTAGCCGCTTTAGATCCACCAATCATATAAATTTTCATATGATGCAAAATAAATAAAGAGCATGAAATTTAGTCATGGAAAAATCCTTGTGTACAAACTGTATCCGTAGTCCCAAACCAAAAGAACGTTCATATGTAGGAATTATCTACAAACATCTAGTA
This sequence comes from Allium sativum, assembly GCA_030737875.1. Classification (NCBI taxonomy): domain Eukaryota; kingdom Viridiplantae; phylum Streptophyta; class Magnoliopsida; order Asparagales; family Amaryllidaceae; genus Allium; species Allium sativum. Next base: position 269,046,641 of record CM060924.1, read on the forward strand.
CAAAAGTGGGAAAATAAATGGAAAACATAAATTAAGAACTCATCAAAGCGAATTGATTAAAAACCGTACAATCGATGAGTTCGTTGAATGATGACGCTCCAGAAAAGGTTTTAATCCATGATCCACAGTGCTAGAAAAAGCTTCAGATGTGAAAGCTAGATAATATTATATCAGGACCTGAAATTACAAATGAAATATTTATAATTACCATGCCTGAAAATTTGTAGGGTACAACAGAAGTAAAATTCCAGGGTGAAAATCACAGATGGAGATCACTGAAAGTTCGCCGTGTTATCTAATGAACATTGTCAGCTTTACGAATGAAAAATAAGTTTTTCGCAGGGGAATGAACAATTTAGGGGGGAACTAATATTGACTTAATACGAAAATAATTTACTGAAAAGGGAATCAGAGAAGGAAAATGAACATAGCAATGGTTAACCGCTCCACGTTTATTGGTTTAATGCTTCGGCAATTTGATATGACAATAATAGACATGTGGCGCTTTTACAAACATTTGGTTTCTCCTTTCCAATATAAGTAATAGATATGAATACAGAAAAGGATTAAATATTCTATGTGTTATATTTGGAAATTAAGGGATATAACTTACACAAACATTGTTTAATGGCATTGAATATATCTTGAATACCTTTTCATTTACTGTGTCCAGCATTGCATGTATGATTTTCACCTAATCAAGTCAAGTTCATTTTGTACTGCTGAAATCATACGGTAATAGAAGAAATATTTAGTAAATTGGTAAAATAAACAATGCACAAATTAAACAGTGAAAATACTCTTTATGTATAACCACAGTACGGAAGCACTATTCATTGGTTGCAGTTTGATAAATACCAAATGTCATATATGTATACAGCAGTCTACTACAGGGTAATGCATGTTGTGTAGGAGGAAAAATGAGTTGAAAGGAGGCGATGTTAGGTGGTATGGCGAAGCAGCATTAAGGGCTCATACAGATGTGCTCAAATACATGCGATGCACGTGTGCAGGAGTGCGCCGTATTAAAAAAACGTCATTTGTAAGATTTCTTGGGACTTTCAACATGACATTGAAGTATATATGGCTTTGAAATATGCTTAAACTTTGTGAAATGCAGATAATACAAAGCTATGTTAGGAAATAATGAAAGAGAGAGCAAAGGAAATAAAAACTACTGTACTAATATAGGGATAACTAATCACTTAGGCCCAAAAGAATTGGGTTGGAGAGACGTCATGGTACTATGGCTATACATACATACATGCATACATACATACATACATATATATATATATACATATATATATATATATACACATGCATATATATATATTTACATATATATATGTATGTATGTATACAGTATACACACACGTGTGCGCGCGTGCACACATACACACACAAAATTATAAAAGTGATCTTTCAGCAAGCTTATTTTGCAGTTCATATGAACCAAATGTTACTAACAGTAAGCTTATCAGGAAAATCATTAATTTAAAAGTATCCGGAGTTGTTCCTAGTACTGTTACACTTGTTTTGACAAAAAGAAACGTAATTACTGTAATATCATTAAGCACGTATAAAACTCCAGTCCAGATAAACTTGCAGGTTTCAAATCATTTTAAGCGTCGATTCTGGTATATCAAACATATGCAGAAACAAAGATAGACCCACCGACAAACAGTGTTACCAAATTTTTATTACAAAATTTTGAACAAACTTCATTCTCTAATTTGTTAAACTATTATATAACAGTCCTATATACTATATAGTGATAAATTCCACTACGAAAACACAAATAAACAAATTAGGTGACCAACAAATTATCTGTAACAATCAAATTCCTTTCCAACTCTTCCATTTCTATCAACCACAATATGTCATGTTTTAGGCTACAAAGGGTAATATTGACATTTAAAATACTTCAGGCTATTGTGTTCCTATTATATATATATATATATATATATAATTTACAGTACAAACAAATCATTACGTATAATTAAAAACAAAAAGCAGTCTATTAAATGTTAAGGTTAGCCTTGACAGGAGGTTCATCCTTTCCATCCATCACAAAAGTATAAGTAAATAATACTGCATGTATTTAAGAATAGTTAATCAGCATTCGGATAAGAAACCCTAGAAGTGCTAATAAAATTTGAGTTATATTCAATATCATATTGTACAAAAATATCACTTCCAACTAAAAAACTTGAATACTTGTTATCATAGTACTGTCAATACATTTATGTATTACATGTGATTAGCGGGAAGAGACAAACAAACTTAGTTTATTTTGGACTAATATGGAAACTGAGAAAAATGAATTGCAACAATTTGGATTACTCCGGATACTGCAATAAACAAAATAGTCAATCAGAACAAAATTTTTACCCTTTATCATTTGACCTACCATGTGTACTATATTTGTTTAAAATTTGATGTGATAGGCTTTAATTGCATGTTGTTTATGAAATATGTGAAATGATTATCTAGAGCCAAATGAGATTGATGATACTGGAAAAAGGGATCACAATCCAACAGAACGAAAATAGTGTTTAAAATTAAGGGTTTAAATAACCATGGCTGCCACATGAACCACCGTGAAAAACTAAACTAAATAAGTTTGGTAAAAATAGAAACTTTTTAATATTTGATAAGGGAAGCCGCTTAGTTGGTGATTGAAATTTATTGGTATAATAGACAACAGCCTATGCATAAATAACCTGTAACATTTACTAAATCCGACCTCTGAACGGTATTTAATTTGACAAGAAAAAAAAAGAAAAAAAACACGACGCGCCAGAGGAAGACCAACAGATCATATAACTCTGTTGCACCGGACGTCGTGCAGATTAAACCATCGAATCTATATAGAATTTCATATTTCGATTACGAATGTACAAAATTACTAACCTTACAAAACCCTAGCTTCCGAATTTACCAAATTTATGATTGAAACGATGACTGCAGACCATCAATGCTAACATTGGTCAGGTAGGAACGGTCGGTACATGGAGAAGGAGAGAAAGAGCGAGATCGTTTTTGGGTTGGTTGATCTGTGGTTATGAAATTGGGAAGACGGGAGTAAATGTGGAAGAAAGGGATCTGAGGTAATGAAACAAAGTGTATGCCGACGGTTAAGGATTATGACTGAAACGATGGATGCCGGCCATGATTGCAGACACTGGTGAGGTAGGAATAGTCGGTACATATAGAAGGCGGGAGAAAGGAATATTGTTTTAGGGTTCGTTGATCTGCGGTTATGGAATCGGGGAGATGAAAGTAAGTGAAGGAAGAGGGATCGGATGCAATGGAAACGGAAGGTATAGAAAGTTAAGAAAAAGGACACGTGTTGGCATAGGAATTGCTTGGTTCGTGCTAAAATATATATTAACACTTTGTCTAGGATATATATATATATATATATATATGTGTGTGTGTGTGTGTGTGTATGTATGCAAGATTTATATACAAGAATTATTACTGAAGACTGTACAGTTTAAAGATAGTAGAGATTCAAAATTCAGAGATGATTCAAGACTCATGAGTACTCAAGATTTCAAGAGTTCAATAGTTCAATACAAATATAGTAATAGAGTCTAGATTATGTAAAACTCTGAATAGCACTTCAGGTTCAAATTCAAATCCTGTTTTTCGATTTCTGATTTCAAATTCTATTTTTAATCTCTATCTTCTCTATTTTATTTTCTTTACTTTAATTTTGATTTCAAACTCAAGTTTTGTAAGTTTTATATATTTATACTTTTATATACTTTATATCTGTATAGTTTTAAACTCTGTAATTTTATAAATATGTTTATTTAATTTATATTTATGTTTTCATATGATTTTCTACTTACAGTATTCATTAATAACACTATATTTTACTTCAAGAATTTCCAGAATTATATATATATCAAAACACTTGAAAAATATTCAAATTTCAATTTTATATATTGATATGTCGACATAGATATACATACATGTCGACATATAACTGTCATTTTTTTCAAATTGAAAGGAAGTGTCTTTTCACTATTTGTGACGGTTCAGAAACGTTGCAACCTTTCAAATCTTATAAATAATGGCTGATTTTGAAATTTTTTTATGATTCTTCTTCTCTACTTCATCTCCTTTCATTACACCATTATTTTTTCTCATTTTTATGATTTCTACACTTATACTCTGCCGAATTGAATTCTGTTTTCATTAAACTTCTTCTCTTTGCACTCTCTACTCATTACTCTCTAAATCAGGTGCTATTGAAAAGTTATAGGGCTGTTTGTAATTGTTTGGGTTGTGTAAGTAATATGTGGTAACCCTTGTAGCCGTAAAATCAAGGACGGGTAATCGGTGTTATCCCTTGTAGTCGTGAAATCAAGGAGGTTGGAATCGGTGGAATCCCTTGTAGCCGTGAAAACAAGGAGGTTGTAATTGGATATTGATATAGAAATAAAAATATGCACATTCCAACGTTGTGCGGGACTGGACGTATGAGCAATCTGAACCAGTATAAAATCCGGTGTGTTCTTTCCTTTTCTGCATTTTTATTTTTGTTTATCTGTTTGTTTGTGTTTGAATTTGTGTCTGTGATTGTTTCTGTGGTGTTTGATTCACATAGTAATTCATATAAATTTTAGATTTTGTTTAAATTCCCAAAAACGCTATTCACCCCCCTCTAATATTAGTTTTTCCTTAACGATCCATTCTGTAATCTCTAACAATTGATATCAGAGCAAGGTCTTTCAAAAAGTTCATAATCTGATTTTTGAAATTTTTTAAAATGACAAATTTAGGGATATTTGTTAACATTAGTGTTAATTCATGCATTGTTCCAATATTGAAAGATTCTGCATGTAATCATGTTGAAAAGTCATGTGATCTACTGAAATATTGTTCAATCCAGGAAAAGATGTGTGTTATGACTTTTGAAAATTCAAATTCTGAAATGGTGGATTTTGAAAATTCAAATTCTGAAAAGGTGGCTGTTGGAAATTCAAATTGTGAATTGGTGTGTTACATGGCTGTTGATAATTCAAATTCTGGAAAGCAATTGGTGGAAATAAAAAAGGACAAATGGATACTGGATAGTGGCTGTACGGGACATGCGACGGGAAATTCTAAATTACTAAATAATCTGAAATATGAAGATGGTGGAATGGTGAACTTCGAAGATAACTCTAAAGGATACGTTATTGGAATTGGCAATGTCGGTAATTCTGAAACTCCTACTATTTCTGATGTTTTATTAGTTTGGAATTTAAAACACAACTTGCTAGTATAAGTCAACTTTGCGACAAGGGTTATAAAATAAATTTTGAAAAAGATAAATGTTTTATAGAAGATAGGAATTCAAAAGTAATATTTGAAGGAGACAGAAAGAAAAATATCTATATATTGAGTATGAAAATCTCCAGCGATAATCTATGTCTTATGGCCAATACAAGTGATCCTTGGATCTGGCATAAGAGATTTGGTCATATAAATTTCAAATGCATTTCTTGGATCTCTAAGTTAGATTCAATTAGAGGATTACCCAAAATAAAATTTGAATTTAAAATTTTATGCGACGCTTGTCAATTCGGAAAATTAAAGAGAAGTTCATTTAAATCAAAAGAGGAAATTACTACATCAAAACCATTAGAGTTAATTCATATGGATTTATTTGGTCCATCTCAAGTTCAATCGATAAATCATAATAAATATGTTTACGTAATAGTTGATGATTTTTCTAGATTTGCTTGGACTTTGTTTCTTAAAAATAAAAGTGATGCTTTTGATTAATTTAAAACTTTTTCTAAAAGAATTCAAAATTTATTATCACTAAAAACTAAAATAATACGAAGTGATCGTGGCGGAGAATTCGAAAATGAAAATTTTAAAAAAATATTGTAATAAAAAGAGAATAATCCATAAATTTTCAATTCTGAGAACCCCTCAACAAAATGGAGTAGTTGAACGTAAAAATAGGACAATACGAGAGTGTGCGAGAATTATGTTATCTGATCGTAATTTACCAAGAAATTTTTGGGTTGAGGCAGTTGCAATAGCTTGCTATATTATAAATAGAATTTCAGTTAAAACTTTAACTCATAAAACCCCATATGAACTTTTGTATACTAAGAAACCAAAAGTATCATATTTTAAAATATTTGAAAGTAAATGTTTTATACAATACTAAAGACGATTTAGACAATTTTGACTCGAAATCCAATAAAGAAATATTTATTGGATATTCAGAAAGAAGTAAAGCATATAGTGTTTTCAATACTCGAACCAGTACCATAGAAGAAACCTTAAACGTACTTTTGACGAAAACTATAAAAGTATAACTCAAAACAATGAAGATGAATGTGAAAATGAAATCAATGAAATAAACCATGAAGATAATCAACCAACTAAACAAATTAGATTACTTAGAGACCATCCTATAGAAAATATCTTAAGAGATATTGAATCCGTTGTTAGAGCCCGTAATCAATTAAATAATATGAGTAGTATTGTATTTATTTCAACTATTGAACCTAAGAATCCAAAGGAAACATCTTCTGATGATTCATGGATACTTGCTATGCAAGAAGAACTGAATCAGTTCACTAGGAATGATGTATGCGAACTTGTTTCTAGACCAGAGGATAAGACTATAATAGGAACCAAATGGGTTTATAAAAAAAATGAATGAACACGGTGAGGTCGCAAGAAATAAGGCACGACTAGTAGCACAAGGATATACTCAAGAAGAAGGAATAGGTTACGATGAAACTTTTTCCCCGGTAGCAAGACTAGAAGCTATTAGGATTTTAGTCTTTGCAAACCATAATAATTTCAAATTATATCAAATTGATGTCAAAAGTGCTTTTACAAAAGGATTTGTTAAAGAAGACGTATATGTAGAGCAACCACCTCTATTTGAAGGCGAAAAATTTCCATATCACGTATATAAGTTAAAGAAAGCGTTATATGGATTAAAACAGGCTCTTAGGGCTTGGTATGATAGATAAAGAAATTATTTGTTGCAATCAAATTTTGAAATAGGAAAGTTAGATAATACTTTGTTTATTAAGAAGAATAATAAAGATATACAATTAGTTCAAATATATATTGATGATATAATTTTTGGATCAACAAACGATAACATGAATAATGAATTTTCAGATATTATGACCCAGAAATTTGAAATGAGTCATATGCGAGAACTAACATTCTTTTTAGGGTTACAAATTCGTCAATTAAAGAATGGAATAATTATTAATTAAGGAAAATACGCAAGAGATCTAATTAATAAATATAGTCTAACAACAACGAACGGGAGATCAACACCTATGGCGACTAATATAGCATTAAGTAAAGATTATATATCTGAAGATGTTGATCTAAAACTATATAGAGGAATAATAGGATCATTACTATATATAACTTTTAGTAGACCATATATAATGCATAGTGTATGACTCTATGCAAGATATCAATCGCAACCTAAGAAAACACATTTAAAAGCCATAAAACGTATTCTAAGGTATGTAAAGCATGTATCAGACTTTGGATTATTTTATCCAAAGGATGATTTATTCAACTTAGTTTCTTATTGTGACTTTGACTACGCAGGATGTAAATCTGATCGTAAAAGTACTAGTGGAACATGTCACTTCTTAGTACATTCACTGGTCTCGTGGTTAAGTAAAAAGCAAAATACTGTATCTTTGTCAACAACTAAAGCAGAATATATTTCTGCTGCTTTAGCTTGTTCCCAAGTAATATATATGCAACAAACTCTAAATGATTTTGGATTAAATATAAATAAATCACCGATATACTGTGATAATACGAGTGCTATAAATATTTCTAAAAATTCGACTCATCATTCAAGAAATAAACATATCGATATAAGACATCATTTTCTAAGAGATAATGTAAATAAAGAGAAAATTTCACTCGAGTTTATAGAAATAGAAAAACAAATAGCAGATATATTAACAAAACCATTAAACGAAGTAACATTTACTAAATTTAGGAGAGAATCAGGCATATGTTCATTAAGTGAGTTAGAATAATTAAATATACTAATATATATATATATAACAAAAAAAATCAGGAAAGTATAATTTAAAAGTCAAGTATGTCGACATACATTTATGTATATGTCGACATTTTACTACCAGAAATTTAAAATTAATTCCCATCAAAAGTTAGTTATAATAATTATTTAAATCCTCTACTTCGAGTTTTCTTCTTCATTTTCATTTCTCTCTTCTGTAAAAATTCTAAACTAAAATAAACAATGGCCTCCACCAATTTAAACACACAAATTAATCTCGATTCGTCCGCTGGACCATCCGAAGGTCCTTTTCAACGATCTACGCTATCTCGTGTCATAAAGATAGAAGAAAAGATGGAGTTTTCTCTGCAAATGATGGCTGAAATACAAGTACTTCAAATAAGGATGAGCCAAGAACAAAATAAGCAAGGAAAAGTGATAAGAATCATCCTTAGGTTTATAAAGAATAATCAGGCTAATCTGATTATCATCGAAGATGATAATGAGCCTATGGAAGAAGAAAAGAAACTAGAAGAAGAGGAAGAAGAGATAATGGAGGAAGAGGAACCCGAGGAAGAGCAACAAGAAGTTTCAAACGAAGAGGATCAAGTCGTTTGTGTAGAGAAATCCTGTACGACCATAACAGAAATACGATTGAAAGGAATGGAGAATTTTGTCTTCATTATCCAAATTGTCCTACTCACAAGTCTCCTATAGTTAAGGACAAGTAGATTATAGATTTTGATTCGATTCTTGCTGTATAATTTCATTCTTTTTCGTTAATTGAAATGTACATATAATATCGCTTGTAAAAACAATTATTAAATATATTGTTTGTTTTGTATAACATAATTGTTCTATTACCTTGTTATATAGGCAAGAATTAAAGGGGAGAATATTAGAATTATAAATGGAAATACTTTACTTAGGGGGAGTATTTTACTTTGATTTAGGAATAATTAGTTGCTTATAGATTTTATTTAGATAGTTATACGATTAGGGGGAATTGTTTTAGAATTTATTTTTGATAATGCCAAAGGGGAGAAATTATAAAATATAGACATAGTTTATAAGGTTCATATAGACAAGGGGAGTATTTGAAGGATCATCATCAATAATTATATACAGGTATGATATTTTACAAACTAAGGTTTTCATCATTAAAAAGGGGGAGATTGTTGAAGAATGGAGTTTTGATGACAACAACCTAATTTCAATATTAATTGATTATAAAATATATACTAACACTTCTATCTAGGATATATATATACATATGCAGGATTTATATACATGAATTAATACCGAAGACTGTACATTTTAAAGATAGTAGAGATCCAAAATTCAAAGATGATTCAAGAGTCGTGAGTATTCAAGATTTCAAGAGTTCCAGACAAATATAGTAATAGAGTCTAGATTATTTAAGACTCTGAATAACACTCCGGGTTCAAATTCAAATTCTGTTTTTCAATTTCTGATTTCAAATTTTATTTTCAAATTAGATTTTTAATCTCTGTCTCCTCTATTTTATTTTCTTTACTTTTGATTTCAAACTCAAGTTTTATAAGTTTTATATATTTATACTTTTATATACTTTATATCAATATAGTTTTAAACTCTATAATTAATTTTATAAATATGTTTATATAGTTTATATTTAAGTTTTCATACGATTTTCTACCTTATAATATTCATATATAACACTATGTTTTATTCCAAGAATTTCCAGAATTATATATATATATATATATATCAAAACACTTGAAAAATATTCAAATTTCAAATTTATACATTGATATGTTGACTGCATATATATACATGTCGACATATAACTGTCATTTTTTTTTCAAATTGAAAGGAAGTGTCTTTTAACCATTTGTGATGGCTTAGAAACGTTGCAACCTTTCAAATCTTATAAACAGGGGTTGATTTATATTTTTTTTAATCATTCTTCTTCTCTATCTTCATCTCCTTTCATTACACCATTATTCTTTCTCATTTCTATGATTTTGACACTTATACTCTGCCGAATGCAATTATGTTTTCATTAAACTTCTTCTCTTTACACTCTCTACTCATTACTCTCTGAATCAAGTGCTATTGAAGAGTTATAGGGCTGGGTTGTGTAAGTAATCGGTGGTATCCCTTATAACCGTAAAATCAAGGATGGGTAATCGGTGGTATCCCTTGTAGCCATGAAATCAAGGAGGCTGGAATCGGTGGTATCCCTTGTAGTAGTGAAATCAAGGAGGTTGTAATTGGATATTGATATAGTAATAAAACTCGGCACAATCTGGCGTTGCACGGGATTGGACGTAGGAGCAATCCAAACCAGTATAAAATCCGGTGTGTTCTTTCCTTTTCTGCATTTTTATTTTTTGTTTATCTGTGTGTTTGTATTTGATTCTGTGTCTGTGATTGTTTCTGTGGTGTTTGATTCACATAGTAATTCATATAAATTTTAGATTTTGTTTAAATTCTCTAAAACACTATTCACCCCTCTAGTGTTAGTTTTGCCTTAACAATCCATTCCGCAATCCCTAACACCTATTATACCCTTGCTTTGAGCCCACTAGAACCTACGACAATGGCAATTCCATGGCCTTCAATATCTTTAGTCGTCATCATCAGCGACCATTCATAAGCTCAAATCATCTTGAGAAGCAATTATCCACGAGCTCAAATCATCTTGAGTTGTCTTCACATTCATTGCATTCCATCAATGAACGAACACTTCACTTTACTTTGAACCTTCCACCTTGAATTCCTATCGAAGTTATGCCATTGTGGAACCAAGAACATACTTTGTTTAGTCGATACTAGATTCAAAGCATTTCAACCTTTTGCTATGAATAACATACCACAGCGTTTTAATTCCACTTCACAGCGTTTTTGGAATGCTATAGTATAGTTTGCGCAATCCATCAAAACACAACGTTTCTGAAACGATGTAGGTCCTTGAAAATTTTGCTTTGCCAATGACCCAAGCTTTTACCAACGACCTGACCCATAGCATTTGCCAAATGCTGTCGAACCATTGCCTAGGTTGATTGACCTAACTTCAAGCGACCCAACTTCGAGCAACCCAACTTTTGACGACCCATCTTCTGAGCGACCTAACAATTGAGCGACCCAACTTTTGAGTGACCCCAACTTCTGAGCGATCCAACTTTTGGGTGACCCAACTTTTCCAAGCGATCCACCTTTTTCCGAGCGATCCATACCCAGATCCACCCTTTTTGTGAGCGATCCATTGATCCATGCTTCCGACGACAAACATCCATACACACAACTCATCCAAAATCGATCAATTTCAACAAATCATCATCAATAAACATTAAGACAATAATAAATCATCATACAGTCAGACGAATTTCACTAAATATGATAAAACAACAAATGATCAAATAAAAGGATCTAAACTTCCATAAACACATGAATTAACATAGAAATTTAACGATCTAAGTCAGTAGATTATATCCTATAGTGATTCGAATTAAAATATACTTACCACGATGTAGATCTAGGTGAAAACAACTTGAAATGATGAAAATAAAATCAAACAACCCATGTATTCGATTGAATCCATGAGAGAGATGCTTATCACTCACCAAATTCACAAACTAGCTTTAAAACGATGATCTACAAACCCAGACAACAAAGTACGATCTCTAAATCTCTTAATTTGATGCGATCTACTCTCTCTTGATGTTGATCTAGCTTTCCAATCTTCTTATGTAGGTATAAGATTTCAATGGAGGAGAGATGTATTTGATTGAGTAAGGAGTATCATGAGCTCAACCAAATGGGAAATAAAGAAACTAGACCATTCTCCTTGCATCTACCCCTCTATTTATAGCCATCCCACTAGCCCACTAATGGGCGACACCAAAATATCCCATTAAGGACTAGTTAGTCTACCAAGAAATTATGTAGCACTAAAACAACAATTCCTCCCAAACCGCTGATCCAAATCTTTTATGTGACCATTCTACAGAACTGGCAATACCATTTTCTTTCCAATGAAATCGATCTCAGCACCTGATTCAACCCAGTCAAAAGTTATTCCCTATAAAAAACTAATTGGGGCAAAATGGTCATAAATAAAATTGATAAAAATTATGGACATGTACCACATATCCATAACCAACATATCAAAATATGAGAATGATCCGACCCTTAGGAAACTAAATAAAAATTATTTACAATCCTCTGATGCGTAAAATGCGGGTCGTTACATTCTTCCCCCTTAGGAATTTCGTCCCCAAAATTCCAAACAAACTCAAGCAACCAAAACCATTCTGCATGCCTACCATCGCAAAACAACTAATTTATCATCCAACTAGCGTCCATAGCCTTAACCTAGCACGTTGAACATAGTAGTACAAATTACAATGGTGTAAGGGACACGACATTAATGGGTCATACCAACGAAGAGTTCCGGATGGATCATCTTCATACTCTCTTCCGTTTCCCACGTACAATCGTCATCATCCCAACTCCATTGCATCTTGACTAGCTTAACCGTCTTCCTTCTAAGCTGTTTCGTGTCATCTCCCACAAAGCGAAGCGACTTACGAGGTCTCGCAACTACGGTCTCGAATTCTAGGTCTTTGTACTGTTCCGGAGATACCACCACATTCAAATCGTGCATACACTTCTTTAGAAATGACACATGGAAGACATTGTGCACACTCGACATCTTTTCGGGTAAATCCAATCTATATGCGAGCTTTCCTTTTTGCTCGACTATCGGAAATGGTCCAATGAACCTAGGAGCTAACTTTCCTTTACTTCCAAAACGAACAACATTCTTCAGTGGCGAGATCTTCATGAAAACCATGTCACCAACGTCGAATTCCAAATATTTTTGACGTTTATCAGCGTAACTCTTCTGATGATCTTGGACTGCCTTTATTCATTATCGAACGATCTCAATACAATCTAATGTCTCTCTAATCATCTTTGGCCCAAGCATCAATTTATCTCTAGTCTCTAAACAACATGCCAAAGAATTACACGGTCTACCATACAACGCCTCGTATGGTGTCATCCCGATGCTCGACTAGTAGCTGTTGTTGTATGCAAACTCAACTAGATGTAGATGGTCTACCCACGTTCCTCCAAAGTCCAATACACATGCTCTTAGGGGATCTTCCAAAACTCAGCTAACCCTCTCGCTTTGACTATCAGTCTGGCGATGATAAGTCGTACTTAAACACCACTCGGTTCCCAATGTCTCTTGAAACTCTTCCAAAATCCACTTGTGAACAATGAATCTCGATGCTCTCTTTTCTCTTTGGGATACCATGGAATCGAACTATCCAATTAGTATATAGCTCAGCCAACTTCGATGCTATCCTAGTCGATCTGACAGGAATAAATCTTACTCTTTTGGTCAAGCGATCCACAATGATCCAAATTCCTTTGTTTCCTGCCCTAGTTCTAGGTAGTCTATCGATAAAATCCATCAATATTTTCTCCTACTTCCACATACGAACTTTCAACGGCCGAAGCAATCCACTCGGCTTCTACTGTTCATCTTTTACCTACTGACATTTCATACACTTAGAAATAAACTTTCTAACATCCCTCTTCATACCCTCCTAGTAGTAATCCCGCTTCATGTCCTGATACTTCTTATTACCACCAGGATGAATCGTCAACTTCGAGTGATGACATTCCCTCAGAACCTCATCTCTCAATCCATCGATATACGGAACAACCAGTCGTCCTTGTTTTTGAAGCCAACCCTCTCGATCAACTTCGAATTCCTTATCCTATGGTTCCAACTTCTGGATAATTTCGACAAGCTTTGCATCCCGCTTTTGGCTTTCGCCAATTCTTTCGATGAGAGTTGGTCTTATCGGTAAGCTTGCCAACATTTCAGGTTCCAACTCACACCTTAGTTTGAAATCAAATTCTGCCAAGTACTCAAGGTGCTTCCATTCCGAAAACATCGCTCCCAAACTTGCATGTCTTCGACATAACGCATTCGGCACTGCGTTACCTTTACCAGGAGTGTAGGTTATACCAAAATCATATGATGTCAGAAATTCTAACCACGTTGCTGCCGAATCATATTTTTTCGGGAGAAAGGATATTTCAGCTACTTGTGATCCATAAACAACTCAAATCGAACTACCAACATATAATATCTCCACATCTTCAGAGCAAACACGATCACTGCTAACTCCAAATCATGAGTCGAATAACTTCTTTCGTTCAGCTTTAGCTATTGACTCGTATAGGCCAGAACTCTGTCTTTCTGCATCATCACAACTCCAAGCCAATACCGCATGCATCGGTGTATACCACCCTCACTTCATTCCCACTTGGAATTGTCAAAACATGAGAACTCGTCAGTCTCTCTTTCAAGATTCCAAAAGCTTTCTCACACTTCGCATCCCATGTGAACACTTGATTCTTCTTCGCTAATCCTGTTAATGGTGCTGCTATCTTGGAAAAATCCTTGGTAACATGACAATAATATCCTGCCAACAGAAGGAAACTCTGAACATTTGTTTCATTCTTAGGTCTATCCCAGCCCTGAATTGCTGCCACCTTAGCGGGGTCAACCGCTATCCCATTTCCAGAATCAACATGGCCTAAGAACCTTACTTCACTCTCCCAGAAGTAACACTTTGAAGTCTTAGCCCTCAGCTGATGCATTCGCAAGATTTCCAAAACAACTCCCAAGTGCGTCTTAGGCTCTTCCTCATTCCGGGAGAAAACCAGAATATCGTCTACGAACACAACCACAAACATGTTCAACTGATTTCTGAACACCTTATTCATAAGATCCACGAAATACAATGGCGTGTTAGTCAACCTAAATGGCATCACCAACCGTTCGAAGAAATCGGATGGTGTCCTAAAAGCTGTCTTCGACACACTATCCTTTGCCACTCTCAACTGGTGAAATCTCGTTGCTAAATCTATCTTTGAAAACACCTTAGTCTCGTGTAACTGGTCGAACTCGGCAATGAATACTTGTTCTTCTTGGTCACCTTGTTCAGCTCACAATAATCCACAAACAATCTCAACGATCCATCAACCTTGGTTGCAAAACACAACTAGTGCACCCCATTCGGACACATTTCTCCGAACGAATCCTTTTCTCAAAAGATCACATAGTTGTACCTCTAACTCTCACTGTTCCTTACGCGCCATCCGTCAAAGAGGCATGACAATAGCTCTAGCATCATCCACCAAATCGATTCTAAACTCAATATCACGATGCGGCGACAACCCTCTTACCTCTTCAATGATATAATCGAACTCACTAGCGATCGACACAGATGACAAGTCCTCCTGTGGAATCACAAGCGAATATAAATAGCTTACAAAGACACCATTTTCAGGCTCACATCGAATCGCAACCATTCACCCTTCCACATTCCCGCCTGTCACCTCGAGCTTCTCACAATCCACTTTTGCCGTGTATCTCTTGATCCAGTCCATACCCAAAATTATCACAAACCCAACGAAGTTCAAAACAAAGCTATCCTACACAAAGGAGCAACCATGACTCGACAGTACTAGAACATGACAAATTATACACTAACTGGACGAACCCCAACCTGGATTACTCACAACAAAAGGTCTATCACAAATTTCGGGTTCCAAACCCAAGCAGCAGTCAAGTTCGTTACAAATGAAAGAATGTGATGCTCCAGTATCAAGCAACACATGAGCTGAAACATCTCTAACAGAAAGAATACCTTGAACAACAACACTCTACCATTTCTCCTCCACTGTAGGAGCCCTCGAAGAAGATGGAACGACTTCCAAAGCATAAGCTTTCACAATCTACTTTCCCTTAGATGATTCTGGACAATCCTTCTTGTTATGCCCAGGCTTTCCACAGTTGTAGCACTTCCTCTCAACTCTCAGTTTCTTGCAATCCTTGGAATAATGGCCCTTCTGCTAGCAGTTGTAGCAAGTCACTTTGCATTTCTACTTCTTTTGACCATCTTTTCCTTTCTGTTGTTGCTGCTTTCTCTTCTTATTATTGCCATCTTGTTGTGGTTTCCGTTCTTCGTTAGCTGCAACAACAGTCTCTTCCTTAGGGAACAAAATCTCATGCCTCAGAGATTTCTCCATGATCTTCTCATAGGTATCATTTAGATGATCGACTAGCTGATTCCTAAGATACTTGTCCAAGCCCATAACAAACTTCCCGTTCTTCTCGTAAGGAGTCTCAACATATGAACGAGTGTATTTGGACAAGGCTTCAAAATCTAAAACATACTCAAACACCGTCCTACCATTCTGCTTCAGGTCAACGAACTCTTGAAAAGAATAGACTTTTGAATGGTAGAAATGAACTTTATCTCGAACTTGACTTGGAATTGTGTGACGGCCGCCCTATACCAGCAGACATTTCCTTTTAAATGCATTGTGCCAATGCCCGACTAGCACGAGGCGATCATCCAATGAAAGGGTTTGAAACGACGAATCACTAAAGAACCTATAGTATATCTCACAGCGCATGGAGTAAAATATAATAATAACATAAATTGATATAAAACAGGTGAGATAGTGCATAAGCTGAAAATTAAACCATATCCATCAGAGTAGCGGAAATCAAAATACAGCTTCATATCCAATTTTTACAACTTTAAAATACCGTCTCTAAAGGAAATAAAAGAGGTACACTACTAATTCCCATAGCAGTGACCGACAACAACACAGGGAGAATATATATAATACGTAGAAGCCTCCTGCTCGTCTCCGAACAGCTACTCGTGCATAACCACCTAACCCATCTCTAGTCTGCTCGTTTAGGAGTATCCAGAGTAATAAGAAGAGACATAAAACTCTGGGTCATACAAAAGTCTGGTATGAGCGATAACAATAAAATAAAACTATAACAGGTATAAATAATCATACCTGACTTGAACCTACAACCAAAGAGTTAGCACAACGAGACGTACAATACTCTAAGGTAAACACTAACATAGAGTGTAAAATGGGAGTGTGCGTGTCATAATGATAGCAAACATCAAACATAGAAATCATCCTCACATCTCTCACTCAGTGCGTAAAGCGTACGATATACACCGCTTTGATCACCAAATCTATTGGGGCCATGACGGAGTCCCAATCCGTACAACTATTGCTCTGACCACTTTGCCCGCTGGGGCCATGATGGAGTCCCACCCCATACAATTGTTACTCTGACCCCGCTGCACTGGTCCATAGTCAATAACCCTAACAGGTTAACCAGTCCACACAGCCATGGCTCTGGTTCTTCTACATACCCCTCTCTCTCAATGGTAAACCAAATTTATAGATATTGATAACTCCTTTGCACACATCCCGCAGCAAAGGCCAACTCCTGAAGTTAATTGTTGGTTCCCATTTGGATCCTGAGCCATAACTTATCATTTGGACTTCCTTTGCATCTCTGGTTTTAGTCAGGTTGGAGTTGATCTTCAGAAGATTTCACGATCGTCGTTGTGTAGAAGAAGTTCGAATCCAGTTCGGTTTGGAGTCACCATCTTGGTTTGGTCCTTCATGGTCGGTCACTCAAGCCCGTTGGTCGGTCGCCCAAGCTCCTCTGGTTGGTCGCTCAAACTCCATCGGTCGGTCGCTCATGTATCCTCTGTGTTGGTCCATCGTTCTACCTCACCAGGGTCGGTCGGTCGTACGAGCTCTCAGGGTTGTTCGCTCATACTACTCGTCGATCGGTTGCACTGCCCTAGGTCGGTCGTGCGACCCAAAACCTGCACCACTTTCCAGCAAGCCATTTTCGCTACAAGACGGCATTTTCAACCATTCTAACTTTATTAAACAATCATAAAACATCCCAAACAGCAATAACAACATATGGGTTCAATCAAAGAGATCAAAACATCAATCACATAGACTATTTTAGATCAAACATGCCTAAATCCATGATTTTCACCCTAATCCCCTGAATTCCGGGATTAGCAAACTTAATCCATATTAACCAAAATTCATATATGTGACATAAAATATAGTTCTAGTACTTATGCATATTTTTCCATATTTTTATGGTGTATAATTTCGCTAACTATCACTAACCACCCCTAATTAGCCATAATTAGTGTAAAAACATGCAAATCACTCACCTTAGCCAATAATTAATGATAGATCTGAAACTTTTACTTATTTGGCTCGGATTCCTATGTAGTGCAACAGCTCTACCTCAAATTTGATGCTAATTCAACTTGATTTGATGTAGAATTGATTAAAAAGTGATTAAAGGGAGATTTAGAAGGTGGAGGTCATGATTAGGGTTAGAGGAATGTTTGTGGTGGCTATGAAAATGAAAGGAGATGATTCTTCAACTCCTTTCAGCCCTCCCATAACCCTAATCCCAAAATAGATTATGGGCCTAGCTACTAATCACCCTATTAAGCCCAATTAGGCTGTTTTTCCATCTTCAAATCTTGTTTCAGCTATATCTCCCAAATGGTAAGTCCATTTGATAGTGTGACCACTCTGTGGAATGGTATACCATCATTCGAATCCAATGGAAGTGGTTTCAGGTCGAAACTCCTTACCAATCAAAAGTTATAGGCGAAACAAGATTCGCCTAGGGCAAAAAGGTCATTCAAAATTCGGTAAAAATCGTGAATGTGGGAAATGACCCCAATAGTCGTTTCCCAAAGTTACACGACCATATGATTTCGGATGAAAATAAAATAAGTATTCTACGATCCTCTGATATGTAGAATGCGGGTCGTTACACTCTCCCCCCTTAAGAAATTTCGCCCTCGAAATTCCTTAACTAAGAAAATATACAATGGTGCCCCGCATGCCTATCAACCATTTACAAACAATCAACATGCATAATAACATAACAAGCCTATCCTAGCATGCAGTTTACTAACAAGGGAATAACTATATCACGATTAAAATCTTACCAGGTAAAGAGTTGTGGATACGACTTCCTTATGTTCTCCTCGGTTTCCCAAGTACAGTCATTCTCGTTATCACCCCCACTGGACCTTAACCAGTTTCACCATCTTCCTTCAAAGTTTCTTTGTATCGTGCCTGACAATACGAATCGGTCCGCGGTTTCCAACTGCCTCGGGTTCTATCTCGATATCATCCAACTGATCTAGTGAAATAGTCATATCTGTATCGTGCACGAACTTCCTTAACTGGGAAACATGAAATTCGTCGTGATCTCCCACCATTTTGCCCGGTAATCCAACTTTATACGCAAAATTCCTAACTTGTTCGAGAACTGAAAATGGACCAACAAATCTTGGTGCTAACTTACCTCTCCTACAAAACCAAATCACACTCTTCAACGGAGAAATCTTGACGAATACCAAGTCGCACTACTACAAAACAGGTCATTTGCTTCGGTTCTTTACCCCCTGTTGCTTCGGTTCAGCAACCGAAGCAAATGTAGAGGACACAACAAACTAAATTCTGTTGCTTCAGTTATTGAAATAGAGCAATAAAGGGTTCTTGCTTCGGCTGTTAAATAGAAGCAACATGCTATCAACAACCGAAGCAAATGTTTGCTTAAGAAATTAAAAAAAAAGTTTCCATTTCTTAATTCATATCCTTGAAAGGGTATCAATGCAGAATGACATTTGCATGTCAGACAACTATAACCAAAAAAACTAATGCATTATCAGCACACTGGATGTTCATGATAATATATACTTCAAAATAACAAATTACAATAATTAGCCAGTCTCATAATTAAATACTAAACATTATATTCATACACTGAATTCATAAGCAGATGTTTTTACTTCATTTAAAGATCAAATTTTCATTATCCGTCTTTTCCAGTTGGACCATATGTTTGTACTCATTTGATGATCAAAAACTTGTGTTGCCGCCTTCCAGTTGGACCAATAAAGAACCTTATAACCGGATCCTGGTAAAAGGTAAAAGCATCAATCCTTATTATTAAATATATGCAAACCCATAAACACCATCTGTTTAGAATAAATTATTAACTGTGCTTGCAAAAATTAGATCATTTTGTACTTGCTATGAGTATTAATCCTTATTATCAAATATGCAAACTCATGATCTGATCTCTGATAACCTTAGTAACCGGATTTTGTACAACTGATTGTAAAACATTAAATGTGCGCTAAAGAAAGCAATGTTTCCTTGACTTTATGCCTCCACTTCAACAACAAAGCCAATACTAATTTACCCATTAAGCAATTGTCTAAACTTAAATTTAATACACACACATACTAGTTAGCCATTTTCTAGTCATTTGAAATATATTTTTGTTTGCAGCTGACATAAACAAATGTCTATATTACTTGCACAAATTTTACAAGTACGTAAATTTAGAACAGCTTGCATCTATTAGGTAGAGGGGGGAAACACCAATATCAGAACATGGTCAGAGGCCGAAAAGTCTGATATACATATACAACATGAAATATCTCAAGAATGTCATATAATTTATACACACACGTATAGAATGGTTATAAATATATACTCGTAGGGGAGTGCATGCAATGCATGGCATTCATTATTTAGCATGAGCGCAAATTTATGTTTATACATTTTCTTAATTAAACCAATGCAGGAAACTAAAAGACATGATAAGATGATGCAACCTCTTCATGCCATAGCAACTTACGTTGGTTCCAAGTATAA
This sequence comes from Allium sativum, assembly GCA_030737875.1. Lineage (NCBI taxonomy): Eukaryota > Viridiplantae > Streptophyta > Magnoliopsida > Asparagales > Amaryllidaceae > Allium > Allium sativum. The sequence continues at coordinate 269,067,297 of CM060924.1, forward strand.
GTGGTTCCCATGATGTTCATATATACATCAGTGATCTGTCTTTTCGACCTTGTTTGTATATTTTTATATTTCATTCTTCGTTCATCGTAGCTGCTACCATTTCTATTGCAGGTAGTATAATGTCCCTTGAAAGATGGCATAGACCATTTTTAATGTTACATTTCTTCTTTTTTACAATGTGTAGCAAAATTATTGGTCATTCGGTCCTATATGATTATATAATAGTACTTGTAAATAACAATAATAAAGGAAAGAAGTAGGGAGGGATTAGAGCACTCTAAACTGTGATAGGTATTCTCTTCATACAATGGTATTTTCTCTTCGTACAAGTATGTCTATATTACTAAGAATGTTATTTAATTGTGAACTCATGTCACACATGTATGGTTTAAATAATATATTTTTTAATTATTATTATAAAATAATGCACTGCTGCACAGCAGAGCAGCTTATTACTGCCTTATGGATGGTATTATTTTTTATTATTTTATTTAGAACCTCAGACAAGTTTTACAATTAAAACAATACCAAGCTATAATATAACACTATTCACTATGTGATAACGGAAGTAGAAAAAATTGCAAAAATGGTGCTGTTAAGTAACAGGCTAAGTTTGATAATATTTATGAACATCATAACAATTTTCCTTTTACCTTATAAAGATGGTTTTCGTAGTGTATATGCACAGGTTTATACATCTTGAAGCCTATTAATCAAGTGGTAAGACCATTGAATATGAAACAAATGTTATCACTCATTTTATATTGGACAATATGATGCATAATTAAACATGTTTTTTTAACAATGAAAAACCATGTTATAGCAAATTCTATTTATGTAGTAGTAGTTGAAATCTCCCTAAATTGAAAGGTTTATCAGCCCCTTTTTCTCCAAATAAAATCAGACAACATTAGCATTACACAAAAGGCTCTTTCATGTGTGTTGTATCAATTAAGCACACTAATATGCAAGACTCATAGGAGAGTATTTGAAATTTGCTAGAAAACCACTTACTATCACAAAATCGATTATAATACTGTTAGATCCAAAAGTGGTTCTAACACCTGAATTGATTAAAAGCAAATAAGATGGAATAAGAAATAAAAATGAACACACAGGATTTATAGTGGTTCGGCGAAGAAATGCCTACGTCCACTTAGTTTTCACTATATTCAATGATTCAATTGCAAGTACAATGTAATTGTCACTTGATTTCACTCACAACTCACTTATATTCACTCAATAGACTAAAACAAATAACGAAAGAAGATTTGGATTCTCCGGGAGCAATGGAGTTCGGATTATGGAGGTAGTTCAATTCTCAAAGTGCCTAAAAAAGATCCTTCTCTTTGTCTCCAGACGGGGTATTTATAGGTGTGAATTTGCCTGAAACTTGATCCGGGTCGAGGCCACATGTCATCCATCCCACTATCTTCGGGTTCGGATGAACTATTATGTTGACAGCGCATCAAAGGAACGAACGTTATAGGTAGGAATTAGTCATAGCCGGTCCGGTTATCCAGGCGATTTTGCAGGAGAGTAACATGGAGCATGGGTTCGGGTCGGAGACGCGCAGATAAGGGGTTCGGATCGGGATACCCGATCCGAACCGGTTTGGCTTTGATGAGATGCTCTCTTCTTCTCCAATCTGCTCCGCTCCGATCCATTTTCGTGGCGAACAGGTGGTTTTCCGATCCAATCGAGATTTAGTTGCCCTCCGATCCGATCAGATATGCCTTACCAATTTACTCAACAGGAGTTCACCGATCCGAACAGAGGACTCTTTCCGATCCGAACCGATTGCTTGTTCTGACCCGACCCGAACGGCTGCTGCTATCTAATCTAGATTGTGGAGTCTTCTCCAATCCGAACCGAAGTCTTCTAATTAAAAATGCCCTTCAATGTTTGGTTCCTTGACTTTGTGTTGCCTAGTTCACAAAGTAGGCTAACATTTTGCCCCCTCAAAGGATGCTTCTGTTGCATACGAAGCGTGCTTTGATGTCGTTTGAAATGCTAGTCCTTGAATCAGAACAGTCAGAAAGTCACTTCTATTCGTTTGTGAAAGTGCGTTGCTTCATGAAGACATGTCTGTCATCACTTATATATATATGTCGTGAAATACTTGATTCATTTTTTTTTCATTTTTGAGTCAAGTCCAGAAGTTCTTCTCGACATATAGTATTCTTCTCAGGTATGTTCTTTCCTAATTTTTCTTTTAAATCCAGTTCGAATGCTAGAGGAATGCACAGATTTTTACTCGGTTCGGATGCTAGAGGAACATACAGATGTCAATCCGGTTCGGATGCTAGAGGAATGCACAGATGTCAATCCGGTTCGGATGCTGACTCGAGCACCTTTTCTTCCTGTTTCGCTTTGCACTGGGTTGATGGACCAGAAGGTGTGGGCTAGCTTGGACTCGGTCCGAACAGAGTAAAACACGGGGAATACAAAGAGCCATCTCGCTGCTTATATAAACTCGACCACCCAAACTCTCCTACCTTCTTTACTCCCACAATTCTTGTTCTCCCAGTTTTACACCGAAACCCCACTTCCTAAAAAATCTAAAAACTCCAAACTCTTCGTTTCAATCTGCGAATAAAACATCTAGGTATTTTGAATCTCCGATTATTTATGTAATAACTAACTTTAACTAGGATTTGCGGTTAAATCGAGCGGTTGGAGTGTGGTATTTGTTGAACTCCGACGCCTGGATCTCCTCCACCGTTTATCATCGTCGTTGATGGCGTCTTCGCCGTCTCGAGGTGGCAACGAGGGTCATTTGGATCCAGCATTAAACATTCAAGCACATAAATGCTTAATTTCGTTCGGGTCTAACGAAATGTGAAGACGAGAAAGGGGAGAATAGGAATTGGGTTCGGTTCGGGTTAGGAAGTGCTGAAGCAGCTGAGGAGAGGATAAGTTCATATGTTAGAATCGGGTCGGAATGAAATGCGATGTGGAGAAAGCCATGCTTGTCCGACCAGGTCGGGTCGGGAGAAAAGATAGAGAAAGGAAAAGGACGTATGGATCTTTTTGCTTGCTGAACCACTCCGAAGGCTTATTCCGATCCGGATTTAATCTGCCAAACATGAACGTCTTCTCCGAACCAAACAATACGTAGACCCGAACCGATCCCAGCTATATACACATCCGATCCGAACCCAACAATGAACGCACCCTATCCGAACTGAATGATATGCATATTCCAACTCAAAGCACTAGACTTTATCCAACCAGGGTTAATCAATGCTTGACATAATCTTCAACTTAATGAATAGTTAGGATAGTGCCTTGCGGACATAAACGAACATTAAGAACAACTTTGACTATCACTTTTTCTTCAAAGCTTCGTCTTACATTGCTGTACTTTTATTTTGCATTTCCCACATTTGCTGCACACATTTTAGTTCACACACATACACAGGGGGGCACGGGATAATTTACTCTAATCCGTGCTATTGCTTCTTCAATAGTTCTATGACAATGAGGCCCAGACGCTCTTCCCGCCTAGCTGAGAGGAAAGAAACCCCGGAAACTTCTAACAAAATCACTCTTGAGGATATATCTTCTTCGTCTGATCCGGAATGGGACAGTGAGGGTCCTGACTACGGGGTTGGAGATCGAGAAAGCAACGAGGCGTCTTCGGAGAATGAGGCTTCTCTGGGTTTTGAGGAGGAAGGAGGGATTGGTGACAATCGAGCACCCGATGAATTTGAATCAGCCATCATATTGGAATCACCCTTGGACTCCGTTGAATCAACAATTGACAATGATCGACTTGTCCGAATTTGCCTAAAATACGGGATAATGAAAAGGGACACTCTAGTGCCTTCACGCTCTGACCGCCCCCACAACCCTCCAGAAGGATATATGACGGTCACTCGATTGATGTGTATGGTTGGTGCCATTCCTCCATTCTCTCCATTCATCGTTGATTTCTTAAGACAAATGCGGATTGCCCCCATGCAGCTGCATCCCAATTCATATGCCTATTTGCACACCTTGTACATAGCATATCGTGAAATCCTAGGCATAGAGCTCACGTTCGATGACGTTCACTTCTTCTATAATTTCAAGCATCGGACTCGAGAAACTCCATCCTTCTGCTACTTTGAATCAGTTCCAAAGAGGAAGATAATCTTTGCACCATTTAGCAGTAAAGCTGGAGATTCCAGACTTGAATGGTTCTACGTGAAGCAACAGCCTGGATGCGCCAGGAGATGGACAAAATCAAGTAAAGCGTTGACTTTCTGAACCCGGACTTTATACACTTGAATCATCACCCTGACCTGTTTTCCTTTTTGTTTGCAGTCGACAATCCTAAACAGATATCAGATCAGGTGTTCTTTGATCGGATGCACCGTCTTCTTAATGGCGATCAAAAATTCCTGACTATCGACGAGGTCCTTAAAGATGAATACCTTCACTTTCATGGGCTGCTATCTGTTTTTCGTAGCATCGGTCATGGGACGGTCCCTTACGCATACATTCCTCCTGTGGAGATAGTTCCAGAGACAGGAGAAGGCTCAGGAATTCCTACAGCGCCTCTTCAACCTTCACCTTCCCCATCTTGCACACAAGATGATGAATTGGCTAACCTAGCCGAAAAGCATCGTGAAGGGTATATTGCCCCCGAGGAAACTACTTCTCTAGACAAGTCAAAATCCTCCCAAGAGTCGCCACTTCATGCTTCCGAAGGGGATGTTCCTAGTACTGATGAGCACATATTTCAGGGTTTGGGGGATCTCCCCTTACCTGAGACTATATATACCTCAGAGGATTTCAGGAAGGATCCTTTAGTCTTCACCTCTTCTGAAGAAACTACTCCCGCTAAGGCCAAAGAGCCTGCCCGCACTAGTCTAGCTTCAGACTCGGGTTGGTTGGGGGGACACACACACCACTTAGGATACACTTTACACCACAGCATTAGCATTCATTGCACTTCTTTCTCCATGAATCCATTAATTCTAAACTTTGCTTATTTTATCGTACAGGTACAATGTCTCGATCCTATTATGATATAAGAAAGCTTCGTCGCAGCATGTCCAATCCTCCTCAGGATGTCGAGTATGATCGCCGGGATGATCGTGGTAGGGAGGAGAGAAGACCTTATGATCCCTATCGTTCTCGACCCTCACGCTCCCGCTCACCAGTTCGACCGGAACAAGAGAAATATAAGAGCTATCAAGGTCGCAGGGAGGAGGATAGACCACCATCTAAAGACTCCACTTCCTCCCATGAAAAGCGGAGTAGAGAGAAAACTCCTCCAAGAGAAACCGGGTCTCGAAGTAAGAAAAAGGTCCCTGCTACTAAACGACCTAGGACAGACAAAGAGACTACCGAATCTTCTTCAGGAAGGGACACCGAATTGACAATCCTCGCTCCTCCCCCACCAGATGCGGGAACAGCCATAAAGCGGGCATATTTGAAAGAGCAATTTCCCGAACACTACTTCGAAACTCTGACTTTTTTACCTGCCCTTGAACCTATTTCGTCTAATTGGGCAGAGGAGGCCAAAGCAAAGATTGATTTGGTGGAAAAACAATATACCGAGATGTTCAAGTATTCCCGCAATCTTTCTAGAATCATCCGCACTCTAATGACAAATACTGATTCAATGCAAAAGACCGCGGAGGAGGATGCCAAGGCTCTAAAAGCCCTAGGAAAAGATTTGGAAGACACTCAAGCTCAACTAGCTGTCGCTCAAAAGAACGCTTCTAATTTCAAACAACAGTTTGAGGACACACAAAAACGCTATCATGACTTGCTTGAGTCCCACACTCAGGAGCGTTCCAAGTTGAAAAAGCAAGCTGACGAGGCCAAGTCAGAGGCTGCAAAGACACGCCTTGCTTATGCTGAGCTTGAACAGAAAAACGCCGAGTTAGCAAAAAGGAGTGCTGAATTAGAAAAGAAGAATGCTGACTTGGCTTCGAAGTTGTTGGAGGCAGAAAACAGGGCTGCTCTGGCCGAGGGCAATGTGGAGTGTGCTATTAAATCTGCGGAGGAGGCCCACAAGCAATTATCTGAGGCGGAGGTTGAGATTCAGGGCTTCGGCGAGCTAATGATTGAATTCTTCGCGCACATTATTCGTCGTCGAAACATTTCTTGGATCGAGGACTATCCATCCACTCTGGTTCAAGTATGGAATCAAATCGTCGAGTGGGAAAAAGAAGAACTTAAGGTCGATTCCCTTGATGAAGATAAACTGATGGAGAAATACTTGAGAGATGATGAACCAGAGCGCCTAGCTGAAGGACGCCGCCTTATTGCTGTGGCCATGGAAGAAGAGAGACGGAAGTCTAAACAAAAAACCATTCTCGAAGCTGGTTCCTCTTCTTCTGCTCCTGCAACTCCCGAAGTAGAAGGGTATGATCCCGAAAATCCGGGAATTTCCCGAACATCTCTGCTATCTCCCATTCCTGAAGCAACACCAGAGGCAGTAGCCACCCCCGCAGAAAAGCCTTCGGAAGGTATCCCTATCTTTTCTCCTCAATTTGCCAAAGCTATTTCTACCTTTCGCCACGTGATTGAACAATCGACGAGAGACCCTTTGTTTTCGCCTGAGTTGATAACCGTTGCTTCTCATTCTGTAGGTGTTGAATCATCCAAAAAGACAGATGTAGCTCAAGGAGCTGCCGTTGGGACAAAGCCCGCTGATAGGGCCAAAGAAGGGGAAGACAAGGCTGCTCCTATAGACCCGGGAGAAGGAAGTGAGCCAACTAAGGTCACCACTCCTCATGATGAAGAAATGATAGCAGCTTTAAAGGACGACGGAGGAGACGGGGGGCATGAAGAGGAACCGGAAGTTGCAATAACTGGGGAGTCGAAAAGCGCTGATGACGTTACCTTGGCTGCCATGAAGGCTGATCAAGATAAGCGCTTGCAATTAAAGGCCGAAGAACTAGACCCTGAGGTCCTCAAGCCCCTCGCAGTTGTGGATGCGGGATCAAGGTTAGTTGTTAAGCTCTCAACTAGATCTATTACCGAAGAACTTGCTAAAAAATCTTCTCTTGATTCCAGTGTCCCGCCCTCCGGGAAGAAGTCTACTGGCTCCAGTACCGCATCTTCGGGGAAAAAGAAATCAAAACGAATCTTGACTGAAGCCGAGAAGGAAGAAAAGGATGCGGAGAAAGCCGCCAAGAAATCTAAGGCTCATTCCAAACCTAAGTAGCGGATTCCCCTGTATCTTTTTAGCATCTTTGTGAACCAATAATTGCTGCTGCAAAAGCAGCTCCTGCACTTTCTTTTTTAGTTATTTCCCTGTACAAATTCATTCATTTGTAAATAAAAATAATTCACTTTTTGCAATGTTTATTTGTTAGTAGTTCTGCACTTATGTACAAATGCATGTCTGTAGTCATGAAACGAAGTTGTGGAGGGGGGAAATATGCGTATGCATACGTGTCCCCAGTCAATTTCCACAAGTTATTCAATGCTTAACCAAGCAATCTGAAAGCTCCCGATTTTCTGACGGGATAACACTTCCTGTGCTGTCAGTACCTGTCTTTTTTTCTGGCATTTCTTTTATGCTCTCCCTCTTTCTCTTGAGAGTTAGAGCTCGAGTTCATTCATCTGTTTATTCCCTGGTCGTTCAACGGGAAAAAATTTCTTTCTCGACGCTCAGTCGGAGACGCCTTTATACTCTCTTTCTCTCTGGAAAGTTAGAGTTAGGAGGAGAATTTCCTTTTCAGCGCTCAGTCGGAGACGCTTTTATACTCCCTCTCTTTCTCTGGAGAGTTAGAGTTAGGAGGAGAATTTCCTTTTCAGCGCTCAGTCGGAGACGCTTTTATACTCCCTCTCTTTCTCTGGAGAGTTAGAGTTAGGAAGAGAATTTCTTTTTCAACGCTCAGTCAGAGACGCTTTTATACTCTCTCTCTTTCTCTGGAGAGTTAGAGTTAAGAATGTCGTTTTCTCATTCTTTTATGTCTTATTGCACAAATAATCGTTGTGCTTCTTTTTATGTCTAAACTGTTTTCAACCTTTTTTAGGCTGTAAGTTATCCTGTATCTTATAATCACAACAGAATAACTGATAAATGTATATACATAATGCATAAAAGTAAATAACACACAATATTTTTATAGTGGTTCAGCTAAGTCGTAGCCTACATCCACTTTATAGTCCTTTATTCATATCGTCAGATTTTCCCAAGGCAAGTCGTGCCTTATTACAGAGTTCACAGAAAAATTAACAAAAAGTACAGCATTTCTAATCCAAATATCGCATTAAGTGTTGGGCATTCCATGCTCGAGGGACTTCTTCGCCATCTACGGTCGTTAACTTGAAGGTTCCTTTTTCAAGTTTCCGTTGGATGACAAAGGGTCCTTCCCATTTTGGGCCGAGATGAGGAAGGGACGGAAAAACTCTCTTTAACACCAAATCTCCTGGTTCAAAAGTCCTGAGGCGAACTTTTTTGTCATAATAGCGTGCCATCTGACGTCGATGTCTTGCCGCACGCAAATCCGCTTCATCCCTTTTTTCTTCGACTTCATCAAGAGACTCAAGTAAGAGCGCCCGATTCGTCATTGGGTCATAATATGTCACCCTGTGGGAAGGAACTTCCAGTTCAACTGGAATTACTGCTTCTGAGCCAAAGGAAAGAAAGAAAGGGGTATGACCGGTGGCCGTTTTAAATGTTGTTCGATATGCCCACAAAGCTAGGGGCAATTCGTCAACCCATCTTGCCTTTGCACGCTCTAACCGTTTCTTGAGGATGGATTTTATAACTTTGTTTATTACCTTTACTTGCCCATTCGATTGCGGATAGGCAACTGCAGTATATCGCTTGTCTATCTTATACTTCTGACAGAAATTTCTGAATTCAGTACTATCAAACTGGGTTCCGTTGTCAGTTATAATCGTCCTTGGAATCCCGAACCGGCATATAATATTTCTGACCACAAAACTTATCACCTTTCTTGTTGTGATCTTAGTCAAGGGCTCAGCTTCCACCCACTTCGTAAAATAGTCCACGGCCACTATTGCATACTTGGCTCCTCCTTTAGCAATCGGTAAAACTCCAATGATATCAATTCCCCATGTGGCAAATGGCCAAGGACTCACCATTGATTTAAGTTGGGTCGACGGTACCCTGGGGATTTTGGCGAATCTCTGGCACCTATCGCAGCGTCGTGAATAATCAGCTGCATCTTTATTAATTGTAGGCCAAAAGTATCCGTATCGCAATATCTTCTTTGCTAAAGTTTGACCTCCTGTATGATCTCCACACTCACCTTCGTGTACTTCTCTTAGTACACGCTTGATGTTGTCGTGTGCGATACATCGTAACAGGGGCATAGAAAATCCTTGTCTATAGAGAATACCATCTTGTATGACATATCTGGTAGCTTTGCGAACTACAGCTCTTTTCTCACTCTTCTTTGATGGGAGTGTTCCATTCTTAAGGAAATTCTTAATCGGAGTCATCCATGACTCCTTCTCTGGTTCCGCTTCAAAAGCGAATTCAATTTCCATTGACTCAAAGCTTGGCGACTCCAATGTTTCAATTGGAATTACTTCAGTTTCGTCTGGATTGTCGGAACTAGCCAGTTTTGCCAGTCTATCCGCTTTCTGGTTTTCAACTCTAGGAATATGTGTTATGTTGTACCGCTCTAAGCCATTCAATAGCTCTTTCACCTTCTTGAGGTAGGCGATAAGTCGAGGTCCTCGAGCCACAAATTCCTCTCGCACTTGACAAACAACAATTTTAGAGTCACAAAATATGTCCATCATTTTTACTCCGAGGTCTTTAGCAAGCTTCAGCCCGGCAATCAGGGCTTCATATTCTGAATCATTGTTAGTTGCCGAAAATTCTAATCGCAGGGCGTAATATAACGATCGTCCCTCGGGAGTGACTAAGACAATTCCAGCTCCGGACCTTCGATCATTCTTGGCTCCATCTGTATATAGTTTCCACGGATTCATCTTTAGTTCATCCTCGGATTTAACCACTCTGTCATTGATTATTTCCTCCTCTGGAATGGTGAATTCCGCAATAAAGTCCGCTAGAGCTTGCCCCCTGATTGACTTTCGTGGTTGAAAATTCAAATCAAACTGACTTAGTTCTATGTTCCATTTGATCAACCTTCCCGATGCTTCGGGTCTCTGCAATACTTGCCTCAAGGGTTGGTCGGTGTATATGGTTATTGGATGGGCTTGGAAATAGTGACGAAGTTTCGGGATGCGATCAGGAGGCTGTAAGCAAGCTTCTCAATCTTTGGGTAGTTGCGCTCTGCCGCTGCTAATTTCTTACTTACATAATACACCGGCCTTTGTACTTTGTTTTCTTCTCGAACCAGGGCTGTGCTGACAGCGTGAGCCGAGACCGCCAAGTTAACAAACAATTCTTCATGATCTATAGGCTTTGATAAAATTAGCGGTTTCTCTAGCAGTTCCAGCAGATTTCGAAAGGCCTCAACACAATCCGGAGTCCATTGGAAGTTCTTCTTTCCCCTTTTTATCAAATCAAAAAACGGAACACATTTATCTGTGGCTTTGGAGATGAATCTACTCAGCGCCGCTACTTTCCCTGCCAGACTTTGGACGTCTTTAATTCTTTTCGGTTCTTCTATGTTTCTAATCGCTGCTATCTGGCTAGGGTTGATTTCAATTCCTCGGGAACTCACAATAAAGCCAAGGAACTTTCCCGATGCCACTCCAAATGAGCATTTCAGAGGATTCAATTTCATCCGATACTTTCGCAAGATGCCAAACATTTCCGCTAAGTCTTGCGTATGACTGGAAGACTGCTTTGATTTGACAAGCATATCATCCACATAAACTTCCATAGTTTTTCCTATTTGATCATAAAACATTCTATTTACCAAGCGCTGATAAGTAGCTCCAGCGTTTTTTAACCTGAATGGCATTACAACATAACAATATAGCCCCAAATTCGTAATGAAACTCGTATGCTCTTGGTCTGGTACGTGCATAGGAATTTGGTTGTATCCAGAGTATGCGTCCATGAAAGAAAGAAGTTCATGACCTGCTGTCGAGTCTACAAGCTGGTCAATTCTGGGAAGTGGGAAACTATCTTTCGGGCAAGCTTTATTTAAATCTGAAAAGTCAATACAAGTCCGCCACTTTCCGTTTGGCTTCTTTACTAAGACGGGATTCGATATCCAGTCGGGATATGTCGAATCTCGAATAAATCCATTCTGCTTCAACTTCTCTACTTCCTCTTTGAGAGCAGCCGACCTCTCTGGGCCCAGCATGCGTCTCTTTTGCTTCACAGTTGGATGCTTCAGATTCACATTCAATTTGTGACTTATAATGGAGGGCGATATCCCACACATGTCAGCATGGGTCCAGGCAAACACGTCCAGGTTTGCCTTCAAGAAGTCCGTTAGTTCTTTAGCTCGACGTGGATCCAATTGAGAACCAATTTTCAAAACTTTTGTCGGATCAGCTTCATCAATGGGAATTTCCACTGTCGCTTCATTAGGAGTTGCATTCCTAGCCTCTGGTTCCTCGTCTTTTCTAGGATCCAGGTCTTCAGGTGTTCCTTTGGGCAACTCCTTTGGGGTCAATTTCTCTAATTGCTATGCCGAGTCCCCCTTTGAGGGAGACGAGGCATCCTTACTCTCAACGTCAAGTCCTTTCATCAACATTTTTAACTCGGCCACATAGCAAGCCCGTCCGGAAACCTGATCCCCTCTCATTACTCCAGTTCCGGCTTCGGTTGGGAACTTAAGTAAAAGACACCAAGGGGCGATACAAACTCTGAATTCAGCGAGGGCAGGTCTCCCCAAAAACGCGTTGTAAGGCGAATCTACGTCCAATACTACGAACTGTAGCATTCGCACTCTTCTACGTTCTCCTTGCCCCATGGTCACGGGCAACTCTATGTATCCCAGGGGAGATGTCGACGCCCCGTTGAAGCCTCTAATCCATCCTTCACAAGGCTTCAGATCTTCGGGCTCAAGCTTCATCTGATCAAATGACTTCTTGAACAAGATATTAACGGAACTTCCGTTGTCTACTAATACCTTATGGACCAAAGCCGGCCCAATGGTGGTAGTAATAACCAACGGATCATTGGTGGGTGATTGTATCCCAGTATTGTCTCGACTTCGAAATACCACGTCGTCAAACATGGTCTTCTGTTGTTTTATTGGAGTGACATCTTCCAAATCATCACCTTCATTCACGTCTAGATGCTTGGCAGCATTCACATACTGATCCATTGATCTGAAACTTCGGATTGCCGGGTGAGGTCCGCCTACTATGGAGTTGATGACAATCCCTTTACCTTTCTGCTGCGCTGTAGGCTTAGGAGCAGGTAGAATCTGTTTTGGAGCCTGCTCTCCTTGCCCACTGTCCCTCGGGGCAACCTTGTACTCATCCAACTTTCCTTCACGCAGCAGCTTCTCAATCACATCCCTCAAATGCCGACATTCATTGGTCGAATGTCCATGAGTTCCGTGAAACAAGCAAAATTTCCCTGTCGCCATTTCTTTCTCGGTCGAATCACGAGGTGGCGGTCTTTTGTACTGCAACACATTGTACGTATCCAGGTAAATATTTTCCAGGGTGTCGTTCAATGGTGTATAATTCTCGTAGTTCTGGAATCGGGGTCTTTTGTTAGGGTCACTTCCCCTATTTCTGTTTCTTCTGTTACCGCTTGAATTACGGTTATTGTTGTTGTTTCCCCCACTTCCAGTATTGCTGTTTCCACCCTTGTTTCCTACATTTACTTCAACCTTGCCAGAATTCTCCCCCGACTGCTTCACGGCGATATTACTCTGCACATTCTCCTTTGAAGCCGTCTCAGACTTTCTCTTTCGGTTTGCCCTAGCCTCCTCTCGCCTTAAATAAATATCGGCTTTTTCGTAGAATACCTCCCTTGTGGGGGGTGTCTTCCCAGAAAGGTAGTCTCCAAACTCAGATTTAGGATCGACTCCTTCCTTCAATGCCATCAGAATAGTGGGCTCATGCGGGTCACTGACCTCAGTTACAGCTTGGTTAAAACGATCAAGATATGCCCTTAAAGATTCTCCTGGTGCCTGTTTGATTCTCGATAATTCAATAACACTTTTGGACTTTCGGGCATGTAGTCGGAACTGGTTCATGAAACGCTCGCTTAGTTCCTTGTAATTAGAAATCGAACGAGGAGGAAGTCGGGTAAACCAGAACAATGCCACATCTTCTAGGTAGATTGGGAATGCTTTGCACTTCACTTCATCAGGGGCAGCAGCAGCATTCATGAGCCACGAATACCTCATCAAATGCTGTCCCGGATCAGTCCTTCCGTTGTACTTGTCCATTTGTGGCAAGTTAAAGCGTCGGGGAAATTGGAAGTCGAGGATATCGTCGGTGAAGGGAGTATGGCTTCGCTCAATGCCATAGTCTTCATTTGTATAATTCCGGCTCTCGGACATAATTTGGCGAACCATTGCCTGTACATCAGCATTAGTTAGGGGCCGCTCAGGTTCCCTGGCCCTAGTATTCGAGTTCCTTCTGGGCTCTTGCTCAGGAGATACTCTTCTTCTTCGAGCTGCCTCTGCTCGATTCCGCTCCCTGCGTTCCCGGTCGATCTCGGGATGAGGGGACTGGAGTCTTTGCCCCCGAGTGGGGTCATTGTTTCCTATTGCTCGTGCGATATCCTCACGAGATCCCAAAGATCCAAATGTCAGCTGCTCCACGTTCTGAGGTCGCTCGAGTGGCCTTCGTTCACGGGGCCTCTCTTCCTCAGAAGATGAAGATTGATCTACTGGTGTGTGACGAACCGGTGATGGAGTTCTCTGTCGACGGAGTTCACTAATCTCCCGACTCATGAGCCTCATATTTTCCTGCATCATGAGATTAGTGCACTCGTGAACTTTCATGGCTTCCCTTGTACTCTCAAGCATGTCAAGCAAGCGCGAAAAATCTCCTTGAGTGATGGGCGCAGATGGATTGACCTGATCACCAACCCTGGCAGCTGGAATTGGAGCATTCGTAGGGACTCGAGTAGAGGTTCCAGCTTCACCAAGCATCGGGTCGGGTCGGAGGTAAGAAGTCGGATCGGATCGGAGCTGGGGTGCCTGGTCGGATCGGTTCGCAGCGAGCAGCTCGGGTCGGTTCATATTGGGGGAATGCACTGCTTCAGAGTCTCCTACCCGGATCGGATCGGAGCTCTCCCCCTGCTGTCGGCTCGGATTTCCTGCATTGATTCTTCCTGCTGCTGAACTCTGCCCCCGAGACCTTGTTACAACAGCATTTTGCTGATCTTCGCCAGCTCCATTTCCTCGAACAGACTGAACTTCCTTGCCTTTTCCTTTGGCCATGAGTCTTTGACAATCACTTCAACAAATGTAAAAAAGCGGAGAAACTTAAGGATTCACTTCTTTGAACTCAACGGTCCAAATAGTAGAAAGAGATCCCGGAAAATAAAGAATTTAGATGAGGGTTCTCAGTGAAAGCACCAAAATGTTAGATCCAAAAGTGGTTCTAACAAATACAAAGAACAATTTCTTAATACCTATGGAAGACTTATTATCAAACTTTTGATATGTTATACATCTCAACATCAAAAAAATGTATTTGATCTCGATTTAAACAAGTAATGCTAGAATACATCCAATTAATATTACCATCAAATACTACGGTTCACTAGTTCACATCAAAGCAATTAGTTGAGTAAGCATAGATCTTTCTTTAGATTTCCTGGACATATATAATAATTAATTAAATGACCATTTATTCCATATGAACTAATCGTATAATTAAAAGACCATCCACTAAAAGTTTGTAACAAGATGAATCGACAAATATGATAACCAGACCAAAAATATATCAAAGTTGAAACACCCCACCTCCATTAAGGTCACTCACAAAGCGAATGCCTTAACTTCGTTGGAGCGTTTTAGGTAAAAGATGCAGATAAATTACAAGACAGACAAATAAAGCAGCGTAAAATAAAGTCATTTTATAAACAACGTATTTCAGTCAAGCTTTTACAACAATTGACTCAATCATACTTAAAAGTATTACATAAAACTTCTGTCTTGATTCAAAAACTTCCAAGTATATAAGAAGCATAAAGCATAGCAAAGTAGCATAAGTCGCCAACTAAAAGTGCAACCACAGCCATAGCCAAAGATGAGAGTATCCAAGTGATACATCAAAGAATCTTCAAGCTTGGAAAGAGAAACGGTCCAAACTAAGCTGAGCTATTCCCTCCCTGACTACCTTGGGGGGAGGGGGGAACGGAAGAAAAGAAGATGAAAGAAAACAAAGTCAGACATAAAGCCTGGTAAGTCCAGTGACTTTCAACACGTAAATAGGTAAAAGCATCATGACATGAATAAATTGCATGCTAGACATAACCATGATAATAAGCATAGCAAGGCAACAAATGATGAGCGTTAGATATGACAAGGCAAGATACACTGAATGCGCTTCAGTTCTTTCTCTGATTTCCTATTTTCTCTGCACCACCCAACTAGCATCCTAACTAGTGTCTTTTATAGAATGATTCGTATTCCTTACTAGTGTCCCAATAGTATCCTGTGGAAAAGGATCTGTGTCCCCTACTAGTGTCTCAACTAGTATACTGTGTTGTATAATAAGGTGATCCCAACCGCGCAATTGTGGTGGCCTTCAGGTGTACATCTAGTATGAGGATCTTACCTCAATCAGCCTAATTGCCATGAAGATGTTAGATGTATCCTTACTACCTTAACCGATCGGCTCCCTACTAGTATTAATTTTCCTTGTGTCTGTGTCAATCAGCCTTCTCTTGCATGTAGATACCCTGTGCTGGTCCCACCATAAGGTGCATCAATCCCTATGATCGCAACCTGACACGATTCAAGATGCACAGTGTATAACTATTGGTACCCAGTGCCTGCTTTTTCCTACTCCGTAGTAAGTGCACGCCCGTAATCAGTCGGAACCTACGCTTACGCACCCGCTACCGCTATTTTGACCGCTTATAATCAGCCCAGTAATCGTGTCCCACCCTGCCTAGTTCAGGGTATCATGATACATCTATGAGGGTTACTGCTGAAACGGGTCCCTGTTACTAGGGTTTCCTAGGGTCTATTCGTGTACCCCCCTCCCCTCTAAATTGGTTAAGTGTTATCCATCCACTCAAGTTAACTTAACCCACCCACACATCATGTCATATTGGTTAAGTGTTGTCCATTCATGTTAACTTAACCCACCCACTCATCATATCATGTTGGTTAAGTGTTTCTTATTAACTTAACCCTTCTCATTCATCATGTTGTATTGGTTAAGTTTTTCCTATTAACTTAACCATGTTCATTCATCATGTTGTATTGGTTATGTGTTCCCCATTGACTTAACCCCATTCGTTCATCATGTTATATTGGTTAAGTGTTCCTTATTAACTTAACCCTAGTCATTCATCAAATTATATTGGTTAAGTGTTTCCCATTAACTTAACCCCACTCGTTCATCATGTTATATTGGTTAAGTGTTTCTTATTAACTTAACCCTACCCATTCATCAAGTTATATTGGTTAAGTGTTCCCCATTAACTTAACCCCATTCGTTCATCATGTTATATTGGTTAAGTGTTCCTTATTAACTTAACCCTAGTCATTCATCAAATTACATTGGTTAAGTGTTCCTTATTAACTTAGCCATGTTCATTCATCATGTTATATTGGTTAAGTGTCGCCTATTCACATGTTAATTAACCTTACCATTCTTAGCATGTCAGTTCATTGGCATTAATTGGTTTATTAATGCACCAACCTCTCACATTAGAACTGTTGTTCGCGGTTGCTGGATGTGCCGGGCGGTTCCGGGCAAACTTCTACCGCAAACTCATTCTAACCTCGGGTTTTTTGGGCATGATGCACTAACCTCTCACATTAGATCTGTTGTTGCGGTTGCTGGATTGTGCCAGGCGGTTCCGGGCAGTCTTACACCGCAACTCAATCTAACCTTGGGTTAGGCATATTCATCTTTTAACTAATTTACATATTTACCATTCATGTCCAAGTTCGTGTAAATTTTCCACAAGTGTAGTCAATACAAGTCATGTCACGTTTACATGTTATGCCAATATTACATAATTAAGTTATATCCCACAAATTCAATTACAAGTTATTACTCAAATAGGTTACACTCAATCTTCCCAAACTTGCAATAATAGTCATGCCCCAAAATCACAATATACATTATGTTTGGCGTCCCAACCAATAGTTATGCCCAATCTGGATTTAATATTCCAATTTACAGTTTACGCCCAAAACTTGATTTACATGCCAATTAACCCAAACTTGCAGTTATAATAATAATGCCCCAATATCAATTACGAGTTACGCCTAACAATTTCACCGAATATGTTATGCCTAATTATTTCACCAAATATATTATGCCCAATATTTACCCAAAACAGGTTATGCCCAAATATTCCCCGTATTCCAATCGTTCGTATTTCGCGATTTCAGCCTAGGTTCGAAGGTAACCCAGGTTCATAAAAGAAAAAGGAAATAGGGGAAGAGAGCGAGAAGGAGCATAAAATAAGAATAGGCATAAAGATAGGCGTGTAATAATAGACCTAATACAAGAAATTTAGATCCAACAATGATAGATTCTTGAATAAACTGATATAATCATTATCACAGGCATAAGATTAACATCATGAACCAAAAAATGATTATGAACCTGATGTACAACAAATATAGGACTGATTTTATCAATAAATAAACCTCTAAGGCATGTAAAGACATAGATTCAAAAGAAGGATAGGGATAACTCTGAAAAGATTATCTTACAATCAGGCATAGACTTCGATTCAATTTATTACATGTCAAGATTACAATCAGGTATTTAAATCTGAAAATAACATGAACTTACATTGCTAGGATTAGGAAAAGATAATTGAATCGTTGATGTTGTAGAAAAACCAATTTGATGTTGATTAATCTTCAAAGTTGATTGTTGATGAAGAACTTCTAATATGATTTAGGTTTTTAGAGGCGGCGGCTAAGAGGATTGAGAGTTCCACAGCATAGCGGTGTCATGAGGAATTGTTATGAATTAGGTTCGGTCTAGGAACTAATTTATAGGCGTAGAGAGTGTTTTAGAGCCTTTAGATCACCATAGAAGCCATCAGGTCCGTCCAGCACATCAAAAATCGTCACTGCCCAGATCTGGCCGATGGGGTCGACACCTACAAGGGGGGTCGACCCCGGTGTCGACCCCATAGTGTCTGGGTCGACACTGGTGTCGACCCAGTGGGTCTTGGGTCGACACCCCAAACGTGGTCGGTTCTGTGTTTTGCCTTCCTGCTTCCACTGTTTTGAATATTTTTGAATTTAAATTAATTTTATTTTATTTATGTATACAAACTTCCAACCTCAGTAACTTCTTCATACTGTATCCGTTTTACGCAAACTCGGACTCTGTCTCAAGCGGAATTCCGAGGCGAACGCAATGGCGCAACCCGTTTCACTTAATTCTTCTTCTAAAATTAAGTATTCTTCAATTTATTAATTTTAATATCTTAAAATTACGGGGTGTTACATTCTCCCCTCCTTAAAGGATTTCGTCCCCGAAATCTCCAAGTCAAGAAGAATGCATATAATACCATCCAATCACCCATCTAGTCAACCATAATCCACAAGTATTCATTGTCCTTAAAAAGATTTCTAATGCAAAATGGACATATGCAAAAGTGTGTGTATATGTCCCAATACTAATGCAAAAGATCAGGCGGTCCACTGATTCAGTTGACCTCCTAAATGCAAATCATGAGAGTGTCATGTGTCCAATATGTATGCAAGTATCCCTAATCATGTAAATACTATATGTGTGCATATTCATTCATTCATATGCAACATCCATATGATAACACATCAATTTTCAATCCATATACAAATACATACATTCATATGCATATGCAATATGAAAGTGACTGAGCTGATCTAGTGCCTAATGTGTGTGTATATGCATCCACGAGAAACCACTAGCAACCTCTTGCAACCACTTGCAATCATCAATCATAACATGTTTCAAAAACATGTTTACATACATTGGCTTCTACTAAGGATCGAAGATATGACCTAGTGGATAAACCTAAAAAGATAGAAACAAGTATGCATAAAATTCCTAGAAAAAGAGATCAAGGATATACCCTCAAGAAAAAGGGTATGATGCGCGTGTCTTATCTTCAGTCTCCCTCGTAGCGTCTTCTTGAGTTTCACTCCATTGTACCTTAACAAATTTAACTTCACGATTGCGAAGCTTCTTGACCTCCATTTCCAAAACTCACTAGTAAAGATAGGATCTCGACCGCTTACTATGCTAGAGGGTATCCCATGTAGTCGAACTATCTTTCCAAGATAAACAGATGTTAACCATGATACCAAGTGTATATACTAAGATGATTAGAGGTCTCTCCTCTACTTAGTTTTTCCATCGTGTCACAAATCCGAGGGTCTTCATGTTACGCCGCTCCTATTCGATCCAAAAGCGTAGGCCGCTCTTCTAGCGATGTTAACTAACTAGGTACAAACTTGACTGAGGGTTGTCATCAAGGTTCTCTTCAGTCGTTGGAAAGCAACATCACAAATCAAATCCCAAGCAAAAGTTATATTCTTCTTCGTCAATCTAGTAAGTGGGGTTGATACCTTCATAAAGTCCTTAATTAACTTCCTATACCAGCCCGCTAATCCAAGAAAACTTCTTACTCCCGTTGCATACCTTGGGACCTTGCACCGCAACTACTTTTGTGGGATCTATTGTTATCCCTTCCTTGGATATCACATGTTTTAGATACCTTACTCCTTCTCTCCGAAAATGATATTTGGAGAACCTAGACTTAAGCTGATGCGCTTGGAGGGTATCCGAGACTTCCCTTAGATGCAAAGCATGTTCTTCCTCACTCTTAGAGAAAACCAAAATATCATCTATGCACAAGCGAAGTGAACCATCTGCCTTTGTAGCGAAAAGAACTGGAGCACCCCACTCATAAATACTTCTCCTTATGCATGTGAAAACCCGTAACTTTCCCGTAAAGAAAAGCGACGGATAGTTCGAGAACAAACCACAACAGAACACATACAGAAGAACATTTCATTGTATATTACAACAATGCATCAGATTACAAGAATATACAGAGTAAAAATGAATATTACACAGAAATATCAGAGATTTAAATTACATTTAAATACATAGTAGCGGAAAATAATACAATACGCAACTAGAATGAGATATACGGATACAAAGCTTTCCGGATATCGTTCCAGCTGTAGACCAGGATCCTGTGAATATAAATCTGCAAAACCAAAACTACTAGCTGCCCGTGTCAAAAATAAGGGCACCCAGAGTTTAGGTTAAAACAATAAACTCCAGGTCAGTCATGTGACTGGTGTGAGAACTAAAACCGATAATCTTTATTTTTAAAGCTAGGTAAATCAAGGGACCACGCCGTATAACACGGAACGGGTTTCCTCCCAAGAATACCCGTGCATAAAACAAACAGCGCAATGCTAAATAAAGAAAATGAAGCTGTTATAAGACCCAGGTCCTATCACACAATGCAACGCAAGCCGGGGGATAGGGTTTTCCCTTATAACAACCAAAGAATGCTTGATACGTTTAAAACAAATCATTTGATACTATAATAAGTGCATAGTGTATAAAACAACTTCAAATCATAAGTATCAATCATAGGCGGATGGGTACCATATATCATGTCGCCATATATAGGTTTACAATTAAAACCGCAAATGTCACGTATTTGGAAATTGGATTTCCATCTATGAACCGAGGCAAAAGATAGTCCTCAACCGATTCGAGACGCTCTAGCCCGCCCCTCAGGCAAGCGCGCAGGCAAGCCTTGGATCGTCAGGGCCGGTCCACCGATGTGGATTATTATGCCTGAACACTACGTTTCCCCACCCTATGGGGTGTTAGTCTGGCCCGTCAGCCGACCAGAATGCATCGGCCGAAACCGATATAACCGAGGCGCCTCGCAACAGCAACAACCACATAAGTCAAACTCGTCAGGGCGTGTAAAACCACTGACGCCGCTTCTAGCTAGAAAGAAACGCAAGTCCTCCCTGAGGTCCGTCTCCCGTTTTTGGTTCATACCGGGTGTGAAACACGTGAAGTAAACGTTACACAAAGCTACGCCACAAAGGCCGTGCTTTGATCATCAACCACAAGACTTTGCTTTTCAACAGAAGCCTTGATCAATTGCCACTTAGGCATGCCACACAGGCAATTCACTCCATGCGTTTGATATCCATCAATATATAACCCCTGAGCTCATACGTCTCAGAGAAGGGCGTTAAGCAAGAGAATAAATTCTCCGCCGCCAAACAGATATATATTTAATAGAGATCAATCACACGGACTAAAATCCAATGTCAGACACACAGTCCATTTACAAGTCCGTTCTGGGTCTGAACGAAACCGGAGGCACCTAGTACCCCGCATATCCATCGATCTCCAAGTACGTCTGGACGATCACTAACTGTTTCCATCTTCTTGGGTGTACAGCCCAATCAAGATCATCAGTAATTACCCAAACGACGTGAAGACCTCCGGTCTTCGACCATCGTCTTCATCTTCGACTTATCGTCGTATCAGTTATTCAGAATGGGATAGACCCGGTCTTTTCGAATAACTCGCGTATATTTTAAATAAGTGTTACACAAACACAACATACGCCTCATTCCAATTCATTAGTCACTAACCGTAAATTAATCAAGATAATAATTCCCCAAATATTAACCCCGAAGGCCGAAACCAACATCAGATCAATATTCAGAAAACCATTCTGCTTGGCCAACCGACAGTTGGTTTCTAAATTTCACATTCATAGGGAAAGGTTCCCATTAATTTTATCCAAGATAAATTTCTTGAATTTATTCTTTAATCTATTTTTGAATATCGATTCAAAACTAGTCGGGATTAGCGAACCTTACCGAAGTAATCATTTGTTTTAATTTCCCAATCCCAACCTATTTATCCCATGAAGTAAAACTGGTAATACTTCATATCTAACACCACAGTGTTATCGGTAAATTCAATTACCATTTCGCGTTCAAATCTAATTAAAGATTTAACTATCGCCTGGAGCAAAACTGGTGATACTCCATTTTCGATCATTTCAATCTAATTAAAGATTCATTAAAACTCCACTTAGTTTTAATCGTTAACTGGGTTAAAGAATCAGTGTCATTTAAAACACGGTTCACGATAAACCCAAAGTCACATTCATTAATTATCGGGTTAAAGAACGAGTGTTATTTAAAGCACCGTTCACGATAAACCCAAAATCACATTCATTAATTATCGGGTTAAAGAACAAGTGTTATTTAAAACACTGTTCACAATAAACCCAAAAAATCAATATCAATTCAATTCCAATTAAATATTATTTAATTGGTACACTTCATTAAATCTAAATAAAAAGATTTAATCTTTTCTCAACTGGGTTCAAGAACAGTGTTAGTGAACACACCATTCACGACAAACCCAAATCACATTCATTATTCAATATAAGGCTCTGAACAGAAAATATATCGGCTTGTATTCAATATCAAATTCTACGATTAACAGATGTCGTATTGGAAATAACGATATAAATATATATCTTTCAAATTTCCGTAACAACATCCGTATAATCACGAATTCCCACATCGAAATATTCCGAAGACAATTTCTATTCAAATCCACTCCAATGCAATCATTGGAAATTCTGGTTATTTTTAAAACCCTTTCCAAATTCAATTTATTTATTTAAAAATAAATAGAATTATAATTCTAGTTCAAAACTAGTTCATTTCGATAAAAATCTATTTTTATCTTTTCAAATATGGAGTTTTTCATCCCAAATCTTCACAAATCATTTCTTATGATTATACACAAATTATTACTATTTTTAGTAATTTTATCAAGGCCCGTACAGTCGATTTCCATCAATGGCCATCGAACTGCACTTACAGCGACCTTTTTCGAATTTGATTTGGACGTATCTCCAAATCCAACCGTTAGATTTCAAATTTCTAATATTCCTTAGAAAGCTCTTTTCGATACGAACCCAACGGTTCCGGTTTCAGGAGAATCCGACGGTCGGATCTCCCGTAATGTCCGTTTGAAATAAATGGTCGAAATTCACGAACTGCCGCGGTGCGGCGCGTTCTATTCAGGCCATTATATTATATATATAATATATATAATATATATTTCATCGATTTCTATTTAAAACGAATTATATAAATAGTTTTAAATTCGTTTCAAAAGAAATTTCAACTTCCATTTCAATTCAAATCAAAATCGAATTCTTCTTTATAAATTCGTTTTAAAATTCATTTCTATTCAATTCAAATTTCAATTCAGTTTGAATTCATTTCAATTCGCTTTCAATTCAATTTGAATTCGTTTTCAATTCATTTCGAAATCGTTTTCAATTCAACTAAAAATCGTTTTCAATTCATTTCATTTCGAAATCGTTTTCAATTCATTTCAAAATCGAAATGAATACAATCGATATAAATATCGTTCACGTCAAAATTGCGTCAATCTAATCAACACGGCTTCATAAATTTCTATTTTCAAATATTCTATTTCAAATATTTCTTTTTCAAAATAGTTGTTATTATCAAAATATTTCGTTCAACACATGACCAATCTCAATGGATGAGTACTGTCAACACATGAACCTTTATTTTATATTGATAAAGATGTAAATTTTATTACTAAAATATTTCGTTCAACACATGACCAATCTCAATGGATGAGTACTGTCAACACATGAACCTTTATTTTATATTGATAAAGATGTAAACTTTATTATTAAAATATTTCGTTCAACACATGACCAATCTCAATGGATGAAACTGTCAACACATGAACCTTTATTTTATATTGATAAAGATGTAAATTTTATTACTAAAATATTTCGTTCAACACATGACCAATCTCAATGGATGAAACTGTCAGCACATGAACCTTTATTTTATATTGATAAAGATGTAAACTTTATTATTAAAATATTTCGTTCAACACATGACCAATCTCAATAGATGAAACTGTCAACACATGAACTTTTATTTTATATTATTCTTTATTTTTCAAATTGGAATGAGGCCCAATCAATTACCATATAAAGTTAATTATATGGATTCCATACAACACATGTATATAATAGCATTGAAAAATAATCAACCATCAACCAAAGTGCACTACACTGTATAAGCATCAAATATAAATATCTAACGCTTATAACAGCCTGTCAATCAATCGATCGACATATTTAATCAATCAGGATGAGTGAACTTCAAATTTCATCCCAACACCCGTGTGGGGTTTCCAACAATCAAACACATATTTTATTTGTGATGTTGGGCGATGTGTGAAATTTATCGTCCTAATCCATATCAGTCAAATGGGTGTACATCAACAAATCGTTTTGATTTGTAAATGAATATGTTATTTTATTCATTTCGAATAAAAATGATATTTTTATTTTTCTAACATATTTTAGAAAAGTTCGGCGGCATAACGGCGCTATGCTAGAAACGGGATAAGGCCTAGCCTTGTCCCCGGTCTAATAATGGCCACCGCCATACCCATATCAATCAAATCACTTTCGTTATGCAAACCACAAAATTTGGAGTAAGAGTCTAACCTAGCCTTACTCCTTCGCCTTATAACGGCGCACGTCTAATCCTAACCAATTTATCGATTCGATTTTTCACACCATAAACCACATTCAAACCAATATCGCAATCAATCACCAAACAGTCAAACAAACAAGTCCATGGTCTGTGGACGATTGTGTCGGGTGCTACTAAGCACCGTCTGCATCCAAGTATATATATATAACTAGAACAAGAAATTGAAAGGTGAGAAATTCTCACCGAAAGCTATCCAGTAACACGGCTCTTCCTTTTATAGAAATCTTCTTCGTTATCCCATCTTCGTCATCTTCGTTGCCCGTAGTCACTATATATATAAAAATCACACATTTTTATATTTCGATGTCCTTAAAATAAAAATCACATTTTTATTTATTCACTTTCAATTTAGAAATCATATTTTTATAATCACTTCAAATATTTAAAAATCGAATTTTTACTATGCTATTCAATATATAAAAATCATATTTTTACTATCACGCTCTATATAGATAAAGATTATATTTTTATCACCTTATTCTTCATATAAAGATTTCGCCCTTTCAAAAATAAAGGTTTCGCCTTTATAAAAATAAACTTTCAACGTATATAAAATAAAAATCAGATTTTTATTTTGCTACATACACAAAGATGATATTTTTATGTTCTCTATCCTATAAAGATTATATTTTTAATACTTTAAAAATATAAAAATCATATTTTTAATATTTCTATATAGTAAAGATTATATTTTTAATACTTTAAAAATATAAAAATCATATTTTTATCACTTTAAAAATATAAAGATCACACCTTTTACCAAATAAAAATCCTATCTTTTTACCTTTCAAAGTTCTAATCTTTTTCCATTTAAAATTCAAACCTTTTCTATTTTAAATTCTTTTTAAAATCAGTTTTAAATTACTCTTTAAAATCAGTTTTAAAATCACTAAAAATCAGTTTTTAAAATCAATAAAAATCAGTTTTTAAAATCAATAAAAATCAGTTTTTAAATCCTAAAAAGAATCAGTTTAAAAAAAATCCACTATTTATATAAAATAAAAATAAAATAAATAAATTAAAAAAAAACTTACAGGGGGGGGGGGGGGGGGGCGGTCAGGCCGGCGGCCGCTACTGCGAAGGGGGGGGGGGCTCGGGGTTGGTGGAAGGGGGGTGCGGCGCGTCGAGGTCAAAGAAGAGGAAGGGGAGGAGAAAGGGGGCGTCGCGTTAGGGGAGGGGGTTTGGGTTTCATCGCGGTCGAAGGGGAAGAGGGCTGGAGGGAGGAGAGGCGGCGGTGGGGGGTTCATCAGAGGTGGCGGGACGATGGCAGGGGCGGTGGCGCGTTGAGGGCGGCGGCAGGGGCATCGACGCGATTTCGATTTCTCTTTTTTTTTTCTTTCCTTTTCTGTTTGAAGAACGGGGGGGGGGGGGGGGCAGAAGATAAGGGAAAAGGGGGGGTTTTATTTTATTTTATTATTATTTAATTATTTAATTCAACTTAAAGTTGACTTTTTCATACGACCTCAAAACGAGGCCCACCGCCTGTCGTCCATAGCGTTTCACCCCCATTCTGAACACAATGGGATATGTATCGCAAGTTGATTCGATCGTTTGAATTAGTTTCCGTTGAATTTACATTTAAATCACTATATTGAATTTTAAACGTACATTTCAAATTACCGGGGTCACATACTAACTAGAAAAATTCCAAGAAAATATTTTCTAGCTTCGTATTGACGATACGGTCCTAACAAAACTAGTTTCGTTGAATTCTGAGCCCGTTGGAAAAATGGCCAATTTCCAGTCGATTAAAATCAACTGAAAATGGTCAATCGCGTTTTCCTTTGCCACGCTCGCATATTGATTCGGAAAATTATGAAATTTGAAACCTAGCAATAACTTAACATCACGGACCCAACAAAACTGGTTTCGTCGAAATCCGAGGTCGTTTGCAAAATGTCCATTTTTAAGGGCCTGAATTCCATAGCGACTATTCAGAATTTTCAACTGGACATAACTTTTGATTCCCGCTATGAAATTTTGATTTTTCGGATTCGTTGGAAAGATATTATCAAATAGATCCTAAAGTTTTTGGTTTCACTAAAATCCGGATTGTTTTGCACTCGGTACATTCAATTGAAGTTTGAAATCGAATTATCGAACTACCGCGCCATTTTCAATTCCTATTTATAATTATATATAAATATTATATTCCAACGACGACGTATATAATATATACGTTCGAATTATATCCAAAATAAATTACTCGTCGATTTTATTTAAAATAATTCATTTTAAATATTCAAAATTCGCTAAAATTGCCAAAATAAAAATTTTAAACTGGCCCAGAATTTGCGGGTTATTACAATCTCCCCCACTTAAAACTTTTCGTCCCCGAAAAGGAACAAAGTCGAAAGTGGTTTGATTATTCAGCCCTACGCTCAATCTGGCTTCCATTCTCCAACTTTTCAGTTTCTGAGAATTTTCAAATTTTCAAAAATTTGGCTAACTCCCTAAATTTTTGAAAAATCTCGCCATAACCTCCCCTGCAATAGGAGCATCGGGGAATTTCAAATAGCTTCCCCGGTCCTTCAGATCTCAAAAAGAAAAAGAAAAAGCCAAGCGGCTAGCCAAAAGGCTCATAAAATCATCATCACCCAAACAAAACAGTAAATTATGTAGTAAACATGTACCTATTTGTCGGGCAAACAAATTTTATTCTCTGCTCTAGCCTCCTTGCTATGACCTGTTCAATATAAGTATGTATATGCAAGCAATTGCGACCAATTTTCAATACAATTCAATATTTGATTCAATTAGGCTAAATGATTCAAAATTAGCAAACAAATGAACAAACAACACAAACATCAATCAATTAGTGAATTTAACGTTTCAAATTCATAATTTTGATATATATATACTGAAAATCTTGTTTTTGATGCCAAATCACAACAATAGGCCCTATCTAAATTTTGGTTCTCACACCAGTCAATAGGAAATATATAGAAAGCCCACTTTCGTCACTCGAACATAAATTCTAATGATGGAGCTCCATCATCAAAATCATCTCCGGGCGATTAGAGTGTAATTCTATATCTATCCAGTATATTAAAATTTCTAATACACGCGGATCAGACGTATACGCAAAATCTATATATACTGGATTGTCCACATCAATATAAATATATAATCAAATACGAATAATTGATTTAGATTTTCAAAACAAAATTTGTTTTCACGTTAAAAATATACTCTTCACACTTGTTCTAGGATACTACTGATCCTATCTCTAACGAGTCATTCTCATTGGACATTACTAATCCAATTATCTGATGAATTCTTTCGTATGGTTCTAATGTGTCTTGTTCTCGAGCTCTGTAAACCAAAGCTCTGATACCAACTGTGAAAACCCGTAACTTCCCCGTAAAGAAAAGCGACGGATAGTTTGAGAACAAACCACAACAGAACACATACAGAAGAACATTTCATTGTATATTACAACAATGCATCAGATTACAAGAATATACAGAGTAAAAATGAGTATTACACAGAAATATCAGAGATTTAAATTACATTTAAATACATAGCAGCGGAAAATAATACAATACGCAACTAGAATGAGATATACGGATACAAAGCTTTCCGGATATCGTTCCAGCTGTAGACCAGGATCCTGTGAATATAAATCTGCAAAACCAAAACTACTAGCTGCCCGTGTCAAAAATAAGGGCACCCAGAGTTTAGGTTAAAACAATAAACTCCAGGTCAGTCATTTGACTGGTGTGAGAACTAAAACAGTTAATCTTTATTTTTAAAGCTAGGTAAATCAAGGGACCACGCCGTATAACACGGAACGGGTTTCCTCCCAAGAATACCCGTGCATAAAACAAACAGCGCAATGCTAAATAAAGAAAATGAAGCTGTTATAAGACCCAGGTCCTATCACACAATGCAACGCAAGCCGGGGGATAGGGTTTTCCCTTATAACAGCCAAAGAATGCTTGATACGTTTAAAACAAATCATTTGATACTATAATAAGTGCATAGTGTATAAAACAACTTCAAATCATAAGTATCAATCATAGGCGGCATGGGTACCATATATCATGTCGCCATATATAGGTTTACAATTAAAACCGCAAATGTCACGTATTTGGAAATTGGATTTCCATCTATGAACCGAGGCAAAAGATAGTCCTCAACCGATTCGAGACGCTCTAGCCCGCCCCTCAGGCAAGCGCGCAGGCAAGCCTTGGATCGTCAGGGCCGGTCCACCGATGTGGATTATTATGCCTGAACACTACGTTTCCCCACCCTAGGGGTGTAAGTCTGGCCCGTCAGCCGACCAGAATGCATCGGCCGAAACCGATATAACCGAGGTGCCTCGCAACAGCAACAACCACATAAGTCAAACTCGTCAGGGCGTGTAAAACCACTGACGCCACTTCTAGCTAGAAAGAAACGCAAGTCCTCCCTGAGGTCCGTCTCCCGTTTTTGGTTCATACCGGGTGTGAAACACGCGAAGTAAATGTTACACAAAGCTACGCCACAAAGGCCGTGCTTTGATCATCAACCCAAGACTTTGCTTTTCAACAGAAGCCTTGATCAATTGCCACTTAGGCATGCCACACAGGCAATTCACTCCATGCGTTTGATATCCATCAATATATAACCCCTGAGCTCGTACGTCTCAGAGAAGGGCGTTAAGCAAGAGAATAAATTCTCCGCCGCCAAACAGATATATATTTAATAGAGATCAATCACATGGACTAAAATCCAATGTCAGACACACAGTCCATTTACAAGTCCGCTCTGGGTCTGAACGAAACCGGAGGCACCTAGTACCCCGCATATCCATCGATCTCCAAGTACGTCTGGACGATCACTAACTGTTTCCATCTTCTTGGGTGTACAGCCCAATCAAGATCATCAGTAATTACCCAAACGACGTGAAGACCTCCGGTCTTCGACCATCATCTTCATCTTCGACTTATCGTCGTATCAGTTATTCAGAATGGGATAGACCCGGTCTTTCCGAATAACTCGCGTATATTTTAAATAAGTGTTACACAAACACAACATACGCCTCATTCCAATTCATTAGTCACTAACCGTAAATTAATCAAGATAATAATTCCCCAAATATTAACCCCGAAGGCCGAAACCAACATCAGATCAATATTCAGAAAACCATTCTGCTTGGCCAACCGACAGTTGGTTTCTAAATTTCACATTCATAGGGAAAGGTTCCCATTAATTTTATCCAAGATAAATTTCTTGAATTTATTCTTTAATCTATTTTTGAATATCGATTCAAAACTAGTCGGGATTAGCGAACCTTACCGAAGTAATCATTTGTTTTAATTTCCCAATCCCAACCTATTTATCCCATGAAGTAAAACTGGTAATACTTCATATCTAACACCACAGTGTTATCGGTAAATTCAATTACCATTTCGCGTTCAAATCTAATTAAAGATTTAACTATCGCCTGGAGCAAAACTGGTGATACTCCATTTTCGATCATTTCAATCTAATTAAAGATTCATTAAAACTCCACTTAGTTTTAATTGTTAACTGGGTTAAAGAATCAGTGTCATTTAAAACACGGTTCACGATAAACCCAAAGTCACATTCATTAATTATCGGGTTAAAGAACGAGTGTTATTTAAAGCACCGTTCACGATAAACCCAAAATCACATTCATTAATTATCGGGTTAAAGAACAAGTGTTATTTAAAACACTGTTCACAATAAACCCAAAAAATCAATATCAATTCAATTCCAATTAAATATTATTTAATTGGTACACTTCATTAAATCTAAATAAAAAGATTTAATCTTTTCTCAACTGGGTTCAAGAACAGTGTTAGTGAAGACACCATTCACGACAAACCCAAATCACATTCATTATTCAATATAAGGCTCTGAATAGAAAATATATCGGCTTATATTCAATATCAAATTCTACGATTAACAGATGTCGTATTGGAAATAACGATATAAATATATATCTTTCAAATTTCCGTAACAACATCCGTATAATCACGAATTCCCACATTGAAATATTCCGAAGACAATTTTGATTCAAATCCACTCCAATGCAATCATTGGAAATTCTGGTTATTTTTAAAACCCTTTTCAAATTCAATTTATTTATTTAAAAATAAATAGAATTATAATTCTAGTTCAAAACTAGTTCATTTCGATAAAAATCTATTTTTATCTTTTCAAATATGGAGTTTTTCATCCCAAATCTTCACAAATCATTTCTTATGATTTTACAAAAATTATTACTATTTTTAATAATTTTATCAAGGCCCGTACAGTCGATTTCCATCAATGGCCATCGAACTGCACTTACAGCGACCTTTTTCGAATTTGATTTGGACGTATCTCCAAATCCAACCGTTAGATTTCAAATTTCTAATATTCGTTAGAAAGCTCTTTTCGATACGAACCCAACGGTTCCGGTTTCAGGAGAATCTGACGGTCGGATCTCCCGTAATGTCCGTTTGAAATAAATGGTCGAAATTCACGAACTGCCGCGGCGCGGCGCGTTCTATTCAGGCCATTATATTATATACATAATATATATAATATATATTTCGTCGATTTCTATTTAAAACGAATTATATAAATATTTTAAATTCGTTTCAAAAGAAATTTCAACTTCCATTTCAATTCAAATCAAAATCGAATTCTTCTTTATAAATTCGTTTTAAAATTCATTTCTATTCAATTCAAATTTCAATTCAATTTGAATTCATTTCAATTCGCTTTCAATTCAATTTGAATTCGTTTTCAATTCATTTCGAAATCGTTTTCAATTCAACTAAAAATCGTTTTCAATTCATTTCATTTCGAAATCGTTTTCAATTCATTTCAAAATCGAAATGAATACAATCGATATAAATATCGTTCACGTCAAAATGGCGTCAATCTAATCAACACGGCTTCATAAATTTCTATTTTCAAATATTCTATTTCAAATATTTCTTTTTCAAAATAGTTGTTATTATCAAAATATTTCGTTCAACACATGACCAATCTCAATGGATGAGTACTGTCAACACATGAACCTTTATTTTATATTGATAAAGATGTAAATTTTATTACTAAAATATTTCGTTCAACACATGACCAATCTCAATGGATGAGTACTGTCAACACATGAACCTTTATTTTATATTGATAAAGATGTAAACTTTATTATTAAAATATTTCGTTCAACACATGACCAATCTCAATGGATGAAACTGTCAACACATGAACCTTTATTTTATATTGATAAAGATGTAAATTTTATTACTAAAATATTTCGTTCAACACATGACCAATCTCAATGGATGAAACTGTCAACACATGAACCTTTATTTTATATTGATAAAGATGTAAACTTTATTATTAAAATATTTCGTTCAACACATGACCAATCTCAATGGATGAAACTGTCAACACATGAACTTTTATTTTATAATATTCTTCATTTTTCAAATTGGAATGAGGCCCAATCAATTACCATATAAAGTTAATTATATGGATTCCATACAACACATGTATATAATAGCATTGAAAAATAATCAACCATCAACCAAAGTGCACTACACTGTATAAGCATCAAATATAAATATCTAACGCTTATAACAGCCTGTCAATCAATCGATCGACATATTTAATCAATCAGGATGAGTGAACTTCAAATTTCATCCCAACACCCGTGTGGGGTTTCCAACAATCAAACACATATTTTATTTGTGCTGTTGGGCGATGTGTGAAATTTATCGTCCCAATCCATATCAGTCAAATGGGTGTACATCAACAAATCGTTTTGATTTGTAAATGAATATGTTATTTTATTCATTTTGAATAAAAATGATATTTTTATTTTTCTAACATATTTTAGAAAAGTTCGGCGGCATAACGGCGCTATGCTAGAAACGGGATAAGGCCTAGCCTTGTCCCCGGTCTAATAATGGCCACCGCCATACCCATATCAATCAAATCACTTTCGTTATGCAAACCACAAAATTTGGAGTAAGAGTCTAACCTAGCCTTACTCCTTCGCCTTATAACGACGCACGTCTAATCCTAACCAATTTATCGATTCGATTTTTCACACCACAAACCACATTCAAACCAATATCGCAATCAATCACCAAACAGTCAAACAAACAAGTCCATGGTCTGTGGACGATTGTGTCGGGTGCTACTAAGCACCGTCTGCATCCTAGTATATATATATAACTAGAACAAGAAATTGAAAGGTGAGAAATTCTCACCGAAAGCTATCCAGTAACACGGCTCTTCCTTTTATAGAAATCTTCTTCGTTATCCCATCTTCGTCATCTTCGTTGCCCGTAGTCACTATATATATAAAAATCACACATTTTTATATTTCGATGTCCTTAAAATAAAAATCACATTTTTATTTATTCACTTTCAATTTAGAAATCATATTTTTATAATCACTTCATATATTTAAAAATCGAATTTTTACTATGCTATTCAATATATAAAAATCATATTTTTACTATCACGCTCTATATAGATAAAGATTATATTTTTATCACCTTATTCTTCATATAAAGATTTCGCCCTTTCAAAAATAAAGGTTTCGCCTTTATAAAAATAAACACTTCATTTCAACGTATATAAAATAAAAATTAGATTTTTATTTTGCTACATACAAAAAGATGATATTTTTATGTTCTCTATCCTATAAAGATTATATTTTTAATACTTTAAAAATATAAAAATCATATTTTTAATATTTCTATATAGTAAAGATTATATTTTTAATACTTTAAAAATATAAAAATCATATTTTTATCACTTTAAAAATATAAAGATCACACCTTTTACCAAATAAAAATCCTATCTTTTTACCTTTCAAAGTTCTAATCTTTTTCCATTTAAAATTCAAACCTTTTCTATTTTAAATTCTTTTTAAAATCAGTTTTAAATTACTCTTTAAAATCAGTTTTAAAATCACTAAAAATCAGTTTTTAAAATCAATAAAAATCAGTTTTTAAAATCAATAAAAATCAGTTTTTAAATCCTAAAAAGAATCAGTTTAAACAAAATCCACTATTTATATAAAATAAAAATAAAATAAATAAATTAAAAAAAACTTACAGGGGGGGGCGGTCAGGCCGGCGGCCGCTACTGCGAGGGGGGGCTCGGGGTTGGTGGAAGGGGGGTGCGGCGCGTCGAGGTCAAAGAAGAGGAAGGGGAGGAGAAAGGGGGCGTCGCGTTAGGGGAGGGGGTTTGGGTTTCATCGCGGTCGAAGGGGAAGAGGGCTGGAGGGAGGAGAGGCGGCGGTGGGGGGTTCATCAGAGGTGGCGGGACGATGGCAGGGGCGGTGGCGCGTTGAGGGCGGCGGCAGGGGCATCGACGCGATTTCGATTTCTCTTTTTTTTTCTTTCCTTTTCTGTTTGAAGAACGGGGGGGGGGGGGGGGGGGGCAGAAGATAAGGGAAAAGGGGGGGGGGTTTATTTTATTTTATTATTATTTAATTATTTAATTCAACTTAAAGTTGACTTTTTCATACGACCTCAAAACGAGGCCCACCGCCTGTCATCCATAGCGTTTCACCCCCATTCTGAACACAATGGGATATGTATCGCAAGTTGATTCGATCGTTTGAATTAGTTTCCGTTGAATTTACATTTAAATCACTATATTGAATTTTAAACGTACATTTCAAATTACCGGGGTCACATACTAACTAGAAAAATTCCAAAAAAATATTTTCTAGCTTTGTATTGACGATACGGTCCTAACAAAACTAGTTTCGTTGAATTCTGAGCCCGTTGGAAAAATGGCCAATTTCCAGTCGATTAAAATCAATTGAAAATGGTCAATCGCATTTTCCTTTGCCACGCTCGCATATTGATTCGGAAAATTATGAAATTTGAAACCTAGCAATAACTTAACATCACGGACCCAACAAAACTGGTTTCGTCGAAATCCGAGGTCGTTTGCAAAATGTCCATTTTTAAGGGCCTGAATTCCATAGCGACTATTCAGAATTTTCAACTGGACATAACTTTTGATTCCCGCTATGAAATTTTGATTTTTCGGATTCGTTGGAAAGATATTATCAAATAGATCCTAAAGTTTTTGGTTTCACTAAAATCCGGATTGTTTTGCACCCGGTACATTCAATTGAAGTTTGAAATCGAATTATCGAACTACCGCGCCATTTTCAATTCCTATTTATAATTATATATAAATATTATATTCCAACGACGACGTATATAATATATACGTTCGAATTATATTCAAAATAAATTACTCGTCGATTTTATTTAAAATAATTCATTTTAAATATTCAAAATTCGCTAAAATTGCCAAAATAAAAATTTTAAACTAGCCCAGAATTTGCGGGTTATTACAATGCACCCTTTCTCAAGTAACTATGTTACTTGTTTACTGAGCCCTTCCTTTCCCTTGGAGTCATGTATCATACAGGTAATGCAACTGGCTTTGCATTGTCAACTAGATATATGCAGAAGTCTATCTCGCGTTTTAGGGGACAGACCCTTAAACTAATCGAAAACATCTGCGTACTCATGGACTACTCTAATGGATCGCAAATCGTCGATAGATGCGCCAAGTGATTCTAGGTAGCTAAGCCTACTGATCCCTTAAGATCGCATGAAATCTCGAAGGTATTCCTGAGGCAAGTCAAAAGTCTAACTACCCTCCTTTCACAATTACTAGCTCACCAAGCCATGCCTAGAATCAACCCATAGCCCATGAAACCAAAAACATAAGCATTACACTTAAACTCAATACTTAATATAGCTATTCTCAATTCATTACAAACCAATGATAAATGAGCTGAACCACCAATTGGATTTGAGACAATAATGGGATCTTCTACTATACAAGTACTAAGGTGCAAAGACTAAACTATGGAAGCAGATATAAACGAATGTGAAGCACTAAAATCAAAAAGAGTACTAACAGGATGATCAAAAAGAAAAACTAAACTTTTTCATCAGAAACTTTACTACCTCTCTCTCAGGTACGCTGGCGGTGAGAGCATGCACTTGCCCTCCTGAAATTCCTATCCTTTGTTCTTGCCCTTGTCCTTAATTATATGACCCGTTATACCATAATAAGGACACTTCCTCTTGTCTTAGGTTTTACTATTCTTCCCTCCCTTCTTGTCCTGTGATCCTTCCACTTGCACCTCTTTCTTTTTACCTCCTTTGTGACCATGAGTTTCTCATCCTCGGGTTGTGCTCCTTAGCCAAACTTCCTCATTCTCATCTTTACCATCCTTGTGCAACATGTTGACAAGTCTCTCGAAAGCTGCCTCCATCGCACGGAAAACCCTACAGAGCTTGAAAGAAAATTAGCTGCTGGTGAAACTACTGCGGCTATAGATGGAAGTTGGGCACTTCTTCACCCTTTGACATGTGTCGTAGTCTTATCAAGCCTAGGAAACCATGTCGTGATGAGGTTACCTCCCAGAAAGCCAGGAGCCCCGAAGACTCGGGAAAGAAGGAAACAAGGATTCAACCAGAGGATCAAAAGATAGTGCATATGGCTTTGGGGAATATTCCTTTAAAACAAAACTTTTCTTTTGAAAATACTTCTTTTAAAACCGTTTTGAAAATAGTTTTTCAAATATTTTATATGATCCGATAACCTTCAACTCTAATACCAAATGAAACACTCCACCTCCGTTAAGGTCACTCATAAAGGGAATGCCTTAACTTCGGTGGAGCGTTTTAGGTAAAAGATGTAGATAAATTACAAGACAGACAAATAAAGCAACGGAAAATAAAGTCATTTTATAAACAACGCAGTTAAGTCAAGATTTTACAACAATCGTCTCAATCATACTTAAAAGTATTACATTAAACTTCTGTCTTGATTCAAAAACTTCCAAGTATATAAGAAGCATAAAACATAGCAAAGCAGCATAAGTCCCTAAATAAAAGTGCAACCACAACCATAACCAAAGATGAGAGTATCCAAGCGATACATAAAAGAATCTTCAAGCTTGGAAAGAGAAATGGTCCAAACTAAGCTGAGCTATTCCCTCCATGACTACCTGAGGGGGGAGAACAGAAGAAAAGAAGACGAATGAAAACAGAGTCAGACATAAAGCCTGGTAAGTCCAGTGACTTTCAGCATGTAAATTGGTAACAACATCATGACATGAATTAACTGGATGCTAGACATAACCATGATAATAAGCATAGCAAGACAGCAAATGATGAGCGTTAGATAAGACAAGGCAAGATATACTGAATGTGCTTCGGTTCTTTCTCTGATTTCCTATTTTCTCTGTACCACCCAACTAGCATCCTAACTAGTGTCTTTTATAGAATGATTCGTATTCCTTACTAGTGTCCCAACTAGTATCCTGTGGAAAATGATCTGTGTCCCCTACTAGTGTCTCAACTAATATCCTGTGTTGTATAATAAGGTGATCCCAACCCTGCAATTGTGGTAGCCTTCAGGTGTACATCTAGTACGAGGATCTTACCTCAATCAGCCCAATTACCACGAAGATGTTAGATGTATCCTTACTACCTTAACCGATCGGCTCCCTACTAGTATTAATTTTCCTTGTGTCTATGTCAATCGACCCTCTCTTGCATGTAGATATCCTGTGCTAGTCCCACCATAAGGTGTATCAATCCGTAAGATTGCAACCCGACACGATTCAAGATGCACAGTGTATAACTACTCGTACCCAATGCCTGCTTTTTCCCACTCCGGAGTACGTGCACGCCCGTAATCCATCGGATCCTACACTGACGTACCCCCTGCCGCTATTTTGACTGCTTATAATCAGCCCAGTAATCGTGCCCTACCCTGCCTAGTTCAGGGTATCGTGATACATCTATGAGGGTTACTGCTGAAACGGTCCCTGTTACTTGGGTTTCCTTGGGTCTATTCGTATACCCCCAAATTGGTTAAGTGTTATCAATCCATTCAAGTTAACTTAACCCACCCACACATCATGTCATATTGGTTAAGTGTCGTCCAATCATGTTAACTTAACCCGCCTACTCATCATGTCATGTTGGTAAAGTGTTTCTTATTAACTTAACCCTTCTCATTCATCATGTTGTATTGGTTAAGTGATTCCTATTAACTTAACCCTGTTCATTCATCATGTTATATTGGTTAAGTGTTCCCCATTGACTTAACCCCATTCGTTCATCATGTTATATTGGTTAAGTGTTCCTTATTAACTTAACCCTAGTCATTCATCAAATTATGTTGGTTAAGTGTTTCCCATTAACTTAACCCCACTCGTTCATCATGTTATATCGGTTAAGTGTTTCTTATTAACTTAACCCTACCCATTCATCAAGTTATATTGGTTAAGTGTTCCCCATTAACTTAACCCCATTCGTTCATCATGTTATATTGGTTAAGTGTTCCTTATTAACTTAACCCTAGTCATTCTTCAAATTATATTAGTTAAGTGTTCCTTATTAACTTAACCTTGTTCATTCATCATGTTACATTGGTTAAGTGTCGCCTATTCACATGTTACTTAACCTTACCATTCTTAGCATGTCTGTTCATTGGCATTAATTGGTTTATTAATGCACAAACCTCACACATTAGAACTGTTGTTCGCGGTTGCTGGATGTGCAGGGCGGTTCCGGGAAGACTTCTACCGCAAACTTATTCTAACCTCAGGTTTTTTTTGGGCATGATGCGCTAACCTCTCACATTAGATCTGTTGTTGCAGTTGCTGGATTGTGCCTGGCAGTTTCATGCAGTCTTACACCGCAACTCAATCTAACCTCAGGTTAGGCATATTCATCTTTTAACGAATTTACATATTTACCATTTATGTCCAAGTTCATGTAAATTTTACACAAGTGTAGTCAATATAAGTCATGTCATGTTTACATGTTATGCCAATATTACATAATTAAGTTATGTCCCACAAATTCAATTACAAATTATTACTCAAGTAGGTTACACCCAATCTTCCCAAACTTGCAATAATAGTCATGCCCCAAAATCAAAATATATATTATGTCTGGCGTCCCAACCAATAGTTATTCCCAATCCAGATTTAATATTCCAATTTACGGTTTATGCCCAAAACTTGATTTACATGCCAATTAACCCAAACTTGCAGTTATAATAATAATAATGCCCAATATCAATTACGGGTTATGCCCAACAGTTTCACTGAATATGTTATGCCCAATTATTTCACCAAATACATGATGCCCAATATTTACCCAAAACAGGTTACACCCAAATATTCCT
This sequence comes from Allium sativum, assembly GCA_030737875.1. Classification (NCBI taxonomy): domain Eukaryota; kingdom Viridiplantae; phylum Streptophyta; class Magnoliopsida; order Asparagales; family Amaryllidaceae; genus Allium; species Allium sativum. The sequence goes on from CM060924.1 coordinate 269,106,161, forward strand.
CGTATTCCAATTATTCGTATTTCACGATTTCATCCTAGGTTCGAAGGTAACCCAGGTTCATAAAAGAAAAAGGAAATAGGGGAAGAGAGCGAGAAGGAAAATAAAATAAGAATGGGCATAAAGATAGGCATGTAACAATAGAACTAATACAAGAAATTTAGATCCAACAAAGATAGATTATTGAATAAACTGATATAATCATTATCGCAGGCATAAGAATAACATCATGAACCAAAAAGGATTATAAACCTGATGTACAACAAAGATAGGCCTGATTTTATCAATAAAAATAACCTCTAAGGCATGTAAAGACATAGATACAAAAGAATGATAGGGATAACTCTGAAAAGACTATCTTACAATCACGCATAGAGTTCGATTCAATTTATTACATGTCAAGATTACAATCAGGTATTTAAATCTGAAAATAACGTGAACTTACATTGCTAGGATTAAGAAAAGATAATTGAATCGTTGATGTTGTATAAAAACCAATTTGATGTTGATTAATCTTCAAAGTTGATTGTTGATGAAGAACTTCTATTATGATTTAGCTTTTAGAGGTGGCGGCTAAGAGGATTGAGAGATCAGCAGCATAGCGGTGTCACGAGGAATTGTTATGAATTATGTTAGATAGGTGTAGAGAGTGTTTTAGAGCCTTTAGGTTACCATAGAAGCCATCAGGTCCGTCCAGCACATCAAAAATCGTCACTGCCTAGATCTGGTCGATGGGGTCAACCCCGACAAGGGGGGTCGACACCTATGTCGACCCCGGTGTTGACCCCATAGTGTCTGGGTCGACACTGGTGTCGACCCAGCGGGTCTCGGGTCGACCCAGCGGGTCTCGGGTCGACACCCCAAACGTGGCCGGTTCTGTGCTTTGCCTTCCTGCTTCTGCTATTTTGCATATTTTTGAATTTAAATTAATTTTATTTTATTTATGTATACAAACTTCCAACCTCAATAACTTCTCCATCTGTATCCGTTTTACGCAAACTCGGACTCTATCTCAAGCGGAATTTCGAGACGAACGCAATGGCGCAACCTGTTTTACTTAATTTTTCTTCTAAAATTAATTGTTCTTCAATTTATTAATTTTAATATCTTAAAATTATGGGGTGTTACAAAAGTAATACCTCAATGAAGCTCTAGTACAAGATTTAAGTCATATCCAGTTTTCCATCAATCGATAATCGTGACTGGAACTTTCTCCCATATGAGCGATCCTAAGTAAGAACGATGTTTTTTAGAACCTGCTCCTATTGGTTTCTAAATTTTGTTATAGGTTGTCCACTGGGTTCAAAATTTGCTTCAAGTTGTCCATTGGAGTCCTTGACTTGTTTTTGTTTGCAAGTCAGCATCCTCTTCTTTGCCATATCCTGCAACAAAACAAAGTTAGACTTGAATACATATCAATGGAAAAAGGTAATATTCTTAGCAAGCTTTTTTTTGTTCATGCACTATATAGAAACATGTGTAGTTAACGGGATTTTGATAAATCCACTAAGGCGAAGAGTTATAAATGTTGTTTTAGACCCATTAATATGTAATCGACGTAAGGTTGAAAGCTTTGGATGTGTATTTTAGTAAATATGGAAAAGATGAAAGGGGAAATTTAGATAAGACTTAATACTAAGTTGAGGAGCTCAAGGAGAATGAGCATGAAATGTAGTATTGGGGAGATCGTTAAATGCTATATGCCCACCGTACTGAATTTTGTCCAGTGGTATCTTGCTCGAAGTATCATGTCTAGAGAATATATTGTTATGCGTTGCAGGTGATGAATATTTTGATTATGTTATTTTTTTTCTATTTTCTTTTGGTGCATGGTTGGTCAGTTTGGATTTTAAGACATCATACTCTTGATGACTTACACTCTGCTTTTGATTTTAGGTTGAGTTAATTATTCTACAAACATTTTAGTGCCATTTTGGTGATACTTGGTTCCTTTTAACTTAGTCTCAGGTATATTATTTCATTCCTCTACATGTACCTTAACATGTCCTATTTTACATCAAAATTCAAAAAAAAAAACAGTAAAAGGTTAACGAGTATATATTATATGTCAATTTGTTGTAACAGAAATTTGGGTGCATTAGAAACAAAGTAAACCAGTATTGAAGTAGATGCAAGTACAAAATTCCCAATTAACTAAATTGCCCAGTACAACTTAGACGTAAAAACATCCCCAATAACTGTCCAAATTGACAAAAGTAGTTCCACCAATCGACGTATTGACAATTACAAGAACACAAATTGTTCACACAGTAAAGATAATTTGAATTACATGAAAAAATATAATATTACCTCTCGTGGAAATTGAAATCGAAGACACTTGTTTGGATTAGGGATTGGGATTGACTGTGTAAGAGGGGCAATTGCGTCATCAATCGACTTGATGACGGTGTTTAGGGTTGCATGATCGGGATTTCTGGAGGTGATGATGATGGCGGTTAATGATTACTGGAGATAATTCAATGAGAGGAAGAATAATTTCTTGAGGATGAAGTGGAAAATAGAATACGCGTTTTCTACTTCCCGCTTATATTTCATTTCCCTCCTGGCTTTTCGTTAAACAACGTTGTATACTTAATTTACAGGTTGGAATAGCGTTTCGAAATCCAGACAGTATAACGTATGAATGGTAATATGCGGAAAAGCTAAGCAAGAATGCAATCGAAAGGCCATTTTGTTGCAGTGTGCCTTCAAAATATTATCAAACAATATTATAAAAATTAGTATACAATAGGTTAACGAATTATTAAAATGTAAACTCACCGATGAACAAAATCAGTTCATAAATCACAAAGATCACCATCCTTTCGCTTGCTTTGTTTTGTTGGAGGACCATACTACTTAATGTTTTTCTGTACTATTATTTTTGGTCTTTGTAAACATATTATTTCCTAAGAAAATCAGTGGCATGAACTATCAGAATAGAAAACCATATTCCATTCTAATTAGTTTTAGTTGGACGTGGCCTTGATTATACTACATTTTTTACGGTTCCCTTTGTACTGCTTGTTCTTTTTTCACTTAGGCTATTTTAAAAAATAAATTTCACCGAGAGGAGCAATTCCTACATCCCATTAAATAACATTCGCAACAAATAAAACAGCAAATGGACAACATTCAAAATAGCAATGAACAAAATAGTGAAACATACCTCTACGTAGACACCATACAAAAGCCTCAACAATCAAACTGCCAATAACACACATCTCATCTCTACAACCTGGCCATATCAACTGTACCATAGCAATACAACACTCTTCAAGATTAACAACCTCAGTGAACTAAATACATATCAGCTTGATGGAGCATCACACCTAGTTGCAGTAGTATTTGAGATCATATCAGATTGGCAACAAAAAAGAATGAATTCTGAGATATACGTAAACTAAAATCATAACATAACATAGAACACCTTTCTCTAAATGTTGTATTCTTTCAAGTTTCTACCATCCTCAAGCCCTCTCCAGCAAATACTACCTCTACTTATCTATTTGAATCCCAAGCACATATAAACGTGAAGGTCAAATCGAGTATGTGAAATGATAAGGAGGTAAAATTAGTAAAATAAATTGCTTCATTGTCAAGGAATTTGGATCTAACATCGAAGACCTCGAAGTCAAACATCAGGATTCCCCGAAACTTCAAATTCCTTGGAATAGGATAACGTGTTTTCGAGTAGAAGAAGAACTCGATATTGAAATCGAAGACCTCGAAGTCGGTCATCAGGATTCCCCGAAACTTCGAAATTCCTTGGAATAGGATAACATGTTTTCGAGAAAACGAAGAACTCGATATTGAAATCGAAGACGAAATTGTTGACTAGCTTGGAGAAGTCCAGGTTATGACAAGAATTCCCAAGGTAGGATGATTATCGGTGGATCGACATGGAAGTTTTTTTTAATTTTAAGCGATTAGCTCTGAATGAATATAAAAGAGGCGGCTGTTCGATGGTGAGTGAACAGCGATTTTATTTAGGGTTTAGCACAGAAGAGCGGTTGGATGTTGGTTGGAATTACAGATCTAATGGTTCAAAATATTTAGTGGTTTAATGATTATTTAATTTGGTTTATAACTGTTTAAGGCTTAAGATTTAAGTATAATATGAAAATAATAATGGATATTTTATTCCATAATTGATGGATATTTTTGCATATACAAATAGTGTCATATACGTATTAATTATCAAGTGTTCTTAAGTTTATTTCAATTTTTTAAACAACTAGATTTAACTATTATTTATTAGATAATAAGTAATAAATATTAATTCTTAATTATTAAATGATACTCTTAATTATTAGTTATTAATTATTTAAAAGTAATTTATACTTATTGATTATTAAAGAATAATTATTAAATTTTACTTTTATAAATTATTAATAATGGGTTATTACTTATTATTCTTAATTGTATTCGAATATTAATTATTAAACACAAATTGTTATTTTTATGTTAGTGATTATCAGCAATTATTATTATTTATTGGTTATTTAACATAGTATTAAATAGTATATTGATAATATTTTTAATTATTTGATGCTAAAATGTAATAAATAAGTAAAATGTGAAATATTAAACTATCATAATTGAATATTAATTCTTTACAGCTAGTTATTAAATATTAATAGTATTATTTACTATCAGTAAGTAATTATATAATATTAAATATTTTTTATATTAATTTTTCCTTAATGTGAAAAATATTGATTGCACTTTACAAGCTATTAATAACTAGCCATAACAAATTATAAGATATTAAAAAATTATTCATCGTATTAATTTAGGCTCTTTCTAAGGTTATTGTTCCCTTAAAAGATTTTTTAAATATATGAGTAAAACTACCTTTAGTATAGCAAATTGATATTTACAATGTTTAGGGGAAAAGTTATAAAATAACAATTATTTGACATTATGTTTTGCAATTTACTAACCAAAAATCATAAATTATTAAACATAATTAATTATTAGCTATTGAATATTGGTTATAAATTATTATTTATTAACTTTGAAATTTTTAGTGTTAATTTCAAATATAGTTATTGAATACAAGTATAATTTATTAAACGCTAATTGTTACTTCTCAATTATTAATATTTCCTATTAATTATGAATTAATTAATATTTTTATTAATAATTAATTTTTTACTAGTCACTATTAATTATTAATGATTTAATTTTTAATAAATAATTTTCATTAATTAATAAATGTAATTTATAAATATTTTTTATTATTTTAATAATTAGTAATTAAAATTTATTTGTTGATAATTACCAACTATTATGAAATGTAAATAATGATATATGTAATTGTTGTTTATGATCATTTATTTGTAGTAACTTTAACCTCTATTATACGATGCAAATAACAATATTTGCTTATGTGCATTTGCTTCAGTCCTTAAGGTGTTGATGCAAATAACACTATTTGCTTCTTTGTAAGGACAACAGAAGCAAATAACATAATTTGCTTCGGTGCATTTGCTTCATTTGTTAATACAACTGAAGCAAATTATACAATTTGCTTTGGCTATGAGCACAGCCGAAGCACTTACATTACTTGCTTCGGTGCATTTGCTTCGGTTGTTAACAAAACCGAAGCCAATGATACTATTTGCTTTAGTTATGTGCACAACAGAAGCAAATGAGGCGATGCAACAGACATATTTTGTAGTAGTGTCGCCAACGGAGAATTTCAAATCTCTTCGTCTTTTAACAAGATAGCTCTTTTTCCTATCTTGGGCAGCCTTCATTCGCTGTTGAATAACCTTGATTTTATCTGAACGTTCTCTTATTACGTCTGGCCCAAGCACAAATCTCTCACCGATTTCCAACCAACATGATGGTGAGATGCACGGTCTTCCGTACAAAGCTTCAAATGGAGCCATACCAATATTGGACTGATAACTGTTATTATATTTGAACTCAGCCAAATGCAGATGATTATCCCATGACCCGCCATAATCCAATATACAAGCTCTCAAGAGATCCTCTAATACATGATTCACCCTCTCTGTTTGACCGTCGGCTTGAGGATGGTATGTGATACTGAGACGTAATTCTGACCCCAAAGCCTCTTGTAAGCTCTTCCAAAAACCACTAGTAAATAATGGATCTCAGTCACTCACAATAACTTTAGGTACTCCATGAAATCTCACTACCCACTTCATATATAGTTCCGCTAAATTAGCTGCTGCTCTATTCAACTTGACATGTATAAACCTTGCAACTTTGGTCAATTGATCCACAATTACCCAAATACCAACATAACCCGGTCTAGTCCTTGGTAAACCATCAATGAAATCCATTGAGACTTCTTCCCATTTCCATTCGGGAATTTCTAAGGGTTGTAACAAACCACTAATCTTCCTTTGCTCGGCTTTAACTAAATGGCAGTTCATGCACTTGGATATAAACTTCCCAACGTATCTCTTCATCCCTTCCAGTAGTAGGTCTGCTTCATGTCTTGATACATTTTGTTACCACCGGGATGTATAGTCAGTTTCAAGTGATGACACTCTCTAAGCACTTCATCTCTCAATCCGTCAACAATGGACACAACGTGTCTCCCATTCTTTCGAAGCTATCCTTCTCTATCAAGTCCATACTTATTCATATCCTCACCGCGACACCCATCTCTACCTTGGAGATGAATTCCAATAGGCTTGGATCATCCCTCTGACTGGAACTGATCCGCTCAATCAAAGTGGGTCTGATCGCCAAACTTGCTAACATCTCTAGATCCAATTCACACCTGGGCCTGAAATCATATCATGTGATATACTCTAGTTGCTTCCATTCTAGAAACATAGCCCCAAACTGGCATGTTTCCTACTTAATGCATCAGCTACCGCATTGCCTTTCCCGGGTGTATATTTGTTTACACCAAAAATGGTCTAAACACCCCAGGTACTAAGTTGTACTTCACCAATTTGGTAAGAAATAAATGGAGCCTTATTCAATCAATAATTCAAAATGGAAAATGCAGAGAAAAGTAAAATAGAGACGAGATTTAGAGCGGTTCAGCCGTTAACGAGGCCTACGTCCACTGTGAAGGTGATTTCTAATCTCATGACATGGATTACAAAGTACATCAATTCTCTCTTTTCACACATCTATATTCTCTCTCAATATAACCTTGCTTATATACTTTAATCTAGGAGATTATACAAGAAGATGATTGAATTTGAGGAGAAGGAGGATGAATGGATGATTGAGAATGAGGATGTCTTCACTTTCGTTGAATCATGAGATTGAGCTTGACGCCATGGCCAGATCTGTGGTTCATGACAGAGTTTGGCAGCACTTCGTGGTCTGAAAGATTGAATCCCTTTTTTGTTGGTGGTCATGATGTATTTATAGGTGAGTCCTCTAGGGAATGGTTTGAAATCCATTTGTCCCTGCGGTGGATTGCAGGTCTTGTTAATTACAATCAAGCCATTGGCCAGCTGTAGCCAGCTGTCCTGAGCTGTCCTAGGTTGTTATGCGCAAATAAATTTTTAGAGCGGATGCCTCAAACAGTTAAGCGGGTTCACAAGAACGGGCGTTCCTGTGCGGGCGACTACTTTGGGAAGCTCTGTGGAAGCGGGGCGCTAGGCTGGAATTGATTCTCCGTTGCTCCTTGCGCGATCGATCATCTTGGTTCAAGGGTGCTCACCCTTTTACTGCTTCTGTATGATGTGGTTTGTCTTTGCTGTTGTTCTGTGAGGTCGTCCTAGCCCATGTTGGATGAGCGACCTGCTTTATGCTGATGCTTGGTGCGATCTTGTCTTTACATGAACGACTGGTCTTGGCCTCCGCACCTGAATCATGATTCAAACCCAAATTTTGGGTCGCGCTCTTCATAATCACACTGCATCGTATTGTTTGATCGTACTGGTCGACCTGATATGTTATGGGTTTGACATTCAGTTCTTGCTTTTGGCACCGTTATTTTCCATTATGAATACTTTAAGTGCCTTAGTGACTTCTAGTGCGAACGACCCTGATGATGTCAGCGACGTATCCCTTATTCAATGTGCGTATGGCCTTTTTAGGGATTAACACTTGCCCCTCAAAGTCTGTGATTTCTTTTAGTGAGGAATTACTGGCTTCGACATATTTGATCGCACATTGCTGAGTTGGTTTGTCTTGACTTGTTGAAGGATCGTTTGTTTAGGGATTGGTATTACTTCATTACTACTGACTGGTATGGCCTTTTATTGTGAACGAGGCGTTTGGGCTACACTGTCATTATTTCGAAATGGCGCCAGCTGGCTTTCGATGGGACACTTAAGTCAGTACTCAGGTATCAAGCTGACGCGGCGAGAATCCTTTGGATGTTTGCCTTTTAATCTTCCTCTCTGTTTTCTGACTTCTTATTTACTTTGATTTTATTTTTCCTCAGTAAGATTCCTTAATTGGAAAAGAAAAAGCTTCGCTTCTCTATACTACTACTCGGGTTCGTTGATTTCTTTTCGTGCTTTTCTTCTCTTTGAGCCTTACAGTTATCCCTTGACCTTTTTACAGGATGGTTCCATCGCCAGAACGACGCCGAAGGGAGATGTTTTTTGATTTGGGTGTCTCAGCAGACGAGATCTAGTCAACCGGTCAGCCATCTGTGAATTCTCCCTCCGATCCTTCGTACGCAGAGCTTCAAACAATCATCAACTGGTCGTGCTATACACTTAGACCTTGTCCTCCAAAACTAGCCAAGCATTTTCAGGGGTGGAGTTTGCAAGGAGTATCTTCCAATGTGGATAATCTCCATTTGATTCTCAGACCTTCTCCCATGAAATGGTTGAGGCGAAAGGTCAGACGTTGGCTCGCCTTGAGACTGCTGCGTATCAATTTGGGGAGCATATGGATTTGCTGAAGAACCATTCTGCAAAGCGGATGGACGGCTGGCGCTCATTGGTTTGCGATCTTCAAAAACTTCAAAAAGATAGCCTTGAACGTATTTCTGTTTTGGAGAATGATAAGGTAAGATTGATCCAAGCCCTTAGATCCAGAGATAGCTTGGTGGCTACTTTCCCCTCTGAAGGTGTTAAGTTGGTGGCTCCTGGTCAAGCTGATGAACTTCCGTCTGGCTCTGCTCCAGCAAGGAGGAAAGTGGGTAGGCCGAGGGAGGTGAGAGATCTATAATCCTTTTTTCCTTGACTATTTTGCTTTTTGAACTCTAAGACCGGTTGTATAAGCGGGTGCCCGTCCTCGCTCATGATACTATGATGGTTGTTGTGATGATTTGTGTTTGTTTTGTGACACTTCTGTGATGGTTGTCTGGCTGGTTCCACAATGCCCTTTGTATCTTGGCCATCCTGTGTTTCCTTGCCCTGTTCAGCAACACACACACACACACAAATATATATATATATATATATATTTCTTTAAAAAAAAAACTATTCACCACGGTCATACGTTAGTATCGTATTACTAGTCGCTCTACGTACGTTAATATCGTATTACGGTTAATCTTGTAACGCTTTATAAGGCTGGGATCAACAAGACCTTAATATTTGTAACAACCCGTAAAATCTGAACCAATTTAAATTTTTGAATTTGGCTATTTTAGTGAATTTTAGACTATTTAAAATAATTTATTTTAAATAATAACGAGTAAAAATCTATTTTAATTGAAAATAGACAGAAAAATATATTCTAAATATTTAAAGAGTTTGAATTGGCGCAGTAGTTTGAAAATTTGATTTAAAACTGCAATTAAATATATTTAATTCAATTTAAAAGGACAAAGGGGACGACCTTGGAAAATTTAACTCTTTTTGACAAAACCTCTCGAACGGTTGTTGAGAACAGGACCGTCATAGAGTAAATTAAATGTTAAGGCTTGGCTGGCAATTTAAAATAGTCGCAGGGCTGTTTGTACAAGGCTGTATGTGTATATATGTATTTGAAATATATATTTTAGCCCTTAAAAATAGCCATTTTGCAAACGACCTCGGAATTCGACGAAACCACTTTTGTTGGGTCCGGAGCGTCAATTTATTGCTAGGTTCCAAGTTCCAGAATTTTTGGAATTAATATGTGACCGTGGCAAAAGATAACGTGTTTGGTCGAATTACAATTAAATTGGATCGACCCAAAAATGGCCACTTTTCAAACGGTCTCAGAATACGACGAAATCAATTTTGTTGGGACCATATCGTCGACATGATGTCAGAAATATTTTTTCTGGAATTTTTAGAGTCAGTATGTGGCCCCGGCAAATTGAAATGTACGTTTAAATTCAAATTTGAACGTTTTATATTTTAATTTGTGGAAAAACTAACTGAAACAGACGAATTGGCCTACGAAACATATCCCATTGTGTCCGGGATGGGGGTAAAACGCTAGGGACGATAGTCGTTGGGCTTGAATTGGAGTTCGTGGCCAAAAACACTATTTTTGAATTTTAAATATATGCCGGCCAATAGAAAAATTCCTTTACTATTTTATTTTTTCAGAAAATTTATTTTCCTCTCTCCTCCCTCGCGATTAAACGACTGTCGTTACCCCAAACTTCCCGGGCTTCTCCCCGCCGCCTCCGACCTCATTACGCCACGCCACCACCAGATCTCGGTAGATCTCCTCCCCCTCTTCCAATCAAGACCCGCCACGTCCTCCACCATCGCCCAACCATCGAGATCCGCTCAGTCGGAGTCGGCCACTTCGAAGCTCCGCCGCCGCTGCTAGGGGACGTCGAACTAGGCCCCACCCCAGGCGCAGGCGCATCTCACCCCCTCCACGTCGTGGCACCACTCGATTTCAACAAAGATCAACGGATTGAATGCGAATTGGATCCCTAGTTTTGAAGATCGAAAGCAAGGTAACGGCCTTGTTTGGTTTAAACTGAAAATTACACTTTTAAGTGTTGCAAACTTTGAAAAATCATATCTTTTTCATGTGTTGACGAAATTCAGTGAAACAAGAGACGCCGGGACGGTGAGGACGTGCTCTACCTTTTTGAAGAGACCGCATATTTTTCTGAGCTTGCTACAATTTGTGGCAACGCGAAAAGCAATGTGAGAACTCTAAATTCAAACTCGATCGAAACGGCGATGTACAAGTTGTGCAAGCGAAATATAAACTGTATATGCGTTGTACACCACATGTATAAGCGTTGTATAAGTTATATTTGTGTTGTATAAATTGTATATTCGTTGTTTGAACCACATACTGCGATGTGGTCGTGAAATGGCAATATATACGCTATTATATATATATATACATATATATATATATATATATATATACTCCCCTCGTCCACAGACCATGGACGATATATATTGGTTGTGATTGTTTGGATTGTGATGTGTGACTAATTGATTTGTTATTGTATCAACGTTGGAATCGGGTATAGCGTTTAAGCATTCTCTGGTAAAGACGTTATATACATGTTTGAAACAAATTGCTTAGCTGATAAAAATCACATTTTTATTATGTGTATGATGTACATATGGTATACAGGTTTGAAATAAACTGTGCAGATAGTAAAAATCACATTTTTACTGCGTATATGACTATGTAAAATATACGGTTTTTGAAATAAATTGTTTTAACAACAAAAATCACCTTTTTACTATATATACGAATTAAATAAAATATACAGGTTTGAAATAAATTGTTTTCAGAATAAAAATTACATTTTATCATATATGTGAACTGCTAAAAATGTTCAGGTGTTGGAATAAAAATGTGTGAGATAAAGATAGTATTTTTAACGCGTGTATAAAGTTAAAACAGTTGGAAAATCGTCGTTTGAACTATATTTATATATATATAAATTAAATTAAAACGAATCGAGGCCGTGCAATTCGCGTTTTGACATCTGAACTTCAAACGGACATTGCGAGAGGTCCGACCGTCGGATTCTCTCGAAACTGGAACTGTTGGGTCCGCCTTGGAAAGACCTTTCCAAGGATGTAAAATTTGCTAAGATCCAACGATTGGATTTTCAGATAAGTGTAAATCAAATCTGAGGAAAAACAGCGCCCGTGCCGCGTTATGGCGCGTAGCGTCGTTTAATTAAAACATGCCAATTTTAAATAATTAAAAATAGTGAAAAATCGTTATAAAATATACATAGCGACAGGGAATAGAGAGAAACTGGTTTCACTTGGTTTTATCAGATGTTTTGATAGTTGGCTGTGTTTGACGTGTAAATTAGACTAAAAAAACAATTGTTTTAACTTTAAATATATGTGAATTATTTGAAAGGGCCGAGTTAACTCTCGTTTCAAATAATTGATCGACGATAAGAAGTCGAAGACAGAAGACGATGCAAGACCGACGGTCTTCACGTCGGAAGGATGTATTGCTTCTGTTACCCATGATGGGAGTTGCTGCCTTGAAGGGGTTGCAGTGGTGGTCATCTGGACGTACGAGTGGATTGTACGGATATACGAGGAAAGTGGCCTCCGGTTTCGTTCAGACCCAGAATGGACTTCTAAATGGACGGTGCGTCTGACATTGGATTTTGCTCTGTGTTGATTGGTTCCTATTAAATGTACTTCTGCCTGGAGAAGGAGAATTTATTCTCTTACTTCACCCCTCTCTGAGATGCGCGGATCAGAGGTTGTATATCGATAGACATCAGTTGCATGGATCGGACTGCCGGTGTGGCATGCCTAAGTAGCAAGTGATCAAGGCTTTTGTTGAAAAGCAGAGTCTTGTGTATATCGTTGTTTCGCGAGCCTCACACCCGGTATGGACCAAAAACGGGAGACGGACTTCAGGGAGGGCATGCGTTTCTTCCTAGTTAGAAGTGGTGTCAGTGCTTGAACTGGCTGGCATTGTTTATGTGGATGTTGGATTGTGAGGCGCCTCGTGATATCGGTTTCGGCCGATGCTTCTGGTCGGCGAACGGGCTAGGTTTACGCCCCATAGGGCGGGGAAACGCAGTGTTCAGGCATTTTAATTCACATCGGTGGACCGGCCCTGTCGCTCCAAGGATCGATGCGTTCTAGTCCCGAGACTTGGGCTAGAGAGTCTCGAAGACGGTGAGGACTATCTTTTGCCTCGGTTCATGTTGGAAACCCAAACTTCCCAATACGTGATAATTCGGTTTTGATTGTATATACATATGGCGACATGATATATGGTATCCATGCCGCCTAGGATTGCTAGTTATGATGCAAAGTGTTTTTGAAAGATAAATACACTAGTAATAATATCAAAAGATTTGTTTTACTCATATTAAGCATATTAGGCCGTTATAAGGTAAAACTCTATCCTCCGGTTTGTGTTGCATTGTGTGATGGGACCTGAGTTTATAACGGCTTCATACTTTTAAAAAGCATTGCGTTGTTTAAAGATTTACTTTAAAATGTGAAATGGCAATCCAGTGGAGTAGACCCGTTCCGCGAAAGTGGCGTGGTCCAGTGATTAGCCTATGTGTTAAGTAGATTTCTCATACCAGTTCCATGACTGACTCGTAGTTTGTTTCACTCTCAAACTCGGGCGCCCTCTTTTCGACACAGGCAGCCTTGTATACAGGTTTTAGCTGGCTCTTTGGATAGATGTGGAGCTGGAGCTGGACTTTATCTATCTATTTTGCTGTTTCAGTTACTGTTATGTATATTATGTTTGTTTCCGCTACAGACATTTATATAAGCTGAAACTGTATTTTGTACTAAGTGTGATCCTATACTGTGTACTCTGATGATTATATTTATGCAGTGTCTTATGTTGTTCTTTATCTAGTGTAATTCTATATTTCTATTCTGTTATTACTGTTTATGTGTTATATTCCAAAGACAGCCCTCGCGGGAGTCGTCACAATATTTGTCTTTGACTGTTAAATTTTTAGATTATTTTATTTTTGGCCATTTGGCCGTTTAGATTTTTTATTAAACATCTTGTTTATTAATTTGGGGTGTTTTTGTGATGCATTTTTATGCGTGCCCCCATGGGAGGACTTGGGCTCCAATGTAGAATCCAATCTTGGCTTCATTTGACGTGGTTAACAACAAAGAATAAGATCAGACACCCCCAAATGGCTAGGATTTCTGACACCCCCTTTCGGCTGGGATTTCTGCTGTAATCCAATCTTGCCTTTGTTTGACTTGGTTAACAACAAAGAACAAGATCAGACACCTCCTTTCGGTAAGGGTTTCTATAAACCACGTCTGTTTTTGCCGACTTTGCACCACATCGGTTTTTGCCGACTTTGCATCTTGCCCAAGGAAACAGACACTGGCTCACTTCATTGAAAAAATTAAGAAATTTTTCCAAGTCGGAGAACCAGCATCCGACACCTAATAAGAAGTTGTTTCATTGATGGGCTCAGCAAAATTTTTTTATTCGTAGGACTTTTTGTTTTGGGCTGCTTTTGTCTCAGCATTGACATTTATTCTGGTACCATGCTTTTTGTTGGTCCAAATATTAAGAGGTCCAGCGTTTGTTTGATGAAAGTTGGAACTCTTTAAGTTGATACTTCCTGGTCGCTCATTTGCCTACAGAGGAAAGTAAATTTTCAGTAGAAGCCCGTGAACGGGTGACCTGCATGTGTAATTAGGATTACATATTCAGTGATTCTGTGCTCATCATTAAAAATGCAAAAACTTCACAAATTTTACAGCATTTTCTGCATATTTGAATAACATGCTATATGAAATAAAGACGAATATGCTCGCTATTCCATGCCCGTGGAATTTGATCCCCATCTGTGGTGACCAGTTTGAAAGTTCCGTCCTGGAGCTTCTGACTTATAACATAAGGTCCTTCCTAGTTGGGCCCGAAGACTCCAGTACCGGTCATTATCTTTTTCAGAACGAGGTCTCCAACCTCGAAAGTTCTATGTTTGACTTTCGAATTGAAGTGCGTGGCCACTCTCCTTTGATGTGCGGCTACTCTGAGTTCCACTTCTTTTCTTCTTTCCTCAAGTTTGTCGAGAGCCTCGAGCTGTAGCTTCTCGTTCTCCTTGGGGTCAAAATGTATCCTTCTGTGGGGAGGGACCTCAAGTTCCACAGGAATCATGGCTTCAGAGCCATAAGATAAAGAAAAAGGAGTATGCCCTGTTGCTGTTTTGTATGTGGTGCGATACGCCCATAATGCCAGCAGGAGTTCGTCTACCCATGCGCCTTTAGCTTTTTCGAGTCGCTTCTTGATGGTGGTTTTGATGGTTTTATTCACTGCCTCCACCTTCCGTTCGCTTGTGGATGAGCGACCGCTGAAAAGCTTTTTTGAATTTTGTATTTAGTGCAAAAGCATTGGAGCTCTTCACTTTCAAATTGGGCCATGTTGTCTGAGATTATTTTTTGTGGTAACCCAAACCTACATATGATATTTTTCAAGATGAAGTTAATAACTTTCTTTGAGGTTATAGTGGCCAACGGCTCTGCTTCAGCCCATTTTGTAAAGTAATCTATGGCGACAATTGCGTATTTGAAACCAGATTTTGCAGTAGGGAGAGCTCCTATGAGGTCAATGCCCCATATGGCGAATGGCCATGGGCTGACCATATGGGTTATTGTTGTGGATGGCATCCTTGGGATTATGGAAAACCTTTGGCACCTATCATATTTTTTGGTATAGGCCATGGAGTCTTTATTGATATCTGGCCAAAAGTAACCGTATTGTTGGATCTTTTTAGCCAAGATTTGTCCACCAGTATGTCCCCCACATTCCCCTTCGTGTAACTCTGCCATAATTGCCTTAGACTCCCTTTCTGTAACGCAACGGAGTAAAGATGTAGAAAATCCCCGTCTATACAGTCGCCCGTCCTGAATAAGGTATAAGGGTGCTTTTCGCAAAAAAAATCTTCGGAGTTTGGATTCAGCTGGAAGTGCCCCAGTTGCGAGGTATTCTTTAATTGGTGACACCCACGAATTTGACTCGTTGGTTGTTTCCATGATGCAATCCATTTCAGCCTTTTTTATGCTTGGACTGGAGAGGACTTCCACTGGGACTAAGCCTGTTAGCAATGCATTTCCTGTGCTTGCATACTTGGCTAATAAATCATCTTTAGTATTTTCTTCTCTAGGAATATGAGATATGGTGTAATGCTCGAAGACTTCCAACAGCTCCAAGGCTTTGGCAAGATAGTCTGGCAGGTTATCTGTTTTTGTTTGGAATTCTCCCAAGATTTGGCACACCACGAGCCGAGAGTCGCTGAATATTCGCATAGCTTTTATTTGCAACTCTTTTGCTAGCTTTATTCCCGCGATAAGGGATTCATACACGGCTTCATTGTTGGTTGATTGGAATTCTAACTTTAACGCATAGCATAAGGATCTTCCCTCAGGGGTTTCAAGAACCACCCCTGCCCCAGAACAACGGTCGTTCGACGCCCCATTTACAAATAGCTTCCATTGGATACTAGCTTCAACGTCGTCTTCCTTTACCTTCCCCTGGTCAGTAAATTTTGCAATGAAGTCAGCAAGTGCTTGCCGGTTGATCGCTTTCCGCGGGTGATACGTAATGTCGTACTGACTGAGCTCTATATTCCATTTTAATAGTCTCCCAGAGGTTTCTGGTCGAGACAGGACCTGCCTCAGGGGTTGGTCTGTGAGCACCTTAATGGGATAAGCCTGAAAGTAGGGACGGAGCTTTTTTGATGCGAGGAGTAAGCAATAGGCTAGTTTTTCAAGTTTTGGATAGTTGAGCTCTGCCCCGGATAACCTCTTTCTGATGTAGTAGACTAGTTTTTGTACCTTCAAATCTTCTCTGATCAGCGCTGCGCTCAGAGCGTGGGCAGAGACCGCCAAGTATAAGAATAAGTCTTCCCCGTCGCTAGGTTTCGATAACATAGGTGGCATCGCCAGATGTTGGACCAGCTTTTCAAAGGTTTTTTGACACTCAGGTGTCCATTGTATCTCTTTCTTACCTCTTCTGAGGGCATCGAAGAAAGGAAGACATTTTTCTGTTGCTTTGGATATGAAATGATTCAAGGCTGCGATTTTACCACTTAAGCACTGAAGTTCCTTCTTGGTTCCTGGGGCACGCATTTCCCTTAGAGCCGAGATTTTGGCTGGATTAGCTTCTATACCTCTAGCGTTGACCATGTACCCAAGAAACTTGCCTGATCTGACACCAAAAGAACATTTCAAGGGGTTTAGCTTCATTCTGTTTCACTATAAGACATCAAACATTTGGGCCAGATCCTCCAAATGGTCTACTGCTCTTTTTGACTTGACCAGCATGTCATCGACATAGACCTCCATTGTCCATCCAATTTGCGTCTTGAACATGGCATTTACCAGTCATTGATAAGTTGCTCATGCGTTTTTTAGACCAAATGGCATCACCTTATAGCAATACAAACTGAGATCAGTAATGAAGTTGGTGTTTTCTTGGTCTGGGCCGTACATCATAATTTGATTGTAGCCGGAATATGCATCCATGAAAGATAGCAGTTCATGGCCGGCCGTGGAATCCACCAGCTGGTCGATTCTGGGTAGAGGGAAACTATCTTTCGGACAAGCTTTATTTAAGTCAGAATAATCTACACAGACCCGCTATTTGCCGTTTGACTTCTTCACGAGCACTGGGTTGGATACCCATTTCGGGTATGTAGATTCTCTGATAAAGCCATTCTCCAATAATCTGTCGACCTCTTCTTTCAAGGTGCGTGACCTCTCTAGCCCCTGGGATCTCCCTTTTTGAATGAAGGCCGGAATGAGCGAGTCAATGTTTAGCTTATGAACCGCAACGTCTAGGGATGTGCCGCACATGTCGGAATGGTCCCGCGCAAACACATCTAGGTTAGCTCTCAAGAAGATAATCAATTGGTTTTTTAATTCAGGGCTTAACCGAGATCCTATATTCAACACACGGTTTGGGTCCTTTGGGTTTACAGCTATAGGAATTGTGTCTTCGGCTGAGGTCATTCTTTCGTCCTCTACACTGGCTTCTCTAGGATCGATCTCTTTTTGTGCTCCGTTATGCTCACCAGTGCATGAACCTTTCTTTAATTGCTATAAAGGGGAACTTTGGATGCGGGAGAGAACCTCCGCATCCTTTCCTGACTCTTTTTTCTTATCCTCTCTTAGCTCTATCACATAGCAGTCCCTTGCAGTGATTTGGTTGCCCTTGATTGCGCCGATTCCTCTTTCAGTTGGAAACTTCATGGTCAAACACCATGGAGCTAATGCGATCTTGAAACCTAAAAGAGTCGACCTCCCAAGGAACGCATTATAAGACGAAAACTCGTCTTTTAGGACAAAGGTTTGTACCATGGAAGCCCGACGCTCCCCATCTGCCAATTCTACAGACAAATCTATCATTCCAATGGGTTGCATAGCCTGGCCAGTAAAACCGTGGATCTTATTTGGGTAGGCACGCACTCTTGCCATAGGGAGATTCATCTTTCTGAAAGTGTCTACGAAAATCACATTGACTGATGCCCTAGTGTCAACTAGGACCCTTTTTACCACCGTAGGTCCAAGACCAATTGTGATCACCATGGCATTGATGGTTGGTTTAATGAGGCCTTATGCATCTTTATCTTTGAATATCACATCCTCGGTTAAGGTTTTGCGCATTTTTGCCGGAAGCTCGTTGTTTAGGACCATGCATCCTAACTCTGATGTAGCACCCTTTAATTCACTGGTGTATCCTTCCATATCTGCCAAACTTCTCCCGGCTGGGTAGGGGCCTCCAAATATCATGTTGACTACTGGCCTTGAGTCGGCTGGCACTTCGGCTTCCTCGTTCAAGTTGGGCTGGCTAGCCGTACTGTGATGTTCTTGTGCAGCTGGAGGTTTCTGGGAATTTCTGACATACTGCTGAAGTCAGTTGTTCCTGATGAGTTCCTCAATTAAGCTCTTCAGGTGCCGACATTCGTTGGTGTTGTGCCCTGGCTGGCTGTGAAACCGGCAGAATTTCCCGGAGTTTGCCTGTTGCTCAGACACCTCCTGCGGTTTCGTTTGAGGAAAAAGGCCCGAGTCTTTTGCAGCTTGGTAGATTCTCTCTGGGGTTTCGTTCAGAAGGGTTAGTTCGGACGGTTTGTACAACCACGTCCTCTTATAAGTTTTGTTATTCCCCTCATCGTTTCCCCTTTTCTGCCCCACGTCGTTCTTCTGCTCAACCCTAGATTCATTGCTTTTCCTTCTATGGCGGTGTTGCTCTCTGCAGCCTTCTGGGCACTTGGAGCTTCGTCCTCCACGCTCATGTATTCTTCAGCCTTCTTGTAGAACTTTTTCAGAGTCTTTGGCTTCTTCGTCTTGAGCCACTTTCCAAATTCTGACTTCTTATCGATAGCTCCTTTTAGTGCAGCCAACAGGTACCAAGGCTCGAGTTCTATAACCTCTACGACCGCAGCGTGGAAGGGTGTAAGAAAAGCTCTGATGATTTCTCCATGCTTCTATTCCATCTCGTATAATGACATTACATCCCTCGCCCTAGTAGTTTGTAGTCGGAACTGATCTTGAAATCCCCTTGCCAGGTCAGCAAACTAGTCAATACATTTAGGTGGAAGTCTGGTGAACCACAACGAGGCCACACATTATAGGCACACAGGGAAATACAAGCACTTGATCTCATCAGTGGCTCTAGCTCCGTTCATGTGCTAGTCGTACTTGTACAGGAAAATGGTAGGATCTCCAACTCCTCTGTAAGGTGTTATTGTTGGAGGAGTGAATTTCTTCGGGAACTTCGCTTGACGAATTTCCTATGTGAACGGGTTTTTGCTAGGGGAAAACTCCCATTCTTTCTCCTCATCTTCCTGGGCCTCCTTCTCCTTCATTATTCGTTGGACCATATCCGTGATGCGTCTCTCGTCATCTGCTGGGTCATTGGAATTGGTACTGATGTTCTTACCAGCGTGGTTGTAGTTTAAACTTCGATGCCTCGCGCCCCTTTTAAGGAGTACCACATCGGTGGGACCCACGACTGCTCGAGTTAGTCGTTCACCTTTGCGTTGTGGAGATCTGGCTTTGGGATCCTCAATGCCGGGCTATCCCCTGTCTCTCACTGGGCTATGAGGTCGTCTAGGGTCTGAGGCTGATGAGTCCTCTTTTTCGCCAATATCATCCATAGTGCTTGGCAGCGGCAGATTGGTTCGAACATTGGTAAGGGTATCAAACCTTTCCATTATCATCTTCGTCGTATTATCCATTTTTTCATTCAGGCCAGTTGCAACCATATTTAGTTCATCTTGCATTATAAATGGCCTGGAGGCTTCGCCTGCCCCTTGATTCAAGATCTGAGGCGTAGCTTCATCAGCATTATCGTCCTCATTAACCGTAACAATTTTAACAGATTTGCTACCCTTCTTCGATCCAACCATGGCTTCAAAGGAGAAAGTGATTTTTGGGATAGATTTTCTTTCAGACTACTAAATTACCAAAAGAAACTATGAACACGTTCCCCACGGTAGGCGCCAAAAATGTTTACACCAAAAATGGTCTAAACACCCCAGGTACTAAGCTGTACTTCACCAATTTGGTAAGAAATAAATGGAGCCGTATTCAATCAATAATTCAAAATGGTAAATGCAGAGAAAAGTAAAATAGAGACAAGATTTAGAGTAGTTCATCCGTTAATGAGGCCTACGTCCACTGTGAAGGTGATTTCTAATCTCATGATATGGATTACAAAGTACATCAGTTCTCTCTTTTCACACATCTTTATTCTCACTCAATATAACCTTTCTTATATACTTTAATCTAGGAGATTATACAAGAAGATGATTGAATTTGAGGAGAAGGAGGATGAATGGATGATTGAGAATGAGCATGTCTTCACTTTCGTTGAATCATGAGATTGAGCTTGATGCCATGGCCAGATCTGTGGTTCAGGACAGAGTTTGGCAGCACTTCGTGGTCTGAAAGATTGGATCCCTTTTTCGTTGGTGGTCATGATGTATTTATAGGTGAGTCCTCTGGGGAATGGTTTGAAATCCATTTGTCCCTGCTGTGGATTGCTGATCTTGTTAATTACAATCAAGCCATTGGCCAGCTGTAGCCAGCTGTCCTGAGCTGTCCTAGGTTGTTATGCGCAAATAACTTTTTAGAGCGGATGCCTCAAACAATTGAGCGGGTTAACAAGAATGGGCGTTCCTATGCAGGCGACCACTTTGGGAAGCTCTGTGAGAGCGGGGCGCTAGGCTGGAACTAATTCTCCGTTGCTCCTTGCGCGATCGATCATCATGGTTCAAGGGTGCTCGCCCTTTTACTGCTTCTGTAGGATGTTGTTTATCTTTGCGGCTGTTCTGTGAGGTCGTCCCAGCCTATGTTAGATGAGCGACCTGCTTTATGCTGATGCTTGGGGCGGCCTTGTCTTTACATGAACGACCGGTCTTGGCCTCTGCACATGAATCATGATTCGAACCCAAATTTTGGGTCGCGCTCTTCATAATCACACTACATCATATTGTTTGATCGTACTTGTCGACCTGATCTGTTTTGGGTTTGACATTCAGTTCTTGCTCTTGTGACCGTTCTTTTCCATTATGAATACTTTGAGTGTCTTAGTGACTCCTAGTGCGAACGACCCTGATGATGTCAGCGATGTATCCCTTATTCAATGTGCGCATGGATTTTTTAGGGATTAACAATATGCAATATTGAAATTGTACGAAGCCAAGAACTCTAACCATCTCTGCTGACGAAGATTTAAATCCTTCTAAGAGAAAAGATACTTTAATGACTTATGATCGGTAAACAACTCGAATCTTTCTCCTAAGAGATAATGTCTCCACATCTTCAAAGCGAACACAATTGTTGCCATTCCAAATCATGGGTAGGGTATCTTTTCTCGTGCGGTTTCAGTTGCCGGCTAGCATAAGCCACAACCCTACTTCCTTGCATCAGTACAACACATAGTCCGCTACCACAGGCATCTGTGTATACTGTCATCTCTTCCTCCCACTTAGGAATAACTAACACTGGTGCACATGTCAACTTTTCTTTTAAGGTTTTAAATGCATTTTCACACCTCTCGTCCTAGACGAAAGCTTGATTCTTCATGGTGAACTGAGTTAACGGTGCTGCTATCTTTGAGAAGTCTTGAATAAACTTACGATAATATCCCGCTACTCCCAAGAAAATTCTCACGTCCATTGCATTCTTGGGCATAGACTAATCTTGCACCGTAGCCACCATCGCAGGATCCACGGCAATACCATTCTCTGAAACAACATGGCCTAAGAATCTCACTTCCCTCCTCCAGAAGTGACACTTAGAAAATTTCGCTTCCAATTGGTTTTTCCTCAACACCCACCCATCACTGTCCTCAAATGTTCCTTGTGTTCCTCCTTTGTCCTCGAGTAAACCCAGATATCATCCATGAACACAAGAACAAACTTATTTAATTGATCTCTGAAAACCCTATTCATAAGATCCACAAAATATGTAGGTGCATTGGTCAAACCGAATGGCAAGACCAACCACTCACAGAATCCAGATGGCGTCTGAAATGTCGTTTTAGGTATACTTTCAGCTACTACTCGGAGCTGATGAAATCCTGTCGTGAAATCTAACTGGGAAAACACTCTTGCTCCACTTAGCTGATCAAACAAATCATCTATCCGTGGAAGAGGATACTTATTCTTCCTAGTCACCTTGTTCAACTTGCAGTAATCCACACATAAGCGTAGGGAACCATCGGACTTAGTAGCAAATACAACTGGTGCTCCCCACTCGGAAACACTTCTTCGGATAAATCCCTTCTTCAAAAGATTGCCTACTTGCACTTCGAGCTCTTGCTGCTCCCTTGGTGCCATACGACGAAGTGGCATCACTATAGGTATGGCATCTTTCATTAAATCAATCCGAAACTCGATCTCTCGGTGTGGTGGAAGTCCGGTCACTTCCCCGAAGATGTCCGGAAACTCGCTAGCAATAGGCACATCTGATATATCATGCAGGATGTTGAGAGAATTTAGAAAACTAGTCGTCACCCCATCACTAGGTAGGCAACCCAATACCACCCTCCGCCCATCATCCGCTATAATGGTCACCAAAGACCCCTCACAGTCTACCACCACCCCATACCTTTGTAGCCAATCGACTCCCAAAATAATGCCAAATCCAGTAAAGCCCAAAACAAAGCAATCACAAGCAAACATACATCCATGACTCGATAAGACTACATTATGAAAAAACATACAAAGGTTAGTCGAACCACCGATCGGGTTTGTCATAACTAAAGGTCTAACGACAATTTTGGGTTCCAATCCCAACCTATCTACCAGGTCACTAGATACGAAGGAATGGGAAGCCCCGGTATCAAACAAAACTCGAACAGGAATAATATAAATAGAAAGCATACCTTGAATAACGACACCCTTTACCTTCTCCGCCACAGTTGGGGCATTCGACGAAGAAGGAACGGCGTTGATAGCATATGCTTTCACAATCTGCTTCTCCTTAGGGGGTTGTGGGCATTTATCCATGAGATGCCCCACTTTGCCACAATTGAAGCACTTCCTCTCCCCTGGCATTGCTAGACAGTCTCTGGCATAGTGGTCCTTCTTGCCGCAGGTAAAGCACTCAACATCTTTCTTATGCTTCTTTTTTTGACCATCCTTGGTTTGGTTATGCTTCCTCTTGTTCTGGGAATTCTTCTTTCTCTCACCGCTTGCCTGCGGTTTTGGCTCTCCTACAGATGCAATAGCAACCTCGGTCTTCGTCTTAGGGTAAAGGCTCTCGGATCTCAATGCCTTCCCCACAATAGATTCGAAAGTCTCATCGATGTGGTTTATAAGTCTTTCCCCCAAGTAATTATTTAAGCCAGTTATGAACTTCCCGTTCTTCTTCTTGGCAGTATCGATAAGAGATAATCCATATTTCGATAAGGTATCAAACTCAGCAATATATTTTGAGACTGCCCTACTATTCTGGTTAAGCTCTAAAAAATTTCGGAATAATTCTGATTTATGAGCAGTTGGAATAAGTTTGTCACTAAAGCGAGTCTTAAACTGATTCCAATTAATTTGATCCTTGGGAGTAGCTGCTTTGATAGCATTCCACCAATTCATTGCCTGTCCTTGAAGTTGACGCGATGTTAGTTTTCTCTTCATTGCATCATCGATCCCCAAATCCTCGAAGATGCGCTCACAACTATCAAGCCAATCCTGAACCTCTGTAGTCGATTCTGTTCCATGGAACGGCTTCCCACAATGGCTAGTACAATCCTTGTTAAGCTTGGAGAAATCGGCTCTAGGCGCCTGCACTACTGCACCACTATTGGCAACATTAGGAACTGCTCCTTGAGCATCCCTAAACATCTCTCGCATGAAGGAAGTAAACATCATCCTCATATCTGGGACATTCCCATTGTTGGCTCCTTAACATGCTCCCTCATCAACTCCCGATGCGGAGTTCCTCACCGCATTCCTCGTATTCTGATTCATCGGTCAATCTGTAAAGAGAAAACGATTAACCATCTCTTTAGTGGTGCAAGTGCAGTGCGACTTCATCCTTAGATATAATAATAGTATAAATATAGTTTTTGAAAACCAAAATATCACAAATACGCGCTCTCATATACATATACTATCTCTCCCTGATGCCTTTCCCTAGGTTAAACTACGCAACATAGGCTCTGATACCAAGTGTGACGGCCGCCCCGTACCAGTAGACATTTCCTTTGAAATGCGCTATGCCAACGCCCGAATAGCACGGGACGCTCGTCAAAGGAAAGGGTTTGAAACGATGAATCACTAAAGAACCTGTAGTATATCTAACAGCGCGTGGAATAAAATATAATAATAGTATAACTTGATATAAAACAGGTGAGACAGTACACAAGCTGAAAATTAAACCATATCCATCAGAGTAGTGGAAATCAAAATACATCTTCATATCCAATTTTTGCAACTTGAAAATACTCTCTCTAAAGGAAAACGAGGTACACTACTAATGCCCACAGCAGTGACCGGCAATAACACAGGGAATATATATATATATATATATATATATATATATATATATATATATATATATATATACGTGGAAGCCTCCTGCTCGTCTCCGAACAGCTACTCATGCATAACCACCTAACTTGTCTCTAGTCTGCTCGTTTAGGAGCACCCAGAGTAATAAGAAGAGATATAAAACTCTGGGTCAGACAAAAGTCTGGCATGAGGGATTGCAATAAAATAAAACAATAACATGTATAAATAATCATACCTGGCCTGGACCTGGAACCAAAGAGTTAGCACAACCAGATGTACAATACTCTAAGGTAAACACTAACATACAGTGTAAAATGGGAGTGTGCGTGTCATTGTGATAACAAATATCAAACATAGCAATCATCCTCACATCTCTCACTCAGTGCGTAAAGCATACGATATCCACCGCTTAGATCACCAAATCTATTGGGGCCATGACGGAGTCGCACATCGTACAACTATTGCTACGACCACTTTGCCATTTGGGGCCATGACGGAGTCCCACCCCGTACAACTGTTACTCTGACCCCACTGCACTAGTCCATAGTCAATAACCCTAACGGTTTAACCAGTCCACACAGTCCTGGCTCTGGTTCGTCTACGTACCCCCTCTCTCAATGGTAAACCAAAGTTATAGATATCGATTACCCCTTTGCACATGTCCCGCAGCAAAGCCCAACTCTTGAAGTTAACTCGTTGGTTCCCATCTCGATCCTGAGCCAAAACTTCTCATTTGGACTTCCTTTGCATCTCGGGTTTTAATCGGGTTGGAGTTGATCTTCAGAAAAGTTCACGATCGTCGTTGCGTAGAAGAAGTTCGAATCCAGTTCGGTTTAGAGTCATCATCCTGGTTTGGTCCTTCACGATCGGTCGCTCAAGCCCCTGGGTCAATCGCTGAAGCTCCTCTGGTCGGTCGCTCAAACTTCATTGGGTCGGTCGCTCATGTATCCTATGGGTCGGTCGGTCGTTCTACCTCACCAGGGTCGGTTGGTCGTACGAGCTCTCAAGGTCGGTTGCTCGTACTACTCCGGGTCGGTCAGTTGCACTCCCTTAGGTCAGTCGTGCGATCCAAAACCTGCACCACTTTCCAACAAGCCATTTTCGCCACAAGACAGCGTTTTCAACCATTATAACTTTACTAAACTATCATAAAACATCCCAAACAGCAATAACAACATATGAGTTCAATCAAAGAGATCAAAACATCAATCACATATACTATTTTAGATCAAACATGCCCAAATCCATGATTTTCCCCTTAATCCCCCAAATTCCGGGATTAGCAAACTTAATCCAAATTAACCCAAATTCATATATGTGATATAGAATATGGTTCTAGGATTTGTGCATATTTTTCCATATTTTTATGATGTATAATTTCGCTAATTACCACAAACCACCCCTAATTAGCCATAATTAGTGTAAAAACATGCAAATCACTCCCCTCAGCCAATAATTATTGATAGATCTGAAACTTTTACTGGTTTGGCTCGGATTCTATTGTAGTGCAGCAGCTCTACCTCGAATTTGGTGCTAACCAACCTGATTTGATGTAGATTTGACTAAAAAGTGATTAGAGGGAGATTTAGAAGGTAGAGGCCGTGATTAGGGTTAGAGGAATGTTTGTGGTGGCTCGAAAAATGAAAGGAGATGATTCTCCAACTCCTTTCAGCCCTCCCATAACCCTAATCCCGAAATGGGTTATGGGCTTAGCTGCTAATCACCCGATTAAGCCCAATTAGGCTTTTTTTCCATCTTCAAATCATTTTTCAGCCATAGCTCCCAAACGATAAGTCCGTTTGATTAGTTTAACCACTCTGCAGAATGGGAAACCATCATCCGAATCCAATGGAAGTGGTTTCAGGTGAAAACTCCTTACCAATCAAAAGTTATGGGCAAAACAAGATTCTCCAGGGGCAAAACGGTCATTTAAAATTCGGTAAAAATCATGAATGTGGGAAATGACCCTAATAGCCGTTTTCCAAAGTTACACGACCATATGACTTCAAATGAAAATAAATTAAATATTCTACGATCCTCTGATACGTAGAATGCGGGTCGTTACAAATTGATCCCACGAAATCTCATCTTCAGGGGTCTCCACAGTGACAGAGTTCCACTAAACCATAGGTCTGCCCTGTATCTATCTCTATGCAAGCTTCCTCTTAGTCGCATCGTCGATGCATAAGTATACAAATATATGTATGGAAGTATCAAGCCACGCTTGAATCTCTACAATCGGCTTCATCCCCTTAAACGGATTCCCTCCTAGAGTAGTGAAATCTTTGCATAGCTTCGTGAAGTCCACAGCTCTAAGCACTTGAACTCCTGTATCTACCGCGATTGTCTCCTAAGAAGGTACTCTCTTCATGATTGCTACCATCATGGCCTCGAACATAGCTGGGTAGTCTGGTATACCACCATCACCTCCTATAGGAACAGTCCCGTCCCTAGTTGTGTGTCTCGACGTTTGACGACTCGTTCTAAATCAGATCCACACATGAGAAATACTGCAAATGGAATTCAAACGCTATTATACTATACACTAATATATAGTATACATCCGTTAGAAATCTACAAATATGTCTCTCATACGTTATTACATCCTTGAACTTTGGCTAAAATCGATTAGCCAGAGCTTTGATACCAAATGTAATGACCTCCCATAACTCCTGCACTTAATCAAGAGGAATAATGCGCTGAAAGATATGCCAGATAACTATGGACGATCATCAAAGTAGGATAACACAACAGAGTCGCATAACTCACAGTGCAAGGATAAAATATAATAGAACATATACAACAGGAAATAATAGTGAAGCAAAATTTAGCAGAATCTTAAACTTTTCATATCATCATGAATTATCCGTACAACACTGGAATACCATACGAGTCTGCACAAAATGCCTCACTATAAATCACTCAGAGAATACATCAAAAAGCGGAAAACAACAAAATATATGTAGTAGAAAACTGACATATAAGCCTCCTGCTCATCATCGATCTGCAGCATCATCCACTAAAATCTACTACATGTGATCTACTACTCAGGCTGCCCATTCACAACAGGATGAACAACCCATGGTAATAAGAGGAAACATAAAACCTTGAGTCAGACAACAGTTTTAATGAGTGATAAAACAGCTATCTAACATCATCAATAAACTATATGAGAATTGGCAGATTAATCATCTAATCTACCAACATCAACAACAAAAAAAACCCAAAACCATCCCCCGACTTCTTACAATGATAGCCTTTACAACAAACATAAAAGGAAAACATACAAGCATAGCAATTAGTTATCTTGTGTAGCCATCCTAATCGAAATCAACATTCCCAAGCACAAGCCCTGAAGGCCTATACCAACATCAGACAAGCACCCAAGAGATGTCTCCTTCGACGTCAAACAATCTACGCAAGACGATACAAGCAGAACAATCAACATCCATGACTTTGGTTATCCCTAACAATCCTGCTTTGAAAGCATCGTTAATCGTATGACTGGCTACAGCACGCCATTTGTCAAGGGCTAATGGTAACCACGTTTCTATCAAAAACTCCATACGCCTTTCATCGATATGTATCTACGCCTTTCGTCGATACCCAGAGTAATCGACTAATAATCTAGTCCTTTAGGCATCCTATTACATCCTTGCTTTGATCCCGCTAGAACCTATGACAACGATAATTCCTCGACCATCATTATCTCTAGTCGTTATCATCAACGACTACTCATAAGCTCAAATCATCTTGAGCAGCCATTATCCACGAGCTTAAATCATATTGGGTCGTCTTCACATTCGTTGCATTCCATTGATCAACGAACACTTCACTTCATTTCGAGCATTCCACCTTGAATTCCCACCGAAGCTACTTCCGTCGTCGAACCAAAAACTTACTTGTTTGGTCGATATTAGATTCATAGCGTTTCAGCCTTTTGCTATGAATAACATACCAAAGAATTTTAATTCCACTTCACAGCTTTTTTGGAACGCTGTAATACAGTTCGCGCGATCCATCAAAAACACAGCGTTTCCGAAATGCTGTATGTCCTCGAAAATTCTAACTTGCCAACGACCCAACCCATAGCATTTTCCAAACACTGCCAAACCATTGCCTTACTTGACCAACCTAACTTGGAGGAACCCAACTTCGAGCCACCCAACTTTTGAGCGACCCAACTTTTGAGCGATCCTAACTTTTGAGTGACTCAACTTTTGAGCGACCCAACTTTTCCGGGCGATCCATTATTTTTCGAGCGATCATACCCAGATCCACTGTTTTGGCAAACGACCCATTGATCTATGCTTTAAACGATGAACATCCATACACATAACTCATCGAAAATCGATCAATTTCAACAAACCATCATCAACGAACATTAACACAATAATAAATCATCATACAATCACACGAATTTCACCAAATCATGATAAAAAAATAAATGATCAAATAAATGGATCTAAACTTGCATAAATACATGAATTAACATAGAAACTTACTAATTTAAGTTGTCATATTAGATCCTATGGTGATTTGAATAAAAATATACTTACCATGATTTAAAGCTAGGAGAAAACAACTTGAAATGATGAAAATATGATCAAACAATCCATATACTCGACTGAATCCGTGCGAGAGATGCTTATCACTCATCAAATCCACAAGTTAGCTTTAAAACGATGATCTACAAATCCGAACAGCAAAGAAAAATCTCCAAATCTCTTAATTTGATGTGATCTACTCTCTCTTGATGTTGATCTAGCCCTTTTGATGTAGATCTTCAATATTCTAATGTAGATCTAAGAGTTTAAGGGTGGAGAGATGTATTTAATTGAGCAAGGAGGATCACGAGCTCAACCAAATGAGAAATGAAGAAACTAAACCATTTGCCTTGCCTCTACCCTCTATTTACAGCCATCCAACCAGCCCACTTACGGGCCACACCAAAACATCCCACTAAGGACTAGTTAGTTTGTCCAGAAATTGTGTAGCACTAAAACAACAATTCCTCCCAAACCGCTAATCCAAATCTTTAGTGTGACCACTCTATGGAATTGGCAAGACCATTTTCTTTCCAAGGAAATTGATATCAGCCCCTGATTCGATCCCAATAAAAACTTATGCTCTGTACAAAATTGAAAGGGGCAAAATTGTCACAAATAAAATTGATAAAAATTATGGACATGTCTCACATCCCTATAACCAACATATCAAAATGTGAAAATGATCTGACCCTCAGGGAATTAAATAAAAATATTTTACGATCCTCCAATACGTAAAATGCGGGTTATTACAGTATCAATATTGATGAGCCAGACGACTTCAATCAAGCTATCAAAGATGAAAGCCGGAGATCTGCTATGACGAAAGACAATACTCTCATCAGAAACAATACTTGAGATTTAGTTAATCCACCAAGCAACAGAAATACAGTAGGGTGTAGTTGGTATTAATACCAAAATTCGCAATGGCAAAATATAAAGAAGCAGAAGCTCTAATACTAGAAAGTACAAAAGGAAAAGCCTTGGATACACCTATGTCGACAACAAAAGAAGGAGATGAAATCTTGTTTCTCCTATAATTTTTGATTAGTGAGAGGTTCAGACCTAAAACCATTTCCATTGGATTCAGATGATGGTTTCCCATTCCGTAGAGTGGTCACATTAAATAAACGGACGTACCGTTTTGGAATAATGGCTAAAACAAGTTTAACAAAGGCTGGTGACGAAAGGTTGTTGACAAAAGGCTGGTGACAAAAGGTTATGGATGAAAGGCTGGTGACGAAAGGATGTGGACGAAAGGTTGGTGTCGAAAGGGTAGTGACGAATGGCTGGTGACGAAAGGCTGGTGATGAAAGGCTATGGACGAAAGGCTATTGACGAAAGGCTGGTGTTGAAAGGCTGGTGACGAAAGGCTGTGTTGAAAGGCTTGTGACGAAAGGCTGTTGATGAAGGGCTGGTGTCGAAAGGCTGGTGATGAAAGGCTGGTGACGAAAGGTTTGTGTCAAAAGGCTGTTAACGAAAATCTGTTGACGAAAGGCCGGTGACGAAAGGCTGGTGACGAAAGGCTGTTGATGAAAGGGATAAATCCACAAAAAGAAAAAAAGACAGGAGAAGGCTGTAGGAAGCAGGAGAAAGCCAGAAAAAGACAAAAAAAGAGACCGGAATGGTGCAGGAAGCATGAGAAAGGCAGAAAAAGACAAAAACACAAAAAACCAAAAATGAGAGCAAAAAGGTGACACCAAAAAAGTGGCCAAAAATGGGCGGGGGGAAAGAAGCAATAAGAGGGGGCCCAAAGCCTTTATAAATAAGACCCCAAGGATCATATTTGAAGGGACTTTTCTCCTCTTTCCACATTCTCTCTCTCATCTTCTAGAGAGTAAACCCGAATTTGTAAATCAATTTGGGGGTTTCTTATGTAATTTCCTCCGTGAATAAAACCATAAAAGCCCCTTACAGTGGACGTAGGTTCAAGTCGAACCGAACCACTATAAATTGTATGTTCTTACTTTTTCCGTATACGATATTTGTTTTTCAATATATTTCTGTATGTGTTCTGCTATGACGTTGGATTGCCGTAATATTCCTGCTGTAGTGACCCGAAAATCCGGTAGAATTTGAGCTGACCAAAAACACAAGTCCAACCCCAAATACCACGGAAATTCGAACCATTAATAGAAAGAAGTTAGAGGGTGAGGATAGATAAGATAGAAACTTAGAATAGAAGAAGAAGAAGAACACAACATCAGGGTAACACGAATCTCACAGCGGAACGAATAACATATAATATATATAACATAACTTGAAATATACATCTGTACTTGAATATACATCAATATCAAAGTACATCACTTACAACACAGCAGAAATAACTATAGCTATATAATCCTGAAGCCTCCTGCTCCAAGCTCTTCCAGTATATCTGTAAATTCCCGACTACTTGACTGCCCGTACAAATTTAGGCACCCAAGAGTTTAGGGATTACAACAAAGTAAACTCCGGGTCAATCATGGGACTGGTATGAGTAAACAGTTTAAAAACAGTTTCAGAAAACTAAATGATATCTCATAAGACCATGCCGTATAACACGGAACGGGTTTTTCCCTTATGAAAATCCAAACACTTGACTTATCTTTATATCAAAACTCTTTTGATATTATAATAATGTCTAAATCAAGTAAATAACAATCTAGTGGAAACGCTTGCATCTCACGTTCCACCTATATAATATACAATCAAAACTGCAAGCACGCATTGGGTAATGGATTTCCAACTATGACAAGGTATGGAATCACCTTCCGCTGGTATATCTCTAGAGGAGAATACACCGAGTTCAACAAGAACATCTTGCAACTCAGCCACACATGACCGACCACTCATTTCGCTTGAGTGTATCGAATGTATATCACCAACGATTGGGATCAGCAACCGTTTCCCGAATGGGTCAGCATCGACAATAGATTTTTAGAAGTAAATGAAACTCTAGATCAGGTGATTATACACCCTAATAGGTGCGACCTACATAGCCATGCTGCTTGCCCGATTTCTGTCATTTACCGGATGATGAGGCTAGAAGCTATGCTTTATCATCACACCAGATTCACTTCGAATGCCACATCGTCAAATCCATCAAATCACCGATTGACGTCCTCAACAGTACATTACGTGTTAGCTAAAAGAAGTTTCCTTCTCCGCTTCCACTCTTGGTACGATTGGAGAAATCAATATACGTGATCGTCTGGAAATACTCTGTCAGACATTCATGCATACAAGTCACCCAGGAACAGGATGAACTGAAGGCACTATTTCTATTAATAGAAAAAGTCCTTGCACTCTACTCCGTCTTCGATTATCTTTATATAATCTGATTCGCACGCTACTGCCGATATGGAGTGGTTCTTCGGATAATAATCCAACCGGTCTCTCCATATTGACAACGATGTTCAAAACTTCGATAGTCTGTGATTTAACTATCGAATAAAAACAAGTGTTTCGATAGTCGATGATTTAACTATCGAATAAAACAAGTGTTCATCCAAACATCCAACAATCACTGAACCTTTAATTAATATTCCATTAATTAAATCTCTTCTCTATTTCTTTATCAATATTTGTTAATCAAATATTTTCAATAACCATGTTGGCCTTTTACGTTCTTTGGAAAACATTTCCATATATCGCCTTCTTTTATTTTCTAGCTTTAGAAATATTTATTATTCTATTTCCAAGCTTTGCACATATTTGGGTTAAAACAGATGTTGTGTAAAACATCGTTACGACAACCCAAATACAGTATTTAACTAATTCTTATTCCACATTGATCTTCGAGCCTGAATCTTGCTACTTATCGTTATATCATGAAATCAACCAAGTTGGGGTATAATTACCTCTCAGACCTTGACTGAATAACATTTAACGTCAAAACAGACAAGACTACTTACTCGAACAAATCAATTCCATACAAATACTGATTTACTTTTAAACACGTATACACTTCCCTTTTCTATTCTTACTAGATTTCATTCTTATACTTCCTTTTTGATTATACTATTCTATTTCTAAGTTCGTTTTCTTATCGACTTCTATATATTTTGATACGTTGATTTCTAACTATCAAATTATCTTAAAAATATTCTATCTCCTTAAATTCCCGGAAAAATTCGCCATAACCTCCTTTGTACCGGGAGCATCGAGAAATTTCAAATAGCTTTCCCGGTCCTTCTCATCTCAAAAAGAAAAAGAAAAAGCCAAGCGGCTTGCCGATACGGCGCATAAAATCTCATATATGAATTAAATACGTACCTTTTTGTCGGGCATTCTATTTATTTCACTTCTATACTTTATTCCATACCTTTCTCCTGTATGTCTATACCTGTCCAATCTATTTTAACTATACCAATCGTTTTAACTCTATTTGTTAATTAAATCTGTTACTTAACTTTTCAGTCTATTTCACCTTCATATTTGAACATGACATGTTCAAATATATTTTAACTGCATATTAACAAATTCTAATTATACTCATACTCTCATTTCCTTATCGACTTCTTATTTAAATTCCAATTCAATTCTATTTGAATTCTCTTGATTTAAACTTCATTGGAATTCTATTTTCAAATTCTATAGTTTAAAGTCCATTTGAATTTCTATATTCAAATCTATAGTTAAACTCCATTTGAATTCTATATTCAAATCGTTTAAAGTCCCTTTGAATTTCTATATTCAAATCTATTGTTTAAAGTCCATTCGAATTTCTATATTCAAATCTATAGTTTAAAGTCCATTTGAATTTCTATATTCAAATTTATAGTTTAAAGTCTATTTGAATTTCTATATTCAAATCTATAGTTTAAAGTCTATTTGAATATCTATTTTCAAATTCTACATTCAAAGTCTATTTGAATATCTCTTTTCAAATTCTATATTCAAAGTCTATTTGAATATCTCTGCATTTATTTATAAACTATGTTTATAACTTCAATTCAAATCCCACCTTTCCATTTACAAACAACGTTCATAAATTCAATTCGAACCCCATATTTTCATTTATAAACAACTTTATAAATTCGATTCAAATTCCATCCTTTCATTTATAAACAACTTTATAAATTCGATTCAAATTCCATTCTTTCATTTATAAACAAAGTTTATAAATTCGATTCAAATTCCATTCTTTCATTTATAAACAAAGTTTATAAATTCAATTCAAATTCCATCCTTTCATTTATAAACAACTTTATAAATTCGATTCAAATTCCATTCTTTCATTTATAAACAAAGTTTATAAATTCGATTACTTGTTTTATATACCTTCAAACAAGTTAATGTTTCTATACTTCATTTAAAATTCAAATTCTATTTATAAAAATAGAATTCCCCTTTTAATTTCAAATACCCTTATTCGATATTTTTATAAATCAATATCCCAAGCCCCAGTGATATTTAAACAATCAAATCAACCAATTTTCAATCATTTGATTTTTAACACATCATATATGAATATATATGAAATCAAACAACAAACAGATAATATATATTTTTGAGGAATCCAGTTGGATTCCTCCAACCTGTTTTCCTGCATCCACAGATGTTAGTCAACAAAATAATACCCATCCTGCTTCGAGGCAGGATATCGCGGTATAGAAGGTCATCCACTAATCATAGCGTGGGGCGTATAGGGTAATCATCCGCTATGAAACTGCGGGCATCCGCTAATGAAACTGCGGGAATCCAACCAATCATCAACCCAATATATATATATATATATAATAGTCCTAAATAACTAATATATATTTTAAATCAACCAAACAATATTCAAACAAGCATAGCAATTATTTTTAACAACTAGAAATAATTCTAATTAAATGGTGAGTGAGGTTTACTCACCGAGATTTTTCCATCTTTTCTGATTTCTTTTTAATTTCCGATTATGAAATCTTCAGCTACAACTTCCTCGACTGCCTTTGTTCGATAAGATCTTGTATAAATTTAACAACTTATATTCATTATTTACGCTATCGAACTATTTAAATGTAATTAGAAATTAATTACTAACTAAAATTGATTACCTTAATCCAGTTTGGTCCTTCCTTCCTTACTGTAAAAATCCGAAAAGGCTGCTATTGTATGAAACCAAACATGAACATCTCTCTCTCTCCTCCTATTTTCTTTTACTGTCAAATTCATCAACAGTGCCTCGCCCCTACTGTAAGGCTCCTGTCTTTCCCTTTTGTCCAACTTCGATCACCCTTTTACCTTTATTCTCCTCCATCTTTCACTGTTCGACAAACCCCTCAAACTCTAAGTCCAAGTCTCCACTTCGCAGATCCGCACCCTCCAATTACCAATGTCAGAACCTCCCCAAAGCACTTGACCAAAAACCGAACTCGAGTGCTCAACCATCAGGTAATTCACACCAGTCCAGAACCCTAGTTCGAACCCTAGAAACGCAAGTACCAATTCGAACTCGAATTGCTGAGGAGCCGAAGCCCTAGGATGCCTGAATAACTCGCTAAACCCCCAGACAACGATCGCGACCAGAAATAGAACCGTCGAACCCTAGCCTCGAAACGAAGAATACTCCGAACCCACAGAAAACAATTTGCGAGCTCCAGAAAATGTATCGCGATTTGAACTAAGGTGAAGGAGCGGCCCTTTTTGAATCTCGTCTGAAGCTTTTCGGTTTCGGATTAAACAAATGAATTCAAAGAGGAAGGGAGGAGCGGTTTTTAAATAGAAGGAGGTGGTTGCGATTTGTGGTGAATGAAGGAGCACGGTGTTGGCTTGATTTATGGTGATAAGGGAGGAAACGGTAATGTATTTGTTTGTAAAGATGAAGTGGAGAACGTGGCTTTCATTTTTGCTTAAGATTTTGTACGGAAGAAAAAGAGGCCACCGTTGTTTGGTTTGATGCAGATGGAGGAGCCACACAACACTGATATTTATTTTAAATTAAATTTAATTAAAAACTGTATCCTTCAAAATTTATATAACTCTTGACTCCGAACTCCTTTCTGAACCCAACAAATGACATTCCTAGGGTTATACCACCATTCCGGACACACTGGGATAGGTCACGTAGTCCCATTCGATAATCCGAAGGAGATATTAATTTTAAACCAATATAAATTAATTTCAGACAATTTATTCTTCGATAATAAATTAATATTATTCTTCTAATTCAAACAGAATTTTCTATTGATCGATTGAACTGTAATTGAATTCAGAATTAAATTTTAATTCAATTCACTTCGCATTCTGATAACTTGATATATTCGATATTAAATCGAAACTGATTATTAAATTGATAACTCAAATATAAAATTCCACTTATATTATCAAAATCAATATTTAAATAAAATATTAAATATTCAAAAATTAACCCCTAAGGATCCGGGTCATTACAATCTTCCCCACTTAAAATAATTTCGTCCTCGAAATTGCTAAGGTAGAAAAAGTGCTACAAACCCATTAACCTTTAAAACTTTATTTATGTTGATACTCAACATTTCAAATTTCCCTATGTAACCCTCTTTCGAATAAATCCCTATTCGATAATTCCTCCCTTCGAATAACTATATTCGATAATCTCTCTTTCGAATAACTAGATTCGAAAAACTTCCTTCGAATAAACTATATTCGATTTACTCTATTAAATTTACTTTATTTGATTAGCTCTATTGGATTTAACTCTTATCGATTAACTCCATCGAATAACTAAATTCGATAACTCCTTCGAATAACCAATATTCTATTACTCACTTCGATTAAACTAATTGATAACTCTTTTCGATTAAACTATAATCGATAACTCATTTCGATTAACAAATAATCGATAACTCATTTCGATTAACTAATAATCGACAACTCCTTCCGAATAACCAAATTCGATAATTTCTTTCGAATAAACTATATTTGATAACTCCTTCGAATAACCAATATTCTATAACTCACTTCGATTAAACAAATCGATAACTCCTTTCGATTAAACTATAATCGATATCTCATTTCGATTAAACTATAATCGATAACTCCTCCGAATAACCAAATTCGATAATTTCTTTCGAATAAACTATATTTGATAACTCCTTCGAATAACCAATATTCTATAACTCACTTCGATTAAACTAATCGATAACTCCTTTCGATTAAACTATAATCGATATCTCATTTCGATTAAACTATAATCGATAACTCCTCCGATTTACTAAAAATCGATAACTCCTTTTGAATAACCAAATTCGATAATTCCTTTCGAATAAACTATATTCGATTTAACTCCATTCGCTTGACTCTAGATCGCAGCGATCACAATGGTTATGCCTGATTCCCCCAGGAAACATCCGACCGCCCTAGGCTATCTGCAGCCCTGCGAATTACGCTAGCAGTCGTACGAAATGGCAACTTATCCTGAGTAACTATGTTTGACCAACTCTATCTCAATAACTATATTCGATCACCTTTAATTTAATAACTAACATTCAATTAAATCCTAATTCGATTTAACTATGTTCAATTAACTCTACCTGGTTAACTCTTAATTTGAATAACAAATATTCGATAAATTCTAATTGAATAACTAATATTCAATTAACTCTATGGATTAACCCTAACTGATTAACTCTATCTGGTTAATCTTTACTCTAATCGATTTATTCCAACTCTAATCGATTATTTCCAACTCTAATCGACTTTTCTTATTCGAATATCTCCTATTGGATAACGTTTATTCATTTATAAAGATTTACTTTTAGTAACGGTTCTTCAGTTTATAAATGTTCTCTTTAATAACGTTACTTCACTTACACAAGTGTTGTGTACCCCTTCTATTTAAAACTATCGGTGTTAAAAACCAATATCTCTTCTCTATATAAGTTCAGACTTATATATTCCATTTATCGAATGATAAATATTCAATTTAATTTATAAACTGTTATTTACAAATTAATCGTTTCTATTTATCTGTTAAAAACAGATTTTCATTTTCTATTCATCTTCTAAATATTCCTTTGATTAAATTTTATTTATTTAACAAATAAATATCTCATTTATAACATTCTATTTATTTAACAAATAAATATTTCCATTGAATCTATTTGTAAATGTTTTTACAAATATTTCCTTCTAAATTCTATTTGTAAATGTTTTTACAAATATTTCTCCTTCTATTTGTTTGCACATAACTCCCTTTGTATTGTGTTACAAATATATTTCCTTTATATTTCCCAATTCATATTTCATTCACATTGATTTTACTCAATTTATTCGTTTCGATCCATTTAACTTACTTAAGCTAAATTTAATTTCAATCGTTCAAATTCCCATTAACTAGTTGCTAATTAACCATTTTGCCTATTTCACCCTTTTTATTTGAATATAACTTGTTCAAACATATGTCAACTTAATTATGAACTAATCTAATTATAATTCCAACTCGAGTTATATATTCGATTTCGAATATAAATCCTCAATCTCTTTCACTTATTCAAAAACCCAATTTCGATTCAAATTTCCTTTAACTAATTATTCACCAATTTAGTTAATTCTATTTAACCATTTAAAATATGATTTTTGTCTTAAAAATCATTTCACTTACTTCATTGGAGTTCATATTTATTTAATAACTCAAGTCTATATTTTCCTCATGGCCGTTCGGATTTTATTTACTTTAAAAAATCCTTTTACTTATATATATAAACCATTGTGGTTTTTAATGGTTTCTGGCGCTGCTTTTCAAAAAATTTGATTTTGACATAACTCAAAATCTATACGACGAAATCCAGATTTTTCTCTTTCATTAGAAAATTATTGTTCAACCGGTCCCGACGATTCTTGTTTCAAAGAATTCCGACTTAATTTGAGTCCTGTATACTCGATTGAAGTTCGAGTCGCCAATTTACGAACTGCCGCGCTACGACTAGCTCGTTTTAATTATATTTATAAATATAAACGTTTAACATTGTTTATAATAAATTCAACTCCATTCTAATATATTTTTAATATATATCCAATCTATTTCACATTATATTCCCGATTTATTTCACTTCTAATATTCGAATCATATATATTTACAATATTCAATTTCCATTTGAATCTCTTTATTCAAACTCTATATTTGAATTTCCTTCTATTCAATTTCTATTTGAATTTTCTTCTATTCAAATTCCTATTTGAATTTTCTTATCTTTAATTCCTATTTGAATTCCTTTATTCAAAAATCCATTTCAAATCCCTTATTCAAATTCCATTTGAAATCCTTTATTCGATTTATATTTAAACTCCTTTGTTCAATTTCAATTTGAAATCCTTTGAATTAAAATTCTATTTTGACTCCTTTGAATTCAAATTCTATTTAATTTCACTTTTATTTTCTTTGAAATTCTATTTAACCAAATTCCATTTGAATTCTAATATTCAAATCTCTATTTGATTTTTCTTTATTCAAATCCATTTGAATTCCTTTGAATTCAATTTCCATTTCAAATTTTTCTTATACAAATTCTATTTGAATTTTCCTTTTTTCAAACTCATTTGAATTCCTTTGAATTCAAATTCTATTTCACTTCTATTTGAATTATATATATATTCAAATTCCTTTATTTTACTTCTATTTGAAATCTATATTCCCATTTCACATTTCAAAATCCCTTTGAAGTAATATAAATATATACATATATTTATATCTATCCCAAATTCAAAACATTTGAATTTTCAAACAACTTGTTTCTTTCAAACAAATTTCCATCAAAACTTTGCTAAGGCAGCAATTCGTCACTTAGAAACTCGAAAATGAACACTGATGATGTTGCGACCATCATCAGAATTATTTCCCAGCTACTGAATGAGTTCAGTGCTTTATTTCTTTCAAACTCCATTTAGAAAAACATTTTCCAAACACCAAGATTTTAAATTCTGAATTATGGTTGGAATTCAATTTCAATTTATCACATTTGTATATCTTATTTCTATACAAATCCTATTGGTTATATATATAACTATTTCTGTTTTATAATCTAATTTGATTATAATCCTAACAATCAACTTAACTATTTAAAACAATATCGTGTCCAATCTTCTGTTCAAATGTTTATAAATTCCTATCGACTTCGTGGCGTCCCACGATTCGACCAAAATTTATAATCCACTCAACAGACTAGTCAACACAATATAAAACATTTTTTTTTTCAAATAACAAATACGCTCTCTCGTATATATATACACTCAACTCATTCTAGGATACTACTGATCCTATCTCTAATGAGCACATTTCCACACAGGCTAGGTATTCGCTAAACCTAAGCTCTGATACCAACTGTAGTGACCCGAAAATTCAAGTAGGCTTTGCAACCATCCTCTCCTCCCCAAAGCAGCAAGGTAATACCCCACTGTGGCTTACATTGGTACCCCAACACCACATTTTACGGCCAGCCTTTCGACTTCGCACTAAGCAACCAACCCTACCAAAGGGACATGTAGGTGTAAGAGTCTCCCGTTCGCCACCTAACGAAAAGCGAGAACCCCCTATCATGCGACACATGCCTTAAAGCACGCAACATGGACTGGTATGAGTAAACAGTTTAAAAACAGTTTTAGAAAACTAAATGATATCTCATAAGACCACGCGGTATAACACGGAACGGGTTTTTCCCGTATGAAAATCCAAACACTTGACTTATCTTTATATCAAAACTCTTTTGATATTATAATAATGTCTAAATCAAGTAAATAACAATCTAGTGGAAACGCTTGCATCTCACGTTCCACCTATATAATATACAATCAAAACCGCAAGCACGTATTGGGTAATGGATTTCCAACTATGACAAGGTATGGAATCACCTTCCGCAGGTATATCTCTAGAGGAGAATACACCGAGTTCAACAAGAACATCTTGCAACTCAGCCACACATGACCGACCACTTATTTCGCTTGAGTGTATCGAATGTATATCACCAACGATTGGGATCAGCAACCGTTTCCCGAATGGGTCAGCATCGACAATAGATTTTTAGAAGTAAATGAAACTCTAGATCAGGTGATTATACACCCTAATAGGTGCGACCTACATAGCCATGCTGCTTGCCCGATTTCTGTCATTTACCGGATGATGAGGCTAGAAGCTACGCTTTATCATCACACCAGATTCACTTCGAATGCCACATCGTCAAATCCATCAAATCACCGATTGACGTCCTCAACAGTACATTACGTGTTAGCTAAAAGAAGTTTCCTTCTCCGCTTCCACTCTTGGTACGATTGGAGAAATCAATATATGTGATCGTCTGGAAATACTCTGTTAGACATTCATCCATACAAGTCACCCAGGAACAGGATGAACTGAAGGCACTATTTCTATTAATAGAAAAAGTCCTTGCACTCTACTCCGTCTTCGATTATCTTTATATAATCTGATTCACACGCTACTGCCGATATGGAGTGGTTCTTCGGATAATAATCCAACCGGTCTCTCCATATTGACAACGATGGTCAAAACTTCGATAGTCTGTGATTTAACTATCGAATAAAAACAAGTGTTTCGATAGTCGATGATTTAACTATCGAATAAAACAAGTGTTCATCCAAACATCCAACAATCACTGAACCTTTAATTAATATTCCATCAAATAAATCTCTTCTCTATTTCTTTATCAATATTTGTTAATCAAATATTTTCAATAACCATGTTGGCCTTTTACGTTCTTTGGAAAACATTTCCATATATCGCCTTCTTTTATTTTCTAGCTTTAGAAATATTTATTATTCTATTTCCAAGCTTTTCACATATTTGGGTTAAAACAGATGTTGTGTAAAACATCGTTACGACAACCCAAATACAGTATTTAACTAATTCTTATTCCACATTGATCTTCGAGCCTGAATCTTGCTACTTATCGGTATATCATGAAATCAACCAAGTTGGGGTATAATTACCTCTCAGACCTTGACTGAATAACATTTAACGTCAAAATAGACAAGACTACTTACTCGAACAAATCAATTCCATACAAATACTGATTTACTTTTAAACACGTATACACTTCCCTTTTCTATTCTTACTAGATTTCATTCCTATACTTCCTTTTTGATTATACTATTCTATTTCTAAGTTCGTTTTCTTATCGACTTCTATATATTTTGATACTTTGATTTCTAACTATCAAATTATCTTAAAAATATTCTATCTCCTTAAATTCCCGGAAAAATTCGCCATAACCTCCTTTGTACCGGGAGCATCGGGAAATTTCAAATAGCTTTCCCGGTCCTTCTCATCTCAAAAAGAAAAAGAAAAAGCCAAGCGGCTTGCCGATACGGCGCATAAAATCTCATATATGAATTAAATACGTACCTTTTTGTCGGGCATTCTATTTATTTCACTTCTATACTTTATTCCATACCTGTCTCCTGTATGTCTATACCTGTCCAATCTATTTTAACTATACGAATCGTTTTAACTCTATTTGTTAATTAAATCTGTTACTTAACTTTTCAGTCTATTTCACCTTCATATTTGAACATGACATGTTCAAATATATTTTAACTGCATATTAACAAATTCTAATTATACTCATACTCTCGTTTCCTTATCGACTTCTTATTCAAATTCCAATTCAATTCTATTTGAATTCTCTTTATTTAAACTTCATTTGAATTCTATTTTCAAATTCTATAGTTTAAAGTCCATTTGAATTTCTATATTCAAATCTATAGTTAAACTCCATTTGAATTCTATATTCAAATCGTTTAAAGTCCCTTTGAATTTCTATATTCAAATCTATTGTTTAAAGTCCATTCGAATTTCTATATTCAAATCTATAGTTTAAAGTCCATTTGAATTTCTATATTCAAATCTATAGTTTAAAGTCTATTTGAATTTCTATATTCAAATCTATAGTTTAAAGTCTATTTGAATATCTATTTTCAAATTCTATATTCAAAGTCTATTTGAATATCTCTTTTCAAATTCTATATTCAAAGTCTATTTGAATATCTCTGCATTTATTTATAAACTACGTTTATAATTTCAATTCAAATCCCACCTTTCCATTTACAAACAACGTTTATAAATTCAATTCAAACCCCATATTTTCATTTATAAACAACTTTATAAATTCGATTCAAATTCCATCCTTTCATTTATAAACAACTTTATAAATTC
Organism: Allium sativum; assembly: GCA_030737875.1. Classification (NCBI taxonomy): domain Eukaryota; kingdom Viridiplantae; phylum Streptophyta; class Magnoliopsida; order Asparagales; family Amaryllidaceae; genus Allium; species Allium sativum. The sequence continues at coordinate 269,149,644 of CM060924.1, forward strand.
GATTCAAATTCCATTCTTTCATTTATAAACAAAGTTTATAAATTCGATTCAAATTCCATTCTTTCATTTATAAACAAAGTTTATAAATTCAATTCAAATTCCATCCTTTCATTTATAAACAACTTTATAAATTCGATTCAAATTCCATTCTTTCATTTATAAACAAAGTTTATAAATTCGATTACTTGTTTTATATACCTTCAAACAAGTTAATGTTTCTATACTTCATTTAAAATTCAAATTCTATTTATAAAAATAGAATTCCCCTTTTAATTTCAAATACCCTTATTCGATATTTTTATAAATCAATATCCCAAGCCCCAGTGATATTTAAACAATCAAATCAACCAATTTTCAATCATTTGATTTTTAACACATCATATATGAATATATATGAAATCAAACAACAAACAGATAATATATATTTTTGAGGAATCCAGTTGGATTCCTCCAACCTGTTTTCCTGCATCCACAGATGTTAGTCAACAAAATAATACCCATCCTGCTTCGAGGCAGGATATCGCGGTATAGAAGGTCATCCACTAATCATAGCGTGGGGCGTATAGGGTAATCATCCGCTATGAAACTGCGGGCATCCGCTAATGAAACTGCGGGAATCCAACCAATCATCAACCCAATATATATATATAATAGTCCTAAATAACTAATATATATTTTAAATCAACCAAACAATATTTAAACAAGCATAGCAATTATTTTTAACAACTAGAAATAATTCTAATTAAATGGTGAGTGAGGTTTACTCACCGAGATTTTTCGATCTTTTCTGATTTCTTTTTAATTTCCGATTATGAAATCTTCAGCTACAACTTCCTCGACTGCCTTTGTTCGATAAGATCTTGTATAAATTTAACAACTTATATTCATTATTTACGCTATCGAACTATTTAAATGTAATTAGAAATTAATTACTAACTAAAATTGATTACCTTAATCCAGTTTGGTCCTTCCTTCCTTACTGTAAAAATCCGAAAAGGCTGCTATTGTATGAAACCAAACATGAACATCTCTCTCTCTCCTCCTATTTTCTTTTACTGTCAAATTCATCAACAGTGCCTCGCCCCTACTGTCAAGCTCCTGTCTTTCCCTTTTGTCCAACTTCGATCACCCTTTTACCTTTATTCTCCTCCATCTTTCACTGTTCGACAAACCCCTCAAACTCTAAGTCCAAGTCTCCACTTCGCAGATCCGCACCCTCCAATTACCAATGTCAGAACCTCCCCAAAGCCCTTGACCAAAAACCGAACTCGAGTGCTCAACCATCAGGTAATTCGCACCAGTCCAGAACCCTAGTTCGAACCCTAGAAACGCAAGTACCAATTCGAACTCGAATTGCTGAGGAGCCGAACCCCTAGGATGCCTGAATAACTCGCTAAACCCCCAGACAACGATCACGACCAGAAATAGAACCGTCGAACCCTAGCCTCGAAATGAAGAATACTCCGAACCCACAGAAAACAATTTGCGAGCTCCAGAAAATGTATCGCGATTTGAACTAAGGTGAAGGAGCGGCCCTTTTTGAGTCTCGTCTGAAGCTTTTCGGTTTCGGATTAAAATAATGAATTCAAAGAGGAAGGGAGGAGCGGTTTTTAAATAGAAGGAGGTGGTTGCGATTTGTGGTGAATGAAGGAGCACGGTGTTGGCTTGATTTATGGTGATAAGGGAGGAAACGATAATGTATTTGTTTGTGAAGATGAAGTGGAGAACGTGGCTTTCATTTTTGCTTAAGATTTTGTGACGAAGAAAAAGAGGCCACCGTTGTTTGGTTTGGTGGAGAGGGAGGAGCCACATAACACTGATATTTATTTTAAATTAAATTTAATTAAAAACTGTATCCTTCAAAATTTAGATAACCCTTGACTCCGAACTTCTTTCTGAACCCAACAAATGACATTCCTAGGGTTATACCACCATTCCGGACACACTGGGATAGGTCACGTAGTCCCATTCGATCATCCGAAGGAGATATTAATTTTAAACCAATATAAATTAATTTCAGACAATTTATTCTTCGATAATAAATTAATATTATTCTTCTAATTCAAACAGAATTTTCTATTGATCGATTGAACTGTAATTGAATTCAGAATTAAATTTTAATTCAATTCTCTTCGCATTCTGATAACTTGATATATTCGATATTAAATCGAAACTGATTATTAAATTGATAACTCAAATATAAAATTCCACTTATATTATCAAAATCAATATTTAAAAAAAATATTAAATATTCAAAAATTAACCCCTAAGGATCCGGGTCATTACACCTGCACAAGCCGTGAGGTTCTTGACGACCTGACGCTTTCCTCATGAGATAAGCCTTTCTGCACCGACTTCCCTCGAAGTCTAAAATCACTGATTACCTTTCAACAAGCTGCCTACCTTGTAGCAGGACTAGATGCTTCTTCAACAAGCTGTCTAGCCTCCTCACTTGTATTGTGCTCAGGAAACCCCTATGCCAAGATCTTGATATTTAGGAATCGGTGAACTAATCCAAGCTCGTGGGAGCTGCATAATCTCGTTTGTCTCTTAAGTCCACTTCCCTGGACCTATTTTCGGTGTTGATGAAAAATATCGTTAACATTTTGGCGCTAGAAGGAGGGCCCAGAACCTCTAGTCCCCTTTTCCTACCTTTAAACTTTTGGATAGCGTTGCCACATTTCTTACTGTGCTGTTCCATCCCGGTTTGGATTAAGCTTTGAAGAAGCAAGATTATAGAAGGAGTCTCAAGAAGGAGCTTTTGAAAACCAAGGTACTCTGAAAATCAATCCAAGGACGATTCAATTGGGGAAAAGTGGTAAAGAGGGATCCAACACGTCGTCCATTCCAGAAAACAACATCAAAATAGCCAAACTAGAAACTGGAGGATCTTCAACTTTAACAAAAGATGAGTTGGAAATATTACACTTGGCTACGCAAATGAATACCACTAGGATATTTATTGAAGCAGACTTGGTTCGAAGGTCCTCTGAAGCAGAACAGTATGAAGCGGAATCAAGGATTATAGCACCTCAGGAACTTTATAATCAAACCGATCTTCAACAAATCTACATAACAGCCTAATCTCATGGAGAAACAACCAAGCATCAAAGGAGGCGGTTAATTTAGAAGAAAACGAAATCCTAACATGGATAAAATATAGAAAGTTGCAAGGAATCTCCTTCTCCAAAGAGATAATGATGACGAATGTCCTGTCTGAAATACATGAAAACAAACTCGCGTATGATGGGACTACAGACCCTGAGGAATACCTGTCCCTTTTTGAGAATTACATGGATACATATAACGCTTCTGAAGCCCTTCGATGCAAGGTCTTCATGACGAATCTTTATGGAAGAGCTCTTAAATGGCGAAACATTATCATGGCCCTCTCATCATATCTTGGAAGCAATTTTTCACCGCACTTAGCACACAATTCCATATGCAAAAGGATTCGACAAATAGCATTTACGATTTAGCTAAAATCAAATAAAGACCAGAGGAATCACTTAACTGCTACCTAAAAAGGTTTCACAATAAGTCACTCAAGGTGAAAGGTGTGACAAATAGAGAGAAGCTAAGAGTTGTACGATCAGGGTTGCTCATACCATCCCCCTTTTGGAAGGAGCATATCTTAAATGAATGTGAAAGCTTTGATGATTTGTATTCCAGAGCTGATAAATTCGTTCTTATGGAAGAAATACTTAACGCAAGTAAAGGCCTGAAGCAAGAACAAAAGGAAGAAGAGCTCGGTTCCAGTCCCCTTGTAGAAGGTTCTACAAAATCTAACAAAAGGAAAGATTATTGCTCTTATCATAAGATAGAAGGACACAAAACCAGATATTGTTGGAGTTTGATAAAAATAAATCAAGCCAAAAAGAAAAGAAAGTTCATTTGAGAAATTCAAAGTAAAATCAGTGGGAAAGCGAGTTAGAGATAACGCAACATGGCAACGGGAACTTAACAATAAGCCTCTTATCTCAGATGATTAATTTTCTTATTCATTTAGCTTTATCATTTTACTTATATTCAAACAAATATTAATGTAAGTTCGAGTGCTATTACAGGTAAAAATCAAACCGTGTTTAGGCTCACGCATACAACAAAAGCTCAAGTGGAGCACTTTTTGTTTATGTCTCATCTCATGGGAGGGAACGAAAGGTCAAATGGAAGCACTTAAAGAAACGCAATGCATGAATGAATACACAACAAAGTTATCAACAAAAGACAAGCTTCGATGGAAGCTGTTTATATAAATATGCAGCAATGGAATGATTAAACACCAATCATAGCTAGGATCAAATAAGATTATTTTAAATCTCATCTCCACTATACTAGAATTCTATGAACTTTGTCAAATGTGTTATATTGACATACTTAAATGCTTCTATGAAAGGTGTGGAATGTACCTTTGATGAAAGATATCAACAAAGCTTCCGGAGGGAGAATCTACATAACCAAAGCTTCTGAGAGAAGAAGCTACATCAACAAAGATTCCGGATGGAGAAGCTACATCAACAAAGCTTTCGGAGGGAGATGCTACGTTAACAAAGCTTCCGGAGGGAGAAGCTACATCAGCAAAGCTTCCGGAGAGAGAAGCTACATCAATAAAGCTTCCGAAGGGAGAAGTCACACAAACAAATCTTCCAGAGAGAGAAGCTACAACTAACACAACTTCCCTGAAGAAAAGCATCAAATAAAGCTTCCGGAGGGAGAAGCTGCATCAACAAAGCTTTCGGAGGGAGAAGCAGCATCAACAAAGCTTCCGAGGAAAGAATCTACATCAACAAAGCTTCTGAAGGGAGAAGCTACACAAACAAAGCTTCCAGAGAGAGAAGTTACAACTAACACAACCTCCTTGAAGAGGAGCGTCAAAAAAAGCTTTCAAAGAGAGAAGCTACAATAAACACAACCTCCCAAACGAAGAGCGATAACCAAAAGCCTCCATAGGGGAGCAACAAAAGCTTCCAAGAAGAAAAGCCACAAAGTTACATCTCCACCTTGTGGAGTTGCCTCCTAAGTGGGGCTAACAAATAAAGTTACATCTCCACCTTGTGGAGTTGCCTCTTAAGTAGGGCTAACAAAAAAAGTTACATCTCCGCCTTATGGAGTTGCCTCCAAAGTGAGGCTAACACCCATACAAATATAGTGCCCTTAAGTGGGACTAGTAATTCCTACATCTTCCCATATAAAGGGACCAATGTCACTCTCTTAGAGAGCATTCATTCATTTGCATATCATATGGGTTAGTAATAAGGCTAGACGTTAGCTACCCAAAGGCTAGAAAATTGAGAGAAACATCCGCTGAACGACTAATCATCTCAGGATAAGGTTATTTTATTACGAAAGCAGTCCTCTATATATACACACCCGAAGATTACTTCTTGGAATATTTAAGACTCTTTCTTCCAAATGTTCTCTGAGCGAACCTCCTAGAAACACACACATAATCTATGATTGCTTGATCACTTTCAATAATATTTGGATAGGTTGACACTATATTAATGTATGATGGCTTGTGATGCTTTCGTTGGATGATCCTTAATTAACCTTCTATGTTTCTTCCATGCCTTTTTTAGGGCATTTTATTCAGCTATGACATTCTTCAATAACTCTCAGTTAAAGATATGGTTCTTTGATATGAATTTCTGATTTATGCTTTACTCAAGTATGAGTCTTGAGGTTTCCATATGATTTCTGATTTTTGCTTACCCAAGTATGAGTCTTGGGGTTTCCATATGATTTCTGATTTGTATCTACCTAAGTTTGATGTCTTGGGGTTTCCACATGATTTCTGGCGTTCTGCTTACCCGAGTGTGATTCTTAGAGTTTCTATATGATTTCTACCATTGCCTAGTATAATTCTTCAAGTGTGGTTTTTTGGTTTCCATTTACCCAAGCATGAGTTTCGGGATTACTATTTTCGCTTGCCTGGGTGTGAGTATCAGGATATTAGATATGCACTTCTTATTTTATATTTACTCGAGTACGACTCATGATGTTTCTACTATGTGGATTTCTGATTCCTTATTTAATCGAGCATGGGTCTCGAGGTTTCTACTATTGTCAGAACTCTGGCCCTCTATCATAAATATCCAGATTCAGATGTTTATCTTCCATTATTGTTGAAAGGGATTCTGTTATTCTAGCTCAAATCGGAGCTCTGAACCTTTCCTTCATTATTCCAGATGAACATTCTTGACTTAGAATACTTTTAGAAATAAAATCCTAAAATTTACAATATTCTAACATTTGAATCTTGCTACAAATTCTCTACTCTCATTTCCAGGTAAAAAGTTCCTGGCTTCTACCACCTTGCCTAAATATGGAATTTAGGCCAACAAACATATTAACGAAAAGAGAGTTTTAAATCAAGTACTTGGTTTGGTGCCTCAAGTCTTTTACTTAAAATCTCCAAACAAAGGTTATAGTTCCCCGACACCGTACATAGGGAAGTTTTCTAAACTTATACCATTTTTACCCCTAGCTTTATTACCATGTGTTATGATAGAAAAAATGCTTCGCACATTGTAAGTGAAATATCACTCACTATGTAAGTCATGTTACTTTTATTAACATATTATGTTGGTCAATGATGAACCTCTGATTGAAAATATCCAAATGTAAATTTTGGATTTGTTATATCACACTTTCAAGAATGAACTCTTGATAATTGAGTGTCTAAGTAACAATAATAATGTTCATTTGGCATTGATAGAAGAATGTTATGCCTTAAATCATATCATCCAACATGAATACATGTTTGAATTTCCTCACTATGTCCACATAAAAGCTCATGATTTGGCTTCATGCTTAGGCCCAATTTGATTAAGGAATTTTTTTATGCTTCTCCTTGCATCATTACTCTTGGTTATACGAAACTAATAACAAATATTTTTATATTGGTTCTTGAGTGATTGGAAAGCTGTGCAGGAGCCACATGATTTTGTCCTAAAGAACAAAAGCTTCTTTGTACAAAAAGGGGGCTAACTGTTAATACCAAAATTCGCACTGGCCAAATATAAAGAAGCAGAAGCTCCAATACTAGAAAGTACAAAAGGAAAAGCCTTGGATACACCTATGTTAACACCAAAAGAAGGAGATGAAATCTTGTTTCTCCTATAACTTTTGATTGGTAAGAGATTCAGACCTAAAACCATTTCCAATGGATTTAGATAATGATTTCCCATTTCGTAGAGTGTTCACATTAAATAACCGGACGTACCGTTTGAGAATAATGGCTAAAACAAGTTTAACAATGGCTGGTGACGAAAGGTTGTGGACAAAAGGCTGGCGACGAAAGGCTGGGGTCGAAAGGCTGGTGACGAAAGGCTGGTGACGAAAGGCTGTTGACGAAAGGCTAGTGACGAAAGGCTGTGAACGAAAGGCTGTGGACGAAAGACTGGTGACGAAAGGCTGTTGACGAAAGGCTGATGTCGAAAGGCCGGTAATGAAAGGCTAGTGACGAAAGGTTGATGACAAAAGGATGTTGACGAGAGGCTGTTGACGAAAGGACGGTGACGAAAGGCCGGTGACGAAAGGCTGTTGACGAAAGGGGTAAAGCCAGAAAAAGAGAAAAACGATAGCAATAGGTTGTAGGAAGCAGGAGAAAGCCAGAAAAAGACAAAAAAGCGAGACTAGAATGGTACAGGAAGCTGGAGAAAGGCAGAAAAAAACAAAAACACAAAAAGCCAAAATCTAGAGCAAAAAGGTGACACCAAAAAAGCAGCTAAAAATGGGCGGGAAAAAGAAGCAGCAAGAGGGGGCCCAAAACCTCTATAAATAAAACCCCAAGGATCACATTTGTAGGGACTTTTCTCCTCATTCCACATTCGGTCTCTCATCTTCTAGAGAGTAAACCCGAATTTGTAAATCAATTTGGGGATTTCTTATGTAAACTCCTCCATGAATAAAATAATCAAAGCCCTTAAAGTGGACGTAGGTTCAAGTCAAACCGAACCACTATAAATTGTATGTTCTTACTTTTTCTGTATACAATATTTATTCTTCAATATATTTCTGTATGTGTTTTGCTATGATGTTGGATCGCCGGAATATTCCTGCATAAGCCGTGCGGTTCTTGATGACCTGACACTTTCCTCACGAGATAAGCCTTTCCGTTCCGACTTCCCTCCAAGTCTAAAATCACCGATCACCTTTCCACAAGCTGCCTACCCCGTAGCAGGCCTAGATGCTTCTTCAACAAGTTGTCTAGCCTCCTCGCTTGTATTATGCTCAAGAAACCCCTATGCCAAGATCTTGATATTTAGGAATCGATGAACTAACCCAAGCTCGTGGGGGCTTCATAATCCCGTTCGTCTCTTAAGTCCACTTCCCTGGACCTATTTTCGGTGTTGACGAAAAATATCGTTAACAGGTGGACTTTCAGATTAAAGAAAAATGCCGATGGTTCTATCAACAGATGTAAAGCTAGGCATGCGGCAATGGGATTCACTCAGGAATAGCGTTTTGATCTTAGCGAAACTTTCTCACAAGTGGTTTCACCATCTACAATCAGGTTAATTCTTTCTATAGCTTTAAAAAATAATTGGAGTATTAAATATCTTGGTGTGAATAATAACTTTTTGAATGGTTATGTAACATCCCGCTATCTTGACCGCTTCAAATTGGTGATTAAACCAATTTAAAACGTTCAAATCGACGAATCGTTATTTAGCTTATAGTGTCTAAAAAAAGAATCAATACAGAAAAACACATAATAAATAAATGACACAATAGTGAACAACAAAATAAACTTTAATTTATTAATTAAAATTTTGAATACAATACATCTGTATACTGCGGAACTGAAAATACGGTTTAAATACAAGATAATACATTAACTGGTTAAAAATCTTCAGAGTGCGTCGTCTTCAAAATCCCCAACTGTGCCAATCATCGAATTCTAAGCTGTAATATTTAAAATTTGTAACACTCGGGTCTGACCCGAGCATTCCATGCAAAAACATAAAACATTCAAGTCAGGATTAATCATAGTTCAAGTGAAACAACTTCAATAAAAACTGAATTATATTAGTTAACCCTAACTTCGAATATCGGTCTTATGTAAAATACACGGTGGCATACACAAACTAAGGTCTCAATAAACATGCATTTGCAACCTTGACGAATCAAGTGCTTACTATACAAATTGGTCAAAGACCATACGTTATATTGTTATCCACGAAGCATCTAATATATATCATGGGGAAAACTTACAACACGGCAACAGGTTTAGTGTAATGCACCTATACGAATGTCTCAGGTCATGCCATACTAAACACATACCCTAAGTGAACAATGACTCAAGTGATATACATAAAAACAACAAATTTAAGACTGTATGAGTCAAGTATCAATTCAGTAAGTAGAGAAAATGGGTCAGCGTTCACAAAAAGGCATAAGACTCGAGTCTAAAGTAAAATAAGCATAAGCTAATGTTAGGGAAATATTAAACATTTTCATCAACTCAAACTTAGCCTCAGGTTAGCATGACATTGGAGTAATATGAGATGTACAACAAGCTGGCTCAATGCATGAGTTCACGGTCCAGAAAAATTCAGTCTGTGTAATAAGCAGGCGCATTCCGGTAAATTAGCCTATCCTAACTGTGAGTAGACTAAATATAAAGAAGTAATATTTAGTCATCCGGCTCAAGTTTCATTTACTAAAATAAACTTACTTTTTAGCACTACCATTATTCGAGAATTAAAAAAATTACAAATTAATTCTCCGTTTCACAAAATAACATATAGTGTACAGACATACTTCAAACTTTATCTGGTTTACATGAAAAGTAATTTCACCTTTCATTAATTTATGCTTACCAGTTCGTGACCAACCCATGCTAACCAATTAGCAACTTTCTACAACTATAGTAATCCATACCATTAACTTCGATTTTGAAAAGATATGTAGAACTGACATAATTTTTAATGCTTAGTAAAGTGGGCTGAAAATTGTGAACAAAAAAATTATAAATAAATAATATCATCTTTATCAACCAATGGAATCGAATCAAAGCACAACTGCAAATTTGTATGTACCTAATATGTATATATATAATATATGCCACGTAGTTCCAAATAGAGTAACGATAAACAAATCATGACTTAACACTACAACATAAGGGGGCATATTTATTTCAAATTTTATCTACAGTAATGTATTTATAGTCCAATGAGGCAAGTAATAATTTCATGCCTATAACAGAACTTTCCACTCATATGTGTGAACAAATCTGTATACCATAAATTTAAATTCAAACTCATGTTTATGAAGAAAAACAGGGTTCACTTCTGTCATAGCATATTAAAACAGCAGGGACGATGTCGAAACTAGTCAACATAAGCGCAAAATAACAAAATAATTAAGTGGTCGAGTTTGGTTTTTAGGAATAAAGCTGGACACTCAAGTTTATATAGCAAATTTGTCGACAAGGAAATTTCACAAATCTAAAATCAAATTATAGTATCAATTTCAATTAACCATCAGATATGATATTTGTTCTTATCAGTCGTGTTCAACAAAGAAGGCGGTGACATGGTAACCTAGTACAACAGTGGTGTAATTTTTTTTTTACAACTAGCACCGAGGACAGGAATATACAACACGCAAGACAATAAGTCGGCGACAACTCCAAGTATAAATACAAATAACAACATTCGAAATCACAACCAACAGCAATAACCATAAAACAACAACTAATCATGATTCAACTATTTAAATTCAGTTCAAAACGAAGTTGTAGTGCTTAAACTAAGAGATATCGTGAGCATAACTCACCTCCAAGACTATGATACCCCTAGGGTATGCTGATGGAGAAGGTGATTTGATTTTTGTGCGCTGAAATGGCTTCGGCCTTCGATGCGATTTGCGGTGGCACGGAAGAAGCGGTGGTGACGACGAGCGGGTTGGTGACTTACAAGCATGGCTTGAGGTGGAAGCGTAGAGCAATGTGGCAGCGGAGGGACACAAATTTAGCAGGACAGTTTCGATTTTAGGGAAATGAACAACTTAGGGCTTTGCCTGTTATTAGTGGAAAGGGGACGATTTAACTTTTGGGGAAAGGCACAAATTTTGGGGGTTTTCTTTTTGCTGAACCTATGAAAAAGAAAGGAGGCGGTGGAAATATAAAGGACTTGAGAAGCTTACCGAAGAAGCAGATGAGTGGGGATAAGAATAATGTAAATTCAGTAGGGTCAGGGTGCATCAGAAGTAGATCGGCTCGAGTTTTACTGAGGGAAGTTATATGTGGTTTAATTAAATATTTAACTGCACAGTAACTGACGTTGAACGCTCAGTATTCGCACCGTAACCATAGTCTCTAAATACCACAAAAATTGTACGCACTACTTCGTTTCAACATTATGAATTCAAAAAAATTTATTTAATTATAATCCGACTTCGTTTGTGTACAACGTATTTTAAATTTTTAAATTATTTATCGGTTCACTGTTTTTATTCCGTTGGTTCACCAACCAACTCCGTTTCGTTCTAAATTTGAAATATTAAACTCAATTTCTTTATATACACGAATGCACACATCTCCAGGCAAAATTTTCATATATCACAACAAATAAAATTTCCAATTTATTTAATGTCGATAAAGTTTATTTTTTAAAATTTAACCATTTATATTTTCCAGTTGACTTCCAAATCTAATTCAAATATCCAATCGAATTCAATTCAAATAATTAAAAAAAAATATTTAATTCCCAATCAACCACTCATTCTGAATTGAATATCGAAATCCATTTATACGCAAACAATATATTCGATTTTAAATTTCTAACCTAAGTATCAAGATAAAATTGATTATTCATAGTTAAATCTTAATTAATCTCGTATTCCAGTTGTCGAAATTTCTGGGATGTTACAGGTTACTTGCTGGAAGAAATCTATACGCAACAACCACCCAGATTCACACAAAATCAAAACCAACTCTGCTAGTTAAATAAAGCAACTTATGGGCTTAAATAAGCACCAAGTGTGTGGTTTGATAGACTCAAAGCCACCCTCGACACTGTGGGCTACATCCCAACAAAATTTGACTCTTCACTGTTTATTAAAATTACCAATTCATCCAATGTATACATACTGATATATGTTGATGATCTAATTATTACAAGTAGTAATAGTGAAGAAGTTAAAAGATTGACTGAATACCAAAATGAGAAGTATTCAATCAAAGATTAAGGCAACATTTCACACTTCCTAGGTATAGAGATTAAAAGGCATTCAGCAACAGAAATGCGCCTTTGTCAAAGAAAATACATTTCAGAATTACTTACTAATGCCAATATGAATGAAGTTAAGACATAGCCTGCACCTATGATATTCAATCAACACTATTGTAAAAACAGGGGAGAAGCCATAGATAATATAAAACAACATAGAAGTACTTTGAGAGCATTACAATATGCTACCGCAACATGATGTGATATAGCTTTTAGTGTTAACAAAGTTTCTCAATTTTTATAGAATCTTCTAGATGAGCATTGGAAAACTGTTAAAAGGATTCTGCGATATTTAAAGGGAAATATCAACTATGGACTGACTCTGAAATCCAACAACAACTTCAATATCACTACCTACAGGGATGTTGATTGGACTGCAAACAATGAAGAAAGAAGACCTGTAGTAGGCTACTGCATCTACATAGGTGACAGCTTAATCTCATGGTGTTCAATCTTTGATAAAAGAAACAAAAATATCATTAGATAGAAAGCCTATCCTATGGTGTACAAAAGTATAGCCAGCGCTACTGCAGAAATCCTATGGTTACAATCTCTGATAAAAGAACCAAAAGTATCATTTGATAGAAAGCCTATCCTATGGTATGACAATCAAAGCACCATAACTGCAGACCCAGTTCAACATGCATGAACTAAACATATTGAGATTGACATATATTTTATGCGTGAATAAGTGTAAAGAAAGAACTTGCAAGTCAACTGCATTCCTACTTATCATTAGAAAGAAGATATCTTTACTAAATCTTTATTAACAAAGGACTTTTCTAGACTCATAAATGAACTAAGGACAGTGGAGCTATACAACCTGTCAGATTGTTTCAAAGATATGAAAGGCTCACAAAAGTTAGATCTGAAGAAATACAGTCAGATCTAATGAAGCACTTTAGATTTACCTCTCAAATCTTCTGTCGCAACTGCTCCTCTCTGATTCAAGGCTGGATATAGTTCAGCCTTCATCAGTCTCCAGATCTCCTATAATTTCATCACTGATGGTGGTTGTTTTCCTTAAGATCGCCACTTCAAATTAGCATTCAATTAATAACCCTAACCCTAGTTTCAGAGGGGGTAATACAAGTAATATGTCGATACAAAAGGAATGAGGAATGTGGTGCATATTTGTTTTCTTTATTTCATTTGTTAGATAGCGGGTTTTGGGCCTTAACGTCTTTATCCCATTAATGTGCGTGTGTGTGTCGATATATATATACATATATATATATATATATATATATATGTAACCATTATTTTCATTTTGATCATTCATTCAATAATACAACAGTGCATCATTTTCATTCTCTTTTTCTCTGTTCCCAACATCTCCTCAGATTAAATTACAAATTACACAATTTATAATTAATGGGTAGGGCAGTAGAGCCTTAGAATTTACGATGAAGCACAAGAAAGTTAGTGGATTAGGAATATACACATAGACACATAACACACACCGATGAAGCTAGTGCCTGATTTCCATTTAGAATGGGAAAGTATTGGAGAAATCAGCATAAAAAAATTAGACGAAGAGAAATTTATTTGTTTGAAAGATTTGAAAATGGAAGTTAAAAACCCTCTTTGAGTCTTACACCATAATTAACACTTTTAAGAACTTAAAAAAATTGGATAGAGTTTTCAAGTGTAAAATTTAAAAGTTTTTTTTAGATATTTAATAGTTTAAATACAGAGAATTGTATTAATTAAAAAAATAATATATGACATATGTGTTATGTGGGTACAGATAAAATAAGCAAAAAAGGATGTTAGAACTTTTGGAAACAATTGTATGAAGCTCTATTCTGATAATTGGAAAGGAGTTGGAATAAAGTAAGTTCCTTATAGAAGAAGAACTAGAGTAGTATAATTAAGCCTTAAATGTCTACTTGAATTTAGTATAGAAGAAAATATAGAAATTTTCATGGATAGGAAGGGTTGTGACACACTTTAATTTACTGGAGAAGGAAGAATTGAAAGATAAGTTTTGTGAATCAACAAGTTTGTAAGTAAATGTGTTTTGTTAAAGCAACAAGGAAATGTGTAGCGAAAGAGGTTTACAAAATAGGTAAAGCACCATATTTGTGCTATCTATTTCAACAATTTTTAATAATAATATTTTCTTGTTACTTTATGAAAAACACAATTGTCTTGTTTAGGAAAGATCCATACACTTAATCTTAATTGTCCCTTTTAAAAAAGAAAGATGTGTAGACGAATAGATAAGTAGCTCCAACTAAACTAAATGCATAACCCTCTAGAAAGGTAAACCATACTGAATGTACAGGAAATAATCAATCCTATCTGATCAAGTTTTTAACTTTTGAGGAATGTTTGAAAAGATAAATGGTTTAGTGGAATGATTAAAATTTTGAAAAAGAGAGACAGAGAGAATGGAAACTAATCTAGACCTGAATTACGGACTAAATGGGGATTTACACCAAAGTAAGGCTAATGCTAGTTAATGATTCTCGTAGTATACTTTGAACACTTAGTAGAGCGTAGAGGAATTACTTTGGTATGAGAATAGACCATAAAACTTGTGTAGTATTTGTCGAAGGCTTTAATAGAGGTATTAAGATGGAAAAACAAGAAATGGTCAACTCTTAATTTTTTTTATGGAGTTGTACGTACGAATTAAGAAAAAGGAAATTTAGGAAGGATATATTTTGAGTGGTAACTGTTTTAATTGAGAAGAGTTGAAGAAATTTCAAAACTTGTATAATTTATGTGGAAATGGTAGAGAGAGGTATTGTACATAAAAACAGATTTAAGAAAGGTTTTGCAAATTAAATGTAAAAAATTTATAGGGCGCATGAAAACGGAGCTCCCATAAAGTGGTAAAATATTGAATTTAAAAGATTTAACAAACTAAGTGAAAATGATTTATAGTATGTAAGTCGATGGTACAATGGTAAAATATTGAATTTAAAAGGAAATCCCAAAAACTTGTGCAGTTGTAATATAAAGAAAATGGACTATAAAAGCAAGATTTGAGTTTTTGCAAGAAAATTATGATACAGATTGTTATTATTAGGAAGTAGAAAATGAAATGTGTTGTGTTACTTTATGGAAGAATAAGACCGGGTACAAAGATAAAGCAGTACTTCATGGAAAAGTAAGGATTGTTAGATTTATATCTATTATGATATTAGGAGCAGTTAGCCTATGAGTATGAGCAGTTGGAGTTAGCCCGTTCACAACATCATATAGCTTAGGAACTCTTGGGTACATGACATGAGTTTGTAGATAATTGTGGACGGTAGGAAGAGCACCTTAGTTATTTATATTCACTTATTAGGACCTCTTTATGTCAAGGGGACATGGTCTGACCTATATTTTGCGTGTCGAAGGATTGTAAAATAGTTATATTTTATTCCGTTTTGTTCAGATCATTCTTGGACTTTAATATGTTGTTCATGGGAATGCTAGACATGTCCATGATTTTTACCAAATTCAAGTATGACCATTTTCCCTTGAGTTTACTATTTAGGCTATAACTTTTGATTGAGATCGAATCAGTGCTGAAATCAGTTTCCGTGGATCGAAATGGTGGTTTATGATTCCACAAAGTGGTCACATGAAAGATTAGGCTTAGCGATTTGAGAGGAATCACTTTTTTAAGCTTCGCTTCTATTAGGCAGACTGATTAGTAACTAATGGGATGATTAGGTTAGCCTATTAGAGTAATGAACTACAACTATAAATAGAGGGCTTTGGGAGAGAACTAGGGTTAATCTCTTCAGAAATTTAGGTTGAGCGCTTATGGTTCTCCGGTTCAACCAAAATCCCCAATAATTTGTCCCTTTTATTATAATTCATTATATATTACATCTAAATGATAGATATTCATTGAGAAATATTAGATTACTAAATTTCATTGATTTTAGGGGTTTTCCACTGTTTTTCTGATCTGATATCATGGATATTGCCTCAGATCTAGAAATTGGTGAGTGGTAGACATATCTTACATGGAAACTACAGATTTTGTGGGTAAATTAGGATCAAATTCATATGTAATATTTTAAATTCACCCTAGATACGATTATATATGTTAATATGAGATTTAACCATCATAGGGAAAACTAATTTGATCATATTAACTAGATAATTGTTAGATTAATCATGTTTATGCATATGTTTAGATCTGTGCAGTTAAAGCGCTCAACGGGTTCAATGCAGCGGTGGTGCAAAAAATTATAGCGTGGACAAAGCGAGGAAATAGCAGGATATAGCGGACGATTCAAAAATAGCATATAAAACCTGTACTTAATGCTTTTTCAAATGTATAAATGGAAAATAAATGAAAATTTAACATTCAATCTAATTATAATTATTACATTCTTGATTTTAAATAAAAACATGTGCAAATACATGTAAATAGGAGTAAACTTTAATTTGGTTGAACCAAATGTAACAGATTATCACAGTATTTTTCATTCTAAAACTATATGTTGATGATTTCAATTATAAAACTAATTTTTAGTATTTAAAATGTATAAAAGTCATTTTTCAGTTTATTTCTTTTATAGAAGCTATAACGGGAATAGCAGAATATAACTGAAATAATAGGATATGTTGGGAATATCGGAATATAGTGGCACCTAAAGCGGAAAGACTATATAAGAGGCTATTTGGAAATAGCCAATGGTAGAAATCAGCTATAGGATATAGTGAAGATATGGAGGGGTAATAGCATGGAATTAACTACACATGTTTAGATCCAAGTTGTGTTAGATTTCATGTTAATGATACATTTATGCCTTGATTGTGATTTATTCATGTTTGTATGATCGATATTGTATGAATTAATTTTTATTTTGGTTGAATTGATTGCATTGTTTGAGTTGTTTGTTAGAATTGGTTGTCGTATAAATTAGGATTGAAGAACAGAGCAAATTAGAGGTTCAAATTATCAGATTCAAATGAAACTTGGAAGATGAGTTCTGTAAGTTAGTACAAGGAGGCTTAGAAAATTTGAGCCAAAAATAAGTTAACTGTTAGGACCGGTAACGGTCCATATGGATCGGTACTGGTCCATATGGATCGGTACCGATCCATCACAGTATGATGGATGGTAATGAAACTTTGGGGGATACATCATGATGGTAAATCAAGGCTGCCTGTATAATTTGGAGTCATTCGAAGTTGTTTTGAGATGGGTTAAAAGTTGATTACTCAATTGCAAGTATGGACTGGCAGTGGTTTCAATAGGAAAGTTGAATAGCTATGGAAATGGACAACAAGATATACCCGAGGGACAAAACAAAGTGATCAGGAAACTTGGATGAGAATAGCTAAGTATATGGACACGCACCGATCCATCGAGAAGCTCGAGGGGGAGCCGAGGTTTTGGGACTTGGATTATGATGGCTTCTAGGGGTTGCTAGTGATTTTTTGTGATGAGTGGACTTCAGATGGTCAGTTTACAACTCAATGATGAATGGGTCTTCAATTGTGAACTCAAGTTGGAGTGGTCGGAGCTAGAATGATATGGCACTGGTCGCAGGATGACGTACAATCAAGTAAGATGATGTATTATATCAGATGGGTGTTAATCAAAAATGATAATGGAATTTGATTTGTAAAGTTGTTCAAACTAAGGATGTGATCACCGAGATGGAAGGCTTGACATATTTTGAAGTGCCAAGGAATCATTGGTTATCGGAGGTTCAAGCGCGCTCAAAGCAACCGTACCATGGGGACACCCTAGGATCAAGTGGGATAATGTCCCTGCATAGGTATGATGGACCTAGTTGTCTTGATGGAGACAAACATACTATTAACCAACTTTGCAAAGCCGTCACAACTCAAGGAAAAAGCTTTTTCTACCAGATATCATCTTGATCTTATGCTCCCAGAGTCAACTTTCTTTTTTGGTCGATCGATCAAAAGTCGACCCGAGATGGCTATTCCACAAATAAAGGCAGAATCAAACCACCCGATTGATTGAACCAGTTGATTGATTCCTAGAAGATCAGGTCAAAGCTAGACTATCATAGCAGAAGTATCCAGTAAAACTATCTCCTACAGTATCGGGATAATGCAACTTCCAGAGCGAGTTTTACACTGTCAAGTGAAGATCTATTCCTAAGGCTAAAGCAATGGATAAGCATTGACCAACACTTCTTTTTATATGCCAAGACTCAAATGCCACATATGCTGCATATTTCGAGAAAGAACTATTCATGAGAAGTATATCGGGTCCCGCCGCCGACAACTATTCAACAGGACTGAGCTCACGTGTTAAAGCCTAAAAACGATGCATGCCACACCGTATACAAATTTAGCCCACTAGCTTGCCTATAAATACAACTCTTTCCAGAAAAGGAGAGGCAGATTTAGATTTTGATACACTACAAAAAGTTATATCTGGCATACCAAAAGCACCAAGCCATGCATTTCAATGTTAGCACAAGGATTTTGTGTATAACTCATTTCTTTCTGTACTTTCTTCAACTAAAAACCACTATAACCTATAATCGACATTATAAACAAAGATTATAAATGGACGTAGGCTTGGATTAAGCCGAACCACTTTAAAAATGTTGTGTCTTCCATGTTTATTTACTTTTCTCGCGCTTTGTTAATATATTTTTTTTGTGTGTGGTTAACACACTTTGGGGGTTGATCGTTACTAGACCAACTTTTGACGTTAACACTTTGGCGCAACAGGAAGGGGCCGTTAAACATACTCTATGACCTTCGATCACCTTTGGCAATTTCTAAATCTTACGATGACGAAGCCGAAGAAGGACGCACCGTCACATAATTAATCCCGACCTGGCGGTGCATCAAAAACAGCAGCAGCGGAGGAAGCCAGGAGGCTTTCTCCTATGAAAGACCATCCCAATATTTAACTAGGTACAAATTGGATAAAGTTTTGGCCGAGCTCCGAGCTCAGGTGGTGCACAAGGATGAACTTATAAAACAACAACATGAAATGATGAACAACTTCCTTTCTCGGAAGGAGAAAGGACTCCACATTCCAGTATCATTTCCTACATCAGGCGAGATTGGGGAAATAACAGATCTTCGGTCTACTGAGACTTAAGCCCCAAATATGTCCATACCATTGCTTCCTCCTGGACCAAATTCACTTCCCGATAAACCAGTTCTAAGAACATCACTTCCGGCATAAAATAGGGATGAGGTAGCTGCAAATTTGCAGGCCGGGTATGGCTAAGTTCCGAAATGGTCGACCATTCTGCCTCCACTCCAGGGTTCAACTGAACTCCGTGGACAAACAACTCCTGAGCCATTTCAACCTCTAGGCCGACTAGCACATGGATTGGTGCAACCGTTAGTCCAACCCGGTATCTTACCATAAACTTGTCTCACGCTGCCTCCCCTTCAATGAAAAGTTGGGGGCAACAATCCTCGGTGTCAACAAGACCACTCTACCATGTCAGCTCATGGCAGAACGGAGGGAAACGCTACCGAAAACTATTATGGCATCGCCCTAACCAGGGCTAAAACCGAACCCCGGATGGATACCACTCGCCGGAACTGGTCCCTTCCAACCAGAATGGATATGGTTTGGCCCAATCCTCATTCCAGCCAAGGGGCTCCTATTACTCCTGAAGCAAGGTTGATGGCCATCTTTACCTTCACTCAACTCTCAAAGGTCGAACCAAACCAATCCCGGGAGATCGGGGTATACTTCCACCAAGGCCTAGTGCTGGGAGTATCACCAATGTCACCGGTGCATAATTGGATTCATGGCAATAGCTCCTTGGTGATGGAAGCGAGATTGCAAGAATCATCAAGCGCTTCACCAGAGGCACCTCTTCTCAGCAGGATGTGGATAACATCCACCACAGTCCATTCACACAAGAAATCAGAAACTTTCAAAATCCCCCAGCCTTCAGGCTTCCTGTCCAGAAATCCTACAACGATAGGACCGACCCGACCATACACCTCATGCGATATATGAGACATATAGAAGTACTTTTTACATCAAAAAACATCATGGCTAAATGCTTCCCTCTCTTTCTCACCGACATAGCTGGCATGTGGTTCCGGTAGCTAACAATTGAATCGATCAACAGTTGGAATATGTTGGTCACCTGCTTCGTCGAGCAATTCAGAGTACATATCTCTTAACCGAAGAGCGTCATATTACTTTCATCCATCAAACAATGATCTGGGGAAACCTTATGATCCTTCCTAGAACGATTCAATGCGATCATAGCATCATTCGACCAACCTGAGCCATTGGTGGTACTCATGGCTGCCATAGGCGGTGGTGTTCAAAGCCAATCTAAATTCAGGATCTTTTTTACCAGAGATACCTCCATGGATATTGAAGATTTTTATGATGAAACCGACAGATTCCTCCGGCAAAAAGACGCCAGCATTAAAATGGAGAACCTTGAAGTATTTGCTATAAAAGATGGAGGTCCATCCAACGCCAATGGCCCGAACAAAGGAAAAGGGAAAGCCTCGGAAAAAAGTTATCGTAATGTACGATTTCGGAGAGAAAACAAGCACAATCAATATACCAAGCTAAACTCCTCCTACTAGACATCAATCTCAATGACGAGGATCTCTACCTTTCCCAAAGCCTCCAAGATGGGAGTCGACCCAAATGAACTTGAATCAACAAAGCATTGCATGGTCCATAACACGGCAGGTCATGGCAGCAATGAGTGCAGGCATTTGCGTGATCTCATCGAAGATCGGGTTAGACGTGGAGAGATACTTGAATATGTCAAGATGCCTACTCTGGCCATGCCGCCACAACCTTCTGCCCAAGCTCCTCAGTCCGGTCCCCGACCTCCCCAAAACGAAAAGGACCCTGAGCTCAGCAATCGTGGCATCATCATCAACTGATTTGTTTCAGATCGTTGTTGACTCACCTCATTTCTTAGGTTATAAGAAATGTACTTTTATTTTTTGTTCTATTGTGAATAATGTGGTTGTATTGAAGTACACACGTACGGGGTTAACCCCCAGGCATGCTCTAGATTCAATTACAAACCCACAAGGTTTTATTATAATTTTTGTAATGGCCCCTTAGCAGCAATAAGCATTCCTACTCAAACATGGATTATGTTTGGTCGACTCATGCATCTTGTCTTAATTTGAAAGAATCCACAATCTAAGTCGAGCATGGTTAATGCTCCCCATCCAAGTATGGTCAATGCTAGCCTCTAAACCGTGCATGGTCAACGCCTACCACCATACCTAACAAAGCCGAGTATGGTTAATGCTCGCCACCCCTTGTAAGCCAAGTAGGGTTAATATTTGCCAACTCTACAAAACCGAGCATGGTTTATGCTCGTCACTCATATATGATTTACAACCTTTCATTACAACCGAGCATGGTTCATGTTCGAACATTGGTTATGGATTACACCCCCTCAATTGTAAGCAGAGTATGGTTAATTCTCGCAAACCTTCTCTTAAGCCAAGTATGGTAAATTTTTGCCAAATTTATAAGTCGTGCACGATTAATGCTCGCCAATCCAAGAATGGTCAGCACTAGCCACCATGTCTAAACCAAGTATAGTCAAAGCCTACCACCATACATAAACAGCCCTCATATAAGCCAAGTATGGATAATACTTGCCAATTTTACTAAGCCAATTGTGGATTACGCTCGCCATTTTTCACTAAGCCGACCGTAGTTTATGATCTTCCCCTAAGACGAGTGTTGTTTTGCCATTTCCACTAAGCCGAGCATGGTTTATGCTCGCCCCTCTAAACCAAGTATAGATAATAGTTGCCAACTTCACTAAGTCGAGTATGGTTTATGCTCACCCCTAGGCCGAGTGTGGTTTACACTCGCCATCCATTAAAACTGAGTGAGGTTTACGTTCACCATTTGCTCCGAGCCGGGCATGGTCTATATTCACCCACTCTACACAAAACAAACCGAGCATTGCCCATGTTCGTTCTTCTCGAGCTCTAGGCATCATCAGGATTTGACATGTCAAAATGTTCGTAGGCACTGTTTACATTAGCAAGAACCCGATATCATTACTTTTCTCCAAGAGATCAATTTGGAACGACTAATCAACATTTTGAAGCTCCGGCCTTAATACGGTCATTGATGGATGTCGGTTTTCCGGCCTTAATACGATACTTGGCGATCGTCGATTTTCTGGCCTTAATAAAGTCATCAATGATCGTCGTATTTTCGGTCGTATTCATAATATGGTCTGATTTAACCATGACTTCCTAGATTTCTACTATTCAACCTTCTCTTAAGATCCAAAACACATCTCCTTTTTACCAAGAATATATGTTTTAGGGGGCAAAGTGTTGACCATCTTTTTGGCAAAAGCCATCACAACTCAACGAAAAAGCTCCTTCTAGCAGATATCAGCCCGATCATATACTCTCAGAGTCAACTTTCGTTTTGGGTTGATCGATCATAGGTCAACCCGATATGGATATTCCCCAAATAAAGGCATAATCAAAACAACCGATCGATTGAACTGATTGATTGATTCCCAAAAGGTCGGGTCAAAGCCGGAATATTAGAGCAGAAGTACCCAGTAAAATAATCTTCGATAGTATTTGGCCAACGCAATTTCCAGAGCGAGTTGTATACTATCAAATGAAGACCTATTCCCAAGACTAAAGCAATGGATAAGCATTAACTAGCACTTCTTTTTATACGCCAAGAATCAATTTCCACGTGTGCCGCATATTTCGAGAAAGAACTATTCATGAGCAGTATACTGGGTCCCACCGCCTACAACTATTCAAAAGGATCGAGCTCCACGTGTTAAAGCAGGAGAAAGATGAATGCCACGCCGTATACAGATTTGGCCCACTAGCCCGCCTATAAATACAACTCTTTCCAGAAATGGAGAGACAGATTCAGATTCTGATACACTACGAAAAGTTATATCCAGCATTCCAAAAGCACCAAACCATGCACTTCAATGTCAGCACGAGTATTTTGTGTATAACTCATTTCTTTCTCCACTTTCATCAACTGAAAAATAACTGTAATATGTAATCGACAGTATAAACAAAGATTATAAGTGGACACATGCTTGGATTAAGCCGAACCATTATATTTTCTGCATGTGGTTATTGCACTTTGGGGGTTGATCATCGTTAGACCAACTTTTGACGTCAACACATACATAACCATGAGGACATATGGAAGCTTGGCTTGTATTACTGCCATATTTTGACACCGAAACCAAATGAAGGCGAAGGGGTATCAGAGAGAAACATGCAACAAGAGACTGATTCGAAAGCACGAAACCAACACCAAATCACCGAAACACCCAATGCCGAAAGTAAGATGAGGAAAATAAGATTCACATGCTATCAGTACCAACACAAGCAATGCAAGCTTGGTACTAACAGAAGGCAGATGGCAATAGAGTGACTCCGGAAGCAACATGTGAAGAATGAGCTACTAAGAGTGGTTATAGCACCACCACCGAAAGTTGTCAACCTGATATTGTCTCCAAAAGCAGTTATCCCGACATCAACTCTGAGAGAACGTAATTCAACACCAAACTGCTAAAATAACTGATACCGAAAGCAGGAAAGATTGGTACTGATACAGGAAGACGATGTCAAATTGGTTTAGACATCAAAAGCTATCTACTAAGGGCTGGTTCCGTCAACATACAATCCGACACCTAAAGCAAACAATGGCAAGTAACTGAAGTCGTATGATCCGATACCAGGATATAGAACCACAAAAATGGAAGCATGCGACAAAGTTTGGGTTAAAACGGAAGGCAATCGGTACCAATTTACTTGGTATCGGTACTGTTATCGAGAGCCAGTTCTAAGAGTCATCATGGAAAACACCGATGCCCAGCTATCACAAAGTTAATACCAAATTCCAGAGCTATGAGAAAGAAAGCTCGAAACCAAGTAGAATGGGGCAAAGGACTATCGATATCAATATACTTGATATCGACACCAAGAAGCAACATCCAAGTCACAGAAAGGGGTTCCGACACCAAGCGTGGATGTTCGGAAGTAACTTTCATAAGATAGTAAAGCAAGTCAAAGTCGGTGAGAA
The DNA here is from genome assembly GCA_030737875.1 of Allium sativum. Taxonomy (NCBI): domain Eukaryota; kingdom Viridiplantae; phylum Streptophyta; class Magnoliopsida; order Asparagales; family Amaryllidaceae; genus Allium; species Allium sativum. The sequence goes on from CM060924.1 coordinate 269,173,893, forward strand.
GAAAGGCCATCCATACTAACATGTTCAGTGTCGATACGAAAACCAAAAGTCATTAAAACAAGGCAACATCTAGAATTTGCTATCGAAATCAGGGTTTCTTTACCAAAATTGAAAGCAGCTAAAAGAAGGTATTCATATCAATCTACTTGGTAGCGATACACTATGAGAAAGCAAAACCCAAATTACAATCACTATAGGCCAAGATCGATGTTTCGAAAAAAAAGCAAATCCAATAACAATGCCTAAAAGTGGAAAGAAGGCCAAGATCAGAAACCAACACCGAAAGTAACTGGAACGACCGATACCAGGTCCCTTCTCATTGCCAAATTCGAAAGCAGCTTCCGCCAGGTGTTACAAAAAATAGACCCAATATGCCTATAAATAAGACCCCAAGGGTCTCATTTTAGGGGACTTTTCATTTTCTCAATTCTTGTAATCATTTCTTAGAGACCGAACCCTAACTTCTAAATCGATTTGGGAATTTTACTTAGAAACTTCAATGCCTAACAAAGTGATAAATAAAGAGAGAATCGACACTTAAGATTAATTCCTTGAATTTTTTTATCTCTTGTGCCAATAATTTTCTCAATGCTTATTCACGGCAATGCTTCCTTCATAAACCTAATTACCTAAAATGCCCCTTTACAAACCATTTATCATTCTAAATTGCATTGCGCTTAGGGAACCCCTATCCCAAGATAACTATTGGTCCTTAAGATTTGTAAGCGTGATACTCACCTCTTGAAGGAAGAGTAAATAATCTTCAGGCTTAAGAGCTTGATATCTGGGAAATGGTGAACTAACTCAAGCTTGTAGGAACAAAATATCCCTTTGGTTCCCCTAGGTCCACATCCTTAGTGCTAATTGTAGTTTCGACGAAAAATATCGTTAACATTTTGGTGCTAGAAGGAGTGCTCAAACCTCCGACATTGTGGTTAGCAACCACATCTCTAGTTGTGTTGTTCCGTCCTAGTTGGACTAAGCTTTGAAGAAGAAGTACCATGAATAAAAAGATATAATTAGAATCTTCTGCTTCAAAGGTCAATGATTTCAAAGCAATGGAGAGAATAGTGTAACCTTGGGCCTTCCATCCTTTTTCCATATTCTGACATAGAGAAATGCCTTCCGAGTTAATTGAACAAGGTTAGAACGAATGGAAATTGGGAACAAGATTCCAATGCATCGATTGTTTTGGAAAATAGCACACTTTCGAATATTAGCTCAGCAAATCCAAAAACTAAAGAACCTTCAACCTTAACAGAGAGAGAAAATAATGAGTTGGAAGCATTATGCGTGGCTTTGCAAGTTGACGCTACTAGGAGGTCTACTGAAGAGAACACAGCCCAAAGGACCTCTGAGATTTAATTATATCAAGCATAATCAGAAACGAAGGAACCTCCCGAATTCAATAGCCAAACTAGCTCCCCGTCAAATCTACAGATTAGTTTAGTTTCACAAAGAAGCGATCAAGTGTTAAAGGAAATTACCAATGCAGAAGATAATATAGCACCATCATTCAACCCAAATGCGGTAGAAACAGGAAGACTCCCAATTCTAACACTACCCCTAAACCTGAATTCTATAAAAGGGGATGTCAAAAGGATCAAGGCCCTGGAAAAAAACTACTTGAAGTAAAGAGCTTATAGGGAAATACTCGATCACAAAAGTCTTCGAAAAGCACCGAATCGAATCAAGAGGACAAAGTCAAGTCTCCAAAGGAAAGTGTATCCATGCAGAAGATTGAAATGAAAAAGAAAACTTATTTGACTTCTTCCAAAAGGGGAAGATCTAATCCATTAAATGATACTTACAAAGAAAGCCAACACAAAAATGGTAAAGAACAATCTGAAAGCTCAACTACTAGGGAATCCAATCCCGAAAGATCAATCTGTGGAAACTTGGAAACCTACTTTAAGAACATGATGGAGAAGAGAATCAAAAATCTATTCGTAAATGAGAGGAAAAGAGTCTTGGATGAGCACATTAGCGATAATGAAAGAAAAACGTCCTTTACAGATGAAATCAAGGACATAGTGATACCATCACGCATTAAAACCCCAATCATAAAATACCATGGAACCACCGATCCTGATAACCATCTCATGGATTTCGATAGAAAATGGACATCTATGATGCTTTTGGGGCTTTATGATGTCGATTATTTCCAGGAAGGCTCAAGGATCGGGTGTTAAATGGTACTGACAATATCAAAATAATACCATCTATTCATGGAAGCAGTTTTCTCATGAGTTCTTAACACAGTTCTGCATTTGAAAAGATCTAGCCGTAAGCTACATAATCCTGGCAAATATAAAGCAAAAACAAGTAGAACCTTTGAGTAATTACTTGGAAAGGTATAATGTCGAGGCCTTAAAAACGAAAATATGAACGACCGCGAGAAACTCATCGCTGTCTATTCAGGACTAACTGAGAATATTTCATTCTGGAAGGAACTATATGTCCATGGATGCAGAAACTTGCAAGGTTTCAAGTAGATATAATCATTCGTATGGATGAATTCAATTTTTCAAAAGGGAACTTCAACAAGAAGAAAGATCTCAATGAAAAGCCTAAGTCCATTCAAATAAGAAAAGAAGGCGCAGAGCCTCCAGGAATAAAACTTCAAACTCCATTCGCAGAAATTGTAACAACCGTGGATCAAAGGATCATTGTGCTAATCCATGCCACGAGCCCTACACATGTCTCATTTTTCAAATCCCGGCACGCAACATCTGCATGCCATGCACTTCAGAAGGGCAACTGGACATCATGAAAGCCCAGTGACATTTCTTTTAATTCAGGCAGTACATTAATGCATTTATAGAATTTCGGCTTAATTGAACATGCTTACAATTTTCGATATGTCAATAACCCCCACCCACTTTAAGATATGCTCACGCGAACTGTGTGTTTGCACCCATATGCTATGTGCTTGCACGCGATCTATGTGCTTGCCCACGAGTTGTGTACTCGCCTGCGAGCTGTCTGTTTGCGCCCACGAACTGTATGCTTGCCTGTGAGTTGTGTGCTCGCACGTGAACTATATGTTTGCACACGCAAGCTGTGTCCTCGCATGCAAACTATGTGTTTGCACCAACGAGCTGTGTGCTCTCCCGCAATAGCATAGGAAGAGGACTCTAGCCACGTACATCCCCTGCATACATATCATCTTGCGGAAGGGAATGAAAACTCAAAGGGAGTACCTAAAGCACGCATAACCACTGCTTGCAAATTAATAAAAAAGCCCAAGAAGCGGCTCAAACCAAAGTAAAGCTCAAGGATGAAACTTATAAATCAAAATGTACGGATTATGCCTAGCGATTGACTATCTTATCAGGATGTGGAAAGTATATCTCTCCCTCAATATGAGTATGGTTTGCACTCAGTTGGATTCCTCAATATGGATTATACTTAGGAATGTCAGATTATCTTGCAAGTACTCAATAAAACTGAAGTATGGATTATCCTCAGTTTGTACTTGCAGGTATGGATTATGCCTGAAAGGTTGGGTCCCCTTGCCACGATTTGGCGGGATGGTTCGAATATCTCTTGAGTATGGTTTATACTCAAACTTGACGCCTAAGAATGGTTTATGCTCAAAAATGTTAAGAAGTATGGTTAGGATCTGGCAACTCTATTTTCCTCCTCTTCTTTGCAGGTATGGATTATACTCGCAGCAGGTAGGGCATAGCCCTAGTTTTCTTGGATATTTGGCCTTAATATATTCCCAAACGATTGCCCATTTTCTAGCCCCCTCTAATACGATCTGGAGTGATGACGACATTCTGGATTTCTATAGATTATGGATTTCTTGGATTATTTAAAACACAACTTCCGTCTTTAAGAAGGATATGCATTAAGGAGGGAAATGTCGACACGTCTTTTGGGTAAGGCCGTCACAACTCGGATTCTATCAGGGGAACTACTCAGGACTTGAGTATGAATTGGCATTGATTATGTGTTCACTTGGATGATGTTACAATATGTCGATGAGAGTTAATTATGCACGCATTAACCATTGGGTCGGATCGAGTTAAAGCAACTTTACCTCACCAACTTAGCACGAAACCAGTTGGGTCGAACAGTTCAGGTCGAACTCGAACCGGTTGTACACAAGAACATAGAATCCTTGCATCATTGGTTCAAGTCGAACAGGCTCCAACCTGACCCTCCTGAGGTAGCAATTGCATTTCAACGTGGTCTTATTCTTTAGGCATGTCTCCCTCCTACATTCATGCGTCAAGCTTCACCTGGCCACGCAGACATTTTCTCCACTTCACCCGCTACTTGTTCGAGCCCTCTTGGATGCCCAACATGTGGCATTCAACCCTAACCTTGCACTTGGTTATAAATATATGATTTCAAGACAAATTAAGGTATCTTTTTTCCCTTTATAAACTCATAACTTCCTCCTTTGATGACATGCATGGATATTACGCCATTATCATAGATAATTTAACTACTTAACACGAGGATTTCGTGTATAAATTCTTACATAGAACACGAGGATACTGCGTATAAATTACTCTCTTCCTTCCCTTTCTTAAAAATGTATTGATTTCCATAATCTATCAATATAAATAAGAGATTATAATGTTGACGTCGGTAAGGAATTTTCCGAACCACTATAAAAATATTGTGTATCCCCTGTTATTTACTATTTTGCATTCTGTGATTTGTGATTGTGAGGATTTCACATGTCTTTAGGTGTTAGTGCCACTTTTGAGTCTAACAACCATCATGAACATTCTTATTATTTAAGGAAAATATTTCACACACCTCATTGTATCTATTAGCGGAAAAATGTAAAGATCTACTTCCATAACGTACCTCAATTACGATCCATAGTTGCAAGCTATTTCTTTTATTTTCATCATGGACATACATGTATATTTTATTTGATTTGTGTGCAATACGGCAAAAGAACCCCTTTTTTACACTAATCCCCTTTTCCTTTCTTTTCTTGCAATTATGTACTTACATTTTTTTACCATTATGGAAATGTATCCATTTCCCCAAAATATAACTAACTCAGTCCACTACTAAGTTTTCCCTTTTTATTTTCTGAGTTAGATGTTAATTCCTTATTTTCGTTTACCATTTTCAATTACTGCAAATTTTTCATACAAAATTGGGCATATCAATTCTTTTTCCATTATTCCTAGCTTCGTTGTAATTCTTTTTACGAAATATCAAATTTGACATTAGATAACAATCACACGAACATATGCATAATTATTATCAAATTTACCATTTCAGTATTACAGTAATTCTTAACTAAACAGAGAATTAATTGAACAAGTTACAATAAAAATATTCTTAATGTACTCATGGGATAGATTATATTGCAATTACCACAAATTTCAATTACTTATCACGTTAATAATTACATGGAAATTAAACGATAAATCTACTATTACCCAAAAGGTAAAATTTTAAATCCACTCATCAAACTACTTTTAATACTTGAATCTGATTCAGATCTAATATTTTTTGTCTTTATAATTGAGGTTTGATATCAAGAAAACCACAAATTTACAAATATGATGCTAAAAGAATAAGCGAAGAAAGAAAGAAACCTAAACAATTCATACCCACAAGATTACCTCATGTTGACTAGAAATCTGAACACCTATATTATAGATCTACATTCTTTGTCTTAAAATCTTGAATCAGAATTCTCTAAAGTAATATTCTAATTTTTGAAAGATTTAAAGAAGAAAGAAAATGGCAGAGCCTTGGCATCATCTTGGAAAATATGAGTTGGAGGCTAGGCTCTGTTAGCCTATTTATAGGTGTATAGGAAATTCGGGTATGTCAGACTTAATAATATAAAATATGAACCGTATAAGCGAAGAAACACATGTTAGAAAATCCAGGTTTGTCCGCTGGTAGGATGACCCATGTGTCAACCCACCTTCATGGTGTGTCGACCCCATGGTCAACCCCTGGGTTGACCTATGTAAAGCCTGGATCAACCCATGACCTGGGTCTTTAACATTGATTTTGGCATCCTTAATTATTGTTTAATTTTGTTAATAACATTTCCTTTTGTTTCCAAATATCACTACGTAAATTATTTTCTTCTTTTATGACATATATCCAACATTTCAATTTCAAATTTATGTGTATACATATGCGTATAACTCTTTAAATCTTTGTCTGTTAATAGTTTCTCAGTTAATGTCATTATAACACTATTAATTCATTGTTTTCTTCCATTTAATTTGTGTGTATATATATGTATGTAAAATTTCAAATGCATCTATCTTCCTACCTATTTTTCATTCATTATTCATTTATTACTTTCTACACTTAAACTACACTTTAATTTCAAATTTTAAATTTATGCATATATATTAACGCATAATCTTTATTTCTTTTAAAAATTCAGGTGGTGTGATGCCGACATTTATTTCTTACCCATTTTTATTAATTGCAAGTTACTTTTTATTGAATTTCTTATATATATACATACATGCATTTATACGTATATATATATATATATGTCTGTGCGTGTGTGTGTGTACATATATACACTCACATATGTATAATTTTCCTTATATGTGCATTTTTATATATTTTTTCTTAGAGTATGCATTTCTTTAGTCATCCCTCTAAAATTAAAAACATGACGCTAGCAGGACTCGAACTTGCACCATCTACATGGAAGAGACATGCCTCTACAAACTCACCTACTTAGCCTTTTGTTCACAAGACTATAAATATTGGTATTTATTATTCTTATTAGGGTTCTTTCTATATCTTCTTTTTCATGTTTGTTCTACAAATTCATTTAAAGATAACTTTTTCATTTTAAATCTGTTTTCTATAAACCATAGCTCTAAATTGATTAGAAAATTGCCACGGAAGCAATGACGCTAATTCCGTTACCAAATTCTGAAATCTTTTCAATTTTTTTATTTAATTAAAAATTGGGAGTGTAATAAAGGGTAAGATGGAATTTTTGTGGTATTATTTGCAATATGTTTCCTCCATATGATGTCAGGTATTATCAACCCATTTAAAAAATCACATGCATAAGAGCCAAAGAAAGAGAGATTCACATAAGGATCAGCATAATTTAATAATGTAATGTAATGTATGCTTTCAGAAGAATGAGAAACGAAGGAAATATTTGAATTATTTATTAATCAAATCGATGTTAATTAGCGAAAGTAAATTTGGCAATAAAGCCGAAATCGATTTTCGTCAATCAAATTCGATAATTGACCAACTAAGTCCAACGGAATCACTTGATAATTAAGAAGTAATTCAAATTAGATAATTAAGTTGATATATATTAGCAACTCATCCAATCATACACAAATTTGAATTATTCAGTTAAAATATCAAAGATTTGATGATGATCACAGAACTAAACTTGTATAAAAGCTTCAAAACATTTCGAAGGAAAATGGAATAAAACTTACTTTGGATTATGCAAGAATATATATCAAGAAATTTAAGTATGTTGAAGTTGTTAATACTTGCACAAGAAAATTTTTGAACGTAAGAGAAGAGCAGAGGATGAATTTGTAAAGAAAAGTACAACGAAGGATAGCGGGATGAGTATTTATAAACAAATGTTTGAACCGTTGATTTGAAAAGGCAAGAATACCCCTCGACTGTAGGACTAAATATTATCATAAAAATTCGATACCGAAATTGAAATAGGGTGAAGGGGTATCGTGATATAGCCGACACCAGAGTAGAAGCTTGAGAAGTCTTGGATCAATACCAAAGCAAATACTTTAAAAGACGAAGGAACAGTAGAGCAGGAACCAAGAAGTGGAGCTAACACAAGCATAGCCGATACTAAGAGCTTGAAGAAATAGCAGGGGAGCTGATACCGAAATGGAAGATTGATACCAAGGATTCAAAGGAGGATAACACTGGAATAGCGACTTTGTATGCTATTGGCACCAACATCAAGGAGCAAACCACTTGGTGTCGATACCAAGAAATGGTGGGAATAAAGGCACGTTATCGATACCAACGCACAATGAGCAGTTGGCTTGGTTTCGATACCGAGCAATGAAAGAAGATGCATGGGAGATGGTACCAAGGAAAGCGATGTTAAAGCATGAAGATGATACAGGGAGTTAGTACACTAAGCAGCAAGGGAGGAGTCAGATGCTAAAACCCTGTACGTTGGAAACGATACCAAGTACAAAGAGAAGGAATCAATCAATTTGACACCAAATATACATGCTTAGGATACGAGACCAAACCAAATGCATTAAAAGGAAGCATAAATCTATAGCAGGCATAATGGTAGCAAAGAAGCACTATCCACACCAATAGGATCGGTGTCGATAGTATTATACATAGATGGCACCGGAACCGAAAGCCACAAAAGCGGGTCGACATCAAGGGATTGCTACCGAAAGGGGGCCTAAATCTTTTATAAATAAGACCCTAAGGGTCACATTTTGGGGAACCTCTCCTCATTCCATAATCTTATACCTATATCTAAGAGGCAAAACCCTAATTTAGAAATTGATTTGGGGATTTCTCTTATAATCTTCCATTTACTCTATCAATGGATCAATAAAGGGAATACTTAGTACCTACTACTAATTACATTTGTCTTTAACCTACTAATTCGAGTTCAAACTCTTGCTTGGGAATAGTTATTGAATCATCCACAATGAACCATTTAGCTAAAACTAGCAACGATCTTATGAAGCTCTTATCCCAAGGTAACTTTTTCCTACGTACTAAAGTGTGCTGCTCACCTCTTGAAGTAAGTGTAACTAATTTACATATTTGGGATAATTGATATCTAGGAAACGATGAATTAAGTTGAGCGTGGGGGAACAAAATTACACCCAGGAAATACCATAACCTTACATTTTGGTGTTGACGGTTTTTATTGTTAAAAAATACTCATAGACGAGGATGTAATTGTTTGAAATTTAAAGGTTTCAATGATGTTTTCTTCGATTATGAAACCATTAAGCTATTAAATATGTTAAAGTTGGAGATTTTCAAGGTAAAAAACCTTTAATTTTTTCATTTTTCTTATCGTGTAACCATTTTATAAGATTTCTCATTGTTACTGCATGCTTGTCGTTATCAACACTAAGTAATAACAATTTACCTATAAATCCAAATGTACCAAAAGATAGAATGCTAAGAATCATGTATGATACTAAAGGAAAAATAAGCACACATAAAATCTTCCAATTTTGATAGAGTTGGTCTTGCTCATGTAGAGTTGACAGAGTTGGGCTTGCTAAAAATCATGTATGATAAGGTTAGTCCTAACCATTTTGGTTTATATTATACATACATTGATAATTGTTAGCCCTCTATGTGATCGGACTATCCAAAGCCTAAGCATTAACAATTGAATGCACTAGAGGACAAGGATTGTAGAAAAGAAGTATCCGGATCCATTCGGAAGTCTCTTGCCAAACCCCTTCATGTATATGAACAGATCAGCGGTCCAGCTTCAGATTCCTCACCCCGGTTCGGTTCGGCCCACCAATACCTATCCGACCCGGAGTTCTTGTGCCGATCCGAACCCCTCTTACACTGTTTATTCGAATTGAAGCTCTAACTATAGCAAACACCACACATTCCTTTGACTTTGGAACGATTATGCTCCACTTTCCTACGTCTCTGATGTGCTGGCAACATCTCTCATCATCTGATTCTGAATCAAGCGGGATGAGCTCCACGTGGCACCGAATCGGATCGAATTTTTGCTTATAAATACACCAACAAGCACCATTTTAAAGGATCTTTGGGCAAATTAATCACTCTAACTTAAAAACCAGCGAATTTCATAGCTTTATTCAGATTATACTCAAACTTTTGGAGTGTAATTTCACAAATTGAATAGAGACTATCAATTGTATAAGTGAATTAGAGAAGAAATTATCATTGTATTTGTGTTTGAATCATGAATCAAAGAAGTATAAAGTGGACGTGGGCTCTTTAACGCCGAACCACCATAAATCTGGTATTCTCGTTTTTTTTCTTTCTATTTTATTCAAAATTATTGTTCAATTGGGTGTTAGAACCACTTTTTGGTCTAACATTTTGATGCTTTCACTGAGATTCGTCGAATTCTCCTGATTTTAGAATATTGTTCTACTATTTAGATCTCCAATTCGAAGAAGCTAGTCCACTTTTTCAGCATTCTTGAAGCTTTCCTTGGTGAACTCTCAAAAAATTTGGATTTTATGACTAAATGAAAAGGAAAAGAGTCTCAAATTGCTCGAGAAAACAAGACGAATGAAGATCAGCATGCTATCGTTGTAACCAGGTTACGGGGGCAAAGTTTAGGAACAAACTGGTCCAAGAGAGCATCTCCGATCCGACCCGACGTCGAGGCTCCAAACCGAATGGAAAATGCAAACCCGAACCGAGCCGAGACCCTGGACATTGTTGATAATGTTACAACCCGTATTTTCTGAGAATATTAAAATAACAAATTAAAGAAACCTTAATTATTAGAAGAAGAATAAAGTAAAATGGGTTGCACTATTGCGTTCGTCTCAAAATTCTTCTTGAGATAGAGTCCGAGTTTGCATGAAACGGACACAGTATGAAGAAGTTATGGAGCTTAGAACATTCTAGTTTAAAGTAGAATTAATTAAATAATAATTAAAATAAACTTCTAATTCAAAATAGTTCAAATCAGCTAAAGGAAAGTGCGCGGGAAAATTCCAGCTCAGTAGGTGTCGACCCCCCAGGGGTAGTCGACATAGGTGTCGACCCCCCTATAGAGGTATCGAAATAGGTGTCTACCCCCCTTATGGGGAGTCGACCCCTGTCGGCCTAGATCTGGCCGATGTGTTCTGGTGACGTATTTTGGTATTTTAGGACTGACGTGGCTTCTTCTGGTTGGCTGGGTGATGTGTTTTTTTAATCTGAATGGTTTAGATGAATCCTAGTCAGATCTAAGGGCCTTTATACACTTACTACATCTATATAAACACACCTATACCTTACCTAATTTCATTACACTAGTTCATGATACCTTCATGCTGCAAAAATCTAAATTAGAATAAGTCCTTCTTCCTCTTCAAGTCAGATCAGGATTAAAAGAGAGTAGATCTACAACTGCAACACCTATTTCTTTTAGATCCAACCAAGGTGAGTACATGTTACTTTCAGATCTGAAATTTAATTGTAATCCTGACATGTTAATGAAACTGAATCTGAGACTATGCCTATTTATGTTTATCAGATCTGTCTTTCTATACCCCTTGGATCTATTTTATTGTTATTATTATGCTTGTTCTTTATCTCTTCCTTCCTTCTTCCCTTTTTGCTTTTATAGCCGGGCTACCGCGAGCCTAGGCCAAATCTCATAGAGATGAGCGTACGAATGATAATTTAGGGAATGTTGGGAAATTTGGCATAATATATGTTGGGGTGATTTGGGAAGGCAAATGCTAAATTTGGAAAATATTGAATGATATGTAGTTGGGCATAAACTGATTTGTAATCATGTAATTGATTTGGGGGCATAACACATGTTGTAATATAAGATCTAAATTTGGTGTATACTGTACATGATGGTTTATGATTTGGAAGAAGGGGATTATTTTGTATAATGATATATGACTTAGGTATGAAAACCTATATTGAAAAAGGGATAACTGTTAAAAATGAACACGCCTAAATTGGGATCTTTGGTAGTTGGCATACACTGTAATCAAAGATTATAATTTAGCATAACTTGTATTTTGAATCATGGCTGGGGTTTTGGGGCCACAATCTGTGTTGTACAAAATTGACTAAAACTGGGGCGAATGTTATATTGTGAATTTGGACTGTAAATTTGGTATGTAAATCCATAGGCTCAATCTAAGATTGAGCAGAACATGATAATGGAAATCAATATAATTTACTGTAACTTGCGGAGAATTTTATTCTGTTAAATTGTCTAGTCTACTGAAATCTGTTGAAACTGAATACTGTAATTAGAAAGCCTACGATGTATATGAATAAATTGGCTAAGATAAGCATGCTGAGATACGAGGTTAGAATCCGTTTGCAGTAGAAGCCTGCCCGTAACCAACCGGCCTAACCAGCAACTGCAAACTGTCAGTCTAACATGAGAGGTCGTAGGCGTAACTAAAAGATGATTAAACACGAGATTAGGTCTTGCATGTGGCAGAAGTCTGCCTGGAACCGCTCGGCACATCCAGTGGCCACAAGCAATCGACCTAATGTGAGAGGTCTGTGCATTAATTACTAATTAATGTTGATCAAAGATGAATATGATACCTAAAACATGTTAGGTGGGTGGGGTTAAGTTAACCTGTGTAAGATAACAACTTAACCAATATTACATGAACAAAGTGGATAGGGTTAAGGCAAGCTTAACCAATAAGACATATTGATTTGATAAATGGATGAGGTTAAGTCAACTGGGCAGATGAATCTGATAAAACTGTTTCGTAAATCTGTAGGCTTAATGCAAGGTTAAGTGAAACGTATTAATCTGTAAGTCTGTTAATCCGTACATCTGATTTGTTAATCTGTATGTCTGATCTGAAAACTTGTTAATCTGAAATCTATTAGTCTGGGGATACAAGGTTAGGAGGGGTAATTGCTTTGGTCATATGTTGTGTAGGACCCATAATAGTCAGTAACCCTTTCTGGTATCAAAACTATGACCCAACATTAGGTAGGGGTTCGGGCACGCTTACTGTACTAATTGTAAGAGGTTCTTTCTAATAATGGCGAGGGGTGTTGATGGCGCATTCCAACCGGGTCATGTGCGTGCATCGATCCGGTCTGCTCTGGGGAAGTTAAGACGCCATGACATCTGTAAATAGGTATGTATCTTTCAGTTGGTTTCCACCTTAGGGAGTGATACACACTTCTGCGGGGCCGACACAGTGTATTTATGTATTTGGGAGCCGATCGCTTGGTGTAGAATTTAGGGTACATTTAGTTCTGTCTGTTTCTATTAGGGTACCATCTGTTTCTGTTGGGGTGGTAACACCTGTCTGTTTCTGCATGGTACCATCTGTTGGGGTTGTAAAGGCCCATCACTAGTGTACACCTAATTCTAATATTCTGTTTCCGTAGGGATTATTCTGTTTTCGTCTCTGATTCTGTTTCTGCTTCTATTTGTGTTCCATCTGTCTCTGTCGAGGTGGCAAACGCCCATTATTAGCATTCTGTTTTTATAGAGATTATTCTGTTTCTGTTTCAGTTTAGACGTTAGGGTAACACCTAATCCTTTTATACTAGTATTAGTGTAGAAAAATGAAAAGTAAGTAAGAAGCATATCTTGGTCTATATCATTCTGTTTTCTCTGTTTAACCTAAGTATACCTGCTACTCTTGTCACTGTTATCTCTCATCCAGCTTTATTTACATGTCATGATACTATTATCTGTTTATATGCTGAAAGTCACTGGACTCGCCAGACTTTATGTCTGACCCATTTTGTTTTCGCCTCTTTTCTTTCCTTTCCCTCCCCCAGGTGCTCAGGGTGGGATTAGTGGAGCTTGACTCAGATTTCTTTCTGCTTAAACTGCTTGGAAGTGCTGAAAGTAATGCTTAACTTCATTTCTCTTACATATGGAATTTTGGAGTGGGATTATGGCTTTAAAAATTATGTACTCTGATGGCTTTTGTACAAGACTGATATTATGTACTTGGTTTTGGTATTTGAAGATGTAACCAAACTTATTTCTGTTTCCGCTGCAATAAAGTTATAAAATTTTCAAGTACTACTTTATGTATCTGTCTTGTAATTTTGTTCTGTTTACTTATAATGCTCCACGAAACTTAATGCATTCCCTTTGTGAGTGACATTAACAGAAGTGGGGTGCCACACTTGGTATTAGAGCTGAAGTTTACCAGATTAGATAAAAGTTTTTGAAAATTATTTTCCAAAAGGTTTTAAAAGGAAGTATTTTCAAAACGAAATTTTATTTTGAAAAACATAATCCCCAAATCCATATATCTGTCTTTCGATTCTCTGTTATGAATCTCTTTTTCTTTTGTTTCGGTATGTCCGGGGAACAAAACATCTCTAATATCCCAGAGGGAGTCACAATACCCGGATGGTTCCATAGGTATTTGGAGGCCACGGCACGCGCCGAAGGCCAAGGAAACGCTCCTCCAGCTGTACCCATCATTCCTCCTCCCCCACCTCCTCCCCGTGTAGACGCTTTTTCTAAGATATGCAAGGACTTTCGGGCGATGGGCGGAAAACCTTTTCATGGGACTGAAACGTTTGTCGAGGCTAGGAATTGGCTCAAGGAATTGGAAGACTTGTTTGGTATTTCCGAGATAGACGATGGAAGGAAGGTACAACTAGCTGCTTGGTTGATGAAGGATGAAGCTTCTTTTTGGTGGGAACTAACTAATGGAGGACATGCAGTGGAGGCGTGGATGTATTTCAGGCATAGGTTTGAGTTGAAATTTCTTTCACAAGCAGAAGAGAGTTTATACATGGAGAGGTTCTTGGCTTGGAAACAGGGGAATTTATCTGTGAAGGAGTACGTTAACAAGTTTAACTAATTAGCAAGATTCGACTTAAAGTTGGTGAGCACACCGCATAAGAAGGCCCTGAGATTCGCTAAGGGTTTGAATGAGCCGATACACGAATTGGCGATGTCTCACATTCCTATGGGGGCTACCTTCGAGAAACTGGTTGACATGGCGTTGATGCATGAAGAGGAAGATAAAGGTGAGAAGAAAGAGGAGAAGCTCGAAGGACCACAGAATAAGAAAGTGTGGCCCAAGAAGGAAACACAAAAGAAGGATGAAAAGCCTGAAAATAAGAAGGAGAAAAAGTGCTTTATTTGTGGAAGTTTGACTCATCTGAACAAGGATTGCAGAAAGAGGAAGGGCGCTTGCTTCAACTGTGGTGAAATGGGACATTTCACTAGGGACTGCCCGAAGAAACGGGGGCAAGGGCAGAGGGCAGGACCTACTTCTGGAGGGCAGATGAATGCTTTCGTGGCTGGTGGACAGGATAGAGGTAGGAAATTTTTGGTAGAAGGTTTAATTTCCTTATCTGATTATTGAGTTAGGACTCTTTTTAATTCTGGCATTTTGTTGAGTCTCTGCACTTTAATAGTAGTCTTGTTTCTGATCCCGTTATAGTCTCAAACCCCATAAGGGTTAGGGCTCATCTGTTTGTGATAGGTTTGGGTTTGAGGGTATTTGTGTTAGGCATAGAGTTGACTGTGACGCGTACGTTCCGGGTTTTGTGGGATATCGTCTGGTTTTAGGAAGGGATTCCTTATGACCCAAAAGGATCTATCATGCCTAGTTTTCTAGAATCATTTGATAATCTGCGATCTGTACCCGTAGTCTGTAAGTGTTCGGATATTCTTGATAAGGTTAGGGGCTTACCTCGAGGCGTGAGATAGATTTCCAGTTTTGACACTAGGAATAAAGTTTTTGTTTTATTTATACTTGCTTATATCACTCGATTGTATCCTATCGATCGAGTCTTCGACCTTTAGGTAGAAATTAATGGGTGTAAACATGTGTTTGAGACATGTTATTTTTGATGGATGCAAGTGGATGCAAGTGGTTGCTAGTGGTTGCTCGTGGATGCATATACACACACTAGGCACTAGTTCGGCTCAAAAACACTCTCATATTGCATATGGTTGTGTGTGCATTTTCAATTTTTTTTTATGGATGCAAAATGGTTGACTCATCAAATGGATGATGCATTTGGATGAATGGTTGTGCACTCATATAGAAATGATATTTATCAAATAGGATTGTTTGCATACATGATTGGACTCATGGCACTAACATAATTCGCATTAAGGAGGTTGACTGAATCAGTAGACCGCCTGATCTTTTGCATTAGATAGGGGACATATACACACACTTTTTGCATATGTTCATATAGCATTAGAAATCTTTTCAGGACAATGATTGTTTGTGGATGATGGATGAGTAGATGGATGATGGATGATAGGATACATTCTTCTTAACTTAGATATTTCGGGGACGAAATCCTCTAAGGAGGGGAGAATGTAACACCCCGTATTTTCTAAGAATATTAAAATAACAAATTAAAGAATACTTAATTTTTAGAAGAAGAATTAAGTAAAATGGGTTGCGCCATTGCGTTCATCTCGGAATTCTTCTTGAGATAGAGTCCGAGTTTGCATGAAGTAGATACAGTATGAAGAAGTTATGGAGCTTAGAAGATTCTAGTTTAAAGCAGAATTAATTAAATAATAATTAAAATCAACTTCTAATTCAAAGCAGTTCAAATCAGCCGAAGGAAAGTGAGCGGGAAAATTCCCGCTCATTAGGTGTCGACCCCACCAGGGGGAGTCGACATAGGTGTCTACTCCCCTATAGGGGTGTCGAGATAGGTGTCGACCCCCCTTATGGGGAGTCGACCCCTGTCGGCCCAGATCTGGACGACGCGTTTTGGTGATGTATTTTGGTATTTTAAGGCTGTCGTGGCTTCTTCTGGTTGGCTGGGTGATGTGTCTTTTTAATACGAATGGTTTAGATGAATCCTAGTCAGATCTAAGGGCCTTTATACACCTACTACATCTATATAAACACACATATACCTAACCTAATTTCATTGCACTAGTTCATGATACCTTCATGCTGCATAAATCTAAATTAGAATAAGTTCTTCTTCCTCTTCAAGTCAGATCAGGATTTAAAGAGAGTAGATCTACAACTGCAACACCTATTTCTTTTAGATCCAACCAAGGTGAGTACATGTTACTTTCAGATCTGAAATTTAATTGTAATCCTGACATGTTAATGAAACTAAATCTAAGACTATGCCTATTTCTGTTTATCAGATCTGTCTTTCTATACCCCTTGGATCTATTTTATTGTTATTATTATGCTTGTTCTTTATCTCTTTCGTCCTTCTTCCCTTTTTTCATTTATAGCCGAGCTACGGCGAGCCTAGGCCAAATCTTATAGAGATGAGCGTACGAATGATAATTTAGGGAACGTTGGGAAATTTGGCATAATATATGGTGGGGTGATTTGGGAATGGCAAATGCTAAATTTGGAAAATATTGAATGATATGTAATTGGGCAAAAACTGGTTTGTAATCATGTAATTGATTTGGGGGCATAACACGGGTTGTAATATAAGATCTAAATTTGGGGTATACTGTACATGATGGTTTATGATTTGGAAGAAGGGGATTATTCTGTATAATGATATATGACTTAGGTACGGAAACCTATATTGAAATAGGGATAACTGTTAAATATGAACATGCCTAAATTGGGATCTTTGGTAGTTGGCATACATTATAATCAAAGATTATAATCTAGCATAACTTGTATTTTGAATCATGGCTGGGGTTTTGGGGCCACAGTCCGTGTTGTACAAAATTGACTAAAACTGGGACGAATGTTATATTATGAATTTGGACTGTAAATTGGGTATGTAAATCCATAGGCTCAATCTAAGATTGAGCAGAACATGATAATGGAAATCAATATAATTTACTATAACTTGCGGAGAAGTTTAATCTGTTAAATTGACTAGTCTGCTGAAATCTGTTGAAACTGAATATTGTAATTGGAAAGCCTACGATGTACATGAATAAATTGGCTAAGATAAGCATGCTGAGACACGAGGTTAGACTCCGTTTGCAGTAGAAGCCTTCTCGGAACCAACCGGCCTAACCAGCAACCGCAAACTCTCAGTCTAATGTGAGAGGTCATAGGCATAACTAAAAGATGCTTAGACACAAGGTCAGGTCTTGCTTGTGGCAGAAGTCTGCCCGGAACCGCCCGGAACCGCCCGGCACATCCAGCGGCCACAAGCAATCGACCTAATATGAGAAAACTATGCATTAATTACTAATTAATGCTGATCAAAGATGAATATGATATCTAAAACATGTTAGGTGGGTGGGGTTAAGTTAACCTGTGTAAGATAACAACTTAACCAATATTACATGAACAAAGTGGATAGGGTTAAGGCAAGCTTAACCAATAAGACATATTGATTTGATAAATGGATGGGGTTAAGTCAACTGGGCGGATGAATCTGATAAACCTATTTCGTAAATCTGTAGGCTTAATGCAAGGTTAAGTGAAACTTATTAGTCTGTAAGTCTGTTAATCCGTACATCTGATCTATTAATCTGTAAACCTGTTAATCTGTGTGTCTGATCTGAAAACTTGTTAATCTGAAATCTGTTAGTCTGGGGACACAAGGTTAGGAGGAGTAATTGCTTGTGTCATCTGTTGTGTGGGACCCATAATAGTCAGTAACCCCTTCTGGTATCAAAACTATGACCCAACATTAGGTAGGGGTCCGGGCATGCTTACTGAACTAATTGTAAGAGGTTCATTCTGATAATGGCGAGGGGTATTGATGGCGCATTCCAACCGGGTCATGTGTGTGCATGGATCTGGTCTGCTCTGGGGAAGTTAAGACGTCATGACATCAGTAAATAGGTATGTATCTTTCAGTAGGTTTCCACCTTAGGGAGTTATACACCCTTCTGTGTGTATCAACCCGTATTTCGATAACATGTTAAAACGAGAATCAAGGCAGAATTTAATTTTAAATTCTGAATCAAGTAAAACGGGCTATGCCATTGCGTTCGTCTCGGAAAAATACGCGAAATAGAGTCCGAAATTTTGTAAATCGGAGTCCGTATGACCCGGTTAAGGCCCAAAGAAGTTTTCGGGAAATTTGAATTTCGAAACATGCAGAAATGGGGCCAGGCGGGAAAATTCCCGCCCAGACAAGTCGACTTGGCTGTCGACAGGGCTTTCGACTTGCATGTCGACAGGCATGTCGACAGGGCTGTCAACTTGCCCTGTCGGCTGATTCTGGCCTGGTGCACCTATTTTCTATCTTGGCTAGGTTTTTGGGCCTGGTTTGAAATCTGACGGTTCAGGTTGGTCCTAGGGTTAATCTAAGGGCCTAAAACTATCCTAATCTCTATAAAAAGACCCTAAATCTACCCCTAAACCTTCATTATTCACTCATGTAACTAAACTATGGCCAAATTTCTACTCTCATGGCCTCCACTCAACTATCCTAGCCTCCACTTCATTTCTATGAAAGGTTTCATGATCTTGAGAGTGTTAGAGAGTCCCTATGTTAGTATGAGAGCTTCTCAAGTTGATTCCAAGGCAAAAGCTTTGATCTTTGTTCATAAAGATGGTGTTTTTGTCGATTTGGAGCATCCATCTTTGGGTTTTTGGGTGATGGCATGCATAGGCTTCATCACAAGCTTTAGTGTAATCGATTTAGGCCTTAATAGCAATGTAAGCCCTTCTCCTACTATTAGATATGAACTTTAAACTTAATATGACATGTTGTAAGTGGGTTTAAACATTAGTATGTAGCATGCTATCATCTTATGCAAGCTTATAAAGTCATTACCTTGGTCTTGTGGTCATAAAGCTTTGACCTTTATGTTGAAATGTTGCATTATGCAACATGAGAACCCTTATAACCTTCATGTCAACTTGCATATGAAGCCATAACCCTTATGTGAGGTCATATGCGAGTTACTTGTCATCATTCCATGTTGTTTATCACCATGATTCGCTTATGTGCCAAGTTTGGGTTTATGCATGTTTTTGAGGCTTAACAATGGTATATGCAAGCTAATGAACACATTTGTGCCTCATTCGCCATCATGATTAATTTGTGGCTTAATATCCATCTTTGTCATGCTTTTGCCAAGTCTCTTCTTTTAATCCGTTACGAACGTATATGCGAGTTTAAAAGCGTTGGGTTATGTTATGGGTAATTTCTAATGGCATGAAAATACAACTTGAAAACATGACTTGAAATATAACATGAAAGTTGACATGTAAGTATGCATAAAACATAAGCTTGGGAATTTACCTATTAAGTTAGGTCTACCCTTTGGGAATTTACCTATTAAGTTAGGTCTACCCAAATGCTTGAAAAACTTGTAACATGTTTTGAAAACATGATGAACATGACACTTAGATAATATAAGTGTGGCCAACTCGAGGTTGGGTTGAGTTTGCAATATAAAGCTACCCGGAACCGACCGGCCTAACTAGTAGTTGCAAACAATAGGACCCAATGTGAGAAGTTGGTCATTTTGTGCTTGGACCCGAGGTTAGACCAAGTTGTGGTGTAAAGCTACCCGGAACCGACCGGCTTAACTAGTAACCACAACAAAGTCTAATGTGAGAGGTTGAGGTGCATTAAGTAATTAATGCCACATGATAGGGTTAAGTTAATTTGATTAATGACTCTTAACCAAATATGACATGGATAAATGGGTTAAGTAAATTGATTAGGCTAATGATACCTAACAAAACATGACAAGGTTGGGTAGGTTAAGTAATTTGATTTGCCTAATGACACTTAACCATTTTTATACGACTAGTGGACGGGGATTAAGTTAACCAACACTTAATCAATCCAACATGATAAATTGGCAAGGTTAAGTAAGTTTTCTTAATGACACTTAACCAAAAGATACAGTTAATGGATGAGGTTAAGTAATTAAGACTTAACTAATCTAAACACGGTAATTAGATGGGGTTAAGTAATTGACACTTAACTAATCTAACCACGGTAATTAGATGGGGTTGAGTAATCCACACTTAACTAATCTAAACACGGTAATTCGGTGGGGTTAAGTTAAACACTTAACCAATATAAACTTGGTAATTCAATGGGGTTAAGTAACCAATACTTAACCAACTTAACGTGATAATTTAATGGGGTTAAGCAACTTATACTTAACCAATTATACATGATGATTCGATGTGGTTAAGTGACTTAAACTTAACCAATCTAACTCGTTAATTTGGTGTGGTTAAGTGACCTAAACTTAACCAATCTAACTCGTTAATTGGATGTGGTTAAGTGATCTATACTTAACCAATCTAACGTGAAAACAGGATAAGGCTAAGTCACGAATCACTTGAATACGCTTGACCGATTTGACTCGGTAATTTGACAAGGTCAAGTTAATTTATATAATTAACCAATCTAAAATGATAATTAGACGAGGTTAAGTTATGGATTGCTTAATATACTTAGCCAACTTGACACATGGTTTGTAGGGTTAAGTCTTGGACTTGGATACTTAGCCAATTTTGACATGGTTTGTAGACGGGCTAAGTTATGAACTTAAGTGACACTTAACCCATTAGATAAACCCTAATTCGGAGGATTAGGTAAATAACCATAGTTAACAAGGATTATGGAAATAAGGCTAAGTGGTAAACCTTAGTTAAGGGAAACTAAGTAATAATTCTTAGTCAAGGAAATTTGGACCATTTCTTAGATAGATTAGTAACCCGATACGTTAGGTCAACGTTTAAGTACGCGTGTAGGAGCAGGCTATCTGATTTAGATAAAGGCTCCAACGAACTGGGTAACGAAGCAGCGGCTTCGGGGAACGTGAGGATATTCTTGGGATCCCTCTGTGAGCTGCCAGGTCATTATACTAGGCTCACGAGAGGTTGAGGTCTGCGGTAGAAGAACCAAGAATATGCCTTGGTTGCTATGCGAGCGACCTAAAGACTGGGGTGGATAGCAGTGAGTCGACAAATACATAAGGTGCCCGAGATAGCAAGTTCGTCGATCATCTACCATCTTGAGTCAAGCGTGTACGTACGGAAAGGCAGGGAACACCCAACAGACCATAATTGCTATTTAATTATGGGTGAGGTAGGCCGTAGGATGTGGGCTGGCCGGAGTGTAGTTCTCATGCAAGATTTTCTCTTGTGTTGCCTTTCACTAGTTAAGGGAGGGGTCTCATGGGACCATAGCCACGTGTAGAAAAGCAGACCTTAGTATCTGCATCGGCAAATAAATCTAAAGCTCCCGACCGAGTCCTGTATTTCTTGTTTTGCCCTGTGACAGGACTCGGATGGCACGATGTGATACATGTGCATACAGTTATAAAAAAACGATTCACGATGAATGCGTGGGAAAAAGGGCGCGGTTGAGGGTTAGCGTAATCCCTAGTGGCCTAGGTGGTTTAACCCAAACCGAAATACGAAAGCGTGCAATAGGTAAGCGTAATCCCTAGTGGTGCTAGGTGGCGTATGTCCTAGTAGTTCAAACGATGATTCATATGGAAGAGCCTAGCTAGAGCAAGGGTGACAGTCCAAACGATTTCAAGGAAAATACGACATGAGGAAGCCCGTACGAGGTACGACAAAGGACTGAACTTATATACATGGAAAGAAACATATGATTTTGAGTAACCTATATATGCGGTATATTAGGTTGACATGGACCATTACACGACTTTGGGCAAGGGACATTCATGGTTAACACATGACGCGGGTAGGGATACTAGTACGAGAGGTGCAGAGCAAATATACATGTTAGAACTAGGAAGAATATACATAATAGATACCGTGGGATGTTAGACGGGGTAGATACCTTGGGATAATGTACTCGATAGAAATCTGACGATGTGATGACTTGACTTATCATAACACCGTAGTTTATCATGATACCTTAGTTTACCTTGCCACAGTAGTTCAACCGGCTACCCTGGTTTATCTATCTTGTAGTTATCCTTATGTTTACTTTCAGTTTATGCATGTCATGTTACCTTTACCTGTTTTTATACTGGAAGTAGATAGGACTTACTCAGTCTTTTTGACTGACCCGTTTTGTTTCGCCTCTTTTCTTCCGTTCCCCCCCCCTCCCCCAGGTTTCAGGGAGGAAACAATGCTGTTTAGTTCGGGCTTCTTCTGCTTGAAGGTCATCATGGATGGCTTGGACTTCTCTTGGCTATGGCTACTTTACTGTTTTAATTGGGGAATAATTTATGAAAAAGGTTTCATGCTTCTTTATTTCGGCAAGACAGGTTTTGATGTACTCTGATGTAAAAAGGCTTTTGACCTCATTTATTAATGTTATGAAAGTTTGTTTTTACTTCCGCTATTTTATATGTTCTGTCTTGTGATGTTTCTGTGCATGTTTACCAATAATGCCCCTCTAAAGCTAGTGCATTCCTTTGCGAGTGACCCTAGCGGAGGCGGGGTGTTACATTTGGTATCAGAGCAGAAGGTTACTAGACTGGGCAAAAGTTTTTTTAAAGACCTTCTGAAAAGTATTTAAAAAAACCGTTTACAAAGAAGCATTTTTCAAGAAAATTTTCTTTTAAGAAAAAAGCTATTCCCCAAAGGCCATTAGCATTATCCTTGTTTCCTTGATTTAATCTCTTTTCCTTTCTTTCCTCCATCTGTAGTCATAGTGGTTTTGACTGCGACTAGTCTTTCTAGCTGCGTAAGTGTTTCCCGTACGATGGAGGTGGTTCTCGAGAGACCGTTGCAGAGTTATGCATGAAAGGATAGTAAGAACAAGGATAAAGGATACGAGTTCAGGGATAAGCAACATGTTGGTATGGCTGAGTCCTAAAAGGAGGGAGAAAGATGAACAATGAAACCCATGACGAGAGAGTACCTTTGGCATGGTGAAACGGGACGGATAGTTAAGTATCATGGAACAGGGACAAGATCATTCGGAGGGCAATAGTATGCTCTCATTTCTAGGGTACCTCAGAAGGAGGGTAACGATCTTGTTAAAGGTTTAGCTTTTCTTCTCTATCATCCTGTCGGGACTTTGTTTTGATCACCGCATCTTTTAAGTCCGCTTCGATAGTTGAGTCTCTGCACCTTAGTACTAGCGTAGTAGAGGATCCCGTTTTTGTCTAAAGTCCTATTGGAAGATCGGTCCATTTACTAATGGCTTGTTTGGATTTGAGAATGTCTATATCAAGTGTTGAGCTTGGAAATAATGCTTATGTTTATAAGTTGCGGATGGATTCTAGGGGTAAAGCGGTTATCCAGTAAGGGATACCATTCTCGGTTTTAGAAAGAGGGTAGTTGGACTCTTGACTTGCCTTGGTGATACCCTCGAAGTCTCGTGTAACCCTTTTGGGTTCTGTCATGGCTAGTTACCTAGAATCCCATGATGCAGTTGTTGGTAATCCGTTTGAATAGAATTCGCCGCTAAGGCGGATGCTTCGTTTCGATTATGTTATGGGAATCACCCTAGTAAGAACTCTTGGCAACTTGGATTGGCATCGGAAAACGAGATCCAGAATTCACTAGTGAATTTTGGAGAGCTTGCATGAGTACGCAGATATGTTTGAGCCAAGCATACTAGGGAAAGAATAAGTGAAACGAGAGGCGACGAAGAAATGAGTTCCAGCTCATGTTATGGAAACAGGAAATAAGAAGCTACGAAATCGCAAAGTTAAAGGATGGTCAAGGCACAATGGAATTCAGCTCAAGGAAATACGACTTTGATGGTCAAAGACTAGATACACGCATGATATCTCTTTTTGGGAGTATATCCTTGATCCCTGTTTTCTGTAGAGCTTACTTGTAGGCTATCTTTTGTGGACATCCTCTCGGTCCTATTTTCTGTTACAAACCCCATAAGAAGTTTGTCTTGTTTATCTTCTCGACCCTGTTTCAGGGAATCCTAGGTAGAACCCTATGGATGTAAACATGTATTTGAAACATGTTATGGTTGATATGGTTGCAAATGGTTGCAAGTGGTTGCTCGTGGATGCGCGAATTTACATTAGATATTAGCTCGACTCGGTCACATTTCATATTGCATATGCACAAGTATTTATACTTGTTTATGGATGAAATTGAATGTGTTATCATGCGGTTGTTGCATATGAATGAATGATTGTGCACGCATATAGTATCTATATGACTAGGACTATTTGCATACATGTTGGATTCATGGCACTATACATATTTTTGCATTAGAAAGATTATTCAGGCCTGATCATTAGCATTAGCTAAGGAACATGTACACACACGTTTTGCATATATTCATACAGCATTAGAAATCATCTAAGGACAATGATTGCTTGTGGATGATGTTTTGAGTAGACGGATGATGGATGGTAGGATATGTTCTTCCTAACTTGGAGATTTCGGGGACGAAATCCTAAAAGGTGGGGAGAATGTAACAACCCGTATTTCGATAACATGTTAAAACGAGAATCAAGGCAGAATTTAATTTTAAATTCTGAATCAAGTAAAACGGGCTATGCCATTGCGTTCGTCTCGGAAAAATACGCGAAATAGAGTCCGAAATTTTGTAAATCGGAGTCCGTATGACCCGGTTAAGGCCCAAAGAAGTTTTCGGGAAATTTGAATTTCGAAACATGCAGAGATGGGGCCAGGCGGGAAAATTCCCGCCCAGACAAGTCGACTTGGCTGTCGACAGGGCTTTCGACTTGCATGTCGACAGGCATGTCGACAGGCATGTCGACAGGGCTGTCAACTTGCCCTGTCGGCTGATTCTGGCCTGGTGCACCTATTTTCTATCTTGGCTAGGTTTTTGGGCCTGGTTTGAAATCTGACGGTTCAGGTTGGTCCTAGGGTTAATCTAAGGGCCTAAAACTATCCTAATCTCTATAAAAAGACCATAAACCTACCCCTAAACCTTCATTATTCACTCATGTAACTAAACTATGGCCAAATTTCTACTCTCATGGCCTCCACTCAACTATCCTAGCCTCCACTTCATTTCTATTAAAGGTTTCATGATCTTGAGAGTGTTAGAGAGTCCCTATGTTAGTATGAGAGCTTCTCAAGTTGATTCCAAGGCAAAAGCTTTGATCTTTGTTCATAAAGATGGTGTTTTTGTCGATTTGTAGCATCCATCTTTGGGTTTTTGGGTGATGGCATGCATAGGCTTCATCACAAGCTTTAGTGTAATTGATTTAGGCCTTAATAGCAATGTAAGCCCTTCTCCTACTATTAGATATGAACTTTAAACTTAATATGACATGTTGTAAGTGGGTTTAAACATTAGTATGTAGCATGCTATCATCTTATGCAAGCTTATAAAGTCATTACCTTGGTCTTGTGGTCATAAAGCTTTGACCTTTATGTTGAAATGTTGCATTATGCAACATGAGAACCCTTATAACCTTCATGTCAACTTGCATATGAAGCCATAACCCTTATGTGAGGTCATATGCGAGTTACTTGTCATCATTCCATGTTGTTTATCACCATGATTCGCTTATGTGCCAAGTTTGGGTTTATGCATGTTTTTGAGGCTTAACAATGGTATATGCAAGCTAATGAACACATTTGTGCCTCATTCGCCATCATGATTAATTTGTGGCTTAATATCCATCTTTGTCATGCTTATGCCAAGTCTCTTCTTTTAATCCGTTACGAACGTATATGCGAGTTAAAAAGCGTTGGGTTATGTTATGGGTAATTTCTAATGGCATGAAAATACAACTTGAAAACATGACTTGAAATATAACATGAAAGTTGACATGTAAGTATGCATAAAACATAAGCTTGGGAATTTACCTATTAAGTTAGGTCTACCCTTTGGGAATTTACCTATTAAGTTAGGTCTACCCAAATGCTTGAAAAACTTGTAACATGTTTTGAAAACATGATGAACATGACACTTAGATAATATAAGTGTGGCCAACTCGAGGTTGGGTTGAGTTTGCAACATAAAGCTACCCGGAACCGACCGGCCTAACTAGTAGTTGCAAACAATAGGACCCAATGTGAGAAGTTGGTCATTTTGTGCTTGGACCCGAGGTTAGACCAAGTTGTGGTGTAAAGCTACCCGGAACCGACCGGCTTAACTAGTAACCACAACAAAGTCTAATGTGAGAGGTTGAGGTGCATTAAGTAATTAATGCCACATGATAGGGTTAAGTTAATTTGATTAATGACTCTTAACCAAATATGACATGGATAAATGGGTTAAGTAAATTGATTAGGCTAATGATACCTAACAAAACATGACAAGGTTGGGTAGGCTAAGTAATTTGATTTGCCTAATGACACTTAACCATTTTTATACGACTAGTGGACGGGGATTAAGTTAACCAACACTTAATCAATCCAACATGATAAATTGGCAAGGTTAAGTAAGTTTTCTTAATGACACTTAACCAAAAGATACAGTTAATGGATGAGGTTAAGTAATTAAGACTTAACTAATCTAAACACGGTAATTAGATGGGGTTAAGTAATTGACACTTAACTAATCTAACCACGGTAATTAGATGGGGTTGAGTAATCCACACTTAACTAATCTAAACACGGTAATTCGATGGGGTTAAGTTATGAACTTAAGTGACACTTAACCCATTAGATAAACCCTAATTCGGAGGATTAGGTAAATAACCATAGTTAACAAGGATTATGGAAATAAGGCTAAGTGGTAAACCTTAGTTAAGGGAAACTAAGTAATAATTCTTAGTCAAGGAAACTTGGACCATTTCTTAGATAGATTAGTAACCCGATACGTTAGGTCAACGTTTAAGTATGCATGTAGGAGCAGGCTATCTGATTTAGATAAAGGCTCCAACGAACTGGGTAACGAAGCAGCGGCTTCGGGGAACGTGAGGATATTCTTGGGATCCCTCTGTGAGCTGCCAGGTCATTATACTAGGCTCACGAGAGGTTGAGGTCTGCGGTAGAAGAACCAAGAATATGCCTTGGTTGCTATGCGAGCGACCTAAAGACTGGGGTGGATAGCAGTGAGTCGACGAATACATAAGGTGCCCGAGATAGCAAGTTCGTCGATCATCTACCATCTTGAGTCAAGCGTGTACGTACGGAAAGGCAGGGAACACACAACAGACCATAATTGCTATCTAATTATGGGTGAGGTAGGCCGTAGGATGTGGGCTGGCCGGAGTGTAGTTCTCATGCAAGATTTTCTCTTGTGTTGCCTTTCACTAGTTGAGGGAGGGGTCTCGTGGGACCATAGCCACGTGTAGAAAAGCAGACCTTAGTATCTGCATCGGCAGATAAATCTAAAGCTCCCGACCGAGTCCTGTATTTCTTGTTTTGCCCTGTGACAGGACTCGGATGGCACGATGTGATACATGTGCATACAGTTATAGAAAAACGATTCACGATGAATGCGTGGGAAAAAGGGCGCGGTTGAGGGTTAGCGTAATCCCTAGTGGCCTAGGTGGTTTAACCCAAACTGAAATACGAAAGCGTGCAATAGGTAAGCGTAATCCCTAGTGGTGCTAGGTGGCGTAAGTCCTAGTAGTTCAAACGATGATTCATATGGAAGAGCCTAGCTAGAGCAAGGGTGACAGTCCAAACGATTTCAAGGAAAATACGACATGAGGAAGCCCGTACGAGGTACGGCAAAGGACTGAACTTATATACATGGAAAGAAACATATGATTTGGAGTAACCTATATATGCGGTATATTAGGTTGACATGGACCATTACATGACTTTGGGCAAGGGACATTCATGGTTAACACATGACGCTGGTA
Organism: Allium sativum; assembly: GCA_030737875.1. NCBI lineage: Eukaryota > Viridiplantae > Streptophyta > Magnoliopsida > Asparagales > Amaryllidaceae > Allium > Allium sativum. The sequence continues at coordinate 269,202,133 of CM060924.1, forward strand.
GGGATACTAGTACGAGAGGTGCAGAGCAAATATACATGTTATAACTAGGAAGAATATACATAATAGATACCGTGGGATGTTAGACGGGGTAGATACCTTGGGATAATGTACTCGATAGAAATCTGACGATGTGATGACTTGACTTATCATAACACCGTAGTTTATCATGATACCTTAGTTTACCTTGCCATAGTAGTTCAACCGGCTACCCTGGTTTATCTATCTTGTAGTTGTCCTTATGTTTACTTTCAGTTTATGCATGTCATGTTACCTTTACCTGTTTTTATACTGGAAGTAGATAGGACTTACTCGGTCTTTTTGACTGACCCGTTTTGTTTCGCCTCTTTTCTTCCGTTTCCCCCCCTCAGGTTTCAGGGAGGAAACAATGCTGTTTAGTTCGGGCTTCTTCTGCTTGAAGGTCATCATGGATGGCTTGGACTTCTCTTGGCTATGGCTACTTTACTGTTTTAATTGGGGAATAATTTATGAAAAAGGTTTCATGCTTCTTTATTTCGGCAAGACAGGTTTTGATGTACTCTGATGTAAAAAGGCTTTTGACCTCATTTATTAATGTTATGAAAGTTTGTTTTTACTTCCGCTATTTTATATGTTCTGTCTTGTGATGTTTCTGTGCATGTTTACCAATAATGCCCCTCTAAAGCTAGTGCATTCCTTTGCGAGTGACCCTAGCGGAGGCGGGGTGTTACACTGTGGGGCCGACACAGGGCATTTATGTATTAGGGAGCTGATCACTTGGGGTAGAATTTAGGGAACATTTAGTTCTGTCTGTTTCTATTGGGGTACCGTCTTTTTTTGTTTGGGTGCTAACACCTGTCTGTTTCTGCGTGGTACCATCTGTTGCGGTGGTAAAGGCTCATCACTAGTGTACACCTAATTCTAATATTCTGTTTCCGTAGGGATTATTCTGTTTCCATCTCTGATTCCGTTTCTGCTTCTGTTTCTGTTCCATCTGTCTCTGTCGGGCTGGTAAAGGCCCATTATTAGTATTCTGTTTTGTAGAGATTATTCTGTTTCCGTTTCTGTTTCAGTTTAGATGTTAGGGTAACACCTAATCCTTTTATACTAGTATTAGTGTAGAAAAGTGAAAAGTAAGTAAGAAGCATAACTTGGTCTATATCAATTTGTTTCCTCTGTTTAACCTAAGTATACTTGCTACTCCTGTCACTGTTATCTCTCATCCAGCTTTATTTACATGTCATGATACTATTATCTGTTTATATGCTGAAAGTCACTGGACTCGCCAGACTTTTTGTCTGACCCGTTTTGTTTTCGCCTCTTTTCTTCCCTTTCCCTCCCCCCAGGTGCTCAGGGTGGGATTAGTGGAGCTTGACTCAGATTTCTTTCTACTTAAAGTGCTTGGAAGTGCTGAAAGTAATGCTTAGCTTCGTTTCTCTTACATATGGCATTTTGGAGTGGGATTACGGCTTTAAAAATTATGTACTCTGATGGCTTTTGTACAAGACTGATATTATGTACTTGGTTTTAGTATTTGACGATGTAACCAAACTTATTTCTGTTTCCTCTGCAATAAAGTTATAAAATTTTTGAGTACCACTTTATGAATCTATCTTGTAGTATTCTATTTTGTTTACTTATAACGCTCCACGAAACTTAATGAATTCCCATTGTGAGTGACATTAACGGACGTGGGTTGTCACAGATAATTTCCCTCCGATCCGAACCGGAAGTGTAGTCGTGACTTGGTCTGAACCGAATGTGGTGGAGGCTGGTACTTCTACTCGAGCTCCTATAGATGCTCCAATGCCAGCCACAATGACTAATAATCAGCCTGCTCCCTCTGCGCCTGTCACACACATGGATTTCTCGCGCTTACTCGATATGCTAGACAGCACCAGGGATGATTTAGAGGCCCATAAACGCGATAGCTTTCTTATGCGAGAGAACATGAAAGTTATGAGTAGGAAAATAAGTGAGCTTCGTAGACAAAGAATACCCTCACCAACTCACGGTCTCCCTGTGGATCACTCATCCTCTTCAGACGAAGAGCATCCACGTCAGAGGAGGCCATATGAAAGGCCTGAGAATCTCGATCAATTAACATTCGGGTCTCTGGGATCTCGTTAAGACGTCGCCCGTGTCCTTAGACCTGACGATCCTAGCTTAAGAGAACCGATCTTGTTGTCAATGCGAGGATCTCATGTTCTGCCTAAGGATCCCAATATCACCAATCCTACTCAAGGGCAACTTCTCCAGCCCACACGTCCCGTGGATGACAGGGACCGTAGAGGGCAAGGGAGCTCAGCTATAGCCCGGAACCAAAGAGCTCACCTGATGTGGAAACGGGGCATGTTAGAAGACATAGGAGTGTGGATCTTGAACCAACTTTAACCAATGCCGAGGTAGAAGTGATGGTTCGCAAGATTATGGCTAATAGTCTACGTTACACCAATGAGGACTGGGGCATTGAGCGTAACCACACCCCATTCACAGATGACATCCTGAATTTCCAATTCCCCCGACGGTTTAATCTCCCACAAATGGATCGATATACATGAAGAACCGATCCAGGACAACATTTGATGAGGTATGCATGGTATATGAATGTCGCAGCAGCAACTGATGCTATGAAATGTAAAGCTTTTTCGATATATCTTGAAGATGTTGCGTTGATGTGGTTCACTCGACTCCCTCCTCGATCGGTATAGAGCTTCAAAGAAATAAGCGAACGCTTTATGAACCAGTTTCGGCTCCATGCCCGTAAATCCAAAAGCGTCATTGAACTGTCCAGGGTCAAGCAGGCTTCTAGTGAATATTTAACGTTGTATTTAGACCGCTTTAACCTCGTAGGCACTGAAGTGAGCGATCCACATGAGCTAACCATTATGGTGGCATTAATAGATGGGGTCGATCCAGACATGGAGTTCGGAGGATATATGGCTGGAAAACTGCCATTGACAAGTGAATCGTTCTATGAAAATTCAAATATTCCCCTACGGCAGGAGGAAATCTACGCTAATCGAACAAGGAAATCTGATGGAGCCTCAAAAGAAGACATTCAAAGTAATGTCGCTGTGAAACAGTCTAGCGACAGTTCAGGGAAAGTCAAGGTAAACGACGGCAACAAGAATGGAGGAAATGGCAATTGGTATGGAAACAGTAGTAAAAGGTACAAGAATCGAGGAAATAATTCCAGAAAAAGTCCTTGATTTCAAACTTTTGAGAATCACACACCATTAAGCGACACAGTGGAAAACATTTATCTGGATACTTATAACGTTTTGCAATATAAGAAACCACCACCCAGGGACTCCACTGAGAAAGAGCTTGCAACTAGGAAATTCTGTTTGTTTCATGGGACTCACAGTCACCCTACTAACGAATGTCGTCATTTAAGAGACGTTGTTGAAAAACTACTTCGGGATGGAAAATTCGATGAATTCAAGGTTGCTCCAGGAGACAGGGCACAAGGGGGACAAGCCCCGAATCCAAACCAACCTGCCTCTAAGCCCACAACCCAGCAAAAGGGGAAGAATATCATCAATACCATAGTAGGGGGACCGCATCCAGCTGGGTCCAGTAACAGGGCAATGGAACAGTATGTTAATGCAGCCAAGCATCCCGAAATAAGGGAATTAGTAACCTCGAGGAAACCACACCAGTAAAATAGTAGAAGACGGCTATTGATGACATTGTATTCCGAGACAGAGAAAGTATTAGAGTTGAAGCGTCGAGCACTGATTCATCAGTGATTACTACTGTTATTGGACCTGCAATAGTGAAGAAGTTCTTGTGGATAATGGAAGTTCTGTTAACATCCTATTTAAAAATTCTTTCGACCAGATGAAACTGGAAATGAAGGACTTAAAGCCATATGAAGGTTGGATTCGTGGATTTAATGGAACCTCAACCACCCCAGTTGGAGTGATAGACCTACCTATAGAATTAGGTGACAAAGAGCGTAGAAGAGTGAGGATTCTCCAGTTCATCATCTTGGACATCGACTCACCTTATAACGCTTTCCTAGGACGGACAACACTTTCGGAGTTTAGGGCTTGCATTGCTGCATGGTGCTCGCTAATTAAATTCCCAACCGACGTTGGAGTGGGAATGATCTGATGTGATCAAGTTACCGGAAGAGCCTGCTATATGGCGGAGTTGAAGATGCAACGTAATGGAAAGAGTTCAGAACCTAAGAACACTTCCTCTCCTGCTAAGGAAAACACATCATAGCAATTAAAGACAACACCACCAATGGAGTCGCCTGACGATCAACCTGAGGATATCGATCCTAGAGAGACGAGGAGCCAGGAACTAGGAAAGCAACGCCCAACAAGCCAACTGTTGATATCCCAATCTGTAACGATGACCAGATAAAGGTCTTGAAGATTGGATCTCATTTAGATTCTTTCCGAATGAAAGAATTGACCAAATTTCTGAAAGCAAACCTTGATGTGTTTGGTTGGAATTATGCAGACATGTGTGGAATTTCACCCTTGATTATGAGCCATTCACTAAGCCTGAACCCAAAACATCCTCCGGTGAAGTAAACATGGCATATGTTGGGCCTAGAAAGGTCAGCAGCCTTGAAGGAAGAAGTGGAGAAGTTAAGGACTAATGGATTCGTCAGAGACTCAACAAATCCCGATTGGATATCAAAACCTGTCCTGGTTAAGAAGTCAAGTGGGAAGTGGCGAACATGTATCGACTTATCTGATCTCAATAAAGCTTGCCCAAAGGATAGTTTTCCACTCCTCAGGATTGAGCAACTAGTTGATTCAACAGTAGGGCATGAGCTTCTGCCCTTCATTGACGAATATTCAGGATACAACCAGATCTCCATACATGTACCGGATCAAGAACATACCAGTTTCATTACAGACTTAGGGTCGTACTGTTATGTGGTGATGCCATTCGGGCTAAAGAATGCTGGAGCTACATATCAGCACTTGGCGAACCGAATGTTTTACAATCAGATAGGAAGAACAATGGAAGTTTATGTAGATGACATGCTTGTGAAGTCCAGACAGTCCTCCAACCATATAAAAGACTTCGCTAAAATGTTTGACATTCTACGGAAGTACGGGATGAAGTTGAACCCCTTGAAATGCTCACTAGTGGTTGCGCCAGGAAAATTCCTCGGTTTCATAGTCAGTTCTCGAGGAATTGAGATTAATCCTGACCAGATTGCAGCAATTAGGAACATAGAAAAGCCACGAAAGATCAGAGATGTTCATAGTTTGGCCGGAAAAGTTGCAGCGCTAAGCAGATTCATTTCCAAAGCCACGGGCAAATGTGTTCCTTTCTTTGATTATTAAACGTGGGAAACGAAACTTCGAATGGACCCCTGATTGTGCAGAGGCCTTCCAAAACTTGTTGAATCTGCTAGAGAAACCCCCTATTTTTTCTAAGTCGGTAGACCATGAGGATCTTCTCATATATTTAGCATTATCATCTCATTTTGTTAGCTCAGCCCTGGTCCGTGAGGAAGACAAAATTCAGAGGCCGGTGTATTATGTAAGAAAGAAGTTAGCGGCAGCAGAGCGCAATTACCCAAGAATAGAAAAACTTGCTTACAGCCTCCTGATTGCGTCCCGGAAACTCCATCATTATTTCCAGGCTGATCCAATTGCAGTATATACTGATCAACCACTCCGACAAGTATAGCAATGACGTGAAGCATACGGGCGATTACTCAAATCGAAAATCAAGTTGAACCATTTTCACTTAAATTTCCGGCCAAGGACACCAATAATGGGACAAGCTCTAGCTGACTTCACAGTAGAGTTCACGATCCCTGAGGAAGATGTATTAGATGACAAGGCTAACCCCTCGGGGCAGAATTTGGAACTAAGTCCATGGAAATTGTATATGGATGGGGCAAAGAATGATTGAAGGTCCTACGCCGGAGTCGTTTTAAGTACTCCTGAAGGACGATCTATTTACTATGCTTTGCGGTTTGAATTCTCGGCCACCAACAATGGTTTTGAATATGAGGCCCTAATTGCCAGGCTAAAACTCGCTAAGGAATTAGGGGTGATGACACTAGAGATATTATGTGATTCAAAGATTGTTGTTTGCCAAGTTCGTAAGGAATTCGAAACCAGGGGACCTCGTCACTTACTTTGAAAAGGTAGAAGAGTTACTAGGCAACCTAGAGCATTATAGCATAACCCATATCCCGAGAATAGAAAACCAGACAGTAGACAGATTATCTAAGTTAGCAAGCTTTGAAAACCCGGAAGAGACTGAGATGGTTCCAATAGAGGTACTGAAGTCACCAAGCTTCGATTAGACGGAAATTGATCCAGTACTGTGCAAGCTAAGCCAGAAAGGGAATCATAGATGACACCAATTAAGAACTTCTTGTAGAACGAAATACTTCATGTTGGGAAAAGCGAGAGACGAGCTGTGATTCGTAAAGCCATGAGATATGTCTTACAAGACGGAATCCTTTATCGCCAGGGGTTTTCCATGCCTTTTCTACGGTGTATAGCACACGACGGCATCAAACGTGTGCTAACCAAAGCGCAGAAGGTGAATGTGGAGACCACACCGGGGGTCAGACATTGGCGAAGAAAATATTGTGATATGGCTATTTCTGGCCTACCATAAACAAAGATGCAGCTGATCATTCACGACATTGCGATAAATGCTAGAAGTTTGCCAAAATTCACAGAGCACCTCCGACTCAACTTAAGTCAATGGTGAGCCCATGGCCGTTTTCCGTATGGGGAATAGGCATCATTGCAGTTTTGCCAATCGCTAAAGGAGGAACGAAGTACGCAATCGTGGTCGTAGATTACTTCACAAAATGGGCAGAAGCCAAACCCCTAACTACGATCACGACGAAGCAAATGATTAATTTTATAGTCAGAAACACCATTTGTCGATTTGGGATTCTCAAAGCCATTATAATTGACAATGGAACCCAATTCGATAGCGTAGAATTCAGAAATTTCTGCTAGAAATATAAAATTGACAAAAGATACACAAAAGTAGCTCACCCGCAATCAAATGGACAAGTTGAGGCGATAAACAAAATCATTAAATCCATCCTTAAAAGCGATTGGAAAGGCAAAGGCCATGTGGGTCGACGAATTACCCCTAGCATTATGGGCTTATCGGACGACTTACAAGACAGCAACGGGTCATACCTTTTTTGCACTTTCTTTTGGATCAGAAGCGGTTATTCCGGTAGTGTTGAAACTTCTATCTCACAAGACGACGTACTACGATCCGATGACAAATAAAGCGCTTCTCCTTGAATCCCTGGATATGGTTGAAGAGAAGAGAGACGAAGCGGATTTGCATGCCTTGAGGCATAAGCGCCAAGTGGCACTGTACTATGATAGGAAGGTTCAGCCTTGAACCTTCGAACCTGGAGACTTAGTACTAAAGCGAGTCTTTCCACCCCCAATCCGTCTAGGTCAGAAGTGGGAAGGACCATATACCATCCAGCGGAAACTTGACACATGAGCTTTCAAGTTAAAGACCGTGGATGGTGAAGAGATTCCCAGAGCTTGGAATGCCCGACACTTGTGGCAGTACTTGACTTAAATCTGTATTATTTTCTTTTGTTTTATGAACCATGTAAAAAGGCACGACTTGCGTAGAAAAGGTTGGTTGACATAAGCAAAAAGATTATGAAGTGGACGCAGGCCACGACTTTGCCTAACCACTATAATAATATTGTGTGTGATTTACTTTTCTTGCATACATCCCTTTATATATTCTGTGATCTGAGTATAAAACGCTAAAACTTGAATTGAAACTAGGGCGGACGAGATAACTGTTTGCATAACAAAATATAAAGGACGGGAAGACGACGTCCCAAACTCTAACTCTCACGATTCGAGAGAGAGTATAAAGGATGGGAAGACGACTTCCCAAACTCTAACTCTCACGATTTGTGAGTATAAAGGACGGGAAGACGATGTCCCTAAGGCGTGAAGGTGCACCACGACAAAAGACCGCCTTGAATTCACTCTAACCTGACCGTGCGACAGGAGAGTATAAAGGTACTAAGAATAAGCGCCAATGAGAAAAACCCCGACCCCACTGAAGGGCCATGGAAATCCACTACCTAAACTAATCTATCTCGAACAAGACTTGGCCATGCACTTTATTCAAGATTGATAGGGGGCATACACACCACATCACCTGTTATCGATTGCTTAATTAAGTATTGATTTCTGCGAATTATGTTTTGTTGTTTATACACTTGCAGGGAAGCTCAATCATGACGTGGATTGTTATTTACTACTTATGTTTTCAAACACTTTGACCATTACTGAACTCAACTGGAATATATGACAAAATTACAAGTATTTGGCATAGTGGGAAACAAACTATTTCATTTACATGAGTGCAGGTTTATACAAGAAGGCTAAACAAGGAAATGCGAGAGCAGTGCTCGCTACAACAACAGCGGACCAATGGAAAATCAAAACAAAAGACGAAACCAACTTTCACCTGGACTTTGGGACAGACTTAGCTTTCTTGGCAGCCTTGAGCTTATCCCTTTCCTCTTTTTCAGCTTTGAAAAAGATACGCTTTGGTTTCATTTTCCCTGCAACTGGAGTGTCAGGATCAGTAGAGAATTTTTTAGCAAGCTCTTCAGTAATTGACCTGGTTGAAAGTTTGACAACTAGCTTTGACCAAGGAGGGACTACCGCGAGGGGTTTAAGACTTTCGAGGTCTTCCTTCCCAACTTTGGCTTTTAAAAGCATATTCTGCTTTGCCTTCATATCAGCCATAGTCATGTCATCAGCATCCCACGAGCCTCCAGTCATAACAACATCATCCTCCTCATTTCATCATTGCCGCCATCATCTTTCAAGGCGTCTATGATATCCCCGTCTTTTGGAGTCTTAGTGCTAGATGGCAAGAAAACTTTGTCAGTGACCTCACCCTTTATGCCCTCAGTCTTTTCCGCAGATTCGGAGACAGTAGCCTCATCCCTTTTCTCCTGCGCATTCTCAGCAGATTTTGCTTCAGTGGCTTCTTCTGGCTGCTCATCAGTCTTCTCAGCTATCTTCACACCTAAAAGGCGAGATTCAACGGCTATTAGGCTAGGAGATAAAGGATGTTTCTCTATTGATTGTCCGATGATATGACGGAAGGTTGAAATAGTCTTAACAAACTGAGTTGAAAAGTGGAGATACCTTCAGACGATTTCTCAACATGAGTGGCAGTAGTCTCTGGAGTCTTTTCAGCAATAAGAGACAAGAATGATGTTTTGGGAATTCTCGGATTCTTTGGGTCATATTCCCCCGTTTTGGTAATCCCGGGGACAGTGGAGGAGGAACCGGCTTCGATGGTTTCTTTTCCTTTGGCCAGACGCCTTTCCTCCTCCATAGCAGTAGTGATAATCTTACGGCTTTCGGCCAAACGCACTGTTTCATCACCCCTTAAATACTTCTCTATAAGCTTATCCTCGTCAATCAAATCCACCTTGAGCGCTTGTTTTTCCCATTCGACCACCTGATCCCATACATACACCATGGTGGGGTAATCTTTGATCCATGCAATATCTCGATGTCGGACCACCTGAGCAAAGAATCCTATCATGGTCTCGGCACTCTCATCCAATTCTTTTTGAGCTACTTGAAGTTTTGCGTTAGCATTTTCAACAGACTTTAAGGCAATATCTGCATTCCCCTCAGCTAGGGTCGCCCTTGTCTCAACTTCCATTAGCTTGGCCTTCAGTTCGGCATTTTTCTTTTCCAACTCCGTTTTCTCCTGTTCGAGACGAGTACAAGCCAGCTTCACCGTGGTGCTTTCATATTTAGCATCCTTGGCTTGTTTCTTTAAGTCTATGCGCTCTTGGCCATGGGACTCAAGCTCGGTGTGATAACGCTGTTGTAATTCTTCAAACTGGTTTTTATAAGCATCTTCGTCGCGTTGCACAAGGGCAAATTTGGATTGATCCTCCTCAAGATCTTTTTCGGAGTTTTCAATGGCCTTTGCATCATATTCAACATTATCCTTCATGTATTTGATATCGGCCAACAAGTCCTGAATGATCTTGGATAAAGTCCATGCATACCTCTTCATCTCTTTGTATTGAGTATCTGCATCATCAATCATGGCCTTAACCATTGTTGCCTAGTTGGAATCCAATGGCTTATGAGCTGGAACGAAATGCATATTACCAAAGGGATGATCAGGAAACTGTTTCTTTAAAAGCTCTAATTTGGCCTTGTTCTCATCATTAACTATGACCGGCCTCGTGGTGGTAATATCAATGTCAATGGATGTTCTATCTTTTTCAAATCCCTTGCTCGGTTCCTTTTGTTTCTCTTTCGGATCATAACCGTTCTTCGATGGTTTCCCTTGATGAGTTTTGTCCTCGAAGGAAGCTATAGTTTTAGAAGCATGTTTGTCCCCTTCATAATGAGTAGAATGGCTTTTATGTTTTTCCAAGTCCGTACGATGAGGAGATCGAGAGCGAGAAGACCGGTAAGGTGTAGGAGGCCGATTTCTCCTATCGTCTCTGCCCTGGCTTTCATGATGGTCATGCACTGCACCAAAGTCGATTTGGGACATACTCGAGCGAACATCTCTCATGTGGTAGCAATGAGGTGTCATTTGTCCAGTAAAACAACGGAAATGCATATTAGAATCGAGAATTGATATACAACACAAGTGTTGTGACGTGCAGTGCGAACGTAGTGCATATGCCCTATGTAATTCCCCCCAACAAACCAGAGCCAGGTGCTAGGATTATTTGTGTAGCATCCCCGGCTTTCATAGGAGTAACCTCCCTTCGGAGGTAGGAAAGAAGGGGATGGCATCAAGCGGGGGAGTTTCTTCAAACCCTGGTGAATAGAATCATCCATGAGAGAATCATCGCCTTGAGGCTCGGTCAATGGCAACTTTTGGAAGAAGTTGGATTTTCGGGAGTAGTCGCATCCTCAGGAGTGATGTATTTATCTCTATCCTTGGCAGCTATGTTTGCTAATACATCGTCTTGAGTCAAAGTGGGAGAAGGACTCTTTAGAGGCATCGTTGGATCTTTCGAACTTTCTCCCTTCGTTGGTAAAATTTCAATTGGCCCCTCGACTGGCGGTATATGTACACATGGACCTTCTCCGTGGCCTATGCTATGAGTGATAGCATGGCTTATGCTATGAGTGATAACAACTAAGCGATGGCGGTGAAGATACTCATCTACTAGACAGTCTCTAATGGTTAAGAATTTTTTATCACCGTTAAGCAGTTAGTTCAAACGATCAAAGTATACCTGATGCGCTTCCTGTTTCGGGTTAGGGACTGCAAGTGAAAGTTAACGACAGTCAATACATTTGTAGTAGTGATTGAAATTAGAAATCGAAGTCTGAAATCTTTACTTGATTTAAGCCATCTCCTGGCACATCCTGGTGCTGTTTGATATAGAACCATTCGAGTCTTGGATCACCAACTTTGCTGCTAAATGGTACGCTAAAGATATTCCTCTTTGGCACTGATTCAAAATATACAAAGGACGGGGTGTCCTGGGTTCGGTGCTTGAAATTGTAGAAGAAATGAACATCTTCAAAAGTGAGCTCTATACCCAGAGTTTCCCTATAAGCAATATATAAGGTGTATAGGTAAGCGTAGGAGTTGGGTTGGAGCTGCATCGGAGCGATGTGCATTCGTCTTAGAAAATCGACGACGAATGGCGAGAATGGAGGTATCGCCCAGCAAGGCACATTAACCTACTGATGGCCATATATCCTTCAGGAGAATTATGAGGTTAGTCTATTTTAGCAGACAACTCAGTGTCTCTATGGAGACTTCCATGCTTTAAGCATATTCGCGCAAGTTTGGCATCGTCAATTATCGATTCAACAGAGTCACCGGGCGATTCTAAGACAATGACATTCCCAAACACATCGGGAGAGCGACTGTCTCTTACCCCTCCTTCCTCTTCTTCATCCAAAGAGACATTATCTCCGGATGATGCTGCACTTTCATGTATTTCTGCTTCGTAGTCAGAGCCTGCACTATCCCAATTGGGATCTGAAGTAGAAGGTATATCTACAATAATAGGATTTTCAGATGATCCTGTGGTGTCATTCCTCTCCGCTAGCCTAGAAGAGTTTCTTCGGGCCATGGAAGCTGTACTATCCATGAGATAACAGAAATTAGAGTGTAGTTGTCTGTGTCTCCCTTGTGTGTGTGCTAAACTGTGCCAATGTGAACAGTGCTGAAATTATAGAATGTAAGATCAACAGAAAGTAAAGCAGTATGGAAAGCAGTCATGCACTCGTTAAGTCTAGACAATTCTTTTTAAAGGGCTTTATCCTAAATGTCCACCAATTTATGAGCTATGTTCGAGTTTACTTAAACCATATACAAGATCGTGAGGCAGATTCACATCCGTAAAGTTTTGATTTTGTTTAAGTTCATAGGCATTTAAGTTGTAATCTCACTGTGTTATGGAAGTATCATATCCGATCGAGGGTCCTTTGGGTTAGTGCATCGGGTCGGTTCGGTGATTTGGGCAAAACAACATGAGTGATTTAGATAAGCGTATACTGAAGTATCGGTTCGGTTAGGAGACTCAAGTGTCAGAACCTCGGATCGGCTCGGAATTGAATGTCAAATGGGATCGGCTCGGGCAGAATTTTCGCAAGGACAACTTCATTCGGATCGGTAGACATCAAACCGAACCGCAATAACATCTTAAAGCCCAGTTTCTTCACTTGAGTAGATTAGAGATTTCAGCCAACTTCAACAACTCCGATCCGAACCAAGATTACCTGTGTTACCCAAATTACTCAAGTCTCATCCATTCTGCCCTGAACTAACACCCTTCTCCCAAAATTTCATACTCTAGAATCCTATCTACCGAATCGATCCATCCCTCCTCTTCCAGATTCATCATCTCCCCTCTTCTCTTATCAAACTGAAAGCCCATCCTCAACATTCTTAATTCATTGAGATCCACCATACAGTCAAGAACCGCCACTCACGACGTAGTCCTTAGGTCAGCAGCGTCGCCACCTCGAGGTGATCAGAGCCCCACCAACGACGGCGGCAACGAACTGGAAGCCCCCAGAAGCAGCGTCGACGTTGATAAAGGGGAGTTAACATGAATTGATGCAAATCTTGAGTATGATTTTTGTAAATTCAACGATAAAATCAAGGAAAATAAGATTTTACACCCACATACAGATTAAATTCGAAGATTGATGGAATTAATGAAAATCCGAAGACTAGGGTTTTTATTTTTGATTTTTAGGGAAAACAGTAATGAAAAAGAGAAGTGAGAGATGAGGGATATGTGAATTTATATGTAGATAAGAAGGCTCTTCGTGTTCCACTGGAATAGACATTCTAATCCGACCCAAATGGAGGAAGAGGCCAGGTGAGCTCAAAGCCTTTTTGGCCCAAAGATGTGATAAAAAATCAAACATGATGCGGATCGGACTGTACTAGTTTGAACCTAAGAATGAATGTTAACTCAAAAATGCTACTCAACACGTGAAGGAGAAATTCAAATTATAGTACAAAAATTTTCGTATGAATATCAGAAATTACCTGGAAGAATTGCTCGAACCTTAGACGAAGTCTTAAAGTTATTGAGAACAATAGGAATAATTTCTACATTCAATGATGTATTTATAGGCTCTACAAATACCAAAAGATACGACTCCATGAAATGTCACGACTCTATGGATAGATGGAAGCAACCACTGAATGGTACTGATTCAGAAATAAATGAGTTGACCATTTCGAAGCACACCTTATCTTCAGTAAACGTGTACTTCGAGGGGGCAAAATGTTAGCCTGCTTTATGATCAGACTATGCAAAGCCTAAGCATTAACAATTGAAGGCACTCGAGGACAAGGATTGTAGAAAAGAAGTATACAGATCAGTTCGGAAGTCTCTAGCCGAAACCCCTCATGTATATGAACAGATCCGCGGTCCAGCTTCAGATTACTCACCCCGGTTCGATTCGACCCACCAATACCTATCCGACCCAGAGTTCTTGTATCGATCTGAACCCCACTTACACAGTTGATCCGAACCGAAGCTCTAACTGCAGCGAACACCCAACATTCCTATGACTTCAGAGCGGTTATTCTCCACTTTCCCACGTCTCTGATGTGCTGGCAGCATCTCTCACCATCTGATCCCGAATCGGGCGGGATGAGCTCCACATGGCACCGAACCAGACCGAATTTCTGCCTATAAATACACGAACAAGCACCATTTTAAAGAATCTTTGGGCAAATTAATCACTCTAACTTCCAAGCCAGCAAATTTCATAACTTTATTTAGATTATACTCAAACTTTTGGAGTGTAATTTCACAAATTGAATAAAGATTATCAATTGTATAAGTGAATTAGAGAGGAAATTATCATTGTATTTGTATTTGAATCATCAATCAAAGAAGCATAAAGTGGACATAGGCTCTTTAACGCCGAACCACCATAAATCTGGTGTTCTCGTTGCTTTTTCTTTCTATTTTATTCAAAATTATTGTTCAATTAGGTGTTAGAACCACTTTTTGGTCTAACAATAATATTAAATCAATTACTTTTTTACTTTTCCCCATATACGGTCTGTTTTTTCTGTGTATTTGAAACAACTCATATTTTTAGTCAATTTAAAATATTGATTTAAAATATATTTTTAGTGGATTTTAAATGGTTAAATATTGAATTTGGAATAGAAAAAAAATTGAAAATGAATTCTAATTTTATTTTACATTTTACTAAAGTTAAAAATAAGGTTAGTAAACTTTTAAAATTGATTCAAAGGAAAAAAATTTAAAATTCGATAATTTAAGCTTATTTTAATAGCCTAAAAATAGGCATTTTACAAACGGTCTCGGATTTCAATGTAACTAGTTTCATCGGATTCGACGCATTAAAATATGGTATGTTTCCAAATTTTGTGTCAATCGGAGTTAGTATGTGAGCTAAAGCAATATAGTGTCAAAAAATCAGTTGAAATTCAATAATAGCACAATAAAAGGCCAATTTGCAAACAGTCCTAGAATTCAACTGGACCTGTGTCATTAGATCTGCATTGATGAAATATAATAGGATTTCAAATTTCATATCGATCGGACTTATGGCTTGATCACGCGAGTTGAAAACGTGTATAGGTTGTTTATTTAAATCGAACTTTAAATTAAGTCCATTCTACATTTCACACTTTACTAAACCCTCTTCCCCTTTGACATCTCCCCTTCTCTTCCTTTCACATGTCACCAACTCTTGCTTTGCCACCCTCCTAAGTAATTAGAATAATATATATAATCATTTTATTTCATTTTTCATTTTCACTTCTTTTTCTCTTCTTCCTTCTTCTCCAAAGCTCTAAGACTCCTCCTCCCATGCCTCCACCGTCGGCCATAGCCCCTTCCCTAACCCCCACCAGCTCTCCCCCCCCCACACGTGGCCCCCTTGTCCAAAGCACCCTCTTTTCCACCTTAAAACATTAAAATACCACCTTTACACCATTTTACACCATCTTAAGGACTCTACCTTCTTTCTACCACCACCACCTCTCCAAACCCCACACAAGTACATGCATCTCCCTAGCAGCCCTACCAATATCTCCTACCTCTCCAAGTGGGCCTTACCTTTTATAGATCCCACCTTTTCTCTAAAAATCACATTTTTATACCATAAACCACCTTAAAACCTTAGATCCAAACCAAATGGACCTTACTTGATCCACTACCAACCTTATACCCATCCCTTTGTCACGTGACATCCCCTACCAGCCTTCTCCCCTTTGTTGCGAGTCTCATACCCCGTAACCGAGCCTAAAACACTTTAAACTCCCACATTTCTTCTCTTAAATGCAAGTGTGTGTGTGTGTGTGTGTGTGTGTGTGTATATATATATATAAATACTAGGACAACTTGAATTTGTAAAGTGTTTGAAGTAGAAAAGTTGACAACTTAGTCGTTAAGTGGAAGTTTTAGTTGTTTGGTAGCCTAAAGGTCCTACCTTTAAAGAATGGCACGGAGTGGGAAAGCTATGGTGAGTAAACATTACTCACATTTGGATTACTTATTAAATTTAGTATAGCTAATTGTGCTATGTTTAGTGATTGCTAATATGTTAAGTAATTATGGGTTGTTAATGAAGTTAATGGTTATGTTAGTAAGTTAATTACTTGGTAGTTTAGTAATTAAAGAAGTTACCTAAGTGATTATGAAGTTAAAACCATAAATAAATGATTGTTTAGTTTGGATGATAACGTGGTTGTTATGAATGCTTATGGTTGATTGATGATTATATAATTGGGTTAACCAATTGATTGATTCTCTAATGCTTATACGGTATGAATTATTCTATGATTTGTGTACATACATATACCATGTATGTATGTTTATATATATATATATATTTATATATATGGATGTTAAAATTAATGAAAATGTTATTTTAATGGTTGATAATGCTTATGTGTTCACTACACACAAATATGTGGAAGATATGGGAATAATTTAATATTATATTCAACTAAATAATGGAAAAAAAATAAAAGCTTGAATTTTTAATCCAAAATGATTTGGAAAGATAGTTGAAGTAATTACGAATAGAATTCATAAAGGCAAAAAAAATATTTGAATAAGTTTTCGAGTAATTAAGGCATGTTTCAATTTTGAATTTAAAAATGAATAGTAACTTTAAAAAGTGAAGTTCGGTTTGGATATACAGAAAATGTTTTAACTAGATTTTATTATCAAAACTATCTTATTTATTTTTACTATGGGTTCCATGAAAGTTTGGGTTTCAAAAGATGAAGTTTGAAAAATAATACTATTTTAATGATTTAAATAATATTATAATATTTAAATAATGGAATGTTAAAATTTATTGTAAAAAGACTCAAAAATATAGTTTCCAGAAGTTATTATATAATTAATAAACTATTTTGAAAGCAATTTGATTCGATTTTTAATATAAGTCGAAGTCTGGTCTGAATATGACTAGTTGCGCAGTAGTAGTTCGCGAATTTTGACCGTTGACTTCAAATTGATGTACCGGAATATCCGACCATCAGATTTTCGCAAAATAGGAAACGTTTGGTTTGAAATGAAAAGAGTATTCAAATTTAAAAGAAAGTTTTACAATCCAATGGTTGGATCTTGAAATAGTTGCAAACAAATTCGAGTAAAAACAGCTCTTGTGCAGTTCTTGACCCGAAATTGGATTTTATTGAAAAAATATATTTCTAAATTATTAAAAATAGGAATAAATTATGATAAACCATAATAAATGATTTTAAAGTGATTTGGACAAGAAATATGAATTTTTGAACTATATATTTGATTTTTGTGTTTTCAGCCTAAGTTAACGAATATGGTAAACTAATGCTTTGGAAATTTAAATAAAGTAAAGTATTCAAATCTTAACTTATTATATTTAATTGGAATTAATCGTCAAATATTTGGTGTTAATTTCGTAGATAAAACTTATACTATATGAGGGATTTGAAAGATATTTATATCTTTATTCCACTTATGGTATTCGTTGAATTCAGAAATTGTTATTGAATATAGGTGTTTGCGGTCGCCTTAAAATCAAGTCAACTTTGCCAAAAAAAAAATTGATCCTGAATATAAGCATGTATGATTACTCTCTAAATCTTATATTTGATATCAATTGGATTTTGGATTTGTTACGAATGACGTCTTAAATAACGTAATTATTTAACCCATCTACGATTAAGATATGATTAGGTATATAAAGAAATGACAAATCTTTTAATTAAAATTTAATGAAATTTTCCAAAGTTGAGTTTAAGAATAAATCTTTGTTAAGATTTAATGAATCTTTGTTAAAGATTAAAGGGAATAAATTTTATAAATTCCTAACCTGGAATTAATGAATAAAGAGTTTTGTGAGGTTAATGAATGATTTTAATAAACCGGCTAAGGTGGTAAGAGGCTTGATTGATCATATGTTTCCAGATGGTTTTAAATAACGATTGTTATTCGAAAAGACAGTGATCGGAATTATCCGAATACCATTTCGAATAATGATGTAAAAAAATGGAGTAATTAAAGATGATGGTTTAAGAACGGGAATCTTCACATCGTAGGACTATTTGTTGATGTCGCAAATAGGTTGCCACTTATTATGAGGTTATATTGTGATAACGGTCCAAACATACTGGGAGATTTTTTTGATTGCAATGGCCTCTCTCCTTTATTGGACGAGGAATAAGGTGCCTTTAATTTCGTTCAGACCTAGAATGGACTTGTATAGATGTGCGTCTGACGTTGTATTTTGTAGTATATGATTGATCTTTACTAAACATATTTTTAGGTGGTTCAGAGCTTATCTCAACTTAACACCTTTCTTTGAGATGTACAAGTTCAAAGGTGATATGGTTAGTGATTATCGATTATATGCTACCAAATGGCAATGTGGAAAACTAAGTGATGTGCTATGGATGACCAAAGCATGGGTTAGAGAGCGTAGCTTTTTGTAAAGAGACTTTGACAAGCCTCACACCCTGAAAATGGACAAAATTGGAAAGGTGCCGCCAGGTTATTGTTACAGTCCAGGAGATTTTCGACCTCAAAAATCGACATAAATACCATGTCAACTATTCATGTATCGAAAATACCTAATCATTAATAGAAATAAGTTAGAGAGTGAGAAATAGAAAGAAAATTAGAATATAAGAAAAATAACACAATAGAATGGGATCAAAGTAAACATGAATATCACAACGGAACGAATAAAACATATTATATAACATAACTTTTGAATACAACTTGCAACTATATATACATACCATTATCAGAGTACAACACCACATATCATAGCGGAAATAAACATTAGCTATCTAATTGAAGCCTCCTACTCCAAGATCTTCCAAGTGTATCTGTAAAATCTCGACTACTTGACTGCCTGTACAAATTTTGGCACTCAATAGTTTAGGATAAAACAAAACCAAATAAACTCTGGGTCAGTAATGGGACTGGTGTATGTAAACTCCAACCACTTGGTTTAATTTTTTAAAATCCCTTTCGAAATAAAGGAAAATCTTAAGACTGATCCACACATAAATACGAAAGGTTTTTACCTTACGATACTCTAAAACATTCATCACATCGATATTTTCCAAATAATATAATAGTGTCTACATCAAGTAAATAGCAATCTAGCATAACACTTATATCTCACGCTTCACGTACAAAGTATACAATCAAATTGCAGGCTCTTATTAGAATGGATTTCCAACTGTGTCTAGGTATGGGACCATCTTTCGATGTACCTCCAGAGAAAATACACTACATATTCAATAATAACAACTTGCAACCTTGGCTAAATAGGACCGACCACCCACTTCTGTTGAGTGTACCGGATATATTAGTACCCTACGGTTTGGGCCCACCGTATTCCCGAGAGATACAGAAACGAAAGAAGAACAAATAGAAATTTCTCTAGATGGTGATAATACACCCTAATTGATAGCGACCCTGTTAGCCATGACATCTACCCGATTTTATACCATTTCCCAATTGAAGAGGCTTGAGGCTGTAACTACCATTTTAGCTCATCTGGCCACCGCTCACGTTGAATGATACATCGTCAAACCCTTCAAATCAGAAATTAATTTCCCCAAAAATATCATAGGTATAAAGCTATGAGAAACGAATTCCTTGACCACAATGTAAATGCATTTTAAGAGATCAACTTACGCGATCTATTAGGTATACTCTGTCAAGCATTCGTTTATACAAATTGTCCTGGAAATGGAAAAGCCGAAGGCACTATCCTATAAATTCATCTTAGGCAATTTCTACTAGGATCGCCAGAATAGCCCTTGCATAAACTACGTCTTCAATTATCTTTAGCATATTACGCTAATGCCCATACAGAGTGGTTTTCAGATAATAAACCCGAATCCGGTCTCTCCGTATTGACAACGGAAAAATGGCCAAAGACTTTGATAGTCAGTTATTAAACTATCAAAGAAAAACATCCATACAACCAACGATCCCATTTTCAAGTGGAAATTTTATTGATCAATCATCAATCAACATTGAGCTCTTTAAATTAATTTATCATTAATTTACTCATTTCCCAATTTCTCTTCAATATCTTTACTCGGATATTTCTTCAAACCCGTTTATCCTCTCACGATTCTTTGGAAAACATTTCCATCTATTATAACTATTTATTTTCTATATTCTTGAAAATATCTTTTTAGCATCGGAAAACAATCCCCTATATATTCACAATATCTTATTTTCTATATTTTGAAATATATATTATTAACATTGGGAAACATTCTCATTTCTTATTCCCGCATCATTATCCTTTTGCATTCATTAGTCTTTAATTGTAAATTGGTAAGAGAACAACTCCGTAAGTATCAACACCGAAGACTGAAATCAACATTAGATCAATACTCAGAAATTAATCCAACTTGAGTAATCTCTGGTTAGTTTCTAATTTCGTTAATTCCAATTCTTAACTTCTTGTAAACAAAATCATTATTTATAGAACTCTCAAATTCGTTTACGAATCCACTACTTTAACAAAATTCATTGATTATAATGATAACATTACTACCCATGCTTCTAAAATAATAAACTTCAAAATGTAACTTTTAATCATTAATTTTAATAAATAATAAATAAATAAATCTTTATTAAAAATGGGAAGTAAAAAAGTACATTCCTGAACTCGATAGTGATTGAATTTCAACGTATAACTCTCTTTTGAAAAATCTCTATTCGATTAACATTTCGAACGTCAAAATAAATTCACTATTTTAGGTTAACTCAATTTCTAAATTCATTTTTGAATTTATCGCTTCCAAACATTTACTAATTTTTTTTTGTAACTATTTCAATCTGCAAAACGTTTGCTTTTAAATCACTATTTACTTTAAAAATAAATATTATTTCTTTATAGAAATCTGGACTCATTTGCCAATTAAATCTTAATTTTAATACTAAATACCATTAGAGGTTAAAATTACATCTATCGAGTGATTTATAAATTCGTACTTCATATTCAATTCATTATCAAATCTCTTTTGCAAATCAACCTTTTATTTAATAAGTTTATAGTTCTAATTCGATTTTATATTCGATTACAAAATATCGGTTTCAAACCGAATATTAGTTATTGTTAATGATATTTTTCGTCAACACCAGAATCAGGTCTACGGAAGTGGATCTAAGGGAATTAATGGGTTTATTCCGTTTCTACAAGCTTGAGTTAGTTCACCGTTTCCTAGATATCAAGTTCTTAAGCCTGAAGATTTGTTACATTTCCTTCAAAGAGGTGAGTATCACGCTTACGGGGCTCAAAAACCAACAGTTACCCTGGGATAAGGGTTCCCTAAAAGTAATGCAAGTTATAAAGCTAAATGGCTTGTAGAAGAGTATTTTGGGTAATTGGGTTTATGTAGAAAGCATTTCTGTTGATGAAATCACTAGCATAAGCATTAAACGAATTCTTGAAATTGATCTTAAGTATTGATTCTCCCTTTATTGATCACTTGGTTGGATACATATAAGTTTCTAAGTAAAATCACCAAATTGATTTAGAAATTAGGGTATACTCTCTAAGAAATGATTACAAGAATTGAGAATGAGAAAAGTCCCCCATAGTGAGACCCCTGAGGTCTTATTTATAGACAAATTGGGACCCCTTTTGGTACCGATTCTATAGAAGCCCACTTGGAGTGGTTTCAGCTTCGGAAATGAGAATAAACTTTGTGTCGGCCGCTTCATTGGCTTTTGGTGTCGGTTAATGGGTTTCGGCTTTCCATAATCTAAACATAGCTATCGACTTTTGGTTCCGGTGACAAGATCCAGTTTCGATAGTCAATCTTGAACTTTATCTTTCTCTTATGACCTTTGATTTTGTTATCGGAACTAATCATGTTAGTGTTGATGACCAACTTTGACCAACTTCGAAAGGTACTTTTGGACTTTAACCTTCGGTATTGGCTTTCTTTCATCATCTAAGCTTTGTTATTGGGCCTCCCTAGCTTTTAGAGCACAGCTTTCGAACCTTAGTGACTCATGACTTCAGTTAGGCTTTCGATTGTGTATCAATACCAAGTAGATTGGTGTGGATAGCCTTAATAGTAAATCTCACATTAATAACTTCAAAGTGCTTCATGGTGTTGGTATCGATACTAAGAAAATTAGTATCGATAGCCCCTTTAGCCCTATCTTGGCTTGGTTCCATATTTTGGTCTCAGATTATCTGCTTTTGGTAATTTCCCATTATTTGCTTCCTATGTCGGATTGTATGCTGCCGAAGTTAACTCTCGGCAGATTGCTTTCGATGTCTAAACCGATTTTACTCCACCTTTTGGTATTGATTCCAAGCTTCCCTGTTTATGTTAGTACTAGTATCATTCGAATCAAATCCTCCTCCTCTTGCTTTCGGCATTGGGTGTTCTGATGATTTGGTGTTGGTTCTCTATTTTCAAAACCTCTTTTGTTTCTTGTTGTGCTCTAATACCCCTTCGCCTTCTTTTGTTTCCGGTATCGAAATCTGGTAGTAACATTTTCCCCAAGCAAAGGGGAATTTTAGCTTTTCAAGTCAAACTTGTTGGCTTTCGTACCGTATTGTACTTTGATTTCCTACCTTTTGAATCTTTTGGCAATGATCTAGTCTGTCTATTCCTACTCTCCCGTATTGTCAAGACTGGAGAGCCTTTTAGTACGAGTTTTCTTCCTCTTCTTCTTCCTTTTTCTACCTACGAAGAATCAAGCTCAAACAAGTTTATTGTTTTCTTCGAAATTTTCATGCTTTCAAGACTTACAGCTTCAATCCATCATCTTTAAATACTTTGATCGATCAAAATTAGAAGTTCGAAAATTACTATTTAAGGTCAACTAAAAAATCAATTAAGATTTTCCATCCCTTGGAGCGCAATTAAACAATGAGAATGGTTTAAATTGCCATTAATGGGAGCTAACATAAGGTAACCAATCTCTTAACATATTTCTGAGGTTGGAAATGCAAAATAGAGATGATGTTATATTTTTGGTATCGATGGATTCTATATCAATCTATTGCTGGCTCTTCTATTTCTGTTTTACCGACACTGATACTTATATTTTACTTTGCTTTCGATTCAATTAGTATCAAAACAATGTAAGAACATTGTCGAAGGACATGTTTTCCATTAGTTTTGGTTGAGTGGATACCAAAAATTCAAGTTGTTTTAATTTTGGTTTGCCCCGAGACCCTTTTGGTTTTGGTGTCGGGTCTATCCATATAAGCGGAACCAAAGACTAACTGTATCTGCATGTTCGTATAATGCATGATCATATGTGAACCATGTTAAAGACTTGATTTCAATGAATTGTAAAGCATTCTAGTTCTCATGAAACATATAGGACGACAAGTATCGTGGAAGTTTTATGATGACTGTTAACTGAATCAATCGTCTTTGTTTACGTGATGTTATTGTGTTAACATGCTTTTTATGAAATGGCAACACCTGGTGGCTTTATATTTGAAAAGTGAAATATTGATAGATCAAGATCAGGTAGCCTTTCTTTCTTCAAGATAAAAATGGAGAGCATTCCGCGGCTTACTCTTATTCAAACTCAAGATGAAGTGAAAGACATTCTTGGGAGTTTTAGTATGACCAGAGTTGATACCATATCTACTTCCGGAAAATACACCATTCAAAATCCCCCGGAAGGATTCTTTGCATATAATGTTGTCCATATTTGGTACAGCGGTTTCTTCCCTTTTCTGACCTTTATTTCTAAATTCTTACAATATTTGAAGTTGGCTTCCATTCAGTTTACTCCAAATACGTACACTTGTCTTTTATGCCTTGAACTCTTAGCCCTTGAATCGGGAGAAGCTTCCCTTCGTCCTCGCCTTCTACATTACTAATTACAATTGTCAACAGTCAAGGATACAAATTTACCTATTCTTCAGGGGAACTCCTTGAGGAGATTGATTGGTGACAATCTCACTTAATTTTTAGACTGGGAGACATAATTTTTCTAAACTAGATGTCTTCCATACATCACAGGAACTTTCATCACCTCTAGTGAGTTTTCTTCCTCAGTATTCATTGTGTCATTTTCTTGGCTTGGTTTAATCCTTGTCTTGTTTCGATTTCTACTCTTGTAGAAAAAGATATGAGTGATTAGGAGGTTCTTGTGGTGGATGCTCTTCGCGAGGCCTCCGAAAGATTAGGAAAATGATCTCTCTTGCTAACATTGGGTAACCGTCGAAAGTACTGTTTTCTTCCCTATGGACAAAAGATTTTAGGAAGACCGCCCAGTCATTTTCCCGGTGCTAAACACATATTTTTGGGATTAGGTATCTTTGCAGACTTATATGTTTCCTAATACTTCAAGTAGGGATTCTTCTTTCATTTACTTGTGCAGGTTTGCTCCATATTTATCTTTCCTAACTCAATTTTCATTCGATGATTACTTCGGCTAGTCACTCAAGCTCTTGGTGAGGAACCTACTCTGAATGTCCTGGTCCAGTCCAAAGCCGCAACCAAGAGAGGTTTTACTACTATTACTGATGAACAAGCCCTCAATAAATTTAAAGATGGGTTTTCAACTCCTTCTATACTTTCTAGAGGTGTTTCTACAAAATCCAGTAAGCATCATGTCGTTGGCTCGGCTGTCCCTCATACTGATTTGACTCCTGGTGCTACTTCTTCATCTGGGCATGTGAGTACTCCCAGATCTTCACTGATGAATCAATATTTCGAAAAACTTGTAATGCTTACTCTTTCTACTGATGAGATTGATAATAATTCATTGCCATCTTCCTCTTCTAACTTGGCGAGCTTTCAACAGTCGCTTATCGAAAAACAATTATCGGTATAGCTTTGTTTTGATTTATTGACCTTTAGCCTTTTCATGAGTGTCAACCCTTATTTTCTTTTTTTCTCAGATTACAAAGAAATGGTTCCCTCATATGAGGACATCCACTTTGACTTCCTCGAAAGTTGCGGAACTTGAAAAGGAGAGTACTGTATTAAGCTCCAAGATTAAGTTTTTGACAGAGGAACATAAGAAAGTGTGTGCAGAATTAAGGGCATCTCTTAAGAAGGTTGAATTAGGACTTGAGGATATAAGGAAAGCTAACTTCCTTCTAAACGACCAAGTGTTGGCACTTAATTTGTTCAAATAAGAAGTTGAGTATGATAAAGCTAGGATGGTGGCAAATCAAACTAAAAGGTTAAAAGATAAAGATGACCAAATTTCTAAGGTTCAGGATGCGCTTTCCAACGCCGGTCGCATTATTTATGAGGCTTAAAATAAAATTTCTATTTTTCTGAAATCTTATTATCCGAAGGTGGTGCTAAAGGCTTTTGAAGATGCTCTTTTATTGGCATATTCTGACTATTATCGAAAATATCCAGCAATTGAGTTTCCCTCGGTTCATCTATCCATTGCAAACCAAGTCATGACTAAAATAGACTAGCTGAAGAAAAAGTTGATGTTCCTAAGGAGGTTCCAGCGAAGTCTGAAGACCGTTTGTATATTGAGGACCTTCCGAATGATTCCGACTCATATAAGGAAGAGGGCAGATCTACTAATGCTGATAGTGAATGGGATGACAATGGTGGTGACCTAGGCCTTAAAGGCAAAGAGCCTTCTGGCGATTTAAATAAAGGGAAGACAATTCCTCCTCTTTCTTCTGGTAGTACTGGTGTTTATAAGGAAATGATTCTTAGTCTTTAAGACACTCTTTCAGTTTCAGATTTAGCTGAAGCCTTCACTAAAGATGGTGATCCCTTAAATCAAGGATCGACAGATCCGTGCATCCTACTTAGGCTGTAGCCCCTATTGCTCAGGTATAATTTTTATTCTTTGGAAAAATTTCCTTATCTTTTGAGTCTTGAATAATTGTTTTGTTGTAACAACACATGGATAGGAGAAATCTTGGTTTTTTTATATAATGTGGGGTTGAACAATAGCTAGAAGGAAATAATTTAACCCTTCTTTTAGATAAGCTGAGTTGTTGGTAGGATTACCATACTTCCGGTGACAACTTCCCACATTGAAGATGTGTTTCTACTAATAGGGTTATCGTTGTAACCCTTAATGTGTGTTTTTCCTTAAGACAAACTCCTTTACTAATGAAAGGTATAAGTTTATCAATCATATGGGAATTGTAAATGATCGTGTTTTTCTTTTTGCATGATTAGGGGGTTAACTTGAGGTTCCACCTTCTTGACCTGAAGAAGGATTGTCAATAGTCACAAAATCTAAGAGTATTTTTAAAGATAACCCCTACAAAATGGATAAGGATGTATTATCTCCAAAAGTTAGTAACTAAGAATCAGGATGAACAAATATCCTTTTTGAAAAATCAATTGAAAGCAAGGGACGAGACTATTCTTGAGTTGAAAAGGCAACTAAGCGTCAATCCTTTTACTAATTCTGATGAGGAGATAAGTAAGCTACAATTGCGAATTCATGAATTGGAGGTTGAATTGGAGAAGACTAAAGGAAGCTACAAATCCTTGGAGTATGTGTAACTGCCGGAAAAATTCGACGCACGAATTTTCGGCAATCATACTTAACTTCATATTACCTGCCAAAAATCAAGTATCGAACTCTGACTGTTACTAGAAGAAATTAGAGGACGAGATAGGAAAGATAGAACTAATAGAATAGAAGAATAAGAAGATCAGAGTCTCACAGCGGAATGAATAAAATTATAATACATCAAGTATTTGATACAAAAGAACTGTATATACATTACAACATCAGAGTATACATTCATATTAACACACAGCGGAAATAAACTAGTACCAGTATATATGGAATACGTCTTGACTTCGACTCCTTCTCTGGAACTCCAAGGGAAACCTAACCTGTAAATATGCTTGATCTGACCCGAGCACATTTGATTTAAAACAAAATTCACCCGGATCAATCTGGAATACTTTCAATGATAAATTCATACAACAACCAACTTGTATAACTTTGGTAATCCTTTTTGAAATAAAAGGATAATAGTAAGACCAACCCACACAAAAACACGGACGGTTTTTACCTTACTATAACCCAAAACAGTTTTGATATATCAAACACAGTGATATTATAATAGTGTCTATCATATCACTCAAAAATAACCATCTAGTAGAACGCTTGCATCTCACGCTCTACATATTTATGATATAATCGAAAACCGCAAGGCGCTTATTGGATATTGGATTCCGACTAGACAAGTTATGGGATCACCTTCCGATCAGTGTACTCTAGAGGGATGTACACTGGGGTTCAACAACAATGTCTTGCAACCCGGCCACACATGACCGACCACTCATTTAACTTGAGTGTATCGAATATATTGTCACCCTTTCGGCTTTTGTCGCCACCACCGAATTTCCCGGGAGATACAGAAATAAAAAGAAGTAACAAATATGGATGTTCTCTAGA
Organism: Allium sativum; assembly: GCA_030737875.1. Classification (NCBI taxonomy): domain Eukaryota; kingdom Viridiplantae; phylum Streptophyta; class Magnoliopsida; order Asparagales; family Amaryllidaceae; genus Allium; species Allium sativum. The sequence goes on from CM060924.1 coordinate 269,229,503, forward strand.
TTTGTGACAACACAACCTGCTCGGGGATGACCCACCTAGCCATGCTGCCTAGCCCAACTTCTGTCTTTTCCCGATTGATGAGGCAAGAGGCTACGTTTATCTTCTCGAACATCTGGTCACTATTCACCTTGAATGTCACATCGTCCATACGTTATCCAGGAACAGAATGAACCGAAGGCACCCTCCTATCGCATCCCAGGAATCACCCTATAGATCAATAGGGAGTAGTCCTTGCAAATCCATAGATTCCAATCACGATAGAATCACTGCCAAAATATCTCTAGGGATCAGCTAGAGAAATTCAACACGTAGTTCTTCCGCTCATGAATATTTACGGTCTTCAATGCTCCATACGTATTCCTTCAAATTAGTTTCGAATCGTAACGTTGATTTGAAGTGGTTTGGGTCTGGTTCCCATCCCGGTCTTTTCGAACAACACGTCAAAAAGGTCGAATAATATGTCATTTGTTAGTCGGTGTTTTAACTATCAATTATAATAGTGTGGTCAAGTTCATAGCAGTTACGACCTCTTTTATTCAACATCATCTACTAACCCATCGATTCTTAAATCGATTACACATTCTTATCTCTAATCTCGTTGTTCCCGTTACTTTTGAATAACTCATCTTAACTTCTATAGATCAAACGTATTTACCCAACTTCCCTCTTTACTTTGGAAATATTGTTATATTCTTATAAACACACTTTATTTCCTTTGCTTCCGAAATATTTACCTATAATAATAACTCGACGATATAGATTTCAAATCTCGCAACAAATGTTGCAATATACTTCCATTTCAGAATCTCGTAATTATCACTGCATTATAAATTAACTTCAACACTTCTTACCGTTACAACTAATATCATTCTTCGATAGTAGTGAAGCCGTTCAAGTTGGGGTATTTTATTTACCTCTCAGACCTTGATCGACAACGTTCTTATCTCAGAATAGATAATAGTTCGTAACTCGAAAACACATCCTACTTATCATTTAAATCTTGTTTCTATATTTTATATAGACTGCAGTTTTATAAATCGTATCTTGCTTTGAACAATATTAGTTAATTATGACCATTTTTACTAAATCTTGACTTCCCGCTCTCATTACACAATCTCATTTAAACATGAATTATATTAATTCACTTCCCGAATATCGAGTCCATTTTATAAAACAACTCTTGGATTTTATAAATAAAAATCCATTTATTAACGCCTACGCACAAACCATTTTACGACTTATTATAACTGACTCGGATTATTTTAATAATCCGTTAACCCATTCCCCTTCTCAAAGTTGATCAATATTTTTAAAAAGAAACTTTCATTCCATTTCAAATTTAAATTGGATATTTAACAAAATATTAAATTATCATGTTGGCGAGAATCTCTCTTCTATAACCTCGTTCTTGCACTTGAATTTTCCTTTGGACAACCCCTTTTGTACTCCTTTTTAAACCTTTCTAAATTCCAATTCAAATCGAGTTACTTCTTAAGAAGTAATTACTTTAATTGCCATTTACTCCATCGTTAACTAAAGTATAAACAATTTATTTGTTCACTAAACTTAGATCAGTTAATTTCTTTGCACATTATTAAGCGATAATTAATTATAATGAGAATTAATTTCCTTAATTACCAAAGTAAATACGTTTACTTTTTCATTAACCAGAAATGGATCACCTAATCACCCCTTTTTTAACAATAACTAATTATGTTGATAATATTCAAACAACATAAGTAAATTTTAATTTAAGAAAGCTTATTTAAATTTTATCAACTATTTTCTAAACCGTTTCCATTTGATAACAAAGCCAAACTTAACAACAGTTTTACATTAACGGTTGACTTTGTCTACTGACATTGTTAGTAAACTTTAACTGATTTTTACTCCCACTTATTAGATTAATAAAATTAATCTAATAATATTGCTCAATTGATTTCTTAGATATAATTATTTCAAAATATTAACCCTTAGGTTAATTATACCATTATTTACTGATTTAAACGCCGCATTCTTATCTTATAATCATTTTATAAAATCAACTTATAAATATCACACTATTTTTAAAACATCGTTGTACTATATAAAATATAATTAAAAATCAGGTTTAGTTATAAATTAATTTTATAACTAAACTTCGACAGATCAACGTTTAACCAAAAAGCTGATTTTAGGCCACTCGCTGTCATTTCCTAAATCAGTACTATATATTGATTCTAATAACCTCAACGGTGAACAATCAAACAGGTTTAAACAATCATGAGGTTCAATCAGTTAGCAGCATACATATTATTCTATAACAGCATATAATTTTAACTCAACGAACATATGATTAATGGCAACCATTCAATCAACCATAGGCATCCAAACAACCAATATTTATCAACGATAAACTCTAATTATATGAATTTAGCACATCACAATATTCTAGAAGTGTGTGAGAATTAACTCACCTATTGTTTTCGACTGACGGTTTGCGCGTTATGTAACACCCCACGCCCGCTATGGTCACTCTCTTAGGGAATGCCATAACATCGGTGGAGTATTTTGAGTGAATATAGAACAGAGTAATTACAGCAAGACAGATATAAGTAATACTTGCAAAGTTAAAACAACATTTCAATGCAGCGGAAAATAAAACATGTCTGGTTACATCACAAACCCATAATAAGAGTTAAGTACAAATATCCATTCTTGCTAAATAAAGATACATAATCCCAATACATGAACTGATAGCCATAAAAGAAAAAGGGTAAGCTGAACTCTACATCTAGGGTCCAAGCTCCAAGAGAGAAATAAAAGCAGCCTGATCAAAGCCCACTCGCGCTGGGCCCACTCTGAGAACCTGAGGGTTGGGAAAAAGATAAAAACAACGGGGTCAGACATAAGCCTGAGTGAGCCCTATAACCTTAACAATACAATTATTAAAGTAATTAGGGTATGATATGAACTCGGTACGGTACCTTTGGGGATAATGACTACATTAAGTAGCCAACAAACATAGGGTGAAGTAAGATAACCGTAAAGACGCATCTACCCACCCAAGGATAATTACTAACTGCACCACACCAGTCATCCCTACTCAAAGGTTGATCCCACCCAAGGACTTAAAAGGAAGTTATAACTAGTAGTTTCATGTACCCCTAGCTGACCACATAGGTGCCGTCTGCCCCTATCTCCACTAGGTGTACCCCACTACTCCCTAAGCGATCGGCTCCCTAACATAGATACCCGTGCTGGTCCCACAGTGGGGTGTATCACTCCCCTAAAGTGGCAACCGAATACTATCAACGGTGCACGGCTTATACCTACACGATGCAACAATGGCTTATCTATCAGCCCGGGCCCACACACGCATATGAAAACCGTTGGACTTGCGTTGCCACCGCTAACCCGTTTTGGCCTCTTATAATCAAGCCCAGTACGCGTGTCCCGTCCTCGACATGGGTCGAGCCCACAAAGATACAAATGGGTTACTGGTTGAAATGGGCCCCCACAAGCTACCCACCTAAGCTTGTCACTTATCTAGTGTATCCCACTTAACCCTTTAATCATGTTTAATTACATGTTTCCACTTGGTTAAGTATTCTAATCGTATTTTCTATTGCCCCCCAAGGCAACCCACTAGATTTCCACATGCCACCCAAGGCACCCACTTAACCCCTCATGTCCCTCTACATGCTAATATGGTTAAGTGTTTCTTAATTAATTAATTAAGATCATGACCTCATAAAGACCTCTCACATTAGACCGTCTTTTATGACTGCTGGATATGCCGGTTGGTTCCGGGCAGACTTCTGTCATCAAAAGGGTCTAACCTCGTGTCTTTACTTTAATCACGTATTTAACTTATGACTAAGACCTCTCACATTGGGCCAATCATTTGTAGCCGCTGGATGGCCGGTCGGTTCCGGGCAGACTTCCGCTACAAAAGGGTCCAACCTCGTGTCTTAGTTGATTAATTACACCTAATTAATCACCCTCATATTAATTATCCCGAATTAATATCAAGTTTTTCATAACATGGGTAGACCTAACTCAATAGGTAAATTCCCATGGGGTAGACCTAACTCAATAGGTAAATTCCCACTTATGTTAATTTATTTTTATGGTATGCTTAATCATACCCAATCATACTTTTATTAACATATTTCTTAACCCCATCGTTCCCCACGTAAATCGTTGTCATTTCATGGCATAATAAAGGGAAGATCCATCACAAATATCATGGGTTTAACCAAATATTAGCATATAACTTTGTCATGGGTTAAGAGGATGTCAACTTGCATATATGAGCATATATTAACCCAACTACATTTAACCCAAACTTGCATATTATCATACAAATGACTTGCATAACATGTTGCATATGAACTTGCATATTATCATACACATATCTTGCATAACATGTTGAACTTGCATATAAGCATTCACATAACTTGCATAACATGTTGAACTTGCATATAAGCATACACATAACTTGCATAAGCATGCATAACTTGCATAACATGTTGATCTTGCATATAAGCATATACATAACTTGCATAAGCATTCTCATAACTTGCATAAACATGCATACTTGCATAACATGTTAAATTTGCATTTAAGCATATACATAACTTGCATAAGCACTCACATAACTTGCATAAGTATTCACATAACTTACATAAGCATGCATACTTGCATAACATGTTAAATTTGCATTTAAGCATCATGAAACATAGCACCAAACTTGCATAAAGATGTCATGAACACATACACTAAACTTGCATGAACACATTAATCCACAAACATAACCATACATCCTCATATCCTATCTTAATCAATTTAACAATTGATTATTAAGGGGATAGAAGCTCACCCAAAATCAAGATTAGCACCCTAATGAAGAAGATTAAGAGGCTAGAAGTTGATTTAGAATGCTATCTCTTCTCTAATTTTGATGGAGGCTCCTTCAAGTTTCAAAGTGGTGGCATAATGGCCTTAGATCTATTTTTAGTAAGGATTAAGGGGGTATTAGGGTGTATATATAGATTAGTTAGATGTTATAGGACCATAGGATTAGCCCTAAATTAAATTAGGACCATCAGATTTCGGAAACCTCTAGAACACAGCCCAAGACTCAACCAAAAACCAGATCTGGTGCACCCAGATCAACAGAGCCGACACACCCCTGTCGACAGGGCTGTCGACTCCCCTGTCGACAGGGCTGTCGACACCCCTGTCGACATGCCTGTCGACACGGGGCTGGGCGGCAGCTTTCCCGCCCTTTCCACTTCTGGCTCCAAACTGGTTTTAAAACTAAATTCTAAATCTGTTTTTAACTTTGAATTTTCTGAAAACTTCTTTGGGCCATTACCGGGCCATACGGACTCCGATTCTCGAAAACTCGGACTCTATTTCGCGTATTTTTCCGAGACGAACGCAATGACGCAGCCTGTTACCCCCAATTCCCTCATCTGAGATTATTTATCCTGTAATTAGTGAATTCTAGTATTAACTAAAATTCGGGGTGTTACATTCTCCCCTCCTTAAAGGATTTCGTCCCCGAAATCTCTAAGCTAAGGAGAATGCATATCCTACCATCCAAACAACCATCTACTCAATCCATCAAACACGGGCATCCATTGTCCTTAAGTCAATTTCTAATGATGTATGAGCATATGCAAAAAGTGTGTGTATATGTTCCCTATATAATGTATGAACATATGCAAACCATGATAGTGCCATGTATCCAATATGTATGCGAAAGAACCCTATCGACACATACAATATCTATATGAGTGCACAATCATTCACCAAAATGCATCATCCATATGATAACACAATCATTATACATCCAAAAATATAGTTTCCTACACAATTTTATGCAATATGCAATATGAAGTGACTGAGCCGATCTAGTGCCTAGAGTGTGTGTATATGCATCCACGAGCAACCGCTAGCAAACACTTGCATCCACTTGCATCCATCAACCATAACATGTCTCAAACACATGTTTCAACCATAGGTTTACCCTATCTATAGGTCAAACAGTACTAATGAGAGGCCATACTAAAGATAAGATAAGTACTAGACAAACGATAAAGGAGAAGTTAAAAGACGTACCCTCAAAAAGAAATGGGTATAATGAACGCATCTTCGCTTCCGTCTCCCAAGTTGCGTTACTCTCGTCTTCTCCCCATTGTACTTTGACTAGTTGAACCTCCCGATTCCTCAATTTCCTAGTCTCTGACCCAAGGATGCGGGTAGGAGATCGTCGAATAGTCGCATCACGCTCTACTTCCACTTCTTTGAGCAAGCTCGGCTCTACCACCTCTGCGGTCTCATGTAAGCATTTCCTCAAATGGGACACATGGAATACATCATGTACACCACTAAGTCTGTCGGGCAACTCCACTCTATATGCCATCCGTCCAATCCTTTCCTTAATAGGAAATGGCCCTACGAACCTTGGTGCTAACTTCCCAACAGATCCAGAGCGAACCACATTCCGTAACGGAGACACTTTGACAAAGACCATGTCCCCAACTTCAAACTCAAGATCCGTCCTTCTCTTGTCCGCATAAGATTTTTTCCTATCCTGCGCTGCTTTCATTCTCCTTCGAATCAAGTCAATCTTCTCAGAAGTCTCTCTAACCATATCAGGCCCAAGCAAGATCTTATCCGTAGATTCCCACCAACATGCAGGTGATCGACAAGGCCTTCCATAAAGAGCTTCGAAAGGAGCCATACCAATACTGGACTGAAAGCTATTATTATATGCGAACTCCACCAATGGAAGATGCTCTTCCCATGTACCTCCAAAATCTAAGATACAAAGCCTCAAAAGGTCTTCTAGAACATGATTCACCCTCTCAGTCTGGCCGTCCGTCTGAGGATGATATGCGGTGCTCAAACACAATTGAGTCCCCACTGCTTCTTGCAAACTTCTCCAGAACTCGCTAGTGAAGATAGGGTCTCGATCACTCACTATGCTAGAGGGTACCCCATGCAATCGAACTATCTCTCGAAGATATACTGAAGCTAGCCATGGAGCGGTCCTCTTGCTCTTCACAGGTATGAAGTGGGCGCTTTTAGTAAGTCTGTCTACCACAACCCAAATTCCCGTATTACCCTTTCTTGATCTGGGTAACTCGTCAACAAAATCCATCGAGACACTATCCCACTTCCATTGTGGAACTTCCAATGGGTGAAGCAACCCACCAGGTTTCTTTTGCTCCGCTTTCACCTGTTGGCATACCAAGCACCGAGCAACATATTCAGCCACATCTTTCTTCATTCCGGCCCAGAAGAAAACCCTCTTCATGTCTTGGTGCATCTTGTCCCCACCGGGATGAATGGTCATCCTAGAACGGTGTGCATCATCAAGAATAACCTTCCTCAAACCCTCGTCTTGCGGTACACAAAGTCTACCGTCTCTACGCAAGCACCTCCTGTTGTCTAGGGTGTACCTACTCAAATGGTTGGACGACTCCCCCCTTTTGAGCTTCTCTACCAACTCAACCAATTGTGGGTCGTCCCTCTGTGCTTCTTCAATCCTCCCCAAAAGAGTAGGTCTGACCTCCAAGGATGCTAGCAAACCGGGTATATAGTCAATGGAGGGTCTGAAATCAAACATCGAGATAAATTCCAAGATTCGTCGTTCCACGAACAATGGACTCAAGGACAACCTCTTTCTGCTCAAGGCGTCCGCCACCACGTTACCCTTGCCAGGGGTATACGCTATCTCGAAATCATAGGATGCTAAGAACTCCATCCACCTTTGCTGTCTCAAATTCAAATCCTTCTGAGAAAACAAGTACATCAATGATTTGTGGTCAGTGAACAATTCGAATCTCTCACCAAGAAGATAATGGCGCCAAATCTTAAGCGCGAAAACAATAGCGGCCAACTCTAAATCATGGGTAGGGTAATTTTTCTCATGCACTCTCAACTGCCTTCCACCATAGGCTATTACCCTTCCTTCTTGCATTAAGACTGCGCCAAGTCCTGTCCCACAAGCATCAGTATAGACAACAAATGGCTTGCTCCCATCTGGCAATACTAAAACTAGAGCAGTGGTTAAAGCTCTCTTCAACCGTCGGAACGCATCATCACAATCTACGTCCCATGTGAAAACAAGATTCTTCTTCGTTAAGCGGGTTAATGGGGCTGATATCTTCGCGAAGTCTTTGATAAACTTCCTATAATAACCCGCCAACCCCAAGAAACTTCTTACTTCGGTAGCATTCTTCGGAACCTTCCAATCCTGAATTGATACTACCTTTGCGGGATCCACAGCTATCCCTTCCTTGGAGACCACGTGCCCCAAGAACCGCACTTCCTTCCTCCAGAAGTGGCATTTAGAGAATTTCGCTTTAAGGCTATGTGCTCGAAGAGTCTTCAATACCTCCCCAAGATGTAGGGCATGCTCTTCTTCACTCTTAGAAAATACTAAGATATCATCCACAAAGACCACCACGAATTTATTAAGGAACTCCCTGAACACCCTACTCATCAAATCAACAAAGTATGCAGGGGCGTTCGTCAACCCAAATGGCATCACCAGCCACTCATAGAAACCATCCGGAGTCCTAAAGGCAGTCTTGTCTATGCTATCCTCAGCCACCCTCAACTGATGAAACCCCGTGGCTAAGTCCAATTGAGAAAATACTGAAGCGCCAACCAACTGATCGAAAAGATCATCAATCCTCGGCAATGGGTGTCTATTCTTCTTTGTGAGCTTATTGAGTTCTCTATAGTCTACACAAAGTCTGAGGGACCCATCCGCCTTCGTAGCAAAAACTACTGGAGCACCCCACTCCGATATACTTCGTCTTATGAACCCCTTCTCAAGCAACTCCCCTACTTGCTTATGGAGTTCCCTCCTCTCATGAGGAGCCATGTGGCGCACTGGTAAAGATACAGGTTTAGCATTATCCACCAGATATATTCGGAAGTCAATCTCCCGCTTCGAAGGTAAGCCCTTCACCTCCTCAAACACATCCGAGTATTCCCGGACCACACTAACAGATTGCAAACTTTCGACCGAAGCGTCAAGCGATTCAAGATAACTTAGCATAACAGAATCCATGGGATTACAAGAGATCTCGAGAGTGTTACCCAAGCGGGTCATGAGCCTAACCACTCTCCTTTCGCAATCAAGAACGACACCATTACTGGATAACCAGTCCATGCCCAAAATCAACCCATAGCCCGTGAAGCCCAACACAAAAGCATCACATCTAAACTCAATGCTAAGTATAGAAATCTTCAAACCCAAACATATCATGGACAAATAAGTGGAGCCCCCAATTGGGTTTGAAACAACCAAGGGATCATCTACCAGACTGGTGTCTAAGTGCAGTGACTCAACTAATGATGATGAGATAAACGAATGCGATGCGCCTGAATCAAATAATGTACGGACAGGATGATCAAATAGAAAAACCAGACTTTCAACGGAGATAGTTCTACCTCTTTCCTGAATCGGTGGAACCGCGAGAGCCTGTACTTGCCCCCTTAGCCTGTCCTGGTGCCATAAGAGCTTGCACCTGTCCTCCTGAGGTAGATCCCGTCCTTTGCCCCTTCTTAGGGCAATCCTTCACTAGATGTCCTGCTTCGCCACAATGAAAGCAACCAGTCTTCTTCTTCTTTCTACAATCTTTGCTTATGTGACCTGGTATCCCACAATTGAAGCACTTCTTCTTCCCCTTGCCACCGTTGCCTTTCCCACCTTTGTTTTGCTGTTGTTGCTGAGGTCTCTTTTGATCTCCCTTCTTCTCGGGTGCCTTATTAGCATTGGGACCCTTCTCTTCTTCATGCATGAGTGCCATGTCAACTAGCTTCTCAAAGGTGGCCCCCATAGGGATATGAGTCATAGCCAACCCATGCATCGGTTCATTTAAGCCTTTCACGAACCTCAAAGCCTTCTTCTCCGGTGTATTCACCATGTCTAGTCCAAACCTTGCCAATTGATTAAACTTGTTGACATATTCCTTCACTGAGAGATTTCCTTGCTTGAGAGTCAAGAATCTTTCCATATACAAGTTTTCTTCCGCCCTTGAGAGAAACTTTGCCACAAATCTTTGCCTAAAATCCGCCCAAGAGTCAACGGGGCGTTCTCCATTAGTGACCTCCCACCAGAATGAGGCCTCTCCCTTCATTAACCAAGCAGCTAACTTGACTTTCTTCCCTTCTTCCATCTCGAAGATATCTATCAACTCTTCCACCTCCTTAAGCCAATCTCTAGCTTCCACAAAAGTTTCAGATCCTTGAAAAGGTTTCCCTCCCATAGCTTTAAACTCCTTGCAAGTCTTAGCAAAAGTATCCGTACGAGGAGGAGGGGGAGGAGGAAGATCGGGTGCCACGATTGGTGGAGGACCATTTGCCGGACCCGCAGCGGTGGCCCTAGCCTCCATCAATCTCCTATACCATACTGGTATCGTCACACCCTCCGGAAAGTTAAGATCCTCAGCCATGCTGAAACGAAAAAGGAAAGATTCAAAACGGAGAATTCGAAAGAAAAAGATATGGCTATTGGGGATAATGCTTCTCTTTCAAAAACTTTTCTCTTTAAAGACATGTTTTTGAAAATATCTCTTCCAAAAATGTTTTTAGAAAAATAGTTTTCCAAAAATTTTATCTGTTCCGGTAACCTTTGCTCTGATACCACGTGTAACACCCCACGCCCGCTATGGTCACTCTCTTAGGGAATGCCATAACATCGGTGGAGTATTTTGAGTGAATATAGAACAGAGTAATTACAGCAAGACAGATATAAGTAATACTTGCAAAGTTAAAACAACATTTCAATGCAGCGGAAAATAAAACATGTCTGGTTACATCACAAACCCATAATAAGAGTTAAGTACAAATATCCATTCTTGCTAAATAAAGATACATAATCCCAATACATGAACTGATAGCCATAAAAGAAAAAGGGTAAGCTGAACTCTACATCTAGGGTCCAAGCTCCAAGAGAGAAATAAAAGCAGCCTGATCAAAACCCACTCGCGCTGGGCCCACTCTGAGAACCTGAGGGTTGGGAAAAAGATAAAAACAACGGGGTCAGACATAAGCCTGAGTGAGCCCTATAACCTTAACAATACAATTATTAAAGTAATTAGGGTATGATATGAACTCGGTACGGTACCTTTGGGGATAATGACTACATTAAGTAGCCAACAAACATAGGGTGAAGTAAGATAACCGTAAAGACGCATCTACCCACCCAAGGATAATTACTAACTGCACCACACCAGTCATCCCTACTCAAAGGTTGATCCCACCCAAGGACTTAAAAGGAAGTTATAACTAGTAGTTTCATGTACCCCTAGCTGACCACATAGGTGTCGTCTGCCCCTATCTCCACTAGGTGTACCCCACTACTCCCTAAGCGATCGGCTCCCTAACGTAGATACCCGTGCTGGTCCCACAGTGGGGTGTATCACTCCCCTAAAGTGGCAACCGAATACTATCAACGGTGCACGGCTTATACCTACACGATGCAACAACGGCTTATCTACCAGCCCGGGCCCACACACGCATATGAAACCCGTTGGACTTGCTTTGCCACCGCTAACCCGTTTTGGCCTCTTATAATCAAGCCCAGTACGCGTGTCCCGTCCTCGACATGGGTCGAGCCCACAAAGATAGAAATGGGTTACTGGTTGAAATGGGCCCCCACAAGCTACCCACCTAAGCTTGTCACTTATCTAGTGTATCCCACTTAACCCTTTAATCATGTTTAATTACATGTTTCCACTTGGTTAAGTATTCTAATCGTATTTTCTATTGCCACCCAAGGCAACCCACTAGATTTCCACATGCCACCCAAGGCTCCCACTTAACCCCTCATGTCCCTCTACATGCTAATATGGTTAAGTGTTTCTTAATTAATTAATTAAGATCATGACCTCATAAAGACCTCTCACATTAGACCGTCTTTTATGACTGCTGGATATGCCGGTTGGTTCCGGGCAGACTTCTGTCATCAAAAGGGTCTAACCTCGTGTCTTTACTTTAATCACGTATTTAACTTATGACTAAGACCTCTCACATTGGGCCAATCATTTGTAGCCGCTGGATGGCCGGTCGGTTCCGGGCAGACTTCCGCTACAAAAGGGTCCAACCTCGTGTCTTAGTTGATTAATTACACCTAATTAATCACCCTCATATTAATTATCCTTAATTAATATCAAGTTTTTCATAACATGGGTAGACCTAACTCAATAGGTAAATTCTCATGGGGTAGACCTAACTCAATAGGTAAATTCCCACTTATGTTAATTTATTTTTATGGTATGCTTAATCATACCCAATCATACTTTTATTAACATATTTCTTAACCCCATCGTTCCCCACGTAAATCGTTGTCATTTCATGGCATAATAAAGGGAAGATCCATCACAAATATCATGGGTTTAACCAAATATTAGCATATAACTTTGTCATGGGTTAAGAGGATGTCAACTTGCATATATGAGCATATATTAACCCAACTACATTTAACCCAAACTTGCATATTATCATACAAATGACTTGCATAACATGTTGCATATGAACTTGCATATTATCATACACATATCTTGCATAACATGTTGAACTTGCATATAAGCATTCACATAACTTGCATAACATGTTGAACTTGCATATAAGCATACACATAACTTGCATAAGCATGCATAACTTGCATAACATGTTGATCTTGCATATAAGCATATACATAACTTGCATAAGCATTCTCATAACTTGCATAAACATGCATACTTGCATAACATGTTAAATTTGCATTTAAGCATATACATAACTTGCATAAGCACTCACATAACTTGCATAAGTATTCACATAACTTACATAATCATGCATACTTGCATAACATGTTAAATTTGCATTTAAGCATCATGAAACATAGCACCAAACTTGCATAAAGATGTCATGAACACATACACTAAACTTGCATGAACACATTAATACACAAACATAACCATACATCCTCATATCCTATCTTAATCAATTTAACAATTGATTATTAAGGGGATAGAAGCTCACCCAAAATCAAGATTAGCACCCTAATGAAGAAGATTAAGAGGCTAGAAGTTGATTTAGAATGCTATCTCTTCTCTAATTTTGATGGAGGCTCCTTCAAGTTTCAAAGTGGTGGCATAATGGCCTTAGATCTATTTTTAGTAAGGATTAAGGGGGTATTAGGGTGTATATATAGATTAGTTAGATGTTTTAGGACCATAGGATTAGCCCTAAATTAAATTAGGACCATCAGATTTCGGAAACCTCTAGAACACAGCCCAAGACTCAACCAAAAACCAGATCTGGTGCACCCAGATCAACAGAGCCGACACACCCCTGTCGACAGGGCTGTCGACTCCCCTGTCGACAGGGCTGTCGACACCCCTGTCGACATGCCTGTCGACACGGGGCTGGGCGGCAGCTTTCCCGCCCTTTCCACTTCTGGCTCCAAACTGGTTTTAAAACTAAATTTTAAATCTGTTTTTAACTTTGAATTTTCTAAAAACTTCTTTGGGCCATAACCGGGCCATAACCGGGCCATAACCGGGCCATACGGACTCCGATTCTCGAAAACTCGGACTCTATTTCGCGTATTTTTCCGAGACGAACGCAATGACGCAGCCCGTTACCCCCAATTCCCTCTTCTGACATTATTTATCCTGTAATTAGTGAATTTTAGTATTAACTAAAATTCGGGGTGTTACACGTTATCTCGTTAAATTTTAGACAACCGTTTAAAATAAAACAGAAATCCAGTTACTTCTGATCCCTTCCGAATCAGCACAGTTGCGCGGCCTTCGTTTGTGATCTCAACGGACTTTGTTTTCGTGCGGTTCTGAAAAGGTATACATATTATAATATTAATATTAATTCTAATTCTAATGTTGATTTAATGGTAAGTAATTACCTTAAATAAAAATCTCTGATTAGCGTAGTGCTAATCTTTGCTTCTTTAACTTAATGCATGCAGTCCTCCCGTGGGTGATACACACACGTATTGCGCTGTAGTGTAGCTTTCCCACCAATCTCTCACAGCCTTACCCTTCTATTATAATATCTTTCTTTTCTACTAAGGCCCAAGGCCCGAAAACTTCAGCCCGCCTTCAAAGAAATTACACCCGGTCCCTTAAGCCTCCATCGACATCCGCCCATGCTCAACGTCAGCGCCATGTACACTATCTCAATGTAAATGGAGCTTCCTCCGTACCATCGCCTGAAACGTGCACCTGAGCGCCAGCAAACCAACCCCGCCACCTCTGCCAGTGGATCGGACCAGCGAGCTGGAGCATGCAGCCTGAAAACACCGGAATCAAATCTGGTTTCATTTAAAAACTTGTGCAATGTGTTCATGCTACTGTTCCCGAAAATCCTCGCATACAAATACTTCCACCACTTCCCTTTTCTACGCAAATTCCATTCCATGAAAAACCAAAATGCTGTGTCCATGCAAATACTTCTTCTGGCTTCAACATTGCGCCTGGAGGACCAAACCCATGCAATCTTCTTGTTTTGCTTCACGTTCGCCACCCCTTCGTTACGCCAAAACTGCTCCGACCATGCCACTAACCTGCCCTGAACTCGCATCATTCCGATCTGTAGTCCATTACAGCTCACGTTACTTTATCCCACTTCACCTCGTTGTACCCTTCACACATCGCCACACGTGAATACCCCCTTGTGCAAACCGCTCCCCATAAAATGATTTCTCCAGTCAACATCATGCACACTCTCATGACATGAACTTGATACCTGTTTCTTTCCTCCACGTGAAAACCATTTCCTTTCTCGCTCAGGTGGGTTCGGCTCCATGTCTTGAAAATGAGTTGAAGAGGGAGCAACACCCCTCGTTTTCTTCTTCTTCGTTTTTCTTTGTATACTTATATTTTGGTTTCAAAATGGAAAAATAAATGGAGAGTACTATTTACATGAATGGATGAGTGGAGTTGAGGCTTCACTTTATATTTATATCGTAGAAGCCTGATTACCAGGGAAACAATACCATGGTCTTAGAACATAGTTTCGAAATTTTGTCAAAGATATTTTCCCGTTTTCCTGCTTCTAGGCTTGAGGGTGGCTTGAATAGGTTTTGACATTTTGTTTTATTTTACTATTATTATAATATTTTTACCTTACAGTGCCATATGTCTCCAGTGGAAAAGCCCATGTTACTGCGCATCTGAGATCTAGGGAAAACAGTTATTTTAAGAGATATTTTACTTTGTTTATTACTTTCCTGTATTTCATCGTTCTCGTTTTCAGCGAGAATATGGGGTTTTAATGAGATTTTGATTCTATGAAATAACGTTTCATTGGTCTAGTTATGACACTCACGTTCTTAGTATAGATTAGGGTAGCTTGCTGTTTACTTCATGTTACTTACTTACAAAGTAATTGAGAAATCACTGTTCTCAGTTGAGGCTTCGGCATGAAGATTTAGGTTACGATAGGTTTTTAGACTTCATTTGCACAGTATTTCGCATGTTCCGCTAGGGTACATTATAGTGATTTATATTCTATATTTTACTTATTTACATTATGTTTTGTTTGTAATAGTTAGAGCTGTGGCATGCTGTATTTCGTAGAGTTCCGTTCATGCCTGCGCTACTACAGACAGAAGTAAAAACACCATTGTGTCAAGCAATGCCTCACGACTCCAAAAATATAATAATATCGGTAGTGAAACCTCAAAATGTTGACACAGGGTACAAAATACTCCAAATAAGAAGTTGCTTATTTTGCGAATTAAAGATTACAGTAAAATTCTAAGAATTAAATTATAGCTACGCCTCAAAGGACATGTCCAAATTCAAATCCAATATTTAATTATAATTAAATAATCGTTACGGCTTATAAACAATTCACAGCTACTATTCTAAATTTTGATTTAGGCACAATAGACAATATATAAGCCGAAATTCCCATTTTTCACTTTCATTAGAGAGTTATAATCAAATCGGTCCTAACGTTTCTTGTTTCGCAGAAATCCGACTTCAAACGGATTCTGAATAATCGTTTGAAGTTCAAAGCTCACTATTACGAACTGCCGTAGCGGTTTGAGCTCGTTTTAAATTAATATATAAATATATATTCAACTTCGTTTTAAACAACGAAATAAATATTAAAATTCCATTTATAAATCCAATTCAATATTTAATATAATAAAATATATTAAATATCATCCCGCTAAAATACGGGACGTTACAGCATGTCTTAAAGAATCCTGACTCAAATTAAAAGGCTTAGTTATGAAGTTTCTTTATTTAATGTCTCGTGGTAACACACTAGAATAATGCAAATGTAAGGCCAGTACAATACTTGATGTAATCATTTTTTTTATATGCGATAACTTGCGAAATGGTATTGTAAATAGGTTCACAAATTGTACAGACTTCACCTAATGTGTGA
The DNA here is from genome assembly GCA_030737875.1 of Allium sativum. Classification (NCBI taxonomy): domain Eukaryota; kingdom Viridiplantae; phylum Streptophyta; class Magnoliopsida; order Asparagales; family Amaryllidaceae; genus Allium; species Allium sativum. Next base: position 269,245,922 of record CM060924.1, read on the forward strand.
TTCTTATTGCATTTTGAGCATTCCTCTTCTGTTGCTTTTCTTACACTTTCTGCATAAGACTTAACACATAATATTATGCCTTAACCTTTTATTACTGGTAGAATGTAAGTTATACTTTGACAAACTTATATGAATCATTGTTTGAATCATGACACTAGTCAGCTGTTATAATAAGCTAAAGCAACCTCCTAATTTTAAATAATGGTACTACCTCATGCTTAAGTTTAGAAAATCTCCTTGTTTGAGATACAAGAATACACGTCCTCTTATCAGGAGGGTTTGGTGCATAAGCCCTGAGATTCCATCCTCAGGCATTGTTCGGCAAACTTCTCTTTCAGAAAGGAAAATTTCAGTTTCTACACTCAGATTAAAGGGCTTGATTATAGGTCTAAAGATCCTTTTTTTAGAAGTAAGGGATTCTGCATTCACATCTTAGTATTTATAATGGAAGCTCAAATTTCTTTTCCTGGTAATAGATGTAAGTCTTGATCCAAACTCCAATTCAAGCATTTTAATGGAAGACCAGAAATCCACTTCTGGTATTTTAAGTCCTGAACTAGACCCAGATTCGGGTATTGATGATAGAAGACCATATGTCCACTTCGGATTTTAACAGAAGCCCTGAACCATAATCCAAATTTGGGAATTGATGATAGGAAACCAGAAATCCACGTCTAGTTTGTAATAAAAGTCACGAACCATACCCAGATTCAGGCATTTGTTATTGTTTGCATCGATTTCAGGCTTGTTCCTTAGAGTAGAGGTTGTATGTTCTTTGTGAGCTCTATCCTTAGGCTTTCGTTACCTTCCCATTGGGCTTTGCGTAAGCAGAGGCGACTGCGTGCTTTAAATCCTCGTCCAAATCTTTTGTTCCCTTTCCTTGGGATTTTGTGTAAATAGAGGTTATATGTACTTACCTAGCCTCTCTTTTGGCTTTTGTTTATCAAAGTATAGGATGTACGTACTTACCTAGCAACTCTCTTAGCTTTTGTTCAGCAAACCAGAGGATGTACTTGCATTGTTTGCCACTCTCCGGGCTTTTGATTGTAAAAGTAAAAGATGTACGTGCTTCGATTATTCCCTTCTATGGGAAGAGACATAAGCAAAGGTAGAGCGTGCTCTTCTACAAGAAGAGGCAGGACCTGCTTAGTCGAAGCAAAAGCCGAGCGTGCTCTTCTGTGAGTAGAGGAAGGGCGTGTTTATGTGCTCCCTACTGTAGGAAACGAGGAACATGAGCAAAGGTAGGACGTGCTCTTCTGCGAGCAGAGGGAGGACGTGCTTAATTCATAGCAGGGCAGGGCGTACTCTTCTACGAGCGGAGGCAGGGTGTGCCAAATTAGATGCTCCATCCCGACCATTTCTGGTGTGTACGGAGGATTACACTTTCGATGCTTTAGCCTGCTCCTTTATTATTTGGATGATGTTAAAGGCTTGCACACTACCTCCCTCCAAGAGGTGCCTTGCCCTGGTCATCTTAGCGGTGACACAAGTGTTTTTCAACCATTGTAATTTGACCCATTTCGGGTTGTTCCAAATTTCGGGAGGGTTTCCATACCTTTAGCTATATAGACTCTCTTTTTTCGAGAAGACTTCTTTTTTAGAGTTAATTAAGTCCTTTTACAAAGCCTTGAAATTGACCTTGATTGTAGAATTTGATAATCATCCCTTCTAGGACTCTGTAATAATTGTTTTTATGTCCATTCATCATATGATACTGGCAATAAGGCCCTCTTAATTTTATTTTGTATTTAGGCTTCTTCTTTGTAGATGGCCAGAAATTAAGCCCATGTTTGGTTAGGAAGTAGATATTTTTCAATTGAAGTGGTAAGGTGGCATTCTGTTGGTAGCATTGACACAAAGTTTTCTCTTTGTAATTGGAGCTGATCCCTTTTGCTATTTGGCTTTATTGCTTCATCTTCAATCCCTCTTTTCAAAGTATCTTGAAACTGAGGTGTTATTCTTTTAGACCATTTGTGGGTGAAGTGGACGAACTCTTCCACTATTCCTTGATCAAATATGGTTCCTTCAGTCTTCTCATGGATGGTTTTTATTATGCGAGAGAATAGGTTATACTCCTTTGATGCAGAACAACCTAGAGCAAAGTTTGGAGTTCGTTCAACGTAGAAAGGGTTGTTGCTCCAACAACCCAGATCGTATTATTCCACTTCCTTTTTCCAATTGATGATTCTCAAGGCTTCCATTTTTAAACTTTCTTCTTCCATCATTCTTGGGTAAGAAACATCTGACATAGCCATTTGAGATCCAGAAGATTCTTGCTGGGACCCTATGCATATAGTTTTGCTTCTTCAAAGCTATAGTCCAATCCAGGATGGAACAACACAGTTAGAATTGTAGTATGGTTAACAATAGGGATGGAGTATTTTTCGTCAACATAGGAATCAGGTCTACGGAAGTGGACGTAAGGGAATTAAAGGGTTTATTCAGTTTCTACAAGCCTTAATTATTTCACCATTTCCTAGATATCAAGCTCTTAAGCCCAAAGATTAGTTACTCTTCCTTCAAAAAGGTGAGTATTATGCTTACGAGGTTAAAAAACAAACATTTACCTTAGGATAAGTGGTCCCTAAGCGCAATGCAAGTTAGAAAGCTAAATGGTTTGTACAAGAGTATTTTGGGTAATTGGGTTTATATAGAAAGCATTTCCATAAGAAACATTGAAGAAATCACTAGCATAAGTTTTAGCCCACTTTGTGAACTGGGCAACACAAAGTCGAGATGTGAAACATTGAAGAACTTGGAAAGCATTATAGCGGGTCGGATCGGAGAGAGGTAGCGGGTCGGATCGGAGAAGTCATTGCTGTTCGGATCGGTGAGCTGTTATTGTTGGAACCAGAGAGGCACAGCTGTTCGGATTGGAGAGCAACCTACTGCCAGTTGGAGCGGAGGGCTACCTGCTACAGAGACAGATCAGAATGGAGCAAAAGTGGATGAAGATTTAGCCTTGGGACAATCCGGATCGGATCGGATACCCCGAACCGAACCCTTCTTGCACGCTTCTCCAATCTGAACCCATATTCCTCATCACTCTCCCCCATGATCGCCTGGTTATTCGGAGCGGTTATGACCAGTTCCTACCCACAACGTCCGCTGCTATAATGCATTGTCAACATTGAAATCCATCCGAACCCGAAGCTGATGGGATGGAAGACACGTGGCTCCGATCCGGATCGGGTTCTGAGCAAATTTTCACCTATAAATACCCTGTCTGGAGACAATGAAAAGGATCTTCTTTTTGACACTTTGAGAGTTCAACCACTTTCATAAACCGAATTCCAGCACTCCCGGATAATCCAAATCGTCTTTCAACATTTGTTTTGAGACAATTGAGTGAATGTATGTGAGTTGTGAGTGAACTTGAGTGAATATCTCATTGTAATTGCAACTATATCATTGAGAATAGTGATTGACAAGTGGACGTAGGCTTTTCTTCGCCGAACCACTATAAATTATGTGTCTCTATTTTACTTTTGATCGTATTTCATTCTGCTTTTAGTCAGTTTGGGTGTTAGAACCACTTTTTGGTCTAACATTTTGGTGCTTTCACTGAGAACCATCTGAATTCTTTGTTTTTCGGGATTATCGTTCTACTTTTTGGACCGTTGAGTTCAAAGAAGTTAATCCTCAAGTTTCGACGCTCTTGAATATTTGTTGAATTGATTGTTGAAGAACTATGGCTAAAGGAAAAGGTAAGGAAGTTCAAACTAGTCGAGGAAACGGAGTTGGTGAAGATCAGCAAAATGCAGTCGTGACAAGGTCTCGTGGGCAGAGCTCAGTAGCAGGACAGACTGATACAGGAAATCCGAACCGCACTCAGGGGGAGAGCTCTGATCCGATCCGAGTAGGAGAATCAGAAGCAGTGCATTCCCCCAACCTGAACCGACCCGAGCAGCTCGCCCTACACCGACCCGACCTGGCTTTCCAGCTCCGACCTGAACAGGCTTCCCAGCTCCGACCCGACCCGATTTCTCTTCTCCGAACCGACCCGATACATGGTGATGTTGGAACCTCTACTCGAGCCCCCACAAATTCTCCGATTCCAGCCACCAGGGTCAATGATCAGGTCAATCCATCTGCACCTATTACTCAAGGAGATTTCCCGTGCCTACTTGACATGCTTGAGAGTACTAGGGACACGAGCGTACCAATCTCATGATGCAAGAAAACATGAGACTCATGAGTAGGGAAATTAGCGAACTCCGTAGACAGAGAACCCCATCCCCGGTTCGCCACTCACCAATGGATCAGTCTTCTTCTTCCGAGGAAGAATGGCCCCGTGAAAGAAGGCCGCTCGAACGACCTCAAAATTTGGAGCAACTGACGTTCGGATCTTTGGGGTCCCGTGAGGATATTGCACGAGCACTAGGAACCAATGATCCAGGCTTGAGAGACCCTAACCATACTAATCCCACTCAGGGGCAGACGCTTCAGCCCCCTCCTCCCGAGATCGACCGGGGGCGTAGGGAACGAGGCAGAGCAGAAGCATCTCAAAGAAGAAGGGCATCTCCTGAGCAAGAGCCCAGAAGGAACCCGGATACCAGGGCCATGGAGCCTGAACGGCCCCTAACTAATGCTGATGTACAGGCAATGGTACGCCAGATTATGTCCGAAAGCCGGAACTATACCAATGAAGATTATGGCATTGAGCGAAGCCATACTCCTTTCACTGACGACATCCACAATTTTCAGTTTCCTCGACGTTTTAACCTGCCGCAGATGGACAAGTATAATGGGAGAACCGATTCGGGACAGCATTTGATGCGATACTCGTGGCTCATGAAAGCTGCTGCTGCTCCTGACGCAGTGAAGTGTAAAGCATTCCCGATCTATTTAGAAGATGTGGCGCTGCTATGGTTTACCCGACTTCCCCCTCGTTCGATATCGAATTACAGGGAATTGAGCGAACGTTTTATGAAACAGTTCCGACTCCATACCCAAAAGTCTAAGAGTGTTATTGAATTATCAAGAATTAAGCAGCCGCCAGGAGAGTCTTTGAGGTCATATCTCGACCGTTTCAACTTAGCTGTGACTGAAGTTAGTGACCCGCATGAGCCCACCATCTTGATGCCTTTGATGGAAGGAGTCGATCCTGACTCCGAGTTTGGAGATTACCTTTCTGGAAAGACACCCTCCACGAGAGAGTTATTTTATGAAAAGGCCGATATTCACTTAAAACGAGAGGAGGTCTGGGCAAACCGAAAGAGAAAGTCTGAAGTGGCTTCAAAAGAAATGTTTAGAGTAACGTCGCCGTGAAGCAGTCTGGGGAAAATTCCGGAAAAGTTGAAGTGAATGAGGGAAACAAGAGTGGAAACGACAATTTTGGAAACGGGGGCAACAACAATAACCGTAACGCGAATGGTAACAGAAGAAATAGAAATAGGGGAAGTGATCCTAACAAAAGACCCCGATTCCAGACTTATGAGAGTTATACACCATTGAACGACACTCTGGAGAAAATTTACTTGGATACATACAATGTTTTGCAATACAAAAGACCGCCACCTCGCGACTCAACGGAGAAAGAAATGGCAACTGGGAAGTTTTGTTTGTTTCATGGAACTCATGGGCATTCAGCCAATGAATGTCGACATTTGAGAGACTTGATTGAGAAGCTGCTGCGCGAAGGGAAACTGGATGAATATAAGGTTGCCCCGAGGGACAGGGGCCAAGGAGAGCAGGCTCCAAAACAGATTCAATCTGCTCCCAATCCTACGGCGCAGCAGAAAGGCAAGGGAATTGTTATCAACTCGATAGTGGGTGGACCCCACCCAGCAATCCGCAGTTTTAGAGCGATGGATCAATATGTAAATGCTGCCAAGCATGTAGAGGTGGATGAATGTGATGTTTTGGAAGATATCGCCCCCATAAACCAACAGAAGACAATGTTTGACGACGTGGTATTCCGTAGCAGAGATAATATTGGGATCCAGTCACCTACCGATGATCTGTTGGTCATTACTACCACCATTGGGCCGGCCTTGGTTCATAAGGTGTTAGTAGACAACGGAAGCTCTGTTAATATTTTATTTAAAAAGTCATTCGATCAGATGAAGCTTGAATCTGAAGATTTGAAGCCATGCGAAGGATGGATCCGAGGCTTCAACGGGGCATCGACAGCCCCAATGGGGTACATAGAATTGCCCGTAACCTTAGGACAAGGAGAACGCCGAAGAGTACGGATGCTTCAGTTCGTTGTGTTGGACGTAGATTCGCCTTATAATGCACTTTTGGGAAGGCCTGCCCTTGCTGAATTCAGGGCTTGCATCGCCCCTTGGTGTTTATTGCTTAAGTTTCCAACTGAAGCCGGAACTGGAGTAATGAGAGGGGATCAAGTCTCCGGATGGGCCTGCTATGTTGTCGAATTAAAGATGTTGATGAAAGGACTTAACATTGAAAGTAAAGATGCCTCGCCTCCTCCGAAGGAGGGCTCGGCGTAGCAATTAAAGGGATCGGCCCCGAAGGAGTTGCCCAAAGTAACGCCTGAAGACCTGGATCCCAGAAAAGACGAGGAACCAAAGACTAAAAATGCAACTCCTAATGAAGCGACAGTGGACATTCCTATTGATGAAGCTGATCCAACAAGAGTTTTGAAGATTAGATCTCAGTTGGATCCACGTCGGGCCGAAGAACTAACGGACTTCTTGAAGGCAAACCTGGACGTGTTTGCCTGGACCCACGCTAACATGTGTGGGATATCGCCATCCATCATAAGTCACTCACTAAATGTAAACCCGAAACACCCGCCTGTGAAGCAAAAGAGACGTATGCTGGGCCCAGAGAGGTCGGCTGCTCTCAAAGAAGAAGTGGAGAAGCTGAAACAGAATGGATTTATTTGGGATTCGACATATCCCGACTGGATATCGAATCCTGTCTTAGTAAAAAAGCCGAATGGAAAGTGGCGGACTTGCATTGATTTTTCAGATTTGAACAAAGCTTGCCCGAAAGATAGTTTCCCACTTCCCAGGATTGACTAGCTTGTAGATTCGACCGCGGGACATGAACTTCTCTCTTTCATGGATGCATATTCCGGATACAACCAAATTCCTATGCACGTGCCAGATCAAGAACATACGAGCTTCATTACAAATTTGGGGTTATATTGTTATGTTGTAATGCCAATCGGATTGAAAAACGCCAAAGCCACTTATCAGCGCTTAGTGAACAGAATGTTTTATAATCAAATAGGGAAGACTATGGAAGTTTATGTAGATGATATGCTTGTCAAATCGAAACAGTCCTCCCGCCACACGCAAGACTTGGCAGAAATGTTCGGTATCCTGTGAAAGTATCGGATGAAGTTGTTTCCTTTGAAGTGTTCATTTGGAGTAGCATCGGGAATGTTTCTAGGCTTCATTTTGAGCTCCTGAGGAATTGAAATCAATCCCAGTCAAATAGCAGCGATTAGAAACATTGAGGAGCCAAGAAGAATTAAAGATGTCCAAAGTCTTGTAGGGAAAGTAGCCGCGTTGAGTAGATTTATCTCCAAAGCCACGGACAAATGTGTCCCCTTTTTGATTTGATTAAAAGGGGAAAGAAGAACTTCGAGTGGACTCCGGACTGTGTTGAGGCCTTTCGAAATTTATTGGAGCTACTAGAAAAACCACCGATTTTGTCAAAGCCAGTGGATCACGAAGAATTGTTTGTTTACTTGGCAGTCTCGGCTCACGCTGTTAGCACAGCCTTGGTTCAAGAAGAAGACAAAGTGCAAAGGCCAGTATATTATGTAAGCAAGAAATTGGCAGCGGCAAAACGCAACTACCCAAAGATTGAGAAGCTCGCTTACAGCCTCCTAATCGCATCCCGAAAACTTCGCCACTATTTCCAAGCTCATCCAATAACTATATACACTGACCAGCCTCTGAGGCAGGTGTTGCAGAGACCTAAAGCGTCGGGAAGGTTGATCAAATGGAATATAGAATTAAGTCAGTTTGACTTAAATTTTCAGCCACGAAGGTCGATCAGGGGGCAAGCTCTGGCAGACTTTATAGCAAAGTTCACTATCCCAGAGGAGGAAGTGATCGATGATAGGGTGGTCAAGTCCGAAGACGAGTTAAAGATAGATTCATGGAAGCTATACACAGATGGAGCCAAAAACGACCGAAGGTCCGGAGCTGGAATCGTCTTAGTTACTCCTGAAGGGCGGTCGTTATATTATGCTCTACGATTAGAATTTTCGACGACTAACAATGACTCTGAATACGAAGCCCTGATTGCCGGGCTGAAGCTTGCTAAAGACCTCGAAATAAAAATGTTGGACATATTCTGCGACTCCAAAATCATTGTTTGCCAAGTGCGAAAGGAATTTGCGGCCCGGGGACCTCGACTCATCGCCTACCTCGGGAAAGTGGAAAAGTTGTTGAGCAACTTGGAGCGGTACAGTATAACGCATATCCCAAGAGCCGAAAACCAGAAGGCAGACAGGCTGGCAAAGCTAGCTAGTTCCGACAGTCCAGAAGAAACTAAAATGATTCCAATTGAAACGTTGGAATCGCCAAGCTTTGAGTCGATGGAAATTGAGTTTGCCTTCGAAGCAAAACCAGAGAAGGAGTCGTGGATGACCCCAATTAAGAACTTCCTTAAGAGTGGAACACCCCCATCAAAGAAGAGTGAGAAAAGGGCTATAGTTCGCAAGGCTACCAGATATGTCCTGCAAGATGATACTCTTTATAGGCAAGGATTTTCTATGCCCCTGTTACGATGTATAGCACACGACGACATCAGACGTGTACTAAGAGAAGTACACGAAGGTGAGTGTGGAGATCATACAGGAGGTCAGACTTTAGCGAAAAAGATATTGCGGTACGGATACTTCTGGCCCACAATTAATAAAGATGCAGTTGATTATTCACGACGCTGCGATAAGTGCCAGAGATTCGCCAAAATCCCCAGAGCACCGTCGACCCAACTCAAATCAATGGTGAGTCCTTGGCCATTTGCCACGTGGGGAATCGATATCATCGGAGTTCTACCGATTGCTAAAGGAGGAGCAAAATATGCAATAGTCGCTGTGGACTACTTTACGAAGTGGGTGGAAGCTGAGCCCTTAACCAAGATCACGGCGAGAAAGGTGATAAGTTTCGTGGTTAGAAATATTATATGCCGATTCGGGATCCCAAGGACCATTATAACTGACAACAGAACCCAGTTCGATGGTACTGAATTCAGAAATTTCTGCCAGAAATATAAGATCGACAAACGGTATACTGCGGTTGCTTATCCGCAGTCAAACGGGCAAGTAGAAGCAATAAACAAAGTTATAAAATCCATCCTCAAGAAACAGTTAGAGCGCGCAAGGGCAAAATGGGTTGACGAACTGCCCTTAGCTTTGTGGGCATATCGAACAACATTTAAGACTGCTACTGGTCATAATCCTTTCTCTCTCTCGTTTGGTTCAGAAGCAATAATTCCAGTAGAGCTTGAAGTTCCTTCCCACCGGGTGACATATTATGACCCGATGACAAATCGGGCACTCTTACTCGAGTCTCTTGATGAAATCGAAGAAAAAAGGGACGAAGCGGATTTGCGTGCGGCAAGACATCGACGACAGATGGCACGCTATTACGACAAAAAAGTTCGCCTTAGGACTTTTGAACCAGGAGATTTGGTGCTAAAGAGAGTCTTTCCATCCCTTCCTCACCTCGGTCCGAAGTGGGAAGGACCCTTTGTCATCCAACGGAAACTTGAAAAAGGAACCTTCAAGTTAACGACCGTAGATGGCGAAGAAGTCCCTAGGGCATGGAATGCCCAACACTTGATGCGATATTTGGATTAGAAATGTTGTACTCTTTGTTATTTTTCTTATGAACTCTGTAAAAAGGCACGACTTGCCTTAGGAAAATCTGATGATATGAATAAAGGACTATAAAGTGGATGTAGGCTACGACTTAGCCGAACCACTATAAAAATATCGTGTGTCATTTACTTTCATGCATTATATATATATATATACCTTCATCTACTATTCTGTTGCGATTATGGAATATAAAATGATTTAAAACCTGAAAGGTTGAAAACAGTTTATACGCAAGAAAAAGCACAACGACTATTTGTGCGACAAGACATAAAAGAATGAGAAAACAACATTCTTAACTCTAACTCTCGAGAATAGAGAGAGTATAAAAGGACGGGAAGACGACGTCCTCTGAGGCGTGAAGGTGCCCCCAGACAGGAGACCGCCTCAGTAAGAACTCTAACCTGAGTATAAGACAGGAGAGTATAAAAAAAAATGCCAGAAAAAACGACAGGCATTGACGACACAGAAAATGCAATCCCGTCAGAAAATCGGGGGTATTCAGACTACTTGATTAAGTCTTGAATTGTTTTTTAGATCGACTGGGGGCATATATGTATACATATATTTCCCCCTGCCATAACTTCATTACACAACTATAGTAAAACATGCATTCTTACATAAGTGCAGAACTAATGGTTAACAGACATTGCAGAAAATGAATTATTTTTTATTTACGAACGAATGAATTTGTACAGGAAAATAGCCAAAAAGAAGGTGCAAGAGCCGCCCTTATAGCAGCACTTGTTGGTCTACCAAATGCTTAAACATCGCAAGACAACCCACTATTTAGATTTTGAGTGAGGCTTGGACTTCTTGGCGGCTTTCTCCGCATCCTTTGCCTCTTTCTCGGCCTCCGTCAAGATGCGCTTTGATTTTTTCTTTCCTGAAGGTGCGGCGCTGGAACCAGTTGACTTCTTCCCGGAGGGCGGAGCGCGGGAATCAAGAGTAGATTTTTTAGCGAGTTCCTCTGTAATAGATCTAGTTGAAAGCTTAACAACTAACCTTGATCCCGCATCCACAACTGTGAGAGGCTTGAGGATTTCAGGGTCTAAGTCTTCAGCTTTTAACTGCAAGCGTTTATCTTGGTCAGCTTTCATTGTAGCCAAAGTAACATCATCTGCACTTTTCGACTCCCCGACTATTGCCACCTCTGGATCTTCCTCATGTCCTCTGTCGCTGCCATCATCCTTTAAGGCTGCTATCATTTCTTTATCATGAGGAGTGTCAGCCTTAGACGGTTCTCTTCCTTCTCCCAAATCTATAGGAGCAGCCTTGTCCTTCCCCCCTTTTGCTTTCTCCGTAGGCTCTACCCCAGAGGCGGCTCCCTGAGTCACATCTGTCTTTCCGGATGGCTCAATACCTACAGAGTGAGAAGCAACAGTTATCAACTCAGGAGAAAATAATGGGTTTTTCATCGGTTTCTCAATCACGTGGCGAAAGGTAGAAATAGCCTTGACGAATTGAGGAGAAAATGTAGGGATACCTTCCGAAGACTTCTCGGCAGGGGTAACTGCTGTCTCTGATACCATTTCGGGGATAGGGGATAACAGAGTTGTTCGAGGGATTCCCGGGTGTTCAGGATCATACCCCTCTACTTCAGAAGTTGCGGGGGCAGTAGAAGAGGAACCAGTCTCGGGAATGTTCTTTTGTTTAGTCCTCCGCCTCTCTTCTTCCATAGCATCAGTAATGAGGCGGCGCCCTTCAGCTAGGCATTCTGGCTCATCATCCCTTAAGTACTTCTCCATCAGCTTGTCCTCATCGATGGAATCAACCTTGAGCTCCTCTTTTTCCTACTCAACGATCTGACTCCATACTTGGACTAGAGTAGATGGATAATCCTCAACCCAAGAAATGTTCCGGTGACGGATGATATGCGCAAAGAATTCAATCATTAATTCGCCGAAACCCTGAATCTCCGCCTCCGCCTCTGACAATTGTTTGCGAGCCTCCTCAGCGGATTTGATAGCACATTCGACGTTACCCTCAGCCAGGGCAGCTTTGTTCTCCGCCTCCATTAGCTTAGAAGCCAAGTCAGCATTTTTCTTTTCTAGCTCAGCATTCCTCTTTGCTAACTCGGCATTTTTCCGTTCAAGGTCAGTGTAGACAAGGCGCGTTTTAGTGGCCTCCGACTTAGCATCTTCAGCTTGCTTTTTTAACTCAGAACGCTCTTGAGTGTGAGATTCAAGCAAATCATGATAACGTTTTTGCATATCTTCAAATTGTTGTTTGAAGTTAGTAGCGTCCCTTTGAGCAACAGCAAGCTGGGCCTGTGTGTCCTCTAAATCTTTCCCTAGATTCTTTAAGGCCTTTGCATCTTCTTCCGCGGTTTTTTGTATTGAATTAGCATTCGTGATTAGAGTACGGATGATTCTGGAAAGGTTGCGTGAATATTTGAACATTTCATAATATTGTTTCTCAACCGCATCTTTCTTTGCTTTGGCCTCATCTGCCTACCTGGAAGAAATAGGTTCAAGGGCATGTAAAAAAGTCAAACTCTCGAAATAATGTTCAGGAAATTGCTCCTCCAAATATGCCCGCTTGATTGCAGTTTCAGCATCTAGTGGTGGAGGGGCGGGGATCGTCAATTCAGTGTCCTTGTGTGTGGAGGATTCAATAGTTTCTTTATCTGTTCTAGGACGTTTAGCAGGGACCTTGCGTTTACTTCGCGACTCAGTATCTTTCGGTGGACTTCTCTCCCTGCTGCGCTTTTCTAGGGAAGTGGTGGAGTCTTTTGATTGTGGCATGTCCTCTTCCCTACGACCTTGATAACCTTTATATTTCTCTTGGTCCGACCGAACGGGAGAGCGGGAACGCGAGGTTCGAGAGCGGTAGGGTTCATAAGGCCTTCTCTCCTCCCTAATGCGATCGTCGCGGCGATCATACTCAGTGTCATAAGGTGGATTAGACATGCTGCGGCGGAGCTTCCTGATATCATAATAAGATCGGGACATCGTGCCTGCACAATAAGACAAATGAAATTCAGAATCAATAGTTTCACAGAGAGAGAGGTGCAATGAGTGGTAATGCTATTGTGTAAAGTGTGTCCTAAGTGGTGTGTTTCCCCCCCCCCCCCAACCAACCCGAGTCCGAAGCTAGACTAGTACGGGCAGGCTCTTTGGCCTTAGTAGGAGTGGTCTCTTCAGAAGAAGTGAAAACTAAAGGATCCTTCCTAAAATCCTCTGAAGTGTATATAGTTTCAGGTAATGGGAGATCCCCCAAACCCTGAAATAATGGGTCGTCAGTACTAGGGACATCTCCTTCGGAAGCATCAATTGGCGACTCTTTAGAAGACGTTGACCTTTCTGGAGAAATGGCATCCTCAGGAGCGGTATACCATTCGCGATGCTTTTCGGCCAGGTTAGCCAATTCATCGTCTTGAGTAGAAGATGGAGAAGGTGAAGTTTGAAGAGGCACTGTAGGAGCTCCTGAACCTTCTCCTGTCTCTGGGACTACATCCACTGGAGGAATATATATGTATGGAGCCGTCCCATGGCCGATACTACGAGTAACAGATAGCAACCCATGAAAATGAAGATATTCGTCTTTAATGACTTCATCAATAGTCAGGAATTTCTGATCGCCATTAAGGAGCTGGTGCATCCGGTCAAAGAACACCTGGTCTGATATTTATTTTGGATTGTCGACTGCAAACAAAAAGGAAAATGATTTAAGGCGATGACTTGAATGCATAGAGCCAAGATTTAGAAAATCTGTGCTTTACTTGATTTCGTCCACCTCCTGGCACACCCAGGCTGCCGCTTCACATAAAACCATTCCAGTCTGGAATCTCCAGCTTTACTACTGAATGGCGCTGAAATTATCTTCCTCTTAGGGACAGATTCAAAATAGCAGAAAGAAGGAGTTTCTCGAGTCCGATGCTTGAAGTTGTAGAAGAAATGAACGTCATCGAAAGTGAGCTCTATGCCTAAGATCTCACGGTATGCTATATATAAGGTGTGTAAGTAAGCATAAGAATTGGGATGCAGCTGCATGGGGGCAATCCGCATTTGTCTTAGAAAATCAACGATGAAGGGAGAAAATGGAGGGATAGCACCGACCATGCACATCAACCGAGTGATTGCCATATATCCTTCTGGAGGGTTGTGGGGACAGTCAGATCTCGAAGGCACTAGAGTGTCCCTTTTTAGTATCCCGTATTTCAAACAAATCCGAATAAGTCTATCGTTGTCGATTGTTGATTCAACCGAATCTTGGGGTGATTCCAATATGATAGCTGATTCAAACTCATCAGGAGCCCGATCGTCACCAATCCCCCCTTCCTCTTCAAAACCTAGAGAAACTTCACCCTCCGAAGACACATTGTCACTTTCGCGATTTCCAACCTCTTAGTTTGAACCCTCATTATTCCATTCCGGATCCGACGGAGAAGATATGTCATCGAGAGTAATTTTGTTGGAGGTTTCCGGGGCCTCTTTCTTCTCAGCTAGTCAGGAAGAGCGTCTGGGTCTCATGGTCATAAAACTATTGAAGAAGCAATAGCACAAGTTAGAGTAAATTAGCCCGTGTCCCCCCGCGCATGTGTGCAAACTAAAGTGTAAATGGTGTATGCGGAAAGTGTAAAGTAAATGTTTAAAAGTGCAATGCAAAATTTTGGCAAAGTATAAAGGATTGAAGTAGTTCTTGATGTCCAGTTACGTTTGCAAGGCACTATCCTAACTGTCCATTAAGTTAAAGATTATGCCAAAAGTTGGATTCCTCAAACCAGTTTTCCTGTATTCACTGATGTTAATCCACATAAATAACACTAATTTTATATCAACATGGAATAAAATATAAACAAAATCAATATTCAATCCACAATACGTAATATTTCAACCAATCCATTAGCGATTTATCTAAACAACCATCACACGACATTCAATCATTATCAATTAGTGCTAAAATATGTTTATAAAATTATAGATCTGGACATACTTAGTGAGTTTACTCATCTTGGTCGTTAATCATTAAATAACGACTAATGTCGATCAATTATATCAGGTGTTTTATTTCATCTAAAATTGTAACGACCTCCAAATCTCTTCAGACTAGCTCCATGGTGTAGCCTACATCCACATGATCCCAATGTGACATATGATTCGCCAATCTGAGTCTGTGTGCACAAGATATGATTTATGCAAGTTAATATGTTATTTTTGAAATAAATTAAACATGAATTTAACTAAAACTATGCCTCACCACTTAAGCCCGGCCCATCCTGTGTCAGCCCAACTCCTTCTCATGAAGCGCAACAGGTAACAAGACATAACTTGACAAGACATATATAAATAAGCAGCGTAAATTTCAAGTTTTATTTAAAAGTAAAAGCTTTGTTTCAAATCAGGTTACATCATTAAAACAGTTACATCAAAAACTCAAATAAATCATCTGTCATATAATTCAAAATATTATAGTGCAATAATACAAAATCATTTCACTGATAGCAAGCCATAATAGAGTAAAAAGTAAATCAAACGGTACATCTGAGAAAGTCCAGATCCAAGTGGAAAGAGAAAGTGCTAATCATTAAGGAGTACTACCACTCTGAGGACCTGAAGCGGTAAAGGAAGAGAAAGAAGAGAAACGAAATTGGTCAGACATAAAGTCTAGCGAGGTCCAATAAATTTCAAATATGCAAGAAATAGAGGCATTAAGACAGGTATATAAGACTGGATAAGAAAGCACAATAGAATATAAGGTAACAAGTAAACAAGATAAATAGGAAAAGCAGGAATAAACAGTGATCGAGTAAAGGTTCTCATTTATATCTCTAAAATAGTTATTTGCACCAATACTAGTATAAAAGGATTAGGTGTTAACCTAATTACTTAACAGAAACAGCAGGATTACAATAGGATTAGGTGTACCCTAATTACTTCCCCAGTGATCGGCTCCCTACTACGTAAATCCCCTATGTCAGCCCCGGCAGTAGGGTGTATCACTCCTTAACCCGGCAACTAATATAACAAAGACCTATTTATTGGTGGCACAATGGCTTAGTTTCCCTAATCGGATCGATGTACGCTCATGACTCTGCCGGAATGCTCCTGTCCCACCTTCTTCTTTTTGAACCTCTTACTATCCAGTTTAGTAAAGTGTGCTCTGGCCCCTACCCAATACGAGGCCTCTAACAAGATACCAACTGGGATTTCGACTGATATGGGTTCCAAACAGCAGATTGACACAAGACAAACCCACTAAGCTTGTGCCCCCATGTAATTAGGATTTAAGAGTACTTTAAACCTGATACAATAGCAGAATGAGGGACCTATTAGCTTATTAATAATCATGTTTATCTCAGCGGATTTAAGTTCATTAATAAGCGTGGTTGTAATATTTTATGCCATTATTCGTGTAAACCCCTTTCCTAAAACCCACACCTGCCTAGAGGTATATAATTACTGTAGTAATTTAGTTTACCTAACCTACATCTGGTATTTACATCATTTTAACATGTTGCTTACCTAATGTTCATATCAAGCCAAATCTAACATGTTTACGCATATGCATACTATTCCTTTCAATTATAGATTACAACACGTATAAATTTATGCATATATTTTCAAATTACCGCATGTACAAATTTTATGCATATTATCCCCAAATTACAGCATGTATGTGTTTATGCATATTATCCTTTTTCCAAATTACAGCCAAAAGGTCCTCAACTTAACAATATGCCCAAACTCCCCTTTTTTGTGTCGTTTCTTAGTATCTCAATTTTAATTATATGCAACTTTACATCGGACATAGCCTAAGCTTCCAATGGCCTAGGCTTAGCGTAAATAAAAATGAAAGAATAAAAGGATGAGAATAAAATCAAATCGAACTATATAAAATAGGCATATAGGCAAGACTAGGAATAAATTAAATAGCGCAATAGGGAAAAGGAAGATAGATACGCATAACTAATTAATCAACTGACAGTAAAAGAACATATATTAATGTAACAATGGCATAGACAAATAATAGTAAAAGAACATTGTATGTTCTAGATCCACTCTTATTTATTGTCATGACATAATCCTATGCATCAGATCCGAAATTGACATGAAACTCATAGCGGGTCTTGGTGAATAAGAGATTACATCTCTTTTTTTATATATCTATATGTCGTTGCAGAAAAAGGTTTTATGCAGATCTTGAATCTTGAATTTCTCTGTAGATCTAGGCTTCAGCAGCATCTCACCATTATATATATATATATATATATATATTCTAGAATAGGCTCATGGAGGAAGCAAATGTGAAGAATAATTGTGTGTACCAAAATGGGATAGAGCCACCTTATTTGTAGATTTACAGAGTAATTCCCAACCTTTAGATCTTAGGGTTTCAATCTAAGCCATACACGTTGCTCTGAGATAGCACACGAACCTGGAAAATAAAACAGTCCAAGTGCAGAATTCGGAATCCACCATGCATTTGGGTGGGTCGACCAACCGACCTACCGAGTTGACCCTTGGGTCGACCCCTCTATGCATGAGTCGACCCATAGGTCAACCCAGGTAAGGGTCAGGTCGTCCCTAATGGTCTTTTCAGCGAGTTGATTTTGCGTTGTTTTTCTATTTTCTGGTTTGAAATACTTTGAATTTGTATATATAACCGCCTTATATGTATACAATCTTCTTATGCTCATAACTTGTTATCTGATTTACGCAAACTTGGGATCTATCCTAACCAGAATTCCAAGACGAACGCTGTGGCACAGCCGGTTTTACTTAATTCTGAACATTTTAATTATATAATATTCATTTTATGGTGTATTAAAATTTGGGGTGTTACAATCTCCCCTACTTAAAGGATTTCGTCCCCTAAATCTCCAAGTTAAGAAGGATGTTATTATTCTAACAACCTGCTACAACCATCTACTCATCCATCATCCATTGGCAACCATTGTCCTTGAGAATTTTTAATGCTTGTATGAACATATGCAAAGGTGTTGTGTATATATGTTCAATCAGACGGTTGGCTTATTCAGTTGACCTCATAATATGTTTGTGCAATGTATTCAATATGTATGCAAATAGAGTCATAGTATAACATATAAGCTCTAAGCATGTGCATAATCATTCACCAATCATCCATTTCCATCCATAGAAAATAAAATGCACACACGTCCATATGCAATATGTAAGTGATTGAGCCGACCTAATGCCTAATATGTGTGTATATGCATCCACGGGAAACCACTAGCAAGCATTTGCATCCATTTGCAATCATCAATCAAAACATGTCTCAAACACATGTTTCCAACGATTGGTTTCTACCTAGGGGTCGAAGATTCGAATGACACGATAAATATACTTGAATGTTAGAAGCAAATGCAAAATAAAAGCTTGAAAAAGAAATTAAGAATGTACTCTCAAAAAGAAAAGATAAGAAGCGTGACTCTTGTCTTCGGGTTCCCACATTGCATCTTCGCTGTCTTCTCCCCATTATACTTTCACTAATCTAGTTTCCTTGTTGTGTAGTTTCTTAATCTCTGTTCCAAGGATATGAGTAGGAACTCTTCTTACTGAAACTTCCTTCTCGACTTCCACATCTTCAAGTGTGCTCAACTTCACTATCTCTGTTGCATCGTACAGACATTTCATCAGATGGGAAACGTGAAACACATCATGTACGCCTGTTAGTTTGTCTAGTAGTCTGATCCTATAGGCCATCTGACCTATCCTCTCCACTATACGGAATGGCCCAACGAATCTTGGTACCAACTTCCCTATTGAGACAAAGCGAACAACATTCCTTAGTGGTTATAATTTAATGAAGACCATATCTCCTACTTCGAATTCCAAATTGTTACTCCTTTTATCGGCATAAGATTTTTGTTTGTCCTAAGTTGCCTTCATTCTTAGGCGAATAAGATCAATCTTCCTGGAAGTCTCTCGAATCATCTCAGATCCAAGTAGAATTTTGTCTATAGACTCCCACCAACAAGTCGGTGATTTGCAATGCCGTTTATATAACGCTTTGAAGGGTGTTATGGATATGCTTGATTGGTAATTGTTGTTGTAGGCGAACTTAACCAATGGGAGATGCTCCTCCCAAGTCCCTCTGAAATTTAGGATACACAATCTCAGAAGTTCCTCAAGAACCCTAATCACCCTCTCAGTTTGCTCATCGGTCTGAGGGTGATATGTTGTGCTCAAATGTAGCTATGTAACTAATGCCTCCTGTAAGCTCTTTTGGAACTTACTAGTGAAGATGGGGTCACAGTGGCTTACTATACTGGAAGGTACCCCATGAAATTGGAGTATCTCTTGAAGGTTTACTGATGCTAGCCTAGTCGTTGTCCTCTTGCTCTTAACAGGAACAAAGTGAGTTCTCTTCGTAAGTCTGTCTTCAATCATCCAAATGTTTGTATTTCCATTTCTTGATCAGGGCAATCCATCGATGAAATCCATATAGATGCTTTCCTACGTCCATTGAGGGACATCCAAGGGCTGAATCTATCTGCTCCGCCTTTACTAGCTGGAAAGTCAAACATCGAGCCATAAATTCCGCTACATCCTTCTTCATGCTAGTCCAAAACAAATCACTTTTCATGTCTCTATACATCTTGTCACCGCCCAGATGGATAGTCATCCAAGAATGATGATCTTACTCAAGGACTGTAATCAACAACTCTCTATCCCGGGGTACACAGAGTCTTCCATCTAGTCGTAGCCACCCTTTACCATCCATGGAATATCTACTTAGGTGACTAGAGGTCTCTACTCTATTGATCTTATCCACGATGTCTGCTATCTGCTGATCCTCTAGCTGCATAGATCGAATACGATCCATGAGAGAAGGTCGTACCTCCAATGATGCAAACAACCCAACTGAGAAATCAGTAGAGGGCTTAAAATAGAAGGTCGAT
Organism: Allium sativum; assembly: GCA_030737875.1. Lineage (NCBI taxonomy): Eukaryota > Viridiplantae > Streptophyta > Magnoliopsida > Asparagales > Amaryllidaceae > Allium > Allium sativum. The sequence goes on from CM060924.1 coordinate 269,265,598, forward strand.
ATATACTCCAAGCTCCGTCTTCCTACAAATAGAGGACTTAAAGTCATCCTCTGCTTACTCAATGCGCCCACCACTACATTACCCTTGCCGGGGGTATAAGCTATCTCAAAGTCGTAGGACGCTAGGAACTCCATTCACTATTGCTGCCTTAGGTCGAAATCCTTCTACGAGAACAAATATTTGTGCAACTTACGATCCGTAAATAGCTCAAATCGCTCTCCAAGCAAATAATGTCGATAAGACTTTAATGTGAACACTACAGCAGCCAACTCTAGGTCATAGGTAGGATAGTTCTTCTTGTGCACTCTCAATTGTCTGCTACCAAAGCACACTGCCCTTCCCTCGTGCATCAAAACGACACCGAGTCCAATGCCATAAGCATCTGTGTTGACCGTGAACATCTTGCTTAAATCGGGGACAGCCAAAACTGGGGCTGATGCCAGAGCCCTTTTCAATATCTGAAAGGCATCCTCGTAATCAATGCTCCACGAAAAAGCTAAGTTCTTCTTCGACAATCGGGTGATTGGGGCCGATGTCCTTGCAAATTCCTTGATAAACTTATAATATTCCGCCAACCATAGAAAACTTCTCACCTCTGTTGCATTCTTCGGAGCCTTCCAATCTTGAACTGCGACGACTTTAGAAGGGTCCGTCATTATCCCGTCTCTGGAGACTACATGCCCTAGGAACCTTACTTCCTTTCTCCAAAAGTGACTTACAAAATTTTGCCTTGAGCTGATGCGATCTGAGAGTACGTAGAACCTCTCTTAAGTGTACGACATGATCCTCCTCATTCTTTGAGAAGATCAGAATATCATCCACAACGGCCACCTTCAGTAACCCTCTAAACACCCTACTCATCAAGTCCACAAATATGTAGGTACATTAGTTAGCCTAAAAGACATAACCAGCCACTCAAAGAAACCGTCTGGAATTTTGAAAGCAGTCTTATCAGTACGGTCCTCCGCTACCCCCAACTGATGTACTGCAGCCAAATCCATCTGCAAGAAAACTGATGCGCCTACTAGCTGATCAAGCAAGTCGTCAATCCTCGGAAGTGGGTGCCTATTCTTCTTAGTGAGCTTATTTAGCTCTTTATAATCCACACATATACTAAGTGAGCATATGTCTTAGTTGCAAAGATGGTCGGAGCTCCCCACTCTGATATGCTTCGTCTATTAAACCATTTCTCGAATAGCTCCCTACTTGCTTGGTGAGCTCCCTCCTTTTCCTAGGAGCCATATGGCGCATTGGCAATGCAAATGGCTTCGCGTTCTTAACCAAATAAATTTGTAAGTCTATCTCATGCCTCAGAGGTAATCCCCTGACCTCATCAAACACGTCCGGATAATCTCTGACTATAGGTATAGATCGCAAATCATCAACAGAAGCATCTAGCGAATCTAAGAAACTAAGCATCACTGACCTTAGTGGGTTATAGGAATTTTCTAGAATTCTACCATGATAAGTAAGAAGTCTAACTAGTCTCTTTTCACAATCAAGTATGGCACCATATATGGTTAGCCAATCCATTTGTAGAATCAAACCATAGACCATAAAGCCCAACATGTATGTATCGCATTCAAACCCGACGCTCAAGAAAGGAATTCTCAAACCCCTACATATCATGGATAAATGAATCGTACCTCCTATGGGGTTTGAGACTACTACATGAGCAGAGAATATACTAGTATTAAGGTGTGGACTATCAATTAAAGAACTGGATATAAATGAATGAGAAGCGCCAGAATTAAAGAGGGTTCTAATAGGATAGGAAAAAAGGAAAATCAAACCTTCGACAGTGACTTTCATACCTCGATTAGGTGCACTAGCCTCAAGAGCATGTACTTGTCTAGAAGATCCTGCCCTATGTCCTTGCTTGTTAGGGCATTGTTTTGTGAAGTGTCCCACTTGACCACAATTAAAACAGGCTTTTGTCTTTCTACTATCCTTTACCAAATGACCCAAAGCTCCGCAACCATGACACTAGACATCTTTCTTGATCTGAGCCTTGTCATACTTTCCTCCTTTCTTTTGTGCTCCCTTCAAGGGCCACCGTTTCTTTTTCTCGCCCTTAGTTGTGTCTTCTTAGTCTTACTATCTTTCTTCGCATCCTTGTTGTCTTGGTACATCAGAGCCATGTCAACCAGCCTCTCAAATGTCGCACCCATCGGTATATGAGATAATGCAAGTCCTTAGAGAGGTTGATTCTACCCTCTCGTAAACCTAAGTGCTTTCTTATGGGGTGTATTCACCATGTCCAGATAAAATCTCACCAGCTGATTAAACTTATCGACATACCCCTTAACAGACTAGTCCCCTTGTATCAAATCCAAGAATCTCTCCATTGTAATCCTTCTTCTGCCTGAGATAAAAACTTCATCTCAAATCTCCTTCTGAAATCATCACAAGTAACTACTGGTTGACCTTCCTGTGTCACCTCTCACGAGTATGAAGCTTCGTCCTTTAGTTGCCATGAGGCCAACCGTATTTTCCTCTTATCATCGAGCTCGAAAAGACCAAACACGTTCTCCATTTCCCTAAGCCAATTTCATGACTTAGCAAAGCTCTTGGTACCACGGAGGTGGAGCTACTACGGCTGCAACTAGAGGTAGGGCATCTCCTAGAACTTCGACAGGCCCGTAGCCACTAGATACCTACAGAGCCATGTAGGTAGTGGAATGCCTTCAAGAAGATTAGGTGCCCCATACATGCTTAAAAAAAGAGAAGGAATAAAAATTCAACAAGAGATCGAGAGAATATTGAATATGGCTTGAGGGGATATGTTTTTCAAAAATAGATTTCTATTTAAAAATACTTTGCTATTGAAAACAATTTTTCAAAAGTTTTCCTTTAATCTTGTAATCTAAGGTCTGACACCAAATGTGACACCCTAAGTCGGTTAATGTCGCTCTTAAGAGAATGCATTAAGTTTTGTGAAACGCAATAGTTAAATAGTACAGAAAGTCATAAGACAAATAAATTAACAGCAGAAATTTCAAGTTTTATTTAAAAATAAAAGAATCGTTTGGAATTAGGTTGCATCATTATACCACTTACATACAAAACTCAAACAACCCATATGTCATAATGAAAAATATCAGAGTGCAATAATACAAAAGCATGTTTCTCATAACAAGCCATAACGTAGTAGAAAATAAATCGAAGCGGTACATTTGAGAAAGTTCATATCCTAGCTGAAAGAGAAAGTCCTAATCAGTGAGGAATACAACCACTCAAAGGACCAGAAAGGGGAAGGAAGAGAAAGAAGAGAAACAAAATAGGTCAGACATAAAGTCTAGCGAATTCCAGTAAATTTCAAATGTGCATGAAATAGAGGTTTCAAGACAGGTATATAAGACTGGAAGAGAAAGCGCCATAGCATATAAGGTAACAAGTAAACAAGACAAACAGGAACAGCAGGAATAAACAGTTGTCGAGTAAAGCTTCTCGTTTATATCCCTAAAAAAGGTGTCTGCACCAATACTAGTTTGAGAGGATTAGGCGTTAAACTAATTACTTAATAGAAATAGCAGGATTCCAATAGGATTAAGTGTACCCTAATTACATAATAGGATTAGGTGTTAACCTAATTACATAACAGTAGGATTAGGTGTACCCTAATTACTACCCAAGCGATCGACTCCCTCCTACGTAAGTACCATGTGTCAACCCCGGCAGTAGGGTGTATCATTCCCTAACCCGACAAATTATATAACACTGATCTATTTACTGGTGTTCCATCGGATTAGTTTCCCAAATCGAACACATGCACACTCATGACTCCGCCGAAACACGCCCGTTCCTACCTTCCTCTTTTTGAACCCCTTACTATCCAGTTCAGTAAAGAGTTCCACGGCCCCTTCCTAGTGCGAGGCCCCTAACAAGATACCAACAGGGATACTGACTGATACGAGTTCAAAACAGCAGATTGACACAAATCAAATCCCATAAGCTTATACCCCCAAGTAACTAGGATTTAAGAGTCCCTAAAACCCAATACAACAACAGAATGAGGGACCTCGTAGCTTATTGATAATCAGGTTTAACTTAGCAGGTTAAATTAATTAATAAGCATAATTGTAATATTTCATGTCATTATATGTGTAGAACCCTTTTCCAAAACCCACACCTTCCCAGATGTATATAATTACTATAGTAATTTAGTTTACCTAACCTACATCTGGTACATACATCATCTTAACATGTCGCTTATATCAAGTCAAATCTAACATGTCTACACATATGCATAATATTCCGTTAAATTATAAATTAAAGCATGTATAAGTTGATGCATATATTCTCAAATTACCGCATGTACAAGTATTATGCATATTATCCCCAAATTACAGCATGTATGAGTTTATGCATATTATCCTTTCCCTAATTTCAGTCAAAAGGTCCTCAACTTAACAATATGCCTAAATTCCCCTTTTCCATATTATTTTTTAGTATCCCAATTTTAATTATATGCAACTTTAAATTGGACATAGCATAGGCTTCCAATGTCATAGGCTTAGCGTAAATAAAAGGGAAAGAATAGAAGGAGGAGAATAGAATCAAATCAAACTGTATAAAATAGGCATATAGGCAAGACTAGAAATAAATTAAATAGCATAATAGGGAAAAGGAAGATAGATAAGAATAACTAATTAATAAACTGACAGTAAAAGAACATATATTACTGTAACAACGGCATAGATGAATAGCAATAAAAGAACATGTAGAATATCTTATAGGTATTGTATGTTCTAGATCCACTTTTATTTAGTGTCATAAAATAACCCTCGGGATCAGATTAGATATTAACATGAACCTTATAGTGGGTCTTGGGAAAGAAGAGATTATATCTCTTTTTATATATATCTATATGCCGTGAGAGAAAAAGGTTGTATGCAGATCTTGAATCTTGAATTATCTCTGTAGATCTTGGCTTCAGCATCTTCTCCGTATTATATATATATATATTTTAGAATAGATTCGTAGAGGAAGAAAATATAAAGAATAATTGTGTGTGCTGAAATGGGAGAGAGCCACCCTATTTATAGTTTTTCAGAGCTAATTCCCAACCTTTAGATCTTAGGGTTTCAATATAAGTCATACACATAGCGCTGAGTCAGCAAAGAACCTGGAAAACAAAGCAGTCCAAGTGCAGAATTCGGAATCCTTCCTGCATCTGGGTGGGTCTACCCACTGACCTACCCAGTCGACCCCTCTAGTCATGGGTCGACACATACGTTGACGCAGGTAAGGGTCAGGCCATGTCTATTCTACATGTTGATTCTGCGTTGTTTTTCTAGTTTGAATTATTTTGAATATATATATAAGCCCTTATCTTTATACAAACTTCTTATGCTCATAACTTCTTCATATGTTATCTGATTTACACAAACTTGTGATTTATCCGAACCAGCATTCTGAAACGAACGCAATGGTACAGCCGGTTTTACTTAATTCTGAACATTTTAATTATATAATATTCATTTTAAGGTGTATTAAAATTTAGGGTGTTACACTCTTCTTCCAGGATACATATAGCCACACTCAAACACAAAAACACAAACAGCTCATGTCATGCCTTTCTCCCCACTTATCTCCCTTTTCCCTTTACAAATTAAAAAACGATTACAATATCCACTCCCTCTCCCCAAGCCCTCCATGCATGTCATCATCATATTCAACTCAACATCACCTAGCCATTTGCGTTCCCAGTATCAAGCACGACTATGGAGAACACCACGACAACAAATTTCACCGAATAACCGCTGAATTTCACAAAACTAGCTCATCCCCTCCCTATTCACCACGCTACCCTCCATTTTCCTCCCGTCGCCTATGATCATTGCACGATCCATCCCTAGGGCTGCTGTATATATTTATAGCGACAGATAATTGATCTGAACCCACAAAAATTCGTACGAGAACGTAGTGCATGATGTTAGGAACATAAAAATATAAGTTTTGCATTTTATAGTATTGTATTTGATTTGATAATATTTGTGAAGATTGATTCACCATTTTTGTTCACTGGTTTTTCATTTCAGGAAATGGGAAGAATACTCGTATATATATATATATACACACACACACACATATATAAGCAAGACTTGGAGGCCAGAGGAATAGGTACTCAATAGGTCTTCTCAAAGGTACATATAGATTGGGTGATTCATAAGCAAGTAAACAAGGTTGTACAATCCATTAAAGGCTTTAACATTTCATTTTGTTGTTGGGTACCAATAGGGTAGCACGCATCCTAGGTAGGCTTGATACACAAAGTACAAGAATATATATATAAGATTTTTGATTTGATTTTGTAATTAATTTGATTTGATTTACATATTGAATCGATTTGATTTTTTCCCTTTTATTATTTACCTTAGGACTTAAGTAATTTGTATAATGTAGGTTAGACATGCACTTAGGTAGGCTTTAGGTTACAAAGATAGGTTTAAAAAAATATTAAAATAAATTTTTATTTGATTTCAATATGATTTAAATATATATATGTATAATATACACATGTATTTTTCGATCGACATTTAACGCAACTGAGTTTACATAACAACTCAGAACTGGCGAAACTCGCCTATTTGCTAATATTCGACATTCCAAACTCAACAAAACTAATTTCACTGAAATCCAAGTCTATTTGCAAGTCTAAAATAAATCGATAAAATAAAAATTAAATTCAAAAAATAATAATAATAATTAATTATTATTATCGTATATGGATTCAAACATAATATATACGACTTCAAAAATAAAAATAATACGGATTTATACTTGACGTTTAAATTTCAAGTTAAAACGATGTTTATATTATATTAAAAACACTTTCTATTTTGATAAATAAATAGTTATAATTTATAAATGATTCCATAGCGACTTTCTGAAAGTTTGATTCGAACATAACTTACAATCTATAAGACGATATTTCAAATTTTCACCTCTATTAGAAAAATATAGTCAATAGGTTCGAATGTTTCTTGTTTCAAAGAAATACGACTTATAAGGAATCTTATACACTTGGTTGAAGTTAAAAACAAAAAATTATGACCTACCATGACGTTACGAGCTCGTTTAAATTGTATTATAATTAATACGTTCAATCATTGTTTTATTAATAAATTCATATAAAAATTCATTTATATTACCAATTCAACAATTAAAACTAATTTAAACATTCGAAATGAAATGCTTCAAAATCCAGGTCGTTACATTCCTCCCTCTTAAAAGAATTTCGTCCCTGAAATCACTAATATAGGAAAAATGCTACAAACCCTACTAGGTTAAAATCATTTGTTTTACTCCTTAACTTTAGTTTCAACTGGATCAATTAATTTTCAATAAAAATATTAATTCATTCTTGCTAACAAATATTTTCAAAATTTCTAAAAAAAATATAACATCTTAAATTTCCCAAAAAAAATTCTCAAGCATCTCCCTTGCACCACTCAACTGGAACAACTACGACTTGCCTCCCTAGCCGTTTCCAATCTGAAAGAAAATCAAACGGCCAAGTGGCTTGCAAAATAGGCTCATAACTCATCAAACTCATATGTAATATATACTTGTATTTGTTGGGTCGAGCATTGTACTCTATCTCATTCATTCGCTATCTAGTCAGCATATATTCATGCATCCACAATTGATTTCCAATCAATTTATCCTCAAATCCAATCGTTCTATTATTCCCAAGCCAAATTCCATTTCATACTCTAGTCCATTCTAAATTCCAAATTCTTAACTTATCGATCTAATATACTTAACCAAGTTAAGTTCTATTCCCACATTCAATTAACTAATTAATTTCTCTAATCAGTTATCTTTATCTCAAAATTATAAAATATGATTTTTGTTCCAGAAAAAAATCCTTGCATTTTAGTTTCCCCTTAACTTGCCATAGTTAAATTTTAATCTATATTTTCTTTCAGAAATTTCTATTATCTTCTTTAGGTGAATTTCTATTCCAAAAAGCAATCCATTTTAATCCAAGCAATCTATTTTTGAGTGATTTTAATCAATTTTGCTTTCCTCAAAAGCAGACTTTTCCTTTCTGGATTCAAAACAAATTATTTTAAAAGACAATTCAAAAACAATATCTTTGGTAGTAATCCGTCACTTAGAAACTGGAAAATAAACACCGATGATGCTGCGCAGCCATCATTGGTGTTATTTTCTAGTGACTGAAGTGAGTTCAATACTATATTACTTTCAAAACTTATTTTTCAAACATTTCCATTATGAAATTACTTCAAAATATCCTTCACAATGCTTGGAAAACATTTCTAAATTCCCCTAGAATTTTAAAATTTCCATATATTCAATCCAAAATTCATTTTCAAACACCTTTCCAAGTTCCCAGAATTTTAATTCCAATTCTGTTTTAAATTTATATTTAATCCATCTGATTTTATATATTATACTTATACGAATTCTGATTGGTTAATTATAATCATCTCAATTATAATTTTATTTGATTATAATAACCAACACATCCAATATATATTATAAAAATTCAAACATAAATCATCCTTCAATATCAAGATATATTTTGGGTAAAATTACTCATTTACCCACATTTAAAAACATACCGTGTCGGTTCATCGCATTCAAGTGTTTAGAAATCCATATCGACACTGTGGTGCTTCATCGTCGACCATAATCCATAAGCCACTCTACAAATAAATCTCCACAATATAAAATCATTTTTATACAGTTTGTAAATACATTCCCTCGTACATATACACTCAATTCTCAATCTAGGGTATTGCTAACACTATCTCTATTAAGTCACGCCATAGAGCCAAGGTAATCACTTAACCTTTGGCTCTAATACCACTGTAACATCCTTGGAAATTTTCAACCTTGAAAATTGACGTAAGTATCATGTCAACTATTCATGTATCAAAAATACCGGATCATTGATAGAAAGACGTTAGAGGGTGAGAAATAAAAAGAAAGAAAATTAGAATAAAAAAAGATGAGTACAATAGAACAGAATCAGAGTAAACATGAATCTCACAGCAGAACGAATATAATATATTATATAACATAAGTTTTGAAATACAACTCGTAATTATATACACATAGCATTATCAGAGTACAAAACCACATATCACAATAGAAATAAAAAGTAGTAATTAAAGTTAAAGCCTCCTACTCCTAGATCTTCCAAGTATATCTGTAAAATCCCTACTACTTGACTGCCCGTACAAATTTGGGCACCTAAGAGTTCAGGGTAAAACAAAAAAAATAAACTCTGGGTCAGTCATGGGACTGGTGTGAGTAAACTCCAACCACTTGGTTTAATTTTTTTAAATCCCTTTCAAGAAAGAATAATCGTAAGACTAATCCATTCTTAATTACGGATGGTTTTTACCTTACAATAACCTAAAAATTCATAAAATCAATATTTTCTGATATTATAATAGTGTAAAAATCAAGGTAAATAGCAATCTAGCAGAACACTTGCATCTCACGCTCCATATACATTGTGTACAATAAAAACCATGGGCTCTTATTGGATAATGGATTTCCAACTATGGCAAGGTATGGGACCACCTTCGATAGTGTACCTCTAGAGAAAATACACAAAGGATTCAATGAGAACATCTTGCAACTCTGGCTAAACATGACCGACCACTCACTTCTCTTGAGTGTATCGAATATATTGTCACGTTGTGGTTTGAGCCCACTGTATTCCCGGGAGGTACAGAAACGAAAGAAGAACAAATATAAATTTCTCTAGACAGTGACAATCCACCCTAATTGGGAGACACCCATTTAGCCATGCGACCTACCCAATTTTATACCATTTTCTGGTTGAAGAGGTTTTATGTCAAAATTAACTTTTTAGAACATCTAGCCACCATTCACTTTGAATGCTACATCATCAAACCCAACAAATCACAAATTGATTTCCCCAAAAATATCACGTGTATAAAGGTAAGAGAAACGAATTCCTCCGCCACCAACGTAAATACGTTTGAAGAGATCAACTTACGCGAGCTATTAGGTAAACTCGGTCAGACATTCATCCATACAAGTTGTCCTGGGGCTAGACAAACCGAAGGCACTATCCTGTAAATTCATATTTTCAACCTAGGATCGCCAGAACAACCCTTGCAGAAACTCCGTCTTCGATTATCTTTAGCATATTTGATTTGTAACGCAAATGCCCATACAAAGTAGTTTTCAAATGGAAAACATCCACATAACCAACGATTCTATTTCCAAATGGAAATTTTACTGATCAATCATCAATCAACACTAAGCCTTTTAAATAGATCATCATTAATTTATTCATTTTCCTATTTCACTTCAATATCTTTACTCGGGTATTTCTTCAAACCTGTTTAGCCTCTCAAGATTCTTTGAAAAAAATTCCATCTATTATAACTATTTATTTTCTGTACTCCAGAAAATATCTTTTTAACATTGGAAAACATTCCTATATGTATTCACATTTTCTAATTTTATATATTTAGAAATTTACGTTATTAACATTGGAAAACATTTCCATTTCTTATTCGCGCATCATTATCCATTTACAATAATTAGTCCCTAACTGTAAACTAGTAAGAGAACAACTCCTTAAGTATCAAGCCCGAAGGTTGAAACTAACATTATATCAATACTCAGAAAGCTATTCAACTTGACTAGTCTCTAATCAGTTTCTAATTTCCTTAATTCCCTTTCTTAACTTCTTATAAAAAAATCATTATTTACGCAACTCTCGGATTTCGTTTAAGAATCCACTTCTTTACTCGAAATCATTGATTATAACGATAACGTTACATCCTTTGAGTTTGAATAAATATAACTTTTAATCATTAATTTGAATAAATAAATAAATATTGATTAAAACGGAAAGTAAATGGTACATTCCTGAGTTTGATAATAATCGAATTTAACGTATAAATTGTAACAGCTCGCATTTTACGTATCGGAAGATCGTAAAATAATTTTATTTTATTCCCTAAGGGTTGGATCATTCCCATCTTTTAATACGTTGCTTATGGGGATAAGAGACATGTCCATATTTTTTACCGATTTTGTTTGTGACCATTTTTCCCATGTCAGTCTTGTACAGGGCATAACTTTTGACTCAAGTCAAATAAGAGGGTGGGACCTGTGCCATTGGAAAGGAATTGATGTTTACATTTCCATAGAGTGTTTACATTAATGATTTAGCTTAGTAGTTTGGGAGAAATCGCTGTTTTAAGGTTTTTCAATTGGATGTCCTGGTTTTGGGAGCCTAATGGGCTGGTTTGGGAAAGACCCATTAGGGGGCTAATGGAAGGGTATAAATAGGGGGTAAAGGATATGGGAAATGGTTTCAGTTTTCCATTCTCTCATTGGTGTTTTGTGCTCCTCCGTCCTCTAACACCTTTCCACCATTAAAATCATAATCTAAGGAGGGAAATTGAAGATCAGTACCATTGGAGGCTAGGTCTACATCAATTGAAGCAAGGATTCATCGGATCAAGGTGTTTGGTGCGAGGAGCTTGTTGTCCGGATTCCTATTTCATTGATTTTTGCTTGTTTGGGAGAATCAGTGAGAGATATGCATCACTCACATGGATTCAATGAAGCATATGAGTATTATTTCATGTTTTTCATCAAATTCAAGTGTTTTTCCATAAATCTATGCATTGGTAAGTCCATTTTCATAAATCACTTTATGATCTGATTTAGAAAGTTTAGATAGGCAATTTCTATAATATTTCATGTGGATGTGCAAGTTAGATTCATGGTTTTGTTCATATGTGCATTTATGGTGGTTTTGGTGAATTTGACATTATCATTGATAGAATTTTCATATTGGTGATATTGTTGATTTCATAACATGCTTGTGGTTATATTGGATGAATTGGATGAGTTAGTATCGTCGAACGAATCGTTTTGGCAAAGTTTTGGTCGAAATTGGAGTTGCATTGGAGAATGCAGGTTTTGGGTCGAGCGTGGTGGGTCGGTCGAACATGGTGGGTTGGTCGAACATGGTGGGTCGGTCCAGAGTTTGTCTTTGAGAATAAGCCAAAAGCTATGCCTGGTCGGTCGGCCTTACCTGGGATGGGTCGGTCATCTGGATCTGGTCGGTCTGGGGAGGGTCGGTCGAACAAATCTGGGGGTTCTGGGTTGGAGGAAATTTGGGTCGGTTATACTCAGGAGCTTGGGTCGGCCATATTCAGGAGCGGAGGGTCGGTCGTACACCCAGGTGAGGGGTCGGTCACAGGGTCATTTTCTGAAAAATTTATATTTTCGGGTACGACTCGGATTTGAACAAGAATGGCTGGAAAAAAATTCGGGGGTAATGCCCCGAACCCGTGCCGCAGCTCAGTGGTGTTGTGACTTCGAAGTGATTTCCATGGGGAATTATGAAGTGAGGTGATTTATTTATCGGATGTGATGGATGTGGAAACGACTCAAGAATGTATTGAGTTCTTATGAGGTGATGGCTCTAAGGCGTTCTGAGCTGATTAATAGCTATAATTGATAATGACTAGAGATGCGAAACCGAGGAAATATCGTTGTTGTAGGTTCTAGCGGGCTCAACGCAGTGGTACAATTGAAGATCGGTTGTAGGTCGAGTATCCTGGGCATCGTGTATGGCCTAAACACGTGTTGTGTATAGCGTGTGGGGGTTTTTCTAGAACCGAGGCGTCATGTATGGTCCTCGAAAATTGATGGCATGTTGTTAACCAGTCATACGATAACGAGGGTTCCAAACCAAGGTTGGCGGTGATAGCCAAAGTCAGTCATGGACGTTTGAATGCTTGTCGTAACAATAGCTGAGTTGTTACTACTATGTGTGAATGATTGTTCTGGTTGCCATGGCTGAATTGTTATTCATTTGGATGTACGGATCGCAAAGGCTATCACTGTCAGGTGTGGGGAAGGCAGGTGTAAGTTCTTCTCTGGAGCTGGGTAGATTAGCTCGTTTATTTACCCATTCTCATATACTTTATTGATGAAGTTTGTTAGTTGTTTTATCGCTCACTAAGACTGTTGTCTGACTCAAGGTTTTATGTTTCCCTCTTATTACCTTGGGTTGTTCATTCTATTGTTGGATGGGCAGACTAGGTGGCAGGTGATAGGTGGTAGCTTAGTGAGTACGACGTTGCTGTTTGGAGGCGAGCAGGAGGCTAGCGTACTATCTTTACCACTATCTAATAATTGAATTTTCGATGTTTGCTATTTCTCTGAGTGTTGTAGTGAGGCAAATTGTACAGACACTATTGTTGTTATCCACGTATATGGGAAATACTTTCTGGTTGTCATGAAAGTTTAGTGTTTTCTGCTTCACTATCACTACCTGTTGTAAATGTTCTATTATATTGTATCCTTGTGCTGTGAGTTTGCGACATGTTCCTCTTATATATCATACCTTGGTGATCGTCCATAGCTGCCTGATACACCTTTCAGCGCATTATTCCTCTTGTATAGTGCGGGGGCTGTAGGCGGTCATCACATTTGGTATCAGAGCGAGGTTAACCATATTAACCAAAGTTCAACAACGTAATCCCGTATGAGAGACGTACTTGTAGATTTCAGTTGGATGCTTACTATATATATTAGCATATATAGTAGTAGCGGTTGTTTTCCTTTGGCAGTTTTTCATGTAAGTAACTAATCATTCTAATTTGCGGATTTAGAACGAGTAGACGTTATACAAGACGTTTTGCTGATGAAGAAGCTGTGCACGAAGGGGGTAATGGCGGGGCACCTGACTACCCGACCATGTTTGAAGCTATGATGGAAGCATGCCTTCGAAGGAACCCCGCTCCAGTGGCAGCTACAGTTGATGTTAGATTCCAAGTTCCTAGAGCTGTAGAATTTTCTAATCTTTGTAAATACTTTATATCGTTCGGAGAAAGACAGTTCAAGGGCACTGAACCAGTTGAAGAAGTCCAGAGGTGGATGGATACTTGTATTCGAATCTTCAAGGACTTGGGCATTGATGATGCAACAAAGAGGAAACTTGCATCAAGGCAGTTAGTGGGCAAAAGCGATGGACTGGCGGAACTCTGTCACACTTGAGACTCCTGAAGAGGATATTTCATGGGAGTTGTTCCAAGCTAAGTTTGAAGCAAAGTTTATCTCCACCGTGTAGAAGTCTGAATTGTTTAAGAGATTCATGGAGCTTAAGCAGAATGGTCGCCCAATTGTGGACTATATTTCTGACTTCGAGGCTTTGTCGAAGTATGCTCGTTCATATGTGGATACTCCTTATCAAAAGAACAAGAAGTTTGTCTTGGGGTTGGATGAATATCTTGGGAATCAGCTTGTGGATCACCTCGATGATAGCTTTGAGAAGGTCGTCGATGGCTTTAAGGCATGAAAGTGTGTTTCATAAGAAGGTGTCTGTTGTTGCATCTAAGGAAGAACAGAAACCACAACAGGGTGGTAATAATAAGAAGAGAAAGCAGCAACAACAAAAGGGTAAGGCTGGACAGAAGAAGCAGAAGAATGAACTGACTTGTTTCAATTGTTGGCAAAAGGGCCATTTTTCTAGTGAATGCAAGAATCCTAAAGCTGAAAAGAAGTGCTTCAAGTGTGGAAAGCTGAGACATGAGAAGAAAGATTGTCCAGAATCTGCTCAAGGGAAGCAAGTCGTTAAGGTTTATGCTTTGGGGGCTGCGCCATCTTCTTCAAAATCTCCTATTATTGAGGAGAAGGGAATGGGTGTCGTGGTGCAAAGTACCCTTTCTATTCATGGTGTTTCAGTTCGAGTTTTGTTTGATACTGGAGCTTCGCATTCATTCATTTGCAATGAGCTTATGTGTCGCTTCATTTTGGAACCCGAGATTTATGAGAGACCATTGATCGTGACTAATCTAGTTGGGGGATCGTCCAGTTTGTGCATGATTTGTCGTGGTCTAGTGTTGTCGAGTCATGGTTGCTCTTTTGTGTGTGATTGCTTTGTTCTTAACTTTGCTGGGTTTGGGATCATCTTGGACATGGATAGGCTCAAGAGGTATGCGGCACGGGTGAATTGCAAGAAGCTGGAGGTGAGAGTCGGGGAGTGGAAGGGAGAAAAGTGTTGATAAAATGTAAGCGCAAAGAGGGCGTCTTCGTTAGCTATCTATACTCGCTTGTGATTCCACAAGAAGACTAGTCATCTGTGCTGATCGCTAATGAGTATGAGGATGTCTTTAACGAGGTCAAAGGGTTGCCGTCGCGCCGTGCGATCGAGTTTAGGATCGATTTGGTCGAGGGTTCTAGACTAATCGTTATGCATCTTAGGCAGATGGCGCCTAAGGAACAACGAGAGTTGGAGGTGCAAGTTCGAGACCTTCTTAGGAAGGGATTCATTCGGAGATGTGTTTTCGAATTGGGTGCACCGGTCGTGTTTGTAACTAAGGCAGATGGCTCGTTAAGGTTGTGTGCAGACTACCGTGAGCTGAACAAGGTGACTAAGAAGAACCAGTATCCGTTTCCAAGGATTAATGACTTGTTCGGTCAGCTTCATGAAGCCAAAGTGTTTTCTCAGATGGATTTGGCTGTGGGATTTCACCAGTTGAGGGTGGCAAAGGATAGTGTGCCAAATATTGCCTTTAGGACACCATCTGGTTTCTTCGAATGGTTGGTGATGCCATTCGGGTTGACTAACGCGCCAGCGCACTTTGTGGATCTTATGAATTTGGTTTTCAGAGATTAGTTGAACAAGTTCGTGCTTGTGTTCGTGGATGATATTTTGGTTTACTCCAGGAATGAGGAAGAACACAAGACACGCTTGAGAGTTGTGTTAAAGATCTTGTGAAAGCATTATCTTAAGGCTAAGTTCTCAAAGTGTCACTTCTGGATGATTGAAGTAAGGTTCTTAGGTCATGTTGTTTCTGGAAATTAGATAGCGGTTGACCCCGTTAAAGTGGCAGCAATCCAGGACTGGGATAGACCTAAAAATGCGACGGATGTTAGGAGTTTCCTTGGGTTGGCAGGATATTACCGACGGTTTATCAAGGATTTCTCCAAGATAGTTGCACCGTTGACAGGATTGACGAAGAAGAACCAAGCGCTCACACGGGATGCGAAGTGTGAACAAGCGTTCAAAATCCTGAAGGAGAGAATGACGAGTGCACACGTGTTGACTATTCTAAGTGGGAATGAAGAGATGGTGGCATACACCGATGCATGTAGTACTGGACTTGGAGTAGTGCTAATGCGAAAGGATAAGTTTGTGGCCTATGCGAGTCGACAGCTAAAGCCGCATGAGAGGAATTACCCAACTCATGATTTGTAGTTGGCGGCAATTGTTTTTCTTTGAAGATGTGGAGGCATTACCTGTTGGGATTCCGATTCGAGTTGTTTACGGATCACAAGTCATTGAAGTATCTTTTCTCCCAAAAGGATTTGAATATTTGGCAGCAACGATGGTTAGAGTTTCAGGCATCGTATGATTTTGGTATAGCCTATACTCCTGGCAAAGGCAACGCAGTTGCAGATGCATTGAGTAGAAGACACGCGAGTTTGGGAGAAATATTTTCAGAATGGAAGTGCCTCAAGTATTTGGCAAGGTTTGATTTCAGGCCAGGGTGTGAACTAGAACCTAAAATGTTGGCAAGCAAATCGATAAGACCTACTCTCATCGAAAGGATTGGAAAAAGCCAAAAGCGAGATGCTAAGCTTATCGAGCTTACCCAGGGGTTGGAATCAGGGAATAAGGAGTTTGAAGTCGATCGAGAATGTTGGCTTCGAAAGTAGGGACGATTAGTTGTTCCTGATATTGATGGATTGAGAGATGATGTTCTGAGAGAATGTCATCACTCGATGCTGACGATTCATCCCGGTGGTAATAAAATGTATCAGGACATGAAGCGAGTTTACAACTGGAAAGGGATGAAGCGAGATATTGGAAAGTTCGTTTCCAAGTGTATCAACTGTCAGCTGGTGAAAGCTGAATAGAAGAAGCCGAGTGGTTTGCTTTAGCCATTAGAAGTTCCTACGTGGAAGTGGGAGCAAGTATCGATGGATTCGCCTTACTAAAAAAAAGTATCAATGGATTTTATCGATGGACTACCTAGAACCAAGGAAGGAAATGAAGGGATTTGGGTCACTGTGGATCGCTTGACCAAAAGTGCGAGATTCATTCCTATCAAGTCGACTAGAACGGCGTCAAAAATGGCTGAACTTTATGTGAAGTGGATAGTTCGATTCCATGGTGTCCCAAAGAGTATAGTAAGTGACCGAGATCCATTGTTTATAAGTGGATTTTGGAAAAGTTTGCAAGAAGCTTTGGGAACCGAGTTGTGCTTGAGTACGACTAATCATCCCCAAACGGATGGTCAAACCGAGAGGATTAACCGAGTTTTGGAAGATCTCCTGAGGGCTTGTGTGCTAGACTTCGGAGGATCATGGAAAGACCATATACATCTAGTTGAGTTTGCATATAATAATAGCTACCAGTCGAGTATTGGGATGGCACCATACGAAGCGCTGTATGGGAGGTCGTGCAACTCTCCGGCTTGTCGGTTAGAAACTAGAGATAAGTTAGTACTTGGACCTGAGACGATTAGAGATACCTCGGATTGTATCAAGATCCAAGATCGTCGGAAGCGCTACATTGATAAACGTCGTAGGAATTTGAAATTCGACGTTGGCGATATGGTTTTCATAAAGATATCTCCATTAAAGTATGTGGTTCGATTCAAAAAAAAAGGAAGTTAGCTCCTAGGTTTGTTGGACCATTTCTGATAGTCGAGCGAATAGGAAAGCTCGCATATAGATTGGAATTACCCAAGAAGATGTCAAGTGTGCATAATGTTTTCAATGTGTCGTTTCTACGGAAGTTTGTGCATGACTCAAATGTGGTGGTATCTCCAGAGCAGTATGAAGACTTGGAAGTTGAGACCGTAGTTGAGAAACCTCGTAAGTCGCTTCGTGTTGCAGGGAATGACACGAAACAGCTTAGGAGGAAGACAGTTAAGTTGGTCAAGGTACAATGGAGTGAAGATGGTGACGATTGTACATGTGAGACAGAAGAGAGCATGAAGGTGACTCATCCAGAACTCTTCGTCGGTAGGAACCTTTGATATCGTATAATCATTGTATCTTGTTGTTTGATAGAATTCCGCATGCTAGGATAAGGCAATGGATGCATAGCTTAATGGTTACTAGTTTGAGTGATAAATTTGGCTTCTCGTGGATGATAGGCATGCAGAATTGTTGTGATTGCTTGTGTTTGCTTGGAATTTCGGGGGAGAAATTATTAAGGGGGGAGAATGTAACAGCCCGCATTTTACGTATCGGAAAATCATAAAATATTTTTATTTTATTCCCTGAGGGTTGGATCATTCCCATCTTTTAATGTGTTGCTTATAGGGATGTGAGACATGTCCATAATTTTTACCGATTTTGTTTGTGATCATTTTGCCCCTGTCAGTCTTGTACAGGGCATAACTTTTGACTCAGGTCAAATCAGAGGGTGAGACCTGTGCCATTGGAAAGGAATTGATGTTTGCCTTTCCCTAGTGTAGTTACATTAAAGATTTAGCTCAGCGGTTTGGGATAAATCGTTGTTTTAAGGTTTTTTCAGTTGGTTGTCCAGGTTTTGGGAGCCTAATGGGCTGGTTTGGGAAAGGCCCATTAGGGGGCTGATGGAAGGGTATAAATAGGGGGTAAGGGATACGGGAAATGGTTTTAGTTTTCCATTCTCTCATTTGGTGTTTTGTGCTCCTCCTTCCTCTAACACCTTTCCACCAATTAAATCATAATCTAAGGATGGAAATTGATGATCCATACCATTGGAGGCTAGATCTACATCAATTGAAGCAAGGATTCACCAGATCGAGGTGTTTGGTGCGAGGTGCTTGCTGTCCGGATTCCCATTTCATTGATTTTTGCTTGTTTAGGAGAATCGGTATGTGATATGCATCTCTCACATGGATTTAATGAAGTATATGAGTATTTGTTCATGTTTTTCATCAAATTCAAGTGTTTTTTCATAAATCTATGCATTGGTAAGTCCATTTTCACATAAATCACTTTATGATCTGATTTAGAAGGTTTAGATAGGCAATTTCTATAATATTTCATGTGGATGTGCAAGTTAGATTCATGGTTTTGTTCATATGTGCATTTATGGTGATTTTGGTGAACTTGACATTATCATTGATAGAATTATCATATTGGTGATATTGTTGATTTCATAACATGCTTTAGTCATATTGGATGAATTGGATGAGTTGGTTTCGTCGAACGAATCGTTTTGGCGAAGTTTTGGTCGAAATTGGAGTTGCATTGGAGAATGCCGGTTTTGGGTCGAACATGGTAGGTCGGTCGAACATGGTAGGTCGGTCGAACACGGTGGGTCGGTCCAGATTGTGTCTAGGAGAATAAGCCAAAAGATATGCCTGGTCGGTCGGTCTTACCTGGGTCGGGTCGGTCGTCTGGGGAGGGTCGGTCGAACAGATCTGGAGGTTCTGGGTTGGAGGAAATTTGGGTCGGTCGTACTCAGGAGCGGTGGGTCGGTCGTACACCCAGGTGAGGGGTCTGTCGTACATGGCCAGGGGTCGGTCACACGGTTATTTTCTGACAAATTTATATTTTCGGGTACGACTCGGATTTGAACGAGAATGCCTTAAAAAAATTCAGGGGTGAGGCCCCGAACCCGTGCCGCAGCGTAGTGGTGTTGTGACTTCGAAGTGATTTCCATGGGGAATGACAAAGTGAGGTGATTTATTCATCGGATGTGATGAGTATGGAAACAACTCAAGGATGTATTCATGTGAGGTGATGGCTCTTAGGTGTTCTGAGCTAATTAATAGTCGTAATTGATAACGACTAGAGATGCGAAGGCCGAGGAATTATCGTTGTCGTAGGTTCTAGCGGGCTCAAAGCAGGGGTACAATTGAAGATCGGTTGTAGGTCGAGTATCCTGGGTGTTGTGTATGGCCTAAACATGTGTTGTGTATAGCATGTGGGGGATTTTTCTAGAACTGGGTCGTCGTGTATGGTCCTCGACTGTTAATGGCAAGTTGTTAACCAGTCATACGATAACGAGGGTTCCAAACCAAGGTTGGCGGTGATAGCCAAAGTCAGTCATGGACGTTTGAATGCTTGTCGTAACAATGGCTGAGTTGTTACTACTACGTGTGCATGATTGTTCTGGTTGCCATGGCTGAATTGTTATTCCTTTGGATGTATGGATCGTAAAGGCTATCACTGTCAGGTGTGGGGAAGGCAGGTGTAAGTTCTTCTCTAGAGCTGCGTATATTAGTTCGTTTATTTACCCATTCTCATATACTTTATGGATGAAGTTTATTAGCTGTTTTATCGCTCACAAAGACTGTTTTCTGGCTCCAGGTTTTATGTTTCCCTCTTATTACATTGGGTTGTTCATCCTATTTTTGGATGGGCAGACTTGGTGGCAGGTGACATGTGATAGCCTAGTGAGGACGGCGTTGTTGTTCGGAGGCGAGCAGGAGGCTGGCATACTATCTTTACAACTATCTAATAATTGAATTTCCGATGTTTGATATTTCTCTAAGTGCTGTAGTAAGGCAAATTGTACAGACACTATTGTTGTTATCCACGTGTATGGGAAAAACTTTCTAGTTGTCATGAAAGTTTAGTGTTTTCTGCTTCACTATCACTGCCTGTTGTATATGTTCTATTATATTTTATCGTTGCTCTGTGAGTTTACGACAGGTTCCACTTATGTATCATACCTTGATGATCGCCCATAGCTTCCTGGCACACCTTTCAGCACATTATTCCTCTTGTATAGTGCGGGGGCCGTGAGCTGCCGTCACATAAATCTCTTTCGGAAAATCTCTATTCGATTAACATTCCAAACATCGGAATAAATTCACCGGTTCAAATTAACTCAATTTTTAAATTTATTTTTGAATTTATCACTTCCAAACATTTACCAATTTCCTTTTATAATTATTTCAACCTGTAAAACATATGCTTTTAAATCACAATTCTCTTTAAACGTGAATATTATTTCTTTATAGAAATGTGGACACATGTATCAATCAAATCTTGATTTTAATACTAAATACCATTACATGTTAAATTACATCTATCGAGTCATTTATAAATTCGTACTTCATATTCAATTCATTATCAAATTTCTTTTGCAAATCAACCTTTTATTTAATAAGTTTATAGTTCTAATTTGATTTTACATTTTATTACAAAATATCGCTTTCCGACCGAATATTAATTATCTTATCAAATTCTGAGTTATATAATATATTGTTTTTAAAATAAATTATTTTTATAATATTCAACATAGACGAGTTCTAATTATAAATTCTTATGGATTTATTCAATTCTATTTACATTTCGAACATCGAAATAAATTCATCGTTTTCTTTTGAATTGATTTCCCATTTCCCTTTTTAAATTCAATCTTGAATTATATTTCTAAACTATTTAATAATAATTGTTTCATCTCATTTATAAACATTGTTCATAAATCAAACTACTTGTTTTTATAAAACAAGTTATTATTCCCTAGCCCATTTGAAGTTAAATTTCTATTTTCTAATAATAGTTTTTTCCTTTTTAAAACTAGAAATTTTTTCCAATATATTTTTCTCTTATTCGGTATTTAAATACCAATTATTTCAGTTTCAATGTTATTCGAATATCCCAAACACACAATAATCAACCACATATTATTTGTCATATCACATAATGCAATATATGAAAAACAACAATATAATTGTTGAGGAATCACATGACACCCCACATCCGTTAATGTCTCTCTTAAGAGAAAGCATTAAGTTTTGTGAAGCGCAATATGTAAATAGTACAGAAATTCACAAGACAGATATAAAATAAGCAGCGAAATATTACAGATAATAAAACATCATCTCAAAGTCTCAAACCAAGTTACATCAATAAACCAGTTACATCATAAACCAAGAGTCCTAAATATGTCTCAGAAATGCCAAATAACAGAGTGCAATAATATAAAACCATATCCCTCATAATGATCCATAACATAGTAGAAAGCAAATCAAAGTGGTACATATCAGAAAGTCCAGATCCAAGATAAAAGAGAAAGTCTTAATCACTGCTGAGTGCTACCACTCTGAGGACCTAAGGGGGAAAGG
Organism: Allium sativum; assembly: GCA_030737875.1. Classification (NCBI taxonomy): domain Eukaryota; kingdom Viridiplantae; phylum Streptophyta; class Magnoliopsida; order Asparagales; family Amaryllidaceae; genus Allium; species Allium sativum. The sequence continues at coordinate 269,287,674 of CM060924.1, forward strand.
TAGAGAAAGAAGCGAAAACAAAAAGGTCGGACATAAAGTCTGGCGAGTTCCAATGATTTTCAAATATGCGTAAAGTAGAAATATCAAGGCAGATGAACTAGACTGGATGAGAAAGTACAGTATCATATAAGGTGATAGGTAAACTAGATAAACTGAATAGCATTAATAAACAAGATAAACAGGAATAACAGTGATTGGGTAATGCTTCTCATTTACTTCCTAAAACAGGTTTTAGTCCGCACCAATACTAGTATAAAATTATTTGACGTTAACCTAATTACATTACAGGATTTGGTGTTACCCTAATTACTACTCATGCGATCGACTCCCTATTATGTAAATACCCTGTGTCAGCCCCGACAGTAGGGGATATCACTCCCTAACCTGACAACTTCTATAACACAGACCTATTTACTGGTGTTACAATGGCTTAGTTTCCCCAATCGAACTCATGCACACTCTTGACTCTGCCGTAACATCCCCGCTCCCACCCTCATCTTTTGAACCTCTTACTATACTATTCAGTAAAGCATGCTCTGGCCCCTACCTAGTGCGAGACCCACTAACAAGATACTTGCAGGGATATTGACTGATATGGGTTCCAAACAGAAGATTGACACAAGCCAAACCCCCTAAGCTTGTGCCCTCAAATAACTAGGATTTAAGAGTCCCCAAAAACTAATACAACTGTATAACGAGGTATCTCTTAGCTTGTTAGTTAATCAAGTTTAACCTAGCAGGTTTAGGTTTACCAATAAACATGGTTGTAATGTTATATGTCATTATGTGTGAACAACCTTTTACCCAAAATTCACACATGCCCAGATGTGTATAATTACTACTGTAATTCAGTTTAATTGCCTACATTTGGTTCTTACAATATTCTTAACATGTCATTTACTCAGTGTTTGTATTAAGTCAAATCTAACATGTTTATACATATGCATAATAGTACTTCCAATAATATTCTCAAATTACTGTGTATACAAGTTCTATGTATATTATTCCCAAAATCAACATTTACAAGTTCTATGTGTATTATCCTTTTTCCCAAATTTACAGTTAAAATGTCCTCAAATTAACAATATGCCTACGTTCTCCTTTTTCACGTCATTTCTTATTATCCCAATTTTAATTATACGCTTACACAAATTGCACATAACCTAGGCTTATAATGGCCTTTGCTTAGCGTAAATGAAAGGGAAAAAAAGAGGGAAGATATAGTCAAATCAATAGTATAGGCATATAGGTTAGACTGGAAATGAACTAAAATAATAGAAATATGGAAAAGGAAGATAGATACACATAAATTAATTATCTGACTGTAAAGGCATAGATTTTCTTTTAACAACGGCATAAGTGATTAACAGTGAAGAACATGTATAGCAATTATCTTATAAAAACTATATATTCTAAAACTAGTTTTATTTAACTGTCAAGATATGGTTCTAGAAAACAAATCTGAGAATAACAATGAACTCACAACGGGTGTTGGTGAAGAAGAGATTAAACTCTTATACATATATATATATATATAAGCCGCTGTAGAAGAAGTCCAGTTCTATCTTTTATTTGTATGCAATTCTTGAATGTTGAATTATCTCTGTAGGTCTAAATTTCAGCAGCATCTCCCCATCATATATTTATATTTTTGAATAATTTGAAAGAGGCAGAAGGTATAAAGAATTGTGTGTATTGAAATGGGAGAGAGCTACCTATTTATAGATGTACAGAGTTAATTCTAGCCTTTAGGTTCTTGGTTTTTAATCCAAACCGTACACATAGCGCTGAGTCAACAATGAATCTAGTCACAAAACAACATACGTACGTCACATGAATCTACCCTGGATCTGGGTGGGTCCACCCACCGACCTACTGGATCGACAGGTCGACCCAACATGACTTGGGTCGAGCCATAGGTCGATCCAGACCCGTTGTTGGTCATCCCTTAGTGCGTTGATTTCTGCGCGTTTATCTTGGTTTAAATTATTTTGAATTATATTGATATAATTTCCTTGTATATATACAAACTTCTAATACTTATAACTTCTTCCTACGTTATCCGTTTTATGCAAACTTGGTGTCCATCTGAACCAAAACTCCGATACGAACGCAACGGTAAAGCCGGTTTTACTTAATTTTGAATATTTTAATTAAGTCTAACCCATTTTATTATCTTTACAGTATGGTTATAGTGTATAAATTTTTGGAGTGTTACATTATCCCCTACTTAAAAGATTACATCCTGAAATCTCCCTAACAAGCAATTACAACCATCTACTCATCCATTATCCATTAGCATCCATTTTCCTTAACATTTTCTAATTCTTTTATGAACATATGCAAAGATGTTTTGTGTATATGTCCCTATACTAATGCAAAAATCGGGAGGTCGACTGATTCAGTTGACCTCCTTAATGCAATATATGATTGTGGCATGTACCCAAGATGTATGCAAATAACCCTAGTACAACATACAAGCTCTATATGAGTGCACACCCATTCATTAAAAAATGCAACATCCATATGCTAATTCATCCATTTCCATCCATTGAATAATAAAAATGCTCACACATTCATATGCAATATGTAAGTGATTGAGCCGACCTAGTGCCTAGTGTGTGTATATGCATCCACGAGAAACCACTAGCAAACACTTGCATCCACTTGCAACCATCGATCATAACATGTCACAAACACATGTTTCCAACCATTGGATTATACCTAAGGATCGGAGGTTCGAACGATAAGATAAACATACTTGAATGACAGAAGCAATAACAAAGTAAAAGCTTGGAAAATAAATTAAGAATGTGCTCTCAAAAAGGAAAGGATAAGAAGCATGAATCTTGTCTTCGGGTTCCCATGTCGCATCTTCTCGGTCTTCTCCCCACTGAGCATTTTCCAAACTGATTTCTTTGTTGTATAATTTCTTAACCTCTGATCCAAGAATATGAGTAGGAACTCTTCTCACTAATGCCTCCTTCTCAACTTCTACCTCCTGAAGTGTGCTCGGCTTCACTATTTCTACCGCATCATGTAGACATTTCCTCAAATGGGAAACGTGAGATACATCTTGTACGCTTGCTAGTCGGTCTGGTAACTTAATCCTATAGGCCATCTGACCTATTCTTTCGACTATAGGGAATGGCCTTACAAATCTCGGCACCAACTTCCCTCCTAAGCCAAAGCGAACTACCTTCCTCAACACTGATACTTTAATGAAGACCATGCCTCCTACTTTGAATTCCAAATTGGTTCTCCTTTTATCGGCATAAGATTTCTCTTTGTACTGAGCTACAATCATTCCTTCATGGATAAGATCAATCTTTTCGGATGTCTCCCAAATCATCTCGGGTCAAAGTAGAAGTTTGTCTGTAGACTCCCACGAACAAGTAAGAAATTTTCAAGGTCATCCGCATAATTCTTCGAAGGGTGCCATGCTTATGCTTGCTTGGTAACTGTTATTGTAGGCAAACTCCACCAATGGGAGATGCTCCTCCCAACTCCCTCTGAAATCAAGGATACACGATCTTAGAAGATCCTCGGGAACTCTATTCACCCTCTCCGTCTGTCCATCGGTTTGAGGATGATATGTTGTACTCAAACATAACCGTGTACCTAAAGCCTCTTGTAAGCTCCTCTAGAACTAACTGGTGAAAATGGGGTCTTGATCGCTTATTAATGGTACCTCATGTTGTTGGACTATCTCTCGAAGATATATCGATGCCAGCCATGATGTCGTCCTCTTGCCCTTAACAGGAAGAAAGTGACGCTCATCGTAAGTCTATCTACTATCACCCAAATGCTCATATTGCCCTTCCTCAATCGGGGCAATCGATCAATGAAACCCATAGAGAGGCTCTACCACTTCCACTGTGGGACATCAAAGGGCTGAAGGAATTCACCAAGTTTCTTTTGTTCAGCCTTTATTTGTTAGCAAACTAAGCATCGAGCCACAAACTCTACCACATCCTTCTTCATGCTAGTTCAAAAGAAGACTCTCTTGATGTCTCGATACGTCTTGTCGACACCCGGATGGATAGTCATCCGAGAGAATGATGAGCTTCCTCAAGCACTACCTTTAGCAGTTCCTCAATCCTAGGGACACATAGTCGTTCTTCTCTTCTTAGCCACCCTTTCTCGTCAACAGTGTATCTAGCTAGGTGAATAGAAGTCCAAAACATTTGATATCTGCGAGTTCTCCCTCTGCATAGATCTAATACGCTCCAATAGAGTAGGTTGCACCTCCAATGATGCTAATAATCCAAGAGTGAAATCCATAGATGGCTTAAAATCAAAAGTTGAGATATACTCCATCTCCGCCTTTCAACGAATAGAGGACTAAAAGTCATCCTCTGCCTACTCAACGCATCCGCCATTTCATTACCCTTTCCCGGGGTATAAGCTATCTCAAAGTGGTAGGACGCTAGAAACTCCATCCATCGTTGTCGCCATTGGTTTAGATCCTTCTGTAAGAATAATGATCAGATGGATTTATGATCCAGGTATAGCTCAAACCTCTCTCCAAGTAGATAATGTATCCAAGACTTCAATGCGAACATTATTGCAGCCACCTCTAGATCATGAGTATGGTAGTTCTTCTCATGAACTCTCAACAATCTGCTACCATGGCATACTACCCTTCCTTCTTATATCAGAACAACACCATGTCTTGTGCCACATGCATCTGTGTAGACCGTGAACATCTTTCTTCTATCAAGGAGAGTCAGAACTGAGCTGTTATCAGATCCCTTTTCAATCTCTAAAAGGCATCCTTGCAATCGATGCTCCACGAAAAAGCCAAGTTCTTCTTCATCAGTCGGGTGAGTGGGGCTGATATACTTGTAATGTCTTTGATAAACTTTCTATAATAGCCTGCTAACCCAAGAAAACTTCTCATCACCATCGCATTCTTCAGAGCCTTCCAATCTTGAACTACGATGACTTTAGCGGGATCCATAGTTATCCCGTCCTTGGAGACCACATTCCCTAGGAACCTTACTTCCTTCATCCGAAAGTGACAGAAAATTTCATCTCGAGCTGAATGTGCTCTAAGTGTACTCAAAATCTCCTTTAAGTGTTGGGCATGTTCTTCTTCGTTCTTTGAGATGATCAGAGTATCATCCACAAAGACCATCACAAACTTATTCAGAAACTCCCTAAACACCGTACTGATCAAATCTACGAAATATGTGGGTGCATTGGTTAGCCCAAAAGGCATAACCAACCATTCAAAGAAACTATATGGAGTTCTAAAAGCAGTTTTAGCCATGCTGTTCTCAGTCTCCCTCAACTGAAGAAACCCCATGGAAAAATCCATCAGCGAGAAAACCGATGTGCCTACAAGCTGATCAAACAGATCATCAATCCTTGAAAGTGGGTGCCTATTGTTCTTAGTGAGCATATTCAGCTGTTTATAATCTGCACATAGACGAAGTGAGTCGTCTACCTTAGTTGCAAATACGAATTGAGCTCCCCGCTCTAATATGCTTTGTCTAATAAACCCTTTCTCGAATAGCTCCCATACTTGCTTGCTGAGCTCCCTCCTTTACCTAGGAGACATGTGATGCACGGGTAACATAATTGGCTTCACATTCTCTACTGAATAAATCTGGAAGTCTATTTCATGCTTTGGAGATGATCCCTTAACTTCTTCAAACACATCCGAAAACCTGCTAACTATGGGCACTAATCGCAAATCATCAACAGAGGCATCCAATAAGTCTAGGAAACTGAGCATCATTGACCCTCGAAGGTCACAGGAAATTTCAAGAGTTCTATCCTGACAAGTAAGAACTCTAACAACTCTTTTCTTGCAATCAAGAATGGCACCACACATGGCTAGCCAATCCATTCCTAGAATCAAACCATAGCCCATAAAGCCAAGTACATATGCGTCACATTCAAACTCGATGCCCGCGATAAAAATTCTCAAACCCCTTCACAACATGTATAAATGAGCCGTACCTCCTATGGGATTTGAGACTACCATAGGATCAGAGACTATACTAGTACTAAGGTGCAGACTATCAACTACAGAACTGGATATAAATAAATGAGAAGCACCAGAATCAAAGAGGGTTCTAACAAGATAGTCAAAAAGGGAGATCAAACCTTCGACCGTGACTTTACTACCTCGATCAGGTATACTAGCCTCAATAGCGTGTACTTGTCCAGAAGTTCCTACCCCTTGTCCTTGCTTGCTAGGGCATTGCTTAGAAAATTTCCCCATTTGTCCACAATTAAAACAGGCTTTCTTTGCTTTTCTGCAATCCTTCACAAAATGACCCATAGCTCCGCAACCGTGACACTTCATATCTTTTTAAATCAGAGCTTTGTCGTGCTTTCCACCTTTTTTTTTGCGCTCCTTTCTTGGGCCACCATTTCTTTTTCTCGCCATTAGCTTGTGTCTCATTACCTTTACTGTCTTTCTTCTCGTCCTTGCCATCTTCGTGGATTGGAGCTAGGTCAACCAGCCTTTTAAACGTTGCCTCCATCGGTATATAAGATAATGCAAATCCTTAGAGTGGTTTATTCATGCCACTTGCTAATTTAAGAGCCTTCTTATGGGTGTATTCACCAAGTCCTGACCAAATATTGCCAGCTGATATAACTTACTAACATAATATTTAACATACAAGTCCCCGTGTTTCAAAGTCAATAATATCTCCATCTATAATCCATCTTTCGCCTGAGATAGAAATTTCATCTCAGATCTCCTTCTGAAATCATCCCAAGTAGCTACTGGTTGTCATGCATTTGTTACTTCCCACTAGTAAGAAACTTCGACCTTTAGTTGCCATGAATCCAATTGTATCTTCCTTCTGTCATTGATCTCAAAAAGGCCAAATACGTTCTCCATCTCCCTCATCCAACTCCGGGCCTCAACACAGCTCTCAGTACCCTTGAACGGTTTTCCTCCCATAGCGCAAAAGTATTTACATAGTTTAGATAAGTTATCTCCTCGTGAAGGTGGAGCTACAACGGCTGCAGCTAGGGGTAGGGCATCTACTGGAACTCCGATAAGTGTCGTAGCCTCAAGATACCTACGGAACCATGTCGGTAGTGGAATGCCCTCGGGAAGATTGGGTGCCCCAGACATGCCGAAAAGAGAAGAAACAAACAGCTCAACTATAGATCAAGAGAATATTGAATATGGCTTGAGGGGATATGTTTTTCAAAAACAGACTTTTATTAAAAATACTTTGCTTTTGAAAAACAATTTTTTTTTTGAAATTTTTCATCCGATCTTGTAACCTTCAGCTCTGATACCAAATGTGACACCCCATGCCCGTTAATGTCACTCTTAAGAAAATGCATTAAGTTTCATGAAGCGCGATAAATAAGTTGTATGGAAATTGTAATAACTTGCATATTTGTCGATAATATATTTAAATAATTTTTAAAATATAACATCATTAATCGTTAACCGAGTGAATGTCCTAAAGGTCACATTTTGCATACGAATGAATTTGGGCTTGAAACCACTTCCATTGAGTTCAAAATGCCGTTTACGTAATCGAAAACTATAAACATTGATATATTTTAAGTTTCAGAAATTTGGTCTTTGGTTTGGGCTTGGGCTAGTAAACCCATCCTATTTCCTTATAACCAAACAAGCCCTCTTTTCTCCCATTCACTCTATCACTTCAAAGAAATTAGAAAGTGGGGAAAAGAAAGTGAAAAAGAAATTTTTAAGCTAATTTTCACAATTGGAAGCTTAATTCTTGAGGAAATCAAGTGTATAAACTTGGGTAAGCCTCTACATCTTCCTCCTCATCTTCTCCAACTCCATTCCTCTTCAATTTCTTATGATTTCCTAAACCTAACATTTAGGAAATTGGTTTGTGTTGTGTATAGATTGAAGATTCATGAGTAATATTGGAAGAGAAGTTGTTCTAGCCATGCTTTGGATCGATTTCTTGCTTCTAGCTATCAAAGGTGAGTTCTTTTAGAACTCACATCTATGCCTCAAGCTCTAAGCTTGTATAATGTGCCTATGGCACATTTATGTTGCGTATTTAATGTATAATTTGTTTTGATTTGAGTAAACATTCCATTTCATGAGTTTTGAATTTTATTATAGGGATTCCAATATAAATCTTAAGTAGGTTTGGTTTGTATGATATCGGTGTTTCGGCGAACCATTGAGACATTATTGTTGCTTTGATAAAGTCATTTTCTTCCACCGATCGTCAAAATCCCCCGAAATTGACTTGGTTATAAGGCCAAGCCATGTACTACTCCAGGTAGTAGCCACCAGTCAACTGGTCAAAATCAACCTGTCGATTGGTCGTATTAAATTCACTGTCCATAGGTAAAATGACCAGTCGACTGACCAAGTATCCACCAGTCGACCGGTCCTGCTGTTTTTTGGCAGTAGACCAGTAAAGACCATGATCTACTATATAGGTTATTTCAGGCTCTTTCCCGACCAAGTTTCGGCACATTTGGCCTTTTTCTATGACTTTTCAATTTCTCTAATTTATATATTTTAGCAGCTTGATTATCAGTCTTTGATGGACTTTCGATTGGTTCATTGTGAACGAATTTATAATAAATAGTCGTGAGATTAAATTTACGTTATTAAAACGTAAATTCCTAGTCCAATTGTTAATTCGATTGTTATTACATGAGATCTGCCACTTCAAAACTATATAAAAGGGTTTTTGGATTTATTAGTAGATACCAATCTTTAACTAAACAGTTTCCAATTTTGCTTTATTGAAGTTACTTTCCAAATTTGGTGTCTAACCCAACTTCATTATACGAAGTTATTTTATACCACCGTTTTATAAATCATTTTCCAATCTACTAGTATATATTTATATAAACCTTTTTCTCATTCGTATGAGAAATATAATTAAACGCCTCAGTAAAAACAAGGATTATGACCCCTTGTGTTTGCTTTGACGGTTAATTCTTGGACTCATTCGATTGAACACCGTGGCAACGATCGTTCTGTATTTCTAGTGGAATATATAACTTGTCTGCAAATATTCGAGTAGAGTAAGTGGTTATGGGACATGTAGCTTGACTCTTATATTTACTAGCTTGGTGTAGTTTACACTATACTTGATCAATTTTGATCATATTGATGATCTTCGGATCGTCTTGAGGAACTTTGGTTCATTTGATTATATCGATGATTTCCAGATCATCTTGAGGAACTTCGGTTCATTTGATTATATCGATGATTTTCTGATCATCTTGACAAACTTCGGTTCATTCATTTATATCGATGATTTCCAAATCATCTTGAGGAACTTTGGTTCATTTGATTATATCAATGATTTCCATATCGTCTTAAGGAACTTCAGTTCATTTGATTATATCAATGATTTCCAGATCATCTTGAGGAACTTTGGTTCATTTGATTATATCGATGATTCCCAGATCATCCTGAGGATCTTCGGTTCATTTGATTATATTGACGATTTACAAATCATCTTGAGGAACTTCAGTTCATCTGAATTTTTATCGATAGTACGTTATCTATCTGAGTTTTCAATTTTATGTAGACTTGAAGGGAGACATCATTTCTCATGAATATTCATTTGATGATATTGTATTTTCTATTCGTGTTGACTTGATGGGTGACATCATCTCTCGTAAATAGTTATATCTTTATAGAGTGATAATCTTTTATATAGATCTGAGATTTTTTTGGCATATTTTCTGGACATATTGAGCCTTCACATTTTACATGTAAACATTGTTGTTACTTCTTATATGTCATTTTCTAATTATATTCTTATCCTATTTCAGATTATTATGACGAGTACAGTTAGACTGATCCGTTTATTGGTTATTTTCTTATAAATAATACTCGAGTCAGACTGAGTATTATAGGTGCTTTTTTAAGACTTCTAGCAGGGACCACTTCTTAGTTTTTCATGTCCACATTGTCATTGTAGTAATTTTGGGTTAAATTTATATGAGACATCTATGTATATATAATCTTTTAGCCAGAACTTATATGTATTCTTTTATTGTATAGTGGATCGACTATGACCACTATCTTTGTATTTATACTCACGTGTTATAATCATGTCTTTTCCGCCTTAGTATTGTGAATATCTATGTCTGACGCTGATTTTATTATTATTTATTTTATACTGATTCTGAATTATATATAGCCGCTGTGTAGTAGTTTTGAACTTGAACTAGATGTGTCGGATTTCTTCATGAGATTTGAAAAGTAAGACCACATTATCTGATAAGTTTAACACTCATTCAAAGCTATTATACATATGGTCACTCCTCAATAGCCTTATTCTTTGGGTTAGTTGACACCGTTGCTTGCAATGGCCTTGGCTAACGCGAGTATAGAGGTGGGGCATTACAGAAATTCACAAGACAGATATAAAATAAGTAGTGGAAAATTTAACTTTATTACTGAAAATATAACATTGCCTCAAAGTCTCAAACCAAATTACATCAATAAACCAGTTACATCATAAACCAAGAGTCACAAATATGTCTCATTAATGCCAAATAACATAGTACAATAATATATAACCATATCCCTCATAAAGTCCAGATCCAAGCTGAAAGAGGAAGTCCTAATCATTGTTGAGTGCTACCACTTTGAGGACCTAACGGGGAAAGGAAGAGAAAGAAGCAAAAAAAAAAGGTCAGACATAAAGTTTGGCGAGTTCCAAGGATTTTAAAATATGCATAAAGCAGAAATAATAAGGCAGATAAATTAGACTGGATGAGAAAGTACAGTATCATATAAGGTGACAAGTAAATTAGATAAACTAAACAGTAGGAATAAACGAGATAAACAGAATAATAGTGATAGGGTAATGCTTCTCATTTACATCCAAAAATAGGTTTTAATCTACACCAATACTAGTGTAACATGATTAGGCATTAACATAATTACACAACAGGATTAGGTATTAACGTAATTACCACCCATGCGATCGGATCCCTACTACGTGAATACCCTGTGTCAGACTCGGTAGTAGCGTGTACCACTCCCTAACCTGACAAATTCTATAACACATACCTATTTACTCGTGTTAGAACAACTTAGTTTCCCCAATTGGATTCATGCACGCTCATGACTCCACCGGAACGCACCCACACCCACCCTTATCTTTTGAACCTCTTACTGTCCAGTTTAGTCAAGCGTGCCCTGGACCCTACCTAGTGCTAGGCCCACTAACAAGATAATAGCAGGGATACTGACTAATATGGGTTCCAAACAGCATATTGACACAAGCCAAACCCCCTAAGCTTATCCCCTTAAATAACTAGGATTTAAGAGTCCTTAAGATCCGATACAATAGCAGAACAAGGGACCTAAGTTTAACCTAGCAAGTTTAGGTTTACTGATAAGCGTGGTTATAAAGTTATACGTTATTATGTGTGAACAACCTTTTACCCAAAATTAACACATGCCCAAATGTATATAATTACTACAGTAATTCAGTATAATAGCCTACATATGGTTCTTACAATATTCTTAACTTGTCATTTACTCAATGTTTGTATTAAGTCAAATCTAACATGTTTATACATATGTATAATATTACTTCCAATAGTATTCCCAAATTACAGTGTGTACAAGTTCTATGCATATTATTCCCAAGTTACAACATGTACAAGTTCTATGCATATTATCCTTTTTCCTAAATTTACATTCAAAATGTCCTCAAATTAACAATATGCCTAAATTCCCCTTTTTCATATCATTTTTTATTATCCCAATTTTAATTATATGCATACACAAATCAGACATAGCGTAGGCTTCTAATGGCCTAATCTTAGCATAAATGAAAGGGAAAAATAAAAGAGGGAAGATAGAATAAAATCAATAGTACATGCATATAGGTAAGACCAGAAATAAACAAAAACAGTAGAAATAGGAAAAGGAAGATAGAAACATATAACAAATTAATTATCTGATAGAAAGGGCATGGATTTGCTAATAATAATGGCATAGATGATTAACAGTAAAGAACATGTATAGAAATTATCTTATAAACATTGTATACTCTAAACCTAATTTTATTTAACTGTCAAGATAGGGTCATAGGTATCAAATCTGAAAATAATAGTGAAATCACAATAGGTCTTGGTGAAGAAGAGATTAAATCTCGTATATATATATATATATATATATATATATATACATATATATATATATATACATATATATATAAGCCGTTGTAGAAGAAGTCCAGTTCTATCTTTTTGTTGTATGCAAATCTTGAATGTTGAATTATCTCTGTAGGTCTAAATTTCAGTAGCATCTCCCCATCATATATTTATATTTTAGAATAATTTCATGGAGGCAGAAGGCATGAAGAATTGTGTGCACTGAAATGGGAGAGAGCTACCTATTTATAGATGTACAGTGTTAATTCTAGCCTTTAGATTCTAGGTTTTTAATCCAAACCGTACACGTAGCGCTGAATAAGCAATGAATCTAGTCACAAAACAGTCCAGGTACGCCACAGGAATATGTAACGTCCACTTTTCCGAACAATTTAAGTCGACATTTAACTACCATAGTCAATCCAAATTATACAGAAGAGCGGAAAATTAAGAGAAAGGAGTTAGAGGGTGAGAGAAAGATAAGATAGAAAAATTAGAGTAGAAGAATAAGAAGGATAACCAACACCACACAGAGTCTCACATCGCAGCGGAATAAAATATAATATAGAAATAAATCTTTATTGTAAGATTGAAAAAAATGCTTGCAATCATCAGAGTACATCAGTACATCTGGACAGTTATAAAAACGTGTCCTCATATACATTACACAGTGGAATAAATACTAGACAATACCGTACGTCTGGACTTCTCTAGCTCATCTCTGGCCTTTGCAGCATATGATAACCTGAACCTATAACTCGGTCTGACTCGAGCATTGCAAACGCCATGGATCAGTCTGGTGAATCACTGTGGGAAACTCACTGAGTTTTATAAATAACATCAAACTTGATTTTTAAAGTCAAAGATCCTTTCGAAAGAACATGATAATAGTAAGACCAGCCCACACATAAACATGGATGGTATTTACCTTACTATAACCCAAAACATTTTTATATCAAATATGGTGATATTATGATAGTGTTTATATCAAATAAATAACCAAATAGTAGAACGCTTGCATCTCACGATCCACATACATAGTATATAATCAAACACCGCGGGCTCTTATTGCAGAATGGATTCCAACTATGACAAGGTATGGGACCACCTTCCGATTAGTGTACTCTAGAGGGGATACACTGGGGTTCAATAAGAACATCTTGCAACTCGGCCACACATAGTCGCTCACTCATTCATCTTGAGTGGGCCGAATGTATTATCAACCTACGGCTTTAAGGGCCTACATCCGTGGAGATACAGAAGCGAAAGAAGAACAAATGCGGAAATTCTCTATATTGTGATAAGACACTCTGCTTAGGTGCGGCCCAACTAGCCATGCTGCCTGCCTGATTTTTGTCTTTTCCCGGTTGATGAGGCTTGAGGCTACGTTTATATTCTGGAACCGTGTGCCACTATTTACTTTGAATGCCACATCGTCTAACCTGCCAAATCACAAATTGATTTCCACAAAAATAATATGGGTATAAAGATTCCGCCACCAAATATAAATACGTTTGAGGTAATCAACCCATAATCTACTAGGTATACTCTGTCAGATATTCGTCCATAAAAGTCATCAAGGAATAGGATGACCGCCCTCCAACTGCATCCAAAGGATCGGTAGCGAGTAGTCCTTGCAAATCCGTAAATTCCCAACCATGACCAGATCATATCAGAATACCCCTGTTGCGATCCAGAGAATATTTGAGAAGTAATCCTTCTACTTATGAAGATCCACGGTCTTCAATTGTTCCATCTTGATCAACATCTTCCACGTTTTCGTATTTATTGGTCGGAATGGTTTTCGAATATAAATTCGATCCCGGTCTTTCCGTACCAATAATCGTATGGGCCAGATTTGATAGTCATTTATTTAATTATCAAATAAACAAACATTCATCCATAAAAAGAAAATGAATTCACTTATTCAATACTCAGCATCATTTAGCCTCTTTAATTAACTGTCGGTTAATTAAACTCTTGAAATCTTTCAACATTCGGAACCCATTTCCATTTCTATTTTACTATTCAATTTAAACCTATTCTTTAAAACCATTAACACTCATTAACTTACTTCATTTGTCCAACTCACACTATTGAACCTGACCATTCCTTAGTCAATAATGGAGTCAATCAAGTTGGGGTATAATTATCTCTCAGACCTTAACTGAACAACACTGTTAACTTTGAAATAGACAAGGTTCACAACTTCGAATACCCGCAAATATTTACTCCCGCAAATCTCGGATTTAGTTTAAGAATTTACTTCTTTTACGAAATAACATTCGATTATAATAATAGCATTATAATCTATGCTTTCAAAATATTTATCTGCAGAACCTACTTTTATTCGTTAATTTGAATGATTAAATAAATACTTAAATAAATCACTAACTCTGTTACTTCACCATTTACTGTTATTAAAATAGTAAATCTTTCTTTAAAGGTTATCAAAACAATAATCGACTTTAAAATAATTATGATTTAATAATTTATTGAATAATCGATTCTAGTGAGAAATAGTTGACTTAGTCAACTTAAAGCATTGTTAATTTATTAACCAGTTCCAATTAACTAATGTAATCAATTTAAACAAATTCCATTCAGGTCATTACCTATGTTTATAAACCATGTTATAGCTTGTTTAGTTTGAAACATTTACCAATCTTATTTATAAAAATATGGTTTTCAAAACATGTTTTATAAACACATTTCCATTTATAACTATTTTTATCAATGATACTAAAGAGGAAAATGTCTACTAAAGCATCAAACCATGAAATATCAGTCAATTCCACATTCAATAACAATATATATTCATATTAATAAACATTATCAATAATAGTGAGGAATCTACTTAGATTCCCCCATCCTGTCCTTCCTTGCACCAAAATGAGTTATCTCAATTTCAATACAGCAACATACTTAGCACCATAAATGGAAATAAACAGTTAACTAATAACAATCAACAATCAATTAACACATCCAATTATTTATTAAATACGTTTACATTATTATAAATGCAACCAACAAGGTAGGTTACCTCATTTGGAATCTAATCGTTAAAATAACGATTTATTTCAATTAAATTAAATAAACATTTAATTTAATCAATGAACATTAAAAATATTCAGCATCCATGCAAACAGTCATCAAACCATCAATCATTAGCAAACATTGCACACAAAATAAATACCCAGATTATAGAAAATATAAGCGGGATAAACCGAGTGAGTTGAACTCACCTTGATTTCCTTTTGCACTTTAAACAATTCATTTTAATTAAATTAAAGATATGTTTAATTTAATTAAAAATCTCTGACGGTTCCATCTTTATCCAAACTAACTATATAATAAAGTGCTAGCCGATACGGTTCTAACGTCTCTGGTCTTCTCGAATTCTGATAACATAGGAGCACGTTATAAAACTTACCCATTTTGGTTTAAATTTAAACTAATCAAACCTTTAATTAATTTTTAATTAACGTTATTTATATTATCCTAACAATCGGCCACATGATATATATAACTAGGCATATATTCGAAATTGAACCAAATGGGTTTTATGGACTTAAATATTTTACATTGTATATATTTGGCCACCTTAATCTACAAATAATTAAGTTTCCCATGTGAAGATAAAAGATTAGGCACATCCTCACCTGCCACAGTCCGTTCCTCCCCAGCTACAATGATTTGTATATGTAGAAAATCGGTCTGCGTTAATCCATATGTCAATAGGATTAGGCCTTCACCGTTTCACTGCCTCCCTCCCAAAATTCACAAGGCCGAAATATATTTTTATTTTTATTTTGAAGGCACAAAGCCCACTATCTCACGTCACATAGCCCATGCAACATTCTTCCCACGCAACATCCTTTCTTTTCCTATTATCTCCTTTGACTAATGTATATAGTAGCTTCATTTTTGAACCCAACCAATATCACTTCTTCCCAATTCTCTCATTTGATATATATAAATAAGGTACAGGTGATCCTCCTCTTTACCGCGCACTCTATAGTCCATCTTACCGCACATGCAACTTAATGCAGTTCCCCCACCTCCATTATCTCCATCATTTTTAAAACGAACCCCACAACCAATTTCTTATCTATCCAGTAACAAGAATGAGCATGCATACATCATCCAAGCCAAGTCTGTAACGACCTGGCTTTTTGACCGCCTCAAGTCGGTAATTAAACCAACTCAAACCGTTCAAAATGACAGATTGTTATTGCTTATGAAGTTAAAATACAAATCATCGCAGAATCATAGACAAAGAAACACGAAATATCTCACATTGGAAGCAAAATTTATACAATATTACAAAATCTTTAAATTTTACATGATATCAGAGTATAAAAATAAATATAGATACAACGGAAGAATATCGAATCGTACTTGTACTTGGTAACAAGCAGAGATAGGCACAATAGTATATGACAAGTAGATGGATAGCTAGATCTCCAACGAACCTCAAGCTCTAACATATATATCTCCAAGATGAAATACTCGGTCTGACCCGGGCATTTTTCAAGGAAACAAACAAACAAAATACTCGAGTCAGAACTAACATTCTCATATAAGTGAATTAACTCAAGTGACATGTTAAATGGAATGCATCAGTAACTTAATGGATGGTTGGGATTTCAATCCCTTAAGGATCCACGAAACTAATACATATAGTATAATATGCTATTACAATAGTGTCTATTCAGTAAAGTAAATATATCAAAATAGTGTATGCGGGATTACCATATTACCCTTACACCGTTTATAAGCCTTGTAGTCTATACAGTACCGTAAATTCACCGCACTGGTGTTATCAGAGGGCACTCCATAGGAAACAATGCCAAATCAAAAACAAAGGGGGCTCGGGTAAGGATAAGTATGACAAGGCACCGAGGTAATACCCAGGGTAGGATTCTACTTGTTGCACTCCCGGACCGGTGGTAACACATAGCAGCAACTACCGCCCACCTCGGAACACACTCCCATAATCAAAAGGGTGCACCCAAATCAATCACAACAGTAATAGAGATGGTATCGAAGAAGCGTGTCCGAAATGAGGTGGGACCTCAATTAGTCACGGTATAGCTCCTGTTTTAGTCATTTTAATTATGACCCGAAGGTCAAGGCCATTTTGTCATCATTCGCCTTCTTCAATCCAGCAATCGCCTCCACGTCATCCTGCATCATTCCGGAATTTCCACCACGTGCACAGTTGTTAAAGTGGTATCGGCACTGATAGAGAGTATGCCACTTACCGACTCCGGTCTCTTTAACAGCCGAACGCTTACATTTTTCACACCATGGCCAACTAATTTGAAATCATATTTCAAGTGTCAACAAATCGATTTATTTCAAGTGTTGCCCCAAAATCGATTTATCAAATAATACATTATTTATTTGGTTGAGATTTCAAACCCAACAGTTACTAATATTCCTTGTCAACCATTTTAGTTTTTCAATTTCCACAAAAAATTCTATTCCAAGAAATCATCATTTTTAATCAAAACCATTCATGTTGGGATTTCACTTCAAAATATCATTATCCCTGAAACCTTCATTTTAATCCTTTCGAATTCATTAGCTCGGATTGGTCACGGATCATTTAACTTTATAAAATAATTAGAATAGTAACTTGGAAATAGAGTAAGGTACAAATTTTGAAATAATGTATATAATTGCAGAGTAGTATAAAATCCTTAATTGCTAAAGTAGGTATAAGTTTTACTACAAAATATGTTTAGGAAAGTTAGAATTTAAAATATAGCATATATATATGCTTAAAGTTGAAACTGTTGCAAAACGGCTATTATAAGGTTTGAATGGTCAAATAGTTTAAGATTATTCTTTATAAGGAATTTGAGAAAACAAGTAATAAGGAAAGCTTGTTTATAAAATATGGTATGATTCAAAACAACATGATCCAATCTGATCGTATTCCCAAATCCATGTTCCAAACCATCTTCCAACCATTCATTTCTAATTCAAATTAATTTTCCAGTTATTGGTTTGAATTTAAACTCATCTTGTAACTTGAGATATTTCGAAATCATTATTTCGAGTTGGATTCAAATAAATTCCGAGTTCGCTCTCTTTAGTGGATTTCAAATAGCTTTGTTGACTATTAATTTAGTCATTATTTAGATTGCTATTTAATAAATTTCAAACTTGCAATTCCTCATATCACTCAGGCTTCTTTGCTATGTTTTCATTTACTCGGATTTAATCCAAAGATTTTCATTTTTAACCTTTACTTCATTTCTCTTAAATAAGATTCATAAAATTTATTAAATTAAATCTTATTATATTGGAGTAAGATTAGTAAAACTTCACAAGCAAATTCGTCCATGAGAAATCAAGCATTTTTAATTCTTTATTGGAAAATATGTTCAAACTCGATTTTATAAAATCTTATTTACCCAAAACTTTACTTTAAGTTAAATATCTCAAACACCTTTATTAAAACAAAATACTGTTTAACTTCACCAAGCTGAGTTATTTCAATGGAAATAATCTTTCAAACCTTTCTTTATACAATATTTAAATTGTATTGGTCCTTAGATTTATGTTTATAAAATTTACTACATCAAATCTTTATACAAATGGAATGTGGGGAAACCAAACCTATAACAAAAATATTTCTATGAAATCTAGTATTTTAGCTAACATAAATAAGGAAAACCTTCCGTATATTATAAAATCAAATATAATAAAAATCATGTTTAAATGAAACATTAGTTTAAATATTTAAATTTAAATATCGTAATTTAAAACAAGATTAACATTTAGTTTGAGAAATTTTCCAATATTTCCTTTATTCAAAAATTTCATTTCAAAATCTATTTATAAAATCGATACGTACTTGTAACCCTTTAAAATAGATTTTTATTGACCACGGCGTCCGTATATATTTTTCTATCCTATGGTCAAGTGATACGGATATGTATCATTTCAATCTGTTCTTTAAAATAATCGAATCCCAGGTATATCATTTCAACCCGCATCCCAAATCAATTCGAATATACAGTTCTTCGGGGATTTATCATTTCAACCCGCAATGGTTTTCTAATCTAAGGGGAACTTGCATGGTGAGAATAATAATATAGCATATCACACATTCACAAACAAATTGTGTCATATCAGGGGACGGTGCGCGTGTCACATGTGCACAATTCCATAGCAAACAAATCTAGAGCACCCTAACATTTCATTCAACATCTCATGTTTTAATTCACTTAGTAATCAGTTAGTCTGTGAGTAAGGAAAACTCCCCTTTCGTAGCAAGGAAGAAAATATTAAACCGACACAAAGCTGAAGAGGATGCGATGACTTCGAATTGACTTATATACGCATACCCATATGTATATGGGTACATAAGTGTTTGAAGTTTCCAAGCAAAATGCAAACCTAACTCGATTATGAACCCTAACCAAGATTCCAACGAATACCAAATCAATTCCATCATACTATATAAATTGTAATATATTTATTAAGCGAACGAAAAGTTAAGAAATATACCTAGGACTTATCTGAATAACAAACAGCAGTGATCTGTCAGGTGCCTACACTGCTCGCACCCGATGACAAGGCTCGGACTTGCTATCACAAGCCCTGAATCCTTTGGATGGCTTCTCAGACATTCTGACGAGCACCTGGGGTGCTTGCCTTGCTGCCATACCTTGTCAGCGCGATTTCCTCCTTATCTCTTCAGGTACGGGAGTGAGAGTTTGTGTTTGGGTGAAGGGTTGCTGGAGGCAGACATGCAGGAAGTGGGTCGCCTGCTGGTGACCAAAATAAGGTGGAAATGGCACTAGTTGGAGGCATGGCGGTGACAGGCCATGGACAACAGTCGATGACATGGTGAAGGGGAGATACTTCGATGGGTAGCAGAGTTCGCAGTGGCCACTGTCAGGGAGGCAGCGACGTTGGTGGCGCACGGTTGACCTGTAGTGTTAACGCAGAGAGGTAAGGCACTTGTCCGAGTTTGCAATTTTTTTCAGCAGAACGGATCTTGATTTCGAGCGTGAGGTTGCGGATCTTTAGTTAAGACGGGCTCTGACCCAGGAACAGGAGCCTCGCAGTGGCGCAGACTCTACTGGTTGACGCGATCATAGAGCGCCTGGTGGTGGAGTCGCAGTGCCCAAGATGATGGTGAAGGCCTTCAATTGGGTTTCAACTTTGTCCCCTTTTTAATTCTTCAAGCTAGACTGTAGAGGGAGGAGGAGGCAAGGGCCGCAAGTGGTGAAGCCTGATGGAACACGGCAGATCTGCTTCGTTGGCACGTTGCGGGGGACTTCGATGGTCATGTACAGTCATTTGGAGGAGGAGATAACCGTGATTTGGGATTTTTGGGCTTTCGATTGTTTTATAAGGAAAATGAAGTGGTATCTCTCCTGTTTTAACGTAGAAAGAAGGAAGTAGGTACTGACAAAAAAAGTTTTGAAATCTTGTACAGTGTTTTTGAAATCTTGGTGACTGACAAAGGATGATATCTAAATCTTAGGGAACTATAGAAAAAGCTGTGCAGAATACAGGAAGATAAAGCAACATGGTAAAATTTTCAGAAGAAGGAAGGTCACTAGTTAGTTTGGTTCAGCATAGACAAGTGTTAAATTGACTGAATATTTATTTACAAATGTATCATAGCTTTTGAATTTGACTAGAGTGCCTGTCGTTCATTTCTTCCCTTTATTTCGTTAACGCATTTAGGAAATCATATTTATTTTAGACCAATGTAAGGCCACAAACGGATGACGCAACGAACGCGCTGATAAACGCTATTTGTTTTATGCACATTTTCAGCTATTGTTGTGAACACACACTACGGCTAAACAACACTGAATCTTATCAAAACGAGAACCGTTAAATTTCCAAAGTTAAATAAGATTTTGTATTCAAAACAACACCCAAGTCCTAATATATATTAGAAATTCAAATCCGTACTTACAAGGAAAACTAAAATTTCAAGTTTCAAATTCAAATTAAGGTTATAATCATACACTTAAACATTAAATATTTATAATTTAAGATGTCAAAATATCCAGTTCATTACAAAGTTGCACCATCAACAGGTCATCGGCCTGCCCTCTGGCCAACGTTCCGACCACCAACACGTCGTCACCGTCACCCTACACTGTCTGACAACCCCCAGCACACAAAAGACACAGTTTGCTAGCAGCTGTTGCTTTCGGATTCAACTTCACCATACTCGGTTCAAAACCTGCATCACCTTCCAGTATGCACACTTCCGAACTACTACCTGACGCCTCCTCCTATTTCCAATGAAGCTCCGTTGAAAGCCTTACCTGCTTCTCTATCTTCATGCTCAACCGACCCCCACTCTCACATTTAACCCATGTGCTGCTACAAACCGCGAGCCTCCCCATCGTTCAATACTTCACCCTTTCTGAACTTCACCTGTCATCTCCCCCATGTAGTTCCTCCATCTCCTCACACAACAACATATGCTTTCTTTTTTTCCTTTTTTTTTTAAAAAACCACACCGACTACTTCTTTACATTCGACCACACCTAATGGCCGAATTTCCTCCATTTAAAACTGCCTCATTCTTGCATGTAAGTTCATGCCGAACTCTTGCCTGCACCATTCCATCAACACTCCTCCACACCCATGTCTCCATACTGACCCAGACATCAGCGTTTATTACTCCAATATCTTTTTAGCATTATTATTATTATTACATATATGGAGGAGGAAAGCTGCGATATAAAAGGAGCTCGCTATTTTTATTCTCACTGTGTTTTCTCCTTCATGCTGTGAAATGGACGGAGCACGCTGTGTATATGTAGACGAACAAAACAGGAGATAAGAACAATGTCACTCATACGGGTATGCATAGGTTATTAGAAAACTTAGGGTAGTTGTGTGTATATTTATTATGCTACATGAATTTTCATTTCACTTGAAGAGATAGGCGGCTATAGGCATTCAAAATGCGAAGGAGAAAAGGGAGAATAGGGTGGTAAGTTTTTGGTCGATTGGTACAAGTAGGTCTGTGTTAATAATATTGGCATGTGTGCATTTGTTCTCCCTTTAGGATAGCAGAAATATAGATACGAATTGGGGTAGATTATATTTAGAAGCTTTGCATGGAAGGAATAGTTTGAATAATTTTATTTTGATTTGTTTACTTGCGGAAGGCACATAGGTTATATGATGTACGAAAGGAAGTATCAGGAGAATTTCACATGGTTGTTCAGAGATTCCTTTTCCTTCCAGTTTGCTATAGTAAATTTTACATGGCTATTAAATCCTACTGGCATTACCGTTGTTTACATTGAACATTGAATATTCATACCGACATATACGAACTTCAAATATAACGAAAATGGACGTACCGCTACGCCTTGACGTTTCAGTCCCAATGAAATTTGTTTCATCAAGATCCAACTCTATTTGCAAAATCGACATTATTTTATTTTCAATATATTCATTATTTCAAAATTAAATTACATGCATAGATAAAATAGCTCCAACTATCTTCAAAAATCTAGCAATAACTAGTTATATGTATTCCAATAAACTCGTTTTGTTGAAAACGGAGTTTGTTAGAAAAACAGTTATTTTTAAGGCCTATAATTGAATCCAAAACAATTCAATTTAACAATAATAAATTAATATCATCATATTTTCCAAAACAAATAACTTCAATTTCAATTAATATAGAATTTAAAACTCAACGTTTCAAATTCTGGGTTTAACCAACATTCCATTTATATAAAAATTCCTATATATTTATTAAATGAACGCTGTCGTTTATTAACGAATTTCATAGTGACTATTTGAAAATTTGAATTGGACATAGCTTGCAATATATAATATGAAATCTCTATTTTTCTCCTTTATTAGAAAAATATAATCAAATAAATTCAAACCATTCTTGTTTCAAAGAATTCTGACATATTGGATCATGTACATTCAATTAAAGTTCAAAACTCAATATTACGAACTACCATGTTATTTCTAGCTTATTTATAATTTAAATATAGATTATAAGTTTAGACTTTTTTTTATAAACGAATTCTATATTTTTAAATCCATTTAAATCCCAAATCAATATTTAAAATAGATTTAAATATTCGTAATTAACGTACAAAAACCTAGGACGTTACAGAATCTACTACGGATCTGGGTGGGTCGACCCACCGACCTTCTGGGTTGACCCATAGGTCGACCCAGGCCCATTTTGAGTTGTCCCCCAGTGCGTTGATTTCTGTGCGTTTATCTCGGTTTTAATTATTTTGAATTAGTTTCATATATAACTCCCTTATATTTATACAAACTTCTAATGCTTATAACTTCTTCATACATTATCCATTTTACGCAAACTTGGTGTCCATCTGAACTAGAATTTCGAGACGAACGCAATGGTAAAGCCAGTTTTACTTAATTTTGAGTTTTTTTATTAATTCTTACCCATTTTATTATCTTTACAGTATGGTTCTAGTGTTTTTAATTTTAGGGTGTTACAAATCAAGTTGAATTCCTCCAACCTGTTTCCCTGCATCCACGAATGTTAATCCACATAAATAACGCAAATAGAATCTGTATTCGATCAATGATATATATATATATATATAATCATTTCAACCAATCCATTAGCAATTCATCCTAACAACCATCACACAGCAGGTAATCATTATTAAGTAGTGCTAGAATATATTAATAAAATTATAGAACTGGATAGAGTTAGTGAATCTACATACCTTGGTTGGTAATCGTTGAATAACGATTAATGTTGGATAAATATATCAAGCATTTTATTTCGTCTAAATTTGTAACGACCTCCAAATCTCTTCAAACCAATTCCATGGTGTAGCCTACGTCCACACGATCCAAACGTGACATATGATTCGTCAATATGAGTCTGCATGCATAAGAAATGATTTATATAAGTTAATATGTTATTCGTATCAAATTAAACTTGAATTTAATCTAAAGTTGGGCCTCACCACTTCGACCCAGCCCATCATATATCATGCCAACTCCTCCTCTTCTTCCCGATACATATAGCCAAACTCGAACAAAAAAAACAGAAGCTCTTGTCGTGCCTTTCTCCCCACTTATCTCCCTCTTCCCTTTACTGATTTAAAAACTGATTAAACCATTCTCTCCCTCTCTCTGAGCCCTCCATGTCGGTCATCATCATATTCAAATGGACATCACCCATTTGCGTCCCTGCATCACGCACGGCCATGGAAAACGCCTCGATAAAAAAATTCATTGAATACCCCTAAAATTTTAAAAAACGAGCGCCTTACCTCCCTGATCACCAAGCTACCCTCCACTCTTCTCCTCGTCGCCTATGATCATTGCATGATCTATCCCTAGGGCTGCTGTGTATATTTCTAGTGATAGATAATTAATCCGAACCCATAAAAATTCATATGAGAATGAAGTGCATGATGTTAGGATCAAAAAAATATAAGTTTTGCATTTTGCGGAATTGTATTTGATTTGATAATAATTTGTGAAGATTGATTCTCCATTTTTGTTCACTAGTTTTTCGTTTCAAGAAATAGGAAGAAGACTCGTATATATATAGATAAGTAAGAATTGGAGGCCAGAGGAATAAGTACTCAATTGGTCTACTCAAAGGTACATATATGTTAGGTGATTCATAGCAAGTAAACAAGGTTATACAATCCATTAAAGGCTTCAGCATTTCAGTTTGATGCTCGGTACCGGTAGAGTAGCATGCATCCTATGTAGGCTTAGTACATAAGGTACAAGAATATATATATAATATTTTTGATTTGATTTCATAATTAATTTGATTTACATATTAAATTGATTTGATTTTTTCTCCTTTTATTAGCTTAGGACTTAAGTACCTTGTATAATATAGGGTAGGCATGTGCTTAGGTATGCTTTTGGGTAGGCTTAAAAAAAATACTAAAATTAATTTTGATCTGATTTCAATATGATTTAAATATATATATAATATATACATGTATTTTTTTATTGACATTTAATGCAACTGAGATCACATAACATTTTCGAACGTGGTGAAACTCGCCTATTGGCTAATACTCGACATTCCGGACCCAACGAGACTGATTTCATCGAAATTCAAGTCATTTAGCAAAAAGGCAATTTTCTAGGCTAAATAAATCGATAAAATATAAACTAAATTTAAAAACAATTCGATTTAATAATAATAAATTATTATTATCATACATATATCTAAACAGAATATATACGGCTTCAAAAATAAACATAATACGGATTTATACTTGACGTTTAAATTTGAAGTTAAAACGACGTTCAAATTACATTAAAAACCCTTTCTATTTTAATAAATAAATCGCCATAATTTATAAATGATTCCATAACGACTTTCTGAAAATTTGATTTGGACATTACTTACAATTTGTAATACGAAACTCAATTTTTCGCCTATAATTCAATAGATTTGAATGCTTCTTGCTTCGAAGAAATTCAACTTATAACGAATCATGTACACTCAGTTGAAAATATAAAATTACGAACAACCGCGATGTTACAAGCTCGTTTTAAATTATATTATAATTAATATAGTCTTTTATTAATAAATTCAATATAAAAATTCATTTATATTACCAATTAAACAATTGAAACTATTTTAAATATTTGAAATAAATGCTTAAAAATTCGGGTCATTAGAATAATGGGTTGTCGTCTCCTTCTAGATAAAAAGAATACCATGGTATAGAGTCCTAGTATTACTTATGTTGTGACTTTTATTATTTGTGGTCGCTGATGTTGCGGGTGCCGGTTTTAAAGGTTAGTAATGATCAAAAGATGACATACTTGGGAGTACTCGAATTCATCCAGGAAAGGATGGACCAACCTTGTGTTGGCAGAGAATAGATCTGGTGTTCCAGAGTTCTCGAGGCATCCATCTATAGGCATTCCCATCGGTAAGGACGTTCTTTAGCCTGGTCGTTTGATGGAAATCCATTTTTCCACTACGAGTTTATATTGTTTTAGTTGTAAACCTTATGGTGACATAATATCTGGTATCTACATCGTCTGGGATTGATACATTTATTTTGTGAAACTGATTTCTATGCTATGTACTAATAATAATAAAAGAGAATTTTACATATCAAGCATGGTTGGCTATCATAAGGGGGAACTTCTCCTAATCTGCATTTGCATAGTGTGTTTAACAAGAGACCTTCTTATATACTGGTATTCATAAGGAGAATACCCATTACGTGTTATACGACATGGATCATGTATTTATCCAACTTTATAATAAACGTAAGGTAAATGTTTTAGTTCTCACTCCAGTACCATAACTGACTCAGAGTTTATTCTTCTTTCCTTAAACTCTGGGTGCCTATATTTTTCCGCATTAGCAGCCTGGTAGTTTAGGTATTGCAGATTTAGTCTTGGAGTTATTTTTAGAGCAGGATTTTCGATTACAACTGGGGCTATACTCTGGATCATCATGTACTCTTCCGCTGTACTGAGAAATTTTTCCGTTGTATATGTATTTTTCTGGTATATTATGATATTTGTTGTACTCTGATGTAATATTGTAACGATATTAAATGAAAAATTTTTGTTACACCTGTGATAATGTGTAAGTACCCCTAACAAACTGCCTTTTGGAGCATTTAGAGTCAGTTTAATCGCAGGTTCGAAGCGATATGAAAAGGGGGATGTTACAGAGTGGTATCAAAGCTTTGGTTTATACAATGCTATGGGGTACGACTCATTAGAAATGAAGGTAAAGACTCATCAGAGATAGGATTAGTAATATCCTATAAGAGGAACACATTAGAGATAGGGTTAGTAATGCCCTAGAATGAGTTGAGAGTATTTTTTATACTAGAGTGCGTATTTGCGATAGGAAATTGACTTTTGAAAGATTATATTTTGAATATTAAAAGAATTTTTTTTGAAATAATATGGCAGACTAAAACTCAGATGATTTAAAAATAAAGATCATTATATTTTGAATAATGTTATTTTGTGACTAAAAATTCAAAATCATGGTCATTATAAAGAATTCTGATTAGAAATTAGAATTATCGAAAATTTTGTGTAGTAGATAAATTCTAAAACCTGTTAGGTAAGGAAAATGGAATGGTAAAACCAATATAAGAATGGTTTGGTATTTCAATAAAGTATGGAAAATTAATTGGGTCAAATTAAAAGTGAATTAATTAAGAAATAATTAGTAAATTGAATGTTAGTATTTAATTGATTTGGAAATTAGTTTGAATTGTACGTATATATATTGAACAGGTTGTTGAATGGAAGCTAAGATAAGGAATAAAATTGAATGCTCATCTAAAAGGTACATGTTTACTGTATTAATTGGGTTTGCTGAATTTATGAGCCTAATTGGCAAGTCGCTTGACTTTTCGATTTTCTTTTTGATGGGCAAGTGCCCACTGAGGTGTTTTGAGGTTGTACCGGTCGAGCCGTGCAATGGAGGTTATAGTGAAACTTTTCGAAAATTTAAGGCATTAGAGACGTTTGAGAATTAGAAAATTTTAGGAAACTCTAAAAAATGTAAAAAACTTAAGTTAAGTTATAAACCAATTGGTTGAGGTAAGAGGTCGGAGTTCTCGACGAGTTTGGATAGTCGATAAGTTTTGAAATATTCTTAAGTTGTAGATGAAATATTTGGATAGGGTAAAGAAGGAAAACTGTAGGAATAACTACGTGAGTCTATGTGAATCGTTTCCTCAAATAGATTCTATTCGTGTGCAGAACTTAGAAGTATATTTACATCGATTCAGGAAATGTTTATCACTTGATGTTTGAAGACGAGCCTAGATAAGGATTTGAGTTAGTTGCTTAAGTTTTCTATCATGGTTGTGAGCTATGTAAGGAAAGCTAGAGTTTGCTGATCAAGGGCCTCATTAGTGTCCATACTAAGGGATCTAAGGATCGATACTAGTTCAGAGATAAGTTGTGTATTCTAATGTGAATCGAAACGGATATTCTCCATCGATGATCTATAGATAACATATAGAGTTAAATTTGGAAAATAGAGAAAAGTAAAGGTTAAGTTTGATAGGATATGGCTTTGTTGGCTAAGTAAATGTCCTTCGGTTCTGTCTTTGATTTCGAGGACAAAATCGTTTTAATTAGGAGAGATTGTAACGACCTGTATTTTTAGTCAGTTTAAAATATGGATTTTAAATAGATTTTTAGTGGATTTCAAATGGTCAAATATTGAATTTGGACCTGAAAACAATTGAAAATATATTCTAATTTTATTTTATATTTTATTGAAGTTAAAATAAAGTTAGTGAAATTTAAAAATTGATTTAAAAGTAAAATATTAAAATTTGATAATTTAATCTTATTTTAATAGCCTAAAAATAGACATTTTACAAATGATCTTAGATTTTGAAGAAAACATTTTCGTCGAATCCGGAACATTAAAATATGGTAAGGTTTCAAATTTCATGTCAATCGAAGTTAGTATGTGAGCGTGCACAATATAAATGTGCGTCAAAAATCGGTTGAAATTCAATGATAGCACAGAAAAATGTCATTTTGCAAATGGCCTTAGAATTCGGCGTGACCAATTTCATTAGATCTGTATCAGTGAAATATAGTATGATTTCAAATTCTATATAGATCAGACTTACAGTTTGATCGTGCGATTTAAAAACGTGCAAAGGTCGTTTAATTAAATCTTACTTTAAATTAAATCAAATCAACATTTCACACTTTGCTAAACCTTCTTCCCTTTGGAAACCTCACCTTCTCTTCCTTCCATATGTCACTCCCTCTTTCTTTGCCACCCGTCTAAGTAATTAGAATAATATATATAATCATATCATTTTTACTTCATTTTCCATTTTCACTTCTCATTTCTTCCTTCTTCTCCAAAGCTCCAAAAGTTCTCCCCTTTCGCCTCCACCGTCGGCCATAGCCCTTACCAACAGCACATGCTACCAGCCCTTCCCCTTCCCTGATGGAGAATGGAATTTTGATGACAATAACCTTGTTAACATTATTGATTATAAAATATATACTAACATCCTTATCTAGAATATATATATATATATATATGCAAGAATTATATATAGGTGAAATAGAAGACTGTACAGTTCAAGAGATTCAAGATTTCTAAGATGATTCAAGACTCATGAGTATCAAGATTTCAAGAGTTCAAGATTATCAAAGTAATAGAGTCTAGTTAATATGTAAAGCTCTAGTCAGAACCCTCAAAATTATTCTGCTTTTCAAATTATCTTTTAAATTGATTTCAAACTATTTCAAACTTCTTTTAAAATGATTTTAAATCATCCAAAGGTTTTTACATATGATTTCAAATATATATATATATATTTGTTTTAAAATATATATATAAAGTTATATTATATATATAAGTTTATTTCATTAATATATATAAAGTTTTTATTATTATGTATATAGTTTTATATCATTTATATATAGTTCTTACATGATATAATTAAATTATATATTACTATATTTTTGTACTTTCGAAAACATATTTTAAACAACCAATTTTGATTCAAGAATTTCCAGAATATATATATATATATATAGCACTTGAAAAACGGATTAAAATTCAAAATATAAGGCATATGTCGTCATACCATTTCATACATGTCGACATATAACCGTCATTTTTTTAAATTTGAAAGGAAATGTCTTTTCATTATTTGAAACATTTCAGAACTGTTGCAACCTTTGGAACTCTATATAAAGGGGTCATTTTCGAATTTTTTAACTAACTTATCTTCTTCTTCTCCATTCTTACTCTTACCACCAATATTCTAGCTTAAAATTTTGATTTTTACACTTATACTCTACCGATTTCAATACAAATTATATCATTCTCTTTCTATTCTCAAACTCTATCAACTACAATCTATTTGGAAGTGTTATTCAAGAGTTCTAGGTATGTTTGTAATTGTTAAAGAAAGGGTATGTCCCTTGTAGCTCGTAAATCAAGGAAAGGGAGCTGTGTGAACCTTGTAGCCGTGAAATCAAGGGTGTTGAATCTGTGTGAACCTTGTAGCCGTGAAATCAAGGGTGTGGAATTGGTGTTAACCATGTAGTCGTGAAATCAAGGGTGTTGTAAAGTTGAAACTAATATTAATAAAACTCTGTGCAATCCAGCATTGCATGGGACTGGACGCAGGAGTAATCCGGACCAGTATAAAATATGGTGTGTTCCTTCCTTTTCTACATTTTTATTTTTGTTTATATATGCATCTTTGAACGTTTCTGTTGTGATATTCATTCTGTGATTCATATAGTTGTTTAAATAATCGTTAATTGTTTAAGTTTTCTATAATCTCTTTAAAACACTATTCACCCCACTCTGGTGTTAAGTCTGCCCTAAGATCCTTAATCCGCATCCCTAACAATTGGTATTAGAGCATAGGTTTTCAAAAGTTCGTCATCTGAATTTTGGAAATACTAAATGGCAAGTTTTGAAATGATTTCTAACACAAGTTTAAATTCCTGCATTGTATCAGTAATAAATAAGTCTGCATTACATTCTATTGAAAAAATCAAGTCATCTACTGAATTGTTATTCAATCAGGGAAAGGTGTGTTACATGGCTGTTGAAAATTCAAATCTTGATGGTCAAATGATAGAAATCAAAAAGGACAAATTGATACTGGATAGTGGTTGTTCAGGACATATGATAGGAAATCCAGGGTTACTGAAAATCTAGTATATAAAGATGGAGGAATGGTTAACTTTGGTGATAATTCTAACGGATATGTGGTTGGCATTGACAATGCCGGTAATTCTGAAACTCCTACTACTTTTTATGTTTTATTAGTTAGAAATTTGAAAGATAACTCACTACGTATAAGTCAACTATGCGATAAAGGCTATAAAAAGGTAAATGCTTTATAGAAGATAATAATTCAAACATAATATTCGAAGGAGATAGAAAGAAAAATATCTATATACATAGTATGACAATTTCTAGTGATATTTATGTCTTATGGCCAATACAAGTGATCCTTTGATTTGACATAAGAGATTCAATCGTATAAATTTCAAACATATTTCTAGAATTTCAAAATTAGATTCAATTAGAGGTTTACCCAAAATGAAGTTTAAAGTAAATAATTTATGCAACGTTGTCAGTTCAAAAAATTGAAAAGAAGTTCATTTAAATCAAAAGAGGAAATTACAACCTCAAAACCACTAGAATTAATTCACATGCATTTATTTGGTCCAACCCAGACTCAATCAATAAATCACAATAAATACGTTTACATAATAATTGATGATTTTTCTAGATTTACTTGGATTCTTTTTCTTAAAAATAAAAGTGATGCTTTTGATTAATTTAAAACCTTTTCTAAACGAATTCAAAATTTATTATCTTTGAAAATTGAAACAATACGCAGTGATCACGGTGGAGAGTTCAAAAACGAAAATTTTGAAAAGTTCTGTAATAAAAAAGGGATAATCATAATTGTTCATTACATAGAACCCCTCAACAAAATGGAGTAGTTGAATGTAAGAATAGATCGATTCAAGAGTGTGCGAGAACCATGTTATCAGATAGTAACTTACCAAGAAATTTTTGGGCTGAGGCAGTTGCAACAGCCTGTTATATATTAAATTGAATTTTGATAGGACCCTTAACTAAGAAAACACCATATGAACTTTTATATAATAAGAAACCAAAAGTACCGTATGTTAAAATATTTGGAAGTAAATATTTTATTCTTAATACTAAAGAAAATTTAGACAAATTCGACCCTAAATCTAATAAAGGAATATTTATTGGATGTTCAGAGAGAAGTAAAGCATATAGAGTTTTTAATTTAGGGACCAATACTGTAGAAGAAACTATAAATGTAAATTTTGACGAGAATTACAAGAATACAACACAAAATAATGAAGATGAATGCGAAAATGAGAATGATGAAGTAAATAATGAAATTCATCCACCAAATAAAAGAATTAGATTTCTAAGAGGCCATCTAGTAGAAAATATCTTAGGAGATATTGAATCTATTGTTAGGGCTAGAAATCAATTAAATAGTATGAGTAATTCAAAAATTATTTCGACTATTGAACCTAAGATGCCAAAGGAAGCATCATCTGACGATTCATGCATCCTTGCTATGCAAGAGGAATTGTATCAGTTTACCAGGAACAATGTATGGAAACTTGTTCCTAGACTAGAGGATAAAACTATAGTTGGAACTAAATGGGTTTGTACAATAAAATGAATGAACTCAGTGAGATCCAAAGAAATAAAGGTCAACTATTTGCACAAGGATATAGTCAAGAGAAAGATATATATTATGATGAAACCTTCGCTTCTGTAGCAAGATTGAAAGCAATTAGGATTTTACTAGTCTTCTCTAATCATAATTATTTAATTTCAAATGGACGCTAAAAGTGCATTTTTAATGGATATGTTAAAGAGGACATATATATAGAGCAACCTCCTCTTTTTGAAGACAAAAAAGTTCCAAACCATATATATAAATTAACGAAAGCGTTATATGGGTTAAAACAACCTCCTAGAGCAAGGTATGATAGATTAATAACATACCTATTACAATCAAACTTCAAAATTGTTAAAGTAGATAATACATTGTTTATTAAAAGAAATAAAAACGATATTCAATTAGTGCAAATATACGTTGACGATATAATTTTTGGATCAACGAATAATCAAATGAATAAAGAATTTTTAGATATTATGACACAAGAATTTGAGATGAGTCATATGGGAGAAATTACATTTTTCTTCATCATACAAATAAGACAACTTAAGAATGGAATATTTATTAATCAAAAAAAATATGCTAGAGATTTAATGAATAAATATAATTTAACTACAACTAATGGAAGGCTTATACCTACGGCAACTAATATTGCCTTAAGTAAAGAGATGATCCGTCAAAAGACGTCGATAAAAAATCATATAGAGGAATGATAGGATCATTATCATATATAACCGCTAGTAGACCAGATATAATGCATATGTATGTCTTTGTGCAAGATATCAGTCTCAACCTAAAGAAACTCACTTAAAAGCCGTAAAGCGTATTCTGCGATATGCAAAATATACATTAGATTTTGGATTATTTTAACCTAAAAATGGCTCGCTTGATTTAATATCCTATTGTGACGCTGACTAGGAGGGATATAAGTCCGATCGTAAAAGTACTATTAGACTTCTCACTTATTAGGACATTCCTTAGTCTCATGGTTTAGTAAAAAGAAAAACACAGTATCCTTGTCAACAATTAAAGAAGAATATATATCTGATGTTATGGCTTGTTCACAAGCAATATATATGCAACAAACTCTAAAAGATTATGGATTAAATATAAATAAATCACCAATATACTATGATAATACAAACGCTAGAAATAAATCTAAGAATCCAACTCATCATTCGAGAACTAACCATATAGATATAAGACATCATTTCCGAAGAGATAACGTAAGTAAAGGGAAAATTTCACTAGAATTCATGGAAACAGAAAAAGAAATAGCCGATATATTAACCAAACCTTTAAATGAAGCAACATTTACTAAATTCAGAAGAAAATTAGGCATTTGTTCTTTAAGTGAAATAGAGTAATTAATTATACTAATATATATATATATATATATGCATATATATGTTATGTGTGAATTGATGTTATAAATTATAGAAAATGTTATTTTGATGGTTGATAATTATTATGTGTTCACTATACACACAAATATGTGGAATATATGAGAATTGGTTAAGTCTTATTTCATTTTGATGATTTAATTTTATATTATATTCAATTAAATAATGGGATAAAAAAAATAAAAGCTTAAATTTTTAATCCAAAATGATTTGGGAAGATAGTTAAAGTAATTACGAATAGATTTTGCAAAGGTAGAAATTTTATTTGAATAAGTTTTTGAGTAATTAAGGCATGTTTCAAATTTGAATTTAAAAATGAATAATAACTTTGAAAAGTGAAGTTCGGTTTGGATATACATAAAATGTTTTAACCAGAATTTATTATCCGAACTATCTTATTTATTTTTATTATGAGTTTCAGGAAAGTTTGGGTTTCAAAAGATGAAGTTTGAAAAATATATTATTTTAATGATTTAAATGATGTTATAATATTTAAATAATGGAATACTTAAATTTAAAGTAAAAATTGGAAATATAGTTTCCATAAGTTATTATATAATTAATAAACTATTTTGAAAGTAATTTGATTCGATTTTTAGTATAAGTCGAAGTTTGGTCTGAATAAGACTAGTCGTGTAGCGGTAGTTTGCGAATTTCGACCGCTGACTTCAAATTGATGTACAAGGAGATCCGACCATTGGATTTTCCCGAAAGGGAAAAATGTTTGGTTCGAAATTAAAAGAGTTTTAAAATGCAAAAGAAAGTTTTATACTCGAACAGTTAGATCTTGAAATCAGCCTAAATCAATTTTGAATAAAAACAGCGTTAGTGTAGTTCGTGATCCGAAATTGGATTTTATTGAAATAAGCTATTTTTAAATTATTAAAAATAGGAATAAATTATGATAAATCATAATAAGTTATTTTAAAGTGATTTTGACAAGAAATATCAAGTTTTGAACTATATGTTTGATTTTGTGTTTATACCCTAACTTACTGAATACGGTAAAACGATGCTTTAGAAATTTAAGTTAAATAAAATAAAGTTTTCAAGTCATAATTCATTAGATTTGTTTGGAATAATCGTCTAGTATTTGGTGTTAATTCCATAGATAAAATTTATACAATTTGAGATATTTGAAAGATATTTATATCGTTATTCCACTTATGGTATTCGTTGATTTCGGAAATTGGTATTGAATATAAGCTGACATGGTTTCTCTCAAAATCTTTTACTTGATATTAATTGGATTTTGGGTTTGTCGTGAATGTTGTCTTAAACAACGTTATTCCCTAACCTAATTAAGACTAAAATATTGTAACACCGCATATTTTAACTACACTAAGGAGGATAAATTAAATAATAATTTATTTAACATCCATAATTAAGGAAAACGGATTATGTCATTACACTCATCTTGAAATTCTGGTCAAGATGGCACTTGGTTTGCGTAAATCGGATAACGTATGAAGAAGTTATGGACGATAGAAGTTTGGCGAAAAGAGCAGAAATAATTGGCGCACTTGACAAGTGCGCCAAGGTAATTTTACACTGGCGCACATGTAAAGTGCGCCCATATTAGTTTTTGGGTATCCAGACCATTTTCAAGTGGTTGTCAACCCATGACCCGATTCCCACTAGGGCTGATGTAGCAGTCGAATTCTGGAGGCTGGCAGCTATAAATATGTCTTCATTTCTCTTGTTTTCTCATACTAAAAACAATGGAGGCCAGATGCCGTCAGTGCTTGAACTAAATCTAACCCTTTCTTCTTCAACAAATCAAGCGCCTCAAGTATAGATCTGAGATTCAAATTTCAGTTTTCTCTTAGTTTTCTCCTTCCATTCTCATAGATCTGATCCTTGTGAGTATAGTTACTTTTAGGTTTAAATGATTAAAAGTAAACATGTTATGACTATGATTTGGATATACACCTGTGATTAAATCATATTGGATTTATCATATTTTGTGAATCTATAATTTTCTATGGCTTGGATCTCAATATTTATCATATTAGATCTAGTGTAAATTCTGAATCTATGATGTCATATTTGGGGATCTTAACTTGTACCATGCTAGATCTACTTCTATAGATCTAATTCACTTGTAATGTCACTTTTTAGGATCTTGATCTGTACCTATGTTGTGGTTAACCTATTATGTCACCTTTGTGGATCTTGATCTATATCTATGTTGTGGTTAATGTAAATCTGTCATTTTTTGGACAATCAAAACCTTGTTTCGATCTAATTCTTTATGTAGATCATCTTTTACTTGTCATATTGTGGTCCATTTAGATATGTCATAAATTGGACATATGGATCCTTATTTGGATCTAAACATATGTCAGTCTAATTATGTTAGATCTAGTTTTATCCTTACCTGTTCACTAGATCTGTTTTTATGTCCACCTTATAATTATGTTAGATCTAGTTTTATCCTTACCTGTTCACTAGATTTTTTTTATGTCCACCTTATTATTATGCCAAATCATGTCTATGCCAGTATATATGTTTATGTCACTTTGTAGAAAAATCACTATTTTCATTTTCCTATCACCTTTCCTTTTTTATACTGTTTATACCTAGGCTACTTTCTAGCCTAGGTACGTCGCCAAATATATGTGAATGTGTTAGTTAGGGAACGCAGGAAAATATTAGAATTGGCATAACTTGGACATAAATTTGGACATAAATCCATTATGAGTATAATTGGACATTTAAGCATAAATGGAACATGTGAATATAAATTTGGTATAAATTGGAGTAATGAATGTGAATAAATTTAGGCATAAATTTATTTATGGACATAATTGGGAAAAAGAGGCATAAAACCTATAATTGACATAGGTACGATTAAAAATGGAAAATGTCTAGGACTACAGTAATTAGAAACTGTAATTACACTTATTACACGAGGTTAGACTGCACTTGTGGTGGAATTCTTCCCGGACCCGATCGGCATATCCAGCAACCACAAGTGGTTAATCTAATGTAAGAGGTCTAAGTGTACAAATACGAGACGGGGTAAGACACGAGGTTAGGCCCAACTTGTGGAAGAAGTCTGCCCGGACCCTAACGGCATATCCAGCATCCACAAGTTGTAGGCCTAATGTGGGAGGTCTAGCCCATTATAACCATAATTGGACATGGTAACGAATTGAAACACTTAACCTAGTTGAATCCATAGGGATTGTATGAACATGTTAACTTGATTGAGGGTTAAGTGGGAGGGTTAAGTGCATCTTGGGTTGGTGGGTAATATTGGTAAATATAGGCCCACAAACTTAACCTATTGGGGTTATGTAATTAAAAACACCGTTAGGTAAACATAACCTGTGGAAAACCTAGTAGTGGGGAAGTAAGACAAAGGGGAGAGCTTGCATTATTTGTGTGGGACCCGTTTCAGTCAGTAACCCCTACCACAATATCAAACGAATACTTCGAACTAGGTCGGAGTAGGGACAACCTTACTGGGCTGATTGTAAGAGATCCAAACGTGAAGGATGGTGTTGGCGGCACAAACCGACCAGGCAGTGTGCGTGCATGAGCCGGGTCGAAGGGGATAAGACGACCGTGACACCAGTAGATATGGTTGTGCTCATCACCGAAGGGTTGCTACTTTAGGACGTGATACATCCTACTGTGGGGCCGGCACAGGGTATCTACGGAGTAGGGAGCCGATCGATTAGGGTAGTAATTAAGGGTACATTTAAACTTTGGTAAGTTTAGGAGTCCGGCAT
Organism: Allium sativum; assembly: GCA_030737875.1. NCBI lineage: Eukaryota > Viridiplantae > Streptophyta > Magnoliopsida > Asparagales > Amaryllidaceae > Allium > Allium sativum. Next base: position 269,325,159 of record CM060924.1, read on the forward strand.
GGGGGCTGCCTGTGGATTGTATGGGGATAAACCTCTCACCAGAAGTACGCCTAAGTCTACCGTTGTATACATGTTGGGGATCATCATATTTTGGTTATACTAGTATTAGTGCAGAGAAATCCTTAGAAAAGCGAAGTATACCCTATCATGATTATCCTGTTTACCTTGTCATTCCTGCCTTTTATGTAGTTGTTTCTCTCTTATCCACTTTATATGCCTGTTATGCTACTTTTATTTATTTACTTGATAAAAGTAACTAGACTCGCCAGACTTTATGTCTAACCCTTTTTGTTTCCTCTTCTTCCCCCCACCCCCCCTAAGTTCTCAGGGCAGGAATAATCAGGCTTGAACGTGATTCTGCTTAATTTTGTTGGAGCTGCTTTGACTTATGGCTCGAGCTTTTATCTTTGCTACTATGGCTATGCCTTATTTGGGGAATTATGCTTCTTTATTTATGTACTCTACTGTTTTAAAGTACAAGACAGTAGTTTTTGTGATGTAATGGTTTATGTCTATTTCAGACATGTGCTGTTTTTTAACCACGATGCTTTATTATAAATAAAGTTTTAATTCCACTGTTATTTTATGTCTGTCTTGTAATATTTCTGTTTCTGTTTACCAATAACGCTTCACGAAACTTAATGCATTCCCTTTGTGAGTGACATTAACAGACGTGGGGTGTCACAGATATGATCTGGAATAGAAAGTAATGACAAATATTTTATTTAAGATTTAATGAAGTTTTCCAAAGTTGAGTTTAAGAATAAATCTTCGTTAAGATTTAATGAATCTTTGTTAAAGGCTAAAGGGAATAAGTTTCATAAATTCCAAATTTCGAATTAATGAATAAAGAGTTTTATGACGTTAACGAAAAAAATAATAAGCCAATTAAAGTGGAAAGAGACTTGATTGATCCTATGTTTGCAGATGTTTTCAAATAATGATTATTATTCAAAAAGATCGGGATCAGATTTATATCCGAATACTATTTCGAATAATGATGCGACGAAATGGAGTAATTAAAGATAATGGTTGAAAACCGAAAATCTTCACATTGTAGGACTGTTTACTGATATCTCAAATAGGTGGCCACGTATTATGGGGTTATATTGTGATAGCGGTCCGAACGTACTTGGAGATTTTTCGGATTCCAAGGGCTTCTCTTCTTTATTGGACGAGGAATAATGTGCCTTTGGTTTCGTTCAGACCTAGAACGAACTTGTATGGATGTGTGTATGACGTTGTATTTTGCAGTGTATGATTAATCTTTACCAAATATATTCTTTGAGACGTACGAACTCAAAGAAGATGTGGTCAGTGATAATCGATCATATGTTACGGTTGAAAGATAAAAAGGCTACAACACCAAAGATGCTCTTAGAGCACTTCACCAAACGGTATGATTTGAAGTTACGGAGCCACAAACACAAAATAAAGAGCAAAAAGTAAAGAACAACGGATTTTTAGAGTGGTTTGGTCAATTTAGACCTACGTCCACTATGGAAGCACTATTCATTATCTCTTTAGGATCTACAACATACATGAATTCTCTCATATCTCTCGTTTCTCTCTTTAACAATGATCTTCTACTTTTTCCCTCTTTTTAGCTTTTGATTTCACTTGAATTCACGGAGAAAACGGTGAGATCTCTTGATTGGTGATGATAGTTGTGTTGATCTTCAATCACTTGATCAATTAGGCAATCTTCGTTAGTTCCATGGTGAATTTGTGTTGAATCTAAGCTTTAGAGAGAATTAATGGAGATTCGGGTTCACTTGAGTTGAGTTTGAGAGATTTCGAATGGAGATCAGAGAAGATTTTGTCACTTTGTTGTGGGAGAAGTTAGGTTGAGTTGGAGAAGCCATTAATGGAGCCTGGAGTGTTTGAGAGTAGTGGAGAAATGGTTTTGACCGCCCTTCGGGGTAGAAAAATCGGTCCCTTGAATGGTGGAGAAGTGGGATATTTATAGGTGTAGTTTGGAGGTAGTGGCAGTGTTGTAAATACGGTGTGCAAGGTACCGATCGACCAAAAAGTTATTTATGGAAGTGCCACTTGTCCAGCTGGCATACTTTAGGGTACCGATCGGTCATGCTTTAAAACCTACCAATCAGCCATAATTTTAGACCACCAATCGGCCATAATATTAGACTACCGATCGGCCATAAATTATATACTTCTTGACTGACCACCTTTCCATTTTGATACCACTCCAGTATATTACGTCTTTGCCATTGTTGTCCTTTAGTGCTGAGCTTCATTTCCTTTTTCACATGCCACGTGTACTCCCCCTTTTAAATGGCATTGACTCATGCAAGATTCCTAAATATGGGAATAATATTTACAGTTATGCCATTGTACCATTTTATTTACTGAAGCTTATCCCTTTTTCACTTTTGACCGACCGGTGCAATCTAGTTTAGGACCAACCAGTATGGAATCTGACCAACCGACTGGGCAGCAAGAGCTCATGACGTGTGCTTCAGATGTAATGGCTCCGACCCAGATTTGTTTTATAATTCACATTGGTAATATGTTTATAATATACATGTCCCATGCTCTTATTTAACATGTCATCCTGACGCTATTTTAAATTCATTTATCCCATACAATATGAAACCGTCTTTAATTCCCATCTGGGCTTGTGTGTATGCCACATCCCCCTAATCCGTGCGTGTTATTGTTTAACGCAATAGGACCATGTTTCTCCTTTATACTATCACGTGGCCACTTCCTTGTATTATATTAACATGCAACAGGTCTTTCATTACTATATATGGCTGTTCTGCTTCGAGATAGGGCCAACCGATCGAGTTTTGAATGTGTTGTTTGTATAGTTGGTATGCTTCATTGTTTATATGGGCACATGGTTCTTTTTTGTGAGTCACTACCCTGCTTGCTTTGTACAATGAAGTTGAAGGCTTGTTAGCCACATTTGCCATGCACGTTTAATGTTATTATGAAGCATAGTTCACCTTTCAGCATGTCAAAGTTCACACATTACTGAATTTCGCTTGTTCCATTCTAGAACACATGACTTGGCATATAAATCACAACTGATTCATACTTGCTAAATTATGACCGACCATGGTTGCTGATACTCTCTTTATTGCATGAAAACGTTCCATAGTTTAATATATGAATGTATTTTATCACTCTAATGAATGTAAACCAATACTCCTCGTCTTGCGTAGCTCCATGCATATTTTATAATGTAATTGTGTGCATGTATGCATTAGCTCCAGGACGTGATAAGGACCGATCCATGCTTATATTGTTGTGACCGACCAGAATGGTGTATGACCGATCCAACATCATGATGCACGACCGATCGCTTCACTAGACGGTCAACATATCAATCTCTGAACCGCGTTAGTAACAGGGTTAACATTTACCCCCTCGAAGCTTGTATTTTTGCTTGTGAAAAATGCGGGCTTCGAAATGAACGTTGTTGTTGATATATTTTTGCTTGTTGATCTGATATGGGACTTGTATTATGATCCAAATTTTGTCGAGCACCTAAAAGCTTGTTGGTAATGACTCAAACTCAAATCCATTTTTGAAATGCTTTATTGCACGGATTTTGTTACACTAGCAAATGTTCCGGTTTTGAATTTGAGTGTTTGTTGCTGATAGCGCCGCGCTTGTGTGTGATTGCCCCGGTTTTAACTCGGGCTCGAGTACGTGAAACAAGTAGAATTTGTGATGGATTGGTCACACTTGATTTTAGTTGAAATAATTGTTGCTAATTTACGCTAATTTACTTGTTTTACGAACTCGCTTAGCCATTGGATTTTACTGAAGCAAAGCACATTTTCGAACGACGGTTGTGCATTTTTTCAATGCTGCAACCTGTTTTGCAACAACAAAAGCATTTCACATTCCTGGGCTAATATCTTGCTATCGACCGCTCACATCGACAACAGATTAGTCAGTTAAAATTTAAGTTATAGCGAAATTTTATTTTGAATTGAATGATGTGTCTATACATAGCTGTTTTACTCAACGGTTTATAACTCATCAAATATTATATGTACAAACACGATATCCTAATTCAAATTCGCGTTGATGCTTAAAATCAACTAATTGATATAAGCCGATTGTGGATTTCAAGCGTCATTGTGTTAAAGACTTATATGATTGTGTACGATATTTCTTATTTAGGAAATACATATCTATGATTTATTTCCTACTTCCTTTTGGAGAAGTCTTGGATATTTGTGCCCTTGTCTGGGAGGTTTTTATCTTCCACTATAGGAAGTATTTTGGCCTTTGCTATGGAAAGGAAAATTGGTGTGCTCAATGTTCGTCTTCTTTGTCGATCAGTTCTGATATTAGAGACACTACTGGATGCCCCTCTTGTAGAGAGGTCGTTTATAATCCAACATTTGTCTTCTTATGCCGACTGAATCGACATGATAGACTTCACTGAGCATTGTTGACCTCTGCTATGGAGAAGTTTCCCTTTTTATGAAATGGAATTTTGTTGTTATGCCCTCATTTGGGAAGGACTTTGAATTTCGTTCCCCTGCTTAGGCTAAAATCTAACACTTGTTGTGTCTGGGGCATTTAGACACAACGCAAGTGAACTAGTTAATATCTAGCACCCATCGTATCTGATATGTTCAGATACTACGCAAGTTAATTGATTAAGGTCCAACACTTGTCGCATCTGAGATATTCAGACACTACGCAAGTTGATTGGTTAAGATCCAATACCCGTCGCATCTGAGATATTCAAACGCTACGCGAGTTAATTGGTTAAGGTCCAACACTTGTCGCATCTGAGATATTCAGACACTACGCGAGTTAAGTAGTTAAGATCCAACACCCATTGCATCTGAGATATTCGGACACTGCGCCAGTTAATTGGTTAACGTCCAACGCTCGTCGCATCTGAGATATTCAGACACTACACAAGTTAATTGGTTAACGCCCAACACTCATTGCATTTGAGATATTCAGACACTACGCGAGTTAGTTGGTTAATGTCCAACACTCGTCGCATCTAAGATATTCAGACACTACACGAGTTAATTGGTCAATGTCCAACACCCGTCGCATCCGAGATATTCAGACACTACGCGAGTTGATTGGTTAAGATCCAACACCCGTCGCATCTGAGATAATCAGACACTACGTGAGTTAATTGGTTAAGATCCAACATCCGTCGCATCTGAGATATTCAGACACTACACGAGTTGACTGGTTAAGATAAAACACCTGTCGTGAAACACCCCACCTCCGTTAGGGTCACTCTCAAAGGGAATGCCCTAATTTTGGTGGAGGTTTATAAGTACAAGTCACAGATATACAAGACAGATATAAGAACACATATTTGTAAACAGCGGAAGAACAACAAACTTTATTTCATAAAGTCAAATACGTGTTACAACAACATCCTTTCCAAAAACATAACATAACACTTTCATAATCTGTCTTGAGTACATTATTTAAAGAAGCATAAATAAAACATAGATAAACTGCAAAAGCCCCATAGTGGATTGTCCAAAGCCATAGTTCAAAACAGGAAAGTCCAAGCAATAAATTTCTCTTCTTCAAGCTGGATGTTGAGGTAGGTCAAGCTGCTGTGTTCCCTCCCTGAGAACCTGGGGGGGGGGGGAAACGGAAGAAAGAAGACGGAAGAAAAGTAGAGCCAGACATAAAGCCTGAGTAAGTCTAGTACTATTTTGTCTATGAATAAAGAACTGGGTATGATAAGTATAAACAAGAAGTGGGCAAGCACTATAAACTTGGTTAAGTTGTCTAGGGTCGAATATACTATCGTACCCCATGTTAATCTCTGAACCCATATAAACTAGTTTCCAACTGGCACCCATAATCAGGGTGATGTGATCCATTCAATGATGATCGGCTCCTACTCGCATAGTTACATGTGTCTTACGGCCCCCGATGTCTGTAGTTACCTATGCTGGTCCCACCATGGGGTGTATCAAGTCCCATAGTGGCAACCCGACACAACCTTAGAGTGCACAGGTATGCTACTGGTGTCCAGTGCCTTATTTTTCTGCGCCGGAGTGTGTGCACGCCCGCACTCCGTTAGAACCTACACTGTTACACCACCGTCGTCGCTTTGACCTCTTACAATCAGCCCAGTAATCGTGCCCCACCCTGCCTAGTTTCAGGGTATCATGATACACCGTGTAGGGTTACTGCTGAAAAGGGTCCCCCGTTACTAGGTTTTCTATCTCTAGCCAACATGCTAAGTTGGTTAAGTGTTTTACTAACCTAACCCCCACCAGTTCGTTTAGTTTAGCATGTTCTATTTTGATTAAGTCTTAGTCCACTTAATCCTAACAATCCTGACTCAGCCTTAATTGTCTTATTAAGGCCCTGACCTCTCACATTAGACAGGTATTGTTGTGGCTGCCTGTTGCCGGTTGGTTCCGGGCAGTCTTACGCCACAACTCAGTCTAACCTCGGGTCCTTATTGGGCTCCATGTTTAACCTCTCACATTGGATAGGTATTGTTGTGACTACTGGACAGCCGGGCGGTTCCGGGCAGGTTTACATCACAACTCAATCCAACCTCGGGTTAAACACATCGTATTCTCTACATTTACATATTTTGTCACTCTTCTTTATTTCTTATATGTAAATATTTGCGGCCCATTAATAAGTTAATGGTGTAAAGGTTACACCAATCACGGGCCCAACCCATACTTGAATTTGGGCCCTTCTATTTTATATTTTCATTTATTAATTAATTTTAACCCAACGTTATTTTCCCCCGTTTTACACGTCCGTTTATATATATTGGGCTTAGCCTTTTAAAGCCCAATTTAGCCATGCGAAAAGGGGAGGCTTATGGCGTGATTACATACACAAAGAGGGGAAAGTGAGCGCATGAACTTGCATATGACGTTGGAAATACATAATAGAAACTGGTGTACTTGCATAGTGGTAACATAGGTGACATGAATCAAAGCATGTGAACTTGTAATTGAGATATCATTATTGACCCATGAACCTATATTTTTACTTGGGCATAATGTCAAACATAAGCATGGCATAAATACTTCTAGCATAAACATGGCATAATGTCAAACATAAGCATGGCATAAATACTTCTAGCATAAACATGGCATAATGTCAAACATAAGCATGGCATAAATACTTCTAGCATGAACATGGCATAATGTCAAACATAAGCATGGCATAAGTATAGTTAAATTTGTTCATAAGGTTTCTACATGTTTACAAAGGGGATACTTTGTTGCTGACACAAAAGCATAGTTCAACTTAATCATGATTTAAGTCTAATCACATAGTGATGGTATAAATATACTTATGCATAAATATTCCTAATCATGGTGTTTGCTTTAAACTTGCAAAAAGGGATTTTTGAGTCTAACCTAGCCATGTCTCACATATGTCATCATATAGTTCTTTTAAACAAGATAGGCTTAATCATGGATTTCAATTATGCCAAATATCATTCATAGCCTAGCCATATTCACAAGTTTTGCAAAAGCATGACTTAATACATGGATTATGGTGTCAAAATTCCAACATAGTTTCATATGAACTATAACAACCAAACTTGTCTCAATTACTTGCAAAATGATTTATGCACAAAAATAGACATCATGATGGCATAATAACAAAGCCCCAAACTTGCATGAAATTTCAATCAACTACATACATGTAGCTTCAACATAGGTCACATAATTTGCGAATATTCCAAACGTATATTTGCATAGAACTACCGCATGTAGTTCTTTATAATTGAATGACATAATTCAGAATATCCAAACGTATATAGATTGATAAGAACGCACAATTATGAATTTTATTGCCACAATTCAAGCATACATATCTACACAATCGTTTGTTCATACCAAAGTAATACTCTACTTACAATGGTTGCGGCGAATTCTAATTAAGAGATATGATTCCTTTGTTGAATTGATTGGCTTTAGGTTGCTTGAATTGCTTTAAGCTTTAGAACTTTCTCCTAATCCTCTCTCTCCAATTGGCGGCTACCTCTAGTCGTTCCTCAGCAACATGGCGGCTATGTTTTTATTTTTGAATGAATAGATTAGGGTTTGTCTAGGGTTGTTTATATAGAGGTTAGGAACTGATTAGGACCCTTGATGTTGCTAGGTTAGATCGTAGCCATTCATTAGATAGAGAGACCAATTAGAACCCGCCACCTAGCCCTAATGACAAAGCAAGCTTCTGAAAATCGGCCAAACACAGACCTGGCCAGCCAGGGCTCGACCAGACCTGACCAGCAGGTTATTTTTGACCTGGGCGCACTTGGCAGGTGCGCCAGGTCAAAAATGTACTGGCGCACTTCACAGGTGCGCCAGTGCATTTTTGTTCTGGCGCACTTCCCAAGTGCGCCAGTGCATTCTGACCCGTTTTCCGGTTTTTCGCCCAACTTCGTTCGTCCATAACTTCTTCATACGATATCCGTTTTTCGAAAACTCGGACTCTATTTCGCGTATTTTTCCGAGACGAACGCAATGGCGTATCCCGTTTCCCTTAGTTCTTTGATTTGAAATTAATTATACTTTAATTTATGAATTGCACAGTTATAGAATTCACGGGGTGTTACATTCTCCCCCACTTAAAAGGATTTCGTCCCCGAAATCTTCAAGTTAGGAGGAATGTATATCCTAACATCCAATCATCCATCTACTCATCCATCAAACACGAGCATCCATTGTCCTTAAAAGACTTCTAATGCTTCATGATCATATGCGAGGTGTGTGTGTACATGTACTTATCTAATGCAAAATCAGGCGGTCTACTGATTCAGTTGACCTCCTTAATGTGAATTATGTAAGTGCCATGAATCCATTATGTATGCAAATTTTTTCCTATTCTTGATTCTACATGAGCGCACAATCATTCAATACAAATGCAACATCCATATGCCAACACATTACAATTCAACCATATACGAATGCAAACATATATGCATATGCAATATGAAGTGATTGAGCCGATCTAAAACCTAGATTGTGTGTGTATATGCAACCACGAGCAACCACTAGCAATCACTTGCAACCACTTGCAACCATCATCCATAACATGTTTCAACTACATGTTTCCATCCAAAAAGATTCAACCTAAAAGATAAGGTCGAGGAAATATACCTAAAAAGATAGATAAAAGCGCAACTTAAGGAAAAAGAAAGATCAAGGATGTACCCTCGAACAGAAAAGGGTAGGCAGTGCGTATTCTAGCTTCAGTTTCCCAAGTCGCGTCTCCCTCGGCGTCGCTCCACTGAACTTTGACGAGCTTGACTTCGCGGTTGCGTAGCTTCTTCACTTCTGTTCCTAGTATGCGGGTTGGAACTCTCCTTATGGTTGCTTCGCGTTCCACTTCGGCCTCTTCGAGGATATTTGGCTCTACCACTTCAGCAGACTCATGTAGACATTTTCGGAGATGTGAAACGTGAAAAACGTTGTGGACTCCAGCCAACTTCTCGGGTAGCTCTAATCTATAGGCCATTTTCCCAATTTTCTCGATGATAGGGAATGGACCTACGAACCTTGGCGCCAGTTTTCCTGTGGTTCCAAAACGAACAACGTTCCTTAGCGGTGATACCTTGAGAAAAACTCTGTCTCCAACCTCAAATTCAAGGTCGGTCCTTCTCTTGTCGGCATAGGACTTTTGTCTGTCTTGGGCCGTCTTCATCCTTCTTCGTATTAAGTCTACTTTCTCTGAAGTCTCTCGGATCATGTCTGGTCCAAGTATGAGCTTATCAGTAGACTCCCACCAACAAGTGGGCGATCGGCACGGTCTTCCATATAAAGCTTCGAAGGGCGCCATTCCGATGGTTGCTTGATAGCTGTTGTTGTAGGCAAATTCCACCAAAGGAAGGTGGTCTTCCCATGTCCCTCCGAAGTCAAGGACGCATAGCCTTAAAAGGTCTTCCAAAACTCTGTTCACTCTCTCCGTTTGGCCGTCGGTTTGGGGATGATAGGCTGTGCTCAAGCATAACTGCGTTCCTACTGCTTCTTGCAGACTCCGCCAAAACTCGCTGGTGAAGATGGGGTCTCGGTCACTAACGATGCTAGATGGTATTCCGTGGAGTCGAACGATTTCCTTGAGGTAAAGTGATGCTAGGGATGAGGCAGTTCTTTTACTTTTGACAGGTAAAAAGTGGGCGCTTTTAGTAAGCCTATCCACTATTACCCAAATGCTAGTGTTGCCTCTCCTAGACCTAGGCAGCCCATCGATGAAGTCCATTGAGATGCTCTCCCACTTCCACTGCGGGACCTCTAGAGGATGTAGCAGTCCGCCAGGCTTTTTCTGTTCCGCCTTAACCTGTTGGCACACCATACACTTAGAAACGAACTCTGCCACGTCCTTTTTCATGCCGTTCCAAAAGAAAGTCCTTTTTATGTCTTTGTACATTTTATCTCCGCCTGGGTGTATCGTCATCTTGGAGTGATGAGCTTCTTCGAGAACCTTCTTTACTAAATCGTTTGTCTGTGGGACGCATAGTCTTCCGTCTCGCCTTAGAGAACCCTTATCGTCGATGGAGTATCTGTTGAGGTGACTTGAAGTCTCACCCCTAATTAGCCTATCAATTATTTCCACAAGATGAGGGTCTCCGCGTTGTGCTGTCCCTACTGAATCCACTAAAGTTGGGCGCACTTCGAGAGATGCTAGCAAGCCCGGTACGAAATCGGAGGAAGGCCTAAAGTCGAAACTGGCTATAAACTCTAGGCTTTGTCTTTCAACAAACAACGGGCTTAGGGTCAATTTCTTTCGGCTCAACGCGTCTGCAACTACGTTGCCTTTGCCCGGAGTGTAGGAGATTTCGAAATCGTACGAGGCAAGAAACTCCATCCATCTCTGTTGCCTCAAGTTAAGATCCTTCTGCGAGAAAAGATATTTCAACGATTTATGGTCAGTGTAAAGTTCGAACTTCTCACCTAGGAGATAGTGTCGCCAAGACTTGAGTGCAAAGACGATGGCGGCTAACTCTAGATCGTGGGTTGGGTAGTTCTTTTCGTGCACCTTCAACTACCTCCCGCCATAAGCTACTACCCTTCCTTCTTGCATTAAGACGGCGCCTAGCCCTGTCCCACATGCATCCGTATAAACAGTGAACATCTTACTCCCATCTGGCAGCGTCAAAACTGGGGCTGTTGTAAGAGCCCTCTTCAGTCGTTGGAAAGCAAACTCGCAATCCAAGTCCCAATTGAACACTAGATTCTTCTTGGTCAATTTCGTGAGCGGAGCTGAAATTTTCGCAAAATCCCTTATGAATTTTCGATAGAAACCTGCTAGTCCTAGAAAGCTTCGGACCTCAGTTGCATTCCTTGGTGTCTTCCAATCCTGTACCGCCACTACCTTAGCAGGGTCCACCGCTAACCCTTGTTTGGATACTATGTGCCCAAGGAACCTCACCTCTTCTCTCCAAAAGTGGCATTTGGAGAATTTGGCTTTTAGTTGATGGACTCGCAAAGTTTCCATGATTGCCCTTAAGTGCTGAGCATGTTCCTCTTCACTCTTTGAGAAGATAAGGATATCATCTACGAAGACCACTACGAATTTGTTGAGGAAATCTCTAAATACCCTACTCATCAGGTCCACAAAGTAAGCTGGTGCATTTGTCAAGCCGAAAGGCATGACAAGCCATTCAAAGAAGCCGTCTGGGGTTCTAAACGCCGTTTTATCGATGCTATCTTCAGCCACCCTTAGCTGATGAAAACCGGTTGCTAAATCGAGTTGGGAGAAAACAGACGCTCCTACAAGCTGGTCAAATAAATCGTCAATTCTAGGGAGAGGGTGCCTATTCTTTTTCGTTAGCTTGTTGAGCTCCCTATAGTCAACACATAGACGGAGTGAACCATCCGCCTTTGTAGCGAACACCACCGGAGCGCCCCATTCTGAAATGCTCCTCCTAATGAACCCCTTCTCTAGAAGCTCTTTAATCTGTTTACTGAGCTCTTTCCTTTCTCGTGGAGCCATATGTCTAACGGGCAACGCAACGGGCTTTGCATTATCTACAAGATATATGCGGAAGTCTATTTCCCGCTTCGGAGGCAAGCCCTTCACCTCTTCGAAGACATCCGGATATTCCCGGACCACTCTAACTGACTGCAAATTTTCAACAGAGGCATCTAGCGATTCAAGATAACTAAGCATAACCGCATACGAGGGATTACAAGAAATTTCCAAAGTATTACCGAGCTGGGTTAGGAGCCTAACAACCCTTTTCTCACAATCAAGGATGGCCCCATTACTGGATAGCCAATCCATACCCAAAATCAAACCATACCCCGAAAAGCCCAAAACAAAGGCACTACATTGAAATTCAACACTTAGGATAGAAATTTTTAATCCCAAACAGATCATAGACAAATGAGCTGGGCCTCCAATTGGGTTTGAAACAATTAAGGGGTCCTCTACCATACTAGTTTTTAGGTTCAGAGATTCTACTAAAGCAGACGAGATAAAGGAGTGTGATGCGCCAGAATCAAATAAAGTGCGAACGGGGTGATCATAAAGATAAACTACACTTTCTACAGAAGTGTTTGTACCTCGCTGTTGCAAAGGTGGCGCTTCTAGCACATGAACTTGTGCCCCTGAGGTGGATCCAGCCCTCTGCCCCTGACCTCGTTTCCTTGGGCAGTCCTTAGCCCTGTGGCCTGTCTGACCGCAAGAAAAGCACCCACCATTCTCCTTGGCCTTCTTTTTCCGGCAGTCCTTTACTAAGTGCCCCACTTTGCCACAGAAATTGCACTTCCTCTTCTCCTTGTTTCCTTTCCTGCCTTTCTTAAAGTCTGTCTTCTTAGGCTGCAAACCCTCTTTCTTCCCTTGAGAGATTTCTGCCTTTGTCTCCTTCTTGCCCTTATCCTCTTCATTCAGCAATGCCATTTGCACCAATCTTTCATACGTGGCCCCCATGGGTATATGGGTCATGGCCAAACTGTGTAATGGCTCATTCAACCCTTTGACGAAACGGAGAGCCTTCTTGTGCGGGGTGTTGACTAGGTCAAGCCCAAACCTAGCCAGCTCATCAAACTGATTCACATACTCTCTGACAGTCTTGTCCCCTTGCTTAAGAAATAAGAATTTTTCCAACTGCAAACTTCTTTCCGCATCTGAGAGAAATTTGGTCTCAAACCTTGCCCTAAAGTCCTCCCATGTCTCCACTGGTCTTTCAGCATTAGTGACTTCCCACCAGTAGGAATCCTCGCCCTTCAATAGCCACACTGCCAATTGTACTTTTTGTCTATCCTCTACCTCAAAGATGATGAATAGGTCCTCTGTTTCTTTCAGCCAATTCCTAGCTGCTACGACGGACTCAGTTCCATGGAAATCCCTTCCTCCCATAGCTTTAAAATCTTTACATATCTTAGCAAAAGTGTTTCCCCGAGGAGGAGGTGGAGGAAAAGGTGCTGCTGCAGCTGGATGATTTCCTGCAGCTGGGGGAGGAGGAACGGTAGGACCTGGCTGAGTGGCCCTTGCTTCTAAGAATCGTCTAAACCAACCAGGTATTGGTACCCCTTCCGGCAAGTTAAGTTCTTGGGACATGCTGAAACAAAAAGGATAGATTCAAAACGAAGGATAAGAGATAGTACCTATGGCTTTGGGGAGTGGACTTTGCCTTTTTAAAATAAAATAACATTTTTCTTTTAAAAATGCTTCTTTAAATTTCCTTTTTGAAAATAATTTTTCAAAACTTTTTATCTTATCTTGTAAACCTATGCTCTGATACCAAGTGAAACACCCCACCTCCGTTAGGGTCACTCTCAAAGGGAATGCCCTAATTTTGGTGGAGGTTTATAAGTACAAGTCACAGATATACAAGACAGATATAAGAACACATATTTGTAAACAGCGGAAGAACAACAAACTTTATTTCATAAAGTCAAATACGTGTTACAACAACATCCTTTCCAAAAACATAACATAACACTTTCATAATCTGTCTTGAGTACATTATTTAAAGAAGCATAAATAAAACATAGATAAACTGCAAAAGCCCCATAGTGGATTGTCCAAAGCCATAGTTCAAAACAGGAAAGTCCAAGCAATACATTTCTCTTCTTCAAGCTGGATGTTGAGGTAGGTCAAGCTGCTGTGTTCCCTCCCTGAGAACCTGGGGGGGAAACGGAAGAAAGAAGACGGAAGAAAAGTAGAGTCAGACATAAAGCCTGAGTAAGTCTAGTACTATTTTGTCTATGAATAAAGAACTGGGTATGATAAGTATAAACAAGAAGTGGGCAAGCACTATAAACTTGGTTAAGTTGTCTAGGGTCGAATATACTATCGTACCCCATGTTAATCTCTGAACCCATATAAACAAGTTTCCAACTGGCACCCATAATCAGGGTGATGTGATCCATTCAATGATGATCGGCTCCTACTCGCATAGTTACATGTGTCTTACGGCCCCCGATGTCTGTAGTTACCTATGTTGGTCCCACCATGGGGTGTATCAAGTCCCATAGTGGCAACCCGACACAACCTTAGAGTGCACAGGTATGCTACTGGTGTCCAGTGCCTTATTTTTCTGCGCCGGAGTGTGTGCACGCCCGCACTCCGTTAGAACCTACACTGCTACACCACCGCCGTCGCTTTGACCTCTTACAATCAGCCCAGTAATCGTGCCCCACCCTGCCTAGTTTCAGGGTATCATGATACACCGTGTAGGGTTACTGCTGAAAAGGGTCCCCCGTTACTAGGTTTTCTATCTCTAGCCAACATGCTAAGTTGGTTAAGTGTTTTACTAACCTAACCCCCACCAGTTCGTTTAGTTTAGCATGTTCTATTTTGATTAAGTCTTAGTCCACTTAATCCTAACAATCCTGACTCAGCCTTAATTGTCTTATTAAGGCCCTGACCTCTCACATTAGACAGGTATTGTTGTGGCTGCCTGTTGCCGGTTGGTTCCGGGCAGTCTTACGCCACAACTCAGTCTAACCTCGGGTCCTTATTGGGCTCCATGTTTAACCTCTCACATTGGATAGGTATTGTTGTGACTACTGGACAGCCGGGCGGTTCCGGGCAGGTTTACATCACAACTCAATCCAACCTCGGGTTAAACACATCGTATTCTCTACATTTACATATTTTGTCACTCTTCTTTATTTCTTATATGTAAATATTTGCGGCCCATTAATAAGTTAATGGTGTAAAGGTTACACCAATCACGGGCCCAACCCATACTTGAATTTGGGCTCTTCTATTTTATATTTTCATTTATTAATTAATTTTAACCCAACGTTATTTTCCCCCGTTTTACACGTCCGTTTATATATATTGGGCTTAGCCTTTTAAAGACCAATTTAGCCATGCGAAAAGGGGAGGCTTATGGCGTGATTACATACACAAAGAGGGGAAAGTGAGCGCATGAACTTGCATATGACGTTGGAAATACATAATAGAAACTGGTGTACTTGCATAGTGGTAACATAGGTGACATGAATCAAAGCATGTGAACTTGTAATTGAGATATCATTATTGACCCATGAACCTATATTTTTACTTGGGCATAATGTCAAACATAAGCATGGCATAAATACTTCTAGCATAAACATGGCATAATGTCAAACATAAGCATGGCATAAATACTTCTAGCATAAACATGGCATAATGTCAAACATAAGCATGGCATAAATACTTCTAGCATGAACATGGCATAATGTCAAACATAAGCATGGCATAAGTATAGTTAAATTTGTTCATAAGGTTTCTACATGTTTACAAAGGGGATACTTTGTTGCTGACACAAAAGCATAGTTCAACTTAATCATGATTTAAGTCTAATCACATAGTGATGGTATAAATATACTTATGCATAAATATTCCTAATCATGGTGTTTGCTTTAAACTTGCAAAAAGGGATTTTTGAGTCTAACCTAGCCATGTCTCACATATGTCATCATATAGTTCTTTTAAACAAGATAGGCTTAATCATGGATTTCAATTATGCCAAATATCATTCATAGCCTAGCCATATTCACAAGTTTTGCAAAAGCATGACTTAATACATGGATTATGGTGTCAAAATTCCAACATAGTTTCATATGAACTATAACAACCAAACTTGTCTCAATTACTTGCAAAATGATTTATGCACAAAAATAGACATCATGATGGCATAATAACAAAGCCCCAAACTTGCATGAAATTTCAATCAACTACATACATGTAGCTTCAACATAGGTCACATAATTTGCGAATATTCCAAACGTATATTTGCATAGAACTACCGCATGTAGTTCTTTATAATTGAATGACATAATTCAGAATATCCAAACGTATATAGATTGATAAGAACGCACAATTATGAATTTTATTGCCACAATTCAAGCATACATATCTACACAATCGTTTGTTCATACCAAAGTAATACTCTACTTACAATGGTTGCGGCGAATTCTAATTAAGAGATATGATTCCTTTGTTGAATTGATTGGCTTTAGGTTGCTTGAATTGCTTTAAGCTTTAGAACTTTCTCCTAATCCTCTCTCTCCAATTGGCGGCTACCTCTAGTCGTTCCTCAGCAACATGGCGGCTATGTTTTTATTTTTGAATGAATAGATTAGGGTTTGTCTAGGGTTGTTTATATAGAGGTTAGGAACTGATTAGGACCCTTGATGTTGCTAGGTTAGATCGTAGCCATTCATTAGATAGAGAGACCAATTAGAACCCGCCACCTAGCCCTAATGACAAAGCAAGCTTCTGAAAATCGGCCAAACACAGACCTGGCCAGCCAGGGCTCGACCAGACCTGACCAGCAGGTTATTTTTGACCTGGGCGCACTTGGCAGGTGCGCCAGGTCAAAAATGTACTGGCGCACTTCACAGGTGCGCCAGTGCATTTTTGTTCTGGCGCACTTCCCAAGTGCGCCAGTGCATTCTGACCCGTTTTCCGGTTTTTCGCCCAACTTCGTTCGTCCATAACTTCTTCATACGATATCCGTTTTTCGAAAACTCGGACTCTATTTCGCGTATTTTTCCGAGACGAACGCAATGGCGTATCCCGTTTCCCTTAGTTCTTTGATTTGAAATTAATTATACTTTAATTTATGAATTGCACAGTTATAGAATTCACGGGGTGTTACATGTCGCATCTAAGATGTTCAAACACTACGCGAGTTAATTGGTTAAGGTCCAACACATGTCGCATCTGAGATATTCAAACACTACGCAAGTTGATTGGTTAAGATCCAACACCCGTCGCATCTGAGATATTCGGGAACTACGCGAGTTAATTGGTTAAGGTCCAACACCCGTCGCATTTGAGATATTCAGACACTACGCGAGTTAATTGGAGGCTCATCACTCTTCACATTTGAGATAATCAAATGCTACACAAATGGATTTCGTCATTCTTCACATATGAGATTATCATATACTACACAAATGAATTGATCATTCTTCACATCTGACATTATCAGATGCTACGCAAATGAATTTCGTCATTCTTTACATCTGAGATTTCAGATGCTATGCAAATGAATTTTGTCATTCTTCACATCTAAGATTTTAGATGTTATGCAAATGAATTTCGTCATTCTTCACATCTGAAATTATCAGACGTTATGCAAATGAATTGATCATTCTTTACATCTGAGATTATCAGATGCTACGCAAATGAAATGGTCATTATCATTCTTCATATCTGAGATTATCAGATGTTACACAAATGAATTGATCATTCCTCACATCTGAGATTATCAAATGCTACGCAAATCATTCTTCACATCTGAGATTATCAGGTGCTACGCAAATGAATTGATCATTCTTCACATCTGGGATTATTAGATGCTACGCAAATGAATTTCTTCATACTTCACATCTGAGATGATCAAAAGCTACGCAAATGAATTTCGTCATTCTTTACATCTAACATTATCAGATGCTGCGCAAATGAATTTCGTCATTCTTCACATTTGAGATTTTATATGTTACGTAAATGAATTTCGTCAGTTTTCACATTTGAGATTTCAAATGCTACGCAAATGAATTTTTTCATTCTTCACATCTGAGATTAACAGATGCTATGCAAATGAATTGATCATTCTTCACATCTGAGATTATCAAATGCTACGCAAAAGAATTGATCATTCTTCACATCTGAGATTATCAGATGCTACACAAATGAATTGGTCATTCTTCACATATGAGATTATCAAATGCTACGCAAATGAATTGATCATTCTTCACATCTAAGATAATCAGATGCTACGCAAATGAATTGATCATTTTTCACATCTGAGATTATCAGATTCTACGTAAATGAATTTCGTCATTCTTCACATCTGAGATTTCGGATCCTACGCAAATGAATTTTGTCATTCTTCACATCTGAGATTTCAGATGCTACGCAAATGAATTGGACGGTTGTTATGCCATTCCACGGGGCAGGCACCAGTTCCTTTGTCGGACATTTAACTTGGCGAGCTATCTCAGTTTAGGAGTTGAGGCTATGAACTTCTCATTTGGGGAAATGCCCCTTCGACGAAAGTTACAGCCCTCTCGTTTGTTTGTCGTGGCGCTTGTTCGTTGTTTGAATCTTTTCGACTCTTCCCATTCATTTTCCAAGGCAGTGCTTTTCATTCTTTGCATCTGTGCATGTTGATATGTACAACATTTGGGCACTTGAACTAGTGTTGCTGGGGTCACCATGTTTCGTCGGATTTTAATGGAACGAGCGCTCGACGGGTAGCCTGCAATATGAAAACAACTTTAAGCAAATTTTGAATTAATGCAAATTTTGCAAGCAAGAGATTTACATAGGTAGATATGCTTTCAGTAGTAGATATGATATCTTATTACAATCGCTCCTTTACTAAGGGAGGTTTATATTTGTAAAAGAAAGTATATCAATTTTTCATAAGCATTGAGTAATGCTTTTATGCAGAATGTTGACACAAGCATTCTTTATTCCAGATTCTTGGTATTGAGATTCCATCAAGGGTTGAAAATTTGTAGATGCTATCTAGAAGCTTTTGACTAATGACACATGACCCCTGCCAGTTAGGCTCAAATCCCCCAACACTAGCCTTTACTAAGCTTTGGTATGGAAGTGTCTGGCGATCATTGGATGATCAGGAGCTTTTAATTCCATAAGAGTCATTGCTTCTGTTGGACTGTACTCCTGAGCATTCGCGTAGCTTTGCATCTTCTCCGAGCTTTTATCGGCTGAGCAAGAACTATTTGTCGTTGGAGCCGTTTCATCTGGACCCAGTTGACTAGTGGGTACGCTTTGCCCCTGGGTAATTGGAAGAGAATTTATTGCATGCGATTTCTTAACATATTGTTGCAGCTTGTTCTCCTTAACCAACACCTCAATTGAGCTTTTTAGATATCTGCAATCATTAGTTCAGTGGCTGGGCTGATTATGGTAATGGCAGAATCTTCCGGACTGCCCAGCTTTGTTTGAGATTTTCAATATTGGTGGTTTTAGAAAATACCCTACATCCTTATTAGCAAAGAAGATGTTCTCCGGAGTATCATTTAGAGGATTCAACTCTTCAAGTTTGATAAAGAAGAATCTCTTGGTATTATTCTCTTCTTTTCCTCCATCCTTGTTTTCCCTCGTATGCCCCGTGACATTCTTTTTATTGTCTTCCCGATAGATAGTTTCCCTTTTACCATGGTAATTGTACTTTTCTCTGGTATGATCTGAAGCAGAGGAATACGCGTTCCCTTCCAAACTGATGTTCATTAGATAATTTGCAAGGTTAGTTTGAGGGAATTTGAGAGCATAGAGTTGGTTCAACAACACCTCATTTGTAGCATCAATCTTTAGATATAAACTGGCCATAGCACAGTTGAACTCTTCTTAGATACAACATCTCTCAGAGCTAGGCCGATAGTCAGATTATTAGTTTGAGAGGTGGTGGATGAATCGGCATTTCCGCCAAGATTAACATGGACTTTCTAAGGGGTTGTATTTGATCGAGCATTGAGAACTGCATCTAACTTGTCCATCGAAACCTTAGTAGAATTATCCATTCTTTGGTTTAAATTGGCGATAGCGACGTTTAATTCGTCCCTAGTCACTCTGGCTCCGCCTGTCAAGCATTGGCCAATTTCAAAGCGATTAGTAATTAGTGTAACGTCATCGGCTAAGTGGTGGGATGCTCTAACGGTTTTACTGGCAGCTTTCTGAAATTTAGCCATTATCTCGGACAAAGCTTTGAATTTCGGAGAGAATTCATCAATTGATCTGGATCTTAGATTTAGAGAACTTATAGTAGAAGCAGGCTTGGAACTTCAATGCATGGCTCTTAAATTAGGGAGAAGTGCGAACATGGCCCCATGGTAGGCGCTAAATGTTGAAACAAAAAAATGGCTACAACAACAAAGATGCTCTTAGAGCACTTCACCAAATGGTATGATTTGAAGTTACGGAGCTACAAACACAAAATAAGGAGCAAAAAGTAAAGAACAATGAAGTTTTAGAGTGGTTCGATCAATTTAGACCTACGTCCACTATGGAAACACTATTCATTATCTCTTTTGGATCTACAATATACATGAATTCTCTCATATCTCTCATTTCTCTCTTTAACAAGGATCTTCTACTTTTTCTCTCTTTTTAGCTTTTGATTTCACTTGAATTCACGGAGAAAACGGTGAGATCTCTTGATTTGTGATGATAGTTGTGTTGATCTTCAATCACTTGATCAATTAGTCAATCTTCATTAGTTCCATGGTGAATTTGTTTTGGATCTAAGCTTTACAGAGAATTAATGGAGATTCGTGTTCACTTGAGTTGAGTTTGAGAGATTTCTAATGGAGATCGGAGAAGATTTTGTCACTTTGTTGTTGGAGAAGTTAGATTGAGTTTGAGAATCCTTTAATGGAGCTTGGAGTGTTTGAGAGTGGTGGAGAAATGGTTTTGACAGCCCTTCGGGGCAGAAAAATCGATCCCTTCAAAGGTGGAGAAGTTGGCTATTTATAGGTGTAGTTTGGAGGTAATGGCAGTGCTGTAAATACGGTATACAGGGTACCGATCAGCCAAAAAGTTATTTACGGAAGTGCCACTGGTCCAGCTGCCAACAGCTGGCATACTTTAGGGTACCGATCGGTCATGCTTTAAACCTACCGATCGGCCATAATTTTAGACCATCGATCGACCATAATATTAGAATAACGATCAGCCATAAATTATATACTTCTTGACCGACCACCTTTCCATTTTGATAATGCCCCAGTATATTACATCTTTGCCATTGTTGTCCTTTAGTGCTGAGCTTCTGTAACGACCTGGATTTTTGACCGTTCATATCGACAATAAACCACACATGTCAACCCAAACAAATCACTAACACAGGTAGTTATTGGGAAAAAGAAGAAAAAAAGAAAGAAGAGAAAAACAATCTCCGAATCTCACAGTGGAAGGATAACATATAATAAACAATAATGGTTCAAAGCATAAAAAAACATATACATTTGGCTATACCGTACAAATGATTATCAGAGTTACACATATGCAGATATACATAACTAGCAGCGGAAACACAGGGCAGCGGAAATACATACATATATATATAATAGATGTACACCAAATCTTCGTCTTTGATCTCCAAGGCAGAGTAATATTCGATAACTGCAAACTTCTGCTGACCCGAGCGTATTGCATAAAAAGAAAACACAACAAACACTCGGATCAGAGATAAATCATTCTCATATTAGTCAAATCAAATATGAAATAACTTGAGTGTCATGGGTGCAACAACTCAAGAGATGTTACAGGATTTTTCCATCTCTCGAGGATCCGTCAAACTAATACATATATAGTATAATACGCTATTATGATAGTGTTTATTCAGTAAAGTATAATATAATGAAAATAGCATAAGCGGGATTACATTTTTACCCTTACACCGTTTATAATACCGTAGTCTATACGGTACCGTAAACCCACCGTAAACGATGGCATCAGAGGGCACTCCATAGGTACGATACAAATCAAAATCGTATGGGGCTCGATAAGGATAAATATGACAAGGCACTCGAGGCAATACCCAGGGTAGGATTCTACCAATTACACTCCCGGACCGGTGGTAATGCATAACAACCACTACCGCCACCCCGGAACACACTCCCATATCAAAAGGGCCCAAATCATCATCATAGTCATAGAAATAGTATAAGAGAAGTGTGTCTGATTAGAGGTGCTACCTCAATTAGTCACGGTATAGCTCCTGTTTTAGTCATTTCGATTATGACCCGAAGGTCAAGGCCATTTCGTCATCGTTCGCCTTTCTCAGTCTAGTCATCGCCTCCAATTCATCATGCTTCGTACCAGATACTTCATCACATGCACAATTATTAAAGTGGTATTGGCACTGACAGAGAGTATGCCACTTACCGACTCCGGTCTCTTTAACAAACAACGCTTACTTTTTTCACATCGATCGGTTCTTTTACTTTTCACAAACGTTCGCTTTCCTATCCAAAATATCATGTTTGTTCGAACCAAATTTATATTCAATAGAATATAATTCCATAGCTAATATCATAAATCATACCAAAACCGATTATATTCTAAAGAAGAAAATTTTTCTATATCATTATATTATACTCATATAATATTTCAAAATCAATCTATATTCATGTAGAATATATTTCATCTCAAAAGATTATAGTTATTTCAAGTCGATTAACATTCGAAATCCATTCATATACACATAGAATATATATTTTTCCATATCAACCCATCTCAATCATTCGGAAATCCCATTTATATTCAAGTGGAATATAATCTACCTTGAACTATTATAATCGTTTAAATCGATATATATTCGAAATAGAACATAACTTAATATCAAAACTCCATTTGAATCATGGTTTAAATCAAAACAATTTCCATATAGGCAGAAGTCACAATTATTTGATATTACTATAAAAATAGGTACTTATAAAATGAGTATATAAATTTGCTTACAAAATAATTAGAGTGTAATAAGATGGATTAAATCATTATGTACATAAAATAAAAGTTTTACTAAATAGTTTTAATTATAAAAATACAAGAAAAATTTATTTATAACAAAATCGTATATAAGATACAAAATTTTACTAAATAACTTTTTATGAAAAGGAATAAAATTTATTTGAAAAACAAGAGGTATATATAATTTTATAAAATAAAATTTTAAATCATAATTGTTCCTTCCTTCAAAATTAACTCGACATCTATAATCCAACCTCAATGGAGTTCGTTTAATTTCATATCATTTCCAACATCGTTCAAACAAACCGCTAGATATAAGGATTCAAATCCATATTCATATCAAATTCGAAAAATTCTGAGTATCCTCAAATAACTTACATTTCCAAAACCCAATTCATGGGAAAATTATCAATTTCACATCTTACCGTGAATTTGGAACCCCAAGATACATTTAAAATCCCATTTTGCAAATCTTAATTTGTTTGTACAATTCCCTTCACAAATTCGTTAACATTCAGGGTTCGTGCTTAAAGGAAAATAAAATTTATCAAAATCGACACACTCCTTTAAATAAAATTTCCATCGAATCGAATTTCGAATACATAAAAATCATTTAACCAACCGATGTCCGTATATAATTTTCTATCTTATGGCCAAGTAATATTAAATTTAAATTCTTCAATATTTCAGGGATGGATATATATCATTTCAATCCAAATCAGGGTCACAGATATCTATCATTTCAATCTGTGTTCTTAATTCATTTTAAATCGATTAATCCCGGTTTATTTGATGCCCGTAGCATCTAGGGTAAAATGGGAATAATCGTCACAATAATCATACAACATCATGTACCGAATAACGACACATTTAAGTATTAACATCACTTCAGCAACCAAATCAACCAAGGCATCCATCACAACCGATAACGGTAATTATTAAATCATTTCACTGATTAACAAGTGTCG
Organism: Allium sativum; assembly: GCA_030737875.1. Classification (NCBI taxonomy): domain Eukaryota; kingdom Viridiplantae; phylum Streptophyta; class Magnoliopsida; order Asparagales; family Amaryllidaceae; genus Allium; species Allium sativum. The sequence goes on from CM060924.1 coordinate 269,349,041, forward strand.
GGATTCCTAACTAGAAATTTAATTAAACTAAATAACTAGTTATCCACTTGAATTTGTAGACTAACACACTTGCATGTCATTTTTAAACAACACATCAACAATCAAACACAATCATGCAACCAAACTTATTTCATAATTTAATTTAATAAACATGGGAATATTTCAGTTAATCTTGAGTGAGAAAATCACTCACCTTTGGGTGTTTAGTGGATTGAACGTCCAAAAAAAGCCCAAAATTTCACTGTCTCCACATGTAGCCAAATCAGTCTCTGATCGTCCGCAATCTCGCCACGATTCCAACGCACCCAACCGCATCTAAATCCGAGTTCATATGCAAAAGTTATTAGCATTTTGTCATTTGAATCTTGAAAATATATAAATTAATAAATTAATTTTCCTCACCAACCAAAATCTACCACGTCAGCCTCCTCCAAACTTCTTCATGCTCCTCTATTCCATGCTCCCGTGACTTGCAGAGAACCCAAACCGCACCCATCTTTGACCGTTGATTTCTGCAAGCTCCGACCACTGGAGATCGAATGGCCACCACCATTGAGATCCGCTCATCAAGCCGTGCTTCCCCAGATCGAAGCCATCACCTCCGGTGGACCGGAGCTTCTCCGTAGTCAGCCCAAAAGCTGGCCTTCCAAACCCTAAAACACCAAATACGCCCACCTCGGCCACTTCCAGACTTCGCCTTACCACCGCTGACCTCGTATGACCCCCATTTACAAAAACCGTACCACCAATTATCCAATTAAAGCCTAAATCAAAAACCCCTAATTTAACAAATAGGGTTCCGTGAATTCGTGACTTTGACTGAGTTTTCAAACCAAACTGAGTGCTACATGTCGAAACAGAGGGTACCCGTAGCTTCGTATCGTCGAGGCCTTCGATTTGATATATTATATGCTATGGTTTGGGAAGATTCGAATTTAAAGTTTGAATTTTTATTTGAGTAGGGTTAGGAAATTTATTTTCTGCCATTAGAGGTAAAAAGCTTGATGGAAGAAGGTGTACGTGAAATGAAAGTGGGCTGATGAGGTTAAGAAAGGAATTTTACTTATATAAATATATAGATGGCCCAAATATGAGAAACAACACTTATCTTATTACATTGATTCCATTCAGGTTTTATCCCGTACGATCAAATGGCACGTCGGATTGTTATGAATTTGGAAATTCTACAAAAATTTATCGCTCCAGATCCAATGGGATTGGTTTCGTCGGATTTTGAGACAGCTGCCAAAATAGTTAAATTTCCACAGTAAATTAATTAATAAAATGCTCAATTATTCATTTAACTGTTTTTAAATTCCACTTAAATACTTACTAAATTTCATTAAATTCAATTACCACCTAAATAAATTTTATAAATCGATTTCACAAATTTTAAGTTCCCGAATTCGATTATTTCGAATTTAAATTTGAATTTCAATTATAAATAATTGGACTCGATTTAACTTCAATTATTGTAATATCAAACTCAGAATTTCACCATTTATCAAATTGAATTTGAATTTCAATAATAAGTTAAACAACTAAAATTTATCTAATTAATAAAATATAAATTTCAAATTTCAAGATTTCTAAGTATAACTTACCTCAAATTTGCTTATCTCAGTTCCACCAATTATCGTTATCATACTCAATTAAAACAATCATCATCATTATAATCAACAAAATTTGATTTTTATCTAATATTATCCCATTTATTTATTTTAAATCTCAATTTAAATATATAGAAAATTATGGGTTGTTACATTCTCCCCAACTCAAATCTTTTCGTCCTCGAAAAGAGAACGAAATACAATATTGAGCACACACACACACACACACACACACACACACACATATATATATATATATATATATCAAATCCATACTTATAAAATATCATTTATATAATAAGCTATATGATTGTAAAATCTAATAAACTTTCTAACTCCCGAAATCATGGAAAATTTCGGCAGCATCTCCTTTATGCGGAGAGGTCCAGAAAAATCATATTCATATAGAAACCCAAATATTCATCCCATCACACGATGAGGCATCCCAAAAATGGGGAAAACACAAAATACATAAAACCACAAAACCATGTAACACAAATACGTACCTTCCTTAGCGTTTATATGCAATTTTATTTACTTAGCAATATATAATTTTGCGCAAACAAGCTCCAAAGCGTAGCGTGACTTCCCTACACCTGCTACATACTTACATACGCATGAGAATTCAACATATATATAATAAGTAGCGAATGTATATAACTTGCACAACATATATTAAACATTTTCAACTACAAAATCAAGATATTCATAACAGGTCAGCGAACAAATTGAGGTTTAACACCCCTTAGATGACGGAGTTTGGCTAAAACACAAGGCAAAAGTTGTTGCATTCGTTCCAGGCTTTCCGAATTGTCCGGATTCATCGAATTCGGATAATCCATTAAAAAGTTATGACTGTTTTAGCGAAGGCGAATGCTTCAGCCCATACACTGAAAATGCAAGCCTGAGTTGTCTAACCCATTTTTTAACCCTTTAAACATCAAAAAATTTCTGAGTATATTAAGGAAAAGTTTTAGTTTACATCTTCGCCTTTCTGAATTGTTTCTCGCACATTAAAATCCGATGCTCCGTTTGGAAGTTATGGTCAAAACAATATAGACATACGCTTCAGTTTTTTATTTTTTCTGCACATATAGTACTACGTCTAAAACTTGAATTTCAGCATAATAAACATGAGAATTTCGATGTGGCGCTATAAACGAAAGTTTTAGCTCATTTTCTAAGGTTTTCAAAAAGTCCGGAATCGTCGAATTCCGATCAGCCCATCAAAAGTTATGGCCGTTTTTCTTTAGCTCATCTAATGTTTCAGATTTCACATAAACATAGATTTATTTTATTTGGAGTTTCAACTTTCGGATTTCAAGATTTAAGCAAGGCTTTACCATCAAAGATGGATTATCACTCCATTATGTTCAAAATATGATCTACTCTTTTATTACTTAAATGTATATTCATATTTCCTTCATTTATATTAAATAAATTTCATACCATTTATTTATGTTCCATTTCCAAAAATAGATTTTAAAATTCACTTCCATGCCTATTTAAATTTAACCAATTTAGTTCATCTACTAAATCATCCGTCTTGTTAGTGGGGATTCGAATCAAATTCCTGTATACTTCATCTCATTCCTTCATATTAAATTTTAAAAATCGACTCCAACTAATTTTCTTTAAGTTTTCTTCCTTTCCTTCTAGTCTATTGACTTTAAATTAAGTTGCATTTCATTCGACAAGTTGATTTGCATCCGATACATTTCTTTCCCACCCCATTAACATTCAACGTATCTATCCTAATTAGGTTCGCCCCTTTTATGTTTCCTTGTTTTCATTTCACATGCACACAGAATCACCATTTAAAGTCTTTCATGGTTAATTTATCGGCAACTCTCATTCAATTAACCCCTCAAGTTCTTTAAGTTTATTTTTCGAACTAACTTAAAAATACTCATTAATATCTCTGTTATGATTCGTTACTAAGTTGATCTCATTTCATTATCCATCCAACTCAGGTTGAGTTCTATTTTCACATCTCATTTCAATATCATAAATTTCCAAATTAGAATTCATTTACTATTATTTTATTCCGAATAGGCCAAATTGATATTTGCATCTCATTCTCTAGTTTTGGCGCTTTTATTCATTCATTTAACCAATTTCCCCTTTGCTCATTACCATTCATTTTAAATTAAATATCATCCCATTAACTCAATTTATTAATTAGAATCTCAAATCCCGAAGTGAATCAAGGATGGTTTATTACTCAATTTTTATTGACCATTCACTTTAATGTTTTCTTTTTCACTGATCCAGGGCATTTATTTTTCTTGGATTAACTTCAATACAAATTTAGTGTACATTGTTTTAAAATCACAACTTAAGTTTTATTCAATTTATAAATCATAACATTCGTCTATTGTTCGATTCCTTATTCTCATAACAATTTAACTTCTTAAATAAATTTGGTAAGTTATATACATGCTATGGAAGAAGATTGATTATTATACAAGCTCAATAATCTCCAAGTTATTTCAAATCCACTATTACAAATTTCAAAGGATTTCTTATTCATTTTATTTTCTTCTACTCATTTCCTTAATTTGAAAATCATACATTACTTGAGAACTTAACAATTCAACTCCGGGTTCATTTCCAAATCAAATTTCAAAATATTATACATATATTATATCCTTCTATAACTATATTATATAAATGAATTTCAATTTCTCAAACAAAGTAAAGCTTCTAAGTGGTCTCCCCCATTTAAGTTCTTGGAAATAAATGTCGACGATGCGTGCACTCATCACCGAAATCAATTTCCAAGACAAGAGGGGCGTAAACACTAATTTCAAAAATTATTTAAAACCTTTCCTTTTTGATCATACTCATATTCATGATATTATTTCAAAACTTTGACAAAACTATTTCAAAACCCTAGAATCAAGTTCTCAAGTTCAAATTCATTTTTACCGCAACCCTTTGCACCCAATTATACTTAAAGGTATCATTTCCTTTTCAAATTTCTTTAAACCATATGAATTTTTTTTCTCTTTTCATTAGATTTATTATTGAATCATCCATAATAGATAATAACTTAATATTATTCCCATTAGCGACTAATGCTTATACACCTAACCAATAATATTTTTAGTATATCTTAAAAATATAATCGAAACCATATTATGTCGATCCATTCTATTCGACTACTTAGAAATTCCTATCGATTTAATGGCGTCCCATAAATCGACCATAATCCACAAGTATTCAGCAGGTCAATACAATATAAAACCATTTTATATCAAAAAAATACAAGTACGCTCTCTCATATATACTTAAACTCATTCTAGGGCATTACTAACACTATCTCTAATGAGTTAATTCCCGAACAGAGCCAAGGTTATCGCTAACCGAAGCTCTGATACCAACTGTAACGACCTGGATTTTTGACCGTTCAAATCGACAATAAACCACACATGTCGACCCAAACAAATCATTAACACAGGTAGTTATTGGGAAAAAGAAGAAAAAGAAGAAAGAAGAGAAAAACAATCTCAGAATCTCACAGCGGAAGGATAACATATAATAAACAATAATGGTTCAAAGCATAAAAAAACATATACATTTGGCTATACCGTACAAATGATTATCAAAGTTACACATATGCAGATATACATAACTAGCAGCGGAAACACAGTGCATCGGAAATACATACATACATACATACATACATACATATATATATAATAGATGTATACCAAATCTTCGTCTTCGATCTCCAAGGTAGAGTAATCTTCGATAACTGCAAACTTATGTTGATACGAGCGTATTGCATAAAAAGAAAACACAACAAACTCTCGGATCAGAACTAAATCATTCTCATATTAGTCAAATCAAATACGAAATAACTTGAGTGTCATGGGTGCAATGACTCAAGAGATGTTACGGGATTTTTCCATCTCTCGAGGATCCGTCAAACTAATACATTCATAGTATAATACGCTATTATGATAGTGTCTATTCAGTAAAGTATAATATAATGAAAATAGCGTAAGCAGGATTACATTTTTACCCTTACACCGTTTATAATACCGTAGTCGATACAGTACCGTAAACCCACCGTAAATGATGGCATCAGAGGGCACTACATAGGTACGATACAAATCAAAATCGTATGTGGCTCGAGAAGGATAAATATGATAAGGCACTCGAGGCAATACCCAGGGTAGGATTCTACCAATTACACTCCCGGACCGGTGGTAACACATAGCAGCCACTACCGCCCCCCTCGGAACACACTCCCATATCAAAAGGGCCAAAATCATCACATAATCATAGAAATAGTATCGGAGAAGTGTGTCCGATCAGAGGTGCTACCTCAATTAGCCACGGTATACCTCCTGTTTTAGTCATTTCAATTATGACACGAAGGTTAAGGCCATTTCGTCATCATTCGCCTTTCTCAGTCTAGTCATCGCCTCCAAGTCATCATGCTTCGTACTGTATACTTCATCATGTGCACAGTTGTTAAAGTGGTATCGGCATTGACAGAGAGTATGCCACTTACCGACTCCGGTCTCTTTAACAAACAGCGCTTACATTTTTCACATCGGTCGATTCTTTTACTTTTCACAAAGGTTGCTTTCCTATCCAAAATATCATGTTTGTTCGAACCAAATTTATATTCAATAGAATATAATTCCATAGCTAATATCATAAATCATACCAAAACCGATTATATTCTAAAGTAGAATATATTTCTATATCATTATATTATACTCATATAATATTTCAAAATCGATCTATATTCACATAGAATATATTTCATCTCAAAAGATTATAGTTATTTCAAATCGATATACATTCGAAATCCATTCATATACACATATAATATATATTTTTCCATATCAACCCATCTCAATCATTTGGAAATCCCATTTATATTCAAGTGGAATATAATCTAACTTGAACTATTATAATCGTTTAAATCGACTCATATTCGAAATTGAACATAACTTCATATCAAAACTCCATTTGAATCATGGTTTAAATCAAAACAATTTCCATTTAGGAAGAAGTCACAATTATTTGATATTACTATAAAAATAGGTACTCATAAAATAAGATCTTATATATATATTTACTTATAAAATAATTAGAGTGTTATAAGATGGTTTAAATCATTATGTACACTAAATAAAAGTTTTACTAAATAGTTTTAATTATAAAAATATAAGAAAATTTTATTTATAACAAAATCGTATATAAGCTAAAAAAATTTACTAAATAACTTTTTAAGAAAAGGAATAAAATTTATTTGAAAAACAAGAGGTATATATAATTTTATAAAACAAAATTTTAAATCATAATTGTTCCTTCCTTCAAAATTCCCATATCTTGACATCTATAATCCAACCTCAATGGAGTTCATTTAATTTCATATCATTTCCAACATCGTTCAAACAAACCGCTAGATTTAAGGATTCAAATCCATATTCATATCAAATTCGAAAAATTCTGAGTATCCTTAAATAACTTACATTTCCAACACCCAATTCATGGGAAAATTATCAATTTCACATCTTACCGTGAATTTGGAACCCCAAGATACATTTAAAATCCCATTTTGCAAATCTTAATTTGTTTGTATAATTCCCTTGACAAATTCATTAACATTCTGGGTTCGTGCTTAAAGGTAAATAAAATTTATCAAAATCGACACATTCCTTTAAATAAAATTTCCATCGAATCGAATTTCGAATACTTAAAAATCATTTAACCAACCGATGTCCGTATATAATTTTCTATCTTATGGCCATGTGATATTAAATTTAAATTCTTTGATATTTCAGGGATGGATATATATCATTTCAATCCAAATCAGGGTCACATATATCTATCATTTCAATATGTGTTCTTAATTCATTTTAAATCGGTTAATCCCGGTTTATTTGATGCCCGTAGCATCTAAGGTAAAATGGGATTAATCGTCACAATAATAATACAACATCATGTACTGAATAACGGCACATTTCAGTATTAACATCACTTCAGCAACCAAATCAACCAAGGCATCCATCACAACCGATAACGGTAATTATTAAATCATTTCACTGATTAACATGTGTCGGGATTCCTAACTAGAAATTTAATTAAACTAAATAACTAGTTATCAACTTAAATTTGTAGATTAACACACTTGCATGTCAGTTTTAAACAACACATCAAATATCAAACACAACCATGCAACCAAACTTATTTCATATTTCAATTTAATAAACATGGGAATAATTCAGTTAATCGTGAGTGACAAAATCACTAACCTTTGGGTGTTTAGTGGATCGAACGTCCAACTAAAGCACAAAATTTTACTGTCTCCAAATGTAGCCAAATCTGTCTCAGATCGTCCGCAATCTCGCCACGATTCCAACGCACCCGACCGCGTCCAAATCCGAGTTCATATGCAAAAGTTATTAGCATTTTATCGTTTGAATCTTGAAAATATATAAATTAATAAAATAATTTTCCTCACCAACCAAAATCTGCCACGTCAGCCTCCTCCAAACTTCCTCCCGCTCCTCCATTCCGTGCTACCGTGACATGCATAGAACCCAAACCGCACCAAATTTTGACAGTTGATTTCTGCAAGCTCCGACCATTGGAGATCGAACGGCCACCACCACTGAGATCCACTCATCAAGCCACGCTTCCCCAGATTGAAGCCATCAGCTCCGGTGGACCGGAGCTTCTCCGCCGTCAGCCCAAAAACTGGCCTTCCAAACCCTAAAACACCAAATACGCCCACCTCGGCCACTTCCAGACGTCTTCGTTACCACCGCTGACCTCGTATGACTCCCATCTACAAAACCCGTACCACCAATTCTCCAATTAAAGCCTAAATCAAAAACCCCTAATTTAACACACAAGGTTCCATGAATTCGTGACTTTAACTGAGTTTTCAGACCAAACCGTGCGTTGCATGTCGAAATAGAGGGTACCCGTAGCTTCGTATCATCGAGGCCTTCGATTTGATATATAATATGCTATGGTTTGTGAAGATTCGAATTTAAAGTTTGGATTTTTATTTGAGTAGGGTTAGGGAATTTATTTTATGCCATTAGAGATAAAAAGCTTGATGGAAGAAGGTGTACGTGAAATGAAAGTGGGCTGATGAGGTTAAGAAAGAAATTTTACTTATATAAATATAGATGGCCCAAATATGAGAAACAACACTTATCTTATTACATTGATTCCATTCAGGTTTTATCCCGTACGATCAAATGGCACGTCGGATTGTTATGAACTTTGAAATTCTACAAAAATTTATCGCTCCAGATCCAATGGGACTGGTTTCGTCAGATTCTGAGACAGTTGCCAAAACAGTTAAATTTCCATAGTAAATTAATTAATAAAATGCTCAATTATTCGTTCAAATGTTTTTAAATTCCACTTAAATACTTATTAAATTTCATTAAATTCAATTACCAACTAAATAAATTTTATAAATCGATTTCACAAATTTTAAGTTCCCGAATTCGATTATTTCGAATTTAAATTTGAATTTCAATTATAAATAAATGGACTCGATTTAACTTCAATTAATGTAATATCAAACTCAGAATTTCACCGTTTATCAAATTGAATTTGAATTTCAATTATAAGTTAAACAACTAAAATTTATCTAATTAATAAAATATAAATTTCAAATTTCAACATTTGTAAGTATAACTTACCTCAAATTTGCTTATCTCAGTTCCACCAATTATCCTTATCATACTCAATTGAAACAATCATCATCATTATAATCAACAAAATTTGATTTTTGTCTAATATTATCCCATTTATTTATTTTATATCTCAATTTAAATATATAGAAAATTATGGGCTGTTACAGCTTCATTTCCTTTTTCACAAGCCACGTGTACTCCCCTATTTACATGGCATTGACTCATGCAAGATTCCTAAATATGGGAATAATATTTACAGTTATTCCATTGTACCATTTTATTCACTGAAGCTGATCCCTTTTTCACTTTGTGACCGACCGGTGCAAACTAGTTTAGGACCGACCAGTATGGAAGCTGACCGACCGACCGGGCAGTAGGAGCTCATGACGTGTGCTTCAGCTGTAATGGCTCCGACTCATATTTGTTTTATAATTCACATTGGTAGTATGTTTATAATATACATATTCCATGCTCTTATATTAACATGCCATCCTGATGTTATTTTATATTCATTTATCCCATACAATATGAAACCGTCTTCAATTCCCATCTGGGCTTATGTGTATGCCACGTCCTCCTAATCCGTGCATGTTATTGTTTCACGCAGAAGGTCCATGTTGATCCTTTATACTATCACGTGGCCACTTATATGTATTATATTAACATGCAACAGGTCTTTCATTACTATATATGACTGATTCACTTCAAGATAGGACCGACCGATCGAGTTTGGAATGTGTTGTTTGTATAGCTGGTATTGTAACCACCTCACCTCCGCCAGGGTCACACTCACGAGTGATGGCACTAGCTTTGGAGGGGTGCTGTCAAGGTAAACATGCATCAGAGATATCACAAGACAGAACATAGATAAATAAATAAGTAAAGCAGCGGTAGAGAATAAAAACCAACTTCATCATTTCAAAACCAAGTCAACTTACATCAAAATACTTAGTCAACATTTTCCAACTACTACAAGTCTAGAAACATAAAACTGAAAATAACATAAAGTAAACTATCCCCATAATAGACGTGGTGAAGCCATAGCAAGCTCAAGTCCAAACCATACATGAGCTGTCAAGAAAGCAAGCTAAAGATCCAAGCTAAGCACTAGTGTTCCCTCCCTGAGAACCTGGGGGGAAGAACGGAAGAAAAGAAGCGAAAGAAAACGGGTCAGTCATAAAGACTGGTAAGTCCTACCTACTATTAGTATAAAAACTAATGAAGTTAACTAAACATGAGAAACTGAGATTAAACATAGAGATGGTGACTAACTGGTATGATGAATAGATAACAAGGTAGATCAAGTGTGGCATCGCATATACAAGGTTTAGTTTTGCACCAATAGTACTAGTATCCTAACTCATGTCAAGTATAAACAAGAAATGATCCCTTGGCCCAATAATCATGAGGTGGCCCAAATTCAGGGTCCAACTAAACGGTCTAATCGATCGGCTCCCTATAAGCCTAACTCGTTAAGTGTCGGTGTCATACGGCCCAACCGCGGAAAATGTAGTCAACTGTGCAAGGTCCACCCTAGGGTGTATCAGGCCCTAGGGTGCCAACCCCTGACACAAAAACAAGTACGCACAGTCTAAACCTACTGGTGCCCATGTCTGAACGTTCAACCCCGGACTCATGTGCACGACCATGGTCCGCCTGAACTTACACCGGCGCACCTACTCGGCCGTCATTTGGTCACTTACGATCAGCCTAGTAATCGTGCCCCACCATAGCCTAGTCCCAGAGCATTCTGATACTCCCTAGTGGGTTACTGCTGAAAAGGACCATGTAACTAGGGTTTCTAATGGGTTAAGTGTGGTTAACCCTATCCAAACATATATCAAGTTGGTTAAGTGTATCCAAGGGGTTCATGACTTAACCGTACCAACTCATCGTATTCAAATGGTTAAGTATTCAAGTGGTCAATGACTTAACCCTATCATGTGGCATTAATTAACTTAATGCACCCAACCTCTAACATTAGACTTTGTTGTGGTTACTGGATGTGCCGGGCGGGTCTGGGCAGCTTTACACCACAACCTAGTCTAACCTCGGGTTTGAAGTGCGATATGACCAACTACTCATATTGGGCCCTATTGTTTGTAGCCACTGGATTTGCCGGTCGGTTCCGGGCAGAATTATTCTACAAACTCAACCCAACCTCGAATTGGCCACTTCATGGTTTTTCTATATGTCATGTCCACGTTCAAGTTTATCATAAAACCATGTTTCAAGTCAAGTTATCATGTCATAATCATATTTTCCTAAACTACCCAAACGTAACCCCAACGCACGTGAAAGCGAGTCATAATAGATCAAAGTAGGGGTATAACATGACAAAGGTGGGTATAAGGTGACAAAGTTTTACCATGAATTAAACACAGTGATATTTGAGGCAAAGGTGTTCATCACAACTAGCATGTAGGTTTATTGGCCTCAAAACATGTATGACATCAACTTAGCAAATAGAGTGATACATGGTAATAGTGACATAGGGTGATAAACTTGTGATTAGCATATAGATCAACATCATATGCAAGTTAACATCAAGGTTATGAGGGGTTCTATGTTGCATTATGCATAATCCGCAAATATAGCTCATAGCTTTCTACCAAAAAGTCAACATGAACGGTACTAGGTTCATGATAGTTCCACAAACATAGATCAAAAGAGTCATGAATGGATCTATGCATACAATGATAGGTCATAGGCAAGTATTACACCAAAAATCCCATTTCAACTTGCTACATGTTCATATTAAGTTCACAGTTTAAATCTAAGAGTAGAATAGGGCTTACAAATCGTGGTTATGAGAACTAGAACAAAATATAACAAGATAGAGACGTTGTAGAAGCTTGTAGCAACACTAGAAATCCAAATAATAATAAGCTCCTTTGATTTGATGAAGAAAGATTGCTCCTTTTTGCCTTAGGACTAGTTTAAGCTCCAAAGTTGATTGTGGAGGCCATGATTAGGGAGCATTTTGGCAGCACTTAGTTATTAGATTGATTTGTGGTGGTTTAGGCTAGGTCTTAGGGTGTTTTTATAGGATTGGAAACTAGTTTAGACCATAGGATTAACCCTAAAACGAATCTGAACCATCAAAATCCGTCACAGGCTTCACAACAGGACTAGAGAACCAAACAGGTGCACCAGGCCGACCAGGCCACGACCAGGGAGGTCGACTCTAGGGTCGACTCCCCAGTCGACCTGGTCTGGGGCAGGTCGACTCTGGAGTTCACTCCCCAGTCGACCTGGGCTGGGCGGGACTTTTCCCGCCCAGTCTGTTTGACTGAATTTTGGATTTCGGATTTGAATTTTCGAACTGTTTTGAACTTGGAATTTTCTGAAAACTTTGACGAGCCATAACTTGGTCATACGGACTCCGATTCTCGAAAACTCGGACTCTATTTCGCGTAAAATTTCGAGACGAACGCAATGGCGCAGCCCGTTTTCAGATTTTAAAATTTAATTCTGCCCTGATTTGTGATTATAGCATGTTATTAAAAATTCGGTTTGTTACATTCTCCCCTCCTTAAAGGATTTCGTCCCCGAAATCTCCAATTAGGAAGAACGTATCCTACCATCCATCATCCATCTACTCAAAACATCATCCACATGTAATCATTGTCCTTAAAAGATTTCTATTGTTGTATGAACATATGCAAAAGTGTGTGTATATGCACCTATCTAATGCAAAAATCAGGTGGTTACTGATTCAGTAAACTTCCTTTATGCAAGATATGTTAGTGAAATGAGTCCAGTATGTATGCAAATTCCTAACATAACTTATAATCTCTACATGAGTGCACATAACATTTATCCATATGCAACATCCATGTGATAACATAACAAGTTTCATCCATGAATAAGCATAAACACTCATGCATATGCAATATGAAAGTGTGTGAGCCGATCTTAGTTCCTAACGTGTATCATGCATCCACGAGTAACCACTTGCAAACACTTGCAACCATTTGCAACCATCAGTCATAACATGTTTCAAATACATGTTTACATCCATAGGGTTTTCTACCTAAGGTTCTCATGACATGATTAACAAGATAAACATGGATAGCAAAAGAAAGATATGATAACTAGGAAAAGAGATTGAGAATGTACCCTCAAAAAGAAATGGATAAAGCCCACGCATCTTCTCCTCGGTTTCCCAAGTTGCGTCTTCCTCGGCTTCGCTCCACTGAACCTTTACTAACTTGACTTCTTGATTCCTTAGCTTCTTGATCTCCGTTCCCAAGATACAAATCGATGCTCGCCTCAGGGTTGCCTCTTTCTCTACCTCCACGTCTTCAAGAATGCTAGGCTCAACTACTTCGGCCGATTTATGCAAACACTTTCGGAGATGCGAGACGTAAAAGACATTGTGCACTCAGGTCAGCTTTTCGGGAAATTTCACTTTATAAGCCATTTGCCCAATCTTCTCGATGATAGGGAAGGGTCCTACGAACCTTAGTGCTAGCTTCTCAACTGCTCCAAAACGAACCACATTCCGCAAAGGAGAAACTTTCACAAAGACCATATCTCCAACTTCAAACTCTAAGTCTGTCCTTCGCTTGTCTGCATAGGATTTCTGTCTGTCTTGGGCCGCTTTCATCCGCCTTCGAATCAACTCAACCTTCTCGGATGTGTCCCTTATCATGTCGGGCCCAAGTATAAGCTTATCCGTCGTCTCCCACCAACATGTTGGTGACTTGCACGGCCTCCCATACAAAGCTTCGAATGGTGCCATCCCTATGCTTGCTTGGTAGCTGTTATTATAAGCAAACTCCACGAGAGGAAGGTGGTCTTCCCAAGTGCCACCAAAGTCAAGAATGCATAGCCTCAACAGATCTTCAAGTACCCTATTCACCCTTTCGGTCTGACCATCCGTCTGTGGGTGATAGGTTGTGCTTAGATTCAATAGCGTACCCATCGCTTCTTGCAAGCTATTCCAAAATTGGCTAGTGAAGATTGGGTCACGATCGCTAACTATGCTAGAAGGAACTCCATGCAATCGTACAATCTCTCGAAGATAAACAGATGCTAGCCATGATGTAGTCCTTTTGCTCTTTACTGGAATGAAATGAGCGCTCTTCGTGAATCTATCCACTATGACCCATATGCTAGTATTCCCCTTCCTTGATCTTGGCAATCCATCCACAAAATCCATAGAGATACTTTCCCACTTCCATTGCGGGACCTCCAATGGATGTAGTAGCCCACCGGGCTTCTTCGACTCGGCCTTTACTTGTTGGCAAGCAATGCATCTAGAAACAAATTCTACAACATCCTTTTTCATGCCAGCCCAAAAGAAAATGCGCTTCATATCCCGGTACATCTTATCCCCTCTGGGATGTATGGTCATCTTCGAGTGATGCGCCTCCTCAAGAACTTTATTTACTAAGTCTCCCACTTGTGGGACACATAGCCTCCCATCGTGCCTTAGCCATCCCTTGTCATCTATGGTATATCTAGCGAGATGACTGGACGTCTCTCTACGAATCAGCTTGTCCATGATCTCGACTATCTGTGGGTCTTCCTTCTGCGAAGTCCGTACTTGATCCAAAAGCGTAGGTCCAAGCTCAAGGGATGCTAATGAACCAGTCAATGCCTCAACAGCAGGTGAAAAATCAAAAGTTGCCAAGAACTCCAGGCTCTTCATCTCAACAAACAAGGGACTCAAAGTCAACCTTTTTCTACTTAGCGCATCCACCACAACATTACCCTTGCCAGGGGTATAAGCTATATCGAAGTCATATGATACCAAAAATTCCATCCACCTCTGTTGCCTTAGATTCAAATCCTTTTGCGAGAAGAGGTACTTAAGCGACTTGTGATCGGTATACAACTCAAACCTTTCACCTAAAAGATAATGGCGCCAAGATTTGAGTGCAAAGACGATCGCTGCCAACTCCAAATCATGAGTGGGATAGTTCTTCTAATGAACTTTAAGTTGCCTACCCCCGTAGCATATCACTCTCCCTTCTTGCATCAGAACACCGCCTAATCCCGTGCCACATGCATCGGTGTACACGGTAAACAACTTCCCTCCATCGGGTAATGCCAAAACTGGAGCTGTGATGAGGGCTCTCTTAAGCCTTTGAAAAGCAAGTTCACACTCTAATTCCCATGCAAAGACTAAGTTCTTCTTCGTCAACTTAGTAAGAGGAGCTAAAATTTTAGCGAAGTCCTTAATGAACTTCCTATAAAACCCTGCTAATCCGAGAAAGCTTCTTACTTCAGTTGCATTCTTCGGAACCTTCCAGTCTTGTACCGCCACTACTTTAGTGGGATCCACAGCTATACCTTGCTTAGAAACTATATGCCCAAGAAGCCGAACTTCCTTTCTCCAAAAATGACATTTGGAGAACTTGTCCTTCAACTGGTGAGCTCTAAGCGTATCCATCACTTCCTTGAGATGTGCAGCATGCTCTTCCTCGTCCTTTGAGAAGATCAGAATATCATCCACGAAAACTACCACAAACTTGTTAAGGAACTCCCTAAACACCCTACTCATCAAATCTACGAAATATGCGGGCGCATTAGTCAAACCGAATGGCATGACGAGCCATTCAAAGAATCCATCTGGAGTCCTAAACGCAGTCTTGTCAATACTATCCTCAGCCACTCTAAGCTGATGGAATCCGGTGGCTAGATCGAGTTGAGAGAAGACAGAAGCACCTACAAGCTGGTCAAAAAGATCATCAATCCTCGGTAACGGGTGCCTATTCTTCTTTGTCAGCTTGTTTAACTCACGATAATCAACACATAGACGAAGCGAACCATCCGCCTTAGTAGCGAATACTACTGGAGCACCCCATTCTGAAATGCTTCGCCTAATGAAATTTTTCTCAAGCAACTCCTTGACTTGCTTACTAAGCTCTCTTCTTTCTTGCGGGGCGATGTGCCTAACTGGCAATGAAACTGGCTTGGCATTATCAACAAGATAAATACGGAAGTCTATCTCGCGTTTAGGGGGTAACCCCTTCACCTCATCAAAGACATCAGGATACTCTCATACCACCCTCACAGATTGAAGATTGTCAATAGACGAGTCGAGGGATTCAAGATAACATAACATGACGGGACCCATAGGGTTACAAGAAATTTCTAGGGTATTACCAAGGCGAGTCATGAGCCTCACTACCCTATGTTCAAAATCAAGGATGGCTCCACAACTGGACAACCAATCCATGCCCAAAATCAACCCGTATCCCATGAACCCGAGAACATAAGCATTACGTATGAATTCTACGGTCAAGATAGAAATTCTCAAATCCATACAAATCATAGATAGATGGGCAGAACCCCCAATTGGATTTGAAACACTAACGGGATCATCAACTAGACTGGTACTTAGGTGCAAACTTTCAACAATGTCGAAGAAATAAAGGTATGCGATGCGCCAGAATCAAATAAAGTTCGAACAGGAAAACCATAAATGTAAACAAAGCTTTCTACAGAAATACTACCTCGGTCAAACACTGGAGTGGTGTTGAGAGCATGCATCTGCCCTCCAGAAGGTCCTGCTCGTTGAGTCTGTCCTTGCTTCTTCGGGCAATCCTTGCTAAAATGTCTAGATTCTCCGCAATGAAAGCACTCGCCCAACTTCCTCTTCTTCTTCCTACAATCCTTGGCCAGATGCCCCTTGATCCCACAAAAGTTACACTTCCTCATCTCACGTTCTTTGCCCTTGTTGTTCTTGTTCTTGTTCTTGTTGTTGCTATTGTTGTTCTGGTTGTTGCTGCCTCCCCACTTGGCATCAGTCTTCTTCCCTTGGTTCTCATTGGTCTTCACTTCTTTCTTGCCATTCTTATCATCTCCTTGAAGCAAAGCCATATGCACTAAGCACTCAAAAGTGGCCCCCATAGGTATATGAGACATGGCCAAACCTTGCAATGGCTCATTCAATCCTCAAGCAAAGCGTAGAGCCTTCTTCTGAGCTGTGTTAACCAAGTCTAAACCGAATCGAGCAAGTTGGTTAAACTTATTCAAGTACTCCTTAATAGTCATGTCCCCTTGCTTCAGTGATATGAACTTTTCCAACTGAAGGTTCTCTTCTGCTGATGATAGAAACTTCAGTCCAAACCTCATCCTAAAGTCAGCCCAAGTCTCAATTGGCCTAGTAGCGGTAGTGACTTCCCACCAATAAGCAGCTTCCTCTTTCAATAGCCATACCGCCAACAGAACTTTCCTACGATCATCTACACCAAAGATAGCAAAAAGGTCTTCAGTTTCCTTTAATCAGTTTCTTGCCTCAACAAAAGTCTCTGTCCCAACAAAATTCTTGCCACCCATCGCCTTAAAGTCTTTGCAAATCTTTGCGAAATCCGCTTGTGGGTGCTGAGGATGAGAAGGAGGAACCTCAGCTACGGGAGGAGGAATGTTAGCCATGGGAGGAGGAATGTCCGCGGGGCCGGCTTCATTTGCCCTTGCCTCCATGTACCTCCTGAACCAAATAGGTACTTGTACCCCCTCTGGGATGGGAAATTATCGGCCATGCTGAAACGAAGAAAAAGATAGATTCAGAACGAAGAAACAAAGGATAAGGATAGTGCTAATGGCTTTTGGGGAATAGCCTTTTAAAATAAACTAGACTTTTCTTGGAAAAATACTTTTTTAAAATTGGTTTTGAAATAGTTTTCAAAAAGGTTTTTAAATCTTTTGCTTGTCTAGTAAACCTCATGCTCTGATACCAAATGTAACCACCCCACCTCCGCCAGGGTCACACTCACGAGTGATGGCACTAGCTTTGGAGGGGTGTTTTCAAGGTAAACATGCATTAGAGATATCACAAGATAGAACATAGATAAATAAATAAGTAAAGCAGCGGTAGAGAATAAAAACCAACTTCATCATTTCAAAACCAAAGTCAACTTACATCAAAATACTTAGTCAATATTTTCCAGCAACTACAAGTCTAGAAACATAAAACTGAAAATAACATGAAGTAAACTATCCCCATAATAGACGTGGTGAAGCCATAGCAAGCTCAAGTCCAAACCGTACATGAGCTGTCAAGAAAGCAAGCTAAAGATCCAAGCTAAGCACTAGTGTTCCCTCCCTGAGAACCTGGGGGGGAACGGAAGAAAAGAAGCGTAAGAAAACGGGTCAGTCATAAAGACTGGTAAGTCCTACCTACTATTAGTATAAAAACTAATGAAGTTAACTAAACATGAGAAACTGAGATTAAACATAGAGATGGTGACTAACTGGCATGATGAATAGATAACAAGGTAGATCAAGTGTGGCATCGCATATACAAGGTTTAGTTTTGCACCAATAGTACTAGTATCCTAACCCATGTCAAGTATAAACAAGAAATGATCCCTTGGCCCAATAATCATGAGGTGGCCCAAATTCAGGGTCCAACTAAACGGTCTAATCGATCGGCTCCCTATAAGCCGAACTCGTCAAGTGTCGGTGTCATATGGCCCAACCGCGGAAAATGTAGTCAATTGTGCAAGGTCCACCCTAGGGTGTATCAGGCCCTAGGGTGCCAACCCCTAACACAAAAACAAGTACGCACAGTCTAAACCTACTAGTGCCTATGTCTGAACGTTCAAACCTGGACTCATGTGCACGACCATGGTCCGCCTGAACTTAACTGGCGCACCTACTCGGCCGTCATTTGGTCACTTACGATCAGCCCAGTAATCGTGCCCCACGCTAGCCTAGTCCCAGGGTATTCTGATACTCCCTAGTGGGTTACTGCTGAAAAGGACCACGTAACTAGGGTTTCTAATGGGTTAAGTGTGGTTAACCCTATCCAAACATATATCAAGTTGGTTAAGTGTATCCAAGGGGTTCATGACTTAACCGTACCAACCCATTGTATTCAAATGGTTAAGTATTCAAGTGGTCCATGACTTAACCCAATTATGTGGCATTAATTAATTTAATGCACCCAACCTCTCACATTAGACTTTGTTGTGGTTACTGGATGTGCCGGGCGGGTTCGGACAGCTTTACACCACAACCTAGTCTAACCTCGGGTTTGAAGTGCGATATGACCAACTATTCACATTGGGTCCTATTGTTTGTAGCCACTGGATTTGCCGGTCGGTTCCAGGCAGATTTATGCTACAAACTCAACCCAACCTCGAGTTGGCCACTTCATGGTTTTTCTACATGTCATGTCCACGTTCAAGTTTATCATAAAACCATGTTTCAAGTCAAGTTTTCATGTCATAATCATATTTGCCTAAACTACCCAAACGTAACCCCAACGCACGTGAAAGCGAGTCATAATAGATCAAAGTAGGGGTATAACATGACAAAGGTGGGTATAAGGTGGTAAAGTTTTACCACAAGTTAAACATGGTGATATTTGAGGCAAAGGTGTTCATCACAACTAGCATGTAGGTTTATTGACCTCAAAACATGTATGACATCTACTCAGCAAATAGGGTGATACATGGTAATAGTGACATAGGGTGATAAACTTGTGATTAGCATATAGTTCAACATCATATGCAAGTTAACATCAAGGTTATGAGGGGTTCTATGTTGCATTATGCATAATCCGCAAATAAAGCTCATAGCTTTCTACCCAAAAGTCAACATGAACGGTATTAGGTTCATGATAGTTCCCCAAACATAGATCAAAAGAGTCATGAATGGATCTATGCATACAATGATAGGTCATAGGCAAGTATTACACCAAAAATCCCATTTCAACTTGCTACATGTTCATATTAAGTTCGTAGTTTAAATCTAAGAGTAGAGTAGGGTTTACAAATCGTGGTTATGAGAACTAGAACAAAATAGAACAGGATAGAGACGTTGTAGAAGCTTGTAGCAACACTAGAAATCCAAATAATAATAAGCTCCTTTGATTTGATGAAGAAAGATTGCTCCTTTTTGCCTTAGGACTAGTTTAAGCTCCAAAGTTGATTGTGGAAGCCATGATTAGGGAGCATTTTGGCAGCACTTAGTTATTAGATTGATTTGTGGTGGTTTAGGCTAGGTCTTAGGGTGTTTTCATAGGATTAGAAACTAGTTTAGGCCATAGGATTAACCCTAAAACGAATCCGAACCATCAAAATCCGTCACAGGCTTCACAACAGGACCAGAGAACCAAACAGGTGCACCAGGCCGACCAGGCCACGACCAGGGAGGTCGACTTTAGAGTCGACTCCCCGGTCGACCTGGTCTGGGGCAGGTCGACTCTGGAGTCGACTCCCCAGTCGACCTGTGCTAGGCGGGAATTTTCCCGCCCAGTCTGTTTGACTGAATTTTGAATTTCAGATTTGAATTTTCGAACTGTTTTGAACTTGGAATTTTCTGAAAACTTTGACGGGCCATAACTTGGTCATACGGACTCCGATTCTCGAAAACTCGGACTCTATTTCGCGTAAAATTTCGAGACGAACGCAATGGCGCAGCCCATATCCCCTGATTCAGATTTTAAAATTTAATTCTGCCCTAATTTATGATTATAGCATGTTATTAAAAATTTGAGTTGTTACAGGTATGCTTCATTGTTTATATGGGCACATGGTTCTTTGTTGTGAGTCACTCCCCTGCCTGCTTTGCACAATGAAGTTGGAGGCTTGTTGGCCATATTTGTCATGCACGTTCAATGTAATTATGAAGCATAGTTCACCTTTCAGCATGTCAAAGTTCACACATTACTGAAGTTCGCTTGTTCCATTCTAGAACACATGACTTGGCATATAAATCACAACTAATTCATACTTGCTAAATTATGACCGACCATGGTTGCTGAAACTCTCTTTATTGCATGAAAACGTTCCATAGTTCAATATATGAATGTGTTACTTGTTATCACGCTAATGAATGTAAACCAATACTCCTCGTCTTGCTTAGCGCCATGCATATGTTATAATATAATTGTGTCCATATATACATTAGCGCCAGGACGTGATAAGGACCGATCCATGCTTATATTGTTGTCACCGACCAGAATGGTGTATGACAGATCCAACATCATGATGCACGACCGATCGCTTCACTAGACGATCGACGTATCAATCTCTGAACCGCGTTAATAACGGGGTTAACAATTACAAAATGACAATGTGGCATACTAAGTGAGGTGCTATTGATGATCAAAGCATGGCTTAGAGAGCATAGCTTTGTGTAACGAGACTTCGACAAGCCTCACAACCCGGAAATTTCCAAAATAGGAAAGATGCAGCGAGATTATGGGTTGTCGTCTCCTTCTAGATAAAAAGTGTATCATGGTATGGAGCATAGGAATTACTTATGTGGTGACTTCTACTTTTTGTGGTTGCTGATGTTGCGGGCGCCTGGTTTTAAAGGTTGGTAACGACCGGGAGATGACCTACTTCGGGCTACGCGAATTCATCCAAGAAAGGATGGACCGACCTTGTGTTGGCAGAGAACAAATCTAGTGTTCTAGAGTTTTGAGGGCATCCCTCTAGTGGTGTTTCCATCGGCAAGGAAGTTCTTTAGCCTGGTCGTTTGATGGAAATCCATTTTTCCACATCGAGTTTGTACGGTTTTAGTTATAAAGCTATATGGCGACATAATATATGGTACCTATGTTGTTTTGGACTGATACATTTATTTCGTGAAAGTGATTTCTATACTATGCAGTAATAATAATAAAAAGGAATTTTAGTATCAAGCATGTTTGGCTATCATAAGAGAAAACATCTCCTAATCTGCGTTTTCATAGTGTGTGTGGCGAGAGACCTTATGTTGCTTCATTTTCCGAAAACATTTCGAGTTTCATAAGGAGAAAACACATCCCGTGTTATATGGCGTGGTCCATTGATTTACCCAACTTTAAAATAAACGTAAGGTAATTGTTTTAGTTCTTACACTAGTCCTACGACAGACTCGGAGTTTATTGTTCCTTTCCTAAACTCTGGATGCCCATATTTTTCCATATGAGCAGCATGCTAGTTTAGGTTTTGGAGATTTAGTCTTGGATTTATTTTTAGAGAAGGGTTCAGGATTATGGCTAGAGTTATACTCTGCATCATTTCGTACTCTTCCGCTACACTTAAATATTTTTCCGCTATATATGTATTTTTTTTGGTGTACTCTGATATTTGCTATACTCTGATGTAATATTGTAATGATATTAAATGAAAAATTCTTCTTGTTTCTATGATAATGTATAAGTACCCCTAACAATCCGCCCTTGAGAGCGTTTAGAGTCGATTTAATCGCCGGTTCAGAGTGGTCCGAAAGGGGGATGTTATAGTATTTGCTTACATGACTCATATTAAGACTCAACCACTGTGGTATCGAGCCTGTAACGATTGCGATAAAACGGTAATTAAAGCTTCAACATCAAGCTATTGGAGTGAAGCACGCCAACTGAATGAAGATACATGTTAAATTGAGGTAAAAAAATAAAGCTGAGCGTTTTTATTTAACGTTACTGTTTTGTAATTATATTTTTCTAAAATGCAAAAATATTATGCTAATGAAGGTTTCTGATCCAAATTGCGAAAGCTTAGATGATTGCTTTCAATGAACCAGTGAAGTAAGTTATAGGTTGCAGTGTCGATGACCTCTATAAGATTAAGAACGGTGAAGATAAAGATATATACTAGCAAAAGTAAAAAGAATTGTTATGGAAGTCTCGTCTTTTTAGAGATAGTGTTACGTAGATTGAGTATATGAACATAAAAAAAAAAAAAAATTGCTGTTATATTGCAATCAATCATCGATTATTCATCCTAATCAAGCTTCTTACCAAAAGAAATATCATAAACGACGGAATCCGGTATTTAATTTTATCTTCAGTATTCTTATTTTAACTGTTTCAGTTTTTCAAATAATGATGGTAATTTAAAGTGATTTATTTAAATAAATTAGTTCAATAATTTGCGATTTATTTATTATATCTTACTCTTGCGTTTTTTTATTTCAATTAAATATTCATTGATATGATGATATGTTTTGAGTTTTCATTTATTTCTTTTCTCTTCTCATTTCTTCAATCAATTGATGGTTTAAAGTTGCAAAATATTTATACGTAAAGATTACATTGATGCTACTTGATATATAGTAAAAATATATGTATTGTTTGTGACTGGTTCAAATCAATACACCGATGATATATTTTTAGTTTTAAGTTTGTTTACATATAACGTTCAATTTAATTAAATTTTCGCTTTTTTAATTACTTTCATTTTCGCATAAACTACCCTATATTTTTTTAATAAAATCTAACTTGAAACAAGTTTTAAGAAATAATTTTATATTTCATATTAAAAACTTTAAACGTCCGTTTTTTCTAACCACTGTGCTGTTACGTTGGTATACTCTATTTTGTTAAATTGATACGCAAGACCAAAGCTTTTTACGGAAACACCCTATACATACTCTCAATCGCCGACATAAACCCTATGCTTTTCCCTAAATCCACAGAACAACGATGGCTTCTGGCTTAATATCTTCTTTAGTGCGCTGCTCAATTCCGAGGGTTTGTTTTATTCACAGTTCTCGATTTTGTTCGAACCTTCCTCTCATCTCAAGGACTTTGATCTTTAGAAATTTAATCAGCAAACCATGCTGCGCAGTTTCTATCAAATCCGCTTCTTCGACAAGTTTAGCGAGTGAGAATGATAAGACCAAGCGTGGCGACGAGAATCTCTTGCGCGTTTTGGAATCGCGGATCGTTGAAAAAGAATTGGTAATAATAATCATTAACCCCATTCGCTCTTTTTATTGAATGATGTTGTAATAGCGTTTATCTTTTATCTAAAGTTTTGAGTTCAAATTCTGATTATGTAAATCAGAACTCTACCTGATTGATAAAGTTGCTTGTATAGTTGTATGTGTGGATGATTTTTCTCTATCAGTTTGCCTGTATAGTTGTATCTTCCCCCTTCATCTTGACGGACAGTTTCATGCAACAGTGTTACATTCTTAGAATTTACTGAAACAGATTTTTTTTTTTTTTTTGCCTTTATTGCACTGTAGTTCTATACACCAAGAATAATATGGTTATTTTGTTGCTTCATAGCAGAGTTTCACTTTACCGTTGCCTAAATGAATAATACATCTTGTTGAACTGAACTTGAACTTAGCACACTGTCCTCTAGCATGAGTGATAAAATTACTTGATTGGTCCGTCATTATATGACCAATAATTTATCCCAAGTTCAATTATACATGAACACAATCAAAACTGACTGATGATGTTGTGCTTTACCATTTTAATAATGGTTACTTCAAATCATTAATATGTGTTTGATAGGAAAAAGTGTTGCCAACAGATTTTCAATTTGAGATTACTGATAATCCTAAAGGTGGATCAATTACACTTAAGAGAGAATATGACGGTGAGCAGATCCAAGCTAATGTGTACAGGCATGGTTACGACAGGATAACCCTGCATGTTACCATAAACAAGAAAGTGGGCTGTACTTTGAAATTCCGGTGCCTTCTCACACCAGATGATTTCAAAATTAGAGGCATGTTATTGGAAAGTTCAGAAAACTCCGATGAAGGCCATCTTCAAGGGCCTGCTTTCTGGTAAGATTTCTTTATACTTTTCCAGATTGCTTGAAGCTTATCCATACCTGTGTCTAACTTTGTATTTGGATATTACTTTTTTTTCATTTAATTAAATCTATTAATACTCCTGAATTGAGGGAACATTTGGATTTTTAATCATAATTAAATTCTGAAATTATGATTATTCCATTTATTTTTTGTCTATACAGGCCGTCTGAAATAAATATTGTCCATCCTAAACAATTAGTCTTGACATTGGTAATTTTTGTAATATCTTGTAGCAAAATTTTGAATTGAGAGATATATCCATTTTATTAAATGAATTTATTAATCAATTTATCTTTCTTCAAAGATTCAAAAATTGAAACCAACTGAAAATTTAAAATAAAACAATTATTTGTGATTCTAATTGAAAATTGAATTATATTGATGAAAAGCTCTAATTTTAAAAACTATTATTTAGTTTGCTTCAGGCTCTTTGTCGATGGCATGAAGGATTTTTGTTCCATGATGACGTCATATTTTGAGGCTTCTCCACAAAGTTAGCTTGTTATGGCAGAATATAGAATTTATATTCTTTCCGTCTAAATTGCTCTTCTTTTTGACAGTCACAAAAATAAAGCCGATAATTGGAAATCATTCCAAAGGTAGCGAGTTTTCTCAGAAAATATAGATTAGGTATTGTTGAGATAAGTCCCACATTGAGGAATTTGGAAAATGAATCCTGTATAACTATAATAAGTTCACCATTCACATTGCCAATTGGTTTTGTGATAATTCGGGGTTCTCTAACATGGTATCAGAGCGGGTTTAATTCGTGCGCACAATGTCACACTTATCCACGTCACCCAAATAAATGTCCACGTGTTAGGCTTATGATATGCCACACGTGCGGGGGCATGTTGAGATAAGTTCCACATTGGGGAATTTGTAAAATGAATCCTGTATAACTATAATGAGTTCACCATTCACATTGCCAATTGGTTTTGTGATAATTCGGGGTTCTCTAACAAGTATACTAAATGCTTTTGGTTTGGCCCATCGATCATAAGTTTTGAACATTCTAAGATGGACATTAATTAGTTAAAACGCTAGAAAAATACCGAACTGTTTTATTGCGAAATGGGTAATCCTAATCAACATGTTTACACAAGCATAACCGAGCTTACTATTTTTATCAAGATCCTCCCGTCTTAAATTTTATAATTTTAACAGTATTTAGTATGTTTTTAACTGACATAACAGGCCTCAACAATCATATTGGAAAATGGTGTATATATATCATGTGCCGCCTATGCCTTCAATGACAGTGATAAATGCAAATTGTCCAATAATCATGGATATCCTTAAGCTTACAATAGATATTGTGAAAAAATTTCAATTTACCATTGCTGAGGTCTATTAAGTACATAAAGGTCTATTACTAAAAAAAATGGATATAAGTTTTTTTTATCCATAAAGGTCGACCAAATACATTGTGTGTGATCCATATTTACCCACTTGTTTATCAATAGAATGATATAATTTATGTATCACTGGCATTCCATTGTATAAAACAGCATGTAGATTTCATTTTCTTTTTTCTGTTTCTTTCTTGTTTCTGTTTCTTCCGCAAAGTGCAAACCTATTGTCGTAGCATATAATGAAAGTTTATTCTCAATTTTCAATTATTTGCATGCAATGGACACTAAAGCAAAATTCTTCAGTAAACCTTTATTTGTGCATTTAGCTAATTCGCTTCATCTGGATAAGTAATACGCGTTGATGAGTATTTTTCTCATGTTGGTTTTTTCCCTAATCTTAATACCTTCTCAGTGATTTGGACGAAAGTTTGCAAAGGGCCTTTGAGGAGTACCTGGCTGCAAGGGGTTTCAAAATATCCCTCTTCAATTACTTGCATGATGGGATCAGTAAAATCCAGCGATATTTTGCTAAGCTAGAGAGACTCAAGAGTTTATTGAGAAGTGATATGTCCATCAACGGGTTTGGTTATTCAGTTGGATTCTGTTAGATGACATTAATTGCCGATCAATCATATGTTAAAGGCATCAATAACTCTTTACATTATGTTCAAGGAGACCAGAACTAAAAGTAATGTCATATACCCGCAGTGTAGTTTCTTGATTATTGTTGTTCAGTTTTAGTTTTCATAGATGTTGCTTGCATGATTTGTTTATTATTTGTGTCACACCTCTTTTAAGTTTAATGCAATATAGTGTTTTTTGTTGATGAATTTTAGATTCTTTCCTCGATCTTGGTTGAAATGAGAAGGTGTGCCTCCTTCAAAGTTTTGTTGGTTGACCTTATAAGGGATGTAGGAAGGACTGTCAACGACTTACGATGTTTTATTGTTTTCGTGACATTTGTGTAAACAAAACATGATAGTTGTTGGAATAAGTCCAAAACTGGCACAAATGTTTCAGTGTATATTTATATTTTTTTCGCATATCCGTCACTTGACATCACAAAAGTAGTACACAACAATATGCATGATAATTGAGGAAGAATAATACGGATTTGGAGCAAAAATATATGGTCTACCAATATATAACATCTCCATGTCAGTTCAACATATTAGCTGCCTAAACATTAATAGAGGAGGATTAAAATGCATGGTATCTACTGCATATGCTAAGCGTGCAGTGAATGAAAGAACCAAATTGTCGACACAGCTAAGTAATGCGATGATGAACTCATATATGCCATGGATTTTTGCCGGAGATTTCAACTGTATACTGGATAATAACGAAAGAATTGTGTCATAGAATGTGTTGAATGCTGATGTTGATTTTCAAACCTTTGTGCGTAGTATGGGTTTGAGTGAGATTAGATCTTCTGGTAATTTCTTCACATATGGAGAGGGGGAATTAACTTTTCTATTCGTGGAAGACTTGATAAGGTCCTCGGTAACAATGAATTACTGAATAAATTCTCATTTTTGAATGTAGTTGTGCTTAATCAATCACTTAGTTAGTGATCATTCCCCACTTTTTGTTAGTCTTGTTAATAATTCCAACTTGGATAACAGTAAGCCGTTTAGATTCAGCAATGCTCGGCCTTTACTTCCGGATTATCAAATAGTTACTGATAATTGCTTTAGCATACCAGTTCAAGCCAGTCTAGTGTTTAGATTGTTTATGAGATTGAAAATAATTAATGGTGGCTTAAAAGAGTGGAGGAGTAAGCTTCAGAAATTAAACAACAGTGTGATTACATAAACAAATAATTCACTTTAATTACAATTGATTCAGAATCCTCAAAATCAGTGAAATCTTCAGAATTATAGAGAGAATTTCTCTCTATTGCAATCATTTGCTACATATAGAATCAGTTGAAGATCTACAAAAGGCGAAAATGAGATGGCTAATTCACGGTGACTAACCATGCAATTTTTTTTCCAATTGAAAATGACATCGAGCAAGCATGATAGCTCTCGATGCAACTCGATTAATGATAATGGCTTCCCAATTTTGGATGACAGGAAATTGAAGGATGAGGCTGTAACATATTTTACTAAGCTTTACAATAGTGATACACATGAACCATCTATAGTCTGATATGTAGAAAAAATCCTAGCGTCTAATGCTCAATGGGAGACTATAAATCAAATACATTGGAGGAAGTATAAGAAGCGCTGCATTTCATATTGATAATAGTAGTAGTCCGGGGCCAGATGGGTATAATGCTAAAATTTACAAGCTTCATTGAGATCAAATCAAAGAGGACATATTAAATATATAGGAATTCCCCTATTAGTTGGTTAATAGACTTAAACTATCGAATTTTGGTGAATTGTTGGATAATATTAATGGAAAATTAGGCGCTTGGAGTTATAAATTCCTTAATACAAGCGATAGTCCGAAGCTGATCAAGTCTATAATCCACCCTATCATCCAATATTGGATGCAATTTGTCAAACTCGAATAATAATACTTCATAAAATAGAGTAAAACTGTTCAAACTTCTTATGGAAAGGAAAAACGACATAAAATAAAGTGAGACATGATATGCAAGCCTTAAACTGAGGAAGCGCTTGGATTGAGTAATCTGAAAGGAATGGAATAAGCGTATGCAATTGAACTAGTATAGAACATGTTGGATCAAAACACTATATATGCCAAATGAATTCAGTAGGAGTTTGTTCACACTATTTGGAGAAATGTGTACAAAACTCTAAGTTTCCATTGATGGCAGTTGTAGGGACCTCCTGAATTTCACATTTTCCCATAAGGGCCCCTCTTATTTCCACCAATAAGGGGTAGTGTTTTGTTCACACTATGTGTCAGAAGTGTAAACAAACTCGCTCTCAAATGGATTCACCATAGTTACTGTAAAAACATTTTTTTTAGACAGTTAGCTAATGTGTCGTACACCAGGAAGCTAATTTTAAGAATTAGAGGTATAATAAACAAAATCATCAATACGAAGATTTCTATGGGGAATGGTTTATGGTTTAACTTTAATCCATAGATTAGATTGAAGGGAAATCTCTTAAATATTATGGGATGGTTGTATATGGCTCTGTTTGACATAGAGAAGAGAACTGATAGTGACATTATTAACCATGGGAATTTGGACCTGCATAGATCTAATTTACCAGTGAGTGTCTGCAGAATAATCAATGAGATCAAAATACATAAGGATCTCAACAATGATGAGAGGGAATGGAGAGGAAATTAGCGTACTTTCTCATTAAAATCAGCATGGGAACTCTTTAGAATTCAAGATGAGCAAGTTACATAGGGTAGTTGAGTATGGAATCAATGTTGTACACAAAGATGTCACTTACTACATATTTTGCAATAATTAGTTAATTGACTACCTTTCAAAAATCAGATTTAGAGGTTAACAAACAAATATTTCCAACCTTAATTGCAGCCAACGCAATTCAAGCATAGAAGCAAGCAATCATCTATTTTGTAGGTGTAGAATCTGGACTGATTTACATAGTAAACTACAGTTAAATAGATAATTCTAACACAATTAGTACAGACCTTAGTGCAATACTCTATCGCCATTCTAATTATAACTGAGAGAAAATTTTACATAACGATGTAAGAGATATTGCTCTAACTGCGGCGGTCTAACATGTATGGCAGAAAGGATATTTGTTTAACTTAGTGGGTCAGATCTATAAGTCAAATCTGAGACTATATATCAATCAACCAAATCTGGATTTACTATCTCATTTCTACTCACACTATGCCTTGACAGAAAGAATATTGCAAATGTGCACTTGTATAGTGACTCATTGCATGCACCAGCACTCATACTAGAAAATTTTCCTTTATTGACTACTCTGGTGTCCATCATGCGCAAACTACCACCAGTATTAATCCCATATCTATTCTCCTCCGTTCCCTACAACTGTTTATTGTCCAATACCAATATCTATCAATATCACATTTTCACAAGTAGAAGGTGTAAAACCTAAGGTAGTTTTTGGTTTAAAGTATATTTTGAGTTTTGAGTTTTCAATTTTGATAACAAAACATAAAAAAATTGAGGGATGACGAAGGGGGTAAAATGATGATGGAGGGGACCACGTAAAGAAGAGGGATGATGGAATGATATATTATCTCCCTTTTATGTGTTAATTCTCCAAATAGGGAAAACAAATAAAAGTTGTTTTCTATTTTGTGTGCTAACTTTGTTTTCTAAAACGATCGTTTTTGGCGGTATACATGTATCATTGGCGTTTTACTATGGACGAAAACTAAAAACTAAAAAGCGTAAACCAAACGTCACCTAAATCTCCTGTTAGGACTGGCCTCCTTGGGAACTGTTCTTGCCAATGCTAACCCGCAATACGTGATACTCCTTTAAAAAAATATTAATATATTGCCTATATCCTATAAGTCCACTCTCAATATCTGTCTAACACTTAGCTGCATTCTTACCTTTTTATTTTTAGTTACATATTTTGCAATAATTAATTAATGTGGAAAATAGGGAAAATGACAAACTTAACAAGAAAATTGTAAATTCTTTGAAAAGTTTAGAATTTTGTGAGAATGTCAAATTTTAATGTAAATGGGTAAAGGTTAGTGGACCCCCTGAATTCCACCTTTAGTGTAAATGTGTCCCTCCTTAATTTTGAAACTTTCCATACTTTTCACCAAAGAATTTACAAAGTTTGTCCTCTAGAGAAAGGGGATTGTTAAAGAGACTCCATATTTGGTTAAGGGGATGATCAATTTTAATTTAGTATATAATTGTTATGGGGAGTACAAAATAAGTTAACTTTCCCTTAAACATATAAATAAAAATTCCAATATTTACCCCAATAATCCTCATTAATAAAAACCATAGAAATCTAAATCTTAATTAATACTTACAATTCAACACTATACGTAAAAAAATAAAAAAGGATATAATTAAAGTAATGAAGACACAAGAAAGTTTCGTTGGAGATCGAAATGCATCGAATCGGGTAATTAATTGTAATTTCATATTGGAATTGATATGTTCAATTTAAATTAAATGAAAAAAGGAAATTTTAATCTAACATGTTGTGTATTTTATTTTGTTGTTTATTTTGTCAACGATTTTTTTTCAATTGTTTTTTTTATTTCTGAAAGCACGTGACTTTTTTTTGACGCTGAATTTAGTACGTTAGGTTTTACCACAAATGACGAGTTAGGGACATTTAAGTCTCGTTTTCTTTTTCTTTTAAAAATATTCTAGACCCCCCTCCCTCTCCTTTAACAATTTTTGTTTAAGCTGGAGTCCCCTTAAAATTATCCTCCTCTTAACCAAATTTGAAGTCCCTTTAAAAATCCCCTAGAAAAAAGTACTCGTAATTAATTGACGCTAATGCTGGGGCAACCGGCTTTCCAAAAGTGAGAAAACACGGCAGCAATCAGAGTCGCTGAATGTTTTTTTCTTCGTGAATTGCGTGAAATACCTGCCGCACGTTCCAAAATGTGGTGAATTTCACTGTAAAATTTTCGGTCGTTCTAGCATCGTCCATTAATTGATTACCTTTCAAAGATCACATTTAGAGGTGAACGAATATTTCCAACCTTAATTGCAGCCAACGCAATTCAAGCATAGAATCAAGCAATCATCTATTTTTTTTATCGGTGTCCTTATTCGAATAGAATCTGGAATATTTTACATAGTAAACTACAGTTAAATAATTCTAACCCAATTGGTACAGACCTTAGTAGTGCAATACTCTATTGCTGCTGCTATTCTGATTATAATTAGGAGAAAAATTTACATAACGATGTAAGAGATATTGCTCTAACATAGTCGCACACTAGATTTGATCCGAAATGCCAAAGCTTTTACAAAAACACCCTATATATATATACTCTCCATCGCCGCCATATGCCCTACGCTTTTCCCTAAAACCGCAGAATTACACAACGATGGCCTTTCGCTTAATGTCTTCCTTTGTGCGCTGCTCAATTCCCAGGATTACTTTTATTTACAGATCTCGATTTTACTCGACTGTTCCTCTCATCTCAAGGACTTTGATCCTTGGAAATTTAATCAACAAACCATGCTGCGCAATTTCTATCAAATCCGCTTCTTCAAATAGTTTAGCGAGTGAGAATGATAAGATCAAGCGTGGCGACGAGAACCTCTTGCGTGATTTCGAATCGGTGATGGCTGAAAGAGAATCGGTAATAATACCCATTAACCCTTTCGCTCTTTTTATTGAATGATATTGCAATAACGTTTAAGTTCTGAATTCAAATTCGGATTTATAAATCGGAACTGTGCATACTTGTTTTTTGGCATTTCAAAACAAATTATTCAGAATTTGCAAACTTAGCATATATCCTCTTAACATGAGTGATAAAGTTACTTGATAGGTCTATCATTAAATGGCCAATAATTTATTCCAGTTTCAGTGATGCATGAACACAATCAAATATGACTGATGATGTTGTGCTTTTACCGTTATAGTAATAGCTCTTTTACATCATTAATAGGTAGTATTTTTGTTCTGGCATTTTAGCAGAAAAAAGTGTTGCCAACAGATTTTCAGTTCGAGATTATTGATAATCCTCGATGTGACAGATCAATTATACTTAAGAGAGAATATGGCGGTGAGCAGATCCAAGCTGAAGTGTTCATGGATTATTAGAGCATCTCCAACAGTGTTACGGGCCGTAATGTTACGGCCCGTAACATTACGGGAGATATCTTTGATATCTCCCAACGGGCGCGAGCCGATTTTATCGGCTCGCAGTCTACGAGCCGATTTTATCGGCTCGCGCCTGTCCCGAGCCTATATATGGCTCGGGAGGGGGGGGGGGGTTGGGGTTTGTTATATTAGTTTAATTTTAATTTCCTCCTTTTTAATTTCTTTTTAACTCCTTTGTATATACGTTTAAATAACACGGGTTAGTGGACGACCCTAGTTTTAAACTCCTTTATAACTCCTTTTTAACTCCTTCGGGTGCTTAAATGTTTACATTATGAGGATAAGTGGACGACCCTCCTTTTAAAATCCTTTTGAACTCCTTTTTATATACGTGTAAATATCACGGGTTAGTGGACGACCCTAGTTTTAAACTCCTTCGGGTGCTTAAATGTTTACATTATGAGGATAAGTGGACGACCCTCCTTTTAAACTCCTTTTGAACTCCTTTTTATATACGTGTAAATATCACGGGTTAGTGGACGACCCTAGTTTTAAACTCCTTCGGGTGCTTAAATGTTTACATTATGAGGATAAGTGGACGACCCTCCTTTTAAACTCCTTTTGAACTCCTTTTTATATACGTGTAAATATCACGGGTTAGTGGACGACCCTAGTTTTAAACTCCTTTTTAACTCCTTTGCGTGCTTAAATGTTTACATTATGCAGATAAGTGGACGGCCCTCCTTTTAAAATCCTTTTTAACTCCTTCTTACATACGTGTAAAGAGACACTCAAACCAATAAAGAGACACTCAGACCAATAAACGATTCCAATAAAGAGACACTCAAACCAATAAAGAGACACTCAGACCAATAAAGGATTCCGATAAACATACACTCAAACCAATAAAGAGACACACAAACCAATAAAGAGACACTCAGACCAATAAACGATTCCAATAAAGAGACACTCAGACCAATAAAGAGACACTCAAACCAATAAAGTGACACTCAGACCAATAAAGGATTCCAATAAAGAGACACTCAAATCAAACCTTATATATAACAGCAACATTGCAGTACATATCTCAAATCAAAACTTACTCAAAATAATAAATGGATTCCAGTTTTACAAAATGTTTACTGGCTTTTGCTAGCGATTCGGAGGAAGATGAAATCCTTCAAGAGGAAGAAGAAGAAATACAAGAAATACGGGACCTATACCGTGAAGCGTACGGTTCATCGTCCACAACTAGGGGGGATCGGTTCCTGGAAGGAGGTTTATACACCGAAATCATGCTAAATACCACAAGTCTTTGATGCAAGATTACTTCGATGACGATTGCACTTACGGGCCTAATATATTTCGCCGAAGATTCAGGATGCGGAGAAACCTATTTCTTCGGATATTGGCTGGTATTCAAGGTAACAATGATTACTTTAAGTACAAACAAAATGCATCGAAGACACAGGGGTTGTCCGGTGAACAAAAAATGACGGTAGCTATGAGAATGTTAGCTTATGCCACACCAGCCGATGCTTTGGACGATGCATACCGCATAGCAGAGAGCACGGCACTAGAAACACTTGAAACTTTCTGTCAAGAAGTTGTGGACGTCTACGGAGAAGAATAATTACGGTCTCCGAACGAAGCAGATGTAGTGCGAATCAAAGAGATGCACGAAAGCAGGGTTGGCCGGGAATGTTAGGAAGTCTGGACTGTATGCACTGGGAATGGAAGAACTGTCCTAAGGGATTACAAGGTGCGTACAACGGCAAGGAAAGACGACCAACCATCATTTTGGAAGCTGTGGCATCGTACGATCTGTGGATATGGCACGCTTTCTTCGGAATGCCCGGGTCTAATAACGACTTAAATGTTGTAGAAAGATCTCATATGTTCAATGATCTTGCTCAAGGCCAGGTACCTCCTTTAACATTTAGCCTAGGCCAAAATACTTACAACCATGGCTATTACCTAGGTGACGGCATTTACCCGAAATGGAGCACCATAGTTAAAACATGTCCAAATCCATTAACTCCTAAACAAGTCATGTTCGCGGCGATGCAAGAGGGACAAAGGAAAGACGTGAAACGTGCTTTCGGTGTTTTACAATCGAGATTTGCAATGATAAGTAATCCATGTAAGCTGTGGTCTAGGAGAAAGATGTCTACAATCATGTTTGCTTGCATCGTTCTTCACAACATGATTATAGAAGATGAAAGAGATATGGATGAAGAGCAACGCCACTGCGATTACGAAGGTGCTTCGCAACCACCTCCAGTATTCCGACAAAACCAACCAATAACAGAGGAGGATTTCAACATTCATTTGAGCCGTCAAGTTATCTACAGAGATGCAGAACTTCATAACCGGCTGCAGAAGGATCTTATGAATCATTTATGGAACCACTACGGCGATACCTAGTTATGAAGAACCATCATCTGAATTTGTGTTTTATTTTATGTTTGTCCGAACTTATCAATCATGTATGCAGTAAAGATGTTGTCATTTTCTATTATACCAACTCGTTCTCTTGTATTCGTAAGAGTTATTAATCATATATTATTATATATCAATCATGGGTTTGGTTTTGTATATGGCAAAATATGGTAAAAATAGTTGGGGAAAAAAAAATAGCCAGGAGCCGATTTTATCGGCTCCTGAAGTCGCGAGCCGATAAAATCGGCTCGCGACATCACGAGCCGATAAAATCGGCTCGCGCGCCCCATTCAGGACTCTGAATTGAGCCCGTAACATTTCCCTTCATATTACACCCCGTAACAACTGTTGGGTGCAAAAATAAGCGAAATTACACCCCTTAACATGAATTTCCTCCACTGTTGGAGTTGCTCTTATAAACACAGGATAGATACGCTTGTTACCATAGACTAGAAAGTGGGCCGTACTTTAGAATTCTGTTGCGAACTCACACCAAATGATTTCGAAATGCAAATAATGTCATTGACAAGTTCAGATAATTCTGATAAAGACTCTTCTTATTATCTATCGTAAGATTTGTTTATATTTGTTTATATCTTGTTTGATGTTCATCTTTATCGTGGCACTAGTTATACAAATTCTAGACTACCTATTATTTGTTCTTTTATCATTGAGACCTTCTTTTTAACATGTTGGGAATCCTAATTTTTTCCACATTTCACATTCCCAGGGCAATGATGACTTAAAAAATTGAACAGTTTGGAATTTGGATGAAAAAAGTATTTGATGAAAGGAAACCAAAAGAAGTGAAAAATCTGTACATAATTGATTTTCAAAAAGTTATTTTTTCCTTTTTCTTCTTATGACCAGAATGATCTAAAACCATTATCTGCTCTATCACTTTTAGCTTAAAGGCATATCAAACATCTTTTTGGTTTAAAGACAGGTTCGAATTCATAAAGATATTTGGAAAGTTAACAAGTATCCATTACCTTTTTGGTTTATCACTTTTGAAGAAAGTAGAAATTCCATTTTAACGAAATTTCAGCTTTTGAATTGCAAGCTTCTGAAAACTTCTCTTTTAAAACTCAAATATGTAGAAAAGTGCATTATTTGGGGGTTTTGTTGGGGGTAGGGGAGAGGTGGAATAATCAATTTTTAATATCCAATATTTTATTCTTCTATCATTAACGGAAAGGGTATAACCAATTGTTAAATTTTGAATTGCATTTTTTTCAACCTTATTATTTTTCAGAAATTAATTTGTAGCTTGATTCTTGAATGATTTCAGTTATTTAAACTTTAAAATTACCCTTATTTTAAATATATATTATTTTTGAAAATTAAACAATGTTTGACTTTCACGACGCTTTGTGCTCGAGTTTTGGAGTAGCAGCAGTGTGGGTTTGGGGAGTACTAGTTATGACCAGAAATGAGGGGTCCTATTTTGATACGTTTTTATGTCACGTATTTAGGTCTGTTTCTAAGCTAATTTCGCGTTGGTTTAGAAAGTTCAGATAAGAAAATTAAATCACTTGTATATCTATAGAATTAGCTTAAACCAAAATGAACCGAAAATATTAGGAAATAGAAAATCATTAACAACAAATGTTTGATACATTCTCAATCATTAATAATAATGGTTTCGAAATTAGTAGCATGTCATTGAAAAGTTCAAAAAACTCCCATGAAGACTATTTTCAAGGGCCTGTTTTGTGGTAAGATTTCTTTATACTTGCTGAGGTTGCTTGAAGCTTATACTTACATGTGTCTAACTTTGCATTTGGACATAACTGTCTTTTATTTAATTAAATCTATTAATACACCTGACTTTAGGGGTATCTGGATTTTTAATCATAATTAAATTCTGAAATAATAATTATTCCATTTTTTTCTGTGTATACAAGCGAACTGGAATAAATATTGTCCATCTTAAACATTAAGACGTGACGTCAGTAATTTTGTGGAATTTTGCAATTTTGCAAATCATCCAATAAATCATGGATATTCTTAAGCTTACTATAGATTTTGTGAAATTATGCAATTTACCGTTGCTGAGGTCTACTAAATATATAAAGGTATAAAAAATTGAAAATAAGGTTTTTTAATCCATAAAGGTTTACTAAATACGTTGTGTGCGATTCATATTTCCCCACTAGTTTACCAATAGAATGATAAAATTTATCGACCATCGGCATTCCATTGTATAAAATAGCATGTAGAATTTCTTTTCAATTTTTTGTTTCTTTTGCAAAGTGCAAACCTATTATTTTAGCATATAATGAAAGTATATTCTCTATTTCATTTATTTACATGTAATGGACGTTACAGTAAAAGGCTTTAGTAAATCTTTATCTATGCATTTAGCTAATTGGCTTCATTTGGATATGCAATACGTGTTGATGAGTATCTATATCATGTTGGTTTTTTCCCTAATCTTAAAACCTTCTCAGTGGTTCGGACGGGAGGTTGCGAAGGGCCTTTCAGGAGTACTTTGCTGCAAGAGGTTTCAAAAAATCCCTCTTCGATTGCTTGCGTTATCGGATGGAGCAGATGCATTTTCCTTGGCAGAGCCTCAAGGAGTTTATTGAGAAGTGATCAGTTCACCAAGGATTTTGGTTATTCGGTTGGATTCTGTTGTATGACATTATTTTGCGATCAGGCATCTCTTAAAGGCATATGTAACTCTTTGCAGTATTTCAAGGAGGCCAGTACTAAAAGTAGTATTATATTTCCGCACTGTAGGTCTTGAATATTGTTGTTCAATTTTAGATTTTAGAGATGTTGCTTATACAATTTGTTTATTATTTGTGTCACATCTCTTTTAGGTTTAATGCACTGTAGTTTTTTTTTTTGATGAATTTTAGATTCTTTCGTCAATTTTGATTGAAATTAGAAGGATGTGCCTCCTTCGAAGTTTTTTTTTTGTGGATCTTAAAAGGGCTTTAGGAAGGATTGTTTTGGGATTATGCTCTTAAATAGAACAACTTTAAATGTTGTAATTTAATATCTAAATTAGAACAAGCACTACTAGGACAATGGTATATTACAACGGAAGTTTCGACATCCGTCGAATATTTCTCTACAGCATTCGACATTTTATCATATTCGTGACATTTGTGTAACTATAATATAATAGATGTCGGAATTCGTCCAAATTTGACATAAATGTTTAAGTATACAATTGTAATTTTTCGCACATCCGTCACTTGACATTCCGCCTGCACCTCCAGATTCTAGGACACCATTGGCTCCAATCACCCAAGACGAAGAGGGCTTCACGCTAGTGATTACAAAATGAAATCGGAGAGCTGCTAACATTTTTAACAATCCCAATCTTTTCCAATCCTGAGTTGAATGATAGCCATAATTCGAAGTATGATATTGTGCAGAGAGGCAACAACACTTGACATGCAATTTCATTCGAAGTATGTTACTATCTAAATCCCGACGACGGGAACAATTACCAATTTCTACACTACTACTATTCTATTCTCCAGATAATTTCCCATCTGGCAGGTCTGCTAAAAAAGCTTCTAATGCCAAAAAGGAAGCAATTAAAAACTGGGATAACTGAATTTTCATTTGTGTGGTAGGATCTAAACCCTACCATGTTTATTTAAAAGCCTATTTATATTTGAGTAATTGTCAAGGAACTTTCAAAATATACCCCAATAAAAATGATTTTCATACGGTTACATTTGAGAACAAAATGGATCGTGATAAAGTATTAGGGGGAGGTACGTATATTTTTTGATCATAGATTGACGATGATGAAAAGATGGGTGACAGATCTGAATTGGAGTAATGAATTTTCATAAACAATCTCACTGTGGGTTTGTCTTCCAGAACTAAGACTATAATTTTGGTCCGAAGAAGGAATACGT
This sequence comes from Allium sativum, assembly GCA_030737875.1. NCBI lineage: Eukaryota > Viridiplantae > Streptophyta > Magnoliopsida > Asparagales > Amaryllidaceae > Allium > Allium sativum. The sequence continues at coordinate 269,388,231 of CM060924.1, forward strand.
GATACAGCCTCTGTATTGGGTATGCCTATCAAAATGGACAATTTCACCGAGGGTATTATCAGGATAGCATATGGTAGAGTTTTAATTGAAATTGATAATAAATTTAATTTTCCTCATTAATTATCCTAATGAGGTAGTGATCCTTGATGACAACGACCAGGTGTTCATACAACCAGTGGAAGACAAGCGAAGACTGCTCATGTGTCAAAATTGTGCATTCTTTGGTCGTTCGCATAAACTCATATTCATTCATTCCATTAGTTCCGCAAATCATATATGAGCAATTCCACGACATATTTTCATATTCAATAACCCAACTTATCATATATACTCAAATTCATGATACAAACCAAAAAATATGCCACAAACCAACTTATATATGACAAACTAGAGTATAAACCACAGATACCAACATCAGATATTCCATAACAAGCCATCATATCCACAACAAACAACTCGTACATATCAGAAACCATCCACATATTAATATTCTAGGAACACACGTTTACATATACAAAAGACAAAATAATCAAAAAATACAAGTACCTACTCGTCTCCATCATCACCCTCCTCCTCCTCATCCCTATCCCCCGACCTATCCTCATCCACATACATCCTCCCGTGCTCGGAAAAATATGCAGCGATCCGCTCGTCGGGTATAGTAGTCAGTTCACTCTTCCTCCAATCCTATAGCTCAGCCACCTGCTGACGGAGCAAGGCTATCTCCTTCTCCTGTTGGGATCTCCTTTAAGAGGTCTGGATCGTCGATATTTATAATTTATTACATTATGAGTTTTAATTTATATTATTCTATGTATCATCAAGGTTGATATAATGATCTCGTATTATTATATGGCTTTCGTTCAAAGTTCAAACCAAATAAAAAAGAAAATGAATTTTGATACCTTCGTAAATCTTTCAAAGATTTAATGTTCAAGTGTGCTTAACAGATGGAACCTGCTTGCACAACAAAATAGTAATGATTAGATGTTCAATCCAACTACAACAATCCATGCATATAGAAATGAATTAAAATGTTGACATCAGTAGTGGTAGCTAGTTATTAATATTGTTAAATTTGTCTGGAGTTATAATTCTGTATTTTCATGTAGAAATCCGGTTCAACAATTATTTTCCTATTGAAACAACTACTAACTTAAAAATCAAATATTGCTATCATAGTTTTCTTGTATTAGCATGTCATTAGGAAACTATATACATTGCATGCTTTTAGCCAAATAGTGCACTTGGTAAGATATTTCATAATTAAAGAAGATAAGATTCTAGCCTTTCATTATATTATGGTATTCGGGATTGTGTATGATCTTATAATATTAAATCATTAATGTACGATAAAATCTAGGTGAGATGCACATATGATCTTAGGTATAGCTACTTTCAATTAAAAACCACCATGCAGCTTTTCTTACAAGCCTTAGGTGCATAGGAAATTAATTTTTTATTTCAGAAACAACCAACTTTTGAAATGTTGTTTTATTAAAGCTTAGTCAAAATTGAACGTACTGAAATATGTAATATAAAATATTTTAAATTAAGCTTATGATGTACCGTATACAGAATTTGAATTTCAAAGCCAAATCACATAGGGCGAAGAAAAATATATCCACATTATGTATTTTGCACTACGAGGAATTTCAGGATTTTACACTACTAGAATTCATGACAAATTTTTTATTTATAACTTAGTTAATAAAACACATTACCTCTATGTTTCTGAAACCATACCGTTTATTCTAGGTAGGCGGGTCAATGTTGGCGTCCTAGATGCGATTGCACTCCTCTAGGGTCAGTTACGTCTAAGGACTGCGTCACTCGAGCGATCTCAGTCTGTGTCTCTCCTGTGATAGCGAACAGTTAATTCACACATTAAATATTCAATTTTAAATGAACAATGTGAAATAGAAAATATAACGAATGATTACCATCACTCGCTTGAACTTAGCGTCCGTTCAGGCATAGGAGGTGTTACCCTCCTCGTCGGTCTGCTAGACCACGTGAGTCTGAGTAAACACCTCGACAAATGTAGACTTCTGCGCTAGAGTCGACATTTAAATGAAAAATGTTACCAGTATGATTAAATATGATTAAACATGATTAAACAATGTTACAACTTCTTATAAATGCAATTTATCATATGTACCAATTTCCGCCAATTCTACTAAAAGAACTTAGAGCGACCCTAGTGCAAAGCAGGATTTTTATTCCTTTTTGCCCGGTTTCGCTCTGAAACCTCCTGTAAATTTAATTATATGATTAATTTAATTGATATCGAAATATAAAATGAAACATAAATTAAAAATGAGTTTAAATAACTTATCCTCACCACATGACTATCCCAAAATCGAAGAAAACCTAACCAAACCACGCTTATGCATACAGGCTTCTTTCCTGCTTTTTTGGCTATGTGTATGGTGTCTTTGTAGTTCTTTCTTATCTTCTTATTCCAGTGGTTAAGAAAGACATCCATATATTTAGGCTGAAGCCGAACAGCAACTTACGTATTAAAAAAATCGTATTACATATTTTATACTAAATTTCGAAATCAAAAATTAGTTTATGCTTTACCAGAACATCGATGAGGATCATAATCTTAGCAGGAATGTCGTCCCAATGGAGCCAACTACATGTCAGTTTACTGATATAGATCGATCTAGAAACATATAAAGTCTGTAGGCTAGATCTTAAAGCCCCTATAGAAAATACGATGTAGTCATTTAATATAATTTAAATAATAAACATTTACTAAATTAGATACTTACCGTGCATTCTTGGGTACGAGCTATACCGCTGGACATAAATATGGTGCTATATCACTTACATCTGCAGAAGAAGAGTGTGCTCGCTGTCACCTGGGTCGCATATCTCTATTACAAACATATCATTTCGTATAATGATAACACATATTATTTAGCATATCCTTTATCGAATAAAACTAATAGCATTCAATATATCATCCATAAACTTAGAACATACATTATATAGGTTCACCGCATCAATTAATAAACTTAGTATATAATATTTGTTTGTTATTAGAAAACATATTATTGTACAACATAACTCACAACATAGTTAAAATTCAGAATACATGATATATGTATACAATACAAATATTATCAGTCTTCTACGTTTTCTGATTCAGACTCATTCTCCATATAGTTTTCTTCTGAACTCTCAAAAGCTTCTATTAAAACATTCAATCAATCATCCAGAGACCCGAAATAAATATCATCAGTTATTATTTCATCGTTTTGCTTTATATCTGTTTAGTACACTGCATCTTCTGGGAAAGCAATTCCTTCAAACGTAAACCATGCATTTGTTTTACTTACAATAGACCAATTTGCTTTATCTCTTCTTATGGGTGGATACAGAGAAAAATAAACTTGTAATGTTTGCTTGGCTAATAGGAAAGGATTATAGTTATAGTAATGTGATCTGTGTTTTATTTCTATAAGCTTATAATCCTTGTGCATGGTTATTGCAGTAACAGGAACAATGCTGAACCAGTTGCACTTGAATAAAAAAAACTTTTTCGTAGGTTGTACATAATATGTCAACTTTAAACCATGTGTCAAGACACCATAAAAATCTTTTATATAATCTTCTAGATTGTCACAACTGTTGACAAATACACCATTGTTTTATGTAAATCTTTAAGTATCATGGTCTTTGGTGTTGAATTTAAATCTATTGATGAAGAATATTGGATAAGTCATGTCATTTTTTTTAGTCCGAGCGCAATATGTTGCAAAGCTTTAACATTAATGTAGTTTATTGAATCGTATACGTATTCCAGAGACCAATTAGCAAAATCTTTACTGCGATCGCCCGATGGATTCTGTTAATGTTAATTTTCGTCAATACCGAAAATAGGGTGTAGGTCGTGGACCTAGGGGAACTAAAGGATTATTTAGTTCTAACAAGTTTGGGTTAGTTCGCCGTTTTCTAAATATCAAGGTCTTAAGCCCAAAGATTTCTTACTCTTCCTCCAAAGTGGTGAGTACCACTCTTACGAGACTCAAGGACCAGCAGTTTCCCTGGGATAAGGGATCGCTAAGCACAAAACAAGTCAGGAAGCTAAATGGATTGAGGAAGGGTATTTTGGTAATTGGGCTTACGTATGAAGCTTTATCGAATGCAAATTATCATAAGTAATCATATTAGATGGGTGACAAGTATTAATTCTCTCTTGATTGATCATTCGCATAAGTACATAAGTGATTACAAGGAAAATCCCTAAATTGATTTACAAATTAGGGTTTGCCCTCCAAAAAAACGGTTACAAGATTGTGGAGTAAGGGAAGTAACTCTCCAAAATGATACCCCTAGGGTCTTATTTATGGACAAATTGGTCCTCCTTTGGCTATGACTCGGTAGAAAGCCCGCTTTTGACCAAGGCCTCTACTATCGGCCCGCATTCTCCAGTATCGGCTTTGGCTACAGACTACTCTGTCTTCGTTTAATGTTCTTTTAGCTTCGATACTACTTCGAAGGCCTTTAGCTCTGGCTTCTGGGTGTTGACTTCAGCTCCATATTGCTTGTGAATTTGGTGTGATGTATCGATACCAAGTAAATTGGTATGGATAGCTTCCTTTGTCGCTTTTGGTGGTGTTGAGAAGCCTTTGCTTTGATAACAAGTCCCAAGCTTCGTTCCGATTTGGTGGCTTCTATGTATCACTCTTATATTTCCTTTTTTAAGATTTTGGTATCCTCCCTAGCATTGGTATCGGCACTAATCATGTTAGTATGGATGACCCTCCTTGATGACTTCAAAGCTGCTTTTGGCAGCGGTATCGATACCAAGCATGTTGGTATCGATAGCCCTTTGGTCTCGTGCTCTCCTTTCTACAGTTCTGAGTTTCGGTACCGATCTTTATGCCTCTAGAGTTAGAATCAAGTTGATTTCCTTCAGTCGCTTTAGACTGCCTGCTGTTTGTTGGCTCCGGCTCCACCTTGTCGTTATCTTCCTACATCGATACAAGCTTTTGTTGCCCTTGTTGGTATCGATAGCATGTGTTCTGCCTTTACTCCCTTCTTGCTTTCCGTATCGGTTGTCGTGGAGCTTTGATGTCGATCATGTGCTTCTAAGGCATTATCCTAGTGCTAGTTGTGCTTCGATACCCCTTCACCACTTTTTGGTTTCAATATCGAAATCTGGTAGTAACATTTTCTCCCATAGGGGTATTTTCGACTTTTCAAGTCAAAACTCTTATCCTTTCTACAACACTGTCTCGAAAGTACAATATTTCCTGCCTTTTGGTCTTCTAGATTTGGTCTTACTCGTTGATCCGTATTTGCTTGTACTTTTAAGATTAGGAAGCATTTCCAGTATAAAAGTGTTCTGTCTTCTTCTTCTTTATTTCTTCACCTGCAGGAATCGATTACCCAAGCAAGATTACTCTTCTTCGTGATTTTTCAAGCTTTCCAGAATTCTAAATTTAATCCCATCTCTCTGAGTATTTAATTAAATTTTAGAAATCAGTTTAGATTAAGGCTCGAAAGCCATTCTTTTCCGATTCGATTATGGAATCGATCAGTGATTCAATAGCTTCTGATCTCTTACTAGAATGAATTTGAATAATTGTGTGTAACTTGAATGAGTACTAATGGAGGATAATTTGGGTTTATCATTTATTCTTCCCGATAAGCTTTTCAGGGTTAAAATGCAAAATTGACATGTGTAGGACTTTTCTTCCATTAAGAAGATGAAATTCCCTTCTCGGTATCGATGAATTCAATATCTAGTTATTACTGATTCCCTTTAATTTCAATTTTGCCGATATCGAGATTAATGCTTGTTTTCGAATACTTGATTGGTGTCGAAACAGTTTATAAGTGACACCGAAAGTCATAATTCTTCTGTTTTGGTATCGGCAAAACTTGAATTTTTTTTGAATCAGGTATATCATTGTCGATATTGAAGTATTTTTTATTTCGATTTCATTGATACCAAGCCTTAAACTTTTCTCAATATTGGTCAAGATTTTGGTATTAATACCAAAATATTCGGTTTCAGCTATCCCGACACCGAGAATTTGGGTTGTTTGAATCTTAACTTCACCAATACCAGAAGCTTTTGTTATTTTTAGTTTCAATGTCGTAATAACTAATATGAATGACACCAAATACTTACCCATTTTAGGCATATACAATATGGATGCCTTATATGAATCCTGTTAAGTTTTTTAGCTAAAATAGACTTTGAAAGATTCTGACTTTTATCGGAGCAAGAAAAGAGAAAAGTGGCTTTTGTGCCCACCAGGCGGCAAAATATCGACATAACTACAACGAGGCCCGTAATACTTGACACCGAGAATGAGGCTAAAGCAAAGGTATTGAGGAAGGAATTTCCATATCACCATTTCAGGAGCATGCAATTTTTCCAGCTCTTGAGCCAGTATCTTCGGATTGGGAGGATAAAGTCAAATCTAAGATTGACTTTATATAAAAACAATACAAGGAAATGCGCAAGTATTCACGAAACCTCACCAAAGTCATCCGGGACTTGTTAGACGATGTATGTCACATGAAGGATATGGTTGGATACGATGCGAAGTCTATAGAAAACATAGAAAAAGAGCTCGAGGACGCACAGGCCAAACTTTCCATTGCACAGCGTGATATTGATAACTACAAGAAGCAGTATGAAGAACTACAAAGCGCTATTGCACCGAGCTTGATTCCCCTAGCCAAAAGCGTACAGCCTTGAAGAAACAAGTCGAGGATTCTAAATCGGAGAGTACCGAGGCGAAATTATCTTGTACTCGTCTCGAATAGGAAAAGGTAGAGTTAGAAAAGAGGAATGCCAGTCTAGAGGCCAAGTTAAAAGAGGCTGAGGAAAAGGCGGTTTTAGCTGAGGGGAATGCCAATATTGCTATCAAATCAGTTGTCGATTCTAGTGCGCATCTTGCCGATGCCTAGAAGGACTTGGATGAATATGGCAAGCTTATGATTGAGTTCTTTGCTCAAGTGATCCGAACTCGGGACATTTCCTCGATCAAAGACTATCCGACGACTCTGGTCGATGTGAGGGATCAGATCGTTGATGACGAAAAGCGGTGGCTTAAGGTTGACACCATTGATGAGGAAGAACTTATGAGAACATACTTAAGGGGTGAGGGGCCGGAGCGTTTGGATGAAGGGAGGAAGTTGATCCATGCAGTTACGAAGGAGGAGAAATACCAAGCCAAAGGGAAGGATATTCTCGATGGATGCTCTAGTTAATCTATCGCTCCTAAGGCTACTGAAACAGAAGGATATGATCCTGATCGTCTAGGGATTCCAAAGGCAGCTCTCCTATCTCCAATTGTCGAATCAGCTCCTATGGCTTCTACGACTCCTTCTGACAAGTCATCCGAAGACATTTCCACCTTCTCGCCTCAATTTGATAAAGCTGTTATAGCCTGTCATCGCATTGTTGAGCAAACAATTGAAAAACCCATGTTCTCTCCTGAAGTAATAATTATTTCTTCCCTTTCTTTAGGTGAAAAACCTACTGAGGAAACTGAGGAGAAGCAAGAAGAGGCAACAGACAAAGACATCGTGTCGTCTTGTGCTGAAGTTTCCAAAGACAGGGATATGATAAATGATTTAAAAGATGTCGATGGCAATGAAAAAGAGGAAGATGAGGATGTTGTTGTAACTGGGGACTCGGGCAAGACTGAAAACATGAATTTGGCGGAAAGAAAGGCAAAGAATGATGAGCTTCTGGAAGCTAAATTTGAGGTGACCGAGGAACCCTCAACGTTGATCCTCTTCAGGGAATTGCTCCCGGGTCTAGGCTGATTGTCAAGCTTTCTTCTCGATAAATCACTAGACAGCTAGCTCAAGAATCCTCTGCTGATCCGAGTGCACCTCCTTCAGACAAGAAAAGGAAAAAGCGTATTCTCACTGATGCTAAGAGATAGGAGAAGGAGAAGCTTAAAGCTGCCAAGATGTCCAAGTCTTCTCCAAAGCCCAAATGAAACGTTGTTTAGTCCTCTCATTTTGTTTTCCACTAGCCTTAGGTTATTGTAGCGAGTGAGTCCCTCGCGCTTTTGATTAGTTACTTTGTGTAAATCTGCACCTTTGTAAATAAAGTAGTTTCCCTAAAATGTTAGATATTTTCCAGTTTGTCATTTATTTCAATTAAATGTAGTTGCAGTCGAAACATTAAGTAACAATCAATAAATCACATCACAAATCAGAGGAGGATTTCAATCCAGTATCCTTGCAATCAAGCAATAAAAATTCATTACTAAACTAAGTAACAAACAATCGGAGGGCGGTGTGATGTGTATGTGTATGCCCCCAATCAGTCTTGAATAAAGTGCCTGGGAAGGGCTTGTTCAGGATTGATTAGGATCGACATTAGATTGCCCCCAATCCTTTCGTGGGGAGCACGGGATCAACTTTCATTTTTTCCCCAGCCTTCAGTGAGCTAGGAACCCATTTTCTCCGGCACTTGTATTCTATGCATTTATGCTCTCCTGTCATATGCCCAGGTTAGAGTGTGGTCAAGGTGGTCTTTAATCGAGGTGCACCATCACGCCCTATGGATATCGTCTTCCCGTCCTTTATGCTCTCTCTCGAATCATGAGAGTTAGAGTGATGGACGTCATCTTCCCGTCCTTTATACTCTCTCTCATATTATGAGAGTTAGAGTTAATCATGCGAATGATCATTCCATTTTCGCCGGCTTCCCTTCTCCACCCTATTTCAAAGGGTGAGATCTCGCAGATTTGAGTGCCATTTTCGATTTCGATTTAATTCAAGTCCTATATTTCAAACCAAGATCAAATTAATCAATGGACATAAAGACATAAGTGCAAGAAAAGTAAATGACACACAATATTTTTATAGTGGTTCGGCCAAATCATAGCCTACGTCAACTTTATAATCTTTTATTTATATCAACTAGATTGTCTTAGGCAAGTCGTGCCTTTCGTTGGAGAATGGAGTTTTGATGACAACAACATTATTTCAGTATTAATTGATTATAAAATATATACTAACATCTCTATCTAGAATATGTATATACACATATATGTAGGTGTTGTATACAAGAACTAATACTGAAGACTGTACAGTTTTAGAGATTCAAGAGATTCAGAATTCAGAGAAGATTCAAGACTCATGAGCAATCAAGAGTTCAAGATAAACATAGTAATATAGTATAGTTTATACGTAAGACTCAGAATAACACTCCAGGTTCAAATTCAATTTCTGTTTTTCAAACTCTGTTTCCCAAATTTCAAATTCTGTTTTTCAAATTTCAAGTTCTGTTTTTCAAAATTAAATTTTAATTAGTTTTTCCATCTTACCTTTGATTTTAAACTTAAGTTTTAAAGTTTGTTAGTTTATATATATTTATATAGTTATGTACTTTTATAATTTTATATTTATATAGTTTTAAACTTTATAATTTTTTAAATATGTTTATATAATTTATATTTATGATTTCATATGATTTTCTACTTTATAATACTCATTTATATCATTATGTTTTAATTCAAGAATTTCCAGAATTATATATATAGTAAAACACCAGAAAATATTCAAAATTCAAATTTTTGAAACATATATGTCGACATACAAATGAGCATATGTCGACATACAACTGTCGTATTTTCAGTTTTGGAAGGAAGTGTCTTTTCACTATTTGTAACGTTATAGAAGCGTTGCAATCTTTCAAATCTTATAAATAAGGGTTGATTTTGAATTTTTTTTAACCATTCTTCTTCTCCATCTTCACCCCTTTTCACTTCTCCATTATTCTTTCATATTTCTATGATTTCTACACTTCTACTCTGCCAATTTCTACTCTAAATACATAAAAATTCTTCTCACTCTCTACTCATTACTCTCTGAATTGAAGTGCTATTGAAGAGATATAGGGCTATTGTAATCATTTGGGATTGTTTGGGAAAGAATGTGTTTCTTGTAGCCCGGAAATCAAGGAAAGGAAACGGTGTTAACCTTGTAGCCGTGAAATCATGGGTGGTGGAATCATTGTTAACCTTGTAGTTGTGAAATCAAGGGGATTGTGCTTAGATATTGATCTAGCAATAAAACTTTGTGCAATCAACTGTTGCGTAGGACTGGACATAGGAGCAATCCGAACCAATATAAAATATGGTACATTCTTCCCTTTTTTGCATTTTATTTTTGTTTATTTCTTTTATTTGTGTTTGATTCTGTGTCTGTGATCATCTCTGTGGTTTGTGATTCATATAGTAGATCATATTAATTTTAGATTTTCTTAAATTCCTTGAAAACCCTATTCACCCCCTCTAGTGTTAGTTTTGCCTTAAGATCCACATTCTGCGTTCCCAAACAATTGGTATCAGAGCAAGGTTTTTCAAAAAGTTCATAATCTAATTTTTGAAAATATTATATGCCAACCAACACTGGTAATAACAGTTATTTTGTAGACGGTTAGTCCACTGTTAGACCAACACTGCTTAATGGTAGTAATTATTCATATTGGGCATATTGAATGAAAATATATTTACAATTAGTAGGATTTGACACATGGAATATCACACCGACTGAATATGCAGAACCCACAACTAATTTTGCACAATGGATTAATGAACAAAAGGCTACTACATAAAGCAATCCTAAATCCATGAATATGTTGTTTTGTTCATTAGATAGGAATGAATTTAATAGAGTGTCAGTTTGTAAATTTTCTTATGGAATTTGGAGAACTTTACAAGTTACTCATGAAGGAACTAGTAAAGTTAAACAAACAAACATATCAATGGTAATTAATCAGCTTTAGTTATTCAAAATGAAAAAGAATGAATCTATCTCCGATATGTATTTCAGATTTCGAGAGATAGTGCATTCATTAATAGCACTTGAAAAACCTCATTTTTAAGAAGACCAAGTCGGAAAAATATTGAGTTCATTGACTTCAAAATGGGATTAGAAAACATTGGCAATTGAAGAAGCCTATAATGTCAGTGAAATTAGGATTGAGGAGTTAATCGGAAATATGATGTCTTTTGAAGTCCGACTATGGAAAAGAAAAGAAAATAGACCAACCGAAAAGAAATCTATTGCATTTAAAGCGACAACAAATGGTTCGGACTCGAGCAGTGAAGACGATGAAGAAACAACCTTAATGACAAGATAGTTCGGAAAATTTCTGAAATACATAAAGAGAAATAATTTTCAAAGTAATAATCAAGGAAGTTCAGGAAGAATGATAATTGATGTTATAACTGCAATAAATAATGCCATATGAAGAGAATTTGTCCATATCCAGATAAATCAATTCAACAAATGGACAATAGCAATTTATCAAAGAAAAGAAAGAGAGCATACGCAGCAACTTTAGAAGACTCGGATTCATCATCAAGTGATGAAGAGACAGAAACCAGAAATTCAAACATGTGATTCACAACAATTCAGAATTCAGAAAATATCGAAGAAATGGATCTATAAACCGGGTACACCTTAATTAGTATTTAAATTTTTTTGGTCGAATGGATGCTTTGACTGATTTGATTGTTTGATTTGTTTTGAAATTTACACTTTAAAATTCAAACTTAAAATTTTAAAATTCAAATTTGAATTTTGAAATTCAAAATAATAGTAATAAAATAATAACTGATAACATAATAAAATAATTTTTTGATGTTTTCTAGGATTAATATTATTTCAGGTAATAGTTAAACCTGAAATATAATTCGATAATTTAAAACCAAAAGTCAAAAACCATATTTCTTGAGAAATTTATACATATATGTCGACATTCATATGTCCATATGTCGACATATCAGCCTGTAAAATGAAATTCAAAGTTTGAATTTCAAAGATTTAAACTGTCGAACGTCCCGCCAACTTTTCACCAACTCCCAAGGTCTGAAAATGTGTCATTGATTTCTGAAAAGTTGTGCCTATTCAATTCATATCTATTCAATCTCTATTTATATATCTATTCTCTCTACCTCTCATTCAAAATTCAAACTACATTCTTCATATCCATGCTCTTCAAAACAAACATTCAATTGGCTTCCTCAAGCACATATCAGAAATTGAAATTAACCAAAACCATCAAAGGATATCTCCACAGTGATAGAGAAGCAATCAAAACCAATGTGGACTATGTAGAAAATGCAAAAGGCAATATGGAAGCTCTCGCCATCTTCGGAGACTTTCAATCCTATGATCTTACTTATTTTTTCAATCACAATGAAGTATTGAGCTTAATTGACTCTCGGGATAAAAATGAAGTGTGTTACCCGAAGCTTGTCAAAATGTTCTATGCAAATCTGAATTGTGGCTTTTACGAAGGAAATGAAGATCAAATTTGAAGTAGCGTAAAAGGCACACAAATTGTTCTAGATTACAAAATCTAGGGCAATATCTTGAATTGTAGAAGCATGGGCTCGAATTTTTTGGATTTCAAAATTGATGAAGCCGATTTAGAAAACTTATCACCACATATTTAAAAGCGGTGCTCACATGGAATTCAAAAATCGCTTTTTCCGCCCAAAAACAAGAATCATAAACCTCCCCTTCAACATACCATCACTCCTTGTTTCAGAAATTTTAACAATCCAACTCTCAAGGTCCAAAAATTACTCTAATCTGTTATTGGTGGCTATAACATCAATTGGGCCGACATGATCTTAAAAGAATTCAAGCCCATAGAAACATCAACAAGAGAAAACACTCTTTATTATGGAGTTTATCTCACTCGTATTTTCAAGTATTTTGGAGTTGATCTTCATGGAGAAGAATTTGTATCAAGAAATGCGTTTGACTCCACAAATATACACCTTATGCAAATTACGCTCACTTTCACGCCTTATGAGACATTCGAAGACAAACAAGCTCGGATGCAACGAGAACAAGAGCCTATGAAAATCGAAGAAGAAGAAACTTCTTTGAAAAGTGTTGATTGTCCAATCAACACTAGAACCATTTTCAAAGAGATCATTATTCAAAATCAAGTGAAAGCCGTCAAAAATAAAAAGAAGCTCTAACCAAAATGACTAAGTTCATGGGCAAGATAGGAAGAAAACTTGGAATTTCATCTTCCTCCTCATCATCCGATGATAATTAGACTATCTAGCTTAAGTTATCTTTAGTATTCGTTTGTATTTTATTATCGAATCTCGTGTTTAGTGTCTCGTAATCAGTTGATGTATTTTCTTTTTAAGAAGTAAAGGATGGAGTTTTATATATGTCAAATCATCTTTAAGTTACCATGAAAACTTTGTAATTAAATATAATATAATATAATATAATATAATAACAAAAAATTTGAAAATTTTCAAAATATTTTAAAGAGTATGTCGACATACATAATTGCCTATGTCGACATATAACTGCCAGTTTTTTAAAAAAAAAATTCAAAATAAAAATTAAATAATTAACTCGTGTCCATTCAAATCCAACGAATTCCAGACCTTATTTAAGCCTATTTCTTCCTGAAAAATTCATTATATCATTCCTCCTTCTTCTCGGTTCAATTCTTATCAAAACTATGGCAAATCCAATTCATAACTTAAGTGAAAATCTTGAAGAGACTTTGAATTCCTTCAAGAACATCCTATCTATAGTACTACGAAACTAGCGTCATCTTGAATTAAGCCAAATAAAGATGTTTGAACAACAAGAGAAGCACTTTGATGCCATTCGTTGGCTAATATCTTCTCTTTTTGGAGATAAAGATAACAATCTCGCTAAGGCACCACCAACAAAAGAAGATGAAGATTGGGAAGTAATCAAGAGGATCCAATCTTTAGAGAATACGGATGGGTAGAAGTTCCAAGAAACTTTAATTGTTTGGCATGATTTGATTGGTTTGGATTGCTTGACTTAAAATCTGTATATATAAATATGTATATATATATTGATTGAAGCATATGTAAATATTGCTTTGATTGGTTTGCTTGGATTCAAAAACTTGTATGTATATGGATTGATACACTTGTAAATATTATACACTTAGTATTGATTATTTTATAGCCAAGAATTTAGGGGGAGTAATTTACTTTACTGTGAGTATAGGATATGTATAAATAGATTTAGGATTTATGGGGGGTATTGTTAGAATTTCTTTTTGATAATGCCAAAGGGGGAGATATTATAAAATATAGACTTAGTTTAAACAGAATATATAGGATTCATATTGACAGGGGAAGTATTAGAAGAATCATCATCGACAGGTATGAACAGGTATGAATATTTTATAAACTAAGGTTGTCATCATCACAAAGAGGGAGATTGTAGGAGGATGGAGTTTTGATGACAACAACAATATTTCAGTATTAATTGATTATAAAATATATATTAACATCCTATCAAGAATATATACACACACATATATGAAGGAGTTGTATACAGGAATTAATACTGAAGACTGTACCGTTTTAGAGATTCAAGAGATTCTGAATTCAAAGAAGATTCAAGACTCATGAGTAATCAAGAAATCAAGAGTTCAAGATAAATATAGTAATAAATTCTAGTTTATATATAAGACTCCGAATAGCACTCCAGGTTCAAATTCAACAAATTTTCAAATTTTAGATTCTGTTTTTCAAAATTCTAAATTTAAGTAGTTTGTCTATCTTACCTTTGATTTTAAACTTAAGTTTTAAAGTTTATTAGTTTATATATATTTATATAGTTATATACTTTTATAGTTTAATATTTATATGGTTTTAAACTTTATAATTTTATAAATATGTTTATATAATTTATATTTATGATTTCATATGATTTTCTACTTTATAATACTCATTTATATCATTATGTATTAATTCAAAAATTTACAGAATTATATATATAGTAAAACACTTTAAAATATTCAAAATTCAAAATTTTAAAACATACATGTCGACATACATATGAGCATATGTCGACATACAAATGTCATATTTTCATTTTTGAAAGGATGTGTCTTTTTTGCTATTTGTAAAGTTCCAAAAGCATTGCAACCTTTCAAATCTTATAAATTGGGATTTATTTCAAATTTTTTAACCATTCTTCTTCTCCATCTTCACCCCTTTTTATTCCTCCATTATTATTTCATATTTTTATGATTTCTACACTCCCACTCTGCTGATTTCTATTCTAAGTACATAAAACTTCTTCTCTTCTCACTCTCTACTCATTACTCTCTGAATTGAAGTGCTATTGAAGAGTTATAGGGTTGTTGTAATCATTTGGGATTGTTTGGGAAAGGGTGTGTTTCTTGTAGCCTGGAAATCAAGGAAAGGAAATGTTGTTAACCTTGTAGCCGTGAAATCAAGTGTGGTGGAATTGGTGTTAACCTTGTAGCCATGAAATCAAGGGGATTGTACTTAGATATTGATCAAGTAATAAAACTCTGTGCAATCCAGCGTTGCGTGGGGCTAGACGTAGGAGTAATCCAAACCAATATAAAATCCAATGTGTTCTTTCATTTTCTGCATTTTTTTAATTTCTGTGTTTGTGTTTGATTCTGTGTCTGTGGTCATCTCTATGGTGTGTGATTCATATAGTAGATCATATAAGTTTTATATTTTCTTAAATTCCTAGAAAACACAATTCGCCCCCCTCCCCCCTCAGTGTTATTTTTGCCTTAAGATCTGCATTCCGCGTTCCTGAAACCTTTATACATAGTTCGTAAAACAAAATAATTAGTACAATCTCAAGTCAAGTAATGCCGCAAGTGTTGGGCATTCCTCTTTTGGGGACTTCATTCCACGCTTTGATCGTTAGATTGAAGGCTCCTTTATAAAGTTTCCGTTGGGTGGCATACGGTCCTTCCCATTTCGGACCTAGGAAAACTAGGGTCGGGGAGGCGCGTTTCAAAACCAGGTCCCAGGTTCAACAATCTGGGGCCGAACCTTTCTGTTGTCATACTGAGCGACCTGGTGTCTATGCCTTGAGGCACGTAAATTTTCTTCATCCCTATTTTCCTCAATCAGGTCTAAGGACTCAAGTAGAAGCTCTTTGTTCATCATCGGATCATAATATGTTGTTCTGTGAGAGGGGATTCCAATTCCATTGGAATGACTGCTTCTGATCCGAATGAAAGTGAGAAGGGGGTATGACTAGTTACCGATTTGTAGGTCGTTCTATAAGCTCACAGTGCTAAGAGCAGTTCATCGACCCATATGGATTTTGCCTGCTTTAATCGTTTCTTTAGGGTGGATTTAATGATTTTGTACCGCTACGACTTGTCCATTCGATTGTCGTTGAGCTACTGCAGTGTATCTCTTTTCGATTCTGTATTTTTGGCAGAAATCGTTGAATTTTGTACTAACGAACTGGGTTCCATTATCAGTTATGATGGCTTTAAGAATCCCAAATCGGCAAATTATGTTTCTAACAACAAAATTAATCACCCGCTTTGTCGTGATCGTAGCCAATGGTTCAGCTTCTGCCCATTTGGTAATGTAATCTATGGCTACGATCGCATATTTCGCTCCGCCTTTGGTGATTGGTAAGATTCCAATGATGTATATTCCGCACATGGCGAACGAAAACGGACTCACCATTGACTTGAGTTGGCTGGGAGGTGCCCTGCAAATCTTTGCAAATTTCTAGCACCTATCGCAGCGTCCAGAATAATCAGTTGCATCCCAATTTACTGTAGACCAGAAGTAGCCGTACCGCATTATTATTTTTGCCAACATCTGGCCCCCGGTGTGGTCCCCACATTCGCCTTCATGCATTTCTCTCAATACATGTTTGACGTCATCATGTGCTATACACCGCAGTAGGGGTACCGAAAATCCTTGTCGGTAAAGAACTTCGTGTAACACCCCGCATTTTATGACAATTAGATAATTGAAAATGCATATGTGTATATATATGCATAGACATAATATAAAGATAATATGTGATTCCATGTAATAAATACATGCACTGAAAAAGAAGAAAATATTAAAGCAAATAAAAATGCAACGCATACGTTAAAAGGAAGAATAAATTGGTTGCATGCAGTGTAATTACGTTGCATGTAATGATTTAGAAATACTATGCATTAATAATAAAAGAAAAATGAAAGAATAAGATGCATGCAAAATGATAAGGTTACATGCAATAGTTTAAATGAAAAAGAGGGATAAGAAAAGAAAAATGACCATCATTGTTCTAAGTCTAGTTAACAAAAGCCTTAGTAGTCCAGTTGTTTAGAGCATGTGGCTTTCATGCAAGAGGTACGGAGTTCGATCCCTGCCGGCACCATATTTTTGTTTTAAGGGAACGGCTAAAATAACACATGTTCATAAGAGAAAATATGTATAAACGCACATATAAGGAAAAATATACATATAAGGAAGTATAGAAAAATATATGTATATATGTATATGAGAATATATGCGGATATATATGCAGAAATATATATATATATATATATATATATATATATATATATATAAGTTCAAAATATGGCTGCAATCAAAGAAATATGGTAAGAATCAAATAACGGCATAACACCGTTTGAATTTTGAAATCGAAATGAAAGTTGTGCATATATATATACGCGTAAGATGGTCATTAGAAGTTTTGTATACATATAAGGAGATTATATGTAAATATAATGTTTAAATAAATTCCAAAAATTCAAACGTTCAAAAATAAAACTTCTGCACCAAATCAGCTCGAGGGACCCATAGGGGGTCGACCTACCTATAGGGGGTCGATCTAGGGGTCGACCCAGGGGTCGACCCACCCCAGATCCGGGAAGATTCATCAATGAATCTGGACTGTTTTCTTAACCAAGTTCAATGCTGACACAGCACTGTGTGTACGATAAGATCCTGAACACCTATAAATAGGCCAGAAGAGCCTAGCCTAAAACTCACATTTTCTGAGAAGCCGCCTAAGCTTTGTCATTCTTCTTCCTCCTCAAATCTCTTCAGAAAAATAAGATAATTAGTTTAGGAAAATTCTGATTCAAGATCTAGAGGAAAAGGATGTAAATTAATAAAGAAGGTGTTCATAATTCGATTCGAAGTAAGGTAATTTCATAGACCTGGTCTATTTGAATTTCTCCTCTTTCTTCCCTTCTTGTTTTAGTTAAGAATTATGGATCCATGGTTTTTTAGGCTCTAAATTCAGTTAGGAGAACCATGGAATGTTAGATCTGGACCAGATTCAGGATTTGGAAAGCAAATTAGGTGAATGGATTTAAGTTATATCATTTTTGATAATGTTATAATTATCGTTTGACATTCCCCATTAACATACAAAGTAAATCTGCCATAATGTTAATATAATATGTTGAAATGTTAATTTGATGCATTGAAATGTTAATATGTTGAAAAGGATAAACCTTTTAAAATATGTGGGAATGATTATTGTTGTATACATGCATGTTTTAATAACTTGTTAGTTGAATACTGTAAGTTAAGTTACAGTGAAATTCGAATAATTACATGTTAATTTTTGGTATATTATGTACTTGAACCCTTAACTATAAGAATTGGTACAATAACATGTTAAATTGTTAGACGAGAATAATTACGTGTTTGATAGTTACATGTTATTATTTTATAATGAAGATAATAACACGTTAGGAAGAACATGCGACATGATAATTAGAGTTAGACTTAATATGACATTAAGCATGACATGTAAAAATATATTATAGTGAAATTTGGAAGAATGAACATGCTTAGAATTACAATAAATAGAAAACTTTAACCACACTTAGACACGAGGTTAAATTCAACTTGTGGTAGAAGTCTGCCCGGAACCGCCCAGCAAATTTGGCATCCACAAGTTGTTAATTTAATGTGAGAGGTCTAGTGCGTAAACATACATGTAACGGTGCTAAGACACGAGGTTAAGCCCAACTTGTGGTACAAGTCCGCCCGGAACCACCCGGCAAATCCAGCATCCACAAGTGGTCGGCTTAATGTGAGAGGTCTAGTGCATAAACATATATATATATATATATATATATATATGTGTGTGTGTGTGTGTGTGTGTGTGTGTGTGTACAAAAGGATAGCTATAAACGGTATTGATTGTAATTAATGAAAATGACTGGAATTGAATGTAAGTTACAACAGTAAAAGGATTGGAATGGAAGGGGAATGATAATAACTTATTATAATTAATTACAGTAATAAGAATGTTGTATAATAGGTAGGCTTGTCCTAGGGACAAGTGAAAATTATAACTTAGGTTATAACAAATAATAGAGGGAATGTGATAACTTATAAGTTGTACTTAATTATTAATTAAGTAATCTGTAAACTTGAGAATCTGAAATCTGCAGATAAGAATAACATGTTTAAGGCTTATCCTAGGGACAAGTGGAAATTATAACACAAGTTATAATAATTGAAAAGGAAACTTATTAGTAAACCTTAGTTAAGAGAACTAAGTTAATAAGTAAACAACGACAAGTTGTAGTGACATGTGTAAGATGAAATTATGATTAAATAAGAAAGAATGAGGCAAACTTATGAAATGAATTAAGTTATATTTAATAATAAATAATAAGTGACATGTTAAATAGGAAACATGTTAATTGAGATATACTTAATTACATATTAAATAGAACATGTTATTGTAATTAGGGAATCAGACAATGAATAATATGAAGAGATTGTAGATTGCAGACCTTGGATTACAATCTAGAGATTAACATGTTGTAGTGTTATTAATAAACTTAAATGGATTAAGTTATAACTGAAATTAATAAGGGAGAGGAATTTGGTAACTTGAATAAGAAGTCAATACGACTGGGAATAACCAAGTTGAATGGAAATCTGAAAGGGAAGAGCAAGCGCGTAGACGTAGGGTCTAATAACATGTTAACCTGAGGCGCATGGACCAGTCCGTAGGTTTGAGGGTGAATAACCCAACGGGGTATATCATCGTGGTGTCATGAGGCACGAGGGGAGCACACGTCCATCTGATTATTTTGTTGATATTCTGCGGGCTTCAAAGGACTGGAAGGGGAAGCACGCGGCTTCCTGGGACGTGGAGGGTACTCCTGGAAGCCTTCTGTGCTATGACAGTGTTCTACTGTGCTCACAGAGGGAAGGTCTGCGAGTTTCTACCGATGAGTATGCCTTGATTGCCACGATAGTGGGCAATCAAAAGACTGTTGGGCGGCTTAGGTGATTCAACGATCCGAGGATCTTTTTGACTAAGCTAGGTTACGACCACTCTTGATTAACCGACAGGTCTAACCTAGGTGATAGCAAGCGTGGGTTACCTACCATCGACCGTCAGCTTGATACGTGATGCGCGATGCAGAAAGGCGGAGAACTAAACCAAATGACCATAGACCTTTTGCTATCAAGGCTATGGGTGAAACAGGCCAATTTGGATTTGTTGTTTGTAGGCTATATAGTTAAAGAGCTTAGCGGTTCTATAGCGGTGGATGTGAAAAAAGGTATAGCGGGGATAAAGTGGGGAAATAGCAAGGATATATCGGAAGTGCAAAAAGGTTAATTATATGTAAAACCAAAAATCTATAAATTAATTAATCATCTTTCTCACATTACATGTGTACAAAAAACTAATATTAATTAATCTTATATAACAAAATCAAGGAATATCATAGTTAGGCATGCTAAATTTGATGAGTGTAATTGATTGTTACCATACATTACGCACTTATGCCTTAAATTTATCCCTTTACACTAAATTTATTGAATTTTCTAAAAAATACCTAGTCAAATCAAGTTCGATATATTAATACTGCTAAAGTGGATGCTAAAAAGCCTTGATTTAGCGGATGGAGCGGAAAATAGCACGGCTAAAAGCGGATCTATTGTTCATCAGTGCTAAATTAAAATAGTGTAGCGGTTGAAGAGTGCTATGGGATATAGGGGGATAGTGCGGGGCTTTAGCGGGGATTTAACTACATAGTTTGTAGGTTGCTTATGGGCCAGATCGTTAGTTCTCAATCTTGTTCGTCTTTGACTAGTTGAGGGAGGGGTCAGGTTGGACCATAGCCACCGAAAATGCATACCTTAGCATCTGTTTTTACAGATATCTGATAAGCTCTCGACCAACTTCCGTGTTTCTTGTACAACCCTGCCACGAGACTCGGTGCATAGTAGATGTTATGTATGGTTAAGGCATCGAGTACGATTGACGATACGTACGTGGGAAATTCTAGATGCATGCATGTCTACTCTGGGTGGTGTATCGTAGACTCGAGGGCATTACATTGTGATGGAATTTGATTCGATTGAATGTGGCATTCTGCACGCTTACGTAGCATAGTAATGGCAGACATATGTGGAACGTAACATTGTTATATAGAGATCTTTACGTCACTCTAACATAGGATAAGGGACTGCGTATATTTCTGTGGTGTTACGTTAGAGACCGTGCGAGTGGGGTACCATAGGGTGTACCTGTATATTGCGGGTATCTACATATATATTGTATTAGGTCAATCCACTGGGAAGTAGATGGGTACGACGTGTGTGTAAGCCTTGAGTGCTGTTAACCCAAGTAACCTAATAAACAAGAAAATGTAACTGAACGGTATATGTAGGATTATCCAAAATGTGTAGTTTAATTCCACTCACTAGAACTTGTGTTCTGACCCCCTCCTCATAACTTACTCGCAGGTTAAATTTGTGGCAAAGATATGATAGCTTTGGATACTAGTTAGGCAGTATTATTACTACGGTAAGACTATATTTTGTTTACATTATATTTTATCCATTCCGTTGTGAGATGTATTTCTAAGCTCTGATATATTTTATATCTCTGTCTTTTCTGTAGGATACCAAAGCAAACCAACACGAGTTTCGATATATTAGAATTTGAAAAAAAAATTCAGTCTGTCGGAATTTGGGTTGTTACATCTGGTATCAGAGCCTAGGCTTAGGATTCCTGTATAGATAATGAGTGAATGTATTTGTATTTTTAAATATAAATATATTTTATATATACCGAGATCCCTAGAGGAACCAACTAAATAGAAAGAGTATAATATGGTAAGAATTGGGATGTCTGTTTTGTACACTAAAGGAATGAATATAGAAATCTGAGACCCTTAAGATTTTTGGGTGGGTAGTGTACAATATGTCTTAAATAAAGAAAGATAGACCCCATGTGTTAATATTTCATATTAGTGGGTTTGGCGGTAAAACCTTATAAATTTGAAAATGGTTAAAAAGAGAAAAATGGATTAGGAATATATATAGTTGAGAGAATTGACTTTGTGGGAGTGTCTAGGAAGCCTGGGAAAATTGGAAACCAGCTTTGAGTCTAACCCCATTGTTAACTTTTAAGAACTTAAAATTATAAAAGATTTTGGAAGATGGTTTATGGTGTTTTCAAATTTTAACCTTAAAAGTTATGGTTTTAAAATATGTAAAGAAGTACATATTGGGTTTTAAAGTTAAATGGGGTATAATTTGTAAAGTGATTTCTTGCCAAAAAAAAAATCTCCAAGATAAATTTCTCTCAGTAAAAGATGCATATTATAGAGCATGTACATCTCGCTAGTTTTCTTGTTATATTGCATGGAAGGTTTAAAAAACAAAACTTAGAAATATTGCATTTTGTTGAAAGCTGTAATTTTTAGTAAAGAAAGTTTTGGAATCTCTATTATTTTGCCAATCATTTTGATAAATTGTTTTAACGAAAATTTTTTGTTAGGTGGACAAAAATAAGTTGTGGAAATTAAGAATAGTGTAGATGTTTGGACCTTATAGTAAGAAACTGAACCAACCTTATAGGCAACAACAAGTCGTAAACCTGATTGAGAAATAGTTTCCCTTATCTACTCCGATTTTTCGTGATTTGAAAAAAATGATGATTTACATCTTTTTGAGATGACATGTTTTTATGGTTTGGAAAAAGTAAGTTTTCATGAGGAAAATGAAGTTTTAACACTTTTAATTTTCGAAAGAAAATTTAAATGAACAAAAGGCCAAACCATGTTTTAAAAAGTGCGGAGTAGTTAAGGTGTGACAACCCCAAACTTCCACGGAAATGAAAGTAAGAGATTATCATTTGGAATACAACATAAATATAATATAACAAGTCACAGAAACAACATAGTAAAGGAAATCCATATAGTAACGACATCATAGCAGCGGAAATATAATGTCATCAACAATAAAAAAATCCACAATCACAGAATTCTAAGTTATTACATCAAGTTTGCAGAAAAATGACATAAATCCCAATTCCAAAATAAATGACATGAAATGGAAATAAGTCTAATGTCTGAAATGAAAAAGGAAATGCGATAAAAGCAAATGATAGAAAGTCTTCGAAGCTCCAAGTCATCACCTCTACGTCAAAAGCTGGTCCAAGGAAAATGATAAGCAGCTCCAAAGAAAAGACTCCTGGCAAAAGAATACCTGTTACTTGGCTGCCCGTGTAGAAAGGAGGGCACTCAAGTTTGCAAAAAGGTGAAACAAACTATGGGTCAGTCGTGGGACTAGTGTGAGAATTCTTAACTACTTTAACAACTAATAAGATGGAAAACCCAAAGACCACGCCGCTAACGCGGAACGGGTTTTATCCAATGGGTTGCCGTGCATAATTTCAAGTGTCCTGACAATAGTAAATACAACGTAAAGTAATGCAATGCTTTTGGGAAAAATGGAATCACCATAAGACCCAGGTCCTATCACACAATGCAAACACAAACCAGAGGATAGGGTTTTACCTTATGGTGATTAAACATGCTAAGTACGGCAACTACGCATCTAATCTTATTACTAGTATATATAAAAATATTTCAAAGTAAATGTATTAATCCTAGGAAGAATAGATGCCATAATACTATGCCTCCGTACTAGTAATACAATCAAGTCCGAAGGTGTCGTATTGGAAATTTGGGTTTCCATCACGAGTCAAGGCTAGGGCGGAGCTCCTTACCGATTCGAGACACTCTAGCTAATGTCTCAGGATTACCCGCAGATAACCCTTGGATCCTGCAGGGCCGGTCCTCACATACAGCTTTGAGGATTGGCAATTCCTGAACACACGTTTCCCGGTCCTATAGGACCTAATACCGAGGCGCTTCATTCCATCATCCACATAAGTAAACGTCTGGGCTCCATACCATGACACCACTTCTAGCTAGAAAGAAACGTGCTGCTCTCCCTGCGTTCCCTTCGCCCGTTTTAGACTCAACCGGTGTGTGAGGCTCGCGAAGTCACGTTACACAAAGCTACGCCTAAACAGGCCATGCTTTGATCGTCTCTACAAGGTTCTGCTTTTCAACAAGAAACCTTGATCATTGCATCTTAGTGTGCCACACTGTCACTCCATACCGTACCATTGATCGTCCGTCAATGTATAAACGGGTGTTAAGTAGAGAATGAATTCTCCACCACCAAACATTTATATATTAACAGAAAATCAACGACATGATATTTAACGGGGTACGATGTTAGACACACCATCCATTTAAACTTATGCTCTGGGTCTGAGCGAAGTCAAATCCGTGAAATCAACACATACGTTTGGGCAATGACCATGACCATTGAATTGGGAGCAAGTCAATTCAGGATCTTGTTCGTTGTCCATTCGAGGGAAGATTTACGGTCTTCATACGCCATCCTCATACTTCGATTCTTAAAGTCGTATGACTATTTGGAATGAGAGTAACTCGGACTTTCCAAATAATCCTCGTATATATATATATATATATATTAAAATCCTTCTTTATCGCTAATGATAATTTTAACGATCAATTCCTATTTTAATTATTTAAAATAATTAAATTTCTTTTAACGACGCCACGAGTCAAAGGGGCAACCATGGCGCTGCTTTCAACCAATTTTGATTTACACGTTTCTCCAAATCTAACCGTTGGATTTGAACGTGGTTCATTTCGTTGGAAATATTTTTCCAAGGCGGTCCTAACGATTCCAACCTTGGAAAAATCCGACGGTCGGATCTTCCGGTATCATTGTTTAAAAATACGATTTCAAAACGCGAACTACCGTGCTCGATTCGTTAAATTATAATTAGATATATATATATATATAATTCGTTTAACCCATCATCCTTATGTACACCTTCTTTCATCTTTTATCTTGTCACCTCTTCACTTACATGAAAATGTAATTTAAAATTAGACAGTGAATTATTCCTTTTATTTTATTTTTATTTTCATTTCATACTTTTATAATTTACATTGAAAATGTAAATTATAATACATCGTTCGATTCAATTTTTTTCCCTCTTTCAATTTATATTATAATTCTATTTGCGCATAAAATATTCATTCCTTTTTAAAGTGCATTCTTAATCTTTAATTACATCAAAAATGTAAATTAAATTTTACGATGTAAATTTCATTCCAATTACATATAAGAATGTAATTTTTATTTTACATGCAAATCATTATTTTAATTACAATGTAGATAATATCATTCCTACAGTGTAAATTCCTACTCCTATATATACACATGTCACATTCTTATTTTATTTATAAATTAAATGTGAACCTTTATTTTTCAAATCTATATAAAATCCATTCTTTATTTATAATGAAAAAATTTCACTCTTTAATTACAATGCAAGATTCATTCTTTATATACTTACATTAGTAAAAAAAATGTACATTATTCAATGCGATGTAATTCCTTTTATTTTTACATAAATAAAAATGTAATCTTTTTCCTACGGTATATATTCCTTTTAATTTACATTTATAAACATGTAAATTTTAACATACGATGGATTTCTATATATCTTACATTATAAAATAAAATGTAAATTTTGTTTCACCATGTAAATTCTACTCCTTTATAATAAAAGTAACATTTAATCTACATGCAAACTCTACTCTATATTTACATGTAAAATAATGCCAAATTTTACATACGGGTGAAATTCCTATTTCATTTGCATTTAAAATAATGTAACTTTACATATAATGCAAACTCATATTTTATTTACATAGAAAAATGAAATTTTTGTCATGCAGTGAAATTCACATTTTTAATTACAAAGAAAAATGTAATTTTAATCATGCAGTGAAATTCCCTTTTTAATTACAAAGAGAAATGTAGTTTTTATCATACGGTGAAATTTCTCTTTTGATGTACATTAAAAATACTGTACATCTATCCTACCGTGAAAATATCCTTTTTAATATACATTAAAAATATGTAACTATATCCTACGGTGTAAATCCTTTTTATAATTACATTATAAAATAATGTAAAATGTACATACAGTGAAATTCCCTTTATATTAACATTAAAAATGATGTTCATTTACATACGGTGGATTTTCTCTTTTTCTATACATTATAAATAATGTTGAATCATCTACGGTGAAATTCTTTTACTTTAACATTTAAAATAATGTTAATGTCATACGGTGGATTTTCTTAATATTAACATTAAACAAAAATGTCAATTTAACATACGGTGCATTTTCTTAATATTAACATTAAACAAAAATGTCAATTTAACATACGGTGCATTTTCTTAATATTAACATTAAACAAAATGTCAATTTAACATACGGTGCATTTCTTAATATTAACATTAAACAAAATGTCAATTTAACATACGGTGCATTTCTTAATATTAACAAAAATGTTCATATTCTACGGTGTACATTTCTTAATATTAACATTAAAAATAAATGTTAATGTCATACGGTGAAATTCTAATTATTTACATAAAAAAAATGTATACTTTTTAATTACAATGTAAACACTACTTCTAATTCACATTGTGAAAATATAATTTTTAATTACAATGTTATCCTACTTCTAATTCACATTGTGAAAATATAATTTTTAATATACCATATCGTTTCACTTTATAATTTACATATAAAAATGTAAATCTTCATACTTTAATTCGCAATCAAAATAATGTAAATTGCATAACGATGTAGATTTCACGACGATGAGAATTTCCTACTTTAATCCACGTTAAAATAATGTGAATTGCATAACGACGTATATGATGATAGATTTACATATGATTCATATCCTCAAGGCATACTTCAAAAAATTTAAACGAGGAAAAATCTAATTTTTCCTACCGATCTATGTTTTTAATTAACGGATCTACGAATAAAAACAATGGACCTACAATCATAGCATCACAACAATTTTGAATCCATCCCATGGTAACATTTCATCGCAATTTCAATTGTGTTGACTTTCAATTCCACATATCGCCATAATAATAATAATGATTAAATTAATTAAATTTAAATAAAAATAAATTCTCATCTTGTTTGGATAAGAATTAAAATAAATCCAAATAATTTTCAGAATGCTCCAATCAATCACAGCAAATCCCACTCGTCGTCACGGTCCTAACGGATCTGAAATTTTCAGATTCGGGGTTCATACGCATTAGTTATCAACGTTTTTAAATATATAGATTTTTAACAACTGCTGTAGCAACGCTTAAAAGTGTGGGGAATTCTGAAATATTTCATACCTTAAAACCCACTTTTGTTCAAAAATTCAAATCCGATTTTCTGGAGTTGTAGTTGACGAAACGACGAGCCATTTGTTGGAGAAGGACCGGCTCGGTGAGGGCTTTGATCGGCCAGAGGGGGGTGGCGTTCGGCGGCGGCGTGTGGGGCCCAGGGGGCGCGAAGGCGGCGGCTTTTTGGCCTTGGTGGCGGCGCTACGGTGCATGGGGAGGGGCGAGACTTGTCGGAGATCGAAGAGCTTGGGAAGAGCTTCGAAATGAGTACTCATACGCTAAATTTCGTTGAAAAATGGAAGAGAAATCGAAGCTCAAAGTTTGGAGCTTCTATGGGTTCGGCGGCTACAACATACGGAGTAAGAAGATAAAGGAGGCCCGACCTTTATATAATATTATAATATTAGGGTAAATTAATTGTTATTTAATTAGCCCGCGTAAGCCCGTTTTGGTCCGAACTCCAAACGGAGCCCAACGACTGTCGAACTTAATGTTTTGACGTCTTATGAACGCAGTGGCGCTATCCCCGAAGTCCAATTCTGAAGTTACATGCATGTTTCTTTTATTTTTTAAAATAAATCTTTTATTTTTAATTCAAACGTACATCTAATTTTACTGGGGTCACATACGAAGTCAGAATAATCCGGAAAAATTATTTTTGGTTATGTTTTGCCGATACGGTCCTAACAAAACCAATTTCGTCGAATTCTGAGCTCATTTGAAAAATGGTCAATTTCTGGTCAATCCAATTCAACTAACTCTGACCAAACACGTTTATATTTACTGCGCTCACATACTAACCTTAAAAATTATGGAAAATTTAACCTAACCATATTTCGACATTCTGGATCCAACGAAAGTGGTTTTGTCGAAAACGGACACTGTTTGAAAATTGGCTATTTTCAATTTCTATTTATTTAATATTAAAAATACTTTTTAAAGTGAAAATCTTCCGAAACTCAAAAATATAAGTGCTTATACTCTTTTTCATGTGTAAACATCATTCCGGACTCAATGGAAGTGGTTTCGAGTCCAAATTCCTTCATATGCAAAAAGTAGCATTTTTGACCTTTATATTATATATATATATATTTATTTCATAGCGACCTTTCTAAATTTTAATTTTGACATAACTTATAACTTTTAAAGTCGAATTTCAATTTTTCAGATTCGTTAGAAAGGTATTCTTAAACAGATTTAAATATTTTTGGTTTCACTAAAATTCGTTTTATTTTGAGTCCTGTACATTCAGTCAAAGTTTGAAATCAAATTTTCAAACTGCAGCGCTATTTCTAACTCCTTATATAATAAAAATAAATTTTACTCGTTATTATTTAAAATAAACTATTTTAAATATCAAAACCCATTAAAATAACTTAAAATAAATTTTTAAATTTACCCCAAAATTCAGGGTTGTTACAATCTCCCCCAATTAAGGACTTTTCGTCCCCGAAAAGGAAAAAGAAAAAGGAGAAAGAGGATAGGAGAGAGAGAAAGCCAAGCAACGGCTCATAAAATCAAAACTCAAAAGGAATAGAAAGAAACATGGAAAATATAGCTTATCCTAGACGTACCTTAAGAAATATCAGGCTTTCCTCCTCCTTCAGTAGAAGCTGGCCCTGAAGAAGTTGGTCCTTGCGCTCCTCCGTACACATGGGCAACTTGGGCATTCCCTAATAGTGGACAATTTGCCTTGATATGACCCTTCTTATGGCAGTTATAGCATCTTCTGTTGTCCTCCCTTCTGGCCTTCTTTGCATTCCTGCGGTCCTTGCTATAGTGTCCAAGCTTCTGGCAGTCGTAGCATTGAATCTCAGTCTTCTTGTCCTTCTCCTCAAAGTGGTAGGCAAACTCAATCAGTTTATCGAAGGGAAGATGAATGCGTGCAGTAACTCTATCCATGTATTTCCTTGCGAGCCCACTTACGAACCTCTTATTCTTTTGAAGGTCATCCTGGATCAGCTCTGGGGCATAACGAGAAAGGTCTTCAAATCTCCTTGCATATTCTGAGATAGTCTTATCACCCTGTTTTAGTTTGATGAACTCATCTTGAAGCTTTTCCAACTCACGCCTTGCAATATACTTTTGAGTGAACAGCTCTTTAAATTGGGTCCAGGACATGTTTTCTTCGTCGCCTACAATGTTGACCAATTCCCACCAATCCCGTGCTTCGTCTTGGAGATACCATGAAGCAGTAAACCTTTTCCTTTGATCCTCCAGCTCTAGTACTCTAAATATCCTTTCGCGGTTCCTCAGCCAAGCTTGAGCCTGTGTCACATTTCAGTACCCTTGAATGGAACTCCTCCTAAATTCTTAAAATCCTTTGCTACCCTCACCAAGTCAAAAGGCTGCGGTGGTGGCGGTGGTGGTAAAACTATGGGCTCCTTGGTTTCAATAACATTTTGCCCCCATTTCTCCAACTCTAGCAGCTCCAGCGGCATGATTACTCATTTTTAGTTGGTTCTGTATGATCAAGGAAAGAGTCAGAACAACCTTAATGATGATGATTTTTAAGAAATGATGAGATAAAAGGATAGATAAAAGATGGTGATAAAGTGACTGACTATTATGTGTTCTTATGAAATGTTCGCCGTAGAATGATGTGATTCTACGTAAACGAATTATTATAAATATGTTGTATTGCGCTTTGTAAAACAAAGCTCTGATACCAAGCGTGACAACCCCAAACTTCCACGGAAATGAAAGTAAGAGATTATCATTTGGAATACAACATAAATATAATATAACAAGTCATAGAAACAACATAGTAAAGGAAATCCATATAGTAACGACATCATAGCAGCAGAAATATAATGTCACCAACAATAGAAAAATCCACAATCACAGAATTCTAAGTTATTACATCAAGTTTGCAGAAAAATGACATAAATCCCAATTCCAAAATAAATGACATGAAATGGAAATAAGTCTAATGTCTGAAATAAAAAGGAAATGCGATAAAAGCAAATGATAGAAAGTCTTCGAAGCTCCAAGTCATCACCTCTACGTCAAAAGTTGGTCCAAGGAAAATGATAAGCAGCTCCAAAGAAAAGACTCTAGGAAAAAGAATACCTGTTACTTGGCTGCACGTGTAGAAAGGAGGGCACCCAAGTTTGCAAAAAGGTGAAACAAACTATGGGTCAGTCGTGGGACTGGTGTGAGAATTCTTAACTACTTTAACAACTAATAAGATGGCAAACCCAAAGACCACGCCGCTAACGCGGAACGGGTTTTATCCAATGGGTTTCCGTGCATAATTTCAAGTGTCCCGACAAAAGTAAATACAACGTAAAGTAACGCAATGCTTTTGGGAAAAATGGAATCACCATAAGACCCAGGTCCTATCACACAATGCAAACACAAACCAGAGGATAGGGTTTTACCTTATGGTGATTAAACATGCTAAGTACAGCAACTACGCATCTAATCTTAATACTAGTATATATAAAAACATTTCAAAGTAAATGTATTAATCCTAGGAAGCATAGATACCATAATATTATGCCTCCGTACTAGTAATACAATCAAGTCCGAAGGTGTCGTATTGGAAATTTGGGTTTCCATCACGAGTCAAGGCTAGGGCGGAGCTCCTTACCGATTCGAGACACCCTAGCTAATGTCTCAGGATTACCCGCAGATAACCCTTGGATCCTGCAGGGCCGGTCCTCACATACAGCTTTGAGGATTGGCAATTCCTGAACACACGTTTCCCGGTCCTATAAGACCTAATACCGAGGCGCCTCATTCCATCATCCACATAAGTAAACGTCTGGGCTCCATACCATGACACCACTTCTAGCTAGAAAGAAACATGTTACTCTCCCTGCGTTCCCTTCGCCCGTTTTAGACTCAACCGGTGTGTGAGGCTCGCGAAGTCACGTTACACAAAGCAACGCCTAAACAGGCCATGCTTTGATCGTCTCCACAAGGTTCTGCTTTTCAACAAGAAACCTTGATCATTGCATCTTAGTGTGCCACACTGTCACTCCATACCGTACCATTGATCGCCCGTCAATGTATAAACGGGTGTTAAGTAGAGAATGAATTCTCCACCACCAAACATTTATATATTAACAGAAAATCAAAGATATGATATTTAACGGGGTACGATGTCAGACACACCATCCATTTAAACTTATGCTCTGGGTCTGAGCGAAAGTCAAATCCGTGAAATCAACACATACGTTTGGGCAATGACCATGACCCTTGAATTGGGAGCAAGTCAATTCAGGATCTTGTTCGTTGTCCATTCGAGGGAAGATTTACGGTCTTCATACGCCATCCTCATACTTCGATTCTTAACGTCGTGTGACTATTTGGAATGAGAGTAACTCGGACTTTCCAAATAATCCTCGTGTATATATATATATATATATATTAAAATCCTTCTTTATCGCTAATGATAATTTTAACGATCAATTCCTATTTTAATTATTTAAAATAATTAAATTTCTTTTAACGACGCCACGAGTCAAAGGGGCGACTATGGCGCTGCTTTCAACCAATTTTGATTTACACGTTTCTCCAAATCTAACCGTTGGATTTGAACGTGGTTCATTTCGTTGGAAAGATTTTTCCAAGGCGGTCCTAACGATTCCAACCTTGGAAAAATCCGACGGTCGGATCTTCCGGTATCGTTGTTTAAAAATACGATTTCAAAACGTGAACTACCGCGCTCGATTCGTTTAATTATAATTAGATATATATATATATATATATATATAATTCTTTTAACTCATCATCCTTATGTACACCTTCTTTCATCTTTTATCTTGTCACCTCTTCACTTACATGAAAATGTAATTTAAAATTAGACAGTGAATTATTCCTTTTATTTTATTTTTATTTTCATTTCATACTTTTATAATTTACATTGAAAATGTAAATTATAATACATCGTTCGATTCAATTTTTTTCCCTCTTTCAATTTATATTATAATTCTATTTGCACATAAAATATTCATTCCTTTTTAAAGTGTATTCTTAATCTTTAATTACATCAAAAATGTAAATTAAATTTTACGATATAAATTTAATTCCGATTACATATAAGAATGTAATTTTTATTTTACATGCAAATCATTATTTTAATTACAATGTAGATAATATCATTCCTACAGTGTAAATTCCTACTCCTATATATACACATGTCACATTCTTATTTTATTTATAAATTAAATGTGAACCTTTATTTTTCAATTCTATATAAAATCCATTCTTTATTTATAATGAAAAAATTTCACTCTTTAATTACAATGCAAGATTCATTCTTTATATACTTACATTAGTAAAAAAAATGTACATTATTCAATGCGATGTAATTCCTTTTATTTTTACATAAATAAAAATGTAATCTTTTTCCTACGGTATATATTCCTTTTAATTTACATTTATAAACATGTAAATTTAAACATACGATGGATTTCTATATATCTTACATTATAAAATAAAATGTAAATTTTGTTTCACCATGTAAATTCTACTCCTTTATAATAAAATTAACCTTTAATCTACATGCAAACTCTACTCTATATTTACATGTAAAATAATGCCAAATTTTACATACGGGTGAAATTCCTACTTCATTTGCATTTAAAATAATGTAACTTTACATATAATGCAAAATCATATTTTATTTAGATAGAAAAATGAAATTTTTGTCATGCAGTGAAATTCACATTTTTAATTACAAAGAAAAATGTAATTTTAATCATGTAGTGAAATTCCCTTTTTAATTATAAAGAGAAATGTAGTTTTTATCATACGGTGAAATTTCTCTTTTGATGTACATTAAAAATACTGTACATCTATCCTACGGTGAAAATATCCTTTTTAATATACATTAGAAATATGTAACTATATCCTACGGTGTAAATCCTTTTTATAATTACATTATAAAATAATGTAAAATGTACATACGGTGAAATTCCCTTTATATTAACATTAAAAATGATGTTCATTTACATACGGTGGATTTTCTCTTTTTCTATACATTTAAAATAATGTTGAATCATCTATGGTGAAATTCTTTTACTTTAACATTAAAAATCATGTTAATGTCATACGGTGGATTTTCTTAATATTAACATTAAACAAAAATGTCAATTTAACATACGGTGCATTTTCTTAATATTAACATTAAACAAAAATGTCAATTTAACATACGGTGCATTTTCTTAATATTAACATTAAACAAAATGTCAATTTAACATACGGTGCGTTTCTTAATATTAACATTAAACAAAATGTCAATTTAACATACGGTGCATTTCTTAATATTAACATTAAACAAAATGTCAATTTAACATACGGTGCATTTCTTAATATTAACAAAAATGTTCATATTCTACGGTGTACATTTCTTAATATTAGCATTAAAAATAAATGTTAATGTCATACGGTGAAATTATAATCATTTACATGAAAAAGAAATGTATACTTTTTAATTACAATGTAAACACTACTCTAATTCACATTGTGAAAATATAATTTTTAATTACAATGTTATCCTACTTCTAATTCACATTGTGAAAATATAATTTTTAATATACCATATCGTTTCACTTTATAATTTACATATAAAAATGTAAATCTTCCTACTTTAATTCGCAATCAAAATAATGTAAATTGCATAATGATGTAGATTTCACGACGATGAGAATTTCCTACTTTAATCCACGTTAAAATAATGTGAATTGCATAACGACGTATATGATGATAGATTTACAAATAATTCATATCCTCAAGGCATACTTCAACAAATTTAAACGAGGAAAAATCTAATTTTTCCTACCGATCTATGTTTATAATTAACGGATCTACGAATAAAAATAATGGACCTACAATCATAGCATCACAACAATTTTGAATCCATCCCATGGTAACATTTCATCGTAATTTCAATTGTGTTGACTTTCAATTCCACATATCGCCATAATAATAATAATGATTAAATTAATTAAATTTAAATAAAAATAAATTCTCACCTTGTTTGGATAAGAATTAAAATAAATCCAAATAATTTTCAGAATGCTCCAATCAATCACAGCAGATCCCACTCGTCGTCACGGTCCTAACGGATCTGAAATTTTCTGATTCGGGGTTCATACGCATTAGTTATCAACGTTTTTAAATATACAGATTTTTAACAACTGCTGCAACAATGCTTAAAAGCATGGGGAAATCTGAAATAGTTCATACCTTAAAACCCACTTTTGTTCAAAAATTCAAATCCGATTTTCTGGAGTTGTAGTTGACGAAACGACGAGCCATTTGTTGGAGAAGGACCAGCTCGGAGAGGGCTTTGATCGGCCAGAGGGGGGTGGCGTTCGGCGGCGGCGTGTGGGGCCCTGGGGGGCGCGACGGTGGCGGCTTCTAGGCCTTGATGGCGGCGCTACGGTGCACGGGGAGGGGGCGAGACTTGTCGGAGATCGAAGAGCTCGGGAAGAGCTTCGAAATGAGTACTCACACGCTAAATTTCGTTGAAAAATGGAAGAGAAATCGAAGCTCAAAGTTTGGAGCTTCTATGGGTTCGGCGGCTACAACATACGGAGGAAGAAGATGAAGGAGGCCCGACCTTTATATAATATTATAATATTATGGTAAATTAATTATTATTTAATTAGCCCGCTTAAGCCCGTTTTGGTCCGAACTCCAAACGGAGCCCAACGACTGTCGAACTTAATGTTTTGACGTCTTCTGAACGCAATGGCGCTATCCCCGAAGTCCAATTCTGAAGTTACAGGCATGTTTCTTTTATTTTTTAAAATAAATCTTTTATTTTTAATTCAAACGTACATCTAATTTTACCGGGGTCACATACGAAGTCAGAAAAATCCGGAAAAATTAATTTTGGTTATGTTTTAACGATACGGTCCTAACAAAACCAATTTCGTCGAATTCTGAGCTCGTTTGAAAAATGGTCAATTTCTGGTCAATCCAATTCAACTAACTCTGACCAAACACGTTTATATTTACTGCGCTCACATACTAACCTTAAAAATTATGGAAAATTTAACTTAACCATATTTCGACATTCCGGATCCAACGAAAGTGGTTTCGTCGAAAACGGACACTGTTTGAAAATTGGCTATTTTCAATTTCTATATATTTAATATTAAAAATACTTTTTAAAGTGAAAATCTTCCGAAACTCAAAAATATAAGTGCTTATACTCTTTTTCATGTGTAAACATCATTTCGGACTCAATGGAAGTGGTTTCGAGTCCAAATTCCTTCATATGCAAAAAGTAGCATTTTTGACCTTTATATTATATATATATATTTTATAGCGACCTTTCTAAATTTTAATTTTGACATAACTTATAACTTTTAAAATCAAATTTCAATTTTTCAGATTCGTTAGAAAGGTATTCTTAAACAGATTTTAATATTTTTGGTTTCACTAAAATTCATTTTATTTTGAGTCCTGTACATTCAGTCAAAGTTTGAAATCAAATTTTCAAATTACAGCGCTATTTCTAACTCCTTATATAATAAAAATAAATTTTACTCGTTATTATTTAAAATAAACTATTTTAAATATCAAAACCCATTAAAATAACTTAAAATTAATTTTTAAATTTACCCCAAAATTCAGGGTTGTTACATAAGGATTAGTGCCTAGGAAAGACAGGAAAAAGTTTTGAGGCTATGAAGTAAATAGCAAGAATTATCTTGTCTTAGAATAATGGTAAGTTCCCGTAAAATGCATAAGTATTGAAAAGCCTAGGGTGTTACTTGAAATGACTATTGGTACACAGCTAGGACTAGTGGTAACTACTAGATAGTGAAGCGAAAGTAAGCGTTTAGATCCTGATGGGGTAAAACCCGTTATTACATTTCTGTTGGGATCGTTCTGCTATTTTGTTCTTGTTGGTTAGTTAGGGTAACACCTAAACCTGTCATTGATCCCGTGGTTTAAACTTTTCTGTCTGAGAGGGACATAGTCCTGAGATTTTAGACCCTTAGTAGTAGTTGTGTAGAGTATCTATTTTCCTGTTTTAGTTAAAGGACTAGAAGACTTATTTGAAACTAAACATAGATCAGAGGATTAAGTTAAATAAGCTAAGAAAAGAGTAATGACACAACTAAAAAAAACAAAACAACAAATTCAGTAAAGCAACAAACGTGACAGTTAAAGAAAGATGGATAATTATGAGAAAAGGTGGATAAGAATAAAAAATTCCAAGATAAGATGAAAAAGAAAATCGGTAACAAAGAAAATTTTCTTATGTGGGATGTGCTTGGATAGGAAAATAGGAAATCTTTATAAATAATTTCATAAAATCCAAGTACAGTTGGAGAAAGGTCGAGAAAGAAAAATGGAAGATGTGAAGTTTTCTTTTTTCTACCTTTTTGTAACATAATAAATCAAATTTAGAAAATTAGATTTTTTTTTTAAATTCGAAAAATAAAGTTGGTTGGTAGGATTTTGGATGCTAAAATTGGATGAACTGATTTTGGATGAAAATGTATTTTGATTTTCAAAATATTGCATTCATGTAGAACTGTCAGTATATTTAGGATGTGAGTATCATGGTTGAAAATAATTTTTGAAAGATTTGCATACATATAGAAGGTACCGCTTTGACATACATGTATTATTATGTTGTGTTACACTTTGCACAAGTGCACAATGTTTGCTAAAATTGGATGCACACATGATGGATGGATATTATGCGAGGGATTATCTATTTTTACTCTTATCAAAATTCTAGGATGAAATTTCCTAAGGGTGGGAGAAGGTAACACCCCGCATTTTATGACAATTAAATAATTAAATAGCGCATATGTGTATATATATGCAAAGACATAAAATAAAGATAATATGTGATTGCATGTAATACGTACATGCACTGAAAAAAAAGAAAATATTAATGCAAATAAAAATGCAACGCATACGTTAAAAGGAAGAAGAAATTGGTTGCATGCAGTGTAATTACGTTGCATGTAATGATTTACAAACATTATGCATTAATAATAAAAGAAAATTGAAAGACTAAGATGCATGCAAAATGATAAGGTTACGTGCAGTAAGGTTTATCCCTTAAGGATCGAACATACAATTGATCGATTAAATCTGAATAGAGACTAGGGGACGAGAGTCACAAGGTTCGGTCGTACACCCTTA
The DNA here is from genome assembly GCA_030737875.1 of Allium sativum. Lineage (NCBI taxonomy): Eukaryota > Viridiplantae > Streptophyta > Magnoliopsida > Asparagales > Amaryllidaceae > Allium > Allium sativum. The sequence goes on from CM060924.1 coordinate 269,425,730, forward strand.
GATCGAACAAGCAAAGGTCATTTTCACATACCAAGGACAGGTAAGAGGGAGTCGTTCATACGCAACAGGGTCGAGTACAAAGGATCGGGTATGGAGTGGGGATCATTCATATCAAAAGAAGACGGTCACTCCCATGCATTTCAAGAGACCGCTCACACAAGAGAGATTGGGTCGTTCGCCCATCAGACCAGGGTCGGTCGTACGATTCTCTTAAGCAAGTAACCTGAAGTACCAGGGAGTCGCACATACACTTCTCGCCCGCCAGCAGACCAAAGCACTAGTCGCTCGTTCATCCCTTGGCCAAGTACTGTTGCTTCAACACGATGCTTCCTGCCGGTCGACCAAAAGAAAAGCTTAGCATAATGCCTGGTCGGTCTCCCTTAAGTCCGCCCTGCAGTTCTGATCGGTCGCCCAAACACGCATCATCCATTAACCCGTTCACGAGCCCGTGCGCATGAAGCTCGCACGGTCACCATGCAGGAGATTCCTTCAACCTAATCGTGCGTTTGGAGGTCGCTCGCACGAGCCAGCTGGATATAGCTGTTGACAGTTGGCTATAGTTAAGCGGTGGAATTTTTGTAAATAACTACACGAGCGACCCAAAACCTGCATATATGAATTTCAGCTCATTTCTTCATGGGAGCTCACCTATAAATAGGCCATGGCTTCCATACTTTTAGGGATCGATTTCCACCACCCCGTAAGGCTGCCAAATTATTTCCTCACTTATTCTAACATCATCTAACACTCCCAAACAAAGATTTATAGCTTGATCCACCATGGAAATGATTGAGATCAACCAAGTACTTTAGAGATTGAAGATCCTCCTTCATCATCCTTGCATTTGAAGACTTCCTACCATTCCTCCACCATCTCTTTGCCGGTCCAATCATTTCTCTGCCAATTTACGTAGATCTAAGTGAGATTTACTTGTAATTAGAGAGGATGAATGTACAAAGAGAGATTCTATGTCTTGTAAACATTGTCATGATAATGCAAGCTACCTTCATAGTGGACGTAGGCCTAGCTTAAGGCCGAACCACTCTAAAACTTGTCTTCATTTCACTTTTCTCCGCACTTTTTACTTTTAATCTTTTGGTGTTTGTGGCCCCGTTAAATTTCCGACCATATTGGTGAAGTCTCACGTACCCTCGATGTTTAAGCCCATTTTTAGTGTTGAACCATTTTTGACTCAAACATTTGGCACCCACCATGGGCCACATTCGCATCTCCTTCCCTCACATTTCTCTCAAGGTTGAGAGCCTTGCCCCGAAGTCCTAAGCTTGCCTCTATTGTAGATCCACTAGATCTAAGATCCAGACAAACCATCAAATCATGAGTAAACCGAAAGAGACTACTAATAAGACCGTCAAAGGGACCGACTACTTCACCAACGGTGCTAACAACACTACACCCCCCATCAACCCCTTCGGAGAGGATGAATCCTCTGGGGCAGGGGCGGTTGTAATAAGAAAAGAATTGGATGAAGTTGTTGCAAATCTAACAAGTCAAATAGACATCGCAAACAGTGCTATATTGAAAAAGCTTGAGTCTATGTTTGCTGTCCAAGCCGCTACTGCAAAGGTTACCATAAATGCTACTCATCCTCAACTTGCTTGAACTACTCATATAAACAATGTAGGTTCCTTCTCTTCAAGTCCAAAACAAGAAAACTTTGTCTAAGAGGTACAGACTCTAGTTATCCTAACCGAAAAGAAGCGAAACCAACTACGTGCAACCATTCCGATAAAGCAACCTCTCGATAGGTCCTTGGATTCACCAAAGGGGCACTTCCCCATGACGGAAGCCCAAGGCCTCTGAATCTGAACCATGACTGCTTGCTTAGGCAAACATCCAACAAGGAAAAGGGCGTCTTCTCCGTGGACCAGTATAGCAAAGAGGAACGCATATAAGAAATGGTACGTGAAATAATGGAGGAAAGCTTGAAGAAAGGGTGCAATGAAAAGGAGTTGGAATTTTCTCCTACTAAGACCCCACTCACCGAGAGGATCAAGATGGCTCTATATACACAAAACTTCAAACCCCCAGTGGTGCAAGTTTATGATGGGACGAGTGGTCCTAACGTGTTCTTGTGCAAATACGATCAGTATATGGACGGGGCACGTGCCACAGACGAACTCAAGTGTCTCTACTTCCCAACTTATCTAGAAGGGGAGACCTACCTCTGGTTCACAAAACTGCCACCAAAGTCTATGGACGATTTTGCTACCCTAGCCAACTGTTCAGGGAGCAATTCAGGCTCTATGCCACCATGGTTCGGGATATTATGGAATTAAAAGAGCTAGAACAAACGCCGGGAGAATCCATCAAAGCTTTTCTAACTCACTTCAATGCGGCAACAGCTGAACTTGAAAATTATGAGCCTCGTTTGGTTCTGATGGCTTTGAAAGGAGCCATATGCAAGAAGACCAAGCTTGGACGATGGATTAAGAAGAAGAAACCAACTACACTCGAGCAACTGTTTGATAAAGATGAAGAATATACCAGTGTCGATGAGGATTCGGCCTATGCCTTGGATGCCCGAGAAAGAAATATACAGCCCGGAAAGAAAGGCAATGTGCAAAGCAACCAAAAGAATTCCAGTAGTCGAAAGAGGGGCAACGCGGGAAAGGATAACCGGACCAATAAGAAACTCCGCTTTTTTAAGAATTCTGAGTTCACTCCTCTCAATGATACTGTGGGGAACATATTCATGGAAACTAAGGATACCGAAAAATACCCAGTGCCGAAGCAAATGAAGTTCAACGATGTTGCAGCAAAGTCAGGCAGGTTCTGTCAATTTCACAACCAGCCAGGTCACAATACCAATGAGTGTAGGCATCTAAAGTCACTAATCGAAGAATAGATTCGGAAGAATCATCTGCAACAATATGTGAAAACTCCACGATCCTTAAGCATCGCTCCAACTCCCCAAAGGCAGGAGGCATCAGATGATCAGTCTAGTTCAAGTAATGGGACACATTCTCAAACCAATCCAAGGCTAATAATCAACCGATGACCATTGATGGTGCTTGTAACAACCCGTAATTTTTTTACATGACATAAGGGATAATTAAAGAATAATTAATTTTTAGAAGGAGAATTAGAAGGAATGGGTTACGCCATTGCGTTCGTCTCGGAATTCTTCTTGAGATAGAGTCCGAGTTTGCGTAAAATGGATATCATAAGAAGGAGATATGGACGAATGAAGTTGGGCAGGAAAACCAGAAATGAACCAGAATGCACTGGCGCACTTGGGAAGTGCGCTAGAACAAAAATGCACTGGCGCACTTACCAAGTGTGCCCATGCCGAGGCCTGTCCAACACAGAATTCTGGAGTGTTCTGTGATGACGTGTCTTGCTGTGATTGGCTGGGTGATGTGTCTTTGAGTCGTGTGGTTCTGATGATCCTCCAACTAATCCTAAGGCTCTAATTTATCCTATACTCCTATATAAACACTGCTAATCTAAACCCTAATCTATACAAAATTCATTCATAAGCCTACATGCTGCTGCATCCAAAGCTAATCTAGTCTATCTTCTTCTACAACTCAAAGCTTAGGAATTGTGGAATAGTGGAATGATTCTAGAACTAAAACAAACACTTCTATATTCTATTCTCCTACCACAGTGAGTACAGTTTCTTTAACAAGATAATTAATTAAATTAATTATGATAATTTTATGAGTTGGACTATACGAATATGCCTGTAAATCATATATGTTTATATGTTTAGATTCATGCCAGTTTATATATTTAGATCTACATAGTTATATGTTTAGATCTGTATGTTTATATGTTTAGATCTATATGTTTATATGTTTAGATCTATATGTTTATATGTTTAGATCTACATGTTTATATGTTTAGATTCATGTTTATATGTTTAGATCTACATGTTTATATGTTTAGATCTATATGTTTATATGTTTAGACCTATATGTTAATATGTTTAGATTCATGCCAGTTTATGTGTTTTTGGATCTACATGTTTATATGTTTAGATCTATATGTTTAGATCTACATGTTTATATGTTTAGATTCATGCCGGTTTATATGTTTAGATTTACATGTTTATATGTTTAGATCTATATGTTTATATGTTTAGATCTATATGTTAATATGTTTATATTCATGCCAGTTTATGTGTTTAGATCTACATGTTTATATGTTTAGATCTATATGTTTATATGTTTATATCTACATGTTTATATGTTTAGATTCATGCCAGATTATATGTTTAGATCTACATGTTTATATGTTTAGATCTATATATTTATATGTTTAGATCTTTATGTTTATATGTTTAGATCCATGCCAGTTTATATGTTTAGATCTATATGTTTATATGTTTAGATCTATATATTTATATGTTTATATGTTTAGATCCATGCCAGCAACCGCAAAACAGCAGTCTAATGTGGGAGGTCTTGCACGATTACGGTTATAATGAATTAAAGAACACTTAACCAAGATTAGACATGTAGTGGGACATGGGGTTAAGTGGGTGACATGGGTGACATGTGAAATATAATTAGAAACACTTAACCAAGTTGAAACATGTAGGAAGACATGAATAAGAAGGGATTAAGTGGGGAATCCTAGTAGGGACCAAGCTTAGGAGGGAAGCTTGTGTCAAGTGTGTGGACCCTTTTCAAACCAGTAAACCATTAAGTATCTTTTTGAGCTTGAGCGAAGTCAAGGACGGGACACGCTTACTGGGTTTGATTGTAAGAGGTCAAAACGGGTTAGCGGTGGCAACGCAAGTCCAACGAGGTCATGTGCGTGCGTGGACCCGGGGTAGTAGGTAAGACGTTGTTGCATCGTGTAGATATAAGTCGTGCACTTCTTGTAGCATCGGGTTGCCAATTTGGGGAGTGATACACCCCACTGTGAGACCAGCGCGGGTATCTACGAGTTAGGGAGCCGATCGAATGGGGAGGGTAGTGGGTACAAATAGTGGAGATAGGAGCAGGCGGCACCTATGACAGCAGCTAGGAGCACAACTACCATATTATGAATAAATGTTGTAATTATAATGGGGGGTAGTGGGTACAACTAGTGGAGGTAGGAGCAGGCGGCACCTATGATAGCAGCTAGGAGTACACGAAACTACCATTATTATCATTATTATGATTTGTAAGGGGACCCAATTTTCAGTATAACTAGTATTGGTGCAGTGTAGGAATTGCCTTATAACTAGTATTGGTGCAGTGTAGTAATTATCCTATAGTGATTAGAAGTGCAATCAACGTTTATCTTATTCATCTTGCTTACCTCGTCATATACACCTGTGTTACAGTCATTTCTTATTTTTCGGCTTATGTTCTTATCCTATACTTTAATGATTATATTGCTAAAGTTACTGAACTCACCAGACTTTATGTCTGACCTCGTTTGTTTTTGCCTTTTTTCTTTCCTCCTCTCTCCCCCTCCCCAGGTTCTCAGGGTGGGACTGGTGCTAGTGGAGCTTGATTTGGATCTCTTCCTCTCAATCTTGGACGTGCTTGGATTGCTGAAAGTAAAGTTCATCTTATCTCTTTTTATGGCTATCTATGTTGGGGTTATGCTTTTTGCTTTATGTACTCAGAAAATAATTAGTCAAGATGGGTATTAAGAGCACTTGGTTTTATTGTGGGTTTTGATGTTGTAACCAAAACTATTTCTCCGCTGCAATGAAGTTGTTTTAAAAATTTAAAGTACGTATTTATATATATCTGTCTTGTTATATTCTGTTCTATACACTTATAATACTCCATGAAAGTTAATGCATTCCCTTTGTGAGTGAAATTAATGGACGTGGGGTGTTACACGTGGTATCAGAGCTGAAGGTTACCAGAACAGATAAAAAATTTTGAAAAACCATTTTCAAAATCATTTTTTTAAGAAGTATCTTCAAGAACATATTTTAAAGAAGGTGTTTTCAAGAGAAAGTTTATTAAGAAAAAACATAATCCCCAAAAGCCATATATCTTTCTTTCGATTCTCTACTTGAATCTCTTTTTCCTTTCTTTTCACCATAGTTCCGTAGGCATGTTAAAACTACGGCATATGTCGGAGGGCAAAGAAGTGCCCAACCTCCATTTATAGCCGAAGTAGTTTCACCTGCGGCTAATCTTCTTTCAAGTTTCGTAGGGTTTTCCTTGCGATGGAGGTAGCTTTCGAGAGACTTGTTAACATGTTACACAAGGATGGTAAAAATGATAAACTTTTTGATATGGCTTCAATCCACGAAGAAGGTAAAGGTGAAAAGAAAGAGGTGAAAGTGGAAGAATCACATAACAAGAAAGTAGAACCTAAGAAAGGTGGTAAGGATAACAAGGGCCAAGGGAAGAAAAGGTGTTTTAATTGTGGAACACTGGGCCACCTAAGCAAGGACTGTAGGAAGAGGAAGACTGGTAGTTTTCAATGTGGTGAGGGAAGACATCTGATTAAAGACTTCCCGAGGAGGCAAGGACAAGGGCAAGGGCAGAGGACAGAATCTACTTCTGGAGGGCAGGTTCATGCTCTCATGGCACCAGGACAGGAGAGAGGTAGAAATATTTATGTTGAAAGTTTGGTTTTTCCGTTTGATCATCCTATTCATATCTTATTTGATTCTAGCGCTTCGCACTCATTTGTATCTGCTTCGTTAGTTGAAACACTACACCTAAATACTAGTCTAGTTATGGATCCCGTTGCTATCTCAAATCCTATTGAGGGTACGGCTCATCTTTCTATGTTATGTCAGGATTTGAGAATATATGTGTATGGCGTTGAGTTAGAATGCAATGCTTATGTGTTGGGCTTCACGGGCTATGGGTTGATCCTAGAGATGGATTGGCTAGCCAGATATGGTGCCATCCTAGACTGTGAAAGGAGGGTAGTACTCTCGATATTTCATGCGACCCTAAGGGTTCTGTTATGCTTAGTTACCTAGAATCTCTTAACACATCCATTTATGATTTGCAATCTGTTCGAGTGGTCCGTGAGTATGTAGATGTCTTTGAGGAGGTTAGGGGCTTACCTCCAAAACGTGAGATAGATTTCCGTGTATACTTGGTGGACAATGCAAGGCCAATTGCATTGCCCGTACGTCACATGGCTCCAAGAGAAAGGAGGGAGCTTAGTAAACAAGTGAAAGAGTTGCTTGGGAAAGGCTTCATAAGAAGAAGTATCTCGGAGTGGGGTGCTCCAGTTGGTTTTGCCACGAAGGCTGATTGTTCGCTTAGATTGTGCGTGGACTATAGAGAGCTGAATAAGCCCACGAAGAAAAATAGACACCCATTGCCAAGGATAGATGATTTATTCGATCAATTGGTTGGTGCTTCAGTTTTCTCGCAGTTGGACTTGGCTACAGGATTTCATCAATTGAGGGTAGCTGAAGATAGCATAGACAAGACTGCAATTAGGACTCTCGACTGTTTCTTCGAGTGGCTTGTCATGCCTTTTGGTTTGATGAATGCACCCGCATATTTCGTAGACTTGATGAGCAGGGTGTTTAGGGAGTTTCTAAACAAATTCGTGGTGGTCTTTGTGGATGATATCTTGATTTTCTCTAAAAAGCAAGGAAGATCATGCCCTACATCTTAGGGAAGTATTAGAGACTCTTCGAGCGCATCAACTCAAAGCTAAGTTCTCCAAATGTCATTTTTGGAGGAAGGAAGTGAGGTTCTTAGGGCACGTGGTCTCTAAGGAAGGGATAGCAGTGGATCCCACGAAAGTAGTAGCAATCCAAGATTGGAAGATTCCGAAGAATGCGAAAGAAGTAAGAAGTTTCCTTAGTTTGGCGGGTTATTATAGGAAGTTCATTAAGGACTTCGCGAAGATATCAGCCCCACTCACTTGATTGACGAAGAAGAACTTGACTTTTCTTGGGATGTTGACTGTGACGATGCTTTCCAATGATTAAAGAGGGCATTGACGACAGCTCCTGTTTTAGTTTTGCCAGATGGGAGTAAGCCATTCACCGTGTATACCGATGCTTGTGGGACAGGGCTTGGCGCAGTTTTAATGCAAGAGGGAAGGGTGATATGCTATGGTGGAAGGCAGTTGAAGGTCCATGAGAATAATTATCCTACCTACGACTTGAAGTTAGCCGCTATAGTTTTTGTGCTTAAGTCTTGGCGCCATTATCTCCTTGGTGAAAAGTTTGAGTTGTATACAGACCATAAGTAACTAAAATACTTGTTCTCTCAAAAAGATTTAAACTTAAGGCAACAGAGGTGGATGGAGTTCTTAGCATCCTACGATTTTGAGATTGCATATACCCCAGGCAAGGGTAACGTTGTGGCAGACGCCTTGAGTAGAAAGAAGTTGACTTTGAGTCCTTTGTTTGTAGAGCGGTAGAGTTTGGAGTACATATCTACCTTTGATTTTAGACCCTCGATCGATTATGTACCCGGTTTGTTGGCATCGCTAGAGGTACGACCTACGCTTTTAGGTCGAGTTGGAGAGGCATAGCGGGATGATCCACAGTTGGTTGAGACAGTAGACAAGCTCATAAGAGAGGAGTCTTCGAGCCATCTTAGTAGGTATACTATAGATGACAAAGGTTGGTTGCGTACGGATGGGAGAATTTGTTTACCACGAGACGAGAGCTTGAGGAAGACGATTCTTGAAGACGCACACTGCTCTAAGATGACCATACATCCCGGTGGTGACAAGATGTATAGGGACATGAAGCGAGTTTTCTTTTGGGTCGAACTGAAGAAGGACGTGGCTGAGTTCGTTTCTAGATGCTTAGTATGTCAGCAAGTTAAGGCCGAGAAAAAGAAGCCTGGTGGTTTGCTTCATCCTTTAGAAGTTCCGTTGTGGAAATGGGAAAGTGTTTCCATGAATTTCATCGACGGGTTGCCGAGATCAAGGAAGGGTAATACGGGGATTTGGGTAGTTGTAGACAGACTTACCAAGAGCGCCTATTTTATTCCCGTTAAAAGTAAAAGAACCGCGGCCTGGTTAGCATCTGTTTACCTTCGAGAGATAGTTCGTTTGCATGGAATACCTTCTAGTATTGTGAGCGATAGAGATCCCAATTTCACTAGCGAGTTTTGGAAGAGCTTGCAAGAGGCGGTAGAAACGCAATTGTGTTTGAGCACCGCTTATCACCCTCAGACGGACGGCCAAACCGAGAGAGTGAATCGGATTCTAGAAGATCTTTTGAGGTTATGCATCTTGGACTTTGGAGGGACATGGGAGGAACACCTTCCATTAGTAGAGTTCGCCTACAACAACAGTTACCAGACTAGCATCGGCATGGCTCCTTTTGAGGCTTTATATGTGCGACATTGCCGATCACCTACTTATTGGTGGGAATCTACGGATAAGATTTTTCTTGGATTCGATAAGATTAGAGAGACTTTGGAAAAGATAGATTTGATTCGAAGACGACTGAAGACGGCACAGGACCGGCAAAAGTCATATGCTGATAAGAGACGAACCGATCTTGAGTTTGATGTTGGGGACATGGTTTTTATTAAGGTGTCACCGTTGAGGAGCGTAGTCCATTTTGGGTCTGTAGGGAAGTTGGCACTAAGGTTCGTAGGGCCATTCCCCATTACAGAAATAATTGGACAGATGGCGTACAGAGTGAAGTTACCGGAGAAGCTTAGTTGTGTTCATGACGTGTTTCATGTGTCGCATTTGCGAAAGTGTTTACATGATACCGTGGAAGTAGTGGAGCCGAGCATGCTTAGAGAAGTGGAAGTGGAGCGAGATGCCACGATTAGACGAGCTCCTACATGCATCTTTGGATCAGAGGTCAAGAAATTATGCAACCGAGAGGTCAAGTTGGTTAAAGTCCAATGGGGAGATGATCAAGGGGACGCGACTTGGGAGGCGGAAGACAAGGTGTGTGCGTTGTACCCTTTTCTTTTTTAGGGTATGTTCTTAACTTCTCCTTTTTTTCTACTGCTCTATTTATAATTGTTCAATCGCTTAGTATGTCCTCTCGATTACATCTTCGATCTTTAGGTAGGAAAACCCTATGGCTGTAAACATGTGTTTGAGACATGTTTTGTTTGGTGGATGCAAGTGGATGCAAGTGCTTGCTAGTGGTTGCTCGTGGATGCATTTACACACATATTAGGCACTAGATCGGCTCAATCACTTTCATATTTCATATGAATGAGTGTGCATACTTAAATTAATGGATGTATGTTGAATGTGTTATCATATGGATGTTGCATTTGAATGAATGATTGTGCACTCATATAGAAATGATATGTATCATTAGGATTCTTTTGCATACAAAATGGATGCATGGCACTATCATGTTTTGCATTAAGGAGGTCAACTGAATCAGTAGACCGCCTGATCTTAGCATTAGTTAAGGAACATAGACACACACTATGCATATGTTCATGAAAAGCATAAGAAATCCTTTTTTTAAGTACAATGGATGGCTGTGATTGATGGTTGAGTAGATGGATGTTGGATGGTAGGATATACATTCTTCTTAACTTGAAAATTTCGGGGACGAAATCCTTTAAGGATGGGAGAATGTAACAACCCATAATTTCGAAACATGACATAAGGGATAATTAAAGAATAATTAATTTTTAGAAGGAGAATTAGAGGGAACGGGTTACGTCATTGCGTTCATCTCGGAATTCTGCTTGAGATAGAGTTCGAGTTTGTGTAAAACGGATATCATAAGAAGGAGATATGGACGAACAAAGTTGGGCAGGAAAACCGAAAATGGACCAGAATGCAATGGCGCACTTGGGAAGTGCGCTAGAACAAAAATGCACCATCGCACCCGCCAAGTGCGCCCATGCCGAGGCCTGTCCAGCACAGAATTCTAGAGTGTTCTATGATGACGTGTCTTGTTGTGATTGGCTGGGTGATGTGTCTTTGAGTCATGTGGTTCTGATGATCCTCCAGCTAATCCTAAGGCTCTAATTTATCCTATACTCCTATATAAACACAGATAATCTAAACTCTAATCTATACAAAATTCATTCATAAGCCTACATGCTGATGCATCCAAAGCTAATCTAGTCTATCTTCTTCTACAACTCAAAGCTTAGGAATTGTGGAATAGTGGAACGATTCTAGAACTAAAACAAACACTTCTATATTCTATTCTCCTACCACTGTGAGTACAGTTTCTTTAACAAGATAATTAATTTAATTAATTATGATAAGTTTATTAGTTGGACTATACGAATATGCCTGTAAATCATATATGTTTAGATTCATGCCAGTTTATATGTTTAGATATACATAGTTATATGTTTAGATCTATATGTTTATATGTTTAGATCTACATGTTTATATATTTAGATTCATGCCATTTTATATGTTTAGATCTACATGTTTATATGTTTAGATCTATATGTTTATATGTTTAGATCTATATGTTTATATGTTTAGATTCATGCCAGTTTATGTGTTTAGATCTACATGTTTATATGTTTAGATCTATATGTTAATATGTTTAGATCTACATGTTTATATGTTTAGATTCATGCTAGTTTATATGTTTAGATCTACATGTTTATATGTTTAGATCTATATGTTAATATGTTTAGATTCATGCCAGTTTATATGTTTAGATCTACATGTTTATATATTTAGATCTATATATTTATATGTTTAGATCTATATGTTTATATGTTCATATGCTAAATTAAATTCACGTTGTTCTATGCCAAGTTTATGTTACACATGCTTAGTTAGAACTATATTGTTTTTATGCTAGTTTGATATGTCTCTTTCTTTTCCTTTTTCTTGTGAGTTGGGCTAATTGCAAGCTTAACATATTACATGGATTATACGTACGAACGACGTGGGGACGTTGGGGAAAATTTGGGTAAATATTGGATATTGTGTAAATTGGTGTATAATCATATAATTTGGGACATAAATTGGTATAGTTTATGTACATGGAAATTATAGGCATAATTTAGGTGATAATTATGAACATAGTTTGAATTGGAAATTATAGACAATTTGAAATAGGAATATTAATTCAAATTGGGGTTGAATAATAGGAAGTAATAATAAACGCCTAAGACACGAGGTTAGACTCGGTTGCGGTATAAGCCTGCCCGGACCCGCCCGGACCCGCCCGGCAAATCCAACCACCGCAAACGGCAGTCTAATATGAGAGGTCAAAGGCAGAAACTAAATGTGTAATAATGCAAAGACATGAGGTTAGATTTGGTTTGCGGTATAAGCCTGCCCGAACCCACCCCGTTAATCCAGCAACCGCAAAACAGCAATCTAATGTGGGAGGTCTTGCATAAATACGGTTATAATGAATTAAAGAACACTTAACAAAGGTAAGACATGTAGTGGAACATGGGGTTAAGTGGGTGACATGGGTGATATGTGAAATATAATTAGAAACACTTAACCAAGTTGAAACATGTAGGAAGACATGAATAAAAAGGGGTTAAGTAGGGAATCCTAGTGGGGACCAAGCTTAGGAGGGAAGCTTGTGTCAAGTGTGTGGACCCTTTTCAAACTAGTAACTCATTAAGTATCTTTATGAGCTCGAGCTAAGTCGAGGATGGGACACGCTTACTGGGTTTGACTGTGAGTGGTTAAAATGGGTTAGCGGTGGCAACGCAAGTCCAACGGGGTCATGTGCGTGCGTGGGCCCGGGCTGGTAGGTAATACGTTGTTGCATCGTGTAGATATAAGCCGTGCACTTCTTGTAGTATCGGGTTGCCACTTTGGGGAGTGATATACCTCACTGTGGGTCCAGCACGGGTATCTACGAGTTAGGGAGCCAATCGAATGAGGAGGGTAGTGGGTACAACTAGTGGAGATAGGAGAAGGCGGCACCTATGACAGCAGCTAGGAGTACAACTACCATATGATGAATAAACGTTGTATTTAGAATGGGGGGTAGTAGGTACAACTAGTGGAGGTAGGAGCAGGATGCACCTACGATAGCAGCTAGGATTACACGAAACTACCATTATTATCATTATTATGATTTGTAAGAGGGACACAACTTTCAGTATAACTAGTATTGGTGCGGTGTAGGAATTACCTTATAACTAGTATTGGTGCAGTGTAGTAATTATCCTATAGTGATTAGAAGCGTAATCAACGTTTATCTTATTCATCTTTCTTACCTTGTGATACACACCTGTGTTACAGTCATTTCTTATTTCTCAGCTTATGTTCTTATCATATACTTTAATGATTATATTGTTAAAGTTACTGGACTCGCCAGACTTTATGTCTGACCTCGTTTGTTTTCGCCTCTTTTCTTTCCTTCCACCCCCCTAGGTTCTCAGGATGGGACTGGTGCTAGTGGAGCTTGATTTGGATCATTTTCTCTCTCTTTTGGAAGTGCTTGGATTGCTGAAAGTAAAGTTCAGCTTATCTCTTTTTATGGCTATCTATGTTGGGGTTATGCTTTTTGTTTTATGTACTCAGAAAATAATTAGTCAAGATGGATATTAAGAGCACTTGGTTTTATTGTGGGTTTTTATGTTGTAACCAAAACTATTTCTCCGCTGCAATGAAGTTGTTTTAAAATTTTAAAGTACTTATTTATATATATCCGTCTTGTTATATTCTGTTCTATACACTTATAATACTCCATGAAAATTAATGCATTCCCTTTGTGAGTGACATTAATGGACGTGGGGTGTTACAGTGCTCCAATTTCAATGGCTCGACCGTAGCTTTATTTTCATGCATCACTTCATTATTTACTTAATGCTAATATTTAGAATTCATGTAAACAATTTGTAATACTTTGCAAACATTGTTCAGAATATTAGTTCTATGATTAAGAGCATATCTGCTTGTATGATTATCTTGCTGCAGCCCTTTACCTTTAGTTAAAACTTAATTAAAATGATTTCATATTGTAGGTCACCAATCAAGCGCTTGTTCCTTCAAAATCCAACAAAACATAGCGACCCTAACAACACTTACTCAAGCGCTAAAAGCAGTAAATATTAATGGGAGAAGTTGCAAAAGTTTAAGCAACGAATAAGCGCCACCACCAATGAACAAGAGTGTCGTAACTCTCATAAAAAAGGCACTCCCCAAAGAAAGAGTCTCAAAGTTCTAGGTCCAAAATTGAGATAGCCCGCCAAAACAAGTGGATAACAAAGGAATGGGAGCTGACAAACAGGAAAACGAATGCAAGTTCCACCATAGAGGTACCTTCTTAAATGAGAGGTCCTGGACGCCAGTTCTATAAATCAAGGCAATAATTGATAAAGGAACCAACATCTTTCATATGGGGTGAAGCAACAAGTCGGAAGGACCGACAAAAAAACATGATGTTGGAAGTACCAGCATCAGGCAGGAAGGACCGGCAACCTGAGCTGGAAGGACCAGCAACATGTCTGAAGGACTGACAAAAAACCTGAGGTTGGATGTACCAGCATCAGGCCGGAAGGAACGGCAACAAGCTGGAAGGACCAGCCGTCGGAAGGACCGACAAAACCTAGGCTGCAAGTACCAGTCCTAGGCCGGAAGGACCAGCATTAACAAAAATCCTAGCCGAAAGTGGGGGTCCAATATACTCCTCCCGATTCTGAATTGATCGGAATGGACAGGATGAAACTTGAATTAAACCTAAAACCCAAGACCACCCCAGGGGGCACACGTGTTTAAACCTAATCTCTAAAGGACTTGGATTGCCAAGTTAGCGAGAAATATGGTAGAACACACACACAAATAATAATAGCAGTAGTAATAATAATAATAAATAAATAAATAAAACCCCTCTTCGGAGGCATGTATTCAAGTCTAATCTCCGAAGGGCCTAGACTACTCGGTTAGTGAGAATACAACTAAATGCATGACAAAAAATAAAACCCCTCAAAAGGGAGGCACTGAGATAATGGTATGAATCGATCGACTTGACTAAATTCCATCCATAATCAAAAGAATTTAGGAAAGTTGATCGTTTTCAGACTAATCAAGTTGTGACAAACTTTGGAATGGGGGCATCACCACCGCATTAAAGAAATCCAATAATAATGCTCGCTTAGTCATACCATAAGTTTTTCACAACTTTACATTAGGTTATGACATCTATAAGGGTTACTTGACTAGCAAAATTGAACCTCTTGGAATGGTTGGGGAAAACTTAGGAACTCTGATTTAGTGATGGACGCAAGAAGTGGTCACTCACAAAAAAGAAATTCTCAAATATTACTCTAGTCAAAATCAAGAGGATTCAATAAAATCGGTCGAGTAAATCCAATAATAATGGTCCGTGGCTATAATCGAAAAGTCGTCATAATATCATACATTGCAAAAACAAATAGAGAATTTGTGTTGTAAGCATGAAGAGAAAACAGGTGTGGAATGCAGAACAAGAAAGTACGACAAAGTTAAAACAAGAAGCTTAAGTACTACAAGCAGAACACAGCCCCATCACAACAACACAGGACCAGATCACGGAATCATGAGTCAAGAGTATCAGACATAAATGTACATAAAATAGGGAGCATAAAGTACTAGGCGAGGACCGGCACTCGCATATACATCCGATCTAAGTATACCACGAAAGGAAATGGATTGTAATAAAAGCATGAAAGTCACAAATATTACTTCTTTTTCTTCCCGCTACTAGACCTTAAAGACTGCTTAGTAGAGGAAAGGGGAGATGTACCAACTGTTTGATTTCCATCCTTTGCTTCTTTGTTTACACAAGGACTCTCGGGGGAGGATAGGTTAATAATTCCCGACGTATTCATAGCGGACCTTTTTCTGTGTTTCAAAGTAGACACAGCCCCGGTGAGCCAAGCTTCGTCTTCATTATTACTTTAATCATAATCGATCGCTTCCAGATCAGGCACGTTAAGTAATGATGTATCACCTGGTGGAAGAGTAGCATGTGGACCAATACTAGTTGACACTAAAAACAGAACCAGTAGCAGCAGTCGGGGCAGTAGTGGCACCAGTAGGAAGAAGAGGTGACGAGAGAAAACCTGGCACAAATGAATAGTGAGCACTAAATTCGGCAAACCCAGGTGAAGAAATAAGATAGTCCAAATCTGGTATGGGCTGATGAATATCAATTTTACCTGGGGTTTGTGGGTTTATAATATCAATCTCATAATCACTTACATTCAAAGAAATGTCGTCATTTTCTTCATCATTCCCTCCGCATTGTTTGGTTGTGTCCTCCTGAACATGTTTCTCAATAAGATGAGCTTTAGTAGCATCCTTGTCAATATGAGTAACAAGGGGATCCGAAGGAGGAGTTTGAGAACTTGAAGCCTCGATATTGGAAGGGTTGGAAGGACCATGAACAGCAGTAACATCCGGGGTTTTCTTCCTAAAAGGTCTATCAGTATCTTCCTACCCTCAGCCAAAGCATCACGGTCCTCTTTTTCTAGGAGACTCTCCTGGAGAAATTCATCCTCCGCTCCACTGGAATATGAAAGCACTCGTTCCCAAACAAGAGCCAGAGTTCGTGGAAAGTCATTGTTCAAATATCTTAAGCTTCCACGGTTCATAACGCTATATACGGAAAACTTAAACAAAGTATCTTTGGACATGGCCTTGACTTGTTCAAGCTCACTAGTTGGCTTAGCATTATCCTCTTTTAGAGCTTTAAGAGCTTTGTTCTGAGAAGTAATTTTTTCGTTGAGGGATGCCTTTTCTTGTTGATAAGTAGCTGAAGCTTGCTTTTCCAAAGCCAATTGAGATTCAGCAAGTTCTTGGGCAGATTGAGCTTCTTGGAATTATTTTCTTGCAGCTTCGAGCTCTTTCTTCAGTTTCTCATTCTCAACTTCCAAACTATTTACCCGGGTATTTTCACCTTTTAGGAGTGCAATTTCGGACTCTTGGGATCTTATCAAGTGAATCAGTACAGCTTTATCATTTTCCAAAGTTTCAATATGATCAAGGTGTCGGGCGTTCAACCTTTGAAACTCGTAACCAAATTTATTCTACCTCTCTAATTGTTGGTCGGTATCACTTATGGCATTATCTAACCATGTTTCAAGTTAGCTCTTAGTAGTATCAAACTGAATGGCCATATAGCTTTTTATAGTTCTCAGCCTTGGTCCCAACCTCCAAAGCGATCCCTAAGCTATAAATTTCCAGGCAAAATTCTATGAGGAGGCCTGTTAAGAATCATTTGGATCTAAGCATGAGTTGGGACAATGGATTGTTCAAATGAAATAGGAATGACCCGATCTAGAAACTCAGTTGATTTATGATGTTTCCGGGCCTCATATTCATCTTGTTCATCTCTGTTTCTCTTCTTCTCTCCTTTCTTCAGGCGCTTGCCCTTCTCGCTTTTGTCGAGAATCTCTACATGATCGAGTTTTTCCTTCCTTCGAGGGTTAGGTGATGATGGATCGGAGGTGTGTTGAGGTTGAGAATCCGAAGATGGTTGAGAACGCTTCAAGGGACGAGAAAGGCGAGATTGTAAAAGGCTTTGTGGGTCAGTATAACCAATTTGTCGAGAAAAACTATCCGATAATGAGTGCTTCATTCCTGTACCTGGAAAATAGGACAAAACAAAGTTTCAGCACTCAAATTAAAAGATTCAAAGAAAAACTATAAGCCTTGCAAGAAAACATAAATCGCTTGTGGTATCTATGTTTTCTAAAGCACGACCAGTAACGAACCAATTTCAAGGGGAGTGTTTAAATCAAGTGTTTTCCCATATGATTGGGCAAGTTCCCGAGCAAGTTCTGAACTAGACTTTTTAGCCGAGAGTGCGGGGTCAGAAGTCGTGATGTCACCCAAATTAAGGTCTTTAGCAGTATCCAAATCACCTAAACCTCCAAAGGTCCCAATAGAACCCTCTTCCTGTAAGATCGAGGCAATGGGATTTTCAACAATTCTCTCGGAAATAAGTTCATCCCTTACACCAGTCATGCCTCCTTCAACTTCCTTACCTTCATGGCGAGAGGTATCTCCTTCGGTAATTGAGGGCAATGAGGATTTTAGTATAGTTTGGCTGCTACATCAAAGATCTAAGCATTTCTTTAGGATAGTCTTTCTACCAGGAGATTTGCTATGAATACCTTTCTTATAAGCTAGGATTTTCTCAATAAACCGTGAAGGGTGAAGTAATTGATACTGATGGAGGGTCTTTTCCGCAAGCAATAACTGTCTACTTCTATTATTTTTGTCAATGACCATCAAAGAATCAAGAAGGGCTTGATCAAGAACAATACCTTCATTGGAAGGAATTACTGTAGAAAAAAAAAGGAGTTAAGAATCAGTGTTTAAAAAAATATAGATAGAGGACTTCAGGAAAAGGAAATTACCTCCTTCCATCCATCGGCCATAAAAGTTAATGGGGCATTTAACATAAAAGTATTGATCCAGGAACCCCTTAACACTGTCCACTAAGCCGGTAATAATTCTGCAATACTTGACTTCTTTCTTTTGAAGGCATACAAAGAACAGATGCCCTAAAATGAAGGCGCTCGTTGTTTGACTCTCATAAAGAGCACGTAAAGTCCCATTAAAATATGGTAGCCATTCGGGTGCCACTGGTATGGGGCAATAGCCAAATGTCGCAAAATGGATTCTAAATAGGTATTAAAATGGGGGACTGCCCCACTTGAAAGCATATGACGATGGACTGTAACATACCCAGAAGGTGGATGGTCAGGCAAATCATCCTTCCCCGAAAACTTAGTTTCGTCTTCTGAAAATCCAAATTGAGCACACATTTCCTGATATAAACCAAAAGGGAGTGTCGACCTACGACTGTCGGAAGGCACTCTTTCAAGAGCCCGGGGTTGGGGAAATTCATGATTAATAGTCATCCCAGGGGCAACAGTTGTTGTAGACCCAATTATCTGAGCAGAACTTCCAGCCTTGCTAGCCATAGCTGCTCCTTCCGGATTTTGACGAGATTGATTTCTAGTTTGCATTTCTACATAAATAGATATGTGTAAAAAGCAAATCGCAGGTACACGTTTCCTAGTTTAAAGAAAACAACATACGAGGTTTGGGACTTGTGGTCAGCATGTAGTGGTTAAACTAGTTCCAAGTCCCGGTAACTCTAAAATGGTAATACTTATGCAAAGAGTGACTAACCAGAATACAAATGGTTGAATAAAAACAATCATGCATAAGTATGCCATTCGAGCCAAGTTGTAAGTTGTATTATATATCTTAGACTCATCCACTATTGGTATGAGCAACCATTGGTAAAATTGTGTGCTCATAAATGTGTGCAAATGTTTGTTGCCACAGATTAGCACTACAAAAAAGACCCAACAATTAATGGGTACCTAAATCCAAGGAAGCCTACAAGATATCTAAACATGCCAGACGAAATATGAGCATCCCAAAGTTGGTCGGTCATGCACAACCCATGCTAAAGGATTCTAGTTTGATCATATATACCCAATCCAATCCTGGTCGCACATGGTCAATTCGCATCGGTCGCCCATGCCCAACTCAAGGCAGAGCAGGATTGTTCGAGACCAACCCCATGTAGGAGCTGAGCAGGAACGATACTAACCAGGTCAAACCTGAGCGACCACAATGAATGAGCAAAATCCTAAGCTTTCATGAAAAGGAAGAGAGGATCCTTCAGATACTTAAAAGCATGAGCGGACGACCAATGGCCAATCAATATTAAATAAGACGACTCAAGAGAGACCGTGCATAACCGACCTTTACCAATTCGAGCATGACCGACCCTATATGAGGCTCGAGCATGACCAAACCATGTTAGATTGAGCATGAACGACCACTTGATGAGTCGAGCAACTCTAGCAAGTATGATCGAAAACTATGCATTTGTGCCACGCAACAATGACCAACTCGACTCAGAATTTTCACATAACCAAAAGACAATTGGTTGAAGCCAAAAAACAAGCATGCATATCAACATTGGTATACCAAACAAAGCATGAAAAATAATGTTACAAGCATTACAACAAGCATGTCATAAACATTATAGTTAAAGATCAGAGTACTGACACACGGTGTACATCAAAGCATGCAAATTTCTATAACTTAGACATTTCATCAAACATATCATGTACACAAGGTTCAAATCAAAAAATAGGCGATCTTATGTAATTGGAAATCCTTAAACTCTCATATACACAACCTTAACCATGCCACAAATTAAATCCATCCCAAACTCTGACGATCACAGCCCAAAAATTTCAAATCATAACCAAACCATGCCCGAGGCATTCCAATTCAAAACCCTAGATCTCTACAAAACAGGTCAAGACGTAGATAAAACAGGAAAAGTCACCTACGACGATCAGAATGCTTCTGGTTCGAAGGAGATTGCTTTGTTTTACTTTGACGATTGATCTGGCTTCGCTAGAGAGAATGGAGCACGGCAATGGATTCAAATAGGTGAGGAATTGAGCGAAGGAGGCGATGCTTTGTGGAGTTTTCTAAAGTGATGCCACCATTAATCGGTTTTAAAAGATGGAACACGGAAATGGAATAAAGAGCAGGGAAAACGAGGAGACAGTATACGGAGAGAAGGGAAGGCTAAAGGAACCACTCAGATAAACGTGACACGTCAGCTCACCTGATCCCAAGAAAGTCGCTCAATCATGCTATATACTGATCCGACACATAGAATCGACCGACTGTTAAACTATTGAACGACTTCAAACTCAGTTGGTTATGGCTACGTCCAAACGACCATAAGCTTGTTTGATTCTGTGCGTGTGCGAGTCACTTCCAAGTACAATCGTCTTGAGGGAAATCAGATTTAATCCATCGAACAATGCTATATTCAATTTCGAAGCACGTAATTTTTACAAAATTAAAAATTACAAACTTCAAGGAGCAAATGTTTATCCCTTAAGGATCGCACATACAATTGATCGATTAAATCGGAATAGAGACTAGGGGACGAGAGTCACAAGGCTCGGCCGTACACCCTCAGATCAAACAAGTTAAGATTGTTTGCACATACCGAGGACAGGTAAGAGGGAGTCATTCATACGCAACATGGTCGAGCACAAAGGATCAGGTATGGAGTGGGGATCATTCATATTAAAAGAAGACGGTCGCTCCCATGCATTTCAAGAGACCGCTCACACAAAAGAGAATGGGTCGTACTCAAATCAGACTAGGGTCGGTCATACGATTCTCTTAAGTAAGTAACCTGGAGTACCAGGGGGTTGCACATACACTTCTCGCCCGCCATCAAACCAAAGCACTAATCGCTCGTTCATCCCTTGGTCAGGTACTTTTGCTTCAACCAGATGCTACATGTCGGTTGACCAAGAGAAAAGATTAGCATAATGCCTGGTCGGTCGCCCTTAAGCCAGCCCTGCAGTTTTGATCACTCGCCCAAACACGCATCATCCATTCACCCGTTCACCTGCCCGTGCACATGAAGCTCGCTTGTTCACCCTGCAGTAGATTCCTTCATCCCGATCATGCGTTTGGAGGTCGCTCGCATGAGGCAGCTGGATATAGCTGTTGATAGTTAGCTATAGTTAAGCGGTGGCATTTTTGTAAATAACTGCATGAGCGACCCAAAACCTGGATATATGAATTTCAGCTCATTTCTTCATGGGAGCTCACCTATAAATAGACCATGGCTTCCATACTTTTAGGGATAGATTTCCACCACCCTGAAGGGCTGCCAAATTGTTACCTCACTCATTCTAACATCATCTAATACTTCCAAACAAAGATCTAATGCTTGATCAACCATGGTTATGATTAAGTTCAACCAAGTACTTTATAGATTAAAGACCCTCCATCATTATCCTTGCATTTGAAGATTTCCCACCATCTCTTCGCTGGTCTAATCATTTCTCCGCCAATTTACATAGATCTAAGTGAGATTTACTTGTAATAAGAGAGGATGAATTTACAAAGAGAGATTCTATGCTTTGTAAACATTATCACGATAATGCAAGCTACCTTCATAGTGGACGTAGGCCTAGCTTAAGGCCGAACCACTCTAAAACTTGTCTTCCTTTCACTTTTCTCTGCACTTTTTACTTTTAATCTTTTGGAGTTTGTGGCCCCGTTAAATTTCAGATCATATTGGTGAAGTACAGTTCACATACCCTCGGTGTTTGAGCCCATTTTTGGTGTTGAACCATTTTAGACTCAAACAAATAGTTTAAATGAAAAAGAGGGATAAGAAAAGAACAATGACAATCATTGTTCTAAGCCTTGTTAACAAAAGCCTAAGTAGTCTAGTTGGTTAGAGCATGTGGCTTTCATGCAAGAGGTATGGAGTTCGATCCCCGCCGGCACCATATATTTGTTTTAAGGAAACGGCTAAAATAACACATGTTCATAAGAGAAAATATGTATAAACGCACATATAAGGAAAAAATTACATATAAGAAAGTAGAGAAAAATATATGTATATATGTATATGAGAATATACGTGTATATATATGCAGAAATATATATATATATATATATATACACAAGAGAAAAGTTCAAAACAAAGTTGTACTAAAAGAAATATGGTAAGAATCAAATAACGGCATAACACCGTTTGAATTTTGAAATCGAAATGAAAGTTGTGTATATATATATATATATGCGTAAGATGGTCATTAGAAGTTTTGCATACATATAAGGAGATTATATGTAAATATAATGTTTAAATAAATTCCAGAAATTCAAACTTTCAAAAATAAAACTTCTACGCCAAATCAGCTTGTGGGACCCACAGGGGGGTCAACCTAGGGGTCGACTCACCCATAGGGGGGTCGACCCACCCCATATCCTCGCAGATTCATCAATGAATCTGGACAGTTTTCTTATCCAAGTTTGATGCTGACTCAGCGCTGCGTGTACGATAAAATCCTGAACACATATAAATAGGATAGTAGAGCCTAGCCTAAATCTCATATTTCTGAGACAACGTCTATACTCTGCCATTCTTCTTCCTCCTAAATCTCTTCAGAAAAATAAGATAATTAGTTTAGAAAAATTCTGATTCAAGATCTGGAGGAAAAGGATGTAAATTAATAAAGAAGGTGCTCAGAATTCTATTCGAAGTAAGGTAATTTCTTGGATCTGGTCTATTCGAATTTCTCCTCTTTATTCCCTTCTTCTTTTAGTTAAGAATTGTGGATCCATGGTTGTTTAGGTTCTAGATTCAGTTAGGAGAACCATGGAATGTTATATCTGGACCGGATTCAGGATTTGGAAAGAAAATTAGGCAAGTGGATTTAAGTTATATCATTTTTGACAATGTTATAATTATCGTTTGACATTCCCCTTTAACATACAAAGTAAATCTGCCATAATGTTAATATAATATGTTGAAATGTTAATTTGATGCATTGAAATGTTAATATGTTGAAAGGGACAAACCTGTTAAAATATGTGGGAACGATTACTGTTGTATACATGCATGTTTTAACAACTTGTTAGTTGGATACTGTAAGTTAAGTTAAAGTGAAATTGGAATAATTACATGTCAATTTGTGGTATATTATGTACTTGAACCCTTAACTATACGAATTCGTACAATTACATTAAATTGTTAGATGGGAATAATTACATATGATTGATAGTTACATGTTATTATTTTACAATGAAGATAATTACACGTTAGGAAGAACATGCGACATGATAATTAGAGATGGACTTAATATGACATTAAGCATGACATGTAAAAATAGATTACAGTGAAATTTAGAAGAATGAACATGCTTAGAATTACAGTAAATAGAAATTGTAACCGTACTTAGACACGAGGTTAAATTTAACTTATGGTAGAAGTATGCCCGGAACCACCCGGAAAATCCAGCATCCATAAGTTGTTAATTTAATGTGAGAGGTCCAGTGCGGAAATATACGTGTAACGATGCTAAGACACGAGGTGAAGCCCAACTTAGGTAGAAGTCTTCCCGGAACCGCTCGGCAAATCCAGCATCCACAAGTGGTCGGATTAATGTGAGAGGTCTAGTGCAAAAACATATATATATATATAAATATATGTAAACAAAAGGATAGAAATAAATGGAATTAATTGTAAATAATGGAAATGAATGGAATTGAATGTAAGTTACAACAGTAAAAGGACCAGAATGAATGGGGAATGATAATAACCAATTATAATTAATTTCAGTAATAAGAATGTTGTATAATAGGTAGGCTTGTCCTAGGGACAAGTGGATATAACTTTGAAACTTATATGTTGTACTTAATTATAAATTAAGTAATCTGTAAATTTGAGAATCTGAAATCTGCTGATAAGAATAACATGTTAAAGTCTTGTCCTAGGGATAAGTGGAAATTATAACACAAGTTATAATAATTGGAAAGGAAACTTATTACTAAACCTTAGTTAAGAGATCTAAGTTAATAAGTGAATAACGACAAGTTGTAGTGACATGTGTAAGATGAAATTATGATTAAATACGAAATAATGAGGCAAACTTATGAAATGAATTAAGTTATATTTAATCATAAATAATAAGTGACATGTTAAACAAGAAACATTTGAATTGAGATATACTTAATTACATATTAAGTAGAACGTGTTATTGTAATTAAGGAATCAGACAATGAAAAATATGAAGTGATTGTAGGTTATAGACCTTGGATTACAGTCTAGAGAATAATATGTTATGATCTTATTAATAAACTTAAATGGATTAAGTTATAACTGAAATTAATAATCAAGAGGAACTTGGTAACTTGAATAAGAAGTCAATATCACTGGGAATAACCGAGTTGAATGGAAATCTGAAAGGGAAGAGCAAGCGCGTAATTAAATGATTAGACATAGGGTCTAATAACACGTTAGGCGCTTGGACCAGTCCATACGTTTGAGGGTGAATAACCCAACGGGGTATATCATCATGGTGTCATGATGCACGAGGGGAGCACACGTCCATCTAATCATTCTGTTGTTATTCCGTTGGCTCCGAAGGACTGGAACGGGAAGCACGCAGCTTCTTGGGATGTGGAGGGTACTCCCGGTAGCCTTCTGTGCTGTGACAGCATTCTACTGTGCTCACAGAGTGGTAGGTCTGCGCGTTTCTACCTGTGAGTATGCTTTGATTACCACGATAGTGGGCAATCAAAATACTGTAGGGTGGCTTAGGTGATTTGACGATTTGAGGACCCTGGTGACTAGGCTAGGTTATGACTACTCTTGATTAACCGACAGGTCTAACCTAGGTGATAGCAAGTCGTCAGGTACCTACCATTGACAGTCATCTTGATACGTGATGCGCGATGCGAAAAGGCGGAGAACTAGACCAAAAGACCATAAACCTTTTGCTATCACGACTATGAATGAGGAACGGGCCAATTTGGATTTGTTGTTTGTATGTTGCTTGTGGGCCAGATCATTAGTTCTCAATCTTATTCGTCTTTGACTAGTTGAGGGAGGGGTCAGGTGGGACCATAGCCACCGAAAATGCAGACCTTAGCATCTGTTTATACAGATATCTGAAAAGCTCCCGACCGAGTTCCGTGTTTCTTGTACAGCCCTGCCATGAGACTCGATGCACAGTAGAGGTTATGTGCGTTTAAGGCATCGAGTACGATTGACGATACGTACGTGGGAAAGTTAAGATGCATGCATGTAAACTCTGGGTGGTGTATCGTAGACTTGAGGGCATTACTCTGTGATGGAATCTGATTCGATTGAAAGTGGCAGTCCGCACGTTTATGTAGCATAGTAATGGTAGATATATACGGAACGTAACATTGTTATAAAGAGATCTGTACGTCACATCGACATAGGATGAGGGACTGCGTATATTTCGGTGGTGTTACGGTGGAGACCGTGCGAGTGGGGTATAATGGGGTGTACCTCAATATTGGGGGTAGCTACATATATACTATATTAGGTTAATCCACTGGAAAGTAGATGGGTACGACGTGTGTGTAAGCCTTGAGTGCTGTTAACCCAAGTAACCTAATAAACAAGAAAATGTAACTAAACGGTATATGTAGGATTATCCAAAATGTGTAGTTTAAATCCAGTCATCAGAACTTGTGTTCTGACCAACTCCTCATAAAATACTCGCAGGTTAGATTTGTGGCAAAGATATGATAGCTTTGGATACGGGTTGGGCAGTATTATTACTACGGTAAGGCTATATTTTGATTACATTATATTTTATCCATTCCGCTGTGAGTTGTTTTTCTGAGCTCTGATATATTTTATATCTCTACCTTTTCTGCAGGATACCCAAGCAAACCAACACGAGTTTCGATAAATTAGAATTTCAAAAAAAAAAAAGAATCGGTCAGTTGGAATTCGGGTTCTTACACTTTACCCTGCATAACATATCTTGATGCTTTGTGAATTATGGACCGTCTCTCACTCTTTTTCGTCGGGAGTGTTCCGTTTTGCAGGCAGTTCATTATTGGCGTCATCCATGACTCTCTTTCTGGTTCGGTTTCCAGCACTGGATGAGCTCCCATCTGATCAATGCTTGGAGACTCTAGTACCTCGATTGGGACCATCTTTGTTCCTTCCGTGTTATAAGAACTCGCTAACTTAGCCAACTTATCCGCTTTCTGATTCTTGTTCGCGGAGTGTGGGATATGTTGTAAGGCTCTAGGTAGTCCAATAACTCTTCTACCTTTTTTTGTAAGCAGCGAGTCGAGGTCCCTTCGCCTGAAATTACTCCCGAACCTGAAAAATGACAATTTGAGAGTCACAAAAGATGTCTGATGCCGCTACTCTCAACTCCTTAGCGAATCTCAGCCTAACAATCTGGGGCTCATATTTGGAATTATTGTTAATAGCGGAAAATTCCATTCGGAGAGCTTAATAAATCAACCGTTTTTCAGGAGTTATCAATACAATTCAGGCGCTAGACCGTCGGTCATTCCCAGCGCCGTATGTGTACAGCTTCTGTATGCTATATCCAGGCTCATGTTCAGAGGGGTTGGCTTCTTCACCTAGCACATCCTCTTCGGGGATCGTGAACTCCGCAATGAAGTCAGCCAGCGCTTGCTCTTGTATGGACTTTGTGGGGAGGAAATTAAGGTCAAACTGGCTTGACTCAATATTCCATTTGAGCAATCTTCTTGAGGCTTCAGGTCGTTGCAGAATATGTCGGAGTGGTTGATCAGTGTACATAACAATCGGGTGCTCCAGGAAGTAGTGGCGGAGCTTCCTGGAGGAAATCATGAAGCTATAAGCGAGTTTTTCTATCTTTGGATAATTGTGTTCTACGGCTGCCAGTTTCTTGCTCATATAATACACCGGTCTCTGCGTTTTATCCTCTTCGCGTACAAGCACTGAGCTAATAGCATGTGACGATACTGCTAGGTATATGAATAAATCTTCATGATCCACTGGCTTGGACAATATCCGGGGTTTCTCTAGAAGATTCAACAATTCTGGAAAGCTTCAATACAATCTGGGGTCCACTCGAAGTTGCAATTTCACTGTTTTATCAAGTTGAAGAAAGGGATGCACTTATTAGTGGCCTTGGAAATTAATCTGCTCAATGCTGCAACCTTCCCTGCTAAGCTCTGTACATCTCCGATCTTTTGTGACTCACTAATATTCCTGATCGCTGCAATCTAATCCGGATGAATTTCAATTCCGCACGAGATGACGATGAAACCAAGGAATTTTCCTGATGCCACTCCGAATGAGCACTTTAACGAGTTAAGCTTCATTCCATAACGTCAAAGTATATCAAACATCTCCGCCGAGTCCACTGTATGGTCGGTCGATCGCTTGGGGTTCACAAGCATATCATTCACATAAACCTCCATAGATTTCCCGATTTGATTGTAGAACATTCGATTCACCAAGTGTTGATATGTCGCCCCAACATTCTTTAATCTAAATGGCATTACCACATAATAGTACAATCTAAGGTCGGTGATGAAGCTGGTGTGCTCTTGATCTGGCACGTGCATGGGAATCTGATTGTTACCCGAGTATGCATCCATAAAAGAGAGGAGTTCATGTCCCACCATCGAGTCCACAAACTGGTCAATCCTCGGTAACGGGAAGCAATCTTTTGGGCACGCCTTGTTTAGATCCGAAAAATCAATGCACGTACGCCACTTCCCATTTTCTTTCTTGACCAGGACGGGGTTCAATATCCAATCAGGATATGTTGCATCTCTGATGAATCCATTATCCCTCAATTTCTCTACCTCCTCTTTTAAGGCAGCCGACCTCTCTGAGCCTAGCATACGCCTCTTTTGCTTTACAGGAGGATGCTTCGGGTTTATGCTCAGTGAATGGCTCATGATCGATGGTTAAATCCCATACATATCGGTATGGGTCCAAGAAGCACATCCAGGTTCGCTCGCAGAAAGTCAGCCAGCTCCCTCGTCCGGAGGGGATCCAAGTAAGATCTGATCTTCAAGTCCATTGTCGGGTCGTCGTTACTGATCGGAGTGTCTATAGTTGCCTTGTTAGGTGTCACCCTTCTGCTTTCTGGATCTTCATCCTCTCTAGGATCTATGTCCTCAAGAAGATCGTCGGGCGACTCTATTGGAAACATCTCTTTTATTTGCTATGTTGAATCCTCCTTCGCAGGAGGGGAGGTATCCTTCGGTTCAATGCTACCTCCATTGCATAGCATTTTCAACTCAACCATGTAGCAGGCTCTTCCATTAACTTGGTAACCACATACCATTCCTACTCTGACTTTAATTTGGAACTTTAACAATAAACACCAGGGCACAATGCAGGCTCTGAACTACTCGAGAGTCGGTCTACCCAAAAATGCATTGTATGGTGAATAAATATCCATAACAACAAATGGAATGATACACACTCTTCTACGATCTCCTTTCCCAAGTTCTACGGACATTTCCGCTGCTCCTACTGGAGACTTTGATGAGACGTTGAAGCCTCGAATCCAGCCTGTGCATGGCTTCAAATCTTTAACCTCCAACTTCATCTGATCGAAGGATTTTAAAAAAAAATGACGAAACTGCAGCAATCAATAAGGACTTTCCATACAAGAGCTAGACCGACAGTAACAGTTATCACCAATGGGTCGACACTCGAGGTCTCCACCCCCAAACTTTCTCTTTCTCTTAAAATAACATCATCTGTCATCATCTTTTGCAGCTTTGCGGGAGTAGTATCTTCGAGGGAACTGCACTCTCCGACTTTTGGATGCTTAGCGGCATTAACATATTGTCTCATGGTTTTATTTCTAAATATAGCCGGACTTGGTCCTCCGACTATGGTGTTGATGACTATTCTTTTGCCTTTCTGTTGAGCAGTAGGTCTCGTAGAAGATTGGTTCTGATTCGGAATAGATCCTCCTTGCCTTATGTCCTTAGAGGCAAATTGTACTCGTCTAACTTCCCTTCTCAAAGCAACTTTTCCACGACAAACCTCAAATGGCGACACTCATTCGTAGAGTAGCCGTAAAGTCTCATGAAATAGACAGAACTTCCCAGTTTCATGCTCTTTCTTAGTCGAATCTCTGGGTGGAGGTTTCTTGTATTGGACAACATTGTAGGTATCCAAATAAATATTCTCCAAAGCATCATTCAGCTGCGTGTAATTCTCGAAGGATTGAAATCGAGGCCTCTTTTTGGAATCGTTTCTCCAATTCTTGCTTCTCCTGCTGCCATTCCCTCCTTTCCAGTCATTTCCTCCACTCTTGTTGTCGGCATTCACTTCAATTTTTCCTACGCTGTCACCAAACTGCTTGATGGCAACATTGCTCTAAATATCCTCCCTTGGGGTTTCGTCGAACTTTCCCTTTTGGTTGGCGTATATCTCCTTCTCGAAGACAGATGTTTTCCTTTTCATAAAACAACTCCCTGGTTAGCGGTGGTTTTTCGGCCACGTACCTTCCGAACTCAGTGTATTTATTGGCTCCGTCTATGAGTGCAATCAGGATGGTCTTCTCTTGTTGGTCACTCACTTTTGTAGCTGCCAAATTAAAACGATCCAAATACGATTTCAGTGTCTCCCCAGGAGCTTGTTTGATTACAGACAACTCAATGACACTCTTGGATTTCCTGGAATGGAGTCAAAACTAATTCATGAAACTCTCGCTTAGCTCTCTAAAACTGGAGATTGATCAAGGCAGAAGTCGGGTGAACCACATCAGTGCGACATCTTCAAGGTATATCCGAAAAGCCTTGCACTTCACGGTATCAGGAGCTGCCGCGGTGTTCATGTACCAAGAGTATCTCATCAAACATTGCCTTGGATCAGTTCTTCCTCCATATCAATCCATAGTGGGTAGATTGAAACGCCGAGGGAACTGAAAATCTAAAATATCATCAGTAAAATGTGTGTGGCTGCGATCAATGCCCCAGTCTTCGTTAGTGTAACCCCTGCTATCAGCCATAATCTGGCATGCCATAGCTTCCACTTCGGCATTGGTTAGTGTAGGTTCAGGGTCTTCACTACTTGTCCTTCTAATGGTTCTAGTTCCTACATCAGGTTGCGTCCTCCGACTCCTTGCTAGAGCAGAATTCCCTTGACCTCTTCGGTCCCGGTCACTCACAGGACTAGTAGGTTGAAGGAGTTGGCATTGGGTAGGATTAGTGATATTCAGATCCTTAGGAAGGACATGAGACCCCCACATCGGTAGCAACATTGGCTCTCTCAAGCTGGGATCATTAGGTCCTTGGACGCGGACTGCATCTTCGCGGGATCCCAATGATCCAAACGTCATTTGTTCGAGGTTTTCAGGTCTTTCATATGGCCTTCTTAGAGGTCTGACATTCTCTTCTGAGGAGGATGAGTTGTATATAGTAAGGCAGTGAGTCGAAGATGGCGTTCTCTGCCTATGAAGCTCATTTATTGCCTATTCATAGCATTCATGTTCTCACGGATTGCTGCGCTATCATGTTTTTGGGCCTCTAAGGCATCGTTGGTCCTGTCCAACATATCAAGTAAGCGCGAGAAATTAAGACGGAGGAAGAAGCAGGGAGTTGACTGCTAGTTGTCGCTGCTGGAGTCGGAGCATTTGCATTGCCCCGAGTAGAAACACCAGCTTCAACTGTATTCGGGTCAGATCGGATTGTAGTAGCCCCACCGGGTCGGGTCGGATAAGCAATTACCAGTACGAGTCGGAGGACTGTTACTGACTACATTTAAGCCTTCGGATTGGGTCACCCTATCTCCCTTAGGTCGGTCGAATTACCCACTCTGGATCGCTTCGGGTCTGAATCGCTCCCTCTCCCCCTCCCTCTCCATGACCTGGTACCTACGATTGCCTGCGAATTATCCTGCTGATTCCGAATTGTCCTACTGATCCTCATTTGCGTTATTCACCAGGGAAGTTTGCGGTTCCTTTCCTCTTTTAGGAGCCATGAAATCTGAGTCTTTTGAAATCAACGAAAACTTTAAAAAATAGTGGAAATGTAGACTATCTTCTTCGGACTTGAAAATCCAAAAAGTAGAATGATAATCCCAAGGATGAGAATTCGATTTTTTCAGTGAAAGCACCAAAATGTTAGACCAAAAAATGGTTCTAACACTCAACTCACTAGAAATTATAGATAATTATTATATAAAAACGAATGAAAATCAATCAACACACAAGATTTATAGTGTTTCGACGTTAATGAGCCTACGTCCATTTTGTAGTTCTTTGATTGATGATTTAATCACAAGTACATACAAGGGAGGATCTCCTTGTAGCTCAGCTATGGCTAAGGCCCTAGCTGAAAATTTTAATCTAATGAGAAAAATTGAACTTCTACATTTTTGCCCGACCTCAGCTAAAAATTTTGCCCTATCTCAAACCAAATTGACTGTAAATGCTGCGTTTTTGTTTCTTCTCCAATTTTGGGCCCTACCAAAAGGTAAAAGCTGGCTCCTCCCCTGAGTACATACGAACCGATCCGCCATGATAACAGAGGGAGGCCGTATCGTTTCTTGCATTGAGGGGGTCGGACGCTAGATGGTCGAACCGAACCGATGCTTGTTATCTGGAGTTGAGTCACTTGCGCACACGAGAGGACGGGAACATCGCACCTCCGACCCGACTCGGCCTTGTTCAGTGTGATTTTCCTTTTCGACTTAAGATTCTTTCTACGATCAAATCCGACTCCGTTACTCATAAATGATCATCCAGACTTTGTGTGGCCTAACTACAAAGCAGGCCAATAATTATCGTGTGCAACGCACGGGTTACACACTAATAACAATTAAAAGAGCCCTTATTGAATCTCTGATTAACGTTCTAATCGGTCGAATAATAAGGTTTAGACTGGATGTTTCCTTATTTTTTATTAGACGGGATGACCATTTCCTCTTCTTTTCATCGGAGATATTCACTTTTTTAGAAATATATGTGAAATTCTGAATTTTTGATATTTGAAATCTCTTTTGACTTCGAACAGTTTGAAATTCATCTTGATCTATAATAGGAGGCAACTCCTTCGCAATAGGAGGGAGGTTGGAGGAGAAAGAGAACTGTTTGAGAACTATTTGGAAACTGTTAAAGTGGCTTGAGAGATTTTCCTAGCAACAGATGAACAGTTGTTAATAACAATTAAAACTTACCATCCTTCTTTTCATACACGTAAACAAATAATGAAAATCGACCGTATCCAAAGAAGGGCGAGAACCACGTGGCCTTTAAAATAATCCGCACGTAGCGCATGGCACACACGAGTAAACAAATGTAATTTAATACAAAAAAATGGGTCATGAAGCAGTCTACGTCATCTAATATAATCTAATAAGTAAATTCAGTCGTACAGTGGATTTCGACAGTATGCACAAAACAAAACCAAAATAATGAACAGTAGTACTACCGGCTTAATTACAAGCGTTGTTGGAGTGATAATCATTTCATTAACTTTGAGAGTGGTTCTGTTTGTGATATGGAGGCCATTGTCCGTAAGAAGAAGTTTAAGAAAACAAGGAATATACGGTCCTGATTTGAAATTGTATTCAGGTAATCTACTTGAGATCATGAGCATGAAAATGCACGCAGGTGCAAGAGAGTTGGACGTAAATTGTCATGATTTCGTACCAAGAATTCTTCCACGTTACCTCAAGTGGATGTCTCAATATGGTATGCGAGATTCTTACTTTTCAATACGTCATTTCATTAAAGAATTCTAAAAGGAAGATATTACAATATTATCTAAGAAGATCTTCCACACTAGTTAAAGAAGAGGCAAATTTGTACTTGCTATTTGTTAAAACCAAAAATGGTTCAACACTAATGGTACGTGAACCGTACCTCACTAATATGGTTAGAAATTGAAAGGAGCCACAATCGCAAAATAAATGGGCAAAAAGTAAGTAAGAGACAGAGGTTTTTTATAGTGGTTCGATCTAGGAAAGATCTACGTCCACTTTTGAAGTAATTTTCACTACTATGGAGAGATTTACAAAATACATGAATTCATCCATATTGTTCGTTCTTCTATCTATTCTCTTTTCACAATGATCTCTCCTATTTACTCTTTAATTTTCTTGAAATCACGGATGAACGGATGAGATCTTTTGGTTTGTGATAGTGGATGCGTAGATCCTTACTCACTTTACCGATTAGACGATTTTTGCAGATTTCATAGTGATTTAGCACTTGATCTAGACTTGATAGGAAAATGATGGCGGTTGGAGATCACTAAAGTTGAATTGGAGAGCTATTTAATGAAGAACGACGATGATTTAATCACCTTGTTGTTGGATGAAGCTTGATTGAATTGGGGAAGACATTAATGGAGTTTGAAGTGTTCGAAAGTGGTGGAGAAATGACTTAGGCAGCCTTCCGGAGTAGAGGAAACGGTCCCTTGAATGGTGAAGAAGTGGTCTATTTATAGTTGTAGTTTGGTGGTAGTTGCAGTCTTGTAATTATGGAGTGCAGAGTTTGGGTCGGCCATAAACTTATTTACAAAAATACCACTGGGTAAGAACCCGACCGACCCACTTTACAGCTGTCATACAACCCATATTTACACTTCTGCCACCGCTTTTAATTATAGCCGACCAGGAACTGATTCAAACAGCCCAACCAGGAATCCATCACTTTAGTGCCGCCTCTTCTATATTTCTACAGACCGTCCCACTTTTTCACTTTGTACTGACCAGTTTGATGAATGCACCGACCCAGTCTCTACCAATAGGATCGACCCGGATTTTGTTTAACAGTACCAACCCAAATTTTATTTCGCTGCAGCAGATCCCTCACAAACATGTGACCAACCCATGGATTATTTAAAGTACTGACCCATCGTAATTACAGTTATGAAATTGCTGCCGCCTTTATATCAAAATTGAATTGTTTCATTTTGTCCACGTGTGTGTAAATTCATGTATGGGCTTGCATGTAACAAAGGAAATCCACGTGGCCTTTATGATCACTTCAGTTCATTACATTAAATATAAAGTCGACCCATTTAATAATTTGCTGATATGTGAAGACCAAGTTATACCGTAATAATAATGAACAGGTCCCATATGTTGGCTTAATATTAACTCATGTAAACATGAACGGGTGACCGACCAGGATGCCTTTATATATTATTTCATCTAGTAATGTGCAACTTCAATAGTGAAATAACGTGAACCGTCTAGGTGATTTCATCGCTTGCAAACACTTGGGCAATTCACTCAGTACAGTAAGTCCACCATCCCATGACATATGGGTTTTAAACTTGTTGAGTCATCTGGACCGACCAATGATGTTTGCACCTTCACCACGTGTTCATGCGAGTATCTCCTTCCAATGAAGCAATACAGGATTTCTAGGTCTTGATGTAAATGCATCATTTCACCTAGTGAGGACACATCACTTTGCATGGATCACGTATTATATCCTTTATGATGTAACCACTTCACACGTGAGAAGAAAGTGCCGACCCATATAAATGTCATGCACTGTTACTTCACGTTTCATATTAGCAGCATGTACAATATGAATACTCCATGTTGCATTGTTGCACCGACACGTGGCGTGGTCAATGTGCATTGTACTATATGTACAACAGAATCAATATTTAGGAGAAGAGCTACCGACCCATGCCTGGTAAATATGTCGGCCTAGTTGGTGCTGACTAGTTAGTGCCGACCCAGTTAGTGCTGACCTGGTGTTTTTAACAGGGTTAACATTTGCCCCTCGATGCTTGTATTTTTTACTTGCGAGAAATGCGGGCTTCGAAATGAACATTGTTGTTGATATGATTTGCATTGAGATCTTGTTATAGCATTTTGTCTTACTATGGCGAACCATGCTTTGAATTCATACCCTTTATGTCACCTGCTCTATAATTAAAACAAGCGATTGCACAATTTTGGACTCATACTCATCATCGATTGTCCACATCGATAGTGGATTAGTTAAAAAAATGAATTATAGCGAATTTTATTTTGAATTGGATAAAGTGTTTACACATAACTGTTTTACCCAACGGTTTATAATTCATCGAATATTATCCGCACGAACACGATATTCTGATTCAAATTCGCGCCAACGCTTAAGATCAACTAGTCGAGATAATTCGATTGTGGATTTTAAGCGCTGTTATTTTAATGACATATATGGTTGTGTACGACACTTCATGTTTGGGAAATGCGTGTCTGTGATTTAACCTCTGCTTCCTCTTTGAGAAGCTTCAATATTTATGCCACTTTTTTAGGAAGTCATTATCAGACTTCTCCATGGGACATACATTGAATTTCATGCCCCAGGTTAGGCTGAAATCCAATATTTGTCGTATCTGAGATTTTCAGACACTACACAAGTCGATCGGTTAATGTCCAAACTCTGTTTACAATCTAGCTTGGTTAATTCAGTCATTGGAGACATTTTCCACTCAATTATATTGATTAATCCAAGCGTCGGTAATTTTAGAAGGAGTGCCTCTAGAAAGGACTTCGGTTAAGACCCAATATTTGTCGTGATCGGATCAGGTGCTTCCTGATTCTGACGATCAATTGGGTGCCCCTGTAGAGGACTTTGGTTAGCGCCCCAATGTTTGTCTTTATCGGCTCAGGTGCTTCCTAATTTTGACGATCAATTGGGCGGCCCCGGAGAGGACTTTGGTTAGAACCCCAATGTTGGTCGTTATCGCATCACGTGCTTCCTGATTCTAAGGATCAATTGGGTGCCCTCGGAGAGAACTTTGGTTAGAACCCCAATGTTTTTCATTATCGCATCAGGTGCTTCCAGATTCTGACGATCAATCGAGTGCCCCCAGAGAGGACATTGGTTTGTGCTGGTCCTTCCAGCTCATTTGCCGATCCTTCCGGCCTGATGTCAGTACTTCCAACATCAGGTTTTTCAGTCCTTCCGACACGATGCTAGTCCTTCCATCTCAGAGTTGGCATCAATTCTTTTGTCGGATGCTCGACTTGGCGGGCTATCTCAGATTAGGAATTGAAGCTTTGAAACTCTCACTTAGGGGAGTGTACCTTCGATGAGAGTTTCAACACTTTTGTTTGTTTGTCGTGGCCCTTGTTCATTGTTTTAATCTTTGCGACTCCTCCCATTCACTTCTCAGGGCGATGCTTTTCTATTTTTGCATTTGGGCATGTTGATATTTACAGCCTTTGGCACTTGAGTTAGTGTTGTTAGGGTTGCTATGCTTTGTCAGATTCTGAAGGAACAAGCGCTCGACAGATAGCTTGCAATATGAAATCATCTTTTAAGCAAGTTTTGATTTGACATATAATTTTGCAAACTAGAAATTTATTCAAACAGATATGCTCATAGTCGTAGGGCTAATGTTCAGTGAATCACTGGCAAATTATTACAGACTGTTTACAAGAAGTTTCGAATATAACAGAAAGTAAAACATGAAGTAAAGCATGATCTGAAGCAGGAAATAAAGAATAAAGTAAAACGGTGGCGATGTTAATCGCTTATTCTGATCCATTGAAACTGGAGCACAACCAACGGCTATTAGTTGATGATCGGCCATAGAATGGTTTGAACAGGAGTTTCGTTCCTAGTTTCCCCCCTAGCCCTGGGGAAACGGAATAGCGTTTGAGAATTGTGGATTTTTCACATATTACTGCAGACGTTTCTTCCTAATCAGCTCTTCGATCAGTGATTTCAGATGCCTACACTCATTGGTGTTATGGCCTGGCTGATTATGGAACCGACAGAACTTTCCAGAGTTCGCTTGCTTGCCACTTACTCTCTGAGGTTCTGGAATTGGATAATCTTCGGTGTCTTTTGTTGCAGCGTAGATGTTTTCTGGAGTATCATTTGAAGGTGTTAGCTCTGATAGGTTGGAAAAGCGAGGCTTCTTGCTGTCTCGATTGTCTTTCCCGTCGCTTCTCCTTTTCTAACCTCTGGCATTTTTCTGATTGTACTGAGTAGTTGCCTTTTTTGGAGCTTCAAGAGGTTGATTTGAATTAGTAATCTGAAGAGGTGCATGCTTATTCTCCAATCTCATGTACTCCTCGTCCTTTTTATAGAATTTTTCAAGCGTGTTCGGCACCTTCATTTTGATCCATTTGCCAAATTTGCTATTCTCATTTATGGCACTGATTAGAGACATCAAGATCATGCGAGGCTCGGGATTTCCTACTTCGGAGACAGCAGCATCGAATCTTTTGAGAAAATCTTTGATAGATTCTTGGTTTCTGTTTCATTGATGTAAGAGAAATAACGTCCTTTGCCTTCGTAGCTTGCAGCCTGAACTGCTCTTTGAATTTTAGAATCAAATCATCAAATTGGTTGATGGATTTGGGCGGCAGCCTTATGAACCATAACGATGTGACACCTTCTAGATAGAGTGGGAAGCACAGGCATTTGATATCGTCTGTTGCTTTAGCTCCATTCATATACCATTCGTATTTGTATAGGAAGTGATTCAGATGATAAGTCCCATTATACGGAGGCCAAGTAGGATGAGTGAACTTTTTGGGAAATTCTACTTTGCGGATCCTCTTTGTGAATGGATTTTTGCCGAGAGAGAAGTCTCATTCCCTTTCGCTATCCTTGTGAGGCATGTTATCTTTCATGATTTGCTTTACCATATCCGCGATATATTCCTTCGAGTTGTGTCGTTCTGGAGAGTGGACTTCGATCTCTTTTCTGGATGCTCGTCATGGCGAACGATCGTGTTTATAGGATCTAGGTCTTTTACTTCAACTATGGGAAGGTCCCCCTAATGGGACTTGCAACTCGTTGGTTACTTCGATCAGAATGGATTTTGGATTTTAGTTTTGAGTCTTCGATATTAGCATCACCTTCGTCAACAAATCCTTCCATATTATCCTTATGATGATGATCAGAGACTGATGAATTTGCATCCTCTTCAAGGTTGATATGAATTTTCGGAGGAGGAGCAGAATTTGCTTGAGTGTTTAGGAGAGCACTCAGTTTATCCATTAAAGCTTGATTTGTGTCCATAAGAGTTTTATTAGCTTCTATTAAAGCTTTGTTGGAGGCTTTCATGCGTTGACTCAAGTTAGTAACGATGATATCTAATTCAGCTTTAGTCACTCCCGCTCTGGCCATTGAATTTTCCCCAACTTCGAAGCGGTTGGTGAGTGGAGTAGTTTCATTGTTGATGACATTGTCATTTTCTTTAGCGGCATTGCTTGTAATCTTCTTAGATTTAGCCATTATTTCGGATAAGGCTTTGAACTTGGAAGATAGTTCGTTGATTGGCCTAGATCGTAGATTTACGGAATCTATGGTAGAAGTAGGCTTAGAACTTCAACGTGAAGGAAGGAGATGCGAATGCGGCCCCACTGTGGGTGCCAAATGTTAAAATAAAAAATGGTTCAACATCAATGGTACGTGAACCGTACTTCACCAATTTGGATAGAAATTGAAAGGAGCCACAATCGCAAAATAAACGGGAAAAAGGTAAGTAAGAGACAAGGGTTTTTTATAGTGGTTCGATATAGGAAAGATCTACCTCCACTTTTGAAGTAATTTTCACTATTACGGAGATATTTATAAAATACATGATGTAATGACCCGCATTTTCTAGGGATATAATTAATTTATTTAATTATACAAATAGTGATATAGGGAACTAAATCATCGTTTAATTAAATTAGAGTGGTTATTTAATTAAATTAAATAATATGGAATAATATATTTAATTCAGAAATAATCAAAAATATTGGAAATCGCAAAATTCTGTGAACTTGGTCATCCCCAAGATTTAATTCAGCTTAGAGTTGAATTATATTGACGAATATATTCAATCGACGTCAGTTTGAAACGTAGAATTTTAATAGAATTAAAATAGAGCTTGAAATGGCGCGGCAGTTCGCTATTTGGCGATTTGAACTTCAACTGAATATAAAGGGTCCGTTTTAAGCCGGATTTCTATGAAACAAGAAACGCGTGGAGCTGGTGGAGTATATTTTTCTAGTGGAAGAGAAAAATCGGGATTTCGTCGTGTAGATTTTGATTTACGTCCAAATCAAATTTCAGAAAAGTCGCTATGGAATTCGTATATAATTCGTAACGCTTTATATACGTTATAAAAGGGAATTTCAATATAAATTGAAATTCGATTCAACCTGAACTTAGAATATCGAACGTAGGATTTTTCTGGAGCTGTATGGTATTCCACTGTGAATATATACGATAATATAAATTTATTTATATTTAATTCAATTTATTTAAATATGTTTATATATTTAAATGGATTATTCAAGGGTCCAAAAATAGCCACTTTTGCAAACGAAGTCGGAATTCGACGAAACCAGTTTTGTTGGATCCGTAATGTCAAATCATTGTCAGATGTCAAGTTCCGTGATTTTTAAAGTCACTGTGTGGCCGTAGGGATTTTTAGAGTGAGAAACAGTCAGTATTTTGATGGTTAAAAATACGCTGTGTGAGCATACGGAGTCGGAATTCGACGAAACCAGTTTCGTTGGGTCCGTAATGTCAAACTCTAGCAGCATGTCAGTTTTCGTGATTTTAGGGTTTGGTATGTGGTCGTAGGGATTTTTAAGGACCGAGAACGAATATATATTCATTAAAATAAAATAATAAAATAAAAAGAAAATATCTGAATTCGTTGTGAGGTCAAAACAATGGCCACTTACTGCCTTCTTTAACCACACAATAAATCCGTTCCCTTATATAATCAAATTTCAGCCACCGTTCATTTCTTTCAGTATAAACCAAAAAGTAAGAGGAAAGAAAAATCAAAATCAATTCAATAAAATTCTATAAAACGTTATGTATATAGATTCAAGATCCTCATCTGTTGTGCTTCGATTCTAGGTCAGTTTTGTAGCATGCGATTCATGTTGGTTACGCTCGACATTTTCCTGCGTCTGTCGATTTGAACTAGGGTTCAAGAATTCGAATGTTTTAGGCTTTGTTTCGCAAATTGGTTAATGTATTCGAGTCTGTGGTTTCGATTAGCAACTGCTAGGAAAAAATGAGGGAGTTTGGTGCCAAAGTTGTTCGGTGGTTTACTGGAAGGCAGCGTGAAAACTGATGGCGACGGGTTTGGCAAAGGGAGGCCGAGCTCGAAGTTAGGGGGCTAGTTGCGAAGAGGATTTGAAGAGGAGCATGTTGGTGTTGTCCGTTTGCAAAATCATAGATGGTGGAGGAAGAATGGGATCGGTGAACGTGTGGAAATGGAGGAGCGATGTGGTCTGTGTTTCGACCGTGGATGAAGAAGAAGGATAACGGGTTTAGATTTTTACTTGGGCCGGGTTTTAAAGGAAGGGGTAAGGCCCAATATGAATAAACTAAATTCAAGTTTTATTTTATTTATTTATTTAATGTATTAACTTCGTAATGCGATATCTCGGTCATATGAAATCAGATTGACGAACCGTAAGTTGCGTTGGGATCGTATGGACGGGAGCAACACAATGAAACTGACTGGAAGTCCATCGGAGCTCGTTAAAATTTATGGCGAAATAAATTGTCCGACTGAATCAAATAACGCAAACCGTTATTTAACGGCTAACGCGCAAATGTGAGTAAAACTCACCAACTTTGAACAGTTTATATTTTCATGTTGTATTTTTAGAACTGTTAATCACCTGTTGATTGCTGTGTGTTGACCGTTTGATTGAACTGCTAGTCAGTTAGTTGAATTTCTATATTGATTCTGCTTTAACAGAATAATTCATATTGAATTGAAAGTGATGTTGATTACACTGTGTAACATCTGTGGATGCAGGGAAACAGGTTGGAGGAATCCGACTGGATTCCTCAACAGTTATTTTATTGTTTTTCAAATATTTTGATATATGATGTGAATTATAAACTGTTGTTGATTTCATGTGTATGGACGATATTGGACATCGTAATTTGATATGTTAAACACCATAACATACCGGAATGTTGATAAGGAGATTTTCAAAGTGATATTGAAAACAGAATATTTATAAACTGGAATATTTATAAATAATAAATATTTATAAATTGTAATATTTATAAATAGGAGATATTCAAAAAGGAAATAATTTCAAACCATTTCTTTTTGAATGGAAAGGCCTGTGCGGCGGTTTGGGGATTTTCTCGATACTCCCGATACAAAGGAGGTTATGACGAATTTTCTCGAAAATTTAAGGAGTTAGAATATTTTTGCGAATAAATTTGAAAAGGAAATATTCGTAAACCATTTACAAATAGAATTGGAAAGGGAATCGTTTTTAAAGTGAAGAACCGTTACTAAAAGCAAATCTTTAAAAGTAAATAAATGATGTTAAAAGGAAATCTTTATAAAGCGAATAAAGAGTTAATCGAATATGGTATACGAAAAGAGTTAATCGAATATGGTATTCGAAAAGATTTAATCGAATATGGTATTCGAAAGGAGTTAATCGAATATGGTATTCGAAAGGAGTTAATCGAATATTAGTTATTCGAAGTAGAGTTAACCAGTTCAATAGAGTTAACCAGTCCAGTTAGAGTTAACCAGTTCAGTAGAGTTAACCAGTTCAGTAGAGTTAAACAGATAGAGTTAACCCGTTAGAGTTAAATAGATAGAGTTAACCAGTTAGAGTTAAACAGTCATAGTTCATCAGTTAGAGTTGATCAGTTAGAGTTGATCAGTTAGAGTTAATCAGTCAGAGTTGATCAGTTAGAGTTGATCAGTTAGAGCTGATCAGTTAGAGTTGATCAGTAGGGTTGATCAGTTAGAGTTAATCGATTAGAGTTAATCAAATGGAGTTAATCAGTTAGAGTTAAAACAGACATAGTCATTTAGAATGAGTCGCCATTTAGCATGACTTCTAGCGTAATACGTAGGGCTGCAGATAGCCTACGACGGTCGGATGTTTCCTGAGGGAATCAGGCGTAACCCTTGTGATCGCTGCGATCTAGAGTCAAGCGAATGGAGTTAAATCGAATATTAGTTATTCGATAGGAGTTAACCAGTTGGGTTAAGTAAGTCAAGTTAACCGGTTGGGTTAAGTAAGTCAAGTAAAACAGTTAGGGTTGACCAGTTAAAGTTAATCAGTTAGAGTTGATCAGTTAGGGTTGACCAGTTAAAGTTAACCAGTTAGAGTTAATCAGTTAGGGTCGATCGATTAGAGTTAACCAGTTAGAGTTAGAGTTAACCAGTTAGAGTTAACCAGTTAAAGTTATTCAAATGGAGTTATTCGAGTAGAGTTATCGAATATTGCTTATTCGAAGTAGAGTTATCGAATATAGTGTATTCGAGAGAAAAGTTATTGAATATAAGTCATTCGAAAGGAATTATCGAATATAAGTTATTCGAAAGGAATTATCGAATATTGGTTATTCGAAAGCGAGTTATCGGATATTGGTTATTCGAAGGAGTTATCGAGTCTAGTTATTCGAAGGAGTTAATCGATGTTAGTTTAATCGAAAGGAGTCAATCGATGTTAGTTTATTCGAAGTAGAGCTATCGAATATCGCTTGTTCGAAGTAGAGCTATCGAATATAGCTTATTTGAAGTAGAATTATCGAATATCGTTATTCGAAAAGAGAAATCGAATATAGTTTATTCGAAAGGAGTTATCGAGTAAAGTCAATTGAATTGAGTTAACCGAAAGATTTAATTAAATAGAATTAGTTAAGTAGAGTTAATCGATAGAGTTAATGGAATATAGTTAATCGAATTAAAGTTAATCGAATAGAGTTAATTGAATAGAGTTAATCAATTAGAATTAATCAAACAAGAGTTATCGAATAGAGATTTTTCGAAAGAGAATTACGTAAGGAAATTTTGTTGAAGGATATAAAGGTGAACGTTAACCATTTCGAAGTTAAAACGTTGTTCAGTTAAGGTCTGAGAGGTAATTATACCCCAACTTGATTGACTTCCTTCTTAACTAAGGAATGGTAAGGTTTGATAGTGAATGATGGTTAAGTGAATTTAGTAAATGGTTTGAGTTGGTATGGCGATGTTTGATTTAAACATCAGTTTAAATCCAGCGAAGGAGTTTTGGAAATGTTTTCCAAATAAGAAATCAGAAATGTTTTCTGATAATCGAAAATAAGAAATGTTGTATATATGAAAACAGGAGATAAGTAAATTAATGAACTAAAGATATAAATTTTAAATGATGATTGATCGATATGACTTCCATCTGGAAATAATATCGTTGTTTGCACATGAGTTTTTCTTTGATAGTTAAATCACAGACTATCGAAGTTTTGACCATTTTAACGTTGTTAATATGGAGAGACCGGTTGGATTATTATCCGAAGAACCACTCTGTATTGGCATAAGCGTTGCGAATCATATATGCCAAAGATAATTGAAGATGGAGTAAAGTGCAAGGGCTATTGTATAAGTCTTAGATAACAGTAACTAAGATGGATGTACTGAATAGTGCCTTCGGTTTGTCCAATCCCAGGACAACTTGTATGGACGAAGGTCTGACGGAGTATAATTGATAGATCACGTAAGTTGATTGTTTCAAACGTATTTACGTTGATGGCGGAGGAATTCGTTTCTCTTAGCTTATACCCGTGGTATTTTTGGCGAAATCAATTTGTGATTTAAAGGGTATGACGATGTGACATTCTAAGTGAATGAAGATGTGGTATGTGAAAAGATAAGCGTAGCTTCTAGCCTCACATCCGGTAAATGATAAAAATCGGGCAGGCAACATGGCTAAGTCGGTCGCTCCGAAGTAGGGTGTATAATCACCTATCTAGAGAATATTCAATTGCTTCTTTAATCTATCAATGCTGTCCCAATTATATATACGGGAAACGGTTGCTGATCCCAACCGTTGGTGATGTACATTCGACACACTCAATCGAAATGAGTGGTCGGTCATGTGTGGCTGAGTTGCAAGACGTTCTTGTTGAACTCCAGTGTATCGTTCCTTTAGTACATTTATCGGAAGGTGGTTCCATACCTTGTCATAGTTGGAAATCCAATCATCCAATACGCACCTACGGTTTTGATTGTATACTATGTATGTGGAACGTAAGATGAAAGCGTTCTACTAGATTGATATCTATTTGTATTTAGACATTATTATAATATCAGAATGATATTGCTTTTCAAATATGTTTGGATTTTCGTAAGGAAAAAACCTGTTCCGTTTTCACGGCGTGGTCTTATGAGATATCCTTTATTTAACCAAGTGTTTGGAGTTTTACTCATACCAGTCCATGACTGACCCAGAGTTTATTTTGTTTGTTTTCCCTAAACTCTTGGGTGCCTAATTTGTACGGGCAGTCAAGTAGTCGGGATTTTTCAGATACACTTGGAGAGCTTGGAGCAGGAGGCTTCAAGATGATATAGCTATAGTTATTTCCGCTGTGTTGTAAGTACTGTACTTGATGATGATATGTATGTTCAAGTAAAATCTTTTATTTCAAAG
The DNA here is from genome assembly GCA_030737875.1 of Allium sativum. Classification (NCBI taxonomy): domain Eukaryota; kingdom Viridiplantae; phylum Streptophyta; class Magnoliopsida; order Asparagales; family Amaryllidaceae; genus Allium; species Allium sativum. The sequence goes on from CM060924.1 coordinate 269,470,272, forward strand.
ATATGTTATCTATTATATGTTATTCGTTCCGCTGTGTGGTTCGTGTTACTCTGATGTTGTGTTCTTCTTCTTCTTCTATTCTAAGTTTCTATCCTATCTATTCTCACCCTCTAATTTCTTTCATTAACTATTCGGTTATTTTTTACTCTTGATGTTCGATATGTGTTGTATATCGGATATCAAAGGTCGCAAAAATCCGGGTCGTTACAGCTGGTATCAGAGCTTAAGTTAAGTGGATTACCTTGGCTCTTGGCGTGACTCGGTAGAGATAGGGTTAGTAATACCCTAGATTGAATTAAGTGTATATTTACGAGTGCGTATTTGTATTTGATATAAAAATGGTTTTATATTGTGGAGATTCATTGGATGAGTTGTTTATGAGTTCTGGTCGATCAGTTTGATCCACTGTATCGGTAGGAGTAAATAAACACTTGAATACGATGGACCGACACAGTATGGATATGTGATATATTATCTTATATAGGATATGTTGGTAGTAATTATAATCAGATAAGATTATAAAATGTGAAGTGGTTATATATAACCAATCAGAATTTATACAAGTCAATTATGTGAGATTGAAATGATTTAAATCTGAATTTAGATCAAAATTGGAATTTAAAATCCCAGAAATGGGAAAGGTGTTTGTAAATAAATCTGGATTTAATATATGTGAATTTTAAGATCCTGAGAGAATTTAAATTTGTTTACAACATTGTAAAAGGATATTTGGAATTGATTTCAAGGTGGAAATGTTTAAAAAAATGGGTTTTGAAAGTGCTACAGTATTGAACTCACTTCGGTAGCTGGAAAATAGATTCCGATGTCATCGGTGTTCATTTTCGAGTGTGTAAGTGACGGATTACTACCAAGGATTTTGTTTTGAATTTGTTTTGGGAAAACAAGTTGCGTTGAATTTCAAAAAGGAAAATTTGATTTTTGAAAGAGGTAAACTTTTTAAAAAAAACTTCCAGGAAGAAAAGTTGTTTGAATTTAAACAAATTAAAGTAAATTTTGTAAAATCCAATAGAATTGAGATTGAATTAAAAGCTGGTAAGGGAAAATCCTTTGAAATAGATTAGTGTCAAGTAGAATTAGACTTGATTAGAGATAATCTGGAATTATATTGGACTGATGAGTTATGGATTTGGAATCAAGAATAGTGCTTGAGTTTGAAATGAAATTCGACTTAGGTATAAGCGAATGGTTGTGTTAAAGATAAATTGATTTGGGATCTAGTCGGAATTGCATTGGTATATGTTGGAATGATAACAGGTGAAGTGATAAAGTTGATATGCCCGACAAAAAGGTACAAGTTTATATTTGATATAAGCATGAGATTTATGAGCCGAATTGGCAAGCAGCTTGGCTGTTTGATTTTCTTTTGAGTTGGAGAGGGCCTGTGTGGCAAGGTTTGAATTTTTCCGGTAACCCCGTACAAAGGAAACGCTGGCGAAATTTTCCGAAAATTTAAAGTGTTAGAAAATTTTCAGAATTTTAGAAAATTTTAGTTAGTCGGAATGAATAAATATTTTAGTCGATATTAATTGGTTCAGTTGAAATCAGAGATAAGGGGTAAAAAAAATCTTAGGAATTCCAATAGATAGGGTCGTCCTCTAACTTAGCAATTTCGAGGACGAAATTATTTTAAGTGGGGAAGATTGTAATGACCCGCATTTTCCAGGGATATAATTAATTAATTTAATTATATAAATAGTGATATAGGGAACTAAATCATCGTTTAATTAAATTAGAGTGGTTATTTAGTTAAATTAAATAATATGGAATAATATATTTAATTAAGAAATAATCAAAAATATTGGAAATCACAATATTCTGTGAACTGGGTCATCCCCAAGATTTAATTCAGCTTAGAGTTGAATTATATTGACGAACATATTCAATCGATGTCAGTTTGAAACGTAGAATTTTAATAGAATTAAAATAGAGCTTGAAATGGCGCGGCAGTTCGCTATTTGGCGATTTGAACTTCAACTGAATATACAGGGTCCGTTTTAAGCCAGATTTCTATGAAACAAGAAACGCGTGGAGCTGGTGGAGTATATTTTTCTAGTGGAAGAGAAAAATCGGGATTTCGTCGTGTAGATTTTGATTTACGTCCAAATCAAATTTCAAAAAAGTCGCTATGGAATTCGTATATAATTCGTACCGCTTTATATACGTTATAAAAGGGAATTTCAATATAAATTGAAATTCGATTCAACCTGAACTTAGAATATCGAACGTAGGATTTTTCTGGAGCTGTATGGTATTCCACTGTGAATATATACGATAATATAAATTTATTTATATTTAATTCAATTTATTTAAATATGTTTATATATTTAAATGGATTATTCAAGGGTCCAAAAATAGCCACTTTTGCAAACGAAGTCGGAATTCGACGAAACCAGTTTTGTTGGATCCGTAATGTCAAATCATTGTCAGATGTCAAGTTCCGTGATTTTTAAAGTCACTGTGTGGCCGTAGGAATTTTTAGAGTGAGAAACAGTCAGTATTTTGATGGTTAAAAATACGCTGTGTGAGCATACGGAGTCGGAATTCGACGAAACCAGTTTCGTTGGGTCCGTAATGTCAAACTCTAGCAGCATGTCAGTTTTCGTGATTTTAGGGTTTGGTATGTGGTCGTAGGGATTTTTAAGGACCGAGAACGAATATATATTCATTAAAATAAAATAATAAAATAAAAATAAAATATCTAAATTCATTGTGAGGTCAAAACAAAGGCCACCTACTGCCTTCTTTAACCACACAATAAATCCTTTCCCTTATATAATCAAATTTTAGCCGCCGTTCATTTCTTTCAGTAAAAACCAAAAAGCAAGAGGAAAGAAAAATCAAAATCAATTCAATAAAATTCTATAAATCGTTATGTATATAGATTCGAGATCCTCATCAGTTGTGCTTCGATTCTAGGTCAGTTTTGTAGCATGCGATTCATGTTGGTTACGCTCGACATTTTCCTGCGTCTGTCGGTTTGAACTAGGGTTCAAGAATTCGAATGTTTTAGGCTTTTTTTCGCAAATTAGTTAATGTATTCGAGTCTGTGGTTTCGATTAGCAACTGCTAGGAAAAAATGAGGGAGTTTGGTGCCAAAGTTGTTCGGTGGTTTACTGGAAGGCAGCGTGAAAACTGATGTCGACGGGTTTGGCAAAGGGAGGCCGAGCTCGAAGTTAGGGGGCCGGTTGCGAAGAGGATTTGAAGAGGAGCATGTTGGTGTTGTCCGTTTGCAAAATCATGGATGGTGGAGGAAGAATGGGATCGGTGAACGTGTGGAAATGGAGGAGCAATGTGGTCTGTGTTTCGACCGTGGAAGAAGAAGAAGGCTAACGGGTTTGGATTTTTACTTGGGCCGGGTTTTAAAGGAAGGGGTAAGGCCCAATATGAATAAACTAAATTCAAGTATTATTTTTTTTATTTATTTAATGTATTAACTTCATAATGCGATATCTCGGTCATATGAAATCAGATTGACGAACCGTAACTTGCGTTGGGATCGTATGAACGGGAGCAACACAATGATACTGACTCGAAGTCCATCGGAGCTCATTACAATTAATGGCGAAATAAATTGTCTGACTGAATCAAATAACGCAAACCGTTATTTAACGGCTAACGCGCAAATGTGAGTAAAACCCACCAACTCTGAACAGTTTATATTTTCATGTTGTATTTTTAGAACTGTTAATCACCTGTTGATTGCTGTGTGTTGACCGTTTGATTGAACTACTAGTCGTTAGTTGAATTTCTATATTGATTCTGCTTTAACAGAATAATTCATATTGAGCTGAAAGTGATGTTGATTACACTGTGTAACATCTGTGGATGCAGGGAAACAGGTTGGAGGAATCCGACTAGATTCCTCAATAGTTATTTTATTGTTTTTCATATATTTTGATATATGATGTGAATTGTAACCTGTTTTTGATTTCATGTGTATGGACGATATTGGACATCGTAATTTGATATGTTAAACACCATAACATACCGGAATGTTGATAAGGAGATTTTCAAAGCGATATTGAAAACAGAATATTTATAAACTGGAATATATATAAATAAAAACTATTTATAAATTGGAATATTTATAAATAGGAGATATTCAAAATGGAAATAATTTCAAACCATTTTCTTTTAGAATGGAAAGGCCTGTGTGGCGGTTTGGGGATTTTCCCGTTACTCCCGATACAAAGGAGGTTATGGCGAATTTTCCCGGAAATTTAAGGAGTTAGAATATTTTTTGCGAATAAATTTGAAAAGGAAATATTCGTAAACCATTTACACATAGAATTGGAAAGGGAATCATTTTTAAAGTGAAGAACCGTTACTAAAAGTAAATCTTTAAAAATAAATAAACGATGTTAAAAGGAAATCTTTATAAACCGAATAAAGAGTTAATCGAATATGGTATTCAAAAAGAGTTAATCGAATATGGTATTCGAAAGGAGTTAATCGAATATGGTATTCGAAAGGAGTAATCGAATATGGTATTCGAAAGGAGTTAATCGAATATAGGTTATTCGAAGTAGAGTTAACCATTTCAGTAGAGTTAACCAGTCCAGTTAGAATTAACCAGTTCAGTAGAGTTAACCAGTTCAGTAGAGTTAACCAGTCCAGTTAGAGTTAACCAGTTCAGTAGAGTTAACCAGTTCAGTAGAGTTAAACAGAAAGAGTTAACCAGTTAGAGTTAAATAGATAGAGTTAACCAGTTAGAGTTAAACAGTTAGAGTTAAACAGTTAGAGTTAAACAGTCAAAGTTCATCAGTTAGAGTTGATCAGTTAGAGTTGATCAGTTAGAGTTAATCAGTCAGAGTTGATCAGTTAGAGTTGATCAGTTAGAGTTGATCAGTTAGACTTGATCAGTAGAGTTGATCAGTTAGAGTTGATCAATTAGAGTTAATCGATTATAGTTAATCAAATGGAGTTAATCGATTAGAGTTAAAACAGACATAGTCATTTAGAATGAGTCGCCATTTAGCACGACTGCTAGCGTAATTCGCAGGGCTGCAGATAGCCTACGGTGGTCGGATGTTTCCTGAGGGAATCAGGCGTAACCATTGTGATCGCTGCGATCTAGAGTCAAGCGAATGGAGTTAAATCGAATATTAGTTATTTGATAGGAGTTAACCAGTTGGGTTAAGTAAGTCAAGTTAACCAGTTGGGTTAAGTAAGTCAAGTAAAACAGTTAGGGTTGACCAGTTAAAGTTAATCAGTTAGAGTTGATCAGTTAGGGTTGACCAGTTAAAGTTAACCAGTTAGAGTTAATTAGTTGGGGTCGATCGATTAGAGTTAACCAGTTAGAGTTAACCAGTTAAAGTTATTCAAATGGAGTTATTCGAGTAGAGTTATCGAATATTACTTATTCGAAGTAGAGTTATCGAATATAGTGTATTCGAGAGAAAAGTTATCGAATATAAGTCATTCGAAAGGAATTATCGAATATAAGTTATTCGAAAGGAATTATCGAATATTGGTTATTCGAAAGCGAGTTATCGGATATTGGTTATTCGAAGGAGTTATCGAGTCTAGTTATTCGAAGGAGTTAATCGATGTTAGTTTAATCGAAAGGAGTCAATCGATGTTAGTTTATTCGAAGTAGAGCTATCGAATATCGCTTATTCGAAGTAGAGCTATCGAATATCGCTTATTCAAAGTAGAGCTATCGAATATCGTTATTCGAAAAGAGAAATCGAATATAGTTTATTCGAAAGGAGTTATCGAGTAAAGTCAATTGAATTGAGTTAATCGAAAGAGTTAATTAAATAGAATTAATTAGGTAGAGTTAATCAATAGAGTTAATGGAATATAGTTAATCGAATTAAAGTTAATCGAATAGAGTTAATTGAATAGAGTTTATTAACTAGAATTAATCAAACAAGAGTTATCGAATAGAGATTTTTCGAAAGAGAGTTACGTAAGGAAATTTTGTTGAAGGATATAAAGGTGAACGTTAACCATTTCGAAGTTAAAACGTTGTTCAGTTAAGGTCTGAGAGGTAATTATACCCCAACTTGATTGACTTCCTTCTTAACTAAGGAATGGTAAGGTTTGATAGTGAATGATGGTTAAGTGAATTTAGTAAATGGTTTGAGTTGGTATGGCGATGTTTGATTTAAACATCAGTTTAAATCCAGCGAAGGAGTTTTGGAAATGTTTTCCAAATAAGAAATCAGAAATGTTTTCTGATAATCGAAAATAAGAAATGTTGAATATATGAAAACAGGAGATAAGAAATGTTGAAATGATTGATCGATATGACTTCCATCTGGAAATAATATCGTTGTTTGCACACGAGTTTTTCTTTGATAGTTAAATCACAGACTATCGAAGTTTTGACCATTTTAACGTTGTTAATATGGAGAGACCGGTTGGATTATTATCCGAAGAACCACTTTGTATTGGCATAAGCGTTGCGAATCATATATGCCAAAGATAATTGAAGACGGAGTAAAGTGCAAGGGCTATTGTATAAGTCTTAGATAACAGTGACTAAGATGGATGTACTGAATAGTGCCGTCGGTTTGTCCAGTCCCAGGACAACTTGTATAGACGAAGGTCTGACAGAGTATATTTGATAGATCGCGTAAGTTGATCGTTTCAAACATATTTATGTTGGTGGCGGAGGAATTCGTTTCTCTTAGCTTATACCCATGGTATTTTTGGAGAAATCAATTTGTGATTTAAAGGGTATGACGATGTGACATTCTAAGTGAATGAAGATGTGGTATGTGAGAAGATAAGCGTAGCTTCTAGCCTCACATCCGGTAAATGATAAAAATCGGGCAGGCAGCATGGCTAAGTCGGTCGCTCCGAAGTATGGTGTATAATCACCTATCTAGAGAATATTCATTTGCTTCTTTAGTCTATCAATGCTGTCCCAATTATATATACGGGAAACGGTTGTTGATCCCAACCGTTGGTGATGTACATTCGACACACTCAATCGAAATGAGTGGTCGGTCATGTGTGGCTGAGTTGCAAGATGTTCTTGTTGAACTCCAGTGTATCGTTCCTAGAGTACACTGATCGGAAGGTGGTTCCATACCTTGTCATAGTTGGAAATCCAATCATCCAATACGCACCTACGGTTTTGATTTTATACTATGCATGTGGAACGTAAGATGAAAGCGTTCTGTTAGATTGATATCTATTTGTATTTAGACATTATTATAATATCAGAATGATATTGCTTTTCAAATATGTTTGGATTTTCATAAGGGAAAAACCCGTTCCGTTTTCACGACGTGGTCTTATGAGATATCCTTTATTTAACCAAGTGTTTGGAGTTTTACTCATACCAGTCCATGACTGACCCGGAGTTTATTTTGTTTGTTTTCCCTAAACTCTTGGGTGCCTAATTTGTACGTACAGTCAAGTAGTCGGGATTTTTCAGATACACTTGGAGAGCTTGGAGCAGGAGGCTTCAAGATGATATAGCTGTAGTTATTTCCGCTGTGTTGTAAGTACTATATTTGATGATGATATGTATATTCAAGTAAAATCTTTTATTTCAAAGATATGTTATCTATTATATGATATTTGTTCCGCTGTGAGGTTCGTGTTACTCTGATGTTGTGTTCTTCTTCTTCTATTCTAAGTTTCTATCTTATCTATTCTCACCCTCTAATTTCTTTCATTAACTATTCGGTTATTTTCGACTCTTGATGTTCGATATGTGTTGTATATCGGATATCAAAGGTCGCAAAAATCCAGGTCGTTGCACATGAATTCATCCATATTGTTCATTCTTCTATCTATTCTATTTTCACAATGATCTCTCCTATTTGCTCTTTAATTTTCTTGAAATCACGGATGAACGGATGAGATCTTTTGGTTTGTGATAGTAGATGCGTAGATCCTTGCTCACTTTACCAATTAGACGATCTTTGCGGATTTCATAGTGATTTAGCACTTGATCTAGACTTGAGAGGAAAATGATGGCAGTTGGAGATTACTAGAGTTGAATTGGAAAGCTTTTTAATGAAGAACGACGATGATTTGATCACTTTGTTGTTGGATGAAGCTAGATTGAATTGGGGAAGACATTAATGGAGTTTGAAGTGTTCGAAAGTGGTGGAGAAATGACTTAGGCAGCCTTCCGGGGTAGAGGAATCGGTCCCTTGAATGGTGGAGAAGTGGGCTATTTATAGGTGTAGTTTGGTGGTAGTGGAAATCTTGTAATTATGGAGTGCAGAGTTTGGGTCGGCTATAAACTTATTTACGAAAATGCCTCTGGGTAAGTGTAACACCCCGAATTTCGGTTAATGCTAAAATTCACAAATTAAAGAATAACTAATCCCAGATGTGGGAATTAGGGGAAACGGGTTGTACCATTGCGTTCGTCTGGGAAAAATACGCGAAATAGAGTCTGAGTTTTCGAAAATCGGAGTCCGTATGAAGAAGATATGGACGAACGAAGTTAGGCAGAAAAACCGGAAACTAGCCAGAATGCACTGGCGCACTTGTGAAGTGCGCCAACAAAAAAAATGCACTGGCGCACTTGTGAAGTGCGCCAACACATTTTTACACTGGCGCACTTGGGAAGTGCGCCCGTGCCGAGCCAGGAAACCTGCACAGTTTCTAGAGAGTTCTGTGGTTGGGTGCACCAGTTTGGGGTTTGGGCTTGGTCTTAGGGCTGGTTTCTGGAAGGTTCCGAAATCTAAGGGTCCTAATCTAATTTAGGGTTAATCTAAGGGCCTAAAACGCTCACCTAATCTATAAATACACCCTAATACTACCCTAATTCATACTAAAAATAGAAATGATGCCACCATGCCGCCAAAATCAAACTTGAGAGGAACCTCCACTAGTTTATGAAGAAAGTTGCAAGCTAATCAACCTCTAATCATCATCTTCTTCTTGTATAGCAACTAGTTCTACTACATAAGTTTGCTAATCTTGGTTTTGGTGAGTTTCTATAGACTTAACAATAAATTGTTAAATTGATTATGATAGGATATGATAAGATATGGCTATGTTTGTGGAATCAATGTGTTTATGCAAGTTTAGTATAGTGTATGTTGTGTGCTATATGCAAGTTTAATGCTATGTTTTATGATGCAAAACACTATGTTGAACATTGATTCATATGTAACATGTTATGCAAGCTATATGGGAGATTATATGCAAGTCTATATGTAACATGTTATGCAAGTTATGTATTTGATTTTATACATGCTAAGTATTTGATTTTATGCATGCTAAGTATTTGATTTTATGCATGCTAAGTGTTTGGTTTTATGCATGCTAAGTATTTGATTTTATGCATGCTAAGTATTTGATTTTATGCATGCTAAGTGTTTGATTTTATGCATGCTAAGTGTTTGATTTTATGCATGCTAAGTATTTGATTTTATGCATGCTAAGTATTTGATTGTATGCATGCTAAGTATTTGGTTTTATGCATGCTAAGTGTTTGGTTTTATGCAAGTTTGTCTCTTTTTATGATATGCATAATATATGCAAGTTTCTCTCTAAGTATGGCATGTTATGCAAGTTATGATACATATTCATATGCAAGTTATGATGTAAGTTCATATGCAAGTTATGATGCAAGTTCATATGCAAGTTATGATATAAGTTCATATGCAAGTTATGATATAAGTTCATATGCAAGTTATGATGCAAGTTCATATGCAAGTTATGATATAAGTTCATATGCAAGTTATGATGCAAGTTCATATGCAAGTTATGATATAAGTTCATATGCAAGTTATGATATATGTTTATATGCAAGTTATGATGCAAGTTCATATGCAAGTTATGATGCAAGTTCATATGCAAGTTTATGTGCAAGTACATATGCAAGTTTTCTCTTTTATGATATGCATAATGCAAGTTTGGGTTAAATACTAGTTGGGTTTAATGTATGCTCATATATGCAAGTTGACACCTTTTGAACCCATGATAAAGTTATAAGCTATGTTGGTTAAACCCATGACATTTGTGATGAATCTTCCCTTTTATTATGTCACGTTACGAGAACGAATTACGTGGGGAACGATGGGGTTAATATGCATGTTAATAAAATGATGTGGAATGGGTATGCTTAAGAGTAACATAAATTAAATGGACATAATTGGGAGTTTACCTATTGAGTTAGGTCTACCCATATTATGGAGTTGGGAATTTACCTATTGAGTTAGGTCTACCCATACTACGGAGTTGGGAATTTACCTATTGAGTTAGGTCTACCCATATTCTGGAAAACATGATTAATTAATTAGGGATAATTAATATAAATTAGGAGGGTGATTAATTAGGTGTAATTAATCGACTAAGACACGAGGTTGGACTCAGTTGTAGCGTAAAACTGCCCGGACCCAACCGGCTTAACCAGTTGCTACAAATGTTAGCCCAACGTGAGAGGTCTTAGGCACAAATTAAATACGTGATTAAAGTAAAGACACGAGGTTAGACCCTTTTTATGACGTAAGGCTGCCCGGACCCAACCGGCATATCCAGCAGTCATAAAAGACGGTCTAATGTGAGAGGTCTTTATGAGGTCATGATCTTAATTAATTAATTAATTAAGAAACACTTAACCATATTAGCATGTAGAGGGACATGAGGGGTTAAGTGGGTGCCTTGGGTGGCATGAGGAATCTAGTGGGTTGCCTTGGGTGGCAATAGAAAATACGATTAGAATACTTAACCAAAGAGGAACATGTAATTAAACATGGGTAAAGGGTTAAGTAAGTGCTTTGGGTGGCATGTGGAAATCTAGTGGGTGCCTTAAGTGGCAATTGATATATGATTAGATGACTTAACCAAACCTTAACATGTAGGTGGGCATGATTATAACAGGGGTTAAGTGGGATACACTAGATAAAATAACAAGCTTAGGTGGTAGCTTGTGGGGGCCCATTTCAACCAATATCCCAAACGTATCTTAGTGGGCTCGACTCTAGTCGAGTGACGGGACACGCATATTGGGCTTGACTATAAGAGGCCAAAATGGGTTAGCGGTGGCAACGCATGACCAACGGGTTTCATATGCGTGTGTGGACCCGGGCTGGTAAATAAGACGTTGTTGCATCGTGTAGATATAAGCCGTGCACCGTTAGTTTTATCAGGTTGCCACGTTTGGGGAATGGTACACCCCACGGTGGGGCCAGCACGGGTACCTACGTTAGGGAGCCGATTGAATGGGGAGTAGTGTGTACACCTAGTAGATTGTAGGGCCCCGTGACGTCTACTTAGTCACCTAGGGGTACGCGAGAACTATTAAGTTAATTTTATAAATCCATGGGTGGGATCAACCTTTAAGTTAGGAATGACTGGTGTGGTGCAGTGTAGGAATTACCCTTGGGTGGGTAGATTTGGGGTGGTGTAATCTAGTAATTATCCTTGGGTGGATAAATGCGTCTTTTCGGTTATCTTAGTACATCCTGTGTTTAGTTGGCTACTTAGTGTAGTCTTTATCCCCAGAGGTACCGTACCTTGTTTATATCATACCCTAATTACTTTAATGATTGTATTGTTAGGGTTATAGGACTCACTCAGACTTATGTCTGACCCCGTTGTTTTTATCTTTTTTTCCAACCCTCAGGTTATCAGAGTGGGCCCAGTACGAGTGGGCTTAGATCAGGCTGCTTTATTCTCTTTTGGAGCTTGGACCATAGACGTAGAGCTCAGCTTACCCTTTCTTTTATGGCTATCAGTTCATGTATTGGGATTATGTACTTTTATTTATCAGGATGGATATTTTGTACTTGACTCTTATTATGGTTTTGTGATGTAACCAAACATGTTTTACTTTCCGCTGCAATGAAATGATGTTTTAAAATTTTCAAGTATTACTTATATCTGTCTTGTTGTAATTTTTCTGTTCTATATTCACTTAAAATACTCCACCGATGTTATGGCATTCCCTTAGCGAGTGACCATAGCGGGTGTGGGGTGTTACAGTAAGAACCCGACCGACCCACTTTACAGCTGTCATACAACCCATATTTACACTTCTGCCACTGCTTTTAATTATGGCCGACCAGGAACTGATTCAAACAGCCCAACCAGGAATCCATCACTTTAGTGCCGCCTCTTCTATATTTCTATAGACCGTCCCACTTTTTTACTTTGTACTGACCAGTTTGATGAATGCACCGACCCAGTCTCTACCAATAGGATCGACCCAGATTTTGCTTAATAGTACCAACCCAAATTTTATTTCTCTGCAGCAGATCCCTCACAAACACGTGACCAACCCATGGATTATTTAAAGTACCGACCCATTGTAATTATAGTTATGAAATTGCTGCCGCCTTTATATCAACATTGAACTATTTCAATTTGTCCACGTGTGTGTAAATTCATGTATGGGCTCGCATGTAACAAAGGAAATCCACGTGGCCTTTATGATCACTTCTGTTCATTACATTAAATATAAAGCCGACCAATTTAATAATTTGCTGATATGTGAAGACCAAGTTATACCGTAATAATAATGAACAGGTCCCATATGTTGGCATAATATTAACTCATGTAAACATGAACAGATGACTGACCAGGATACCTTTATATATTATTTCTTCTAGTAATGTACAGCTTCAATAGTGAAATAACGTGAACCGTCCAGGTGATTTCATCGCTAGCAAACACTTGAGCGATTCACTCAGTATACTAAGTCCACCATCCCATGACATATGGGTTTTAAACTTATTGAGTCATCTGGACCGACCAATGATGTTCGCACCTTCACCACATGTCCATGCGTATATCTCCTTCCAATGAAGCAACACAGGATTTCCAGGTCTTCACGTAAATGCATCATTTCACCTAGTGAGGACACATCACTTTGCATGAATCACGTATTATATTCTTTATGATGTAACCACTTCACACGTGAGAAGAAAGTGCCGACCCATATAAATGTCATGCACTGTTACTTCACGTTTCATACTAGCAGCATGTACAATACGAATACTCCATGTTGCATTGTTGCACCAACACGTGGCGTGATCAATGTGCATTGTACTATATGTACAACTGAATCAATATTCAGGAGAAGAGCTACCGACCCGTGCCTGGCAAATATGTCGACCTATTTGGTGCTGACTAGTTAGTGCCGATCCAGTTAGTGCCGACCCGGTGTTTTTAACAGGGTTAACATTTGCCCTTCGATGCTTGTATTTTTTACTTGCAAGAAATGCGGGCTTCAAAATGAACGTTGTTGTTGATATGATTTGCATGGAGATCTTGTTATAGCTTTTTGTCTTACTATGGCGAACCATGCTTTGAATTCATATGCTTCATGTCACTTGTTCTATAATTAAAACAAGCGATTGCATAATTTTGGACTCATACTCACCATCGACTGTCCACATCGATAGTGGATTAGTTAAAAAAATGAACTATAGCGAATTTTATTTTGAATTGGATAAAGTGTTTACACAGAACTGTTTTATCCAACGGTTTATAATTCGTCGAATATTATCTGCACAAACACGATATTCTGATTCAAATTCGCGCCAACGCCTAAGATCAACTAGTCGAGATAATTCGACTGTGGATTTTAAGCACTGCTATTTTAATGACATATATGATTGTGTACGACACTTCATGTTCGGGAAATGCATGTCTGTGATTTCACCTCTGCTTCCTCCTTGAGAAGCTTCAATATTTATGCCCCTTGTTTAGGAAGTCGTTATCAGACTTCTCCATGGGACGTACATTGAATTTCATGCCCAGGTTAGGCTGAAATCCAATATTTGTCGTATCTGAGATTTTCAGACACTACACAAGTCGGTCGGTTAATGTCCAAACTCTGTTTACAATCCAGCTTGGTTAATTCAGTCATTGGAGAATTTTCTACTCAATTATATTGATTAATCCAAGCGTCGGTAATTTTAGAAGGAGTGCCTCTAGAAAGGACTTCGGTTAAGACCCAATGTTTGTCGCGATCGTATCAGGTGATTCCTGATTATGACGATCAATTGGGTGCCCCTGTAGAGGACTTTGGTTAGTGCCCCAATGTTTGTCTTTATCGGATCAGGTGCTTCCTAATTCTGACGATCAATTGGTCGCCCCAGAGAGGACTTTGGTTAGAACTCCAATGTTTGTCTTTATCACATCAGGTGCTTCCTGATTCTGACGATCAATTGGGTGCCCCCGGAGAGGACTTTGGTTAGAATTCCAACGTTTGTCGTTATCGCGTCAGGTGCTTCCAGATTCTGACGATCAATCGGGTGCCCCCAGAGAGGACTTTGGTTTGTGCTGGTCCTTCCAGCTCATTTGCCGATCCTTCCGGCCTGATGTCGGTACTTCCGACATCAGGTTTTTTGGTCCTTCGGACATGATGTTGGTCCTTGCGTCTTAGGGTTGGCGTCAATTCTTTTTTCGGATGCTCGACTTGGCAGGCTATCTCAGATTCGGAATTGAAGCTTTGTAACTCTCACTTAGGGGAGTGCCACTTCGATGTGAGTTTCAACACTTTTGTTTATTTGTTGTGGCCCTTGTTCATTGTTTGAATCTTTGCGACTCCTCCTATTCACTTCTCAGGGCGATGCTTTTCTAATTTTGCATTTGGGCATGTTGATATTTACAGCCTTTGGCACTTGAGTTAGTGTTGTTGGGGTCGCTATGCTTTGTCAGATTCTGAAGGAACAAGCGCTCAACATTTAGCGTGCAATATGAAATCATCTTTTAAGCAAGTTTTGATTTGACATATAATTTTGCAAACTAGAAATTCATTCAGACAGATATGCTCTTGGTCGTAGGGATAATGTTCGGTGCATCACTTGTAGATTATTACAGACTGTTTACAAGAAGTTTCGAATATAATAGAAAGCAAAACATGAAGTAAAGCATGAACTGAAGCAGGAGATAAAGAATAAAGTAAAGCGGTGGCGATGTTGATCGCTTATTCTGAGCCATTGAAACTGGAGCACAACCAACGGCCATTAGTAGATGATCGGCCTTAGAATGGTTTGAACAGGAGTTTCGTTCCTCGTTGCCCCCTAGCCCTAGGAAACCGGAACAACGTTTGAGGATTGTGGATTTTTCACATATAATTGCAGACGTTTCTTCCTAATCAGCTCTTCGATCAGTGATTTCAGATGCCTACACTCATTGGTGTTATGGCCTGGCTGATTATGGAACCGACAGAACTTTCCAGAGTTCACTTGCTTGCCACTTACTCTCTGAGGTTCTGGAATTGGATAATCTTCGGTGTCTTTTGTTGCAGCGTAGATGTTTTCTGGAGTATCATTTAAAGGTGTTAGCTCTGATAGGTTGGAAAAGCGAGGCTTCTTGCTGTCTCGATTGTCTTTCCCGTCGCTTCCCCTTTTTTGGCCTTTGGAATTTTTCTGATTGTACTGAGTTGTTGCGTTTTCGGGAGCTTCAAGAGGTTGATTTGAATTAGTAATCTGAAGTGGTGCATGCTTATTCTCCAATCTCATGTACTCCTCGGCCTTTTTATAGAATTTATCAAGCGTGTTTGGCTCTTTCATTTTGATCCATTTGCCAAATTTGCTATTCTCATTTATGGCACCGATTAGAGACATCAAGATCATGCGAGGCTCGAGATTTCCTACTTCGGAGATAGCAGCAATGAATCTTTTGAGAAAATCTTTGACAGATTCTTGGTTTCTGTTTCATCGATGTAAGAGAAATAACGTCCTTTGCCTTTGTAGCTTGCAGCCTGAACTGCTCTTTGAATTTTAGAATCAAAACATCAAATTGGTTGATGGATTTGGGCGATAGCCTTGTGAACCATAACGATGTGACACCTTCTAGATAGAGTGGGAAGCACAGGCATTTGATATCGTCTGTTGCTTTAGCTCCATTCATATACCATTCGTATTTGTATAGGAAGTGATTCGGATGATAAGTCCTATTATACGGAGGCAAAGTAGGATGAGTGAACTTTTTGGGAAATTCTACTTTGCGGATCCTCTTTGTGAATGGATTTTTGCCGAGAGAGAAGTCTCATTCCCTTTCACTATCCTTGTGAGGCATGTTATCTTTCATGATTTTCTTTACCATATCCGCGATATATTCCTTCGAGTTGTGTCGTTCTGGAGAGTGGACTTCGATCTATTTTCTGGATGCTCGTCATGGCGAACAATCGCGTTTATAGGATCTAGATCTTTTACTTCCACTATGGGAAGGTGCCCCCTGATGGGACTTGCAACTCGTCGGTTACTTCGATCGGAATGGTTTTTGGCTTTTAGTTTTGAGTCTTCGATATTAGCATCACCTTCGTCAACAAATCCTTCCATATTATCATTATGATGATGATCGGAGACTAATGAATTTTTATTCTCTTCGAGGTTGATATGAATTTTCGGAGGAGGAGCAGGATTTGCTTGCGTGTTTAGGAGAGCACTCATTTTATACATTAAAGCTTGATTTGTGTCCATGAGAGTTTTATTAGCTTCTATTAAAGCTTTGTTGGAGGTTTTCAAACGTTGACTCAAGTTAGTAACGACGACATCTAATTCAGCTTTAGTCACTCCCACTCCGGCCATTGAATTTTCCCCAACTTCGAAGCGGTTGGTGAGTGGAGTAGTTTCATTGTTGATAACGTTGTCGTTTTCTTTAGCGGCATTGCTTGTAATCTTCTTAGATTTAGCCATTATTTCGGATAAGGATTTGAATTTGGAAGATAGTTCGTTGATTGGCCTAGATCGTAGATTTGCGGAATCTATGGTAGAAGTAGGCTTAGAACTTCAACGTGAAGGAAGGAGATGCGAATGCGGCCCCACTGTGGGCGCCAAATGTTAAAACAAAAAATGGTTCAACATCAATGGTACGTGAACCGTACTTCACCAATTTGGTTAGAAATTGAAAGGAGCCACAATCGCAAAATAAACGGTAAAAGGGTAAGTAAGAGACAAGGGGTTTTTATAGTGGTTCGATCTAGGAAAGGTCTACCTCCACTTTTGAAGTAATTTTCACTATTATGGAGAGATTTACAAAATACATGAATTCATCCATATTGTTCATTCTTCTATCTATTCTCTTTTCACAATGATCTCTCCTATTTGCTCTTTAATTTTCTTGAAATCACAGATGAACGGATGAGATCTTTTGGTTTATGATAGTGGATGCGTAGATCCTTGCTCACTTTACCGATTAGACAATCTTTGCGGATTTCATAGTGATTTAGTGCTTGATCTAGACTTAAGAGGAAAATGATGGCGGTTGGAGATCACGAGAGTTGAATTGGAGAGCTTTTTAATGAAGAACGACGATGATTTGATCACTTTGTTATTGGATGAAGCTTAATTGAATTAGGGAGCCATTAATGGAGTTTGATGTATTTGAAGTGGTGGAGAAATGATTTAGGCAGCCTTCCGGGGTAGAGGAATCGGTCCCTTAAATGGTGGAGAAGTGGGCTATTTATAGGTGTAGTTTAGGGGCAGTGACAGTCTTGTAATTATGGAGTGCAGAGTATGGCTCGGCCATAAACTTATTTACGAAAATGCCACTGGATAAGAACCCGACCGACCCACTTTACAGCTGTGTACAGCTGTCATACAACCCATATTTACACTTCTGCCATCGCTTTTAATTATGGCCGACCAGGAACTGATTCAAACAGCCCGACCAAGAATCCATCACTTTAGTGCCGCCACTTCTATATTTCTACAGACCGTCCCACCTTTACTGACCAGTTTGATGAATGCACTGACCCAGTCTCTACCAATAGGACTGACCCAGATTTTGCTTAATAGTACCAACCAAAATTTTATTTCGCTATAGCATGCATTATTTAACGTACCGATCTATTGTAATTATAGTTATGAAATTGTTGTCGCCTTTATATCAACGTTGAACTGTTTCATTTTGTCCACGTGTGTGTAAATTCATGTATGGGCTCGCATGTAACAAAGGAAATCCACGTGGCCTTTATGATCACTTCAGTTCATTACATTAAACATATAGCCGACCCATTTAATAACTTGCTGATATGTGAAGACCAAGTTATACCGTAATAATAATGAACAGGTCCCTTATGTTGGCTTAATATTAACTCATGTTAACATGAACAGGTGACCGACCAGGATGCCTTTATATATTATTTCATCTGGTAATGCACGGCTTCAATAGTGAAATAACGTGAACCATCCAGGTGATTTCATCACTTGAAAACACTTGAGTGATTCACTCAGTATACTAAGTCCACCATCCCATGACATATGGGTTTTAAACCACACCAATTGTTCTGTCTCCATTTTTTGTGTCCCTCTGTGTTCCACCCAATCACAGCCCCTGATTTCCACCTTTTATAGTTAAATCCCTCAATTGTTAGAGGACTTAAATGCAAAAAAGTGGAAATTAGGGGATTTTATTATAGGGACACATGGGGAAATGGAGAATGGAGACAGCAGAATTGAACTCGTTTTAAACTTGTTGATCATCTGGACCGACCCATGATGTTTGCACCTTCACCACGCGTCCATGCGTATATCCCCTTCCAATGAAGCAACACAGGATTTCCAGGTCTTCACGTAAATGCATCATTTCACCTAGTGAGGACACATCACTTTGCATGGATCATGTATTATATCCTTTATGATGTAACCACTTCACACGTGGGAAGAAAGTGCCGACCCATATAAATGTCATGCACTGTTATTTCAGTTTCATACTAGCAGCATGCACAATATGAATACTCCATGTTGCATTGTTGCACCGACATGTGGCGTGTTCAATGTGCATTGTACTATATGTACAACCGATCCAATATTCAGGAGAAGAGCTACCGACCTGTGCCTGGAAAATATGCCGACCCAGCTGGTGCCGACTCAGTTAGTGTCGACCCGGTGTTTTTAATAGGGTTAACACTATTATAAATAAACTAGTGTTTGGTCCGTGCTACGCACATGGGCATGGTTAGTTATTAAGATGATATTAAAAGTTACATGGACTATACCGTTATGTAAAATTAAGAATTTTTTTATGTAGGATATAGATGTTTGTCTATATTATATGTTGAATGCATGCACAAAATGTAATGTATGTGTTATTTTACAATATAGTAGACCTTTTGGAACATCCACAAAACCCTTACTAAAAGTATGGAGAAATTAAGATAGATTGTACCTAACGAAAACAATCAAAACAATAAATTTTGACCAATATTTTTTATGTTCAAATATAGTCAATTTTGTAAGTTGTGTTTGAAGTTACTTTTTTTTTAGAAAAAATAGTCCCTAATGCCAATACGTAAGTCTGAGTAAACCTCAGACTGCGGTATTTTTATCATGCAGGAGCATCCATTTTCATTGCACCACGACATATTTACAACTACATTTGTACCCAAAGCCTGTATGCCAGAAGCAGGCACTAAATGGAAAAATGCAGAACTGTAACAATAATAGGATAGAAACGTAAATCAGTACGAAGTCAATGGAGTTGGAATGAACAACAGATTAATTTACTCCATGGTAAGATGACCTACAAACAAATTAAGTGTTGTACAAAATCAAATTTGCACTGTTTTTGGAACAAAAAATAAATCAGAGAAGGCAAATAGCCTTTTTGTTGCATACAATGCTGCTAGCAGCAATTGATCATATTGTTAGTGCCAGCAGCTTCCATGCCTCCAGATCAAACCCTCCAACATCTTGCAGTCTATCTGAATACACATTGCATACACCCTTAGTTGCTTGAAACTTCTAGCTGCTGCTATGTATTCACTTGATGGCGGGACCTCATGTTTGCGTCATGGTAGAAGTGCAACACTCTGGCTGCTGCTTTCAATGTTAGTTAACAGTACCTCATTTGAATGTAGTTTCACCAACTTGCCGTGCCACCTCCTTGCAACTCTTCTGAGTGTTTCATCCCTTCTCTTCCTCTCATGTAGTGTAATGACCCGGATTTTGAGCGACTTTGGTTATCGACATAAACACGATGTCGATAACCAAAACATCGAAAAATCCTGGTAATTAGTGAAAGAAATTAGAGGGTGAGGAAAGATAAGATAGAAAATTAGAATAGAAGAAGAAGAAGAACACAACATCAGAGTAACACGAATCTCACAGCGGAACGAATAACATATAATATATGTAACATAACTTTGAAATATACATCTGTATTTGAATATACATCATTATCAAAGTACAGCACTTACAACACAGCGGAAATAACTATAGCTATATGATCCTGAAGCCTCCTGCTCCAGCTCTTCAACTATATCTGTAAAATCCCTACTACTTGACTGCCCATACAAATTTAGGCACCCAAGAGTTTAGGGAAAACAACAAAGTAAACTCCGGGTCAGTCATGGGACTGGTATGAGTAAACAGTTTAAAAACAGTTCAAACAAGTAAACGATATCTCATAAGACCACGCCGCATAACGGAACGGGTTTTTCCCTTATGATAATCCAAAATATCTTTATATCAAAAACCTTTTGATATTATAATAATGTCTATCAACCACAGTATATATATATAATCATCTAGCAGAAATGCTTTCATCTCACATTCTACATATATAGTATACAATCAAAACCGCAAGCACGTATTGGGTAATGGATTTCCAACTATGACAAGGTATGGAACCACCTTTCGCTAGTGTACCTCTAGAGAGGAATACACTGGGTTCAACAAGAACATCTTGCAACCCGGCCACACATGACCGACCACTCATTTCGCTTGAGTGTATCGAATGTATATCACCAACAGTTGGGATCAGCAACTGTTTCCCAAATGGGACAGCATCAACAATAGATTTTTATAAGTAAATGAAACTCTAGATCAGGTGATTATACACCCTACTTCGGTGCGACCGACTTAGCCATGCTGCCTGCCCGATTTCTGTCATTTACCGGATGATGAGGCTAGAAGCTACGCTTTATCATCACACCAGATTCACTTTGAATGCCACATCATCAAATCCATCCAATCACCGATTGATGTCCTCAACAATACATTATGTGTTAGCTAAAAGAAGTTTCCTTCTTCGCTTCCACTCTTGGTACGGTTGGAGAAATCAATATACGTGATCGTCTGGAGATACTCTATCAGACATCCGTCCATACAAGTCATCCAGGAATAGGATGAACCGAAAGCACTATTCTGTAAACAGGATAGCCCTTGCAAAACTCCGTCTTCAATTTCCTTTGGCATATATGATTCACAACGCTTATGCCAATACAGAGTGGTTCATTGGATAATAATCCAACCAGTCTCTCCATATTAACAACGTTAAAATGGTCAAAACTTCGATAGTCTGTGATTTAACTATCGAATAAAAACAAGTGTGCAAACAACGATATTATTTCCAATGGAAATTATATCAATCAAACATCATTTAACATTCATCTCCTTAGTTCATTTTTCATCTCCTGTTTCCCTATATTCAATATTTCTTATTTTCTAAATTTAGAAAATATAAGTTATTACCATTGGAAAACATTTCCATTTCTTGTCTTCTTTATTAGAAAACATTTCGGGTTTCTTATTTGGAAAACATTTCCAAAGCTTCTTCATTGGACTTAGACAGATGTTTAAACAAACCATCGCAATGCCAACTCAAACCATTTCCTTTACTGCCGAAGCTTAACTGTTCCTTAGTTAAAAACGAAGCCAATCAAGTTGGGGTAGAACTACCTCTCAGACCATAACTGAACAACATTTCTAACTTTGAAATAGACAAAGTTCACTCTATATTCCTTAAACTGACTTCCTTACTTGACCCTCCTTAGAATAGCTATATTCGATTGACTCTTTTCACTTAACTCTATTCGATTAACCCTTATCAATTAACTCTATTGGACTAACACTATTGGATTAACTCTATTTGACTAACGCTATTGGTTTTCTCATTTCACTTAACTCCTTTCGAATAAACTATATTCGATAACTCCTTTTTCTTTCTTCGAATAAACTATATTTGATTAACTCCTTTTACTTTAACTCTAATCGATTAAACTAACATCGATTAACTCCTTTAACTTTAACTCTAATCGATTAAACTAACATCGATTAGCTCCTTTGCTTTAACTCTAATCGATTAAACTAACATCGATTAACTCCTTTTACTTTAACTCTAATCGATTAAACTAACATCGATTAACTCCTTTTACTTTAACTCTAATCGATTAAACTAACATCGATTTACTCCTTTTACTTTAACTCTAATCGATTAAACTAACATCGATTACTCCTTTTCGAATAAACTATTCATTTATAAAGATTTACTTTCAGTAACGGTTCTTCACTTTACAAATGATTTCCTTTTATTCTAACTTATCCTTTGATTTTATAAATATTTCTTTTATAAAAAATCTTTTCCTTTTCTATATAAAATCCATCGATTTTATATAAATAATTCATTTTCAAAATACACTTTGAAAATCCCCTTCCCCATACCCAGTATTTATTATGGTATTTACCATACCAAATAACAACAATAAATATCGTTCAAACACACAAAATCAACAATAGATTATATATCACATCATATATCATAATATATGAATCACAGTAAAATAAATGTTGAGGAATCCAGTTGGATTCCTCCAACCTGTTTCCTTACATCACAGATGTTAAACAATATAGATAACATCACTTTCAGTTCTATATGATATATTCTGTTAAACAGAATCAATATAGAAAATTTAACTAACTGACTAGCAGTTCAATCAATTAGTCAACACACAGTAAATCAGACAATTTCTAACAGTTCTAAAAATACAACATGAAATTATAAACTGTTTAGAGTTAGTGAGATTTACTCACTTTTGGACGATCATCGTCAATGACGATAACCATCGCTTGATTCAGACAATTTATTTTGCTATAGATTGTAACATACTTCAATCATTCCAGTCTGATTCCATGTTGTAGCATTCGTCATTGTGATCCTATCGGATCCCGTTTGACTGTATTCGGATACGGTATGATCTAGTTATACATTACACAATTTATTATACAAATATTAAATTAAATTTAAACTCATTAATTAAATTAAATCGGGCTTAAACCTTTATGAACCGGCCCAATTCCCTTTTGAAACCATTTGCAACCCATTTCTCAAATTATCCAAACGTCCTCTTGTAACTCCAACGCAACTCCAAGTACACAGGATCAAACCCCTTGGCAACCTGCTCCCTTTCAATTCGCATTGCCAGATTTTAAAACAAAAACTCCCTCACTATACAACGCAAGAAACTCCAACCCGTACTTCACCCAGTTCGAACTGCCCTGAATTGCGTTGAACAGCAGAAACTCCTTTAGTCACAGTAAACCAATCCATTTCCACCACCATTCAGTAAATGAAACCATCAAACAAATCCTCATCAAATCTCACCGTTTGCCTGATGAAATCCCAACATTTACCACACACCTTAACCAATAATTTTAATCGTCTTCTACCCAGACTTTTCATTTCGAGCCTGCTCGTATACAGTGAGCCATTGCCGACATTTTCCACCGATCCAAACTCCTTCCTTATGCCATAAAAATTTACCTAGACCAAACCAGAACTTCCCTCTTCGAAACTCTTCTGCCCCATACCAAACCCTCAAACTCGGCCTCCCCGTACAAATTGCGTCGTCAAACTCCTGCTCTTCGGTTACTGGAAACCGCGACTTCCACTTCCACCAAATTCCACACCATTTTGCAGCTAGATGCCATTCCTACTCGCAAATCCAAATATCCACATTATTTCACACACTGAAGTCTTGATTCTCTAAAAACAAAAACCCTAGGCGTCGCTGGTTGAAAACTGGGATTCTAGAAATGATGCGCGCCTTATAAAACGTATAACAGAGGGAAGGACTTTACTCCCAGAGTCCAAATATATGTATAAGAAAATTTATGGAATTTTATTTCCATTGTTAAGAATTTACGAAGATGGAAATGGTTTACTAGAAGAACTAAAAACTTGCGGCGCAACATTTGACCGAGGAAAGCAGTAATTAGGTTTTAGGAAAAATGTAGGGTACTTATAGGAAAATTTTATTAATTTTATATTCAATATTCAATTTATTTATATGCCAACGCTGCTTGTGTTAGTCATTTAAAAATTCCTATGATCACCCATGATGTTCAAAAATCATGAAAATGGGCATGCCACTAGAGTTTGACATTACGGTCCCAACGAAACTGGTTTCGTCGAATTCCGACTTCGTATGCTCACACAGTGTACTTTTAACTTTCAAAATACTGACTGTTTTCTACTCTAAAAATCCGTACGGCCACACAGTGACTCTAAAAATCATGAAATTGGAAATCTAATAACTATTTGATATTGCGGATCCGACAAAACTGGTTTCGTCGAATTCCGACTTCGTTTGCAAAAGTGGCTATTTTTAACGCTCTAAATAGCCTATATTAAATATATAAATATATTTAAATATAATTGAATTAAATATTTAAAATTAAATATTATCGTCTATATTCACAGTGGCATATCACACAGCTCTAGAATAATCCTGTATGTATTTACAACTTGATATTCACTTCTGGGTCAACCCGATATTTGATTTATATTGAAATCCCTTTTAAAAATATAAATAATTCCTTTATAAATTATAAAGGAATTCCACAGCGACTTTTCTAAAATTTGATTTGGACGTACATCAAAATCTACATGACGAAATCCTGATTTTTCTCTTCCACTAGAAAGATATACTCCACCAGCTCCACACGTTTCTTGTTTCACAGAAATCCGGCTTAAAACGAATCCTGTACATTCAGTTGAAGTTCAAACCGCCAAATAGCAAACTGCAGCGCCATTTCGAGCTCGATTATAATTATATTATAACTCTACGTTCAAACTGTTGTTTATATAATATATTCGTTATTCAAATCAAATTCCAAGTTAAATTAAATATCACAGATGATCCAGTTCACACCATATTGTGAATTCCACTATTTCTGACTATTTCAGAAATTAATATATTATTTAATTATTATTTTAATTAAATATTTACTATTATTTAATTCCACGACCATTAAATTCACTAAACCACCATTTATAATTAAATAAATTAATCATAATACCCCTGCCAATGCGGGTCATTACAATCTTCCCCACTTAAAATAATTTCGTCCTCGAAATTGCTAAAAGTTAGAGGACTACCCTATCGACTGGTTAGAACACATTTGTTCACTTCTTAACTTCAGTTTCAACTGAACCAATTTAATTTCAATTAAATTATTAATTAATTCTTATCAACGAAAATTTTAAAAAATCTTGAAAATTTTCTAACACCATAACTTTTCGAAAAATTTCGCCAGCACCTCTTTTGTACTGGTCAATATCTCAAACTCCAACTCGCCTCTCCGGGCCATCTCCATCCCAAAAGAAAATCAAAACAGCCAAACGGCTTGCCAAGTCGTCTCATCAAAATCTCATACCGTATGAAATATAAACTTGTACCTTTTTTCGGGTAAATCAACTCTATCACTTCTATATGCTATCGACTCAGCATATACCAATGTTATCCCCAATCAAATTCTGCAATAACTTTTATCTCCAACACAAACATTCGCGTTATGTCCACCAAATATCCTTTCAAACTCGAGTTTGATTCTCGATTTCAAACTCTTAACTTGGTTACCAAATTACACTTCAAATTCGAATCTCACAATCCCATTTGTCTTGATAACATTCTAATTCAATCTCAGTTACCACTTTACTGGCTTTACTTTAAATCAAATTTGCTTTCACAAATTTCTGTTAAATTTGTTTTCAATTCAAACAGTCTTTCTCTGGGAGTTTTTTAACAGTTTACTCTTTTCGAAATCAAATTTTCCTTTTGAACATGTGACTGAGCCCTTAATTAATATTCCATTAGTTAAACCACTTCTCTATTTCTTTATCAATATTTGTTAACCAAATATTTTCAATAACCATATTGGCCTTTTATGTTATTTAGAAAACATTTCCGAATATCGCCTTCCTTTATTTTCTAAACTTTAGAAAATATGTGCTACTTATAATTGGAAAATATTCCAATTACTTATCTCCTTTCCGATCTCGTTTATTTCTATACCTAGGAAATATTCTTTATTATAAATCCAAGCTTACACTTATTTGGGTTAAAATGGATGTTATGTAAAACATCGTTACGACAACCCAAATACTATATTCAACTAACTCTTATTCAACATTGACCTTCGAGCCTGAAATCTTACTATTTATTTGTTAATAATGAAATCAATCAAGTTGGGGTATAACTACCTCTCAGACCTTGACTGAATAACATTTATAACGTCAAAACAGATATGACTACTTACTCGAATAATCAATACCATAAAACAACTTATTCTCTTTGAAACACATATACACCTTCTATTTTTATTCTTATGAGATTTTGTTCTTAGTCTTCCTTTTTGATTTTACTATTCTATTTCTAAGTTCGTTTCCTTATCGACTTCTATATATATATATCGATACGTTGATTTCTAACTATCAAATTATCTTAAAAATATTCAAACTCCTTAAATTCCCGGAAAAATTCGCCATAACCTTCTTTGTACTAGGAGCATCGGGAAAATTCCCAAACTGCCACACAGGCCTTTTCCAATCAAAAAGAAAAAAGAAAAGCCAAGCGGCTAGCCGATACGGCGCATAAAATCTCATATATGAATTAAATACATACCTTTTTGTCGAGCATTCTATTTATATACCTTCATACCTTATCCATACATATCTCATGTATATTCATACATTTCTAATTCATTTCAACTTAATCCAATCATTTTAACTTAGTTAAGTGATTTTCAAATTACCGGTTTTCCCATTTCACCTTTTTATTTGGATATACATGTTCAAATATAGGTTTAACTTGCTTATTAACTAATTGAATTCCATTTCAATTCTATTTGAATTTCCTATATTCAAATCCCATTTCAATTCCCTTATTCAAATTTTGTATTTGAATTTCATTTCAAATCTCTAATTCAAATTCTATATTTGGATTTCGTTTCAATTCTCTTAATCAAATTCCATATTTGAATTTCATTATTCAAATCTATTTTCAAACTCCATTTGAATTCCATATTCAAATCTATTTGAATTCTCTTTATTTCATTTCAATTCCCCTTTGAATCTTCTATATTCAAATTTCAAATTCAATTCTATTTGAATCTTCTTCATTCAAATTTCATTTGAATTTCTATATTCAAATCCCCTTTGAATTTTTCTATATTCAAATCCCCCTTTGAATTTTCTTATTTAAATTCTATGTTTGAATTTCCTTTATTCAAACTCCTTTTCAAACTTTCTTTATTCATTCTTTAAATAAGTCTCGATTTCAATTCCCTTTGAAATCGATATTTCTACCTTTGGAAAATAGATTTCCCTTTAAATTTCACACTTGTATTTTTATTTCTGAATTATCCAATGATAATTCTTTTCACTTCATTTATAAACTTCGTTTATAAAAGAACAATTTATAAACTTCGTTTATAAAGGAACTTCTTGTTTTATTTCTTTTAAAACAAGTAAATATTCCAAATCTATTTAAAAGTTCAAATTCTATTTTATAAATCCCATTTGGAAATTCAACACAACTTGTCTTTCCCAAAAAAAATTCAAAACAGTATCTCTGGTAGTAATTCGTCACTTACAACTCGAAAATGAATACTGATGATGCAGCTGTCATCATCAGAATCTATTTTCCAGCGATCGAAGTGAGTTCAATAATATAAAACCAGTTCTAAACATTTCCACTTTGAAATCCATTTCAAAATATAATTCACACTGCTTGTAAAACAATTTAAAATCTTCTAGGATCTTAAATTTTCCTTATTTTTAATCCAAATCCATTTACAAATACTTATCCAATTCTCCAGAGTTTTAACTCAATTTCTGGTTTAAATTTCAGACTTAACTCATCTGATTTCACGTATTTCACTTAGATGAATTCTAAATGGTTATTTACATAACCCTTTAATTTATAATCTTACTCGATTAAAATAACAACCAATATATCCAATATATATCAAAATATACGTTGGGTAAACTATTTTTATTTACCCTCCTTTCAAAACATATCGTGCCGACCCATCATATTCAAGTGTTTATAAACTCCTACCGATACAGTGGATCAAACTGATCGACCAGAACTCATAAACGACTCAACCAATGAATCTCCACAATATAAAACAAATTTTTATATCAATAACAAATACGTTCACTCGTATATACACTCAACTCAATCTAGGGTATTACTAACCCTATCTCTACCGAGTCACGCCACAGAGCCAAGGTAATTCACTTAACCTTAAGCTCTGATACCAACTGTAATGACCCGGATTTTGAGCGACTTTGGTTATCGACATAAACACGATGTCGATAACCAAAACATCGAAAAATCCTGGTAATTAGTGAAAGAAATTAGAGGGTGAGGAAAGATAAGATAGAAAATTAGAATAGAAGAAGAAGAAGAACACAACATCAGAGTAACATGAATCTCACAGCGGAACGAATAACATATAATATATGTAACATAACTTTGAAATATACATCTGTATTTGAATATACATCATTATCAAAGTACAGCACTTACAACACAGCGGAAATAACTATAGCTATATGATCCTGAAGCCTCCTGCTCCAGCTCTTCAACTATATCTGTAAAATCCCTACTACTTGACTGCCCATACAAATTTAGGCACCCAAGAGTTTAGGGAAAACAACAAAGTAAACTCCGGGTCGGTCATGGGACTGGTATGAGTAAACAGTTTAAAAACAGTTTGAACAAGTAAACGATATCTCATAAGACCACGCCGCATAACGGAACGGGTTTTTCCCTTATGAGAATCCAAAATATCTTTATATCAAAAACCTTTTGATATTATAATTATGTCTATCAACCACAGTATATATATATAATCATCTAGCAGAAACGCTTTCATCTCACGTTCTACATATATAGTATACAATCAAAACCGCAAGCACGTATTGGGTAATGGATTTCCAACTATGACAAGGTATGGAACCACCTTTCGCTAGTGTACCTCTAGAGAGGAATA
The DNA here is from genome assembly GCA_030737875.1 of Allium sativum. Taxonomy (NCBI): domain Eukaryota; kingdom Viridiplantae; phylum Streptophyta; class Magnoliopsida; order Asparagales; family Amaryllidaceae; genus Allium; species Allium sativum. The sequence goes on from CM060924.1 coordinate 269,499,236, forward strand.
CACTGGGTTCAACAAGAACATCTTGCAACCCGGCCACACATGACCGACCACTCATTTCGCTTGAGTGTATCGAATGTATATCACCAACAGTTCGGATCAGCAACCGTTTCCCGAATGGGACAGCATCAACAATAGATTTTTAGAAGTAAATGAAACTCTAGATCAGGTGATTATACACCCTACTTCGGTGCGACCGACTTAGCCATGCTGCCTGCCCAATTCCTGTCATTTACCGGATGATGAGGCTAGAAGCTACGCTTTATCATCACACCAGATTCACTTTGAATGCCACATCATCAAATCCATCCAATCATCGATTGATGTCCTCAACAATACATTATGTATTAGCTAAAAGAAGTTTCCTTCTTCGCTTCCACTCTTGGTACGGTTGGAGAAATCAATATACGTGATCGTCTGGAGATACTCTGTCAGACATCCGTCCATACAAGTCATCCAGGAATAGGATGAACCGAAAGCACTATTCTGTAAACAGGATAGCCCTTGCATAACTCCGTCTTCAATTTACTTTGGCATTTATGATTCGCAAAGCTTATGCCAATACAGAGTGGTTCTTTGGATAATAATCCAACCGGTCTCTCCATATTAACAACGTTAAAATGGTCAAAACTTCGATAGTCTGTGATTTAACTATCGAATAAAAACAAGTGTGCAAACAACGATATTATTTCCAATGGAAATTATATCAATCAAACATCATTTAACATTCATCTCCTTAGTTCATTTTTCATCTCCTGTTTCCCTATATTCAATATTTCTTATTTTCTAAATTTAGAAAATATAAGTTATTACCATTGTAAAACATTTCCATTTCTTGTCTTCTTTATTAGAAAACATTTCGGGTTTCTTATTTGGAAAACATTTCCAAAGCTTCTTCATTGGACTTAGACAGATGTTTAAACAAACCGTCGCGATGCCAACTCAAACCATTTCCTTTACTGCTGAACCTTAATTGTTCCTTAGTTAAAAACGAAGCCAATCAAGTTGGGGTAGAACTACCTCTCAGACCTTAACTGAACAACATTTCTAAATTTGAAATAGACAAAGTTCACTCTATATTCCTTTTACTGACTTCCTTACTTGACCATCCTTTGAATAGCTATATTCGATTGACTCTTTTCACTTAACTCTATTCGATTAACCCTTATCAATTAACTCTATTGGACTAACACTATTGGATTAACTCTATTTGACTAACGCTATTGATTTTCTCATTTCACTTAACTCCTTTCGAATAAACTATATTCGATAACTCCTTTTTCTTTCTTCGAATAAACTATATTCGATTAACTCCTTTTACTTTAACTCTAATCGATTAAACTAACATCGATTAACTCCTTTTACTTTAACTCTAATCGATTAAACTAACATCGATTAGCTCCTTTCCTTTAACTCTAATCGATTAAACTAACATCGATTAACTCCTTTTACTTTAACTCTAATCGATTAAACTAACATCGATTAACTCCTTTTACTTTAACTCTAACCGATTAAACTAACATCGATTTACTCCTTTTACTTTAACTCTAATCGATTAAACTAACATCGATTACTCCTTTTCTAATAAACTATTCATTTATAAAGATTTACTTTTAGTAACGGTTCTTCACTTTACAAATGATTTCCTTTTATTCTAACTTATCCTTTGATTTTATAAATATTTCTTTTATAAAAAATCTTTTCCTTTTCTATATAAAATCCATCGATTTTATATAAATAATTCATTTTCAAAATACACTTTGAAAATCCCCTTCCCCATATCCAGTATTTCTTATGGTATTTATCATACCATATAACAACGATAAATATCGTTCAAACACACAAAATCAACAATAGATTATATATCACATCATATATCACAATATATGAATCACAGTAAAATAAATGTTGAGGAATCCAGTTGGATTCCTCCAACCTGTTTCCCTGCATCACAGATGTTAAACAATATAGATAACATCACTTTCAGTTCCATATGATATATTCTGTTAAACAGAATCAATATAGAAAATTTAACTAACTGACTAGCATTTCAATCAAACAGTCAACACACAGTAAATCAGACAATTTCTAACAGTTCTAAAAATACAACATGAAATTATAAACTATTTAGAGTTAGTGAGATTTACTCACTTTTGGACGATCATCGTCAATGACGATAACCATCGCTTGATTCAGACAATTTATTTTGCTATAAATTGTAACAGACTCCAATCATTCCAGTCTGATTCCATGTTGTAGCATTCGTCTGTGTGATCCTATCGGATCCCGTTTGACTGTATTCGGATACGGTATGATCTAGTTATACATTACACAATTTATTATACAAATATTAAATTAAATTTAAACTTCATTAATTAAATTAAATCGGGCTTAAACCTTTATGATCCGGCCCAATTCCATTTTGAAACCATTTGCAACCCATTTCTCAAATTATCCAAACGTCCTCTTGTAACTCCAACGCAACTCCAAGTATACAGGATCAAACCCCTTGGCAGCCTGCTCCCTTTCAATTCGCATTGCCAGATTTTAAAACAAAAACTCCCTCACTATACAACGCAAGAAACTCCAACCTGTACTTCAACCAGTTCGAACTGCTCCCCTGAATTGCGTTGAACAGCAGAAACTCCTTTAGTCACAGTAAACCAATCCATTTCCACCACCATTCAGTAAACGAAACCATCAAACAAATCCTCATCAAATCTCACCGTTTGCCTGATGAAATCCCAACATTTACCACACACCTTAACCAATAATTTTAATCGTCTTCTACCTAGATTTTTCATTTCGAGCCTGCTCGTGTACAGTGAGCCATTGCCGACATTTTCCACCGATCCAAACTCCTTCCTTATGCCATAAAAATTTACCCAGACCAAACCAGAACTTCCCTCTTCGAAAACTCTTCTGCCCCATACCAAACCCTCAAACTCGGCCTCCCCGTACAGATTGCGTCGTCAAACTCCTGCTCTTCGGTTACTGGAAACCGCGACTTCCACTTCCACCAAATTCCACACCATTTTGCAGCTAGATGCCATTCCTACTCGCAAATCCAAATATCCACATTATTTCACACACTGAAGTCTCGATTCTCTAGAAACAAAAACCCTAGGCGTCGCTGGTTGAAAACTGGGATTCCAGAATGATGCGCGCCTTATAAAACGTATATCAGAGGAAGGACTTTACTCCCTGAGTCCAAATATATGTATAAGAAAATTTATGGAATTTTATTTCCATTGTTAAGAATTTACGAAGATGGAAATGGTTTACTAGAAGAACTAAAAACTTGCGGCGCAACATTTGACCGAGGAAAGCAGTAATTAGGTTTTAGGAAAAATGTAGGGTACTTATAGGAAAATTTTATTAATTCTATATTCAATATTCAATTTATTTATATGCCAACGCTGCTTGTGTTAGTCATTTAAAAATTCCTATGATCACCCATGATGTTCAAAAATCATGAGAATGGGCATGCCACTAGAGTTTGACATTACGGTCCCAACGAAACTGGTTTCGTCGAATTCCGACTTCGTATGCTCACACAGTGTATTTTTAACTGTCAAAATACTGACTGTTTTCTACTCTAAAAATCCGTACGGCCACACAGTGACTCTAAAAATCATGAAATTGGAAATCTAATAACTATTTGATATTGCGGATCCAACAAAACTGGTTTCGTCGAATTCCGACTTCGTTTGCAAAAGTGGCTATTTTTAACGCTCTAAATAGCCTATATTAAATATATAAATATATTTAAATATATTTAAATATAATTGAATTAAATATTTAAAATTAAATATTATCGTCTATATTCACAGTGGCATATCACACAGCTCTAGAATATTCCTGTATGTATTTACAACTTGATATTCACTTCTGGGTCAACCCGATATTTGATTTATATTGAAATCCCTTTTAAAAATATAAATAATTCCTTTATAAATTATAAAGGAATTCCACAACGACTTTTCTAAAATTTGATTTGGACGTACATCAAAATCTACACGACGTAATCCCGATTTTTCTCTTCCACTAGAAAGATATACTCCACCAGTTCCACACGTTTCTTGTTTCACAGAAATCCGGCTTAAAACGAATCCTGTACATTCAGTTGAAGTTCAAACCGCCAAATAGCGAACTGCAGCGCCATTTCGAGCTCGATTATAATTATATTATAACTCTACGTTCAAACTGTCGTTTATATAATATATTCGTTATTCAAATCAAATTCCAAGTTGAATTAAATATCACAGATGATCCAGTTCACACCATATTGTGAATTCCACTATTTCTGACTATTTCAGAAATTAATATATTATTTAATTATTATTTTAATTAAATATTTACTATTATTTAATTCCACGTCCATTAAATTCAATAAACCACCATTTATAATTAAATAAATTAATCATAGTACCCCTGCCAATGCGGGTCATTACATGTAGCGAAAGTACCACCTTAATTGCACTGATCGCCCAGTTTATTAATCACCCGCCTTTTCATCTTTGGCCACTATTTATGTGTTCGTACTCGTAACATTGACTTTCTATCAGATAGCCATTACCTCCCATTTTTCTTTTTTCCCTCATAAATATTTGTAATGGTCGACGCCCAATAATTTTTGTACGAATTTTTCACTAAAACATGTGTGCTCTCCTCTAAGATGACCACTCTTTCATAAAAAACAAAGTAAAGTATTTTAAACTTCCATGAAGTGGAATGTAGATGATGTGTAGTAAACTCGGGTAGTGGTTAATACTTAAAAGAAAATTCACTTATGGCCTCATTATGCTCAAACTGATCATCAAACGTCTGTTTATATATATATATATATATATATATATATATATATATATGGCAAGCGTTCAATGGCACCCCAAAAATGCAGCATCCCAATAGCCCCCTGATTTCCACCTCTCATTTAAATTAAAGAAAGTGAGTGGAAGGTGAGAGAATGAGTGGAAGGAGAGAGGGAGGAAATGTGTGGTGAAAAATAGGGAGGTCAAAGGGGTGCTCCACTATTTCGGGTGCCATTGAACCTGCCTATATATATATATATATATATATATATATATTCACTGGATCTAAGCCCATATAATAATTTTCCTGATACTGGTTAAACAATGAGTGTACTGGTATGGAAATGAAACAAAGAAATTCAGCTTTGTTGAATACGTAGATACCAATGTCATTATGCATAATACATTAAACTCCAAAATTTAAAGAAATTTCAAAATATCTAACCATCTTCATATATTTTTACCATGAACATCCTAAAAATACTCCAACTCAGTATCAATACATCCCTAAGTTTAATCCACCTCCAACATAGGACGCTTCATATATAGCACAGAAAAAACATGGCCTTGCATTGGCTAAAATATGGAGTTATTTAATCAACAAACTAATTAATTTTCAGTTCCACGACTCTATATTAATTTGTGTAAGTTATTTAACACCCAACAATCTGCCAATTGAAGTGATATCCCTAATTTTTTTGGTTTCCACATCCAATGCCTATATTGTAATGAAGTGCTTATTCTCGGCTTGCTATTTTCATTCTCATCATGTTATAGGTAACTCTAATATTGCATCATCATCATCGTTTGCTTTATGAGTTATTATTGATGCTTTTTTTTTATGATTCAAACGTATCATAATGATAGAAGGTTAGAAATTATAACAGAATTACTGCAAGTATAATATTTTAGTTTCATAGGACGTAAGAACATATAGAAAAGTAAAAACAATCAAGAGAACCTAGAACATGAATTTTGTGTCCTCAACTTTATTTGCAACATTTCGTAATTAATTATGCTAATAGTAGGGATACCTTTATTTGATAATAAATTAGATTGCTTGGTAGTATGCTAACTTATTGAATTCATCAATTTTTGGTCCTTACAACTGTATATGTATCCTTTAACATGATTGAATATTAATAGAGTATTTATTATTTTGATGATTCAAATCAATCACGACAAAGAAGTCAAAATACTTCATTCTTAAAGGACTGTTGTGCTCACACTTCCAAGCACGATAATCGTATTGTGGGTAGCATACTGTAACAATTAATTTGGACTCAAGTCTATTATATAAAAATATGAGAAATACAGAACTACCCTTTTTACCATGCCTTACCACACTGATAATGCTTTTCATCCTTAATGATAAAGATGGTCTAATGACTAAAAAAAGTCGGGCACAAGTTGGCTTAAATATTAGACTCCACCGTTTGGAGAAAGTAGCAGCCCTTGAAAACAAAAATTCATACGTTGATTTTGGGAAAATAGAAAAAAGGAATAAAGTAATATGATAATAGTGTTGTGGATATATGGATCATTGCACTTTCTACCCACCAGCATAAAGACTTATCCGTTTGATTTTGAACGGGAAGGGGCATTTGGAAGGGGCATTGGAAGGGGCATTGGAAGGGGAATTGTTGGGAACGGGGAATGTGTTCTTTTTACGAAAGGAGCATTTTGGAAGGTGCAGTGTTATTATTTTATTGTTTTTGTATATATTATTTTTAATTGTTTGTGTTTGTGTGTGTTTATTGTTAAACAGAATAATAGACCACAGAGTACAAATTGCAGAATTCAAATTGCAGAATACAAATTGCAGAAATAAAAATACATAATTGCGGAATACAAATTGCAGAAAACAAATTACGGAATACAAATTACATAATTATTAAATACAGAAAACAAGCTACTGTGGTGGATACTGGGGTGGATAGTGGGGTGCGTACTGAGGTGGATACGGAGGGGCATTCATCTTAAACTGTCTGTACCGTAGTGCTTGCTTGCGGACCTCGATTTCAAAACGCAACCAGCCTCTTGCTTCGTCATCAGGAAGAATCATGAACATATCTTGATTATCCTTACTTGTGAGAATTGATATTGCGTGGGGCATGTCAATACCATCAAATGTTCTTGCACGGTCTATTTCTTGCTTCACCTTCAGAATTTCTGTACAAAGTGGACTTGCGTTAGAGGACGACGAATTACTAGCATACGTATCAGGATGCGAATTCGGACTGTCGGAGTCAGAACGAGATTTCTTGGTCAATTTCCTGGTGTGTATCATATCAACAATTTATTCCAACTTCAAAGAAGTTTTAGTTCTACCTCTTCTGCCAGACCAAGGTTTAGATGAAGAACATGCACCCCGTTGTTGGTTAGGAGGCTCAAGAATCGCTAGTTGAGTCTGAATGTCTTCTAGCGGCACTTGAGTTTCATCGAAGAAGAACGTAGGATGTACGAACTCGAGTGGAGGAGAATGTGGCTCTGGTTGCACGTTTTGACTAGCAGAGCCTGGAGTGTAAGCTCCAGATCCTGTTGCAACGCTATTGCCGAAAATTTGCTGGAGTTCGGTCAAATTTTCTATTGGGACCGTCTTGTACTTTAACACCACAGTTCCGTACTCCTAAATAGACGTTTAAGTTGTAAACTAGTAGATGAAATACAGTACTGAACTTGTAAATTTACAAAAAAGGAGTTAACAATGTTTTACCGCCACTCAATCACCCCACCAACTTTCGCTTCCACTCACTGTTCCGTATTTAGGATCCCATCCGATGCCTGTTTTGTCATTCAAATTGCGCCATACAGTCCATTTCTTTTTATAAGCGTCATACTTAACTGTCACTTGTTCAGTAGAGACTGGGATTTCGGTCCGTGATGTAGCTAAAGACTCGTTCAGAGCAGCTGTAATCTTCTTGTGTATCCCTTTTTTGTTCTTTCCAACAACTTGGTAAGCTTCAACAGCTATACGGAGAAACTCTGAAGTTGCAAACGAAGACCAAACTTTGGGCGGACAGTGAAATGTTGCTTTCGGACGATTTACTTCAGCCATTATCGTTGAAAAATTGATGAGTTTGTGGTGTGAATTGTTGATGGAAATGGTGTGTATTGGTGAAGGGAAGAGGTTGGATTTATAACTTGGCAAAATGAAGCCATTTGAAAATGTTTATGTTGGCATCCGACGCCGCGTCGGACGCGTCAGACGCAGACACGTCAGACGCAGACGCGAGCTTTAAATGCCCAGTTCATAAATCAAACGCTACCTTAACAGTGTCCTATTGTCAATGTCACTTCTCATGTGAGTATTATTATTACTTATCTATGTCAACCTTATTCGGTACATTGGACAAAGGAGGTTAGGTATAATTACATTTAGGCAGCAATTAGAGCTTGTTTAAAGGCTAATAATAGAGTAATCCAAAACACTTATATCACAAAATTTTCCTACGTTGCGGGTGTTACTCTTTATGCCTAGATATTGTAATTAAAAAAACAATACTATAAACTATGATGGCATTTCTATGGTAAACGGTTGGAAGTGTTTTTGGAAAAAGTAACTCAAAAGAGATTATCAACAAATGAACCAAAATTTGTAAAGAAAATTTCAATGAATTGAAAAAAACCAAAATTTTCAATGAAACCTACACAACTGCAGTTATAAGATGAAAGATAATAATTACTAAAAAGAAATAAAAAGCAATAACTGGATTAAAAGAAATTATATAAAATACAATACCAAGATAAAATTTTATAATTTTGTTTAGAATTTTGAATATTTTATTTGAAAAATAATGTTCTCCTAGGAATGTGAATCCTAGAAAGTCATGTCTAGATTTCTCGATACATGGAAATAAAAACATGAAAACTCACATTTGATGATGTTTGAAGAACCACAAAGTGGGAAAACACAACTCTATAAGTAGCATAAATGATCGGAGCTTCCAATTTTTTCAATAATGAGAAATTTAATGTACGAAATATATTCTTAGCCCAAACTATTTATGTGCGGTGCAGTGGATGGAGAGAACGATGAATGATAAAATTTATTGAGTCATAAGTAAATGTTTCACTAAATAAGTATGTCCCACCAATATATTAAAATAGTGGATCTTTAAAGGTACAAATAAGCTAAATAATTTTAACAGTCTTTATTTCCTACTGACTGAAATCAGTGTTGACAGCTATTTGTACACAGTGAATTTAGCCATTATTTGCAAGATAGTAAATATATTTATCTTGAGGAAAAAAAAAAGTGCTACTCGGCAATGTGAATCCATAAAAGGACAATATTTTCTGATAGATAATGTTATAATTTGATACCATTGCTTAAGAACACTGAACATTTCTGTCAATATCAAAAGAATACGAAAATCATACGTTGTATGTACTTAAAAGTTCAAAAGCAATACTGGTGTCCATTGCATGTAATTTATCTGATATTCTGTATAGCGAAGTAATCATTACTTCGTGTATCTGATTAATAAAACAAATAATCAAAGAAATCCAATGTGCAACTGCAAGGAACTTGAATGAGAGTGAGTATGTTGACCTCATTTTAACTGAGGTCATGATTGACCCCTGAATTCCTCCTATTAAATCTCAGCCTCACACCACTAACACCGTTAGTGGTGTTATGGTGACCTCAGTTAAAATGAGGTCAACAAACTCGTATTGAACTTGAATGCTTGCAAGTACTTAGGTCGTCAATTCATAAACAATCAGTAAACAAAATTGGATGATTTGTAAGTGGAGGCAAATTATGCAGTTTTAACAACCACTATGCAAAAATGCAGACTTCAAATAATGCATAGCTTTCAGATTTTAAATCATAAGATATTGCAATATCCAAAGCTGATCAAAATAGATGAAGACTATCCAATCAAGGGTACAAAATAATGAAAGTATTATAGAATTAGAATTCCAATGACAATTAGTAATAACGATCCAACATTTCATTGGTGAATTAATGAAAATGGATATAGAACAGTTGTATCAAACTTCATATGAGTATTCACCAATTCACAAGCTTAACATCGAACATTGCACGTGCCTAGATAAAGTCACCAGGTTACAAAAGAAACTGGTTGAATCTATGGGTGAATAAGAATTATAGTAAACAACTACCACAAACAAACTGATTTATGTACTTAAAAAAACAATTTACCATAGATAAATCAATTATGAGTTCATTACTGACTAAATTACATAACAGGATCCCATAGAAAATTCAAATTTCATTAAATTCTAAAGGTGAGCAACATAAGGATAGATGTAGACAACATTGGTAACCGTAAAAGATTTCAGTTGTAGAGGAATAGCTAACACTATACCCATGGTGATGATAACAATGCAGTGGAAGAGGGTCAAATTAAATAAATAAAAGTCTCCAATTCGAGCAATAATATCATCAAATTATTGACCTTATTAGAGTAAATCCCAAATTCGGCTTGATGATTTCAACAACCGTGTAACATCTCCACTGTGGATTGGTTCGGTTATGGTTAGTCGAAAAAAAAAACAAGAGGGCAGAAGAAAATGGAATGTTGTTTTATGAAACGGTTTCGAGAAATAGTTTCGAGAAAAACACATTACTTCCCCAGTAATTATGAAATGATAATTTGAATACGAAAAGAAAAAACTGAAAATGCACCAAAAATACGTTAATTTAAAAGCGGACACATGTCATTATATGGATGGTCTAGTTTCTCTTTTCCTATATAAGTAATAGATAGATAGGAGTTGGGTATTGCGATAGCATTTTGCAATGTCTGATGACAGTATATAGTTATTAGTTAAATTATTAATGATAATTGATATCCACGTATGCGCAAAGTAAACAGGTTTGCAATGATCATACGCTGCCCTTATGCTCTTTTGCAAGTACATCATGTTGGAAGTAGATGATAAATTATACCCCTTATCTATGTTCGATAAATTCTCATATGCAAAGGTACGCAATTTGATTTTACTGCTTACTCTACTTGCAAAAGGATATTTCAGGAAATAATTATCATCTTTAACTTTATTAAAACTTTGAGACAGTATGAAAGAGCCAGGGAATGAAAAATATAAGTGCTTGACATTTTTTTTTACCCAGTTGCCTCATGTGATTCGTACTTAGAGCAATACTATTTGGTTTACAGAAATTCCTCTGAAATATATGCTCAATAAAAAAAAACTGTCAATCTGACGTCTGATCCATATTAACCCAGTATTGTATTATCTATTTTCAGAGGACATAATAACAATATTATAACTAAGGTCAAAAAATAACCAAACCTAGTAAACATAGTCAAATTTCATATTATCATATTAGGGTCTATTTTCAACTGAAACAAAAATCCGTGTCATTAAATTTCACTGCCTAACAAATATACATTAAAGTCATTTGTTCAACTATTAATCATATAGCAAAACGTCATTGCGTTAAAGAATCCTGAATATTATACGTAGGCCCATAAGGATGAAAATTACATAAAATTCATGTGAAAACTATCATTTGATAACTTTTTTCTCTTCAATTTTTTCTTTAGATTGTGACATTTTGAAAATTGACTTTCACTATAGAAAAAATTGAAATTAAAATTAAATTGAAGAGAAAAAATTGAAGAGAAAAAAGTTGAAGAGAAAAAAGTTGAAAATTGACTCTATTTCGCGTATTTTTCCGAGACGAACGCAATCATGCTATCGTCTTAATCATGTTATCGAAATACGGGTTGTTACATTCTCCCCACCTTTTAGGATTTCGTCCCCGAAATCTCCAAGTTAGGAAGAACATATCCTACCATCCATCATCCATCTGCTCAAAACATCATCCACAAGAAACCATTGTCCTTAGATGATTTCTAATGCTGTATGAATATATGCAAAACGTGTGTGTACATGTTCCTTAGCTAATGCTAATGATCAGGCATGAATAATCTTTCTAATGCAAAAATATGTATAGTGTCATGAATCCAACATGTATGCAAATAGTCCTAGCCATATAGATACTATATGCGTGCACAATCATTCATTCATATGCAACAACCGCATGATAACACATTCGATTTCATCCATAAACAAGTATAAATACTCGTGCATATGCAATATGAAATGTGACCGAGTCGAGCTAGTATCTAATGTGTATTCGCGCATCCACGAGCAACCACTTGCAACCACTTGCAACCATATCAATCATAACATGTTTCAAATACATGTTTGCATCCATAGGGTTCTACCGAGGATTCCCTGAAACAGGGTCGAGAAGATAAACAAGGCAAACTCCTTACGGGGTTTGTAACAGAAAATAGGACCGAGAGGGTGTCCACAAAAGATAGCCTACAAGCAAGCTCAACAGAAAACAGGGGTCGAGGATATATTCCCAAAAGAGATATCATGCATGTATTTAGTCTTCAGTCTCCTGGGTCGCATTACCTTGAGCTTAGTTCCACCGTGCCTTGACCGCCCCCTTTTTTTTCTTCACGATTTCGCAGCTTCTTATTTCCTGTTTCCAATCATGAGTTGGAACTCATTTCCTCGTCGCCTCTCGTTCCACTTGCACTTATTCTTTCCCTAGTATACTTGGCTCAACCATATCTACGTACTCAAGCCAGCTCTCCAAAATTCACTAGTGAATTCTGGATCTCGTTTTCTGATGCCAATCCAAATTGCCAAGAGTCCTTACTAGGGTGATTCCCATAACTCATACATAATCGAAACGAACCATCCACCTTAGCGGCGAATTCTATTCAAACGGATTACCAACAACTGCATCCTGGGATTCTAGGTAGCTAGCCATGACAGAACCCAAAAGGTTACACGAGACTTCGAGGGTATTACCAAAGCAAGCCAAGAGTCTAACTACCCTCCTTCTAAAACCGAGAGTGGCACCCCTTACTGGATAACCATTTCATCCCTAGAATCCATCCACAACTCATAAACATAAGCATTATTTCCAAGCTCAACACTTGATATAGACATTCTCAAATCCAAACAAGCCATGAATAAATGGACCGATCTTCCAATAGGACTTGAGACAAAAACGGGATTCTCTACTACGCTAGTACTTAAGGTGCAGAGACTCAACTACCGAAGCAGACTTAAATGATACGAACAACGAAGTCCTAACGGGATGATAGAGAAGAAAAACTAAACCTTTGACAAGATCGTTACCCTCCTTCCGAGGTACTCTAGAAATGAGAGCATACTACTGCCCTCCCGATGATCTCGTCCTTGTCCCATAATACTTAACTGTCCGCCCCGTTTTACCATGCCAAAGGTACTCTCTCGTCATGGGTTTCATTGTTCATCTTTCTTCCTCCTTTTTGGACTAAGCCATACCAACAAGTTGTTCTTCCTTAAGCTCGTATCCTTTATCCTCTTCCTTACTATCCTTTCTTATAGCGCGGCCACTGGCCTCTCGAGAACCACCTCCATCGCATGGAAAGCACTTCCGTAGATAGAAAAGACTAGTCGCAGTTAAAACCACTGTGACTACAGATGGAGGAAAGAAAGGAAAAGAGATTCAATCAAGGAAACAAGGATAATGCTAGTGGCCTTTGGGGAATAGCCTTTTCTTTTTAAAAGAAAACTTTCTTGAAAAATGCTTCTTTATAAACGATTTTCAAATAGTTTTCAGAAGGTCTTTAAAAACTTTTGCCCAGTCTAGTAACCTTCTGCTCTGATACCAAATGTAACACCCCGCCTCCGCTAGGGTCACTCGCAAAGGAATGCACTAGCTTTAGAGGGGCATTATTGGTAAACATGCACAGAAATATCACAAGACAGAACATATAAAATAGCGGAAGTAAAATCGAACTTTCATAAACATGAATACATAAGGTCTAAAGCCTTTTACATCAGAGTACATCAAAACCTGTCTTGCAATAGTAAAGAAGCATAAAGACTTTTTCATAAATTATTCCCCAAATAAAAACAGTAAAGTAGCCATAGCCAGGAAAAGTCCAAGCCATCCATGATGACCTTCAAGCAGAAGAAGTCCGAACTAAACAGCAGTGTTTCCTCCCTGTAACCTGGGGGGAAACGGAAGAAAAGAGGCGAAACAAAACGGGTCAGTCAAAAAGACTGAGTAAGTCCTATCTACTTCCAGTATAAAAACAGGTAAAGGTAACATGACATGCATAAACTGAAGGTAAACATAAGGATAACTACAAGATAGATAAACCAGGGTAGCCGGTTGAACTACTGCGGCAAGGTAAACTAAGGTATCATGATAAATTACGGTGTTATGATAAGTCAAGGTATCACATCGTCAGATTTCTATCGAGTACATTATCCCAAGGTATCTACCCCGTCTAACATCCCACGGTATCTATTATGTATATTCTTCCTAGTTCTAACATGTATATTTGCTCTGCACCTCTCGCACTAGTATCCCTATGTAACGACCCGTGTTTTTCGACCATTTGAATATGAACATTTAAATTAGTTTTAAATATTATGTTGGGAATATTAATGAAATTTAATATTGAATTCGTTATTTTAAAACGAAGTTGAACATCATATATTTATATATAATATAAAATCGAGCTCGAAAATGGCGTGCAGTTCGTAAATTGGAGTTTTGAACTTCAACTGAGAATACAGGATTCGATATAAGCCGGATTTATGTGAAACAAGACACGTTGGAGCCGTATTGGCGATAATTTTCATATGAAAGAGAAAAATCTAGATTTCGTGTTATAGTTTGATATTTATGGCCAAATCAAATTTTGAAATAGTCGCTATGGAAAATCGTTATTTAATTATAGGCCTTTAAAATAGCCGTTTTGCAAACGGACTCAGATTTCGACGAAATCAGTTTCATTGGGACCGTATCGTTAAATTATTGTACGGTGGTGAATGGCGTGGAAAACCGATATCGTATGTGACCACAGCAACCATAAACGCCCGTTCAATTTCTATAGCGCGTATTTAAATAAATAAAGGGGTATTTGGGCGTAACTTGAGCAGACGATCGAATTAGGCCACGAAACCAGTTCCGTTGAGTTCGTATCGTCGATTAGAGTCAGGATATGTATATAGTTTGTTATTTTTAGAGATCGAGAAATTTGGCGTTAAAAAGGGTAGGGCGGTTCGGGGTAAAAACAGCCTACCGGGGCAACAGTCTCAGAATGCGACGAAACTAGTGCCGTTGGGTTCGTATCGAAAAGTTATTGTCAGACTTCGTAGTTTCAAGTGGATTTGATTTATCTGGTGACTGTGGAAAAATTTAACGCGTGTTCATTTCTGGTTTTATAAAGGAAAATGTTTCATACGACCTCGGATTGCGACGAAACTTGTTCCATTGGATCCGGAATATCGTTTTACATCAAGAACAGCCTTTTTATCAGTAGACAGAAATCGTATGTAATGGTTTCTAATAAGATTTCTCCGCATCAAAGTTTTATACATTATAATATGAATATTTCTATCCCACCACTTCACTTTTCTTCATTCTTTTGCTTACGTACTTCCAGTAGCTTGCGCCCCACATTTCTCAATTACTTGCGTCCCAAACAACCACATCCCTTGCCGACCACGTTTGGAGACACTCACCATCATACAGCTAGTCTATTTCTCTTTCTGCAAACCTATGTTTTATATAATATATTAAGTTAAAACCGTGGCCATCAAGTCATCTTCTCCCCTATATATATACCTTGCTCCATTCGTTTTCTCCATCTCGTCTCAGCAATGGTGAGACAGCGTCCTCTGATAATGACATATATATATATGATGATAAACAAAGACAGCAGCTTGGTTCACGAGAGAGGGTGCGGCATAGTTGCGTGTACACTGTACACGAGCGGTTCCAGGAGCAGAAAAAAAAAATACAAAGGAGAAGGTAAAACACGAAGGTAAGGAGAGACGGGGCGAGTAGCAGACGTTGGAAATCATGGGAAGGATGGGTTTAGACGTGTACAAACGGAAGCATGCACTGAAGAGGCTTGGGAACAAGACCCCTACGATGAAGAGAATGGTCTGTTAGGCAAAGAAAAAGCAAGGGAAGTAGGTTTTGAAAGTTACTGGGTGGAGAAAAGAAGCTATGTGGAAGAAGAGGTGTTGCGGTAAGGGTTGTGTGGTTGATGCGGCCTTTAACGGGTTTACAGGCTTTGGGTCGTCATTTTAAGAAACGAAAAAAAAAAAAAAAAAAAAAAGGGACGCTGGGTACTTGAAGAAGAAGATGAGGCGTGATGGGTACAAGGGGAGGCAAAACGTGTGGTTTGAAGACGGTAGAAATCTGGGCTTGGAGAACTTTAGGTAAAATCCATAGAAAATTTTAATACTTAGTCTAGTTTAATTTATAATAATATACCCTGCTTAAGTATTTTCAGTGCCTAGTTACGTTTTGAATTTTGCCTATAGAACTAGCCAAAGTGATGTGCCTAATGAAAAAAAGTAATAATAAATAAATATGTTATTAAGTCTTAAAAATATTAGATGACGTATAAAATTATAACAGTACATACAACAACGGTTGGACAGAACAAGTGACGTCGGCAGAAACAACATGATGGAGCTGGTTTGGTCGCAGATGTATGGCAGCTGGAGTTTTAAATAAATCAAATGGGTTTGACGACGGAACCCAAGGTGAGTTAAACTCACTCAGTTACCCTATTTATATTTTATATAAATTGGGTGTTTTTATTTTGTGTGCTCTGCTTGCCAATAATTGACTGTTTTGCTAGTTATACAGTTGTTTGTTGATTTAACCGATGAAATTAAACTGTGTTTAATTTCAGTCAAATATCAAATCGTTATTTTTAACGATTGGTTCCAATAAAGGTAACTCACCTTGGTTGGTCACGTTTGTTTATAAACATGTTTAAAATGGTTGCATTGTTTGAATTGCTTGTGGTTAATGTTAAATGGTTGTTATTTTAGTTTATCAGTTAAACAAAACTGAATAGTCTGATTCGTGCTAACCATTTGGATACAGGGAAGAACAGGTTGGAGGGACCCAACCGGATCCCTCAAATGTATTATTTATTTTCATATTATCATATATGAACTGATCTGTTTGTGTGATTGATTTGATGGTTGATTATTAATTGAATATTCAACATCTGTTTGGTTTGAACCAATGGGCGATATTGGTTAAGTGTTTGGCAGAGTATGGCCTTAAAATCAATCGAGTTCTAGATATTGATTCACCGACAGGTGAATCGATAGAGTTGAAGTTATAAAATTTATTTTATAACCAGAGTTAGATTTGAATTAGATTATTTGAGTAAAAGTTATTTAAGAGAAATAAATAAATATTTTATTTGTTTAAGACTTTGATTTGTTATGAAGTTATTTTGTAAAGCAAATGCAGATGTTAATCAGATTTACCAGTTGAAGCATAAGAAATGAATTAAATGGTTAAACCTTGAAAATTGTTTTGTAAAGAAAACAAATAATTAGAATTTATTTAAATTAATTATATTTTTAATTAATTTAAAGCGAGGATTGTTGAAATCGGTTAAGAAGATAATCAAGTTTTTGAGTTAATTAAATCGACCGTTTGGAATTAGAATGGTTTACCAAGTTAATGTGTTTTGACTAAAATAGTTAAACGAATATTGTTTGAATTTAAATAAGGATTTAAAAAGGGATTTAATATTTAATTTAGTTAATAAAGGGATTAACTACTAAAGTAGTTAATGTTTGAAATGAGTTATTATTTTAATTAATGATGAATTTAGGAATATATTTTTAAATGGGAATCCATTTAAAAAGTTACCGAATGTGAGATGCAAGCCAATTGAATGGTGAAAGGAAATAAACGTACTCAATTATATGAATTAAGTGAAAGGAGATTACGATAAAAAGGGTTTATTATAAACCAGAGGTTTTAAGTGAGATTCAAAGTGTTAAGACGTTAATTTTACATTAACGTTATTTGAAAACGAGATCTAATAAAAAGGAGAATTTTAAATGGAATTTCAAAATGGGAAATTGAATATATTTATTCGAGATAGAATTAGCCAAACATAATTATTGGGCTAAGTTGCCATTTCGTACGACTGCTAGCGAAAGTCGCAGGGCTGCAGATAGCCTACGGCGGTCGGATGTTTCCTGAGGGAATCAGGCGTAACCATTGTGATCGCTGTGATCTAGAGTCAAGCGAATGAAGTTAAGACGAATGTTAATTAATCAATTAGAGTTATTCAAATATCGTATTGTTGAATATTAAAAGAATTGGAAGTTTCAATTTAACGAAAAGAAAAATTAGTTTGTTAAAGGCCAAGTGATGCTGAATACTGAACCAGTGAACTCATTGGAGTGTCATGATTGAAACACTGTATATTTTTGATAGTTAAAATACCGACTATCAAATCTGACCAATACGATTGTTGGTACGGAAAGACCGGGATCGAATTTATATTCGAAAACCATTCCGACCAACAAATACGTGAAGATCTCAGAAGATGATCGAGATGGTGCTGTGAAGACCGTGGGTTTTCACAAACGGAAGAACCACTAATATTCTCTGCCTGGCAAGCAGAGATAAGCTGTGATTCTGTCGTAGTTGGATTCTACGGGTTGCAAGGACTTCTCGCTACTGATCCATGGGGTGATTCCTATATTGGATGCGGTAGGAGAGTGCCTTCGGTTCATCCTGTTCCTGGATGACGTATATGGACGAGTGTCTGACAGAGTATTTCCAAAGGATCACGTACGTTGATTTCTTCAAACGTACGATAGTTGTTAGCAGGGAATTGCCGTTCTCTAGCTTTCAGCTAGAGTATCTTTGTGGACGTCAATTAGTGATATCTGACGGATCTGACGATGTGGCATTCAAAGAGAATGGTGACCAGATGTTCAAGAGTTAATTCTGGCCTCAAGCCTCATCAACCGGAAAATGACAAAAATCGGGCAGGCAGCATGGCTATGTGGGTCGCTCCCATTAGGGTGTATGATCACCTATCTAGAGGAAATCCTATTTGTTTCTTAAATCTATGTTTCGATGCTGTCCCTTGTCGGGAGACGGTTGCTGATCCCAACCGTCGGTGATATACATTCGATACACTCAAGCGAAATGAGTGGTCGGTCATGTGAGGGCCGGGTTGCAAGAAGTTCTTGTTGAACCCAGTGTATTCGTCTCTAGAGATACACTGTCGGAAGGTGGACCCATACCTTGTCAAGTCGGAATCCAATTCCCAATAAGCGCCTGCGGGTTTTGATTGTATACTATATATGTGGAGCGTGAGATGCAAGCGTTCCACTAGATTCTATTTACTTGTATTTAGACATTATTATAATATCAGACAAGATATTGATTTCAAACTGTTTTGGGTTATTGTAAGGTAAAAACCGTCCGTATTTATGTGTGGATTTGGTCTTACGATTATCCTTTTCTTTTGAAAAGATTTTGAACTTTAGAATCATGATTGGATGGTTCACCCTTATTACTGTGCGAGTTTATCTCACTCTGGTTCACCAGACTGACCCGGTGTTTTGTAAATGCTCGGGTTAGGCCGGGTTGTACAGGTTCAGGTTATCGACTGCTGTGAAGAGACAAGCTGGAAGAGTCCAGACGTATGATATTACTATTCCGCTGTGTATTATATGAGGACAGCTTAGTATCACTGTCCAGATGTGTACTCCGATGTTGTAAGTATTTCAAAAGCTTTCAATAAAGGTTATTTCTGTATTATATTTTGTTCCGCTGCGATGTGAGACTGTGTTGTGGTGTTTCTTCTTCTTCTTCTATTCTAATATTTCTTTCTTTCTTATCTCACCCTCTAAATTCTTTCTATTAATGATCTGGAATGTTCGATGTCTGAATGGTCAACATGATAGTTTGATGTTGATTTTCGGAGTCGAAAATCCCGGTTCGTTACAGTGGTATCAGAGCTTAAGGTTAAGTAATTACCTTGGCTCTGTGGCGTGACTCAGTAGAGATAGGGTTAGTAATACCCTAGATTGAGTTTGAGTGTATATATATGAGCGCGTATTTGTAAATTGTTATAAAAACTGTCATATATTGTGTTGATTGGTTTGTCGAGTAGTTTATGAATTCTGGTCGATACAGTAATGCAAACTGTGTCGATAGGTGTTTCTAAACTCTTGAACAGAATAATTCGACACAGTATGTTTTTGAAAGGGGGTAAATGAAATAATTTTACCCAAATTATATTTTAGTATAAAAGAATGATTAATATTTAGAATATTATAGTATATTGGATGTGTTGATTGATTATAAAATGTGAAATGATTATATAACCAATCAGAATTCATATAAGTGAAATATATGAAAATTAGAGGAGTTAAATCTGAATTTAAATCAGAATTGAAATTAAAACTTTGGAAATTCGAGCAAGTGGTTGAAATTGGAATTGGACTGAATATATGAGAATTTTAAAATCCTGGGAGATTTTTAATTTGTTACAAGCATTGAAAGGGATATTTTGAAATGGATTTCAAAATGAAAGTGTTAGAAATGGTTTTGAAGGTGATATAGTATTGAACTCACTTCGATAGCTGGAAAATAGATTCCAATGATGATCCGGACATCATCGGTGTCCATTTTCGAGTGGTAAGTGACGGATTACTACCAAAGATTTTGTTTTGAATTGCTTTGAATCCTGTAAAAGGAATATTTGATTTTCTTAAAAGAGCTAAACTGTTTAAAAACTCCCAGGGAGATTGTTTGAACAAAGGCAAAATTAAATTTGTGAAAGCAAATATGAATTGAATTGAAACCAATTAAATGAAAATTGAATCGAGATATAATATATCAAGTAGGATCAGATTTTGGATTTGTGAGACAGGAATCTGAAATGGTGTTGGACTGGTAAGTTAAGAGTTGGAATTGATGATGGATGGAAATTGAGTTAAGAATGGGATTTGGATTGGACGAGTGAAGGATTTGGTTTTGTGGATAAAATTGGAATTTTGTTGGAGAATGCATGTGTATAAGCTGACAGAGTAGCAGATGGGAAGGATATAATGATATGCCCGACAAAAAGGTACACGTTTATTTTTATATGGGTTTGGTGATTTATGGGCCTATTTGGCAAGCCACTTGACTGTTTTGTTTTGTTTTGGATTGGAGAAGGCCTAGAAAAGGCGAGTTGGAGTTGTACCGATTGAGCCGTACAGAGGAGGGGCTGGCGAAATTTTTCGAAAACTTAAAGTGTTAGAAAATTTTCGATATTTTTGAAAATATTTATTTACAGTATTGAATTGGTTTCTAATTTAATATAAAATTTGATTTGAAATTAATGAATTTATAACGTTCTTTCTTACCTTTGCAATTTCGAGGACGAAATTATTTTAAGGGGGGAAGAATGTAACGACCCGTGTTTTTCGACCATTTGAATATGAACATTTAAATTAGTTTTAAATATTATGTTGGGAATATTAATGAAATTTAATATTGAATTCGTTATTTTAAAACGAAGTTGAACATCATATATTTATATATAATATAAAATCGAGCTCGAAAATGGCGTGCAGTTCGTAAATTGGAGTTTTGAACTTCAACTGAGAATACAGGATTCGATATAAGCCGGATTTATGTGAAACAAGACACGTTGGAGCCGTATTGGCGATAATTTTCATATGAAAGAGAAAAATCTAGATTTCGTGTTATAGTTTGATATTTATGGCCAAATCAAATTTTGAAATAGTCGCTATGGAAAATCGTTATTTAATTATAGGCCTTTAAAATAGCCGTTTTGCAAACGGACTCAGATTTCGACGAAATCAGTTTCATTGGGATCGTATCGTTAAATTATTGTACGGTGGTGAATGGCGTGGAAAACCGATATCGTATGTGACCACAGCAACCATAAACGCCCGTTCAATTTCTATAGCGCGTATTTAAATAAATAAAGGGGTATTTGGGCGTAACTTGAGCAGACGATCGAATTAGGCCACGAAACCAGTTCCGTTGAGTTCGTATCGTCGATTAGAGTCAGGATATGTATATAGTTTGTTATTTTTAGAGATCGAGAAATTTGGCGTTAAAAAGGGTAGGGCGGTTCGGGGTAAAAACAGCCTACCGGGGCAACAGTCTCAGAATGCGACGAAACTAGTGCCGTTGGGTTCGTATCGAAAAGTTATTGTCAGACTTCGTAGTTTCAAGTGGATTTGATTTATCTGGTGACTGTGGAAAAATTTAACGCGTGTTCATTTCTGGTTTTATAAAGGAAAATGTTTCATACGACCTCGGATTGCGACGAAACTTGTTCCATTGGATCCGGAATATCGTTTTACATCAAGAACAGCCTTTTTATCAGTAGACAGAAATCGTATGTAATGGTTTCTAATAAGATTTCTCCGCATCAAAGTTTTATACATTATAATATGAATATTTCTATCCCACCACTTCACTTTTCTTCATTCTTTTGCTTACGTACTTCCAGTAGCTTGCGCCCCACATTTCTCAATTACTTGCGTCCCAAACAACCACATCCCTTGCCGACCACGTTTGGAGACACTCACCATCATACAGCTAGTCTATTTCTCTTTCTGCAAACCTATGTTTTATATAATATATTAAGTTAAAACCGTGGCCATCAAGTCATCTTCTCCCCTATATATATACCTTGCTCCATTCGTTTTCTCCATCTCGTCTCAGCAATGGTGAGACAGCGTCCTCTGATAATGACATATATATATATGATGATAAACAAAGACAGCAGCTTGGTTCACGAGAGAGGGTGCGGCATAGTTGCGTGTACACTGTACACGAGCGGTTCCAGGAGCAGAAAAAAAAAAATACAAAGGAGAAGGTAAAACACGAAGGTAAGGAGAGACGGGGCGAGTAGCAGACGTTGGAAATCATGGGAAGGATGGGTTTAGACGTGTACAAACGGAAGCATGCACTGAAGAGGCTTGGGAACAAGACCCCTACGATGAAGAGAATGGTCTGTTAGGCAAAGAAAAAGCAAGGGAAGTAGGTTTTGAAAGTTACTGGGTGGAGAAAAGAAGCTATGTGGAAGAAGAGGTGTTGCGGTAAGGGTTGTGTGGTTGATGCGGCCTTTAACGGGTTTACAGGCTTTGGGTCGTCATTTTAAGAAACGAAAAAAAAAAAAAAAAAAGGGACGCTGGGTACTTGAAGAAGAAGATGAGGCGTGATGGGTACAAGGGGAGGCAAAACGTGTGGTTTGAAGACGGTAGAAATCTGGGCTTGGAGAACTTTAGGTAAAATCCATAGAAAATTTTAATACTTAGTCTAGTTTAATTTATAATAATATACCCTGCTTAAGTATTTTCAGTGCCTAGTTACGTTTTGAATTTTGCCTATAGAACTAGCCAAAGTGATGTGCCTAATGAAAAAAAATAATAATAAATAAATATGTTATTAAGTCTTAAAAATATTAGATGACGTATAAAATTATAACAGTACATACAACAACGGTTGGACAGAACAAGTGACGTCGGCAGAAACAACATGATGGAGCTGGTTTGGTCGCAGATGTATGGCAGCTGGAGTTTTAAATAAATCAAATGGGTTTGACGACGGAACCCAAGGTGAGTTAAACTCACTCAGTTACCCTATTTATATTTTATATAAATTGGGTGTTTTTATTTTGTGTGCTCTGCTTGCCAATAATTGACTGTTTTGCTAGTTATACAGTTGTTTGTTGATTTAACCGATGAAATTAAACTGTGTTTAATTTCAGTCAAATATCAAATCGTTATTTTTAACGATTGGTTCCAATAAAGGTAACTCACCTTGGTTGGTCACGTTTGTTTATAAACATGTTTAAAATGGTTGCATTGTTTGAATTGCTTGTGGTTAATGTTAAATGGTTGTTATTTTAGTTTATCAGTTAAACAAAACTGAATAGTCTGATTCGTGCTAACCATTTGGATACAGGGAAGAACAGGTTGGAGGGACCCAACCGGATCCCTCAAATGTATTATTTATTTTCATATGATCATATATGAACTGATCTGTTTGTGTGATTGATTTGATGGTTGATTATTAATTGAATATTCAACATCTGTTTGGTTTGAACCAATGGGCGATATTGGTTAAGTGTTTGGCAGAGTATGGCCTTAAAATCAATCGAGTTCTAGATATTGATTCACCGACAGGTGAATCGATAGAGTTGAAGTTATAAAATTTATTTTATAACCAGAGTTAGATTTGAATTAGATTATTTGAGTAAAAGTTATTTAAGAGAAATAAATAAATATTTTATTTGTTTAAGACTTTGATTTGTTATGAAGTTATTTTGTAAAGCAAATGCAGATGTTAATCAGATTTACCAGTTGAAGCATAAGAAATGAATTAAATGGTTAAACCTTGAAAATTGTTTTGTAAAGAAAACAAATAATTAGAATTTATTTAAATTAATTATATTTTTAATTAATTTAAAGCGAGGATTGTTGAAATCGGTTAAGAAGATAATCAAGTTTTTGAGTTAATTAAATCGACCGTTTGGAATTAGAATGGTTTACCAAGTTAATGTGTTTTGACTAAAATAGTTAAACGAATATTGTTTGAATTTAAATAAGGATTTAAAAAGGGATTTAATATTTAATTTAGTTAATAAAGGGATTAACTACTAAAGTAGTTAATGTTTGAAATGAGTTATTATTTTAATTAATGATGAATTTAGGAATATATTTTTAAATGGGAATCCATTTAAAAAGTTACCGAATGTGAGATGCAAGCCAATTGAATGGTGAAAGGAAATAAACGTACTCAATTATATGAATTAAGTGAAAGGAGATTACGATAAAAAGGGTTTATTATAAACCAGAGGTTTTAAGTGAGATTCAAAGTGTTAAGACGTTAATTTTACATTAACGTTATTTGAAAACGAGATCTAATAAAAAGGAGAATTTTAAATGGAATTTCAAAATGGGAAATTGAATATATTTATTCGAGATAGAATTAGCCAAACATAATTATTGGGCTAAGTTGCCATTTCGTACGACTGCTAGCGAAAGTCGCAGGACTGCAGATAGCCTACGGCGGTCGGATGTTTCCTGAGGGAATCAGGCGTAACCATTGTGATCGCTGTGATCTAGAGTCAAGCGAATGAAGTTAAGACGAATGTTAATTAATCAATTAGAGTTATTCAAATATCGTATTGTTGAATATTAAAAGAATTGGAAGTTTCAATTTAACGAAAAGAAAAATTAGTTTGTTAAAGGCCAAGTGATGCTGAATACTGAACCAGTGAACTCATTGGAGTGTCATGATTGAAACACTGTATATTTTTGATAGTTAAAATACCGACTATCAAATCTGACCAATACGATTGTTGGTACGGAAAGACCGGGATCGAATTTATATTCGAAAACCATTCCGACCAACAAATACGTGAAGATCTCAGAAGATGATCGAGATGGTGCTGTGAAGACCGTGGGTTTTCACAAACGGAAGAACCACTAATATTCTCTGCCTGGCAAGCAGAGATAAGCTGTGATTCTGTCGTAGTTGGATTCTACGGGTTGCAAGGACTTCTCGCTACTGATCCATGGGGTGATTCCTATATTGGATGCGGTAGGAGAGTGCCTTCGGTTCATCCTGTTCCTGGATGACGTATATGGACGAGTGTCTGACAGAGTATTTCCAAAGGATCACGTACGTTGATTTCTTCAAACGTACGATAGTTGTTAGCAGGGAATTGCCGTTCTCTAGCTTTCAGCTAGAGTATCTTTGTGGACGTCAATTAGTGATATCTGACGGATCTGACGATGTGGCATTCAAAGAGAATGGTGACCAGATGTTCAAGAGTTAATTCTGGCCTCAAGCCTCATCAACCGGAAAATGACAAAAATCGGGCAGGCAGCATGGCTATGTGGGTCGCTCCCATTAGGGTGTATGATCACCTATCTAGAGGAAATCCTATTTGTTTCTTAAATCTATGTTTCGATGCTGTCCCTTGTCGGGAGACGGTTGCTGATCCCAACCGTCGGTGATATACATTCGATACACTCAAGCGAAATGAGTGGTCGGTCATGTGAGGGCCGGGTTGCAAGAAGTTCTTGTTGAACCCAGTGTATTCGTCTCTAGAGATACACTGTCGGAAGGTGGACCCATACCTTGTCAAGTCGGAATCCAATTCCCAATAAGCGCCTGCGGGTTTTGATTGTATACTATATATGTGGAGCGTGAGATGCAAGCGTTCCACTAGATTCTATTTACTTGTATTTAGACATTATTATAATATCAGACAAGATATTGATTTCAAACTGTTTTGGGTTATTGTAAGGTAAAAACCGTCCGTATTTATGTGTGGATTTGGTCTTACGATTATCCTTTTCTTTTGAAAAGATTTTGAACTTTAGAATCATGATTGGATGGTTCACCCTTATTACTGTGCGAGTTTATCTCACTCTGGTTCACCAGACTGACCCGGTGTTTTGTAAATGCTCGGGTTAGGCCGGGTTGTACAGGTTCAGGTTATCGACTGCTGTGAAGAGACAAGCTGGAAGAGTCCAGACGTATGATATTACTATTCCGCTGTGTATTATATGAGGACAGCTTAGTATCACTGTCCAGATGTGTACTCCGATGTTGTAAGTATTTCAAAAGCTTTCAATAAAGGTTATTTCTGTATTATATTTTGTTCCGCTGCGATGTGAGACTGTGTTGTGGTGTTTCTTCTTCTTCTTCTATTCTAATATTTCTTTCTTTCTTATCTCACCCTCTAAATTCTTTCTATTAATGATCTGGAATGTTCGATGTCTGAATGGTCAACATGATAGTTTGATGTTGATTTTCGGAGTCGAAAATCCCGGTTCGTTACACCCTACCCGCGTTATGTGTTAACCATGAATGTCCCGTGCTCAAAGTCGTGTAATGGTCCATGTTAACCTAATATCGCATATATAGGTTACTCAAATCATATGTTTCTTTCCATGTATATAAGTTCAGTCCTTTGCCGTACCTCGTACGGGCTTCCTCATGTCGTATTATCCTTGAAATCGTTTGGACTGTCACCCTTGTTCTAGCTAGGCTCTTCCATATGAATCATCGTTTGAACTACTAGGACTTACGCCACCTAGTACCACTAGGGATTACGCTTACCTGTTGCACGCTTTCGTATTTCGGTTTGGGTTAAACCACCCAGGCCACTAGGGATTACGCTAACCCTCAACCGCGCCCTTTTTCCCACGCATTCATCGTGAATCGTTTTTCTATAACTGTATGCACATGTATCACATCGTGCCATCCGAGTTCTGTCACAGGGCAAAACAAGAAATATAGGACTCGGTCGGGAGCTTTAGATTTATCTGCCGATGCAGATACTAAGGTCTGCTTTTCTACACGTGGCTATGGTCCCACGAGACCCCTCCCTCAACTGGTGAAAGGCAACACAAGAGAAAATCTTGCATGAGAACTACACTCCGGTCAGCCCACATCCTACGACCTACCTCACCCATAATTAGATAGCAAATTATGGTCTGTTGGGTGTCCCCTGCCTTTCCGTACGTACACGCTTGACTTAAGATGGTAGATGATCGACGAACTTGTTATCTCGGGCACCTTATGTATTCGCCGACTCACTGCTATCCACCCCAGTCTTTAGGTCGCTCGCATAGCAACCAAGGCATATTCTTGGTTCTTCTACCGCAGACCTCAACCTCTCGTGAGCCTAGTATAATGACCTGACAGCTCACAGAGGGATCCCAAGAATATCCTCACGTTCCCCGAAGCCGCTGCTTCGTTACCCAGTTCGTTGGAGCCTTTATCTAAATCAGATAGCCTGCTCCTACGCGTATACTTAAACGATGACCTACCGTATCGGGTTACTCATCTATCTAAGAAGTGGTCCAGATTTCCTTGACTAAGAATTATTACTTAGTTTCCCTTAACTAAGGTTTACCACTTAGCCTTATTTCCATTACCCTTGTTAACTATGGTTATTTACCTAATCCTCCGAATTAGGGTTTATCTAATGGGTTAAGTGTCACTTAAGTTCATAACCTAGCCCGTCTACAAACCATGTCAAAATTGGCTAAGTATCCAAGTCCAAGACTTAACCCTACAAACCATGTGTCAAGTTGGCTAAGTATATTAAGCAATCCATAACTTAACCTCGTCTAATTATCATTTCAGAATTGCTAGAAAGCCCGACTGGAAAGAGCCCGAATCAAGTACGAATACCTCTCAGTCGCGTGATTTGCAACCACCCTTGAATTACAGTCGTCCCATTTAAATCCCGCATTTTCGCACATTGTTTTTTCGGGCTCTATAGCAATACCCTTATCATTTTAGATTGGTTAATTATATAAATTAACTTGACCTTGTCAAATTTACCGAGTCAAGTCGGTCAAGCGTATTCAAGTGATTCGTGACTTAGCCTTATCATGTTTTCACGTTAGATTGGTTAAGTATAGATTAACTTAACCTCATCAAATTAACGAGTTAGATTGGTTAAGTATAGGTCACTTAACCTCATCAAATCATCGTGTTAAATTAGTTAAGTGTTTAACTTAACCCCATTAAATTACCTAGTGGGATTAATTAAGTCTAGGCTAACTTAACCCCATCCGATTACCATGTTTAGATTAGTTAAGCCTAATCTTAACCCCATCCATTAACTGTATTATACGATTAAGTGTCATTAAGAAAATTTACTTAACCTTATCACGTTATCGTATTGGATTGATTAAGTGTTGGTTAACTTAATCCCGTCCACTAGTCGTATAAAAATGGTCAAGTGTCATTAGGCAAATCAAGTTACTTAACCTACCCAAGCTTATCATGTTTTGTTAAGTATCATTAGCCTAATCAAATTACTTAACCCATTTGTCCATATCATATTTGGTTAAGCCTCATTAATCAAATTAACTTAACCCTATTATGTGGCATTAATTTAATTAATGCATCCTCAACCTCTCACATTAGACCTTGTTGTGGTTACTAGTTAAGCCAGGCGGGTCCGGGTAGATTTACACCACAACCTAGTCTAACCTCGGGTCTTAAGCGCGACATGACCAACTTCTCACATTGGGTCCTATTGTTTGCAACTACTAGTTAGGCCGGTCGGTTCCGGGTAGTTTTACGTTGCAAACTCAACCCAACCTCGAGTTGGCCATACTTATATTATCTAAGTTCATCATGTTTCCAAAACATGTTACAAGTTTTTCAAGTATTTGGGTAGACCTAACTTAATAGGTAAATTCCCAAAGGGTAGACCTAACTTAATAGGTAAATTCCCAAGCTCATGTTTTTATGCATACTTACATGTCATCTTCCATGTTATCTTTCAAGTCATATTTTCAAGTATAAACGCATGTCATATTCAAATTAAGATTTTGCGACATGTTCATGTTTATCTAACTACCCAAAATCGTGTTTTCCCAACGCAAGCAAATCGAGTCAACATAGTAAGGATGCTGTGTCACATATCGGTCTCAAACCATGCATGATGCCAAAAAGGGCTTGGCTTCCACATGCACAACATCATAAAGGGATTGGCCATAAACATGCATAGTGTCATAAGGTAATTTGGCCACAAACATGCATATTATCAAGAGGGATTTGGCCATAAACATGCACAACTTAAAAGAGGGGATTGGCCATGAGCATGCATAATCTCATAAAGGATTTCGGCCACAAACTTGCATGTTAGCATAAGGGGTTTGGGTTCATAAACATGCATAAGCCCCAAAATCTTGTCTTAGCCAATGTTTCACACATAAAGTGGTTCCTAAAGGTTCATGCTAGCATTTCATGCATAAAGATCCAAACTTGCAAGTTAAACTAGGTTATGCATAGCATGAGAGGCATGATTAAGTCACTCACATGGCCTAAAATCATAATCATGAACACAAGAGGCAAGGTAAGGTTCATATAGGTTCGCATAATCATGTTTAGCCTCATTTTATCCCATGTCAACATTAAAAATACCGTTTTGATCCAAAAGTAGCTAGAACTTACATAGTTAGGCCTAGGGAAAGAAGCATAAATCATCTTGGCTAAGAAAGGTGCCTCCTTTGTTGAAGAATCGTCATGGAACTCGCATAGCAACGTTGATTTGGCCTTCATTTGGTGTAGCAAGCTTGCACCTTTTGATTTGAACTTGATTTGAGTGCATAGGCTCTAAGGATTGGAGATGGAGGCCATGATCAAAATTGATTTTGGCAGCACTTAGTTGCTAGGTTTGATTTTTAGGGATTTAGGTTAGGTTTAGGGTCTTTTTATAGAGATTAGGATAGTTTTAGGCCCTTAGATTAACCCTAGGATAGATTAGGACCATCAGATCTCGGAAGCTTCCAGACCCAGCCCAAGAACAAGACCAGGTGAGACAAACAGGTGCGCCAGGCTATTTGCCCCGGCCACCCCCTGTCGACAGGCAAGTCGACAGGGCTGTCGACTTGGTCTGGGCCCAAGTCGACAGGCCTGTCGACAGCCCTGTCGACATGGCCTGGGCGGGGAAACTTCCCGCCTAGCCCCAGATCTGATTTCCAAAACTGTTTCCGAAATTCAAATTCCCAGAAATCTTCTTTGGGCCTTTAACGGGTCATACGGACTCCGATTCCCGAAAACTCGGACTCTATTTCGCGTATTTTTCCGAGACGAACGCAATGGCATAGCCCGTTTCACCTGATTCAGAATTTAAAATTAAATTCTGCTTTGATTCTCGTCTTAATCATGTTATCGAAATACGGGTTGTTACAATACATATACCAAACAAAGGATATAGGATCCGAGTTCATTGCAGACGGTGTATGATTAGATGTGGGATGAGAGTGAAGAAGATTTGTTTTTGAGGAAAATGATAGGGTCACCGAGTACGATTTGGGAAATGGAAATGAATGCGTTTAGGGAAGTTGAAATGTGAGAAACGAATGGATTTGCATATACCCGGATTGCTACATCCGGCTAAACACGTGTCATTCGAACAAACAACTGGTTTCTACTTCCAGTATAAGTAATAGATTAAAGTTACTATGCTGAACATAGATATAGCGATTAGTAAGGAATACGAATAATTTCAAAAACATAATCCAATCAAAGTGACTTTCAGGACATCAAATATATGAGGATATACGTACATTACAATGAAAATATGTTTCTCTTACTTTTATGAAAACGTAATAGAATAAGCATCGTTCAAATGGTAGAGTGTAAAATGTAGATTAAACCGTTGCATATATGACGTGTCTTGTAAAAGATGTGACGCGCCGGTTATTTTATACCGGTAACAATTTTCTCAACCAAATAATTTGGTGTTTAAAAAAACATATATACTTGCACATGTGTAAGAAATACACAGTTAAGTATTTTCATGAAACAAAAGTTTAAAGATAATGGAGAAATCCTGTCAAAAACTCAGTAACTAATTAAAGCTAGAAAACGAACTATCTGATTCCCTTTTAAAATGTGTTAGCTTTCATTAAATGATTGTGCGTTTCAACATACTTTTTTGGGATTTAGTTAAGAGGTAAATGTTTTTCAAAATGATAATAAATTTTACAGTAAAAAAATAATTACTTTAAAAATCCCATTTTATATCGATAGAATTAATCAAAATCCAACAATTACAGATTTAGTTCGTAAAGGAACAAACAGTGTTTAAGAATGAATACTTCAGCCAATAGCAACAAGGTTTATTTTGTAAGTTTTTTTAAAGGATCATCCAACAGCTCATACTTCTAACCTTAATCTAATTGGAGCATAGTTGGCAAGATGGAGGGAGCAGAGCTGAAAAATGAAAAAAAATGAAAAAAAAAAAAAATCACACCTGCTACCAAAGTACAAAACCCTAATGAAGGACCAAATTCAGTTGGTTGAACATCTATAAGTCATGCAAGCATCGAATTGTAAACATCGTGCGGGGTAAGAGATATTGGTGATGCATTTTTGACAAACATATGTCTTTCCAATCCAAGTAGACACAGTACTGGTCCATCGCACTGAAGGTTGGTAGTGGTAACAAATATAAAATATCACACTTGCATAAAGATCAAATAATATGGCGGAAAACCATACGGCAAAAATCATGTCTTACTATAGTCGCACCGTCTGATGACTGTATAGATATAACTCCACAATAAAAGTGTCAAAACATCGTAAAACTGATATTGGAATAAACAGTAATTCAGATGATCAAATCTCAAATGAACTACGACTGTGTACATACCTTCATCAATGAAGATACGTAGTACCAAATATGGAGAGGAACGTTTGCAGCAATTTGGGATCACCTGCAGTTTTGTTGAATTAAGCAGAAGGAGAAATCCTTGTTAAATATGGAATATGAATTTGCAGTTTGGGAATTGGCAAATTCTATTCCAACCTCCTAAAATGCTGAGTTGCCCCACTTAGACCAAAAATCATGATGACAAAATTACCTTTTTGCTTGCTTATTTTTTTTATCGCTTCAGCTTCTCTCGCACTGCTAGTGCGAGGTTCCTTAGCGTACCACATGGAGGCACTGCGTGGTAAGTTAACGAACCTCACACTGACAGTGCGAGGTTCCGTATAGGACCACGCAGTGCCGCTACGTGGTAAGCTAAGGAACCTCGCACTGGCAGTGCGAGGAAGGGTAAATTTGTTTTTTTTTTTTAAAACATGGGGGCAACTCAGCAGAAAAGGGAGGACTTTGGATTTTTCTCAATTTGGGGGGCAACTCAGTATTCTAAGAGGTTTGAATAGAATTTGCCTTGGGAATTTTGCTGGAAGTTAAGACTGTGCTGATTTGAGGATTGGGAAGTTTGGGAATTTTGTCGCTCGTTGGTTTGGCGAGTTAAGGTAACCGCTTCGCATATGTTACTTTTTCCTTTCCCGCATTGAGAGTAACACATGGACAAGTAAATACAAAACTAGTAGATGCATGATACATGCTTCTGCTCACGCAATTTCATAACCGAAAAAGCATAAACTAAGTCAGTTATAAATCCACCTTGTATAAATATATATTTGGAGTTTTCTTACTATAACAAAAAACAATTTTTTACAATGTCAAAATAGTGTAATTTGGGAGGATTAGAGGAATTCAAAGGTAAAACAGTAATATAGTATGTGATCCCCCTACTAAAATCATGTCTCTGGTGTATCATTTGATACGTATATAATGTGTCACACAAAATGAATGTGATTCGTAGTTAAAAACACGCTGAAGACTGAACTTGCCTCTACGGCCTTCTATGCCAAAATGTATTTATTACTATGGTGATGTATTTTTGTATTGGTTTGGTATGGATCCAAGAATCTGCATCACAGACGTTGAACTTGTTAAGCATATTCTTTCTGACAAATCCAGACTGTTACAACAAATATTATCACACATACAGCTCTTGGAAGCAGCTATGCTGAGGGCAAGGAAGTCCTTTTAGCACAGAAAGAGCTAGTCATGCAGTTTTTCGCTACTAGTCTCAACACAGAATTACCTGGAGTCGAGTAGCAATCTATGCTTTAATTGAATTTATAGAAGAACTAAATAATAATATTTTCAAAGCATATTTAAAGACGATGTTTTTCTTTTCTTTTCTTCCAGTTACCTTCCGACTAAAATAAATTTATGAAAGTGGAAGCTGGAGAAGAAGATGAAGGAAACCTTTGTAAGCATCATCAAGAAAAGATTGTTATCGAAAGATTTAAGCATGTATGGGAGTGATCTACTTGATTTACTGATCGAGTCATCAAGAAATGAAGAAGGAACCATAATGAGTACAGATGAAATCATAGATGAATGCAAGACATTCTACTTTGGTGGGCATGAGACAACTTCACTACTATTAACTTGGGTTATATTCACATTAAGCACAAATGCAAATTGGTAGGACAAATTGAGAGAAGAAGTTTTTGGAGAATGTGGGATTGAAGCTTTAGATGCGGAAAGTCTTAGCAAGCTCAACATGGTTAATATATATTTGTGATTTCATGCTAAATCAATGCACATTCATGCACAACGGCTTTAGATGAACTCTAGCTACATTATCTGGTTTAAAGTTAAGTACTAGTTTCAAATTAGCATACCATGTCATGAACATATGCACATAATGAGAGCTATATAGCTTCATTTGATTTTCTTCTCTTTGTATTTTGAACAAGTGCACATGGTTGTTTTAGAAATCTTGAGGCTCTACTGTCCGGTTGTAACAATCGCAAGACAATACATTCGAGAAACAAAATTGGGAAGCATAACCCTACCTAAAAACACTACATTAACAATTATGTTTCCGATAATCCATGGAAAGAAGGAGGTATGGGGAGAGCATGCAGATGAATTCAATCCAATGAGGTTCAAAAATGGAACAATAAAAGCTGCAAAGCATCCTAGTGCACCCATAGCATTTTCAGTCGTTCCTAGAGCCTGCATTGGTCAGAATTTCTCAATCATGGAGGCGAAGATAGTAATAGCAATGATATTGCAAAGGTTCACTTTTGAGTTGTCACCTGATTATAAACACATGTCTGCAAAAATGCTTACACTGCAGCCTCAATTCGGCCTCCATGTCGTTTTCACTCCTATTAATTAAGAGTCTGAAGAAAGTGATATTGGCTGGAGTCATATCGTTTGTTTTGTACAAGCTCCGGGGCAATGCATCTACTTTGTACAATATCTATTATGTGTTAGAATATTTGGATATATATTATTTATAATAATATATATTATTAATTTTTACGTTTATTTGGTCATAATTATACCTATAATTTTCATGTTAACCAATGTAACCCTAAACTCCTATATAAAGGGTATGTGTGTAATGAAGTAAGAAGGAAATTGAATTCCTTCATTGTATCAGACTAGGGTTTCGAACCTCTGAAACTGTCTATTCGCTCCCTTCTCTCTTTCTTCTTCAACCATCTCTTTTCTACATACTAAAATGTTTATGAAGTGTACGCGTGTTTCAAATGTTGGATTTTTTTTAAAGCTAGATATAATTTACATATGTACATTTTTAATTTTCATTAGGCACTCCAGGCTCGTACGATCAGACTGACAATCTAATCGATATGAAATTCGAAATCCAACAATTATTTAGCATTCCGTATCCAATGAAACTAAGTTCATTGAATCCTTAACTTATTGTAAAATGATATTTTCCATATTAAAATATTATATTATTGTACGGCTCAATTATCGATTCAAATCCAACTATTTGAATCGCTACCAATGGCTAAATCCTCCAAATACCGCCCTGCTCTAACCATTATTAATGTGAAATCCCTCATATCGATTACATTAGACAATTAACATGACATATATCATTCTTAGGCCGCTTATTTACCGTTCGTTTTAAGGTTCACGACCTTTACCGTCACATCGTACCACCAACCGAAGAGAACGCCCAGGTTTCTTACGAGGCCGTCAAATCCGCTGACTTGGCCCTTTGGAAATGACTTGATGTTGTCGTCCTTTAATGGATATATGCACAATCTCCTCCGACCACCTTCATGCCATTCTCCTCCGCGACGATACAGCCGAGGGTGCATTGAAACACTTGAAGTCATGTTCCAAGACAACAAAACTTCAAGGGCAAATCATCTTGAAGAAGAACTTGCAACCCTTAATTTTGAACAATTTAATTCAATTGACAAAATTTGCGCACACCTTAAATCATTGGCGGATAGATAGGTGGATGTGGGTGCTCTGGTGACTAACAACATGCTCATATTGTGTCTCATAGGAGCCTTGCCAGAAGCATATGCAGGTACCGTGGATTACATTCCAAACCAAGATCCTTTACCACTTTTCTAGAGTTGCTGAACCCGCCTCAAACTGGCCGACCGAACAATTAAAAATTGCTTGGAAAAAGAGAATGGTGGTGTAACACCCTGCAATTTTAATAACCAAATTATCAAAATAATTATATTAGTGATATGTGTTTGAAATTTGAAAACAAACGCATGTTATAAAATGAGCAATAAATAAGGTTATTGTTAAATGGACTCCAATATTGGGTGGGGGGTTAATTTTAAGGGGACTCCTTCGTATTTGTAATTTGTTAAAGGGAGATTATATATAAAAAAATCAACTAAAACACCCTTGCACACCTTCTTATTTGTAATCTTCAGCACATACATTCTCGAAGTCATTTATAAATATTTGACCAAAATTTTTGATAATTCAAATTCAACCATCCCATGCCAATATGATATTACGTTTAATTACCGTTAACAACAAAAGTTGATGCTAACACCCTTAGAGGTACATGAACACCGTAAAACTTGGTAAAACAAGGTTAAGAGAAAAAATATGCGGTAAGAAGTAAAGTAGAGAACAGTTTATAGTGGTTTGGCCTCATTTTTGGCCTACGTTCACTTTGAATGAGGATGTCATTATCTTCTCTATTACAAGGTACATAACTGATCTCATTTTATACATTTTTCTATCTCTTTTAGAATGATTCTCTCTCTTCTCCACAATCTCTCGATAATTCTCTATCTCATTCGATTCCTCCGTAAAAATGCTCGAATATCACTAGTAGCGGTGATTATTGAAGTAAATCTTCGATAATCATGCTCGTTGATGATCTTTGATGATTTTCTCAAGGAGAACGATGATGGAGATGCTTGAATTTTGCTTGATGATGCTTTAATGGTGTTGGAGAAGTTTAGTAATGTCGCTTGGAAACTGGTTCCTCAACAATGGTAGCAAACGTTCTTTTAGCTGCGATGTCAGATTGAGAAAGAGCATCCAAGGCGGATTCCCCTTTAAGAGTTTGAGAAGCTGATTAAAGCAACCATGAAGCAAGACGCGATTACTATGGATAAGATTTTAAAATCATATAAAAAGGCAGTCATTACCTGAAGATCTGGGTGATAAAGGGGACAAGTTGGTGAACACATCAGAGCCCGGAAATAGATGCGTAGATTCTGGGAAATGTAAAGGAGGTCTACCTAAAATCCTTTGTCCTAAAGGAAGGAAATCATGCTTCTGAAGATTGTTCAAAGTCAGCAGGATGGATCGTTTTCCAAACTTCTCGAAAACTTTGAATATGTTGCTGACAGCTTGAATCTCCTCACTACTCAAGTCTTTTTCCGTGGAAACGGCGACGGAGACAAAATAAAAGGTTAAAACAAAGTTTAAGAAAGTGGACAACAGGTACTGAGAAATGCAATTTACCTGGGATAGTAAAAGTGCCTACAATACCCGGAGAATACCTAATGTAGAAGAATTCCCAATTTGTGCGCTGGGTAAGATTATCACTGATTAGCTTCTTGGAAGTGCCGGCATAAAAAAGAGGCAGGTCATCCCTTTCGACTACAGACAATTATAGCATATAATGTAGGAGGCGAGGAGTAAGAGAGGGTTGTTCTGACTCCAATGCTAGAAGTTCGAGGCATAAAAGGCAAGTATGTGTATTCGGGGTCAGTTGAACGGGAACCAGATTTAGATATTGTAAGAACTCTACAATGAAGTTTGAAAACGGGAAAAGCCATCGTGCCAGATATGAACAGCGGAATAAGCAAAGAATCCCTCTGAGGGATCTGAATAGTATCTTTCTAGAAGCGGGAATAGTATCAACTCCAGTCATGCCAAGTGAAAAGCTTTCCATCTGAAGATCTCAAAGAAGGTTACTCAATTTCAGCTTTCCAATGTTTTTCTTTTCAGACGTAATATTGCCAGGTGATATTATTCCACAAAAGATGTGTTAGCATTAATTTTGAAAGACTAACATTGTTATATAAACTCTTTAAAACAAATTTCCAGTATCCCCTCAAAAGAGTTAAAAGCATGCCGTAAGTTATTGGATTTGAAACCTTGCCTATAACGACCCGGATTTTTTAGCTATTTGAATTCGAATATTTAAACGTATTTTAATTATTATATTTGGAATATTAATGGATTTTTAATATCGAATTCATTAATTAAACGACGATTGAACATTTATATTTTATATTTAATTTAAAACGAACTCGAAACGTCGCGGTAGTTCGTAATATTAAGTTTTGAACTTCAATTGAATATACAAATCCGTTTTAAGTGGGAATTTTGCGAAATAAGAAACGTTTGAATCTAATTGTTTATATTTTTCTAATGAAAGAGAAAAATCAAAATTTTATTTTGTATATTGTAAGTTATGTCCAATTCAAATTTTAAAATAGTCGCTATGGAAATCATTTATAAATTATAACGTTTATTTAATAAATTTTATAAGGAATTTCTATATATTTTGATTATCGTTTAACTCGTATATATTAATGTTGAGTTGTAAATCCATATTGGTTGAATTTGAAGTGATATATTATTTTATTTGGATATACTGGATAATAATAATTTATTTTTAATTGTTTTGTATTTTATTTATAATATTATATTGATATTATATAAGCGTTGAAAATATTTGTTTTTCAAACAACCTCCATTTTCGATGAAACGAATTTTATTGGAGTAGTTTTCCACTTTGGGGCCAATCAGAGTTATTTTGTGGATAGACGAAATTTAAACGTGAACCGATAAATAAATTAAAATTAAAATAACGTCGGTTTGCAGATGGAGTTGGTTTTCAACAAAATTAATTTCATTGAAACCGTAACGTCCAGACGTGGCAGTGTATTTATTTTCGTTGCGTTTGAAGTTCGGTGTGGCGGTACGATTATTTAACATTGGTATGAATAGCGGTAAATTAAATAAACGTATAAAATCTAACGTACCAAATCAATGTAAATGAAATAAATATTAACCAAAGCCTTTTCCTTCCAAGCTAAGTTTGCTTGTACTAAACCTACCCTATCGCCATCTCTAAATACAACACGCAGCCTACCTAATATGTATACCTCACTACTGAGTAAAAATCATATGTACATCCTATTATTTTTCCCTGCATCCTATTCAAATTGCCGAATCAAATCGAATTAAGAACCATCCTATATTTTGAGTGAAAGCTACCTCATCCCATAAGTCCCTTCATGCAGCTAAGTTTTCAACCTAAAGCCTATGTATTGTACATAATGCCTACCTATCTTCTGTTAACATTACAGCTGCCCATAACATGCGCAGTACCTCCTAAAATGTGCATCCCAAGCAAATTACTTGCTACCCACACTTCCCTTGCTATACATACATATATATATATATATATCAACGCGTATATGCTCATTTTAATTTCCTTTCAGCTCTGTGACGAAACTCTTTTTCAATTATAATTCAAAACACCATTCTTATCTCCTCTCAGTCCTTGCACAATTAAAACTGTACCCCTCCACATAACAAAAAAAATCCAAACTCCACTTAAAAAGAAAAGGTTGCTCCATGGGTTTTGAGTGGAAGGAGAACTGGAGTGTCGGTGTGCAACACGAAGAAGTAGAGTGAAGCGGGTATGGGTCTGAAGTGGGATCGCAGTTCGTGTTTGTACAGAGTGAATATGTTTGTTGCATGCTGAGGTGGAAGGAAATAAGTAAAGGGAGGTTATCGGTTGTGGAGGCCGTTGCCGGCGGTGGTGAGCTTGGACGCGGTTTGGACCAATGGGTCATGCAAGTCCATGGGAGGGGTTGACGCATGTACTGGTGGCGCTCGGATCGACATCGGTGGAGCATGGTGAAGTGAGCGTAAATGGATATATCGGATGGAAAACCCGTGTGAAGGAGAAATGCGACTGTATGGGGGAGAAGAAATGGCATAAGTCACGACACATGGAGGAATTTTCTGGAGAAGCCGCGTTTAAGAGTGGGGAAGACGATGACTGTGTGAATAAGATGGTTGACGGCGTGCGGTTTCACCGTTGCGGGTTTAGGTATTGGGAGACGTGGGGTTGGGCTTGCGAGACATATTTAAAAAAAATGAAGATAAGGGAATGGGGCGTAGCATGGTATCAGGAATGCATGGGGATGGGGAAGATAGAAGACGTGGTGAAGGGGAAGGTCGAATGCTATTTTATTCTTTGATGGGCTTGGGCCCATCGGAAAAAAATGAAAAAAAAAGAAGAAAGGGGGAGGGAGGGTTACTGGACTGGAGTATGGGATGGTGGAAATGAAGACGCACGCAGTGGCAGACTAAACAAAAGTGAATGGTGTGGTGAGTGAAGAACTTTGTATGCCTAATGTAACAGACCGCATTTTACGTATCGGAGGATCGTAAAATATTTTTATTTCATTTCCTGAGGGTTGGATCATTCTCATCTTTTAATATGTTGCTTATGGGGATGTGAGACATGTCCATAATTTTTACCAATTTTGTTTGTGACCATTTTGCCCCTGCCAGTCTTGTACAGGGCATAACTTTTGGCTCAGGGCGAATCAAAGGGTGAGACCTGTGCCACTGGAAAGAAATTGATGATTGCCTTTCCGCGGAGTGGTTACATTAAAGGTTTGGCTCAGCGGTTTGGGAGAAATCGCTGTTTTGAGATTTTTCAGTTGGTTGTTCAGGTTTTGGGAGCCAAATGGGCTGATTTGGGGGAGGCCCATTAGTGGGCTGGTGGAAACTATAAATAGGTGGTAATAGATATGGGAAATGATTTTAGTTTTCCATTCTCTCATTTGGAGGTCTTGAGCTCCTCCTTCCTCTAAACACCTTTCTACCATTAGAAATCATAATCCAAGGAGGGAAATAATAGATCTACACCATTGGAGGCTAGATCTACATCAATTAAGGCAAGAGTTCATCGAATCAAGGTGTTTGGTACGAGGTGCTTGCTGTCAGGATTTTATTTCATCAATTTTAGCTTATTTTAGCAAATCGGTGGGTGATTTACATCTCTCACATGAACGCAATGAAGTATATGAGTGTTTGTGCAAGTTTCTCATCTAATTCAAGTGTTTTTCCATAGATCTATGCCATATTAAGTTCATTTTCATAGAGATCACCCTATAATCTGATCTAGCAAGTTCAGATAGATAATATTTATAACATATCATATGAATGTGCAAGTTAGATCCATATTTTTGCTCATATGTACATTTATGGTGATTTTGGTGAATTTCACATGTTTGTTGATGGCATTGTCATATTGGTGTTATTGTTGATTTCATACCACGCTTGTGATCATATTGGATGTGTTAGATGAGCTGGTTTCCTCGAACGAATCGTTTTGGCGAAGTTTTGGTCGGAATTGGAGTTACATTGTAGAATGCAGGTTTTGGGTCGAACATGGA
Organism: Allium sativum; assembly: GCA_030737875.1. Taxonomy (NCBI): domain Eukaryota; kingdom Viridiplantae; phylum Streptophyta; class Magnoliopsida; order Asparagales; family Amaryllidaceae; genus Allium; species Allium sativum. Next base: position 269,539,991 of record CM060924.1, read on the forward strand.
GGGTCGGACATGGTGGATCGAATATGGAGGGTCGAACATGGTGGATCGAACATGGAAGGTCGGTCTAACCATGGAAAAGTTTTCTTGGAGGAAAATAAATGGTTGGATTGTTCGAGCATGTTGGGTTGAACAGGTTGGATCGAGCAAGTTAGGTCGAGCACCATGTTTGGGTCGGGCACGATAGAGGGGTTGAGCAAAACCAGGATCGAACATGCCTAGGTCGGTCTCAACAATTGGGTCGGGCCATGTCCAGAAGGTTGGGTCGGTCTTGACTGGGTCGGTCGAGTGTGGAGCCAGTGGAGGAAGTGGGTCGGTTGGTTGGGCAACCCCCCGAACCCTACTCAAGCTGCAACGCAGTGGTGTAACTTGGCTCGGTGATGGTGTGACTTCGAAGTAAATTCAAGTTGGAAGGTTCGAAGTGTTGGAAGGAGTTTGTTGATCGGTGTAGAACAGCGAATGAGGTGACAACTCAAAGGTCGTGAGTAGGTGGTTAATGGTTGCTCGAGAAGGTTGCTTGAGTTATGAAAAGTCATTGGGTTGGATGACTAGAGATGAGAAGGCCAAGAGATTATTGTTGTCGTAAGTTCTAGCAGGACTCGAAGCAGGGGTACGATAGGGGCACCTAAAAGACCGGTTGTAGGTCAAGTACCCTGGGTCTTGGGGAAAGACCTAGTTATCAAGGTTGGACATTGTCAAGGTTGGACAGATAGAGTTAATGTTAGAACTGGGGATACCATTAGCCCTTGACATATGGCAAGGTTGGCCGTCATACGATTAACGATGGTTTCAAAGCAGGATTGGCGGTGATAGCCAGAGCCTGCTATGGATGATTGGTTGTTCTGTTTGTACTGTCTCATGTAGGTTGTCCAACGTCGAATGAGATGTTCGTTGGGTGCTTGTCTTATATTGGTTTAGGCCTTTGGGGCTTGTGCTTGAGGGATGTTGAACTCGATTAGGATGGTTTACTCAAGATACATATAATTTGGATGTTATGAGTGCTTTACCATGATTGAATGGGTGTTCTGGTTTCCATGGATGAATGATTGAATTGTTATCGTAAAGGCTATCACTGCCCGATGTGGGGAAGACGGGAGTTGAGTTCTTCTCTGGTGTTTGGTAGATTGGTTTGTTAATATACCTATTCTCATATACTTTATTGTTGAAGTTTGTTAGCTATTTTATCGCTCACTAAGACTGTTGTCTAACTCAAGGTTCTATGTTTCCTCTTATTACCTTGGGATGTTCATCCGGTTGTGGATGGGCAGACTAAGTAGCAGGTTACAGGTGATTAGTGAGGACAGTGCTGCTGTGCGGAGTCAAGCAGGAGGTTGGCGTACCAGTTTATTACTATCTAGTATTTCTGTTTCCGCTGTTCGAATGCTCTATGAGGGCTGTAGTGAGGCCTTATGTACAAACTTTGGTATCAGTTGAATAACCTTTCAGGATGTTGAGAAAGTTTCAAAAGTTTGCTATATGATGCTTCATTGCTATTACTTGTTATATATGTTCTATTATATTTTATCCTTGCGCCGTGAGTTTTACGACAGGTTCCAATGTTGTTTACCTACTCTGATGATCGTCCGTAGCTGCCTGGCACACCCTTCAGCGCATTATTCTTCTTGTTTATTGCAGGGGTTATGTGCGGTCGTCACATTTGGTATCAGAGCTCTGGTCAACGATTTTGGCCAAAGTTCTAAGACGTAATTACGTATGAGAGACGTACTTGTAGATTTCAGTTGGATGCTTACTATATATATTAGCATATATAGTAGTAGCAGTTGTATCTCTTTAGCAGTTTTTCTTGGTAGTGGCTAATTATTCTAAATTGCATATTTAAAATGAGTAGACGACCGTTAAGACATGCTACTAGGGGAGCTAATACTGGAGGGGGAAATGGCGGTGAACCAGACTACCTAGCCATATTCAAGTCCATGGCGGCAACGATCATGAATAGGGTCCCCGCTCCAGTGGAAGCTACGGTTGATGTTGGAGTTTCAGTGCATAGGGCTGTAGAATTTGCAAAGTTATGCAAAGACTTTTCTTCATTAGGAGGAAAGCAATTCAAGGGCACTGAAACAGTTGAAGAAATCCATAGGTTGATGGATGCTTGTGTTAGCATCTTCAAGGACTTGGGCATTGATGATGCAACAAAGAGAAAGCTTGCATCAAGGTAGTTAGATGGCAGAGCAATGGACTGGTGGAACTCTGTCACACTTGAGACCCCCGAAGAGGATATTTCATGGGCGCTGTTCCAAGCTAAGTTTGAAGCGAAGTTTATCTCCACCGTGCAAAAGTCTATTCTATTTAATAGATTTATGGAGCTTAAGAAGAATGGTCGGCCAGTTCTTGACTATATTTCTGACTTCGAGGCTTTGTCGAAATATGCTCGTTCATATGAGGATACTCCTTATCTAAAGAACGAGAAGTTTGTCTTGGGATTGGATGAACATCTTGGGAATCAGCTTGTGGATCACCTCGATGATAGCTTTGAGAAGATTGTCGAGAAGGCTTTGAGGCATGAAAGTCTATTTCCTAAGAAGGAGTCTGTTGTTGCAACCAAAGTAGAGCAGAAGCCACAACAACGTGGTAATAATAAGAAGAGGACGCAGCAATAGAAAAAAGGAAAGGATGACTAAAAGAATCCAAAGAGTGAGGTGGTTTGCTTTAACTACCAATAAAAAGGTCCTTTTGCTAGTGAGTGCAAGAATCCCAAAGATGAGAAGAAGTGCTACAAGTGTGGAAAGCCAGGGCATGAGAACAAAGACTGTCCAGAATCAGCTAAAGGCAACCAGGTTGTGAAGGCATATGCTTTGGAAGCCGTTCTAACTTCTTCAAGAGCTCCTATGGCAGAGAAGAAGGGAAAGGGTGTCGTGGTGCAAGGTACTCTTTCTGTTAATGGTGTTTCAATTCGAGTTTTGTTTGATACTGGAGCATCGCATTCATTCATTTGCAATGAGCTTGTTTGTCGCTTGGGTTTGGAACCTGAGATTTGTGATAGACCATTGATCGTGACTAATCCAGTTGGGAGTTCGTCTAGTTTGTGCATGATTTGCCGTGGTCTAGTGTTGTCGAGTCATGGTTGCTCTTTTGTGTGTGATTTCTTTATTCTTAACTTCGCTGGGTTTGGGATCATCTTGTGCATGGATTGGCTAAAGAGGTATGCGACAAGGCTAAATTGTGAGAAGATAGAGGTGAGGGCCAGGGATGTGGAAGGGCGATAGGTGATGATTAGATGTAAGCGCGAAGACGGGGTCTTCGTGAGTTATCTATATTCTCTTGGGATTCCACAAGAAGACCTGTCATCATTGCTGATTACTAATAGGTATGTAGATGTCTTTGACGAGGTCAAAGGGTTGCCGCCGCATCTTGAGATCGAGTTTAGGATCGATTTGGTCGAAGGTGCTAGACCAATCGTTATGCCTCTTAGGCGGATGGTGCCTAAGTAACAGCGAGAGTTATAGGTGCAAGTTCGTGACCTTTTGGGAAAATGGCGCAGCGTCCAAGATCTAACTCCATACGAATTGATGAATTCGTGGAAATCGAATCAAGGATAGGATAAATGCTCAACTACATTGATCTTTGGATGCCGGAATCTCGCTATCTTTAACACGTTGATCTCGCAGGATACCGTGTTATCAATCTACGATTCTTTGAACGTTGATCACTCGCAAGCGATACCGTGAATCGGCTTCAAGTTCGTTGATTCGAGTGCACTCGAATATCCGAAGATAGAGAAAGGAGATCACACTCAACTTCCAATTTTAATGGTGGCATAAAGCTCATACAAGAGATTTATTCAAATGTCAAAAACCCTTTACAACTCACACCATGCCCCTATTTATAGGGTTACAAACACGGCCCAACATAGAAACGACCCAAACAACAAACGCGACTCAAACACAGGCGGCACAACCCAACAACAAGCGGCACGCCCCAAACAAACAGCAAAGATCCTACCCTAGGCGGCACGATCCAACTTCACTAGCTTGGCACTTGCTTCGGACAACAATGATCCGACCGCGATGACCTATCCTCCTCACGTTCTAACGACGTCTCCTTAAGCCCGCCACCTCTCTTTAGGTCGGAGAACGACCTTGTTGAATCGTGGAGCATCTTCCTATGATTCGTTGGCTCGAGGAACGACTTAGATAGGTCGTAGGACGACCTATACTCCACTTCTTCACGCTTTAACTCGTAGAACACCTTCATTAGGTCGTTGAACGACCTATAAGCTCCTTCTCCTTGCTTTAGGTTGTTGGACGACCTGTTCTTCCCACTTCCAAGCTCTAGGTCGCTGAATGAGGTCTTTAGGTCGTAGGACGATCTATAACTCACAAATGCATATCTCCCATGATGCGCTGCATCAGAAAAGGATTCATTCAGAGGAGTGTTTCCGAGTGGGGTGAACCATTCGTATTTACAACCAAGGCAGATGGCTCATTAAGATTGTGTGTGGATTATCGTGAGCTGAACAAGGTGACCAAAAAGAACAAGTATCCGTTGCCAAGGATTGATGAATTATTCGATCAGCTTCACGAAGCCAAAGTGTTTTCTCAAATGGATTTGGCAACGGGATTTCACCAGTTGAGGGTGGCTAAGGATAGTGTGCCAAAGACTGCTTTTAAGACACCATCCTGTTTTTTCGGGTGGTTGGTGATGCCATTCGGGTTAACTAACGCGCCAACGTATTTCGTGGATCTTATGAATAGAGTGTTCAGTGATCAGTTGAATAAGTACATGCTTGTGTTCGTGGATGATATTCTGGTTTACTCCAGAAATGAGGAAGAACACAAGACGCACTTGAGAGTTGTGTTAGAGATCTTGCGAAAGCATCAGTTGAAGGCTAAGTTCTCGAAGTGTCACTTCTGGAAGAGTGAAGTGAGGTTCTTAGGTAATGTTGTTTTTGGAAATGGGATAGCTGTTGACCCCGCTAAAGTGGCAGCAATCCAGGACTAGGATAGGCCTAAGAATGCGACGGATGTTCAAAGTTTCCTTGGGTTGGCCGGTTATTACCGACGGTTTATCAAGAACTTCTCCAAGGTAGCCACACCGTTAACAGGATTGACGAAGAAGAACCAAGTGTTCACATAGGATGTGAAGTTTCCTTGGGTTGGCTGGTTATTTCCAATCGAAGTAACTTATCTTGTTGGTTACGTTTATAATGATATAAACGAATTTAATTTAATAGTTGGATGTTTAAATTGTTGTGGTTAATTAACCGTTAATTATTCATGATATTATATTGTATGTTGAATATTGAATCTATGATGTAGAAAAATTCCTCGCTAACATTGCTAACGTGTATTAGCATGATTTGTTATGTTTGAATGATGTGAAATTGAGTTGTATTTCACGGGTTGGATACTTTGGTAACGTTGCCTCTTTATGTACCGTAGGCGTCAAATAAATATTTATAGAATTAAATTTATGTCAATTCCGAAGTGTTTTCAAAACTGAATTTAAATACGAAGTGTGTATTCAAAATTTAGCAAATATTCATTTAATATTATAAATAATTAAAAAAATGATTTTTAAGCAAATTGTTATGTTTTATAAGCGGATGTGTAGAAATTTACCTAACGATGGATAATTGGAATTGATTGTTTTTAAGAACAATTAAAATGGGAATATATTGAATTGATTATTGTTCATTTAATAATAATCAGAGTAAATGAGATTATCTAAATTAATTATATTATCAATTAATTTAAATTGAAGAGACTGATTGGAATTGATTAACAAGTTAATCATGTTTAAAGTTGAACAAGTCAACTGCATTAACTAAAATTTATTATTAAATTAATTTATTAATTTAATGGAGGTGGTTAATGATGAATTAAACCATTTTAATTAATGGTTGAAAATGAATTTTTAATAATTTAATAATAATCAAAGTAAACAGAATTATTTAAATTAATTATATTAATTAATTAATTTGGACAGAAGAACTAATTGGAACTTGAGTAACAAGTAATCATGTTTGGGTTGACTAAGTTAAGGAGTTTAACTGAATTTGTTTATTAAGTTAGTTTGTTATAAGTTAATTTAATGGAAATTGTTAATGTTAAAGTAAATCATTTTTATTTTAAAAATGTTGAAATTGATTATTATTTTATTATAATCAAAGAGATGAATTAAAAGTTAAACTAATGGAGATTGGTAAAAATCATAAGGCTTGTTTATTTTAAGTGAAATGGTAAGCGAATTAATGTTAATAGTAAACTAAGTTTAGTTTTTAAATGGAAGTTTAAATTGAATTCTAATTGGAATTCTATATAATTAGAGTTTATAAGATCCAAGGTTGGGAGAATAAAAGAAACCAAGTTTATTGGATATGTTGTAAAGGGTTTTTATTTTTGAAAATAGTTGATAAAGTTATAGACTTAAATTTTATTTATGAATGGATGGAAATTTGGAATTTTGAAGATATGACATGGAAATCAGAAGGGAAATCCAATGTTTAGTTGAAATGCTTAGGCAAGTAAAGTTATAAGTATTCGATTTAAAATCACATATTTAAGTGAGAAATGAAGTTCCGTTGTAGCAAGACTAAAATAAGTTTGAGATAAACTTATAAGAAGGATTATAAGAGATTTTAAATTGAATTGAATCGAGGATTGTGTAAAATGTATTTTGAAAGATAGCTAAAGTTAATATTAAAGTTAAATAATAAGTTTACTTAACGTTTAAATTAAGTAAACAGGTTTAATATGGAGAAAGGATTCTTCAAAGGAATTAGAAGGTGTTTTTATTAAGATGAAACAACAAAATAGATTTGTAACAAGTTTATACAAAGTTTTATAAAGAATTCTACGTATATTAGAATCAAGATTATATATATTGTTTTAAAAGATATACTAAGTATGTTAAGAAATATGATATGGTTTTTAAGAAATTAGAATATATTGTACATTAGTTGAGTTGAGTAATTTTCGAGGTGTCAGTCTGATGTTGGTTTCGAACTTTGGGGTTGGTACTGAGAGATTTATTCACTTACCAATTTATAATGAGGTGCTAATGGAGGAGAAGTGAAATAATAATCGAATATTCTTTTATTATATAAGAAAATTGAAATGTTTTTGAAATATTGGACGACATAGAAGTTTAATTAACGACGAGTTAATTAAAAAGGCTAACTGATATTGGGTATTGAATCGGTGAATTCTTTTTATTTTTATGCATGAATGTTTGTTTATTTGATAGTTAAATAATCGACTATCAAATCTGGCATACACGATTATTGGTGTGGAAAGACCGGGATTTAATTTATATTCGAAAACCATTCCGACCAGTAAATACGAATACGTGGAAGATGTTAATCGAGATGGAGAAATTGAAGACCGGCTGATCCCTAGAGTTAACAATAATTCTGTCGTGATTGAAATCTACGAATTGCAAGGACTACTCGATACTGATCTATAGGGTGATTCCTAGGATGTTGTAGGAGAGAGCCTGCGGTTCATCCTGTTCCTGGATGACTTGTATGGACGAATGTCTGACAGAGTATTTCCTAAAAACCACGTATGTTGATTTTTACAAATATACCAAGCTGATGGCAAAGAATAGCCCTTCTTTTACATCCAGAGTATATTTGCGGACGTCAATTAGTGATTTGACGGATCTGACAATGTGGCATTCAAAGTGAATGGTAGCCAGATGTTCAAAAAGGTAAATTCTAACCTCAAGCCTCATCAACTGGGAAATGATATAAAATCGGGTAGGTCGAATGGCTGTATGGATCGCACCCATTAGGGTATATCATTACCTGATCTGGAGAAATTAAATACCTTCGGTTGTCCCTTTTTATATTTGTATGTACGCTATCGGTTCGGTTGGCTGGCCCCCAACCGTGGTGATGATAAATTTTGTACTCTCAAGTAAAGTTAGGAACCGGTCATGTTTAGCCTGGGTTGCAAGATGTTCTTGTTGAACCTCAATGTATTCATTTCCAGGGGTACATTGTCGGAAATGTGGTTGCCCACACCTTACCATGGAAATTTATTCTCCAATAAGAGCCCGTGGTTTTTATTGTATACTATGTATGTAGAGCGTGAGATGCAAGTGTCCTGCTAAATTATGATTTATTTGTATTTAGACATTATTATAATATTAGAAAAGATATGATTTTAAAAATGTTTTGGATTATCGTAAGGCAAAAACCGTCCGTATTTATGTATGGATTTGGTCTTACGATTATCCTTTTCTTTCGAAAATATTTTGACTTTAAAATCAAGTTGGATGATCCCCTTAAACTTAGTGAGTTTTATCACGCTGGTTTACCAGAATGATCCTAGTGTTTGCAATGCTCGAGTCAGACTGAGTTTTACACGTTCAGGTTATCGAATGTTGTGAAGTCCAGAGACGAGCTGGAGAAGTCCAGACGTATGATATCTAGTATTTATTCTGTTGTGTATTCTATATGAGGAAAGATTATTATAATTGTCTAGACGTATTGATGTACTCTGATGATTGTAAGTTTTATTTCATGCTCTCAAGGAAGATATGTTTATATATTTTATTTTGTTCCGCTGTGATATGAGACTCTGATTCTGTGTTGTTTCTTCTTATCATTCTTCTGTTCTAATTTTCTTTCTTTCTTATCTCATCATCTTATTTCTTTCTTCTAACTTTCTGGGTTTTCGATACTTGAGTTTCGACACGGGATGTATTAGTGTCTAAATTCGAGATTCGAATTTTGCGGGATGCTAAAGTTGGTATCAGAGCAATGGGTTAGTAATACCTTAGATCGAGATTGAGTGTGTGTGTGAATATATATATATATATATGAGAGCGTATTTGTAAATTTTATATATGCAAAAGTTTTGTATTGTGTTGTTGATCAGTTCAAGTTGAACTGACAATTAAAACGATATGGTTTTGTAAAGAGGGTAAATGAAATAATTTTCCCAAAATCATATTTTCATATAGAAAAGGAATACTTTTTCTCAAAATTATTAATATTGGCTTGTTGATTGTTTTGAATGGGAATTCAAATGAGATTATAAATCTGAAGGGTTTAATAAAACCAGAAGAGAATTTTAAATATAGAATTTGCGAATAAGAGTTTAAATATATGATTAAATAAATCAGAATTTAACTTTAAATAATTTAAATAAATTTGAAAGGAAAATGGAATAATTTGGTTATGTTAACTGTTGAATTGTTTGTTTACTGGATGATAGACTGGTTGGATAATAAAATTCATCAACAAAAATGAATTGAAAACTAAGGAATAATAATGAATGAGAATAAAATTACTTGTGAAATAAAAGTAAATGGTTTAATCCAGTATTTGTATTATATATTCAGTTAGTGCAGATTGGAAGAAGAAAGAGCAGTTAGTGCTTTGCTTGGTGATTAGAGTTTGGTTCCCCAACAAATAGGTAAACCTTAATGTTTTGATTGGTTGGTTGATTGATTTTATACCCGTAAGTTGGGTAGCCGTTTGGGTTTTATTTTCGATAGATATGAGGCTCGGAGTGATAGTTGTTTGAATCGAACAATACAGAGGGAGTGCTGGCGAATTTTTCGTAAAAATTTTAAGACTTAGATTGATTTTGATAACATTTTAATATAATTATCTTGGAAATAATTGGGTTTGGAGCATTCTTCTTAACTTAGTAATTTCGGGCATGAAATTCTATTAAGGAAGGAAGGATGTAAAGACCCGATTTTTTTTAGCTATTTGGATTCAAATATTTAAACGTATTTTAAATATTATATTTGGAATATTAATGAATTTTTAATATTGAATTCGTTAATTAAACGACGATTGAACGGTTATATTTTATATTTAATTTAAAACAAACACGAAATGATGTGGACGTTCGTAATATTGAGTTTTGAACTTCAATTGAATATACAGAATTCGTTTTAAGTTGGAATTCTATGAAATAAGAAACGTTCGAATCTAATTGTTTATAATTTATAATGAAAGAGAAAAAATGGAATTTTATTTTATATATTGTAAGTAATGTTCAATTCAAATTTTAAATGACTATGGAAATCGTTTATAAATTATAACGTTTATTTAATGTTGACCAACTTTTTGGCTAAAGCTGTCGCGGTTCAATGGATCGAAGCCCAATATCCAAGAACTCTCTCAAGTGTCGATCGGTCGTGCAGAGCAACCTACATTCCAAAAAATCCCAGACAAGATTCAGCCTAAGCCAGCTTCCTTCAAAGCTAGCTCGAACCGAGGTTGGTTCGAGCTAGTCTCTTTTAAGCAACGGCTCCTCGAGCCCGAAAGAATCGCTCTTCTCAACCGACCAAGTTAACCGCTTCCCTTAAAATCTGATCGACCGAATATCTCGGAAATATCCAGATATGTCATTCATTACTCAGACCAATTCTCAAGGCAATAAAGGCAGTCAAACGCTACCAGCCAAAGCTCTCCTTTTGATACACCTCATCCCGAGTGCCGCGTAAGATGCATTTTCTGAGGAAACTATTAATCAACAGTGGAAATAGTCTTCTAACCGTAATTATACACATGATCAAGCTCTACGTGTCCAAGCATTCTCGAAAGGGCGGGCCACGTTGCATCTACCCTAGCCGACTTCTCCATCTATAAATACCTTCTTCCCCACAGAAGAAAAACATGCTATTTTGGGCACTCTAAGCTTTGGAAGAAAAAGACGTATGGCTCATTCCTTAAATGGCCAACTCTTATTCCTTTTAAAACTTCTTATCTTCCATCTTTCTTCAAAGATAAAACATATTGTACTTGTAATCAGAAGTAAAGATCAATATATATAAAGTGGACGTAGGCACCATCTTTATCGAACCACTATAAAAAGCCTTGCGTGTTCCATGTTTTCTTTACTTTACCGTATTCTATAGTTGTTGTTCGTGTGCTTTCCACACGACTGGGGGTTGACCGTCACTAGTGACCAACTTTTGACGCTAACACTTTGGCAAGCCAGAAAGGGGCACACACCGACATATCCTGCGAACTTCTGCAAGTTCCGACCTATGGTGAACAAACGAAAGAAAGAAACAACATCTTCTCACCCCATAAATGCTGATGCAACCAAGATAAAAGCTGCAGAGGCAAGTCAGGAAGCCTCCTCTCATGAAGAGGTGTCCCGATATCTTACTCGGGATGACAAGGACAAGATCGTGGTTGAGTTCAAAGGCCATATGATATCTCAGGGTAAACTCCTCAAAAGACAACAACAGTTGATGGATCACCTTCTCGCTCTAATCTTTCCAGCCATTGAACCCTACAACGGTCGGACCGACCCGACCATCCATCTCATGCGGTACATGCACCATATGGAAGTGCTCGGCGCATCAACCAATGTTATGGTCAAGTGCTTCCCACTCTTCCTCACAGATGTAGCAAGCATGTGGTTTCGGTAGCTAACAACGGAGTTGATCAGCAGCTGGAACAAGGGGTCAACCGCTTCATCGAGTAGTTCAAAGTCCACGTCTCCCGACCGATGAGTGTCATATTCCTGAACTCCATCAAGCAATGTCCAGGAGAAACACTTTAATCTTTCCTCAAAAGATTCAGTGCGGCCGCAGCATCTTTCTGTAACGCCCCGGAATTTCGGATCAGTCAAAACTTAAAATTTCCAATTCAAACACTCACACATAATTTATAACAATTTTACTTAATTTTTCCATATTTTTAAAACATTAAAAATGGTTGTTTATGTTTACGGTCGATAACTGCACCTACAACGTCTTTTTCCGAAACGGTTTGAAACATAACTCGAAAATTATACCCCGAAATTAAAATCTGCTTTCACTCATTTGAAAGCTCTTGTCAATATAAATCAAACGTTCTTCGTTTGGTGGAAATCCGATTTAAATTCGAAAAGTTATAAGCGTTTAAAGTTTATAACTCAAATACGCAAATTTGCCATTGAGTGATATCACTCTATTTTGTAATATCAAAAAATATATTTATAAATAAAGCAGCTGCATCACTACCCCTTGTGACTGCCTACGTACCTATATCTAATTGGGTAAGCAATTAAATATAGGATCAAGCGAACGTAGTTCTTTTTTACGCAAAACATTTAAAATCATCATCATTATTTACTTTCAAAATACTCTTTATATCATGTAGAGATTTTCAAAAGTAATCTTAAATTACTTTTCAAATAATTTCAAATTAAGTTTTCAATTAAATTTTGAATTAACCATCTCGTTCGTCGGAACAGTTAGGGATAGCCAGGAAGAGCAGAGAACTATATTTTCCAAACTCAAGCCTAGACACTATCCTCTCTGTCACCCTAGAACGTTCTAGTCTTTTATTTTGAAAGACATCTATATATTTATCTCTTGTAGAACTTCCTTTCAAAAGATAAACATCTTTTATTTAAATACTAATTATCTTCCTTTACAAACAAGTTTTAACCCACCTTTGTATTTCTCTAATAAGTTATTCAAGCATCACTCATTTATTAATATTATGTGCCAAATCAAATATCACATCAAATGTCACGTCAAATGTCGCATCAAGGTCACATCAAATGTCACATCAAAATTCTCGTCATAGGTCACATCAAATGTCTTGTCATAGGTCACATCAAAGGTCACGCCAATCGTTTACTATTATATGTCACATCAAATGTCAAATCCAAACTTTGAGAGGATTTGGAGCAATTTACCATGGTTTTATACTCAAAACATCTATTACAGCGTTTTGGTTACGCTATGTAAAGTTCTGTGTAGTTTGGAATAGTTTTTGGACTCAAAACAGATATCATAGCGTTTCTATGTCGCTATGAAAAGGTTTGCTCGTTTTAAAGTACTTCACAATCAACGCAACGAAAGACAGCGTTTCCAGAATTATTATGACAAGTTCTGGTTGGTAATGATTTTAGACTGAAAATAGCTTACTACAGCGTTTCTAGAACGCTATGGAAAGTTCTGGATAGTTTTTAAGCTTAAAACAACTATTACAACGTTTCAGGAGCGCTATGAAAAGTTCTGAGTAGTTTATAATCATTTTAGACTAAAATCATCTACTACAGTGTTTCTAGGTGTTATAGAAAGGTTCTGGTTTGGTTTCGTGCTTCATTAATAGAAAAATAGCGTTTAGGAGTGCTATAAAAAGATTCTGAAAATCAGATTTTAGTCTGTTTTTGGGCAAAATGTTTCATGCTGTTACTCTATGATAAAAATAGTTTTTGACTCCAATTTTTTTCATAGTAAGAAGCTCTCTTTATCTACTTAATTATCATCAAAAGAAAACCTCAAAATCTTTTACCAATTTGATATATAAATTTAAACATCATGAGGCATTTTTAACATGTAATTTCAAGCTGATTTTTACCTCACTTTGCATCAAGTTTTTGGGTATGTAAACGGTCGAATTTTAAGAAAAGTTCAAGATGAAAATTGTAGCCCTTCAAATTAGCTTTCCGACTTGATAGAGAAGTCGTAATTTCGTTAAGAATTGCACAAGTTATCCCCAAAATACCGAACGTCATTTTCAGGGTTTCAAATCCAATCATTCATTCACAAATTTCTCAACTTTTCTTCAGAATATGAAATGAATACATGAACTTAAATAATTTTTCTCACATTATACTTGTATATTCATCTTGTGATTATCCTCTAGGCTTCTCCCAAATTTTAACTCCTTATCTTACTCTTGTTTTTCATTTGTGAATGTATGAAATGAAATGATCCTTTCCATCCTTTATATAGAAATTTTTAAGGCTAGTTTGGTAATTTAGTTTAGGACACTTGTCCTTCATCATTCATGCAAACCATAAGATGATGACACATGCATACTTAGGTATCCTAAGATGTTTCTACACATGGACACCTAAGAGGGTTATGTGTCCTGATCTCTCTTTTTTCTTATATTTTTCTTTTAACTTACATGATAAGCTTTTAAATTTATTTTCCCTTACATGAATACATATATTCATGTTTAACAAACATGCTTTACGATGTAGACACATGTCTACTTAGGTGTCTTTAGATTTTTCTACACATGAACACCTAATATGGTTATGTGTCATTACATTATTTACTTACAAGACATGTGTTCCATTCTTTTGATGACATATGTCTCTATCATGTTAAGCCATTTTTCATTTTTATGTACATATATATCATTTTTATGTTACTTCTATGATATGCACATACACGTATATGTGTTCTTCTAACGTTACTACATGCATATGATATTCCAACACTTTTCAATAAGCAAACTCTCGTTTATTGATAATACTGTTTTCGGTCAAATTATCGATTTTTTTTCAAACTACTTATCTTTTTAAACAAAAACTCAACATCATGTTTTCTCCTCATTAATTATTATTTATAAAGGGATTTAATCATGGTTATAAAACCATTTTTATAATGTTAAATTCAAGATTTAAATATTTAAATAACCTTGATATTTTAATATTTACTGCCCAAAGTTTCAGATTGTTACATTCTTTCCCCCTTAAAAGGAATTTCGTCCCCGAAATTCTATGCAATACTTAATTATAAGAAAACCAAATATTCCACGAAAGAAACTCTATATATCCAGGAAATTTTCTTGCAATTATGCTTTCAAGATAATTTCATAAATTGAAATCGTACCTGAATATTTTATGATTCGATCCTTTTAACATTCTGTCACTCCTGCAAGCTGTTACTGAATTAAGCACGCCATAGCTTCTTTTTTATGTCCAAATTCAGGATCATGTTCTTTGCAATCCACATCAATACCCAATCTTCTTTTCTCCTTAAGTGGTACTCATCGAAATGTACCAAAGATTCATTGTACTCCGGCTCATCAAGTAAGGATATATTCTCCATATGGCGGTACTCATCAAAATGTACCAGAGAGTAATCTAGACATCTCATGTAATATCTTCAAAACATGATTATACTCATCAAGGTCAACTCATCAATTAAATTGTACTCTCCTAGTTACAGTACCCATCAAAATGTACCAGAGAGTAATATTCAAAATAGGCTCTAATCAATAATTTTAATTAAAAAGAATCTTTTGTCAAAACTAGGATTATATTCATCAAAGTGGATCCAATCTACACACAAGTTAGGATATTTTATTATATTGCGGTCAGCATTCCGTCATCAAATAGGATGTACTCTACTCGGCTCGATACCAACATGAAGTAATAGTTGCACTATCCAAGATATTTTGTCTTATACCGGCATCCCGTCATCAAATAGGATGTACTCTACTCGGCTCGATACCAACATAGAGTAATAGTGAACTACCCAAGATCTATTGTCTTATACCGCACATCGTCATCCGAAAGTATCCATCATTGATGAAATAATCCATAAAAATCTTTTGTATATTTAAACAAAGTATTCTCTCAAAGTACTTTTATACTTTGTAATCATTACTTCCATATGGATACCCATTTCATTTTGGAAAATCCATGTTTTCAAAATCATCTTAAGTATAAACCCCCCTTCTTCTTCTTCGATTTTTTTTTAAACACATAGTTTAGCAAAAATGTTTTGAGATAGAAATCCTTCAAAACTTTAAAATATATGTAAGTAATCTATATAATTAATCTAGCTTCCCACTAAGATATGTTAAATCCCATCAAGCTATCAAAAGTTATCACCGGATTGCTGAAAGATCATTTAGCAACTAAGCTAGCATCGTCAATTCTAATATTGAAAAAAAAAATCACCTTGGTTTTGCATGAACGTAGTGTTCATTTACTCTTCTTGGCCTTCCTCAATGTTATTTGCCCAATCTCATTTAATTAATTCCTTGACAAGTTGCTATTCCACATTCGGTTTAAGCCACTCCATTGCATTCGTTTCATGCTACCACATACCTCCTTTTATAAGCCGCTTCACTCCTTCATTACCTTATAACTTATCATATGCACTTACAACTTCGTTAAACCTCTTTATGTGATGCATGATAAAGAATCATATAAGTACTAAACAAAAGCTAGACACACAAAATAAATACTACTCATAACCCTGGTCCGAGGAATGGTGCCTTACCCTATCCAGTTATATTTATCAAATTAAGGTAGCTTCATTTCAAAAAAATATAGGATGATTTTATAATCTTATGTGAAATTTTATTTAGGCATCTAACCTAAGCTCTGATACCACTTTGTAACGCCCCGGAATTTCGTACCAGTCAAAACTTAAAATTTCCAATTCAAAACACTCTTACATAATTTATAATAATTTTACATAATTTTTCCATATTTTTAAAACATTAAAAATGGTTGTTTATGTTTACGGTCGATAACTGCACCTACAACATCTTTTTTCGAAACGGTTTGAAACATAACTCGAAAATTATACACCGAAATTAAAATCTGCTTTCACTCATTTGAAAGATCTTATCAATATAAATCAAACGTTCTTCGTTTGGTGGAAATCCGATTTAAATTCCAAAAGTTATAAGTGTTTAAAGTTTATAACTCAAATACGCAAATTTGCCATTGAGTGATAGCACTCTATTTTGTAATATCAAAAAATATTTTTATAAATAAAGTAGCTGCATCACTACCCCTTGTGACTGCCTACGTACCTATATCTAATTGGGTAAGCAATTAAATATAGGATTAAGCCAACGTAGTTCTTCTTTACACAAAACATTTAAAATCATCATCATTATTTACTTTCAAAATACTCTTTATATCATGTAGAGATTCTCAAAAGTGATCTTAAATTACTTTTCAAATAATTTCAAATTAAGTTTTCAATTAAATTTTGAATTAACCATCTCGTTCATCGGATCAGTTAGGGATAGCCAGAGAGAGCAGGAAACTATATTTTCCAAACTCAAGCCTAGACGCTATCCGCTCTGTCACCCTAGAACGTTCTAGTCTTTTATTTTGAAATACATCTATATATCTATCTCTTATAGAACTTCCTTTCAAAAGATAAACATCTTTTATTTAAATACTAATTATCTTCCTTTATAAACAAGTTTCAACCCACCTTTGTATTTCTCTAATAAGTACTTCAAGCATCACTCATTTATTAATATTATATATCAAATCAAATGTCACATCAAATGTCACGTCAAATGTCACATCAAGGTCACATCAAATGTCACATCAAATGTCACATCGAAGGTCACATCAAAAGTCTTGTCATAAGTCACATCAAAGGTCACATCAAATGTCTCGTCATAAGTCACATCAAATGTCACGTCAAAGGTCACATCAATCATTTATTATTATATGTCACATCAAATGTAAAATCCAAACTTGAGAGGATTTGGAACAATTTACCATGGTTTTATACTCAAAACATCTATTACAGGTTTCGGTTACGCTACGTAAAGTTCTGTGTAGTTTGGAATAGTTTTTGGACTCAAAACAGATATCATAGCGTTTTTTATGTCGCTATGAAAAGTTTTGCTCGTTTTAAAGTACTTCACAATCAACGCAACGAAAGACAGCGTTTCCAGAATTTCTATGACAAGTTCGGGTTGGTAACGATTTTAGAATAAAAATAGCTTACTACAGCGTTTCTGGAACGCTATGGAAAGTTCTAGATAGTTTTTAAGCTTAAAACAACTATTACAGGGTTTGGGGAGCACTATGAAAAGTTCTGATTTGTTTATAATCATTTTAGGCTAAAATCATCTACTACAGCGTTTCTTGGTGCTATAGAAAGGTTCTGGTTTGGTTTCGTGCTTTATTAATAGAAAAGATAGCGTTTAGGAGTGCTTTAAAAAGATTCCGAAAATCAGATTTTAGCCTGTTTTTGGGTAAAATGTTTCACGCTGTTACTTTATGATAAAAATAGTTTTTGACTCCAATTTTTTTTACCGTAAGAAGCTCTCTTTATCAACTTAATTATCATCAAAAGAAAACATCAAAATCTTTTACCAATTTAATATATAAATTTAAACATCATGAGGCATTTTTAACATGCAATTTCAAGCTGATTTTTACCTCACTTTGCATCAAGTTTTTGGGTATGTAAACGGCCGAATTAAAAGAAAAGTCCATAGATGAAAATTGTAGCCCTTCGAAATAGCTTTCCGAATTGATAGAGAAGTCGTAATTTCATTGGGAATTGCACAAGTTATGCCCAAAATACCGAACGTCATTTTCAGGGTTTCAAATCCAATCATTCATTCACAAATTTCTCAACTTTTCTTCAGAATATGAAATGAATACATGAACTTAAATAATTTTTCTCACCTTGTACTTGTATATTCATCTTGTGATTATCCTCTAGGCTTCTCCCAAATTTTTACTCCTTATCTTACTCTTGTTTTTCATTTGTGAATGTATGAAATGAAATGATCATTTCCATCCTTTATATAGAAATTTTCAAGGCTACTTTGGTAATTTAGTTTAGGACACTTGTCCTTCATCATTCATGCAAACCATAAGATGATGACACATGCATACTTAGGTGTTCTAAGATGTTTCTACACATGGACACCTAAGAGGAATATGTGTCCTTATCTCCCTTTTTTCTTATATTTTTCTTTTAGCTTACATGATAAGCTTTTTATTTTAAATTTATTTTCCCTTACATGAATACATATATTCATGTTTAACAAACATGCTTTAGGATGTAGACACATGTCTACTTAGGTGTCTTTAGATTTTTCTACACATGAACACCTAATATGGTTATGTGTCATTACATTATGTACTTATAAGACATGTGTTCCATTCTTTTGATGACACGTGTCTCTATCATGTTAAGCCATTTTTCATTTTTATGTACACATATATCATTTGTATGTTACTTCTATGATATGTACATACACGTATATGTGTTCTTCTAAAGTTACTACATGCATATGATATTCCAACACTTTTTAATAAGCAAAACCTCGTTTATCGATAAAACTGTTTTCGGTCACATTATCAATTTTTCTTCGAACTACTTATCTGTTTAAACAAAAACTCAACATCATATTTTCTCCTTATTAATTATTATTTATAAAGGGATTTAATCATGGTTATAAAACCATTTTTATAATGTTAAATTCAAGATTTAAATATTTAAATAACCTTGATATTTAAATATTTACTGTCCGAAATTTCAGGTTGTTACATTTTCGATCGACCCAACCCATCGATGGTGCTCATGGCCGCCATTGCAGGTGTCCAGAACTGGTTAGAATTCTCAATCTCTTTAACCAGAGATCCTCCCAAAGAGATAGAAGATTTCTATGTAGAGGTCGAGCGATTCCTCTGACAAGAAGACGCCAGCATTGAGATGGAGAGCCTCGAGGTCCTTGCCACCAAACAAGAAGCTCCATGCAACACCAATGGCCAGAATAAAGGAAGAGGAAAGGCCCTAGAGAAGAACGAACACAACGTACGACCTTGGAGAGAGAACAAGTACGATCAATATACCGAGCTCAATTCTTCCCTGTTGGACATATATCTTGATGTACAAGTATACATGCCTTTCCTAAGACCTCCTCGAAGAGAACCGACCCAGAAAGAACTCGACTCTAGAAAGCACTGCATGTTTCACAACATCGCTGGTCAGAGCACAAATGAATGCAGAACCTATGTGATCTCATCGAGGATAGGGTCAGGCGAGGGGAGATTCCCGAATATGTCAAGAGAAACACACAGGCCATGTCGCCACAATTTTCTGCCCAAGCTCCTCAGGCTGGTCCTCGAGCTCCTAGAAACGGGAAGGACCCCGAGCCTAGCACTCGCGGCATCATCATCAATTAATAAGATTTAGATTTCTTATTTTCAATGTATTTCTTTTCAATAAAATGGATATGTTGATGTACACAAGTACGAGGTTAGGATTTAGCTCCTAGGCATGCTCTAGAATCCACAATCGTCCTCTTAGAATTTATTTCCGTTTTCTTGTAATAGTTCTTTAGCAACAATGAACTTTCTTTTGCAAACATGGACTACGTTTGAATGATTTAAGCCAAGCGTGACTAACGCTCACCCCCTCCCTTGAATACGATCAGCGCGAAAGCCTGCCACCATTTCTAAACCGACTCTTCAAGCTGAGTACAGCCGGACCTCTTTAAGCCGAGTATAGATCATACTCGCCCCTTTCCTAAACCGAGTGCATTCTCACTCGTTAAACTTCACAAATGACTTAATATAAGTCGAGCATGGTTAACATTTGCCACAAGCCAAGTGTGGATGATACTCGCCATCTCTGTAAGCCGAGTATGGATGATACTAGCCATTTCTGTAAGCCGAGTATGGATAATACTCGTCATCTCTCTAAGCCAAGTGTAATTACTGCTCGCCCTTATCTTCAAGCCAAGTATGGTCAATGCTCGCCTAAACGAGATCAAAACATTCTCTAGACCGAGAATGGCCCACGTAATCTTTGCAGGTAATGGTTTTCATGACCGGAGTTAACAACTACTTTCTCGGCCTTAATACGGCCCTCGATGGTTGTCAGTTTTATGACCTTAATACGATCTACCTTGATCGTCGTTTTTCTGGTTTTAGTACAACCATCGAACCGTTGGGTTTCCGGCCTTAATATGGTTCGGCGCAACCATCGCTACTCGCACATTGGACTTCGATGCAAAGAACAGAACACACCTCCTTCACCAATAAAGATGTATTCTGAGGGGCAAAGTGTTAACCAACTTTTTAGCAAAAGCTGTCGCGGTTCAACGGATCGAAGCCCAATATCCAAGAACTCTCTCCAGTGTCGATCGATTAGTCGAGCGGAACAACCTACATTCCAAAAAAGCCCAGACAAAATTCGACCTAAGCCAGCTTCCTTCAAAGCTAGCCCGAACCGAGGCTGACTCGAGCTAGTCCCTTTTAAGCAACGACTCCTCGAGCCCGGAAGAATCGCTCTTCTCAACCGACCGAGTTAACCACTTCCCCTAAAATCGAATCAACCGAATATCTCGGAAATATCCAGTTAAGTCATTCGTTACTCATACTAATTTTCAAGGCAATAAAGGCGGTCAAACGCTACCATCCAAAGCTCTCCTTTTGATACACCTCATCCCGAGTGTCACGTAAGCTGCATTTTCCGAGGAAACTATTTATCAACAGGGGAAATAGTCTTCTAGCCGCAATTATGCCGAAGGATCAAGCTCCACGTGTCCAAGCTTTCCCGAAAGGGCGGACCATGTTGCATCTACCCTAGCCGACTTCTCCATCTATAAATACCTTCTTCCCCAAAGAAGAAAGGCATGCTATTTTAGGCACTCTAAGCTCTAGAAGAAAACGGCGTATGGCTTATTCCTCAAATAGCCAACTCTTATTCCACATAAAACTTCTTATCTTCCATCTTTCTTCAAAGATAAAACGTATTGTACTTGTAATCAAAAATAAAGATCAATATATATAAAGTGGACGTAGGCACCATCTTTTCCGAACCACTATAAAAAGTCTTGCGTGTTCCCTGTTTTTTTTACTTTACTGTATTCTATATTTGTTGTTCATGTGCTTTCCACATGATTTGGGGTTGACCGTCACTAGTGACTAATTTTGATGTCAACATATAATAAATTAATAAGGAATTTCTATATATTTTGAATATCGTTTAACTCGAATATATTAATGTTGAGTTGTAAATCCATATTGGTTGAATTTGAAGTGATATATTATTTTATTTGGATATATTCGATAGTAATAATTTATTTTTAATTGTTTTAGATTTTATTTACAATATTATATCGATATTATATAAGCGTTAAAAATATTTACTTTTCAAACAACCTCCGTTTTCGATGAAACGAATTTCATTGGAATACGTATAGCTAGTTTTCCAGTTTGGGGCCAATCAAAGTTATTTTGTCGGTAGATGAAATTTAAACGTAAGCCGATAAATAAATTAAAATTAAAATAACGTCGTTGTGCAACGGAGTCGGTTTTCAACGAAATTAATTTCATTGGAACCGTAACATCAAGACGTAACAGTGCATTTATTTCCGTTGCGTTTGGAGTTCAGTGTGGTGATACGTTTATTTAACATTGGTATGATTAGTGGTAAATTAAATAAACATATAAAATCGAACGTACCAAATCAATTCAAAATGAAATAAAAATAAACCAAAGCCTTTTCCTTGCAAGCTAAGTTTGCTTATACTAAACCTACCCTATCGCCATCTCTAAATACAACACGCAACCTACCTAATATGTAAACCTCACTACTGAGTAAAAATCAAACGTACATCCTATTCTTTTTCCCTGCATCCTATTCACATAGCCTAATCAAATAGAGTAAAGAACCGTCCTATATTTCAAGTGAAAGCTACCTCATCTCATAAGTCCCTTCACGCAGCTAAGTTTGCAGTTAAAGCCTATGTATTGTACACAATGCCTACCTAACTTCTGTTCACATTATAGTTGCCTATAACATGCGCAGTACCCCCTAAAACGTGCATACTCAACAAATTACTTGCTACCTACACTTTCCTAGCTATATATATATATATATATATATATATATACTTATGTATATATATAGACACGCACATATATCAACACGTATACGCTTATTTTAATTTCCTTTCAGCTCTGTAACGAAACTCTTTTTCAATTATAATTCAAAACCCCATTCTTAGCTCTTCCAAGTTCTTGTAATTAAAACGGTACCCCTCCACATAACAAAAAAAATATCCAAACTCCATTTAAAATGAAAAGGTGGCGCCATGGGTTTTGAGTGGAAGGAGAACTGGATTGTCGGTGTGCAATAGGAAGAAGTAGAGTGAAGCGGGTACGGGTCTGAAGTGCGATCGCAGTTCATGTTTATACAGAGTGAATATGTTTGTTGCATGCTGAGGTGGAAGGAAATAAGTAAAGAGGGGTTCTCGGTTGCGGAGGTCGTCGCCGACGTTGGAGAGCTTGGACGCGGTTTGGACCAGTGGGTCATGCAAGTCCATGAGAGGGGTCGGTGCATGTACTAGTGGCGCTCAGATCGACGTCGGTGGAGCGTGGTGAAGTTTGCATAAATGGATATCTTGCATGGAAAACATGTGAAGGAGAAATGAGACTGCATGGGGGAGAAGCAATGGCACCAAGTCATGACACATGGAGGAATTTTCTGGAGCAGTCACATTTAAGAGTGGGGAAGACGATGACTGTGTGATGAAGATGGTTGGCAGCGTGCGGTTTCACTGTTGCGGGTTTAGGTATTGGGAGACGTGGGATTGGGCTTACGGGACATATTTAAAAAAAATGAAGATAAGGGAAAGTGGAGTTGTTGGTGATCGGAATGCATGGGGATGGGGAAGATAGAAGACGTGGTGAAGGGGAGGGACGAATGCTATTTTATTCTTTGATGGGATTGGGCCCATCGTAAAAAAAGTGAAAAAAAGAAGAAAGGGGGAGGGAGGGCTACTGGACTGGAGTATGGGTCGGTGAAAATGAAGATGCACACAGTGACGGACTAAGCAAAAGTGAACAGTGTGGTAAGTGAAGAACTTTGTATGCCTAATCTTATTTATGGATGCCTAACCCAACACAAGCCATTTAGGAAGCTTTCTCTTCTGGAAAAATAATCAAAGAAATGAATCACACTTTCATATGTCTCATTCCGAAAGTTGAAAATCCCACCAGACCAGAAGAATTCAGACCTATTGCCTACTGGAATGTTCTATACAAGATTCTAAGCAAGGTAATATGCAATAGAATGAAACAAATATTACCGGACATAATCTCGGAGTGTCAAAGTGCACTCATAAAAGGTCGGTTTATTTCAAAGAACTCATTGTTGGCTCATGAACTTGTTAGAAATTTCAACAGACCTGGAGCTGACAAATTCTGTTTGAAAGTAGATCTTCACAAAGCATATGACTAGATAAATCGTCATTTTATTATTCATATGTTATATTGCATGGGATTTCCCAATTTGTTTATCAGATTGATTAATGAGTGTATATCTACCCCTACATTCTCAATTCTAATTAATGGAATTCCTAGGGGTTTCATTAGATCTAACCGGGGGCTTAGACAAGGAGATCCACTATCTCCTTACATGTTTGTTGTTGCTATGGAATTTTTTTCCCTCTAGATGGAATTGTCAGTGCACAATAGACTTATTCAGACAATCTACAATTTCCATCCTAAGATAAGCCACCTTTTATACGCAGACGACCTGATAATATGCATTAAATCAAATGAAACAGCAGCGAGAGCTATTAAAAATAAGAATGAGAATTAAACTAAATGCTATTTCAGCAAATTCTGTGAACAAAGACTCAATATTCTTAGAATTCTTGGAGTGATTGAAGGAAGTCTTCCAGTAAAATATTTAGGGGTTCCTCTATCAATGAATAAAATTACGGATAGAGAATATATGGAACTGATTAGCAAAATCTAAGATAAGTTACAAGGCTGGAGCTCAAAGACTTTGTCACTAGCAGGAAGAATTGAACTCGTACACACTATCATTCAAGCAAAAGTGAATTTCTGGCTCCAAACATTTCAAATTCCAATTGCTTCCATAGAAAAGATTGAACGAGTTTGTGCTAACTTTATATGGAGGGGTGTATACCATAAAATTAAATTTGCTGATTTATGCAAACCAAAGGAGGAAGGATGAGTCGGTTTGAGAAATTTGAGAGACATGAGAGAGGTCTTTACTCTCAAACAAGGCTGGAAAATTATAAAAAACAATGGTTTATGGGCAAGGTGGATGAGGCAACGATATGTGAAAGGTAATTTCTGGCAAATGGCAATGGATACAAATGCATCCCCAAACTGGAAGGCTATTTTAAGACTAAGGGATAAGTTAGCTGCGAACTGCACTCATGAATTTGCTAATGACAAAGATACGAATTTATGGAAAGACCCCTGGATTTTTGGGAAATCGATAATAGACATTGTTGGGTGGGACACTTTCTCTGCATTTGGATCCCCTGGCATTACTATTGATTCAATTATTGATCAACAAGAGTGGAAATGTGATCAACTACCATGCAGCAGAACGATTACCCAAAAAATCACTACAATGCCAATTTACACAGGAAGAGAGAATGATATTTGGGCATGGAACAACTCTAAAGGTGAATTCTCAATCAAGACTGCTTGGAATGACATTAGATATCATCATGAACAGAAAGTCTGGAGTAAAGTAATATGGGACAAAGCTATCAGCCTTAAACATTCATTAACTACTTATAAAGCAATCATGCAATGCCCTTCCACTCGTGACAGACTAGATGAGAGATTGTGTGTGTTATGTGGTTCAGCAGAAGAAACACATGAACATTTATTCTTTGCAAGCGAATTTTCAAAAACCATTGCCAAAAACTGCAATGTAGCGACTGACCCTTCCAATCAAAACTATGATTTGACAGAGATTACGTTTTACCTAACCAGAGATCCAGATAACGAACACTTGAAATCCAAACTGGAGAAGATTTCCTTGGCAAATGCTGTTGCACCAATTTGGAGAGGGAGAAATTCACACATATTCAAAAGAAAAAAGAACATAACGAAATTGGTAAGCAAATTTGCAATCATTGAAATCAATTTAAGCAGACGGAGAATTAAAAGGAAGAAAATCACCGATAGCTTGGAATTAGAAGACGCTGCAATGTCAGACAGGTATCTGATGGATGTGTTGGCTCAAATCCCTAGAACCAGCAGGCAATTTGATCCTCCATGAAGCGGAACGAAGACGATGAAGTGTAGAAGATGAAGGAGCCAAAAACAGAATGTTCTAGTTTGATGAGAATGAACTGATAGTTATAATTATAACTGGTATTCGATCTTTGTAATTATGCTAATTACGTGGGCCAATTGGGCTTCTCATGTAATCACAACTTTGGGCTAACTGCGTAATAAAACCTTTTACCCAGTTTTTTTTTCTTAAAAAAAAATGGATGCCTAACCCATTATTTGTGTATTATCCGGTTACTACTATATAACGGGTGATTTGCTTTAATATTTAAAGTTTAAACAAATATTAGTTAATGGAATCGATAGGGTTAATATCAATCAAATATTAGTAAATCGAAACTTGGAACATAATAGTCGGGTTGTTATTTTTGTTGATCAACAAATTCGTTCGGACACACACACACACACACATATATATATATATATATATATATATATATATATATATATATATATATATATAACGTTAGTAAATTAGTTAATTTTATAATTAGAAAATGGTAAGCGTATAATGCGTATAATATTCTCATATATGCACAAAATCAAGCCAAACAAGGAATGTTGGAACTGTATTGACAAGCGCTACAATTTGGAGCTAGTCTGGTCAACACAGGAAGCAACGTAAATTTTTAATTAAATTAAATGATAGTTTAATTTAATTAAAAACAAGCGTTTAACCAAAGGAACTGAACCAAAGTGAGTTAAACTCACTCAATTGTCCCATTTATAATTATATAAGTCAGGTTTATTGTTTGTGTGCTATGCTTATTAATTATTAACTGATTGAAGATTGTTTGGTTGTTTGTCGAATATTTATATATTATTTAAATTAAACGTTTGTTTAATTTAAATAAAATGAAATTGTTAGTTTTAACGATTATTTCCAATCGGGGTAAATTACCTTATTGGTTACGTTTATAATGATATAGACGAATTTAATTTAATAATTGGATGTTTAAATTTGTTGTGGTTAACTGACCGTTAATTATTCATGATATTATATTGTATGCTGAATGCTGAATCTATGATGCAGGAAAATTCCTCACTGACATTGATAATGTGTATCAATATGATTTGTTATGTTTGATTGATGTGAAATTCAGTTATATTTCACGGGTTGGATACTTAAGTAACATTGCCTCTTTAAGTACCGTCGATGTCAAATAAATGTTTACAGAATCAAATTTACGTCGATTCCAAAGTGTTTCAAAACAAAATTTAAATACGAAGTGTGTTTTCAAAATTTAAGAAATATTTATTTAACATTAGAAATAATAAAAAATGTTTTTTTAAGCAAATTCATATGTTTTTATAAGCGGATGTATAGAAATTTACCTAACGATGAATAACTGGAATTGATTGTTTTTAAGAACAATTAAAATGGAATTATTGAATTAATTATTATTCATTAATAATAATCAGAGTAAACGAGATTATTTAAATTAATTATATTATTAATTCACTTAAATTGAAGCGACTGATTGGAATTGATTAACAAGTTAATCATGTTTAAAGTTGAACAAGTCAACTGTATTAACTGAAATTGATTATTAAATTAATTTATTAATTTAATGGAGGTGGTTAATGATGAAGTAAACCATTTTTATTAATTGTTGAAAATGAATTTTTATTTATTTAATAATAATCAAAGTAGAATTATTTAAATTAATTATACTAGTTAATTAATTTGAATAGAAGAATTAACTGGGATTTGAGTAACAAGTAATCATGTTTGGGTTGACTAAGTTAAGGGGTTTAACTGAATTTGTTTATTAAGTTAGTTTGTTATAAGTTAATTAATGGGGATTGTTAATGATAAAATAAATCAGTTTTATTTTAAAAATGTTGAAATTGATTATTATTTTATAATAATCAAAGAGATGAATTAAAAGTTAAATTAATGGAGATTGGTAAAAATCATAAGGCATGTTTATTTTAAATGAAATGCTAAGCGAATTAATGCTAATAGTGAACTAAGTTTAGTTTTTAAATGGAATTTAAATTGAATTCTGATTGGAATTCTATATAATAAGAGTTTATAAAATCCAAGGTTGGGCGAATTAAAGAAACCAAGTTTATTGGATATGTTGTAAAGGGTTTTTAGTTTTGAAAATAGTTGATAAAGTTATAAACTTAAATTTTGTTTATGAATGGATGGAAATTTGGAAATTTGAAGATATGACATGGAAATCAGAACGGAAATCCAAAGTTCAATTGAAATGGTTAAGCAAGTTAAGTTATAAGTATTCGATTTAAAATCACATATTTAAGTGAGAAATGAAGTTTCGTTGTAGCAAGACTAAAATAAGTTTGAGATAAACTTATAAGAAGGATTATAAGAGATTTTAAATTAAATTGAATCGAGGCTTACAAAGGATTCTATGTATGTTAGAATCAAGATTATATATATTGTTTTAAAAGATATACTAAGTACGTTGAGAAATATGATATGGTTTTTAAGAAATCAGAATCTATTGTACATTAGTTGAGTTGAGTAATTTTAGAGGTGTCAATATTATGTTGGTTTCGGCCTTCGGGGTTGATACTGAGAGATTTATTCACTTACCAATTTACAATGAGGTGCTAATGGAGGAGAAGTGAAATAATAATCGAAAATTCATATATTATATAAGAAAAATGAAATCTTTTCGAAATATTGGACGATATAGTAGTTTAATTAACGACGAGTTAATTAAAGAGGCTAAATGATACTCGGTATTGAATCGGTGAATTCATTTTATTTTTATGCATGAATGTTTGTTTATTTGATAGTTAAATAATCCACTATCAAATCTGGCTTATACGATTACTGGTATTGAATGGCCGGGATTGAATTTATATTCGAAAACCATTCCGACCAATTAATACGAATACGTAGAAGATGCTAATCGGGATGGAGAAATTGAAGATTGTAAATCTTCATGAGCGGAAGAACTATTGCTAAATATCTCTACTTGATCCCTAGAGTTAACAATGATTCTATCATGATTGAAATCTACAGATTGCAAGGACTACTCGATACCGATCTATAGGGTGATTCCTAGGATGTGGTAGGAGAGTGCCTTCAGTTCATCCTATTCTAGGATGACTTGTATGGACGAATGTCTGATAAAAACCACGTACGTTGATTTTTACAAATATACCAAGCTGATGGCAAAGAATGGCCCTTCTTTTACATCCAGTGTATATTTGTGGACGTCAATGAGTGATTTGACGGATCTGACAATGTAGCATTCAAAGTGAATGGTAGCCAGATGTTCAAAAAGGTAAATTCTAACCTCAAGTCTCATCAATCGGGAAATGGTATAAAATCGGGTAGGTCGCATGGCTATGTGGGTCGTACCCATTAGGGTATATCATTACATGTCTAGAGAAATCGAATGCCTTCGATTGTCCCTTTTTATTTTTACATGTATGCTATCGGTTCGGTTGGCTGGCTCCCGACGTGGTGATGATATATTCGGTACTCTCAAGTAAAGTGAGGGGACGGTCATGTTTAACCTGGGTTGCAGGATGTTTTTGTTGAACCCCAATGTATTCATCTCCGAAGGTACATTGTCAGAAAGGTGGTTTCCCATACCTTGCCATGGAAATCCATTCTATAATAAGAGCCCGCGGTTTTGATTGTATACTGTGTATGTAGAGCGTGAGATGCAAGTGTTCTGCTAAATTATGATTTATTTCTATTTAGACATTATTATAATATCAAAAAAGATATGATTTTAAATTTTTTTTGGTTTATTGTAAGGTAAAAACCGTTCGTTTTTATGTGTGGATTTGGTCTTACGATTATCCTTTTCTTTCGAAAAGATTTTGACTTTAAAATCAAGTTGGATGATCCCCTTAAACTTAGTGAGTTTTCTCACGCTGGTTCACCAGACTGATCCTGGCGTTTGCAATGCTCGGGTCAGTTCGAGTTTTACGGATTCGGGTTATCGGATGCTGTGAAGTCCAGAGACGAGCTGGAGAAGTCCAGAAATATGATATCTAGTATTTATTCTGCTATGTGTTGTGTATGAGGACAGATCATTATAACTATCCAGATGTATTGATGTACTATGATGATTGTAAGTTTTATTTCAAGCTCTCAAGAAAGATATATTAATATATTATATTTTGTTCCGCTGCGATACTCGACTCTGATTTTGTGTTGTTTCTTCTTATCATTCTTCTATTCTAATTTTCTTTCTTATCTCACCCCCTTATTTCTTTCTTCTAGCTTTTGGATACTTGAGTTTGAACACGGGATGTATTAGTGTCTAAATTCAAGACTCGAATTTTTCGGGACGCTACAGTTGGTATCAGGGAAATGGTTTAGTAATAACTTTGGCTCTGTGGTGTAACTCGATAGAGATGAGGTTAGTAAGACCTTAGATCGAGATTGAGTGTATATATATGAACGAGCGTATTTGTAAATTTTATATTACAAAAGTTTTGTATTTTGTTGTTGATCAGTTCAAGTTGAACTGAAAACTGACACGATATTGTTTTGTAAAGAGGGTAAATGAAATAGTTTTTCCCAAAATCGTATTTTCGCATAGAAAAGGAATAGTTTTCACAAAATTATTAATATTGCCTTGTTAATTGATTTGAATGGGAATTCAAGTGAGATTGAAAATCTGAAGGGTTTAATAAAACCAGAAGAGAATTTTAAATATTGAATTTGTGAACAAGAGTTTAAATGTATGATTAAATAAATCAGAATTTATCTTTAAATAAGTTAAATAAATTTGAAAGGGAAATGGAATAATTTGGTTATGTTAACTGTTGAATTGTTTGTTTATTAGATGATAGACTGGTTGGATAATAAAATTCATCAACAGAGATGAATTGAAAACTAAGGAATAAATACCAAAATAATGAATGAGAATAAAATCACTTGTGGAATAAAACTAAATAATTTAATCCAGTAATTGTATTATATATTGAGTTAGTGTAGATTGGAAGAAGAAAGAGTAGTTAGTGCTTTGCTTGGTGATTAGAGTTGGTTTGCCCGACAAATAGGTAAACCTTAATATTTTGATTGGTTGGTTGATTGATTTCATGCCCCTGAGTTGGGTAGCCGTTTGGATTTTATTTTTGATAGATATTAGGCCCGGAGTGGCAGTTGTAGTTGTTTGAATCGAACAGTACAGGGGAAGTGCTGGCGATTTTTTTGTAAAATTTTTAAGATTTAGATTAATTTTGATAACATTTTAATATAATTATGTCGAAAATAATTGGGTATGGAGCATTCTTCTTAACTTAGCAATTTCGGCGATGAAATTCTATTAAGGGTGGAAAAATGTAACGACCCAGATTTTTTAGCTATTTGAGTTCGAATATATAAATGTATTTTAAATATTATATTTGGAATATTAATGGATTTTTAATATTGAATTTATTAATTAAACGACGGCTAAAGTTTATATTTGATATTTAATTTAAAATGAACTCGAAACGTCGCAGTAGTTTGTAACATTGAATTTTGAACTTCAATTGAATATACAGAATCCGTTTTAAGTCGGAATTCTTTGAAACAAGAAACGTTTGAATCTAATTGTTTATATTTTTTAACGATAGATAAAAATTGGAATTTTATTTTATATATTGTAAGTTGTGTCCAATTCAAATTTTAAAATAGTCGCTAATGAAAGAGAAACACCGAAACCAGCTGGCGATGAAGGGGTATCGAACCACAACTAGCTCAAAATGATGATCCGGAAGCATGGAGCCTTGCATCAGGCTAAAGCCGAAAGCATAAAGAAGGCAAATCACTTAAAGCCGAAAGCAGATAGGAAAGAAAGGACGAAATCTTACAACACGAAACCAAAGTCATGGCAGGAAGCATCAAGCCTACAAAGGGAGACGAAAGGGTTATCGATAACAATTTACTTGGTGTTGATACCTAAGGAGGTGAAGACATTAAAGGGATGAGAAGCCGATACTCCAGTAAAATATCCCGGAAGTTAGCTACCGGATTCAAAGCCTGTCAGCCAACGAGAGACAACTTCAGAAGTCATTAAGAGACGTACTGAAAGCTCACTATCGGAAGACCGAAACCAACCCCGGGGATTGACCAGAAGCAAACCAAAGCTTCTAAGAAGAAGAGTTATCCATGCTAACTCGCTTAGTGTCGATACCGAAAGGGGTGACGGATCCCGAAACATGGGAAGTTGAAGCACAAAAGCAAATACTACGAAGACTTAAAGACCGGAAGCCTATTATCAAAAGCTGAAAGCCATTCCCAAAACTATATATACCAATGGGCTTGGTATCGATACGAATGGCAGAGGCAGCATCAAAGAGAAGCTCCAAAGACTGAGATAAGCTATCCGAGAGCTAAGACCGACACACCAAAGACTATGTTATATCTATTAACAGTGTCAAAAAAGCAGCCGAAACCAAGGCAACCGGAACCAAAAGATGAAGAGCGGTTGGCACATAGTTGCCGCACCCGAAAGAGGCTTCTGCTGGACCAATGACAGGAGGGGTCCTGATTTGTCTATAAATAAGACCCCATGGGT
This sequence comes from Allium sativum, assembly GCA_030737875.1. Taxonomy (NCBI): domain Eukaryota; kingdom Viridiplantae; phylum Streptophyta; class Magnoliopsida; order Asparagales; family Amaryllidaceae; genus Allium; species Allium sativum. The sequence goes on from CM060924.1 coordinate 269,572,029, forward strand.
CACGTTTGAGGGGACTTTTTCTCATTCCCCAACCTTGTACTCATTTCTTGTAGAGTAAACCCTAATTTCTAAATCGATTTGAGGATTTCCTTTGTAAACATTTATGTACTCAAATCAATGAGCAATAAAGAGTAAATCGACACTTAGCATATTTTCTATGATTTACTTTACTATTTCGTTCGTCTATTTCCTTATGTCTCCTCTACAGCAAATGTTCCAGTTTCACACACAAGCCTTGGTCTTTCTCCAAGATTACGAAAATACCCTTCTATAGGCTGTTTGGCTTCCTAACTCGTGTTGCGCTTAGGGAACCCTTATCCCAAGGTAATTGTTGGTTAATGAGTTTCATAAGCGTGATACTCACCTCTTGAGGAAGAGTAACTAATCTTCGGGCTCAAAACCTTGATACCTAAGAAACGGTGAACTAACTCAAGCTTGTGGGAACTAAATAATCCCTTACTTCTTTTAGGTCCAAATCCTTAGACTTATCTCTAGTGTTGACAAAAAATATTGTTAACAGTTACCATTACCGTTATGCAAATACCGTTACCGTGCCGTTTTCGTCGGTAAAGAAAAAACACTTACCGTTACCATTACCAATATTGTCGGTAACCGTTTTGTCGGTATACCGATGGATCGGTAACCGTTTCATTGGTAACGGTAAATTACCATTTCTAAAATCAATAGAAATAATATATTTTTATTGTACAGAATAAACATGCAAAAAGCATGACCCACTAGCAGCACAACTACATATTTGATTGAACACTCACACACAGTGAATATTAAATGATAATATGTTACAAACTTATATACAACTAGTCTACTTCAGAATGAAATCCAATATATGTTACAAAATACAAACTTACAATATAGTTCAGACATTTCACAATTCACACGGTTTGAATTACTATATATGTTACAATATTAGCTTGCTTCGAGCCCACTTAAAGCGAAGCTAAATATGACTGTTTACCTTTCCTTGAACTTCTTTCTACATATTACAAAAACTCACCATGTGCTTTGAGCCTAGGAATATCAGAAAGACTTAGATGTAACAACCCGTATTTTTGGCAATCAAATATTTTATTTTATTTATTATTTTTAAATATTTTATTTGAAAATTTAATGGATTTTAATATTTAATTCGTTATTTAAAACGAAGTTCGAACGTTATATATTTATATAATTATAAATCGAGCTTGAAATGGCGCTGTAGTTCGTAATATAGAGTTTCGAACTTCAACTGGATATACAAGATCCGATATAAGTCGGATTTCTGTGAAACAAGAAATGTTGGGATCGTGTTGACTATAATTTTCATATGAAAGAGAAAAATTCAGATTTCGTGTTATAGATTGAAAGTTATGTCCAAATCAAAATTTGAAATAGTCGTTATGGAAATCGTTTATTAATTATAATGTTTATATAATCTATAGAAAGGTAATTTATATATATTCGGACATCGTTTTACTTGAATATATTAATGTTGGGTTATAATTCCATTTTGGTTAAATTGGAAGTGATATATTATTTTATTCGATAATAATAATTCATTATTTTTATTTAATTGAATTGTTTGGATTTAATTCATAATATTATACCAATGTTATATAAGCGTTAAAAATATTTATTTTTCAAACAACCTCCGGTTTCGACGAAACGAATTTTATTGGAATACGTATAATTAATTTTTGATAGATTTCCAGTTTGAAGCAAATCAAAGTTATTTTGTCGGTGCGTGAAATTTAGATGTCAATCGAGGAATCTATTGAAATTAAGCAAACGAAGTTGGTTTTCAACGGGATTAATTTCATTGGGACCGTCACGTCAAGACAAAATGGTACGCCCATTTTTATAGCATTTGAAGTTTGTGGGTGTCGGTACAAATATAACAGACAGCGTAAACTAGCGATGGAAGAAAATATTTAATAAAACCTTATTTAAATATAATCAACTGTATAGAAATGTTCTGTGCAAGTAAATTACTTCAATTCAACAGTATGGACCTTTTAAATCTGATTAACCAATTAACCTTGTACACGTTTTCCCCTACCGTCGGATGAAAACATTTGAAACAATAAAATATTGAACAAACTTTTTTCCCTTTCACTTGCCAACGAAACAATCAGATACCTTGCATACCACGCCCTTTCTTTTCTTTCTTAGCAACCAAACTTCTTACCGTGCTCCTCACGTAAACTTGACTTGCATGGTATCTTCTTCCTATATAAAACGCACCTTTTGTTAGAATAACTACACTTCCTCTTCTCCATTTCGCCAATCGCCTTCTCCCTCTCAACACAAATAAATATATAAATCAAAACCCACTGTTCCCTTTCACCAAAACAAAACCGACCTCTGTCAAGTCAGTTCAAAAACGTAGTATATCCATACATATGCTAATCCAAAACCAAACATCTCGTTCCTTCCATTTTCTTAGAGACCGGCCGAGGCAGTAAGTTGAGTCGGAGTTTCTAGTGACTGGAGTTGAGATCGGAGTGGTCCGGTCCTTCTGAAGGTGGCGAAGAAGCTGGAAGCGAGGAGGGGGTCTGCGGGTTTGGTCGAGCGGATGTGTGTGGGTAGCGGTTGAAGGGAGCGTTGTCGCTTTGGGAAGGTAGTGGAGTTAGGCGAGGGGTGCTTGCTATTGCATTTTAATGAATGTCGGATGGAAGAAGGTTATATGCGTATAGTATGGGATTAAGGAAAGCTTCAGGAAAAATGATTTTTTTGCCTGGGAAGTAAAACCTGGAGCTCACTGTCGCATCTTCTAGGGAGAGACTATGCTGTGGGATGGCGAACGTGAGGAGATGGAGATGAGTAAATCAGTTGCGTTTCCGGTTATGAAAATATAGAAGGAATCACGGTGGGGGATCACTAAGTGACGGATGAGAGGGAGAGGACCTGTAGTGGAAGCATGAAGATACTGGGAAGGAGAATTACGTCTATTTGGGCCTTAGGAATTTAGTTGGGCCTCGGGCCTTAGGAAAAAAATATAAACAAAACAATAAAGAAGCGGGTACACAGCAGCTTCGCAAGGGAAGAACAAAATGGGACATCATGGATTTGTTTGCAACGAAGGACAGCAGGTGATTATTCCTATATAGCGTGCTTTATAGTACATTGAATATGTCTAACCCAAGTTAAAACGTTCATATTTGGGGTTAGTATTCAAGTTAACAATATATGCATATTAATTTGCTAACAATATGAGTACGAAAAATAATTGTTTCCAATTTATTAGAAGCATGTCTGGATGCGTCTATCTAAAGCTATTAACGTAAATAGAAAATTTAGTTAATCAAATATATTATTTAGGTTTTTAATAATATTATTTAAACAAGTGAATAACGATAAAATTATTACTGTGACATATGTACACAGAATTGGACCAAACAGGAAGCGTTGAACCGTAACGGCAAGCATGGCATTAGGGAGCTAGTCTGGACGGAGTTGAAAGCAACTGAAACAAACCATTTCAACGTTAAATGGAAAACCCAAAGTGAGTTAAACTCACCCAGTTCTTCCCATTTATATTCTATATAAATTGGGTTTTTATTTTGTGTGCTCTGATTGCTGATGGTTGACTGTTTGCTAATTATATATTTATTTCTTGATTTAACAAATGAAATTAAACCGTTTTTTAATTTCAGTAGAATACCAAATCGTTATTTTAACAATTGGATCCAATAGAGGTAATTTATCTTGTTGGTCACGTTTATAAAATAAACGTGTTTAACTGTTTAAATTGTCTGAATTGTTTTGTTGATTAGTTGGTATTATATGGTCGTTATTTGCTGTTATAGAAATTAACAGTTAAATTGAATTGGTTGACCTGATTTGTGATAACCATTTGAATGCAGGGAAGAACAGGTTGGAGGGATCCAACGGGATTCCTCAAATATATTATTTATTCTCATATTATCATATATGAACCGATCTGATGGGGTGATTGATTTGATTGTTGATTATTCAACATCTGTTTAGTTTAAACCAATAGGTGGTATTGGTTGAGTATTTGGCAGCATATGGCTTATAAAATCAATTGGATTATAAATGTTGATTTACCGTCAGGCAAATCAACAGAGATGAAGTTATAAAATTTATTTTATAACCGGATATAGATTTTGAATTGAATTATATTGAAAATAAATTTGCAAAAAGGAAATAAATATTTATTATTTAAACTTATAATTAATCATTAATTGATTTTAAAGGGAATTTTCTAGTATTAATCAGATTTATAAACAAGTGATTAGAAATTAACCTAACGGTTAAATTTGGATATTGTTTTATCAAGAAATAATTAGATGGAATTATTGAAATTAATTACATTCTTAATTAATTTAAAAAGAGAACTAACTAGAATCGGTTAACGAGATAACCGTGTTTAGAGTTGACTAAATTGACCATTTTCAACTGGAATTAATAATTAAATTAGTTTGTTTGGATTAATCCAATAAAATAGTTTAAAGAATAATTGTTTAATTTAAAAAGAGTTAAAAAAAAGAGTTTACTATTTATTTTTGTAAATAAAGGAATTAACTACTGAAGCAGTTAATGATCGAAGTAAATTATTATTTTGATTAATAATTTAGGGAATTACTTTTTAATTGAAATTCATTTAAAAGTAATTGAATTGAAAGGAAATCTAATTGAACGGTGAAAGGGGTTTATGAACGGGTTTATATTTAAAACCCAAATTTTTACAACGAAGTTATAAAGAGGAATTTAAGCAAATACGATGGCTTAAATTATGTTGACTTAATATTGGAATTAAGTTAAAAAGAAAGCGAGATGGAAAAGGTTTAGATTAAACCAGAATGTAATTGAACAAGGTTTTTATAAAGCAATGAGGGGTTATATTGTAAATTTTGAATTAAAGTTACTTAAATGGGATTAAGTAAAGTTGGGGAATTGAAATAAGAATTCCAAAGTGGGAACTAATTGAGTGGATTTGGAAAGGGGATTCGTAAAAGTGCATTTGGTAAAAGAAGCGAGTCATAGGATTTTGGAATCAAATCCGAATTATAAAATGAATTTGTTTAAGAGGTAAAGGTTAAAAGATGACGTTGTATAAGAAATTATTTAATCATGGAATTAAGAAATATGGTTATATCCGAGAAAGGGATTTTCAAAAAAAGTAAGACGGTTTATGAAACCATATTTTTAGATAAAACAGTAAATGGAATTGGTGTTGATATTGGAATGAGATACGGGATTGTATTTATGTCAATTTTTGGGTCTAAAATCCTTGGGTCGTTACATAGAAATGACTATTGGATTTATTGTCTAAATCTCGAAACCCTCTGTTGGTTTAGAACTGGAACTTTCAACTCCTTGAAGAAACACAGGCTTCAAAATAACATTTAATACTTCAGGACAATAAACTAATTTTGTAAAATTTAGATTGATTTTGGGCCAGTCATTGGCACTCACGTCTTCTTAATCTAGAATTGAGGTGTTCAGCCATTTTCCGGACTAGTAGGGAAAATATTAACAGGCTACATAATTTTTAGTAATCTTGTTTGTGATAAAAGTAAAGCTTATGTTCGTAATATGAGTATTAGATTATACTATTCGTAAAGGAAGAGCAGTGTTGCGTTTGAGTAATTATTAGTAGATAATACTATTCCAATCGTAATTATCTACAGTTCGAACTTCGAAGTTCGAATTAGAGCTGGCTCCGCTCGACGCTCGGTGCTTGCTTCAATTGGAATTTTTTTCGTCTATCTTTAATTCTTTATGTGGCTCTGAAGACCAAAGAGAAAGGGAAAATCGAGAGAGCGACCATGGTAAACGAAGAAGAAAATAAAAAGTAGAAAGTAAAAAGAACTGAAAGTAGCAGAGGATGCGGCTGTAATGCTGTATTATGTTTCGATGTTAAAGCCCTAGGAAATGACAGCCATGGATTTATGATCCAACATATTAGAAAAAACTTGATTGGTAAATTACAGATACCGACGGTTCAAGAAAAAATTTACCGATACATTTACCGCTCTTAACGGTAAAATTGCCATTACTGTACCGAACTTATCGGTATACCATCTAATTTTCTAATCGGTAACCAATCCATCGGTAACGGTATGGTAACGGTAAATTTACCGTTACCATAACAGTCATATTCGCTCCATAGTCTACATACGAAAAATAGACAATCCGAACTCCTATATTGAAGAATACATCAAGGTAGAGATGTCAGCAAAGTTAACAACGTTACAATTCTTTTTAATTACCCTCGGCCGTACCAATCAAGACCTCAATCTTAGTCATCTTCACCATCGCACACATAAATTTCGTAGCCCAACCATTCTCGCTATCGGCGTTACACTTCACTGCAGTGCTCAGATTCAAATCCGCAATCAACGCCTTATCGAAATCCAACAATCCCAAATGAAGCTGCAGCGCAGCGTAATACTTATTATTCGGCACCATAGGCGTCACCAAATCTAAATCAACCGTGACACCGCCAGTTGTAGTCGTGTTCGGACATAGCATCAGCAACAACGTAGCGTACGCCTCGCTCAGCATTAGATCTACCATAGCAGTTTTAACTAAGGTAGTGCTTGTTTCGGATAAGAACCACTAAATACAAGGCTGAATTGGTTTGTAATCAGCGTTCAGAAAATAAAAAAACAGATTGTTTGCGACGTATACTTATTCAGACCTACCAAGTCAATTCAGTGGTTTTGTAGTAAGCAGTAAAACATTGCTTATTTTTTTAATTTGAATCTGAATGAGCGTCATTTCCATTAATACCCTTTCAATTGTCTATATAACTTGTTGATGTTCAGTAATCTTTGCATCTACTTCTTTAAATCACAAAAGATGCTGGACTTTTTATTTTTTCTATTGTAGGTTATACACAAAAAGAAGCTTTATGCTCAAACTTCCCTCTATTTTTGCTGAGTCATGCAAAAGACGCGTATATACATCCGTGAATTTAAGAAGTCTTGATTTCATGTATGTGCATATACATAACAGTGAATAAGCAAATAAAAAAAAATCAAACACAAGCTGTAAAATTCTTCCTATCAGTACCAGACTACTGGTTGCAACTTGCCATGAAGAAATGAACCATCTTATTGATTCGATGTAAAATTCTTTCTTTGAGTACACCGATACAATGCACCATTTTATTGATTCTAATGCACATCGGGCATCAAAATGCACAAATGAATATACTGTGGTGATCAGCACAACGAGACAGACACGATAGTACACAGTTATCAGTGTCGTGACTCTCCTGCCAAAACTTCAATTTTTAACGATGGTACATTGCTAATTCGTACGAAAAGTAACCAACGGACATAGGTCGTCCGAATTTTACAAAACGAATTGCACCATTGACTTCATGATGAGCAAAATATTTTTTTCTCATTTTGAGATATTTAGATTTCAGAAACATTTTATTTAAATTTCAGAGTTCAAATCTAACCGACTTAACTGAATATTAACGCAACTGTAAAACTTACATATTTTTAGTTTCTTCCATTAAACATTCCACATGTATGCATGATAAAAACTTGAAATTAATAAATTGTTAACAACGGTAAGGTAATTTCATCAAATAAATGCTTGTATTAATAATCCTATTTTCTATTCAGCACATCATTAAACAGTATATCTTTCATTCAGCTTTCAGCTTTCAGCTTTTTAAACAAACGAAGCCTAAATCTTGGATGGAAAATATCTGAAAAGAGAGAAATGGGCATGGTTGGTTTTGGAGAGGGAGGAAAGATGATGAAAATTAACAGCGAAGATACAAAATGGAGATGGAGATGGAGATGGAGATGGAATGACAAAAGCCCTGGGCCTGATGGATTTGGGGCCAAGTTTTATAAAACCCATTGGAATGAGATGCATAAGTTATTATATGACTCCATTGTTGAATTTTTCAATTCTGGGTCTCTGCTGAAAAATACTAATCACACATTTATCACTCTCATCCCTAAAGTGGATTCTCCACTGGGATTGGGGGATTACAGGCCTATTGCCTGTTGCAATTTCATTTACAAAATTATATCATCTATTCTTTGTAATAGATTAAAGTGTTTTCTTAAATTTTTAATATCTGAAAATTAGAGTGCATTCATACCAGGGAGACTCATTTCTGAAAATACTTTACTTGCTCATGAGCTTATTAGAGATTTTAATAGGAAAAACAAAAACCAGATGTGTATAAAAATTGATCTACATAAGGCTTTTGATAAAATTAATAGAGATTTTATTATATAAATGCTCATGCAAATGGGTTTTAATGAGAAATTCTGTAATTTAATTAAAGAGTGCATCAATAGTGTTACATTTTCTGTTATGATCAATGGCTCCCCAAAAGGCTTTATACATAGCAATAGAGGCATTAGACAAGGGGACCCACTGTCCCCTTATCTTTTCTCAATAGTTATGGAGTATTTTTCATTACAAATGGAAACTGAACTGAATATGGGAAACATTAAACCTATTAATAGAAATTTACCACACATTACTCATCTTCTATATGCAGATGATATGCTTTTTTTTTAAAAGCTGACAGAACTAGTGCAATTACTATTAAGAGAATCCTAAGTAATATGGAGAATTTTGCTGGCCTCTCTGTTAATTTGGAAAAAAGCAAAATTTATTTTAGCAAAGAAGCTAAGCATAAGAATGAAATTCTTCAAATTTTAAATTTTAAATTTTAAAGAAGGTTCTCTTCCTGTTAAATACCTTGGCCTCCCACTTAGTATTAATCAAAATAAAGACAGGGACTGTACTAGACTGATAGACATTATACATAATAGATTAGAAGGTTGGTCTAGTAAATTCCTCTCTTTAGCTGGAAGAGTGGAACTTACTCATACTGTCATCACTGCAGTCATAATGTACTGGGTCCAGACACACAGTATTCCCATTAGTGTTATTCATAAAATTGAAAAGTTATGTGCTAACTTCATTTGGAGAGGTAAACATCATAAAATTGCATGGGATAAGGTGTGCAAACCCAAAATTTATGGTGGGTTAGGGCTCAGAAATATTAAATACATGACAGATACTTGTAAGTTTAAACTTTTCCGGAAATTTTTAGAGGGTAAGTCTCTATGGGCTAGGTGGATGAAAGCTAGATATCTTCAGAATAAAAATTTCTGGATATCTAGGAAGGAAAATCATCATTCACTAGTTTGGAAGAATATTTTAGATTGTAGAAGTAGAGGTAAATATTTTATTAAGAGAATATTGTCTGATGGTAGTCAAACAAGTATGTGGTTTGACCCCTGGATTCATGGTTACTCACTTGTTGACCTTCTTGGCTGGAATAATTTATATTTATTAGGAGGTGTTAATGATAAAGTGCAAAATATTATCCTTAATAATAATTGGAACTTACATAACTATTCTGCTGCTGCTATATTTAAAAATGCTATTCAAGATATTAGGATGGATCAGAATGGCCATAGGGATGTTTGGGAATGGAAATTCTGCTCAAAAGGCAAATTCTCTTTCAAAAAAACATGGGAATGCCTTAGGGGTGAGGAAACAGAGGTGGATTGGCATAAGGTGGTGTGGTGCAAATTTAATTTCCCTAAAATGGCTCATTGCACCTACTTTGCTTTGCAAAACAAACTTCCAACCAGAGATAGGTGTTGCAAATGGAACCCTAACTCTGATAAACATTGTTTAGTTTGCAAATTTGACTCTGAAAGTGCTAATCATCTGTTTTTTGAATGCCCATTCTCTCAATTCATCTGGTTTAATATTAAAAGTTCTTTAGGTTTCAATAATTCTATTCCTACTCTAGACATTAGGAGTAGTATAGATTACATTTTAAAGTTCTTTAAACCTAAGTCTTATAGTTTTAGAAAAGCATGCATAATGTTATCAGCTGTTGTATTCTATATATGGAAAGAAAGGAATCAGAGAATTCACACTAACAAAGTTTCTAGTGGTACTCAGCTCTTGAATTGTATAATAACTGATTGCCAGATTATTTTGAATAAAATTAACTTGCACAAGCAGGATAGTAATCATAATCAGCTTAATAAAGATGCTAGCTTAGATAATCAAGTTGAGGATTTCATACTCAATTGTAAGCTCAGCAATAAAAGATACTTCTTACATGAAGATGGAAATAACATGCAAGCTGGAACTAATGATTTTCCTCATGAAGACAGATCCACTCTTCTCTACAAAGAGAATAACTGCAAGGGGAGTAAACAGAATTACTGCTTCAATTCTAATTTTTTTAATTACAATTTGAATAGTAATTTGGGCCACTTACCCATTGCAGAGAATAGGGATCAAGCTTCAAACAGCAATAATCCTATTAGCAAGAACAGGAGAGATAGTAGTCTCACTGTTAGTTCTCATGGCTATATTAACACAAATCCAGACTATACTGAGACAGATGATCTTTCTGACGTCCTTCCTGGTGGTTGCTTTCCCAATACCTGTAACAATCTGAATTCAAAGGGAAGTAAACAGAATAGTAATAATAACAGTGCGTGTTTTTTTAATAAAATGGATTATGATGTAAATTTCTTACATGATACAGGGAAGGGGATACAAATCCAAACCAGTAGTGATCCAGATCGATCAAATCTTCTTCACAAGAAAGATGGGAATCAATCATATCAGTTCCTAACTAGAATAGACAGAAATCATTACAAAAGCGAACTTAACGATCAGATTTATCACTTATCTTGCTGGAGTAATGGGGAAAGCAGTAGATCCAGAGACGGAAAGGAAGCTAGAAGTACAAAGTGCCAAAGAAGGATGAATGATAGCATTATTAGTATCAGAGACTTCAGATCTGTTGATAGGAAGAAGAGCGAAGCTGATAATAGGAGCAGAGACGATTTTCTGGATCCTAACATTACAGTGGAGAACAACAAGAGGGAGGAGGAAGTAAGGAAGCCACCATAAAGCTCGATGGGAGACGATTTGAGATGTTTCTCCCTTACCGTCTGCCATTGAAGTCGAGAACTGTAGTGACGGCTAGGGTTAGGGATAATGAGACGAAAGGGTTTGAGTGGTTATTATGTTTTTATGCGGGTTTTGTATACCCGATTGGGCCTTGGGCCAAATATTTTTTTAACTTGTTCAAAAAAAAAAAAGACACTTGTTAACTAAACGATTAAAGAAATCAATCAGTATAATTGTAAGGACATAGATATATGAATATTAGTTTGCGCACAAACAAGTAAACTGGAGAAATATTTGTCCCCCACCCATATTGTTTGAGCATCCTCCATGTAATAGTTCGATTAATAATGGTTAAAAGGAGGTAATCAAATTTGAACTACAAATTTCAAAATAACACTGAACCCACACATTTGTTTTTCATACAATTATAACAATAAGGAAGAAGGATGCATACCTATGAGTGTATTGTACTTCACACAATTCAGCAGACCATTGGCTGCAACAGTAGAGTAGAGGGCAACTTCTTCTTCACATGCTTGTTTGCTTGATAGGGTAAATCTACAAAAATTAAATGATATTATTAATTAACCAAACTGGAGCAACTAGCTAGTGTATACATACTTGAACTGAAAGCTTTAACTCAACTTTCACAGCATAATGCAAAATTTTCACTGAACCGAAAGCTTTAACTCAACTTTCACAATATAATGCAAAATTTTCATCGAATAATATACGTCAATGATCACTGTATAATGCAAAACTTTCACTGCATTCTCAAATTAAAACACAACATCCTCATTAAAACATAATATTCTTAAATTTGTACCTAAATTAAAACATAACATTCACAAAATATGTTGCGTAACATTATCGGATGTCATCTACTAGAATAGTTATTGAAGTTAAAGAAGATGTAGAAAAAAATACAAACATGAAAAAAGAAAGAATTCCGGGAAAAAGAGATAAATTAGGAAGATGGACAAATAATCCAACATGAAGAAAGGTATGAATTAAACAAGTCCTAAATACATAATGACGTATGACAGACAAATTATTTAGCACTGTTTAAAATGTAATGTATAAAAAAAAGCAAACTAAAATGCCCAAATGGATAATAGACGTCTGCCATTTATATCGTACAGATGCATGAAATGTTTTTGTAATACAATGCAAGTTAATTAGCAAAAACATACAAATTTAAAATCTTTACAGTAACTTGCTTTATGGTGATGTAAATTAAATGGTAAGTATAAAATGCAAGGCGCAATAAAAGCAACGGAAGTTGCACTAGAATCACTAATGTGAATACATGTCATTTAAATTACTTATTACTTAATGCAAGCCATTTTCCCAAAAAATACATCTGAAAGTTTCAAGTTACTTGCGTTGTAAAGGTGCAATGCAAATTAAGGATGGCTGCTTAAGGATAACTTTACATTCGACATAAGAGAGCCATTTTACATATTAATGAGGGATATATTGGTTTGAGACTTTGATGTGAGAAAAACACCATTGTCCCAGTAGATAAAAAAGGATTTAGGAATAAATAGGCTCAGAAAATAAATGATAGTACAAAAATAAAAATACAGAAGTTAGATAGAGAGGTCCAACCTACTATTCTGAGTATGAAAGTTAGCTTTACCAAACATAATTTACCAAACGTACACACATACATAAATTAATACATGAGTATGAAAGTTTTTAAGCACTATTCTGTAAAGATTTTTTGTTGAACATTAGTTTTACCAAACATAATTTTGTTCATTTACTCATTTTTTGCTTACAAAAATATTAAAGTCTCTGGTCTACAATGCTACTTTGTCTTTTGAAATCAAACTCATCTGCTCTATCTTACACATAGTTCCATGGTGCAATATAACTTACTACAGTAATAAGATGTTAATGTATTTTCTAACAATATATAGCAATACAAATAATAGGAAAATCAGTTGCCTATAAGACTTTAAACCCGAACCTAAAAACAACAAGATAGAACTGAATCCAACTAGAGTATAGAAAAGTTTATGAACAAATAATAGGATACAAGAATGCATCAAAAACAAACAATGTTCATGCTTTAAGATTCGTTTCTACTAAATGCTACATGTATACGTCAATCGATATATAACCTTTAAGGTATATCCGAGAAAATAGAATCCAAAATAGATTAGGCAATGCTTACAAAAATGAGAATAAATAAATATACTAGGGTTTCGAATCGCAATTGCTTACAGCTAAACACAAAAATAGATTAGGGTTTCGAGCGTGACAGGCAAACAAACACAAAAAAATATGAAATATCCAACAAATTCGAGATCAATCAAACAAACACAAATAAAATGAAACGATTGAGAGAACTGAGGATGCATGAAAGCATTTAATACAAATAAGATAAGAAAAATGATACCTTTGTGAAGAACTTGAGAGAGGAAATCCAAAGGAGTTGAAGACGAAAAAAATCACCTAGCCCTAATTCGATAAACGCGGCCGAAAAGTAGAAATTCCTGCTTCTAGGAAAAGTCGAAAGCCGATAATTTCTGCTTCTAGGAGAAGCAAAATAGTAACTTCTAAAAGGCAAATTCTATTTCAACCCAGCAATGTGCTGAGTAGCCCCCCAGAAGTTGAAAAAATGGATATACCCCCAATTTTGCTAAGTAGTCCCCCGCTAATTTTAAAAAAAAGCCAAAAATACCCTTCCACGTGAGGTGACTGCGTGGTTTTACTGTGTACCTCGTAGTAGCCCTACGTGGTTCCTTAGAGTACCACGTACTGGCTTTACGGGGTACACTAAGAAACCACGTAGGACTACTACGAGGTACACCATGAAACCACGTAGGACTACTACGGGGTGTGCAAAAAACTGGAAAAAAATATAACAGAGAAAGAGTATTTTGGTCTTCGTATTTTTTGGATAAAATGGGGGCTACTCAGCATTTCTTTGGGTTGAAATAGAATTAGCCCTTCTAAAAAACCCAAATAATGAATGGAGCCATGCGGGCTTTTCAACTTTCGATTTTAAAAAGCAAAAAAGTCACTTATTCCACTCCATCCAAACGCGGCCTTAAGTATACAATAGCATAGATTTAATATAGACAAGCAAGGTCGAAGCTTTTTACGAGTAAACCCTATAGGGCCTATACTATATAAAACCTCCATCGCCGCCTTAAACCCTACGCTTTTTTCTAAAACCACAGAACACAAAAATGTCTTCTCGCTCAATATCCTCCTTGGTACGCTGCTCTATCCCCAGAGTTTCCTTGATTTACAGATCTCGATTTTACTCGACTACTCCTCTCACCTCAAGGACTTTGATCCTCAGAAATCTAATCAGCAAACCATGCTGCGCAATTTCTATCTAATCCGCTTCTTCAAAAAGTTTAGCAACTGAGAATGATAAGATCGAGCGTGCCGACGAGAGTCTCTTGCGTGTTTTGGAATCGGAGATCGCTTCCGAAGAAGTAGTAGTTGATGATGATGAAGCGGATAAGGTATAATGATACTCATGAACCCATTCGCTCTTTTTATAGAATGGTGTTGTAATTACGTTTATCATTTATATGAAGTTCTGAATTCAACTTCTGATAAATCAGAACTTTACATGTCTGTTTGTTGGCAATTCAGAACAAAATATTTAGAGTTAGCAAACTTAGCGTATATCCTCTAGCATCATTGATAAAGTTGCTTGATTAACATATCTTGTTAGATTGTCATTTGTAAAAGAAAAAATCGAAGTATTAATGTATTATGTATGTATGATTTTTCTTTATCAGCATGCTTGCATGTATTTTCCCCTTTGGTCTTGAAGTACAGTTTCATGCAACGATGTTACATCCTTAGCATACACTGAAGTAGATATATATCATACAGTTAGATTGTCATTTGTAGAAGAAAAAGTTGAAGTGTTTTATGGATGAATTATCTCTATCAACATGCTTGTATGTTTCTTCCTCCTTCATCTGGGTGGACAGTTTCATGCTACAATTTTACATTCTTGGCATATACTGATTCACTGAAGTTGAAATATATTTTTCTTCATTGCACTATGATTCTATACACCAAAAAAAATATGGTTATTTTGTTTCTTCATAGCGTGGGTTTCTGTTTATGGTTGCCGAAATGATTAATATATCCTGTTGAATTGAATTTACAAACTTAGCACACTGTCTGTCCTCTAGCATGAGTGATAAAGTTACTTGGTTGGTCTATCATTATATGACTAGTAATTTAACCCTATTTCAATGATACACGAACACAGTCAAAACTGACTGATGATGTTGTGCTTTACCGTTATAATAATCGCTACGTTAAATCATTAATATGTATTTTTATTCTGGTGTTTTAGCAGGGAAATGCGTTGCCAAAAGATTTCCAGTTTGAGATTATTGATAATCGAGTTGGATCAATTACACTTAAGCGAGAATATGACGGTGAGCAGATCCAAGCTACCGTGTACGTGAATTTTGATGAAGATGAGGGTGAAAATGATGAAAATGAGGAAGATGATTCTGGCAGTGAAGATAACAATGACACTCATAACTCCAGCATATCTCTAGATGTTACAATAGACAAGAAAGTGGGTCCTACTTTAGAATTCTGCTGCAATCTCACACCAGATGATTTCGAAATTGAAAGCATGTCATTGAAAAGGTCAGAGAATTCTGATGAAGACTATTATCAAGGACCTGATTTCTCGTAAGATTTCTTTATATTTGCTGATTTTGCTTGAAGCTTATACATCTTGTTTGATGTTCATCTTTATCGTGGCACTAATTTTACGAATTCTAGACTACCAATCATTGGTCCTTTGTCATTGAGAATAAACCAATCTATCTTTGAAAAAAAAAAGTTGGAAATCGTGATTTTTTCACATTTCATGTTCCCAGGGTAATGATGACTTAAAAAATAAATAGTTTGGAATTTAGATAAGAAAAGTATTGTATGAAAGAAGTGAAAAATTGGTACATAATTGATTTCAGAAAGATTTTTTTCCCTTCTTCTTCTTATGACCAAAATGATCTAAATTCTTTATCTGCTCTGTTACTTCTAGCTTAAAGGCACATCAAACATTTTTTTGGTTTGAAGAAAAATTCGAATTTATAAAGATATTTGGAAAGTTAATGAGTAACCAATATTCTTTTGGTTTATCACTTCTGAAGAAATTAGAAATACCATTTTAACGAAATTTCAGTTTTTGAATTGCATGCTTCTGAAAAAAATTCTTTTGAAATTCAAATATGTAGAGAAGTGGTTTTTTTTTTTTTTGGTGGGTTGGGGGGTGGGGGGAGGGGAGTGGAATAATCGATTTTTTATTCTTCTATCATTTTAAATTTTTTATAAATATGAAAATGGTATAACCAATTGTTAAATTTTGAATTGCATTCTTTTAGACCTTATTTTGGATACAAATTATTTTTCAGAAGTTAATTTGTTCAGAAAAGCTTGATTTTCTTGAATGATGTCAATTATTTAAACTTTAAAATAAACCTTATTTTAAATATAAATTATTTTTCAAAATTCAGCAATGTTTGATTTTCACAACACTTCCTGCTCAAGTTTTGTAGTAACATTAGTGAGGGTTTGGGGAGTACTGGTTATGACCATAAATGAGGAGTCCTGTTTTGATAGGTTTTTATGTTGTGTTATACAACTATTTAGGATCTGTTTCTAAGTTAATTCCGCGCTGGTTTTAGAAGTTCAGATATGAAAATTAAATTACTTGTGTATCTATAGAATTAACTTAAACCAAAATGAACTGGAAATATTATAAAATAGAAAATCATTGACAACAAATGTTTGATACATTCTCAATCGTAGTGAAACTAACTAAAACAAAAGGAATTGATTCAAATTTCTTGATTTTTTTTAAACTGATTACAACATGAGTCTGATGAACAGAAACAAAAGCACACACGAGCAAACACACAAAAAGCGGGTAGGGAAAGGGAGGAAAATGTTTTCTTTTTCTCCCTCTTCGTTCTTTTGTGTGTATTTTTTGGGGGGGGGGGGGGGGGTGGCAGGGTTGTTGGAGGGTTAGGTGGACTGGATTTTTTTTTCTTTCCAAAACCTGCATTTGGTTATTAATAGTCCTGACTTGAGGGGGGCAATTGGATTTTTAATATTAGTAGTCTGAGCAGTTCTCAAATCATAATTGAATTATGAAATTATTATTCCATTTTTTTCCTCTCTAAACAGGCCATCTGTGACGGTCATTGTCCATCATAAACATTTAATCTAGACGTCAGTAATTTTTGTAATATCTTGTGTCAAAATTTTGGATTGAGAGATATATCCCATTTGTTAAATGAATTTATTAAACAGATTATCTTTCTTTGAGGATTCAGAGATTGAAACCAACCGACAATGTAAAATAATTGTAATTCCAATTGGAAACTGGATTATATTGACAAAAAACTCTGATTAAAAAAAATTTACTTTAGGCTTTTTTGTCCATGGCATTAAGGATTTTTATTGTACAAACATGGAGACATTATATTTTGAGGGTTCTCTACGAAGTTAACTTTGTTTTGACAGAAAATAGAATTTGATATTCTTCCTGTCAAAATTGCTCTTCTTTTTAACAGTCACAAAAATAAGGCGAATAATTGCAAGTCATTTAAAAGGTTGCTGAGTTTTCTTAGAAAATATATATTAGATGTACAAATGCTTATGGTTTGGCTTATTGATCGTAAGTTTTGAACAATCTCAAATCTATTAAATAATAGTAAAGCAGAAGAATTTCAAGCTTTCTCCTTAATTCTCGCAATTATCTCTATTGTCCTTAATTTTCTCATTTCTCTCATTTCTCCTTAAATCTCGAAAGATACTTTTATTAAATCAAAATAATACAACAATATAAATCTACATTATCTTTAAAATCCTTTCCTTGATTTTCTACATCATCTTTATTCACCTTAAAACTCTATTGATATTTTGCATTATATTTAAAATTTAATTTAATCCAATGAACAAACCTAATTACTCTGTAATATGTAATCTATACTAGCGCAGAAGCCAGCAAGTTATTTTGTCAGCTCAAAATTCACGTTTCAACCTTTTTTTCTTTTTTGCGCTTCTTATTACCGTCCTTCTCCTTCTTCCATAAATTAATTCCATCTTATTTGCTAAGCAGATAAGAATCAACTAGGAAAGATGTAACACCCCACCTCTACTAGAATCACTCCTTAGAATGTACTAGCTTTGGAGGGGCGTTATTGTGAAGGTAAACATGCACAGAGATATCGCAAGACAGAATATATAAGAATAAATATAAGTAAAGCAGCGGTAGCAGATAAAAACTCATCATCATCATCTCACAAAACCAACATAGTCAAGTACATAGTATCAAAATGTCATGATCCAAAATACAACATAAGTCTAGATACGTAGAAACAAAATACATGGTAAAACATCAGTACTAATCCCCAGAAATAAAAGATAAGCCACAGCTAGCTCAGATCCATACATGAGCTATCCAACAAGCAAGCCAAAGATCCACTAAGCAGATGTAGCCCCTCCCTGAGAACCTGTGGGGGGGGGGGGGAACGGAAGAAAAGAAGCGAAAGAAAACAGGTCAGTCAAAAAGACTGGTAAGCCCTACTACGATCAATCTATAAACTAATAAAGTTAACAGCATGATGGAAGCTGAGGTAAACATACTGGCAATAGATAAAGGTGACATCACATAAGAAGATTAAGTTTTTGCACCACAGTGTACTAGCAAACCCACAAAACAGATATTGATCCCTTAGCCCAAACTTTGGCCCAATAACATGAAGTGACCTTAATATAAGGTCCAGCCCAACGGTCTAGTCGATCGGCTCCCTATAAACCTAACACGTCAAGTGTTGGTGTCCATACGGCCCACATGGATGTAGTTAAACTGTGCTGGGTCCACCTTCGGGTGTATCAAGTCCTAAGGTGTCAACCCCAGACACCTAAGCAATAATGCACAGTCTAAGCCTACTGGTACCCGTGCCTCGAGTTTGTCCAACATCGGACTACGTGCACGTCCGTAGCCCGCCGGACCCGCACCGCTGTACCACTCAGCCGTCGCTTTGGTCGCTTACATCAGTCCAGTAATCGTGCCCCGCCCTAACCTAGCTGTAGGGTTGTGGTGATACCAAACTGGGATTACTGCTGGAACAGACCACGTTGCTAGGGTTTCTAAGAGGGTTAAGTGTGGTTTTAACCCCTCACTAATCATGGATTAAATTAGTTAAGTGTAACCACTTAACCCCATCTAATCCTCGCATCCCCATTTTTGGTTAAGTATTAGTGGGCCATGACTTAACCCTAATCATGAGGCATTAATTAATTAACGCACCCAACCTCTCACATTAGACATCCGTGGTTACCTGGGAAGATTTACACCACGTCTAGGTCTAACCTCGGGTCTTATGGTGCAACATGACCAACTACCCACATTAGACCACACGTTGTGGTTACCTGGGAAGATTTACACCACAACTAGGTCTAACCTCGAGTTGGCCATATCATGTTGTCTAATGTCATGTCCACTTTAAAACATATTTACAAGTTAACATATACTTGGGTAGACCTAACTTAATAGGTAAATTCCCAAGGGGTAGACCTAACTTAATAGGTAAATTCCCAATCTTTTCGTTTCATGTATTTTTAAGTTTACCCAAACCCTCCCAACGTCATTATCTCGCTTACATATTCGTCATAACGCATAAGGGTATAAAAGGTAACTTGGCATAACATACATGATGAACTTCACATATCATAATAAACATGCATACATGTTAAACTTGCAAATCATGTCATAGTGAACTCGCATAAACATGCATAGCTTATTAAGTATGCATAACATGGTAAGGTGAACTTGCATAGGCATGCATAACCCATTAAACTTGCATAACATGGTAAGGTGAACTCGCATAAACATGCATAACCCATAAAACATGTATAACATGGTAAGGTGAACTTGCATAAACATGCATAATCCATTAAACATGTAGAACATGGCATAGAAATCTCGCATAAGCATGCATAACTTATGAAACATGTAAATCATGGCATAGTGAATTCGCATAAGCATGCATAACTTATGAAACATGTAAAACATGGCATAGTGAGTTTGCATAAGCATGCATAATCAAATAAACTCACATAAATCTCAACTTTCACCACATATTAACTTTAGAGTTTGTAAAGTGAAGGTAAGAGGGCTTACAAATATAAACAAGTCACAAATCCACCAAATAAGATAAAGAAGCCCTTTAAAACCCCAAAACAAAGCTTCAAATAAGAAAACACTTTTGCAAAATCCCAAAAACACAAACTTAGCAAATCAAACTTGCAACTTAATGAAGTATGCAAGTTATTAAGCATTCATACAACATAGAAAAGGTTGTATGATCATCATATCTTCATAGGATTAAACTTTGAGGAAGGTGGAGGCTAGGGTTTTTAGGTGGAGGCCATTTGAGGATTCAATTTGACATAGTTTAGTTGCTAGATTGATTAATGAGGCTTTAGGGTAGGATTAGGGGTATATTTATAGAAGATTAGAGTGTTTTTAGCCCTAGGATTAACCCTAGGTTAGTTTAGGCCCGTCAGATCTCGGAACTCTCTAGAACCAAGCCACAAGACCCAACCCAAATCAGAAATGGTGCACCAGGCTAAACTGCCCGGGCACCCCCTGTCGACAGGGCTGTCGACAGGGCTGTCGACACCCTGGGGGCCCTGTCGACATGCCTGTCGACATGGGGGCCCTGGCGGGAATTTTCCCGCCTGACACCAATTAGCCCTAATCCTAGTTTGAAATTTAAATCTGGTTTTAGCATAGAAATTTCTGAAAACTTCAATGGGCCTTAACTGGGTCATACGGACTCCGATTTTCGAAAACTCGGACTCTATTTCGCGTGTTTTTCCGAGACGAACGCAATGGCATAGCCCGTTTCCCTTGGTTCAGATTTTTGAATTTAATTCTGCCTCGATTTATGTTATAACAGTTTATTGAAAATACGGGTTGTTATATTCTCCCCTCCTTAAAGGATTTCGTCCCCGAAATCTTCAAGTTAGGAAGAACATATCCTACCATCCAACATCCATCTACTCAAAACATCATCCACGAGCAACCATTGTCCTTAAAAGATTCTAAATGCCGTATGAACATATGCAAAAGTGTGTGTATATGTACTTATCTAATGCAAAGATCAATGCAAAATATGTTAGTGAAATGTATCCATATGTATGCAAATCCCTAACGTGATGTACAATATCTACATGCGTGCTCAATCATACATCCATGTGCAACATCCATGTGATTGCATACAAATTTTATCCAAGAATAAGCATAAACACTCATGCACATGCAATATGAGGAGTGTGCGAGCCGATCTAGTGCCTAATGTGTATCATGCATCCACGAGTAACCACTTGCAAACACTTGCAACCACTTGCAACCATCAAACATAACATGTCCCAAGCACATGTTTCATCCAAAGGGTTTCTATCTAAGGTTCTCATGATAAGATTAGCACGATAACTAGATAAACATGGATAGCAAAGAGAAAGTTACGCTAAATAAAGGAAAGAGATTGAGAGTGTACCCTCAAAAAGGAATGGATAAAGCCCACGCATCTTCTCCTCGGTTTCCCAAGTTGCGTCTTCTTCGGCTTCACCCCATTGAACTTTCACCAATCTGACCTCACGATTCCTTAGCTTCTTGGTCTCTGTCCCCAAGATACGAATCGGAGCTCTCCTTAAAGTTGCTTCTTTCTCTACTTCCACGTCTTCAAGAATGCTAGGTTCAACCACCTCAGCGGACTCATGTAGGCACTTTCGGAGATGCGAGACATGAAAGACATTATGCACTCCGGACAACTTTTCGGGCAATAGCACTTTATAAGCCATCTTCCCAATTCTCTCTATGATGGGGAAGGGTCCAACGAATCTCGGTGCTAACTTCCCAACAGCTCCAAACCGGACCACATTCCGTAAAGGAGAAACCTTTACGAAAACCTTGTCCCCAACCTCAAACTCCAATTCGGACCTTCGCCTGTCAGCATAGGATTTCTGCCGGTCTTGGGCCGCTTTCATCCGTCTTCTAATCAACTCGACCTTCTCGGATGTATCTCTAATCATGTCGGGTCCAAGTATAAGCTTATCCGTAGTCTCCCACCAACATGTAGGTGACTTGCACGGCCTCCCATATAAAGCTTCAAATGGTGCCATCCCTATGCTCGCCTGATAACTGTTGTTATATGCAAACTCAACAAGAGGAAGATGGTCTTCCCAAGCACCACCAAAATCCAGAATGCAAAGCCTCAACAAGTCCTCAAGTACCCTATTCACCCTTTCTGTTTGGCCGTCTGTTTGTGGGTGATAGGCCGTACTCAGGTTCAACCTTGTGCCCATAGCCTCCTGCAAACTGTTCCAGAACTGGCTAGTAAAGATGGGGTCTCGGTCACTGACTATGCTGGAAGGGACTCCATGTAGTCGTACTATCTCACGAAGATATACTGATGCTAGTCCAGATGCGGTCCTTTTGCTCTTCACCGGAATGAAATGAGCACTCTTCGTGAGCCTATCCACAATGACCCATATGCTCGTATTCCCTCTCCTTGACCTTGGAAGCCCATCAATAAAGTCCATAGAAATGCTCTCCCACTTCCATAGCGGGACCTCTAGCGGATGCAATAGCCCACCGGGCTTCTTCGACTCAGCTTTTACTCTCTGACAAATAACACATCTCGAGACAAACTCGGCCACATCCTTCTTCATTCCAGGCCAGAAGAAAATGCGCTTCATATCTTTATACATCTTATATCCACCCGGATGTATAGTCATCTTGGAGCGATGTGCTTCCTCAAGAACTTTCCTCACCAAGTCTTCTACCATCGGAACACAAAGCCTTCCGTCTCTCCTCAGCCAACCCTTATCGTCTATAGAATATCGAGCAAGGTGACTAGATGTCTCCCCTCGAATCAGCTTATCCACGATCTCAATTATCTGAGGGTCTTCCTTCTGCGAAGCCCCAACTTGATCCAGAAGGGTAGGCCTGAGCTCTAGATATGCCAAAGAACCGGTCATTGACTCAACTGTCAAGGAAAAATCAAAGGTTGCCAAGAACTCTAAATTCTTCATCTCAACAAATAGAGGACTTAGTGTCAACCTTTTCCTACTCAACGCATCCGCTACAACATTCCCCTTGCCAGGGGTATAGGCTATATCAAAATCATAGGAAGCCAAGAATTCCATCCATCTCTGCTGCCTCAAGTTCAGATCCTTCTGCGAAAAGAGATACTTCAAAGACTTATGATCAGTATACAGCTCAAATCTCTCTCCCAGAAGATAATGACGCCAAGCCTTGAGTGCATATACGATCGCTGCTAGCTCTAGATCATGAGTGGGATAATTCCTCTCATGCACCTTAAGTTGCCTCCCACCAAAACATATAACTCTGCCCTCTTGCATCAGAACGGCGCCCAAACCCGTGCCACAAGCATCAGTGTACACGGTAAATATCTTACCACCATCGGGTAAAGCTAGAACGGGTGCAGAGGTAAGGGCTCTCTTGAGTCTCTGAAAAGCAAGCTCACAATCCATATCCCAAGCAAAAACTAAGTTCTTCTTCGTCAACTTAGTAAGAGGAGCGGATATCTTCGCGAAGTCCTTGATGAACTTCCGGTAAAAACCCGCAAGACCCAGAAAGCTTCTCACCTCGGTTGCATTCCTTGGGGTCTTCCAATCCTGAACTGCAACCACCTTAGCGGGATCCACCGCTAAGCCTTGCTTGGATACGATATGCCCAAGGAATCTGACTTCCCTTCTCCAAAAATGGCACTTGGAGAACTTGGCCTTTAACTGATGCGCTCTGAGCGTATCCATCACTTCCACAAGATGCCTCGCGTGCTCTTCTTCATCCTTGGAGAAAACCAGAATATCATCCACAAAGACCACGACAAACTTGTTCAAGAACTCCCGAAACACCCTACTCATCAAGTCCACGAAATACGCGGGTGCATTCGTCAAACCGAATGGCATAACAAGCCATTCAAAGAATCCGTCTGGAGTTCTGAATGCAGTCTTGTCTATACTATCTTCAGCCACTCTGAGCTGATGAAAACCCGTAGCAAGATCAAGCTGAGAGAAAACAGAAGCACCAACAAGCTGATCAAAGAGATCATCGATCCTCGGTAACGGGTGTCTGTTCTTCTTAGTCAGCTTATTCAATTCTCTATAATCCACACAGAGCCGAAGAGAACCATCTGCCTTAGTTGCAAACACCACAGGCGCTCCCCATTCGGATATACTCCTTCTGATGAAGTTCTTCTCAAGCAATTCTTTCACTTGCTTGCTCAGCTCCCGTCTCTCACGCGGAGCCATATGCCGAACGGGCAAAGAAACAGGCTTAGCATTATCTACCAGATAGATGCGAAAGTCAATCTCTCGTTTAGGGGGCAACCCCTTAACTTCTTCAAAAACATCTGAATAATCTCGGACCACCCTTACAGACTGAAGGGCCTCCTCTGATGAGTCGAGAGATTCTAGATAGCATAACATGACGGGATTCTTCGGATTGCATGAAATCTCTAAGGTGTTGCCCAGGCGAGTCACAAGCCTTACAACCCTATGCTCACAATCCAGAATGGCTCCATGTCTAGACAGCCAATCCATGCCCAAGATCAATCCGTATCCCCTGAAACCAAGAACATACGCACTACACAAGAACTCTACGCTGAGTATGGAGATCCTCAGATCCTCACATATCATAGATAGATGAGCAGAACCTCCAATGGGATTCGAAACACAAACGGGATCATCCACTAAGCTAGTACTAAGGTGCAAGCTATCAACAAGATCAGATGAAATAAAGCTATGTGATGCACCAGAATCAAACAAGGTACGCACTGGAAGATCAGAGATATAAACAAGGTTCTCAACAGAAACACTACCTCGCTCGGGAACTGAAGCGGCATTGAGAGCATGAACTTGCCCTCCTGAAGGTCCAGCCTGTCCTTTCTTCTTTGGGCATTCTTTGCTGAAGTGCCCAGTCTCTCCACAAGAAAAGCATCCACCACTAAGCTTCCTTTTCTTCTTCCTGCAATCCTTAGCAAAGTGCCCAGCTATGCCACAGTAATTGCACTTTCCCTTGCCTTTGTTGTTGCCCTTCTTGTTCTTGTTCTGATTTCCTTGACTACCTTGACCACCTTGGTTGCCTTTGCCTTGAGAATCAGCCTTCTTTGCTTGAGTATCATTCGACTTGACTTCTTTCTTTCCATCTCCCTGAAGCAGAGCCATATTGACCAAACTCTCAAAAGTAGCTCCATGCGGAATATGTGACATCGCCAAGCCCTGTAGCGGCTCATTCAACCCTCTAGCAAATCGAAGAGCCTTCTTCTACGGGGTGTTTACCATGTCCAAACCAAAACGGGCCAGCTGATTAAACTTGTTCACATACTCCTTGACAGACATATCACCTTGCTTTAATGCAATGAACTTCTCCATCTGTAAATTTGCCTCAGCCGAAGATAGAAACTTGGTCACAAATCTAGCCCTCAAATCGGCCCAAGTCTCAACGGGCCTCGTCCCATTGGTGACCTCCCACCAATAGGCCGCCTCATCCTTCAAAAGCCACACTGTCAATAAAATCTTCCTCTCGTCATCAATTCCAAAGATAGCAAACAGGTCCTCAGTGTCCTTCAGCCAATTCCTAGCTTCAACAAAAGATTCCGTGCCTAGGAAATTCTTGCCTCCCATTGCCTTGAAGTCTTTACAAACCTTCGTAAACTCAATCTGAGGATGCTGAGGGGGAGGAGGAGGAAGAGGAGCCTCAGCAACAGGAGGGGGAGGAACATTAGGAACGGGAGGAGGAATATTAACTGCTGGAGGAGGGGGAGCAGGAACCACCGGAGGAGGGATATTAGGGAGAGGATTCTCAACTACAGGAGGAGGAGTGGGAGTAGGGTTGGCGGGACCAGCTGCCGCCCGAGCTTCTAGAAGTCTCCTATACCAGAGTGGTACGTTCACTCCATCTGGGATGTCAAGATTCTCAGCCATACTGAAACGAAAGATAAGATAAGTTCAGGTCAAGGGAACGAAGGATAACGCTAATGGCTTTTGGGGATTAGCCTTAAAATAATCTAGACTTCATTTTGGAAAATACTTAGTAGGTTTTTGAAAATAGTTTTTCAAAAAGGGTTTTTTTTTCAAAAGTTTTGTTCAATCTTGTTAACCTTGTGCTCTGATACCAAATGTAACACCCCACCTCTACTAGAATCACACCTTAGAATATACTAGCTTTGGAGGGGCGTTATTGTGAAGGTAAACATGCACAGAGATATCGCAAGACAGAATATATAAGAATAAATATAAGTAAAGCAGCGGTAGCAGATAAAAACCCATCATCATCATCTCACAAAACCAACATAGTCAAGTACATAGTATCAAAATGTCATGATCCAAAATACAACATAAGTCTAGATACGTAGAAACAAAATACATGGTAAAACATCAGTACTAATCCCCAGAAATAAAAGATAAGCCACAGCTAGCTCAGATCCATACATGAGCTATCCAACAAGCAAGCCAAAGATCCACTAAGCAGATGTAGCCCCTCCCTGAGAACCTGTGGGGGGGGACGGAAGAAAAGAAGCGAAAGAAAACAGGTCAGTCAAAAAGACTGGTAAGCCCTACTACGATCAATCTATAAACTAATAAAGTTAACAGCATGATGGAAGCTGAGGTAAACATACTGGCAATAGATAAAGGTGACATCACATAAGAAGATTAAGTTTTTGCACCACAGTGTACTAGCAAACCCACAAAACAGATATTGATCCCTTAGCCCAAACTTTGGCCCAATAACATGAAGTGACCTTAATATAAGGTCCAGCCCAACGGTCTAGTCGATCGGCTCCCTATAAACCTAACACGTCAAGTGTTGGTGTCCATACGGCCCACATGGATGTAGTTAAACTGTGCTAGGTCCACCTTCGGGTGTATCAAGTCCTAAGGTGTCAACCCCAGACACCTAAGCAATAATGCACAGTCTAAGCCTACTGGTACCCGTGCCTCGAGTTTGTCCAACATCGGACTACGTGCACGTCCGTAGCCCGCCGGACCCGCACCGCTGTACCACTCAGCCGTCGCTTTGGTCGCTTACATCAGTCCAGTAATCGTGCCCCGCCCTAACCTAGCTGTAGGGTTGTGGTGATACCAAACTGGGATTACTGCTGGAACAGACCACGTTGCTAGGGTTTCTAAGAGGGTTAAGTGTGGTTTTAACCCCTCACTAATCATGGATTAAATTAGTTAAGTGTAACCACTTAACCCCATCTAATCCTCGCATCCCCATTTTTGGTTAAGTATTAGTGGGCCATGACTTAACCCTAATCATGAGGCATTAATTAATTAACGCACCCAACCTCTCACATTAGACATCCGTGGTTACCTGGGAAGATTTACACCACGTCTAGGTCTAACCTCGGGTCTTATGGTGCAACA
Source organism: Allium sativum (assembly GCA_030737875.1). Classification (NCBI taxonomy): domain Eukaryota; kingdom Viridiplantae; phylum Streptophyta; class Magnoliopsida; order Asparagales; family Amaryllidaceae; genus Allium; species Allium sativum. Next base: position 269,599,407 of record CM060924.1, read on the forward strand.
TGACCAACTACCCACATTAGACCCCACGTTGTGGTTACCTGGGAAGATTTACACCACAACTAGGTCTAACCTCGAGTTGGCCATATCATGTTGTCTAATGTCATGTCCACTTTAAAACATATTTACAAGTTAACATATACTTGGGTAGACCTAACTTAATAGGTAAATTCCCAAGGGGTAGACCTAACTTAATAGGTAAATTCCCAATCTTTTCGTTTCATGTATTTTTAAGTTTACCCAAACCCTCCCAACGTCATTATCTCGCTTACATATTCGTCATAACACATAAGGGTATAAAATGTAACTTGGCATAACATACATGATGAACTTCACATATCATAATAAACATGCATACATGTTAAACTTGCAAATCATGTCATAGTGAACTCGCATAAACATGCATAGCTTATTAAGTATGCATAACATGGTAAGGTGAACTTGCATAGGCATGCATAACCCATTAAACTTGCATAACATGGTAAGGTGAACTCGCATAAACATGCATAACCCATAAAACATGTATAACATGGTAAGGTGAACTTGCATAAACATGCATAATCCATTAAACATGTAGAACATGGCATAGAAATCTCGCATAAGCATGCATAACTTATGAAACATGTAAATCATGGCATAGTGAATTCGCATAAGCATGCATAACTTATGAAACATGTAAAACATGGCATAGTGAGTTTGCATAAGCATGCATAATCAAATAAACTCACATAAATCTCAACTTTCACCACATATTAACTTTAGAGTTTGTAAAGTGAAGGTAAGAGGGCTTACAAATATAAACAAGTCACAAATCCACCAAATAAGATGAAGAAGCCCTTTAAAAACCCAAAACAAAGCTTCAAATAAGAAAACCCTTTTGCAAAATCCCAAAAACACAAACTTAGCAAATCAAACTTGCAACTTAATGAAGTATGCAAGTTATTAAGCATTCATACAACATAGAAAAGGTTGTATGATCATCATATCTTCATAGGATTAAACTTTGAGGAAGGTGGAGGCTAGGGTTTTTAGGTGGAGGCCATTTGAGGATTCAATTTGACATAGTTTAGTTGCTAGATTGATTAATGAGGCTTTAGGGTAGGATTAGGGGTATATTTATAGAAGATTAGAGTGTTTTTAGCCCTAGGATTAACCCTAGGTTAGTTTAGGCCCGTCAGATCTCGGAACTCTCTAGAACCAAGCCACAAGACCCAACCCAAATCAGAAATGGTGCACCAGGCTAAACTGCCCGGGCACCCCCTGTCGACAGGGCTGTCGACAGGGCTGTCGACACCCTGGGGGCCCTGTCGACATGGGGGCCCTGGCGGGAATTTTCCCGCCTGACACCAATTAGCCCTAATCCTAGTTTGAAATTTAAATCTGTTTTTAGCATAGAAATTTCTGAAAACTTCAATGGACCTTTACTGGGTCATACGGACTCCGATTTTCGAAAACTCGGACTCTATTTCGCGTGTTTTTCCGAGACGAACGCAATGGCATAGCCCGTTTCCCTTGGTTCAGATTTTTGAATTTAATTCTGCCTCGATTTATGTTATAACAGTTTATTGAAAATACGGGTTGTTATAATAGATCAGATAATTTCATTTAATTAGATCATGTGGGCTTTATTTATCGTTCTAGCAAATCTTCCCTGAACTTTTATACTTCGATCCCTCTTTTCCAGAATGATTCTAGGGTCAAACCAAAGCCCTAAATCTGAACCAGTGGACTCCGGCTTCAGTCCGCGCAACCTGACCCTAATTCGTCTATCTCCCCTTCAAGATCTCATTTTCAGCTACATGTGCAGAAACCCCAAATTTACATGCTGTTATAATAATTCTTCTTTCAGTTAAGTTAACCGAAAATCGTCTGGGATTTCACTTAAAGACTAAAAGCTCTGGTAAAGCTTTAATGGTGCGGCTATCTGTTCTGAAGAGCTATTTATCATAATATTATTATAGCACCAGATTATCTTCAACTTAAATGACTGTGATTGCTTTTGGAATTATCGGGTTTTTCAAATTTTTATTTACAGATGTGTCCAAGAGATGCTACGTAGACCAAGCTTCTTTAAGTTTTATAAATTGTTAGGTATTAGTTGCATCTTATTACATCACATGTTTGTCTGCTCCAAGATGTCCGACAAGCTCTTCTCCCGTTAGAGGAACTTCTTCCTTTTGCCATATGCTTTCTGAATATGTAAGTTCCTTCGCACTATTTTTTTTTTAATAACTTCATGTTTTTGACTATTTTTTTTGTTACCTCTGTACTTAAGTTTATGTCCCTAACTTATTTCAGACACCAATTTCTTCAGGCACTGCATATAACCTGTATGTGAGAATTCATTTTTAAGAACTTATAATTACTATTGCGATTCTTGGTTAGGTATGTGTTATATAACTGGACGTATAAAATGGTTGTTTAATTTGATCCTAACACGTCTAGAATAAGAAACCAATTTTTACCGCCTACCGTCTGCTAAATATATTACTACTGCTGCCATCTTCGTTTTGCTTGATAGAATAACAGTGAGATAAGATTCTTTGTGATGGTTGTATGTTTATGTTTTGGTGTGTACAATTTATGATATGTGTAAATTTTGACTGAAATCAACAATTTTATTTTTAATTATGATCCACTTAATCTCATTCCAATTATGACTTAATAGTGAAGTATGTCATTTATAACTTTGTGTTGTTTTAGGCTTATGAAGGCTGAGTTGTCTATATCGATGTAGAGAATTAGACATCTTTATTAATTCGTAACAGTTATCTTAATTTGTGTTTTGTTCATTCATAGTGTTATGCATGTAAACGACAATACATATGTAATGGATTTTTTGTTAATTTTGTTTTTAAATTTTTTTAAAATTTTTTTTTGTAAGCCCATATATTGCTGTTACTACTCCAGGCACGTCTATGCATTTTTGTCAGTTCATTTCTTCTTTTCAATCTAATTTGGAAATAGCAGGTTGTTACATTTCCAGGTGCAAGAATAAGGCCTTAAATGTTAAATCTCTTGCTGGAAAGGATAGAAAAGTGTCTTATGAATGATCATTTTTTCCTTCTTCTGCACCCACAAGGTATTTACTTAAATTTATCATCAATTTATTTTTAATCCAACTTAGGGAAAATATGTTTACATTAATGGTGCGATGTATTGATTTTTCAGTTCGCATAATTTCTTTGTGAAGGAAAGTAAGAAGCAGTGATAAGACGTTGATAGTTGCTTATAGAGCATGACATCATATTCTTTCTGGGGTCTTAGTATAAAATTGGATATTACACATTTAGTATTAGCAAGTTATTCCTTACTTTTATGCTATAACGACATGTAATCCTCATAAATAGTTACAAATACTACTATAGGGAATTATATCATGAAGGAATAGTATATTAAAGTTGAAACTGAATTTTTTCTACAAGTAGGTGTCGCTGTTAAAATATAGCTATTGCTTTTTGATCTATGTCATGGTAATAAAACATTTTGCAACTTAATTCCAAATTTCCATTGATTTTGTTAAAGTTGTGTGCTTTTTAAGCTAAATATATCCAAATATGCATTACATTTTGATATGTTAATATTTGAAATTTTGCCTGATTGCTTACACATGCATATTATTCTAAACTTGCATGATTGCTTATTGCTAACGCTGATTCGCTCTACCCTTTGTCTATGACTCCTGAACTGTGAAAATCAAACAAGTAGCCATTAAGATTTGCTTCACCTAACCCTCCATTGTCAGAAAACTTAGTAAGAATAATTTCAAAATTATAATGGAAAATTGGTTGATTAGTTTATTTATTTTAATTTTCTGAATAAGCAATGACTAAAAAGGGGAGTATTAAGAAGGCTTTCTTAACATTTAATGGATATTTGTAAACATATGTTAGAATAATGGTACTCAGATACAATAATTTATGGGCTATTTTGCATATTCTGACGGCTTATTATCAACTATTGATGTGAGGATACCTCACTGCTACCTGCATGTAATATCACTTAACATAATTACAAATGCATAGCATTGCCATCTGCAGTCCGAAAAAATAATATTATTTGAGGACCAATGATATGGATTTGAATTTAGAACTCTACCAAATTACCAAGATTTGTCAATCAAAAGACGAATTACAAAATTAGTATTTTTCTACCAAATATATTTTATATTTTAAGCCCTACTGGATATAAACCTATCTTTTCCATATGAAATTAAATATTAAGGAAACTGATGTAAATACGAAATTCGCTGCCTTTTTTCTCATGCTTATATATTACATTTTAGTTGTCTATGATTTTATTGATGCTTTTACAGTGTATTTGAGTAGATTTTTTTTATTTGTTTTAAAGCTTTTATATAGTCTGTGCTCTATAGTGTGGTAGTTGGTTAATACGCTAGCATGATGGATCATATATCTTCCACCTTCTTGATATAATGAAATAACAATAGCTAAATTTTTGTATTTGTAGTTCTTACCATTATATATCGTGACATGTTGCATCCACCAGTAAATCATTTGTCCAAAAAATGTCCTTGGGACAAATATTTTTTCAACAACTATATACGGTAGCGTTTAGTTGTGTAGTGCAAAAGAACATAGCTAAATGGTTCATTATATTACTAGAATTTTCCTATCGATGACCTGAGTATTTATTTCCATTCAATTCTACGTACTTAACTTACATCCGTCCACTAAACTTAGTAATGTGGGAGGATGGTTTAATTTCGTATGTGCTCGATCATTTTTGAACCCTTGAACATAAATGAAAATATGAACATGAAAAACTATTCTCTATTTGTTGGGATCAGTCCATGCTATATTCTTATAGGAATTTTTTATCCCTTAGTATTTACATTTAATCTTTCGTTTAGATGGGCCCCAAGTATCTTTACCTCAATAGGTCCAGTTAATTGAGGAATTTTCCAAGATAGTACATTTTTATTCCTGTTTTTTCTAACTCAGATTAAATTTCTATGTTTCAAAATATTGCAGGATGGGATGACCAACAGATCAAGGTGATGTTCTAACTTTTAGCTTACTAGATCTATATTCATTGGACTGTTCTTTAATGTGATGGGATGTGATAATCTGACCACAACTTAATAGGATTACAAGGAAAAATATGTTTGGTTTGGAAGTTTTTTTTAATAAACAATTTATTCAGTATGAGAAGCAAGACAAAGGAAGATTTCGATCATCGCATTAAATTTTAATTTCATTACAGCTAAACTAAATTGGAATGCTTTGGTTTTATTTATTTTTATCTATCTTCATGTATAATAAGATTTGCATCGAATTTTATATGTTTTACGATTGTAGGCTAGCACTTTTTTCTTTGAAAATGTTTAGTTTAAAAATGTTTTATTATTTAAGTTAAAACTGAGATGCCAGTTCCACCAGTTTCAACGCATAAGGTAGTTTACGTAAATAGCATTGCATATATATATATATATATATATATATATATATAAAAGAGGTTGACGTGACTATTCATTGAAATGCATGATGGAGTAAATATTTGAACATTTGAAAGAGGCTTTTTAGTAAACAGTTCCCTATATTCTGGCATTTTATTTTATTAAAAATTAGTTTCAGGTTGGCGATCCATTAAGTTTTCCCTGGCACTGGTTCTGCATGCTCTCTAACTAATTTAATTGCTCCAACTCTACAACTTTTTGGTCAATATTTTTTATTTATTTTTTAGATTCAAACAATTCTGTGCCTTATCAAATTCCACTTAAGAAAATTTAATGATTTTCTGCATGAAATATTATAGTGCTCACAAAACTTACCTTGCTTACATACTTAGAAATCTAATACTTATAAAATATCCAATGTGTGTTTTTTTATAATACAATAAAGACTTGGACAATGTTTTAAAGATTATAAAAATGTGCCTGTAGATAAAATGTTCTCCATCAATGATTTGTAGTAAAAGGGTGACAATTTGTGTATAAAGGATTTTATGTTCAAATAACTCAAGAAACAATCACTGATAAGTTAATTAGTATACAGGATAAACACCATATGTTTTTATGCTAAATTGTTTTCACCTAAAGCATTAACTCATAAGTATATCATGTTTTCATTTACTTAAAGGAGACCGAACTGTTTTGAATTAATGCTTCGGCCTGAAACCAATCAACGATCTTATGTTTCTACGTCAGCATACATCGGTCCAACTACATGTTGATCTACTGTTTATTCAATGCAGCATTTGGTAAAAATTTCCAAGCTTCATTTGTTTTAATTACAAGTTGATTATATACAGGATATGAGCTATAACTTGAAAACATTATATGTTTATATGCAACAGATTATCTAAATTAGAACGAGACGACAAAGTGATTGTTTTACTAATGGGGTGATGCACTATTTGGGTGCTCTAGGACACTGTTTTTGCGTGTGTGTGTGCGTGTGTAATTTTAAACTATTTGGAAAAAAATACTGGCAAGTGAGGAGGTAAGTTGAAGAAATCTATTGTTGGTGATCACATTTAATTCGAACTAAAGAATAAACAAATAAAAGTACAGCTTTTTTGTTTTTGCTTAAAAAGGTATATGCTTGCTATTTTTATTGGTTACAACATGCAGCTTAATCAGGATTCTATTTCGATCATCGATGAAAATAGGTTTGAAGCCGGGCCACTTCTAACCGTTGATGTTGAGATGTTTTAAGTATTTGGTGAATGATTTTGGTTTTCTATTCAATTATCAACTGCGAACTTACGAACGGTTAATCTGTCAAATTGTTTGATTTATTTTTTCGCTCAAATTTTGCATGACATGATTTGTCTTCGTATGTATAAATATTGTCGTGGTCTTGCCTATTTTAAAATAATTGGAATTTCTTTACATTGTTTCCTACAACCAATTCATCATTTAAAATATCCACGGTTTCTTTACACTTTTAATTAAAATAAACTGAATGAACTGCAAGTTTGTCATCGTCTTACTTTCATTTCTACAATAAAACTAATAGAGTTCAAATGATATTTTAAAAAAACAATGCTAAACTTTAAGACAAACTCGTGTGTGCACTTCCAATAATGGTACACCAGATAAATTAGTATAATGGTGTTTTAGCTCCAACTTCTGAAATGTATACGCAAAGCACATAACATGACAAACACAGATGCTTATGTTCACTAGTAATAGGCCATAAATTACAGCTCAGGCAACACTATTTTAGTTTTTGGTGCCAAGTGGCATCCTTTTGTGTAACATGGTTTTAGTTTAAACAAATTCTTTATGGTTTTCAGCCTGCACCATCCAATGCTACAACTAACTTCTTTGCCTGAATTTAATCACAGGAATAAGTCGATTTGGATTTGATGTTGGCATTTGCAGAGCTAACTAATATCAAACAAAAATTAAGCATAGAATATTGGCTCATATTGCTCACATGTATTTCCCTGCTAACTGCTTGCTTTCGTCTGTGAATATTTCAGTTAGCTGCTTCATTTGTATCCAAATCTTATGTTCACCAGTCCAAATGATGAACAACACAAGATCTTCCATTTTCTAAATTGAACTGGCTTATTTTATTATTATTATTATTATTATTATTATTATTATTTTATTTTGTTTAGTGTGTCATACTTTACTGTATGTTAAAAAATATTAGACCCACGGTTGGAATACTATGATTGAAAATCATAGCAGTTGGAATACTAAGCGACTCAGCCTTTCCATGGTCCTACTTTATCTGAAGATCTAATTAATCAAATGTGCAGGTATGGAAGTGCAGAAACCCATGTTGTTGCTGCTTTTGCAGGTGGTGTTGCTTCTCAAGAAGCGATCAAGGTAAAACAGTCATAATCTACACAGTTAACATCAGTAGTTTGTAGAAACTTACTTTGATTTTATACCATTATGGTTTGTATTTCAGCTAATTACGAAGCAGTTTGTGCTAATAGCTGGGACATTCATATTCAATGGGATTGATCGGAAATCTCAAAGTGTTGGCACTGTATCTGACATGGTGCATTTATCTGTAATTTGTGAGGTTGAGCTTTAAGGGCCAAAATTGTTTTTGAGTTTTCAATTAACCGTTAGTGTACATGACTGTTATTGTCTATAAAAATTTATAAAACTGAAGGCACAATTTTATGACTATATATGAAATGATAATGTCAAGAATTAAAAAAAAAAGTTTATTTCATTCGTAAACAGTGTTTTCCCTTTTGTGTAATTTAGTGGTTAGTAGCAGCAACTTTATTTAAATTTCATGTTTCTTTCATTAATGTTGGGCCATGTTAAAACGAACATAAGTGATTCATAACTAAAGTATTATCTGTTATCGAGATGATTTCCTGGCTGTCAACAGGAAGCTCTGGGCCTTTTATTTATTGATTTGTTGATCATTTTGATTATTTTGTGTGTGAGGTTATTTCTCTATGAGTTGCTTTTTGCTTGCATTTTGATTCTGTTTTTATGAGACATCGAGGAATGATTTTTCTTCATTTTTTGTTATATATAGTCCATTTTTGGTTTTTTGGTTTTTTTTTTTAAAAAAAAGTGTAACACCGAAATTGTTGTTGGTTGTAACAATACTTATAAAATAATTATAGACTAAAAGTTATAGCAAATCAATTAATTCAGACATTTTGGCCAAGTAACATATGATATTATTTAACGATTCAATAAGGGAAGGGTGGACTCTTCATTGCTTTCATTTTTGCTACTACAACATACGTAAATGTTGTGATCATCAAATTGGTAAGGACTGCTAAAGTTTGACCCATTTTGCTCACAGACTTTGGTTAGATTTAAACATTTTAGTAGAAAAATCAATTGAAATGCATAATTTTATGTTAGTCCTACAAGAAGGCAAACAAATATACAATAATCATTGGAAAACAAAATATAGTATGCGTATTTCAAAGTTTTTGCAATCATTTATTATCGGTTAACTCCTAACATTTTGTATGTAAGTCCACATATTCAAATTAGTTAATAAAACACAAAATTTAAGTAACTAAATGCTAAAAATGACATAATTAGTTTATGGGCTCTAAATTTGTCTACATTTCAAATTTTCTATTATCATTTAAATCTATCTCAATTTTTTTTTAACATTTCACATTTAGTACCATATTTTACAATTAATTACATAATATTAAAACTATTTAAATAACTTTAGCAAACTATAGTTCATTTGTTTGCCTAATAAATCAAATCAAAATTAACCATATTCATGGTAATAAAAATGAAAAAAAAATCAAATATATAAACACGTAATGACATAACATAAATTATACACATAAATAACTATCACAAGTTAAAAGTTAAACTTATTTACGTCAATATATTTGTCGTGTATTGTATTGTAATATTAATGTCAAACGTCTACATTTTAAAATTTATTTAATTATTTATGAAGCACTGCACAATATTACTAAACATTGTACGTTTAGGTCAATATGTTTAAGTTAATTAAATGATTTTGAATTTGACAAATGAATTCTATCAATAAATTATTTTTAGTTCATCTAATTAGTGCTAAGTGTGATGTTTTAAAATGTACAACATGTTTATGTCAACAAAAATGGAAAAATCGTTTTTTCTTCCAAATATAAAATTCAATAAGTCACACGGTTTAAATAATATATGTAAACAATAAAAAAAAAACTTAATATATTATACACTTATCTCAATAAATTTATGCTAAATTGAAGAAAATAATTTCTGCTTTAAATATCTACATTTTAAACATTTCTACAATTATTTGCTAAACCGCCTCATTTTTTAGTGATATTTTATATTTCAATCTCATATGTCTAAACTACTCATGAATCTTAAATTTTAATTATTTAAATAATCTTAGATAGTATTTAATTAGTCCATTTTCCTAATAACTCCTAGAAATATATGTTAATTTTACAATGTATATCCATATTAAAAAAAAGGTGGTTTTCCATGCAACTATAAAGATGCATAAATCACATAACATGAATTATGTATATGAGAATAATGACAAAGTTAATTTGTAAATTAGTCATGACTCATTTATATAAAGAATTTATCATATTATCATAAAATTCTTCTTGAACATCAATAGCTTCACAACAAATTTATAGTTTTTTTTCTTCTTCATGCTATGTTATACATTCGTAATTTTATATTTAACTTATTTAAACAGATTCTGTTAGATAATATTATTAATTTATCGAATAAATTACTGACATACATCAATTTTAACATGTATATCTATATTAACAAGAATGACTGAATTTTTTTTCAAAGGCTATATAACATAAATTACACACAAAGTATAATAATAATTTAATTAATAGTTTATGTATTTCACATCAAAATTTATCATATATTACACAATAAAATTCTTATTTTAACATAAAAATAATAAACGTTATTTTTAATAATATTCGTGTGCAACGCACGGGTTACACACTAGTGGATCTTAATTACTTAAGACGGTGTGAAACGAGTCATCCATATATCAACAAGTTTACACAAGCACACCTGAGTATGCTATTTTTATCCAGATCCTCCAATCGAAAATTTTACAATTCTAACAGTATTTAGTGTGTTCGTAGCAGACATAAACAGACCTATTCAGTTATCACATTGGCATATATATATATATATATATATATATATATATATATATATATATATATATATATACACACACACACACACATGCCGTCTATTCATTTGCAAATTGCTACCCAAATCACACATATTATGTTAGCATATATATTAGTTCGCTTCATCTGGATTAGTATTACGTGTTGATGAGTATTTTTCTCATGTTGGTTTTTTTTTCTCCTCTAATCTTGAAACATTCTTAGTGATTTGGACGAGAGGTTGCAAAAGGCTTTTCACAAGTACTTGGCTACAAGGGGTTTCAAAAAATCTCTCTACGATTACTTGCATGATTATATGATCAGTAAAGAAGACAAGGAGTATTTCGTTTGGCTAAAGAACATCAAGGATCTTATTGCGAAGTGATCGATCCATCAACAGTTTTGGTTATTCAGTTGGATTTTGTTATATGATAATAATTGCCAATCAAGCATCTGTATAACGCTTGTGACTTCTACATAACATTCAAGGAGACCAGAACTACAAGTAGTGTCATATATCCACACTGTAGTGTCTTGAATATTGTTCAATTTTAGGTTTCAGATATGTTTCTCATGTGATGTGTTTATTAGTTGTGTTTTTGTTTAATGCACCGTAGTGTTTTTGTTGATTAAATGTTTCATTCTCCTAACATAATCCATCATGTATGCGTATATATCCATGTAAAAACTGCAAAATAAACTCAGTTACTTACAAAGTCACTGTAAGTTTGAGAAGCATAAAACAAAAGCCATGATCATGGCCAACACTCCATAACTACAAACTGAACAATTGTCCAGATAAACAAACATCATATTTACAGGTAGAAATGCAAAAATAAATGGTACGTTGGGGTGGTTAGCTTGCATTAATCAGTTCCTTCGCCTCTTCTCCCGCTTCTTGCTCCCATGTGCTGATGTTGCGTTATGTTCCTGGTCACAATCCTATGAAGAAGGAAAATGGAAATGAAGCAAAATTTGTAAGAATTGAAGAGGAAGCATCAATGTGAGTCACATATACATTTTTAGGATTGGTAATATTACTGTTATAAAGATTTAAGTGTGGATAAATTTGATACAAATGAGAGAGAAAAATTAAGTTTGATAGAAACGAGTGAGAAAAATATGTGATAAAGAGGAAATTTAGCAGGTTAAAAAATCATCACCACTCCCCTTGGTTATTAAATGCATTAAAATTCACTAAAATATGTAATGGTTAGAAGTAAGTTTAATCGTAGTACATGCGGATTAAATAAATAGGCAGTCAACTATGAGACCAAATCCTCTGTCCTCAAACCCCCATATACCTCTGTTCTCATCCAATCGAACCCACTGATTTCAACAATTTTGCAATTAAGTACGACATAAAAAAAGGATTTAACTGCAAAAGGTGAAAATCAGGGAGTGTTTATTGGTTGGGTACAGGGGATACAGCGGGTTTGGGGATAGGTGTTTATTGATAGGCAAATAGATTGTAAGAAAAAGTCCTAAATATGTACATATTAGGAAATTCAGTATAGTAAGCAGAAGCATTTACATTTTACAGTTAAAGTGATTTTTATCATGTAATTTGCGCTATTGACCTGGGAAGTAGACAAAAGGGGTGTGAAAACAGAAAAAACTCTTCAACCAAAATTTGAACATTGAATAGGCAGGATACTCAAGATATCAGGTTAACGGGAATCTACATCATTAAGAAACCAGCCACATAATGTACATCTTAATCAACAAAAAAAGAGAAAGGACATCAGCAATATCCAAGGTATAGAAATAAATCTTAACTACAGTCTACGAGTATAGAGCAAGCATTAGCGGCTCTGATCATTAACAGTAAACATTAGCAAAAAAAAAAAAAAAAAAAAAAAAAAAAAAGTTTTAAGAAACAAAGCAGCTAAGTCTTTGGCAAATCATAACATATTCTGATATGCTTTTAGGGCCAAGAAAAGTTATAGAAGAGTAAAAACGTCTACCTTTCCGTTAATGGGATAAACAGAGTAATAATTAAATCTTCATGTTGGTATTGAACTCAAGGGTCATTAGAATTATTTTCCTAGTAATCAAATATTTCAAATTTATATTATTAATAATTTAAAGGGTATCAGGATTGTTGTCGTAAAGCGAAAGTATACATAAACTATTGCACTCTGTGACGTCTATGTAGGCTGTGCCGATCAACCCATATACATGCGGTTAGGTAAAGAGGGATAAAAGACAGCATATGTGTAAGTCAATGTTGATACAATATAAAATATAATATCCATGATCTTTTATATAAAAAATATTTTTAAGCACAGGAAGTTAATGCTATCTGGTAGAATTTCATTCACTAGTATGAATACGTGACTGAAATTATTACCGATAGCTGACCTTTGCGCGTATACGATACTATTATAACTCATTGGACAAATTTCATAAAATAATAGAGTTAGTACACAACAACAGCGAAAGTCGTATGAATGCTTAACCCATGGAGATAGTATGAATGCTTCTTGCACATGAACTAATCAAAGGCTATAAGACCAAGAACGTTTCCCCTAGAGCTATGCTAAAACTCGATATTAGGAAAGCTTTCGACACGTTACAATGGTCCTCCGTTATTAGAATTCTCAGCTTTATGAACTTTCCTCCTTGCTTCACTGCTTGGATTTATGCTTGTGTTAACTCTGCTCACTTTTCTATAACGTAAATGGAACCCCTGTCGGTTTTTTCGATAGTAAACAAGGAATAAGGCAAGGGGATCCGATTTCGGCTTATTTATTCATTGCTGTCATGGAGCTGCTCACTAAGATGCTAAATAAATTGGTACTTAACGATCAATTTACTTTGCATCATAAGTGTAAAGATCCGTGTATTACTTCCTTAATGTTCGCCGATGATTTGATTATTTTTTGTAAACCGGATAACATGACTTTAATTAACATCATGGCTACTCTTGAGAAATTCTATCAACTCACCGGTTTGAAGATTAATTACGAACAATCTGAAATTATGCTTGCGGGTGTGTGTGAACAGCGCAGGGAATACATTCTGAACCTAACTGGGCTGTGTTGTGGCGATTCTAAAATCCCTTATCTTGGCCTTCCCATGGCTACTTCTCGAATCACTACGACACGGTGCCTCCCCCTTTTTGAAAAGATTACCAATATGCTTGAGTGCTGGTCTACTAGCATGCTCAGCCAAGCCGGTAGATTAACTCTCATTAAATCGGTTACTATAGCCATGCAAGTATATTGGTCACGCACATATATTCTTCCCGACAAATTGCACGCCATGATTAAAACGGCCTTTATGAAATTTTTATGGAAAGGAAATATTCATGCAAATTACTTGGCCCCCATTTCTTTTGCAAAGCTTGAATTACCAATATGTAAAGGTGGCCTCGGTATTACGAACACCAAAACTTGGAACATAGCGGCGATAGGGAAACATATACATGATATTCTTTGCAGGAAGGATACGCTTTGGGTGAATTGGTCCTTCAAACATGTTATAAAAAACAGTAGCTTCTGGGCGTTGAGAACTCTTGCTAGTTTCAGCTGGACCTGGAAGTGTATTAACAGGATCAAGCCTTTAATTCTTCCTTATGTCAAGCATGGTCCGAGAGCATATGAGCAAACTGACTTTTGGGAGGATCCTTGGGCTGACTTCGGATTCTTCATTGCAAAGCATGTCTCTATCCTTGAGATCTTGCAGTCTAGAGTCCCTAACACTTGCAAAGTTGCTGATCTTCTTATACACAACCGTGTCAACCTTCCAAGCACTACATCTCAGACCTTGCAAGCTATTTGGAATAACATTAATTCCAGCAACTTGCAGACTTCTTTGGACCATGTTATTTTTTGGAGTTGGCTAGGTGAAAGCTTCACAATAAATAAACTTTATTACTCCTTGTGCGCCACTTCACCTTTAGTTAATTGCAGCTGGCACAAAATGATTTGGAAGCATGACATACAGCAAGAGAAAATTTGCTTATGTGGAAGGTGATTAAGCGTGCTCTGATTACAAAAGATAGGCTTGCCTCGCTGGATATCAGCACTGATAACCGCTGCGTCTTTTGTGGAGCATCTCCTGAGAGCTACCAACATCTTTTCTTTGAATGCCCTATTACTCGCATGCTTTGGACTGAAGTGCTTGCGCAGATTAATGAGCAGTGTTTTGCTAGTACAAGCACTAACCAATGGAACTTCATCAAACGCAAAGTTGGCTTCAAGCGAGCTAAACCACGGCTGTTCAACTACATCCTCAAGAAAATGGTCTGCAACGTTTGGAAAGAAAGGAACGCTTGTGTTTTTGAGAATGCGCATGTGATGGTATATGCAACTTGGAAGCTAAGGCTATGGCGCGACGTCCGGGACGGACTTAAGTTCCTCAAATTCTCTTACGATCCCGAGATTTTTGGGCGCTAGTGCCGCTTTCATTTGTTTCTATTTGTTCTGCTTCTGTCCCCGTTAGTTTAGGCGTTGATATACTGTGTTGTCTCCGTGTTCTTTTTTCTTTTTTTCCTGCCTTGTTTCTATGTATTCGTTCTAGTATATCAATAAAAGTGGTAGGGGTCCACTCAATTCCATCGGCTCTGCCAAAAAAAAGAGAAGCTAGAAGTGTTGATGTTTGCGATACTATACGTTAGATTGAAGAGGATGAAGATAGCTTCGCATCGGAGAACACGGTTCGCAAATTGGAGCTTGTATTTTGGAGTTATGAGCGGAAATGTGCTTCGTTTCAGTAGGGAGATGCGACAGACGTAAGTCATGGGGAGTGACAGACGTCTGTGTTGTTAGGGAAATTATCCCGAGAATTGCAACAGACGTCTGTCACTTTGACAGACGTCTGAGTTGAAGCAGGAATAATTCGAAGTTATGGACAGACATCTGTTCCCTCACACGACATACGTCTAAAGGCGTATTTCGGTTATCTCGGGCTGAAGGTTTATGTGACGGCCCGCCCCGAACCAGCCGATATTTCCCTAAAATGCGTCGTACCAATGTTCAACCAGCATGGGACGGTCGTCGAAGGAAAAGAATTTGAAGCGATGAACCAACAAAGAATCTGTAGTATATCTCACAGCGCATGGAATAAAATATAATAATAGCATATCTTGACATAAAACAGGCGAGACAGTGCATAAGCTAAAAACTAAACCATCATAGCAGCGGAAATCCAAAATACAGCTTATGTTCCCCGATCCTCATTATTACAACTTTTGAAAACTGTCTCTAAAGCAAAATAAGGAAGGTACACTACTAATGCCCAAAGTCCAGTTGCGACACAGGGGGAATATATGGGAATAATACGTGTAAGCCTCATGCTCATCCCCGGACAGCTACTCGTGTACAACCAGCTAACATGTCTCTAGTCTGCTCGTTTAGGAGCACCCAGAGTAATAAGAAGAGACATTAAACTCTAGGTCAGACAAAAGTATGATATGAGCGATAAGCAGCAAAACAGAATAATAACAGGTATAACTAACCATACCTGAACCTGGACCTGCAACCAAAGAGTCAGCAGCACAACAAGATGTACAATACTCTAAGGTAACACTAACATATGGTGTAAAGATAATAGGGGATGGGGTGTGCATGTCATAGTGATAGCAAACAATCAAGCATAGCAACCATCCTCACATCTCTCACTCAGTGCGTAAAGCATACAATATCCATCGTTTTGACCACCCAAATTCTTTGCTATGATCACTCTGCCCATGAAGTCATGACGACTCCACTGCATTGATCCATAACCACTAGTCCTTTGCTATGTCCACTCTGCCCCATGAAGTCATGACGACTCCACTACACTGGCTCATATCCATGCTACGATCACTATGCCTCATGGAGTAATGACTACCCCACTGCACTGATCTGTAGCCTAACATTCGTCTCTCGGTGGTGAATTAAAGTTATGGACATCGATAACCCCTTAGCACACGTCCCGCAGCAAAGCCCAACCATGAAGTTAACTTGTTGGTTCCCAATTGGATCCTGAGCATAGACTTCCCATTTGGGCTACCTTTGCATCTCGGGTTTTGGTCATCATCTCCGTTCGTGACTCTTCAGTTCGGCTCGTGACCCTCCACATCGGTTCATGGTTCACCTTACACCGGCTCGTGATGGTCCAATACAGTTCGTGACCTCCACTCGTGACCAAACTCCTTGCTCCGTTCACGGTTCATGACTCTAGCACGGCTCGTGGGAGGTGGCTCGTGGTCCTCATCCAGGTCGTGGGACCCACTCGTGATCCAAGCTCTGGTCGTGGTCTTCGGTTCGAGTGCTGGAGCGATTCATGACATGCAGATGGGGTCGGCCCGTGGAGGGGTGCTTGGCTCGTGAGAGGTGCTCCACGACTGGGGTACGCGACTTGTGATGATGCTCCAACTCACAGGGGTGCCTCACGAGCGGGGGTGGCCTATTTCCTGCAACTCTTTCCAACAAGCTATTTACGCCATACGACGGCGTTTTCGACCATTCTAACTTGAATATACAATCACAAATCATTCCAAACAGTCATAGCAACTTATAGAATCGACCACAAATACCAAAACTATGAATAGACATGTAAATACGGATCAACATACCCAAAACCCATGTTTTCCCCTTAATCAAGTTTAACTATTACTAATGATAGGATTAGCAAAACATATCCAAATTAACCCAAATTTCTAACAGAGGCCTGAAATAATATTTCGAAATTTCTAAACAATTTTCCAGAATTTTATCATGCTTAAATTTGTTAATTAATACTAATCACCCCTAATTAGCCGTAATTAGTGAAAAACAATGTAAAACACTCACCTTACCCACAAACAAACTATAGATCTAAAAATATCTCTGTTATGGCGCTGTTTCCAATGCAACTCAGCAGCCCAAATTCTGATTTGTTGCTAATCTTCCTTGATTTGGTGTTAGTGAAAAACAATGCAAATCACTCACCTTACCCACAAACAAACTATAGATCTGAAAATATCTCTATTATGGCGCTGTTTCCAATGCAACTCAGCAGCCCAAATTCTGATTTGTTGCTAATCTTCCTTGATTTGGTGTAGATTAAGCTAATACGCGATTAGAAAGGGATTTGGGATGAAATTAGAAGATGGAGGCCATTGCTAGGGTTAGAGGAATGTTTTAGGCGGCTGGAAAATGAAATGAAATGAATACCTAACTCATTTCAACCTCCCCATAACCCTAATCCCGAAATGGGTTATGGGCCCATTCACTAATCACCCTATTAAACCCACTTAAGCAGTTTTTCACCTTCCAAACCTTGTTTCAGCCATAGCTTCCAAACAGTAAGTCCGTTTGGCTAATGTAACCACTCTACGGAAAGAGAAACCATCATTCGAATCCAATGGAAGTGATTTCAGGTCAAAACTCCTTACCAATCAAAAGTTATAGATGAAACACTATCAGCTAAGGGCAAAACGGTCATTTAAAAATCGGCAAAAACCGTAAATATAGGAAATGACCCCAATAGTCGCTCCCCAAAGTTACACGACTATACGACTTCGTATGACAATGAAATAAGCATTCTACGATCCTCCGATGCGCAGAATGTGGGTCGTTACACTCTCCTCCCCTAAAGAAATTTCGCCCCCGAAATTCCTTAACCAAGAAACAAACAATGGATCCCGCATGCCTACCAATCATTTGCAAACAATCAAACATGTACAAGAAACAAAACAAATCTAACCTATCATGCGGAAAACTAAATCGCAATGAAAATCTTAACAGGCAAAGAGTTCTGGATACGACTTCTTTATGTTCTCCTTTGTTTCTCAAGTACAGTCATTCTCGTCTTCACCCCACTGGACCTTGACTATTCTTACCGTCTTTCTTCGAAGTTGCTTCGTATCGTACTCGACAATACGAATCGGCTTGCGGTTCCCAACCGCCTCGAGTTCTACTTCGATATCATCCAACTGGTCCGGTGAAATAGTCGTATCAGAATCATGCACGAACTTCCTTAATTGGGAAACATGAAATACGTTATGAATTCCCGCCATCTTCCCTGGTAATTCAACTTTATATGCCAAATTCCCAATTTGCTCGAGAACTGGGAACGGACAAACAAATCTGGGTGCCAATTTGCCTCTTCTACAAAATCTGATCACGCTCTTCAACGGAGAAATCTTGACGAATACTAAGTCGCCAATGGAGAATTTTAAATCTCTTCTCCTTCTATCAGCATAACTCTTCTGCCTATCTTGGGCAGCCTTCATCCACTGTTGAATGATCCTGATCTTGTCTGAAGTTTCTCTTATTACGTCCGGCCCAAGCACAAATTTCTCACCGGTTCCTAACCAGCACGACGGTGAGTTGCATGGTCTTCCATACAAAGCTTCAAATGGAGCCATACCAATACTAGACTGATAGCTATTATTATATGCAAACTCAACCAGATGTAAATGGTCATCCCATGATCCACCAAAATCCAATATACAGGCTCTCAAGAGATCTTCTAATATACGATTCACCCTCTCTGTCTGACCGTTGGTTTGAGGATGATATGCGGTACTGAGATGTAATTCTGAACCTAAAGCCTCTTGTAAGCTCTTCCAAAACCCACTGGTAAACAATGGATCTCGGTCACTCATAATACCTTTCGGTACCCCCATGAAATCTCACTACCCACTTCACATACAGTTCAGCTAACTTGGTTGTCGTCCTATTCGACTTGACCGGTATAAACCTTATGCTTTTGGTCAATCGATCCACAATTACCCAAATACTATCATGATCCGATCTAGTCCTTGGCAGATCATCGATGAAATCCATCGAGACTTGTTCCCATTTCCATTCGGGAATTTCCAATGGTTGTAACAAACCACTTGGCTTCTTTTGTTCGGCTTTAACTAACTGGCAATTCATGCACCTGGATATAAATTTCCCAACGTCTCTCTTCATCCCTTCCCAGTAGTAGGTCTGCTTCATGTCTCGATAAATTTTGTTACCATCGGGATGTATGGTCGGTTTTGAGTGATGACATTCTCTAAGCACTTCATCTCTCAATCCATTGACATTGGGTACAACTAGTCTTCCATTCTCTCGAAGCCATCCTTTACGATCAAGTCCATACCTGTTCATCTCCCTACCGTCGATGCCCATCTCTATCTTGGAGATGATTTCCGATAGATTAGGATCGTCCTTCTAACTAGAACCAATCCGCTCAATCAAAGTGGGTCTGATCGTCAAACTTGCTAACATCGCTGGGTCCAATTTGCACTTAGGTCTGAAATCATGCCTGCGATATATTTCAGTTGCTTCCATTACAGAAACATAGCCCCTAAACTGGCATGTCTCCTGCTCAATGCATCAGCTACCGCATTGCCCTTTCCTGGCTTATATGCGATATCAAAATCATATGAAGCCAAGAATTTCAACCATCTCTGCTGACGGAGATTTAGATCCTTCCAAGAGAAAAGATACTTTAGTGACTTATGATCGGTAAACAACTTGAATTTTTCTCCTAAGAGATAATGTCTCCACTTCTTTAATGCGAATACAATCGCTGCCAATTCCAAATCATGGGTAGGATATCTTCTCTCGTGCGGTTTCAGCTGCCGACTAGCATAAGCTGCAACCCTACCTCCTTGCACCGATACTGCACCTAGTCCGGTACCGCATGCATCCGTGTCATTTCTTCTTTCCCTTTAGGAACAACCAACACTGGCGCACACGTCAACTTCTCCTTTAGACCTTTAAATGCATTCTCACACCTTTTGTCCCAAGCAAAATCTTGATTCTTCTTGGTCAACTGAGTTAACGGTTCCGCTATCTTGGAGAAGTCTTGGATAAACTTACGATTATATCCAGCTAACCCCAAGAAACTTCTTACGTCCGTTGCATTCTTGGGCGTAGACCAATCTTGTACCGTAGCCACCTTCGTAGGATCCACGACAATACCATTCTCTGAAACAACATGGCCCAAGAATCTCACTTCCTTCCTCCAGAAGTGACATTTAGAAAATTTCGCTTTCAATTGGTGTTTTCTCAACACCTCCATCACTATCTTCAAATGTTCCTTGTGTTCTTCCTCTGTCCTCAAGTAAACCAAGATATCATCCACGAACACAAGAACAAACCTATTCAATTGATCTCTAAAAACTCTATTCATAAGATCCACAAAATAAGTTGGTGCATTGGTCAACCCGAATGGCATGACCAACCACTCATAAAAACCAGACGGCGTTCGGAAAGTCGTTTTAGCTATACTCTCAGCTGCTACTCTGAGCTGATAAAAACCTGCCGCGAGATCCAACTGGGTGAACACTCTTGCTCCACTCAACTGATCAAACAAATCATCTATCCGTGGGAGAGGATACTTATTCTTCCTCGTCACCTTATTCAACTCGCGATAGTCCACACAAAATCGAAGGGAACGATCTTCCTTCGTAGCAAACACAACTGGTGCTCCCCACTCGGAAACACTTCTTCTAATAATTCCCTTCTTCAAAAGATCGCTTACTTGCACCATGAGCTCTTGCTGCTCCCTTGGCGCCATACGACGAAGTGGCATCACTATAGGTCTGGCGTCCTTCACTAAATCAATCTGAAACTCAATCTCTCGGCGTGGTGGAAGCCCGGTCACTTCCTCGAAGATGTCCGGATACTGGCCAGCAATGGGCACCTCTGACAACTCATCATACGGGATGTCGAGGGAATTTAGAAAACTAGCCATCACCCCATCACTTAGAAGGCAACCAAACAGTACCCTCCGCCCATCATCTGCTCTAACTGTCACCAAAAAGCCCTCACAGTCTACCACCACCCCATATCTTTGGAGCCAATCGACTCCCAAAATAATGCCAAACCCAGTAAAGCCCAAAACAAAGAAATCACAAGCAAATATGCATCCATGACTCGATAAGGCCAAATTACGGCAAATCATACTAAGGCTAGTCGAACCACCAATCGGGTTCGTCACAACTAAAGGTCTATCGACTATCTCGGGTTCCAATCCCAACCTATCTACCAGGTCACTAGATATGAAGGAATGAGAAGCTCCAGTATCAAACAATACTCGGACAGTAACATCATGAATAGAAAGCATACCTTGAATAACGTCATTCTTTCCATTCTCCGCCGCAGTTGGGGAATTCGACGAAGAAGGAAGAGCACTGATTGTGTATGCTTTCACTATCTACTTCTGTTTAGGAGGTTGTGGACACTTATCCTTCTGATGTCCCACTTGGCCGCAATTGAAGCACTTCCTGTTCGCTGGCTTTGCTCGACATTCTTTAGCATAATGGCCCTTCTTGCCACAGCTAAAGCACTCAACATCTTTCTTATCCTTCTTTCTATGACCATCCTTGGTCTGATTCTGCTTCCTCTTATTCTGAGAATTATTCTTGCCTCCACCGCTTGCTTGCGGCTTTGGCCCTTCTGTAGATGTAACAGCGACCTCATTCTTTGACTTAGGGTAAAGTCTCTCTGACCTCATTGCTTTTCCCATGATTGATTCAAATGTCTCATCGATATGGTTTATAAGCCTTTCCCCTAAGTACCCATCTAAACTAGTTATGAACTACTCGTTTTTCTTCTCGGCAGTGTCGATAAGAGATAGTCCATACTTCGATAAAGTGTCAAACTCAGCAATGTACTCTGAGACTGCCCTACCATTTTTCTTAAGCTCCAAGAACTTCCTGAATAATTCTGACTTCTGAGCAGCTGGGATAAACTTATCACTAAAGCGAGTCTTAAACTGATCCCAAGTAATCTGATCCTTAGGTGTAGCTGCCTTGATAGCATTCCACCAATTCATAGCCCATCCTTGCAGTTGACGCGATGCTAGCTTCCTTTTCATTGCGTCCTCAATTACCAAATCCTCGAATATGCGCTCACAACTATCCAGCCAATCTTGAACTTCCGTAGCCGACTCCGTTCCGTGGAACGGCTTCCCACCAAGACTAGTGTAATCCTTACAGAGCTTGGCGAAATCGGCTATAGGCGCCTGCACCGTTGCACCACCACCGTTAGCAGCATTAGAAGCTGCTCTCTGAACATCCCTAAGCATCTCCGTCATAAAGCTAATGAACATCGTCCTCATATCAGGGGCGTTCATATCATTCGCCCTTGGCCTCATATTCCTCAAGTTTCGGCTCATCATTCAATCTGTAAAGAGAAAACGATTAACCATCTCTATAGTGGTGCTAGTGCAGTGCGACTTCATCCTTAGATATACTAATAGTGTGTGTGTGTGTCTATATATATAACTTTTGAAAACAAAAATATCACAAATACGCGCTCTTATATACGTATACTATCTCTCCCTGATGTCTTCCTCTAGGTTAACTACGCAACCTAGAGCTCTGATACCAAGTGTGACGGCCCGCCCCGAACCAGCCGACATTTCCCTGAAATGCGCCGTACCGATGTTCAACCAGCACGGGACGGTCGTCGAAGGAAAATAATTTGAAGCGATGAACCAACAAAGAACCTTTAGTATATCTCACAGCGCATGGAATAAAATATAATAATAACATATCTTGACATAAAACAGGCGAGACAGTGCAGAAGCTGAAAACTAAACCATCATAGCAGCGGAAATCCAAAATACAGCTTATGTTCATCAATCATCATTATTACAACTTTTGAAAACTGTCTCTAAAGCAAAATAAGGAAGGTACGCTACTAATGCCCAAAATAGTGACCAGCTGCAACACAGAGAGAATATATGGGAATAATACGTGTAAGTCTCCTGCTCGTCTCCGGATAGCTACTCGTGCACAACCAGCTAACTTGTATCTAGTTTGCTCGTTTAGGAGCACCCAGAGTAATATGAAGAGACATAAAACTCTGGGTCAGACAAAAGTCTGGTATGAGCGATAAGCAGCAAAACAGAATAATAACAGGTATAACTAACCATACCTAAACCAGCAACCAAAGAGTCAACACAACAAGATGTACAATACTCTAAGGTAACACTAACATATGGTGTAAAGATAACGGGGGATGGGGTGTGCATGTCATAGAGATAGCAAACAATCAAGCATAGCAACCATCATCACATCTCTCACTCAGTGTGTAAAGCATACGATATCCACCGCTTTGATTACCCAAATTCTTTGCTATGATCACTCTGCCCCATGAAGTCATGACGACTCCACTGCACTGATCCATAGCCACTAGTCCTTTTCTATGTCCACTCTGCCCCCATGAAGTCATGACGACTCCACTGCACTAGCTCATAGCCATGCTACGATCACTCTGCCCCATGGAGTAATGACTACCCCACTGCACTGATCTGTAGCCTAACATTCGTCTCTCGGTGGTGAACCAAAGTTATGGACGTCGATAACCCCTTAGCACACGTCCTGCAGCAAAGCCCAACCATGAAGTTAACTCGTTGGTTCCCAACTGGATCCTGAGCACACACTTCCCATTTGGACTACCTTTGCATCTCGGGTTTTGGTCATCATCTCCGTTCGTGACTCTTCAGTTCGGCTCGTAACCCTCCACATCGGTTCGTGGTTCACCTTACACCGGCTCGTGATGGTCCATTACAGTTCGTGACCTCCGCTCGTGACCAAACTGCTTGCTCCGTTCGCGGTTCGGGACTCTAGACCGGCTCGTGGGAGGTGGCTTGTGGTCCTCATTCGGGTCGTGGGACCCACTCGTGATCCAAGCTCTGGTCGTGGTCTTCGGTTCGAGTGCTGGAGCGATTCGTGACATGCAGATGGGGTCGGCTCGTGGAGGGGTGCTCGTCTCTTGAGAGGTGCTCCACAACCGGGGTACGCGACTCGTGATGATGCTCCAGCTCACGGGGATGCCTCACGAACGAGGGTGACCAATTTCCTACAACTCTTTCCAGCAAGCTATTTACGCCATACGATGGCGTTTTCGACCATTCTAACTTGACTATACAATCATAAATCATTCCAAACAGTCATAGCAACTTATAGAATCGACCAAAAATACCAAAACAATGAATAGACATGTAAATATGGATCAACATACCCAAAAACCCATATTTTCCCCTTAATCAAGTTTAACTATTACTAATGATAGGATTAGCAAAACATATCCAAATTAACCCAAATTTCTAACAGAGGCCTGAAATAATATTTCGAAATTTCTAAACAATTTTCCAAAATTTTATCATGCTTAATTTCTTTAATTAACACTAGTCACCCCTAATTAGTCGTAATTTGTGAAAAACAATGCAAATCACTCACCTTAGCCATAAATAAACTATAGATCTGAAAATATCTCTGTTATGGCGCGGTTTCCAATGCAACTCAGCTGCTCAAATTCTGATTTGTTGATAATCTTCCTTGATTTGGTGTAGATTAAGCTAATACACGATTAGAAAGCGATTTGAGATGAAATTAGAAGGTGGAGGTCATTCCTAGGATTAGAGGAATGTTTTAGGCGGCTGGAAAAATGAAATGAAATGAATACCTAACTCATTCAGCCTCCCCATAACCCTAATCCCGAAATGGGTTATGGGCCCATTCACTAATCACCCTATTAAGTCCACTTAAGCAGTTTTTCACCTTCTAAACCTTGTTTCAGCCATATCTCCGAAACGGTATGTCCGTTTGGATAATGTAACCACTCTACAGAAAGAGAAACCATCATTCGAATCCAATGGAAGTGGTTTTAGGTCAAAACTCCTTACCAATCAAAAGTTATGGACGAAACAAGATCAGTTAGGGGCAAAATGGTCATTTAAAAATCGGCAAAAATTGTGAACATGGAAAATGACCCCAATAGTCGCTCCCCGAAGTTACACGACTGCGACTTCGTATGACAATGAATAAATATTCTATGATCCTCCGATGCGTAGAATGCGGGTCGTTATAATTTAACATGCTGATTTGTGAAAATACCATGGGCAGATTTGGGATTTGTCTAATATTTTACTCTCCCTATATAAGCTATTATCTTCTTTTCAGAAGGAGAGCTTGGAGACTTGATCAAATCAAGGGTTTAATTCTCAAAGGTTAAATTAGGGTTTATAATCTAGCTACAATTCTTCAATTCTATTCTCCTCAAACTCTTTTCTATATTGAAATATAGTGATCATTGTATCAATCTCTTGTATTCCTTTCATCGTGGTAATAAAATATTTTCTCCAAAGTGGACGTACACTAACAAGTTGTTAGTGGAACCACTATAAATCTGCGTGTGATTTAATTTTGCTGCTATTGTCATTATTTCATCGCTCGTGTTTGAGATTTGGATTGTTCAAGATAGGTTGATCATTGTTTGGTGACTAGAGTTACTAGTTTGGTTGTTTTCGCAAACCTAACAACGATCTCGTTTTCCGCAAGGCATTTGTGGTTTAGATATTTGATTTGAATGGTCTTGAATTGAATTAATCGCAACAGTTGCAACAGTTGGTATCAGAGCAATTGATGCTTGTTAGGTGTTTGCGAAAATGCCGGATTCAGATAATAGCTTGGAAAGTTCTTCAACCGGATGTCCGAAAAGTGTGGCGCCTTATGTATGTGATTCGTATGCAGCGTCGGGTTCTCAATTGGTAATTGACAAGTGGAATGGTGATAATGACGTTAAGAAGTGGCAATGGAAAATGTAACAGCCCGCATTTTACGTATTGGAGGATCGTAAAATATTTTTATTTTATTCCCTGAGGGTTGGATTATTCTCATATTTTAATATGTTGCTTATGGGGATGTGAGACATGTCCATAATTTTTACAAATTTTGTTTGTGACTATTTTGCTCCTGTCAGTTTTGTACAGGGAATAATTTTTGACTCAGTTCGAATTGGGTGGTGAGACCTGTGCCATTGGAAAGGAAATATCCTGAAAGGAGAACCAGTTCTTAGTTATCTAAAAAGAAGAAAGAAAAATCAGTATCTACATAAGAACAAAAGATGAAAGAAATCAAAAGAAACAAAACTGTACCAAAAGTTGTTGCTTGATAAGAGTTTGTCATAAATTCATCAAGTCTGAAGAGGTGGTAGGCAGCAAAATGTTGGTGATGTCATCAAAAGAAAGGGCAATTCTTATGATCTCATCAAAATCTTGGGCATGTGAAGAAGACTACGGAGGACTAGCATGTTGAGGTCAAATACCAAAAGACCAACAATAAAATCACTCCCGTGGTCGCTGTTTGGGAATAACCAACGTTAAGAGCAATTCCAACAAACAGGGCAGTAGAATTAGGGGTATACTACTCAACGGGCATAATAAAAATATCCTTGCAAAGAGAGGAAGGGGTAGAAGTTTCATCCTTATGCTCTTGGAAGCCGATTCATCAGCAGTTGTTTCAAGCTTTCTCTTAGATGCGGCACTAGATCGAGCTAGAGCGTCCATGGTATATGTCCCACTAAAAGTTTCAATAGCTAATAAAAGAAATGACAGTAGGAAAGTAAAGTTAGATGAATTGAATGTGGAATAATATTTTGAAATTGCTTAAGAAGAGAAATCTGACTCGAAGCACTTGGAAACAAAGGGGTTAAAGGAGTAAACCTGTCGGAACCTAAAGTTAGATGTTTTGCACTGGAGAAATGAAGGGGTGGTTGCCTCAAAATCTTTGTCCTAACGGGAGAAGAGTGTACTTCTAGAGATTGTCCAAAGTCAACAATTGGGATCGCTTTCCCAATGTCTTGGGAGCTTCATAAATTGCATCAACAACCTTGCCTTCCTCCTCATTCAAACTCTTACTCGTGGGAGTAGAAGCTGAAAAGAAATGAAAATTAGACAAAGCACGAAAATAACACAATAAGTCAAGAAGTAGTGAAAATCTCACCAGGACTAGCAAAAGTGCCTGAAATACTGGGGGCATTTGATATTGAAAAACTTTGTTTTCCAGTCTATAAATTTATTGAAACCATCGTTGATCAGCTTTTTGTTAGGAGTCACACAAAGGATAGGAGAATCCACTCCTTTAGTTACAGATAATCATAGCAAATGATGAAGAAGACGATCGCTGAGGGGAGATTGTCCCGACTCAAGCACTAGAAGCTCGAGGCACAAAAGATAGGTGTATGTGTTTGGACTTAGCTAAATGGGAGAAAGTCAAAAATGCCGCAAGAACCTAGAGATTAAATTTAAAAAAGGAATAGAACCTACCATGCTAGATATGGATGACCGAGTATGCAAAGAATCCCTCTGGTGGATTCTAAATGGTATCATTTTCAGAGGCAGGGATGGCATCTATCCCAGCCATACCAAAGCTTTCAGGAATTACATTCACTTCATTTTGAGACCGGATGAAAGAATGTTGTGAAACAATTTCCTTCTTTGGCCGAGGAGTAAAGGAACTTGTTGGGTTTGATTCATCAACATTTTGCTTCTTAGTCATGATTTTTCCAGGTGGTATTATCTTGCAAAACACATTAACACCATGATTTAATTTACTTAAAGAGAATATTGACCATTTGCAAGTTTAAAACCAAAATGAGAGCTCACTGACATTAGTTATCTAATATTATCATAGAAGTTTAAAACATATCATGAGCCATTAGAATTGGATTCACAACAAAATTCATATAAAGTCATGCACTATACATATGCTTAAAAATGGCTAAGTTATAGGTATCGTTTGCATTGTTGGTTATGACACCGAAACTAAACATAACTTAAGTCTTTGGTATCGATGGAGTTGGAACGAGAACAGCCCAAGTTCTTAGTATCGACAATATCGAAACCAAGCATTTTGTTATCGATACTGAAAACTTAGACGATACCAAGGAAGTCTAAAGCCTATTACCGATGAGATCAAGATAAAAAAATATTTATATTTCGGTAAAGGACTAACCGACATTAAAGTTTCAAGATTAACTAATACTGAAGCAGGAAAAATATGGCTTTTGGTATCGATTATTTACGGTTTCGATGTCAATAAAATCAAAACTAAAGGGAATCGGTAACAGTTGATATTGAATTCATTGGTACCGAAAGAAAATTCCATCATGATAATAGAAGTTAGAATTCCTCATAGGTGAATTTTTCATTTTAAACCCCGAAGAGCACATACATTCAATTTATCAGGAATGATAGATGATAGGTCCCCGCGATTCACCATTAATGTCTATTTTGGCTAGCTGCTGTCTATTCGAATTAATTCTAATGAGAAATCAAAGGTTATTTAACCTCGATTGAATTCATAATCAAGCTCAAGATATAATGATTTTCAGACCTTAACTTAAATCAATTCACAAAATAATGAAAAACTTACGTAGAAAGGATTGGATCTCTACTTCTGAAAAGTTTATAAAATCTCGAAGAACAATGATTTGTTTAAGTATGATTTCTTGCAGGAGATGAAATAAAGAAAGAAGAAGAAGAACCTTTATACTAAAAGCGTATCTTATTCTGACCTTACAAACAATCACGGATCAATGGTCCAAATCATCGTGGAAGGACAAAAGGAGGGAAATCGTGTACTTTCAAGATAGCATAGAGCAAAACCCGAAAATATTAATTTGAAAAGTCGAAAATTCTCCTTCACTAGGGGGAAAATGTTACAACCAGATTTCGATACCGAAACCAAGCCGAGGTGAAGGGGTATCAGGATGAAGCCGGTACTGAAGGAAGCTGAGCCCAAAAGAGGTAAGCCACTACTGAGAGCAAAGAAGTAGGATAACAATAGTAAAGTCGACACTGAAACCAAGGACATAGGAGGACGGTACCAAAGTGAAAATTGGACACACATGCTATCGGCACCAACAAGGGAAAACAGATATCTTGATGCTGATACTAAGGAAATGACTGTAAATGCCCGATGCCGATTGAAACAGCCTGAAACTTCCCCTATCGGGAAAGCTCGGGTTGCTTTGAGAACACGACGCATCAGAAGACAAACAATAGAACATTTTATTGCTATTACAACAATTACATCAGAGTACAAGAATATTCCAGAGTACGAATAAATATTACATATTAGAAATACAATATCAGAGATTAAGAATTTACACAACAGCGGAAAATAATACATAAGTATAATGCGTAGCGGAAAATAACAACTGACACAACTGAAAGAGATATATAGATACAAAGCTTTCTGAATATAGCTCCAGCTGTAATCCAGGATCCTATGAAAAGAAATATCTGTGAAAACCAAAACTACTAGCTACCCATGTGGAAAATATGGGTACCTAGAGTTTAGGTGAAAATAATTAACTCCGAGTCAGTCATGGGACTGGTTTGAGAACTAAAACAGTTATTAAAACTTTACTTTAAAAGTTGGAAAAATCATGGGATCACGCCGTATAACACAGAACGGGTTTACTCCACATGAATCTCAGTTTAAAATAAAACAATACAATGCTTTTTGGAAAATGAATCTATTATAAGACTCAGGTCCCATCACACAATGCAACGCAAGACGGAGGATAGAGTTTTACCTTATAATAGCCAAACATGCTTGGTACGCTTTAAAACAAATCATTTTGATTTTACTATAAGTGCATAGTGTCGAAACAATTTCAAATATAAATGTATCAATCATAGACAGCATGGGTACCATATATCATGTCGCCATACTAGTTCTACAACTAAAAACGAAAAATATCGTATTAGAAATTGGATTTCCATCATGAGTCAAGGCTAGCGATGGATCCTTCCGATTCGAGACACTCTAGCAAATGTCTCAGGATTACACACTCTGGGTAACCCTTGGTTCCTGCAGGGCCGGTCCACACTTAATTTAGTGGATTAGTTATTCCTGAACACACGTTTCTCGGTCCTATAGGACCTATCACTTGGCCAGTAGCGACCAATATCTGAAGCGCCTCATTCCATTATCCACATAAGTAAAAATGTCTGGGCTCCATACTATGACACAACTCCTAGCTAGAAAGAAACATCGTGCACTCTCTGCGTCCCTGATCCCGTTTTAGACTCATACCGAGGTGTAAGGCTCGCGAATTAACGCTATACACAAAACTATGCTATTTAAAGCCGTGCTTTGATCATCAACCATAATACTTTGCTTTGCAACAAAAGCCTTGATCATTTGCATCTCAGCATGGCACACTGACAATTCACGCCATGCAACTGGTGTCTATCAATATATAACCTCTAAGCTCGTACGTCTCAGAGAAGGGTGTTAAGCAAGAGAATAAATTCTCCGCCACCAAACAGATATATATTTAATAGAAATCAATCAATACAGAATGAAATCCAATGTTAGACACACATTCATTTACAAGTCCGTTCTGGGTCTAAACGAAACCGAAGACACCTTATTCCTCGTCCCATATGTCCAATACAGGAGAGAGGTCCTCGCATATCAGGTCGATCTCCGAGTACGTCTGGACGATCACCACTAATTACCTTGTCTTGGGTGTGCTGCCCAATTAAGACATCAGTAATCATCAATACGATGTGAAGATCTCCGATCTTCAACTACCGTCTTCATCTCGACTTTTAGTCGTCGTATTAATTATTCAGAATGGGTTAATCCCGGTCTTTCCGAATAACTCGCGTATTTTATAATCAATAATCAAGTGCTATAAAAACACATCATACGCCTCATTCCAATTCAGAATATTCTTTTATTCAAATATTCACATCTTTAGGGAATGTTCCCATTAATTTTATCAAAGATAAGTTCATTTAAACTATTTCTTTAATATTCCTTTGGATATCATTTCAAAAGATTTTATTTTATCTTTTCACCCCTTAAACCAGATTAAGGTTTATTAACTAGTCGGGATTAGCGAACCTTACCGAAGTACTCATTTATTTTATTATCTCAATCCCAACTTATTCATCCCATGGAGCAAAACTGGTAGTACCCCATATCTAACACCCACGGTGTTATTAGTAAATTTAATTACCATTTCGCGTTCAAATCTATTTAAAGATTTAACTATCGCCTAGGGTAAAACTAGTGGTACTCCATTCTCGATCATTTCATGAGTTCGATAAATTTAATTATCCCATTCTCATTTTAATCTACTTAAAGATTCATTAAAACTCTAGTTCAGTTTTAATCTAAAAAATCATTACTTAATGATTATTCAACTTTAAGAAAACAAATCCTACCTTTACTTGGGTTAAAGAACAAATGTCGTTTAAAACACAGTTCACGATAAACCCAAAATCATCTTCCATGAAAATGGAATCTTCACGAAAAACATATCAACATATAATCGATATAAATTTCCGTATCGGACTAATAATATAAATGGAATAACGGCAAAGCCTTTTAAATTCCATATATAGTAACGGTTTTCCTTCACAGAAATTCCAATTTAACGAATTGAATTCCACTCAATTCCAATTTAATGTATTAAATTAGAAAACTTCACTTTGGAAAATTTCCGTTAAATCTTAATAAAAAGATTTATAAATTCCAAATCATAACTTCATTGTTAATTGGGTTAAAGAACAAATGTTATTTAAAACACCGTTCACAATAAACCCAAAAATCCAATTTCTATTCAATTCCAATTAAATATTAATTAATCAGTAAACTTGTCTAAATCTTAATTAAAAGATTTATTCTTTTCTCAACTGGGTTTAAGAACAGTGTTATTTAAGACACCATTCACGAGAAACCCAAATTCCTATTTGATGTTAAATACATGGCTCTGAATAGAAATTTTATCGGCTTATTTTCAATATCAAATACTGAAACCAACAAATATCGTATTGGGAATAACGATATTTATATCTTTCAAATTCCTCAACAATATCCGTATAACCACGGAATCCAATATCGAAACATTTCAAAGATTATTTCCATTCAAATCCATTCCAATTCATACGTTGGAAAATTCTGGTCTTATCAAAAC
This sequence comes from Allium sativum, assembly GCA_030737875.1. NCBI lineage: Eukaryota > Viridiplantae > Streptophyta > Magnoliopsida > Asparagales > Amaryllidaceae > Allium > Allium sativum. Next base: position 269,631,698 of record CM060924.1, read on the forward strand.
CATTTCAAATCCACTTTATTATTTCTAAAAATAATTGGATTATTATTCTAGTTATTAACTAGTTCATTTTGATAAAAATATACTTTTATCTTCTCAAACTTGGAATTTTTCATCCAAAATCTTTCCAAATCATTAATTATGATTTTACATAATTTTTTCTAAATTTTTAATAATTTTATTAAGGCCTTTTCAGTCGATTCCCATAAACGGTCATCAAACTGCATTTACATCGACCTTTTAAAAATTTGATTTGGACATATTTTAAAATCCAACCGTTAGATTTCAAGTCTATTATTATCACTGGAAATCTCTTTTCGATACGAACCCAACGGTTTCGGTTTTAAGAGAATCCGACGGTCGGATCTCCCGTTACGTCCATTTGAAGTTAATGGTCGAAATTCGCGAACAGTCGCTGCGCGGCGCGTTCTATTCAGGCCATTATATATATATATAATATATATATTATATATATTTCGTCGATTCCCATTTAAAAATAATTTAATAAATTTTTTATCAATTCATTTTAAAACGATTCCAACTTCATTTCTAATTTTAAATCAAAATTGAATATTTCATATCATTATAATATTAAAATGATAATATTTTCAAAATATCATATTTTGAAATCACTTCTTTTCGATATTCATTATAAAATGAATAAAATCGATCGTTAAACCCGTTCTGGTTGAAATGACGTTTCTATACTTAACCCGGCTTCATATATTTTTATATATTCTCGTGTCCATCCAAAATCGGACATCAAAATCATATTTTGATTATTCACTGAATATTATTTTAAAATATTCGTTATTTTTGAATCGGAATGCCACTCAATCAATTACCATATAATTTCAGTTATATGGATTTCATACATCACATGTATTCAAAAATAATGATAAATAATCATCAAACTGTCAATTCACGTCCAGAGTGCCATTTACACTGTATAAGCGTTAAAATAAAAAAAATAACGCTCATCACAGCCTGTCAACCCATCGATTGACATACAACCAAATATTAGGATTAGTATATATCAAATATCATTCCAATACCCGTGTGGGGTTTTCAAACAACACAGTCTATTTAAATAAATCAGTGGTTAATAATTTAACCAATTCTAATTCGGTTTGAATTATTTTTCTATTTCACCAATTTTCACTATTTATAAATACACATTTATAATTTAATTTCAACTATCACATTAATGTTAACATTATTTTTAATACGTTAAACATTTCAACATCACAAACAAAACACAATACAGTCAATCAAATCGTCCATGGTCTGTGGACGAGAGAGGTGAGCTAACAGGCACCATATACAACTTATAATGTTTAAAACTGATAAAAGTCTACACTGGCAATTCTATATATTTTTATACATGAATATAATAACATGATAAAATAATTTTGAGTGAGAAGGAGTTCTCACATTGGTTTCCACTCCGCCAAACTTTATCTGATGATTTTGGTACCGTTTGGGCTTGAATTTACCCCAAATTCTAACTTGCTCCAAATTGGACTTAGTTAGTGTTGTTGCGAAGCTCTCGACTCCACGATCGCAAAGGATCCATTTTCATGCAATTTGGAGTTTGTATGGCAAAGATATTAATGTACGAAGTTTATATAAATTAAATTAAATAAATTTAAAATCTAATTTACCCCAAAACTGTCGTTCACGTTGGTTGGAGCCTCGTTGCACCGCCGTCCGACCACCTGGACGTTGCCGCCACCCACCGGCGCCTTCCCTGATCGGAGACGCTCTGATTCCGGCTGATGCCACCCCCCAGATCGCCACCTCCACATCGAATTTCCCATTTCCTTAAAATGGCTATCGCAAGTGATTCCTCCGCCACCACGCCACGTGGCAATCGCGCACCACCACTAAAAGGACCGCCTCCCCGCGCCGCACCACTTTGCATCAGTCACCCCTGGCTAACGTCGCCCCCACTGATCGGAAAATGTGAAATAGGGTTCGCTGCTTCATTGATAACGCGTTCTACGTTCATCTCAGGATTCCGATCACCTCAGGCCATATTAGGTCGAGCACCCAAAGACAAACTTGTCCATCTATCTCCCCTCTAGAACTTTCCCGCAGGTGCCATCACCTAACACGCCACGGTTTGGCCACAAATCCACGAAAACCAAAACTGGTTTTCGGGCTTTGACCGTCGATTCTGGCGAATACGTGAACCCATAGGCTATGAAATTTTTGTGGTAGGTAGAGATCATCATAGGCTACAATATTGATTTTATGAGTTTAGGCTAATTATTGAAGGATTGGAAGATATAAATTATTTTGTGACGGGGGCTTTTCTGCAAAATATTTTTCTAGAGGGAGAAGAAGGCTGCCGAATTTTGAGAGAATAGAAATAATGAGGGTTTGTGGAGGAAAATATATTATATAGTAGTATTGTATAATTTTATATTGGTCCTCTAATTCACGCTCTCTTTATTTTACGTTTAGCGATGCCATGACCACACACCAACTCCGTTGGCGATAAAAATTGACAAGTTGGTATGCCTTGACGATACGGTTCCAACAAAACTGATTTCGTCGAATTCCAATTCCGTTTGCTCAAAAAGCTCTGTTTTGGGCTTAAATGCCTGTTTGATTCACAATTAACTGCTCACGACCACATACTAGCTCCAAAAATTATGAAAATTGGAAGCAAGCAATAATTTGACATTCCGGATCCAATGAAAGTGGTTTCGTCGAAAACGGAGGTCATTTGCAAAATGGCTATTTTAAGGGCTATATATTATATTAAAATATATATAAATTCCATAGCGACTATTTTGAATTTTAAACTGGACATAACTTTTAATTTATAAAGTGGAATCTCAGTTTTTCACATTCATCAGAAAGATATTGTTAAATAGATTCTAACGTTTCTTGTTTTACTGAAATCCGATTTATTTTGAATTCTGTATATTCAATTGAAATTACAAATCGAATTTTCAAACTACCGCGCCATTTCAGGCTCGTTTTATAATTAAAATAAATTTATACGTTCTAACTTCAATTAGAATAAATTTTAAATCATTATTATTTAAAATAAATCATTTTAAATATTCAAACCCCATTAAAATAGCTAAAATAAAAAAATTAAATTGGTTCTGAAATTCCGGGTTATTACAATCTCCCCCACTTAAAATCTTTTCGTCCTCGAAAAGGAACGGAGCTGAAAGTTGTTTAACTAACCAACTCAACTTTCATTCTGGCTTTCATTCTTCAACTTTTTAGTTTCTAAGAATTTGCTAATTTCTCAAAAATTTGGTTAACACCCTAAATTTTCGAAAAATTTCACCATAAACTCCTTTGTACGGGTTGATTGGTAAAACCGCGACTTGCCTCACAGGGCCCTGATCAATCAAAAAGAAAAAGAAAAAGAAAAAGCCAAGCGGCGTGCCAATCGGCTCATAAAATCATCAAACTTAATGAATATAGTAAACATGTACCTATTTGTCAGGCAAACAATTTTATTCCTCTTCTTAGCTTCCATGCTATGACCTGTTCAATATATACACATGTACATCCAATTCCAATAGATTTTCAACTCATTACAGCATTTGATTTGATTTGGCTCATTTTACCCTTTCATTTCACATTGGTTTTATTATCGCAATATTTTTAAATTAGTTCAACTAATAATCAAACAACACAATCAGCAATCAATTAGTTGATTAGCTTTTCAAATATATAACTTTTATATACCCCAAAATCATATTTTCAAGGCCAAATCACAACAATAAACCTTATCTAAGTTTTGGTTCTCACACCATTCAATTGGAAATATACAGATATCCACTTTCGAAACTCGAACATAAATGCTGATGATGCCGCGGCATCACCAGAATCATCTTCGGATGACTAGAATGTGATTCTATATCTACCCAGCATATTTGAGACTTCGAATATACGTTTGCAAGGCGTATATGAAAAATCTTCTTATACTCGATAGTCCAAATTAAATATAAAATAATCAAATACGTATAATATGATATAATTTTCAAAACCAAATTCAAATTCATTTTTTTATAAACAATACTCTTCAAACTCATTCTAGGGTATTAGTAACCCTATCTCTAACGAGTGACTATCATAGGATGTTTCTAATCCTATCTCCGATGAATTCTCTCGTTTGGTTCTAATGTGTCTTGTTCTCGAGCCTTGTAAACCAAAGCTCTGATACCAAAATGAAACAGCCCGAAACTTCCCCTATCGGAAAAGCCCGAATTGCTTTGAGAACACGACGCATCAGAACACAAACAATAGAACATTTCATTGCTATTACAACAATTACATCAGAGTACAAGAATATTCCAGAGTACGAATAAATATTACATACTGAAAATACAATATCAGAGATTAAGAATTTACACAGCAGCGGAAAATAATACATAAGTATAATGCGTAGCGGAAAATAACAACTGACACAACTGAAAGAGATATATGGATACAAAGCTTTTCGAATATAGCTCCAGCTGTAATCCAGGATCCTATGAAAAGAAATATCTGTGAAAACCAAAACTACTAGCTGCTTGTGTGGAAAATATGGGCACTCAGAGTTTAGGTGAAAACAATAAACTCCGAGTCAATCATGGGACTGGTGTGAGAACTAAAACAGTTACTAAAACTTTACTTTAAAAGTTTGAAAAATCATGGGACCACGCCGTATAACACGGAATGGGTTTACTCCACATGAGTCTCAGTTTAAAATAAAACAACGCAATGCTTTTTGGAAAATGAAGTTACTATAAGACTCAGGCCCCATTACACAATGCAAGCCGGAGGATAGAGTTTTACCTTACAATAGTCAAACATGCTTGGTACGCTTTAAAACAAATCATTTTGATATTACTATAAGTGCATAGTATCGAACACTACAACAAAACTATGTTTCCACAGCTTATAATATCAGCGTTGGTCGGTTGAAAGTTGTAGATAAAAAAAAATTGTGGACTGACGTGTCATGTAACTGAGATAAAAGTATCGTTGTTTTGCCTCCTAAATTTTCAGTTCCCTCCATAAGTTAAAAAAAAGATAAGGCCCGAATTCATTTCCTATTCCTCAGTTTCCACTTTCCCCAATTTCGATTACGATTTTCATCACTTCATACTCCTCGTAGATTTGGCTTAGCTCTTCGATTTTCACTTCGATTTCTGTATCGGTGGTTGCTTGGCCTATCTTCAGTTTTGCTTCCTTCCCCCTTCGCCCTATCTTCGGTTTGGGTTCCTTCAACGGAGCATAGAAACTTTGGTGAGCCCTTTTACCCTTATTTTCATTTGGATTTCGAATCCTTGCTTATTATTAAATCCAAGTTCAGTGATACTCTAATGGATAAGGCGATAGGAGAAGAAATGCTTAACAGATACTTTTGTGTTCTTATGGATGTGATATTATTTTTTATTTACTAAAATTCCCGTTAAGTGTATTATTTGAGATATACGTTGTTGGGCTTGATATTTATTTGACAAATACTTTTGGACTTGGCTTGTATGTTTGCTACTACTTGACTGTGGCATATATGTTGTTGTTGTTGTTGTTATTATTATTATTATTATTATTATTTATAATATAGTTACTTCTCAATTTTGATATACAGTTACTTGAGATCATGCATATTGATAATCTTGCCTGTTTGGCACGAGCATATGATTTCACACGGTATTATGTTGTGTTACTTTTACGACAAGTGAAGGCCAATCCAGGAATCTTATGTCAATTTTCACTATTTAGCTATGGGGTCGGTAACTACGCTACATCACCAAAATGTGTTATCTGCATTTATAACAAGGAATCATTATCATACTGTTTGCACTTATATTAGTGTATCTCTATGAAAACGAAGTCTATAACATATGGTATCGTAAATTATTGTCATTATGACACTAGTGAAAACACATTGTTATCACATTCCTAAATCCTATGACATCAACAAACAAGCATCGCTAAGTCATCGACGGAAACGTGTTGCCAAACTGACGTACTATGATGTCAGTAAGCAATAAACAGGCCGCTTTTAATAAAATGAAGCAAATATTATTGATGTTTACATGCTAGACATGTTTTAAAATATTTATGAATTCCTAAAACATCAAGTTATATGCTTAACAGATCATCATCACAAGAACCCATCTACTTTTGATTTGTTCTCTCTTAAACCTTGAGCTCTTATTTAATACATGTTTTGACAGTTTCTAATTTAGTTATTCACATGTTATTCGTTGCTCTTAAGTTTGGTGATGGATTTTGTTGTTGCTAGATAACTAATTTAAGTCTAGATACGTTGACATTGGGCTGACTCCTATATTAGCCAAGGTTTAATAATGTGTTTTTGTTTATGATATAAAGTTTTAAGCAGATAAATGTATGCTTCATAAATGGAAATGAACTTATGGTCTCGAATACATTTGTTTCTTTCAGATGAAATTAATTTTGACAAGTAAAAAGTAGACAACATATAATTTGGTTTATCTAACACTTATAAAGTATTTATACATTATTGTTTCTTAATGAAATAAATTTGCTCATAATTAGAAAGTAGAAGCAATAAGAAAAGGATCCAAGCATCAAAGTGGAAATTGCAATTGGCATGTAAGAAAAGGAAGTACAAATTTGCAAGGAAATAACAGTGCTGAAAGATAACATTATTAATTGCAAAAATATCGTAGCAAGGATATTAAACGAATATTACAAGAAATTGTAAGATTGCAAGAATTTGATAACAATTAGATTATCTAGAATACTAGAATTAATTGCAGGAATTAATAGGGAAATTATCACTAAGCTAAGCTAAATGTAATTGAGAATGGCATACAACAGCACAGAATTGAATGATCAAACTGGATATTGAATTAAAAACTGAAATGAACTTTTATTTCAGATTTTCACACATTTACAATTCCACAACATGCCCATATTTGTACACATGAGTTCAGACTACCAACATAACAATTCAATTCAAACCAGAAGACCCAACCCTGACTCACTGCACGCAATGTAACTCGGCCAAAATCTCACTTATAATTTGTTGAAACTAAATATAGACCTTAAATACCCATGTAGCAGTAAACATGTTGAAATTAACACTAATAAAGTATTTACACATTTTAGAAAGATGAAGTATATTTTAGGGTCTTTGTGTTAATTTTTGAATACTTATGTGTCCACTATTAAACATGTGTTGATACCTAGGTTTGAAGTTCCGGCGGTATGCCAGAACTCTGTCCAATTCGACCCGGTTCCGGCAATGACCGGACCGAAATTCAACCCAAAATCTGGATCTGGGTTTAAATGTAGAAAACAAATTCAAGAGGAGGCAGAGCATGCCAAAAACAACGATTTTGAGGAGAGGGATACCTTTCGGCCAGAGCTTGTGAGAAACGAATTGAAAATGATGATTTCAGGTTGAAAAAAGAGAAGTGAGCATCTTTGATTCGTTGGAGAAAGGTTGAAAAAAGAGTGGCTGCTAGGTTTAAAGAAAAAGCTAACGTGAGTTTGGAAAGTGATTGGGCTGCTGTAATTGGGCTTAATATTCATGTTGTAACAGTAGCATCAAACTAAGTTTGCCTATTAAAGAAAGGATCCTAGTTTTATTTGTTTGAAGCCAGAAGTTTAAATCTTTTAAAGAATTGAACTTATCTTTTCATTTAAATAGATATCATACTTTTTTTAATCCATTTATATACAAAAAAAATATTTTGAAAGGTGCCCAAATCCGAAACAGGAATAAAAGCGGAGAAACCGGAATTCCCGGAACGGGACCGAAATGTCAAAAATTTCAAGTGATCGGAACAGAATCTCGAACCTTGGTTGATACATGGTCAAAGATGTGAAGGTTGGGTGACTTTCCAAGACACAAAATTATCTCATGTTCTCTTAAGTCAAAATAAAATTTTCCTCGAATATATAACTTGTATTGTAAAGTGATTGTAGTTGATAATTTTTTCTAAAAAAATACACAAGTTATTCATGCTTACCTGCTTATTTTTGAATAACCTGGTGCTAAAATTCTTGAATCAACATCTGATTGTAACTAAAGTTCAAGTTTATTAATCACCAATAGACGTCCACAAAAATTTACTTTAAGAATTCTCATTTTGCTTATATCAAGCATTATTATTTCAGTGCATTATTTATTCTAGGACAATAGTTGCTGCTCAAGAGGTATTATTTATTCATTGCACGAAATGTTTCTCTTGACTTGATAGTAAATTACTGTTTGAATTTTAGATACAGGATTGCTTAGATATTGTATACGATGATGGAGAAAGATTGGTTACGTCTACATAGGTAATCATGTGGTATCTAATTTATGCTTAACTTTAGAATTAATGTATTGGTAATAAAACCTATTTTTTTTTAATTTTAATCACAGAACTAGTAGAGAGTATGGCCTAGGAGCACGGAATTTTGTGCGTGTTGCGAAGAAAAATTTAGGAGATGTGGAAAAAATATTGTGTCCTTGTTTAGACTGTCGAAATCTTAGTCGTCACTATGGTGAAACTGTTGTTGAGCACTTGATTATAAAGGGAACGGATCCTAAGTGTAGAGATGATATATTGTATAATCATGGCGAGCAAGTGAATGTTGAAAATAAGATTAAAACGAGCGAGACGTACGACTTGCTCAAGATGATTCACTATGAAGATGAAGACTATGTTAATCATACTTTTTTTGATGATGACAAAGATAAGGACGATGCACAAAGATGCCATGATGATTTACTTAAAAATTTGGAGGATGCAGAAACCCCATTGTATCCTGGTTGCAAACACCATACAAAGTTATCTGCCATCACTATTTTGTATAATCTTAAATGTGAAACTGGATTATCTGATACTGGTTTTGATAAACTTCTTACCGTCCAGCATTTATTTTTACCAAAGGATAACGTACTCCCCAAAACTTTGTATGAATAAAGAAATCTCTCAAACTATTTGACATGGGGTTTGAAAAGATTCATGCTTGTGAGAATGACTGTTGTCTTTTCCGTAAAGAGTACAAAAATTTAAATAACTGTCCTAAATGTGGTTCGTCGCGATGGAAGATAAATCAAGATACAAAGGAGATCGTGCAGGGTATCCCAGTTAAGGTGCTGAGATATTTTCCAATAATCCCAAGATTTAGAAGAATGTTCAGATTTGGAAAATTGGCCAAAGAATTAAGATGGCATTTCAAAAATAAAAGTAGTGATGGAAAGATGCGACATCCTGTAGATTCTGTAACATGGAGCATGATTGATGAAAATTGGAAACCATTTTCAGCCGACCTACGTAATCTTGAACTTGGTTTAGCTACAGATGGGTTCAATCCATTTTCTATGTTAAACTCCAAGTATAGTTGTTGGCCAGTAATGCTTGTGACATATAATTTATCACCTATGTTGTGCATGAAGAAAGAGAATATTATGTTAACACTTTTAATTCCAGGTCCAAAGCAACCAGTAAATGTTATTGATGTATATCTAGCGCCATTAGTAGAAGACTTGCATCACTTGTGGAGCAGTGGAGTTGAGACAAATGATGCATTAACTAAGACACTTTTTAACATGAGAGCTATTTTACTATGGACGATAAATGATTTTCCAGCTTATAGCAATCTTGCTGGATGTTGAGTAAAGGGAAAAAAGGCTTGTCCATTACGTGGTGTCAATACTCACAATCGATACTTGAAATATAGTCGAAAAACTGTTTATATGGGTCATATAAGATTTTTACCCTCTTCAAATCCATTGAGGAAAAAAAAAGCTTGGTTTGATAAAACCATGGAGGATGGAAAGATGCCTAGAATTCTAACTGGCAAAAATATCTCCCTTACTTTGAAAGATTTCCCTAATGATTTTGGAAAAGATGCGGAAAACGAAAAGAAGAGTGTGAACTTAAATGATTCAAGACAAACAAAAAAAGGAGAGATTAGAGGGAAAAGTAGGAAAAGGAAGATTGATTACAATAGTGAAGATGATGATGATGAGGATAATGATCCTATTAAAAAAGAGCTATTTAGGTGGAAAAAAAGATCAATATTTTTTGACTTGCCATATTGGGAGGTTAGTATTTGAGTTACATTTTTCGTTATCAACCCATTAAAAATAAAATATAATTTTTTTAATGCGTGACTTTTACTTTTTTTTTCTTCTAGGAACTTCTATTACGTCATAATTTAGACGTAATGCATGTTGAGAAAAATGTTTGTGAAAGCTTACTAGGTACAATGTTGCATGACAACAAATCAAAGGATGGGATTAATTGTAGACGTGATTTAGAAGATTTGGGAATTCGGCATGGTCTTTATGCACAACCTCGTGGGACCAAAACATATCTTCCACCGGCTCCGTATACATTGTCAAAAGTGGGAAAAATATATTTTGCAAAAGGCTATATGACTTCAAAGGCCCTGATTGTTATTGCTCAAATTTGAAAAAAATGCATATCATTGATGGATTGCAAAATTAGTGGTCTGAAGTCTCACGATTATCATGTTTTGATGCAACAAGTATTATCAGTTGCACTACGAGTTTTATTGCCTACAAAACCTAGGAAAGCAATTACTCGTCTATGTTCGTTTTTCAGCAAAATATGTCAACGTGTTCTTGGTAAAGAGAAATTACAGCAACTTGAAGACGAGATTGTTAAAATATTATGTGAAATTGAAAGATACTTTCCACGCTCATTTTTCGATATTATGACACACTTGACAATTCATCTTGGAAGGGAAGCACGATTGTGTGGGTCAGTTCAATTTCGTTGGATGTATCCTTTTGAAAGATATATGAAGACACTTAAAGATTACGTAAGGAATTATGCATGGCCAGAGGGATGCATTGCAGAATGCTATCTTGCAGAAGAATGCATGAGATTTTTTAATGAATTTTTGAGTAAATTGATAAATATAGAAAAAAAAGATCGGAATGAAGACTATGTAGATAACGCAATACTTGAAGGACGTCCATTTTCAATGTCCGAATCAGTTACGTTGTCTGTCAAGGAGATAGAAATTTCTCATTTAGCGGTGCTAATGAATATGGCTGTGGTGGAACCATATATGGAGTGAGTATATATTATATTATGCCTATTTATTTGTTGTGTTTGTAGTTGCAATTATAACTTAACATTACTTTCATTATACTAGTTTGCATTTGGATGAGTTGAAAACAAGCGTTTAGAAAAAAATGCAACATTACTTTGGAAGAACCATGGAGATAATTTCGCTAAGTGGATCAAAAAGAAGATTTGTTAAATTTTTTTCTATTTTATAAACTAAGATACTATTTTTAAAATCCATTTTAAATATGTTTTTTCAGATACATATTGACTCAAAAGATGGCGATGAAATGTTAAAATGGATTTCATATGGTCCTAAAAATACCGCGTTGCCCTGCAAAGGGTATATAATAAATGGACAAAGATTTCATATAAAATATGTTGATAGAGAAACCCAGAATAGTGGAGTGACATATGATGCGACTACCATGTGCAGAGCAAGTGCAAAAGACATTTCTCAAGTGGTTGATGTGGTCACTTACGATGAAATATTGACCGACATAATTTTATTAGATTATAATGTTTTTTATATTCCTCTTTTTAAGTGTCATTGGGCGAACATAGGAAATGGGGTGAAAGTTGAAGATGGATTTACTCTCGTTAATTTACCTCAAAGTCAGGTTTCATTTTCAAGAGATCCTTATATTCTCGCATCTCAAGCGAAACAAGTTTTCTATTCAAGAGAAAATGAATCTTCTATTTGGTATGTTGTGATGAAAGCACCGCCACGAGGTTTTCATGAATTAGAGGTAGATGATTCTGTTGAAGAAGTAAACTATGTTGGAGGAGATTGTGAAGAATTCGAGGATGACTTGGTCGAGGAAGATAGTTACGCTAGGGACGATTGCGAAGGCATACTTGAGTAGTTTTAATGTCATGTTTATTTTGGGTAGTTAATAAGTAGCTTTGTATTAGATTTGATGTCTTATGTAATGTTGGATTGTAAACCTATTGATTTAGAAATTAATAGAGGTTTAAATTTCATGGTTATTGTTGAAATTGGGGTGTTGCACATGAGAAGATCAATTACTTTATTGGTATAACTTTGAACTATTTAGAGTAAAAATAGTTGCTAAATGCACTCATCTTTATAAGTCAGTGTTATAATTTAATGCTTACTGATTAGTCGCTAGGTTGTTAGGTATAAGTAAAGATATTACGAAACCTGTGGTCAGTCTTATAAAACCTGGGAGTCTTCTTTCATTTTGTTGATGGAAAGACATACTAATGTAAGCTATGTTTGAGTTGAGAGTTTATGCGATATTAATTGATGTTATCTTATTTCTCTTATAAGTTACTTCGAAATGACATGACAGTAGTTATCTTTGTTTATCCGCTAATGGCTAACAGATCAATATTTTATTATTTACACCTTAATTCCGGTGGCTTAAGAAAATGTAACGAGAGACTAATGTTTCTGTCTGTATGAGATTTATGGCAGTATGTGTGTGTGTGTGTATATATATGTACATGTAACAAGAAATGTCTTAAGAAAGTAGTTGTATCTTGTGGGATGTTTGTAGTTGCTACGGAATTAGACAGATAATCTGGGCTGGGCTGGAAGGGCATCTACTATTGTAGGTTTTAGAACTTGCGTCACGTGCAGACATGATGCAGGTCATAACTGCTGAGATGAACAGCAATTAAAGGCTGCGTGTGTCAATAACTAGTTCCAAGTATTAATTTGTTTATATCCATTTGATTGGTACCAAATAACATACTAATTTGTTCATATCCATTTTTATGTGTTTAGCATTAATGACGTATTAGTCCATATAACTAATAACAAGTGATGCCCAAGTAGAACGGGTTTTCTAAGCTCCAGTTTATATCATTTTAGTTAGATATAATGTATGTCATTTTTTTGCTTGATTTTTTTTATTTTGATTAACAGTGCACACTGGTAAATAGTTAATTATTAGAGGCTTACAAAATTTCAGCCCAATGTATTAAATCATCTCATTATCTAAACCACATGGCTCATGTCATTTTCTCAAATATCACAGCACTTGGGATGTATTAAATGACATTGGAATGGATCCCAATGTCTTTTTATTTTGATCCTAAGTATGTAGATGATACATGTGGTTCAGATAATGAGCAATGCTGTGATATTTACATAATGTCAGTGGTCCACAAATGTATTAAAAAGGTTGGGATTACATTATTTAATTTAGAATTTTGTTGTACTTGCAGAAAATGGTTAAAAGTAAGAAGAACACAACAAACAAGAAGCTTACTCGCTCTCAAAAAAGACTTGTAGAAAATCCGAATATGCATCTGATGGGTAGAGCATATTGAGCCGTCTTCAGAAAATATAGATGTTGGAAATGCAAGCAAGTCAACCGCATCCATAGCTATGCTAATCGTTGAAAATCCTGAAACTACAATCAAGTGGATAGAGCAATTGAAAATGTTGAAGCAAAACAAGGTTCAAAAAAGAGGACTAGAGGCCCAACTAAAGTTAAAAGACTTCCTTCTGATGTTGCTAGTCGAATGGAAATTGAGTTTAATTCATCCAGCGTACCGGTAGGGAACGGGTCAGTGAAATTATCTTCTTATTTAGGGCCACTTGTCCGTGAGCACGTTCCATTTACACTAGATGATTGGAGGCTACTTGGTGACGATTTGAAAGTTGTTCTATGGAAATCTGTTCAGGTAAAATGTATAATGTATATATAAACGTGCTTAATTTATGTATAAATTATGGAAAATGGTGGTTAGTAAACAGTATATGTAGCACATAATATAATATCATTCATCCCTTCAAGCACAACTTAAAGCTATTCCTTCATTTTGTTTTACAAACATAAGGGTTGGTTGAATGTAAAATGGTGCATGTAAGTCAATATTGGTTTAGCATATGTGATGAATCCAATAAGTTAGATATAGTATTACCTAATAAACTAACTAGGATTGCACATTGCATTGTTTTTGAGGAAGTATTGATGTTGCTTGTGTTGATAATATATCAATTTAGCCTTACTAGTAAGGAATAATATCATACTCCTGAAAACTACAAACTACTTTTAGTGGATAAACAAATCGTACGTAATTAAGTTATTTTATTTTTCAACTAGAGTATATTTGTTAAAAGAAGCCTAACTTGATCAAATTATAAGGCCAGATGATTTAAAAACCTAAACTTAAATTTAAAAATGATTTAAGTTTGTATATTTGCATGGCAAGCAGCAAAATAATATTAGGAGCACATGCTGTATAACTAAGGATTCTTCCATTATTTCCTAAAATACATTCATTATTCAACTTGCTTCTTTAAACTAGCAAGTATCAACCCTCCAGCCTACTCCTGCTCTGTTTACTAATTTTTGATTAAATCATTTGTTGGTAACACCATCAAATAATTATAACTTAATGAATATTTTTCAAATATATTGATGCATAGAACAAAGTTGGAATTAAAACATCTGTAGTTGAAGCGAAGTTAGAAACAAATTTCAATTAATAATGGAAATTGCTGCACGAACAGGGAAAGTACAGAATTGTAAAAAGAAAAAGAAAAAAAGGCGTACAAACGATGAAGTTAGTAAAACAGAGAGAAAGCATATGATAGTGAACTGAAGTGCTACCGATTAACTATTTCCAGTCCTATTTCTTTCTTTTCTTCTGAGCTGATTGTTGACGAGTCTTTTGTTTTCCTCGGTCATTTGTGGACTTCAGCTGTGAATCAAACAACAATCAGTTTAGTTCAGGATAGTAAACACTGTTTTGGTACTTAAAAAATACAGGAGAGAACAGTACCCCCATTCAGTATGCAATGGTTAGATGTACCTCCACGTTCCATATTGTGCCCTGTTTCATGTACACCATGCTGATAGTCATCAAATTCCTGCATGAATAAAGTAGTATAAAGCATAGAAAGTACACGTATTGTTATGAGCAGTTAAAGATAGGCAGTGAAAAATCTGGACAACTTTCTGCTTGCCTTTAAGATCAAAATCTGTAAACAACAAAATGGTTAATAATATAAGTCTTTTTCATATGTACTACATTTCGTTTTATCTTTAAAGTTAACTATAGTTGATTATCCTTATCTTTACCTATCATATGGTACATTGAAATAGAGTTTAAATATAATACGTGACGTATTTGATACCATAGACGGATAATCCTGAAGCGCATCAGATAGCCAGAGCAGAAAGAAAATCGTCAATAAATAAGAGGAATTGTGTTGATTTTAATGCAAGAGACAGACATCAGATGCTATTATAGCGGTATTCAGATAATTTTATACTCTCAACAGATACAAAAATAAGTCAAATTATAATTATAGTCAGATTGACACCAACAAAAAAAAATAGAATGCATTATTGTTGGACTAAAATTATAATTATAATTATTACTGGGCTATTATAATGGCATTAGTAAAAATTAAAATCACAATGCATTTTTGAGTGTATTGGAAATAAAATAAAAAAATCGTCGCCATAAATGATTATGGATGGATATAATATAAATAAATGGATACAACTGATATATATAGGAGAATCTTAGTATTAATCGTTAATGTAAAGTATTAACGCTGTAACTGTGGGTTGTATATGGTTACTCTTTCCGTCATACTCATTCTCCATAGTATTCAAAGTCTTTTTTAGGAAAACTGATATCTTTTGGTTAGAATTTTAATCAAGTGGTTTTTAATTGCATGCATTACATATTAGCTGTTGTCACTGATCGATTGAAGACATCATCTGTCATGACCTTCCATTTTACATTCCACTTGTGTAATAACAAAGATAAATGTCAAATTCTATCACAACATCATTTCTCCAAAACCATATGGCATATTTTATTAGCGATCGCAGCGAGTTTCTTCGTTTCATATCACCCACTGTCCATTTCCAGCTTTAGAGCTTGAATAATAATGTAGTCCATTTGAATATGCATATGAATATGCAACTTCTAGTGTATTTGCCTCATGCGCTTCACAGTTTATGGATTCTTTTCTACATAATATAGTAAAGTATAATGTAGTTTTCGCACCTGCATGTTACTTATATTTTAAAATATATGTATTAAATGGCAGTTTATAATTTGTAAAATGTGTATCTACTTGGTGATGATTTTTTTTTAATTATCATTTTGATAAATGTTACATGCTAGATTTAAATTAGATGAGGAATGGCAAAAGTCTCCCATTTTTCAGCAAATGGGATGCATTCGGAGGTGTTCAAAAAGCATATTCATCAAAAAAGTACTACAAGGAAAAACTAAGGAGGAGCAACTTCAACTAAAGCCAGAAACGTCAGAAGTATTAAGGAACGGAAGAAGTTTATTGAGTCAAAGACGAGTAACGAGTTCAAGGTAATTGTAATGTAATTTTTATCATTTCTTATATGATATGTAAGCATACATAAAATGCACATTAACTAATCTGTGTGATAAAAATTTATAATCTAGTTATGAAGTGAAAAATTCAAATCCATGAAGGACAGGCGAATGCCACATACATGTAGTCATCGAGGGATGGCTCGATTAACTGAAGATTTGGTGAGAAATTTTTTTGATTATTAAATATGGTTATTAGTTATGTTTAATGCTGTCTCTTTTAATGCAGAAAGAGGAAAGTATCAACCCCTCTTCCATTTGTAGATCTGATGTTTGGATTAAATCTCAAACTCGAAAAAATGGTGAGCTAGTGAATATGCATGTTGCAAGTGCTATTGTAAGTGCTATGTACTATTTATTTAAGCATATTTTTTTGAAAATATATAATTTAGAGCTCATTTACAAAATATATTTTGTGTTCATTTTTGTAGGAGAAAATAAAAAATGTTGAAAATGAGTCACAATCTAGCTTAACATGTAAGTTCAAAGAAGATGCTCTCTCACTGGTATTGGGAAAAGATCGACCGGGGCGACTTCGAGGAACGGGAAGAGGTGTAACCATGACCAATGTGGTTTTGTCTCATATCAAAGATAAGGAAGTAGCTCAATGTCAACATAGGATTTCAGAGCTAGGGCAGTTGGTTCACAAGTTAACGAAACGTCTGGTACGATTTCACCTTAGTTCTCTTTCATATATTCTCTTTCGAAGTTCCTTCCCTCAAGTTCGATTTTTGCAGTAATGATCGTGTCCTTTAGTTTTCATATTGCAGACAAACCTAGCATAAGCTATTGTATTTACATTCAAGAAAATTATAAGGTTATGATGGGATTCTAAAAGATTTTATGCTACTACGTAGATATAGATTACATTTAATTTTAAAAATTCAAAATTCTCTGTATGTGGATATGCAATCACAAAATTCACAGCTTATTGTTTATGTACTATAAAGTACTTTATAGGCAAAGTATGTGTATTGAAAAGTCATATATCATTATTCTTATATTATAAACCATCTTTAATATGAATGCACAGATATTCTGGAATGACATGTAATTTCAAATAGTAATAATGTACTTTTCTAATTTATTATTTAACAAGATGAGTAGTTATTCTAATTTGACCATTATTGGTCAAATAAGCGACATTCAAAACACATGCGGAAAGTGACATGATCAATGCATACACTAAATGTTTGATACATGTGGCCTTGTATATCTCAATACACTTAGTGTATCAAGTACGTGGCCATATGTATCCCTATGCATTAGCAATTTTCGACGACTTATATTGTCTATTTGCAGTGAAAAAATAAGAAAAGAATGCTTGCATAGCTTGCATTAAATACTTAAATGCACCCTCTGTTATTACTACAAGTTCTAAATGTGCATCATCTATTATTACTACATGTCCACGATATATTCATTATAAATTTTAATTTTCTAATATATTTCAAATATTATTGATTTGGTAGGATAAAGAAAGTTACGGAGAAGGGAGTGTATCTCAAATGGTAAGAATATACCATCTTAAGGGCAAAAGATCGTACAAAATTTTATATCTAAATTAATAGTTATGTGGTTTATTTTTTTATTAATTGCAGAGTAAACATAATCAAATAGGTGACAATGGTAGTTTACTAAATTGGCATAGGAATGATGATGAGGTTGTCGCCAAAGGAAAAATTGTGTCAACTTCAATGGGGTACCTTTAGGCCCGAATGCCTTGAAAATCTTGGTAGTCCATCCTACAAAATTTGATGCTTTTTTGTGGAGGCCTTCGCTTGGTTTGGTATATATAGGAGGTGCCACTAATGAGATGATAACATGGCCAGCGGATAGAGTTGTCCGCATAAGGGAGAACTCCAGGAAATAAAATGTGGTATGATGCAAAATATAAACTCTCTACAAATATAACTAAGTGCTTGAATAGTGGCAAATATAGCTTCAAATAAATTTGACAAGCGCCTTAAAATACTATAACAAATATTGAAAATGCAAGTTTAAAATAGGTTAAAGTGGTTAAATAGTTTTCATGATATTTTTGTATGCTTTTGTGTATATTTACATCTACTTCTATTAGATGACTATATTTTTTCCTTTGATAGAGAAAAACTGAAAGCACATAAAAGAAATGCAAGTTATTTGATTGGGTTGGAAGCAAAGAATTGGTTGCCGAAGGACGAGTACGCTCGAGTGATTCAAATCAAATTATTAATGGCATACCTCTTGGACCTGAAGCTGCGATAGTTTGGGTGGACAATCCAAAAAAAGAAGATGCCTTTTTGTGGAGACCTATAGTAGGTATGACATGCATCGGAGAAGCCGTTGGCAAGAAAATAGCATGGCCAACATCAAAATTGGTTTTTGAAGACATAGCACCACACACTCCTGTGAGCAGTGTTCCTGCGTCTCTTACGGTATATGTTTATATTGCTAATATCTATCTATAAGATTTTTTGAGAGTGTATCTACATTTTTTTTGTACGATTAGAGTGAAAATTTCACGATGAATGCCAAGTGCAAGCTGTTTGACGTGGAGGGAACGGGAAAAATAGAGGCTGAAGGCGCCGTATCTTCGGTTGATCCAAATGATAAAGTTCATTCTATTCCAGTGGGACCAAATGCAATAAGAGTTTGGGTGGATATTGTAAAAGTCAGAGCCGGTCCTGGGAATTACGATGCCCAGTGCAATTTATAAAATTATGCCCCTATTGTAAAAAGATGTCAGATGATACTATAGATAATATTCTAATTTACAAAGCAAAGCTAATTTTTAAAAACTCAATGCTGCTATTACAAACTAACAACGCAAACAAGACAAATAAAAATAACACGGTTATAATGCAAAAAATTATGAAAAATAAACCCGAAAATGAAGAATTTTACATACAAAACTTGGATTGTTCTTATGTTAAAATTCACATGGTTGCAACTAAAAATATCATTGCTTTCATTTAACCTTTGTGTTTTTAAAATATAATGTCAGATTGAATTGCACTACGGATTATCGCTTTTTTTTTGGTTGAATATAGAAGAGTAACAAGCCAATTACTTTAAAAAACTAATTTGGTCATTTAGCATTCAGCATTCAACTAAGCGAATAGTAGTTTCATATATATCTCATAGACTGAATCGCAATTCTCTTTTATAGTTTAATTAACATTAATCCAATATAATCGGCGCAAGAGCTTTAGCAATCTCGTACAACAAAGGGTCTCCAAGAAGTTTATATAACAACTCATTAAGATTTTTCACAACATCAGTATCTAAGAAACTTTCACGCCATTAGACGAATCCAATTCTTTAAACAATAATAGTTCCAACTAGAACTGCTGAGCCCCAGGATTAAAATCCCTAGGACATGAATCCGAAATAGTGGGATTTGCTTCCAATCTGCACTTCTTTAATTTAGGGTTTCAAGAGTCTTCCCCACCGAAGCGAAGCGAGGTTGAGTACTCAGAAACAATAATGGCCGAAGTGCAAAAGTAGATTTTGTTGTTACTGCTATTTTTCAGGTTGAACCAAAGACACATAAGATCGACGAGCATTCAGCATTCATTTAGACAAAACAAATCGAGTAATTTAGAAACTAGGGTTATGGTTACTTATTACAGATCTCAGATTGCTCAAATTCTTCTTCCTTGCGCACGCCTCTTCTTGTTCCTTGCGCGGTCCTTCTTCTTCCTTGCGCGCTACCTTTGCTTCAACGTTCAATTTCATAAACCTGCGCTTTTATTTTTTCTGCACTTTTATCTTTTTGGCGATTTCTTTCTGCTTGTGTTCTGCTGATGTCTGAATGCGCACCAATTTTTATGCCCTAACATGTTTTGTTGCCCCGTGCAATGGCCCAGTTAGCACTGGGCCAGGGCCGGCTATGTTAAAAGTCCCAAATGCACTTCTATGGAGGCCTACGTCATTCATGGATTGCTTATCGGATGCTATTGGTTCGACGGTTGCATGGCCTACTGCGAATGTTAGAGTGGACTCAACTCCTACGTAAGCTTCACAATATCTTGTTTATATAAATAACCGTCCCTTTTGTCTATTTGATAATAAATAATTCACTCATCTTAATGACAAAAAAGTAAACTCATATATATTTCTGATGAAATACGTAAATTCATTTATCTCCCTAAATAGAAGTAAATAAGCCTATACACTACTAGATTAAATTTTCAGTTCAACTAATCATTCTGCTATTAAATTCAATACTCTGTTTGTTTCTGCAACTCTGAAATTCAACACAAGAATGCAGTATGTTGTCCTATTTTCAGATATAAGGCTAAAATTAGATCAAATTTCTTGATGCATAAGTGCAAGCTGTTTGACGTGGAGGGCACAGGAAAAATAGATAAATGTATCCATGTGACAACTATATGCATACTTATAGTTTACAGGCTAATACTTGGGTACAAGATACTAGAAATACCCATAGACTCGATACAGATAGAGAGTTGTTTTTTAGTATAATTTTTTTTTGTTTGCAACCTGATGTGTTTTAAACAAAATATAAGCATTCATCAGTTCTGCATAGTATAAGCCCGACTAGAATTAAAATGTTATTAAAATATTCTAGCTAAACCTTAGCGTGATCTACTGTATGGCTTTGTTTAGGCAATGGTAAAGTAGGATCTTCTTAAATTATCATTTGGAACAAAAATGATGAACTATATGCAAAGCTAAGGTATTTAGCTATCTACCTAGGCAAGGAACTGGTTTCAGTGAAGTGTAAAAAGGGGTATAAGAATGAAATTAACTTATAAGTTTTTCTTTAACCAAATATCAGTACCCACGCTTGTGTATGATAATTGATGAGGTGACTTGATATAAATATGTACAAAATTGGTGGGTTTGAGGCCATACAAAGGTCTAACACATGAAAGTAGA
Source organism: Allium sativum (assembly GCA_030737875.1). Taxonomy (NCBI): domain Eukaryota; kingdom Viridiplantae; phylum Streptophyta; class Magnoliopsida; order Asparagales; family Amaryllidaceae; genus Allium; species Allium sativum. Next base: position 269,652,982 of record CM060924.1, read on the forward strand.
AATTTAAGTATAACTGGATCTTTTCTAAAATGTATAAATCAATACAAGTAGGCTAGGATGATAGCTATATGTATACAAATAGGCTATGCAACGGATCTTTGGTAAAATAGGCTATGAAAGTAGAAATTTGAGTATAACTGGATCTTTGCTGAAATGTATAAATCAATACAAAGTCCAGGCAAATGCCAGAAAATCCACGCTTGTCTATTTGCTAAAATGTATAAATATATACAAGTAGGCTAGGATGCCTTTGCTACTTGATTATGTATAGCATACTCAGTGTAATACTCTGTTTTATTTTGAACGACGAATGATCAGATTCATGCTATTAACACAAACAATAGCAGTCTTAAGATGTTTAAATTCAGAGTTACAGAAACAAAGTATTGAATTTGATCTAAGTTTATTTTTCTTCACTGATTAGGGTAATTTTAATTTTTTACTAATGTCATTAGCAATGTTAATTGCATCTTCAGAGATGCCATAAAATCCCCTCCTGGATAATCCAACACAACAGAGTTCATTCTTATTTGACCGAAAAGCATATTTTGTTAGATTTAATATGCATGTATTATTTCCATGCAGATCAATCAGTTGAGCGAGTTTTGGCTCCATCTAGTGTAGAGACTCGGAAGAAATTCCAAGATTAGACTGGGAAGGTATGCACTTGAGATTTATGTTACTGTATTCTTATTTCTTTACTCTGTAGATTATACTTACTTGTATTAATTCGACAAAATTGTGCTGCTTTGATCAAATGCACTAGCAGTTTAGTTAGTTGCATGTTCTAAAATGTAATGAAATAAGATGCATATTGGGGTGTGCTGGGGAAACACAATACGTTAATAGGAATACTTTACGTCGCAACTAGAAGTAATTTTGAGTGAACAATGAACTTTCCTCAGCCAAATCCTCTAATAGCAAGAAGCTGTTAGGAGTGTTGATTTTTTTTTGGAGAGTCCATTCTGAATTATTTCAGTGATTGTCGGAACATAGTGGGATAAAAACGAAGGGGGTTCACTGGTGCTCTTTGAGTACCAGATTCAAATGAGTAGTTTGTAGACATCTCTTCATCGTATCTGTGACCGCACTCTCCTGTCAATTGTAATGCATTTCAGCTACTGACCCTAGCTTATCCCGCTCATCCTGCTACATAACATTAAAATATAGTGTATGGAGATGACTTCTTCGAGCCATGCTCCATGTCCCTCTCTATTAGTTTCTTAACCACATCTTCTATGCGTCCCTGCTCAAAATGAGCCTTGATTGTAACTTTATGGTATGCATCACTCTCTTTGCCTTATTATGCAATTTCATTACAGTGTAGCACAAATGCAGATGAGGAACAATCATGTCTTCCGACATAGATTGACGTACACAAAATGCTTCATCTATCCTATCATTGTTCAGAAGCCCATTTATGACTGTTGATATGTACATTCATCCGGTTTAAAGTAGTTGGACACATCGTAACAATTAATGGCATTTTAGAGTGCCATAAATGAATCCTCTCCCTGATCATAGCCACGGCCTTCAAGTACTCCATTCGAAAGCTCTATTGTACTTCCAACTACATGATGAAAATGCTGCTCACAAGACTGAAAATCTATAAAAACCTTATGTACCTGTTGCTTTATAGAAGCCAAGTTATTCTGTGTGAAATCAAGCTGGCTCAAATCAAACTTATCCATGTTCTCATCACTAAGCCATGTACTCCTCAACACATCATCATACACAGCATTCCTCCTCCTTTCCTTTTCTATAGATTCTGAGCAATTCTCGTGCCTCCTGTTTGGAACATGTGAAGTTCTGAAGACTTCTTAAATCGTGCTCACTTTGGTTTGTTGAGGTTACTATGGCAGTGGAAGAACTGGGTTGGTCATCAAAACTGCTATTGAGAAAGCGATCTGAAATGAGATCAAGGGAGAAGACAAGGATGGCGAGCTCAGCTCCACATAGAATGGTGAGATCGTTGGCCTTTTTGAAGAGTCCAGCCTTGCACTTTGAGAAACAAACCTGACGATATTCTTCTCTTGCTATCTTCTTTATTTCGATTTTTCTACGCCCCAGGCTCTGCTTCTTGTTCATTGCGGACACTGTTGACTCTTTGGAAAAAAAATTCTTTTCTCAAAATTTCTTATAGGTTTTTCGGTATGTGTTATGATTAAGGATGTCAATGGAGGTAGAGGTCGCGGATTTATATAGGGAAGGTAACACGTACGTATAACTTTTTTTAATGGAGGAAAGTTTTAGTTAATTTTATCATTTCAATATTAAACCATAAATTAATGGTGGTAGGTTGCATGCTGGTAGAATTTATACACGCGGTTTAGACATGCTTTATGTGTGAACTTGGAGAAGGCGAATGATATTCATATTCTTTCTCCTTTCTTTTTCAAGTTTTTTCTAATGTGTTATATGCTTGCTTCTCTATCAAATAAAAAAATGTAAAAAGAGCTTCCGTGACTGGGCCAGCGTTCACGGCTACATGTGTATTCTGATTATTCAATCAGATCGAAGTAAACTGTTAATTTGATGGAGAAAAATAAAAGTATGCACTTTTACGTCGATAAACTAACAAAAACAATGGTAATTTATGTTATTTTTGTACTGTCGTGACAGAGGTATTAATCCAAGCAGTACAAACTCAACAAAGCCAGAAAATAATTCGCATAGAAATCTTATATGACAAATTAGCCTGCATATAATTTGCAGATTTAAGTAACTTTTAAGTTGCATATAAATTAATGGTGATAACGGATTATGTCGTGGATTTGATTTGCTGGTTAATGAATACATGTTATGCCGTGGGTTTGGTTATATACACACGTCCCTATTTACTATCATTTTTTTTCTTTTGCAATTTTATCTACACCTTCAGAAATGAACATTATAGAATTTTTTTTCTTTTTCTTTTTTGGAAAAATAAATATTTTTATGAGAAAACTAATCTAAATGATCCACGTTTAAAATTAAATTATATACTGATAAGTATATCCTACATGTTCGTACTACATGGTTATTGTTTAAATTAATTAATAAAATAGATTGCTTCAACATGCATACATGTTTGCCTGCTTTTCCTACTGTGGATCATATCCAGTTTGTCTTACCTACAGATATGGAAACATTATAGTATATGCATACATGGTAATTGTTCGGCATTATGTGCATTTAACATACTCATCATCTTATTGGATACATTATAGTATATGCTTAAAAGAATCTATCTGAAAATTAAAAGGTAAACATCCTCTAAAAGATAAGTGGTTATCCCCTATAATTATGATATTTCAAGATGAGTGAGAAAATACCTGGGAAACATGTCTGACACAGCTTAATCATTAAGTTTTAAGGAATGAAAGCACATGCAACATATACACAGAATGATAGAAACTGAACACTAATCAATGAAGGGTGGGCTGGGGTACAGTACTTAATCTTAAGGTAAAAATAAAGTGGAAACCGGCATGAGTTGCGTACTTACTGAGAGGTGTTGGTGGACAAAGTTCATAGATTACAACACTAACATTGTCATAAAGGGGCAAGAACATGTTAACAGAAGTAAAATTAATGCCCAATATGCTAGTCTTTTGAATATGGAGCCTATGAAGCTTTAGCTTGTCCAACTGATCCATGCTGTGGAATTTGCTTACCTTCCTCTAGAGTATTATGTCATGTACTTGTGCAGTAGAAGCAATAGCGGACCATTAGTTAATATATCTGCATTGTAGTTGCAGTTTGTAGATTGTACTCGCAACAGGCCATGAAACATAAACTACATAACTAGAACAACATCTGTGCAATGCTAGAAATTCAGATCTGATGATCGTTCTGACTATTGCCATGACTACATAACTAGAACAACATCTGTACTATGAAACATAAACTACATAACTAGAAAAACATCTTTACAACATGCATGCACGCTAGGCTAAGATGTAGGCTGCTTTTGGCATTGAAAAGAGCAAAAAAAAAATATACATCTATGTATAAGCGGTGCACTGACTATTGCCCTGATTTCGTTGACATTTCGTTTTCTAATTTTTCATCATTTCAAATGTGTTTTTCATCACTTTTAAATTTCATTGTTACAGGTAGATTGAAGTTTTCAGATGCAAGAAATGGACAAGACACTCTTTTGATTTTTGGAGGTTCGGCCTAGTTAGCATATGAAAAGTTTTTGTTTGCATGTTTTGTCATTAATATTTAATGCAATGACTGTACATGTTTTGTCTTTGTCTAATGTTGTATGAAGATGGTTTAAACATTTCATCGTGGTTTTTGAGTGAACTTTTGCCAATGGATATTGTATTGACATATTTTATGAAAATGATCAGTTGTTATGCTTTTATTTTATTGCTTTTATATTAATTTGTATATGTTTTTTATATTAATAAATAGAAATAAAATTAGAGGCAGTCAGATTAATGGTATACAAACATTCAGGTGATACAATGTGTTTTAAACGACAACATTTAAGACATGCTGTTGGTGTGTTGATAAAAATAAATCATGTTAATATGACAGCGTTTAAGACATGCCGTTGGTGTATTGGAAAAATAAATCATGTTAATTTGACAGCGTTAAGGAAATGCTGAAGAAAAATTAATCACAGCGTTTAAAACATGCCGTTGAAAAGTTATGATACAGCTATATAAAGCATGTTATAACCGCTGCGGTAACCTTAAAAATTCCCTAAAAACCATGTTCTCACATCAACTTATAAACGCTGTGTTAAATTTAAAACAACGAAAGGTACACGCTGTATAAGACAAACTTACAGCAAAAATTCAACCACTACACCAGAAAATGCCTTTAGCAGCGTTTAAAAAACGCTACCAAAGCCTTTAGCAGCGTTTTAGAAAACGCTACTACAGGTCCCGCAACTAAAAGTCTATTTTTTTCTGTTGCGTTTCCATAAACGCTGCCAAACTAAAGCAACCAAAAATTTTCTGCAACGTTTAAAAAATCCAACCAAAACTTACATTTTTTGGTTGCGTTTTTGATTGGTCCATTTCTTTGATTTTCTGTAGCGTTTATTTTATGTAACTAAAAACTTTTTGTTGCATTTATTTTATGCCACTATAAATTCAGATAATAATTTACGTTTGTTTCAGTAGCATTTCAAAAACGCTGCTGAAATGTATTGATTGTTTTGTAGCATTTTTTAAATGCTACTATATACTGTCAATGGCTTACATTGTTTCCAGTAACCAGCTTTGTAATAGTATTGCCAAAATCGGCAACAACCATATAATTATCATATTCAAACCAACAATGAACCCATCATAAAGTCAACATATTCAAATAATTGATAACACGTTAATTACATAAGTACTATCCATACCCATTTACATAATAGTTGTTTGCCAAAATGAACAAGTTCACATACCACAAGCATTCCCAAAGAGTTTTACTTAAGTACCGACTAATATCATAATACATATAACAATTTAAGTCACGTCCATTATTGATGATGGTCTTTACTCCGGAAAAGCTAATTACCTGTAAATACATTCAAAAAATCATCAATAAGTATTTGTCATGAATTATCAAATAACATTCAAATAACATTCGGACGATATTGTACGTTATGACGATACATATGGATAACAAAGCAGGATAACAAAGCAGGTGCACAGTACTTTTTCAAAATGGGAGCTGAAGGGAAACGATTTCGACCTACAGTGAGAACTAACGATAAACATCATTTTTCCTATACCGCATATCAATGTATTTCAAAAAGGTTATATGGTTTCTTTGTTTGTGTTTTCCTTCATAGTTAACACATACAAAGTGAAACATGCAGGTCATATTATTAATGGCAACAGCTTTGAACCTATTCCAGCCTGTTACAACAGTCGATGATGGGATACGAGCAAGGAAGCAATGCATTGCAGAAATAGCAGAAATGATTCACGTATGCATCAACTATTTACAAATGAATCGCTTCTTCTTATGTTGATATAATTCATCATCTCTACTTTGAAAACGTCTAACCCATTGGTTCTAGATTTTCTCTCTCTCCCTTATGAATTATAAATTATTAATACAAGGTTGCAAGCCTTCTTCATGATGATGTATTGGATGATGCAGACAAAATGCGTGGTATAGGTTCCTTGAACTCTGTCATGGGCAATAAGGTAACTCTTCTTCAACTTCATTTCAAATGCAAAAGTTTTGAATTTTTAAACAAAGATGCATGTCATGTAGCTTGCCGTTCTAGCGGGGAATTTCTTACTTTCTCGGGCTTGCATTTCGCTTGCAGCCCTAAACAATACAGAGGTAATCTGAAATATCAAGATAACACAATCTAACTGTGTGCAATGATTTTGCTGTTATATTATATCTATCCGATGTTTTTGCAGGTTCTAAGTCTGATAATAAATATTATCGATAATTTGGTCACTGGTGAAATGATGCAAATGACCACAACCCATGAGAAGCGTTATAGGTGTATATATAAATTTTACGATTCCCAAAGAGTGATGGTATAATGACTAAAAAGGGGAATGTAGAAATATGAGTGAATCAGAATTGCGGTCTGTCTCATGTATTATCCTGCTTTGTCTCAGATCAAGAGATCTGATGACGCAGGATTGCGGTCAACCCATTAGTGATGGTCCCAGATCAAGAGATCAAGAGATCTCATGCATTAGTGACGGTCAACGCATTAGTGACACAGGATCTGCTTTGTCAAATCTTGTAGAAATATGAGTGATGGTATCAAGGGGGCAATTTAGTTTGATTGTTCAGACTATTCCCGCTTTGTCTCATGTATTATCATGTTTCTGGTGAATCAGAATTGCGGTCAACGCATTAGTGACGCAGGATCAAGAGATCTGATGACGTATTTGTCGCTGAATTCTCGAAATTCGAGCTTTCAGCAGCAGTGGCTATGTTTATTTACAGCCTCTTCAACTTTTCGCAACTTAGGTCTTTTACCTCTTCCATTAATTTTCGCTGTAGTCCTACTATTTGATATTATCCGCTTTCAGATTTGGTTTGATAAAATATTCTTTGGTTTTGATCTAGCCTGGTTTGAACTAAGATCACATACACAAACCATTTTTTATAAATTTTAATTAGTTAATTAAATTTTATCTTCACTTTAGAAGTTTAGAAGTATGTAAAACCAAGTGTTCCTGAGTAAGTTTACAAGATTTGAATGCACAACTTTAAACAATTGTGATTCTAGCAGTTGCACATCTGTAAAGCAATCCTAACTTAAATTCAAACTTATTTTCAAAATCCACCAAAACAGACCCATCCTTTCACTTGCCTGTGCACCACAACTACAAACATAAAACTTCAAACAGTTCACTCCACAACTACAAATCCAGACAATCCGAAAACACCTGACTGCCTCGTCCTCAACCCATACACTACAAAAACCTTCACTCCTCTTACACACACTCCCACACTTCCTATCTCAAATACCACCTTCACATTACCAATTCCATTCACCTTCACATTACCATCACTGCTCAAGAACAATGACAGCAATCCTCAGCATCAGCTCCGCAACCTTCTACAGCCAACACAAACTTGTCTAATATTTTTTTCATGAATTTTATTGTGTTATCGATCATCACAATAGTTGATGTCGATCTAATTATCTGCATTAAATTAAAAAGCAATACACTGACAGCATTTTACATCATTTGTCTTCATTTCCTACCTCTCAGTTACGTGGTGATTGCATTAATTTTTATCACGTGATACAGTAGAGTGAACTTTCTCGATAGTTACCATATTCAGATGTATTTCTTCTACTAATCGTAAATTCATCCACTACTAAAATTTCCACAAGATTATGTTTTGGAACCAGATATTTGAGCAAACAAACATGTACTTTATTTTCTTCAAAATTATCAAAAACGCAAACAACTCATCAACAAAAAATGTCTATAGAATAGCTCCGTGTGCATAGCACGAGTTTCTTCTTATATCGTTTTCCACCTTTAATCTGTTCGTTGACCTTTAATATATTAGTATTTATTCATTTTTATATTGTTTGTTGGGTATATTTGTTCATACCCAACAAAACACTATAGGTGAAGTTCAAACTGAGCAAGCTCAGTTTTACAATTGAGTTCAGCTCAGTTTAAAATGAATTGAAGCTTAGTTTAAACTAAGCTTAAGCTGGTTGTATTACTGAACTGAAGCTCAACTTTTATACTCGGCTGAAGCTCAGTTTCATAGCTAAGCTGAAGTTCAGGTTTAAATTAATCTTTGATTATGGATTCACAAGTATATTCCACTTAAAGCATATAAACAACCAACAGATATTATGACCAAAGACACGAACAAAATGAATAAAGTGGCTAGATCGATTCCCGCAAGAACAATTTGATTTAACTATTGCTTCGCTTTTGACAATGGTGCTCTATTTGGTGGGTATAAGATGAGCTTATTTGGTAAAGACAGTGGGATGTTTGCTCAATGGATCGATTTTACTCGTTTAAGGGGCATATAATTTCTCAAGGATATATATTTTGTCCTAGTGAGGAAAGAAAGATATTTTTTTCCGAGACTTCATATTTTTTTGGAACAGAATTCTAATTTAGAGAAATTAATTAATGGTAGCAAGTATTCCTTCACAACCGCACAGTTATCCCCTTTTGCTCACCCTCCTGCTCACTGCTCCATCATTTTCTTCACAACCGCACAGTTATCCACAGTATTCCTTCACAACCACAGTATTCATCGCAAATGTTTTATATACATGTACACATTTGCATATAAACTTACGACTACCAAATTTTCTGACAAGAGCAGTCTTTCCGGGATACCGACTATTATGTACTATAAAACAAATGCATTAATAACTTATGGTTTAAAACATAAATTTGGATTTGATTTTTCATCGTTGTTTTAAAACGGTTGTAAAATTAATTTTCTCACCGTCGTTATTTCACGAGTTGATTCTACTTTTAATAGTTAACAAATTTAATCTTTAACTTAATTAGTGTTGACTTCAGCTCACATGGATCTAGGTCTGTCCAGAATTTCTAACACCAACAACTTATTTGTGCTAGGCTGCTAACATTATAGTCGGCTCAACGCAGTAATATATCTAACATGACAAAAGGTGCAAAAGGGATATTAATCAGCTTTTCAGAGCATTTCTTGAAGCTATTCGCCATGACTTTGTACAAATAACGTCCTTTGTTATATATTTTTTGGTACAACCTATTCAGTTCAACATATTGTTTAATATGGTCAAACTAAAATAAATACTTACTTGAACTTGATTCCCCAATGACACATGCCGTCGGCCAAGCTATGGTAGTTCCAAAAGCATCTTCCATGTATGTACACTTCGATGTAGGTCTCCATAGTAATGCGTCGTTAACTCGCACAAAGTCTACCCAAACTTTTACCGCATCATCTCCTAAAGGAACACAGTGAACCATTGATGCCGGATCAGTTAAAGCGATAGTTCATTCGGCCACTACTCGTCCCGTTTCAGCCACATCAAGCAGCTTGCATTTATTATTTGCTGCCAGAATCGAGCTTTTCTGGATAAGTAAACCAAAGTAACATTTTTTACAAAATAGAGCAGTCAAAATATTATGTAATCACCTAGAAGAATATTATGTTTAGCTTACAAATTACTCATATAGTCTGTTATAATTAGTTATGAAAACAAAAATGAAGCATTTACAACTTGATCTTACAATCTGTATAAGTGTGTTGTGATCTATTTTAAATTCATATTTATTGTTATATCCGTGAATATTTAGATGGATGCACGTAGAGGTTAAGCATACATTACCACATTCTTGTCAATGTTGGTATACTAAGCATGTGCTAATGTGTTAAGCATGAGATCAATTTTTTTTTTTTTTGAAAAATGAGCATATGTACATAATGGAGTACTCGCCCATGTAAACAATATAAATACAATTTATTTTACTTATTTACCATGATAATTTAGTGTCCAATAAATTACCTGACGAGTTGATTTAGCCTTGCAACGAGAAGTTGAAATGTTTGTTGTAGCCTTGAAAGGAGGAGACGAGATGCTTGCTTTTTCAGCTACAACTTTTGACTTTGGCCATGCTATTTTATTGCCAACGGCCTCTTTAATACATGACATATCTATTGTGGGGCGCCACAAGTAAGCATCCTCTTTTTTTGCACAGTCTACCTAAACCACTACGGCTAATGGACCAAGCGGAATATCGTTCACAATCATTTTTGAATCACTCGAGCAAAGTCTTCCTTCGGCAACCAACGTCTCACCCTCATTCCAATCATAAAGTTTGCATTTGTTGTTTGTGCTACTAGTTTTACTCTAAAAAGAACAATAACTGTGTTTAATGGAAAAAAAATATACAACTACAAATAGTTACCATGAATCATAAATTTTACCGTAATGTCTTCTATCATGTGTCCTCCCAGCGCAACAACACGATTTGCAGGCCATGCCACTGACTTATCCTTGACTTCTCCTAATACCGATAAACTAGATGTAGGCCTCCATAAATAAGCGTCTGGTCTCTTTATGCAATCTATAACAACTTTCACAGCATTTGGTCCAATACGAATGTCATTGACAACTTCATTTGGATCGGTGGACACCACTCTCCCTTCAGCAACAATTTCATCGATTCCATCCCAATTCAACAGCTCACATGTGTTGTCATTATTCTACAATCATTCAGTCAAAAATTATGTTGATTATTGGATTTAAAACTAAACTTGAAATGGTGTTATATCAATACAAGTGATTTATACCATTTCAAGTGTGCTTCTTCTTTCGAACATTAGTTACCCTGCCAAATTGTCAAGGTAAAATACATGTTAACATTCATTGAGCAGTGCATCAGGGAACTATTTTACAAGATATAAGAGTGGCCGAACTAAGTTAAAATGACCATAATTTCATGGAATATTGGAATATCAAATAAATACTGAGAACTGATTAGGGAATTCTTGTGTTATATTTATTTGTTGATGAACAAAATACGCTAGCTGCTGCCCCAATTCAATGGCTGCGAGCCTTTTCATTAACATATAGTTTTATTATCCATTACTTATATTTTATATAATACAAGTTATTTTTTATCCAACATATTACTGCTATGAGGTTAACAGAAATTTTATCTATTACTTATATTATTATTTTTTCACCGCTGTTCACTTTTTACATTAATTTTATCTTTTTTTCGAAAACCCACAGTATTTGGGTGTTGGACCATGAAACTTTTGGATGATCTCGTCTACTCCGTAATATTCATTTGAGAGATCTTTATGCTGTTGTTTCACTTGAGCTTCATGGTATGCCAGAATCTAATATGACCCTTTGTAATAAAAAATAAGCAATAAAATCATTAAAATCCTGCAAATGTTACGGCAAACCCCTAAACTTTTGTGTCTCTAGTTGTTTTCTGATGTTTATGCTCTTCTTCTCATTCAATTCTCTATATACAACTCTTGTGACTGCTTTTATTGCAAACAAAAGTGTTTTTGCTACGAACATGAGTTGACAATTATGAGAAAATGGAACTTCACTTCATAAAATTTGAAGGAAAACAAAAAAGAAGGTTAAATTCATTGCCTGCTGCAACGATCAGTAAAAGGAATAATCTTGATTTTGAGTAAACAAATAGGTTCTGATTCCTATTGGTTTCTTTACTTTAACAGAGGTACAAAACCGGCTCCACTTCTATTCATATACTCACTGATCTTGATATTAAACTATGTGTATATGGATCTTGTCGATTTTCTTTCATCCTATAATGGCATATTTTTATGTCTTGCACAGTTTCACCAAACAAAATTCGACATTTATACATTGAAAGCATGTTAAAAGGGTAAATTTACCATTGTCGGTTGTGGAAAAAAGTGATCCGCTACATATAAAAAGGCATGTGAATATCATTATAAAAGTGTATTATAGGTACAATATATAGTCATCATGAATCCATGATTATATGATAAACTATCAGAATTCCTCACGGATAGTACTGTCATGTGCAATTAGGTAATGAATTTGGAAATTTGAAACATACACTCTACTACTTATTGCAGTTCATTTTTAATACAAAAAGTTGAAGTGCTTCTTCATTTTTCTGCAGTCAAACTGAACAGGTTATGGTAGGCTTGCTTTAAACTAATAATGGTAATTACAGTGTTTCTTTTGAGAAAAAAAATAAGTGTAAACTAGTAATGGAAAACCAATATAAGCATTTTCTAAAGCTATAATTTAACATATCTTCGTTTTATTTTATTTTTCTTTGAATTATTAGTTTGACTGCGTTAACCACTTCCTTCTTGAACAGGAAATGAAAGAAAGGAATTAAGTGTTAGGTAGGATTATAACATTTTCTAAAGCTATACATGACGATTTCTGGATTTTTCTTCTTTAGAATAGTCCAATGCATCATACTACCCATGTTCATAACATATTTTAAAGCTGTACCAAACAATCTCTTGATTTTCTTCTCTTTAGAGTAGTCCAATATTGAAAGAAAGCGATCTTCTAGCCTAAATTATACTGTAAGGAAGTTGAACACATTGAAATTTTAAAAATTGAAATAATATCCAGATCCTTTTAAGGGGATCAGAGAAAAATAAGCGAATCAAAGAGGAGAAGAAGAGGAAAGTGCGACAGGAGAGAGTTTTATTTTCTTCTGCTTTATTTACTATCAGAGTGAAAGTAAAAAAAAACATGAAATAACCATGAAATAAATCTTACATCGTCTAGGAGAATCTGAAAATCTCCTGTTATAAGATCATCCGTAGAAAGCTCGCACGACTTTAACACACGATATTCTTTGATCGTTTTAATTCAATACTCGGTCTTTTGTCGTGTACAAATGAATTTGCAAGCTCTTGTATTTTTTAAGACGTCTCTCTGACTCGTTCTGACCGATTATCGGTTCAGCGTGAAAAACGAAACAGTAGGTTTAAACTATTATTGTTGTTTTTTTCTTTTAGAAGAGGTTTAGAATATTTCAAATGTTGATTATGTTTTTAGAAGAGATCTTGTAACACCCCACCTCCGCCAGGGTGACTCTTGCAAGCACACTAGCTTCGGAGGGGCGTTTAAACAAGGTAAACATGCATGCAGATATCACAAGACAGAACATATAAGTAAAACAGAGTAGTAAAGCAGCGGATAAACTAGCATTTCCAAAACCATAGTTAAGTTACAATAAAGTACTTAGTCATTATTTTCCAACAAACAAAGTCTAGATAAAAGCATAAACTGAAATACATAAAGTACTATCCCCAAAGTGAAGTGATAAACCATAGCTAGCTCAATGTCCAAACCCGTACATGAGCAAATCCAGTAAGCAAGCTAGAAAGATCCAAGCTAAGCTCCAATGTTCCCACCCTGAGGACCTGAAGGGGGGGAAACGGAAGAAAAGAGGCGAAAGAAAACAGGTCAGTCAAAAAGACTGGTAAGCCCTACTACTATCTGTCTATGAACTAGTAAAATTAACTGGCATGAGAAGCTGAGATGATAACAACATACTGGCATGGTGATTAACTAACAAGATAGATAAAGGTGTCATCGCATAATCAAGGTTAAGTTTTGCACCACGGGTGTACTAGCATTCTAACATGTCAAGTAAAAACAAGAATTGATCCCTTGGCCCATGCTTGGCCCAATATCATGAGATGACCTAAATCAAGATCCAACTACTCGGTCTAGTCGATCGGCTCCCTATAAGCCTAACTCGTCAAGTGTCGGTGTTATGCGGCTTAATCATGTAATGTAGTTGACTGTGCAAGGTCCACCCTAGGGTGTATCTGGCCCTACGGTGTAACCCTCAGACACCATTCCAGGATGCACAGTCCAAAGCTACCGGTGCCCGTGTTCAACTCCGGACTTAATGTGCACGACCATGGTCCGCCTGAACAACCGGGGCATCATTCAGCCGTCTCTTTTGGTCTCTTACAATCAGCCCAGTAATCGTGCCCCACCCTAGCCTAGCCCTAGGGTCTTATGATACTATCTAGAAGGTTACTGCTGAAAAGGACCACGCAACTAGGGTTTCTTAATGGGTTAAATGTGGTTAACCCGATCCAAACGTGGATCAAATCGGTTAAGAGTACCCAAGGCTCCTGACTTAACCTCGATTAATCCATCAAGCCCAAATTGGTTAAGTATTAAGTGGACCATGACTTAACCCTAATCAGGAGGCATTAATTAACTTAATGCGCTTTAACCTCTCACATTAGACTTTGTTGTGGTTACTAGTTAAGCCGGGCGGGTCCGGGTAGTTTTACACCACAACTAGGTCTAACCTCGGGTTCGAGCACAACATGACCAACTTCTCACATTGGGTCCTATTGTTTGTAGCCACTAGTTAAGCCGGGCGGGTCCGGGTAGATTTATGCTACAAACTCAACCCAACCTCGAGTTGACCACACTCATATTTTCTAAGTGTCATGTCCATTATGTTTCCAAAACATAATTACAAGTTAACATATCACGTCATGTTATAAAAACCATGTTTATGTCATAATGTTACCCAACCCCAACGTAATCCCATCGTTTACATAATCGCAACAACGCATAAAGGATAAAATAGGGAACTTGGCATAATCATGACAAAAAGGTGTTGAAGCCACAAGTTTTACATGGTGGCATATGAAATGTACATATGTTCATATACTTGCATATTGCATTATTAGGCTTCAAAAGCATGCATAAAACCAAACTTAGCATATAAGTGATACATGGTGATGAATGACATGTAGAAGTGGCTAGAGGTTCGCATTTAGCCTCACATGCGAGTTATCATAAGGGATATGATAACTTCCATGTTGCCAAAATGCAACTTCAACATAAAGCTTGAAGCTTTAAGCTCACAACTTCAAGTTTAACTTGCATAACATGATAACATGTGTATAATGATCAACCCAAACTTGCATAACATAGCAACATGTGTCATACATAATGATTAAACCAACTTGCATAATGATCAACCAAACTTGCATATCATAATGATCAACCAAACTTGCATATCATAATGATCAACCAAACTTGCATATCATAATGATCAACCAAACTTGCATATCATAATGATCAACCCCAAACTTGCATTATTCATTTAACTTTAGAGTTCAATAAAAAGAAAGTAGAAAAGGGCTTACAATGCTATGAAGACACAAATAAATAGTTATTATAAAGATTGAGACGAAGCCCTTATGCAAGCACCAAAAACCCAAATATGCAAGCTCCAAATGAAAAACCCTTGAGCCAAATCAATAAAAATCCTTGCTTTGTAATAGAAATGTTGCAACTTGACTTGAATGCAAACTAAGAACACTCATACAAGCTTGAAAACACTTGTATGCACTCAAAATCTCTCATGTAAATAACTTAGAAATTTTAGCATGAGAGTGGAGGCCATGAGAGGAACAAATTTGACATAGTTTAGTTATAGGATTGAATAATGATGATTTAGGCTAGGTTTAGGGGTCCTTTTATAGAAGATTAGGATAGTATTAGCCATAGGATTAACCCTAGATTCAATCAGAGCCATCAAATCCCGTCACTAGCCAACAAAACAGGTCAAAACAGCCAAAATGGTGCACCAGGTTGCCTGGGTCCGACCAGGCAGGTCGACCCTGGGGTCGACTCCCCGGTCAACCTGGGGGGGGAGGTCGACTCCCCAGTCGACCCCCAGGTCGACCCCCTTGGGTTTGGCGGGAATTTTCCCGCCACTTCTGATTTTCTGAAATTTGAATCTGTTTTGAATTTGAATTTTTCGTGAAACTTCGTGAGGCCATATCTTGGTCATACGGACTCCGATTTTCGAAAACTCGGACTCTATTTCGCGTATTTTTCCGAGACGAACGCAATGGCATAGCCCGTTTCCCTTGATTCAGATTTTACAGTTTAATTCTGCCTCGATTTATGTTATAACATGTTATTCAAAAATACGGGTTGTTACATTCTCCCCTCCTTAAAGGATTTCGTCCCCGAAATCTCCAAGTTAGGAAGAACGTATCCTACCATCCATCATCCATCTACTCAAAACATCATCCACGTGCAGTCATTGTCCTTAAAGGATTCTAAATGCTGTATGATCATATGCAAAGGTGTGTGTATATGTACTTATCTAATGCGAAAATCAGGCGGTTACTGATACAGTAAACCTCCTTAATGCAAAGTATGTTAGTGAAATGAGTCCATATGTATGCGAATTCCTAACATAATTTATGATCTCTACATGAGTGCACATAACATTCATCCATATGCAACATCCATGTGATAGCATAACAAGTTTCATCCATGAATAAGTATAAGCACTCATGCATATGCGGTATGAAAGTGTGTGAGCCGATCTTAGTGCCTAATGTGTATCATGCATCCACGAGTATCCACGTGCAAACACTTGCAACCACTTGCAACCATCAAGCATAACATGTTTCAAATACATGTTTCATCCAAAGGGTTTCTACCTAAGGTCCTCATAACATGATTAACGAGATAACAAGATAAACATAGATAGCAAAAGAAAGATATGCTAATTAGGAAAGAGGTCGAGAATGTACCCTAAAAAAGGAATGGATAAAGCCCACGCATCTCCTCCTCGGTTTCCCAAGTTGCGTCTTCATCGGCTTCACCCCACTGAACTTTCACCAATTTGACTTCCCGATTCCTTAGCTTCTTGATCTCCGTTCCCAGGATACGAATCGGAGCTTTTCTCAAGGTTGTTTTTTTCTCTACCTCAATGTCTTCAAGAATGCTTGGTTCAACCACCTCAGCGGACTCATGTAGGCACTTTCGGAGATGCGAGACATGAAAGACATTATGCACTCCGGCTAGCTTTTCGGGTAATTCCACCTTATAGGCCATCTTTCCAATTCTCTCTATGATAGGGAAGGGTCCTACGAACCTTGGTGCCAGCTTCCCAACTGCTCCAAAACGTACCACATTACGCAAAGGAGAAACCTTCACGAAAACCATGTCTCCCACTTCGAATTCCAAATCTGCCCTTCGCTTGTCAGCATAGGATTTCTGTCTATCTTGGGCCGCTTTCATCCGTCTTCTCACCAATTCAATTTTCTCGGAGGGGTCTCGTATCATATCAGGCCCAAGTATAAGCCTATCTGTTGTCTCCCACCAACAAGTTGGTGACCTACACGGCCTCCCATACAAAGCTTCAAATGGTGCCATCCCTATGCTGGCTTGATAGCTATTATTATAAGCAAACTCTACAAGAGGAAGGTGGTCTTCCCAAGTACCACCGAAGTCGAGAACACAGAGCCTCAAAAGATCTTCTAGCACTCTATTCACCCTTTCGGTTTGGCCATCCGTTTGGGGGTGATAGGCTGTACTCAAATTCAATCGCGTACCCATCGCTTCTTGCAAACTGTTCCAGAACTGGCTAGTGAAAATTGGGTCACGATCGCTAACTATGCTAGAAGGAACTCCAT
The DNA here is from genome assembly GCA_030737875.1 of Allium sativum. Lineage (NCBI taxonomy): Eukaryota > Viridiplantae > Streptophyta > Magnoliopsida > Asparagales > Amaryllidaceae > Allium > Allium sativum. Next base: position 269,670,397 of record CM060924.1, read on the forward strand.
GCAACCGCACTATCTCTCGAAGATAAATAGATGCCAGCCATGATGCGGTCCTCTTGCTCTTTACAGGAATAAAATGAGCACTCTTCGTAAGTCTGTCAACAATGACCCATATGCTTGTGTTCCCTCTCCTTGACCTAGGCAATCCATCCACAAAATCCATAGAAATACTCTCCCACTTCCATTGCGGGACCTCCAACGGATGTAATAGCCCACCTGGTTTCTTTGACTCGGCTTTCACTCGTTGGCACACCATGCTCTTTGAAACATACTCTGCCACATCTTTCTTCATTCCATCCCAAAAGAAAATGCGCTTCATATCCCTATACATCTTGTCCCCTCCTGGATGTATAGTCATCTTCGAGTGATGTGCTTCTTCAAGAACTCTATGGACTAAATCTCCCACTCGAGGAACACATAATCTCCCATCATGCCTTAGCCAACCTTTATCATCAATAGTATATCTGGCAAGGTGACTAGACGTCTCACTACGAATCAACTTATCCATGACCTCGACTATCAGCGGATCTTCCTTCTGCGAAGCCCCAACTTGATCAAGAAGTGTGGGTCTAAGCTCAAGGGATGCTAATGAACCCGTCATCGACTCAACAGCCGTCGTGAAATCAAAGGTTGCCAAGAACTCTAGGCTCCTCATCTCGACAAACAAGGGACTCAAAGTCAATCTACTTCTGCTTAGTGCATCTGCCACAACATTACCCTTGCCAGGGGTATAAGCTATCTCGAAGTCATAAGAGGCCAAGAATTCCATCCACCTTTGCTGCCTTAGATTCAGATCCTTCTGCGAGAAGAGGTACTTGAGTGACTTGTGATCAGTATACAACTCAAACCTTTCGCCTAGAAGATAGTGGCGCCAGGATTTGAGTGCAAAGATGATCGCCGCCAATTCCAAATCATGAGTGGGATAGTTCTTCTCATGAACTTTAAGTTGCCTACCCCCATAACATATCACTCTTCCCTCTTGCATCAGAACAGCTCCTAACCCCGTGCCACATGCATCTGTGTACACGGTAAACATCTTACCACTATCGGGTAATGCCAAAACTGGAGCTGAGGTAAGGGCTCTTTTGAGCTTTTGAAAAGCAAACTCACACTCCAAGTCCCATGCAAAGACTAAGTTCTTCTTCGTCAACTTAGTAAGAGGGGCCGAAATCTTAGCGAAGTCCCTGATGAACTTCCTATAGTAGCCCGCCAGACCGAGAAAGCTTCTTACCTCGGTTGCATTCCTAGGAGTCTTCCAGTCTTGAACCACAACCACTTTCGTGGGATCCACCGCTATGCCTTGCTTAGAAACTATATGTCCAAGAAACCGAACTTCCCTTCTCCAGAAATGACATTTGGAGAACTTGGCTTTCAACTGATGCGCTCTAAGCGTATCCATCACTTCCTTGAGATGCCTAGCGTGCTCTTCCTCATCCTTTGAGAAGATCAGAATATCATCCATGAAGACAACAACAAACTTGTTAAGGAACTCCCTGAACACCCTACTCATCAAGTCTACGAAGTAGGCGGGTGCATTAGTCAAACCGAATGGCATGACAAGCCATTCAAAGAATCCATCTGGAGTCTTAAACGCAGTTTTATCAATGCTATCCTCAGCTACTCTAAGCTGATGGAATCCGGTGGCTAGATCGAGCTGAGAGAAAACAGAAGCACCTACAAGCTGGTCAAAGAGATCATCAATCCTCGGTAACGGGTGCCTATTCTTCTTTGTCAGTTTGTTCAACTCTCGATAATCAACACATAGACGAAGCGAACCATCCGCCTTAGTAGCAAATACCACCGGAGCACCCCATTCAGAAATGATTCGCCTAATAAAATTCTTCTCAAGCAATTCCTTGATTTGCTTACTGAGCTCCCTTCTTTCACGAGGGGCCATGTGCCTGACGGGCAATGATACTGGCTTGGCATTATCGACTAGATAAATGCGAAAATCTATCTCTCGTTTAGGGGGTAACCCCTTAACTTCTTCAAAGACATCGGGATAGTCTCGGACCACCCTTACAGATTGCAGATCATCGATGGACGAGTCGAGAGATTCAAGATAACATAACATGACGGGACCTCTAGGGTTACAAGAAATTTCTAGGGGATTACCGAGGCGAGTCATGAGCCTCACCACCCTATATTCACAATCGAGAATGGCTCCATAACTGGACAACCAATCCATGCCCAAGATCAACCCATATCCCGTGAACCCGAGAACATAAGCATTACACGTGAATTCTACAGTCAAGATAGAAATCTTCAAATCCACACAAATCATAGATAGATGGGCGGAGCCCCCAATTGGATTTGAAACACAAACGGGATCCTCAACTAGGCTAGTACTTAGGTGCAAACTTTCAACAATGTCAGAAGAAATAAAACTATGCGATGCGCCAGAATCAAATAAGGTGCGAACAGGATAATCAGAAATATAAACAAGACTTTCTACAGAAATACTACCTCGATCCTGAACTGGAGCAGCGTTGAGAGCATGCACTTGCCCTCCAGAAGGTCCTGCACGCTGATTCTGCCCTTGCTTCTTGGGGCAATCCTTGCTAAAATGTCCGGTCTCTCCACAATGAAAGCACTCACCCAACTTCCTCTTCTTCTTCCTACAATCTTTAGCTATGTGCCCAACAACCCCACAGTAGTTGCATTTCCTTGGGTCCTTTGCCTTGGCCTTGTTGCCCTTGTTGTTCTTGTTGTTTTTGTTGTTCTGATTGCTCTGATTTCCTCCCCACTTGGAGTATGTCTTCTTGGCTTGAGTCTCATTAGCCTTGACTTCCTTCTTGGCATTCTTATCGTCTCCTTGAAGCAATGCCATGTCTACTAGTCCTTCAAAAGTGGCCCCCATGGGTATATGAGATAGGGCTAAACCTTGTAATGGCTCATTCAACCCTCGTGCAAAGCGTAGAGCCTTTTTCTGGGGAGTATTAACCATGTCCAAACCGAATCGGGCGAGCTTGTTAAACTCATTCACATACTCCCTCACTGTCATGTCTCCTTGCTTCAAAGATATAAACTTCTCCAATTGCAGATTCGCCTCAGCTGATGATAGAAACTTAAGCCCAAATCTTGTCCTAAAGTCGGCCCAAGTCTCTATAGGCCTCGTAGCATTGGTGACCTCCCACCAATAAGCAGCTTCTTCTTTTAATAGCCATGCTGCCAATAAAACCTTTCTATGGTCTTCCACATCAAAGATAGCGAAAAGATCTTCGGTTTCTTTCAACCAATTTCGTGCCTCCACAAAAGTCTCCGTCCCAATAAAGTTCTTGCCACCCATCGCCTTAAAGTCTTTGCAAATCTTAGCGAAATCTACTTGCGGATTCTGAGGAGGAGGAGGAGGAGGAACCTCAGTTATATTGGGGGTATTTGCTGGGCCCACATCATTGGCCCTAGCTTCCAAGTACCTCCGGAACCATCCGGGAATGGTCACTCCCTCGGGAAGGTTAAGATCGACCATACTGAAAAAGGAAAAAGATAGATTCAGAACGAAGAAACGAAGGATAGAGCTATGGCTTTTGGGGAATAGCCTTTTTTAAAATAACTAGACTTTTCTTGGAAAATACTTAATTGGTTTTGAAAATAGTTTTTCAAAAGGTAAGTTTCAAAAAGACTTTTGCTCAAATCTTGTAAACCTTATGCTCTGATACCAAATGTAACACCCCACCTCCGCCAGGGTGACTCTTGCAAGCACACTAGCTTCGGAGGGGCGTTTAAACAAGGTAAACATGCATGCAGATATCACAAGACAGAACATATAAGTAAAACAGAGTAGTAAAGCAGCGGATAAACTAGCATTTCCAAAACCATAGTTAAGTTACAATAAAGTACTTAGTCATTATTTTCCAACAAACAAAGTCTAGATAAAAGCATAAACTGAAAAACTGAAATACATAAAGTACTATCCCCAAAGTGAAGTGATAAACCATAGCTAGCTCAATGTCCAAACCCGTACATGAGCAAATCCAGTAAGCAAGCTAGAAAGATCCAAGCTAAGCTCCAATGTTCCCACCATGAGGACCTAAGGGGGGGAAACGGAAGAAAAGAGGCGAAAGAAAACAGATCAGTCAAAAAGACTGGTAAGCCCTACTACTATCTGTCTATGAACTAGTAAAGTTAACTGGCATGAGAAGCTGAGATGATAACAACATACTGGCATGGTGATTAACTAACAAGATAGATAAAGGTGTCATCGCATAATCAAGGTTAAGTTTTGCACCACGGGTGTACTAGCATTCTAACATGTCAAGTAAAAACAAGAATTGATCCCTTGGCCCAAGCTTGGCCCAATATCATGAGATGACCTAAATCAAGGTCCAACTACTAGGTCTAGTCGATCGGCTCCCTATAAGCCTAACTCGTCAAGTGTCGGTGTCATGCGGCTTAATCATGTAATGTAGTTGACTGTGCAGGGTCCACCCTAGGGTGTATCTGGCCCTACGGTGTAACCCTCAAACACCATTCCAGGATGCACGGTCCAAAGCTACCGGTGCCCGTGTTCAACTCCGGACTTAATGTGCACGACCATGGTCCGCCTGAACAACCGGGGCATCATTCAGCCGTCTCTTTTGGTCTCTTACAATCAGCCCAGTAATCGTGCCCCACCCTAGCCTAGTCCTAGGGTCTTATGATACTATCTAGAAGGTTACTGCTGAAAAGGACCACGCAACTAGGGTTTCTTAACGGGTTAAATGTGGTTAACCCGATCCAAACGTGGATTAAATCGGTTAAGAGTACCCAAGGCTCCTGACTTAACCTCGATTAATCCATCAAGCCCAAATTGGTTAAGTATTAAGTGGACCATGACTTAACCCTAATCAGGAGGCATTAATTAACTTAATGCGCTTTAACCTCTCACATTAGACTTTGTTGTGGTTACTAGTTAAGCCGGGCGGGTCCGGGTAGTTTTACACCACAACTAGGTCTAACCTCGGGTTCGAGCACAACATGACCAACTTCTCACATTGGGTCCTATTGTTTGTAGCCACTAGTTAAGCCGGGTGGGTCCGGGTAGATTTATGCTACAAACTCAACCCAACCTCGAGTTGACCACACTCATATTTTCTAAGTGTCATGTCCATTATGTTTCCAAAACATAATTACAAGTTAACATATCACGTCATGTTATAAAAACCATGTTTATGTCATAATGTTACCCAACCCCAACGTAATCCCATCGTTTACATAATCGCAACAACGCATAAAGGATAAAATAGGGAACTTGGCATAATCATGACAAAAAGGTGTTGAAGCCACAAGTTTTACATGGTGGCATATGAAATGTACATATGTTCATATACTTGCATATTGCATTATTAGGCTTCGAAAGCATGCATAAAACCAAACTTAGCATATAAGTGATACATGGTGATGAATGACATGTAGAAGTGGCTAGAGGTTCGCATTTAGCCTCACATGCGAGTTATCATAAGGGATATGATAACTTCCATGTTGCCAAAATGCAACTTCAACATAAAGCTTGAAGCTTTAAGCTCACAACTTCAAGTTTAACTTGCATAACATGATAACATGTGTATAATGATCAACCCAAACTTGCATAACATAGCAACATGTGTCATACATAATGATTAAACCAACTTGCATAATGATCAACCAAACTTGCATATCATAATGATCAACCAAACTTGCATATCATAATGATCAACCCCAAACTTGCATTATTCATTTAACTTTAGAGTTCAATAAAAAGAATGTAGAAAAGGGCTTACAATGCTATGAAGACACAAATAAATAGTTATTATAAAGATTGAGATGAAGCCCTTATGCAAGCACCAAAAACCCAAATATGCAAGCTCCAAATGAAAAACCCTTGAGCCAAATCAATAAAAATCCTTGCTTTGTAATAGAAATGTTGCAACTAGACTTGAATGCAAACTAAGAACACTCATACAAGCTTGAAAACACTTGTATGCACTCAAAATCTCTCATATAAATAACTTAGAAATTTTAGCATGAGAGTGGAGGCCATGAGAGGAACAAATTTGACATAGTTTAGTTGTAGGATTGAATAATGATGATTTAGGCTAGGTTTAGGGGTCCTTTTATAGAAGATTAGGATAGTATTAGCCATAGGATTAACCCTAGATTCAATCAGAGCCATCAAATCCCGTCACTAGCCAACAAAACAGGTCAAAACAGCCAAAATGGTGCACCAGGTTGCCTGGGTCCGACCAGGCAGGTCGACTCCCAGGTCGACCCTGGGGTCGACTCCCCAGTCGACCTGGGGGGGGAGGTCGACTCCCCAGTCGACCCCCCTGGGTCTGGCGGGAATTTTCCCGCCACTTCTGATTTTCTGAAATTTGAATCTGTTTTGAATTTGAATTTTTCGTGAAACTTCGTGAGGCCATATCTTGGTCATACGGACTCCGATTTTCGAAAACTCGGACTCTATTTCGCGTATTTTTCCGAGACGAACGCAATGGCACAGCCCGTTTCCCTTGATTCAGATTTTACAGTTTAATTCTGCCTCGATTTATGTTATAACATGTTATTCAAAAATACGGGTTGTTACAGATCTAGTCGAATTAGTATACAGTCTGAACAGAAAAACAGAAAGGGGTGACTAAATACTGTCAATGCTGTAGCACTAAGACTGGAGCATGGGAACAAATACAGTGACATGATGTCCATATTCAATTACTATACAGTCTGAACACAAAATGCATAAATTAATATATTGCGCATTAAAATGTATACCTGTTTGTTTATTAGAGAGCGAACAACATTCTCCAATTCTGAAATTCTTTTGTGACACTGAGTTATCTGAGTATCCTTCGATTGTGCCAAAGCTAACTTGGTTTTAGTATACCCCCTTCCTAGTGCTCTTAACCTTCCTGGTTTATCTTGTCCCAAAATTTGTACAATTGCGTCTTCTTGGATATTCTTTATCGAGTCGGACGGTTTCGCATTTTCAATTTTTTTAATCTCTTCCTATTTAAATTAACATACATGTATGTTATATATAATGATAAAAATGTCACAATATTCAATTAGTGACAAAAAATAAAAATACTTACAATAACATTGGCAACATCCGTATTCACTGGTTCACCATTCTTTTTAGTATGAGATTTAACCCAAATATCTGTTTTAGATATGGAAGATGAATCTTGACTATGCTTTTTCTAAATTTTAAAAAAAAATCAGTCGATATTTATTAGCTAGCTAGAAAAATAACGCTACGATTAATTAACTAACCAAATCGTCGGTAAATCGAGCCATTCCTCTACGTCCAGTTGTGTGCAGCAGTTGTTTTTTCCTAATGGCTCTATATTTCTCACTTTTTGTCTGAAAAAACATAATTTAGCCTTAGAATCTAAACTTGTGTAATCCACAATTTAGCTTTAGAGCAAATAATTTTGAATAAAATATATAAGCATACCTTAAATTCCAAACTTAATTTCGCCTTTACAAACGATCTCCACTCGCTCATGTTTTTTATATTGTACGGTTTCAAGCTAAATCTTTCCTCTTCCGTCGTTGCATTAACTAATTTTCGGACCAATTTGCTTTTTGATGATCTCCAAATAGTTCCCATTTGTTGAAATATGGAAGTTTTTTGCCATTCTTCCACTTTGAATCTAGCCTACAAGTAAAAAATAAGAAGAAAAATAAGCAAGCAATTTGATAACATGCATTATTTTCAGTTTACTGACTATTAGTGACTGAAATAAGAAAGCAAATTGTAACGACCCGGATTTTGAGCGACTTTGGTTATTGACATAAGCTCGATGTCGATAACCAAACATCGAAAAATCCCAGTAATTAATGAAAGAAATTAGAGGGTGAGAATAGATAAGATAGAAACTTAGAATAGAAGAAGAAGAAGAAGAAGAAGAAGAAGAACACAACATCAGAGTAACACGAACCTCACAGCGGAACGAATAACATATAGTAGATAACATATCTTTGAAATAAAAGATTTTACTTGAATATACATATCATCATCAAGTACAGTACTTACAACACAGCGGAAATAACTATAGCTATATCATCCTGAAGCCTCCTGCTCCAAGCTCTCCAAGTGTATCTGAAAAATCCCGACTACTTGACTGCCCGTACAAATTAGGCACCCAAGAGTTTAGGGAAAACAAACAAAATAAACTCCGGGTCAGTCATGGACTGGTATGTGTAAAACTCCAAACACTTGGTTAAATAAAGGATATCTCATAAGACCATGCCGTGAAAACGGAACGGGTTTTTCCCTTATGAAAATCCAAACATATTTGAAAAGCAATATCATTCTGATATTATAATAATGTCTATATACAAATAGATATCAATCTAGCAGAACGCTTTCATCTCACGTTCCACATACATAGTATACAATCAAAACCGTAGGTACGTATTGGGTAATGGATTTCCAACTATGACAAGGTATGGAACCACCTTCCGATCAGTGTACTCTAGGAACGATACACTGGAGTTTAACAAGAACATCTTGCAACTCAGCCACACATGGCCGACCACTCATTTTGATTGAGTGTGTCGAATGTACATCACCAACGGTTGGGATCAGCAACCGTTTCCCGTATATATATGGGACAGCATTGATAGATTAAAGAAGTAAATGAATATTCTCTAGATAGGTGATTATACACCCTACTTCGGAGCGACCGACTTAGCCATGCTGCCTGCCTGATTTCTGTCATTTACCGGATGTGAGGCTAGAAGCTACGCTTATCTTTTCACATACCACATCTTCATTCACTTAGAATGTCACATCGTCATACCCTCTAAATCACAAATTGATTTCCCCAAAAATACCACGGGTATAAGCTAAGAGAAATGAATTCCTCCGCCACCAACGTAAATACGTTTGAAACGATCAACTTACGTGATCTACCAGATATACTCTGTCAGACCTTCGTCCATACAAGTTGTCCTGGGACTGGACAAACCGAAGGCACTATTCAGTACATCCATCTTAGGCACTGTTATCTAAGACTTATACAATAGCCCTTGCACTTTACTCCGTCTTCAATTATCTTTGGCATACTTGATTCGCAACGCTTATGCCAATACAGAGTGGTTCTTCGGATAATAATCCAACCGGTCTCTCCATATTAACAACATAAAAATGGTCAAAACATTGATAGTCTGTGATTTAACTATCAAAGAAAAACTCATGTGCAAACAACGATATTATTTCCAGATGGAAATTATATCGAACAATCATCATTCAACATTTATCTCTTTGGTTTATTAATTTACTTATCTCCTGTTTCCATATATTCAACATTCTTATTTCCAATCCTCAGAAAACATTTCTAATCTCTTATTTGGAAAACATTTCCAAACTCCTTCACTGCCAAACCTTACCATTCCTTAGTTAAGAAGGAAGTCAATCAAGTTGGGGTATAATTACCTCTCAGACCTTAACTGAACAACGTTTTAACTTCGAAATAGTCAAAGTTTATCTCTATATCCTTTAACAAATTTGCTTACGTAACTCTCTTTCGAAAACCTCTATTCGATACTCTTGTTTGATTAACTCTAATTGATTAACTCTATTCAATTAACTCTATTCAATTAACTCTATTCGATAAACTTTAATTCGATTAACTATATTCCATTAACTCTATCGATTTACTCTACTTAATTAACTCTTCCGATTAACTCTAATCAATTGACTTTACTCGATAACTTCTTTCGAATAAACTATATTCGATTAACTCCTTTTCGAATAAACTACATTCGATAACTCTACTTCGAATAATCGATATTCGATAACTCTACTTCGAATAAGCGATATTCGATAACTCCTTCGAATAACCAATATTCGATAACTCGCTTTCGAATAATCAATCTTCGATAATTCCTTTCGAATAACTTATATTCGATAATTCCTTTCGAATAACTTATATTCGATAACTCTTCTCTCGAATACACTATATTCGATAACTCTACTTCAAATAAGTAATATTTGATAACTCTACTCGAATAACTCCATTTGAATAACTTTAACTGGTTAACTCTAACTGGTTAACTTTGACTGATCGACCCTAATGGATTAACTCTAACTGGTCAGCCCTAACTGATTAACTCTAACTGGTCAGCCCTAACTGATTAACTCTAACTGGTTAACTTTAACTGGTCAACCCTAACTGTTTAACTCTGCTGAACTGTTTAACTTTAACTGTTTTACTTGACTTACTTAACCCAACTGGATTGACTTGACTTACTTAACCCAACTGGTTAACTCCTATCGAATAACTAATATTCGATTTAACTCCATTCGCTTGACTCTAGATCGCAGCGATCACAATGGTTACGCCTGATTCCCTCAGGAAACATCCGACCGCCGTAGGCTATCTGCAGCCCTGTGAATTACGCTAGCAGTCGTGCTAAATGGCGACTCATCCTAAAAGACTATGTCTATTTTAACTCTAATCGATTGACTCCATTTGATTTACTCTAATCGATTAACTCTAACTGATCAACTCTAACTGATCAACTCTAACTGATCATCTCTGACTGATCAACTCTAACTGATCGACTCTAACTGATTATCTCTATCTGTTTAACTCTATATGTTTAACTCTAACTGGTTAACTCTGACTGGTTAACTCTAACGGATCAACTCTGACTGATTAACCCTAACTGTTTAACTCTGACTGGTTAACTCTAACTGATCAACTTTAACTGGTCAACTCTAACTGATCAACTCTAACTGATTATCTCTGTCTGTTTAACTCTAACTGGTTAACTCTGACTGGTTAACTCTAACTGATCAACTCTGACTGATTATCTCTATCTGTTTAACTCTAACTGGTTAACTCTGACTGGTTAACTCTAACTGATCAACTCTGACTGATTAACCCAAACTGTTTAACTCTGACTGGTTAACTCTGACTGGTTGACTCTAACTGGTTTAACTCTACTGGTTTAACTCTACTGATTAACCCTACTGAACTGGTTAACTCTACTGATTAACCCTACTGAACTGGTTAACTCTACTGAACTGGCTAACTCTAACTGGTTAACTCTACTGAACTGGTTAACTCTACTTTGAATAACTAATATTTGATTAACTCCTTCCGAATACAATATTCGATTAACTCTTTATTCGCTTTATAAAGATTTCCTTTTAACATCGTTTATTTATTTTTAAAGATTTACTTTTAGAAACGGTTCTTCACTTTAAAAATGATTCCCTTTCCAATTCTATTTGTAAATGGTTTACGAATACTTCCTTTTCAAGTTTATTCGTAAAAATATTCTAACTCCTTAACTTTCCGGGAAAACTCGCCATAACCTCCTTTGTATTGGGAGTATCGGGAAAATCCCCAAACCCGCCACACAGGCCTTTCCATTCAAAAAGAAAATGGTTTGAATTTATTTCCTTTTTGAATATCTCCTATTTATAAATATTCAAATTTATAAATATTCCTTATTTATAAATATTCAAATTTATAAATATCGCTTATTTATAAATATTCCAGTATATAAATATTCTGTTTTCAATATCGCTTTGAAAATCTCCTTATCAACATTTCGGTATGTTAGGGTATTCAACCATATCAAATCACGATGTTCAATATCGTCCAAGCACATATAATCGACAACAGATTATATATCACATCATATAACACAATATATGAAAAACAATAAAATAACTGTTGAGGAATCCAGTCGGATTCCTCCAACCTGTTCTCCTGCATCCACAGATGTTACACAATAAAATTAACATCACTTGCAGTTCCATATGATATATTCTGATAAACAAAATCAATATAAAAATTCAACTAACTGACTAGCAGTTCAATCAAACGGTCAACACACAGTCAATCAGTCAATATCTAACAGTTCTAAAAATACAACATGAAAATATAAACTGTTCAGAGTTGGTGAGTTTTACTCACATTCGCGCGTTAGCTGTTTAAATAACGGTTTGCGTTATTTGATTCAGTCGGACAATTTATTTCGCCATAAATTGTAACGAGCTCGGATTCACTCCCAGTCAGCTCCATGGTGTAGCCACGTCCATACGATCCCAACGCAACTTACGGTTTGTGATTCTGATTTCATATGCAGAAGATATTACATTTACAGGTTTACACTATATTTCAATAAAACAAAACATTATTTAAATTTCCCGTTGGGCCTTACCCTCTCACCCGGCCCAAATCCACTCCCATCCTCACAACACAAGACGGTGCTCCTCATTACTGTCTTCTACAGGCAACAAAGAAATCCCATGGCCGTTTTAGCGAGTTTGCCATCCACAATCCTCCCTTCTACTAAATGATTTCAGCAACTAATCTCACCCACAACCATCTCTTCGATCCCTCTTTCATTCCACACCAAAATCATACCCTTCGATCTCCCTTTGTCGTCTGCGTTCAGCAGCTCCGTCGCACGCCTGAGGTTCAACACCGACCTCATTTTCCACCGAACCTCACCATTTCTTCATAGACGAACCCAAATTCAATGCTAAACCCAAATGTAATATTAAAACCTCACTCGAATGCTTCCCAAAACCATCAATTTGAAAACCCTAACCTCGAGTCAACGCTGTGAACATTTGCAGCGACACAAAAACCCACCGAACCCCATAACATTTACATAGAATCGAAGCCCTATGGACACTGAATCCAAACATACATGACTTCGAATTTATTGATTTCTCTTTGATTTCATTTGTATTTATGAAGATCTCGAATTTGGGTTTTAAGAAGAGAAACACGGCGGATTTTGTGTTGACTGTAGGGAGAGTGGAATTAGGTTAGAAGGAAGTAAAGGGGGGTATTTATAGTGAGGGTACGATATTTTTCTTTTAATATTTTATTTATTTTTATTGACAAATGAGTCTTTAAAAATCCCTGTGACCACTCGTGATGCCCAAAAATCACGAAAACGGACATGCAGCTACAGTTCGACATTACGGACCCAACGAAACTGGTTTCGTTGAATTCCGACTTCGTTTGCTCACACAGCGTATTTTTAAAGGTCAATTTATCGACTATTTTTCACTCTAAAAATTCGTACGGTCACATACAGACTCTAAAAATCACGGAACTTGGAACCTAGCAATAATTTGACATTACGGATCCAATGAAACTGGTTTCGTCGAATTCTGACTTCTTTGCAAAAGTGGCTATTTTTAAACCCCTGAATAATCCATTTAAATATATAAATATATTTAAATAAATTAAATTAAATATAAATAAATTTATATTATCGTATATATTCACAGTGGAATACCATACAGCTTCAGAAAAATTATATGTTCGATATTCTAAGTTCAGGTTGAATCGAATTTCAATTTATATTGAAATTCCCTTTTATAACGTATATAAAGCGTTACGAATTATAAAGGAATTCCATAGCGACTTTTCTGAAATTTGATTTGGACATAACTCAAAATCTACACGACGAAATCCCGATTTTTCTCTTCCACTAGAAAGATATACTCCACCAGCTCCACACGTTTCTTGTTTCACAGTAATCCGATAAAAAACGAACCCTTATATTCAGTTGAAGTTCAAATCGCCAAATAGCGAACTGCCGTCCATTTCAAGCTCTATTTTAATTATATTATAATTCTACGTTTCAAACTGATGTCGATTGAATATATTCGTCAATATAATTCAACTCTAAGCTGAACTAAATTCTAGGGACGACCCAGTTCACAGAATATTGTGATATTCAATATTCCTGATTATTTCTGAATTAAATATTTTATTTTATTATTTAAATTAAATATTCACTTTATTTAATTAAACGACGATTAAATTCCCTAAATCACCACTTTAAATAATTAAATAAATTAATTATATCCCTGGAAAAATGCGGGTCATTACATTCTTCCCCACTTAAAATAATTTCGTCCTCGAAATTGCTAAGTTAGAGGACGACCCTATCTATTGGAATTCCTAAGATTTGTTTACCCCTTATTTCTGATTTCAACTGAACCAATTAATATCGAATAAAATATTTATTCATTCCGACTAACTAAAATTTTCAAAAATTCTGAAAATTTTCTAACACCTTAAATTTTCGGAAAATTTCGCCAGCGTTTCCTTTGTACGGGGTTACCGGAAAAATTCAATCCTTGCCACACAGGCCCTCTCCAGTCCAAAAGAAAATCAAACAGCCAAGCGGCTTGCCAATTCGGCTCATCAAAATCTCAAACCCAATATAAATATAAACTTGTACCTTTTTGTCGGGCATATCAACTCTATTACTTCCATATGCTATCAGCTCAGCATATACCAATGTTATCCCAATCAAACTCAAATCACGTTTATCTTAAACTGAATCATTTGGTTATATCTAAGTCGAATTCCATTCAAACTCCAATCTCACAATCCAAACTCTCAACTTATCAAATAAATTTCATTCAGGATTATTCTCTAACTACATTCAGTTCTATTTAACTTAGTTCAAGTTAGATCTTAATTCACTTTTACCATTTTCATCTATTTAACTTCGTTGGTTAAATTTTAATTCCAGAATTTAAATCCCTGGGTTCATTTCAAATCAATTTGAAATCATAATGCCAATTCAAAACCTTTGAATTTCTAAACAACTTGTTTTTCTTAAAACAATTCAAAAACAAAGCCTTTGGTAGTAATCCGTCACTTACAACTCGAAAATGAACACTGATGATGCTGCAGTCATCATCAGAATTATTTTCCAGCTATCGAAGTGAGTTCAATACTATATCATTTTCAAAACCGTCACTAAATATTTCCATTTTGAAAACATTTCAAAATCTCCCAGGAGCTTAAAATTTCCTTATTTTAATCCTGATTCATTTATCAACACTTACTCGAATTTCAGGAATTTTAATTCAAATTCTGATTCAAATTCAGATTTAATTCATTTCGATTCCATATATTTCACTTATATGAATTATGATTGGTTATATATAATCATTTCACATTTTATAATCTTATCTGATTATAATTACTACCAATATATCTCATATATTATAGGTCCAATATATATCAAATATACTTTGGGTAAAATTATTTTCATTTACCCTCTTTTCAAAACATATCGTGACGACCCATCGTATTCGAGTGTTTAGTAACTCCTACCGATACAGTGGATCAAACCGATCGACCAGAACTCATAAACAACTCAGCCAATGAGTCTCCATAATATAAAACCATTTTTATATCAAATACAAACACGCACTCGTATATATACACTCAACTCAATCTAGGGTATTATTAACCCTATCTCTACCGAGTCACGCCACAGAGCCAAGGTAATTCACTTAACTTAAGCTCTGATACCAACTGTAACGACCCGGATTTTGAGCGACTTTGGTTATCGACATAAGCTCGATGTCGATAACCAAACATCGAAAAATCCCGGTAATTAATGAAAGAAATTAGAGGGTGAGAATAGATAAGATAGAAACTTAGAATAGAAGAAGAAAAAGAACACAACATCAGAGTAACACGAACCTCACAGCGGAACGAATAACATATAATAGATAACATATCTTTGAAATAGAAGATTTTACTTGAATATACATATCATCATCAAGTACAGTACTTACAACACAGCAGAAATAACAATAGCTATATCATCCTGAAGCCTCCTGCTCCAAGCTCTCCAAGTGTATCTGAAAAATCCCGACTACTTGACTGCCCGTACAAATTAGGCACCCAAGAGTTTAGGGAAAACAAACAAAATAAACTCCGGGTCAGTCATGGACTGGTATGAGTAAAACTCCAAACACTTGGTTAAATAAAGGATATCTCATAAGACCACGCCGTGAAAACGGAACGGGTTTTTCCCTTATGAAAATCCAAACATATTTGAAAAGCAATATCATTCTGATATTATAATAATGTCTATATACAAATAGATATCAATCTAGCAGAACGCTTTCATCTCACGTTCCACATACATAGTATACAATCAAAACCGTATGTACGTATTGGGTAATGGATTTCCAACTATGACAAGGTATGGAACCACCTTCCGATCAGTGTACTCTAGGAACGATACACTGGGGTTCAACAAGAACATCTTGCAACTCAGCCACACATGGCCGACCACTCATTTCGATTGAGTGTGTCGAATGTACATCACCAACGGTTGGGATCAACAACCGTTTCCCGTATATATATGGGACAACATTGATAGATTAAAGAAGCAAATGAATATTCTCT
Source organism: Allium sativum (assembly GCA_030737875.1). NCBI lineage: Eukaryota > Viridiplantae > Streptophyta > Magnoliopsida > Asparagales > Amaryllidaceae > Allium > Allium sativum. The sequence goes on from CM060924.1 coordinate 269,686,560, forward strand.
AGATAGGTGATTATAAACCCTACTTCGGAGCGACCGACTTAGCCATGTTGCCTGCCCGATTTCTGTCATTTACCGGATGTGAGGCTAGAAGCTACGCTTATCTTTTCACATACCACATCTTCATTCACTTAGAATGTCACATCGTCATACCCTCTAAATCACAAATTGATTTCCCAAAAAATACCATGGGTATAAGCTAAGAGAAACGAATTCCTCCGCCACCAACGTAAATACGTTTGAAACGATCAACTTACGTGATCTACCAGATATACTCTGTCAGACCTTCGTCCATACAAGTTGTCCTGGGACTGGACAAACCGAAGGCACTATTCAGTACATCCATCTTAGGCACTGTTATCTAAGACTTATACAATAGCCCTTGCACTTTACTCCGTCTTCAATTATCTTTGGCATATTTGATTCGCAACGCTTATGCCAATACAGAGTGGTTCTTCGGATAATAATCCAACCGGTCTCTCCATATTAACAACGTAAAAATGGTCAAAACATTGATAGTCTGTGATTTAACTATCAAAGAAAAATTCATGTGCAAACAACGATATTATTTCCAGATGGAAATTATATCGAACAATCATCATTTAACATTTATCTCTTTGGTTTATTAATTTACTTATCTCCTGTTTCCATATATTCAACATTCTTATTTCCAATCCTCAGAAAACATTTCTGATCTCTTATTTGGAAAACATTTCCAAACTCCTTCACTGCCAAACCTTACCATTCCTTAGTTAAGAAGGAAGTCAATCAAGTTGGGGTATAATTACCTCTCAGACCTTAACTGAACAACGTTTTAACTTCGAAATAGTCAAAGTTTATCTCTATATCCTTTAACAAATTTGCTTACTTAACTCTCTTTCGAAAACCTCTATTCGATACTCTTGTTTGATTAACTCTAATTGATTAACTCTATTCAATTAACTCTATTCAATTAAATCTATTCGATAAACTTTAATTCGATTAACTATGTTCCATTAACTCTATCGATTTACTCTACTTAATTAACTCTTCCGATTAACTTTAATCAGTTGACTATACTCGATAACTTCTTTCGAATAAACTATATTCGATTAACTCCTTTTCGAATAAACTACATTCGATAACTCTACTTCGAATAAGCGATATTCGATAACTCTACTTCGAATAAGCGATATTCGATAACTCCTTTGGATTAACTCCTTTGATTAACTCCTTCGAATAACCAATATTCGATAACTCACTTTCGAATAATCAATCTTAGATAATTCCTTTCGAATAACTTATATTCGGTAATTCCTTTCGAATAACTTATATTCGATAACTCTTCTCTCGAATACACTATATTCGATAACTCTACTTCAAATAAGTAATATTCGATAACTCTACTCGAATAACTCCATTTGAATAACTTTAACTGGTTAACTCTAACTCTAACTGGTTAACTTTGACTGATCGACCCTAATGGATTAACTCTAACTGGTCAGCCCTAACTGATTAACTCTAACTGGTCAGCCCTAACTGATTAACTCTAACTGGTTAACTTTAACTAGTCAACCCTAACTGTTTAACTCTGCTGAACTGTTTAACTCTAACTGTTTTACTTGACTTACTTAACCCAACTGGATTGACTTGACTTACTTAACCCAACTGGTTAACTCCTATCGAATAACTAATATTCGATTTAACTCCATTCGCTTGACTCTAGATCACAATGGTTACGCCTGATTCCCTCAGGAAACATCCGACCGCCGTAGGCTATCTGCAGCCCTGCGAATTACGCTAGCAGCCATGCTAAATGGCGACTCATCCTAAAAGACTATGTCTGTTTTAACTCTAATCGATTAACTCCATTTGATTTACACTAATCGATTAACTCTAACTGATCAACTCTAACTGATCAACTCTAACTGATCATCTCTGACTGATCAACTCTAACTGATCAACTCTAACTGATTATCTCTATCTGTTTAACTCTATCTGTTTAACTCTAACTGGTTAACTCTGAATGGTTAACTCTAACTGATCAACTCTGACTGATTAACCCTAACTGTTTAACTCTGACTGGTTAACTCTGACTGGTTAACTCTAACTGATCAACTTTAACTGGTCAAATCTAACTGATCAACTCTAACTGGTTATCTCTATCTGTTTAACTCTATCTGTTTAACTCTAACTGGTTAACTCTGACTGGTTAACTCTAACTGATCAACTCTGACTGATTATCTCTATCTGTTTAACTCTAACTGGTTAACTCTGACTAGTTAACTCTAACTGATCAACTCTGACTGATTAACCCTAACTGTTTAACTCTGACTGGTTAACTCCGACTGGTTGACTCTAACTGGTTTAACTCTACTGGTTTAACTCTACTGATTAACCCTACTGAACTGGTTGACTCTACTGATTTAACTCTACTGATTAACCCTACTGAACTGGTTAACTCTACTGAACTGGCTAACTCTAACTGGTTAACTCTACTGAACTGGTTAACTCTACTTTGAATAACTAATATTCGATTAACTTCTTTCGAATACCATATTCGATTAACTCTTTATTCGCTTTATAAAGATTTCCTTTTAACATCGTTTATTTATTTTTAAAGATTTACTTTTAGAAACGGTTCTTCACTTTAAAAATTATTCCCTTTCCAATTCTGTTTGTAAATGGTTTACGAATATTTCCTTTTCAAGTTTATTCGTAAAAATATTCTAACTCCTTAACTTTCCGGGAAAATTCGCCATAACCTCCTTTGTATTGGGAGTATCGGGAAAATCCCTAAACCCGCCACACAGGCCTTTCCATTCAAAAAGAAAATGGTTTGAAATTATTTCCCTTTTTGAATATCTCCTATTTATAAATATTCAAATTTATAAATATTCCTTATTTATAAATATTCAAATTTATAAATATCGCTTATTTATAAATATTCCAGTATATTAATATTCTGTTTTCAATATCACTTTGAAAATCTCCTTATCAACATTTCGGTATGTTAGGGTATTCAACCATATCAAATCACGATGTTCAATATCGTCCAAGCACATATAATCGACAATAGATTATATATCACATCATATTGCACAATATATGAAAAACAATAAAATAAATGTTGAGGAATCCAGTCGGGTTCCTCCAACCTGTTCTCCTGCATCCACAGATGTTACACAATAAAATTAACATCACTTGCAGTTCCATATGATATATTCTGATAAACAGAATCAATATAGAAATTCAACTAACTGACTAGCAGTTCAATCAAACGGTCAACACACAGTCAATCAGTCAATATCTAACAGTTCTAAAAATACAACATGAAAATATAAACTGTTCAGAATTGGTGAGTTTTACTCACATTCGCGCGTTAGCTGTTTAAATAACGGTTTGCGTTATTTGATTCAGTCGGACAATTTATTTCTCCATAAATTGTAACGAGCTCTGATTCATTCCCAGTCAGCTCCATGGTGTAGCCACCGTCCATACGGTCCCAACGCAACTTACGGTTTGTGATTCTGATTTCATATGCAGAAGATATTACATTTATAGGTTTACACTATATTTAAATAAAACAAAACATTATTTAAATTTCCCGTTGGGCCTTACCCTCTCACCCGGCCCAAAACCACTCCCATCCTCACAACACAAGACGGTGCTCCTCTTTACTGTCTTCTACAGGCAACAAAGAAATCCCATGGCCGTTTCAGCGAGTTTGCCATCCACAATCCTTCCTTCTACTAAATGATTTCAGCAACTAATCTCACCCACAACCATCTCTTCGATCCCTCTTTCATTCCACACCAAAATCATACCCTTCGATCTCCCTTTGTCGTCTGCGTTCAGCAGCTCCGTCGCACGCCTGAGGTTCAACACCGACCTCATTTTCCACCGAACCTCACCATTTCTTCATAGACGAACCCAAATCCAACGCTAAACCCAAATCTAACATTAAAACCTCACTCGAATGCTTCCCAAAACCACCAATTTGAAAACCCTAACCTCGAGTCAACGCTGTGAACATTTGTAGCAACACAAAAACCCACCGAACCCCATAACATTTACATAGAATCGAAGCCCTATGGACGCTGAATCCAAACATACATGACTTCGAATTTATTGATTTCTCTTTGATTTCATTTGTATTTATGAAGATCTCGAATTTGGGTTTTAAGAAGAGAAACACGGCGGATTTTGTGTTGACTGTAGGGAGAGTGGAATTAGGTTAGAAGGAAGTAAAGGGGGGTATTTATAGTGAGGGTAGGATATTTTTCTTTTAATATTTTATTTATTTTTATTGACAAATGAGTCTTTAAAAATCCCTGTGACCACTCGTGATGCCCAAAAATCATGAAAACGGACATGCAGCTACAGTTCGACATTACGGACCCAACGAAACTGGTTCGTCGAATTCCGACTTCGTTTGCTCACACATCGTATTTTTAAAGGACAATTTATCGACTATTTTTCACTCTAAAAATCCGTACGGTCACATACGGACTCTAAAAATCACGGAACTTGGAACCTAGCAATAATTTGACATTACGGATCCAATGAAACTAGTTTCGTCGAATTCCGACTTCGTTTGCAAAAGTGGCTATTTTTAAACCCTTGAATAAATTAAATTAAATATATAAATATATTTAAATAAATTAAATTAAATATAAATAAATTTATATTATCGTATATACTCACAGTGGAATACCATACAGCTCCAGAAAAATTATATGTTCGATATTCTAAGTTCAGGTTGAATCGAATTTCAATTTATATTGAAATTCCCTTTTATAACGTATATAAAGCGTTACGAATTATAAAGGAATTCCATAGCGACTTTTCTGAAATTTGATTTGGACATAACTCAAAATCTACACGACGAAATCCCAATATTTCTCTTCTACTAGAAAGATTTGCTCCACCAGCTCCACACGTTTCTTGTTTCACAGAAATCCGATTAAAAACGAACCCGGTATATTCAGTTGAAGTTCAAATCGCCAAATAGCGAACTGCCGCCCATTTCAAGCTTTATTTTAATTATATTATAATTCTACGTTTCAAACTGACGTCGATCGAATATATTCGTCAATATAATTCAACTCTAAGCTGAACTAAATTCTAGGGACGACCCAGTTCACAGAATATTGTGATATTCAATATTCCTGATTATTTCTGAATTAAATATTTTATTCTATTATTTAAATTAAATATTCACTTTATTTAATTAAACGACGATTAAATTCCCTAAATCACTATTTTAAATAATTAAATAAATTAATTATATCCCTGAAAAAATGCGGGTCATTACAGCAATTTCATATTAAAAGAATCTAGTAATATCTAAACTTAACTAAATTGGTGACTGAAAGAAATATGAAGTCATAAACTATAATCGACTAAGTTTGGTGTTTCAGTCAGGTGTTTCATCATGTACATTGTTTCAGTCAGGTGTTTCATTGTTTCAGTCAGGTGTTTCATGTATGAAGTCATAAACTATAGCGTCATCTGCAACAAACAAGTTCAAGAGCATAATCAGAAAATAAAAGGTGGAGAGATAATCAGAAATTTGCTAAATGGATCATCTAAAGTGTTTGTGAATTGCCTACCCAAATTATTAAGCAAAGCAATTATTAAGATCCCATACCTGAATCGATTTCCACAATACGACTTTCAATTCAGGGCTTAGAAACCTCCAATCGGCAAGTGTAACCGGTACATGTTCTCGTACAAGCGGCCCAAGATAAGAAGATAAATGTACTGAGCCCTCTCCTATGGGTATGGCTACCTCATTGACTTCAATTTCAATTCGATTCACAAGACTTAACGGAAGTTTTTTTGCTCTTGTTGGACCTCTAGGACGTTTTTTCACATCGATGTTTGCAGTTTTAACTTCATTTGATCCATTGATTTCCTCTTCGGCATCAACATTTTCTTCGGAAGCTATTTCAACTTCTTCACGTATTTCATTTTCCTCACGTATTTCATTTTCTTCATGGAGCATATCAGTTTCCTCGTGCATTTCATTTTCTTCACAAGTCATTTCAATTTCCGCACACGGCATTTGTATTTTCTTGTGCCGTAATTCTTGTTCTTTGTCTACATTGCAAGCTTCAACGTTGGTTTGTTATATTTGGCTTTTGGCTTATACTTTCAGGATTTCTCGTTCTTCAACTGTTGGCGAGTACGTACTAAGCTTCTGTGCATATCCATATCCTTTTTCTGTGAAAACAATATCAACAAACACAACAAATTTAGATGAGCGCTCAATTAACATTTTAATATTGATAAAAACTCAAAAATATGCTTAAATATAATACAACTTCACATTTTGAACTAAAATATCACGGAAGATTAAAAACCTTTTTATCATCATTCAGAAGTGTTTCAAATAATCACAAGGCTAGAAAAATAATTTAGACGAATGCATCATCATTCATAAATTAAACTGGAAATTTGAAAGGTGAAATTAAGAATTAAAGCAATAACTTCTTAAGTCATAAAAGAAGTGGAAACAGTTTCGAATCTGTGAACGATGTTCAAATTCAAAACAAAGTGTGTGTAAATTGCAGAATAAAAACTGAAGGTAGAAAGCATTAGTTCAGAAATTTGAAACGATCATCGTAATGCCCAAAATTTATCAAGAATAGCTAAAAATTCATTAGAAAGCCTATCATCATACATCGATACAAACGAAATGAAATTGCCGACTCATGGCACTACTGGACCATTGCAGTACTCTGGCTAAAAAATAATGCCAGTTGCTAAAAAATAATGTCAGTACTCTAGCCAAAAATTCATTAGAAAGCCAATAATGTCAGTTGCTAAAAAATAAGTTAGACGCTATCAGACAGATCCATATAAGAATATCAGACAAATTTGATTCTTGAAAATATGAAATTCTTGAACGAAAAATAGTAGGCGTATTTTACATATGCTTTTAGATTTTGTGTTCAGTGCTGGTCTAGCATGTGTAAAAAATTTATTAGCTTGCTTTGATAGGATAAGTTTTTATGATGTTTATATCCTCTTGTCTTACCCATGCTTTAGTTTGATCTTGATATTGAAGTGGAATTTGAGAAGTGTTGCTGCTGAGTTTAGGGTCTGATTAGTGTCAGAGTTTAGGATCTGATTAGGATCTGTAAGGCACTAGTGGTCAACTTATTTATTCATGAGGGGATATAGATTTTTTTGGTGATGTTGAGGTGTGGTTTGATGAAAGGAGATGATGATGATGATCATGATCATGTAGCAGCTAATATGTGCAGGTATCAAGAATGGCTCAAGAAATGATTTGTACTTGGAGATTAACAAGCAAATGAAATTTAAAAACGCAGAAACTTGAAGAACACGAATTAGAATGCATGAATCAAATAAGAAGAGAATCGAAATGGTGTAGTATTGCAAGCTAGAAATTTACACCAATAGAGATATAAACAAGAACGAATCTAAAGGACTGAAATTGTAAGAGCAACATGAATGGAAAATAAAGCAAGTAATAACAAAGGTTGAAATTGACATAACAAGAAATGTATATTTGCATAAAAGAAAACAGGAAATTATAGTGCACAAATGAACAAGGGGGAAACTGCAATTGAATTAAGATTGTAGCTAACAAGAATCTAAATTAAATAAATAAATTATTGGGAGAATGAACCAAACTGAAATTTGCAGGTAAACTGAAATGAAAATGAAGTAATTTGGTTTTCAAATTCTCAAACTCAATTCACAAATACGTGCACAACTTTCAAAATTTCCTTGAAGTAAAATTCTTTAAAAATAGTGCAATCCTAGAAAATTGTTCTCTTCCATCATTTACTCTACAAGAATTCCATCACAAACACTTTAAACACCTAAGCGAAGCGATATTTTTTATATTTATTATCTAATAAACTTTTGAATATGTACAAAGGAACGCGTATAGCATGCTAATTTGACCCCACACGTTTCATAAGATAACGACATGATATATTGCGTATATTTATCTAAACCACTTTTATATATTTATTTAATTTAAGAAAATGTGCTAAGCTAAAAGGTGCATAAATATATTTGATCGACTTTTATTGATATGAAAAGAGCCTATATGAGTCAGTCAAATCAGGTAAGGTAAGTCCCACCAATACTGTCAGTTGCTAAAAAACTAAGAAAGATTCGGTTGCAATTCATCAAAAGTTACAGAAAAAACAATTGACTCATTTACACCACAATTATCATCTCTGCATGCTAAGTCTAATAAAATGTGGTAATACTACTCAAAAAAATTCAGATTTGTTAGATGCTTCATTTACACCACAATTATCATCTCTGCATGCTAAGTCTAATAAAATGTGGTAAAGATTAATTTTAGATAACTAACTTGACATATTTCACCGGGACAAAAGTGATTTAAAGATAACTTCATTCATACCTTCATGATCAAGATTATGAGCGTCTTCAAATATGAAAAACTCTATGATAATCAATAACTCGATGCCTGCATATAAGAAATAACAAATTTTATGAGATATATAACTCAATAACTCTTCTAGTGATCACCAACTATTCATAATTAAATGTATCTTATTAATTTAGATATTGAAATGGAAAAGATGATGTCAAAATCATTTATATAAATCAACACATATCAAACACAATAATTATTGCATAAAAAATAAAATAGTCAAATATAACTAAACAAAAAATGCCTTGCGTGAAGGGTACCTATACTTCTTTTAACTAATGCATGTAACAATATTTATTGACTATCCATAGGGTAACAAATTCAGCAATATTGAGTTATTCGAGTATGCCTTCGCAGTCCTCTCTAACATAGCTAACATTGTCAACTTCCATATCGGTTACATCGAGATCTTCTGGAATTTTGGTAGTTTCTTCCACATAATCATTTGTTTCCAAATCAAGAAAACCTCTTGGCGGTGCTTTCATTACAACGTACCAACTTGAAGAATCGTTTTCTCTTGAATAAAATACTTGTTTCGCTTGAGATGCAAGGATGTATGGATCTTTTGAAAATGATGTTTGGTTTTGATGTAAATTGACAAGAGTGAAACCGTCTTCATCAACTTTTACTCCATTTCCAACATGCGCCCAATGACACTTAAAAATAGGAATATAAAACACGTGATAATCTAATAAAATTATATCGGTCAATATTCCATAACAAGTGACCACATCGGCTACTTGAGAATTATCTTTTGCACTTGCTCTACACAAAGTAGTCGCATCGTAAATCACTCCACTATTTTGAGTTTCTCTCACTACATCTTTTATGTAAAACCGTTGTCCATTGATGATATATATCCTTTGTAGACAAAGCATCATTCTTCGGACCATATGCAATCCACTTCAGCATCTCATCTTGATCATTGGAGTTAATAGGTATCTATAAAAAAGTTTGATTTTCACTGGTTATTTTAGAATAATATTCTTTAAAAAAATGAGTGTATTGAAAAAAAAATCACTTAACCTTTTTTTCAATCCAATCAACAAAATTTTTTGTATGCGTTTGCCAAAGCAAAGTTGAATTTCTCTCCATGCGCTTGTTTGAATTTTGTAATTCCTCTAAGTGCAAACTAGTATAAAACAAGAAACGTAAAGTTATATTTACTAGCAGAAACACAGTAAAATAATTGAAACATAATATAATATATACTTACTCTAAAAATGGTTCAACCACGGCCATATTAATTAATACGGCTAAATGAGCACTTTCTTTCTCATTTGGGGATAATGTAATTGTCTTAGACGCTGAAATTGGGCGTCCCTCAAGTATTACATTGCTTTCGTAATTTTCATTTCGAGCATCTGTCTCCTCAATGTGCCCTGATTTTTTTCAAGAATTCACTAAAAAATTTCATGCATTCCTCCGCAAGATAAGATTCAGCAATACATCCCTCGGGTCGTGAGTAGTTTCTTACATAATCTTTGAGTGTTTTCATATATCTTTCAAAAGGATACATCCAGCGAAATTGAACTGGTCCACATATAAGTGCTTCTCTACCAAGATGAATTGACAAATGCACCATTACGTCAAAAAATGAGGGTGGAAAATATTTTTCAAGCTCACATAGAATTTCTATAATCTCAATGTTTATTTGTTGCAATTTTTCTCTGTCAAGGATACGTTGACATAATTTGTTGAAAAATGAACATAAGCGAATTATTGCTTTTCTTGTCTTCTTTGACAATAACCCTCTTACTGCTATAGGTAATAAGTGTTGCATTAAAACATGATAATCATGTGATTTCAAGCCACCAATTTTACAATTCTCCAACGATATACGATTTTTCAAATTTGAGCAGTAACCATCAGGTCCTTTGAAATTATACGGTCTTTTGCAAAATAACTTTTTCTCAGAACTTGACAACGTATAAGGAGCCGGCGGAAGATATGTTTTCTTCCCACGAGGTTGTACATGAAGCTCATGTCGAATTCCCCAATCCTCTAAATCCTTTCTGGAGTTCGTTCCATCTTTTGATTTGTTATCATGCAACATTGATCCTAAGATGCTTTCACCGATGTTTTTCACCACATGCATTACATCTAAATTATGTCATAACGGAAGTTCCTATAAAAATAAGTAATGTAACTCATAATTATATTATATTATAATTTTAAATTAGTAAAAAATAAAAAAAACTACCACCAACCTTCCATTATGGCAAATCAAAGAAAATCGATCTCTTTTTCCACCTTGTTAACTCCAGTTTAATAGGATCTTTATCTTCATCATATTCGTCTTCCGTATCATGGACAATCTTCATCTTTCTCTTCTTCAACTTGATGGATTTTATTTTAATGGCCTTTTTGTTATTATTCCTTTTCTTCTTTTTTTTCTTTTCTTTCTCTTTTCCAAAATTATTTGGAAATTTTTTTAACAATTCAAAAATATTTCTTCCAGTTAAAATTCTAGGCGCATTACCATTTTCCACGGTGTTATCAAACCAAGTCTTTTGTTTCCAACATGCATCATATACAGGTAGATATCTTCTGTGACCCATGTAGACATTCTTTTGACTATAATTCAACCAACGATGATGAGTATTAACACCACATGACGGGCAATTTTTTCCTCCTTTCACACAACATCCAGCTAGATTTCCATAGGCTAGAAAATCGTTTATTGTCCAAAGCAAGATTGCGTGCAGTTTAAACAACGTTTTACTAAATGCATCATAAGCATCAATTCCATGACTCCACAAGTAATGCAAGTCTTCAATCAAAGGTGCCAAATATACAACAATATCGTTTCCGGGCTGTTTTGGGCCGGGAATAAGTAATGTGAACAAAATATTTTCCTTCTTCATACACAATGTAGGTGAGAGGTTGTACGTCACAAGCATTACTGGCCAACAACTATACTTAGAATTTAACATAGAAAATGGATTAAATCCATCTGTAACAAGACCAAGTCTAAGATTTCGTGGATCGGCAGAAAAAGATTTCCATCGTTCATCCACCATATTCCATGCCATAGAATCCACAGGATGACGCATTTTTCCATCATTGCTTTTATTATTGAAATGCCATCTTAAATCTTCTGCCATTTTCTGAGATCTAAACATTCTTCTAAATCTTGGAATTATCAGAAAATATCTCAAGACTTTAGCTGGAACACCTTCTACAATCTCCTTGGTATCTTGATTTATTTTCCATCTTGAAGAACCACATTTTGGACAAGCATCTAAATCTTTGTATTCTTTTCTGAAAAGACAACTGTCATTCACACAAGCGTGTATCTTCTCAAAACCCATGTCAAATGCTTTAAGAATTTTTTTACTTCATATAAGGTCTTATGAAGTACGTTGTCTTTGGGCAAAAACAATTGTTGCACATTTAGAAGCTTGTCGAACCCACTATCTGATAGACCGGTCTCCCATTTAAGATTATACAAGACAGTGATGGCTGATAATTTTGTATGATCTGCACAGCCAGGATATAATGGAGTTTCCGCATCTTCCAAATTTTTAAGCAACTCATCCTCTCTTCTTTGAAAATCAACATCATCTTCATCATCAGCAAGAAAATCATGATCCACAAAATCTTCATCTTCATAGTGAATCATCTTGAATAAATCATACGTGTCGGACGAATTTGTCTTTTCATCTACATTTTTTTGTTCTCCATGGCTATACCACCTACTGCTCTTGTATTTAGGATCCATTCCTTTTATAACTAAATGCTCAACGATGATGTGGTCATCATGACGCCTAAGATTTCGACAATCCCTGCATGGGCACAAAATTTTCTCCACATTTCTCAGATTTGTCTTTGCCACACGCACGAAATTCAAAGCTCCTTGCCGATACTCTACACTAGTCCTATGAAAAAAATTAAAAACATAAAAAAATTAAGTTTTAATATTAACATATATGTGTTAATTCTTAAAATAAATTTTACGTATTATATACTTACCTGTTTAAATTCACCCAATATTTTTCCATCGGCGATATAGGCAGTCAAGCAATTTCTCAAGCTTTGATGTAGAATATGTTTTTCTGTTTTAATCAAACAAAATACTACATGTTTCATAATTCAAATTTATATTTTCCACTTTAAGATTCATATTGGGATTTTAAAAAAAAATGATAAATCATGAGCCGCTATAAAAAATAAAAGTTAATCATGTTAAAATTACTAATTATACATACAACATATCACTAATTATACATACAACATATCACTAATTATACATACAACATATCACTAGTCCTATGATAAAAGATAATCATGAGCCACTATAAAAGTTGGCATACACTCATAGTTCAAATTACTAATGATACATACAACATATCACTAATTATTATTGATGATTCAAAATAAAAGATAATCATGTTAAACTATAAAATGTCTTCTTTATTTGTGAAGTTAACCATATTAATATCTGTTACTTATCACTAATTATGTGACTTATGAAATATCAAAGTAGTCAAGGCGAAAAAGCCCCAGGCCCTCGCCTAGCGCTTTTTGGCGCCTAGGGCTTTATTGGGCGTCTTGAGCATTAGTTTTGTTGTTTTACAGCAAAAAAACTGCACCTAAAACACAGCATAAAACTCAGATTTTGGCTTTCAAAAAGTGCGTATAAATGCAATATTGAGATTTAAACATCATACCATCATTATAAACCAAACAAAGAAGGCATAAAGTCATTTACTTTAAGTCTACAAACAACTTAGAGTCATAAATAAACTGAAAGAAAATAAAAAAATAAACTGCACTTCAAAGTTCAAACTGAAAGAAAATAAAAAAGCTTAAAAAGATGCACTTCAAAGTTCATACTGCAAAAAAAAAAAAAAAAAAAAAAAAAAAAAAAAAAACTTGCAGAACTGCAGTTTTGATTACAAACCGCACTTCAATAAAATAATGCACTTCAAACTGAAAAGAATGCAATTTAGGGGAAAAAAAAAACTAAACATAAAACAAAACAAAAAACTGCATCAATGAAAACAAAACCTACACTTCTTAAAATATAAAAGTACAAAAACTGCATTTCGTAAACAAATTAAATAATAAATTACAGTACTTCTTCTATACCTTTCTTTAAAAAGAGAAAATATTTTATGATCTGTAACTGATGACGGTATCATCAGGTGATATATTAAGTTATGAAAAATTAATCTGTAAGTTGATCGCACTTATGAAATGTAAATATTCATTAAGCTTTGTTGCTTTATCTTCTTCTTTATCATATTACATTTAGGCGCAACATTGATAATCAAATATTTGATAAGAACAAACGTGTTCAATATGTTGCCCACCTTGTTGGTGTTACCATCCACTATCAGCACCGAATACATAAATATCAAAAAGTAACATTTTGTGCTTTCATCCATTATCAGCAAATTGGACACATATACTGTTTAGTAACGGCATCCATATGATAGCAGAGAAAAAATTAAACTTATCAGAAAGAAAAAACATGCGTATTATTTATTTTTACAGGAAAATACCTTTTGAAGTGCTCAAGATTCAACCATAATGACACATAATTTTATGGAAATTTAACACTTGCAAAAAAGACATTTGGTTTATTCAATTTTTAGGACCAAAAAAAAAATCCATGTTATAAATTCATGTTTGCAGGCCCCTTGCTCCATTGCCCATGACTCAAACGCTTGGGTGAATTAAATAACAGTTCCTTTGTAAGAGCTACGGCTTCACTTTAGATGAATCCGGCAATGTGGATTAATACGCCCAATTTGCATGTGATATCTCAGTTCACTGAGAAACAGATGGACATAAAAGAATTTGTAAATAATGTTACCTGAGATCATCATGATTTGTGAACTATTCAGCAAATAGTCATTTTAGTTTCCATCACCATGTTTTTCAACCTTCTATCAGTTGCTTTATTTTTAACCTTGGATGTTTTTCTTATGGATCATTTCTCAAAACTTCATTCTGCATAATTTATATGTAATTATGTACATAACAAGCGGAAATGATAATTTTATATCTTTTATCCCGGCTAACATTTACTGTTTTCTATTTTCCTCCACTGTTGATCCACTCTTTCGTAAATAATTTTCTCACTGATCGTTTCCAGTTTACTTTATTTTTCTGTAAATTATTATTGTTATTCCTTTACTATTTGTGACATTTATTTTCTTACATATAATTTATTTTCTCACTTTGGTATATCATGTAACTTCAAAAGACCGATGAAACGCAATAGAAATGAATCCATATTTAGTTGTTTAAGTTCCAAGCATGATTGGCTTTGTTAAAATTTTGATAGCTTCATTTCTGAAAAATCATAGGTCTTCGCAGCTTCCAAATTTTATTTTTATTTCCTTCAAAGGTTTTGGTTTTCGAAGCAATAGCTTTAAATTTTCTGTTCACCTTGAAGAAGGATTATTTATGGTGCTCTAACTTGAATGCTACTGCAACCGGTTGGTAGCCTAATTATTCTAGTTAATTACGCTAGAATAATGTTTATGTTTTTCAGGGAGCCGATCCATACAAATCACCAATATAACTAGAATACCCAGGTAAAAAAAAAACTTAAAACAAGGAAGCAGCACACAATATGATTGCTGAAACGAACTCTATTCCCATAAAATTATTGATTATCCTAAGTTGGTCGTTGCACTACAATCGCCAGCGTAGCATTGTGTATTTTAGTTCCATTTCAATTATTCATCCTCTATTATCCATAAGTTACCCTAGTCGGAAACTAAAATGTACAATACTACAACTTTAGTATGTACAATAAGTTGCAACATTGTGTATTTTAGTCTCCATACAATAGAATAATTAGGCTAAAATACACAATACTACAATACACAATACTACAACTTTACATCTCGAACAAGTCAACATTGCAACATAATACTACGTTATTTGAAAGACACTGAAACATGTTATTTTATTTACAACATTGTGAATCATCGGAACATGATTTTTGAGTCATCATGAATTCATGAAAGACACTGAAACCTGTTATCTTCCGATTTTAAAGAATGAAAAAATGTACGTTATTTGAAATGTCCTGAAAAGAAATCTGCTTCTTTTCAGGTGCTAACATTTCACATGCTAAGGTTTTTCAAATCAACCTAGTGCTTTTAAAATTAGTTGTGTCTGTGAACTAATTCACATGAAACATCAAAACTCTTACCCCGTAAGAAACAGACCTTTTTGTTACAATCAATCAATTTATGTTATATGGACTTGGAATGACCCATTTTTTAACAGATTTGTTCTTAGCATGTGATCTATCTCCAAAAAAAATAAAAATAAAAAAGGTGTCATCTTCCACTGTATTCCACGTATGCCGTTTCTAAAACAAAATCATCAATGACACTGGGTCATTGTACCGTATAATCAAAAAATAAAATATCAAGAAAAGAATTGTACCGATGGCTAATAAAATGGCAGCATCAATCAGACAGTGCCACTAAAACTATATTAAAAATACAGAAAAATTGGAGAATCAAGACAATAAAAATTTGCATAATTAATAATCGAAGCAAAAAAATCAAACCCACAATCCACCTATATCAATTTTCTATTGTTATAAGTAATCGACTTCCGACTAGGGTACATATGTTGCAATGTTGATTTGTTCGAGATGTAAAGTTGAAGCATTGTGTATTTTAGTCTCCATAAGTTGCAACATACACCAACAATTATCCAGTTTAAAGAGGACTTTTCTTTTACATAAGCAAATATATGGATGAACATCATGAACTTCTAGCTAGCAGAACAAATGGATCTCAATCACGCTTTGTTTCTACATGCAATGCTACATTTGATGACAAAATAAGACACAAACAAAACACACAGGTAGCAAGACTGCAGTGTTTTAAACTACAACATTACTTAAGACAATAGGGCGCTAGTGTATATAATTAACTAGAGATACAGTGATCAAACAAAAGACCAGTTCACAATTACCCATTTTAGAGAGGTAATCAGTTTAAAGTAATGTAACTTGACTATTATATACAATTATCCATTTTGCTTTTTGTGGAGTTTCATTATATTATGAAATATTCAACACAAACCACGACCATTTGAAAATAAAATATCAATTAGACCAATTTGTTACCTTAATCTGAATCGCTTGAACAAAAATCTCGATTTGAAAGCAAAGCTGTAGATCTGTGAATCAAAAAAAAATAGTTAGAAAACTATACGTGGATCTAAAAGAAATCGAAGAGGAGAAGGAGCAAACGTGGATCTGTCGGTTGAAGGAGAAGGAGCGAACGTGGAGTAGATAGACGAGGAGGAGACCGATCTAAGTGGACAGAATGTTCAGGAGATTGGATTGAAGGAGAAGCCTGGGATTTCTCGTTGGATTGAAGGAGAAGCTTGGGATTTCTCGCTGGAATGAAAGGAAACGATACAGTAATGAGGAAAGTAAACCAGGCTTTGGGGGGAAAACGAAATAAATGGGGGGAAAGATATGAACGCAACGGAATCCGTGGAAATAAAAAATTGGCTGCAGTCAGACATGAACGCAACCATCTTTAGCAACCGTATCCACATTTTCTTGTAGTGAACGCTGTATAAACATTTTATTTACAGCGTTTCTTTGCTGTTATTAGAAAAAGTGCATCAACGACAACATGTCGTTATACAATGTTTTTTATAACGCTGTTGTATCTTTTTACAGCTTTTTTAGACGCTGTGAAAAGCTGATTCTGGTGTAGTGGAAACAATTTCAAATATAAATGTATCAATCATAGACGACATGGTTACCATATATCATGTCGCCATACTAGTTCTACTACTAAAAACGAAAAATGTCGTATTGGAAATTGGATTTCCATCACGAGTCAAGGCTAGCGATGGCTCCTTCCGATTCGAGACACTCTAGCAAATGCCTCAGGATTACACACTTTGGACAACCCTTGGTTCCTGCAGTGCCGGTCCACACTTACTTTAGTAGATTAATTATTCATAAGCACACGTTTCCCGGTCCTATAAGACCCATCACTTGGCCAGTAGCGACCAATATCTGAGGCGCCTTATTCCATCATCCACATAAGTCTGGGCTCCATACCATGACACCACTCCTAGCTAGAAAGAAATGTCGTGCACTCCCTACGTCCCTGATCCCGTTTTAGACTCATACCGGGGTGTGAGGCTCGCGAATTAATGCTATACACAAAGCTTTGCTATTTAAAGCCGTGCTTTGATCATTAACCACAATACTTTGCTTTGCAACAAAAGCCTTGATCGTTTGCATCTCAGCATGCCACACTGACAATTCACGTCATGCAACTGATATCTATCAATATATAACCTCTAAGCTCGTACGTCTAAGAGAAGGGTGTTAAGCAAGAGAATATATTCTCCGCTACCAAATAGATATATATTTAATAGAAATAAATCAACACAGAATGAAATCCAATGTCAGACACACATCCATTTACAAGTCCGTTCTGGGTCTGAACGAAACCGGAGGCACCTTATTCCTCGTCCCGTATGTCCAATACAGGAGAGAGGTCCTCGCATATCCGGTCGATCTCCAAGTACGTCTGGACGGTCACCACTTATTACCTTGTCTTGGGTGTACATCCCAATCAAGACATCAGTAATCATCCATACGATGTGAAGATCTCCGGTCTTCAATCACCATCTTCATCGTCGACTTTTAGTCGTCGTATTAATTATTCAGAATGGGTTAAATCCGATCTTTCCGAATAACTCGCATAATAATCAATAATCAAGTTCTATAAAAACACATCATATGCCTTATTCTAATTTAGAATATTCTTTTATTCAAATATTCACATCTTTAGGGAAAGGTTCCCATTAATTTTATCAAAGATAAGTTCATTTAAACTATTTCTTTAATATTCCTTTGGATATCATTTCAAAAGATTTTATTTTATCTTTTCACCACTTAAACCAAATTAAGGTTTATTAACCACTCGGGATTAGCGAACCTTACCGAAGTACTCATTTATTTTATTATCCCAATCTATTCATCCCATGGAGCAAAACTGGTAGTACCCCATATCTAACACCCATGGTGTTATCGGTAAATTTAATTACCATTTCACGTTCAAATCCATTTAAAGATTTAACTATCGCCTGAAGTAAAACTGGTGGTACTACATTCTCGATCATTTCATGAATTCGATAAATTTAATTATCCCATTCACATTTTAATCTACTTAAAGATTCATTAAAACTCTATTTCAGTTTTAATCTCAAAAATCATTACTTAATGATTATTCAACTTTAAGAAAACAAATCTTGTCTTTACTTGGGTCAAAGAACAAACGTCGTTTAAAACACAGTTCACGAAAAACCCAAAATCATCTTCCGTAAAAATGGAATCTTCACGGAAAACAGATCAACATATAATCGATATAAATTTCCGTATCGGACTAATAATATAAATGGAATAACGGTAAAGCATTTTAAATTCCATATGTAGTAACAGTCTTCCTTCACAGAAGCTCATCTCGATTATTAATAAATCGAATTCCACTCAATTCCAATTTAATGTATTAAATTGGAAAAGTTTAGTTTGGAAAATTTTCATTAAATCTTAATAAAAAGATTTATAAATTCCAAATCATAACTTCACTGTTAATTGGGTTAAAGAACAAATGTTATTTAAAACACCGTTCACGATAAACCCAAAAATCCAATTTCTATTCCAATTAAATATTATTTAACTAGTAAACTTCTCTAAATATTAACTAAAATATTGATTCTTTTCTCAACCGGGTTTAAGAACAGTGTTATTTAAGACACCATTCACGACAAACCCATAATCCTATTTGATACTAAATACAAGGCTCTGAATAGAAATTTTATCGGCTTATTTTCAATATCAAATTCTGAAACCAACAAATATCGTATTGGGAATAACAATATTTATATCTTCCCAATTCCTCAACAATATCCGTATAATCATGGAATCCAATATCGAAATATTCCGAAGATTATTTCCGTACAAATCCATTCCAATTCATACATTGGAAAATTCTGGTCATATCAAAACCATTTCATATCCACTTTATTATTTCTAAAAATAATTGGATTATTATTCTAGTTATTAACTAGTTCATTTCGATAAAAATATACTTTTATCTTCTCAAACTCGGAATTTTTCATCCAAAATCTTTCCAAATCATTAATTATGATTTTACACATTTTTTTGTATATTTTTAATAATTTTATTAAGGACCTTTCAGTCGATTTCCATAAACGGTCATCGAACTGCATTTACAACGACCTTTTCCAAATTTGATTTGGGCATATTTCAAAAACTAACCATTAGATTTCAAATCCCCTATTATCACTAGAAATCTCGTTTCGATATGAACCCAACGGTTCCGGTTTTAGGAGAATCCGACGATCAGATCTCCTGTTATGTCCATTTGAAGTTAATGGTCCGAATTTGCGATCGGTCGTTGCGCGGCGCGTTCTATTCAGGCCATTATATATATAATATATATATTATATATATTTCGTTGATTCCCATTTCGAACATATTTTATAAATCGTTTATAAATTCATTTTAATACGATTCCAGCTTCATTTCCAATTTTAAATCAAAATTGAATATTCCATATCATTATAATATTAAAATGATAATATTTTCAAAATATCAGATTTTGAATTCACTTACTTTCAATATACATTATAAAATGAATAAAATCGATCGCTAAACCCGTTCGGGTTAAAATGGCATTTCTATACTTAACCCGGCTTCATATATTTTTATATATTTTTGTGTCCATCCAAAATCAGACATCAAAATCATATTTTGACTATTCACTGAATATTATTTTAAAATATTCGTTATTTCTGAATCGGAATGCGACTCAATCAATTACCATATAATTTCAGTTATATGGATTTCATACATCACATGTATTCAACAATAATGATAAATAATCATCAAACGGTCAATTCTCGTCCAGAGTGCCATTTACATTGTATAAGCATTAAAATAAATAAATAAATAATGCTCATCACAGCCTATCAACCCATCGATTGACATACAACAAAATATTGGGATTAGTGTATGTCAAATATCATTTCAATACCCGTGTGGGGTTTTCAAACAACACAGTCTATTTAAATAAATCATTGGTTAATAAATTTAACCAATTCTAATTCGGTTTGAATTATTTTTCTATTTAACCAATTTTCAATGTTTAAATTATAAATAGACATTTATAATTTAATTTCAACTATCACATTAATGTTAACATTATTTTTAATACGTTAAACATTTCAATATCACAAACAAAACACAATACAGTCAATCAAATCGTCCATGGTCCGTGGACGAGGGATGTGAGCTAACAGGCACCGTATACAATTTATAATGTTTAAAACTGATAAAAATCTACATTGGCAATTCTATATATTTTTATACATGAATATAATAACATGACAAAATAATTTTGAGTGAGAAGGAGTTCTCACATTGGTTTCCACTCCGCCATACTTTATCTGATGATTTTGGTACCGTTTGGGTTTGAATTTGTCCCAAATTCGAACTTGCTCCAAATTGAACCCAGTTAGTATTGTTGCGAAGCTCTCGACTTCACGATCGCAACACGGATCCAGTTTCATGCAATTTGGAGTTCGTATGGCAAAGATATTAATGTACGAAGTTTATATAAATTAAATTAAATAATTAAATAAATTAAAAACCTAATTTACCCTAAAATTGTCATTCACGTTGGTCGGAGCCTCGCTGCGCCGCTGTCCCTGATCGGAGACGCTCTGATTCCGGCCGGTGCAACCCCTAGATCGCCAGTTCCATGTCGAATTTCCCATTTCCCCTAAATGGCCGTCGCCGGCGATTCCCCTACCACCACGCCACGTGGCAGTCGCGCACCACCACCAAGAGGACCGCCTCCCCACGCCGCACCACTTTGCTTCTGTCACCCCTGGCCGACATCGGCCCCACTGATCGAAAAATGTGAAATAGGGTTCGCTGCTTCATTGATAACGCGTTCTCCGTTCATCTCAGAATCCCGATCACCTCATGCCATATTAAGCCGAGCACCCAAAGACAAACTTGTCCATCTATCTCCCCTCTACAACTTTCCCGCAGGTGCCATCACCTAACACGCCACGGTTTGGCCACAAATCCACAAAAACCAAAACTGGTTTTCAGGCTTTGACCGCCGATTCTGGTGAATCCGTGCACCCATAGGCTATGAAATTTTTGTGGTAGGTAGAGATCATCATTGGCTACAATATTGCCTTTATGAGTTTTGGTTAATTGTTGAAGGATTGGAAAATATAAATTATTTTGTGATCGGGGGCTTTTCTGCAAAATGTTTTCTAGAGGGAGAAGAAGGCTGCCGAATTTTGAGAGAATAGAAATAATGAGGGTTTGCGGAGGAAAAGATATTATATGGTAGTATTGTATGATTTTATATTGGTCCTCTAATTCACGCTCTCTTCATTTTACGTTTAGCGATGCCCTGGCCACACACGAACTCCGTTGGCGATGAGAATTGACATAGTCCTATGTCTTGACGATACGGTTCCAACAAAACTGGTTTCGTCGAATTTCGAGTCCGGTTGCTCAAAAAACTCTGTTTTGGGCTTAAATGCTTGTTTGATTCACAATTAATTGCTCACGGCCACATGCTAGCTCCAAAAATTATGAAAACTGGAAAGTAGCAATAATTTGATATTCCGGATCCAACAAAAGTGGTTTCATCGAAAATGGAGGTCGTTCGCAAAATTCTATTTTTAAGGGCTATATATTATATTAATATATATATATATATATAAATTCCATAGCGACTATTTTGAATTTTAAACTGGACATAACTTTTAATTTATAAAGTGAAATCTTTGTTTTTCACATTCATCAGAAAGATATAGTTAAATAGATTGTAACATTTCTTGTTTTACTGAAATCCGATTTATTTTGAATTCTGTATATTCAATTGAAATTAGAAATCGAATTTTACCACGCCATTTCAGGTTCGTTTTATAATTAAAATAAATTTATGCATTCTAACTTCGATTAGAATAAATTTTAAATCATTATTATTTAAAATAAATCATTTTAATTCTTCAAAATCCATTAAAATAGCTAAAATAAATTTTTTTAATTGGTTCTGAAATTCCGGGTTGTTACACCGATACCAACCAATAACAAGCAAATAGCTTGGTATCGTTACCAGACAAGGAAGACAAAAGCATGAAGACAACAGAGACATAACTGTATATCTAAATCCAGAATCATGACATTTGATACCAAGTGCACACAAGGGAAAGCACGAAGACCAACATGGGAGCAAACAAGGTGTTATCGATACCAACAGGCTTAGTATCGATACCGATACTAAAGACGACATCAAAGTTAAATAGAAAGAGGCATAAAGACAGTATCTAAAAGCTTTAAAGAAAACCGACACTTGAAAACATAACACTAGAAGCTGCACTAGGAGCTAAAGGAAGCTATCCACACTAATATACTTGGCGTCGATACCACTGCATAGAGGTGTCACCGGATTTACAAGCAATACAGAGTCGAAAACGACACCCAGAGCACAAAAGCGGGTCAATATCGATGTTGAGTAACTATTGCCGAAGCCGGAAGCTCGTGGAACCGGGCTTGCTACTGGATCACAACCAAAGAGGGCCCAAATTGCCTGTAAATAAGACACTAGGGGTCATGTTTTGGGGGTCTTTTTCCTCATTCTCAAATCTTGTATCCTTTTCTTAGAGAGAAAACCATAATTTATAAATCAATTTGGGGATTTCACTTATAAACATCTATGAACTCACACAATTGTTCAATAAAGAGAGTCTTAGCACCTGTCATCTATTCTACCTGTTTTCCTTATTGCTAATTCACGACAAAGTCTTCTACTTGGAATAATTGCCAAAATAACCCTTACAGGCTATCTAGCTTTCTACTTATGCCGAGCTTATGAAACCCATATCCGAAGGTAACTGTTGGTCCTCTAGTCTCGAAAGAGTGATACTCTCCTCTTTTGAAGGATGAGTAACTAATATTCGAGCTTAGGATCTTGATATCTAGGAAACGGTGAATTATGTCGAACTTGAAGGAACTAGATAATCCCTAGTTCCCCAGATCCACTACCACACCTACATTCCGGTGCTGACAAAAAATAATGTTAACAGCTGTAGTTTTGAAAGATAGGGAAGTAGAGTTTACTAAAGAATAATGCGTATTGGAATGAGATTGCAGATATTTCTCTTCCAAATCACCTTGGTTTAGACTTAATTAAACCCTAATTAAGCTATTTGTGATTAAATTGAGCCTAGCTAAGTTAAACTGGGCTATTGACATATAATTTATCCAAGTAACACTATAATTCATCATCTTAACATCAAAATACATTATTTTAACATCATTAATACTTATCCAAATTTTATATAACAATGTAAAATACCTTTAAACCTTTTTAACACTAGTTTACATATATTGACACAAAATTTACATTTTGCAAAAGAAATGTACATTTTACACTCTTATGTACAAAACTAACAAATTTAATAATTGTAGAAAACAAAATATTTTGATATAAATAAGTTTGTGAATATTAGACACACATCCCTATTTTCAAACTTAATTAGGCTCACATCCCTCCCATGTTTTCCATGTAAACCCACCCCTTATTTTTCCAACTTCCGTATTTTACGTTTTTTACCCAAAAAAAAATGCGCTAGTCAGTTTAAAAAAATAAAAAATAAAATATTCAAACGTTAAGAGAAGTTTACGGAAATTAAAAAAAAAACTTGCATACATGTGTGCAAGTATTCACAATAGTTGCACACATGTATGAAACTATTGCATAAGCCATTTCCTTTGAAAATCTAGGCCGAAACTTGCATATATGTGTGCAAGTATTTTGAAATACTGGCACACATATATGCAAGTATTGCATAAAGGAAAATTAAATGACATTCTGCCTGTAGATTGTTGCACGCATGTGTGCAGCTTTTCCTGTTTTACTGCATGCCTGAATGCAAATAAATGTGAACTGATTTGCATACGAGTGAATTTTTGCATACTTGTATGCAAGAATTATGCAATACTTGCACAGATGTATGCAAATAAGTCAACACAGATTCATGACTGGAAAACATGCACGGATGTATGCAAGAAAATACCAATATGTGCATACTATTATGCATTTAACTGCATTTTCGCTGATTCATGTTATTTTTTGTTTTTGATGCGTTGCTTGATGGTTTTTTAATCTAATTTTTTTTGCGTTTACATGTTTTATTTAAATAAGAATTTACGTGATTTTTTCCTTTTTTTTTTAATATTTTTACTGAATTTTCGAAAAATAGGGATGTAATTTACACTAAGTTTTGGATCGGACCCGAGCCTAATTTTGAAACTTAATAGAGACCTGTGCCAAACGGACCCAATAAGTTTTACAATCATATTCAAATAATTTCAACATACAATTGAATTTTCATCAATATTTTCATTCTTATATTTTATTTGCAACTCGATTATAATTGAAAAACACAATTTACACCAAAATTCACTTTTCAACACTATTTGCAACTTACTACAATAAGTCACATAAAATTCTTATAACCGCTTATTTTATCTTAGTTCCTCATTGTAAAGTTAACTTTATTCTCCATTTTAATTTATCAAACCAATATTTAGTTTGAAACTCAACTCATCCTTAATATTAAATTAGTTTAAAGTTTAACTTAAAAACTCATATGTTACTTCTTTATAATCCCAAAACACATCATTTAATCATCTCAAAGATTAAATTAATTATTCCCTCCAAATTTCTCCAAGTTAATACAAAACTCCTTAATTGATTAGACGAATAATTAACCCAATATATTTATACATTCTAACTTCAAACCAAGTTTTAATCCCAATTAACTCATTAACACATTATTTAATCAATTTTCTGCTGGTAGTTACAAAACCAGGATTGTTATAGGTATCTTACATTTCAAAACGTTGTCCTATTATTCAACTTAAGTTAGCCTACCATTCCTCAAAACCACTGATGGTTCGCTTAATAATATTCTTTCGAACACCAATTCTATTGGTGGACCTCGCAAAACCAATCATTATTTTCTAATGACTTCGTATTGTGATGTACGTGCACATCCATCATATATGGTTTGCCTGGACATTCATTTAGGACGATGTTTAGTGCAATCACTATTTCTTTATGTGCTTCTTTCTTGTTAATGCTGATGGCCGCAAATGCATCAGTTGCACATCAAAAGAACTACACTTATGTTGTCGTAGGCCGTATTTTTTAGATTTTTGTTGTTGTTTTGCAATATTTTATATTAAGCATGGTAGGCAAAAAAGTAAGAAGAAGAAAAAAGTGTTGAGCCACGTGTGAACGTAATGACTCACACTTTGTGTTTTAATGAATCATAAAATATTATCTCAAAATGCATATTAGGTCGTATGATGCTATAACTATGAGAAATATAAATAGCGATGGTTTCCAACCTTTTATAATATTATATAATGATTGATGATGAAAATTTGTAAGGAATACACCATTTGATAGGAGCTGATTTATGGATCGAAACTACTAGCATTGAAAAAATATGATGGTTTCTTTCCATTGATTGGTCATAATAGATTTTTGGACTTACAGTTTAGGAGATATGATTGTTAGAAGTATTACTAGTTTATAGCCAGAATAATGGGTGATTAATTATTAGGCCCACTAACTCATTTTAGAACCCTGTTTAATTGGTGAGATATGACACTTCCAAACCATTTTCTTACTTTCCAAAACTTAACCAAATCTCCTTTAATCCATTTCTTAGACAAAAACTATCACTTCCCTTACTTTCATTAGTTTAACACGTCATTAATATGTAAATAGCAAGGGTGCTTAGAGATTTACTATTGGATCCATCTTAGGATTTCTGCATATCCTGCTCCACCTTATATTTACCTTAGAATACATGTATTTTGGTGCTAATTAAGTAGCATATCTCAACATACTACACATGTAAATATAATAAAATGATTATTTTTAAGATGAATGTTGATGTTAGAACAATTTCAATCATTAACTAACTTTAATAACATATTTAAACCAAATTTTAAAAGATACATATATAACAACTCATCATTTTGCATATGGTTAAACATAAAGCAATACAAATGCTGGGACATAAATTACATCGCTTTTATAGGATATATGAATGATTTTTTATTACCTGATTGTGTGCTTTCTATTGTGTTTTTAAGTTATTTTGGTACAATTAGAGAGCGGTCACTGTCTACAGAAATAGATGACAAAGAATGCTCAAAATATGATGCCAACTGTAGCATATAATTCAGAGGAGCAGTGAATTAATAAGTTGCTTGGGGTTTGGATGAGATTTTGTGGAGTTTGCTGATGTTGAAATTACCGATGGAAATCAACTCAGGATAAGGTTTCTTTGGGCATCTTAATGCATTGCTCTAGTAACGTAGGGTAGAAACTTCGGGTAATATGGACTTGGACTTGGCTTTGAGCAATGCATTATGACAAGAGAACATAAAGAAGCGGAGAAAAATTTATCTGGATTCGCTTAGTAAACATGTGGACACTAACATGTCAAGTGTTCATCGACATGCTTTTAAGGATTTATATTTCTGCATTGAGTCGGTGATGTTCAACTCGTGGCTAAGAGGGATGTTACTTCAAGAAAATGGTGAAGTAGAAGAAGGATTTGAGATGATGAAACACTTAATCATTTTTGGTCAAGTCAATCATGTCAACGGTCTTCTCGGTGACACATAAGGTGTAAAAGGGTCAAAATATGGACTTCTCAATGTGGGTTCCTTTAATAAACGTTCAACTTCTGCAATATAATGCGATGATTTTGATGATGAAGCGATAGTTTGCCACTTTGATATGATGAATTCAAAGCATTGATGATGTGACACTATGAATTGTGAGAGGTTGTCTAGAGATGTTTCAATGAGGTCGATCCAATGATGAGACTAGAGATGATGATCTAAAGGGCGGGGATAATGATAAAGACTCGTTAGTGTAACTATGGTTGTGTTATAAATGGAGTAGAACATTGACTTGGCTATTTTTCTCCTAAGGAGATTAGTACAAAGGGATCGTTGAACCATGTCCTCCTGTAGAGAGTGTAAGTAAGGGTCACACACCTAGATTATGACCGTATTTAGATCTTATGTGTGTTAATTATCCTTGACCTTATGGTGGCACTTCTATTTCCTAGCCTTATGAAGTGACATCGGTTGAGCACCGTGAAATGTACATTTTGATCGAGTCTCTTATTGATGGTTGACCCATTTGAGTTACTAATATCAAATGCATTTGTCCGATGCGAGGATTTTTTGATAGACGCCATATTTGCTACGTTTGGTATGTCACCCAATAAATATCATATGACATGGAATTATGACTTGGATTCCTAAGCTGACAATTTATTTATATTGTATTTCACTCATGATGATGCTAGTAGATTAACGTTTATTGATGTGATGCGTAAACTCTTTGGATATAGGATAGGGCAGTTATGATTCTCTATATGATATCCCTTATGTTCTGTTGACTTTATTATTAATTTGAGATTGTTTTGTCACTCACACCAAACTATTGTCTAACTCAAGAATTTATATTTTGCTTCTTATTATCTTGTATATTATCAAATGAGTAAACCAGATAGCAAGTTGTGATTACACATAAGTTATGCAGATGGACTAGTAGGAGGCAATATTTTCATTTACTATTACTTAGCTTAACATTGCTACTTATTACATTGAGCGACACTATGGTTCTTAGTCAATGTTTGATTGTTTTTTTAAAGACAGTTTATCATTATTTATTTGATGTACAAAACTCTGTGTAAATGTTGTATAACTACTGTGAACATATACATTCTAACCATGTTGTTCATTTTATATTTACTATCATGTCTATTTTATATGTGTTGATAATTATATTTCAATGAGCTATGATATATATGTAACGACCCGGAAAATGAGCGACTCTTGGTTATCCGATATACAACACATATCGAACATCCAAGGATCGAAAATAACCGAATTGTTAATGAAAGAAAATAGAGGGTGAGGTACATAAGATAGAAACTTAGAATAGAAGAAGAAGAAGAACATACATCATCAGAGTAAACACGAATCTCACAGCGGAATGAAAAAAATATAATATAACTTTTGAAATACAAACAGTATATGTATACAATAACATTGTAGAGTACAACACTTACAACAACAGCGGAAATAAACGATAGCTATATAATCCCGAAGCCTCCTGCTCCAAGCTCTCCAAGTGCATCTGTAAAATCCCAACTACTTGACTGCCCGTACAAATTAGGCACCCAAGAGTTTAGGGAAAACAAACAAAATAAACTCCGGGTCAGTCATGGACTGGTGTGAATAAAACTCCAAACACTTGGTTTAATACAGAAATCTCATAAGACCACGCCGTGAAAACGGAACGGGTTTTTCCCTTATGAAAATCGAAACATCTTTGAAAAGCAATATCATTCTGATATTATAATAATGTCTAAATACAAATAGATATCAATCTAGCAGAACGCTTTCATCTCACGTTCCACATACATAGTATACAATCAAAACCGTAGGTGCGTATTGGGTAATGGATTTCCAACTATGACAAGGTATGGAACCACCTTCCGATCAGTGTACTCTAGGAACGATACACTGGAGTTCAACAAGAACATCTTGCAACTCAGCCACACATGACCGACCAATCATTTCGATTGAGTGTGTCGAATGTACACCACCAACGGTTGGGATCAACAACCGTTTCCCGTATATATATATATGGGACAGCATTGATAGATTAAAGAAGTAAATGAATATTCTCTAGATAGGTGATTATACACCCTACTTCGGAGCGACCGACTTAGCCATGCTGCCTGCCCGATTTCTGTCATTTACCGGATGTGAGGCTAGAAGCTACGCTTATCTTTATATCATATCTTCATTTACTTGGAATACCACATCGTCATGCCCGCCAAATCATCATCGATTTCCCTAACGGTATCACGGGTATGAAGCTAAGAGAAACGAATTCCTCCGCCACCAAACGTAATACGTTTGAAGAGATCAACATATATGATTCGTCAGGAATACTCTGTCAGGCATTCGTCCATACAAGTTGTCCTGGGACTGGACAAACCGAAGGCACTATTCCGTACATCCATCTTAGTCAATTGTTATCTAAGACTTATACAACAGCCCTTGCATTTTACTCCGTCTTCAATATATTCAGCATACTTGATTCGCAACGCTTATGCCAATACGGAGTGGTTCTTCGGATAATAATCCAACTGGTCTCTCCATATTAACAACATAAAATGGTCAAAACATTGATAGTCTGTGATTTAACTATCAAAGAAAAACACGTGTGCAAACAACGATATTATTTCCAGATGGAAATTATATCGATCAATCATCATTTAACATTTATCTGTTTAGTTCATTAATTTACTTATCTCCTGTTTCCATATATTCTAAATTCTTATTTTTATTATCAGAAAACATTTCTGATTCTTATTTGGAAAACATCTCCAAAACTCCTTCATTTGATTTAAACCGATGTTTAAATCAAACATCGCCATGCCAACTCAAACCATTATCTTCAGTGACTAAATTCACTTAACCATCATTCACGATCAAACCTTACCATTCCTTAGTTAAGAAGGAAGTCAATCAAGTTGGGGTATAATTACCTCTCAGACCTTAACTGAACAACGTTTTAACTTCGAAATAGTCAAAGTTCACCTTTATATTCTTTAACAAATTTCCTTACGTAACTCTCTTTCCAATAATCTCTATTCGATAACTCTTGTTTGATTAACTCTAATTGATTAACTCTATTCAATTAACTCTATTCGATTAACTTTAATTCGATTAACTATATTCCATGAACTCTATCGATTAACTCTACTTAATTAATTCTATTTAATTAACTCTTTCGATTAACTCTAATCAATTGACTTTACTCGATAACTCCTTTCGAATAACTATCATCGATTAACTCCTTTCAATTAAACTAACATCGATTAACCCTTTCGATTAAACTAACATCGATTAACTCCTTTGAATAACTAGATTCGATAACTCCTTCGAATAACCAATATTCGATAACTCGTTTTCGAATAACCAGATTCGATAACTCACTTCGAATAACTAGATTCGATAACTTCTTTCGAATAACCAATATTCGATAATTCCTTTCGACTAACCAATATTCGATAATTCCTTTCGAATAACCAATATTCGATAATTCCTTCTCTCGAATACACCATATTCGATAACTCTACTTCGAATAAGTAATATTCGATAACTCTACTTCGAATAAGCGATATTCGATAACTCCAATCGATTAACTCCATTTGAATAACTTTAACTGGTTAACTCTGACTGGTTAACTCTAACTCTAACTGGTTAACTCTAACCGATCGACCCTAACTGATTAAATCCAACTGGTCAGCCCTAACTGATTAACCCTAACTGTTTAACCCTAATTGATTAACTCTAACTAGTTAACTTTAACTGGTCAACCCTAACTGATTTGCTCTAACTGATTTACTCTATATTCTTTAACTCCATTCGCTCAACTCTAGATCGCAGCGATCACAATGGTTACGCCTGATTCCCTCAGGAAACATTCGACCGTCATAGGCTATCTGCAGCCCTGCGAATTACGTTAGCTGTCGTGCTAAATGGCAACTTCTCCTGAATAACTATGTCTGTTTTTAACTCAAATTCGAATAACTCTATTTGAATAACTCTACTGATTTACTCTAACTGATTAACTCTAACTGGTTAACTCTAATTGTTTAACTCTAACTGTTTAACTCTAACTAGTTAACTCTAACTGGTTAACTCTAACTGGTTCATTCTAATTGTTTAACTCTAACTAGTTAACTGGTTAACTCTAACTGGTTAACTCTAACTGTTTAACTCTAACTGGTTAACTCTAACTGTTTAACTCTAACTAGTTTACTCTAATTGGTTAACTCTAACTGTTTAACTCTAACTGGTTAACTCTAATTGTTTAACTCAAACTGGTTAACTCTAACTGTTTAACAGTAACTGGTTAACTCTAACTGTTTAACTCTAACTGGTTAACTTGAACTGGTTAACTCTAACTGGTTAACTCTAACTGTTTAACTCTAGCTGTTTAACTCTAACTGGTTAACTCTCATTGAATAACTTATTTGATTCAACTCCTTTTTGAATAAACTATTCATTTATAAAGATTTACTTTTAGTAACGGTTCTTCACTTTACAAATGATTTCCTTTTAATAACGTTTTCCTTTTTATAACGGTTTCCTTTTTATAACGATTTCCTTTTTATAACATCCTATTCAGTTATAAACAAATTTCCCTTTTTTTATAACTCTATTTATTTTCTAAATATTTCCTTTCAATTCTATTTGTAAATGGTTTTACAAATATCTCCTTTTCGATTTCAATTCTAAAGGTTTTACAAATATTCCTCTTTCGATTTCATTTGTAAAGGTTTTACAAATATTTCTCTTAACTTTATTTATTCCTTAAATAAATATTTCCTTTTTAAATTTATTCTTAAAACTATTCTAACTCCTTAAATTCCCGGAAAAATTCGCCATAACTTCCTTTGTATCGGGAGCATCGGGAAAATCCCCAAACCGCCACACAGGCCTTTCCATTCAAAAAGAAAATGGTTTGAAATTATTTCCTTTTTGAATATCTCCTATTTATAAATATTCCAATTTATAAATATTTCTTATTTATAAATATTCCAATTTATAAATATCTCTTATTTATAAATATATCATTTATAAACATTTTATTTTCAATATCACTTTGAAAATTCCCTTATCAACATCCGGTATGTTATGGTGTTCAATCATATCAAATCACGATGATAAATATCGTCCAAACACATATAATCGACAACCGATTTTATATCACATCATATAACACAATATATGAACAAAACAGTATTAAAAATATTAAGGAACCCTGTTGAGTCCCTCCAACCTGTTCCCCTGCATCCACAGATGTTAAACAATAAAATCAACATCACTTTCAGTTCGATAGGAAATATTTTGATAGCAGAATCAATATATAAATATTTAACGGTTTATATATATATATATTTATTTATATATATATATATATATGAAATTTCCACTAACTGACTAGCAGTTCAATCAATCAACCAACACACAGCAATCAACAGATGATTAACAGTTCTAAAAATACGTTATAAAAATATAACTGTTCAGAGTTGGTGAGTTTTACTCACATTTCGTGTTAAACGTTAAATAACGATTTGCGTTATTCGATTCAGTCAGACAATTTATTTCGCCATAAATTGTAACGAGCTCCGATGGACTTCCAGTCAGTTCCATTGGGTAGTATCCGTCCATACGATCCCAACGGATGTTATTTCGCTGAATTCCGATAATATATGAACGAGTTATTCAAGTTCGAAGTTTATATACATTTATTTAAATAAAAAGCTATAACTTGAAAAATCATTTGGGCTTTCACCTTTTATCTTGGCCCGCTAATACCCGCGTGACCCAGACCCGAATACCCCCATATTCCCAAAAACTAAAAACCAAAGTCCTCCAGTATTTCAACACGCCAGAAATCATGGCCAATATCGATCCTTCAAGCCACCACATCTCCTTCTCTACTCCACTAACCACCAAACCGAAACCACCATGAAACTCCTCTTCGCGGCCTCCACCTTCTCCACCTAATAACCTCCAGCCCGCACGGCACCCTCAAAACCCGATGTCGACCTGGTATCACGCCCCACTGAAGAATGCAGCGACATCTTTTGAGTTCGATTTTCACCAAAAATTCACAAACCCTTCGATTCTCGGTGTTGAATCCCAATATGAACTCAAAATCAGACATTAATCCCTTAATCGATCCAAATGATCAACCCTAGCTCGCAACACCCACTGCTCATGATTTCCAGCGAACAGAAAACTATGTAGAACCCAACCAAAATGATACTAACTTGATGAGCAACTTGCCAGAAGGCTAAATAAACATGCTTTGGATTTTTACACTATCTATTTGATTTTATTTTTGATTTTCTTTTGAGGTTTTCGTTTGCTGTGTGAAACTTTTGTGGCGGCCTGAAGGAACAAAATATATAAGGGACAAGATTTTTATGTGTGGCTGTAAAGTGAAGGACGTGGCACCTCAAATGTTCACACATTTTATTTAGATATTTTATTTTTATTTATTTTTGCTTTCTAAAAATTCGTACGATCACATATGATACCTAAAAATCACGAAACTGAACATGCAGCTACAGTTCGACATTACGGTCCCAACGAAACTGGTTTCGTCGAATTTCGACTCCGTTTGCTCACACAGCGTATTTTTAAAGGTCAATTTATCGACTGTTTTTTCACTCTAAAAATCCGTACGGTCACATACGGACTCTAAAAATCACAGAACTTGGAATCTAACAATAATTTGATGTTGCGGATCCAACAAAATTAGTTTCGTCGAATTCCGACTTCGTTTGCAAAAGTGGCTATTTTTAAACCTCTTAATAACCCATATAAATATATTTAAATAAAATTAAATTAAATATAAATAAATTTATATTATCGTATATATTCACAATAGAATATCATACAGCTTCAGAATATTCCTATATGAATTTCCAGCTCGATATTTCAAATCCAGGTTGATTCGAATTTCAATTTATATTGAAATTCCCTTTTATAACGTATAATAGGCGTTACGAATTATATACGAATTCTATAGCGACTTTTCTAAAATTGGATTTGGACATAAATCAAAATCTACACGACGAAATTCAGTTTTTTCTCTTCCATTAGAAAAATATACTCCATTAGCTCCACACGTTTCTTGTTTCATAGAAATCCGATTTAAAACGGACCCTGTATATTCAGTTGAAGTTCAAATCGCCAAATAGCGAACTGCCGCGCCATTTCGAGTTTGATTTAAATTATAATATAAATTCTACGTTCAAACTTCGTTTAAATAATATATTCGTTATCCAAGTTCAATTCCAAACTGAATTGTATATTTTGGGTCGTCCAGTTCACATTATATTGTCAATTCACTATTTCTGATTATTTCAGAGATTAAATATATTACTCTATTATTTATATAAATTATATATTCCGTATAATTTAATTAAATAACCATTTAATTCTCTATATCACTATTTATATAATTAAATTAATTAATTATATACCGTGAAAATGCGGGTCATTACGATCTTTCCCCCTTAAAATAATTTCGTCCTCGAAATTGCTAAGGTAGAGGACGACTCTATCTACTAGGTAAAAATTTATCTGTTTACCTCTTATCTCCGGTTTCAACTGAACCAATTAATATCGACTAAAATATTAATTTAATCCGACTAATTAAATTTTCAAAAATTCTGAAAATTTTCTAACACCTTAACTTTTCGAAAAAATTCGCCATAACCTCCTTTGTACGGGGTTACCGGAAAAATTCAAACCTTGACACACAGGCCTTCTTCAATCCAAAGAAAATCAAACAGCCAAGCGGCTTGCCAAATTCGGCTCATAAATTCCAAACTCATACCAAATATAAACTTGTACCTTTTTGTCAGGCATATCATTATATCCTTTCCATATGCTGTTAATTCAGCATATACCCGTGTCATCCCAATCAAATTCCATTCTGTTTTTATCCTCAAATCAAATCATAGGCTGATACCCAAGTCAAACTTCATTTCAAATTCGAGTTCCAATCTCGATCTCAAACTCTAACTTACCAATCCAAAATCATTTCAGATTCCTATATCACAATCCAATTCATTCGACATTTCTATTTCAATTCAGTTTCAGTTACCACTTAACTGGCTTTAATTCAATTTCTGTTTGCTTTCCTAAATTTCACTTTAATTTGGTTTTTAATTCAAACAGTATCTACCTTGAAGTTTTAAACAGTTTTGCTTTCCTCAAAAATCAAACTTTCCTTTTTGGATTTCAAACAACTTGTTTCTCTCAAAACAATTTAAAAACAAAACCTTTGGTAGTAATCCATCACTTACCACTCGAAAATGAACACTGCGGATGTGGCCAGCATCATCAGGGTTATTTTCCAGTAATCGAAGTGAGTTCAATACTAAATCACCTTTTTCAAAATCATTTCCATTTTGAAATCTTTTCAAAATACCATTCACCACGCTTGTAAAACAATTTAAAATCTCCCAGGATTTTAAAATTCTCTTATATTCAATTCAAATCCGTTTACGATTACTTTTCCATATTTTGGGAATTTCAATTTCAATTCTGATTTAAATTCAGATTTAATTCATTTCGATTCCATATATTTCACTTATATGAATTCTGATTGGTTATATATAACTATTTCACATTTATAATCTTACTCGATTATAATAACAACCAACACAACCAATATACTATACCAAATATATTCGGGTAAAATTATTCCATTTACCCTCTTTTTAAAACATACCATGTCGGTTCATCGTATTCGAGTGTTTTTAAAACTCCTACCGATACAATGGATCAAATTGATCGTCCAGAATTCATAAGCCACTCAACCAATGAGTCTCCACAATATAAAATCACTTTATATTAAATAACAAATACGCACTCGTATATATACACTCAAACTCAGTCTAGGATATTACTAATCCCATCTCTACTGAATCACGCCACAGAGCCAAGGTAATTCACTTAACCTTAAGCTCTGATACCAACTGTAACGACCCGGAAATTTAGCGACTCTTGGTTATCCGATATACAACACATATCGAACATCCAAGGATCGAAAATAACCGAACTGTTAATGAAAGAAAATAGAGGGTGAGGTAGATAAGATAGAAACTTAGAATAGAAGAAGAAGAAGAACATACATCATCAGAGTAAACATGAATCTCACAGCGGAACGAAAAAATATAACATAACTTTTGAAATACAAACAGTATATGTATACAATAACATTGCAGAGTACAACACTTACAACAACAGCGGAAATAAACAATAGCTATATAATCCCGAAGCCTCCTGCTCCAAGCTCTCCAAGTGCATCTGTAAAATCCCGACTACTTGACTGCCCGTACAAATTAGGCACCCAAGAGTTTAGGGAAAACAAACAAAATAAACTCCGGGTCAGTCATGGACTGGTGTGAATAAAACTCCAAACACTTGGTTTAATACAGGATATCTCATAAGACCACGACGTGAAAACGGAACGGGTTTTTCCCTTATGAAAATCCAAACATCTTTGAAAAGCATTATCATTCTGATATTATAATAATGTCTAAATACAAATAGATATCAATCTAGCAGAACGCTTTCATCTCACGTTCCACATACATAGTATACAATCAAAACCGTAGGTGCGTATTGGGTAATGGATTTCCAACTATGACAAGGTATGGAACCACCTTCCTATCAGTGTACTCTAGGAACGATACACTGGAGTTCAACAAGAACATCTTGCAACTCAGCCACACATGACCGACCACTCATTTCGATTGAGTGTGTCGAATGTACACCACCAACAGTTGGGATCAGCAACTGTTTCCCGTATATATATATGGGACAACATTGATAGATTAAAGAAGCAAATGAATATTCTCTAGATAGGTGATTATACACCCTACTTCGGAGCGACCGACTTAGCCATGCTGCCTGCCCGATTTCTGTCATTTACCGGATGTGAGGCTAGAAGCTACGCTTATCTTTATATCATATCTTCGTTTACTTGGAATACCACATCGTCATGCCCGCCAAATCATCATCGATTTCCCTAACGGTATCACGGGTATGAAGCTAAGAGAAACGAATTCCTCCGCCACCAAACGTAATACGTTTGAAGAGATCAACATATATGATTCGTCAGGAATACTCTGTCAGGCATTCGTCCATACAAGTTGTCCTGGGACTGGACAAACCGAAGGCACTATTCCGTACATCTATCTTAGTCAATTGTTATCTAAGACTTATACAACAACCCTTGCATTTTACTCCGTCTTCAATATATTCAGCATACTTGATTCGCAACGCTTATGCCAATACGGAGTGGTTCTTCGGATAATAATCCAACCGGTCTCTCCATATTAACAACGTAAAATGGTCAAAACATTGATAGTCTGTGATTTAACTATCAAATAAAAACACGTGTGCAAACAACGATATTATTTCCAGATGGAAATTATATCGATCAATCATCATTTAACATTTATCTGTTTAGTTCATTAATTTACTTATCTCCTGTTTCCATATATTCTAAATTCTTATTTTTATTATCAGAAAACATTTCTGATTCTTATTTGGAAAACATTTCTAAAACTCCTTCATTTGATTTAAACCGATGTTTAAATCAAACATCGCCATGCCAACTCAAACCATTATCTTCAGTGACTAAATTCACTTAACCATCATTCACGATCAAACCTTACCATTCCTTAGTTAAGAAGGAAGTCAATCAAGTTGGGGTATAATTACCTCTCAGACCTTAACTGAACAACGTTTTAACTTCGAAATAGTCAAAGTTCACCTTTATATTCTTTAACAAATTTCCTTACGTAACTCTCTTTCCAATAATCTCTATTCGATAACTCTTGTTTGATTAACTCTAATTGACTAACTCTATTCAGTTAACTCTATTCGATTAACTTTAATTCGATTAACTATATTCCATGAACTCTATCGACTAACTCTACTTAATTAATTCTATTTAATTAACTCTTTCGATTAACTCTAATCAATTGACTTTACTCGATAACTCCTTTCGAATAACTATCATCGATTAACTCCTTTCGATTAAACTAACATCGATTAACCCTTTCGATTAAACTAACATCGATTAACTCCTTTGAATAACTAGATTCGATAACTCCTTCGAATAACCAATATTCGATAACTTGTTTTCGAATAACCAGATTCGATAACTCACTTCGAATAACTAGATTCGATAACTTCTTTCGAATAACCAATATTCGATAATTCCTTTCGAATAACCAATATTCGATAATTCCTTTCGAATAACCAATATTCGATAATTCCTTCTCTCGAATACACTATATTCGATAACTCTACTTCGAATAAGTAATATTCGATAACTCTACTTCGAATAAGTAATATTCGATAACTCTACTTCGAATAAGCGATATTCGATAACTCCAATCGATTAACTCCATTTGAATAACTTTAACTGGTTAACTCTGACTGGTTAACTCTAACTCTAACTGGTTAACTCTAACCGATCGACCCTAACTGATTAAACCCAACTGGTCAGCCCTAACTGATTAACCCTAATTGTTTAACCCTAACTGATTAACTCTAACTGGTTAACTTTAACTGGTCAACCCTAACTGATTTGCTCTAACTGATTAACTCTATATTCTTTAACTCCATTCGCTCAACTCTAGATCGCAGCGATCACAATGGTTACGCCTGATTCCCTCAGGAAACATCCGACCGCCATAGGCTATCTGCAGCCCTGCGAATTACGCTAGTAGTCGTGCTAAATGGCAACTTCTCCTGAATAACTATGCCTGCTTTTAACTCAAATTCGAATAACTCTATTTGAATAACTCTACTGATTTACTCTAACTGATTAACTCTAACTGGTTAACTCTAACTGTTTAACTCTAACTGTTTAACTCTAACTGGTTAACTCTAACTGGTTAACTCTAACTGGTTAACTCTAACTGTTTAACTCTAACTGGTTAACTCTAACTATTTAACTTTAACTGTTTAACTCTAACTGGTTAACTCTAACTGTTTAACTCTAACTGGTTAACTCTAACCGGTTAACTCTAACTGTTTAACTCTAACTGGTTAACTCTAACTGGTTAACTCTAACTGGTTAACTGTAACTGGTTAACTCTAACTGTTTAACTCTAACTGGTTAACTTGAACTGGTTAACTCTAACTGGTTAACTCTAACTGTTTAACTCTAACTGGTTAACTCTCATTGAATAACTTATTTGATTCAACTCCTTTTTGAATAAACTATTCATTTATAAAGATTTACTTTTAGTAACAGATCTTCACTTTACAAATGATTTCCTTTTAATAACGTTTTCCTTTTTATAACGGTTTCCTTTTTTATAACGGTTTCCTTTTTATAACATCCTATTCAGTTATAAACAAATTTCCCTTTTTTTATAACTCTATTTATTTTCTAAATATTTCCTTTCAATTCTATTTGTAAATGGTTTTACAAATATCTCCTTTTCGATTTCATTTGTAAAGGTTTTACAAATATTCCTCTTTCGATTTCATTTGTAAAGGTTTTACAAATATTTCTCTTAACTTTATTTATTCCTTAAATAAATATTTCCTTTTCAAATTTATTCTTAAAAATATTCTAACTTCTTAAATTCCCGGAAAAATTCGCCATAACTTCCTTTGTACCGGGAGCATCGGGAAAATCCCCAAACCGCCACACAGGCCTTTCCATTCAAAATGAAAATGGTTTGAAATTATTTCCTTTTTGAATATCTCCTATTTATAAATATTCCAATTTATAAATATTTCTTATTTATAAATATTCCAATTTATAAATATCTCTTATTTATAAATATATCATTTATAAACATTTTATTTTCAATATCACTTTGAAAATTCCCTTATCAACATCCGGTATGTTATGGTGTTCAATCATATCAAATCACGATGATAAATATCGTCCAAACACATATAATCGACAACCGATTTTATATCACATCATATAACACAATATATGAACAAAACAGTAGTAAAAATATTGAGGAACCCTGTTGGGTCCCTCCAACCTGTTCCTCTGCATCCACAGATGTTAAACAATAAAATCAACATCACTTTCAGTTCGATAGGAAATATTTTGATAGCAGAATCAATATATAAATATTTAACGGTTTTCATATATATATATATATATATGAAATTTCCACTAACTGACTAGCAGTTCAATCAATCAACCAACACACAGCAATCAACAAATGATTAACAGTTCTAAAAATACGTTATAAAAATATAACTGTTCAGAGTTGGTGAGTTTTACTCACATTTCGCGTTAACCGTTAAATAACGATTTGCGTTATTTGATTCAGTCGGACAATTTATTTCGCCATAAATTGTAACGAGTTCCGATGGACTTCCAGTCAGTTCCATTGGGTAGTGTCCGTCCATACGATCCCAACGGATCTTATTTCGCTGAATTTCGATAATATATGAACGAGTTATTCAAGTTCGAAGTTTATATACATTTATTTAAATAAAAAGCTATAACTTGAAAATTCATTTGGGCTTTCACCTTTTATCTCGGCCCACTAACACCCGCGTGACCCAGACCCGAATACCCCTATCTTCCCAAAAGCTAAAAACCGAAGTCCTCCCGTATTTCAACACGCCAGAAACCATGGCCAATATCGATCCTTCAAGCCACCACATCTCCTTCTCTACTCCACTAACCACCAAACCGAAACCACCATGAAAATCCTCTTCGCGGCCTCCACCTTCTCCACCTAATAACCTCTAGCTCGCACGATACCCTCAAAACCCGATGTCGACCTAGTATCACGCCCCACTGAAGAATGCAGCGACATCTTTTGAGTTCGATTTTCACCAAAAATTCACAAACCCTTCGATTCTCGGCGTTGAATCCCAATATGAACTCAAAATCAGACATTAATGTCTTAATCGGTCCAAATGATCAACCCTAGCTCGCAACACCCACTGTTCATGATTTCCAGCGAACAGAAAACTATGTCGAACCCAACCAAAATGATACTAACTTGATGAGCAACTTGCCAGAAGGCTAAATAAACATGCTTTGGATTTTTACACTATCTCTTTGATTTTATTTTTGATTTTCTTTTAAGGTTTTCGTTTGCTGTGTGAAACTTTTGTGGCGGCCTGAAGGAACAGAATATATAAGGGATGATATTTTTATGTGTGGCTGTAAAGTGAAGGACGTGGCACCTCAAATGTTCACACATTTTATTTAGATATTTTATTTTTATTTATTTTTGCTTTCTAAAAATTCGTACGATCACATATGATACCTAAAAATCACGAAACTAGACATGCAGCTACAGTTCGACATTACGGTCCCAACGAAACTGGTTTCGTCGAATTCCGACTCCGTTTGCTCACACTGCGTATTTTTAAAGGTCAATTTATCGACTATTTTTTTCACTCTAAAAATCCGTACGGTCACATACGGACTCTAAAAATCACGGAACTTGGAATCTAACAATAATTTGATGTTGCGGATCCAACAAAATTAGTTTCGTCGAATTCCGACTTCGTTTGCAAAAGTTGCTATTTTTAAACCTCTGAATAACCCATTTAAATATATAAATATATTTAAATAAAATTAAATTAAATATAAATAAATTTATATTATCGTATATATTCACAATAGAATATCATACAGCTTCAGAATATTCCTATATGAATTTCCAGCTCGATATTTCAAATCCAGGTTGAATCGAATTTCAATTTATATTGAAATTCCCTTTTATAACGTATAATAAGCGTTACGAATTATATACGAATTCCATAGCGACTTTTCTAAAATTTGATTTGGACGTAAATCAAAATCTACACGACGAAATCCAGTTTTTTCTCTTCCATTAGAAAAATATACTCCATTAGCTCCACACGTTTCTTGTTACATAGAAATCCGATTTAAAACGGACCATGTATATTCAGTTGAAGTTCAAATCGCCAAATAGCGAACTGCCGCGCCATTTCGAACTCGATTTAAATTATAATATAAATTCTACGTTCAAACTTCGTTTAAATAATATATTCGTTATCCAAGTTCAATTCCAAACTGAATTGTATCTTTTGGGTCGTCCAGTTCACATTATATTGTCAATTCACTATTTCTGATTATTTCAGAGATTAAATATATTACTCTATTATTTATATAAATTATATATTCCATTTAATTTAATTAAATAACCATTTAATTCTCTATATCACTATTTATATAATTAAATAAATTAATTATATACCGTGAAAATGCGGGTCATTACAATATACGACTCGTTATTCATTAGAGATTTTATTGCTTTATCAGTTGAAAGTCATCCTAAATCGGCGAGATTATATAACACGCCAGACAATTATATTGGATACCAAAGTCGCAAGGTGGTCATCATAATGGAGGAGGAAAGTGAGTGCAAAATAAACAAAACGAGACTTGCCGCTTGAATTTTTGTCGTTCAGATCGGGTATGTAGGACGCTTCTGTCCTCACGGTTCATTTGCGTCGAGCCATTTTGAACTCTAGGACTCTCGAAGTGTAAAAGCATCTCCAACATAAGCTAGATATGAAAGAACATTGATATTCTTATTTATTCAACCCTTCTCATGCCCCAGAAGCATGAGTTTAAGTGTGAAGAATAAGAGAAAGTTGGGTTTTCTGTCCTTTTTAGCACAGATAAGCTAAACACTTTCCAAAACCGTTTGGGATAAAGTGCTTTCTACATCCCTTTTAACACCTCAAATTACACTTACTCATTAAAATAAATATAAATTTTATGTCAAATTGTCGATTCCCAATTAAGAAAAAAGAATATGCACCTTTTCAAGGTTGAAGAAAGTATGTCTATGTTAATGTTAGTGACGAATTTGATACTCTACTGGTCGTTGCAATTTGAGATTTGAAATCTGTAGTCATTGCTAATCTGAACATGGTTCATCATTGTATATCGAGTTGCCATTGTCACCTTCTGAACTCACGTTTTGTGTCTACTCTTGAGTCGCGATTCCATTACGTTTTGTTTTTTTTTTTTTTTTTTTTTTTTTTTTTGTGTGCTTTTCAGTGGCTGTTACCTTAGAAATTAGTACCCTAGAATACTAAATAAAGAACATGAATTGGATTTCGCTTTGGGATCGACCTATAATTGAGGTACATTTGCTTTGGGATCTATTTTAAAACCCATTTGATCTTCTCTGGTTTATTTTTTCTAAACGCTTTGTTGGATTTCACGAATTACCGATTCATCATCTGTTCAGCTCATGTTGGAATATAGGACATGTTAATGTGTTTGAAGCTTCACTGGATCTGAAAACTCTGAAAGATTAGAGATCATGAAACATTATTTATCTTCCATAGTATCGGACTAAGTGTAGCATTGTAATTTTATCAAAATCGATCAAAAAAAACATATATACACAAGGCCAAAGCTTTTTACAAAAACACCCTGTATAAACTCTCCATCGCCGCCTTAAACCCTATACTTTTCCCTAAAACCACAGGACACAAAAATGTCTTCTCGCTCGATATCTTCCTTTGTACGCTGCTCAATTTCCAGGGTTTCTTTTATTTACGGACCTCGATTTTACTCGACTGCTCCTCTCATCTCAAGGGCTTTGATCCTTCGAAATTTAATCAGCAAACCATGCTGCGCAATTTCTATCAAATCCGCTTCTTGAGTAAGTTTAGCGTGTGAGAATGATAAGACCAAGCGTGGCGACGAGAATCTCTTGCGCGTTTTGGAATCGGAGATCGCTTCC
Source organism: Allium sativum (assembly GCA_030737875.1). Classification (NCBI taxonomy): domain Eukaryota; kingdom Viridiplantae; phylum Streptophyta; class Magnoliopsida; order Asparagales; family Amaryllidaceae; genus Allium; species Allium sativum. The sequence goes on from CM060924.1 coordinate 269,730,511, forward strand.
GAAGAAGTAATAGTTGATAACGATGAACCGGATAAGGTATAATGATACTCATGAACCTTGTAATTAGGTTTATCTTTTATTTAAAGTTCTGAATTCAACTTCTGATTTATAAATCAGAACTTTACATGTCTATTTTTTTTTGGCAATTCAAAACAAAATATTCAGAATTTGAAAGCTTAGCATATTTCCTCTAGCATGAGTGATAAAGTTGCTTGATTAATATATCTTGTTAGATTGTCATTTGTAAATGAAAACATCGAAGTATTATGTGTGGATGATTTTTCTCTATCAGCATATTTGCATGTATCTTTCCCCTTCGTCCCCACATACAGTTTCATGCAATAGTGTTACGCTCTTAGCACACAGTGAAGTAGATATATATCAACAGTGTTATTTTCTGGAGGCCGACTAAGTTCGTTTGCTATTTGATGTACAAAATTTATCTACCAGCCTTTCTTTGGGTGTGGTTTGTTATTTTATATATTTCCATCGTTGTAATGATAAGATTTTTTAGTTTAAATGCTGATTTTTTTTTTTTTTTTTTTTTTTTTTTTTTTTGTTGGATGGAAATTCGTTCCTAAGCGGTTACCTGAGCACCAATGTTTTTATTTATAATTTTGGGGTCAGAGTGATTTTTGTGATTTGTTTGCAATTTTGATGGATCTGTTCCATTTTCAGTATTGCTTTGGCTTGCTTTTCATAAATTTCCTCACTGTCATGATGTACTTTATATTGGCTACTTCTATTTCCACCCCTCGTTTTTCCTTTCTCACCCCATCAAATTAATTTACAAATTAATTGACATTTGTACCCTTATAGTAAATAAGTTGCTCCATTTTCCTTTTCCACCACATCTGCATATTTTTAATAATGTATTAATATATATAACAACAATGTTTGTATGTGTCTAATGACATTTCAGCAGATATCTTTAACTGTGTTTAACACTGTTTAACAATGTGAGAATAACAATGTTTCATTTCAGTTCAGCAACATGCAATGTTTCAGCAATGACAAAATTAGATTTCCTTGAATAAAATAAATGATAAATAAAAACTTAAAATGAAATTGTTTGTGTTTGAATATGATCTTCTTCTTCGTTGCTACTTCATCAATTCAAACATTCTGTTTTTATATAGAAAAGAACGATCTGCTTAACAATAAGATAGACGAATAATAAAAAGTGAAATAAAAGGCTATTTTTGGAAGCTTTCGGGGTGTGAAAAGAAATAAATGGGGTGTGTGTTTTTCTCTCAAACATGTGGGGTGGAAAAGGCAAATTATGGGGTGGTAATAGAATTAGCCCTTTATATTTAGATAATCAAACAAAGCTTTATAGAACAGCTCTTTAGACTTCTTCCTGAGTAAATATAGACCTTGGAATCAAAGGATAAATTTGAATTCTGTTTTTTTTTTCTTCCTTCTTTTTCCCCTTGTTAATCTTAGTTATTCTATGCTTTAATTTGTTATTTAACATATTTTTCAAATTTTTAGTTTAATCTTGTAGATACTACTGAATAATTTGTTTATACCGTTGCTGTTTGCATTGTGTTGCATTGGAAATCTCCACAATCATTTCTTTTGTGCTGCAACTTTGTTCTGTTTTGATTTCAAGAAAAAAAACTTTGTTTTGTTAAATGATACTGATTTAATTGCAATAAGGGAACGTTGTGTCACTCCCTTGGTTTTTTATTCATCTGTTTTGTTCATTAGGGTTGATTCACCTATGTGTATTTATTCATGAATAGCGTGTGTGTTATTTGTAATGGACAATTGTGTCCATTTGCCATTTCAAGATAATGGTTTTATCATGTATGAAACATGCTTTCTTTATCATGTCAACATGCGTTATGTTTTAGTATAAAGTTAAAACAATATGCATTATGTTTTATCATGTTTTGAGATAAAGTTAGAAGAACAGTATGTGTTATGTTTATTGTTCCAGCTATCAAAGTTAACATGCAACAAGATCTACTAATAATTGATGTTGACGAAAGTTTGGGACCCTTTTTTTTGTTGATTTTCTTTATGGTTACGAACGTGAAGATGTTTGTATGTCATACTGGGCATAAGCTAAGCTCTAATTTTGTTGTCAAAATCAGTGTTGTCATAGCGAGCGCTATAGCGCATAGCGCACAGGTTGCGCTATTTTGGTTTTTATAGCGCAGGGGTCCCGTGTAGCGCAAAAATAGCGCGCTATTTTATCATAGCGCAAAATAGCGCAGCCATGAATAGCGCGCTATTTTGCTTTTTCTTTCTTGAACATGCAGTTTCGTTTTTCTTTCTTTTTGGGGATTTTAAACATACAATTTTTTTCCTTTTGTACCTTTTTCCTGTGTTTTTTTTTTTTTTTTTAATGATCTTCTTTTCGGTAAGCAAAAAAAAAAAAAAAAAAAAAAAAAAAAACGTTACAGCGCTCGCTATAGCGCATAGCGCAAGCCTTGCGCTATTTGCTATTGACAACTATGGTCAAAATTTATAATCGACTGTTCTAGAAACTGCACATATTCACAATTCATCATGACATAATTATGTTGGTATGTTTGTTTTATTGGCCAGTCAACAAACATAACATTTTGCTACAATTCATGGAAGTACGCAAGTAGGATTTTAGAGGTTATATTATGTAATATAAATGCATTTAATATGCGAATAGCTTTCTTCTTATTAGATTTATTTCCTGGCACAAATATATTGGAAATATTATGTTAGTTCACTTTTATTTCTTTTCAATTTGCGTTGTGTGTCAAATGCCCAGCTATAGTCGGGTGATTCATTGTGCTTGGGAAAATATTTTACATTTAACAGAGTTAGATTATTGTTTTAATTCAATTATTATATGCAAATTAGAGTAAGGAGTATTTAGAATTGTTTCAGCTGCCTTCTTAATGTAAGCTTAATAAGCTCAAGAATGATAATACTTGATTGATGGATGTCCTAGCAAATGATTTTGACGTATGAATCTTTATTGCACAATTTTTAATTAGTAATGGGTAATATATAGGTGTAGCTAGATGCAGGCCTGGCCCTTTGCTAGGCTCACTAAACTATGGCCTACTGCCTTCAATGTTTTAAGAAGTTGCTATTATATTAATGTAAACTTAATAAGCTCAAGTATGGTTATACTTGATTGATGGATGTTGTAGCAAATCATTTTGACATATGATTCTTTATTTTACGTTCTCTACTTAGTAATGGGTGTATATAGGTCTAGCTAGATGCAGGTCCGGCCCTTTTCTAGATCCACTAAACGGTTGCCTACTACCTTCAATGTTTAGTGTCTCAAAATTATCAATTGTATATGTCACGGAGATGTAACTCAAAAATGTATGTCTCGATGATTGGATTGCAGAATTTGTTGGTGATAACTTGTTTGATTGCCACCTGCTTCAGAAAAATAAAAATACAAGAGCACAGGGATCGAACTTTGGTTGGTTGGGAAGTTGTTAACGCAACTACCTGCCTGACCTTCTAACCTTTTTGTAACATAATTGTCATGTATAATTTAATGTCTCTAAACTCATGAAATGCTGCATCTCATACCTTTGCTGTCTCTGGCGGTTGACCTACTTGCCTATGTCTAAGGTCCAATTGGCAACATACTGCATGTTAATACGTGTTTGAATCACGGTATGCACATTTCAAATCTGCAGTATGTTATTAAATAAAGGAACTTCAAAATGAACTGATTTTGACAAAATACGAGCGATCTCACTCAATCCTTTGCTATGGTGATACTGTTGACCATCTTCCTTGCTTTCTCTACCTCCATTGTCAAAGAGCTGAAAGTTATATATATTTGGATGCAACTATGCGTTGTGTTTAGGTGAGACAGTTATAAAATCATTGATTTGCTAGCCGAGTGGGTAGAAATTAGCCATGGTTGGTAAGTTTGCTTACTAACGTCAAATGTGGAATTGTTTTGAAAACTAGTCTATTTTGAATATTTGCCCTTATATTAATAAATAACAAGGTAATCGTCATATACTCGTGTAAGTGAATAGCATGAAATAAAACCTCATTTTCTATTTGCAAAAAAGAAGAGCAGTTAAATTTCATTGATTCAACTATCTAGGAAACATAACCACATGTAAACCACGAGTTTAATATCGAATACCTTCACAGCAAGTAAAATCCAATTTTGTTAATTTCCTCTTTATAACATTTGTAGATCTTCGAATTTTTTTGGATTATGGACCCTATGGTTCTTGTAGTACCACTCAGCTACACATAGTTCTTTTTAGTTTTTGGATAACCGATTCTAGTTTTTATGGGGAATGACCTAAAATCTGGTTAAAAAAAAGCATGTTTGCTTCAGAAGTTTTAGAGTTCCAACGGATATTACAAAAAATAAGAAAAGGACAAAGTAGATGAATTGACGATGGGCGGATAAATTTCATCTTGTTTTCTATTACTTTCTAAATCACAAAAAATAAATATAAGTTTTTTTGTTTCGTGCGTTAATTTGGTTTTAATTGAGGAACATAAGTTTGTATTCTTTATTGACTTGTAATTGTTGAATTAATCAATTGTAGAAGAAAAAGTTGAAGTGTTTTGTGGATGAATTATCTCTATCAACATGCTTGTATGTTTCTTCCTCCTTCATCTGGGCGAACAGTTTCATGCTACAGTTTTACATTCTTGGCATATGCTGAAGTTGAAATATATTTTTTCTTCATTGCACTATAATTTTATACACCAAGAATAATATGGTTATTTTGTTGCTCTATAGCTTGAGTTTCTCTTTAAAAGAGAAATTGTAAGTTTTATTTCACTGAAATTATAATCTTTAAAGAATGAATTGAATAATGGTAAAATGTACTGATTGTGCCTTTATATAACATGGCAACATGCAATGGTCACTCAATTTATTGTAAAGGGTGCGCAGGCCACTTATGTACATTAATAATACAGAAGCAAAAAGGTAAAGCCCAAAGCCCAGCTATGTAAATGATATATAATATCTTGTCTGTCGTCTGTTCACTCTTATTACCCCCCTTCAAATCGAGCTAGGGTTATGGTTCCTTCCTCTGATTTTCTCTGATCCTTCCTACGTCTTCCTCACGAAATATCTGAAGTTCCTCCTTAAATTTATGGAAGTTTTTCGTAGATAAGACTTTTGTAAATACGTTCGCTCTTTGAAAATATGAAGGCACATGCTTGACTTCCAGTTTCCCTTTAGCTACCTGCTCACGTACGAAATACAGGTCGATTTCTATGTGTTTCGTACGTGAATGCTGAATTGGGTTTGCAGATAGAGAAATCGCACTCTGATTATCATTCCAAATCAACGGTTTATGCTTTAGATCTACTCCAAGCTCACGAAGTAGATATCCAATCCACATCAGCACAGCAGTGGTGCTTGCAACCGATCTGTACTCTGCTTCCGTGCTTGAGCGCGATGTAGTGGTTTGCTTCTTCGAACACCAAGATATGGGGTTTGAACTGATCGATGCTAATCTATGAATTAGAAAAGTGCAATATTTGTAATAAAATTCTGCAAACGCACATGTGTGTAGCATACAGGTCGAACACAGGGAGGTGTAATTAAAAATTAATATTTATTTATTCTCTTGGGCGAGTTAGACAAAACTTTGGAGGTTGATTTTGAAAACAAAACAAAATTGAAACTGTAATTTGATTCAGAACAGATCTAACTGAACCGACGATCAAATCACAATTTTCAATGAAAAAACAATGAAACTAAATCTAATCAAATCCAATTTAACCTAAGAAAGCGATTAAAAAAGCAGAAATTAAATTGCAGGAATAAAATAACAAACAAAAAGTAAATTAGGATTGTCGTTGAAACTAATCAAACGACTAATCACTAATAAAAAATTGCAAAATACAATTGATGTTCTTCCAAAACTAATTGTGAAGACACACCAATTGCTAAGAAAAAGAAAAGTGCTAGAAAATTAAAGAAGAAGAACAACTTTTATTAATGATAGAATAATGGATGGTAGAATGGTGGCTACAATGATATCACAAGGGTATTTATATGTGACAACCAACCTAAACCCTAACTACAAATGGGCCTTAGTTAAATCTAGCAAATTTGGGCCTTTTCTCTTTTCCTCTTGCTTCCATGACACTTCTTCGTTGAATTTTGATGTGCATAGCCCTTTTTATCATTCATTTTCTTGTCCAACAGCAACTAGATGTGAGATCTTCATCTAAAATTCTTCAAAATGTAAATATATAGCAATTTGATCTCCATTTCTCTATTTTTCTGGTTGCATGCGGGCTTGGTTGGAATATCTGTAAACGTAACAAAACAATAACCAAGTAATATTTATTTATATACAAAAGATAAGATATAAGAGTATAAAATAAACATATTTTCATGTCAATCAAATACCCCCACACTTATCTTTTACTCGTCCTCGAGTAAAACAAAAATTAAAAAACTAACTAGATAGGTCACACTTTCGTAGAAAACACGATTGCATTGAGCGTATGCAACAAGCCGTTAAACCTCTAGGTGTCCCTAGTAGGACGAGTGTTGTCTCGTGAGGGTTTTCAGCGGATACTACCCACAAAATCCAAATGCAGTATGCTATGACTCTAATGTAACTACATGAATGCAGAAGACTTATGCAAAATAAAAACAAAAATGAAAACACGACTTGTTTCAGAAGTGGTACAACAAATTAAATCATCAATTTCTAGTCAGTTAACTTTATTTTAGATACCTCAACCTATCACAAATTTTTAACATAATTCAAGTTTCCAATGTTGAAATCTAGTTCGGCTGGTTGGTTCGGTTGATAGCATAGTGCAGCCATGAAATATATTCTTAGTTTGCTTGTCACGGTTTGTAAAATGGTATTCTAATTTCCTTGTTTATGGCTATTCAAATCAATAAGGTCAAGAAATGTTTGGGCATCATCGCTTATTCTCTATCTCTATAAAAGTTAAATTTAGGATTAATTACATACACCTAACTTAAAGACCAAGGTATACCACCCATACACTGCCTTTCGGACTGACGGAGAGTTAGGACAGAGCTTGGCGGATTGTGCAGACCGACGCTGACTTTGTCAACACATGTCGGTAATCCTTAGGTGTCCAATCTCATAAAATGAGACCAAGATATTCCAACGCTGACTTTGTCAACAACATGTCGGATAGAGCTTGGCGGGTTTGCACACCAACGCTCAATATACAAGCAATGTTGGATACCCTTGGATTACTATTATTGTTATTATTGAAAATATAAGCACAAGAGAGAGTTACATGAATTCATCTTAACACAACTTAGTTTTAAAGATTCGAAAAGCCAATATAAGTATTTTAAGTCCTCCACTTATTAAACAAAGACTACAATTAAGAATAAACTTCATGGTCATCACCTAAGAATCCTTCTATGTACCGGTTACACTATTATCCCTCAAAATTCAACTTTTCATTATATTTCTAATTCGATCTTGGTTGAGAGATTAAAATACTACCAACTGACTAACAATTGTTAATTTATTTTATTATATCAAATCTAAAATGAGTCATTTTTCCAAAAATAAAAAAATTATGGTATGTTAATACGATCTAGAATGCATGATGGTCCTATCTAAATGTATGAAAATGAAAAAAAAAAATTAAAGAAGAATAAAAAGGATGCAATGCAGACTCCCCCCACACTAGAACTAAACAGTGTCCACACTGTAAACGTTTCCTAAATTTAAAAGATCGTACCCAAAGATGGATGAGATGCAAAATTATTTGTAAGATGAAGTTTGACCACTATATGTGAATGCCAATCATATGTGAAATGAAATCTATGTTTGCGATGCATGCGATGCAAAGAATGCCACCATCTTCTCCCCCCACACTTGGTTCTAGCCCGATGAATCTCATTCCCACTATGTCTAGGCATGTTTTATTGTAAGCAAAGATTTTTGAAAGTCATCTCATCTTTATACCTAGATTTATAGTCCAACAGATAAATGTCCAAGGTCATCCTAACACGAAGTTTTTCAACAAAGCTAACACTCACCAAATAGTTCATGTGTTCAACAAATTTATCAGTGTAATTTTTCAAGAATTTGTGATCGTATATAAATTCAGTGAAATTTGAATTCTGAGTGTTGTTCAAGAGTATGTGATCACCTTTCTCAATTGACAAAGTATTTTCGACACTGACAATTTCATGTGCGTTTGAAATTTTCTCAAAGTTAAAATTTTCGAACTCGTGACTTGAATCTACTTCTTCCTCATTTGGCAACTCATCCTCATACAATTCAAAGAATTCATGTTCGTTAAAATCCTTTTCCAATTTTGAGTTTTTGAAAAAATCAACATTTTCATTTTGTTCAATTCCAAAAATTTCAAGTTTCTCGCAGTTTGAAAGAGAAAAATCAAAATCTGAGTTCAAATCTTTTTCCTTAAAAGAAGCAAAGTCCAAATCATTTGTTGAATTTTGAACATCCTCATTTAGATCGTTATTTCCAATTTCCAAAGTTGTTATTTGAAAATTTTCACTATCAGAAAAGAATGGATTATTTTCAGATTCATCGCTGATTTGAATTTGACTTTGTTGCTCACGTTGTTCTTTCAAAGATGTTAGTAAACAAAGAAGTTCATCTATCTTTTTATCCTTTTCATCAAGTTGTCTCTCTATCCTCTCACTAATAGTGTTAAGATGATATTCTTCAGAATCGATGATTTGAGAGCTATCATTTTGGATTTCTTGATTCTCAAAATTATAGTTCACATCAATTTCACAATCAAAATTATTTCCAATGTGGTGGTTGTTTGAATTTTCAGAAAAATGGCAATGATATTGGAAATCATTTTGATCATAAAAATTTTGTTCGTAACCAAAACTGTTAAAATTTGAGTGATTTTGGTTATTTTCAAGATGCTGATATGGGCTATAATTTTGAAAATTTTGGTTTACAACCCCATATTGATGTGGATCAAAGCTATATTGGGATTCAAAGCCATTTTGATGTGGATGTGACCCATAATCGAAATTATTGAAATTTGAATTGAAATCGCAATTTCGATCATATTCATGATTTTGAAAATGTTGGTCATTTGGAAAATTTTGGAAATTGTTGATATTGGGCCTACAAAATTTTGTAAAATCTTTCCTCATGAGTTGTAATTCATACTCATACTCTTCAAGAGGACGTCTACTCCGATTATTATCCCACGTTTCTCTCAAAGATTTTTTTGAATCAGACATTTGAATGAAGTCACGGCAAGACAGAAATTATTCTCACTTCAAAATAGTATAAAATACTAAGCTGCACTCTATTAATTAACTGACTCAATTAGAAGGGGGAAGAGGGTCTTATGGTCGTTCACGTATAGTATAAATACTAAGGGATACGACCAATGTTTTACGGGTAGTATGCAACCTTTTTTGCTAGAAGTTCAATAAATTGAACTAATATATATCCGCGATCTAATTATACGAGACAATCAACTTCACAAAGCACCACTTTTCAATTATATTATTTTGAAAATCAAAATTTTATTGTTGAAAACAATGATGAGAGTGATTTCAGTCACAGAACATAATATATTCAGAAATTTCAGTCACAGAACAGTACAGAACAGTCACAGAACAGAAAATTAAAATATTGTACAAGCAAGCCGCTGCCCCTGCAGAAGATTTTTACAAGCAATTTCTATATTTTCAAAGCAGCTTCAGCACCTGTAAAGTTTAGAAAAATATTACCGTGGGGTATGGCTGTCCGTCCAGAAAAGTTGAGTAGCGCTGACAATTCAGATGAACTGTTTGCAAATTGGTTGACCACTGAATTCCTTGTTTATTGCTTGACTGATTTTGCTTTGGCCCTTGTTTCTTCTCCTTTGAGTTTTTTTAATATATATATAAAAAGAGAGAGAAACAAACAAAATAGAGTAAACAACTAGATCGAAGAGGAAAACAAAACAAAACGACTATAAAAACTGGCCTAAAAATTTTTAAAAAAAAAAAAACAAAAAAAAAAAACAAACAAATAAAACTAAACCCGTTTACTGAAAAGAGAGACAACTAGTTCAATGCTCAAGGACAAGCAACCAGGGCCGCATTAAAAACCAAATTGCTCAATAAAACTTAGGCACAAATTGATGCCCCAAAACAGCTTAACACAATTATTTAGCACTCCTTCTCACACATATCTAAAAACTCAGATAAACCCCTCAAAATTTCCTTTGCCAAATCGTAAGAAGGTAATCAGATACTCGCACCCCACGCCTAAAAGTTGACCCAGTCACCTACCCTTATTTCTCTTTACAATAACCCCTTTGTTTTTTTCAAACCAACGGTTGTATAAAAAAAATGAACTCGAGCCCCCAAAAAAAAAAAATCACGCACGATGGTTTCCAAATCGGGTTCGGATCTACGTGGAGTTCGTTCTGATGTGTTGGTTCAGGGGATTGGGACAGAGGTCTGATGGACGCAGGGAGGTGATTCTTCGGATCTGTGAATCATTTTTCAGGTTCAGGTACGGATTGGGTTTGGAATGACCGGTGATGGTTTTTGAATAGGTAAATCGATGGTGTTTTTCGATTTAGAGTGGGGTGATATCGGTAATAGTGCGATGGAATTCGAAGTTGATTGTTGTGGAAAGAAAGATGGTTCAGTGAGAGGGGTCTTGAATTTGTTTGAGGGCTCACTGTGAATTTGTTTTGAGGGTTTCAATTCTGGAATTGGGATTGAATTATGGCCGTGTCTTGGATGTTCGAAGTCTAGGGGTTTGGTTTGACTTTCAGAGGTGTACTAATGAAGTATGGAGTCAGGCGTGGTAATGAATGGGTGAAGATGAAGGTGGCTCTGACAGTTCGTGTTTCTGAATTCGGGTGCTGTTGGATGTATTATAGGCAGAGGGAGATTGTGAGGGTGATTTTGATCGGGTATGGAACTGTTCTTCGGATCTGGAGAGGACGTTATATGATTGGATTGTTCGAAGTTGTTCGAAGGGATGGTTGCGGTTGGGTGATAGAGGGATTTGTTGCTTTTGTGGATATGCGAAAACGAATTGGCTTTTGGGGATGGATTGGAGTACTGTTTGGCTAATGCTTGAGGAGGAGGACAGTGGCAGAATATGGTGGTAAGGTGAAAGTGGATATTGATGATGGCGTACAGGGTAGTTGTGGCACCTGTTGAAAACGGGTTGATGTGATGACAGTGCAATAGTGTGAAGATGAGGAAAAAGGGTGGTTGAGTAGAGTTTGTGGTGGAGGTGATGGAAATCAGATGAAAATGGTGACTTTGTAAAGAGCGGAAGAAAAAAAATATGGAAAGAAATAAGGAAAAAATAGGAATTGTTTTTTTATTTGAAAAAAGAAAAGAAAATGGATGTGTAGGAACAGGAAAGGAATCAGAAAATTAGGAAGAAATTAAAAGAAAAAGTGGCAGTTTTTTTTCTCTTGCTTAGTTGATGACAATACCAATCTAATTAATACGCCACATCACTAATAGAGATTTTCTATATATATACATGAGAACAAAAAAGAAAATTAATAAAAATAAAAACTAACACGAATCAGAAATTAAATAATAAAATTTAATTATTGCCTCCCCGGCAACGACGCCAAAAACTTGATCGACGCTAATCTATGAATTAGAAAAGCGCAATATTTGTAATAAAATTCTGCAAGCGCACAGGTGTGTAGCATACAGGTCGAACACATGGAGGTGTAATTAAAAATTAATATTTATTTATTCTCTTGGGCGAGTTAGACAAAACTTTGGAGGTTGATTTTGAAAACAAAACAAAACTGAAACTGTAATTTGATTCAGAACAGATCTAACTGAACCGACGATCAAATCACAATTTTCAATGAAAAAACAATGAAACTATGAATCAGATCCGAATCTAATCAAATCCAATTTAACCTAAGAAAGCGATTAAAAAAGCAGAAATTAAATTGCAGGAATAAAATAACAAACAAAAAGTAAATTAGGATTGTCGTTGAAACTAATCAAACGACTAATCACTAATAAAAAATTGCAAAATACAATTGGTGTTCTTCCAAAACTAATTGTGAAGACACACCAATTGCTAAGAAAAAGAAAAGTGCTAGAAAATTAAAGAAGAAGAACAACTTTTATTAATGATAGAATAATGGATGGTAGAATGGTGGCTACAATGATATTACAAGGGTATTTATATGTGACAACCAACCTAAACCCTAACTACAAATGGGCCTTAGTTAAATCTAGCAAATTTGGGCCTTTTCTCTTTTCCTCTTGCTTTCATGACACTTCTTCGTTGAATTTTGATGTGCATAGCCCTTTTTATCATTCATTTTCTTGTCCAACAGCAACTAGATGTGAGATCTTCATTTAAAATTCTTCAAAATGTAAATATATGGCAATTTGATCTCCATTTCTCTACTTTTCTGGTTGCATGCGGGCTTGGTTGGAATATCTGTAAACGTAACAAAACAATACCCTAGTAATATTTATTTATATACAAAAGATAAGATATAAGAGTATAAAATAAACATATTTTCATGTCAATCATGAACCCAGAAAGACACAGTACCCCGAAGTGGATCTTCGATCGTTTGGATCAGAGGCCCAGTCCGCATCGATGTAAGCTTGTACAATTGTATTCTTGCTTGACTTTAGAATTAAACCATGATCTAGGGTTCCTTTTAAATATCGTAGAATGCGTTTAACTGCTTTTCAGTGTTCGCTTAGGGGATTTTGCATGAATTGACATACCTTATTCACGCTAAAACATAAATCAGGTCTAGTTATAGTCACATACTGAAGTGCTCCCACGATGCTTCTATAAAGCTTGATATTTTCAGTTGCTTCTCCATTATTTTTAGACAGACGTAGGTTACTTGTCATTGGCGTGGGTAAAGATTTTGCCTTGTCCATGTTAGCACGCTCCAGTATTTCTGTAATGTATTTCTTTTGTGATAGCATAATCTCAGATGTAGATAAATGTGTGACCTGGATTCCCAAGAAGTAATTGGCAACACCTAGATCTTTAATTAAGAACTTTTTGTTAAGATATTCAATGATGCTGATGATCTCATGCTCATCATCTCTTGTAATCAGAATATCATATACATAGACTAGAACATACATAGTGATATTATCTTTCATTTTTATGTAAAGGGAGCAATCTGACTTAGCCATATGAAAACCCAAACCAGTGAATGCTGACTTGAGTTTATCATCCATACCCTAGATGCCTGTTTTAGCCCATATATGGCTTTGTGTAATTTACAAACAAGCCCTTTTTCTTCAGTTTTAATGTATCCAATGGGTTGTTGCATGTACACATCTTCGTGTAGTTCACCATTAAGAAATGCATTATACAAATCCAGCTGTTTGATTTTCCATCCTCTATTTAATGCTATTGACATTATTATTCTGATAGTCGTGTGCTTTACAACTGAAGAAAATGTTTCACTGAAATCAAATCCAAATTGTTGTGAAAACCCTTGACTTGAGTTTATCATCCATACCCTAGATGCCTGTTTTAGCCCATATATGGCTTTGTGTAATTTACAAACAAGCCCTTTTTCTTCAGTTTTAATGTATCCAATGGGTTGTTGCATGTACACATCTTCGTGTAGTTCACCATTAAGAAATGCATTATACAAATCCAGCTGTTTGATTTTCCATCCTCTATTTAATGCTATTGACATTATTATTCTGATAGTCGTGTGCTTTACAACTGAAGAAAATGTTTCACTGAAATCAAATCCAAATTGTTGTGAAAACCCTTCGGCCACGAGTCTGGCCTTGTATTTTGATATACTTCCATCAGGGTTTCTTTTCAACTTATATGTCCATTTGCATCCTGTAATGTTTTTATGCTTAGGTGGATCATGGATGCACTTAATTAGAGCTTTATACTCATCATTCATGGCACTTCTCCACTTAGCACTGCTAATAGCTTCATCAAATGTATTCGGTTCTCTGTTATCCAAGGATGCAATGTATGCTTTAGGCTTGAAAATACCACACTTAGCTCTTGTTAACATGTGATGAGTATTCTTGTCTTTGTCTCAGTCATGTTATCATCTGTAGCTTCATCGTTATTGTTGTTTGTGACACTTGGACTGTTGCTTCTTTCATTATTGTTTGTTGAATTGGTAGGGTCTCCTGTTTGTTCTTGATGTGTCTGCATGTCTCTTGTTTGTTCTTGATGTGTCTGCATGTCATCACCATCTGTGCTATAATCTGATCTGGTGCTGGCCACTGTATGGGTGTCACTTGGTTCACCATGTTGAGTTCCTGTATCTTTGTTGCTGTGCTAGTCAGTTAGTATCATAGGTGGTTGAAATTGCTTACTGATTTGATAATCCTGCTGGTAGTTTTCATGTCCTTTTCTGCAAAAGGGAATACATCTTCATTAAATATGACATGTCTAGATACATAAACTCTGCCATTGCTGTCCAGACATCTATACCCTTTTTGATTGTTTGGGTATCCTAAAAATGTACATGGTCTAGACCTTAGGCTGAGTTTATGTTGATTGTATGGTCTAAGGTAGGGAAAACACAAGCACCCAAAAGTTTTTAATGAACTGTAATCTGGTTTAGATCCAAATAACTTTTCATGTGGGGATTTACCGTCAATGACCTTTGTGGGCATTTTAAAAATACTGATGTGGCAAATGCCTCTGCCCAGAATTTCAGTGGCAGAGATGCTTGCGACATCAACGTTAGGCCAGTGTCAACAGTATGTCTGTGTTTTCTCTCTACGAGACCATTTTGCTCAGATGTGCGTGGGTAAGTTAGTCTATGTTTAATCCCTTTGTCATCAAAGAATTTTCTTAGAGGCATAAACTCACCCCCACCATCTGTCTGTAAACACTTTAAATTACGATTAATCTGTTTTTCAACAAACTTGATGAACTGAACTGTTGCATTATATACTTTTGACTTTGCTTTAAGAAAAAATATCCAACAATATCTACTGTATGCATCCACCAAAGATAGATAGTAGCTGAACCCTTGATCAATGTTAATTGGAGATGGCCATAGATCTGCTGCAACTAATTCAAGTAGATTATAGTATACAGTTTCAGAATCAATAAATGGCAATTTGTGGCACTTGCCTATTTGACAGTGTGAACAAATGAATTTATCAGGTAAATTTTCAGCACGAATATTATTATCAAGCAATATCCTTTTTACAGTGTTAGTGCTAGGATGGCCAAGTTTTCTATGCCAAACATTAAAAATATTCGTATTATCCTTAGCACTAAATTCAACATTATAACAACGATTATCATGTGATGCATTATTTCTGATCTTGGAATTGCTGAACTTGTATAGCCCATTTTCCATGTTACCCTGTAATAACACATTGTCATCAATTAGATCCTCAACAGCACAATATTTGGGGTGAAACTCGAAGTACACATGATTGTCATTGGCAAATTGCGAGACACTAAGTTTTTCTTTATTTTAGGAACACGTAATAAATTATTGAGATATAGTTGTCTCTTACCATTGATGAAACCATTACCAATATGAGATATACTTATTGTTTCACCGTTTCCCATACGTATGGCCTGCGTACCTGAGTAACTTTTGTTGCCAAGATTTAAGTTCTGCATGTTGCTAGTTACATGATTTGTCGCACCTGAATCTGGATACAGATTTATGTCTTCGGATTTGCTTGAGTCGTCAACACGGTTCCTCTGTCCTTTGTTACTGTCAGAACTGTTTCTTTGCTGATTGATCTGTGCCATGTTAACATTAGGTCTAGCTTGATTTGGCTGACCTTGTCTTGCCACATTAAACTTAGAATTGAATCTGAAATAGCATCTATTAGCGACATGACCAAATTTCTCACATATTTGGCATTTAGGATGATTGTTGCCACTCCATTTTCCCCTGCGTCTGCCCCTTTGGGGTTGATTACCTCTGTAAGTATTAGTTTCTTGACTACTGCTTTGACCTGTATTATTTCTTGGCTGATTCTTTCCTTTGGAAGTGGCTGCGTAGTTGACTGGATAGTCTGTTTGTGACATCCTCTTATGCTCTATCCTTCCCTCGTGTGCAAGAAGAGTTGAATGTACATATTGTAAATCTGGAATGACCCTTTGTGATGCAATGAATGTGACAACAGATTCGTACTCATCATCTAAACCCCCAGTAATATATAAAACCTGTTCGCTTTCTGATACTTTATGGCCTGTAGCACCTAATCTATCACATAGGGTTTTAATTTTGGTCAAATACTCACTCATAGACATACCATCTTTCTTTATGCATTGCAGTTGACTACAATAATGCATTATTCTTGACGCTGATTGTGCAATAAAAAATTGTTTTATTGCATTCCAAATTTCAAATGATGTATTACATCCAATAATTCGAGACAGTAGATTTGCATTTACAGATGATATCAGCCATGATGCTAGTAGACTATCTTGTTTTTGGTGTAATATGTAATCTTGATTGTTAACCAGATTACCATCTTTATCCGTAATCGTTGCTGGTGGGACATTAATTGTACCTCTTATATATTCTTGAAGCCCATATCCTCTTATTGCTGTTTCAACTTGATATTTCCAAAGCATATAGTTATCTTCATCTAGAGGAATACTGATTACGTTGCCTTTTGGCTTGATCAGGGTAATGGGGTTGGCACTGGAGCTACTGGCTTCAATTCTGGACGTGGTAGAACTTAATGTTTCATTATTTCCTGCCATGTTTGAGATGAGAATGCTCAGTCAGGAATCGTTGGAAATCGGAAATGGTTTCTTGGATGGCAGAGAAGTTAATATTGGTCCTTTTCTGCAACCAGAAACAAATAGATGGTCGGAAATGGTTTCTTGGACGGCAAAGAAGATGATATTGATCTTCTTTTGCAACCAGAAACAAGGAGTTGGTCAGGAATAGTTTCTTGGACGGCAAGAAAGTCAGTATTAACTCTCTGCAACCAGAAACTGGACGGAATCGCTGATCAGATGAAGACAGTTGTCTGATGATCAATACTGCAGCCAGAAATCGTAAATGAGGGCTTCCTCTGATCAATTTCAGGCGTGGTAGTGGAGGAAGATAAGAACAATACTGCACTTGTGATGAAAGGTTCGTCTTCGATGATGAAAATTCTCTGAGAAGCGAAATATTCACCTTCTTCACAATGTTGTATTGAATCTGTAAGTTTTCTTGATATGGAGAGATTTCTAAATTTGTTTGCCGTTAGGCAGTAGGCTCCGATACCATAAAAGAGAATTTGTAAGTTTTATTTCACTGAAATTGTAATCTTTACAGAATGAATTGAATAATTGTAAAATGTACCGACTGTGCCTTTATATAAATGGCAACAGGTTACGGTCACTCAATTTATTGTAAAGGGTGCGCAGCCCACTTATGTACATTAATAATACAGAAGCAAAGGTAAAGCCCAAAGCCCAGCTATGTAAATGATATATAATATCTTGTCTGCCGTCTGTTCACTCTTATTACTCTTTACAGTTGCCGAAATGATTAATATATTTTGTTGAATTGTATTTACAAAACTTACCACACTGTCCTCTAGCACGAGTGATATAGTTACTTGGTTGGTCTATCACTATATGACCAATAATTTAGCCCTATTTCAATGATACATGTACACAATCAAAATTGACTGATGATGTTGTGCTTTACCAATATGATAATAGTTACGTTAAATCATTAATATGTATTTTTATTTTGGCGTTTTAGCAGGGAAATGCGTTGCCAAAAGATTTCCAGTTTGAGATTATTGATAATCCAGGAGATGGATCAATTACACTTAAGAGAGAATATGACGGTGAGCAGATCCAAGCTACTGTGTACATGAATTTTGATGAAGATGAGGGTGGAAATGATGAAAATGAGGAAGATGATTCAGGCAGTGAAGATAACAACGACACTTAGAACTCCAGCATATCTCTAGTTATTACGATAGACAAGAAAGTGGACCCTACTTTAGAATTCTGCTGCAATCTCACACCCGATGATTTCGAAATTGTAAGCATGTCATTGAAAAGTTCGGAGAATTCTGATGAAGACTATTATCAAGGACCTGATTTCTCGTAAGATTTCTTTGTATTTGCTGATATTGCTTGAAGCTTATCCATGTTGTTTGATGATCATCTTTATCGTGGCACTAATTATACGAATTCTAGACTACTAATTATTCGTCCTTTTGTCATTGAGAATAAACCAGTCTATCATTTTGAAAAGAAAAAAAAAATGTTGGGAATCATGAATTTTCCACATTTCACGTTCCCAGGTTAATGATGACTTAAAAAATAAATAGTTTGGAATTCAGATAAGAAAAGTGCTGTATGAAAGGAAACCAAAATAAGTGAAAAATCGGTACATAATTGATTTAAGAAAGTTTTTCCCTTCTTCTTCTTATGAACAAAATGATCTAAATCCATTATCTGCTCTGTTACTTCTAGCCTAAAGGCATATCAAACATTTTTTTTGGTTTAAAGAAAAATTCGAATTTATAAAGATATTTGGAAAGTTAATAAGTAAGCAATATTTTTTTGGTTTATCACTTCTGAAGAAAATAGAATTACCAGTTTAAGGAAATTTTAGTTTTTGAATTGCATGCTTCTGAAAACGTTTATTTTGAAGTTCAAATATGCAGAAAAGTGTTTTTTTGTGTAGGGGAGGGGGAGAGGGAGGGGAGGGGTGGAATAATCAATTTTTAATATCCAATTTTTTATTCTTCTATCATTTTGAAAAATTTATAAATATGAAAATGGTATAACCAATTGTTACATTTTGAATTGCATTCTTTTAAACCTTATTTTGAATAGAAATTATTTTTCATAAGTTAAGGTAGTGTTTGGTTTAAAATAATTTTGAGTTTTGAGTTTCCAATATTGATAAAACATAAGAATAGTTAAGGAACGACGGAGGAAGTGAAAGGGCGATGGAGGGACCACGTAAAGGAGAGGTGAACGACGGAATGATATATTCTCTCTTTCTTGTGCTAATTTCCAAAATAAGGAAAAAAAAAACAAATAAAAGATGTTTTCTATTTTGTGTGTTAACTTTGTTTTCTAAAACGACCGTTCTTGACGTTATACATGTATCGTTCGCATTTTAGTGTGGATGAAAACTAAAAACTAAAAAGCATAAGCCGAACACCGCCTAATTTGTTTAGAAAAGCTTGATTTTCTTGAATGATTTCGGTCATTTAAACTTTTAAAATAAACCGTATTTTAAATATAAAATATTTGTCAAAATTCAGCAATGTTTGATTTTCACAACACTTCCTGCTTGAGTTTTGTAGTAGCATCAGCGACGGTTTGGGGAGTACTATTTATGACCATAAATGAGGGGTCCTGTTTTGATAGGTTTTTATGTTGTGTTATACAACTATTTTGGAACGATTCCCAACATGTTTTAATTTTCTTTTTCTTTTCAAAATGATAGACTTGCCGTATATTCGTTTGCAAATTGCTACCCAAATCACACATATTATGTTATAGCATATAATGAAAGTTCGTTCTTAATTTCAATTATTTACATGCTACAGACTACAGTAAAAGACTGCAGAAACTTTTTCTGTTTATTTAGCTAGTTCGTTGATGAGTATTTTTCTCATGTTGTTTTCTTTCTTTTTCCTATAATCTTAAAACCTTCTCAGTGATTTGGATGAGAGGTTGCAAAAGGCTTTTCACAAGTACTTGGCTACAAGGAGTTTCAGAAGATCCCTCTACGATTACTTGCATGATTATATGATCAGTAAAGACGACAAGGAGTATTTTGCTTGGCTAAAGAACCTCAAGGATTTTATTGAGAAGTGATCGATTCGTCAACAGTTTTAGTTATTAAGTTGAATTTTGCTACATGATATTAATTGCCGATTAAGCATCTGTATAACGCTTCAGTGACTTCTACATAACGTTCAAGGAGAGACCGGAACTACAAGTAGTGTCATATATCCACACCATAGTGTTCAATTTTAGATTTCAGATGTTTTCTTACGTGATGTGTTTATTATTTGTGTCACTACTCTTCTATGTTAATGCAGTGTAGTGTTTTTGTTGATGAAATGTTTTATTCCCCTAGCATAATCCATCATGTATGCGTATGTATCCATGTTAAAACTGCAAAGCGAACTTAATTGATTACAAAGTTGCTGTAAGTTTGAGAAGCATAACATCTAAAGAACAAAAGCTATGATCATGGCCAACACTCCATCCTGCCTTCACATGCAAACCTAACTGCTGATGATTGGGAAGTAGCGGGGTGGTGGTGGTGGAGTGTTCCCTATTTCTCTTGTTTTTGTTGCTGCTGCGCTCTGATTCTGATTGTATCCACTGTGGGTTTTATTAAAAGCGTCTCTTGCAAAGTGAATAGACTATACAGGCATTTTGTTCTCTGAAGCTAGCATCTTGTTAATAAACCAGTGAGTGGCCCGTGTGTAGACAGGCATTGCTTTGATGTGTAAGCAGTGAAGTGCAGGTTTAATTGGAACTATGGATTTCATATGTATATTTAAGTAGGTGAATCAATGTGAGTCACAGATACGTTTTTAGGATTAGTAATATAATAAGGGATATGTGGATATTACTGTAGTAAAGATTTAAGTGTGGATAAATTTGATAAAAACGAGAGAGAAAAATTAAGTTTGATAGAAACGAGTGAGAAAAATATGTGATAAAGAGGAAATTTAGCAGGTAAAAAAAATCATCACCACTCCCCTTGGTTATTAAAATGCATCAAAATTCACTAAATTATGTAATGGTTAGAAGTAAGTTTAAATGTAGTACATGCCGATTAAATAGATAGGCAGTCAACTATGATAGGCAAATAGATTGTAAGAAAAAGTTCTAAATATGTACATATTAGGAAATCCAGTATAGTAAGCAGAAGCATTTAGAGCAACTTCAACAAGGTTACGGATCGTAACATTCAGGGTAATATGTTTGATGGTGCCCAACAGTCGCGCGCGACTGGATTTATTCAGCTCGCGCCGGCGCGCGCTCCTACCGCGCCTATAAATACGGTGCGGTAGGCCTTAGCCCCCCCACTTTCCCCCAATTTCCTATTTTTAACTTTATTTTTATTGTTCGAGATGCCGGGACGAAGATGGGGAGACGTACAGTTCGACCTCAGCTGGACGACGCAGCTGGTCCAGCGCACCCTCCTTCAGCAGCTGAGACGACGATTCAGAATTTACGGATCCTCCATGAGTTGCCAGAGGGATACACTCACCATTCGTTTCCCGCGCTCGACACCGTTTCGGTATAAATTTTAATTTTAACATTTATATTTATTGAACGGTTAAATAGTTTACTAAATTACGTAGGTAGTATGACCTGTTGGTTTTATAGTTATGGTTTAGTGCATGTACGTTATAAGTTTTAATAGTGTGAACGTTTGATTTTATAGTTATTGAGCTGTTATAATTTTAATAGACACAATACATCTACGTTCGCGGGAGTTGGGCGAAGTTTAGTACACAACCCTTGACATATTACCATTACATATTCGAGAGAGGCTATCGCATAGTCCGTTCGGACTGTTCTTACAGATTATACCTCCCCACTCCTTCGATCGATCATTGCTAGAGCCTTATTAGAGAGATGGTGACCTACGACACACACTTTTCACTTCCTCGATTTTGAGCTAGGTATCATCCCAACCGATTTTTACATGCTTACGGGGAGTGAGATTGGCCTCCCTGACAGAGTCTCCTGCCCATTTGATCCCTCGTACGAGTCACCGAAGTCATACCTTCAGTATTTGTCAGATTTGTCCGCGGCTCATATGGATGAAGGACAACGTCACTACGAATATGAAGGTGCTTCGCAGCCACCCGAAGTATTCCAACAAAACACACCGCTAATTAACAGAAGAGGTCTTCAACATTCATTTGAACCGTCAGGTTATGTTTAGAGATGCACAACTCCATAACCAGATACAGAAAGATCCTATGGATCATTTATGGAACCAATATAGCGATACCTAGTTATGAAGCTCGCTTGTTCGAACTTGTGTTTTATTTTATGATTGTCCGAACTTATCGATCATTTATGCAGTAATGATGTTGTAGTTTTTTATTTTTTACCAATCGCGTTCTATTGTATTTGTACGGGTTATTAATAAGCTATTATTATGTTCTGAGGCTAAATTAGCTTATTTCGCTCTTCCAAGACAGAAATATTTTCTATGAAAATAGTAATGATTTTATTTTTTCATATTAAAATATAAGCCAGGATAGATAAACAAAAATTTAAAATGAAAATGAAGCACGCGCCGAATTTATCGTCGAATTTGAACATTGAATAGGCAGGAAATTCAAGATATCAGTTAAATGTATCTACATCATTAAGAAACCATTCACATAATGTACATTTTAATCAACAAAAGAGAGGAAGGACATCAGCAATATCCAAGGTATACAAATAAATATTAACTACAGTCTACAAGTATAGAGCAAGCATTAGCGGCTCTGATCATTAACAGTAAACATTAGAAGAAAAAAAAGTTAAGAAACAAAGCAGCTAAGTCTTTGGCAAATCATAACATATTCTGATATGCTTTTAGGGCCAAGAAAAGTTGTAGAAGAGTAAAAACGTCTACCTTTCCGTTAATGAGATAAACAGAGTAAAAATTAAATCTTCATGCGGGTATTGAACTCAAGGGTCATTAGAATTATTTTCCTAGTAATCAAATATTTCAAATTCATATTATTAATAATTTAAGAGTATCAGGACTGTTGTCGTAAAGCGAAAGTATACATAAAGTCATAAACTATTGCACTCTGTGACATCTATGTAGGCTGTGCCGATCAATCCATATAACATGCGGTCATGTAGAGAGGTATAAAAGACAACATATGTGTAAGTCAATGTTGATACAATATAAAATATAATTTCCATGATTTTTTATGTAAGAAAAATATTTTTAAGCATACGAAACTAATGCTATCTGGTAGAATTTCATTCAGTAGTACAAATAAGTGACTGAAATTATTACCGATAGCTGACCTTTGCGCGTATATGATACTACTATAACTCATTGGTCAAATTTCAAAAAATTACCGAGGTAGTACAATCAGCGAAAGTCTATGAATGCTTAACCCATGGAAATAGTAGGATGTTATAAAATAATGCCAATCCAGAAAACACAGATTTTATATAAGCCATGTCACACTAACGACCTACTTATTTTAGAGGTTAAAACAAAAACATAAAAAAACAAAGAGAGACAAAAGTTATTATTCAAAGATAAGATGAAATATCATGTCTTTATTATGGCATATTTATAGATGTTATAGCATCAAGAAACCAATGGATGCTAAAGATCTTTTTTAGCTATAATGTTCATGGCATGCAAGGGCCACACTGTTATAACAATTAAGTAAAAAAAAAATGATAATCATATGAACATGCAGCTAAGAAGTATCAATGAAGTCAAAGTGAAATTGAGATATGGAATAACTGGAAAACCGTTGAGTAATTGCAACCTTGAATGTATAATTGTAAATATAGCTGTTAGTTGGACAGAAGTATGTTTGGATAGCTGGAATTCTTTTTAATTCTGTATAACATAACGGTAACGGGGTAATGTATAGATACAATAACCAAAACAAATAACTATAAACAACAAATATAACAGTAGCTATGGTTATGTTTTAAAGATTTTAGGCAATGCTTAGTGAGGCAGTAAATAAAGTTGGCCGAATAAAGTAGTGATGTATGTTAGCGTATGCCTTAAAATTTGCAAAATGGGGGTGAAGATTAGAAAAAGAATGAGGATAGGAGCAATGTAGTACGTAAAACCTAATTTTTTTATATGATGCATATAGCTGTTTTTTAAGGTTTTAGGCCCGATTAGTAAAAGAACATGGCATGGTAAAGCACAAGTGGATGGTTTTGTGATTAAAGTAAAGGAACGATGTTTGGCACTACTTCAAATAAACTGATTGCTTACAGTAAATCTTTGAAGCATTAACATTTATCGTAATTATGGCAAGACTATACCGCAGTTGAAATATTGGGTATGCAGCAACGGGATATACCGCAACTATAGGTAAACTGTTACATATATTGAAAGAGAACAAAATATCAAGACAAAATTAAGAAATCAGACAAAGTTGTAAACTTCTACAGTTTAGTTAAAGAAAAGTGAAAGCCACTTCGCTTTCATAAAAGTTAAACTAAAAATCAGTGAACTTTGTTTTGTAACAATATATATTAAATGTAGGAGAGCAACAAATATAACGTAAGCAAATTTATACAGCAGCATAGAGAGTAAAATTTCCAAAATAAATCCAGTATTGTGAAATGCCCTAAGAGTAAAGTTGAATATTGTACAGAATATAGCCCGTAGATAGTAATTTTTTAAGCATATACAGTGTATAAGAGCATAAATTATATATTACATTATAACCCACAGCTGCAGTTATAATGCAATTAAATATGGGTACATTTATTTGAACACATAAGCAGTATTCATGTTGATTGTAAATACAAAACCATTTTCGATCTTGTATGTTCAAAATATATTAAACATGACAGGAATAGATATTTAAACTTTTATTTGCCAAGTGTTATTTTACTATGAGTTTGCAATAGTCATGCTGCTATTCTATGGAAATGGGTTTCCTATAACACTTGCGCGCACAAAGTGTAAATCAAGTATGATTTAGTTATGAAATTAATTTGTAGATTACAAAAGTATATTTACTAACTATGCCATGACATTAATGTTGTGTAAAACACATTGTGATTAATCCGATTCAAGACCACTCGAATCCGATATCCAAACCACATGCGCTAGCGGAAGACTAAATCGTTGTTAGACTCGCAAAAACAACCGAAACAATAACTCTAGTCACAAACCAAAATCAACCAATTACGAACAATCCAAATCTCAATCACAAGCAAGAAAACAATGACAAAGTAGCAAAATAAATCACACAAGGATTTATAGTAGTTCCACTAACATCTTGTTAGTGTACATCCACTTTGGAGAGAGTATATTATTACCACGATGGAAAAAAAAATACAAGAGATTGATACAATGATCACTATATTTCAATATAGAAAGAGTTTGAGAAGAATAGAATTGAAAGATTGGAATTAGGTTATAAACCCTAATTCACCCTTGAGAATAAACCCTTGATTTTGATCCTCCAAAGAAGCTCTCTCAAAGAACCTCAGAAAAATAGCTTATATAGATTGGACAATTACCCAAATTGCCCCCGAATTAGTCACAAATCAGCTTGCTTATCTTCAGCCCGAAAACAACCCAATACCCGATCAGACGTCCGTCGAACCTCCTGACAGACGTTTGTCCACTCCCAAAGATTAATTTGGACAAATTCACTCAGCACAGACGTCTGCCAGGGATATGACAGACGTCTGTCTGAACTTTCGGGAAACCAATTCCCTGTAGTCAGACGTCTGTTATGCCCTATGACAAACGTCTGTCCCTGTTCTCAACTGACAGCAAACACCTTCCAGCTCATAACTCCTCCATACGAGCTTCGATTTGCGAACAGTCACCTCCGACTCGAAGTTATCTTCAACCTCTTCAATCCAACATATAGTATCGCAAACTTCAACACTCCACCTCGATACTATATCCATCTCAACTCCAAACTCCAATGCCCCATGCATTTCCTTCTAACTTCTACCAAGCTCCATGAATACTTTCCCAATGAGCTCCGGCATGGCCACCGCCCATTGCACTTCATCAACGAGTTCAGGCTACGCCCCTACCCGCCAATGAAGTGTTAAAAGTATTCAACCACGTCTCACCAAAAGACAGTGTACTCGGAAGTGTAAAGAGTACTTACCAAGAAGATAGATTTCAATCTCTCACCGCTATTCCTTTCCATCAACAAACAAAATCACTCTCTCCAACCCCGTGCCATCCCGTGGCACCTAGCAACTCAACAAGCGAATTAAGTTCGAGCAATGCTCGAACTTCCCAATCGGCAATTCTTTGGTAAACATATCCGCCGCGTTATCCTTTGTGTGCACTTTCCGAAGGTATACTAGCTTACTCTCATCCATGACTACAAGAAATGACTCCCTCACCTCAATATGCTTGGTCCGTGAGCTAAACGCCAAATTCTCCGCCAAATGGATAGCACTTTGGCTATCACATCGAACATCAACACTTTCATGTTCGAAACCCAAGTCACACAACAATCGCTTCAAGTAGAGTGCCTCCTTGGCCGCTTCCACAGCGGCAATCAACTCCGCCTCCGTAGTGGATAAAGCAACTATGGTTTGCAACCTTGATCTCCAATTAATGACTGTCCCGCCAAATGTGAAGACATACCCGAAAGTTGATTTCCTCCGATCCCTATCACCGGCGTAGTCCGAGTCACAATAACCAACCAACTTGCAACTCCTCTCATCACTACCGCTAAAGACAAGTCCATGAGATGTTGTGCCTTTCAAGTATCTCAATATAGCCTTCACGGCTTCCCAATGCGATTTTCCCGGATTAGCCGTATATCGACTAACCACCCCGACGGCATTTGCAATATCGGGCCTTGTGCACACCATTGCGTACATCAAACTACCAACCGCACTTGCATACGACACCTTTGCCATATACGCCTTGTCTTTATCCCCGATAGGTGATCCCTTTTCCGAAAGCTTCATATGCAAAGGTAAAGGTGTATTTAACGCCTTTGCATACCCCATGCTAAACAGGCAAAGCACTTTCCTAATGTATTCCTTTTGAGTCAATCTCAACTCAAAACGCTTTCGATCCCTTCCAATTTCCATACCCAAGATTTTCCTTGCTTCTCCAAGGTCCTTCATTTCGAATTCCGATTTCAAAACCATCTTCAACTTGTTGATTTCATTGATATCCTTGGAAGCAATGAGCATGTCGTCCACATACAAGAGTAAATACACCCAACAATCATTTCCCAACCTCTTGAAATATACACAAGCATCCTTGATGCTTCGATGGAAGCCACTTTCAAGCATGAAATGATCGAATCTCTTGTACCATTGTCTAGGCGATTGCTTTAACCCATATTGTGATTTCTTCAACTTGCAAACCAATTTAGACTTACCATCTACAACAAACCCATCCGGTTGCTCCATGTAGATGTCTTCATCCAAGTCTCCATGCAAGAAGGCGGTTTTCACATCAAGTTGCTCCAACTCGAAGTCATGGATAGCAACTATGGCTAGTAAAACCCGGATAGATGAATGACGAACCACCGGTGCAAAAATTTCATCATACTCCTTTCCTTTCCTTTGTGAGAACCCCTTTGCCACTAACCTTGTTTTGTATCTTCCACCATCCTCTATTTAATGCTATTGACATTATTATTCTGATAGTCGTGTGCTTTACAACTGAAGAAAATGTTTCACTGAAATCAAATCCAAATTGTTGTGAAAACCCTTGACTTGAGTTTATCATCCATACCCTAGATGTCTGTTTTAGCCCATATATGGCTTTGTGTAATTTACAAGCCCTTTTTCTTCAGTTTTAATGTATCCAATGGGTTGTTGCATGTACACATCTTCGTGTAGTTCACCATTAAGAAATGCATTGTACAAATCCAGCTGTTTGATTTTCCATCCTCTATTTAATGCTATTGACATTATTATTCTGATAGTCGTGTGCTTTACAACTGAAGAAAATGTTTCACTGAAATCAAATCCAAATTGTTGTGAAAACCCTTCGGCCACGAGTCTGGCCTTATATTTTGATATACTTCCATCAGGGTTTCTTTTCAACTTATATGTCCATTTGCATCCTGTAATGTTTTTATGCTTAGGTGGATGCACTTAATTAGAAGAGCTTTATACTCATCATTCATAGCACTTCTCCACTTAGCACTGCTAATAGCTTCATCAAATGTATTCGGTTCTCTGTTATCCAAGGATGCAATGTATGCTTTAGGCTTGAAAATACCACACTTAGCTCTTGTTAACATGTGATGAGTATTCTTGTCTTTGTCTCAGTCATGTTATCATCTGTAGCTTCATCGTTATTGTTGTTTGTGGCACTTGGACTGTTGCTTCTTTCATTATTGTTTGTTGAATTGGTAGGGTCTCCTGTTTGTTCTTGATGTGTCTGCATGTCTCTTGTTTGTTCTTGATGTGTCTGCATGTCATCACCATCTGTGCTATAATCTGATCTGGTGCTGGCCACTGTATGGGTGTCACTTGGTTCACCATGTTGAGTTCCTGTATCTTTGTTGCTGTGCTAGTCAGTTAGTATCATAGGTGGTTGAAATTGCTTACTGATTTGATAATCCTGCTGGTAGTTTTCATGTCCTTTTCTGCAAAAGGGAATACATCTTCATTAAATATGACATGTCTAGATACATAAACTCTGCCATTGCTGTCCAGACATCTATACCCTTTTTGATTGTTTGGGTATCCTAAAAATGTACATGGTCTAGACCTTAGGCTGAGTTTATGTTGATTGTATGGTCTAAGGTAGGGAAAACACAAGCACCCAAAAGTTTTTAATGAACTGTAATCTGGTTTAGATCCAAATAACTTTTCATGTGGGGATTTACCGTCAATGACCTTTGTGGGCATTTTAAAAATACTGATGTGGCAAATGCCTCTGCCCAGAATTTCAGTGGCAGAGATGCTTGCGACATCAACGTTAGGCCAGTGTCAACAGTATGTCTGTGTTTTCTCTCTACGAGACCATTTTGCTCAGATGTGCGTGGGTAAGTTAGTCTATGTTTAATCCCTTTGTCATCAAAGAATTTTCTTAGAGGCATAAACTCACCCCCACCATCTGTCTGTAAACACTTTAAATTACGATTAATCTGTTTTTCAACAAACTTGATGAACTGAACTGTTGCTTTATATACTTTTGACTTTGCTTTAAGAAAAAATATCCAACAATATCTACTGTATGCATCCACAAAAGATAGATAGTAGCTGAACCCTTGATCAATGTTAATTGGAGATGGCCATAGATCTGCTGCAACTAATTCAAGTGGATTATAGTATACAGTTTCAGAATCAATAAATGGCAATTTGTGGCACTTGCCTATTTGACAGTGTGAACAAATGAATTTATCAGGTAAATTTTCAGCACGAATATTATTATCAAGCAATATCCTTTTTACAGTGTTAGTGCTAGGATGGCCAAGTTTTCTATGCCAAACATTAAAAATATTCGTATTATCCTTAGCACTAAATTCAACATTATAACAACGATTATCATGTGATGCATTATTTCTGATCTTGGAATTGCTGAACTTGTATAGCCCATTTTCCATGTTACCCTGTAATAACACATTGTCATCAATTAGATCCTCAACAGCACAATATTTGGGGGTGAAACTCGAAGTACACATGATTGTCATTGGCAAATTGCGAGACACTAAGTTTTTCTTTATTTTAGGAACACGTAATAAATTACTGAGATATAGTTGTCTCTTACCATTGATGAAACCATTACCAATATGAGATATACTTATTGTTTCACCGTTTCCCATACGTATGGCATGCGTACCTGAGTAACTTTTGTTGCCAAGATTTAAGTTCTGCATGTTGCTAGTTACATGATTTGTCGCACCTGAATCTGGATACAGATTTATGTCTTCGGATTTGCTTGAGTCGTCAACACGGTTCCTCTGTCCTTTGTTACTGTCAGAACTGTTTCTTTGCTGATTGATCTGTGCCATGTTAACATTAGGTCTAGCTTGATTTGGCTGACCTTGTCTTGCCACATTAAACTTAGAATTGAATCTGAAATAGCATCTATTAGCGACATGACCAAATTTCTCACATATTTGGCATTTAGGATGATTGTTGCCACTCCATTTTCCTCTGCCTCTGCCCCTTTGGGGTTGATTACCTCTGTAAGTATTAGTTTCTTGACTACTGCTTTGACCTCTATTATTTCTTGGCTGATTCTTTCCTTTGGAAGTGGCTGCGTAGTTGACTGGATAGTCTGTTTGTGACATCCTCTTATGCTCTATCCTTCCCTCGTGTGCAAGAAGAGTTGAATGTACATATTGTAAATCTGGAATGACCCTTTGTGATGCAATGAATGTGACAACAGATTCGTACTCATCATCTAAACCCCCAGTAATATATAAAACCTGTTCGCTTTCTGATACTTTATGGCCTGTAGCACCTAATCTATCACATAGGGTTTTAATTTTGGTCAAATACTCACTCATAGACATACCATCTTTCTTTATGCATTGCAGTTGACTACGATAATGCATTATTCTTGACACTGATTGTGCAATAAAAATTTGTTTTATTGCATTCCAAATTTCAAATGATGTATTACATCCAATAATTCGAGACAGTAGATTTGCATTTACAGATGATATCAGCCATGATGCTAGTAGACTATCTTGTTTTTGGTGTAATATGTAATCTTGATTGTTAACCAGATTACCATCTTTATCCGTAATCGTTGCTGGTGGGACATTAATTGTACCTCTTATATATTCTTGAAGCCCATATCCTCTTATTGCTGTTTCAACTTGATATTTCCAAAGCATATAGTTATCTTCATCTAGAGGAATACTGATTACGTTGCCTTTTGGCTTGATCAGGGTAATGGGGTTGGCACTGGAGCTACTGGCTTCAATTCTGGACGTGGTAGAACTTAATGTTTCATTATTTCCTGCCATGTTTGAGATGAGAATGCTCAGTCAGGAATCGTTGGAAATCGGAAATGGTTTCTAGGATGGCAGAGAAGTTAATATTGGTCCTTTTCTGCAACCAGAAACAAATAGATGGTCAGAAATGGTTTCTTGGACGGCAAAGAAGATGATATTGATCTTCTTTTGCAACCAGAAACAAGGAGTTGGTCAGGAATAGTTTCTTGGACGGCAAGAAAGTCAGTATTAACTCTCTGCAACCAGAAACTGGACGGAATCGCTGATCAGATGAAGACAGTTGTCTGATGATCAATACTGCAGCCAGTAATCGTAAATGAGGGCTTCCTCTGATCAATTTCAGGCGTGGTAGTGGAGGAAGATAAGAACAATACTGCACTTGTGATGAAAGGTTCGTCTTCGATGATGAAAATTCTCTGAGAAGCGAAATATTCACCTTCTTCACAATGTTGTATTGAATCTGTAAGTTTTCTTGATATGGAGAGATTTCTAAATTTGTTTGCCGTTAGGCAGTAGGCTCCGATACCATAAAAGAGAATTTGTAAGTTTTATTTCACTGAAATTGTAATCTTTACAGAATGAATTGAATAATTGTAAAATGTACCGACTGTGCCTTTATATAAATGGCAACAGGTTACGGTCACTCAATTTATTGTAAAGGGTGCGCAACCCACTTATGTACATTAATAATACAGAAGCAAAGGTAAAGCCCAAAGCCCAGCTATGTAAATGATATATAATATCTTGTCTGCCGTCTGTTCACTCTTATTACTCTTTACAGTTGCCGAAATGATTAATATATTTTGTTGAATTGTATTTACAAAACTTACCACACTGTCCTCTAGCACGAGTGATATAGTTACTTGGTTGGTCTATCACTATATGACCAATAATTTAGCCCTATTTCAATGATACATGTACACAATCAAAATTGACTGATGATGTTGTGCTTTACCAATATGATAATAGTTACGTTAAATCATTAATATGTATTTTTATTTTGGCGTTTTAGCAGGGAAATGCGTTGCCAAAAGATTTCCAGTTTGAGATTATTGATAATCCAGGAGATGGATCAATTACACTTAAGAGAGAATATGACGGTGAGCAGATCCAAGCTACTGTGTACATGAATTTTGATGAAGATGAGGGTGGAAATGATGAAAATGAGGAAGATGATTCAGGCAGTGAAGATAACAATGACACTTAGAACTCCAGCATATCTCTAGTTATTACGATAGACAAGAAAGTGGGCCCTACTTTAGAATTCTGCTGCAATCTCACACCCGATGATTTCGAAATTGTAAGCATGTCATTGAAAAGTTCGGAGAATTCTGATGAAGACTATTATCAAGGACCTGATTTCTCGTAAGATTTCTTTGTATTTGCTGATATTGCTTGAAGCTTATCCATGTTGTTTGATGATCATCTTTATCGTGGCACTAATTATACGAATTCTAGACTACTAATTATTCGTCCTTTTGTCATTGAGAATAAACCAGTCTATCATTTTGAAAAGAAAAAAAAAATGTTGGGAATCATGATTTTTCCACATTTCACGTTCCCAGGTTAATGATGACTTAAAAAATAAATAGTTTGGAATTCAGATAAGAAAAGTGCTGTATGAAAGGAAACCAAAATAAGTGAAAAATCGGTACATAATTGATTTTAGAAAGTTTTTCCCTTCTTCTTCTTATGAACAAAATGATCTAAATCCATTATCTGCTTTGTTACTTCTAGCCTAAAGGCATATCAAACATTTTTTTTGGTTTAAAGAAAAATTCGAATTTATAAAGATATTTGGAAAGTTAATAAGTAAGCAATATTTTTTTGGTTTATCACTTCCGAAGAAAATAGAATTACCAGTTTAAGGAAATTTTAGTTTTTGAATTGCATGCTTCTGAAAACGTTTATTTTGAAGTTCAAATATGCAGAAAAGTGTTTTTTTGTGTAGGGGAGGGGGAGAGGGAGGGGAGGGGTGGAATAATCAATTTTTAATATCCAATTTTTTATTCTTCTATCATTTTGAAAAATTTATAAATATGAAAATGGTATAACCAATTGTTACATTTTGAATTGCATTCTTTTAAACCTTATTTTGAATAGAAATTATTTTTCATAAGTTAAGGTAGTGTTTGGTTTAAAATAATTTTGAGTTTTGAGTTTCCAATATTGATAAAACATAAGAAAAGTTAAGGGACGACGGAGGAAGTGAAAGGGCGATGGAGGGACCACGTAAAGGAGAGGTGAACGACGGAATGATATATTCTCTCTTTCTTGTGCTAATTTCCAAAATAAGGAAAAAAAAACAAATAAAAGATGTTTTCTATTTTGTGTGTTAACTTTGTTTTCTAAAACGACCGTTCTTGACGTTATACATGTATCGTTCGCATTTTAGTGTGGACGAAAACTAAAAACTAAAAAGCATAAGCCGAACACCGCCTAATTTGTTTAGAAAAGCTTGATTTTCTTGAATGATTTCGGTCATTTAAACTTCTAAAATAAACCGTATTTTAAATATAAAATATTTGTCAAAATTCAGCAATGTTTGATTTTCACAACACTTCCTGCTTGAGTTTTGTAGTAGCATCAGCGACGGTTTGGGGAGTACTATTTTTGACCATAAATGAGGGGTCCTGTTTTGATTGGTTTTTATGTTGTGTTATACAACTATTTTGGAACGATTCCCAACATGTTTTAATTTTCTTTTTCTTTTCAAAATGATAGACTTGCCGTATATTCGTTTGCAAATTGCTACCCAAATCACACATATTATGTTATAGCATATAATGAAAGTTCGTTCTTAATTTCAATTATTTACATGCTACAGACTACAGTAAAAGACTGCAGAAACTTTTTATCTGTTTATTTAGCTAGTTCGTTGATGAGTATTTTTCTCATGTTGTTTTCTTTCTTTTTCCTATAATCTTAAAACCTTCTCAGTGATTTGGATGAGAGGTTGCAAAAGGCTTTTCACAAGTACTTGGCTACAAGGAGTTTCAGAAGATCCCTCTACGATTACTTGCATGATTATATGATCAGTAAAGACGACAAGGAGTATTTTGCTTGGCTAAAGAACCTCAAGGATTTTATTGAGAAGTGATCGATTCGTCAACAGTTTTAGTTATTAAGTTGAATTTTGCTACATGATATTAATTGCCGATTAAGCATCTGTATAACGCTTCAGTGACTTCTACATAACGTTCAAGGAGAGACCGGAACTACAAGTAGTGTCATATATCCACACTGTAGTGTTCAATTTTAGATTTCAGATGTTTTCTTACGTGAGGTGTTTATTATTTGTGTCACTACTCTTCTATGTTAATGCACTGTAGTGTTTTCGTTGATGAAATGTTTTATTCCCCTAGCATAATCCATCATGTATGCGTATGTATCCATGTTAAAACTGCAAAGCGAACTTAATTGATTACGAAGTCGCTGTAAGTTTGAGAAGCATAACATCTAAAGAACAAAAGCTATGATCATGGCCAACACTCCATCCTGCCTTCACATGCAAACCTAACTGCTGATGATTGGGAAGTAGCGGGGTGGTGGTGGTGGAGTGTTCCCTATTTCTCTTGTTTTTGTTGCTGCTGCGCTCTGATTCTGATTGTATCCACTGTGGGTTTTATTAAAAGCGTCTCTTGCAAAGTGAATAGACTATACAGGCATTTTGTTCTCTGAAGCTAGCATCTTGTTAATAAACCACTGAGTGGCCCGTGTGTAGACAGGCATTGCTTTGATGTGTAAGCAGTGAAGTGCAGGTTTAATTGGAACTATGGATTTCATATGTATATTTAAGTAGGTGAATCAATGTGAGTCACAGATACGTTTTTAGGATTAGTAATATAATAAGGGATATGTGGATATTACTGTAGTAAAGATTTAAGTGTGGATAAATTTGATAAAAACGAGAGAGAAAAATTAAGTTTGATAGAAACGAGTGAGAAAAACATGTGATAAAGAGAAAATTTAGCAGGTAAAAAAAAATCATCACCACTCCCCTTGGTTATTAAAATGCATCAAAATTCACTAAATTATGTAATGGTTAGAAGTAAGTTTAAATGTAGTACATGCCGATTAAATAGATAGGCAGTCAACTATGATAGGCAAATAGATTGTAAGAAAAAGTTCTAAATACGTACATATTAGGAAATCCAATATAGTAAGCAGAAGCATTTAGATACGGTGCGGTAGGTCTTAGTCCCCCTCACTTTCCCCCAATTTCCTATTTTTAACTTTATTTTTATTGTTCGAGATGCCGGAACGAAGATGGGGAGACGTACAGTTCGACCTCAGCTGGACGACGCAGCTGGTCCAGCGCACCCTCCTTCAGCAGCTGAGACGACGATTCAGAATTTACGGATCCTCCATGAGTTGCCAGAGGGATACACTCACCATTCGTTTCCCGCACTCGACACCGTTTCGGTATAAATTTTAATTTTAACATTTATATTTATTGAACGGTTAAATAGTTTACTAAATTACGTAGGTAGTATGACCTGTTGGTTTTATAGTTATAGTTTAGTGCATGTACGTTATAAGTTTTAATAGTGTGAACGTTTGATTTTATAGTTATTGAGCTGTTATAATTTTAATAGACACAATACATCTACGTTCGCGGGAGTTGGGCGAAGTTTAGTACACAGACCCTTGACATATTACCATTACATATTCGAGAGAGGCTATCGCATAGTCCGTTCGGACTGTTCTTACAGATTATACCTCCCCACTCCTTCGATCGATCATTGCTAGAGCCTTATTAGAGAGATGGTGACCTACGATACACACTTTTCACTTCCCCGATTTTGAGCTAGGTATCATCCCAGCCGATTTTTACATGCTTACGGGGATTGAGATTGGCCTCCCTGACAGAGTCTCCTGCCCATTTGATCCTCGTACGAGTCACCGAAGTCTTACCTTCGGTATTTGTCAGATTTGTCCGCGACTCATATGGATGAAGGACAACGTCAATACGAATATGAAGGTGCTTCGCAGCCACCCGAAGTATTCCGACAAAACACACCGCTAATTAACAGAAGAGGTCTTCAACATTCATTTGAACCGTCAGGTTATGTTTAGAGATGCACAACTCCATAACCAGATGCAGAAAGATCCTATGGATCATTTATGGAACCAATATGACGATACCTAGTTATGAAGCTCGCTTGTTCGAACTTGTGTTTTATTTTATGATTGTCCGAACTTATCGATCATTTATGCAGTAATGATGTTGTAGTTTTTTATTTTTTACCAATCGCGTTCTATTGTATTTGTACGGGTTATTAATCAGCTATTATTATGTTCTGAGGCTAAATTAGTTTATTTCGCTCTTCCTAGACAGAAATATTTTCTATGAAAATAGTAATGATTTTATTTTGTCATATTAAAATATAAGCCAGGATAGGTAAACAAAAATTTAAAATGAAAATGAAGCACGCGCCGAATTTATCGGCTCGTCATATAACGAGCCGATTTTTTTTTTGCGCACGCCGAAAAAATCGACTCGCTACATGATGAGCAGATAAAATCGGCGCGTGAGACCATTCCTGAATTCTGAGTTGGTCCCGTAACATTTGTCTGAATATTACCCAACGTAATATCCGTTTGGGACCAAAACAACTGAAAATTCAAAATTCAGCACATGAATCAAGTGCTGTTGGAGTTGCTCTTATAGTTAAATCTAAAAACGGTGCAACGTGTATCATATAAAACTATTTTAATAATCAGATCACATGTGCAGTAAACATACATATGCAGTAAAAGGCGCAACGCAACAATCCCACAATTCATGTTTATGTCTCATACCTTTGAACTTATGTAAACATGAATGGTAAGGTTGCTATAAATAAAGTAAATAAAGTGATTTTTATCATGTAATTTGCACTATTGACCTGGGAAGTAGACAAAAGGTGTGTAAAAACAGAAAAAACCATTCAACCAGAATTTGAACATTGAATAGGCAGGAAATTCAAGATATCAGTTAAATGTATCTACATCATTAAGAAACCATTCACATAATGTACATTTTAATCAACAAAAGAGAGGAAGGACATCAGCAATATCCAAGGTATACAAATAAATCTTAACTACAGTCTACAAGTATAGAGCAAGCATTAGCGGCTCTGATCATTAACAGTAAACATTAGAAGAAAAAAAAGTTAAGAAACAAAGCAGCTAAGTCTTTGGCAAATCATAACATATTCTGATATGCTTTTAGGGCCAAGAAAAGTTATAGAAGAGTAAAAACGTCTACCTTTTCGTTAATGGGATAAACAGAGTAAAAATTAAATCTTCATGCGGGTATTGAACTCAAGGGTCATTAGAATTATTTTCCTAGTAATCAAATATTTCAAATTCATATTATTAATAATTTAAGAGTATCAGGACTGTTGTCGTAAAGCGAAAGTATACATAAAGTCATAAACTATTGCACTCTGTGACATCTATGTAGGCTGTGCCGATCAATCCATATAACATGCGGTCATGTAGAGAGGTATAAAAGACAACATATGTGTAAGTCAATGTTGATACAATATAAAATATAATTTCCATGATTTTTTATGTAAGAAAAATATTTTTAAGCATACGAAACTAATGCTATCTGGTAGAATTTCATTCAGTAGTACAAATAAGTGACTGAAATTATTACCGATAGCTGACCTTTGCGCGTATATGATACTACTATAACTCATTGGTCAAATTTCAAAAAATTACCGAGGTAGTACAATCAGCGAAAGTCTATGAATGCTTAACCCATGGAAATAGTAGGATGTTATAAAATAATGCCAATCCAGAAAACACAGATTTTATATAAGCCATGTCACACTAACGACCTACTTATTTTAGAGGTTAAAACAAAAACATAAAAAAACAAAGAGAGACAAAAGTTATTATTCAAAGATAAGATGAAATATCATGTCTTTATTATGGCATATTTATAGATGTTATAGCATCAAGAAACCAATGGATGCTAAAGATCTTTTTTAGCTATAATGTTCATGGCATGCAAGGGCCACACTGTTATAACAATTAAGTAAAAAAAAAATGATAATCATATGAACATGCAGCTAAGAAGTATCAATGAAGTCAAAGTGAAATTGAGATATGGAATAACTGGAAAACCGTTGAGTAATTGCAACCTTGAATGTATAATTGTAAATATAGCTGTTAGTTGGACAGAAGTATGTTTGGATAGCTGGAATTCTTTTTAATTCTGTATAACATAACGGGGTAATGTATAGATACAATAACCAAAACAAATAACTATAAACAACAAATATAACAGTAGCTATGGTTATGTTTTAAAGATTTTAGGAAATGCTTAGTGAGGCAGTAAATAAAGTTGGCCGAATAAAGTAGTGATGTATGTTAGCGTATGCCTTAAAATTTGCAAATTGGGGGTGAAGATTAGAAAAAGAATGAGCATAGGAGCAATGTAGTACGTAAAACCTAATTTTTTTTATATGATGCATATAGCTGTTTTTTAAGGTTTTAGGCCCGATTAGTAAAAGAACATGGCATGGTAAAGCAGAAGTGGATGGTTTTGTGATTAAAGTAAAGGAACGATGTTTGGCACTACTTCAAATAAACTGATTGCTTACAGTAAATCTTTGAAGCATTAACATTTATCGTAATTATGGCAAGACTATACCGCAGTTGAAATATTGGGTATGCAGCAACGGGATATACCGCAACTATAGGTAAACTGTTACATATATTGAAAGAGAACAAAATATCAAGACAAAATTAAGAAATCAGACAAAGTTGTAAACTTCTATAGTTTAGTTAAAGAAAAGTGAAAGCCACTTCGCTTTCATAAAAGTTAAACTAAAAATCAGTGAACTTTGTTTTGTAACAATATATATTAAATGTAGGAGAGCAACAAATATAACGTAAGCAAATTTATACAGCAGCATAGAGAGTAAAATTTCCAAAATAAATCCAGTATTGTGAAATGCCCTAAGAGTAAAGTTGAATATTGTACAGAATATAGCCCGTAGATAGTAATTTTTTAAGCATATACAGTGTATAAGAGCATAAATTATATATTACATTATAACCCACAGCTGCAGTTATAATGCAATTAAATATGGGTACATTTATTTGAACACATAAGCAGTATTCATGTTGATTGTAAATACAAAACCATTTTCGATCTTGTATGTTCAAAATATATTAAACATGACAGAGATAGATATTTAAACTTTTATTTGCCCAAGTGTTATTTTACTATGAGTTTGCAATAGTCATGCTGCTATTCTATGGAAATGGGTTTCCTATAACACTTGCGCGCACAAAGTGTAAATCAAGTATGATTTAGTTATGAAATTAATTTGTAGATTACAAAAGTATATTTACTAACTATGCCATGATATTAATGTTGTGTAAAACACCTTGTGATTAATCCGATTCAAGACCACTCGAATCCGATATCCAAACCACAAGCGCTAGCGGAAGACTAAATCGTTGTTAGACTCGCAAAAACAACCGAAACAATAACTCTAGTCACAAACCAAAATCAACCAATTACGAACAATCCAAATCTCAATCACAAGCAAGAAAACAATGACAAAGTAGCAAAATAAATCACACAAGGATTTATAGTGGTTCCACTAACATCTTGTTAGTGTACATCCACTTTGGAGAGAGTATATTATTACCACGATGGAAAAAAATATACAAGAAATTGATCCAATGATCACTATATTTCAATATAGAAAGAGTTTGAGGAGAATAGAATTGAAGGATTGGAATTAGGTTATAAACCCTAATTCACCCTTGAGAATAAACCCTTGATTTTGATCCTCCAAAGAAGCTCTCTCAAAGAACCTCAGAAAAATAGCTTATATAGAGATTGGACAATTACCCAAATTGCCCCCGAATTAGTCACAAATCAGCTTGCTTATCTTCAGCCCGAAAACAACCCAATACCCGATCAGACGTCTGTTGAACCTCCTGACAGACGTCTGTCCACTCCCAAAGATTAATTTGGACAAATTCACTCAGCACAGACGTCTACCAGGGATATGACAGACGTTTGTCTGAACTTTCGGGAAACCAATTCCCTGTAGTCAGACGTCTGTTATGCCCTATGACAGACGTCTGTCCCTGTTCTCAACTGACAGCAAACACCTTCCAGCTCACAACTCCTCCATACGAGCTTCGATTTGCGAACAGTCACCTCCGACTCGAAGTTATCTTCAACCTCTTCAATCCAACATATAGTATCGCAAACTTCAACACTCCACCTCGATACTATATCCATCTCAACTCCAAACTCCAATGCTCCATGCATTTCCTTCTAACTTCTACCAAGCTCCATGAATACTTTCCCAATGAGCTCCGGCATGGCCACCGCCCATTGCACTTCATCAACGAGTTCAGGCTACGCCCCTACCCGCCAATGAAGTGTTAAAAGTATTCAACCACGTCTCACCAAAAGACAGTGTACTCGGAAGTGTAAAGAGTACTTACCAAGAAGATAGATTTCAATCTCTCACCGCTATTCCTTTCCATCAACAAACAAAATCACTCTCTCCAACCCCGTGCCATCCCGTGGCACCTAGCAACTCAACAAGCGAATTAAGTTCGAGCAATGCTCGAACTTCCCAATCGGCAATTCTTTGGTAAACATATCCGCCGCGTTATCCTTTGTGTGCACTTTCCGAAGGTATACTAGCTTACTCTCATCCATGACTACAAGAAATGACTCCCTCACCTCAATATGCTTGGTCCGTGAGCTAAACGCCAAATTCTCCGCCAAATGGATAGCACTTTGGCTATCACATCGAACATCAACACTTTCATGTTCGAAACCCAAGTCACACAACAATCGCTTCAAGTAGAGTGCCTCCTTGGTCGCTTCCACAGCGGCAATCAACTCCGCCTCCGTAGTGGATAAAGCAACTATGGTTTGCAACCTTGATCTCCAACTAATGACTGTCCCGCCAAATGTGAAGACATACCCGGAAGTTGATTTCCTCCGATCCCTATCACCGGCGTAGTCCGAGTCACAATAACCAACCAACTTGCAACTCCTCTCATCACTACCGCTAAAGACAAGTCCATGAGATGTTGTGCCTTTCAAGTATCTCAATATAGCCTTCACGGCTTCCCAATGCGATTTTCCCGGATTAGCCATATATCGACTAACCACCCCGACGACATTTGCAATATCGGGCCTTGTGCACACCATTGCATACATCAAACTACCAACCGCACTTGCATACGGCACCTTTGCTATATACGCCTTGTCTTTATCGCCGATAGGTGATCCCTTTTCCGAAAGCTTCATATGCAAAGGTAAAGGTGTATTTAACGCCTTTGCATACCCCATGCTAAACAGGCAAAGCACTTTCCTAATGTATTCCTTTTGAGTCAATCTCAACTCAAAACGCTTTCAATCCCTTCCAATTTCCATACCCAAGATTTTCCTTGCTTCTCCAAGGTCCTTCATTTCGAATTCCGATTTCAAAACCATCTTCAACTTGTTGATTTCATTGATATCCTTGGAAGCAATGAGCATGTCGTCCACATACAAGAGTAAATACACCCAACAATCATTTCCCAACCTCTTGAAATATACACAAGCATCCTTGATGCTTCGATGGAAGCCACTTTCAAGCATGAAATGATCGAATCTCTTGTACCATTGTCTAGGCGATTGCTTTAACCCATATTGTGATTTCTTCAACTTGCAAACCAATTTAGACTTACCATCTACAACAAACCCATCCGGTTGCTCCATGTAGATGTCTTCATCCAAGTCTCCATGCAAGAAGGCGGTTTTCACATCAAGTTGCTCCAACTCCAAGTCATGGATAGCAACTATGGCTAGTAAAACCCGGATAGATGTATGACGAACCACCGGTGCAAAAATTTCATCATACTCCTTTCCTTTCCTTTGTGAGAACCCCTTTGCCACTAACCTTGTTTTGTATCTTCCATCATCCTTCATCTTGTAAATCCATTTGCACCCTATAGCACGGTTTCCTTGAGGAAGTGGAACCAACTCCCAAGTTTGGTTCTTCATAAGTGATTGCATCTCTTCCTCCATGGCGCAAATCCACTTCGAGCTCTCTCTCGACTCCATGACGTCATCAAGGTCTATCGGCTCGTCTTGGACTACATTGAGAGCATAGTCCAAATGATCACAAAAGCTAAGGTAGTTCCAATCACCATATCTTTCGGGAGGCCTTATTGCACCGTCGACCAACCCGACTAGCAATACTATCACCCAAACATCTTTCGGCTCCACCTTGAGTCGAAACTTCTCTAGTATCATGTACATCACCAACATCACTAGAGGAACCATGTGGACTATGTGATATTTCATCAATCTCTTCTACCCCACGAGCTTCTTCAACTCTACTACCACTTGGACGGAATGTGGGAATGACTTCCTTCTCCTTTGATTCACCATGAACCAAATCCGGAACATCCGATGAGCTCTCATTCTCCTTGAATAAAGCCGACTCATCAAAAGTGACATGACGAGAATTTACAACCTTCTTCGTTTTCGGATTCCAAATCCGATAGCCTTTCACGCCATTCGTGAAACCAAGCAAGATCCCTTTGAATGCTCTAGCACCAAGCTTATCCTTCCCCGGATCATGCACATAAACCGGGCTACCAAACACACGAAGATATCTCAAGTCAACACTCTTCCCTTTCCACACTTCCTCCGGAATTTTGTTATCAATGGCCGAGCACGGAATTCGATTCACAATATGCACTGCGGTTGACAAAGCTTCGGCCCAAAATCCCTTAGACAAACCCGATGTCAATCTCAAGCATCGAGCTTTCTCAAGTAGAGTTCGGTTCATTCTCTCCGCTACTCCATTAGATTGCGGATCTCCCGGTGTAGTAAAATGTCTCCCGATTCCGTGATGCTTACAAAACTCCTAGAATTCACGCGAGACATACTCCCCGCCATTGTCGGTCCTAAGAACCTTCAAAATTTTACCACTCTCATTCTCAACAAGATCCTTCCACACTTTGAACTTAGCAAATGCCTCCGACTCGGCCTCCATTACATACACCCATACTTTTCGAGACAAATCATCATTGAAAGAAATATAATACCTTGCTCCTCCCAAAGAAGCAACCGGTGCCGGCCCCCAAACATCTGAATGAACATACTCAAGAACCTCCTTTGAGTCATGTTTGCCTTCATCGAATGATACCCTTGTTTGCTTCCCTATGACACATTTCTCGCAAAACTCTAGTTTGTTGAAACTCTCCCCCTCGATCATCTCCCGCTTCCGAAGAATATCCAAACTCCTCTCCGAGACATGACCCAATCTCAAATGCCACAACCGTGTCACATCCAAGTCACGAGAACTATCAACACCCACACAAGTCTCACCTCTTATGGTCACACCTTGAAGCAAATATATACCATGAGTCGTAGCACCCTTCATAACCACAAGTGCACCCTTCGAAACCCTCAAGCAATCCTTCTCGATAGTGATCTTGCATCCTAGAGAATCCAATTGCCCCAAAGATATAAGCAACTTCCTAAGTCCCGGAACATAGCGAACATTGGTGAGTGTGCGAACAACTCCATCAAACATCCTTATTTGCACGGAGCCACTACCCATCGACTTGCAAATAGCACCATTTCCCATAGCAATTGCATTTCCATCTTTGACCCTAAAGGACGAAAAACAATTTCTATGTGGCGTCATATGATACGACGCACCCGAATCGAGAACCCATTCACTACCCGTAACACCCGATGCTACCGCCGTCAACACATTCTCATCTATCTCACCTTCCCCACTCTCCACCGCTACGGA
This sequence comes from Allium sativum, assembly GCA_030737875.1. Taxonomy (NCBI): domain Eukaryota; kingdom Viridiplantae; phylum Streptophyta; class Magnoliopsida; order Asparagales; family Amaryllidaceae; genus Allium; species Allium sativum. The sequence goes on from CM060924.1 coordinate 269,773,849, forward strand.
TGAAGATGCTACTTCCTTCTTATCTTTGTCCGGACATTCATTCTTCCAATGTCCCGGTTTCTTGCAAATAAAGCACTTACTATTTCTTTCCCTTGATTTACCTCTTCCACCGGGCTTTCTTGATTTAGAACGGCCTCGGTTTCCTTTCTTCACATTCTTTTCTTTCTCCACAAACAACCCGTGACCACTACTAGCTCCACTACTAGCCTCACTCAACTCCTTCATTTGATCTCTCAACTCCTCACTAAGAAGACCTGTCTTGACATCATCAAGAGTCAAGGTATCCCGGCCATAGATCAAACTATTTGAGAAACCCGTATAACGGTCCGGCAACGAACACAATAATATCATCGCCTTTTGCTCTTCCTCAATCTTCAAATCAACGGCCTTCATCTTCATGAGAAATTCATCAAAGGCATTCAAATGTGCCTAAAGCGTATTACCCTCCTTCATCTTGAAGGTGAAAAACGTACGCAAAAAGATCAAACGGTAAATGAGCGACTTCTTTATATAAAGTTCTTCCAACTTGTCCCATATACCTTTAGCGGTAGTCTCACCACTAATTTCGGAGATCACATTCTCCCCCATAGCAAGTTGAAGAGTAGTGTAAGCCCATTCCTCCATCTTCTCTCTCTCAACATCCGAGATATCACTTGGCAATAAGTGAGTATCAAATACTACTCGGTGCACCCGATTCTGCCTAAGAACCGCTTTCATTTTCCATTGCCACATCTCAAAGTCATTATCACTATTCCACTTGTCTATAACCAATTGAGAACCCGTCGCCGCATACGAACCCCGTACATAAGGCGCCACACTGTTCGGACTTCCGGTTGAAGGACTTATCGAGCTACTATCCGTCTTCGGCATTTTCACAAACACCTAACAAGCACCAAACAGCTCTGATACCAACTGTTGTGTAAAACACCTTGTGATTAATCTAATTCAAGATCATTCGAATCCGATATCCAAACCACAAGCGCTAGCGGAAGACTAGATCGTTGTTAGACTCACAAAAACAATCGAAACAATAACTCTAGTCACAAACCAAGATCAATCAATCACGAACAATCCAAATCTCAATCACAAGCAAGAAAACAATGACAAAGTAGCAAAATAAATCACACAAGGATTTATAGTGGTTCCACTAACATCTTGTTAGTGTACATCCACTTTGGAGAGAGTATATTATTACCACGATGAAAAAAAGAAATACAAGAGATTGATCCAATGATCACTACATTTCAATATAGAAAGAGTTTGAGGAGAATATAATTGAAGAATTGGAATTAGGTTATAAACCCTAATTCACCCTTGAGAATAAATCCTTGATTTTGATCCTCCAAAGAAGCTCTCTCAAAGAACCTCACAAAAATAGCTTATATAGAGATTGGACAATTACCCAAATTGCCCCCAAATTAGTCACAAATCAGCTTGCTTATCTTCAGCCCGAAAACAGACCAATACCCGATCAGACGTCTGTCGAACCTCCTGACAGACGTCTGTCCACTTCCATAGATTAATTTAGGAAAATTCACTCAGCACAGACGTCTGCCAGGGATATGACAGACGTCTGTCTGAACTCTCAGGAAACCAATTCCCTGTAGTCAGACGTCTGTCATGCCCTATGACAGACGTCTGTCCCTGTTCTCAGCTGACAGCAAACACCTTACAACTCATAACTCCTCCATACGATTAAATACCTTGTGATTAATCCGATTCAAGACACTCGAATCCGATATCCAAACCACAAGCGCTAGCGGAAGACTAGATCGTTGTTAGACTCGCAAAAACAACCGAAACAATAACTCTAGTCACAAACCAAGATCAACCAATCACGAACAACCCAAATCTCAATCACAAGCAAGAAAAACAATGACAAAGTAGCAAAATAAATCACACAAGGATTTATAGTGGGTCCGCTAACTTCTTGTTAGTGTACATCCACTTTGGAGAGAGTATATTATTACCACGATGAAAAAAGGAATACAAGATATTGATCCAATGATCACTATATTTCAATATAGAAAGAGCTTGAGAAGAATTGAATTGAAGAATTGGAATTAGGTTATAAAACCTAATTCACCCTTGAGAATAAACCCTTGATTTTGATCCTCCAAAGAAGCTCTCTCAAAGAACCTCAGAAAAATAGCTTATATAGAGATTGGACCATTACCCAAATTGCCCCCGAATTAGTCACAAATCAGCTTGCTTATCTTCAGCCCGAAAACAACCCAATATCCGATCAGACATCTGTCGAACCTCTTGACAGACGTCTGTCCACTCCCAGAGATTAATTTGGGAAAATTCACTCAGCACAGACGTCTGCTGGGGATATGACAGACGTCTGTCTGAACTCTCGAGAAACCAATTCCCTGTAGTCAAACGTCTGTCATGCCCTGTGACAGACGTCTGTCCCTGTTCTCATCTGACAGCAAACACCTTCCAGCTCATAACTCCTTCATACGAGCTCCGATTTGCGAACGGTCACCTCCGACTCGAAGCTATCTTCAACCTCTTCAATCCAACATATAGTACCACAAACTTCAACCATTAATAGGATAATTTAAAATTTGTAAAGTAAAATCTCGTATTCAATACCTTGATATCATTGCTTGAAGCCTGGAGCTTAAGTTGCAAAAGTAAATTTAACTTAATATGCAATCGGCCTTACTAATCAAACATAATTTTTTTAATCGTATAGGCCCTCTTTACAATATCAAACCCACTTTAACTAATTGGATTATCAAATTATGAATTTATGATTTGTACACACAACTCTTGGTTCTGTAAAACTATGACACTAATGTTATTATTACTGCTTCCAGTTCCTATCCTTATGATCTACTCTGTCGGTTAGGGTGCTTATTGCTCTTTGCACAAAATTAAATTATCTGTGAAGTATCGTGTTTTCTAAATACAAAAAGAAATGTATGACAAAGAACAATAAGGCTGTTCCTCCAACACAAATTCAACACATACATGTTCCCTTGAATTTGCAGCATAGATAGGCACCGTTTCTTCAGTACTGATAAATGAGTCATTAAGACATCCATTTAACTTATCCTCTCTACAACAATAACTTTCTCTTCTAGATATTCATCTCTTCTATCTATTTGATCCTTGAAATGACTGATACTTAACTGAAAGGAGAGTTGATAAAAGAAAAGTAAAAACAATAATGGACTCGAGGTCTATTCTGTGAAATGATACTTATAAATATAATGCATTCTTTGCATGCCAAAGTTCTCAGATGGTAATATAATGCATCATATTCCCAAATTATTTGTGAACGTCAACATTGAAAGAATGTGGACGTTCACACTTAAAACATGCTCATGCAAAATGACAGAATCATGTCAAGGTTATTTTTGAAAGCAAAGGCTTACCTCAATACAAATTTCACTCTTGATCGAGATGTGTCTCAACATAATAACCCTCATAGAGTTTAGCAGCTAAAGAAATTGCATCAACGTCTGCAGCCTATTTAAATCACTAAGATATGCGTACTTCTAATAACAATCAACATTTTTAATAGTTTGTCCAGCTTATGCAACCACTTGTACGAAGTTTATTAGATGGCATACAAATTTAATAAAAAGACATCTTACTTTGTTCAAATGTCTCAGGCCCACAGTATTTCTGATTGTTGGGTCCAGTAAGGTGGGAAATTTATCTATACCAATGAGCTACCGAATAGCTCGAAGAATACAAAACAATCTTATATTGAACCATTGCGGAGGAAAAAAAACTAAACTTTCCATATTTGAAAGGATTTGCTAAAAAAATTGAAATCCATCGACAAAAATTATTTAAAGAAAAAAGAAGTCAAACCATATTTCGGAAATGGAGATGGAAATAATGGAAAAAAAAATCTTAAAATTTGCTTATATCCGTAGTAAAAAAACTGGTATATAACTGTAATGCTATAGTATGAATACTATAAATTTGACACATTATACATAATTATAAGTAGAATTAATACCTTCCTATGCACTGATATATATTCAAGTAAATTATTAATATTTTTCATTGTTAACAAAAATGGGTGAAGCCAATTCAATCGGCCAGTTTAGTAAGGAGGATTTTTTTTATAAATTTAGTGATATTCCTTCAACTAAGCACAACAATTTTTGTCTTCTTGGTGAATTTTGTGAAATAATATATAAGTCATATTATAAATACTAAGAAAATCAACTTAGTCAATCACTTAACCACAATCATTATAGTCAGTTTTAATTTTTTTCCATCTGTTTGAATCAAAAGTGGTTCAAACACCAAAAATGTGAAATCACACTTCACCAAAAAGGCATGCAAAATGAAAATGGTGTTGAGATTTGTGATACGCAAATCACAAAATTGTAGGCAACAAATTTTCTATGTGGATCCATTTTTGGTGGAGATATTTGTTGCTACTTTTGTGGGATATTTGAAAATGAAGTCAAGGATTATTTGGTGCTTATCCAAATAGATATATTTGAGATATATTAGGATATATTTGAGATATATGAGGATAATTTGGGTGACAAGTTACTCTATAAAAGGCCTACATGATATCTTCATTATGTGGTGGAAAAATTTGCCATTGTTCTTCATTATCTTTCTCCTCAAATTGTTTAGCCATTAGATATTCTCTACCTATTTCTCAATAAGGTTATTGATTCAAGTTGTGTTTGTTTAACGATAGTTGAGATCGGTTGTAAACAATATTTTGGTGAATCAATAAAGAGGGTGGTTGGGTGGAATATCGTGTGTTCATATTTCCGATATTTTTTTTGTGTTGTTGTTTGTTATTCAATCACATTCATCTTCAAGTGATTGGGTGAAAAAGATTCATTTTGTTTTTGGGTGTTTTGTCAAAACTTCCGCTGCGCACAAAACCCCAACAGTTGGTATCGGAGCTCAGATCACCGCATAGCCTGGAGTGTTTGTTGGATTGAAAAAAAAATGATTTTTTGATGTCGGAGATGATGACGTTGTCGAAGATGGCTATTTTGAATGGGAGGAATTGGGGTATATGGAAGCCGAAGATGGAGGACGTTCTATATCTCAATGATTTGCATGATCCCATTGATGGAAATGGGAAGAAGCCCTCGAATATGGATGAAGGAAAGTGGAAGAAAATGGACAAAAAGGCGATTGCGTTGATTCGCCAATATTTGGATGATTCTGTGTTCCACCATGTGGCTAGTTGTGAATCCGCAAAGGCGTTGTGGGACAAATTAGTATCGCTGTATGAGTCAAAGAGTGCTACAAGCAAGGCTTTTCTGGTTCGAAAGTTGGTGCAACTTCGATTGGATGAGGAGAAGTCTGTTGCAGAGCATTTGAACGAGTTTCAAGATGTCATCAATCAATTGGCAAACATGAAGGTCAATTTTGATGATGAGTTGCAGGCTCTTTTGTTGATGAGTTCTCTTTCGGAAAGCTGGGAGACTTTGGTTGTTTCATTGAGTAACTCCAATGCTAATGGAACTATCTCTTTGGAAATGGTTCGAAGCAGTCTTTTGAATGAGGAGCTAAGGAGAAAAGGGTCGGAGTTGAAATCGGTTCAAACTGAGGCGATGGTAGCAAGGGACTCAGGTAAAGATACAAGGAAGAAGAAAGGTGCTATCTTTTGTCATTATTGTGGTAAGAAAGGCCACAAGCGCAATGATTGCTATTCATATATACGAGATATGAAGAAGAAGAAGGCGCAAGGTGATAATAATAGTGATGAGGCACAGGCAGCCTTTGCTGAAGGTACCGAAGGCGATTCTTCATGTGATGTCCTATTTAGTGTTGTGGAGCCTTGGAAGATGGATTCAGGAGCCAGTTTTCACATATGTCGAGATGTGAACAGTTTTTCTTCGTATGAGAAGAGTGTTGGCATGATAAAGACGGTCAATGGAGTAGAGCTACCAATTTGTGGAGTTGGAGCTGTTAGGTTTCGGATGCACGATGGAGTGGAGAGAGAAGTTGCCGGTGTGAGGCACATACCCACTTGTTCGCATAACCTCATATCTCTCGGTCAGTTAGATCGCCGTGGTTGCACTTATGAGACTCGAGGTGGAGTTTTGAGAGTGAAGAAGGGTGGTCGTGTGATGATGCGAGGAGTTTTGGAGGAGGGGAACCTATATAGTTTGGTCGGTTCAGTGGTCAACAGTGGAAGGCGGGTGACGGTTGAAGAACCTAGTCCACAGCAAGGTGGAGAGGTTAATATGGTCACTGCTGATGGTCCTAAGGTGGATGATCATGGTATCGACAAGGGTCTAGATGTTGATGATGCTCAAGGGATCCTGGAGATGAAGAGATCATGTCAAGCGGAAGACGGATGTCGAGTTGTGAAATCCACAAAGACAAGATGGAGGTCTTTGTGGTATTACAAACGCTTTTGAAGATCGCTATTAGTGTGGTGCACGGATGAGGGAGGTGCACCATTAGTGGGCGATGGTGGAGGTTTGTAATGATGTTAATTGAGAAAAGAAGGTTGAAAGTGAGAGTTAAGTTGGCTAGTGTTGAGTGGAGGAGATGTTGTGATTTGGTATCAAGGTGGAGTGTTGAGATTTGTGATACGCAAATCACAAAATTGTAGGCAACAAATTTTCTATGTGGATCCATTTTTGGTGGAGATATTTGTTGCTACTTTTGTGGGATATTTGAAAATGAAGGCAAGGATTATTTGGTGCTTATCCAAATAGATATATTTGAGATATATGAGGATATATTTGAGATATATGAGGATAATTTGGGTGACAAGTTACTCTATAAAAGGCCTACATGATATCTTCATTATGTGGTGAAAAAATTTGCCATTGTTCTTCATTATCTTTCTCCTCAAATTGTTTAGCCATTAGATATTCTCTACCTATTTCTCAATAAGGTTATTGATTCAAGTTGTGTTTGTTTAACGATAGTTGAGATCGGTTGAAAACAATATTTTGGTGAATCAATAAAGAGGGTGGTTGGGTGGAATATCGTGTGTTCATATTTCCGATATTTTTTGTGTGTTGTTGTTTGTTATTCAATCACATTCATCTTCAAGTGATTGGGTGAAAAAGATTCATTTTGTTTTTGGGTGTTTTTTCAAAACTTCCGCTGCGCACAAAACCCCAACAAATGGGACCACTAATACAAATGCAGGTAAAAAGTGGGAAAAAGTACGTAAGAGACAAGGGGTTTTTATAGTGGTTCGACCTAGGATGGATCTACGTCCACTTTAGAAGTGTTCTTCATTATCATGGAGGAAATTGCATATAGCATCATCTCATACATCTGATTTATATCATTTGCTCATTCTCTTTACAACGACTCTCCATTTTCGCTCTCTTTTAGCTTTAGATCTCACTTGAATTCGTAGAGGAATGGATTAGATCTCGCGGATTGTGAAAGTTATCTTGTAGATCTTCAATCACTTTGGCGCGTAGATGTTTTCCTTGATTCCATGATGAAATTTGTGTTAGATCCATGCTTTTAAAGAAGACTAATGGCGGTTGGAGAGCACTAGAGTTGAGTTAGAGCCATTTTGGATGGATAATGGACGTGATTTGTTCTTCATGTAGTCAGAGGATAAAGGAGAGAGCTTTGGCTTCCATTAATGGACCTTTAAGGAGCTTTAGAATGGTAGAGGTGTGATTTGGGCATCCATTTGGGGTAGAGGAATTCGTCCCTTGAAGTGTGGTGAAAGGGGGTATTTATAGAAGAAGTTTGGACCAGGTGGTAGTTCTGTAATTATGGGGTGTGGAGTTTGAGTCGAGCGTACATGTATTTACGAGACTGCAACTGGACAGCTGGAGCCAGTTGTACACAGCTGGCATTCCCGACCCAAAAACATGCAGTGACCGACCCAGAAGGTAAGAAGTGACCGACCCAAATTGAATCTCGTGACCGACCCTGCTCCACTGTTATGCGATCGACCTTGAATGCTTGCCACGTGCTTTATTTCTCCATCTATACAATTCTGGAAGCATGCTCGACCCTGGAGACCACCCATACTCGATCCGCATGGTAGATGAAGCTGCTCGACCCAGGGCGACGGAGGCTGCTCGAGCCATGGCGATGGAGGATGCTCGACCCTTGCTCCGGCTCGCACTGCTCAACCAGGATTTGGATATGGAGCTCTACCAGGACGGAGGTTCTTACTGTTCAACCAGGGGATTGCCCGACCCACATGGAGGCGGTGCTCGACCCCTTGTGATGTGGCCTTGCTCGACCAGGGCTGATGATGGTGCTATTGACGGTGAACTTTATCATCTGTATGTCCTGTGTTGAGCTTAACCTGGCCCGGTGCACTTATACTATTTGACAGAATGTATGAATGAGATTCTGATTAGTTAACATTTGCCCTCGAAGCTTGCATTTTTTGCTTGTGAGGAATGCGGGCTTCGAACTGAACACTGTTGTTAATATGCTTTGCATTGCAATCTAGTTATAGCCTTTTGTTTACTATGGAAGACCATACTTTGAATTCATGTGTTTCATGTCACCTGTCCTGTGATAAAAAACAAGCATTTGCACGATTTTGGACTTATACTTCACCATCGACTGTCCATATCGATAATGGATTAGTTAAATAACTAGAGAATGATTTATAGTGAATTTTGTTTTGAATTGAATAAAGTGTCTTTAAAGGACTGTTTAATTCAATGGTTTATAACCCGTCAAACATTATTTGCACAAACACGACTAGCTAGTTTGGATCTACGCTAACGCCTGAAATCAACTAATCGACTAAAGCCGACTGTGGATTTTAAACGCCAGCATTTTAATGAATTATATGTTAATACACGACATTTCTCATTTAGGAAATGCAAATCTATGATTCATCTTCTGCTTCCTCTTTGAGAAGCCTTGATATCCGTGCCCCTGTTTAAGAGGTCATAATTAGTCTTCATTATAGGAAGTACTTTGAATTTGATGCCCCTACTTAGGCTAAAGTTTAACACTCATCGTTTCTGAGATTTTCAGACATACACAAGTTAATTGGGTTAAACTCGAACTTCATCTACAACCCAGCTTGGTTAATTTAGTCATCGGAAACTTTTGTCGCTCGATTATGCTGATTAATTCAAGTGTCAGTAGATTAAGAAGGATTGTCCCCAGAAAGGACTGTGGTTAGAACCCCAATGTTGTTCGTTATCAGATCTGGTGCTTCCTGATGATGGCGATCAATTGGGTGCCACCGGAGAGGACTTTGGATTTTGTGCCCCCACTAGGGGAGGTCTTGGGATTTAATGCTACCGCTCGGGGAGGTCTTATGTTTGGTGCCCAATAACCCGTCGTGTCTGAAATGATCAGATGTCACATGAATTAATCGGAGGTCTGACATTCTTCACATCTGAAATAATCAGATGTCACGTGAATTAATCGGAGGTCCGACATTCTTCACATCTGAAATAATCAGATATTACGCAAATGGATTTTTATTCTTCACATCTTATTTTATCAAATGTTACACAAATAGTTTTCATTCTTCACATCTGGGGATTCCGAATGCTACGTAAATGGTTTTACATTATTCACATCTGGGGATTACAGATGCTACGCAAATGGTTTTCATTCTTCACATCTGGGGACTCCAGATGCTACGCAAATGGTTTTCATTTTTCACATCTGGGGATTCTAGATGCTAGGAGAATGGTTTTCATTCTTCTTATCTGAGGATTCCAGATGGTACACAAATGGTTTTCATTCTTCACGTCTGGGGATTCCAGATGCTACGCAAATGGTTTTTCATTCTTCACATCCGGGGATTACAAATGCTACACAAATGGTTTTCATTCTTCACATCTGGGGATTCCAGATGCTACGCAAATGATTGTCGTCATTCTTCACATCCGCGATTTCCAGATGCTAGGCAAATGGATTTTCATTCTTCACATCTGATATCTCAAATGCTACGTAAATGGTTTACATTCTTACATCTAGGGATTCCAAATGCAACACAAATGGTTTTCATTCTACACATCTAGGGATTCCAGATGCTATGCAAATGGTTTTCATTCTTCAAATCTGGGGATTCCAGATGCTATGCAAATGGTTTTCATTCTTCACAACTGGGGATTCCAGATGCTATGCAAATGGTTTTCATTCTTCACATCTGGGGATTCCAGATGCTACGCAAATGAAATGTGTGGCTATTATATCGTTTCACGGGGCGGCCATCAGTCCATTTGTCGGTTGCTTGACTTGGCAGTCTATTCTGGTTTAGGAACTGAAGCTCTGAACCTTTCGCTTAGGGAAGTGCCCTTTTAACAAAAGTTACAGCTCTCGTGTTTGTTTGTCATGGCGCTTGTTCATTGTTTGGATCTTTGCAACTTTCCCATTCACTTTTCAAGGCGGTGTTTTTTTTCTATTTGTGCATGTTGATATTTACAACATTTGGCTCTTGAACTAGTGTTATTGGGGTCGCGATGTTACAGGAACAAGCGCTCGACAGATGGCCTGCAATGAAATCATCTTTTAAGAAAGTTTTGATTTGACATATAATTTTGCAAGCAAGAAGTTCATTCAGATAGATATGCTCTTAGTCGTAGAGCTAATGTTCAGTGCATCACTTGCAGATTATTGCAGATTGTTTACAAGAAGTTTTGAATATAACATAAAGTAAAACATGAAGTAAAGCATGAACTATAGCAGGAAATGGAGCATAAAGTAAGGTAGTGGAGATGTTGATTGCTTATTCTGAGCCAATGAAATTGGAGCACCATCAACGATTATCAGTTGATAATCAGCCTTAGATTGGTTTGAGCAGAAGCTACGTTGCTTGGACCAGACTAATCATTTGATGCGACTTGCCCCTGGGGAGTTGCAGAAGGATTCATGGCCTGCGGATTCTTTACATAATATTGCAGCATATTTTTCCTGATCAACTCCTCGATGAGGTTCTTCAGGTGTCGGCACTCATCAGTGTTATGACCAGGCTGGTTGTGAAATATGTAGAATATTTCCCGAGTTTGCTGCACTATTGCTTATCCTTATCGGATTTGGTTCTGCATACTCTACAAATTCTTTGTTGCAAGATAGATATTTTCAGGAGTGTCGTTCGAAGGCGTCAGCTCTGATGAGTTGAAAAGGCGGGACTTCTTATTATCCTTGTTGTTGTTCCCATCATTGGCGCGCTTCTGCCCCTGAGCGCTCTTCTGATTATACTGAGCAGCAACATTTTTGGGAGCTTCAAAGAGTAGGGTAGCATCAATAATATGAAGAGGTACAGGATTAGTGTCGACTCTCATGTACTCCTCGGCCTTTTTATAGAATTTCTAAAGCGTGTTAAGTTTTTTCATTTTAATCCATCTACCGAGTTCACTCTTCTTATATATGGCGTCGATTAGAGACATGTGGATTATGCGAGGTTCTGGATTTCTCACTTCGGACAAAGCAACATTGAATCGACTGAGAAAAGCTTTAACAGATTCCCCTGAATTATGCTTCATCGCTGAAAGTGTTATAGCATCCTTGGCTTTGGTAGCATACAGGCGGAACCGTTCCTCGAACTTTTTGGTTAAGTCAGAGAATCGGTCTACGGACTTAGGTGGTAGCTTTGTGAACCATAATGATGCAGCACCTTCTAACTAGAGAGGAAAGTATGTGCATTTCATCTCATCAGCCGCCTTAGCTGTACTCATATGCCACTCATATTTGAATGTAGTTAGGATCAACAAGGTCGTTGTACAGGGCCAAAGTTGGAGGATTGAACTTCTTTGGACATTCTGCTTCAAGGATTCTTTCGGTGAACGGAGTCTTGTCGGGAGAGAAGTCCCATTGTCTTTCATCGCTATTGCCAGCTTGATTTCTCTTCATGATTTGTTCTATCATATCAGAGATGTACTCTTCAGTGTTATGCCGCTTTGTGAAGCTGAGCTCAATACCAAATGTTCGTCTAGGTTAGTGGTCTCGATTAGGGAGCTTAGGTCCCTTGCCTTCTCGACGAGGAGGTGCCCCCATGATAGGACTGGTGGCCCTTCGAGCTTTTCTTTCGGAATGTTTCTTAGATTTTGGATTCAATTCTTCGATGTTAGCTTCGTCTTTGTCACTCAACCAATCATAATCGTCTTCCATGTTGTCGTTGCGGTTATGATCGGAAGTGGTTGATTTGTCATTCTCTTCGAGATCAACATGGACTTTCGGGGGGGGGGGGGGGACTGGATTTGATCGAGCATTAAGGTTGGCATCAAGTTTCTCCATCATAGCTTTAGTAGAAGCATCCACCCTTTGATTTAAGTTGGCAATAGCGGTATCTAATTCATTTCTAGTCGCACCAGCTCCATTTACCGAGTTTTCACCAACAACAAAATGGTTAGCAAGCGGTGTTTCTTTATTAGCAATATTATCGGCATTTCCGACATCTTTACTGATGGTCTTCTTAGCTTTCAACATTATGTTGGATAAGGAGGTGGCAAAAAAATTTCAATGCGAGTCTCTTAAACTTGTGAGAAGTGTGAGAGAAGGTGGTGCGAACGGAGCCCCACGGTGGAGCCAAATGTTTGAATCAAAAGTGGTTCAAGCACCAAAGGTGTGAAATCACACTTCACCAAAAAGGTATGCAAAATGAAAATGAGGCCACAAATACAAATGCAGGTAAAAAGCAGGAAAAAGTAAGTAAGAGACAAGGGTTTTTTATAGTAGTTCGATATAGGATAGATCTACGTCCACTTTAGAAGTGTTCTTTATTATCATGGAGGAAATTACATATAACATCATCTCATTTATATCATTTGTTCATTCTCTTTACAATGACTCTCCATTTTATCTCTCTTTTAGCTTTAGATATCACTTGAATTCGTAGAGGAATGGATTAGATCTCGCGGATTGTGAAAGTTATCTAGTAGATCTTCAATCACTTTGGTGCGTATACGCTTTTCCTTGATTCCATGATGAAGTTTGTGTTAGATCCGTGCTTTTAGAGAAGACTAATGGCGGTTGGAGAGCACTAGAGTTGAGTTAGAGCCATTTTGGATGGATAATGGACGTGATTTGATCTTCATGTAGTCGGAGGATGAAGGAGAGAGCTTCAGCGGCCATTAATGGAGCTTTAAGGAGCTTTAGAATGGTAGAGAAGTGATTTGGGCATCCCTTCGGGGTAGAGGAATCCATCCCTTGAAGTGTGGTGAAAGGGAGTATTTACAGGAGAAGTTTGGACTAGGTGGCAGTTCTGTAATTATGGGGTGCAGAGTTTGGGTCCAGCGTACATGCATTTACGAGACTGCCACTGGACAGCTGGAACCAGTTGTAAATAGCTGGCATGCCCGACCCAAAAACATGCGGTGACTGACCCAAAAGGTAAGAAATGACCGACCCAAATTGAATCTCGTGACCGACCCTGCTCCATTGTTATGTGATCGACCTTGAATGTTTGCCACGTGCTTTGCTTCTCCATCTATATAATTCTGAAAGCATGTTCAACCCTGGAGACCACCCATACTCGATCCGCATGGTAGATGAAGCTGCTCGACCCTAGGCGATGGATGTTGCTCGACCCATGGCGACGAAGGCTACTCGACCCTTGCTCCGGCTCGCACTGCTCGACCAGGACTTAGATATGGAGCTCGACCAGGACAGAGGCTCTTACTGTTCGACCATAGGATTGCCCGACCCATATGGAAGCGGTGCTCGACCCCTTTATGATGTGGCCTTGCTCGACTAGGGCTGACGATGGTGCTGTTGATGGTGAACTTTGTCATCTGTATGTCATGTGTTGAGCTTAACCTAGCCCGGTGCACTTATATTATTTGACAGAATGTATGAATGAGATTCTTCTTAGTTAACACCATCAAAGCTCGTGAATGCTACATTATGAAATAGTAAATAATATATTCTTATAACTAGTATTGCAGATCCAACACTGTTAGATCCCACACTGTTAATCTAAATATCAATGCGAACATGAAAAAATAAGGTTTATTTGTTAATATTTTCTCTTCAATATCCTAAAAGAAACCAATTCACGAATTGATATTAGTATACCTAGTTTATATTTGCATAGCTTTTTTAAACTTAATCTTTATAAAATAATAACCATATATGATAATGATGGATAGTTACCATATACATTAAACATGGTAGTGTTCATTTTAATTGGTAGTAGTTTAGTGCATCAATAATGCAGTTTTAGTTAATCCTGGTGCAGACCTTCAAATGTTTGCAAGCGCTGACTAAACTACAATGTTAGGCTTTTCTACGTTAAATATTTTCCTTGAGAAATATTTTTATTTTTTATTTTTTTTGTGAACTATAAGGCTGATACTAAGAATTTACCATAATAATATGCTTTCTTTAAAGATTCATAATGTAAAATATAAATTTCATAAAAAAAGCAAAAAAGATGAAGGTAGTTTTACTGTGTTGTTATATGACTTAAGACAATTTTCTCGTACTTGGCATAACTTGGATAAAATAATAACAAATCCTAGTGAAAACACTGTGAATTGCAATCTAAATCTTGTTAAGTTATTAAGGAAATATGAAGTCGTCCCACACAATTTACTTATCATTTAGATGGAAAAAAATATGCCAATCAACTTCAATATATTGCTTTATATACAACCAGAACAGTATTGCCTAAACATGACAAATAGAGTAAGGGATTACCCTGAGGATGGTACTTCTTCTTTAGTGGTCCGAATAGCGTCACACGCCGCTACAGTGATGGCAAGACTAAGGCGAAATGTAAGTAGATCAAGCAAATTAGGTGGCGTGGGCACCGAGTCAATTGGTATCGAGGTGAAACCACAATTTCAGATGTGGAGGTATAGAGGTTATGGAGGTTTCTTTTGTCTATAATTGCAATTAAAAATGATCACCCTCCTTTGTGTTGGAGTCAACCAAAATCCATTAATTACTCTAGTGTCTATTAAAATAAAAGGTCAAGTTTGTTTAATTAAGTGTCATGTCTATTAATGAAATGTCATGTCTCATTGGACGAAGTGTCATGTCTGTTCGGTGAAAAGTTTCTATGTAATCCTATATATATGGGATCATTTGTTGTATTGGATGTAAGAAAAAAAAGTAGTTCTTCCTCCTACAAAATAGTGTCTTCTTCCTCCAACAAACTGGTATCAAAGCAAAAAAAATCAATATGTCAAGTAATCTCAACATAACAAATAAGCCCGCTGCTCAAGTTCCTCGTTTCAATGGTGAGAGATCTAACTATTGGTGCGATCTAATGAAGTTGTGTCTTGAATCTCAAGATCTATGGACTGTGGTCGAAGAAGGTGTAGGAGCACTGGAAGATGGGACGCAACTCACACCCGCCCAAAGGGAACTTCTGAAAAGCAAAAAACTAAAAGATCGGAAGGATCTCTACCAAATCTATCAAACACTTGAAACTCAAGTTTATGATAGAATTAGAAAAGTTCCAAATGTTCAGGAGGCTTGGAGAATATTGAATACAACGTATTCTGGCCAATATCAAGTAAAAAAGGTTCGCCTGTAGTCACTGTGAGCTGAATTCGAAAAGCTCAAAATGAAGGATGATGAGAAAATCTCAGTGTACTTTATTCGTCTTACTTCCATCATCAATCAGATGGCTTCAAACGGAGAAGTCGTGGAGACCCAAAGAGCCATCGAAAAAATTCTGCAGAGCCTACCAATGAAATTTGATCATATTGTGGTTGCAGTTGAGGAATCAAGTGATATTGCTTTACTTTCTCTTGAAGGCTTGCAAGGGAGGCTGGAAGCTCATGAGGCTAGGATAGGATCTTGAAGAGAAGTAAACAAATAATTTTTTCTCAAGATCAAGCCTTAAATTCTCAATTCACATCCACAAAAGGTCAAGGTCCATCCCATGGCAAAAATTATAGCGGGAATGGCGGAAAACATGAAGAATCGAAGGCGGAGAAAGCATCATCCAAAAATAACAAAGCGTGAGGCAAATACAAAGGTTAAAAACCTTATTTTGAATGCAATTTTTGCCACAATCCTGGTCATAAATAAAATGATTATTGGGAGAAACATCCTAAAAAGAAGTCAGTTGCTAGTTTTAAGCATAATGAAGAAGAAAATTCCAAATCTTTATTGATTGCTTCGAATGGAAATATTGAAAATATATGGTACTTGGATAGTGGTGCAAGTAGGCATATGACTGGAAATAAAAATTTGTTTTCGAGTCTTGTAGAAGCAAACGATGGTCAGATTACTATCGGAGATGCTAAATCATACAATATTCAAGGTGTTGGTGAAATCTCTTTCAAAACCAAGGCTGGAAAAGTTGAAAAATTGTCGTTGGTTCTTTACGTACCAGGTATATGCAGCAACCTTCTTAGCGTCGGTCACTTGCTAAAGAAGGGATTTGATTTTCAATTCGTTGGAGATCAATGCAGCATGAAGAAGAACATCCAACAAGTGGCGAATATTGTGATAGGATCCAACAAATTATTTTCGATCAAACTAGACATCGTGAGCGATAAGTGCATGCTTGCTGATTCTAATAATGAAGTATCCAAGTTATGGCATGAGAGGTTCGGGAATCTAAACTTTCAGAGCTTGAAAGAGATGTCTACCAAAGAAATAGTCCAAGGACTCCCTAAAATTATGGCGATAAACAAAGTATGCGAGGAATGCCACTTGGGAAAACAACATCCTGAATCTTTCCCATCCAAATCAAAGTGGATTTCTAAATTACCTCTGAAGCTTGTTCACACTAACCTTTGTGGAACAACGCAAGTGCCATCGCTTGGAGGTAGCAGGTATTTCTTGTTGTTTGTTGACGATTACACAAGAAAAATATGGGTTTATTGTGTGAAAGAGAAATCAGAAGTTTATCATGTTTTAAAGATTTTTAAACACAAGTTGAGAAAAATTCTGGTCTTCAAATAAAGAATATGAGGAATGATCGTGGTGGAGAATATATGTCTTCTTTATTTGAAGAGTTCTACCGAAACAATGGCATTCATCATGAATTTATGGCAAAGTACACACCTCAACTAAACGGATTTGCGGAACGCAAGAATCAGACTATCATGAATATGGTCAAATGCATGTTGAAGAAGAAGAACCTGCTTGCGTGTTTTTGGGCTGAAGCGGTCTCTTGTGCCGTTTACTTAATCAACCGATCGCCCACGAAGAGCTTGAAGGATTCTACTCTAAATGAAGTATGGTATGGCAAGAAACCAAATGTTGTTCACCTAAAAACTTTTGGTTGTCTTGCATACTCTCATATTCCTGATGCTTTGAGATCGAAGCTCGATGACAAATCTGAAAAATGCTTTTTCATCGGTTATAGACAAAAGACTAAAGCTTACAAGATTTACAATCCAAGGACGAAGTAGATGGTTATCAGCAGAGATGTTCGCTTTGATGAAAATGGCTGCTATAATTTTTTAGATTTTGCAGAATTACCAGGATGGCAAACTCTAAACTTGAAGATGAAACTTCTTTAGAACAAGGTGTTGATGGTATTGAAGAATCATAGCATGAAAATAATGAAGCTGAGCAGGAGCAAAATTCACCACCAACGGCAGAAAGAAGGACGCGATCCTTGAGAGAAATCTATGATGCAACCGAAGAAGTTGACACTACGAATCATGTATATTTTGCATTCTTTGCAGGGGAAGATACAGTCACTTACGAAGAAGCATCAAAAAAAATAGGTGGATTCAAAGAAGGATGAAATCAAGTCTATTGCGAAAAATGGTACGTGGGAGCTTATTACTTTGCCTTCACACAAATCATTCATTGGTGTGAAATGGGTGTTCAAAACCAAAACAAATCTTGATGGTTCCATCAACAAGTACAAAGCACGATTGGTTGCAAAAGGGTACAAGCAAAAGGAAGGCGAAGATTTCAATGAGGTATTCGCTCCTGTTTCTCGACTTGATACTGTTCGATTATTAATTTCTCTTGTTGCTCAAAATGGTTGGAAGTTGTTGCAAATGAATGTGAAATCGGCTTTCTTAAATGGATTTCTTCAAGATAATATTTATATTCAACAACCTGCCGGTTTTGTGAAGAAGGGCGATGAGGAAAAGGTGTATAAGCTGCATAAAGCATTATATGGGCTGAAGCAATCCCCTCGTGCATGGTATAATCGGATCAATGATCTTTTTCCTAAGGAATGGCTTTGAAAGGTTTCCTTTTGAGCATACTCTTTACATGAAGTTGAATTCAAAAGGAGGTTTCAAGATCGTGAGTCTATATGTTGACGATCTAATTTTTACTGGAGATGTTATCTGAATTCAAAAAATCAATGATGAAGGAGTTTGAGATGACGGATTTGGGAGAATTGCATCATTTTCTGGGGATAGGTGTTCAACAATCAGAATGTGGGATTTTTATCTCACAAGAAAAATATATTGCTCAAGTGTTGGAGAAGTTCAACATGATGAATGCAAATCCAGTTTCAACTCCTTGTGTTACAAGTCTAAAATTGTGCGAAAATGGTGAAGGAAAGTGCGTGGATCCAACTTTGTTTCGAAGCCTAGTTGTAAATTCGATGTATCTCACTGCTACAAGACATGATATCATGTACGCAGTAAATTTGATTAGCAGATTTGTGGAGAAGCCTTACTCAAACCATTGGGAAGCTACGAAAAGAATTTTGTGATATGTTAATGGAACTATCGACTATCGCATTTTCTATGAAGCTCGTGTGCCTGTGAAGCTTGTTGGATATACGTACAACAATCTAGATGGAAGTATTGACGATTCAAGGAGTACTTTGGGTTATGCATTTAACCTTGGAAGTGGAATTATTTCTTGGTGTTCAAAAAAAGGACCAGTTGTGGCTCTTTCTACCACCAAAGCAGAATACATCACAACATGAAACACCCCACCTCCATTAAGGTCACTCACAAAGGGAATGTCTTAACTTCAGTGGAGCATTCTAGGTAAAAGATACAGATAATTTACAAGACAGACATATAAACTGCGGGAAAACTAAATTTATTTCATAAGCACGTGGTTCAGTCAAAACATTACAACAACTGTCTTAAACCAACTCCCAAATCATTACAACAAAATCTCTGTCTTGATTAAAACATAAGAAGCATAAAATAACAATAAGACAACATAAATCCCCAATAAGAGTGTATCCAAAACCATAACCCAAGGAAAGAGAATCCAAGAAATACATCTACTCTCTTCAAGATGGAAACGGTCCGAACTAAGCTGAAGTATTCCCTCCCTGCGGACCTGGGGGGCGGGGGGAAACGGAAGAAAAGAAGACGAAAGAAAAATGGGTCAGACATAACTCTGGTAAGTCCAGTGATTTTTCAGCATGAGAACAAGAAAAAGGATCATGACATGAATAAACTGAAAATAGGACAATACCAGAATAACAAGATAACATAAGGCAAGTTAAACTGAATATATTATCGCACCCATTTCTATTTCTCTGCACCTACAAACTATTGTTTCAACTAGCCTCACGTGTTCATAACAAAGTGATCCCCTTTATCAATTGGCTCCTATTCGTATACGTTTACCACTTATGCCATTCGGCCCCGCTTGATTGTAGATACCTGTGCTGGTCCCACCATGGGGGTGTATCAAATCCTATGGTGGCAACCTAACACAATTCAAGATGCACAGTGTATAACTACTGATGCCCAGTGTCTGCTTTTTCCACTGCAGGGTACGTGCACGCCCGTACTCCGTCGGAACCTACACTGACGCACCACCCGCCGTTGTTTTGACCGCTTATAATCAGTCCAGTAATCGTTCCCCACCCTGCCTAGTTCAGGGTACCATGATACAACTATGTGGGTTACTGCTGAAATGGGTCCCCGTTACTAGGGTTTCCTAATCAACATGTTAAAATGGTTAAGTGTTCTCAAATTAACCTAACCCCACCCATCAGTTTAGTTAACATGTTGTATTAGTTAAGTGTTGCCTTAATTAACTTAACCCTACCTTCTTAGCCTGCCTATTCCTTAGCTTTAATTCATTCATTAAAGCACCAACCTCTCACATTAGATTTATATTGTTGCGGTCGCTGGATGTGCCGGTCGGTTCCGGGCAGTCTTACACCGCAACTCAATCTAACCTCGGGTTCTTTTGGGCTTAATTCGCTAACCTCCCACATTAGATCTATATTGTTACGGTTGCTGGATGTGCCGGGCGGTTCCGGGCAGTCTTACACTGTAACTCAATCTAACCTCGGGTTAGGCATATTCGTCTTTTGCTAAATTTACATATTTACCCTTTCATATTTATATGTAAATTTTCCACAATTATTGTCATTCAAGTCATGCCCCATTTACCTTCTAAATCATGTTCATAAATTTTAGGTATATAAATTATACCAATTCATGCTACTAATCATTTACATGATTATGAGCCAAACTATGCCAATAATATGTATTTTAACGTTTTTCCCAACGTTACCCCCGTTATACACTCGCATAATTCACATAGAAAGTTAGGCTCGCAACTTAGCCTAACTCATAAAAAAAGGGAAATGAAAGGAGCATGTACCATTCTAACAACATAAAATAATATGGTTCTAACCAACATGTGTCATACAAATTTGGCATAGAACAATGAACTTGCATTTTAGATCCAATTAACATGAAACTTAGGCATATGAAAGGGAACTTGCATAGAATTACACAAATCCGATTAGGCATGTAAATGTGAACTTGCATTTGAGTTGGATCAAATTAACATAGATCTAAACATATGAGAATGTAGATCTAAACATATAGGTGTATATATGACTTTCCTAAAAACTTGCATGAAACATATCATGAAAGAATCACCAAACTTATATACAACATGATAGGTTCATTCCCAAATTACTATTCAACATGATAGGTTCATCACCAAATTACTATACAACATGATAAGTCCAATAAACCACAATAGTCTCATAGGCATATATGATAGAATTTTCACAAGAATGGACATGAATCAACACCACCATTATCTTACAACTAGGCACAGTTCTAATTTCACTTCATTACAAATCATGACTTTTATTTGTTCACATCTAAAGAATAACTGAACTTACAAACAAAAGAAAAATCTTGTTTTCTGGGATCTGTTTTCTGAAACTGAAAAGCTATCCCTAGACGTAGAATATCGATTCTCTAATTTAGATTTGATTCGTAGCTTCGAACTTGCTTTCTAGTTGGAGAAGAATGGTGGCTATGCTAGGTTGACCATGGACAGCATGACGGCTCCTTGGAATGAAATTGTGTGGTTTAGGGTTGAGGGTTGGGGTTGTTTATATAGAAGTTTAGATTTATGTGAGCTGTTAGATCAATCTAGGAGCAATCAGAACCATCCAGACCAGATAGAGCTATCCAGAAACCGCCACCTATGCCCTAGTGACTCAGCAACAAGTCAGAAATCGTCACTGTTCGGATCTGAATGCAGGAGTCGACCCCTACAGGGGGGTCGACACCTATGTCGACTCCATTATAGGGGGGTCGACACCTATGTCGACTCCCCTTGGGGGGGTGGGGTCGACCCCTAAGCGGGAATTTTCCCGCTCAGCCTCTTTCGCCTAAATTTGAAATTCGAGCTGCTTTTTCGATCTAATTATTATTTATATTTAATTTCCGATTTAACATGAAATCTTCTGGACTCCATAACTTCTTCATATGGAGTCCGATTCACGCAAACTTGGACTCTGTCTTAAGCAGAATTCCGAGATGAACGCAGTGGCATAACCTGTTTCCCTTAATTCTTACTTTTAAAATTAAGTATTCTTTAATTCGTTACTTTAATAAACATAGAAAAATACAGGGTGTTACATACATCTCTTGCAGAATGTCAAACTTTGTGGCTAAGAGGAGCTCTTGAAAATCTGAGCTTCAAGCAAGAAGATCCTACGATCGTTTATTGCCACCATAGTTCTACTATCTCTATCTCCAAGGATCATGTTTTGCATGGAAGAACAAAGCATATTCGTCTGCGTTTCCATTTCCTACCAGAACTCGTTCGTGAAGGAGAAGCGAGTCTTGAATATTGTCAAAGTGAAGAACAAATTACTGATATCTTCACAAAGCCGCTTGGAGGGACCGCTTTCTCAAAAAATGTTGCTGCATTAGGCATTCGAAGGAATTTTGGTTTACGGGAGGCAATGTTGGAGTAAACCAAAATCCATTAATTACTCTAGTGTCTATTAAAATAAAAGGTCATGTTTGTTTAATTAAGTGTCATGTCTATTAATGAAATGTCATGTCCCATTGGACGAAGTGTTATGTCTGTTCGATGAAAAGTTGTCTATGTAATCCTATATATATGGGATCATTTGTTGTACTGGATGTAAGAAAAAAAGTAGTTCTTCCTCCTACAAAATATTGTCTTCTTCCTCCAACACTTTGTACTGAACCAAATCTTTTATAAGTAGCAAAGTAAGTTTTTAGAGGAAAATTGCTTATATGGTCCACGCAAGTTAACGACTCAGTTAGAAAAGTAACGATGGAGAAAATATTGAATTGATGAAGGAATAGCTTTGTAAGATTATTATTGAAAATGTAAAAATGAACTGATAGTTTGTACAAGGCAAACAACCCTTATTTATACACACGGCAATTAAAAACTTATATGGGTAAGGCCCATAAATGTAAAGCCCAACGGAAAATGTAAAAGCTTTGTAAACAACAGAGCCGTCATTCTCTAACTCCCCCCTTCAAACCCTAGATAGGGTTTGCTCTCGAGACAAAAATAGTGACTCCTTCGGCAAGAAAACTCTGATAGATGAAAGAAGACATATCAATGCAGATGAATCTAGTATCTCTCAGGCTTAATCAACACTAGACAGAAGATTTGCACCATCAAAGGAAAGGCAAGCTCATCAGAAGTCAGGAATGAAGACGATTCTCTTCAATCTATGAACAACATCAACAACATCAATGTTTAGCTCTTCTTTAATCCTCAGAAAACACTGTCAGGAAAGAGGCTTCGTAAAAATATCAGCTTTCTAATCCACTGACGGTATATACCCAATTTTTAATTTCTCTTTTATTACCTGTTCGCTAATGAAATAGAGATCCAACTCAATATGCTTTGTCTCCGAATGTAACACAGTATTAGAAGTTAAAGATATAACACTGACATTATCACACCAAACAGTAGCTTTTTTAGGTGTTACTATCTGTAATTCACTCATTAATGATTCAATCCACATAACTTCAGCTGTTGTACTAGCAACAATTCTAAACTCTGCTTCAGTACTTGATCTAGAAATAGTATTCTGTTCTTTAGCACACCAAGACACTGGATTTTTTCCTAGAAAATTACAATAAACTGATGTAGATTTTCTGTCATCCCAATCTGTTCCCCAATCTGCATCTGCGTATGCATTGATATTCAAAGTGTTGCAAGTTTTAAGAATAAGACCATGATCAATAGTTCCCTTTAAATAACTAAGAATCCTTTTTGCTGCCTTCCAATGATTGTCTAAAGGACTTTGCATGTATTGACTAACTTTATTGACACCGAAGGCAATATCAGGTCTTGTTATTGTTGCATATTGAAGAGCACCAACTATGCTTCTATATAATTTTATATTCTGAAAAGGTTCCCCCTTGTGCTTAGACAACTGTATATTTGTAATCATTGGCGTAGGTAGAGAATTTGCTTTATCCGTTTGAGCTCTAACCAGAATTTCTGAAATGTATTTTCTTTGATTAAGATGCATTTCAGAATTTGCAGTTCTTTTAACTTCAACTCCCAGAAAATAATTGAGATCACCCAAATCCTTAATGGAAAATTTTGAGTTCAGCATACTTGTAATAGCCTTGATTTCACTTTCACTGGTCCCTATAATAATAAAATCATCTACATAAAAAAGGATATTTGTGGATGAAATATCAGAAATTTTAATAAAGATTGAGTTATCAGATTTAGCAGATTTGTATCCATGTTTGACAAGTGTTGCTTTTAACTTGTCAAACCATACTCTAGGAGCTTGCTTTAGGCCATATATTGCCTTGTTGAGTTTGCACACCAAGTTTTTGTTAATATGTTGAATAAACCCTTGAGGCTGCTCCATGCACACTTCTTCCTGCAAATCACCATTAAGAAATGAATTATTAACATCTAGTTGTTTAATGCTCCAATTTCTGTGCAAAGCAATGGTTAATATAATTCTAATTGAGGTTGGTTTCACAACAGGTGAAAAAGTTTCAGAAAAATCAAAACCATACTGTTGTGAATACCCCTTTGCAACCAATCTAGCTTTGTAATTAGAAATTGAGCCATCTGCATTTTTCTTTAATTTATAAACCCATCTGCAACCAATAATATTTATGTTCTCTGGTTTTTCAACCGGTGTCCATGCACCCTTATTAATTAAAGCACTGCACTCCTCTTGCATTATTGCATTCCATTTTTCATGTTGAGAAGTTTCATTAAAAGATGAAGGTTCTTCATGTAAGAGTACAATTTTTAAAAATTTGGGCTTATAAATACCACATTTTGCCCTAGTAAGCATTGGATGTTGGTATAAAGCAGTTCTAGCTGTAGCATCTTCAGCAACATCATTTTGATTATCATTTGAATTATTTCCATCTGATGTCTGACAGCTATTTGTATTTTCATTTTCATGACTTTGCTGGTCCATTACTTCATCACTGCTGGAAGAAAATTGCTGCTCTTGATCTGGCCTACTTAAAGGCACAGTGTGCTGAGAGCTAGTGTTGATGTCTTGCTTCTTTTGATATGCAGGCACCAAAACTTCCACCTCATTAGGTATACCAGATACAATCTGTCTTGAACTTATAGTTTTCTCACTAGTATTTGCATTTACTTTGCTAAAAGGGTATACCTGTTCATTGAATCTAACATGTCTAGAAATATAAATTTTTCCTTTATTATCAAGACATTTATATCCCTTTTGTTTATTACAATACCCCAGAAATGTACATGAAGTTGACCTAAAATCTAACTTCTGATTATTATAAGGTCTTAAACAAGGAAAACATTGGCATGATTTTTTTTTAAATGCTTGTAATCTGGTTTAATTTTTGTTAAGACTTCCTGAGGACATTTAAACTTCTACACCTTTGTAGGCATGATATTGATTAAATGTACTGCAGTATAAAATACATCAGTCCAATATATTAAAGGCATGTATACTTGGGCTAATATAGTTAGTTCAGTCTCAACAATATGCCTATGTTTCCTTTCAATAATACCATTTTGTTATTGGGTATAGGGACATGTAATTCTATGGTCTTATACCCTTATTTTTAAAAAATGACTTTAGTGGTAAAAATTCTCTTCCACCATCAGTTTGCAAAGTACCAACCTTATTTCCAGTGAGATTTTCAACTTTTTTGATAAATTGAATTACAATACTACTAGTTTCAGATTTAGATTTCAGCATGTAGATCCATACAAATCTTGAGTAAGCATCTATAAAAGATATGTAGCATCTGTAACCATAACTTGAACACACAGAAGCAGGACCCCATAAATCTGTAGCAATTAATTCTAAGGGTCTAGTGTAACTAGTTTGTGAATCTGGAAATGCAAGTTTGTGACTTTTCCCAATTGACAATCAGAACATATATGTGAATCAGGAATATTGCATACATAAATTTTATTGTCATCCATGACCTATTTAAAATTTTTAACACTAGGATGTCCTAGTTTACTATGCCACAAATCAAATTCCATATGAGAAACAGAATCATTCATTACAGACATTATACAGTTATTTTCAACATATTCATGATTCTTAGAATTATTGAAATCAAATCTGTATAACCCTTAATGTTCTCTACCCTACAAGATAATATCTTGTGTTGGTATGTCTTTAACAATGCAAGCATTTGGATAAAATTCAAAATAGACATTGTTATCTTTAGCAAATTGGGAAACGCTAACTAAATTTTTCTTAATTGATGGAACTCTTAATATTTTTTTTAAATATAATTGTTTTGTTCCATCAATATATGCATTTCCAATGTGTGTTATCTGTGCAATTTTACCATTACCAATAATAAGATTTTGTTTACCTTTATACTTCTTGTTTCCCAAGTTTAAATTGTTCAAATTGTTGGTGACATGGTTGGTAGCACCTGCATCTAGATACCAGCAGTTATCTAACACATCATCAGCACTTGATGCTTCTGTATTTTGCACTTCTACTTGACTTTTATTAATATCTTTAGGCACACTCACCATGTTAACATTTGCATTACTGTTTTGCTGTGGAGGATAATTGGCGTAGAGTCTAAAATAGCATTTGCTTGCACTATGACCAACCTTACACTACAACAAAAACACCATATTACGACTTTAATTTTACAACTGTGCGAAAAGCACAGTTGTAATAAATGCTTTTTTTACAACTGTGCAAAACGCACTGTTGTAATAAATGTTTTTTACAACTGTGAAAAAATCACTGTTGTGATAAACATATATATATATATCACAACTTTTCTTTTTTGTCTGTTGTAATAACTAATATATACTAATTAATTTCTGATAATTAATAGTTAAATCAGAAAGTTGTTTAAACTTATTTTTAGTAATTCTTTTTTTTATTTCTTGTACTAGAGACCTATTAAATATTAATAACAACTTATATTTAATAATTAGTAATATTAACATCTAAGAATAATTCATATTCAATAATAAATTTACAAATTAATACCAATTACAATTAATTACTATTAGATTAGATAAATACCGCTTAATTGATGATTAATAAATAATAGTTACTTTTTAAAAATTGCTATTAAATATTTAATAGTATATAATCAATAACATTTACATAATAATTAACTTTTAATAGTTGGAATTCAATTATAACTTTGAAGAAATAGGTAATAATTAATAATAACTATTATTAATCAGTAATATTTAATATTTTAGTAAAACTCAGTTCTCTGGAAATTCATATTATATTTATATTTAATATAAAATTTCACTTATTAATTAAATTATATTTTACTTATTATCATTTTCATATGTAACTAAAAGGGTCGACTTTCTTATAAAACATGTTTTACCGTTAGCTCCACAAATCTACGTTCCCGCCTGCTTGAATTGTTTGGCTCCAATTTCCGCAAATTTGAATTGTTTGGCTCCAACTCTAAAATATTTTCCCTCCATGCTTCCCATGCTCTCAGTCACGTGTCCGCTCTTTTATTATCACTCCCCGATAAAACCCAAATTTGTCTTCTCGACCAAAACCAAATAACCCCTCAGTAACTCCTTTCCGCCGCCAGATGCAATTCATCTCAACACAAGTTTCTCACCTTCCTTCAGATCCATTTCTCCTTCCTTCAGATTCTTCGACCGCTTTCCCTTCCCCAGTTTTGCTGCTGTAGTTTAAGTAGCTCAGAAATCCTCTTTCGACCGTTTTCTCCTTCCTTTAGATTCTTTGACCGTTTTCTCCTTCCTGCTTTGCTCTACCTATACCATCCACAACTAACCCTAATTGTGCCTTCTCAAGTCCACCTTCCGCAAACCGTTTTCCGTCGTTTTTCAATTTCTAGACTGATGTCGCAACTTCGCCACTTACGCTAATCCCTTGTTCATTCTTTAATCCTCTTTTCTTTACTGTTCCTTGGCCTCTCTCCGAAACATAGGCTGTTTCCACTCCATATTGAGCTTGGAATTTGCTATGGATTAAACTTATTCCAGTGTGCCAGATGTAGTGAATATCTTCATTCTACTCGAGCATCACTGTTGGACTTTAAGGTATTGTAATTGTGGTGGCTTTTGTTGGTTTGTTTGTTTGACTTGGTTGGAGCTTGGATATGTAATTTGTGCTGTGAGTGTTTTGACTTGGGTGTTAGTGTGGTCGTTCTTGAGTTGTCTGTGCTTTGGTTAGCTTTAGGATTTGTTGGTATTGTTCGGTGGTTTTGGATTGCTGGTCGATTGTGCTGCGTCGAAGTTTTTATTGATTGTCTTTGAAGTGTTAAATTGGGTTGCTGGTCGGTTTTGGCTTGCTATCTGCTTATTACAAATATTAAAAAAATTAATATTAATTCTTTATTTGGAGAACCTAACAAAAACAATTTGACTGAGAAAGGCACCACAGTTTCTCTATGTTTTTTTTTGACTGAGAAAGGCACTATCACAGTTTCTCCATGTTTTTTTTTCTTTCTCCTTTTTTGGGTTTAATTTATCAACCTTATATACGTTACCAGGTTAAAGCTTGGCTTTGGTGATATTCTAACTTCACATTTCAAAATTCAAAGAACAATTAACAAAAAAACCTTTTTATCATTGTAGGTATCTGTTGGTTTCGCGTGTTGTGGAGATGGAAGCAGGCAATATTGTTGCAGAAACTACTTGACCAGTGTATGCTCTTTTATTTTATTTTCGACCACACGAGTATATTGTAGATCATTATTTTATATATAATTTCTTTTATTTTACCATGATCTTTTAGCTACAAAAGTGGACATGATTCCAATGCAAATCCCAGTATATTGTGAGCTGACCTCTAGTTGAGATGCTACTGAATTTGCAATGGTACAAAAATGTTATGCCAAGGATGAGAGCGCATGTAGAAAAGAATTCTGGAAAATCCAACACTAAATCCATCAAATCCTGGATATCATGAAGTAGGTTGCCATTGTTAAAAACATAGTAGATTTCATAGCCAAATGAGCTTTGTAATTTGGTTAAAGCTTTTAGAAGCATATGGAGAGGATAGTTAATTTTGTACATATTTATGTGGTATATGATTTATAATTTGTATTCTGCACATAAAGTTGTGATTTTTATCAATGAATGGATCATGGTGCCTTTAAACTTACATCTATTTGTTATGTTATTTATCTATTTATTGTTGCACATATATAATATATATAGATTCTTATGTATATAATTTGTGGATATATTACAATTGTAAATTAAAGTTGTAATAAAATATATTACAACGATTTTAAATAGTTGTGAAAATTATAACAGCAACGGTGTCTAACAGTTGTAATAAAGTTTATTACAACGGTGGAAAACAGTTGTAAATTATATATTTTACAACGGTGTCGCAACAGTGCAAAAAAGTTGTAAAAGGTTTTAGTCTATTACAACTTCTTAATAGACGACGGTGGCTCTACCGTTGTAAAATGTCTTTTACAACTTTTTTCCACCATTGTAATATGGTCATTTTGTTGTAGTGTTATCACATATCTGACATCTGATCCTGTTATTACCATTGTTATAATTATTGCTTCTGCCTCCTCTTCTACCTCTGTCAGACCAGCCACCCCTTTGATTATTAGACTGAATTCTTGAACCACCTCCTCTTTCTTGATTTTGACAGATAAATCAGAATTGATGCTTTTCTTGTGCTCTACTCTCCCTTCATGAGATAACAGGGTGGAATATACATGTTGTAAGGAAGGTGTAGGATCCATAGACAAGATGATTGCATAAATTGCTTCATATTCATCATCTAATCCGCTTACATAGCAATAACTTGCTCTGAATTAGGTATCTTTTGTCCAACAGAACTTAATTGATCACATATATTTTTGATCTTTAGTAAGTACTCATTCATAGTAGAATCACCTTTCCTAATACAATGTAGCTGCCTGCTACAGTTTCCCATACTTCTTGAGCAGCTTTGACACCAATTAATTGTGGTAATATTGCTGGTCCAATGGATGACATCATCCATGCACAAACTAGACCATCTTGCCTCTGATGCAAAGTGTATTCAATATTAGGAGCTAATTTTCCTTCATTATCTCTTATAAACTTTGGTGATACAATTTTTGTATCAAGAATGTAATCATCTAATCCATAGGCTCTAATTGCGGTTTCTACCTGTAATTTCCATAAAAGGTAATTTGTTTCATCGAGTTGTATTGATATCAGCTGGCTTTGAGGCTTGATGATAGATTTCATCAAATCTTGAATTGGATCTTGTTGATTTGGATTAACTTGATTGCTGGATACCTGAGGGATGGAATCACTTGTATTAGTCATACTGAAGAATTTGAATGAGGAATCTTCAGCAAATACAAACGTATGGCTTTCCCAGAAGCTTTGAATTGAGATCTAATTAAAAAATTGATCAGTTGCTGATGACTGCAACCAAAATACCAAATTACGATGAAAACACCAATTTAACTGTTTCTGTTAAGAAACAAGAAGTGATTTTGATGGTGTTTCAGGATGGCACTGACGCAACTGTGATTTTTTTTTTGATTACCTTGATCGGTTTCTTGAGGAAAAGCACACAATCTCATAAGAACTTGATTGCAGCCACAATTTGTAGGCGAGGTAGATCAGTTTGCATGAGACAACAACTCTCTCAGAGGATAAGATTCAAGAAATCTTTGATGAGAGGGTCCAAGTGATGAAAACACTCTGATGGACACCAAAATAACCACTCAGATCCGAATATTGATCGACAGCAAGAAATTATTCAGAAGCACATGGTGGCTGATAGGCTCACTAGATAGAACTCTCCCTTAAAAACTATCTTGTAAGGGAAGAGTGCCTAATGGGCTATATACTAGCCAATAGCTCTCATATTTTAAGGTATGAGACATATCATTTCACCACTCTTCGAAAGTCCGACGTCCACGTCGGTCTACTCTATCGACATTGATCCGACCGTAGCCCTTTTCTCTTTGGACGACTTCACTCACCGATGGTGGCCTTTTCTCGGTGGACGGCTTCACTCGTCGATGGTAGCCCTTTTCTCGGTGGACGGCTTCACTCATCTATCGGTATTTTAATCCAGCCTATCGGTATTTTAATCCAACCTATAGGTCGCCCCTCCCGCGGTTCGAACTTTCGTCGAGCGGTTCTCAGTGAAAACACCAAATGATAGGCTCATTAGGTAGAACTCTCCCTTAAAAGCTAGCTTTTAAGGGGAGGGTTCCTAAAGGGCTATATACTAGCCAATAGCTCCCATATTTTGAGGTATGAGACATATCAGTGGCTCGGATACCAAGTTAGAAAAGTAACGATGGAGAAAAGATTGAATTGATGAAGGAATAGATTTGTAAGATTATTATTGAAAATGTAAAAATGAACTGATAGTTTGTATAAGGCACACAGCCCTTTTTTATACACACGGCAATTAAAAACTTATATGGGTAAGGCCCATAAATGTAAAGCCCAACTGAAAATATAAAAGCTTTGTAAACAACGGAGCCGTCATTCTCTAACTGACTCTTTGCAGATGTCTCCCTAGCAACATGTTCCCACATTGTTTTGTTAACACTCAATAATAGCTCATTTCAATGCCTTAAGTTTCTCTGTAAATATGTTTCAGTGAATTTTGTGAAGTTTCTCCTCTAATATGATTTTTTGTGATGAATTTTCACTTTTGTATCTTCCTTGATAGAATGTGTAGTGGTTATTCAATGGAGATAATTAAATTTCACTTTTCTTTATTGGCTAAGAAAATAGTACCATCAATTAGATGTTGTTTATGATTATATCTCCATAACTTCTCTCACTTATCCACTTTTATGCCGAATATTCAAATAACTAAACCAACCAAAGATACTTAGCAAAAAAAGACATTCTAAATAATTCAGAATGAACTCTACAACTATGTAGACAAAAGCTAGAACAGTAATTTTTGATGAATTACTTACACTGTTGGGGTTATTGGTAATATGACCTCGCTCTGTTTCTAGGCTGTAAAAGCTTCAAATGATGGAAATATGGAAGGTCTGTTACTACAATTTTACAGGTAAAATTTAATATATTTTATATAAATAGTTAGCACAAGATTCTGACTATCAATATATGAAAATAACGTAAGTTTTTACTACAATTGAAGTGCACCTTTCTATATATGTTATATATGTACACACCTTGCACTCATTAGCATTTTAATATTCAATCAATTCATTACACTACATATGCACCGTAGGAAAGTAGTAGTAAACCGTCAATATGGCGATAAAACTAAAGTAAATATAGATGTAGCTTTCTTTAAAATTTATTTGTTTGTCTTAATCAATACCTATATTTCACTTCAATCTTATGGTAATATATGAAATTGTAACTTGTAATCCAGTAAATGTACGCTATACACAACTTGATTGTATAGTTATATCAGAACATAACAACATTTGTTTATCTAGCATACTTACATAGGATACAAAATAACAGTATTAAAGTGCAAGCACTTCGGTATTGTATCGCTACTGAGCAAAAGAGAGGGTAGACCTTTACTATTTGTTCGCAACTGAGAAATTATGCTAACAATATCTGGGTTATAGCACGACTTATTTATTGTTAGTGTGAGACCACTTAGCCAAACTAACAGTAAATAACAAACATTATCAACCAAAAAAGTAAGAAACAATTAGTTAAGTACTCCTTGTCAAAATATCAGATACTCATATAGGTATCATTTTCCAAATCATGATCATTTATTTTAAAGTTTATATTCATGTTATTAATGGAATATCAAATATGCAATCTGGGAACAGAGGCTTATACATCAAGTACTATACTTGACTGTCTCACAGCTATTAAGTTGGTTCTAGTTATATAGCATCCTACAATCGCATAATAATATGAGAAAGATTGAAACATTAAGTAAAATGCAATAATGAAAAGATAGAATAGAAAAAGAAAAACTATACAAAATATGTATTTAAAATAGGACTTTTTACTATGTTAGGCTTGTTTCAGAATTGTATAACGCAAACAGACTTGTTTTGAAAGTAATTACAGGAATAGACCTGTTCTGTATTAACGAAGGCGCGTTTTGGAAACTTGCCCAAAGGCGCATTTTGGAAACTCGCCTGTACAATTTGGTTTTAAATTCCATAGCGACTTTCTTGAAATTTGATTTGGACATAACTCGATATTTATAATTTGAAATTCCCATTTTTCTGTTTCAGTACTGAAATATAGTTCTACAGATTCGATCGTTTTTTGTTTCAATGAAAACCGACGTATAACGATTCCTATATATTCGAATGTAGGTGTAAACGTTAAATTTTGAACTACCACGACATTTAAATATTATATATAGCTTAACGAAACAACGTAAAACAAATACCAAATTCTAATATTCAAATACAAGAGAGATACATAGTCCGGTTAAGGACAGATAAGTTCGAAACATAAGAAATACAGATACATGAAATGCAACACACTGACATCGCATCAACAAATATACATCTCCATTTTAGGCTACTGAAGTACACCGCTTTCTGTTATGGCCCAGCGATCCACATTTGTTGCACCTGTTTGTTTTGGGTGTTTGATGCTCGTCCATAACATTTTTGATCCTCGTTGATTTGGGTCATCCAACTAGTCTTCTGATAGGCGAAGCCAGTATTCTTGGACCGTTGTACGGGTCCTAGTATTTCTTATCGGGTATAGGATTAAACTCTGCGTCGTATGTAGCTCTATAACTTTCGACGGAGTACCACTCAGAAGCAAAATCGTGATGTGCTGTATTACTACCAAAACCCTGGGCTGAACAAGCTGCCATCACATGAGCACATGGTATCTTCTGCAGAAGTGATATTCTGCATGTACAGGTGACATCAGAACCGTCGATCACAACATCATATTCATCGCCGTAACTGTTAATCACTTGTCATTTATATCGACCAAATCGAACAAGCCTACAGCGCCGTGCGTCAATAGCACGAGCTTCAATTTTAGCTTCCCATTTTGGAGTAAGTTTCGTATTCAGACTCGCCCCTTTTTCTCGTCTCTTATAGAAATACTCAACTGATCGAAAGAACGTTCTTGCAACCAACGCCTTTATGGGCAAGGATCTGATGCCTTTTAGTACGCCATTAAAACTTTCAGATGCGTTGGTCGTCATAATATGGAAGCGGTCGCCGTCATCTTTGCAAAGAGCCCAGTTTTCTTCGTAATTCCCTAGGCTTCGTTCAATCCAGTCATGCGCCTCCGGCTTAGTTGTCTTGATCTCTTCTCTAAGTTTATTGTATTCAATCACTTCTGAAGCACATGCAGCAGCGTAAAACAAGCCTACAAGTCGCTTGTCTCGATGACCTGCAGCTTGAAATTTTGCTTTCAGATGTCTTGCACATAACCTATGCTTGTGCGGTTGGTGCCATTTATCCTGCAAAGCGCTTGGAATCCCTTTCATTCTGTCAGATATAAATGTAATGTGTCGATTTTGTATGCTATAAATGAACTCACGCATGCATGAAAAGAACCAGGCCCAACTATCATATGATTCGGACTCGACCACCCCATAAGCTAATGGGTAAAGGCAGTCGTCCGCATCTACAGCGGTAGCAACAAGCAGTAATCCTTTGTACTTACCGTACAAATGTGTCCCGTCAATAGAGAGCACTGGACGGCAGTGTACGTAACCTGCAATGGAAGGGCCAAATGCCCAAAAAACACAATGAAATACCCCATACTCATCGTGTACTATATGTCCTACTGAACCTGAATTGCATCTTTTATTTCCTCAAAATATTGAGGCAAATACAAATACGATTCGGCCCAGTCACCGTATACTTTTTCCAAAGCTTTATTCAACGTTCGCCAAGCTTTCATGTAACTGATTTTGATGAAAAGGTGCTCGTCGACAAGCACTTGCACCGTCCCAGCTGAGATATCCAAGTTGGCCGTCACAAAAGCCATGATTTTGGATACAAGAAACACAGAAGTGGATTGCTTGTGGTTTGAATTAATCGTAGGGTTGACACAGTTATGTTGATGAGGCAACTTTCGGATTTTCCACAATTCGTTTTGTGATTTATTCGACACTATAGCATATATTCGCCATGGACAAGTAGCATCAACACTACATACAGCGGTATATATTGTTTTATTCGACTAGATTGGCTTGTATGAAATACCGTGCAGAATAGACCATTCCGTAAGTTGGTGGAGAAACTGTTCCTTGCTTCGGAATACCATCCCAACAGCAAAACCATTTTGTACGCAGGAAGCCGAGATTTTTTCGCTAGAAAACTCTAAATTAGCGACTACGGATCTGGCCATCATTTGCACCGTGCAGAGATCATCGTCCATAGGTACTTCCATTTAAGGCTCATCACCATCTTCTTCGGGATCTACTGTGTTGGTATCATAGTCATAGTTCAGTGGTTCATTGTTGACTCTGGTCCAGCATGTATCATCAACTGTTGTCGTGGCAACCGCCATGCTGTCAATATGTTCGGCCTGTTGTGAAGGACCTGCACCCCATTCTTCTTCGGCTTCTACAGTCAATCTATTAATAAATGCATTTCAGTTAGATCTTACATTTCAATGAGTAGTTATAAAACTAACTTGATGTGGAACAAGTACCTTTGGCTCGTATCTAACAATTCTGACTGACTAGTCATTTGTTCTTCTTCTTCTTCTTGTTATTGTTGCTGCTGCTCAGCCACATTTGGTGGACAATACGGATTGGTGTATAAAGGAGAACTAAAGTTGATTGATGGATCATGAGTTTGCAACATTTCTGTGAAATAACCGAAACCGCTACTCACTATAGGCGGTGTTAGCCTACTTTGTGAACTAGGCAACACAAAGTCTAGATATCAGACATTGAAGAGCATTTTTAATTAGAAGACTTCGGTTCGGATCGGAGAAGACACTACAGCCTAGATCAGACAGCTGCAATTGTTCGGGTCGGGTCAGAGCAACGTATCGGTTCGGGTCGGATAAAATCTTCTGTTCGGATCGGTGAACTGTTGCTGAGGAAATTGGTAAGGCATAGCTATTCGGATCGGAGGGCAATATAATCTCAATTGGATCGGAAAACCACCTGGTTGCCACGGAAATAGATCGGAGTGGAGCGGAGCAGATTAAAGAAGAGAGAGCGTTGCTTCCAAGCCAATCCGGGTCGGATCGGGTATCCCAATCCGAACCCCTTATATGTGTGTCTCCGACCCGAGCCCATTTTCCATATCATTCTCCAGCAAAAGCGCCTGGATATCCGGATCGGCTATGACCAGTTCTTACCCATAACGTTCATTACTCTGATGCGTTGTCAACACAATAATTCATCCGAACCCGAAGCTAATGGGATGGACGACACGTGGCTCCGATCCGGATCGTGTTTTGAGCAAATTCACACTTATAAATACCCTGTCTGGAGACAAAGAAAAGGATCTTTTTTCTGGCACTTGGAGAGTTCAACTACCTTCATAACCCGAATTCCAGCAATCCCGGAAAATCCAAATCTTCTTTCATTATTTGTTTTCAAACAATTGAGTGATTGTGAGTGAGTTGTGAGAGAGATCAAGTGAGTATTTCATTATATTTGCAACTGGATCGTTGAAAGTAGTGAAAAACAAGTGGACGTAGGCATTTCTTCGCCGAACCACTATAAATCCTGTGTGTTCATTTTTATTTTTATCTCATTTCATTTTGCTTTTAATCAATTTGGGTGTTAGAACCACTTTTTGGTCTAACATTTTGGTGCTTTCACTGAGAATCCTCATCTGAATTCTTTATTTTTCGGGATTTCTTTCTACTTTTTGGACCGTTGAGTTCAAAGAAGTTAATCCTTAAGTTTCTCCACTCTTTTATATTTGTTGAAGTGATTGTCAAAGAATTATGGCCAAAGGAAAAGGCAAAGAAGTTCAATCTGGTCGAGGAAATGGAGCTGGCGAAGATCAGCAAAATGCAGTTGTAACGAGGTCTCGGGGGCAGAGTTCAGCATCAGGAAGAACCAATGCAGGAAATCCGAGCCGCCAACAGGGGGAGAGCTCCGATCCGATCCGGGTAGGAGATTCTGAAGCAGTGCATTCCGCCAATCTGAACTGACCCAAGCAGCTTGCCACGTACCGATCCGACCACCCAGCTCCGAACCGACCCGACCTCCTACCTCCGATCCGACCCGATGCTTGGTGAAGCTGGAACCTCTACTCGAGTCCCTACGAATGCTCCGATTCCAGCCACCAGGGTTAGTGATCAGGTCAATCCATCTACGCCCATCACTCAAGGAGATTTCTCGCGCTTACTTGACATGCTTGAGAGCACAAGGGAGGCTATGAAAGTTCACGAGCGCACTAATCTCATGATGCAGGAAAATATGAGGCTCATGAGTCGGGAGATTAGTGAACTCCGTCGACAGAGAACTCCATCACCGGTTCGTCACACACCAGTGGATCAATCTTCATCTTCCGAGGAAGAGCGGCCCCGTGAACGAAGGCCGCTCGAACGACCTCAGAACGTGGAGCAGCTGACATTTGGATCTTTGGGATCTCGTGAGGATATTGCACGAGCGCTAGGAAACAATCACCCCACTCGGGGGCAAAGACTCCAGTCCCCTCCTCCCGAGATCGACCGGGAGCACAGGGAACGGAATCGAGCAGAGGCAGCTCGAAGAAGAAGGGTATCTCCTGAACAAGAGCCCAGAAGGAACTCGGATACTAGGGCCAGGGAACCTGAGCGGCCCCTAACTAATGCTGATGTGCAGGCAATGGTTCGCCAGATCATGTCCGAGAGCCGGAACTATACAAATGAAGATTATGGCATTGAGCGAAGCCATACTCCCTTCACCGACGATATCCTCGACTTCCAATTTCCCCGACGCTTTAACTTGCCACAGATGGACAAGTACAACGGAAGGACTGATCCAGGACAGCATTTGATGCGATACTCGTGGCTCATGAATGCTGCTGCTGCCCCTGATGAAGTGAAGTGCAAAGCATTCCCAATCTACTTAGAAGATGTGGCGCTGTTCTGGTTTACCCGACTTCCTCCTCGTTCGATTTCGAATTACAAGGAACTAAGCGAGCGTTTCATGAACCAGTTCCGACTCCATGCCCGAAAGTCCAAAAGTGTTATTGAATTATCGAGAATCAAGCAGGCACCAGGAGAGTCTTTGAGGGCATATCTTGACCGTTTTAACCAAGCTGTGACTGAGGTCAGTGACCCGCATGAGCCCACTATTCTGATGGCATTGAAGGAAGGAGTCGATCCTGAATCTGAGTTTGGAGATTACCTTTCTGGGAAAACACCCTCCACAAGGGAGATATTCTACGAAAAAGCCGATATTTATCTAAGGCGAGAGGAGGCCAGGGCAAACCGAAAGAGAAAGTCTGAGACGGCTTCAAAGGAGAATGTGCAGAGTAATATCGCCGTGAAGCAGTCTGGGGAAATT
This sequence comes from Allium sativum, assembly GCA_030737875.1. Classification (NCBI taxonomy): domain Eukaryota; kingdom Viridiplantae; phylum Streptophyta; class Magnoliopsida; order Asparagales; family Amaryllidaceae; genus Allium; species Allium sativum. The sequence goes on from CM060924.1 coordinate 269,811,776, forward strand.
TCTGGCAAGGTTGAAGTAAATGTAGGAAACAAGAGTGGAAACAGCAATGCTGGAAGCGGGGGTAACAACAACAATAACCGTAATCCGAACGGTAACAAAAGAAACAGAAATAGGGGAAGTGATCCTAACAAAAGACCCCGATTCCAGAACTACGAGAATTATACACCATTGAACGACACCCTGGAAAATATTTACCTGGATACGTACAATGTGTTACAGTACAAAAGACCGCCACCTCGTGATTCGACCGAGAAAGAAATGGCGACAGGGAAATTTTGTTTGTTTCATGGAACTCATGGGCATTCAACCAATGAATGTCGGCATTTGAGGGATGTGATTGAGAAGCTGCTGCGTGAAGGGAAGTTGGATGAATACAAGGTTGCCCCGAGGGACAGGGGGCAAGGAGAGCAGGCTCCAAAACAGATTCTACCTGCTCCCAAACCTACAGCGCAGCAGAAAGGTAAAGGAATTGTTATCAACTCAATAGTAGGCGGATCTCACCCGACAATCCGAAGTTTCAGATCAATGGATCAATATGTAAATGCTGCCAAGCACCTAGATGTGAATGAGGGTGATGATTTGGAAGATATCACCCCCATAAAACAACAGAAGACCATGTTTGACGACGTGGTATTCCGCAGCCGAGACAATACTGGGATCCAATCACCCACCGATGATTCGTTGGTTATTACTACCACCATTGGGCCGGCCTTGGTCCATAAGGTATTAGTAGACAACGGAAGCTCTGTCAATATTTTATTTAAAAAGTCATTCGATCAGATGAAGCTTGAATCTGAATATTTGAAGCCATGTGAAGGATGGATTAGAGGCTTCAACGGGGCGTCGACAGCTCCCATGGGATACATAGAGTTGCCCGTGACCCTGGGGCAAGGAGAACGTAGAAGAGTGCGGATGCTCCAGTTTGTAGTATTGGACGTAGATTCGCCTTATAATGCATTTTTGGGGAGGCCTGCCCTTGCTGAATTCAGAGTTTGTATCGCCCCTTGGTGTTTGTTACTTAAGTTCCAAACCGAAGCCGGAACTGGCGTAATGAAAGGGGATCAAGTTTCCGGACGGGCCTGCTATGTGGCCGAATTAAAGATGTTGATGAAAGGACTTAACGTTGAAAGTAAAGATGCCTTGTCTCCCTCAAAGGGGGGCTCGGCATAGCAATTAGAGAGATTGACCCCAAAGGAGTTGCCCAAAGGAACGCCTGAAGAACTGGATCCCAGAAAAGACGAGGAACCAGAGGCTAGGAATGCAACTCCTAATGAAGCGATAGTGGAAATTCCCATTGATGAAGCTGATCCGACAAAAGTTTTGAAAATTGGTTCTCAATTGGATCCACGTCGAGCTAAAGAACTAACGGACTTCTTGAAGGCAAACTTAGACGTGTTTGCCTGGACCCATGCTGACATGTGTGGGATATCGCCATCCATTATAAGTCACAAATTGAATGTAAACCCGAAACATCCGCCTGTGAAGCAAAAGAGACGCATGCTGGGCCCAGAGAGGTCGGCCGCTCTCAAAGAGGAAGTAGAGAAGTTGAAGCAGAATGGATTTATTCGAGATTCGACATATCCCGACTGGATATCGAATCCCGTCTTGGTAAAGAAGCCAAACGGAAAGTGGCGGACTTGCATTGACTTTTCAGATTTAAACAAAGCTTGCCCAAAAGATAGTTTCCCACTTCCCAGGATTGACCAGCTTGTAGATTCGACAGCAGGTCATGAACTTCTCTCTTTCATGGACGCATATTCTGGATACAACCAAATTCCTATGCACGTGCCAGACCAAGAACATACGAGCTTCATTACGAATTTGGGATTATATTGTTATGTTGTAATGCCATTCGGATTGAAAAACGCTGGAGCTACTTATCAGCGCTTGGTGAACAGAATGTTTTATAATCAAATAGGAAAAACTATGGAAGTTTATGTGGATGATATGCTTGTCAAATCGAAACAGTCCTCCAGCCATACGCAAGACTTGGCGGAAATGTTTGGTATCCTGCGAAAGTATCGGATGAAATTGAATCCTCTGAAATGCTCATTTGGAGTGGCATCGGGAAAGTTCCTTGGCTTCATTGTAAGCTCCCGAGGAATTGAAATCAACCCTAGCCAGATAGCAGCGATTAGAAATATCGAAGAGCCGAGGAGAATTAAAGACGTCCAAAGTCTTGCAGGGAAAGTAGCGGCGCTGAGTAGATTCATCTCCAAAGCCACAGACAAATGCGTTCCGTTTTTTGATTTGATTAAAAGAGGAAAGAAGAACTTCGAGTGGACTCTGGACTGTGTTGAGGCCTTTCGAAATTTATTGGAACTGCTAGAGAAACCGCCAATTTTGTCAAAGCCAGTGGATCATGAAGAATTGTTTGTTTACTTGGCAGTCTCGGCTCACGCCGTTAGCACAGCCCTGGTTCGAGAAGAAGACAAAATACAAAGGCCAGTGTATTATGTAAGCAAGAAATTAGCAGCGGCAGAGCACAACTACCCAAAAATTGAGAAGCTCGCTTACAGCCTCTTGATCGCATCCCGAAAACTTCGTCACTATTTCCAAGCTCATCCAATAACCATATACACCGACCAGCCCTTAAGGCAGGTGTTGCAGAGACCCGAAGCATCGGGAAGGTTGATCAAATGGAACATAGAACTAAGTCAGTTTGATTTGAATTTTCAACCACGAAAGTCAATTAGGGGGCAAGCTCTAGCAGACTTTATTGCGGAGTTCACCATTCCAGAGGAGGAAGTAGTCGATGACAGAGTGGTTAAGTCCGAGGATGAGTTAAAGATAGATCCGTGGAAACTATATACAGATGGAGCCAAGAACGACCGAAGGTCCAGAGCTGGAATCGTCTTAGTCACTCCCGAAGGACGGTCGTTATATTACGCCCTGCGATTAGAATTTTCGGCGACTAACAATGACTCTGAATATGAAGCCCTGATTGCCGGGCTGAAGCTTGCAAAAGACCTCGGAGTAAAATTGTTAGACATATTCTGTGACTCTAAAATTGTTGTTTGCCAAGTACGAGGGGAATTTGTGGCTCGAGGACCTCGACTTATCGCCTACCTCAGGAAAGTGAGAGAGCTATTGAATAGCTTAGAGCGGTACAACATAACACACATTCCCAGAGTTGAAAACCAGAAAGCGGATAGGCTGGCAAAGCTGGCTAGTTCCGACAATCCTGAAGAGACTGAAATAATTCCAATTGAAACGTTGGAATCGCCAAGCTTTGAGTCAATGGAAATTGAATTCGCCTTTGAAGCGGAACCAGAGAAGGAGTCGTGGATGACTCCAATTAAGAATTTCCTTAAGAATGGGACACTCCCATCAAAGAAGAGTGAGAAAAGAGCTATAGTTCGCAAAGCTACCAGATATGTCATACAAGATGATACTCTTTATAGGCAAGGATTTTCTATGCCCCTGTTACGATGTATAGCACACGACGACATCAAGCGTGTACTAAGAGAAGTACACGAAGGTGAGTGTGGAGATCATACAGGAGGTCAAACTTTAGCAAAGAAGATATTGCGGTACGGATACTTCTGGCCTACGATCAATAAAGATGCAGCTGATTATTCACGACGCTGCGATAAGTGCCAGAGATTCGCCAAAATCCCCAGGGCACCGTCAACCCAACTTAAATCAATGGTGAGTCCTTGGCCATTTGCCACGTGGGGAATTGATATCATTGGAGTTCTACCAATTGCTAAAGGAGGAGCTAAGTATGCAATAGTGGCCGTGGACTATTTTACGAAGTGGGTGGAAGCTGAGCCCTTGACCAAGATCACAGCAAGAAAGGTGATAAGTTTTGTGGTCTGAAATATTATATGCCGGTTCGGGATCCCAAGGACGATTATAACTGACAACGGAACCCAATTTGATAGTACTGAATTCAGAAATTTCTGCCAGAAGTATAAGATAGACAAACGATATACTGCAGTTGCCTATCCGCAATCGAATGGGCAAGTAGAGGCAATAAACAAAGTAATAAAATCCATCCTCAAGAAACGATTAGAGCGTGCAAAGGCAAAGTGGGTTGATGAATTGCCCCTAGCTTTGTGGGCATATCGAACAACATTTAAAATGGCCACCGGTCATACCCCTTTCTCTCTCTCCTTTGGCTCAGAAGCTGTAATTCCAGTTGAACTAGAAGTTCCTTCCCACAGGGTGACATATTATGACCCGATGACAAATCGGGCACTTATACTTGAGTCTCTTGATGAAGTCGAAGAGAAAAGGGACGAAGCAGATTTGCGTGCAGCAAGACATCGGCGTCAGATGGCACGCTATTACGACAAAAAAGTTCGCCTCAGGACTTTTGAACCAGGAGATTTGGTGCTAAAGAGAGTCTTTCCAACCCTTCCTCACCTTGGTCCAAAATGGGAAGGACCCTTTGTCATTCAACGGAAACTTGAAAAAGGAACCTTTAAGTTAACGACCGTAGATGGCGAAGAAGTCCCCAGAGCATGGAATGCCCAACACTTAATGGGATATTTGGATTAGAAATGCTGTACTTTGTGTTATTTTCCTTATGAACTCTGTAATAAGGCACGACTTGCCTTGGGAAAATCTGACGGTATGAATGAAGAACTATAAAGTGGATGTAGGCTACGACTTAGCCGAACCACTATAAAAATACTGTGTGTTATTTACTTTTATGCATTACATATATACATTTATCAGTTATTCTGTTGTGATTATAAGATACAGGATAACTCACAGCCTAAAAAGGTTGAAAACAGTTTAGACATAAAAAGAAGCACAATGACTATTTGTGCGATAAGACATAAAAGAATGAGAAAATGACATTCTTAACTCTAACTCTCCAGAGAGAGAGAGAGAGTATAAAAGCGTCTCCGACTGAGCGCTGAAAAAGAAATTCTCCTCCTAACTCTAACTCTCCAGAGAGAGAGAGTATAAAAGCGTCTCCGACTGAGCGCTGAAAAAAAATATTCTCCTCCTAACTCTAACTTTCCAGAGAGAAAGAGAGTATAAAGGCGTCTCCGACTGAGCGCTGAGAAAGAAATCTTTCTCCGTTGAAAGACCGGGGAATAAATAGATGACTGAGCTCGAACTCTAACTCTCAAGGGAAAGAGAGAGAGTATAAAAGAAATGTCAGAAAAAACGACAGGTACTGACGACACAGGAAGTGCTATCCCGTCAGAGAATCGAGAGCATTCAGATTGCTTGATTAAGCAATAAATAATTTGTGGGAATTGACTGGGGACACGTATGTATACGCATATTTCCCCCCTCCACAACTTTGTTTCATAACTATAGACATGCATTTTTACATAAGTGCAGAACTACTAACAAACAAACATTGCAAAAAATGAGTTATTTTTATTTACAAATGAATGAATTTGTACAGGAAAATAGCTAAAAAAGAAAGTGCAGGAGCTACTTTTGTAGCAGCAATTATTGGTTCACTAAATGCTAAAACGATACAAGGCAATCCACTATTTAGATTTTGAATGAGCCTTGGATTTCTTGGCGGCTTTCTCCGCGTCCTTTGCTTCTTTCTCAGCCTCCGTCAAGATTCGCTTTGACTTCTTTTTTCCTGAAGATGCGGTGCTGGAGCCAGTAGACTTCTTCCCGGAAGGCGGGGCGCTGGAATCAAGAGAAGATTTTTTAGCGAGTTCCTCTGTAATAGATCTAGTTGAGAGCTTAACAACTAACCTTGATCCCGCGTCCACAACTGCGAGGGGCTTGAGGGCCTCAGGGTCTAGTTCTTCGGCCTTTAATTGCAAGCGCTTGTCTTGATCAGCCTTCATTGCAGCCAAGGTAACGTCATCAGCACTTTTTGACTCCTCGATTATTGCAACTTCTGGTTCCTCTTCCTGACCCCCGTCACCGCCATCATCCCTTAAAGCTGCTATCACTTCTTCATCATGGGGAGTGGCGGTCTTAGTCGGCTCACTTCCTTCTCCCAAGTCTATAGAAGCAGCCTTGTCGCCCCCTTTTTTGGCCTTTTCTGCGGGCTTTGCCCCAACGGTGGCTCCCTGAGTCACATCTGTCTTTTCGGATGATTCAACACCTACAGAATGAGAAGCAACAGTTATCAACTCAGGCGAAAACAATGGGTCTTTCATCGATTGTTCAATCACGTGGCGAAAGGTAGAAATAGCCTTGGCAAATTGAGGAGAAAAGGTAGGGATACCTTCCGAAGACCTCTCGGCATGGGTAACTACTACCTCTGGTGCTGTTTCAGGAATAGGGGATAACAGAGTTGTTCGGGGAATTCCCGGATTTTCAGGATCATACCCCTCTACTTCAGAAGATGCAGGGGCAGAAGAAGAGGAACCAACTTCGAGAACAGTTTTTTGTTTAGACTTCCGTCTCTCTTCTTCCATGGCCTCAGCAATAAGGCGGCGCCCTTCAGCTAGGCGCTCCGGTTCATCATCCCTCAAGTATTTCTCCATTAGCTTATCTTCGTCAATGGAATCGACCTTAAGTTCCTCTTTTTCCCACTCGATGATATGATTCCACACTTGAACTAGAGTGGATGGATAGTCCTCGATCCAAGAAATGTTTCAGCGACGAATAATATGTGCGAAGAATTCAATCATTAGTTCGCCGAAACCCTGAATATCAGCCTCCGCCTCTGATAATTGCTTGCAGGCTTCCTCCGCAGATTTGATGGCACACTCCACATTGCCCTCGGCCAGGGCAGCTCTGTTCTCTGCTTCCAACAGCTTTGAAGCCAAGTCAGCGTTCTTCTTTTCTAGTTTAGCGCTCCTCTTTGCTAACTCGACGTTTTCCGTTCGAGCTCAGCATAAGCAAGGCGTGTCTTAGCAGCTTCTGACTTGGCCTCGTCAGCTTGCTTTTTTAATTCAGAGCGCTCCTGAGTGTGAGATTCAAGCAAGTCATGATAACGCTTTTGCATGTCCTCGAATTGTTGTTTGAAGTTAGAAGCATCCCTTTGAGCGACAGCTAGTTGAGCTTGAGTGTCTTCCAAATCTTTTCCTAGAGCTTTTAAGGCCTTGGCATCCTCCTCCGTGGTCTTTTGCATTGATTCGGTATTTGTGATTAGAGTGCGGATGATTCTGGAGAGGTTGCGTGAATATTTAAACATCTCAGAATACTGCTTTTCCACCGCATCAATCTTTGCTTTGGCCTCATCTGCCCACTTAGAAGAAATAGGTTCGAGGGCAGGTAAAAAAGTCAAAGTCTCGAAGTAGTGCTCGGGAAATTGCTCCACCAAATATGCCCGCTTTACTGCAGTTTCCGCATCTAGTGGGGGAGGAGCGGGGATCGATAATTCGGTGTCCCTGTGCGAAGAGGATTCGGTAGTCTCTTTGTCTGTCCTAGGTCGTTTAGTAGCAGGGACCTTGTGCTTACTTCGAGACCCAGTTTCTTTTGGAGGAGTTCTCTCTCTACTGCGCTTTTCATGGGAAGAAGTGGAGTCTTTAGATTGTGGTATGTCCTCTTCCCTACGGCTTTGATAACCCTTGTATTTCTCTTGTTCCGACCGAACTGGTGAGCGAGAATGTGAGGGTCGAGAACGATAGGGATCGTAAGACCTTCTCTCATCTCTGCCACGATCATCACGACGATCATACTCGATGTCCTGAGGAGGATTGGACATGCTGCGACGAAGCTTCCTGATATCGTAGTAGGATCGAGACATCGTACCTGCACGATAAAACAAACGAAATTTAGAATTAATGGATTCACGAAGAAAGAGGTGCAATGAATGCTAATGCCGTTATATAAAGTGTATCATAAGTGGTGTGTTTCCCCCCAACCAACCCGAGTCTGAAGCTAGACTAGTACGGGCAGGCTCTTTGGCCTTAGTGGGAGTGGTCTCTTCAGAAGAGGTGAAGACTAAAGGATCCTTCCTGAAATCCTCTGAAGTGTATATAGTCTCCGGTAAGGGGAGATCCCCCAAACCCTGAAATATCTGCTCATCAGTACTAGGGACATCCCCCTCGGAAGCATGAAGTGGCGACTCTTGGGAGGATTTTGACTTTTCCAGAGAAGTAGTCTCCTCGGGGGCGATATATCCTTCACGATGCTTTTCGGCCAGATTAGCCAATTCGTCATCTTGTGTAGAAGATGGAGAAGGTGAAGTTTGAAGAGGCGCTGTAGGAACTCCTGAGCCTTCTCCTGTCTCTGGGACTACCTCCACTGGAGGAATGTATGCGTATGGAACCGTCCCATGACCAATGCTACGAAAAACAGATAACAGCCCATGAAAGTGAAGGTATTCGTCTTTAAGGGCTTCATCGATAGTCAAGAATTTCTGATCGCCATTAAGAAGTCGGTGCATCCGGTCAAAGAACACCTGATCTGATATCTGTTTGGGATTGTCGACTGCAAACAAAAAGGAAAACAAGTCAAGGTGATGATTCAAGAGTATAGAGCCCGGATTTAGAAAATCAGTGCTTTACTTGATTTTGTCCACCTCCTGGCGCATCCAGGCTGTCGCTTCACGTAGAACCATTCTAGTCTGGAATCTCCAGCTTTACTGCTGAATGGTGCAGAGATTATCTTCCTTTTTGGAACTGACTCGAAGTAGCAGAAAGATGGAGTCTCTCGAGTCCGATGCTTGAAATTATAGAAGAAGTGAACGTCATCGAACGTGAGCTCTATGCCTAAGATTTCACGATATGCTATGTACAAGGTGTGCAAATAGGCATATGAATTGGGATGCAACTGCATGGGGGCAATCCGCATTTGTCTTAAAAAGTCAACGATGAAGGGAGAGAATGGAGGAATGGCGCCGACCATGCACATCAATCGAGTGACCGCCATATATCCTTCTGGAGGGTTGTTGGGACGGTCAGAGCGTGAAGGCACTAGAATGTCCCTTTTCATTATCCCGTACTTTAAGCAAATTCGGATAAGTCGATCGTTGTCGATTGTTGATTCAACGGAGTCTGGAGGTGATTCCAATATAATGGCCGATTCAAATTCATCAGGGGCTCGATCGTCACCAATCCCTCCTTCCTCCTCAAAACCCAGAGAAACTTCGTTCTCTGAAGACGCCTCGTTGCTTTCTTGATTTCCAACCCCGTAGTCTGGACCCTCACTGTCCCATTCTGGATCCGAAGAAGAAGATATATCCTCGAGAGTGATTTTGTTAGAGGTTTCCAGGGCTTCTTTCCTCTCAGCTAGTCTGGAGGAGCGTCTGGGTCTCATTGTCATAGAACTATTGAAGAAGCAATAGCACGAATTAGAGTAAATTAGCCCGTACCCCCCTGTGCGTGTGTGTGAACTAAAATGTGTGCAGCAAATGTGAGAAATGCAAAGTAAAGGTGCAACAATGTAAGACGAAACTTTGAAGAGAAAGTGATAGTCATAGTAGTTCTTAATGCTCGTTTATGTCCGCAAGGCACTATCCTAACTGTTCATGAAGTTGGAAGTAATATCTAGCATTGTTTTAAATAGTTGGACAAAAATTTGTGCTTTGGATTGAGTAGTTTTCGGTTCGGATGTATACATCAGGTTCAGATCGGATAGGCAAGGTCACATGTCAGCTTAAAGCAAAGGCTCATACTCAGAAAGATATATCCGGATCGGTTCGGGGATTGACTCTCGGAGCGGGTCGGATTAACCTGGATAATCAGGCCCCTATTCTCTCTTTTGTTCCACAACCCGGTCCGATCCGAGCACATAAGTCTTGACCTCCATTTTATTCATAGATCCGACCCGACCCGGTCAAACAAGTTAAGTCCCATTTCTTTGCCCTATTGCTCCGACCCGGTCCGGCTCTGTGAATTTCTCTCTTTCCCTTTTTCTCCTACTGTTCCCCCACCTGAACCGATCTCCTTCAATTTCCTTCCTCTTCCTCCTCTTAAGTAGCGAACCCAACTCGATATCCCAAGCCTTAATTAAAATCAAGTGCTTAAGCACTCAAGTATTCAACGACGAATCTCAACACCCTCCACCAACGCCTCGAAATGGCGTCGATGCCATCAACGACGAAGGCGGAGGATGAAGGAAGCCGTGGCGATGGAATTAGTCAATTACCTTGTTAGAATCGGTCAACTTAACTGCGAATGTAAATTAAAAACAGTTATGGCAACGAGATTCGAGATTGCAAGACTACCTATGTATTTGATTCAAAAATTGAAGCGAGAATTTTGAAATTTCTTGGAAAGACTAGGGTTTTGATGTGGAATCGGTTCGGTTGGGCAAGAACAGTGAATGAAAGAAAAGAAGAAAAGTGAAGTAAACTTATATAAAAAAAAACAAGCTGACTATTCGTATTCCCGATCGGACCGGCTCGAAAAGCCCAATGACGCAGCTTGGCCCACTAATCCATTGTAGAGTATAGGAAGAAGGAGATCCGTTCGGGTCGGAACCCAAACCTGAAATCCGTTCGGGTCGGAATCCGAACCGAACAGGATGCAGTACGACAGCTTGGCATGCGTATTCAAAAGAAAGGATGAAGGCGTTGTGCAACAGCAATCAAAGCATGCTCCATTTCCAACAGAAGCATCCTTTGAGGGGGCAAAGTGTTAGCCTACTTTGTGAACTAGGCAACACAAAGTCTAGATATCAGACATTGAAGAGCATTTTTAATTAGAAGACTTCGGTTCGGATCGGAGAAGACACTACAGCCTAGATCGGACAGCTGCAATTGTTCGGGTCGGGTCAGAGCAACGTATCGGTTCGGGTCGGATAAAATCTTCTGTTCGGATTGGTGAACTGTTGCTGAGGAAATTGGTAAGGCATAGCTATTCGGATCGGAGGGCAATATAATCTCAATTGGATCGGAAAACCACCTGGTTGCCACGGAAATAGATCGGAGTGGAGCGGAGCAGATTAAAGAAGAGAGAGCGTTGCTTCCAAGCCAATTCGGGTCGGATCGGGTATCCCGATCCGAACCCCTTATATGTGTGTCTCCGACCCGAGCCCATTTTCCATATCATTCTCCAGCAAAAGCGCCTGGATATCCGGATCGGCTATGACCAGTTCCTACCCATAACGTTCATTACTCTGATGCGTTGTCAACACAATAATTCATCCGAACCCGAGGCTAATGGGATGGAAGACACGTGGCTCCGATCCGGATCGGGTTTTGAGCAAATTCACACTTATAAATACCCCGTCTGGAGACAAAGAAAAGGATCTTTTTTCTGGCACTTGGAGAGTTCAACTACCTTCATAACCCGAATTCCAGCAATCCCGGAAAATCCAAATCTTCTTTCATTATTTGTTTTCAAACAATTGAGTGATTGTGAGTGACTTGTGAGACAGATCAAGTGAGTATTTCATTGTATTTGCAACTGAATCATTGAAAGTAGTGAAAAACAAGTGGACGTAGGCATTTCTTCGCCGAACCACTATAAATCATGTGTGTTCATTTTTATTTTTATCTCATTTCATTTTGCTTTTAATCAATTTGGGTGTTAGAACCACTTTTTGGTCTAACAGGCGGTGTGATTATTTCTTCCACAACATCTTCCACGATTTCTTTTGCTATTTTCCAACAAACAACTCAAACGATTTCTTAATAGTGGAAAACATTACTTGTACATCTTCATCGTCTGAAAGTGCTACAGCTCGCGACCCCGTTTCAGTAGGCTAGTTGACCGGCAACTCGATATCATATTCGAGAGGGTTAATTCTGGTTGCTTGGAAAGCTGTGTTTTTCAAAGCACCAAGTGTGCAACCCCGTCGAACTCTCCCTGGTTTGCAGAATCCACCCACATAACTTCCATTTTGTTGCCCATCCACGACCAATTCACCGTCGTAGTAGATAAGTGCAGTAATAAAACAGGTGCCATTTTTGACTGTGTTTATTTTTCTTGAAGTTCTTTGAAGACAGGATTGAAAAGTATGAGAAATAATGTGCTGAAGAGCTATGAAATAGGGAAACCAACTAAGCAACGTCACCATTAAATCAACTTTATTCAACTCAGTGTGTGGTCGTTGTTAAGTCAGAATTGGCAGAGCTTTAATCATGTCACCCATTTCAAAATAAAGCAGAATCAGAATCAATTGTCCTATGCTCGTACCGATCACACAAAACAAGCCATGCGTCAGAATTGGAAGATCTTTTATCATGTCATCGAATTCGAAATAAAGTGTTGTCCTTTGTCCTTACAGCGGCTTTATCACAATGGACAAATGTTAGATCTGATTTGGCAGGTGTTTGTCAACACAACTATTCTGAACTATTGGGCCAACTTTACCCGTGTCTAGTCAAATCACCTGATTTGCGGCAGATCGTACTGTATAGAAACAGACTGATCCAACTTTAATTTTTGGCAGCGAGTTGTCAATTCTTATTTATGTCATAATGTACACTGTACAAACCAGCAAAATACAAAGCTTTAATTCAAACTTCAAAAGCATAAAATAATTCATTAGAAAAACACAAATATACAATACTTCGTGTTGATCTTCCAACTCCTACAAACACACAAATAATAATTCAAACTAAACTTCGGAAACATACAACGACAACGGATAATACAATAATCCAAACTAATCTTCAGAAACCTACAACGACGACGGATAATAGAAAAACTAGTGGTTAGGTTTAAATTGCAAGTCCTCTAGGAGTTTTTTGAAACGTCTAATTTCTTGCTCCAGCTCATTCGCACATGCTATGCCCCGGGGACAAAGCGGTTCGTCAATCCATTCTGAAAAATTGCATCCGTAAGGATAATTGGAACAAAGAAGACTTCGACGACCAATGTTTTCGCCATCATCACAGACGACAACTTCAGCCATATATACACAGTGGCAGCAAACTGGGAACGAGTTAATCTCTTGCTCAACCATTGTTTGAGAAGTCATTTTGAAAATATACGGAGCTGTGAAAATGTGGTTGAGTATGAATCAGAATTATGAAAAGACTGGTGAGTATATATAAAGTTTTGAAATTTACCAAAATACACAGGCGCGTTTTGAAAATGCGCACGAAGGCGAGTTTTCAAAACGCGCCTATATCCCTCTCCTGACGAAACAGGTCTATATTTGTTATTATTTCAGAAACATGGCTAATCATGTAATAAAATTTCAAAACAAGCCTAAATGGGTAAAAAATCCTTTAAAATAAGGTAAATATACTAAACACATAGTATCCAAAAATTGGAAAGCACGAAAATAATTCTTTCATTCAAATCAGAAAGGGTTTAAAATACATGCAGGTGACCATCCCATACCAAAAGCTTGTCCAATCATTAATATTAACAACTAACCAATTTCTATGTTCAAAGAAGCAGACACAACCATGACGGTGTCAACGTAATTAGCAAAAAGTAAAACTAGCCAACAAATTGAAATCATAGCATAGAGATTGGACTGAAGAGCAAGGCTAATTCTTAATTAATAACCCTTCATTTTCATCAAAAAAGGAGGAAGAAAATGTCCTGTTTTTGTTATATTTATTGGATTTTGCTACCGTGTAGATTTCAAGACAATTCCAAGTTGCAACACAGAGTAAAATAAATGCAATTAGATATTCCAACATTGGATAAGAAAGTCGTGCGAGGGTACCCTCAAACATATAAATGCATGTCTCCACCTATAGTTTTTCCCAAGTTCCACTATTCATCACAGCTCTTAGCCGAAAACATATTTTCAACACGGCGTTATAAAACAAAGAGTTCGGTGAGAAATGTTTATGACTGACAACTTGCGTGTTATCAGTCTGAACCATGCGTGTTGTTGCAAGAATTTTCTTTGTTGATTGACTTACAATTATAGCTACGCCATATTTTGACTTAGTACTAAATTGTTCCCACAATTTTGCATGGAACTATTCATTTGCCAGAATGTAGTGCTGAAAGATATATTCCTAGTACGTTTAGAAAATAAAAAAACAAATGTCCGATATGAATAAGCGTACGTTTACGTTGGTTAGCATGTATGAATTTAACCTGCATTTTTTGTGAGAATGCAATTTCTATTTGATGGTTCAAATGCCAATCTCGCACACGTTACTAAAGTAAACTACTATTAACAAGTGCATCTTCACTATTGCTTGGTAACGTAATATATTTATCCATGATTCACTATTGCCCTGTGTTTGTATAAAATCTAATGCAAACTTTCTTTTTAACATTATCTGCACCTTCTGGAATCTATGTTGCTAAAATTACATGTTCACGTTGTTTGGATGTGTTGGAGACAGGTTTTATTTGGGATTGATACAACCGGAAAACAAATAAAAATGTCGTCATCTCCTTCAGACCATCTTCCAGGCAATAAACGCTGCAACAAACGTAACCCTAATTTGGAATTGTCTGTTAACGCGTTGTCCAAAAAAAAAAAAAAACCTGTGCTGCTACAATTATTTCAAAAATAACAATCGTTGCACCTCAAACTCCAATGACTCAATTCCATCACACTAGGAAATATGGGCATTTTATGGTCCCCCCAATTCATATGCTCTGATGTGCAATTCGGCTCTTGTTAATGCCATGTCTTTGATCGCATTTAACTCCATCAGTACCAATGTTGGTTTTGGGTTGTTTATAGCTTCAAATTTCTCGTTGACAATGAACATTGGTCATGTGAGCCATAGAGTTTGGTATGACATGGGAAACAATGATACATACATGATTTTTCCATTAAAAGAAGAAATTTGGATGATGACTGATGATAAATTGGTCGAAATTTCTACTAGTTACTACAATGGTGAAAAAACAACTGTGTTTCTTTTGGATGTTGTATTGGGTATGTCAAGTTTTAAAAAGAGAATAAATAATGATAGACGCAAGTTGGTAATGAGATATGCAAAGCAGGAGTTTACTATCTTTAACTATCGAGTTGTGTAGAGCAAGTTTTGAAATGACATTAAATAATGATGGATGCTTTTGTTTATTTGTTTAGCTATGAAATTATTGCATTTTTATAGTGCTTAAGTTGTAACTTTTTTTGGTGCTTTAATTTCCATCTAAATCTTTTGCTACTTATGTCAGTAACTAGATTGAGTTTTTAGAAGCTATTTTAAGAGATAATCCATGGTTGCTAGTCCCTTCCAAGTATCTTAGTATGCATTTTACTCCTTTTCAACGTCCATCTAGTGGTTCCTGCATAAATTGAGAATTTGTCAACACTGAACGATATTTCAGGTTGTGTTATGGTTGCATATTGTAATGCACTCGTAACACTTTTGAATTTTTTGATGTTAGTTATGAGTTATTGATTGCTGATAATTGGTGTGGATATGAAATTTGCATTTTTCATCTATGTTCTAAACAGTAATTCATTGATGTATTTCTTTTGACTCGGAATTATTTCTGATTCAGATTTTTTATAACTTTCACACCTAAACAATAATTTACATGTCCTAGATCTTTTAGGGAGGGAGAATCCCTTACTCAAATGATGAATGAGCTTGTTGATGTTTTCTTCACTATTTCCTGTAATAATTAGATCATCATTTACATAAATTAATATATAAATAAATTAGCGTTGACTTTGACAAGTATGGAATGATCTGACTTGGTGAATTGATAACCCATATTCGTGAGTGTGATCTTCAGTTTATCAAACCATACTGTTGGAGGCTGTTTTAACCCATATATAGCCTTTTTTAGCTTGCGTACATATTCTGCATTGTGTGTGTATCCCTGTGGTTGCTCCCTGAGAATTCCTTCTTGTAACTCTCCATTCAAAAAGGAATTGTTGATATCAAGTTGTCTTATTTTCCAACCTTTGCGTAGACCAATGGTAAGAACTACCTAATAGTTGTGAGTTTGACTATTAGAATGAAAGTTTTAGTGAAGTTGAACCCATTGTCGTGTGTACCCTATTGCAACAAGTCAAGCCTTGTATTTGTTCTCTGTTCCGTTTGCATTTTGATGTTGTATGTCCATCTACATCCTATTATATATTTGTTGTTTGGAGAATGAACTCGGTCCCATGTTTTTTTCTTGATCAGTGCATTGTATTCTTCATTTATTGCTTTTCTCTAGTTTCATCTTTTTATGCTTGTTCAAAGGTTGTTGGTTCATCTGCAACCACGACAACATTATAGACTTTTGGCTTCAAAATTCCACTTTTTGACCTTATAATCATAGGATGTCCAAACTACATTGTTGGGTTACTGTTTTCATTTCTGTGTTTTCTCTTTTTGAAATTTCTTGCTCATCATGATATGATTAACTGGTTAACTATGTAAGTGAGTTGAAGCTGTGCTTGAGTTCATCTGATTGTTCATTATTAGATCCACTTGATGTAGTGGATTCAGGATTTGAAGTATTTGTTGCCTCTCTAGCCTTGTCACTGTCCCACATATCAGAATATATGGTATATCTGAATATATGGGTATATATGATATTGAACTTTTTGGATCGTATAATTTGCTGGAAGTTTTTATCCATGTTCTACTGGAAGGGAACACAAATTCATTAAATACAACATGCTTACTATTAACCCGATCCATAGTTTTCGACCGTTTATAAAAGAGCACGCTCCAAAAAATACATGAACACATGGATAGATCGTGATAATAATGGTAGATCGGGTCATGGTGCAAACAATGGGTTGGATCGAAGAAATCAATGGATCGGTTGCATTAATGGAGCATGGATCGGTTGAATTTTTTTATTTTATTTTTGAGAAAGACGGTTGTGTAGCGTGGTGCTACACAGCTGATTAATATATAATATATTAAAGTAGCTAATCCAGTTGACAAGCCCAACTGGTGGCTAATAGTCCGATATTAGTGCATTATAAACCCACAAAAACCATCATTACAGATAATGCCATAATATAATACATCAAAGAGTTATATAGTAGGCACCATATTCAGCAAAAGAGACATCGACTCTAATCAAATTGAAGCACCAAGATCACCATAAACCCACACAGGAATGACCAAACTTTAATGCAGATCTGGGATTGAGCCACCCTGATTTGAACCCACCGATTTAACAGGACTATTATTCTGAGGTAAGGCAAGCCTGAATCTAGCAGAAGAAGATTGACCTGTCCACAATTGAAAGAAGTAGGAGATGAGTCTGCATATACGTTCAAAATGTTTCATCGGTTTATTAAAAACTGCAGCATTTCTCTCTTTCCGTATGCACCAGCAATATATAGATAAAACGGAATCTAATGCAAAATTAGCCGAATTGTATTGCCAGTGATCAAACACATATGAAAAATCAGGGATAAAGCTAAGCAAGTGAATACTATAGACAACCAGGATGGGGTAAGAGACATCACAGTCAAAGAAAAAAATGATGGATTGTTTCTTCATGCCTTGAGCATAGTGCACAGTTGGGGTCTACTATCAAATTAAGTCTATATAATCTGGCTCGAGTATTGACCTTCTCATGAATAAGACACCACTGAAAGAAGAGAACTCTAGGTGGCAGATGAGTTTTCCATAACCTTGCAAATGAGAAAGACCTTCCTGCAAGGTCGAGATAATGATATAAAGATCCCACAGTGAAACCACCTTTAGGTGATAGTGCTCAGATATAACGACTATCAGAAGCTTCAGATAAATGGGTTTGAGGAAGCATACTTGAAATGACAAGAAGATTAAGAAAAACATCGACATCAAATAAGGAAGAGGGGCAAAGATCATAAGGACCAACATATATGGTATTGTCAACAGAAACATGCACATGAGAAGTCAAAGAGAAAAGGGAGGGAAAAACATGGAAAAAGTGGAAATTGATCATGCCAAATTTCTAATCAAAATAAAGAAGACTCACCATTACCAAGTTTGACATGCATCAATCTTTTAATTCGTGGTAAAGCTGAAATAACACCAGACCAGAAAGGAGAAGGTTTAACAGATGGAGAAAATGAATTGCATGATGAGGGTTATTAGAGTAATAAAGGGAAAGAATCCAGTACTTCCAAATGAAAACACCTGGAGAGACCACACGCCATAACCATTTCGATAATAAAGCAGTGTTGAAATCCCTAAGATTTACCATACCCAAGCCCCCTTGTTCCGGATGCAAACATACAGTTTGCCAATTAACCAATCTCTTTATATTATTACCATTCCATAGAAATGCACTTCTAATTGTGTCAATCCTAGAAATAACCCATTCAGCAAGCTGATGAAATGACATCCAATATGTTGGAATTGCAGATAAACTGATTTAACCAGAACTAAACAACCAGCCGAGGATAAAGAATTAGCATTCCATGAAGCTAATCTCTTCTCAATCTTATGTATGAGTGGTAATCAATCGGCTTTCATTAGTTTAGTGGGTTTGAGTGGAGTACCAAGATATAAAATTGGAAAACTTTCAACAGGACAGTTAAGAAAGGAAGAAATAATTGGACCAAGGTATTCTGATTTGCCTAACAAAATTATGGAACTCTTAGAAAAGTTAATAGAAAGACCAGAACTGAGCTCAAAAACATATAAAATAACTTTGAGGCAGTGAATATGCTTAAGATGGGGAGATGAAAATATGATTGTGTCATCTGCAAACTGCAAATTTGAAATTGATAGGATTGAACCCGGATGGTGAATGCCATCGAAGAAGTTATCAGCAATTGCTCTTTTCACCATTTGTTTATACACATCTGCGATGAGCACGAAAATAAGTGGTGATAATGGATCTCCTTACCAAAGTACTCTAGTTGATTTGATTAATCCACCAGTACTTCCATTGATAGAAATGGTTGAGAAACAGGTCTTTAAAATGGATTCAATCCAATTGCACCATCTAGGGGAGAAACCTCAATGTTTCATCAGCTGTAAAATGAAATCCCAATTAACAGAATCAAAATCTTTAGAGAAATCTAATTTAAGAAGAACATCAGGAGTAGATGATTTTTTTTGAAGCATATTTACATGGTTCAGACATGTTTCATATATTTAACACAAAGTGTGGATCGGGTCTGTTGAGAGGAAAAGCGTGCATGGGTCGCCGATAGAGGTTCGAACTTGGGACATTTGCATTGTAATACAAGCTCCAGCTTGTGAAGAGCGGATGGAACTTGCGTGGATTGCCCCCGAAGTGTGAAATGTTGGAAGGCATGATCGGATCATGTATGAAGTTTATACGGATCACAGGCATGAAGTTTGCGTTGTCCATGTTAATGTTTTACATCATGTCGTTGTTTCAAAACACGCGGATCGCCCATGCATATGGATCGCAAGTCTTCAAGCCACATATGAACCGTATACCAAAAGAGGGTCGCTGGTCAGCTGCTTATGGTCGTGGAGCTTTGTATAGACCGCATATGCTTCAATTCGAATGCCCGAACATTCCCACATCCACCTATAAATACAACACGACTTCCTACACAAAAGGGGTTAGTTTTTCTTCCGTCGAAGCTATGCTATTATTGATCTCAAGCCTCTCAAGCATCATTCTTCTCTAGAAATCATTGAACTGTGGATATTAGAGAATCTAAATCATTGAGAATCATTGTAATTCGAGATCAAACTTGTAATTTGTAACAGAGAAATCAGTAAAATGCATATTCAAAGTGGACGTAGGCCTAATCGGCTGTTGGAGCACTATAAATCCTACGATCTTCTTTACTTTTCTGAGTATTACTGCTTTTAATCTTGTTTTTCTGCCATTGAAAGGTGTTTTAACACCTCTGTGGGTGTTAGCCCATTTTTGGTGTTAACATTTTAGGGCTCACCATGGGAATCGAACCCACGACTACAAGGTTAAGAGCTTTTATTTGGAAGATTTGAAGTCCGTTCTTTTACGATAGATCTGCAAGGTCTGAAAGCCAGGTTCGTTGAAAGGATTTCTCTATAGACTAGAAGGTTATATGATATTATGGCGCCTTTAAAGAAGAGTAAATCTGTAAGACTTTATGGGAATGTAGTTGATGATGCTACAGTCTCTCGTCAAACTAACAATCCGACTATTGCTCAAACCCCGGGAGGTGATGTAACTCAGGGAGAATTGGATGTTGTTGTAGTCGGTTTGAACCAGCACATGGAAGCCTCAAATAAAGCCTTGATGGATAAGTTGGACGCTTTCCTAACCGCCCAGACCAATCCTGCAAATCGCAAAGTTGAAAACGATTTGGAAGAAAATGCACATTCCTCTGTTTCAGATCGTTCCAGAAGGAATCGTGATTTCTATGTCGAGGAAGTGGATGATTCAGACAAAGTGTCAGTATTAAGTGGCAGGAATGGCATCGATGTTGAAGGTTCCAAGGTGAATCCTGGTGTGCTTAAGCAATCCTAGTCAAGAAAGAATCATTCCAGAAAGCGTGCTTCTACAAAAATTGCAAGTCCCACCAAAGGGGCACCTCCCCAAGCTGGAGGTACAGGGCCCAGTTCACTAACCATGATCGCTTTCCTAAACAAGCATCCAGGAAAGGGACTGGCGTCCGTCTCATGGAACAACGCAATAATGAAGAGTACATTTTAGAAATGATTAAGCATATCATGAAAGAATGTTTAGCTAGAAATGAAGATGAAAGAGAGTGGGACTTTGCTCCAAGCAAGACTACTTTTACTATAAGGATTCGACATGTTGAAATTTCAAAAAAGTTTGTCCCTCCAACCATGCCAGCATATAACAGAATCAGTGATCCTAATCTATTTTTGTACAACATGAGTGGCATATGAAAGGTGCGAGGGCGACAGACGAGATCAAATGTCTTTACATCCCCATCTATCTGGAAGGAGTAGCCTCATTATGGTTCATTATGCTACTGCCGAAATCCATAGATAAATTCTATGATTTAGCAAGGAAGTTTAGGGCGCAATTCAGATTGTATACCCCAAAGGACAAGGATATCATGTCGCTGTCAGGACTGAATCAGAACCCAGGAAAGTCGGTGAAAGCATTTCTCAATTGCTTCAATACCGCCGTGACAGAGGTTGGTAATCTAGAGCCTAGGATGATATTAATGTCATTGAGTCAAGCTATGGATAAGAGCACCGAGTTTGGAAAGTGGGTAAAGATAAAAGAGCCCAACACACTTGACAAATTCTACAAAAAAATGGAAGAGTTCGTTTGGTTGGAAGAAGAAACTTCTGCCACTTAGAACGTGGCTTGAAGCAATACCATAGAAGACAAGAAAGGAGATGTTACTCAGAGCAATAAGAAAAATGTCGGAGGTCTAAAAGGGCAAACGAAGGGAAAGATAAGGAGAATAACAAGTGGCTTATGATTTTCAGATCCGAAGAGTTGTCTCTTTTAAGCGATACCCCGGAGAACATCTTCTTTGCCACCAAGGATGCAGGATATTATCCGACTCCATGATCGATAAGAGAAGACGATAAGGCAGCGAATTATGGAAGGTTTTGTCGCTTCCACAACAAGCCTGGTCACAGTACTAATGAATGTAGAAATTTTAAGAGCTTATCCGAGGAACTGATTAGAAATAATATGGTGTAATAGTATGTCAGTAAACCGCAAGCTGCAGATCCTTCTCCATCTCCTCAGGAGAAAAGTGCACATGTTATTCAACCAGGTCCGAGTGATAGAGCTCCAGCGCAGAATAATGCAAGGCCGTAGATCAATACCATATTTGGTGGTCCTCATCTAGTTGATAAAAGTTAGGAGGAGATGGAGAGATACGCAAATGCTCTAAAGTACACTCTGAGAGAAGAAAGATGCTTGATTCTCAATAATATCGTTCTACGAAGCAACAGAAAACTTCTCATGGTGACATAGTCTTCAGAGAGAAAGATTCAGAGGATGTGGAAGCTCTAAACCTTGATCCAATGGTGGTCACAGTCGACATAGGTTCAGAAACGGTCAGAAGAGTGCTAGTCGATTGTGGTGCTTCTGTCAATGTGCTTTTCCAAAAGATATTCAGTTTGATGAATCTCTCGATGACCGATGTGCAAGCTTGTCAGATGAAAATTCAACGGTTCACGGGCGAGCCAAACCAGCCGATTTGAACAATTGACTTGCTTGTGGAGTTAGGAGAAGGAGAGAGGAAACCTACCTTAAAGCAAACTTTTGTGCTTGTGGATGAAGTTTCTGCTTATAATGCATTCCTGGGAAGACCCGCTTTAGCTGATTTCAAAATTGCACTAGCGCCATGGTGGTTAACAATGAAGTTTCCCACAGAGAAAGGTGTTGGTGTGGTAAGAGGAGATCAGAATATTATCAGGGAATGTTATATCATTGAGTTGAGAGAAGCTAAGAAGAAGGATAAAGGGAAGAATGTGGAGGGACCTCTCTGCATTCATGAACCTGTCTTATAGCAACTAAAGCACGACCCCTTCATTGGTGAGCATAATGGTGATAAGAAAGAAATGGATCCTCGAAAAAATAGTGTAGGGGATAATCGAGAAGTGCCCACGGAGATCACGATACCTATCGCAGTTCATCCAAGTGATTATGATTGAGTTTTGAATATCAGTTCTCAATTGGCCAAAAGTTACAAAAAGAGTTGGCTGTTTTTTTGAAAGCTAATTTGGATGTGTTCTCTTGGAGTCATGCCGACATGTGTGGCATATCCACGGAAGTGGCAGTTCATGCATTAAATACAGACCCCCGAGTCTCGCCCGTAAAGAAAAAGAGAAGAATCCAAGGCCTAGAAAGATCAATGGCTCTGAAAGAAGAAGTGGA
Source organism: Allium sativum (assembly GCA_030737875.1). NCBI lineage: Eukaryota > Viridiplantae > Streptophyta > Magnoliopsida > Asparagales > Amaryllidaceae > Allium > Allium sativum. The sequence continues at coordinate 269,834,227 of CM060924.1, forward strand.
TAAATTGATGGAAAATCGCTTCATAAGAGAGCCCACGTATCAAGATTAGGTGTCCAATCTTGTCCTAGTGAAGAATCCAAACTGCCGATGGCGCATATGCATAGATTACTCGGATCTCAATAAAGCATGCCCTAAAGACAGCTTTCCGTTTCCTAGAATTGATCAGTTAGTAGATTCGACAACAGGGAATGAGTTACTATCATTTATGGATGTTTATTCGGGATACAATCAAATTATAATGCACGAGCCAGATCAGGAGAATACAAGCTTCATCATGGATGTGGGATTGTATTGCTATAAAGTCATGCCATTTGGGTTAAAAAACACGGGGGCGACCTACCAACGACTTGTTAATGCCATGTTTAAGTCACAAATCGTCAAGACCATGGAAGTTTATGTTGATGATATGCTTGTTATGTCGAAGAGGGAGACCGAACACATGGAGAATCTAGCTGATGTTCAGTGCTTTGAGAAGATATGGCATGAAGCTGAATCCACTCAAATGTTCATTCAGAGTCGCATCCGGGAAGTTCTTAAGGTTCATGGTAAATGCCAGGGGCCTTGAAGCTAATCCTACTCAAATTTCAGCATTAAGAGAGGTGCAAGCTCCTAGAACCAAGAAAGAGCTTCAAAGTCTGAATGGGAAGATTATTGCATTGAGTCGCTTCATCTTGAAAGCAACTGATAGGTGTATTCCATTCATTGATGCACTAAAAAAGGGAAAGAAGGATTTTGAATGGACTCTAGAATGCCAGAACGACCTTCGATGAACTGATCAAACACATAGAGACACCATCGATTCTTTCTAAGCCTAATGATGGAGAAAATTTGTTTCTATATTTGGCAGTGTCGTACCATGCTTTAAGTGCTGCCTTGGTGCGAGGGGATTCAAGGATTTAGCAGCCTGTGTATTATATTAGCAAAAGGCTCACCGGGGCAGAGTTGAACTATCCCAAGTTGGAGAAGCTCACATATTGTCTGCTCATCGCCTAAAATAAACTCAGGCTATATTTTCAAGCCCATTCTATCAAAGTTCTTACAGATCATCTGTTAAAGCAAGTCTTGTTTCTCCCTGAACTTCGGGTCAGTTATTGAAGTGGAATATTAAGCTTAGCCAGTATGATATCACATATTACCCCAAAAGAGCGATTAAAGGACAAGCCTTAGCAGATTTCATCGCAGAATTCACAGATAGAGGTAGTGAAGTGGAAAAGCCTATATATGTGGTGGTTCAGTGGAAGTTGTTTGTCTATGGGGCCATGAATGAATATTGTTCAAGGGCAGGAGTAGTTCTACAGACTCTTGAAGGACGTTCAGTATGCTACGCATTAAGACTGGAATTTCCATCAACAAACAATGAAGCAAAGTATTGATCGCAGGACTGAAAATAGCCAAGGAATTTAATTTGAAATCTTTGTAGATTTTTAGAGATTCATAGTTGGTGGTGTGTCAGGTCCGAAGAGAGTTTCAAGCCAAGGGGAGAAACATGCATGCTTATCTATCCAAAGCTTGGGAACTCATGAACAACCTGGACTATTACACCATAACTCATATCCTTAGAGAAGAGAACATGAAGGCAAACTCGCTCTCCCTGTATGTCAGCACAGGTGATGCTCAACTGTTGGTATTAGTGCCAATGGAGGTTCTCTCCAATCCCAGCACAGGTGATGCTCAACTATTGGTATTAGTGCTCGTGGGGGCTCACTCCAATCCCGACACTGACGATATTGATGTTAACTGGGTCATGGAAAATGCTGAAGATGCAAAATCATGGATGACTCCGATAATAGAGTAACCCCTCAATGGAATGCTCCCAATAAACCCAAAGAAATGGACGAAGCTATTGCATAAGGCCCTTCTATTTCTCATGCAAGATGGTCGTCTATACAGGCGAGACTTCTTTATGCCTTTGTTTCGATGTGTTACCAGAGAGGAATCCATGACAATTTTGGTAGAATTGCATGAAGGATAATGCGGGGGACATTTGGGTGGTCAAACATTAGCTGAAATGATCCTTCAATATGGTTATTTCTGGCATGAGCTAAACCGAAACTCAGTAGAGTACACTAGAAAGTGTGATATAGACCAATGTTTCACCAAGATTCTACAAGCCACATCCACAAAATTAACGCAAATGGTCAGTCCATGGCTATTCACTGTTTGGAGAATTGATTTGATTGGTACATTACCGATCACTAAGTCCAGCATGAAATATACCATTGTAGCCATTGATTATTTCACAAAGTGGGCCGAAGCATAACCACTTGCCACTATTACCTCAAAAAAGGCTATTAATTTTGTGTTGAAAAATATTATTTGTAGGTTTCGTGTACCTCAAACAATAATAATGGGCAAGGAACTTAGCTTAAGAGAGAGGAATTCAAGAATTTTTGTGCAAAGTACAAGATTTAGAAGAGCTTCACAGTTTTGGTCTATCCATAGAAAAACAGGCAAGTGGAGGCGGTGAATAAAATTATCAAATCAACCATCAAGAAGAGATTAGAGAAAGCTAAAGGTGGTTGGGTAGATGAGCTCCTGCTTGCACTATGGTCATATCGAACGACTCACAAATCTTTATCTTGGCACACACCATTCTCTTTGGCATTTGGCTCCGAGGCAATGATTCCCGTAGTGCTGGAAGTTCCCACTCACCGAAAAAATTCACTTCAATCAAGAAAAAAAACGAGAAGCTACAATTGGAAGCTTTTGACTAGCTCGAAGAGTAGAGTGACAAAGCCGAGCTTCAGATTGCAGCACACCAGAGAAGGGTAGCCAGGCACCTCAACACCAAAGTCCTACATAGAGCTTTTGAAGTTGGAGACCTCGTATTAAAGCGGGTGATGACTGGCACTGGAATATTTAGGCCTAATTGGGAAGGACCTTACATCATCAGCCAAAAGCTCTTAGATGGCACATTCAAGTCATTAACGGTTGATGGAGTTCCGATACCGAGAGCCTCGAATAGTGACCATTTGCGTTTGTACTTTACTTAAAGCATTGTTCAATTCTTGTAAAAATTGTACGTGTGTTGCATCATCTCTATTAATAAAAGTCTGCACCAGCTTATCTCAATCATATATTTGCAAGTTTTTGTTAAATAGTTCAAAAATTGCTAAAAAATGATTTAACATTACAGGTTAACCAAAGAATGCTTGCTTACTCACGACCCAACAAGACTTTGTGACCGCTACATGCCATCCCGACAAAGACAACTCAAGTGTCAAATATCACGAACATCATTCCACACATATGTGAGGATATAATGCACCGCCTTGTAGATCAAAAGGGGGAGTCGCTAAGAGTCAAGCGGTGAAAAGCGCAACAAGCGAACAAAAAGACAAAAGACCTCCTAAAGTGAGCCGAAAGACCTCCGGAACCAAGGCGAAATTCCTTCCAAAGAAAAAATCCTTCCGAAGGGAGGCAAAAGCACTCCCAAAGTTAGGCAAAAGACCTCCCAAAGTGAGGTGAAAAGTCCTTCCAAAGTGAGGCGGAAGGCCTCCCAAATTGAGGTGAAAAGTCCTCCCAAAGTGAGGCGAAAGTCCTTCCAAAGTGAGGCAAAAATTACTTCCAAAAGTAAGGGGAAAGACCTCCAAAATTTAAAAAAAATCCCTCCTAAAGTGAGGTGAAAGTCCTCCCAAAGTGAAGCGAAAATCCTCCAAAAGTGAGACATATAAACCCAACACGTCCCAGAGGGGCATCCAATAAGATCGTCAGTGCATGATTTACTCAGCCCGGTTGCGACAAATATTAGGCCAAAATATAAGACCTCCCAAGTGGTGGCATATAAACCCAAGACCTCCCATATGGGCACCTAATAAGATCACTAATTCCTAATTTAGTTGGCCCGGTTGTGACAAATAGTGGGTCAAAATATATGTCCTCCCAAGCGAGGGCATATAAACCCAAGACCTCCTATAGGGGAACCAAATCAGATCGTCAGTGCCTGATTTATCGTCCCGGTTGCAGAAAATATTAGACCAAAATATAAGACCTCCCAGGAGGCACGTAAACCAAAGACCTCTCTGGAATCACCCGATAATTTGATAAAATCGATTCGCTCGATACGTCAATGAAATCGGGCTAAACCAAAGATCTCCCCAAGCGGGGGCACAAGAACTAAAGAGTTCCAAGAGGAAGCACGTGATTAGCTAATAAAGTCGGGTTTCCTAATGCATTGACAAGCTCAGAAAATTCAAATATGTTGGAAAGAATAAAAATATCTCATTGACAAAGTTGAAACTTCTAATACATCAATCAAAATAAAAAAAACTCAGCACATTGATCGCATCTAGCATTTGCAGTTCGTGACGACCTATGGTATGAGGGTAACATAACCACATTGGGATGGAACAATGCTTAGAAATCATACCACATGCTCATCATGACATTGCAACAAACAAAAGACTAGCACTTTACAAAGAAGTTAATACATGGAAATACACGAGCTAAAGTACAACAAACAAAGAGCAATTTCATTTCATCACGGAAGTTTTTACAAATGTCAAGAGCGAGGACCGACACTCGCACAAAATATTGTCAAAAGAAACTGCAAACAAGAATGATAAACAAGCAAAATAAGCAGTCAAATGTCTCAATCCTTCTTCTTCCTGCCTTTAGAAGATCTACCCGACTTTAAAGGGAGCTTGCCAGGTCTAGTTGAAGGAGGTGTAATGACGGACTGACACACATTTTTAACTTCTTCATCATTCTTTGGATGTCAAGAGAAGGCGAAATAAGTATCTTCTTACGAGTGCTACATTTCCTTCCACGCCTTCCCGACGGAGGTTTCTTACCCGAAGATGGCTCTAAATCCTCAGTAATATCTCTCTCCGGGCTGTCTTCTTCAACATCTTCTATGCCCCCTCCGGATAAGACAGTCGGGTCATCTAAACTGCGAAGCACAACAATCTTCTCTGATTGCGACCCAGGATGGGAAGCAGAGGCAGGGGTAGACTCAAAAGCCGCAGAAGAGCCTGGAGGAGGGGGTAATGGCCAAAGTGCTTGTTGTCGCTTGTACAAAAGGAGTGAAGATAGCTTCAGTTCCCGTTCCTTCAGGCATATAAGGAGAAGGCCTCAGAGTGTACAAGCCTAATTCAAATGAATAATATGCAAGGAATTCGTCGTACCCATATAGAGTGAACAAGAAGTCTGGCAGGACTGGATCAATGCTGTTTTTACCTAAAGGAAAAGGGCTTCTGACATTTATCTCATAAGCGTCTGGGTCGTCGTCATTGCCAGATGAAGGTTCCTTTGCAACCTCTTTCTTTTCGCCAGGACTAGTGGTGGGCTCACTAGAAGGCACATCAAGAGGCTTGGGATCAGAAGTGGTGATATCAATGGAAATAGTGTCGGTAGAGGTAACAGCTGAATCTAGGGCATGCTCCTTAGAAGACTCGGCTCCGACCGCTAAAGCACGCTCTTTCCTAAGCCCTCCTTTCCTCCGGCAATGGCATCGTGTGATTCATTATCTTGATAATGCTCTAAAAGATCATCTTTTGTAAAATCACTGCCCTTAAGCCATGTAAGAATTGCCTCCCAAACCTCGGACAGAGTGATCGGATACTTATCTTCCAAGAAAGATAGGCTTCTTCGCCCTATATACTAACGCATAGAATGTAAAATTCAAATAAAGTAGAGCTGAATCAGCCTTGGTTTCAGCATGAGCTTGCTCAACAATAACCTTATCATAAAGAGCTTGACCCCTTTCTCGCTTAATTTCTTTCATTTTGGCCTTCAGCAAAGAGATTTCTGACTCCTGAGCATTAAACTTTTCCTGTGGACTGGCAGTAACTTTCTGCTCCATGGCCAATTTGTCTTCAGCGTTCTTTTGGGCTACATGAACATCCTTAAGCTGGTTTCTCAACATAACTTCTTTCTACGTATCGGAAGAAACAGCAGTAGCAAGTTCACCTTTAATCCTCGTATTTTCAGCCTACACTCCTCATTCCTTTTGGTAAGAAATTCGATATCAGTATCGCGCTTCTTGAGTGTTCGATCCCATTCAGCCTTGTCATTTTCCATAATCAGCAGGGCCACATAGTTAAGTTATTTGACTCTTTGGAGTTTATCAACCAGCTTTTTCCAATTAGTCCGCCTCTCAATATCGCCTTTCATCATCTCGAGATTCCTATGAATTACCTCCCTATTCATTGGACTTATGTTCAAGTCAAAGCGAACTCCTTTTAAGAACCAATGGGGAAACCGTGAAGAGAGTGTGTTAGGTGCTGACGGGAGATAGTAAGGTGGTATTTGAATGATTTGGCGGATGTCAATAGGAGGGGAAGTAGCAACCAGAGGTGTAATTCGTTTGAGGCTTGTGGAAGTTTGAGAAGTAGGAACCAGATCCTTGTCGGCTTTGGCACGTTTGTGTGAATCATCTCCACCGTGATCGTTTTCCTTGTCATCCCTTTCCTTCCTCTTCTTTTGGCTGTCTTCCTCCCGCATGTCCCGATCATGACGATCTTCATGGGCTTTCTTACTCCGCTCAGCCCTCTCCAGTCAGTTCCGTTCCTCTTGAGCTTTTCTTGCCCATCTCTCTTCATTAGTCTCCCTATAAGGACGGGATGGTGCATAGCGCCACTGATCATAAGAACCTTTGTAGCGGTTGAAGTCATCTAGATATGAACGGTTCATGGCTTGACTTAAAAAAGGAAAATAGGAATTGAGTATTTAAAGCAGGAAATACCGGGGCAAGACATAAAGATACGTGTGCAAGAAATCAAAAGTTCTAAGTGTGTTCTGTGTGTGATCTAACACACATTGAATAATGAACTGCTTATCGTTTTTGGAGTCGAAGAGGCCACAATCTTAGGGATGGATTTTCGAGATGAAGGAGTAAGGGCCAAGTTGGAAGATGTTTTTGAAACTGACGCTGTAAGTTTAGAAGTTGCAATATCGCGCGTGAAAAGCTTGCCTGAGGTTACAGTAAGGTCGCTTAATTCGCCATATATGTCAGAAATTTCATCCTCAATGGTGACTGGAAGCATGGGGTTGGCATAGCTTCTTTCAACATTAGAATCACCTTTACCCGCAATCTCTCCTTCTTCAAGCTGTTCACCAATCTTTACGGGAAATTTTCCCTCTCGATGAATAATTTCTTCCTCCTCGGTGATGGAAGGTAGTTTAGGCTGGGCAAACGATCCAGCTCGCCAGCAGGGTCCGAATATTTCTTTTATACGGCCTCCTCAAAAAAATATTTTGGTACAACGTCTTCTCTAGAGGATGGGGAATCCAATGCCTTGGTTATAGAACGAGAAGCAGAAGATATCTCTCATGGAAGAAAAGATCGAGAGTGGTCAAGAAAGCTAATCTAGCAAAGGAATTCTTCCTCAATCAAGAACTTTTTACTCCTCTCCGTGTCGCTAACAGCCTTCAGAGTCTCTAGAGTAGATTTACAACTCTAGAGTCTTTGACAGGAGGTGGCAGTTCTACAAAAGAAAAGGAAAATTTAATGCTTAACACTTGATAAAAAATTTGATGTGAAGCTTAGAACGGATATGTTCACCTCCTATCATCCAAATTCCATAAAAGCTCTCCAGGCATCGAACATAAAAGGATTCGTTCACGAATCCCGAAGCACTATCTTATGAATCGAGAATGAGCCAACGATTTCACCCTCCAACAAATACAATAGAAGGACGGTCCTTTCTCCTTCGGAATACGCATAAATAGTAGATGTTTTAAAAAGTAGGCATACAATGCATTATTCTCATAAAAAGCACACATAGCCCTATTAAAATGATATAACCATTTGGGTATAGCTGAAAAGGGGCAATTGCTAAGTGTCGAAGGACCATCTGCAGAAACAGATTGAAAGGAGGAATGGCTCCACTCATGCACAAATGTCTGTTAACTGCAACAAAGCCAAAGGACTGACGATCAGCAAACTCCTCCTTCCTCGGTAATCTTGCATCAGTTTCGGGAATGCCGAATTAAGTATATATTTGTTTAAAAGAACGTTTAGATATCGTTGAGGAGCATCTCTCCGGTGGATTAACAAAAGGACGGGGAACAGGAAAAGGCTGATGTGCTCCCGACCCTAAAGCTGCAGTCATTCTAGTCTTAAAGGCTTGAATAGAAGCTCCAATTTGAGCAAAGTAATCTCATCTTCCGAATGATGATGAGTCGTCTGCCGAGTATCCATTCTACATAAGGAATCTAGTTTTTAAATAATTTACAGGTGCGCATTTCCGAAAGCGTGAAGTGTCGTGCAAGATTATATAAGTTATTAAAGACGATGCTTGAAATCAGCGGTTGGCATGTGTCGATTAGCGGATCTCAATCGTCATCACTATTTCAAATTAGAATGACGTATCTATATTGATAATGTTCAACAATTCGTAAGTGGCTGAACGAAACGACGTTGCTCGATTAGCAGATCTCAATCGTCATCACTAGTTTAAATTAGAATGACGTATCTATATCGATAATGTTCAACAATTCGTAAGTGGCTGAACGAAACGACTTTGCTTGGGTACTCCATTCAATTTTAAGTCAAGAAATTTGTTGCACTTTAATATTAATAAACCAACCAATCTATCGTTGACATTGGCAATAGACGAAAAAATGTTTACCCAAATTGGTGCAAGTGTTTGTCTTGTTACAGGACAATTAGTGATAAAGGGAAAGTTCAATTTACAAGCTGCAAGTGCAGTAAGTTCGATCACTTTTCAAACTGGAACATCTCCAATAACTCCAATAATAAATTTGGAGTCTAGCAATCTATTGACCGTGTGCAAATTAAAAGCCAAAGATCGTATGTGGAATTGGGATTAGCGGTCTGTGACGGCCCGCCCCGCACCAACCGACATTTACTCCAAAAGTGCGTTGTACACATGTCCAGTTAGCACGGGACGGTCGTCAGAAGAAAAGAAAGAAGACGAAGGAACAACAAAGGACCTGTAGAATGTCTCACAGCTCATAGGATAAAATATAATAACAACATACTTGACATAAAACAGGTGAGACAGTGCATAAGCTGAAAATAAACTAACATAGCAGCGGAAAATTCAAATACAGCTTATGATCCAAAGCCAACATTATTACAACTTTTCAAACTGTCTCAAAAAGCAAAAGCAAGATAGAGGAGATACACTACTAATGCCCAAGTAGTGACCACCAACGACACCTGGAGAATATCTATATATCAAACGTGGAAGCCTCCTGCTCGCCTCCGAATCAGCTACTCGTGCATCACCAGCTAACCTGTCTCTAGTCTGCTCGTGTGAGCACCCAGAGTAATAAGAAGAGACATAAAACTCTGGGTCAGACAAAAAGTCTGATATGAGCGATAAGCATCTAAACAGAACAATAACAGGTATACTAAACCATACCTGAACCTGGACCTGCAACCAAAGAGTTAGCACTAGATACAGTACAACACTCTAAGGTGCCATTTCAAATAGTGTAAAGGTAACGGGGGGGGGGGGGGGGTGCATGTCATAATGATGGCAAACAAATCAAGCATAGCAACCATCCTCACATCTCTCACTCAGTGCGTAAAGCATACGATATTCACCACTTCGATCACCTCAATACTTTGCTATGATCACCTTGCCCCATGAAGTCATAAATGGCTTCACTGCACTGATACATAGCCACTAATCGTTCGCTATGTCCACTTGCCCCATGGAGTTATTCACCCCATCTGCGCTGGCTCATAGCCTTACCAATCCTTTACTATGTCCACTTGCCCCATGGAGTTATTCACCCCATCTGCGCTGGCTCATAGTCTTACTACGATCACTTTGCCCCTCGAGTCATAATGACTCTACTGCACTGATAACGTAGTCTTGCTACCATCACCTTGCCCCTCGAGTCATAGTGACTCTACTGCACTGATAAGTAGCCCATCATTCATTTTCAGTGGTGAATCGAAGTTATGAACGTCGACAACTCCTTAGCATACGTCCCGCAGCAAAGCCCAACCATGAAGTGAACTCATTGGTTCCCAACTGGATCCAGAGCTCTAACTTCCCATTTGGACTACCTTTGCATCTCGGGTTATTAGTCATCACCGGATCGGTTCGGATCTCCCCTTAATCATCAGTTCAGTTCGGATCGGAATGCTCCTTCTTCACTGGATCGGATCGGGTCGTCGTCACCCCTGGCGGATCGGGTCGGGGTCTCCAGCTTGCCACGGTTCGGATCGGGTGCTCTCTTCCTTTGGGTCGGATCGTGATCTCCAGCTTATCGGATTGTGAGCATCCGTGTCGGAGCGTTCAAGTGCAAGTGGGTTGTGGCTTCATCAGTTCATGCTATTCTCCTCCAGTCGGATCGGGGTGCGAAGCGCGTGCGGATCGGGTACGAGAGCTGTTGGCGGATCGTGGGGAAGGGCCTTATGGCAGTTCGGTTCGGGTCCTCCTAACCGATCCGATCCGGTTCGGATGTCTTCCTGCACTTTTTCCAGCGAGCAGTTTACGCCTCTCGACGTTGTTTTCGACCACTCCAACTATTCTAATCAATCACAAATCATACCATATAGTCATAGCAACATGTATAATCAACCACAAACACCAAAACAACAATATGATAGGTTAAAATGGATCAAACATAGCCAAAACCCATATTTTCCCTTAAGCATGTTTAGGTGAAACTAATGATATGGTTAGCAAAACTTAATCAAATTAACCCAAATTCATATCAGAGGTCTAAAACATCATTTCGTATTTTATAAATATTTTTCCATAATTTTATCATGTTTAACTTCGCTAATTAATACTAATTACCCTTAATTAGCCATAATTAGTGAGAAACTATGCAAATCACTCACCTTAGCCACAAATTAAACCTCAAACTGAAATGATTCTCTGTTTGGGCATGAATATCAATGCTAAACAGCAGCTCTAATCTTGATTTGGTGAAGATCTCCCTTGATTTGATGTTGCTAAGCTCAATCCTTGATTAGAAGGCGATTTGGAGGTGATTTAGAGGTTGGAGGCCATTTTTAGGGTTTCCAAGAGGTAAGTGGAGGCTCGAAAACTGAAATGAAATGAAACCCTAACTCATTTCAGCCTCCCCATAACCCTAATCCCGAAATGGGTTATGGGCTCATTCACTAATCACCCTATTTGGCCCGGTTAAGCAGTTTTTCACCCTTCAAACCTTATTTCAGCCATATCTCCCAAACGGTAAGTCCGTTTTTCACATGTGACCACTCTACGGAAAGGTAAACCATCATCCGGAGCCAATGGAAGTGGTTTCAGGTCAAGATTCCTTTCCAATCAAAAGTTATGGCCAAAACAAGATCAACTAGGGGAAAAACGGTCATTTAAAAATCGACAAAATTCATGAACATGGGAAATGACTCTAATGGTTGTTTCCCAAAGTTACATAACCATACGGCTTCATATGGGAAAGAAATAAATATCCTACGATCCCCCGATGCGTAGAATGCGGGTTGTTATACGGTCAACATTCGGAGCGAGCTCAATGACCGGAGATCTGTAGTCCCGATCAATCGTGCAACAAAGGCATGCGATCTGTGGGAAGTCACGGTCCATCCATTGATTTGAGCACACGATCCACAAAAATAAGCATGACCAAGACCCGTCACTTGGCCAAAGTGTATGATCCACAAAGAACTACGACCAAACTACATCACACCAAATCACAGATATCCGATCCAAACATACGATCCATCCTAAAAGTGCAAACAATAAAAACAAAATTATAATTGAATTCTATCACATCAAACAACAAATTTCCAAATTCAAACTGAAGCATAGACTTGAAATACATGGTCAACAAAGGAAATCACATGTTGTTCTAAACCCTAAAATAACCGATGTGCCACGATTCAATATGGAATCTAAAAATGATTGACACCTACGGTAATTCGGGATGGCCGGAGATGATCAGGTTTCGGTGGCTGGAGTTTACAAAAGGTTGGCGAAGTTGTGGTGGATTGGATCTAGGAGGAAAGACGACAAATCGATTTGAATTGGGTGAAATTGTGGTGGTGACTGGGTTCGAGTGTGGATCAAAACAATTTGATGGCCAGCGGCGGCGAAGTCCGGTCGCCTGTGAGGCGGTGATTTTATATGGAAGCAGTTTTCTTGAAGAAACTCCAATCCTCAAAAGCTGTTTTCTTTTGGCAAATAAAAGTAAAGGAAGAAGAAATAACGGGTCTGAAGGGAAATATATAACACCAAGAAGTGTATCGGATCCATCAGATGGGGCCCATAAGATCCATGAAAACGGGTCGCTTGCGACCCATGTAAACAGTTCATGCACGATCCATTCAAAGAAAGTCACAGCGATCCATTATTATACATCAAGAGTCATCAGGTCCATTATTTAAAAGCCCACATTTTTTTCAATAACATGAACTTCGAGGGATAATTGTTAACCCGATTCATAGTTTTTGATCGTATATAAAAGCGCACGCTCCAAAAAATACATGAATGCATGGATGGATCGATAATAATGGTAGATCGGGTCGTGGTGAAAACACCGGGTTGGATTGAAGAAATCAATGGATCGAATGCATTGATGGAGTGTGGATCGGTTGAATTTTGGATGAAGCATATTTGCATGAATCGGACATGTTTCGTATATTTAACACAAAGTGTGGATCAGATGTGTTGAGAGGAAAAGCATGCATGGGCCGCTGATGGACGTTCGAATTTGGGACGTTTGCATTGTAATACAAGCTCCAACTTGTGAAAAACGGATGACTTTTGTATGGATCGTCCCCGAAGCATGAAACGTTGGAAGGCATGCTTGGGTCGTGTCTGAAGTTTATATTGATCGCAGGTGCCATCCATGTTAATGTTTTACATCATTTCGCTGTTTCAAAACACGTGGATCGCGCATGCATTTGGATCGCAAGTCATCAAGCCGCAAATGGACTCCATACTAAAGAAGGGTCGTTGGTCAGCTGCTTATGGTCGTGGAGCCATGTATGGACCATGTAAGCTTCAATTCGAACGCCCGAACATTCCGACCTCCACCTATAAATACTACACCACTTCCCTCATATTAGGAGTTAGTTTTTCTCCGGCCGAAGCTCTGCCATTATTGATCTCAAGCTTCCCAAGCATCATTCATCTCCATAAATCAACAAACTTCTTCATTGAGCTTGATTATTGAGATTAAATCAGATAATCATCTATATTCATGGAATTCGAGTGTGTTTCTGCTGTGGCTATTAGAGAATCATTGTAATTTGAGATCAAACTTGTAATTTGTAATGAAGAAATCAATGAAATGCATATTCAAAGTGGAGGTATGCCTAATCAGCAGTTGAACCACTATAATCTTGCTTTCTACTTTACTTTTCTGATAATTACTGCTTTTAATCTTGTTTTCCTGCAATTGAAAGGCGTTTTCACACCACTTTGGGTTTTAGCCCATTTTTGGTGTTAACACCTACTATATATATATATATTTCCATTTCATCTAGAAATTTCTAACTTTTTTGGTTGGTTGTGTACCCCAAAAATGTGCATGGTATGAATTTAAAATTTAACTTATTTGTACTATATGGTCTGAGATAGGGGAGGCAAAAGCAGCCAAACATTCTTAACCCTTTATAGACTGGTTTAATGTCATAAAGTTCCTCAATCTGTAACAACACTCCTAGAGTGGGCCTAAATTTCAACCCAGAAAAGGCCCATCGAAACTTAGAGCAACCCTAAACAGGTCATTGGTTCCTTTAAGGAATTACATTTGAATATAATAACAAAATTATATAGCGAGATGGAATCTCACACAACGGAACGAGAAAATATAATAATCAAAATAAGATATACCATTTATTCAAAAACCACTTATTCAATACATAAAATACCAAATCCACATGTTTACAACAATACGTCATTATTATTCACCATCATGCATGTTAGACCAAAATTTGGCTCTAACACCCAAATTGTTCATATTTGTAGAGGATTATATCTAGAAAATGAAGAAAAAGCAGAAAAACACACAAAGTTTATAGTGGTTCGGCGTTAACGAGCCTACGTCCAATTTATATGTCTTTGATTATACGTTGAATGCTAGTGCAATCAAATATTTCACTCAATCTCTTTATGATTCTCTCAGTAATTTCGAACTAATTCTTATCAGGAGTAGTGACAGGACAATAATGGTGAAAACAACACTGAGAACGGCCAAAAGATCCTAAAAATGCCAAGCACTAGGCTATTTATAGGTGATATTTGCAGGCGGTTCGTGGTCACACGTGACACAAGCCCCGAGGATCTCGGACTGGTTCGTGAGTAGATGTAGAAATGGTCAAAATGGCCGTTATGGACAGATGTCGTGAGATCCGGGCCTTTTGGGTCATGATAGACCAAGTCGTTGCCTCCATTTCTTTGACCACGAGGATCGGGTCGTGGGGCACATGCGCGAGCGGATCGGGTCGTTGCTGGGTACCACGAGTAGGGGTCATGGTGGTGATGGCACGGGTTATGGAGTGTTATCATGAGCGATTCTCGATAGTAGTGGCACGAGCCAAGGGCGACAGGTGATCACGATCGGGCTTATATGGCTCTTATGAGTGAGACTTCATATTGGACTTGCTTGTGAGTCTTGGTGGCTTGGTCCAAAAGCTAGCCAACATTTTCCCCCCTCGAAGTATGTTTTATAAGAGATGGAACATGCTTCGAAACTGCTGAACTATTCTTTCATGAAATGATGCAGATTGTCAGTTACATCCTTTAGTAGCGTTGCACTGCTTTGGAACGGTTACGTCCTTTGTGGTGTATAAATATCAAATTAAATCTTCGGTCATTTCTTTATTCGTCGGCGGATTTTCATCTTCATTATTCTTTGGAACATATCACAATCAAACTGCCTGGTACACTTTAAACTAATATTTCCATATCTGCTATATAATGATTATGCTTGAGTTTAAGTTACTAGAGGACTTCTCGGTTTATAAATTCGGGTCAACCTCGCGATAAGAATGGTGAATAGGACCCGTGTGGGTCATGATGGGCTTTCCTCAATGCCTACGGTCCATCATCTTTGGCGGAATGGGCTGCACCACGAGCCACTACAGGCTTTTATTCGTGGTCCGTAGGTCTTCACGGATCAGAAGATGACAAAAAAGAGAAGGCAAAAAGCCCTTAAATCAACTATATAAGATAACCCTTCGTTCTCCCTCTCTTCTTTCTTTACTTCCGTAGTTTTTCCATCTTCACTTCGAAACCCTAATTCGAAATTCTTACTAAAACTCCATAACTTTAAAATTTGATCACAAGAGGTAATAACTCCATGTCGGTTTCTCTACACTTTATTCGCTATTTTTACTTCTCCGAATTCTACGCTGCTTCGAGCGTCATCTCCCCTTGCATTTTCTTTGATTCTGGTGGGTTTGCTGTTGACTTCGAGCGCCATCTCCCTGGCAGTGAAGGTTGGGGGCGTTGAGGCCCGATGATGCAGACGAGGAAGAAAGATTTGGTTCGTGGAGGCCACGGGTTCATAGGTGGGAGAGAGGAACGATAAGGGAGAAGATGGGCTTTCATAGGTCGATTGGTGAGTGGGGACGTAGTTCGGTTCGTGGTGAAGCGGACCGGGTCGCGGGAATAGAAGAGCATCGGTTTATGGCAACAGGAAGTAAAGTGGATCGTTGGGGGGCCTTTCACGATCCATTCAGGTAAAGCAGAATGGGTCACGATCTAGAGTGTCCCACGATCCTAGGCCTTTCCATGAGCCGATGCCATCCCACGAGTCGGGACCTGCCTCACGAACCAATGTTGTGTCACGAGCCGAACCCTGTCTCTAGAGCCAGCTTGACGAACGACCCGATACACATGTTGACTAACAAATACAGTGTAATACTGATATATCAATGGACAGTTAGGATAGAGCCTTTAAGACGGATTTTTTGGATTGAACAACAACATAACTAAGTGGCATATGATGACCATTATCGCGCTTATTTGATTATCTTGATGTTCTTCTTCTTTGTACTGTACATACATGCACATACTAACACATGCACACACAGGGAACGGGTAATTGTATTCTAATCTTCTTACATTTACTCACCAAAACAACTATGTCTGATAAACGATCAATCGAATCATCAGAGAAAAATATAGAATCAGAGTCATCAAAGCATTTTGATCCCGATGCACTTCCCATAGATTCAGATTGGGAGAATTCCGACCTCGATTACGAAACGGATACCGATATAGAATCAATGATTTATGAAAGTATATCTCTTGAAGATGAGGATGAACGAGCTCCTGACGAAATCCCAGGTATTGAGGAGGTTGAGAGGGAGAAACTCAGTGATAGTCTAGCCTCCCAATTAGATGACGTAAAACTTAAGAAAATATGTCTAAGACATGGGATCCCTTAGGATGATGTGAAAACTCCAGAAGATGGGGATAGGCCTCATTCTGCCCCAGAAGGGTACATGATTGTCAGCCGGCTCATGTGTTGGATAGGCGCTATCCCTCCATTTCCTCCAATCATAATTGATCTTTTAAGACGACTACACATTGCCCCCATGCAATTCCATCCTATTGCTTATGCAGCTTTTTATACCCTGTACATTGCGTATGCAGAAATTCTACAGACCGAGCTCACTTTTAAGGATTTGAAATTCTATTATCATTTCAAACACCTCTCCACGGGAACTCCAAACTTCACTTTCATTGAATCAGTGGCCAATAGGAAGGTTTTATCGGAAACAACATAGGGGACGCCAAAGCTGATGGGTTTTATATAAAGCACCAGGTCGGGTGTGCGAGAAAGTGGTTAAAATCAAGTAAGCCTTAAGTCTCTCTATGCATGACCTAATTACATAGTCAGAGCGTTAACGTATTTATTTTTGTGTGCAGATCACAATTTTGCAAAAACAGAAGGTTCGGTGTATGAAGACCGACTGTCCCGCCTCCTCAAAAATAAATCAGACTTCCTAAAAATCAAGAAGTGTATCACCGACGAGAATCTTCACAAACACCAACTTCTGAGTGTAAGATTCGGACTTGGCATGGGTGGCAAACCTTACAAATATGTGCCCCCAGCCGAGGGAGAAGGGACCTCAGGGTCCACGAAGACCACCGAACTTCGCAAGAGTCCTTCACCACTGATCAATCAGGATGATGAGGATTTAAATGTATATAAAGGAGGTGAGGTCCGAGATGATGAGCCAAAGGAAGTCCCAGTCTCTAAGGGACAATCTCCCTCAAGGACTTCACCACCACCTGAGCCTCCTGCTAATGATGAACTGACAGAGGAGCAGATATTCGGAGAATTGAGAAAGATTCCTCTACCAGACGACATTTACATACAAGAAGACTTCAAAGGGGAATCATTATTGCCTATCTCTGAGGAAGTGAATGTTCCAGTCGGGGAAAAAGAAACCACACAGACGAGCCAGACTCTGGGCCTTGGTTTGTTAGCGGGGATTGCACGGGATGCACAAATCACTTGCACCACTCGTCACAACACTTCTACACCATCAGTATTCATGATTCTAATACACATTTGTTTTCTTTGCAGGGAAAATGCCTCATAAACAATCCTATTCTTATCGTTCTCTCCGAGCAAGCACACCAAGGCACCTTTCTGATCCTGAGCATGATCGCAGTGACAGTCGGGGGAGAGATAGTCATCTACCTCATGACTCTTATCAATCTCATTCTACACGATCTCGTTCTCCATCAAAGCAAGACCCTGGGAAGCCCCACGGCCGTCAAGTACCACCGTCGGGAGGTAAGCAACTTCCTAAAGACTTGACTCCTCCGAAAAGTACACCATCTCATAGTAAGTCTTCTAAGAAACACCATGAGCTGAAAGATAAAAACAAAGATCCGAGCAAGGATTTAGAAAAGGAGAAAATAGCTATTGTCCCCTCTAGTCAGCGTGATTTGGATACTACCGCTGCACAGGATGTCGTTTACACCTCTGAGAATCAGGTCAAGCTGGAGCATTTGCGGAAGCAGTTTCCTAATATATTATTCGAAAGGATGATGTTTGTTCCAGATCTTGAATCGGTTCCCGGGGAGTGGGATGTAGAGGTCATAGGGCCGGTGAGTCATGTGGCCAAACAATATAGGGCGACGAAGAAGCACGCCACCACTCTTTCTGCTGCCATCCGTCACCTAGAAATGGAAGCAGCTAGAACCATAGTGAAGATTGACAATGAGACTAGGGCCAGGAGTAAAAAAAAAACTGGAGGATGCACAAGCTCAACTCGCTTTAGCTCAGCACGATGCGGGAAATTTCAAATCGAAGCTGGAAAGCGCTAGGAAACATTTCCATACTGAGCTCGACTCAAACAGTCAAGAGCGCATAGCTCTGAAAAAGGAAATAGAAGACCTTAGAACGATCAATACCGATTTAAAGATGGCACAAGACCATTTTGCTATTGAGAAGGCTGTTTGGGAGAAAGGGAAAGCGAGCCTCAAAGACAGCCTTGCTCTTGCTGAAAAAGAGAAAGTAGTTCTGAACAATCAACTTGTCCATGCTGAGGAGCGTGCAACTCTCACTGAAAGTAATGCGAACAACGCTCTTAAATCGGCCTCCACCACCGCTGAAAAACTTGCTGCAACTAAAAAAGAGATAGAAAGTTTCGATGAACTGCTATTCGACTTTTTCGGTCAAGTTATTAAGACTCGAGACATCTCTTGGATCCATAATTATCACGTTACTTTGGCCAATGTGTGGGATATGATCGTTGAGGGCGAGAAGCAGCGATTGAAAGTTGAGGAGATTGACAAAACCCAGCTTATGCAGACCTTTCTCAAAGGTGAAGAGCCCGAGGCTTTAGAGAAGGGCAGGCACCTGATTCAAGAAGAAATTGAGAAGGAGAGAACTAAGCTCAAGGGCAAGGATAAAATCGACGAAGGCTCGAGCTCAGTGGTGGAACCCAAAACCTACGAAGTTGAGGAATATAATCCCGATGACCCGTTGATTCCCTTGGCTCCAAACCCTCTTGTTGTCGTAGCAGCTATAGCGGGTCTGGGTGATGAGTCGACTGAAGGTATCTCCATATTCTCTCCACAATTCGTCAAAGCAATTGTTACTTGTCGTCGTCTTGCGGAATAGTCAAGTGAGAAGACTACACTCTCTCTTAAACTAATAACATTTGCTTCTCATGATATAGGTGGCAAACCAACCGAAAAGGATGAGGAGGAGAAAAACAAGGCAAAAAAATTATTGTCCCATCAGATGCTGGTGCTGGTGTTCCTGAGATTCCAAAGCAGACTAAGGGCACAACAACTGAGAAGGTCATTTTGGCACCGAGCACTGATGTTCCCAAGGATGCTGAGACCATCAATGCTTTGAAGGATATGGATGGTGATCATGGAGATGACGAAGAAGAGATCACCATCACAAGAGAGACCAAGGATGATGACCAAGAAACCCTGGCTGGCATGCAGGCTAAGAAGGAGAAATAGTTGGCTTTAAAAAGGGAGGAACAAGTGCCTCTATATGTGCCCCCATCTTAGAGATTGATCCCAAAACTGGGTTGGTTATAAAGTTCTCCTCTAGATCAATAACTTCACAGCTTGCAACGCAACCTTCCAATATTCCGCAGGATCCTTCTACTGATAAGAGGAAGAGGAAAAAGGGAGACCGATCTGAGGTTGACATAGAGGAGTTGAAAAAAAAAGAAGAAGGAGAAGAAGTCAAAATCATCCCCCAAGCATAAGTAGGATGTATTTGTTAGTCCATATTTTGCTTTTAGGCTTTACACTGGCCAAGAAATGTAATCGTGAGAATGGCCCTCACTTTCGTTTAGCCTTGTCCTGTAAATCTGCATTTGGTAAACAAAAATTTGTTTCTTTTGCATCATTGTGTACCTGCAAGTATAACTTTTCACACTTAGTCACAAACGTTTAGAGCATAACTGAGTTAAAATCGAACCAATTTTAAAAATTTTGTGCTGCACAAATGTGTGTATATATATTCCCCCAATCAACCATGACATGATGCCTGACAAGGGCTTATTAAGGATTGATTAGAGTTATATGTATGCTGCCCCTATTTCCAGAAATGAGGAGTTCAAGCTCCACTTTTTGTTCCTGTTTCCAGTCCTGTGACGGAATAGGAGCCATTTTTTGGCGTGCCTTTATACTCTCCCGATCCTTCCGCGGGGTAAAAGTTCTTGCGGCACTAAATGTTTAACACCTTTATACTCTCCCGATGCTTCAACAGGTTAGAGTTCGAGCTCAGTTCTTTACCCGCTCACCGATCCTTCAGCGGGACAGGCATATTGTCAAGGCGGTTTTTATCATAGTGCACTTCTCATGCCTTGCGGACGTCATCTTTGCGTCCTTTATACTCTCTCTCTCGGATCTTGAGAGTTATAGTGTGGATAATAGTGTGATCTACTTTGTTGCACCTTCGGGACTGATAGAAGGCACTTTGAACTAGGTGTTTCGAGATCGTTGCATAGTTTATAGCAAATCTCAAAATGGTAATGATTCGTGTTAATCAAAATAAAAGAGAAGATAAGTAATGATGCAATAAAGGTAAATGACACACTATGTTTTATAGTGGTTCGGTCGAATCATGACCTACGTCCACTTTATAATCTTTTGGTCAAGTAACCAGACTATTCTAGGCAAGTCGTGCCTTTTTACATGGTCCTAGAAATAAAAGAATAAAAATGACAATTTTCACGTCAGATAATGCCGCTGATGCTGGGCATTCCACGCTTTGGGGATTTCATCTCCAGCCATGTTCGCTAGCTTGAAAGTTCCGTTATCAAGCCTTCGTGAAATGGAATATGGTCCTTCCCATTTCGGGCCTATATGCACTAGGGGTGGAAAGACACGTTTCAGAACCAAGTCTTCGGGTTCTAATGTTCGAGCTCAG
Organism: Allium sativum; assembly: GCA_030737875.1. NCBI lineage: Eukaryota > Viridiplantae > Streptophyta > Magnoliopsida > Asparagales > Amaryllidaceae > Allium > Allium sativum. The sequence continues at coordinate 269,855,014 of CM060924.1, forward strand.
ACTTTTTCATTGTAATACTGAGCGACCTGTTGCTTGTGCCTTAAGGCGCGGAGGTCGGCTTCATCCCTCTTTTCTTCAACCATATCCAGGGATTCAAGAAGCAACTTATATTGGCCATTGGATCAAAATAAGTGGTTCTATGAGAGGGCACTTTTAATTCAACTGGGATGACTACTTCTGCTCCAATGGCGAGGGAGAAAGGTGTGTGGCCCGTTGCCGACTTGTAGGTTATTTTATAGGCCCATAGCGCCAAGGGTAGTTTGTCGACCCACATGGCTTTGGCCCGCTTCAATCTTTTCTTCAGAATTTATTTGATCACCTTATTTTCCGCTTCGACCTATCCGTTCGATTGCGGATGTGCCACAAAGGTGTACCTCTTCTCGATGTGATACTTCTGGCAAAAGTCTCTGAATTCTGCGTTATCAAATTGGGTTCCGTTATCTGTTATAACGACCTTTGAGATCCCAAATCGGCATATGATATTTCTGACGACGAAGTTAATTACTCGCTTGGTCGTGATCGTGGTTAATGGCTCTGCTTCGACGCACTTCGTGAAGTAATCCACGACCACAATGGCAAACTTTGCTCCACCTTTCGCTATGGGGAGACTTCCAATAATGTCAATTCCCCACACAACGAAAGGCCATGGGCTCATCATCATCTTTAACCGGCTAGGGGGTGCCCTAGGGATCTTAGAAAATTTCTGACATGCGTCACAATGTCGTGCATACTTGGCTGCATCCTTATTTATGGTAGGCCAGAAATAGCCATATCGCAGTATCTTCTTTGCCAGCATTTGTCCTCCAGTGTGATCACCGCATTCACCTTCGTGTACTTCTTTCATTACGTGCTTGATGTCGTCGTGGGCGATGCACCGGAGGAGAGGCATCGAGAACCCTTGTCTGTACAACACTTCGCCTTGTAGTACGCATCTGTAAGCCTTCCGGATAACTGCACGCCTCTCACTTTTCTTCGTCGGCAGCGTTCCATTCATCAGAAAGTTCTTTAAGGGCGTCATCCATGACTCCCTTTCTGGTTCGGTTTCCAATACGAGATCAACTTCCATCTGATCAACGCTTGGAGAGTGCAGTATTTCAATTTGGACTAGCTCGGTATCTTCAGGACAGTCGGAACTAGCCATCTTTGCCAACTTGTCTTCTTTTTGATTTTCCTCTCGAGGGATATGGGATATGCTGTAATGATCGAGGATTTCTAGTAGTTTCCTTACTTCTTTCAAATAGGATATTAGTCTTGGGCTCTTGATCTGAAATATCTCATTAACCTGATTCACAACTAACTTGGAGTTTCTAATGATGTCTAGCTTTGTTATCTCCAACTCCTTTGCAAGCTTCAGCCCGGCGATCAGGGCTTCATACTCAAAATCATTATTCGTGGCATGAAACTCCAATCTAAGAGCGTAGTATATTGATCGGTCTTCGGGAGTCACAAACACAACTCCAGCGCCAGATCGTCTGTTGTTCTTGGCGCCATCAGTATATAATTTCTGGGCATTGGGGTCAAGAAGTCGTTTCGGAGAATCAACTTCTTCACTTACAACATCATCCTCTGGGATAGTGAACTCCGCTATAAAATCTGCCAGCACTTACCCCCTTATTGATCGGCGGGGCTGAAAATTCAAATCAAACTGACTCAACTCAATGTTCCATTTGTGTAATCTTCCTGAGCCCTCTGGTCTCTGTAAAACTTGCCTAAGTGGATGGTCAGTGTTTACGGTGATAGGATGAGCTTGGAAATAGTGGCGAATCTTCCGGGAGACGATTAGTAAGCTGTACGCAAGCTTTTCTATTCTTGAGTAGTTTCGCTCGGCTGCCGCCAACTTCTTACTCACATAGTACACTGGCCTTTGAGCCTTATCTTCCTCTCTCACCAAGGCTGAGCTGATCCCGTGGGATGACACTACTAGGTATACATATAAATCCTCGTGATCCACTGGCTTAAATAGTATTGGGGTTTTTTCCGGATGATTCAATAGGTTCTGGAATGCTTCAATACAATCAGGGGTCCATTCGAAATTGCGCTTTCCTCTCTTTATCAATTCGAAGAACGGTATACATTTTTCCGTGGCTTTGGAGATAAATCTACTTAAAGCGGCTACATTTCCTGCGAGCCTTTGCACATCTTTGATTTGTCTTGGTTTCTGAATCTCTCTGATTGTCGCAATCTGATCTAGATTGATCTTAATTCCACGAGAGCTGACGATGAATCCCACGAATTTCCCAGATGCTACCCAAATGAACATTTCATAGGATTGAGTTTCATTCCATATTTCCGGAGGATATCAAACATTTCTGCTAAGTCGACAGTGTGGTCGGATGATTGTCTGGACTTTACTAGCATGTCGTCAACATATACTTCCATCGTCTTCCCGATTTGGTTGTAGAACATTCTATTCACCAGTCGTTGATATGTAGCACCGACATTCTTCAAACCGAAGGGCATCACTACATAGAAGTATAATCCCAAATCCGTAATGAAGCTGGTATGCTCTTGGCCCGAGACGTGCATGGGGATTTAGTTATACCCAAATATGCATCCATAAAAGAAAGAAGCTCGTGACCCGCCATTGAATCTACCAGATGATCAATTCTAGGTAATGGAAAACTATCCTTTGGGCAGGCTTTGTTTAGGTCCGAGAAGTAAATGAATGTGCGCCACTTTCTATTGGCCTTCTTCACCAAAACTGGATTTGAAATCCAGTCCGGGTATGTTGATTCTTTAATGAACCCGTTACTTCTCAGCTTTTCAACTTCTTCCTTCAAGGCAGCAGACCTCTCTGGGGCAAGCATTCGTCTTTTCAGTTTGACAAGAGGATGCTTCAGATTGATGCTTAACGAATGACTCATGATCGAAGGAGATATTCCACACATGTCAGCAAGGGTCCAGGCGAATACATCCAAATTGGCTTTCAGGTAATCCGTTAATTCATTGGCTCGAAGAGGATCCAACTGGGATCCAATCTTCAGGACCTTCTCTGGGTCACTATCATCGATTAGTACATCCACAGTCGTTTCATTAGGAGTCGCCATTCTGCCCCCAGGTTCTTTGTCCTCTCTGGGATCTATGTCCTCGGGAAGTTCTCTAGGCGACTCTTATGGAGTTATTTTCTTTAGTTGCTATGACGTTTCCTCCCTAGGAAGGGAGGAGGCGCCCTTTGTTTCTACATCTCTTCCTTTACGCAACAATTTTAGTTCTGCTATATAACATGGTCGTGCGACGACTTGATCTCCTCTGATTATGCTTACACCCGCATCTGTCAGGAATTTCAATAACAAACACCAGGGCGCAATGCAAGCCCTGAACTCTGCTAATGCTGGTCAGCCCAAAAAGGCATTATATGGTGACTCAATATCCAAAACCACAAAAGGGAGGATTCTCCTCTCCGGCGTTCTCCTTCTCCAAGGGTGATAGATAATTCTACGTATCCCATTGGAGGAGTTGAGGCCCCGTTGAAGTCGCGTACCCATCCTTTGCAAGGCTTCAAATCCTTTGGTTCAAGCTTCATCTGATCAAACATCTTCTTAAACAGGATGTTAACTGAACTCCCGTTATCTACTAATACTTTGTGAACTATAGATTGACCAATAGTGACTGTGATCACTAATGGGTCTTCAGTCGGGGAATGGACTCCAATACTCTCTCTGTTGCGGAATATAATGTCGTCGGACATTGTTTTCTATTGTTTCACCGGGGCAGTATCGTTAGGGTTACTGCATTCTCCGACTTCAAGATGTTGTTTGGTCGCGTTGACATACTGCTCCATTGCCCTAAAGCTATGCTCTGCCAAATGAAGTTCTCCGACTATGGAATTGATCACAATATTCTTTCCTTTCTGCTGAGGGGTAGGTCTAGCAAAAGGTTGGTTTTGGTTTGGGGCATGTCCTGCTTGCCCCCTATCCTTTGGAGCCACCTTATACTCGTCAAGTTTTCCTTCTCGGAGTATCTTTTCAACCACATCTCTCAAATGGCAACATTCGCTGGTGGAGTGACCATAAACTTGGTGGAAGAGATAGAACTTTCCGGTTTCGCCCTCTTTCTCCGTTGAACCCCTCAGGGGAGGCCTCTTACACTGGAGAACATTATAGGTATCCATAAATATATTCTCTAGCGTGTCATTTAACGGTGTGAAGCTCTCAAATGGCCTAGGTCGAGATCTCCTCTGTGAGTCGTTTCCTCGGTTTCTCCTTTTGTTACCATTCCCTGACTGACGACCATTTCCCTGGTTCTTGCTCCCAACATTGACCTCCACCTTTCCTGAGCTATCTCCCGTCTGCTTGATGGCCACATTACTCTGAATGTCCTCTTTATCGATAGCCATCCACTTTCGATTAGCATATATCTCCTCCTGGCGCAGGCAAATATTGGCTTTTTCGTAGAATGTCTCTCGGGTCAACAGCAGCTTGCCAGCTAAGTACCTTCCAAATTCAGTATCTTTGTCCACCCCATCTATTTGGGTCATTAAAACAGTCTGTTCATGAGGGTCTTTGACTTCTGTGACGGCTAGGTTGAAGTGATCTAGGTACGATCTCAGAGTCTCGTCGGGACGCTGTTTAATGAGGGATAACTCCATAACATTTTTAGACCTTTGAGCATGAAGCCGAAATTGATTTACAAACTTTTCACTTAGTTCTCTGAAACTAGATATCGATCGTGAGGGTAAGCGGGTGAACCACATTAATGTCACATCTTCTAGGAATATCGGGAACGCTTTACATTTCACGGCGTCGGAGGCTGCAACAGCATTCATGGACCATGAATATCTCATTAGGTGTTGGACTGGATTTGTCCTGCCGGTATAATGATTCATAGTTGGCATACTGAAGCTCCTCGGAAATGTTTCCTCCAATATGTCATCGGTAAAGGGCGTATGAGTACGCCCTATACTCCAATCTTCATTTCTCTGCCCACGGCTATCCACCATGATCTGCCTAATCATTGCTTCAACCTCAGCATGAGTTACTGTAGATTCCGGGTCAACACTCCTTGCCCTGCGTGATCCTCCATCGTTTCTTCGACGGGCTGCCACGAAGTCTGGAGCTTGAGCGGAACTTCCTTGCCCCTATTACCATGGTCAATCATGTGGTGAAGGGGCTGCGGTGGTTGATTCTCTGCAAGATCATCGACAACTTATGCTCTAGGATGTGCTACTTCCTCCCGAGAAGGGAGTGATCTGAATCGAAGTTGTTCTATATTTTTAGCTCTTTCCAATGGTCGGCGAGGAGGTCTTGGAGATTCTCCTGACGAAGAGGAGTATTCTAAGGTAAGAGGTCGAGCTGGCGGAGGTATCCTTTGCCTTAGAAGACCATCAATACGCCTATCCATAGTAGTCAAATTCTGTTGTGGTATGGAAATCCCTTGCCTTTGAGCGGCTAATTCATCATTTGTCCTATCCAACATTTCAAGGATGCGAGAGAGATCTCCTTTAGTAGCTGGGACAGCAGGGTTGAACTGATCATCAACATTCTCTCTTATACGTAGAGATCCCGAGCCATGTCGAACGGAAGGGCCAGCATGAGCAAAACGAACCATAACTTCCTTTCCAAGTCGAGTTGACGTCCTCTGAGTGGTGCGGTTCGTGATAGCATCTGGTTCACGCTTCGTGGCAACCCCCTGACTACGGCTCATGATGGCTCCATCTGGACGGCTCGTAGAAGTATTCTGGAGGCGGGTCGTGACACCCCCCTAAGGTCGGGTTGCCCCCACGCCATCACGATTCGACGGCTCTTCCTCGGCCTGCTCATTCACACTTTCTTCAATGGCTTCATTTGTAGCTTCATTTGCTTGCGAAACTCGTACTTCCTTAGACTTCTTTCCAGCCATGATATCTGGGCTTTGCTGAAATCTTTGAAAATCGAAACAGTGGGGTTTTGGACTGTTTTCTTCGGACTCGTATATCCAAACAATAGAGCAACAATCCAATATACTGAGACTTCGTTCTCAGTGAAAGTACCAAAATGTTAGACCAAAATTTGGATCTAACATCCAAATTGTTTAGATTTGTAGAGGATTATATCTAGAAAATGAAGAAAAAGAAGAAAAACACACAAAGTTTATAGTGGTTCGGCGTTAACGAGCCTACGTCCACTTTATAAGTCTTTAATTATACGTTGAATGCTAGTACAATCAAATATTTCACTCAATCTCACTCTTGCAATTATGATTCTCTCAGTAATTTCGAAGTAATTTTGATCAGGAGTAGTGACAGGATAATAATGGCGAAAACTACACTGAGAACTGCCAAAAGATCCTTAAAAATGCCAAGCACTGGGCTATTTATAGGTCATATTTGCAGGCGGTTCGTGGTCACACGTGGCACAAATCCCGAGGATCTCGGACTGGTTCATGAACAGATGTAGAAATGGTCAAAATGGCCGTTATGGACAGATGTCGTGAGATCCGGGCCCTTCGGATCGTGATAGACCAAGTCGTTGCCTCCATTTCATTGACCACGAGGATCGGGTCGTGGGGCACATGCGCGAGCGGATCGGGTCGTTGCTGGGTACCACGAGTAGGGGTCGTGGTGGTGATGGCACGGGTCGTGGAGTGTTATCACGAGCGAGTCTCGATAATAGTGGCACGAGCCAAGGGCGATAAGGTGATCATGATCGGGCCTACATGGCTCTTACGAGTGAGACTTCATATTGGACTTGCTTGTGAGTCTTGGTGGCTTGGTCCAAAAGCTAGCCAACAATGCACTTCCAACAATAAAAGAGAAATAACAGCTAATAACATAATAATTGTCTCGCTGCCATCTTCTGGCTCACTACAAGAAAACACTAATTTAGCGTCAAATATTTAGAAACGGAAATTTCCGTCGCTAATTTGCGATGGATTTCCATGTGATTTGCAAGGGATAATTTTTTGTGTTTTCAAACTTTTTTCTTTTATTTATTACGGTCGCCTTCTGTCATCCCTTACTAATCCGTTGCAAATTGCATCAAATTCCCGACAGAAAATTTATGTCGCTATTTTCCGCTGCAAATACAGGCAGAATACCGACGAATATTTATCGAAGCTATTTTATAGCAGAATTCCAACAGATTTGCAAGAGATAAAAATATCAGTTTATTATAATAATTATTTAATAATTAATAATAAAATTTAATAATTATGAAATGGTATATAGTATTCAATAATTAATTTTATATAATCATATTTAATAATTACAGTTGATAATTATAGTTGATATATATATATTCTATAATTATAGAAGATAATTATATTTTATATTTCGAAAAATTAAAAAAATTGAAATCATCTTGAACAAGTTTGAAATAAATCATAAATTTTATAAAACCAATTATTGTTCGACACGAAATAACCAAAATATCTAAACTTTAAAATATTGAAAAATATCATTTAATAGTTTAATTTAAATTGTGTACACTACAAGAAAATTACCCTTTTACAACTGATGTTCTACAACAGTTTGATAAACCATTGTAAATATATAGGGCTTTTACAACAAATAACCGAGTAAATGTCGTGGAAAGCATACTTAAAAAAAAAGGCAAAATGTTGTAAAATAAACTACCTTAACTACTATTTCAAAATGTTGTGGAAACATATCATTAGTAACAAAATATTAGTATAAAAGATTGTTTTCTTAAAACAACATTTATTTGATGTCGTTGTATTCTATAAATAATGACAAATTTTAATTGTTAAAAAATAAGATATTACGGTAAACTGTTTAAGCCACGAAACTTGATTTCACAAAGAGTGATTGCATTATAATAAAATAATAAAACAATCCTGTATTATTACGGAAGTTCGTGAAATCAATTTTATTTTACTCATTGCAAATAGATATGATTCAAAGTTATTCAATATATATTTTTAAAAATGGTAGGAGATGTAAAAAACCTACAAAAAAAAGTCAATAAAAATTATGAATCTATAAAAGTTTTGAATCGCATAAGGGATGCAACAGAAAAATAGAAAAAATACAAGCTTTAAAAATATTAGATTATAAAAATTGCTTAAATTTCGAAAGAAAAAAAAAACTGTCTTTAAACATTGAATCTTAATGAAAGTATAGGAAATATTAAGTATTTTAAAGGCAAAAACTTGAAAAAAAAAGATATTACATTAGATCTATTTGATTTGGGGGAGCATCAGCCGTTAACTTTAGGGGAGCTCAACCGTTAGATTTACAATCCATGTGCTGGTACAAATAATTTTTGTTATCTACTCACCAATCCATGTGCTAACTTTGGGGGAGCCTTAGCCGTTAGACCTGCAATCCATCCAACTAGCGATCCGAGTCATTTGGTGAAAGCACATTTGTGCTAATACTGGAGGGGTCTCGCTATTCAGAGAAAATACGCCCCATTTTTTCCTTCGATTCCTTATCGTTCAAATTTCCTCGTTCACCGAACCCTAACTTCCCTTATTCCCAATTGTTTGCGATGAAACAGGACAGCCAAAGATAAGAAAAGATTACGGTTTAGATCTAGAGCAGTCTAAGGTCCATTGATTCTTCCATGTGTTTGTATTAATTTTGCAGTTCTTGATTTCTACCTTCTCTGAAATGACAGATGAAAGATTATTTCTACCGAAGGATTTAATTGCTGAAACGGAAAGAAGGATCAGGAAAAAGCTTCACTTTAGGCTTCATTTGAAGGTAATTTTCACCAGCTAAGACCAATTACTGTCTTTTCCCATAATTGTTGAGAGTGTCGAATTTCATCTTTAGTCCTTGTGGTGTGGTAAATAATTAATATAGTTATGCTATGCTTCCTGTTTTAGTTATATTTTTGCATCAGTACATCATTTTGTTTTGTGTAAGAGATGGAATTTGGTAATAGGCGTTTGATTAGAGACTATCATTTATTTCAAGTTCTAGATCTGAATGGACTACAACTGCCGATAATACCCTTTTTAATCTCCGTATAAATATTGTTGCAGTGTACTAGATATTCTCGAGATGAGAAACATGTAAAGGAACAGTAAGAAATTCTGTCAAGTTTCAAAAGCAAGTGTAGGTAACAATTTTATATAGGGAATTCTATCATTTTTTACTTTAACTTATGTCATATGGAGGTACAACTTTATATGTTTGTTGTATGCTTATTTCTCAAAGAATTATTATTCTGTCATTTTGTTTGGATCTGCATGTTTTGTATCATCATGCTTGCAATACATGTGTTCGAATGACAATATTATTGTATCAGTAGATTTTTTTATGAAAACGAATGCTTGGAACAAGTTGCAGACCCAGATTTAAAACTGGAACAAGTATACTCATGTATTAAACTGGATATCTAAAGTTAGATGTTAACTTCATGCATTAATCATTATTTATTGCATTCTGATTAAGGTCTTTATATTTTGACCCTCCTAAGACTGAACAGTGTGACAGTATTAGTAGTATTCATTTGACACTATACACAATTATACATGAATAGCGATACACTCTCTATACATAAAAGTGCTATGTTGCATGCTAACTTTCACGCACATAAGCAGTTGTATCAACACCCCAGCTACATACATGTGCAGCTGCAAGAATAACTGCAACTTATGAGAAGGTTCTCATACATTGGTAGTATCACTTGTCAGGGTCTAGCAGTACGAGAGTACTATGATGCATTGATATTATTTTTTAGAATGGCTAATGTATATGGCAAACTAATGAATATGGTTTGCGGCATGCACATATGCTCTTTTTTGTTCCCATATGGGACAAAATTTAAAAAGGCTATTTGGTAAAATATTTCAGTTAGGTAACTTCATGCGGTAAAACATGAATTCCATTTTTTACATTACACAATTTCACAATAGCGTAGGTTTAATAAATTAATAGTTATAACAAAAAGCAGTGATAATTAAACCATGTAAGCAGAATGTCAAAAAATATTATATTAACTCTCAAGTATGTAGTAGGTAAATGGGACACCTGATAAAAACCAACAGATTTGAAACCTAGGCTTAAGTTCAATAACCCAGTGGAGCAACCATTGAGTACTCCAAAGCTCCAAACAGCCTTTTTATCAAAAGGTTTATGCAATTGTGCTCAAAGAACTTCATTTGCATCGTGAGTTGAAGTGAACATAATGTGACCAATAGATGCCAGCTTGTTAAAGTAGTCGCAAAATTAAATTCAAGCATGCTTATAACAGTCACTTTTACTTCCATATATTTCATAGTAGGATAGGTCATCCAAGACGTATGAGCCATCTCATATTACCGTAGAAGGTTAGCATTTGTGTTGACTTAATTTATACAAAATTCAGTTTAAAGTATGTTTATTTTAATTCTACATATGGAAGGTTAGCATTTGTCACATTTGTTGACTTAGTTTATACAAGTTAGTTTGATTAATTATTTCGTTTGTCTATACGTGAACACTAGTTAATGAATATTTTCAGTCTGATCTCTTATGATACAACTTTTGCCAATTAATTATACAAAATACAGATTAAAAAGAAAATGATACCTTAATTTAGTATACCTTGTATTAATTCCTTTTGCACTAAAGATTGTATTTGAAACTTGTTACCGGTTATATGTCTATTATGTGCCAGTTGTTAGACTGCGCTTTTTGCTAGCTAGATGGTATAAGAAACCTGTCACTAGGTTGTATCATTGAGCTATTTGACTATTGTAAATCTGATGTTCCAAAATCGATAGGAATAACATAAGCTTGGTTTTATTTGGTTTTTTTGTCTTCAGGTGATGCCAAAAAGGATAACATAAGCATTGGTAGAACCTGGATGGTAGTTTTTGCATATTTGTATCAAGCAAAGATCAAATGAAGCGGAGATACTCCGGTCATAACTATGGAACAAAGGCAGCAATATTGTTGTTGATGAGCTTCTGCACTGTGTGTTTACTGTTGATATTTAAGATTCCTTTTTGCTCATAGGTAATACAGTTTTAGGCATTTTGCTTGTATAAAATGTTTTTATTTCTTTACTTCTTGTCAAGTTCATGTCTTTTTTCCAATATACAAAAAACAAGAGTTCAATACCATGTTTCCTGTATGCTTTTAATCTATGTTTTCATTCAGTACATTGACTGGTACAACATGTAGCAAAACAACCTATCATGCTAAATGCACATTGCAGTAACCTGTAACTTCCCCTGTAAGGAATGGGAGGATACTTTGAGAACAACACACAGAAGAACGCAGACAGAAGAACATTTCATTGTTAATTACAACAATTCATCAGATTACAAGAATACACAGAGTATGAATGAATAAAATACATTCGATAAATATCAGAGATTACAGTACATTACATAGCAGCGGAAAATAATACAATACACAACTAGAAGCAATACATGGATACAGAGCTTCTCGAGTATCGTTCCAGCTGTAAATCAGGATCCTGTGAATATAAATCTGCAAAACCAAAACTACTAGCTGCCCGTGTCAAAATAAAGGCACCCAGAGTTTAGGTTAAAACAATAAACTCCAGGTCAGTCATGTGACTGGTGTGAGAACTAAAAACAGTTATTAATCTTCATTTTAAAGTTAGGTAAATCAAGGGACCACGCCGTATAACACGGACCGGGTTTCCTCCCAAGAACACCAGTGCATAAACAAACAGCGCAATACTAAATAAAGAAAAATGAAGCTATTATAAGACCCATGTCCCATCACACAATGCAACGCAAGCCGGAGGATAGGGTTTTTACCTTATAATAGCCAAGAATGCTTGGTATGTGAAATTTCATGTTTTATTATTACTATAAGTGTATAGTGTTAAAACAATTTCAAATCATAAGTATCAATCATAAACGACATGAGTGCCCCATCCCACTATGTCGCCATACTAGGATCTACAAATAAAACCGCAAATGTCACGTATTGGAAGTTGGATTTCCATCTGTGAACCGAGGCAAAAGATAGTCCTCTACCGATTCGAGACAATCTAGCCTACCATGTCTCAGGACCCAGACTCAGGCGGGCCCTTGGATCGCCAGGGCCGGTCTACCGATGTGGATTAAAAAGCCTGAACACTACATTTCCCCGCCCTTTGGGGCATAAATGAGCCAACGAATGACTCCATCGGCTTCACATAGTCACCGATATATCCGAGGCGCCTCGCAACAGCAACAATTACATAAGTCAAACTCGTCAGGGCGTGTAAAACCACTGACGCCACTTCTAGCTAGAAAGAAACGCATATCCTCCCTGATGTCCTCTCCCATTTCTGGTTCACAACCGGGGTGTGAGGCTCGCGAATCAACGTCACAAAAAGCTATGCCACACAGGCTGTGCTTTGATCATCAACCACAAGACTCTGCTTTTCAACAAAGGCCTTGATCATTTGCATCTTAGCATGCCACACAGGAAGACGATTCCATGCAACCGATATTCATCAATCACACAGAGTGATATCCAATGTCATACACACAGTCCATCTACAAGTCCGTTCTGGGTCTGAACGAAACCGGAGGCACCTTGTACCTCGCATATCCATCGAACTCCAAGTATGTCTGGACGACCACTAACTGATTCCCTCCTCTTGGGTGTGTGGCCCAATCAAGATCATCATTAATCACCCAAACGACGTGAAGACCTCCGGTCTTCAACCACCGTCTTCATCTTCGACACCACGTTGAATCAGTTATTCAGAATGGGATTAACCCGGTCTTTCTGAATAACTTGCGTATATAATAAACAAGTGTTACACAAACACAACATACGCCTCATTCCAATTCATCAGTCACTAACCGTAAATTAACAAGAGAATAATTCCCCAAATATTAACCCCGAAGGCCGAAACCAACATCAGATCAATACCCAAGAAACCATTCAACTTAACTAATCTCCAGTTAGTTTCTAACTTTCACATTCTTAGGGAAAGGTTCCCATTAATTTTATCAAAGATAAATTCTTTTAAATTTATTCTTTAATCCTCCTTTGAATATTTCCCAATCCCAACCTATTCATCCCATGAAGTAAAACTGGTCATACTTCATATCTAACACCACGGTGTTATCGGTAAATTCAATTACCATTTCACGTTCAAATCTAATTAAAGATTTAACTATCACCTGGAGCAAAACTGGTGATACTCCATTCTCGATCTTTTCAATCTAATTAAAGATTCATTAAAACTCCACTTGGTTTTAATCTTCCTGTCTTTAACTGGGTTAAAGAATCAAATTCATTTAAAACACGATTCACGATAAACCCAAAATCACATTCCATTCTATCAGCCTTTAACCGTAAAATAGCAAGTGAGCAATTCCCTAAGTATTAACCCCGAAGGCCGAAACCAACATCAGATCAATACCCAAGAAACCATTCAACTTAACTAATCTCCAGTTAGTTTCTTATTTTCTTAACTCAGTTGGGTCTAAGAATAGTATTATTGAAGATACCGTTCACGACAACCCAAAATCACATTCCATTAATTATCGGGTTAAAGAACAAGTGTTATTTTAAAACACCGTTCATGATAAACCCAAAAATTGATTCAAATTCAATCCCAATTAAATACCAATTAATTGATACACTTCATTAAATCTAAATAGAAAGATTTAATCTTTTTCTCAACTGGGTTTAAGAACAGTGTTAATGAAGACACCATTCACGACAAACCCAAATCACTTTTGATATTAAATACAAGGCTCTGAATAGAAAATATATCGGCTTATATTCAATATCAAATTCTATTACGAACAAATATCATCTTGGAAATAACGATATAAATATATCTTTCAAATTTCCATAACAATATCTGTATAATTGCGAAATCCAACATCGAAATATCCCGAAGACCATTTCGATTCAAATCCATTCCAATTCAATTATTGGAAATTCTGGTTTCTTTTAAAACCATTTCAAAACCAATTTATTTATTTAAAAATAAATAAATTATTATTCTAATTCAAAACTAGTTCATTTCGATAAAAAACTATTTTTATCCTTTCAAATATGGAGTTTTTCACCTCAATTCTTCACAAATCATTTCTTATGATTTTACACAAATTATTACTATTTTTAATAATTTTATCAAGGTCCGTACAGTCGATTTCCATCAACGACCATCGAACTGCACTTACAGCGACCTTTTCCAAATTTGATTTGGACATAATTCCAAATCCAACTGTTAGATTTCAAATCTCTAATATTCGTTAGAAAGCTCTTTTCGATAAGAACCCAACGGTTCCGGTTTTAGGAGAATCCGACGGTCGGATCTCCCGCAATTTCCACTCGAAGTCAATGGTCGAAATTCACGAACTGCTGCGCCGCGGCGCGTTCTATTATGGCCATTCTATATAATATATATATATATATATATTATATATATTTTGTCTATTTCCTTTCAAAACGTATTTTATAAATCGTTTAAATTCGTATTAATTTCATATCAAATCGATTTCAATTAAATTTCAATTTAATTCGAATTTCAATTCACTTCAATTTAATTCTAATTTCAATTCACTTCAATTTAATTCGAATTTCAATTCACATCAATTTAATTCGAATTTCAATTCACTTAAATTTAATTTGAATTTCAATTCACTTCAATTTAATTCGAATTTCAATTCACTTCAATTTAATTCGAATTTCAATTCACTTTCAATATTCATTGAAAAATGAATAAAATCGATATAAATATCGTTCACGTCAAAATGGCGTCAATCTAATCAATACGGCTTTTATTCAACACATGAATGTTTATTCTTTTTAACACATGAATATTTTTCAATTCAACACATGAATTTATTTTCTATATTGGAATGAGGCCCAATCAATTACCATATAATGTTAATTATATGGATTTTCTACAACACGTGTATATATTTGCAACAATAAATAATCAACCATCATCCAGAGTGCACCACACAACTGCATAAGCATTAAATATAAATAATTAACGCTTACACGATCTGTCGACCAATCGGTCGACATACAGCTTCATAATTGGGATTAGTGTACGCCAAATATCATCCCAATACCCGTGTGGGGTTTCAAATCAACAAACACACATTTTTATTTGTACAGTTGGGCGATGTGTAAAATTTATCGTCCCAATCAATATCAGTCAAATCGGTGTATATAAACAAATCTCCGATTTGTTTATTACTATTTATTTTATATATACGTTAAAAATCATATTTTTAACTATAAAATATTTTCCACTATAAAATATTTTATTTCATTCTACATCACACAATCAAATTTCACTACACATCAATCAAACAAGCAAGCCGTCCATGGTTTGTGGACGACGGGTGTCAGGTGCTGCTAAGCACCGTCTGCATCCTAGTATATATTTCAAACTAGAAATAAATTAAAGGCGAGGAGTTCTCAAAGAGGGTTCCACTCCGCCATTTCATTTCTGAATTTCTGAAACATTTGAATTCGCCCGATATTTCCAACGCCATCTTTTTCACGCTGTTCATAGCAAAGGTCACATTTTTATTATTCAGTTTTATTTATATAAATCACATTTTTATTGTTCGGTTTTATTTATATAAATCACATTTTTATTATTCAGTTTTATTTATATAAATCACATTTTTATTCGCTATCCCTATATAGAAAAATCATATTTCTTTTTATTCTGAATCATTTCTATAAAATAAAAATCGAAACACTCTTTGAAATAAAAATCGAAACTTTCTTTGATTGTCAATCTATATAGCACCTACGTTAGAAATCATATTTTCTTAACAATGAAAATCATATTTTCTAAACAATGAAAATCATATAATTTCTCTGATAAAAATCATACCTTTTCTCTAATAAATACCATAGCTTTTCTCTAATAAAAATCATATTTTCTTTCAATAAAAATCTATACTTTCTTCCAATAAAAATCTAAATTTTCTTCCAATAAAAATCTATATTTTCTTCCAATAAAAATCTATATTTTCTTAAGCATGAAAGAAAAAAAATACCGAAATCATAAGAAAAGTATTAAAGGAAAGAAAGAAAAAAAAAACTTACAGCGTTCGGTGTACTGAATGGGGGGGGGGGAGTTGCGGATTTCGAGAAGGGGGAGGCACAGATGGCGGATTTACGGCGGTAGGCTGACGTCGGTTCGATTTAGGGCGGAGGGCATTTCACGGTTCAATCTAGGGTGTCGGCTTCTGGGTCTAGGAGTAAAGGGTTTCGAGAGGAGGGAGTCGACGAGGGGGCTTTGCGATGATGGTGGAGGCGGGGGAGTGGGAACGGTGTCGACGAGGGGGAGGCTTGGAGGCGGATGGCGATGGTGGGGAGATGCGATTCACGGTAGAGCGGGTTCTTATTTTCCTGATCGAGATTTTTAGTTTAGGGAAATAAATAAAAGAAAGAAGAGGCTGCGGCTTTATCTGATTTGGGGGGGGGGGGTATGTAAAGAGGGAGTTATTTTTAATTTATTTAAATTTAGTTTTCAAAAAGGTTGACTTTTCATCCGAACTCTAAACGACACCCAACGACTATCGCCCCTAGCTAATTACCCCCATTCCGAACACAATGAGATATGTTTCGCAAGCTAATTCGGCCGTTACAATCAGTTTTCGTTGAAATCAAAATATAATTCTATATATTGAATTTGAACGCGCATTTCAATTTACCGGGGCCACATACGAACTCTAAAAATTCCCGAAAATATTTTCTAGCTTCGTATTGACGATACGGTTCTAACAAAATTAATTTCGTCAAATTCCGAGACAGTTTGAAAAATGGCCATTTTCCAGTCGATTAAAATCAACTAAAACTGGTCAAACGCGTTTTCCTTTGCCACGCTCACATATTGATTCGAGAAATTATGAATTTTGAAATCTAGCAATAATTTGACATCGCGGATCCAACAAATGTGGTTTCGTCGAAAACCGAGGTCGTTTGCAAAATTTTCATTTTTAAGGGCCAAAATCCATAGCGACTATTCTGAATTTTCAACTGGACATAACTTTTGATTCCCGCTATGAAATTTCGATTTTTTGGATTTGTTGGAAAGATATTCTCAATTAGATTCAAATATTTTTGGGTTCACTGAAATCCGGTTTATTTTGAATCCTGTACATTCATTTGAAATTTGAAATCGAATTATCGAACTACCGCGCCATTTTCAATTCCTTTTATATATAAAAATAAATTATTTATATTCTAACGACGACGTATATAAATATATACATTCTAATTCTATTCAAAATAAATTTCTCGTCGTTATTATTTAAAATAATTCCTTTTAAATTTTCGAAATTCACTAAAATTGCCAAAATAAAAATTTTAAATTGGCTCAGATTTCCGGGTTATTACAATCTCCCCCACTTAAAACTTTTCGTCCCCGAAAAGGAACGAAGCCGAAAGTTGTTTAACTAATCAACTCAACTTTCACTATTTTCTTTACGGCTTAAGTTCTTCAACTTTTCAATTTCTAAGAACTTTTCAAATTTTTCAAAAATTTGGCTAACACCCTAAATTTCCGAAAATTTTCGCCATAACCTCCCCTGCACCGAGGACTTCGGGATATTTAATATAGCCTCCCATGGCCTTCTTCAATCCAAAAGAAAAAGCCAATCGGCTCACAAAATCATCATCACCCAAACAAAACAGTAAATTATGGTAAACATGTACCTATTTGTCGGGCAAACAATTTTATTCTTCTGCTCTAGCCTCCTTGCTATGACCTGTTCAGTGTAAGTACATGTATATGCATGCAAATGCGACAAATTTTCAATAAAATTCACTATTTGATTCAATTGGGCTAAAGGTTCAACATCTAAATAATCAAACAATAATCAAACAACACAATCAGCAATCAATTAGTTGATTAGCTTTTCAAATTCATAATTTTGATATATAGTCAAAAATCACATTTTTGATGCCAAATCACAACAATAGGCCCTATATAATTTTGGTTCTCACACCAGTCAATAGGAAATATATAGAAATCTCACTTTCGAAACTCGAATACCAATTCTGATGATGTCTAGACTATCATCAGAATCGTCTCCGGGCGACTAGAGTGTGATTCTATATCTATCCAGTATATTAAAACTTCAAATACACGCGGATCAGATGTATACGCAAAATCTTTATATACTGGATTGTCCAAATCAATATAAAATAAATAATCAAATACGAATAATTGATTTAGATTTTTTAAAACAAAATTTGTTTCATTTTAAAAATATACTCTTCACACTCGTTCTAGGATAATACTGATCCCATCTCTAACGAGTCATTCTCATTGGATATTACTAATCCAATTTCTGATGAATTCTTTCGTATGGTTCTAATGTGTCTTGTTCTCGAGCTTTGTAAACCAAAGCTCTGATACCAACTGTAGTAACCCGTAACTTCCCCGGTAAGGAAAGAGTGGATACTTTGAGAACAACACACAGAAGAACGCAGACAGAAGAACATTTCATTGTTAATTACAACAATTCATCAGATTACAAGAATACACAGAGTATGAATGAATAAAATACATTCGATAAATATCAGAGATTACAGTACATTACATAGCAGCGGAAAATAATACAATACACAACTAGAAGTAATACACGGATACAGAGCTTCCCGAGTATCGTTCCAGCTGTAAATCAGGATCCTGTGAATCTAAATCTGCAAAACCAAAACTACTAGCTGCCCGTGTCAAAATAAGGGCACCCAGAGTTTAGGTTAAAACAATAAACTCCAGGTCAGTCATGTGACTGGTGTGAGAACTAAAAACAGTGATTAATCTTTATTTTAAAGTTAGGTAAATCAAGGGACCACGCCGTATAATACGGAACGGGTTTCCTCCCAAGAACACCAGTGCATAAACAAACAGCGTAATGCTAAATAAAGAAAAATGAAGTTATTATAAGACCCAGGTCCCATCACACAATGCAACGCAAGCCGAAGGATAGGGTTTTTACCTTATAATAGCCAAGAATGCTTGGTACGTGAAATTTCATGTTTTATTATTACTATAAGTGTATAGTGTAAAAACAATTTCAAATCATAAGTATCAATCATAGAAGGCATGAGTGCCCCATCCCACTATGTCGCCATACTAGGCTCTGCAAATAAAACCGCAAATGTCACGTATTGGAAGTTCGATTTCCATCTGTGAACCGAGGCAAAAGATAGTCCTCTACCGATTCAAGAAATCTAGCCTACCATGTCTCAGGTGGGCCCTTGGATCGTCAGGGCCGGTCCACCGATGTGGATTAAAATGCCTGAACACTACGTTTCCCCGCCCTTTGGGGCGTAAATGAGCCAATGAATGACTCCATCGGCTTCACATAGTCACCGATATATACAAGGCGCCTCGCAACAACAACAACCACATAAGTCAAACTCGTCAGGGCGTGTAAAACCACTGACGCCACTTCTAGCTAGAAAGAAACACATGTCCTCCCTGATGTCCTCTCCTGTTTCTGGTTCACAACCGGGGTGTGAGGCTCGCGAATCAACGTTACACAAAGCTATGCCACACAGGCTGTGCTTTGATCATCAACCACAAGACTCTGCTTTTCAACAAAAGCCTTGATCATTTGCATCTTAGCATGCCACACAGGCAGACCACTCCATGCAACCGATATCCATCAATCACACAGAATGATTTCCAATGTCAGACACACAGTCCATCTACAATCCATTCTGGGTCTGAACGAAACCGGAGGCACCTTGCACCTCGCATATCCATCGATCTCTAAGTACGTCTGGACGACCACTGACTGATTCCCTCCTCTTGGGTGTACGGCCCAATCAAGATCATCAGTAACCACCCAAACGACGTGAAGACCTCCGGTCTTCAACCACCATCTTCATCTTCGACACCACGTCGAATCAGTTATTCAGAATGGGATAAACCCGGTCCTTCTGAATAACTCGCGTATATAATAAACAAGTGTTACACAAACACAACATATGCCTCATTCCAATTCATCAGTCACTAACCGTAAATTAACAAGAGAATAATTCCCCTAATATTAACCCCGAAGGCCGAAACCAACATCAGATCAATACCCAAGAAACCATTCAACTTAACTAATCTCCAGTTAGTTTCTAACTTTCACATTCTTAGAGAAAGGTTCCCATTAATTTTATCAAAGAATAAATTATTTTAAATTTATTCTTTAATCCTCCTTTGAATATCACTTCAAACTAATCGGGATTAGCGAACCACACCGAAGTAATCATTTATTTTACTTCCCAATCCCAACCTATTCATCCCATGAAGTAAAACTGGTCATACTTCATATCTAACACCACGGTGTTATCGGTAAATTCAATTACCATTTCACGTTCAAATCTAATTAAAGATTTAACTATCGCCTGGAGCAAAAACTGGTGATACTCCATTCTCGATCTTTTCAATCTAATTAAAGATTCATTAAAACTCCACTTCGTTTTAATCTTCCTGTCTTTAACTGGGTTAAAGAATCAATGTCATTTAAAACACGATTCGCGATAAACCCAAAATCACATTCCATTCTATCACCCTTTAACCGTAAAATAGCAAGTGAGCAATTCCCTAAGTATTAACCCCGAAGGCCGAAACCAACATCAGATCAATACCCAAGAAACCATTTAACTTAACTAATCTCCAGTTAGTTTCTTATTTTCTTAACTCAGTTCGGTCTAAGAACAGTATTATTGAAGATACCGTTCACGACAACCCAAAATCACATTCCATTAATTATCGGGTTAAAGAACAAGTGTTATTTTAAAACACCGTTCACGATAAACCCAAAAATCAATTCAAATTCAATCCCAATTAAATACCATTTAATTGGTACACTTCATTAAATCTAAATAGAAAGATTTAATCTTTTTCTCAACTCGGTTTAAGAACAGTGTTAATGAAGACACCATTCACGACAAACCCAAATCACATTTGATATTAAATACAAGGCTCTGAATAGAAAATATATCGGCTTATATTCAATATCAAATTCTACGACCAACAAATATCGTCTTGGAAATAACGATATAAATATATCTTTCAAATTTCCATAACAATATCTGTATAATCGCGAAATCCAACATCGAAATATCCCAAAGACCATTTCGATTGAAATCCATTCCAATTCAATTATTGGAAATTCTGGTTTCTTTTAAAACCATTTCAAAACCAATTTATTTATTTAAAATAAATAAATTATTATTCTAATTCAAAACTAGTTAATTTCGATAAAATTCTATTTTTATCCTTTCAAATATGGAGTTTTTCACCCCAATTCTTCACAAATCATTTCTTATAATTTTACACAAATTATTACTATTAATAATTTTATCAAGGTCCGTACAGTCGATTTCCATCAACGGCCATCGAACTGCACTTACAGCGACCTTTTCCAAATTTGATTTGGACATAATTCCAAATCCAACCGTTAGATTTCAAATCTCTAATATTCGTTAGAAAGCTCTTTTCGATATGAACGCAACGGTTCCAGTTTTAGGAGAATCCGATGGTCGGATCTCCCGCAATGTCCACTCGAAATCAATGGTCGAAATTCAGGAACTACCACGGCGCGGCGCGTTCTATTCAGGCCATTCTATATATATATATATAATATATATTATATATATTTCGTCGATTTCCTTTCAAAACGTATTTTATAAATCGTTTTAATTCGTTTTAATTTCATATCAAATCGATTTCAATTTAATTCGAATTTCAATTCACTTCAATTTAATTTGAATTTCAATTCACTTTAATTTAATTTGAATTTCAATTCACTTCAATTTAATTCGAATTTCAATTCACTTCAATTTAATTCGAATTTCAATTCACTTCAATTTAATTCGAATTTCAATTCACTTTCAATATTCATTGAAAAATGAATAAAATTGATATAAATATCGTTCATGTCAAAATGGCGTTAATCTAATCAATACGGCTTTTATTCAACACATGAATGTTTATTCTATTCAACACATGAATATTTTTCAATTCAACACATGAATTTATTTTCTATATTGGAATGAGGTCCAATCAATTACCATATAATGTTAATTATATGGATTTTCTACAACACATGTATATATTAGCAACGATAAATAATCAACCATCATCCAGAGTGCACCACACAACTGCATAAGCATTAAATATAAATAATTAACGCTTACACGGTCTGTCGACCAATCGTTCGACGTACAGCTTAATAATTGGGATTAGTGTATACCAAATATCATCCCAATACCCGTGTAGGGTTTCAAATCAACAAACACACATTTTTATTTGTGCAGTTGGGCGATGTGTAAAATTTATCTTCCTAATCAATATCAGTCAAATCGGTGTATATAAACAAATCTCCGATTTGTTTATTACTATTTATTTTATATATACGTTAAAAATCATATTTTTAACTACAAAATATTTTCCACTATAAAATATTTTATTTCATTCTACATCACACAATCAAATTTCACTACACATCAATCAAACAAGCAAGCCGTCCATGGTCTGTGGACGACGGGTGTCAGGTGCTGCTAAGCACCGTCTGCATCCTAGTATATACTTCAAACTAGAAATAAATTAAAGGTGAGGAGTTCTCAAAGAGGGTTCCACTCCGCCATTTCATTTCTGAATTTCTGAAACATTTGAATTCGCCCGATATTTCCAAAGCCATCTTTTTCATGCTGTTCATAGTAAAGATCACATTTTTATTATTCAGTTTTATTTATATAAAACACATTTTATTGTTCGGTTTTATTTATATAAATCACATTTTTATTATTCAGTTTTATTTATATAAATCACATTTTTATTCGCTATTCCTATATAGAAAAATCATATTTCTTTTTATTCTGAATCGTTTCTATAAAATAAAAATCGAAATTCTCTTTGAAATAAAAATCGAAACTTTCTTTGATTGTTAATCTATATAGCACCTATGTTAGAAATCATAATTTCTTAACAATGAAAATCATATTTTCTAAACAATGAAAATCATATAATTTCTCTGATAAAAATCATACCTTTTCTCTAATAAATACCATAGCTTTTCTCTAATAAAAATCATATTTTCTTTTAATAAAAATCTATACTTTCTTCCAATAAAAATCTATATTTTCTTCCAATAAAAATTTATATTTTCTTCCAATAAAAATCTATATTTTCTTCCAATAAAAATCTATATTTTCTTAAGCATGAAAGAAAAAAAATACCGAAATCATAAGAAAAGTATTAAAGGAAAGAAAGAAAAAAAAACTTGCAGCGTTCAGTGTACTCAATGGGGGGGGCGGCGTGCAGATTTCGAGAAGGGGGAGGCACGGATGGCGGATTTACGGCGGTAGGCTGGCGTCGGTTCGATTTAGGGCGGAGGGCACTTCGCGGTTCGATCTAGGGCGTCGGCTTCTGGGTCGAGGAGTAAAGGGTTTTGAGAGGAGGGAGTTGACGAGGGGGCTTTGTGATGATGGAGGCGGGGGAGTGGGAACGGTGTCGACGAGGGGGAGTCTTGGAGGCGGATGGCGATGGTGGGGAGATGCGATTCACGGTGGAGCGGGTTCTTATTTTCCTGATCGAGATTTTTAGTTTAGGGAAATAAATAAAAGAAAGAAGAGGCTGCGGCTTTATCTGATTTGGGGGGGGGGGGGGGGGCGGTTTATGTAAAGAGGGAGTTATTTTTAATTTATTTAAATTTAGTTTTCAAAAAGGTTGGCTTTTCATCCGAACTCTAAACGACACCCAACGACTATCGCCCCTAGCTAATTACCCCCATTCCGAACACAATGAGATATGTTTCGCAAGCTAATTCGGCCGTTACAATCAGTTTTCGTTGAAATCAAAATATAATTCTATATATTGAATTTGAACGTGCATTTCAATTTACCGGGGCCACATACGAGCTCTAAAAATTCCCGAAAAATATTTTCTAGCTTCGTATTGACGATACGGTTCTAACAAAACTAATTTCGTCAAATTCCGAGACCGTTTGAAAAAAGACCATTTTCCAGTCGATTAAAATCAACTGAAACTGGTCAAACGCGTTTTCCTTTGCCACGCTCACATATTGATTCGAGAAATTATGAATTTTGAAACCTAGCAATAATTTGACATCGCGGATCCAACAAAAGTGGTTTCGTCGAAAACCGAGGTCGTTTGCAAAAATTCCAATTTTAAGGGCCAGAATTCTATAGCGACTATTCTGAATTTTCAACTGGACATAACTTTTGATTCCCGCTTTGAAATTTCAATTTTTCGGATTCGTTGGAAAGATATTCTCAATTAGATTCAATTATTTTTTGTTTCAATAAAATCCGGTTTATTTTGAATCCTGTACATTCATTTGAAATTTGAAATCGAATTATCGAACTGCCGTGCCATTTTCAATTCCTTTTATATATATAAATAAATTATTTATATTCTAACGGCGACGTATATAAATATATACGTTGTAATGACCCGCATTCTTCGCATCGGGGGATCGTAGAATATTTATTTCTTTCCCGTATGAGGTCGTATGGTCATGTAACTTTGGGAAACCTCTATCAGTGTCATTTCCCATGTTCATGATTTTTGTCGATTTTTAAATGACCGTTTTGCCCCTAGTTGGTACTGTTTTGGCCATAACTTTTGATTGGAAAGGAATTTTGACCTAAAACCACTTCCATTAGATTTGTTTGATGGTTTACCTTTCCGTAGAGTGGTCATAATAGTCAAACGGACTTACCGTTTGGGAGATATGGCTGAAATAAGGTTTGGAGGGTGAAAAACTGCTTAACCGGGCCAAATCGGGTGATTAGTGAGTAGGCCCATAACCCATTTCGGGATTAGGGTTATGGGAAGGCTGAAATGAGATAGAGAATCATTCCATTTCAGTTTTCTAGCCTCCACTTATCACCAAGGAACCCTAAAAATGGCCTCCAACCTCTAAATCACCTCCAAATCATCTTTTGGTCAAGGATTTGGCTTAGCAACTTCTAATCAAGGAAGATCTACCCCAAAGCAACATTGGAGCTGCTGTTTAGCATTGAGATTCACATCAAATCAGAGATTTATTTCAGATCTTAGTTTATTTGTGGCTAAGGTGAGTGTTTTGCATAGTTTTACACTAATTATGGTTAGTTAAGGGTAATTAGTGCTAATTAGCAAATTTAAGCATGATAAAATTCGGGAAAAATGTTAATAAATTCTTAAATTATGTTTTAGACCTCTGATATGAATTTGGGTTAATTTGGTTAAGTTTTGCTAATCCTATCATTAGTTTCACCTAAACATGCTTAAGGGGAAATATGGGATTTTGGGTATGTTTGATCCGTTTCTACCTATCATATTGATGTTTTGATGTTTGTGGTTGATTATGCATGTTGCTATGACTGTATGAAATGTTTTGTGATTGATTTCAATAAGAATGGTCGAAAACGCCGTCGAATGGCGTAAACACTTGCTGGAACAGTTTCTGAAAACAGTGCAGGTTTCGGATCGGATCGGATATGGGGCTCAGATCGGATATGTTGAACTGAGTAAGGAATTCGATCGGATCGGAATCCAGCACTTGGGAAAAGTGGCAAAAAGGAAGGCCACGCTAGCTGAACTAGGATCGGATCGGATTAGGGAGTAGGGACCGGAGCGGATAGAGGAGGATGGATCGGATCGAAGCACGTAAAGGATGAGGAGGCGGATCGGAGCGGAAGCATGAACTGGAGGGGGAGTGGCACCCGACCCGAACCGAGGAGAAACGCCCGACCCGAACTGATGGAGGACACCCGACCCGAACCGCACCATAAGAAGACCCGACCCGAACAGATGGAGGATACCCGACCCGAACCGATGGCTTGAGGAAGAACCCGACCCGACCCAGTATTGACCAATAACCCGAGATGCAAAGGTAGTCCAATATGGGAAGTTAGAGCTCAGGATCCAGTTGGGAACCAATGAGTTCACTTCATGGTTGGACTTTGCTGCGGGACGTGTGCTAAGGAGTTGTCGACGTTCATAACTTCGATTCACCACTAAAAAGGAAGGGTGACTACTTATCAGTGCAGTAGGGTCATTATGACCTGAGGGGCAAGGTGATGGTAGCAAGACTACGTTATCAGTGCAGTAGGGTCATTATGACCTGAGGGGCAGGGTGATGCGTAGTAAGACTATGAGCCAGCGCAGATGGGGTGAACAACTCCATGGGGGCAAGTGGACATAGTAAGGATTGGTAAGGCTATGAGCCAGCGCAGATGGGGTGAATAACTCCATGGGGCAAGTGGACATAGCGAGGGATTAGTGGCTACGTTATCAGTGCAGTGAAGCCATTTAAGACTTCATGGGGCAAAGTGATCGTAACAAGGTATGATGGGTGATCGAAGTGGTGAATATCGTATGCTTTACACACTGAGTGAGAGATGTGAGGATGGATGCTATGTTTGATTGTTTGCCATCATTATGACATGCACACCTCCCCACCTCCGTATCTTTACACTGTTTAATATGGTACCTTGGAGTGTTGTACAGTATGTAGTGCTAACTCTTTGGTTGCAGGTCCAGGTTCAGGTATGTTTCTAGTCTACCTGTTATTGTTCACTTTAGATGCTTATCGCTCATACCAGGCTTTATGTCTGACCCAGAGTTTTATGTCTCCTCTTATTACTCTGGGTGCCCACACGAGCAGACTAGAGACAGGTTAGCTGGTGATGCGCGAGTAGCTGATTCGGAGGCGGGCAGGAGGCTTCCACGTATGATATATATATATTCTCCCTATGTCGTTGGTGGTCGCTACTTGGGCATTAGTAGTGTACCTCCTTTATCTTACTTTTGCTTTGAGACAGTTTGAAAGTTGTAATAAGCTGTATTTTGGATTTCCGCTGCTATGATGTTTAGTTCTGGTTTCAGCTTATGCACTGTCTCTCCTGTTTTATGTCAAGTATGTTATTATTATATATTATTCTATGCGCTGTGAGACATTCTACAGGTTCTTTGTTAGTTCATTTCCTTCTTCCTTTTCCTTCTGACGACCCGTTCCGTGCTAACTGGACATGTGTACAGCGCACTTTTGGAGTAAATGTCGGTTGGTGCGGGGCGGGCCGTCACACTTGGTATCAGAGCTCTAGGTTGCGTAGTTAACCTAGGGAAAGACACCAGGGAGAGATAGTACGTATATGAGAGCGCGTATTTGTGATTATTTTGGTTTTCAAAAGCTATATATGTATATACTCTTAGTAGTATGAGATTGAAGTCGCACTGCACTAGCACCACTATGGGGTCGTTAATCGTTTCCCTTTTTCAGATTGACGATGAGCCGAGACACGAGGGGTGCTGGTAGAGGGACCAACCAGGGGAATGCCGCTGACATGAGGGCGATGTTTACCAACCTCATGAGAGACATGCTTAGAGAAGTGCAAGGGGACAGTTCCCAATCCCGGAGTTGGTGTTGGCCTAGTAGTGCAGGCGCCTAGGGTCGATTTCGCCAAGTTGTGCAAAGATTACACTAATCTTGGTGGAAAGTCGTTCCACGGAACGGAGTCGGCCACGGATGTTCAGGATTGGATGGATAGTTGTGATCGTATCTTCGATGACTTGGGTCTTGAGGATGCGATGAAGAGAAGGCTAGCGTCTCGTCAGCTGCAAGGGCGAGCGATGAATAGGTGGAATGCCATTAGAACAGCTACTCCAGAAGATCAAGTTACCTGGGATCAGTTCAAGGCTCGCTTTAGCGAGAAGTTTATTCCAGCTGCCCAGAAGTCAGTGTTGTTCAAGAGGTTCTTGGAACTCAAGCAGAACGGAAGGGCAATTTCTGATTATATTGCTGAGTTCGACACTTTGTCGAAGTATGGACTGTCTCTTATCGATACTCCTAAGAAGAAGAATGAGAAGTTCATTACTGGTTTGGATGGATACTTGGGGGAAAGGCTTATCAACCACATCGATGAGACTTTTGAATCGATCGTGGGGAAAGCTTTGAGATCCGAGAGTCTTTACCCTAAGTCAAAGACTGAGGCTGCATCTGCAGAAGGGCCAAAGCCGAAAGCAGGCGGTGGAGGCAAGAATAACTCCCAGAATAAGAGGAAGCAGGACCAATCAAAAGGTGGCCAGAAAAAGAGCAAGAAGGATGTTGAGTGCTTCAGCTGTGGTAAGAAGGGCCATTATGCTAAAGATTGTCGGGCCAAGCCAGCGGATAAGAAGTGCTTCAACTGTGGTCAAGTGGGATATTTTAAGGATAAGTGTCCGCAACCTCTTAAGGAGAAGCAGATTGTGAAAGCATATGCTATTGATGATGTTCCTTCTTCGTCGAATGCCGCAACTGCGGTGGAGAAAGGAAAGAATGTTGTTATTCAAGGTATGCTTTCTATTTATGATGTACCAGTTCGAGTTTTGTTTGATACTAGGGCTTCCCGTTCCTTCATATCTAGTGACCTAGTAGATAGGTTGGGACTGGAACCCGAGATAGTCGATAGACCATTGGTTGTGATGAACCCGATTGGTGGTTCGACTAGCCTTAGTATGATTTGCAGGAATTTGGTCTTATCGAGTCATGGATGTATGTTTGTTTGTGATTGCTTTGTTTTGGGCTTTTCTGGGTATGGCATTATATTGGGAGTCGATTGGCTCCAAAGATACGGGGTGGTGGTAGACTGTGAGGGCTTTTTGGTGACAGTGAGGGCGGATGATGGGCGGAGGGTAGTGTTTGGTAGCCTACCTAGTGATGGGGTTATGGCTAGTTTGGTAAATTCCCTCGACATCCCGCAGGATGAGTTGTCAGATGTGCCCGTGGTTGGCCAGTATCCGGACGACTTCGAGGAGGTGACCGGGCTTCCACCACACCGAGAGATTGAGTTCCGTATTGATTTAGTGAAAGATGCCAGACCTATAGTGATGCCACTTCGTCGTATGGCACCAAGGGAGAGCTCGGGGTGCAAGTTAGCAATCTTTTGAAGAAGAGATTTATTAGAAGGAGTGTCTCCGAGTGGGGAGCACCAGTTGTGTTTGCCACTAAGGCAGATGGTTCCCTTCGTTTGTGTGTGGACTATCGCGAGTTGAATAAGGTGACGAGGAAGAATAAGTATCCTCTACCGCGGATAGATGATTTGTTTGATCAGCTGGAAGGACCTAGAGTGTTCTCCCAGTTGGAACTCGCGACAGGATTTCATCAGCTACGAGTAGCAGATGAGAGTGTTTCGAAAACGGCATTTAGGACACCGTCTGGATTTTATGAGTGGTTGGTCATGCCATTTGGGTTGACCAATGCACCAGCCTCTTTTGTGGATCTTATGAATCGAGTATTCAGAGATCAGTTGAATAAGTTTGTTCTTGTGTTCGTGGATGATATCCTTGTTTACTCAAGGATGGAGGAAGAACACAAGGGACACTTGAGGATAGTGATGGAGGTTTTGAGGAAACACCAATTGAAAGCGAAATTCTCTAAGTGTCATTTTTGGAGAAGGGAAGTAAGATTCTTGGGTCATGTTGTTTCAGAGAGTGGTATTGCCGTGGACCCTGCGAAGGTGGCTACGGTACAGGATTGGCCTACGCCCAAGAATGCAACAGATGTAAGAAGTTTCTTGGGGTTAGCTGGATATTATCGTAAGTTTATCCAGGACTTCTCCAAGGTAGCAGCACCGTTGACTCAGTTGACTAAGAAGAATCAGTCCTTCGTATGGGACGAAGTGTGTGAGGATGCCTTCAAGAGTCTAAAGGAGAAGTTGACGCGTGCACCAGTGTTAGTCATTCCTAAGGGGAATGAAGAGATGATGGTATACACGAATGCTTGTGGTACTGGACTAGGTGCAGTGTTGATGCAAGGAGGTAGGGTTGTAGCTTATGCTAGTCGACAACTAAAGCCGCATGAGAAGAAGTATCCTACCCATGATTTGGAATTAGCAGCGATCGTGTTCACATTGAAGATGTGGAGACATTATCTCTTGGGAGAAAGATTTGAGCTGTTTACCGATCATAAATCGTTAAAGTATCTCTTCTCCCAGAAAGATCTGAATCTCCGTCAGCAGAGATGGTTAGAGTTCTTGGCTTCGTATGATTTTGATATCGCATATACACCTGGGAAAGGTAATGCGGTAGCCGATGCCTTGAGTAGGAGACATGCCAGCTTAGGGGCAATGTTTCTTGAATGGAAGCAACTGAAGTATATAGCGGGGTTTGATTTCAGACCAAAGTGCGAATTGGATCCAGTTATGCTAGCTAGTTTGGCGATCAGACCCACTTTGATAGAGCGGTTTGGTTCCAGCCAGAGGGACGATCCTAATCTATTGGAAATCATCTCCAAGTTAGAGATGGGTATCGATGAGGGGATGAATGTATATGGGCTTGATCGAGATGGATGGCTTCGAAAGAATGGAAGACTAGTCGTGCCCAACGTAAATGGTTTGAGAGATGAAGTGCTTAGAGAATGTCATCACTCAAAACTGACTATACATCCCGGTGGTAATAAAATGTATCGAGACATGAAGCAGACTTACTACTGGGAAGGGATGAAAAGAAACGTTGGGAAGTTTATATCCAAATGCATGAATTG
Organism: Allium sativum; assembly: GCA_030737875.1. Classification (NCBI taxonomy): domain Eukaryota; kingdom Viridiplantae; phylum Streptophyta; class Magnoliopsida; order Asparagales; family Amaryllidaceae; genus Allium; species Allium sativum. Next base: position 269,885,389 of record CM060924.1, read on the forward strand.
CCAGCTAGTTAAAGCCGAGCAAAAGAAGCCTAGTGGGTTGTTGCAACCATTAGAAATTCCCAAATGGAAATGGGAGCAAGTCTCGATGGATTTCATTGATGGCTTACCAAGGACTAGATCGGGATATGATAGCATTTGGGTAATTGTGGATCGATTGACTAAGAGTGCAAGATTTATACCAGTCAAATCGACCAGAACGGCAGCCAAGTTGGCAGAATTGTATATGAAGTAGGCAGTGAGATTTCATGGAGTACCTAAAAGCATTGTGAGTGATCGAGACCCGTTGTTCACTAGTGGGTTTTGGAAGAGCTTACAAGAGGCTCTAGGGTCAGGATTACATCTCAGTACCGCATATCATCCTCAGACCGACGGTCAGACGGAGAGGGTGAATCGTATATTGGAAGATCTCTTGAGAGCTTGTATATTGGATTTTGGTGGATCATTGGATGACCATTTGCATCTAGTAGAGTTTGCATATAATAATAGCTACCAATCCAATATCGGTATGGCTCCATATGAAGCTTTGTACGGAAGACCGTGCAACTCACCATCATGTTGGATAGAGACTGGCGAGAAGTTTGTGCTTGGACCGGATGTGGTGAGAGAAACTTCAGATACGATTAAGATCATTCAGCAATGAATGAAAGCTGCTCAAGATAGGCAGAAGACTTATACTGATAAGAGGAGAAGAGACTTGAAATTCTCCGTTGGTGACTTGGTGTTTGTCAAGATCTCTCCGTTAAAGAGCGTGATTCGATTTGGCAGGAGAGGCAAGTTGGCACCAAGATTTGTTGGCCCATTCCCTGTTCTTGACTACTCGGGAATTTGGCGTATAGAGTTGGCTTACCAGAGAAGATGGCGGGAGTTCATAATGTATTTCATGTTTCCCAACTGAGGAAGTTCGTTCACGACTCAGATATGACTATTTCACCTGATCAGTTAGAGGACTTCGAAGTAGAACCCGAGGCGGTTGGGAACCGCAAGCCGATTCGTATTGTGGGGCACGATACGAAGCAACTTCGAAGGAAGGCGGTGAAGCTAGTCAAGGTTCAGTGGGGCGAGGACGAGAATGATTGTACTTGGGAGACAGAAGAGAGCATTGGGAAGGCATATCCAGAACTCTTTGTCTGGTAAGACTTACTTCGTAATTTAGTTTTTCCGCATGCTAGGGTAGATTTGTTTTGCTTGTCGCATGTTTGATTGTTGTTTTATGATTGATAGGCATGCGGGATCCTTGTGTGTGTTTTGATTAGGGAATTTCGGGGGTGAAATTTCTTAAGGGGGGGAGAGTGTAATGACCCGCATTCTACGCATCGGGGGATCGTAGAATATTTATTTCTTTCCCGTATGAGGTCGTATGGTCATGTAACTTTGGGAAACCTCCATCAGAATCATTTCCCATGTTCATGATTTTTGTCGATTTTTAATGACCGTTTTGCCCCTAGTTGGTACTGTTTTGGCCATATCTTTTGATTGGAAAGGAATTTTGACCTGAAACCACTTCCATTAGATTTATTTGATGGTTTACCTTTCCGTAGAGTGGTCATAAAAGTCAAACGGACTTACCGTTTGGGAGATATGGCTGAAATAACGTTTGGAGGGTGAAAAACTGCTTAACCGGGCCAAATCGGGTGATTAGTGAGTAGGCCCATAACCCATTTCGGGATTAGGGTTATGGGAAGGCTGAAGTGAGATAGAGAATCATTCCATTTCAGTTTTCTAGCCTCCACTTATCACCAAAGAACCCTAAAAATGGCCTCCAACCTCTAAATCACCTCCAATTCATCTTTTGGTCAAGGATTTGGCTTAGCAACCTCTAATCAAGGAAGATCTACCCCAAAGCAACATTGGAGCTGCTGTTTAGCATTGAGATTCACATCAAATCAGAGATTTATTTCAGATCTTAGTTTATTTGTGGCTAAGGTGAGTGATTTGCATAGTTTTACACTAATTATGGTTAGTTAAGGGTAATTAGTGCTAATTAGCGAATTTAAGCATGATAAAATTCGGGAAAATGTTCATAAATTCTTAAATAATGTTTTAGACCTCTGATATGAATTTGAGTTAATTTAATTAAGTTTTGATAATCCTATCTCTAGTTTCACCTAAACATGCTTAATGGGAAATATGGGATTTTGGGTATGTTTGATCCGTTTCTACCTATCATATTGATGTTTTGATGTTTGTGGTTGATTATGCATGTTGCTATGACTGTATGAAATGTTTTGTGATTGATTTCAATAGTTAGAATGGTCGAAAACGCCGTCGAATGGCGTAAACACTTGCTGGAACAGTTTCTGAAAACAGTGCAGGTTTCGGATCGGATCGGATATGGGGCTCGGATCGGATATGTTGAACTGAGCAAGGAATTCGATCAATCGGAATCCAGCACTTGTGAAAAGTGGCAAAAAGGAAGGCCACGCTAGCTGAACTGGGATCAGATCGGATTAGGGAGTAGGGACCGGAGCGGATAGAGGAGGATGGATCGGATCGAAGCACGTAAAGGATGAGGAGGCGGATCAGAGCGGAAGCATGAACTGGAGGGGGAGTGGCACCCGACCCGAACCGAGGAGAAACGCCCGACCCGAACTGATGGAGGACACCCGACCCGAACCGCACCAGAAGAAGACCCGACCCGAACAGATGGAGGATACCCGACCCGAACCGATGGCTTGAGGAGGAACCCGACCCGACCTAGTATTGACCAATAACCCGAGATGCTAAGGTAGGCCAATATGGGAAGTTAGAGCTCAGGATCCATTTGGGAGCCAATGAGTTCACTTCATGGTTGGACTTTGCTGCGGGACATGTGCTAAGGAGTTGTCGACGTTCATAACTTCGATTCGCCACTAAAAAGGAATGGTGGCTACTTATCAGTGCAGTAGGGTCATTATGACCTGAGGGGCAAGGTGATGGTAGCAAGACTACGTTATCAGTGCAGTAGGGTCATTATGACCTGAGGGGCAGGGTGATGCGTAGTAAGACTATGAGCCAGCACAGATGGGGTGAACAACTCCATGGGGCAAGTGGACATAGTAAGGATTGGTAAGGCTATGAGCCAGCGCAGATGGGGTGAATAACTCCATGGGGCAAGTGGACATAGCGAGGGATTAGTGGCTACGTTCTCAGTGCCGTGAAGCCATTTAAGACTTCATGGGGCAAAGTGATCGTAGCAAGGTATGATGGGTGATCGAAGTGGTGAATATCGTATGCTTTACGCAATGAGTGAGAGATGTGAGGATGGATGCTATGTTTGATTGTTTGCCATCATTATGACATGCACACCTCCCCACCTCCGTATCTTTACACTGTTTGATATGGTACCTTAGAGTGTTGTACAGTATGTAGTGGTAACTCTTTGGTTGCAGGTCCAGGTTCAGGTATGTTTCTAGTCCACCTGTTATTGTTCACTTTAGATGCTTATCGCTCATACCAGGCTTTATGTCTGACCCAGAGTTTTATGTCTCCTCTTATTACTCTGGGTGCTCACACGAGTAGACAAGAGACGGTTAGCTGGTGATGCGCGAGTAGCTAATTTGGAGGCGGGCAGGAGGCTTCCACGTATGATATATATATATTCTCCCTGTGTCGTTGGTGGTCGCTACTTGGGCATTAGTAGTGTACCTCCTTTATCTTACTTTTGCTTTGAGACAGTTTGAAAGTTGTAATAAGCTGTATTTTGGATTTCCGCTGCAATGATGTTTAGTTCTGGTTTCAGCTTATGCACTGTCTCTCCTGTTTTATGTCAAGTATGTTATTATTATATCTTATTCTATGCGCTGTGAGACATTCTACAGGTTCTTTGTTAGTTCATTTCCTTCTTCCTTTTCCTTCTGACGACCCGTTCCGTGTTAACTGGACATGTGTACAACGCACTTTTGGAGTAAATGTCGGTTGGTGCGGGGCGGGCCGTCACATACGTTCTAATTCTATGCAAAATAATTTTCTCTTCGTTATTATTTAAAATAATTCCTTTTAAATGTTCAAAATTCACTAAAATTGCCAAAATAAAATTTTTAAATTGGCTCAGATTTCCGGGTTATTACACACATCATATCCCTTTTTTTTGAAATATGTTCTTTTAAGATTATCATTTAACAAGACATTATTTGGAGATCTACTATTGTATGTGCAGTGTCATTCACCATTCATGTTATATCAATAAACAAGCATAGTTTATTTGTATACCATTTCAGTATGGATAAGTATTAGCTGAAATGGTTTTGGGTTTCATTTTTCATGCAATCGATGGTTTGATTATTTCTAGTTTCAACTTTTTTGGAGATTGGACACTAATAAGAGGTGGATTCAGTTTTTAGTTTAATTAAGGGTGATGGGTTTTTTGATGTGGATGCAGGTTGTTTGGATCGTACGGATGCTATGCTCCTTGGATGCTACTTTCGTTTGATGTGGCTGGTTGGTTTAATGTTGCCAAACAGTCCGAGCGAGTCACTATCTGTAGTGAATCGTTTGAATACTCGGGAGTTTCAAAATAATTTGAGTTGTGCACTTGGTGCCGAGCCAGATGCAACAATAGTTGCAAAGAAGGCAGCTTGTTAGATTTTGACATGTTTAGTAAGTTATTATTTAAGCTACACTGATTAACATAATTCTGTCAGGTTTTAATGTACTAAATTAGTGGAAGCGCCTTCGGATAAATCTTTTCTGATGTTGTTCTTTTTAACATGTTAATATGGATGTTGTTCTTTCTTGAATGTGATTATAGATGGTTTTTCTTGCAAATTTATCTTTGTCTTTTTTGATGTGCTATTTCAGTGTTCACAGTTGAATGATGTTAGTTCGATATATGTATGTGTGTGTGTGTATAGGCAGACCAGAAGGGGAATAGCGGCGGATTACCAACAAAAAAGTGAGGTTAAGTTTACTTCAATTTTATTTCCGTCGCTAATCCCTTGACAATTATTAAGGGTTTACCAGCGTCTTTTATAAATAATAATTTATTATAAATTACTTATTTGTCAGTAATTAAATTAAAATTAAATTAATAAATAAAATAATTTTTTTATTAAAAAATAGTAAAATGACGGAAAACTGTCGGAAAACTCATGCTATATTCCACCGCTAAATCTGACGCAATTACCGTCATGGTTTTTACCGACCACCAAGTTACGTTGGAAATCCATCACTAAGGCCTGTTTAGCGACGGATTTGAAGCAGATTATGCCGCTGCTATTTGCTGTTTTTCTTGTAGAGGCTCCATCATCGTCTCATCAACCATGCTATGCCTTACCTACTGACCTGTTGGGTATGTTTAGGAGAGGGTCAGAACACAGAGTTCTGGTGAATGAAAATAACATATGTTTAAAGACTATACTCCAAATTTGGCAGGTTATATAGTTCAAAGTATGTCTATGAAACACACAGGCATGCACACACAACAGAATATTTTAATTAATGAGGTGGACATCTGAATCAATCACTTAACAAATTCATTAATGTATTTAAGGTGGATCAGCGATCACTTAAGACCCAACGAGGTGGACATTTTTGGTTAATTATGGCCCATTCTAACTTATTTATCAGGGTCCATTTGGCACATGTCCCTATTAAGTTTCAAAATTAGGCTCACATCCGATCATAATTTTATTGTAAATTTAGTCCCTATTTTTCGAAAATTCAGTAAAAAATATATATGAAAAAATCACTTAAATTCTTATTTAAATAAAAGATGTAAACGCAAAAAAAATCTGATCAAAAAACCATCAAACAACGCATTAAAAACAAAAAATAACAAGAATCAACGAAAATGCAGTTAAATGCATAATAGTATGTACATATCTGTATTTTCTTGCATACGTCCGTGCATGTTTTCCAGTTATTCATCTGTGTTGAATTACTTGCATACATCTGTTTAAGTATTGCATAATTCTTGCATACAAATGTGCAAAAATTCACTCGCATGCGAATCACCTTAACATTTATTTGCATTCAGGTGTGCAGTAAAACAGAAAAGGTACACATATGCGTGCAACAATCTAGAGAAAAAATATCAGTTAAGTTTTCAATACTTGCATATATATATATATGCAAGTATTTCAAAATAATTGCACACATGTATGCAAGTTTCTGTCCAGATTTTCAATAGAAATAGCATATGCAATAATTGCATACATGTGTGCAACTACTCGTAAAATTTGCATACATTTATGCAACTTTTTTTTTGATTTGCGTAGATTTCCGAGAATATTTCCAGAATTTAAAATATATTTTTTAAATCAACAGCGATTTTTTTTTTCTAGGCAAAAAACGAGAAACACAGAAGTTTGAAAAATAGGTGGCAGGTTTGAAAAGAAAACATGAGAGGGGTGTGAGCCTAATTAAGTTTCAAAACAAGGATGTGTGCCTAATATTCGCAATTAGTGTGGATTCTTATGATCTTCTATGACCTTAAGGTGGACCCTAGCCACTTAAGACCCGGTCCTAACCCGTCAATATCATAAGTATATATATCACTACAAAATTAAATAAAATTAGAGACAGGAAATTTAAAACTGAAAATTTTCAGTTTCTAAATAATGACTGAGCAATGACTAATAAACTCAGTATTTAAATTTCAATAGTAGATACTAAAAATCAGTCTTTGATTGGTGTGTACAACATAAAACTGCATGAAAATGAATTTCAGTCGCTTATCAATATTTAAAAAGGTAAATATTGAATGTTTAAGATTTTTTAACTTTTTAGATCCATTGGTTAGGATTACTAATCTGTGTCACATTTGAGATCAATAAAATTTACATGTAAAAGAAAATTTCACCGTCTCCTTGATTTGAGTTCCTCAACTGCATTAACTTTCTCCACTATCTCCATCTAGCCATCAAAACTTCTTTTTGTTTGTTTAGTCTTCTCGCTGATATTTTGACGCAAGCAACTTCATTAGTTTCGGCCTGGAACAGGTTACTTCAAATCATCCCTAGATCATAACCCTAAACTTCCATTTTATAGATCGTACAAAGCAAACCGTTTGCGAAACGATAGGAGGCAAAGCACCCAGAAAGCAGCTCGCAGCCAAACCTAGTCGCAAGTCTACTCTGGCCACTGGTGGTACGAAGAAGCCTCGTAGATTCAGGCCTAGAACCGTTAGTCTCCGCGAGATCCGCAAATATCAGAAAGAACTGAACTTTTGATCAGAAAGCTTCCGTTTCAGAGATTGGTCAGTGAAATTGCACAATATTTCATGATTGATTTGACATTCCAAAGATATGCCGTACCCGCTCTTCAGGAGGCGGCCGAGGCTTACCTTATTGGTTTGTTTGAAGATATTAATTTGTGTGCAATTCATGCTAAGAGGATTACAGTTATGCCTAAGGATATTCAGCTTTCTAGAATCAAAGGTGAGAGAGCTAAGCGTTTTATGAGTGAAATTTCTGAGTCTGATTCTAAATGTTTCTGTGTTCTCGTTGGTTTATATTCTGATGTTGGTACAAGAGTATTGCTGGATTCTTCTATGTACGGAATGGGAAACAACTTTCTTTTTTTTGAATAAAATTTGTTTCTTCACCAATCTCCATTCATTGAAAGTAAAGTTTTCTCCAGAAATACGTATTTGCTGGGACACACTGATTTCGCCTAAAATAAATCATCATTGTACATATTTTTTTACATATGTTTTAATTGTAATAGCTTTTGATAGTTCATTAGTTATGTCCAGTAAGCGCTTTTGATAGTTAAAGACTGAATTCGTCAGTCTTTATATCGATAATTTTTTTGTAGTGTATGTTCTCACAAGTAATATGAGAAGAAGTACCTCGCCGCTTAGTACCAGTTTAGGGTAGGCTCGCATATAGACATATAAGACCTCTTCGGCGGATACCTCATTTTACTACTTAACTAATAGTACGGTAGTAAACCTATGTCTCTTAAGACTTCCCTTAGACGATGGTTAATGTAACACCCCGAATTTCAGTTAATGCTAAAATTCACTAATTGCAGAATAAATAATCTCAGATGTGAGAATTGGGGGAAACGGGCTGCGTCATTGCGTTCGTCTCGGAAAAATACGCAAAATAGAGTCCGAAATTTTGTAAATCGGAGTCCGTATGGCCCAGTTATGGCCCAATGAAGATTGCAGAAAATTTAAAGTTCAAAACAGATTTAAAATTCAGGTTTAAATTTCGAAATTGGGGCCATTGGGCGCAGGAGGGAAAAATTCCCGCCTAGCTACCCAAGTCGACAGCCCTGTCGACTGGGCAGTCGACTTGGCTAGGACCAAGTCGACAGCCCTGTCGACTTGGGTGTCGACAGAGGGTGCTCGGCCAGTTTAACCTGGTGCACCATTTTAGGGTTTGGCTGTGTTTTGGGCTATTCTCTAGAAGCTTCCGAGATCTGATGGTCCTAATCTAATTTAGGGTTAATCTAATGGCCTAAAACACTTGCCTAATCTATAAATACACCCTAACACTACCCTAATTCATACTAAAAATAGATTCAAGGGCCTCATGCCGTCAAATCAAAACTAGAAGGAGCCTCCACCAAATTTGTGTAACACCCCACCTCCGCTAGGGTCACTCACAAAGGGAATGCCCTAGTTTTGGGGAGGTATTATCAAGATAACATCACAGAATTATCACAAGACAGAACATAAATAAATAATTAAGTAAACAGCGGAAGAATTTCTGAGCAAAACATAACTTCATTTCATTCCAAATTAAACCATGTCTTTTACAAACATTTCAAGTAACCTCATTACAACTGTCTTGTAATAATAGCCAAAGAAGCAGTAATTTAAAAACAGTAAAACAGCTTATTCCCCAAGTGAAACACCCCACCTCCGTTAGGGTCACTCTCAAAGGGAATGCCCTAATTTTGGTGGAGGTTTATAAGTATAAGTCACAGATATACAAGACAGATATAAGAACACATATTTGTAAACAGCGGAAAAACAACAACTTTTATTTCATAAAAGCAAATACGTGCTACAACAACATCACCATAATTGTCTTACATCTTTTCCAAAAACATAACATAACACTTTCATAATCTGTCTTGATTACATTATTTAAAGAAGCATAAATAAAACATAGATAAACTGCAAAAGCCCCATAGTGGTTGTCCAAAGCCATAGTTCAAAACGAAAGAGTCCAAGCAATACATTTCTCTTCTTCAAGCTGGATGTTAAGGCTGGTCAAGCTGCAGTGTTCCCTCCCTGTGGACCTGGGGGGGGGGGGAACGGAAGAAAAGAAGACGAAAGAAAAGTAGAGTCAGACATAAAGCCTGAGTAAGTCTAGTACTATTCTGTCTATGAATAAAGAGCTGGGTATGATAAGTATAAACAAGAAGTGGGAAAGCACTATAACTTGGTTAAGTTGTCTAGGGTCGAATATACTATCGTACCCCATGTTAATCTCGGAACCCATATAAACTAGTTTCCAACTGGCACCCCATAATCAGGGTGATGTGATCCATTCTATGATGATCGGCTCCTACTCGCATAGTTACATGTGTCTTATGGCCCCCGATGTTGTAGTTACCTATGCTGGTCCCACCATGGGGTGTATCAAGTCCCATGGTGGCGGCCCGACACAATCCTAGAATGCACAGGTATGCTACTGGTGTCCAGTGCCTTATTTTTCTGCGCCGGAGTGTGTGCACGCCCGCACCCCGTTAGAACCTACACTGCTACACCACCGCCGTCGATTTGACCTCTTACAATCAGCCCAGTAATCGTGCCCCACCCTGCCTAGTTTCAGGGTATCATGATACACCTTATAGGGTTACTGCTGAAAAGGGTCCCCCGTTACTAGGTTTTCTATCTCTAGCCAACATGCTAAGTTGGTTAAGTGTTTTTCTAACCTAACCCCCACCAGTTCGTTTAGTTTAGCATGTTCCATTTTGATTAAGTCTTTAGTTCACTTAATCCTAACAATCCTGACTCAGCCTTAATTGTCTTATTAAAGCCTTGACCTCTCACATTAGACAGGTATTGTTGTGGCTGCCTGTTGCCGGTTGGTTCCGGGCAGTCTTACGCCACAACTCAGTCTAACCTCGGGTCCTTATTGGGCTCCATGTTTAACCTCCCACATTGGATAGGTATTGTTGTGACTACTGGACAGCCAGGCGGTTCCGGGCAGGTTTACATCACAACTCAATCCAACCTCGGGTTAAACACATCGTATGTTCTACATTTACATATTTTGTCTTTCTTCTTTATTTTCTTATATGTAAATATTTGCGGCCCATTATTAGGTTAATGGTGTAAAGGTTACACCAATCATGGGCCCAACCCATACTTGAATTTGGGCCCTTCTACTTTATGTTTTCATTTATTAATTAATTTAACCCAACGTTATTTTCCCCCGTTTAACACGTCCGTTTATTATATATATGTTGGGCTTAGCCTTTTTAAGCCCAACTTAGCCATGCGAAAAGGGGAGGCTTAAAGCGTGATTACATACACAAAAAGGGGAATGTGAACGCATGAACTTGCAATATGACGTTGGAAATACAAAATAGAAACTGGTGTACTTGCATAGTGGTGACATATACTTTGGTCATAAAGCATAAGTGACATGAATCAAACCATGTAAACTTGTAGTTAAGTTTAAGAATATCACTATCGACACATAGGCTTAACTACAACATAAATCTATATTTTTATTCAGGCATAATATCAAACATAAGCAAATCATGTTCATAAGATTACTACATGTTTACAAAGGTGTTTACTTTTGTTACTAACACAAAAGTATAGTTCAACTTAATCATGATTTTAAATCTATTCACATGGCATAAATATTTCTAACATGAAATCATGATTTTTACTTTAGTCATGCAAACTTGCAAAGGGATTTTTGAAACCTAGCTATGTACCACATATGTCATCATATAATTCTTGTTAAAAATATGGATTTCAATTATGCAAAATATCAATCATAGCCTAGTCATATTCATAAGTTTGCAAATAGATTTTCTAGTACAAAAGCATGACTTAGTACATAGATCATGATGCCAAATTCTCAACATAATTTCATATGGACTATGATAACCCAAACTTATTCCAATTACTTCACAAAAATGATGTTTGTATAAAAATACACATTATGATGGCATAGTAGCAAAACCCCAAACTTGCATGAATTTCAATTAATCAACTACATACATGTAGCTTCAACATAGATTACATAATTCGCGAATATTCCAAACGTATACTTGCATAAAACTACCGCATGTAGTTTTTCATAATTGAATAACATAATTCGAGAATATCCAAACGTATACAATATCCCAAATCGATAAGAATCATAGTAACGCACAAATATGAATTACTTTATCGCCACAATTCAAGTATACAAACCAACACAATTATTTGTTCATACCAAAATAATACTCTACTTACAATGGTGTGGCGAATTCTCCAATTTAGGGATTTGGAGATGCGATTCCTTGTTGATTTGATTTGTTTAGGTTGCTTTATGCTTTAGAATCTGCCTCCTAATCTTCTCTCCAATTTGGTGGCTACTCCTAGACGTTCCTCAGCAACATGGCGGCTTTGTTCTTATTTTTGAATGAATAGATTAGGGTTAGTCTAGGGTCATTTTTATAGAGTTTATGAACTGATTAGGGCCATCGATGTTGCTAGGATTGATCGTAGCCATTCATTCGAAAGAGAGACCAATTAGAGCCTGCCACCTAGCCCTAATGACAAAGCAGGCTTCTGAAAATCGACCAAACACAGACCTGGCCAGCCAGGGTTAGACCAGACCTGGCCAGCAGGTCATTTTTGACCTGGGCGCACTTGGCAGGTGCGCCAGGTCAAAAATGTACTGGCGCACTTCACAGGTGCACCAGTTCATTTTTGTTCTGGCGCACTTCCCAAGTGCGCCAGTGCATTCTGACCCTTCTCCGGTTTTTCGCCCAACTTCGTTCGTCCATAACTTCTTCATACGATATCCGTTTTTCGAAAACTCAGACTCTATTTCGCGTATTTTTCCGAGACGAACGCAATGGCGTATCCCGTTTCCCTTAGTTCTTTGATTTGAAATTAATTATACTTTAATTTATGAATTTCTCAGTTATAGAATACACGGGGTGTTACATTCTCCCCCACTTAAAAGGATTTCGTCCCCGAAATCTTCAAGTTAGGAGGAATGTATATCCTAACATCCCATCATCCATCTACTCATCCATCAAACACGAGCATCCATTGTCCTTAAAAGACTTCTAATGCTTCATGATCATATGCGAGGTGTGTGTGTACATGTACTTATCTAATGCAAAATCAGGCGGTCTACTGATTCAGTTGACCTCCTTAATGCGAATTATGTAAGTGCCATGAATCCATTATGTATGCAAATTTTCCTATTCATGATTCTACATGAGTGCACAATCATTCAATACAAATGCAACATCCACATGACAACACATTAAAGTTCAACCATATACGAATGCAAACATATATGCATATGCAATATGAAGTGACTGAGCCGATCTAAAACCTAGATTGTGTGTGTATATGCAACCACGAGCAACCACTAGCAATCACTTGCAACCACTTGCAACCATCATCCATAACATGTTTCAACTACATGTTTCCATCCAAAGGGTTTCTACCTAAAAGATAAGGTCGAGGAAATATACCTAAAAAGATAGATAAAAGCGCAACTTAAGGAAAAAGAAAGATCAAGGATGTACCCTCGAAAAGAAAAGGGTAGGCAGTGCGTATTCTAGCTTCAGTTTCCCAAGTCGCGTCTCCCTCGGCGTCGATCCACTGAACTTTGACGAGCTTGACTTCGCGGTTGCGTAGCTTCTTCACTTCCGTTCCTAATATGCGGGTTGGAACTTTTCTTATGGTTGCTTCGCGTTCCACTTCGGCCTCTTCGAGGATATTTGGCTCTACCACTTCAGCAGACTCATGTAGACATTTTCGGAGATGTGAAACGTGAAAAACGTTGTGAACTCCAGCCAGTTTCTCGGGTAGCTCTAATCTATAGGCCATTTTCCCAATTTTCTCGATGATAGGGAATGGCCCTACGAACCTTGGTGCTAGCTTTCCTGTGGTTCCAAAACGAACAACGTTTCTTAGCGGTGATACCTTGAGAAAAACTCTGTCTCCAACCTCAAATTCAAGATCGGTCCTCCTCTTGTCGGCATAGGACTTTTGTCTGTCTTGGGCCGTTTTCATCCTTCTTCGTACTAAGTCTACTTTCTCTGAAGTCTCTCGGATCATATCTGGTCCAAGTATGAGCTTATCAGTAGACTCCCACCAACAAGTGGGCGATCGGCACGGTCTTCCATATAAAGCTTCGAAGGGCGCCATTCCGATGGTTGCTTGATAGCTGTTGTTGTAGGCAAATTCCACCAAAGGAAGGTGGTCTTCCCATGTCCCTCCGAAGTCAAGGACGCATAGTCTTAGAAGGTCTTCCAAAACTCTGTTCACTCTCTCTGTTTGGCCGTCGGTTTGGGGATGATAGGCTGTGCTCAAGCATAACTGCGTTCCTACTGCTTCTTGCAGACTCCGCCAAAATTCACTGGTGAAGATGGGGTCTCGGTCACTAACAATGCTAGATGGTATTCCATGGAGTCGAACTATCTCCTTGAGGTAAAGTGATGCTAGGGATGAGGCAGTTCTTTTACTTTTGACAGGTAAAAAGTGGGCGCTTTTAGTAAGCCTATCCACTATTACCCAAATGCTAGTGTTGCCTCTCCTAGACCTAGGCAGCCCATCGATGAAGTCCATTGAGATGCTATCCCACTTCCACTGCGGGACCTCCAGAGGATGTAGTAGTCCGCCAGGCTTTTTCTGTTCCGCCTTAACCTGTTGGCACACCATACACTTAGAAACGAACTCTGCCACGTCCTTTTTCATGCCGTTCCAGAAGAAAGTCCTTTTTATGTCTTTGTACATTTTATCTCCGCCTGGGTGTATCGTCATCTTGGAGTGATGTGCTTCCTCGAGAACCTTCTTTACTAAATCTTTTGTTTGTGGGACGCATAGTCTTCCGTCTCGCCTTAGCAAACCCTTATCGTCGATGGAGTATCTATTGAGGTGACTTGAAGTCTCACCCCTAATTAGCCTATCAATTGTTTCCACAAGCTGAGGGTCTTCGCGTTGTGCTGTCCCTACTGAATCCACTAAAGTTGGGCGCACTTCGAGAGATGCTAGCAAGCCTGGTACGAAATCGGAGGAAGGCCTAAAGTCGAAGCTGGCTATAAACTCTAGGCTTTGTCTTTCAACAAACAACGGGCTTAGGGTCAATTTCTTTCGGCTCAACGCGTCTGCCACTACGTTGCCTTTGCCCGGAGTGTAGGAGATTTCGAAATCGTACGAGGCAAGAAACTCCATCCATCTTTGTTGCCTCAAATTAAGATCCTTCTGCGAGAAAAGATATTTCAACGATTTATGGTCAGTGTAAAGTTCGAACTTCTCACCTAGGAGATAGTGTCGCCAAGACTTGAGTGCAAAGACGATGGCGGCTAACTCAAGATCGTGGGTTGGGTAGTTCTTTTCGTGTACTTTCAACTGCCTCCCGCCATAAGCTACTACCCTTCCTTCTTGCATTAAGACGGCGCCTAGCCCTGTCCCACATGCATCCGTATAAACAGTGAACATCTTGCTCCCATCTGGCAGCGTCAAAACTGGGGCTGTTGTAAGAGCCCTTTTCAGTCGTTGGAAAGCAAACTCGCAATCCAAATCCCAATTGAACACTAGATTCTTCTTAGTCAATTTCGTGAGTGGAGCTGAGATTTTCGCAAAATCCCTTATAAACTTTCAATAGAAACCTGCTAGTCCTAGAAAGCTTCGGACCTCAGTTGCATTCCTTGGTGTCTTCCAATCCTGTACCGCCACTACTTTAGCAGGGTCCACTGCTAACCCTTGTTTGGATACTATGTGCCCAAGGAACCTCACCTCTTCTCTCCAAAAGTGGCATTTGGAGAATTTGGCTTTTAGTTGATGGACTCGTAAAGTTTCCATGATTGCCCTTAAGTGTTGAGCATGTTCCTCTTCACTCTTTGAGAAGATAAGGATATCATCTACGAAGACCACTACGAATTTGTTGAGGAAATCTCTAAATACCCTACTCATCAGGTCCACGAAGTAAGCAGGTGCATTTGTCAAGCCGAAAGGCATGACAAGCCATTCAAAGAAGCCGTCTGGGTTCTGAATGCCGTTTTATCGATGCTATCTTCAGCCACCCTTAGCTGATGAAAACCGGTTGCTAAATCGAGTTGGGAGAAAACAGACGCTCCTACAAGCTGGTCAAACAAATCGTCAATTCTAGGGAGAGGGTGCCTATTCTTTTTCGTTAGCTTGTTGAGCTCCCTATAGTCAACACATAGACGGAGTGAACCATCCGCCTTTGTAGCGAACACCACCGGAGCGCCCCATTCTGAAATGCTCCTCCTAATGAACCCCTTTTCTAGAAGCTCTTTAATCTGTTTACTGAGCTCTTTCCTTTCCCGTGGAGCCATGTGTCTAACGGGTAACGCAACGGGCTTTGCATTATCTACAAGATATATGCGGAAGTCTATTTCCCGCTTCGGAGGCAAGCCCTTCACCTCTTCGAAGACATCCGGATATTCCCGGACCACTTTAACTGATTGCAAATTTTCAACAGAGGCATCTAGCGATTCAAGATAACTAAGCATAACCGCATACGAGGGATTACAAGAAATTTCCAAAGTATTACCGAGCTGGGTTAGGAGCCTAACAACCCTTTTCTCACAATCAAGGATGGCCCCATTACTGGATAGCCAATCCATACCCAAAATCAAACCATAACCCGAAAAGCCCAAAACAAAAGCACTACATTGAAATTCTATGCTTAGAATAGAAATTTTCAATCCCAAACAGATCATAGACAAATGAGCTGGGCCCCCAATTGGGTTTGAAACAATTAAGGGGTCCTCTACCATACTAGTTTTTAGGTGCAGAGATTCTACTAAAGCAGACGAGATAAAGGAGTGTGATGCGCCAGAGTCAAATAAAGTGCGAACGGGGTGATCATAAAGATAAACTACACTTTCTACAGAAGTATTTATACCTCGCTGTTGCAGAGGTGGCGCTTCCAGCACATGAACCTGTGCCCCTGGGGTTGATCCAGCCCTTTGCCCCTGTCCTCGTTTCTTTGGGCAGTCCTTAGCCCTGTGGCCTGTCTCACCGCAAGAAAAGCACCCACCATTCTCCTTGGCCTTCTTCTTCCGGCAGTCCTTTACTAAGTGCCCCCACTTTGCCACAGAAATTACACTTTCTCTTCTCTTTGTTGCCTTTCCCGCCTTTCTTAAAGTCTGTCTTCTTAGGCTGCAAACCCTCTTTCTTCCCTTGAGAGCTTTCTGCCTTTGTCTCCTTCTTGCCCTTATCCTCTTCATTCAGCAATGCCATTTGCACCAATCTTTCATACGTGGCTCCCATGGGTATATGGGTCATGGCCAAACTGTGTAATGGCTCATTCAACCCTTTGACGAAACAGAGAGCCTTCTTGTGCGGGGTGTTGACTAGGTCAAGCCCAAACCTAGCCAGCTCATCGAACTGATTCACATACTCTCTGACTGTCTTGTCCCCTTGTTTAAGAAATAAGAATTTTTCCAACTGCAAACTTCTTTCCGCATCTGAGAGAAATTTAGTCTCAAATCTTGCCCTAAAGTCCTCCCATGTCTCCACTGGTCTTTCAGCATTAGTGACTTCCCACCAGTAGGAAGCCTCGCCCTTCAATAGCCACACTGCCAATTGTACTTTTTGTCTATCCTCTACCTCAAAGATGATAAATAGGTCCTCCGTTTCTTTCAGCCAATTTCTAGCTGCCACGAAGGACTCAGTTCCATGGAAATCCTTTCCTCCCATAGCTTTAAAATCTTTACAT
Source organism: Allium sativum (assembly GCA_030737875.1). Lineage (NCBI taxonomy): Eukaryota > Viridiplantae > Streptophyta > Magnoliopsida > Asparagales > Amaryllidaceae > Allium > Allium sativum. The sequence goes on from CM060924.1 coordinate 269,902,206, forward strand.
ATCTTAGCAAACGTGTTTCCCCATGAAGGAGGTGGAGGAAAAGGTGCTGCTGCAGCTGGATGATTTCCTGCAGCTGGGGGAGGAGGAACGGTAGGACCTGGCTGAGTGGCCCTTGCTTCTAAGAACCGTCTAAACCAACCAGGTATTGGTACCCCTTCCGGTAAGTTAAGATCTTCGGACATGCTGAAACAAAAAGGATAGGTTCGAAACGAAGGATAAGAGATAGTACCTATGGCTTTGGGGAGTGGACTTTGCCTTTTTAAAATAAAATAATATTTTTCTTTTAAAAATGCTTCTTTAAATTTCCTTCTTGAAAATAATTTTTCAAAACTTTTTATCTTATCTGGTAAACCTGTGCTCTGATACCAAGTGAAACACCCCACCTCCGTTAGGGTCACTCTCAAAGGGAATGCCCTAATTTTGGTGGAGGTTTATAAGTATAAGTCACAGATATACAAGACAGATATAAGAACACATATTTGTAAACAGCGGAAAAACAACAACTTTTATTTCATAAAAGCAAATACGTGCTACAACAACATCACCATAATTGTCTTACATCTTTTCCAAAAACATAACATAACACTTTCATAATCTGTCTTGATTACATTATTTAAAGAAGCATAAATAAAACATAGATAAACTGCAAAAGCCCCATAGTGGTTGTCCAAAGCCATAGTTCAAAACGAAAGAGTCCAAGCAATACATTTCTCTTCTTCAAGCTGGACGTTAAGGCTGGTCAAGCTGCAGTGTTCCCTCCCTGTGGACCTGAGGGGGGGGGGGGGGGGGGAAACGGAAGAAAAGAAGACGAAAGAAAAGTAGAGTCAGACATAAAGCCTGAGTAAGTCTAGTACTATTCTGTCTATGAATAAAGAGCTGGGTATGATAAGTATAAACAAGAAGTGGGAAAGCACTATAACTTGGTTAAGTTGTCTAGGGTCGAATATACTATCGTACCCCATGTTAATCTCTGAACCCATATAAACTAGTTTCCAACTGGCACCCCATAATCAGGGTGATGTGATCCATTCTATGATGATCGGCTCCTACTCGCATAGTTACATGTGTCTTACGGCCCCCGATGTTGTAGTTACCTATGCTGGTCCCACCATGGGGTGTATCAAGTCCCATGGTGGCGGCCCGACACAATCCTAGAATGCACAGGTATGCTACTGGTGTCCAGTGCCTTATTTTTCTACGCCGGAGTGTGTGCACGCCCGCACCCCGTTAGAACCTACACTGCTACACCACCGCCGTCGATTTGACCTCTTACAATCAGCCCAGTAATCGTGCCCCACCCTGCCTAGTTTCAGGGTATCATGATACACCTTATAGGGTTACTGCTGAAAAGGGTCCCCCGTTACTAGGTTTTCTATCTCTAGCCAACATGCTAAGTTGGTTAAGTGTTTTTCTAACCTAACCCCCACCAGTTCGTTTAGTTTAGCATGTTCCATTTTGATTAAGTCTTTAGTTCACTTAATCCTAACAATCCTGACTCAGCCTTAATTGTCTTATTAAAGCCTTGACCTCTCACATTAGACAGGTATTGTTGTGGCTGCCTGTTGCCGGTTGGTTCCGGGCAGTCTTACGCCACAACTCAGTCTAACCTCGGGTCCTTATTGGGCTCCATGTTTAACCTCCCACATTGGATAGGTATTGTTGTGACTACTGGACAGCCGGGCGGTTCCGGGCAGGTTTACATCACAACTCAATCCAACCTCGGGTTAAACACATCGTATGTTCTACATTTACATATTTTGTCTTTCTTCTTTATTTTCTTATATGTAAATATTTGCGGCCAATTATTAGGTTAATGGTGTAAAGGTTACACCAATCATGGGCCCAACCCATACTTGAATTTGGGCCCTTCTACTTTATGTTTTCATTTATTAATTAATTTAACCCAACGTTATTTTCCCCCGTTTAACACGTCCGTTTATTATATATATGTTGGGCTTAGCCTTTTTAAGCCCAACTTAGCCATGCGAAAAGGGGAGGCTTAAAGCGTGATTACATACACAAAAAGGGGAATGTGAACGCATGAACTTGCAATATGACGTTGGAAATACAAAATAGAAACTGGTGTACTTGCATAGTGGTGACATATACTTTGGTCATAAAGCATAAGTGACATGAATCAAACCATGTAAACTTGTAGTTAAGTTTAAGAATATCACTATCGACACATAGGCTTAACTACAACATAAATCTATATTTTTATTCAGGCATAATATCAAACATAAGAAAATCATGTTCATAAGATTACTACATGTTTACAAAGGTGTTTACTTTTGTTACTAACACAAAAGTATAGTTCAACTTAATCATGATTTTAAATCTATTCACATGGCATAAATATTTCTAACATGAAATCATGATTTTTACTTTAGTCATGCAAACTTGCAAAGGGATTTTTGAAACCTAGCTATGTACCACATATGTCATCATATAATTCTTGTTAAAAATATGGATTTCAATTATGCAAAATATCAATCATAGCCTAGTCATATTCATAAGTTTGCAAATAGATTTTCTAGTACAAAAGCATGACTTAGTACATAGATCATGATGCCAAATTCTCAACATAATTTCATATGGACTATGATAACCCAAACTTATTCCAATTACTTCACAAAAATGATGTTTGTATAAAAATACACATTATGATGGCATAGTAGCAAAACCCCAAACTTGCATGAATTTCAATTAATCAACTACATACATGTAGCTTCAACATAGATTACATAATTCGCGAATATTCCAAACGTATACTTGCATAAAACTACCGCATGTAGTTTTTCATAATTGAATAACATAATTCGAGAATATCCAAACGTATACAATATCCCAAATCGATAAGAATCATAGTAACGCACAAATATGAATTACTTTATCGCCACAATTCAAGTATACAAACCAACACAATTATTTGTTCATACCAAAATAATACTCTACTTACAATGGTGTGGCGAATTCTCCAATTTAGGGATTTGGAGATGCGATTCCTTGTTGATTTGATTTGTTTAGGTTGCTTTATGCTTTAGAATCTGCCTCCTAATCTTCTCTCCAATTTGGTGGCTACTCCTAGACGTTCCTCAGCAACATGGCGGCTTTGTTCTTATTTTTGAATGAATAGATTAGGGTTAGTCTAGGGTCATTTTTATAGAGTTTATGAACTGATTAGGGCCATCGATGTTGCTAGGATTGATCGTAGCCATTCATTCGAAAGAGAGACCAATTAGAGCCTGCCACCTAGCCCTAATGACAAAGCAGGCTTCTGAAAATCGACCAAACACAGACCTGGCCAGCCAGGGTTAGACCAGACCTGGCCAGCAGGTCATTTTTGACCTGGGCGCACTTGGCAGGTGCGCCAGGTCAAAAATGTACTGGCGCACTTCACAGGTGCGCCAGTTCATTTTTGTTCTGGCGCACTTCCCAAGTGCGCCAGTGCATTCTGACCCTTCTCCGGTTTTTCGCCCAACTTCGTTCGTCCATAACTTCTTCATACGATATCCGTTTTTCGAAAACTCGGACTCTATTTCGCGTATTTTTCCGAGACGAACGCAATGGCGTATCCCGTTTCCCTTAGTTCTTTGATTTGAAATTAATTATACTTTAATTTATGAATTTCACAGTTATAGAATACACGGGGTGTTACACCAAGTGCAGTCAAAAGAAGCAGCCATAGCAAACCGTACATGCTGAGCCAAAGCAAGTGATATCCAAGCTAAGAGCTAGTTATTCCTCCCTGAGAACCTGGGGGGGGGGGACGAAAGAAAAAGAGGCGAAAGGAAAAGGGTCAGTCATAAAGACTGAGTAAGTTCTAGTGACTTTCAGTGTAAAAACGGTTAAAACAACCTGTCATGTATGAACTGGAACTAGACTTAAGAATAGTGTCAAGGTGAACAAGATAGACTAAGGTGATCAGGATAAGTCAAGACAAGTCAAGTAAAGCATCACATGTTCGAGATCCGTTGCATCGACTTCACTAGTATACTAAGCCCGTGTCACAAGTTAATCACGAAATAAATCCCACGGCCCAATATCATGAAATGACCCTGAAACGGGGTCTGACCCAAGTACGGGGTCCTACGGAGCGATTATCTAGTCGATCGGCTCCCTACAAGTTCTAGCTCGTCAAGTGTCCGTGTCATACGGCTAATCACGAATGTAGTCACCTGTGCTGGGTCCACCTTCGGGTGTATCAGCCCTAGGGTGTCAACCCCTGACACGATTCAAGATGCACAGATAATTCTACGGATACCCAGTGTCTGCCCCGGATACGTGCACGATCGTAGTCCGCCGAACCTACACTGGCGTACCCCACTGCCGTCGTTCACCTCTTACAATCAGCCCAGTAATCGTGCCCCCACCCGGCCTAGCCCCAGGGTACCTTGATACATCTAGAGGGTTACTGCTGAAAGGGGTCGTGTCTAGGTCTAGGGTTTCGCCTAATAGATTAGGTCATGTAATTCGTGACCTAACCCGCCTAACAGATCAAGTCATGTAATTCGTGACTTAACCCTTTTCCAGTCTAGTCGTGTCAAGATGGTTAAGTATATCATTTCAGTTCGCAACTTAACCCGCCTACGTGTCATGTCAAGTTGGCTAAGTGTTGTCGTTTTCAAGTTCATGACTTAGCCCTACCAATCATGTTCAAGTCAGTTAAGTTGTCTTTTCATGTTCATGACTTAACCCTAATTGGCATTAGTTGATTCATTAATGCACCGAACCACTCACATTGGATCCTGTTGTTCGTAGCCACTGGATTTGCCGGGCGGTTCCGGGCAGGTTTACGCTACGAACTCAACCCAACCTCGGGTTTCAAGCGCGATGTGACCAACTACCCACATTGGATCTTATTGTTTGTAGCAACTGGATTTGCCGGGCGGTTCCGGGTAGATTTACACTACAAACTCAACCCAACCTCGAGTTGGCCACTTTCTTGTTTTCTAAAGTCATGCCCATGTTCTTATCATGATCATATGTCAACTTCGTGCCCAACTAAGGCATGTTTAAAGTCAAGTTATGGCATGTTCAAGTCAAGTTTTTCGTGCCATATTTCATGTTCTACTTATGCCAAATTTCACAGTTTATTCCTATAATTAATTCAAGTTTTGCCTATTCTACCCAATCGTATCCCCAACGCATATAAACGTACTTCGTTCATAAGCATAAACAATTCAAGAGATAAAGGGGAATAACACCAAACATGTGATAGGCATGTGTGACGGTTACAACATTACTTGCATAATAAACAGGCTATAACATAGTTGCAATACTAGTTTGATGATAACTTGGCATAGTAATGATTCCAACATGATGATTTCAACTTTGCATCATAGGCATAATAATCATTGCGGCATCATAGTAATTTTATTATAAACATGAAACATTAAAGGCATAGTAATCCTAATAGGCATAATGGATTCCAATTTAGCATTTTTACATAATAATTCTCATAGACATAATAATTCCAATTTATCATAATGATTCTCATCTAATATTATAAACATAATGGTTCTAACTTAGCATTCTTAACATGATTAACATGGTAGACACAATGATTCCTATTTAGCGTTTTTAACATAATGATTCTCAATTAACAAGATAGACATAATGATCCTAATTTAGCGTTTTTAACATAATTAACATGATAGACATAATGATTCCAAATTTGGTGTTTTAACATAATTAACATGATAGACATAATGATTCCAATTTAGCGTTTTCAACATAATGATTCTCGATTAACATTATAAACATAATGATCCCAATTTAGCATTTTTAACAATTCTAACATTATAAACTTAATAATTCCAACTTTTTATCATAACCTAGCAATATCCTATTTTTCATTAATCATGATGGGTATAATAACACCACAGGCATAATTCCATCAATATTCATAGCCATGGTCTAATTAACATCATAGGCATGGTTTTATCAACGTAAATATTTCAATAAACATAGCGATTCCATGGACATGTATTAGTCCAACTTGCCAAACAATTCAACCCAAGTGATTCATAACAACATCAAAATCATGGCAAGTTTAACTTGCAACGTTGCCATAGCAATATCCCCAAATTATAATTCAACGATAAATAATATAAACAATGGATTAGCAATAGTACATAAATTCAGTTTCAATTCATCGCATGTCCATATTGTTTTAGCGTTTTTGCCTAAAAAGTAACATAGAACTTACAATATGAAGCAAATAAAAATCCCAAATCAATTAGTCTCGAATTCGTTGTCTAAAGCGTCGTAGTTGTTGTAGCTTCTAGTTGTAGCCTTCAAGAATCGTCCTCCATCTTCTATAATTTTATTCTTTATATTTTTAATTCAGAGCTCTAGGTTTAATGGCGGCGGCCTGAGGCTAAAATGAAATAGTATGATTTAGGCTAGGTCTTAGGTCCTTTTTATAATGTTTGCAAGATGTTTTAGACCGTCGATGGAGCTTGATTCAACAATAGCCGTTCATTTGAAGGGGAGGCCAATCCGGAGCTGCCACCTAGCCCTAGTGACAAAGCAGGCTTCTGAAAATCGACCAAACATAGACTAGGCCAGCCAGGGTGGACTGGGTTCGACCTGGCTCTGGACCAGGTCGACAGCCCTGTCGACAGGCCTGTCGACAGCCCTGTCGACATCGCTCGCCCAGGTCGACAGCCCAGTCGACCTGGGTGCCTTAGGCGGGAATTTTCCCGCCCTGGCCAATTGGGCCCGATTTTGAATTTTGAATTGTTTTTCTGAGCTGTTTTCTTCTGTTTGAATTTTAAACTGAATTCTGAAACTTCCGTAGGCCATATCTTCTTCATACGGACTCCGTTTTGTGAAAACTCGGACTCTATTTCGCGTATTTTTCCGAGACGAACACAATGGCGTATCCCGTTTCCCTTAATTCTTTGATTTGAAATTAATTATACTTTAATTTGTGAATTTCACTGTTATAGAATACACGGGGTGTTACATTCTCCCCCACTTAAAAGGATTTCGTCCCCAAAATCTTCAAGTTAGGAGGAATGTATATCCTAACATCCAAACATCCATCTACTCATCCATCAAACACGAGTATCCATTGTCCTTAAAAGACTTCTAATGCTTTATGATCATATGCGAAGTGTGTGTGTATGTTCCTTAGCTAATGCTAATGATCAGACCTGATTGATCTTCTAAATGCAAAATATGTTTAGTGAAATGAATCCAATATGTATGCAAATTTTTTCCTACTATAATTCACAATTTCTACATGAGTGCTCAAACATTCAATCATATGCAACAACCAAATGATAGCACAACCAAGTTTCCAAAATAAACACTCATGCATATGCAATATGAAAATGTGTCTGAGCCGATCTAGTGCCTAATGTGTATTCATGCATCCACGAGCAACCACTTGCGACCACTTGCAACCATTTCGCAATCATAACATGTTTCAATTACATGTTTACATCCAAAAAGATTCTACCTATGGTTCTCAAGATAGGATCAAAGAGATAACAAAACAAACATGGATAGCAAGAGAAATGTGTGTAAACCTATAGGAAAAATAGATCTAGAATGTACCCTAAAAAGAAATGGGTATAGCGCGCTTAGCTTTTCTTAAATTTCCCAAGTTGCGTCTTCTAGGACTTCACCCCACTGTATTTTAACTAGCTTGACTTCTTGATTCCTTAGCTCCTAGATCTCCGTTCCTAAGACACGAATCAGAACTCGCCTCAATGTTTCCACTTTTACGCCTTCAAGGATGCTTGGCTCAATCACTCCGGAAGACTCATCCGCCTTATCTTTATCCTTATCACTCATACCTATCCTATATAACATGTTAACAAGCCTCACGAAAACTATCTCCATCATACGGGAAAACCCTCTACGAAGCTAGAAAGAAGATTAGCCGCAGGTAAAGCTACAGTGACTACAGATGGAGAAAAGAAAGGGAAAGAGATTCAAACAAGGAAACAAAGGATAGTGCTAATGGCTTTTGGGGAATAGCCTTTAAAAACTTTTTCTTGGAAAATGCTTCTTTGTAAATGGTTTTGAAAAAAATTTCAAAAGGTTTTCAAAACTTTTGCCCAGTCTTGGTAACCTTCTGCTCTGATACCAAGTGTAACACCCCACCTCCGCTAGGGTCACTCACAAAGGGAATGCCCTAGTTTTGGGGAGGTATTATCAAGATAACATCACAGAATTATCACATGACAGAACATAAATAAATAATTAAGTAAACAGCGGAAGAATTTCTGAGCAAAACAGAACTTCATTTCATTCCAAATTAAACCATGTCTTTTACAAACATTTCAAGTAACCTCATTACAACTGTCTTGTAATAATAGCCAAAGAAGAAGTAATTTAAAAACAGTAAAACGGCTTATTCCCCAAGTGCAGTCAAAAGAAGCAGCCATAGCAAACCGTACATGCTGAGCCAAAGCAAGTGATATCCAAGCTAAGAGCTAGCTATTCCTCCCTGAGAACCTGGGGGGGAACGAAAGAAAAAGAGGCGAAAGGAAAAGGGTCAGTCATAAAGACTGAGTAAGTTCTAGTGACTTTCAGTGTAAAAACGGTTAAAACAACCTGTCATGTATGAACTGGAACTAGACTTAAGAATAGTGTTAAGGTGAACAAGATAGACTAAGGTGATCAGGATAAGTCAAGACAAGTCAAGTAAAGCATCACATGTTCGAGATCCGTTGCATCGACTTCACTAGTATACTAAGCCCGTGTCACAAGTTAATCACGAAATAAATCCCACGGCCCAATATCATGAAATGACCCTGAAACGGGGTCTGACCCAAGTACGGGGTCCTACGGAGCGATTATCTAGTCGATCGGCACCCTACAAGTTCTAGCTCGTCAAGTGTCCGTGTCATACGGCTAATCACGAATGTAGTCACCTGTGCTGGGTCCACCTTCGGGTGTATCAGCCCTAGGGTGTCAACCCCTGACACGATTCAAGATGCACAGATAATTCTACGGATACCCAGTGTCTGCCCCGGATACGTGCACGATCGTAGTCCGCCGAACCTACACTGGCGTACCCCACTGCCGTCGTTCACCTCTTACAATCAGCCCAGTAATCGTGCCCCCACCCGGCCTAGCCCCAGGGTACCTTGATACATCTAGAGGGTTACTGCTGAAAGGGGTCGTGTCTAGGTCTAGGGTTTCGCCTAATAGATTAGGTCATGTAATTCGTGACCTAACCCGCCTAACAGATCAAGTCATGTAATTCGTGACTTAACCCTTTTCCAGTCTAGTCGTGTCAAGATGGTTAAGTATGTCATTTCAGTTCGCGACTTAACCCGCCTACGTGTCATGTCAAGTTGGCTAAGTGTTGTCGTTTTCAAGTTCATGACTTAGCCCTACCAATCATGTTCAAGTCGGTTAAGTTGTCTTTTCATGTTCATGACTTAACCCTAATTGGCATTAGTTGATTCATTAATGCACCGAACCACTCACATTGGATCCTGTTGTTCGTAGCCACTGGATTTGCCGGGCGGTTCCGGGCAGGTTTACGCTACGAACTCAACCCAACCTCGGGTTTCAAGCGCGATGTGACCAACTACCCACATTGGATGTTATTGTTTGTAGCAACTGGATTTGCCGGGCGGTTCCGGGCAGATTTACACTACAAACTCAACCCAACCTCGAGTTGGCCACTTTCTTGTTTTCTAAAGTCATGCCCATGTTCTTATCATGATCATATGTCAACTTCGTGCCCAACTAAGGCATGTTTAAAGTCAAGTTATGGCATGTTCAAGTCAAGTTTTTCGTGCCATATTTCATGTTCTACTTATGCCAAATTTCACAGTTTATTCCTATAATTAATTCAAGTTTTGCCTATTCTACCCAATCGTATCCCCAACGCATATAAACGTACTTCGTTCATAAGCATAAACAATTCAAGAGATAAAGGGGAATAACACCAAACATGTGATAGGCATGTGTGACAGTTACAACATTACTTGCATAATAAACAGGCTATAACATAGTTGCAATACTAGTATGATGATAACTTGGCATAGTAATGATTCCAACATGATGATTTCAACTTTGCATCATAGGCATTATAATCATTGCGGCATCATAGTAATTTTATTATAAACATGAAACATTAAAGGCATAGTAATCCTAATAGGCATAATGGATTCCAATTTAGCATTTTTACATAATAATTCTCATAGACATAATAATTCCAATTTATCATAATGATTCTCATCTAATATTATAAACATAATGGTTCTAACTTAGCATTCTTAACATGATTAACATGGTAGACACAATGATTCCTATTTAGCGTTTTTAACATAATGATTCTCAATTAACAAGATAGACATAATGATCCTAATTTAGCGTTTTTAACATAATTAACATGATAGACATAATGATTCCAAATTTGGTGTTTTAACATAATTAACATGATAGACATAATGATTCCAATTTAGCGTTTTCAACATAATGATTCTCGATTAACATTATAAACATAATGATCCCAATTTAGCATTTTTAACAATTCTAACATTATAAACATAATAATTCCAACTTTTTATCATAACCTAGCAATATCCTATTTTTCATTAATCATGATGGGTATAATAACACCACAGGCATAATTCCATCAATATTCATAGCCATGGTCTAATTAACATCATAGGCATGGTTTTATCAACGTAAATATTTCAATAAACATAGCGATTCCATGGACATGTATTAGTCCAACTTGCCAAACAATTCAGCCCAAGTGATTCATAACAACATCAAAATCATGGCAAGTTTAACTTGCAACGTTGCCATAGCAATATCCCCAAATTATAATTCAACGATAAATAATATAAACAATGGATTAGCAATAGTACATAAATTCAGTTTCAATTCATCGCATGTCCATATTGTTTTAGCGTTTTTGCCTAAAAAGTAACATAGAACTTACAATATGAAGCAAATAAAAATCCCAAATCAATTAGTCTCGAATTCGTTGTCTAAAGCGTCGTAGTTGTTGTAGCTTCTAGTTGTAGCCTTCAAGAATCGTCCTCCATCTTCTATAATTTTATTCTTTATATTTTTAATTCAGAGCTCTAGGTTTAATGGCGGCGGCCTGAGGCTAAAATGAAATAGTATGATTTAGGCTAGGTCTTAGGTCCTTTTTATAATGTTTGCAAGATGTTTTAGACCGTCGATGGAGCTTGATTCAACAATAGCCGTTCATTTGAAGGGGAGGCCAATCCGGAGCTGCCACCTAGCCCTAGTGACAAAGCAGGCTTCTGAAAATCGACCAAACATAGACTAGGCCAGCCAGGGTGGACTGGGTTCGACCTGGCTCTGGACCAGGTCGACAGCCCTGTCGACAGGCCTGTCGACAGCCCTGTCGACATCGCTCGCCCAGGTCGACAGCCCAGTCGACCTGGGTGCCTTAGGCGGGAATTTTCCCGCCCTGGCCAATTGGGCCCGATTTTGAATTTTGAATTGTTTTTCTGAGCTGTTTTCTTCTGTTTGAATTTTAAACTGAATTCTGAAACTTCCGTAGGCCATATCTTCTTCATACGGACTCCGTTTTTCGAAAACTCGGACTCTATTTCGCGTGTTTTTCCGAGACGAACACAATGGCGTATCCCGTTTCCCTTAATTCTTTGATTTGAAATTAATTATACTTTAATTTGTGAATTTCACTGTTATAGAATACACGGGGTGTTACAATTTGAGAGGAAGTTGGCATTTCAAATCAACTCTAATCAAGTTCTAATCCACTCTAGCAACTTAATCTTCCTCATTGGAGTGCTAATTAGTTATTTGTGAGTTCCTATGCCTTTAGCAAGCAATTGCTAAACTAATTAGGATAGGATATTAGGAGGCTATGGATGTAAATGAGGATCTATTCATGTTGTGGTTGTCATATGTTATAAGTTCATATGCAAGTTTGTCTCTTTTTATGATATGACATGTTATGCAAGTTCATATGCAAGTTTATATGCAAGTTCATATGCAAGTTTGTCTCTTTTTATGATATGCATAACATATGCAAGGTTGCCTCTATGTATGACATGTTATGCAAGTTCATATGCAAGTCTATATGCAAGTTCATATGCAAGTCTATATGCAAGTTCATATGCAAGTCTATATGCAAGTTTGTCTCTTTTTATGATATGCATAACATATGCAAGGTTGCCTCTATATATGACATGTTATGTAAGTTCATATGCAAGTTTATATGCAAGTTCATATGCAAGTTTATATGCAAGTTCATATGCAAGTTTGGGTTAATGATTTATGCTAGTTGGGTTTAATGTTATGATGCAAGTTGACACCTTTTAAACCCATGTAAATGCCAACGTTGTGCTAAGATTGAACCCATTACATTTATAGTGAATCTTCCCATTTATATGACATGTCATGAGAACGAATTATGTGGGAAACGATGGGGTTAATATGCATGTTAATAGAAATGTGTAAAGTTGGTATGCTTAAGCATAACATAAAATGAATGGACATAATTGGGAATTTACCTATTAAGTTAGGTCTACCCATATTATGGAGTTGGGAATTTACCTATTAAGTTAGGTCTACCCATACTATGGAATTGGGAATTTACCTATTGAGTTAGGTCTACCCATATTCTTAAAAATGTGTAATTAATTAGGGATAATTAATACAAATTATGGGGGTGATTAATTAGGTGTAATTAATCAACTAAGACACGAGGTTGGACCCTTTTGTAGCGGAAGTCTGCCCGGAACCAACCGGCAAATCCAGCAGCTACAAATGATTGGCCCAATGTGAGAGGTCTTAGTCATAAATTAAATACGTGATTAAGGTAAAGACACGAGGTTAGACCCTTTTTATGACGGAAGTCTGCCCGGACCCAACCGGCATATCCAGCAGTCATAAAAGGTGGTCTAATGTGAGAGGTCTTTATGAGGTCATGATCTTAATTAATTAATTAAGAAAGACTTAACCATATTAGCATGTAGAGGGACATGAGGGGTTAAGTGGGTGCCTTGGGTGGCATGTGGAAATCTAGTGGTTGCCTTGGGTGGCAATAGAAAATACGATTAGAATACTTAACCAAAGTGGAACATGTAATTAAAACATGATAAAAGGGTTAAGTGGTATAAACTAGAAATGACAAGCTTAGGTGGGTAGCTTGTGGGGGCCCATTTCAACCAATATCCCAAACGTATCTTTGTGGGCTCGACCCAAGTCGAGGACGGGACACGCATATTGGGCTTGACTATAAGAGGCCAAAACGGGGTAGCGGTGGCAACGCGAGTCCAACGGGTTTCATATGCGTGTGTGGACCCGGGCTGGTAGGTAAGACGTTGTTGCATCGTGTAGATATAAGCCGTGCACCATTTGTTGTATCGGGTTGCCACTATGGGGAGTGATACACCCCATTGTGGGGCCAGCACGGGTATCTACGGTAGGGAGCCGATCGCTTGGGAGTAGTGGGTACACCTAGTGGAGATAGGGGCAGGCGACACCTATGTAGTCAGCTAGGGGTACACGAAACTACTGGGTAAATTTACTAAGTCCTTGGGAGGGATCAACCTTTAAGTAGGAATGACTGGTGTGGTGCAGTGTAGTAATTATCCTCGGGTGGGTAAATGCATCTTTATCGTTATCTTAGTTCATTGTAAGTCTGATTGGCTACTGAGTGTAGTCATTTATCCCCAGTCACACCGTACCAAGTTATATCATACCCTAATTACTTTAATGATTGCATTGTTAAAGCTATAGGACTCGCTCAGACTTATGTCTGACCCCGTTGTTTTTATCTTTTTCCCAACCCTCAGGTTCTCAGAGTGGGCCCAGCACGAGTGGGCTTTGATCAGGCTGCTTTTATTACTCTCTTGGAGCTTGGACCCTAGATGTAGAGCTCAGCTTACCCTTTTCTTTTATGGCTATCAGTTCATGTATTGGGATTATGTATTTTTATTTATCAGGATGGATATTTTGTACTTGACTCTTATTATGGTTTTGTGATGTAACCAAACATGTTTTACTTTCCGCTGCAATGAAATGATGTTTTAAATTTTCAAGTATTACTTATATCTGTCTTGTTGTAATTTCTCTGTTCTATATTCACTTAAAATACTCCACCGATGTTATGGCATTCCCTTAGCGAGTGACCATAGCGGGAGTGGGGTGTTACACGTGGTATCAGAGCAAAGGTTACCGGAACAGATAAATTTTTTAGAAAACTATTTTTCTAAAAACATTTTTGGAAGAGATATTTTCAAAAACATGTCTTTAAAGAGAAAAGTTTTTGAAAGAAAAACATAATCCCCAATAGCCATATCTTTATCTTTCGAATTCTCCGTTTTGAATCTTTCCTTTTTCGTTTCAGCATGGCTGAGGATCTTAACTTTCCGGAGGGTGTGACGATACCAGTATGGTATAGGAGATTGATGGAGGCTAGGGCCACCACTGCGGGTCCAACAAATGTTCCTCCACCAACCGTAGCACCCGATCTTCCTCCTCCCCCTCCTCCTCGCACGGATACTTTTGCTAAGACTTGCAAGGAATTTAAAGCTATGGGAGGGAAGCCTTTTCAAGGATCAGAAACTTTTGTGGAGGCTAGAGATTGGCTTAAGGAGGTGGAAGAGTTGATAGATATCTTTGAGATGGAAGAAGGAAAGAAAGTCAAGTTAGCTGCTTGGTTAATGAAGGGAGAGGCCTCATTCTGGTGGGAGGTCACTAATGGAGAATGCCCCGTTGACTCTTGGGCGGATTTTAGGCAAAGATTTGTGGCAAAGTTTCTCTCAAGGGCGGAGGAAAACTTGTATATGGAAAGATTCTTGACTCTAAAGCAAGGAAATCTCTCAGTGAAGGAATATGTCAACAAGTTTAATCAATTGGCAAGGTTTGGCCTAGACATGGTGAATACACCGGAGAAGAAGGCTTTGAGGTTCGTGAAAGGCTTGAATGAACCGATGCATGGGTTGGCTATGACTCATATCCCTATGGGGGCCACCTTTGAGAAGCTAGTTGACATGGCACTCATGCATGAAGAAGAGAAGGGTCCCAATGCTAATAAGGCACCCGAGAAGAAGGGAGATCAAAAGAGACCTCAGCAACAACAACAAAACAAAGGTGGGAAAGGCAACGGTGGCAAGGGAAAGAAGAAGTGCTTCAATTGCGGGATACCAGGCCACATAAGCAAAGATTGTCGAAAGAAGAAGAAGACTGGCTGCTATAACTGTGGCGAAGCAGGGCATCTAGTGAAGGATTGCCCTAAGAAGGGGCAAAGGACGGGATCTACCTCAGGAGGACAGGTGCAAGCTCTTATGGCACCGGGTCAGGCTAAGGGGCAAGTACAGGCTCTCGCGGTTCCACCGATTCAGGAAAGAGGTAGAACTATTTCCATTGAAAGTCTGGTTTTTCTATTTGATCATCCTGTCCGTACATTGTTTGATTCGGGCGCATCGCATTCGTTTATCTCATCATCATTAGTTGAGTCACTGCACTTAGACACCAGTCTAGTAGATGATCCCTTGGCTGTTTCAAACCCAATTGGGGGCTCCACTTATTTGTCCATGATATGTTTGGGTTTGAAGATTTCTATACTTAGCATTGAGTTTAGATGTGATGCTTTTGTTTTGGGCTTCACGGGCTATGGGTTGATTTTGGGCATGGACTGGTTATCCAGTAATGGTGCCGTTCTTGATTGCGAAAGGAGAGTTGTTAGGCTCATGACCCGCTTGGGTAACACTCTCGAGATCTCTTGTAATCCCATGGATTCTGTTATGCTAAGTTATCTTGAATCGCTTGACGCTTCGGTTGAGAGTTTGCAATCTGTTAGAGTGGTCCGGGAATACTCGGATGTGTTTGAGGAGGTGAAGGGCTTACCTCCGAAGCGGGAGATTGACTTCCGAATATATCTGGTGGATAATGCTAAACCTGTATCTTTACCAGTGCGCCACATGGCTCCTCGTGAGAGGAGGGAACTCCATAAGCAAGTAGGGGAGTTGCTTGAGAAGGGGTTCATAAGACGAAGTATATCGGAGTGGGGTGCTCCAGTAGTTTTTGCTACGAAGGCGGATGGGTCCCTCAGACTTTGTGTAGACTATAGAGAACTCAACAAGCTCACAAAGAAGAATAGACACCCATTGCCGAGGATTGATGATCTTTTCGATCAGTTGGTTGGTGCTTCAGTATTTTCTCAGTTGGACTTAGCCATGGGGTTTCATCAGTTGAGGGTGGCTGAGGATAGCATAGACAAGACTGCCTTTAGGACTCCGGATGGTTTCTATGAGTGGCTGGTGATGCCATTTGGGTTGACGAACGCCCCTGCATACTTTGTTGATTTGATGAGTAGGGTGTTCAGGGAGTTCCTTAATAAGTTCGTGGTGGTCTTTGTGGATGATATCTTAGTATTTTCTAAGAGTGAAAAAGAGCATGCCCTACATCTTGGGGAGGTGTTGGAGACTCTTCGAGCACATAGCCTTAAGGCTAAATTCTCTAAATGTCACTTCTGGAGGAAGGAAGTGCGGTTCTTGGGGCACGTGGTCTCCAAGGAAGGGATAGCTGTGGATCCCGCGAAGGTAGTATCAATTCAAGATTGGAAGGTTCCGAAGAATGCTACCGAAGTAAGAAGTTTCTTAGGGTTGGCGGGTTACTATAGGAAGTTTATCAAAGACTTCGCGAAGATATCAGCCCCATTAACCCGCTTAACGAAGAAGAATCTTGTTTTCACATGGGACGTAGATTGTGATGATGCGTTCCGACGGTTAAAGAGAGCATTAACCACTGCTCCAGTTTTAGTGTTGCCAGATGGGAATAAGCCATTTGTTGTCTATACCGATGCTTGTGGGACAGGACTGGGCGCAGTCTTAATGCAAGAGGGAAGGGTAATAGCCTATGGTGGAAGGCAGTTGAGGGCACATGAGAAAAATTACCCTACCCATGATTTAGAGTTGACCGCTATTGTTTTTGCACTTAAGATTTGGCGCCATTATCTTCTTGGTGAGAGATTCGAATTGTTCACTGACCACAAATCATTGAAGTACTTGTTTTCTCAGAAGGATTTGAATTTGAGACAGCAAAGGTGGATGGAGTTCTTAGCATCCTATGATTTCGAGATAGCGTATACCCCTGGCAAGGGTAATGTGGTGGCGGACGCCTTGAGCAGAAAAAGGTTGTCCTTGAGTCCATTGTTCGTGGAACAACAAAGCTTGGAATTTATCTCGATTTTTGATTTCAGACCTTCCATTGACTATATACCCGGTTTGCTAGCATCCTTGGAGGTCAGACCTACTCTTTTGGGGCGAATTGGAGAAGCACAGAGGGACGACCCACAGTTGGTTGAGTTGGTAGAGAAGCTCATAAGGGGGGAGTTGTCCAGCCATTTGAGTAGGTACACCCTAGACGATAGGGGGTGCTTGCGTAGAGACGGTAGACTTTGTGTACCGCAAGACGAGGGTTTGAGGAAGGCTATTCTTGATGATGCACACCGTTCTAGGATGACCATTCATCCCGGTGGGGACAAGATGTACCAAGACATGAAGCGGGTTTTCTTCTGGGCCGGTATGAAGAAAGATGTGGCCGAGTATGTCGCTCGATGCTTGGTGTGCCAACAGGTGAAAGCGGAGCAAAAGAAACCAGGTGGGTTGCTTCACCCATTGGAAGTTCCGCAATGGAAGCGGGATAGCGTCTCGATGGATTTTATTGACGGGTTACCCAGATCGAGAAAGGGTAATACGGGAATTTGGGTTGTGGTAGACAGACTTACTAAAAGCGCCCATTTCATACCTGTGAAGAGCAAGAGGACTGCTCCATGGCTAGCTTCAGTATATCTTCGAGAGATAGTTCGATTGCATGGGGTACCCTCTAGCATAGTGAGTGATCGAGATCCTATCTTCACTAGCGAGTTCTGGAAAAGTTTGCAAGAAGCAGTGGGGACTCAATTATGTCTGAGCACCGCATATCATCCTCAGACGGACGGCCAGACTGAGAGGGTGAATCGTGTCCTAGAAGACCTTTTGAGGCTTTGTATCTTAGATTTTGGAGGTACATGGGAAGAGCATCTTCCATTGGTGGAGTTCGCATATAATAACAGCTTTCAGTCCAGTATTGGTATGGCTCCTTTCGAAGCTCTTTATGGAAGGCCTTGTCGATCACCTACATGTTGGTGGGAATCTACGGATAAGATCTTGCTTGGGCCTGATATGGTTAGGGAGACTTCTGAGAAGATTGACTTGATTCGAAGAAGGATGAAAGCAGCGCAGGATAGGCAAAAATCTTATGCGGACAAGAGGAGGACGGATCTTGAGTTTGAAGTTGGGGACATGGTCTTTGTCAAAGTGTCTCCGTTACGAAATGTGGTTCGCTTTGGATCTGTTGGGAAGTTAGCACCAAGGTTCGTAGGGCCGTTTCCTATTAAGGAAAGGATTGGACGGATATCATATAGAGTGGAGTTGCCCGACAGACTTAGTGGTGTACATGATGTATTCCATGTGTCACATTTGAGGAAGTGCCTACATGAGACCGCAGAGGTGGTAGAGCCGAGCTTGCTTAGAGAAGTGGAAGTAGAGCGTGATGCGACTATTCGACGAGCTCCTACTCGCATCCTTGGGTCAGAGACTAGGAAATTGAGGAATCGAGAGGTTCAACTAGTCAAAGTACAATGGGGAGAAGATGAGGGCAACGCTACTTGGGAAACGGAAGCGAAGATGCGTTCATTGTACCCATTCCTTTTTGAGGGTATGTCTTTTAACTTCTCCTTTATCGTTTGTCTAGTACTTATCTTATCTTTAGTATGTCCTCTCGTTAGTACTTTTGACCTTTAGATAGGGTAAACCTATGGTTGAAACATGTGTTTGAGACATGTTATGGTTGATGGATGCATATGGATGCAAGTGTTTGCTAGTGGTTGCTCGTGGATGCATATACACACACTCTAGACACTAGATCGGCTCAGTCACTTCATATTGCATATTGCATATAATTGTGTGTAGGTAGCTATATTTATGGATGTATAATGATTGTGTTATCATATGGATGATGCATTTTGGTGAATGATTGTGCACTCATGTAGATATTGTATGGGTCGATAGGCTTCTCTCGCATACATAATGGATGCATGGCACTATCATGGTTTGCATATGTTCGTACATTAGATAGGGAACATATACACACACTTTTTGCATATGCTCATACATCATTAGAAATTGTTTTAAGGACAATGGATGCCCGTGGTTGATGGATTGAGTAGATGGTTGTTTGGATGGTAGGATATGCATTCTCCTTAGCTTAGAGATTTCGGGGACGAAATCCTTTAAGGAGGGGAGAATGTAACACCCCGAATTTCAGTTAATGCTAAAATTCACTAATTGCAGAATAAATAATCTCAGATGTGAGAATTGGGGGAAAGGGCTGCGTCATTGCGTTCGTCTCGGAAAAATACGCAAAATAGAGTCCGAAATTTTGTAAATCGGAGTCCGTATGGCCCAGTTATGGCCCAATGAAGATTGCTGAAAATTCAAAGTTCAAAACAGATTTAAAATTCAGGTTTAAATTTCGAAATTGGGGCCATTGGGCGCAGGAGGGAAAAATTCCCGCCTAGCTACCCAAGTCGACAGCCCTGTCGACTGGCCAGTCGACTTGGCTAGGACCAAGTCGACAGCCCTGTCGACTTGGGTGTCGACAGAGGGTGCTCGGCCAGTTTAACCTGGTGCACCATTTTAGGGTTTGGCTGTGTTTTGGGCTATTCTCTAGAAGCTTCCGAGATCTGATGGTCCTAATCTAATTTAGGGTTAATCTAATGGCCTAAAACACTTGCCTAATCTATAAATACACCCTAACACTACCCTAATTCATACTAAAAATAGATTCAAGGGCCTCATGCCGTCAAATCAAAACTAGAAGGAGCCTCCACCAAATTTGAGAGGAAGTTGGCATCTCAAATCAACTCTAATCAAGTTCTAATCCACTCTAGCAACTTAATCTTCCTCATTGGAGTGCTAATTAGTTATTTGTGAGTTCCTATGCCTTTAGCAAGCAATTGCTAAACTAATTAGGATAGGATATTAGGAGGCTATGGATGTAAATGAGGATCTATGCATGTTGTGGTTGTCATATGTTATAAGTTCATATGCAAGTTTGTCTCTTTTTATGATATGACATGTTATGCAAGTTCATATGCAAGTTTATATGCAAGTTCATATGCAAGTTTGTCTCTTTTTATGATATGCATAACATATGCAAGGTTGCCTCTATGTATGACATGTTATGCAAGTTCATATGCAAGTCTATATGCAAGTTCATATGCAAGTCTATATGCAAGTTCATATGCAAGTCTATATGCAAGTTCATATGCAAGTCTATATGCAAGTTTGTCTCTTTTTATGATATGCATAACATATGCAAGGTTGCCTCTATATATGACATGTTATGCAAGTTCATATGCAAGTTCATATGCAAGTTCATATGCAAGTTTATATGCAAGTTCGTATGCAAGTTTGGGTTAATGATTTATGCTAGTTGGGTTTAATGTTATGATGCAAGTTGACACCTTTTAAACCCATGTAAATGGCAACGTTGTGCTAAGATTGAACCCATTACATTTATAGTGAATCTTCCCATTTATATGACATGTCATGAGAACGAATTACGTGGGAAACGATGGGGTTAATATGCATGTTAATAGAAATGTGTAAAGTAGGTATGCTTAAGCATAACATAAAATGAATGGACATAATTGGGAATTTACCTATTAAGTTAGGTCTACCCATATTATGGAGTTGGGAATTTACCTATTAAGTTAGGTCTACCCATACTATGGAATTGGGAATTTACCTATTGAGTTAGGTCTACCCATATTCTTAAAAATGTGTAATTAATTAGGGATAATTAATACAAATTATGGGGGTGATTAATTAGGTGTAATTAATCAACTAAGACACGAGGTTGGACCCTTTTGTAGCGGAAGTCTGCCCGGAACCAACCGGCAAATCCAGCAGCTACAAATGATTGGCCCAATGTGAGAGGTCTTAGTCATAAATTAAATACGTGATTAAGGTAAAGACACGAGGTTAAACCCTTTTTATGACGGAAGTCTGCCCGGACCCAACCGACATATCCAGCAGTCATAAAAGGTGGTCTAATGTGAGAGGTCTTTATGAGGTCATGATCTTAATTAATTAATTAAGAAACACTTAACCATATTAGCATGTAGAGGGACATGAGGGGTTAAGTGGGTGCCTTGGGTGGCATGTGGAAATCTAGTGGTTGCCTTGGGTGGCAATAGAAAATACGATTAGAATACTTAACCAAAGTGGAACATGTAATTAAAACATGATAAAAGGGTTAAGTGGTATACACTAGAAATGACAAGCTTAGGTGGGTAGCTTGTGGGGGCCCATTTCAACCAATATCCCAAACGTATCTTTGTGGGCTCGACCCAAGTCGAGGACGGGACACGCATATTGGGCTTGACTATAAGAGGCCAAAACGGGGTAGCGGTGGCAACGCGAGTCCAACGGGTTTCATATGCGTGTGTGGACCCGGGCTGGTAGGTAAGACGTTGTTGCATCGTGTAGATATAAGCCGTGCACCATTTGTTGTATCGGGTTGCCACTATGGGGAGTGATACACCCCATTGTGGGGCCATCACGGGTATCTACGGTAGGGAGCCGATCGCTTGGGAGTAGTGGGTACACCTAGTGGAGATAGGGGCAGGCGGCACCTATGTAGTCAGCTAGGGGTACACGAAACTACTGGGTAAATTTACTAAGTCCTTGGGAGGGATTAACCTTTAAGTAGGAATGACTGGTGTGGTGCAGTGTACTAATTATCCTCGGGTGGGTAAATGCGTCTTTATCGTTATCTTAGTTCATTCTAAGTCTGATTGGCTACTGAGTGTAGTCATTTATCCCCAGTCACACCGTACCAAGTTATATCATACCCTAATTACTTTAATGATTGCATTGTTAAAGCTATAGGACTCGCTCAGACTTATGTCTGACCCCGTTGTTTTTATCTTTTTCCCAACCCTCAGGTTCTCAGAGTGGGCCCAGCACGAGTGGGCTTTGATCAGGCTGCTTTTATTACTCTCTTGGAGCTTGGACCCTAGATGTAGAGCTCAGCTTACCCTTTTCTTTTATGGCTATCAGTTCATGTATTGGGATTATGTATTTTTATTTATCAGGATGGATATTTTGTACTTGACTCTTATTATGGTTTTGTGATGTAACCAAACATGTTTTACTTTCCGCTGCAATGAAATGATGTTTTAAATTTTCAAGTATTACTTATATCTGTCTTGCTGTAATTTCTCTGTTCTATATTCACTTAAAATACTCCACCGATGTTATGGCATTCCCTTAGCGAGTGACCATAGCGGGAGTGGGGTGTTACAGTTAATTAAATTGCATGTAATTTCCCATGTATACCAAACGTGGCCCTAGGTTGGCCCTCACATTGCTCCTAGAGGAAGTGGACATTCCGGTAAACCGCCCTACTTCGTTATCGCCATGACTAGGCCACTTTAGAGAACGAGGACCCATAGACCACTTCAAATCTAATAAGGGAGGGTTCCACGAATTTGGCCTAAATTCAAGGAACAAACCTTCATAAAGGGCCTAATCCTAACCACTTATGACCCAGACTAAACAAGAAGAAAGTCAGCCACTTAAGATCTTCTCAAGGAGGGTAGTAAGCCTACCTATTCACACACATAATAGGTATATGTATATACACTAGGCCCTTCACAATAAACCAACTACTTGTAGATGTTGGATATGCTGGATGGTTCTGAGTAGACTTCTACTACAAGCAGGCTTAACCTCGTATCATATTGTACTAAGTTTAATGGCCCATGACACCCCAACCTCTTACATTAGCCAAACTCACTTGTGGTTGTTGGATTTGCCGGTTAGCTCCGAGTAGACTTCTACCACAAATGACGACTAACCTCATGTCTATGTATCATTATTTAATATACATATATAAGCCATTCAAATAGACATTTACAAATTTCCAGTCTTATCCTAACTTATTTATTACGCTATTATTATGTTAAATTACGCTGATTATGCTATATAAATATATAATGCAGTACGTGCTATAAATGCTAATTTCCTATCAAATTAGGAAACGTTCTAATGGTGAATTTTGTCAATCATGTTCATATGTAAGGTATACAAGACTTATTCTCATATTAAACTACTCAATTCATGGAAAAATTAATAATAAGCAGTAAATGGAAAAATATCAACATAAATCATTCGAACTTGTATCCTTGCCTTGTTAGAATTATTAAGATAA
Organism: Allium sativum; assembly: GCA_030737875.1. Classification (NCBI taxonomy): domain Eukaryota; kingdom Viridiplantae; phylum Streptophyta; class Magnoliopsida; order Asparagales; family Amaryllidaceae; genus Allium; species Allium sativum. The sequence goes on from CM060924.1 coordinate 269,925,462, forward strand.
TGAAAGAGAAACAAGGCATTATATACATATAGACACAATCAACACATAAACACGCACGCGCGCGCGCACACACACACACACACACACACATAAACTTCAGTTTGAATCAAAGTTACCATTTTTCCATGTTGCACATAAAACATTAATATTTGATTATTTCAAATCTGTATACGTTCAAATTCTCTATTAAGAATGGAAATTTAAACCTATCCAAATTCTTAAATCAAACCAAATTTTAACCTTTTATACCACAAACATTTTTAATTGATTTTTCATTTAATTGGGCAAATCCAACCAAACAAAAGTGAAATCACCAAATCATTCCTCAATCATAAACAAATAATTCACAAACCCAAAATATTGATTGACAAACTTTGAGATCGATAAAGATAGGAGATTTGGGGTTTTTTATTATGATATTATCGCGAAAACCCAAACTTCCTTAGGTATACAAATGAGCATGAAATCTACAAAACATAGAGTTAGGTTTAAGAAAATATTATTTCCACTCACAGTGATCGAGGCAAAGGAAATAACAATGATTTGAATGCTTCAAACAAGAAATCAACGTCGTTCTCCAACCTTGCTTCAAGTCTATATAAGAGAATCCTAGAAGTTTGAATCTCACATATAGACTATAGAAATTCGAGAATAAAAATCTAAATAAAAATAGATTAGAAAAGAAATATATTAAGGACAGAAGAAGAAACCTATTTCAAACCTAATTTCTTGAATATCAGCAGTAGAATGGAGGCACATGAGAATGAGAGGGTTTAGGGAATTGTGAGGTGAATGAGGTGGTATTTATAGGAGAGTAAGTGAATGACAACCGCTAGAATAATATTGAATAATCTTAATTGTTCATTTTTTATAAAACCAGTTTTAACACAAACCTAACCCACCTTCACCATGTCTGGGCCACACCTAGTGGTCGACACCTACCTATGACGAGCATCGACCGGCAGTCGAACCCTGGGTGTCGATCGCTTTAGGGCGAAAACTCCTAATGAGCCTGGTGGTGTGCATTTATAATTAATTAATTATAAATTTCCTTATAATACCGATTCCTTTCCTTAAGTAATATATTCTTTGTCCCCTTGATATTATCTATTCATTTGAATTTCAAATTTACCTAAGGAAATGTTTTATTATTCTAATTATGTCATTGTATCCCTTGCATATTTATATATTACTAATTCAAAAACTTATATGTATACATTCACCGTATGATTTTATTAAAAATTGTTGTTTCTTCATACAAACACCATTTTCAATATTATTTTTTTGGCAAGGCTGACCGTTTTTTATAGTGATCTGTTATACTCTCATATTTCCATTGTTTTATTTTCATTGTTAATTCATTAAATTTCTTAGTCTACTTAGTACATTTTTTACGGGGTATTACATTCTTCCCCCCTAAAAATAGATTTCATATCGAAGTCTGTCTGAGGGGACGAAAAACAAAACTCGCTTTAAACATCCATGTTATACACCCATGTTATTTTTAACTCATCCATGACTCGCAGTGATTACGAACTATAGACTTACTAAAGTAAGCTCTACCCTAACGTGTTTATGCAATAAGTGATGCAGTATGTATGCAAAACACTCGAATATGCATATATTTCTATATGAGTGCACTTTGCAATTGTGTTGGATCCATTTCCCTAGCATCCAATCTAGCAACTACAATGCATCCATAAACGTAACTTAGAGGAAAAATTACCCGAAAAAAGCTATGGGTGGGTCTGTCTCATCTTATGCTCAGTCTTCCAAGTGCTTTCTGCAGGGTTGTCTCCCCATTGTACTCGGACAAGGCGAATGGTCTTATTGCAGAGTCTTCTGATTCTATGTTCTACAATCTTTGCAATGGCACGGGGCACCCTGGACTCCAACAGGAGGCTTCCTATGTCCCCAATCTAATCAAACTCGAGTCTATTAGCAGAATCATGAAGGAACTTCCTCAAATGAGATACATGAAAAATGTTATGGATTCCCAATAGGCACTCGGGGAGATCCACAGGATAAAACAAAGTCACATCCTCTTTATGATCCGAAAAGGTCCAATAAATCTGGGAGCCAACTTCCTAGTCTTCCCAAACCGGACAGTCTTCTTGAGATAGAAAACCTTTACAAATACCAAGTCTCCTATACTGAACTCAAGTTCCTTCCTTCTCTTGTCTACATATGATTTCTGACGGTCTGGGGCTGCCTTCATCGTCTGCCTAATCAAAGAAATCTTCTCCATGGAATCACGGACAAAATCTGGTCTGAGTAGAATCTTAATGGTAGTTTACCACCAAAAATTTGGCGATTTTCATGGCCGCCCGTAAAGCACTTCAAAGGAGTCATACCAATCGTCGCTTTAAAACTGTTGTTATGCGCAAACTCTACAGGCAGCAAGTGTTGCTCCTAAACTCCTCCAAGGTCGATAATGCTGGATCGAAGAAAATCTTCGAGGATCTGATTGATTCTTTCTATTTGGGCCTTCCTTACTCTGCTTTAACTTTTTGGCACATTGACACTTGGCCACAAACACAGCAATCTCTCTTTTCATCCCTTCCCAGTGGAAATTTCTCTTTATATCCTTATACATTTTACTTCTACCAGGGTGTATGGTCATCCTCTACCTATGGCACTCTCCTAAAATTTCCATTCTCAAATCCTCATCCTTATGGACACATAGTTGCCCATCTCTAAGCAAACTCCCATCGTCACTAAGCGAATATCTAATTGAATGAGGAAAGATCTTTCTCTTTCAACACTACAAGTAAAACCACTTTCAACCGCAATCGAAGACAACGTTTTGGGTGCAAATGCTGTCAAATTTTGGTCCCCTTAAATTCACTACTCAATGAAACGCTTCTGTTGATTTCAACACTGGCTGAAACACTGATACAACACGTGTGATAAAATATTTACCCTGATCAACATGCACGGCTAACATCCCGCCTCCACTTTCATTCCCCTCTGCCTAAAAAATTTACTTTCCCTCTTCCTCTAGTTTCATTTCCTTCTTTCGATTTCATTTCCCGCATTTAATTTTATCTTGCGGTAAAACCCAATTTTATCATTTCATCATTCCTTATTTCCCTTCCCTAGTTCCTCTTGCTCGGGTACTTCGATTAATTTAGTTATAATTTGTCTTCTGTATATTTAGTTCGATCGATTTAGTTTTCGGTTGATTTAATTATTTGTCTTTCGATTCGATTGATTTAATTACTTAGTTCTTGCACATTTAGTTCAACCGATTTACACTTAGTATTGGGCAACATAAAGAAAATCAAGAATAGGTTTTTTATGTGCTTTCTTTCACATATTTGAAGCAACAGCCTTCCTGGTTGAAAATTGCTGTGTACATATACAGATTCATATACTCGTTCCTCATTTTGGATCAGAAGTGCATATATTAATATCCTACTTAACATATACAATATTACAAATTGACCTATTTGTTTCTATTTTCTGAATAAATTCCTGTAGTTTCATACATCGAGAAAAAAAATCAATAACCTAGTGCACTAGATTCAATTAAAAAGCACTTAACTTCTCATCATGCAGTTGAAAGTGTTAAGGTTATTATAACATTTTAGGTATTATCATAACTAAAACTAATCCTAAATAGTCGGAGTTGCTATTTTTGGTTGTAATTAGCAATACGAACTTACAATTATAGCTTTTTATTTAACAGTTATATGTTATAGGTCTTTATTTTCTTAAACAAATATATTTTTCTTGAACAACAATGATCACAACATTAACAAATTCATTCATTACTGCTTTGTTACTCCATATCTCCACATCTGATTTTAAAATGGAACAAAATTAAATTAGCGTTGGTTAGACAACATTTTTGATATAGGCTACAAGCACTAAAATGTCAGTATGTATGGTTAAATCCACTGATTGAAACATATTTATAAAATACCAGTGGGGGCGGGCGACCCCATTGGGCCTTAAGTGCGTCCGTCATTGACAAGTAATGATTTGAGTATGTGTGGATTGCAACTAGGGAGTTGTGCACATGAGCTGTGATTAACCATTTGTTAATAACCTTTTTGCTATTTGTATTTTAGATAATGGATTTCATACACATTGTATATGACGATGGACAAAGATTGGTTGCGTAAACATATGTAGTAGTTACTAATTTATATTAAATTTTCGATTTGACATACTCTGAATTCTGATACAGTAATACTTGTTTTCAATTTTATTTATATAACAAGTAGAGAGTATGGCCTAGGTGTTCGAAAATTTATGCTTGATGCAAAAAATAATTTAGGAGATGTGGAAAAAAAATTGTGTCCTTGTATAGACTGTCGTAATCTTAGTCGTCACAACGGAGACACCGTTGTTGAGCACCTGATTATAAGGGGAATGGATCCTATGTATGAAGGTAGTATGTGGTATAATGATGGCGAGCAAGTGACTATTGAAAAATCGGTTAAAATGGGTGAGACGTATGACTTACTCAAAGCAATTCACTATGAAGATGAAGACTATTTCAATCGTACTTTTTTTGATGATAACAAAGATAAGGACGGTGCACAAAAGCGGTATGATGATTTACTAAAATTTTTGGAAGACGCTTCAACCACACTGTATCCTGGTTGCACGGACCATACAAAGTTATTTGCCATTACTACCTTGTATAATTTTAAATGCGATATCGGATTATCTGATACTGGTTTTGTAGAACTTCTTAACGACCAACATATGTTTTTGCCGAAGAATAATGTACTCCCTAAGACTTTATATGAAGTAAAAAAGTTTCTAAAACTATTTGATATGGGATTTGAAAAGATTCATGCTTATGAAAATGATTGTTTTCTTTTCCGTGAAGAGATCAAAAATTTAAATAGCTGTCCGAAATGTCGTTCTTCATGATGGAAGATCAATCGGGATACAGAGGAGATTATGCAAGGTATCCCGGTTAAGGTGTTGAGATATTTTCCAATAATTCCAAGATTTATAAGTGTTAGCCTACTTTGTGAACTAGGCTACACGAAGAGCAAACAACGAGAAATCCACCAACCGGTTCAGATCGGAGGAAGATAGCGCAGGAAGTAAGTAGAGATCAAAGACGTAGAAATCACATCGGATCGGATCAGAGAGATACGTCAGCAAATATCAAAGGACAGCGAGTTGTTTCATCAGTTCGGAGCGGAGAAGCATGTCAGCAATAGAGGAGAGCCACTGGTCTCATCGGATTGGATCGGAGGCAGCCGATCCGAACCGCATTCTCTGAGCCTGCGACCGTTACTACATACGCTCCCTGAAGAATCGGACTAAGCTTGACCATTTCTGTAACACCCCACTCCCGCTATGATCACTCACAAAGGGAATGCCATAGCATCGGTGGAGTATTTTAGTGAATATAGAACAGAAAAATTACAACAAGACAGATATAAATAGTACTTGAAATTTTAAAACATCATCTCATAACAGCGGAAGTAAAACATGTCTGGTTACATCATAAAACCATAATAATGGTCAAGTACAATATCCATCAAAATAAAGAAGTACATAATCCCACTCTCATACAATAGCCAAACAAAAGAAAAGATAACTGGATAACTGGAGCTTTACATCTATCCAAGCTCCTAAAGACTGGAACAGCAATCCGATCAAGCTCCACTACTGCTAGGATCCACCGTAGGACCTGAGGGTTGGGAAAAAGATAAAAACAACGGGGTCAGACATAAGTCTGAGCGAGTCCTATAACTTTAACAATACAATCGTTAAAGTAACCAGAGAAGACATACTGATATACGGTAACATATAGGGATGAATGGCTACCCTAAGCAGTCAACTAAACGAAGATAAAGGATAAAGACGCATCTACCCTCCCTAAGGTAAATTACTAAACTGCACCACACCAGTCGTTCCTAACTTAAAGGTTGATCCCACCCAAGGACTTATAAAATTTACTAATTAGTACCTGCGTACCCCTAGGTGACCAAGTAGGCGCCACGGGGCCCTACAATCCACTAGGTGTACACACTACTTCCCATTCGATCGGCTCCCTAACGTAGATACCCGTGCTGGCCCCACCGTGGGATGTATCATTCCCCAATGTGGCAACCTGATGGAACTAAAGGTGCACGGCTTATATCTACTCGATGCAACAACGGCTTACCTACCAGCCCGGGCCCACTCACGCATATGAAGCCCGTTGGACTTGCGTTGCCACCGCTAACCCGTTTGCCTCTTACAGTCAAGCCCAGTATGCGTGTCCCGTCCTCGACATGGGTCGAGCCCACAAAGATACGTATGGGTTACTGGTTGAAATGGGCCTCCACAAGCTACCCACCTAAGCTTGTCCCTTTTTCTAGTATATCCCACTTAACCCTTTAATCATGTTTTAATTACATGTTCCATTTTGGTTAAGTATTCTAATCGTATTTTCTATTGCCACCCAAGGCAACCACTAGATTTTCTCATGCCACCCGAGGCACCCACTTAACCCCTCATGTCCCTCTACATGCTAATGTGGTTAAGTGTTTCTTAATTAATTAATTAAGAACGTAACCTTTGTAAAGACCTCTCACATTAGACTGTCTTTTATGACCGCTGGTTAAGCCGGTTGGGTCCGGGCAGCCTTATGTCATAACAGAGTCTAACCTCGTGTCTTTACATTAATTACGTATTTAGTTTGTGCCTAAGACCTCTCACATTGGGCTAACATTTGTAGCAACTGGTTAAGCCGGTTGGGTCCGGGCAGTTTTACGCTACAACTGAGTCCAACCTCGTGTCTTAGTCAATTAATTACACCTAATTAATCACCCTCATAATTTTATATTAATTATCCCTAATTAATCAAGTTTTCTTAACATGGGTAGACCTAACTTAATAGGTAAATTCCCATGGGGTAGACCTAACTCAATAGGTAAATTCCCAACACATAGTATGGGTACACCTAACCAAATAGGCAAATTCCCATACTATGTTTATTTATTTTGTGTTATGCATAATTATATTAATTTCACACAATCTTATTAACTTATGCATTTAATTACCCCATCGTTCCCACGTAATTTCGTTCATGATATAACACATATAAAAGGTGTCAACTTGCATATGAATGAACATGTTTCAAAGGTGCCATCTTGCATATTAACAAACACATAACTTGCATATGAACTTGCATAACATGTCACATAACTTGCATATAATATGTCACATAACTTACATATTCATTTTGCATAACAAACTTGCATATTAGCTTATAGACTTGCATAATGTGTCATCATGAACTTGCATATTAATAAACATGTAACTTGCATATTTACATACATGTAACTCGCATATTAACAAACATGTAACTTGCATATAAAGAAACATGTAACTTGCATATTTACATACATGTAACTTGCATATTAACAAACATGTAACTTGCATATTAACAAACATGTAACTTGCATATTTACATACATGTAACTTGCATATTAACAAACATGTAACTTGCATATTTACATACATGTAACTTGCATAGCATATTACCATGAACTTGCATAACATGCATATGATTACATAGCCCACAACTTGCATATTTAGCATCATGCAAACATAACATACATCATATTAAACTTGCATAAGCTTACATACTCAACATGCATAAACATAAGATTAATGCTAACATCATATCATATGATTCAAAGCTCATTAACCCACATACAAAACCATAAATCTCATCACATCTCATCTAATTAGTTTACCAAAAGATCATCAAAGTGATAGAAACTCACAACTAGCAACTTTGAACACCAAATGAAGAAGATTAAGATGCTAAGAAGGGATTAGAAGTTGATTAGAGAGTGATTAGTATGCAACCCTCTTCATAAAATTAGTGGAGGCCATGAGAGCTAGCATTTTGCCATAGTTTAGTCACTAGGTTTAATTATGAATGAATTAGGGTAGGTTAGGGTCTTATTTATAGATTAGGCAAGTGTTTTAGGCCATAGGATTAACCCTAGATTCAATCCAAGCCATCAAAGCATGTCTTGGGGAAGAAGTCAAGTGTAGGAACCATCTAGGGCCTTTAGATTAAAGATGGACCATGAGAACCATTCAAATGCAAAATCTGCACTTGAGCGAATCGGCCCACGGGTTGACAGCCAAACACCCTGGATTAACCCCTAGTCGACCCAGCGGGCTCGGGTCGACTTCAAAAATCGGCCGGTTCGGTTATTCCCCTCTCCCAATTCGCTGTTTTGAGCATTTTTGCATATTTATTTATTAAATTTTCAATTATATATATATATATATATCAATATATATATATATATATATCTACACAACCCATTTCACTTAATTAAGTATACTTTAATTTGGGAATTTTCGTGAAACTTCGCGAGGCCATATCTTGGTCATACGGACTCCGATTTTCGAAAACTCGGACTCTATTTCGCGTATTTTTCCGAGACGAACGCAATGGCATAGCCCGTTTCCCTTGATTCCCATTTTAGAATTAAATTCTGCCTCGATTTATGTTATTACAGGTTATTGAAAATACGGGTTGTTACATTCTCCCCTCCTTAAAGGATTTCGTCCCCGAAATCTTCAAGTTAGGAAGAACGTATCCTACCATCCAATCATCCATCTACTCAAAGCATCATCCACGAGCAATCATTGTCCTTACAAGATTCTAAATGCTGGATGGATATATGCAAAAGTGTGTGTATATGTACTTACCTAATGCGAAAATCAGGCGGTTACTGATACAGTAAACCTCCTTAATGCAAACCATGATAGTGCCATGCATCCAATATGTATGCGAAACCCTATTGACACATACAAATTTCTACATGCGTGCACAACCATACACAAAAATGCATCATCCATATGATAACACAGCCATGATACATCCATCAATCTAACTACCACATCCATTTATGCAATATGCAACATGAAGTGACTGAGCCGATCTAGTGCCTAATGTGTGTGTATATGCATCCACGAGCAACCACTAGCAAACAATTGCATCCATATGCATCCATCAACCATAACATGTTTCAAACACATGTTTCAACCATAGGTTTTACCCTATCTAAAGGTCATAGGTATTAGCGAGAGGATATACTAAAGATAAGATAAGTACTAGACAAGCAATAAAGGAGAAGTTAAAAGACATACTCTCAAAAAGAAATGGATACAAAGAACGCATCTTTGCTTCCGTCTCCCAAGTAGCATTGCTTTCGTCATCTCCCCATTGCACTTTAACTAGCTGAACTTCTCTGTTCCTCAACTTCCTAGTTTCTGACCCAAGGATGCGAGTAGGAGCTCGTCGAATCGTCGCGTCACGCTCTACCTCTACATCTCTAAGCAAGCTCGGCTCTACCACCTCCGCGGTCTCATGTAAGCACTTCCTCAAATGTGATACATGGAATACATCATGAACACCACTAAGTCTGTCGGGCAACTCCACCCTATATGCCATCCGTCCAATCCTTTCCTTAATAGGAAACGGCCCAACAAATCTCGGTGCTAACTTCCCTACGGACCCAAAGCGAACAACATTTCTCAATGGAGATACTTTGACAAAAACCATGTCCCCAACCTCAAACTCAAGATCCGTCCTTCTCCGATCCGCATAAGATTTCTGTCTATCTTGCGCTGCTTTCATCCTTTTTCGAATTAAATCAATCTTCTCTGAAGTCTCTCTAACCATATCCGGCCCAAGCAAGATCTTATCCGTAGATTCCCACCAACATGTAGGAGATCGACAAGGCCTTCCATAAAGAGCTTCGAAAGGAGCCATACCAATACTGGACTGAAAGCTGTTATTATATGCGAACTCCACCAAAGGAAGATGTTCTTCCCATGTACCTCCAAAATCCAAGATACAAAGCCTCAAAAGATCTTCTAAGATACGGTTCACCCTCTCAGTCTGACCGTCCGTCTGAGGATGATATGCGGTGCTCAAACACAACTGAGTCCCTACCGCCTCTTGCAAACTTCTCCAAAACTCACTAGTGAAAATAGGATCTCGATCACTCACAATGCTGGATGGTACGCCATGCAATCTAACAATCTCTCTAACATAGACTGAAGCAAGCCATGGAGCGGTCCTCTTACTCTTTACGGGTATAAAATGGGCACTCTTGGTAAGTCTGTCTACCACAACCCAAATTCCCGTATTGCCCTTCCTCGATCTCGGTAACCCGTCGATGAAATCCATCGAGACACTATCCCACTTCCACTGTGGAACTTCCAATGGGTGTAGCAACCCACCGGGTTTCCTTTGCTCCACTTTAACTTGTTGGCACACTAAGCATCTAGCCACATACTCGGCCACATCTTTCTTCATACCGGCCCAGAAGAAAACTCTCTTCATGTCTTGGTACATTTTGTCTCCACCGGGATGAATAGTCATTCTTGAACGATGTGCATCATCCAAAATAGCCTTCTTCAAACCCTCATCTTGCGGTACACAAAGTCTACCGTCTCTATGCAACCATCCCTTATCATCTATGGTGTATCTACCCAAATGGCTGGACGACTCCCCTCTTATAAGCTTCTCTACCAACACAACCAACTGTGGGTCGTCTCGCTGAGCCTCGCCAATCCGTCTCAAAAGAGTAGGTCTAACCTCCAAGGATGCCAACAAACCAGGTACAAAATCAACAGAAGGTCTGAAGTCAAACAAAGAAAGAAACTCCAAGCTTCGTCGTTCCACGAACAATGGACTCAAAGATAGCCTTTTTCTACTTAAGGCGTCTGCCACCACGTTACCCTTACCAGGGGTATACGCTATCTCGAAATCATAGGATGCTAAGAACTCCATCCACCTTTGCTGTCTTAAGTTTAAATCCTTCTGAGAGAATAAGTACTTCAATGATTTATGGTCGGTGAACAACTCGAATCTCTCACCAAGAAGATAATGGCGCCAAGACTTAAGTGCGAAAACAATCGCGGCCAACTCTAGATCATGGGTAGGGTAATTCTTCTCATGCACTCTCAATTGTCTCCCTCCATAGGCTATTACCCTTCCCTCCTGCATCAAGACTGCGCCTAATCCTGTTCCACAAGCATCGGTATAAACAACAAACGGCTTACTCCCATCCGGGAGCACTAAAACTGGAGCGGTGGTCAAAGCTCTCTTTAACCGTCGGAAAGCATCATCACAATCTACATCCCACGAGAAAACCAGATTCTTTTTCGTCAAGCGGGTTAATGGGGCTGATATCTTCGCGAAGTCTTTGATGAACTTCCTATAATATCCTGCCAACCCCAAGAAACTTCTTACCTCGGTAGCATTTCTAGGAACTTTCCAATCCTGGATAGATACTATCTTTGCGGGATCCACAGCTATCCCTTCCTTAGAGACCACATGCCCTAAGAATCGCACTTCTCTTCTCCAAAAATGGCATTTAGAGAATTTAGCTTTAAGACTATGCGCTCGAAGAGTCTCCAACACTTCCTTGAGATGTAAGGCATGCTCTTCTTCATTCTTGGAAAAGACCAAGATGTCATCCACAAAAACTACTACAAACTTATTCAGATACTCTCTGAACACTCTACTCATGAGATCAACAAAGTATGCGGGGGCGTTTGTCAACCCAAATGGCATCACTAGCCACTCATAAAAACCATCCGGAGTCCGGAAAGCAGTCTTCTCTATACTGTCCTCCGCCACTCTTAACTGATGAAACCCTGTAGCTAAGTCCATCTGCGAAAATACTGACGCGCCAACCAACTGATCAAAGAGATCATCTATCCTCGGTAATGGGTGTCTATTCTTCTTCGTGAGCTTATTAAGTTCTCTATAATCCACACAAAGTCTGAGGGACCCATCCGCCTTCGTGGCAAACACTACTGGAGCTCCCCACTCCGATATACTTCGCCTTATGAACCCCTTCTCAAGCAACTCCCCTACTTGCTTATGAAGTTCTCTTCTCTCACGAGGAGCCATGTGGCGTACTGGCAAAGACACTGGTTTGGCATTATCCACCAAATAAATTCGGAAATCTATCTCCCGCTTCGGAGGCAAACCCTTTACTTCTTCAAACACATCCGGATATTCCCGGACTACTCTGACAGAACACAAACTCTCGACCGAAGCATCGAGCGATTCAAGATAACTTAGCAAAACAGATTCCATGGGATTGCAAGAGATCTCGAGAGTGTTACCCAAGCGGGTCATGAGCCTGACAACTCTCCTTTCGCAATCAAGAACGGCACCATTACTGGATAACCAGTCCATGCCCAAGATCAACCCATAGCCCGTGAAGCCCAATACAAAAGCATCACATCTAAACTCAACGCTAAGTATAGAAATCTTCAAACCCAAACATATCATAGACAGATATATGGAGCCCCCAATTGGGTTTGAGACAACCAAGGGATCATCAACTAGACTGGTGTCTAAGTGCAGTGACTCAACTAACGATGATGAGATAAAAGAATGCGATGCGCCAGAGTCAAACAAAGTACGAACTGGATGATCAAACAGAGAAACCAGACTTTCAACGGAAATAGTTCTACCTCTCTGCTGAATCGGTGGAACTGAGAGAACCTGAACTTGCCCCCCTGACTGAGGTGGTGCTATAAGAGCTTGCACCTGGCCTCCTGAGGTAGACCCCGTCTTCTGCCCCTTCTTTGGGCAGTTTTTCACAAGATGCCCTGCTTCACCACAATGAAAGCAACCGGTCTTCTTCTTTTTGCGACAATCCTTACTAAGGTGTCCTGGTGTTCCACAATTGAAGCACTTCTTCTTCGTCTTCTTTTTGTCACCATTGCCTTTTCCGCCCTTGCCTTGTTGTTGTTGTTGCGGTTTCTTCTGATCCCCCTTTTTCTCTGGTGCCTTAGAATTCTTATCATCCTCATGCATAAGTGCCATGTAGACAAGCTTCTCAAAAGTGGCCCCCATAGGAATGTGAGTCATAGCTATTCCTTGCAATGGTTCGTTCAAGCCTCTAACGAACCTCAAAGCCTTCTTCTCCGGTGTATTCACCAACTCTATGCCAAACCTTGCTAATTGATTGAATTTGTTGACATATTCTTTCACCGTGAGATTCCCTTGCTTCAAATTCAAGAACTTCTCCATAAACAGATTCTCTTCCGCCCTTGAGAGAAACTTAGCCCCAAACCTTTGCTTAAAATCTGCCCAAGAGTCAACAGGGCGTTCTCCATTAGTGACCTCCCACCAGAATGAGGCCTCTCCCTTCATTAACCAAGCCGCCAACTTGACTTTCTTTCCCTCTTCCACTTCAAAGATATCTAGCAACTCTTCCACTTCCTTAAGCCAATCTCTAGCCTCTACGAAAGTCTCTGAACCAAGAAAAGGTTTTCCTCCTATAGCCTTGAACTCCTTGCAAACCTTAGCAAAATTATCCACTCTAGGCTGAGGAGGAGGAGCGGTTGTCTCTGGTGTAGTAGCATTGGCCGGACCCGCAGCCGCGGCCCTAGCCTCTTGCAACCTCCTATACCATAGTGGTATAACTAAACCCTCCGGGATGTTAAGATCTTCAGCCATGCTGAAACGAAAGAGGAAAGATTCAAAAAGGAGATTCCGAAAGATAAAGATATGGCTATTGGGGATTATGCTTTTCTTTTTCAAAAACTTTTTCTCTTAGAAGACATGCTTTTTTAAAAATACTTTCTTCGAAAATACTCTTAGAAAGTAGTTTTTCTCAAAAATTTTATCTGTTCTGGTAACCTTAAGCTCTGATACCACGTGTAACACCCCACTCCCGCTATGATCACTCACAAAGGGAATGCCATAGCATCGGTGGAGTATTTTAGTGAATATAGAACAGAAAAATTACAACAAGACAGATATAAATAGTACTTGAAATTTTAAAACATCATCTCATAACAGCGGAAGTAAAACATGTCTGGTTACATCATAAAACCATAATAATGGTCAAGTACAATATCCATCAAAATAAAGAAGTACATAATCCCACTCTCATACAATAGCCAAACAAAAGAAAAGATAACTGGATAACTGGAGCTTTACATCTATCCAAGCTCCTAAAGACTGGAACAGCAATCCGATCAAGCTCCACTACTGCTAGGATCCACCGTAGGACCTGAGGGTTGGGAAAAAGATAAAAACAACGGGGTCAGACATAAGTCTGAGCGAGTCCTATAACTTTAACAATACAATCGTTAAAGTAACCAGAGAAGACATACTGATATACGGTAACATATAGGGATGAATGGCTACCCTAAGCAGTCAACTAAACGAAGATAAAGGATAAAGACGCATCTACCCTCCCTAAGGTAAATTACTAAACTGCACCACACCAGTCGTTCCTAACTTAAAGGTTGATCCCACCCAAGGACTTATAAAATTTACTAATTAGTACCTGCGTACCCCTAGGTGACCAAGTAGGCGCCACGGGGCCCTACAATCCACTAGGTGTACACACTACTTCCCATTCGATCGGCTCCCTAACGTAGATACCCGTGCTGGCCCCACCGTGGGATGTATCATTCCCCAATGTGGCAACCTGATGGAACTAAAGGTGCACGGCTTATATCTACTCGATGCAACAACGGCTTACCTACCAGCCCGGGCCCACTCACGCATATGAAGCCCGTTGGACTTGCGTTGCCACCGCTAACCCGTTTGCCTCTTACAGTCAAGCCCAGTATGCGTGTCCCGTCCTCGACATGGGTCGAGCCCACAAAGATACGTATGGGTTACTGGTTGAAATGGGCCTCCACAAGCTACCCACCTAAGCTTGTCCCTTTTTCTAGTATATCCCACTTAACCCTTTAATCATGTTTTAATTACATGTTCCATTTTGGTTAAGTATTCTAATCGTATTTTCTATTGCCACCCAAGGCAACCACTAGATTTTCTCATGCCACCCGAGGCACCCACTTAACCCCTCATGTCCCTCTACATGCTAATGTGGTTAAGTGTTTCTTAATTAATTAATTAAGAACGTAACCTTTGTAAAGACCTCTCACATTAGACTGTCTTTTATGACCGCTGGTTAAGCCGGTTGGGTCCGGGCAGCCTTATGTCATAACAGAGTCTAACCTCGTGTCTTTACATTAATTACGTATTTAGTTTGTGCCTAAGACCTCTCACATTGGGCTAACATTTGTAGCAACTGGTTAAGCCGGTTGGGTCCGGGCAGTTTTACGCTACAACTGAGTCCAACCTCGTGTCTTAGTCAATTAATTACACCTAATTAATCACCCTCATAATTTTATATTAATTATCCCTAATTAATCAAGTTTTCTTAACATGGGTAGACCTAACTTAATAGGTAAATTCCCATGGGGTAGACCTAACTCAATAGGTAAATTCCCAACACATAGTATGGGTACACCTAACCAAATAGGCAAATTCCCATACTATGTTTATTTATTTTGTGTTATGCATAATTATATTAATTTCACACAATCTTATTAACTTATGCATTTAATTACCCCATCGTTCCCACGTAATTTCGTTCATGATATAACACATATAAAAGGTGTCAACTTGCATATGAATGAACATGTTTCAAAGGTGCCATCTTGCATATTAACAAACACATAACTTGCATATGAACTTGCATAACATGTCACATAACTTGCATATAATATGTCACATAACTTACATATTCATTTTGCATAACAAACTTGCATATTAGCTTATAGACTTGCATAATGTGTCATCATGAACTTGCATATTAATAAACATGTAACTTGCATATTTACATACATGTAACTCGCATATTAACAAACATGTAACTTGCATATAAAGAAACATGTAACTTGCATATTTACATACATGTAACTTGCATATTAACAAACATGTAACTTGCATATTAACAAACATGTAACTTGCATATTTACATACATGTAACTTGCATATTAACAAACATGTAACTTGCATATTTACATACATGTAACTTGCATAGCATATTACCATGAACTTGCATAACATGCATATGATTACATAGCCCACAACTTGCATATTTAGCATCATGCAAACATAACATACATCATATTAAACTTGCATAAGCTTACATACTCAACATGCATAAACATAAGATTAATGCTAACATCATATCATATGATTCAAAGCTCATTAACCCACATACAAAACCATAAATCTCATCACATCTCATCTAATTAGTTTACCAAAAGATCATCAAAGTGATAGAAACTCACAACTAGCAACTTTGAACACCAAATGAAGAAGATTAAGATGCTAAGAAGGGATTAGAAGTTGATTAGAGAGTGATTAGTATGCAACCCTCTTCATAAAATTAGTGGAGGCCATGAGAGCTAGCATTTTGCCATAGTTTAGTCACTAGGTTTAATTATGAATGAATTAGGGTAGGTTAGGGTCTTATTTATAGATTAGGCAAGTGTTTTAGGCCATAGGATTAACCCTAGATTCAATCCAAGCCATCAAAGCATGTCTTGGGGAAGAAGTCAAGTGTAGGAACCATCTAGGGCCTTTAGATTAAAGATGGACCATGAGAACCATTCAAATGCAAAATCTGCACTTGAGCGAATCGGCCCACGGGTTGACAGCCAAACACCCTGGATTAACCCCTAGTCGACCCAGCGGGCTCGGGTCGACTTCAAAAATCGGCCGGTTCGGTTATTCCCCTCTCCCAATTCGCTGTTTTGAGCATTTTTGCATATTTATTTATTAAATTTTCAATTATATATATATATATATCAATATATATATATATATATATATCTACACAACCCATTTCACTTAATTAAGTATACTTTAATTTGGGAATTTTCGTGAAACTTCGCGAGGCCATATCTTGGTCATACGGACTCCGATTTTCGAAAACTCGGACTCTATTTCGCGTATTTTTCCGAGACGAACGCAATGGCATAGCCCGTTTCCCTTGATTCCCATTTTAGAATTAAATTCTGCCTCGATTTATGTTATTACAGGTTATTGAAAATACGGGTTGTTACAATTTCTCCCACGATCTCCCACTAAATCAATGCGCTGTCGTCATCTTGGAGCCTCCGAACCCGACTCTCAAGGGATAGGTGCCATGCAATTCCAAACCGAAGCCACTTCGAGGATATTTTTCACCTATAAATACACCATCTAGAGGCATTTAAACGGATCTTTTGGCAAATTCTCAGTTCTTACTTCCTCCATAGCCGAATTCTACAATCATATTCGGATCAAAATCATCTCTTAAAGTCCATTTCTGAGAGATTTGAGTGGTTTATGCATTGTAATTGTGAAGTTGAGTCAGAATTATTGCTGTCATTGTATTCAAATCATCAAATAAAAGAAAATAAAGTTGACGTAGGCTCTTGAACGCCGAACCACTATAAATTGTGTGTTCTTTGTTTCTTTTTGATTTTGTTTCATTAAGTTCATAACTCATTTGGGTGTTAGAACCAATTTTTGGTCTAACATTTTGGTGCTTTCACTGAGAAACCTTCGAATTCACAGCCTTTTCGGGATTATCATTCTACTATTTGGACCTTCAAGTTCAAAGAAGTTAATCCCTTCTCTCTCTGACATCTTTCAGTACTTGTTGAATAACCGTTGAAGAATCGACTATCATGGCTAAGACCAAAGGGAAAGAAGTGCAAGGCGCTAGGGGAAATGATGCTAGAGAAAATCAGTCAGCCATCGTGATAACAAGGTTGCGCGCTCAAAGCTCTGGAGCAGACCACTCCAACTGGGAGGATCCGAACCGGATCGGAGGTGCCGATCCGAACCGAGTGGAAGGCACCGATCTGATCCGATCTGACGAAGTCGAGGGCACCCATTCTCTTCATCCGAACCGCCCCGACCAGGCTGCTGTGAACCGATCCGATCTGAACCAGAGTGAGGCTGGAACTTCTACTCGAGCTCCCTCCAACGCTCCGATTCCAGCCATGATGACTAATGTTCAGCCTGATCCATCTGCACCCATTACTCAGGGATATTTTTCACGTTTTTTTGACATGCTTCAGAGCACTAAAGAAGCATTGGAAGCCCAAAGGCGTGACAACCTTCGCATGCAGGAAAACATGATCACCATGGGTAGAGAATTACAAGAGCTTTGGAGGCAGAGAACTCCTTCCCCACCATGCCGCATTGCTACAGATGATTCGTCTTCTTCGGAGGAGGAATGTCCTCGTGAGAGAAGGCCGCTTGAACGACCTCATAACCTCGATCAATTGACTTTTGGATCTCTAGGATCCCGAGAAGACATTGCTCGTGTGTTGGGTCCTGATGACCCGAGTCTGCAACAGCCTATGCTGCTACCTATGCATGGATCCCATGTCTTACCCAGGGATCCTAATATTACCAACCCCACATAGCAACAGATTCTCCAACCTCTACCTCCAGAGATCGACCGGGAGCACAGAGAGCAACGTAGAGCAGCTGCTGCCAGAAAAAGAAGGTTATCCCCTGATCAGGAACCCAGGGGTAATCCGAACATCAGATCTGGAGAGCCTGTGCAGACATTAACCAACGCCGATGTATGGGCAATGGTGCACCAGATTATGTCTGAAAGCCGGCGGTATACTAATGAAGATTGGGGCATTGAGCGAAGTCATACCCCTTTCACAGATGACATACTGAATTTCTAGTTCCCTCGGCGATTCAACTTGCCTCAGATGGATCGATATTCAGGAAGAACAGATCCATGACAGCACCTGATGAGATATGCATGGTTTATGAATGCAGAAGCAGCTCCAGATGCCGTAAAATGCAAAGCTTTTCCAATCCATCTTGAAGATGTAGTCTTAATGTGGTTCACCCGACTCCCTCCTCGGTCAGTATCAAATTTAACAGAA
This sequence comes from Allium sativum, assembly GCA_030737875.1. Taxonomy (NCBI): domain Eukaryota; kingdom Viridiplantae; phylum Streptophyta; class Magnoliopsida; order Asparagales; family Amaryllidaceae; genus Allium; species Allium sativum. The sequence goes on from CM060924.1 coordinate 269,944,200, forward strand.
TTGAGTGAACGTTTCATGAATCAATTCCGACTTCGTGCCCAAATGTCCAAGACAGTCATAGAATTGTCACGGATTAAATAGGCCCTAGGAGAATCTTTGAAGTCATATTTGGATCGCTTTAACCTTGCCGTTACTGAAGTCACTGATCCCCATGAGCCCACTATCCGGGTGGCTTTGATAGAAGGGTTAGATCCCGATTCAGAGTTCGGGGATTACTTAGCTGGAAAACCACCTCCTACTAGAGAATTGTTCTATGAGAAGGCTAATATCCGCTTGAGGCGAGAAGAGGTTAAGGCAAATCGGAAGAGAAAGTCCGAGGGGGCCTCGAAGGAAGGTGTCCAGAGTAACGTTGCTGTGAAACAATCTGGTGACAATTCAGGGAAGGTGGAAGTAAATGTTGGCAACCAGAGTGGTGGTAATAGCAATAGAAATGGGAACGGCAATAGATGGAACAGAAACCGAGGGAATAGTTCTAATAAAAGACCCAGATTCCAGAGTTTTGAAAACTACACGCTATTAAATGATACGTTGGAGAACATTTATCTAGATACATACAACACACTGTAGTACAAAAAACCACCACCCAGAGATTTTACCGAGAAAGAGATTGCCACAGGAAAGTTTTTCTTGTTTCATGGAACCCACGGTCATTCCACCAATGAATACCGTCATTTATGAGATATCATCGAAAAATGGCTACGAGAAGGAAAGCTAGACGAGTACAAAGTTGCCCCAAGGGACAGGGGGCAAGGGGGACAAGCCCCGGACTCCAACCCGTCTACCTCGAAACCCACAGCCTAGCAAAAAGGCAAAAGGATCGTCATTAATACTATTATAGGCGGACCTCATCTAGTCGGTCGTAGTTTTAAAGCTATGGATCAGTACATCACCGCTGCCAAGCATGTTGAGGTTGGAGAGTGCAGTAGCCTCGATGACGTTACCCCAACAAAGCAACAAAAGATGATGTCAGACGACGTCGTATTCCGCAATAGAGATGATTCCGGAGTTCAATCTCCAACCGACGATCCACTAGTAATCACCACAACAATTGGCCCTGCTTTAGTCCATAAAGTGTTGGTGGACAATGGAAGCTTGGTCAATATCCTTTTCAAAAAAGCCTTTGAACAGATGAAGCTTGAGGCAAAAGACTTAAAGCCATGTCAAGGATGGATACGTGGCTTTAACGAAGCTCCGATGGGTTTTGTGGAATTACCAGTTACACTAGGGCAGGGTGATCGCCAGAGAGTAAGGATCCTGCCGTTTGTAGTTCTGGATTTGGAGTCGCCTTACAATGCCTTTCTAGGTCGACCGGCCCTTGCCGAATTTAGGGCATGTATTGCGCCCGCGTGCTTGCTTCTTAAATTCCCGACAAACTCAGGAGTTGGGGTGATGAGGGGCGACCAAGCCACGGGACGAGCTTGTTACGTGGCAGAGTTAAAGATGTTGATGAAGGGGTTGAACATAGATGCTAAGGATGATTCCGCCCCTCCAAAGGGGGCCTCAGCATAGCAATTAAGGGGTCCTACCCCAAGAGAGTCGCCCTTAGATGTACTCGAGGATATAGATCCCAGAGAGGATAGTGAACCCGGGGATAGGAAGGCAACTCCCAGCGAAATAACAATCGATATACCTATTGATGAAACAGATCCAACCAAAGTACTAATGATCGGCTCACAACTGGATCCAGTTAGAGTGAGGGAATTGGCTTATTTCTTAAAGGCAAATCTGGATGTATTTTCCTGGACTCACGCTGACATGTGTGGGATTTCGCCTACCATCATGAGCCACTCTTTGTGTACTGATCCAAAGCACCCACCGGTCAAGCAGAAAAGACGCATGTTAGGCCCAGAGCGGTCAGCGGCTTTGAAAGAAGAAGTAGAGAAATTAGAAAATAATGGATTCATCAAGGATTCAAAATATCCCGATTGGATATCGAATCCTGTTCTGGTCAAAAAATCAAACGGAAAGTGGCGAACGTGTATCGACTTTTCTGATTTGAACAAGGCTTGCCCGAAGGATAGTTTTCCTCTCCCCAGAATTGATTAACTAGTAGATTCGACGGCCGGGCATGAACTTGTATCCTTTATGGATGCCTACTCCGGGTACAATCAAATTCCCATGCACATACCAGATCAAGAGCATACCAGCTTTATCACAGACTTGGGGTTGTATTGTTACGTGGTAATGCCATTTGGGTTGAAAAATGCGGGAGCCACGTATCAGCGCCTAGTCAACCACAAGTTTTACAATCAAATCGGGAAATCCATGGAGGTTTACGTAGATGATATGCACATGAAATCCAAGCAATCTCCCGATCATACGAAGGACTTAGCAGAAATGTTCGGCATACTACGAAGGTATGGGATGAAATTGAATCCCTTGAAGTGCTCTTTTGGAGTGGCTTCAGGCAAGTTCCTTGGTTTTATCGTGAGTTCCAGAGGAATTGAAATCAATCCGGACCAAATAGCAGCAATCCGGAACATAGAGGAGCCACGAAAGATCAGGGATGTTCAAAGCTTAGCTGGGAAGGTTGCAGCACTGAGCAGGTTTATCTCCAAAGCAACAGACAAGTGTGTACCCTTCTTCGATCTCATAAAACGGGGAAAGCGGAATTTTGAGTGGACTCCCGACTGTGTGGAGGCGTTCCAGAATCTATTAAATTTCCTAGAAAAGCCTCCAATATTATCGAAGCCCGTGGAACATGATGAGTTGTTCGTTTACTTGGCAGTATCATCTCACGCCGTCAGCACAGCACTAGTATGTAAAGAGGATAAATTCCAGAAACCTGTGTATTACATAAGCAAAAAGCTAGATGCCGCAGAGCGTAACTATCCAAAGATAGAGAAGCTTGCTTATAGCCTCCTGATTGCTTCCCGCAAACTCCGCCATTATTTCCAGGCACACCCGATAGTCGTATATACCGATCAACCTTTGAGACAAGTGTTGCAAAAACCCGAAGCATCGGGGCGGTTACTTAAATGGAATATTGAGCTAAGTCAATTTGATTTGAACTTTCAACCACGAAGATCAATAAGGGGGCAGGCCTTGGCTGACTTCATAGCTGAGTTTACAATTCCTGAAGAAGAAACGGTGGGTGACAAGAAAGTTACTTTGGATCAAGAGTTGGAGCTTAGTCCGTGGAGGCTATATACGGACGGAACCAAGAATGATAGAAAGTCCGGCGCCAGAGTTGTTTTAATAACTTCTGAAGGACGATCTATTTATTATGCATTACGGTTGGAATTTTGTAACACCCCACCTCCGCTAGGGTCACTCACAAAGGGAATGCACTAGGTTTGGTGAAGCATTATCGAGGTAAACATGCACAGAAATATTATAAGACAGAACATATATATAAAACAGCGGAAGTAAAACAAATTTCATTACCTTATAAAATAAGGTCTAAAGCCTTTTACATCAGAATACATCAAAACCTGTCTTGCAATAGTAAAGAAGCATACAACCATTTCATAAATTATTCCCCAAGTAAAACAGTAAAGTAGCCATAGCCAAGAAAAGTCCAAGCCATGCGTGATGACCTTCAAGTAGAAGAAGTCCGAACTAGATAACAGTGTTTCCTCCCTGAAAACCTGGGGGGGGGGGGGGAAACGGAAGACAAGAGGCGAAAGAAAACGAGGTCAGTCATAAAGAGTGGTAAGTCCTATCTACTTCCAGTATAAAAACAGGTAAAGGTAACATGACATGCATAAACTGAAAGTAAACATAAGGATGACTACAAGATAGATAAACTAAAACAGGCTGAACTACTGTAGCAAGGTAAACTAAGATATCATGATAAACTACGTTGTCATGATAAGTCAAGGTATCACATCGTCCGGTTTCTATCAGGTATAATATCCCGAGGTGTCTATCCTGTATAACGTCCCACAGTATCTATCATGTATATTTCTCATGGTCCTAACATGTATATTTGCTCTGCACCCCTCGTACTAGTATCCCAGCTCGCGTCATGTGTTAACTATGAATGTCCCTTGCCCAATGTCATGTAATGGTCCATGTCAACCTAATATATAGCATATGTAGGTTTTCCCAACACGTATGTTTCTTTCCATGTATAAGTTCAGTCCTTTGCCGTAGGCCATACGGGCTTTCCCATGTAAACGTTTTATCCTTGAGGTTATTTTGGACTGCTACCCTTGATCTAGTTATGTTTCCTTACCATGAACTATCGCGCGTTCACTTAGGATTTATGCCGCCTAGGACCACTAGGGATTATGCTACCTAATGAACGTTTCCGTGTCTCGGTTTGGGTTCAGCCACCTAGGACCACTAGGGATTATGCCACCCGTCAACCGCACCCTTTATCCCGCGTATGTATCGTGAATCATTTTCCATGTCTAGACGCACATGTTCCTCAATGTGCCATCCGAGTTCCGTGTCAGGGAAAATCAAGAAATACGGAACTCGGTCCGGAGCTTTAAGTCGTCTGCTATTGCAGATATCAATGTCTGTTTTTGTACCCGTGGCTATGGTCCCACGTGACCCCTCCCTCAAGTACTGAAAGGCAACCCAAGAAAAATCATGTATGAGAACTACACTACGGCCCATCGATGCCCATTTCCAGATAGCCAACCTCACCCATAACTCGATAGCTAGTATATGGTCTTTTGGGAGTTCCCTGCCTTTCCGTACGTACACGATTGACTAAAGATGGTAGGTAGTCGGCGACATGCTATCCCGGGGCAAAATCAAGTATCGTCGACTCCACGCTAATCCATCCCAGTCTTTAGGTCGCTCGCATAGCAACCAAGGCATACTCTTGGCTCTTCTACCGCAGACCTTAACCTCGGTCAGGCCGGGTTTCATGGACCACTCGCCACCTCACAGAGGGATACCAAGAGTACCCTCACGTTCCCCGAAGCTTCCGCTTCGTCACCCAGTTCGCTGGAGCTTTTATCCAAGTCAGATAACTTGCTCCTCCTCGTATACTAAGCGATGACCTACCGTACTAGGTTACTCATCTCGTTATGGACTAGTCCTATGTCCTTTGCTTAAAATTATTACTTAGTTACCCTTAACTAAGGTTTACCACTTAGCCCCTCTTTCCGCTATCCTTGTTAACTACGATTTCCAACCTAGTCCCCTGAGCTAGGGTTTTGTCAAATGGGTTAAGTTCTGTTATCCAAGTTCATGATTTAACCCGCCTACGAATCGTGTCAAGATTGGCTAAGTACTCAAGTTCAAGGCTTAGCCCTACAGGTTGGTTATGTGTACCAAGAAGCTCATGACTTAACCTTATCAAGTCAAACTGGTTAAGTATTTATTTGTCTTAACCCTATCAGATTATCATGTTAGATTGATTAAGCATAGATTATCTTAATCCCATCAGATTATCGAGTCGAATTGGTTAAGTATGGGTTATCTTAACCCCATCCATTAATCGTATTACAATTGTTAAGCCTAATTTAAAAAGGTCTTGTGACTTAACCCTATCAGGTCCACCTATTAGATTGGTTAAGTATAGGTTACTTAACCTCATCAAATCCTCATGTATAATTGGTTAAGTATAAGTTACTTAACCCCATTAAATTACCGTGTTAAGTTGGTTAAGTATTGGTTACTTAACCTCATTGAATTACCACGTTTAGATTGGTTAAGTGTTTAACTTAACCCCATCGAATTACCGTGTTTAGATTAGTTAAGTGAAGGCTACTTAACCCCATCTAATTACCGTGTTTAGATTAGTTAAGTCTAAGTTACTTAACCCCATCTAATTACCGTGTTAGATTAGTTAAGTCTAAGTTACTTAACCCCATCTAATTACCGTGTTAGATTAGTTAAGTCTTAATTACTTAACCCCATCTAATTACCAAGTCGGATTAGTTAAGCGTAAATTACTTAACCCCATCCCCTAATCATCTTGTATGGTTAAGTGTCATTAAGAAATCAAACCCGGTCCCACTTAACCTACCCATTCGTGTCATATCGGTTAAGTGTCATTAATCAAATTTACTTAACCTTATCATGTGGCATTAATTTAATTAATGCACTCTCAACCTCTCACATTAGACCTCGTTGTGGTTACTAGTTAAGCCGGGCGGGTCCGGGTAGTTTTACACCACAACCAAGTCTAACCTCGCATCTTAAGCGCGTCATGACCAACTTCTCACATTGGATCCTATTGTTTGTAGCCACTAGTTAAGCCGGGCGGGTCCGGGTAGATTTATGCTACAAACTCAACCCAACCTCGAGTTGGCCACCTTCATGTTTGGTCTAGTGTCTTTTTACACTTACAACCCACCCATGTCTAGTTCAAGTTCCATGTTTTCCCACATGTCATGATCATATTTAAATGTATCATGGATGTCATGTTCTCATTTTGGTTCAACTTACATGTCGTGTTCACATGTAACCTTAAATCAAGTTTTCGCGTCATTCTCGTGTTTGTCTATCCTACCCCAAATCGTGTTTTCACTTGAGTAAAAGCGAGTCAACATAGTAGGTATACTATGGCTACATGTAGACCCTAAACATGCATGATGCCACAAAAGGGATTGGCTCCAAACATGCATAACATAAAAGGGTATTGGCCACAAGCATGCATAATGTCATAAAGGATTTGGCCACAAACTTGCATATTATCATAGGAAATTCGGCCACAAACTTGCATATTATCATAACGGGATTTGACCTTACATAAACATGATATCATAAGTTGGTTTCATTTACATGCATAAGCCCCAAAGTCAAGTCTTTGCCAATGTTTTCACAAGTCAAGTGGTTCCCAAAGGTTCATGCTAACATCCCATAGATAAAGATTCAAACTTGCAAGATATACTAGGTTATACATAACATGAGTGGCATGATTAAGTCGCTAAAACATAACCCAAAGTCATATGTTCATGATAAAGGGGCAAACTAGGTTTACATGGGTTAACATACTCATGTTACATCTCATTTTATCCCATGTCACATTAGAACCACCGTTAGAATCTACAAGTAGCTAGAACTTACATAGCGAGGCTTAGGAAAAGGATCATGCATCATCTTGACGAAGAAAGGTGGCTCCTTTGTCGAAGAACCGTCATGAAACTCGCATAGCAACGTTGATTTGGCCATGATTTGGTGTAGCAAGCTTGCACCTTTTGATTTGAACCCGATTTGAATGCATAGGCTCTTGAAGTTGGAGATGGAGGCCATGATCAATGGAGATTTGGGCAGCACTTCGTGGCATGAGTGAATTATGATGGATTTAGGGTAGGCTTAGGGTCTTTTTATAGAGATTAGGAGTAGTTTAGGCCGTTAGATTAACCCTAGGATAGATCCAAGCCCTCAAAAATCGTCACAAGCCTCCAAAACCGAGCCAAACAGCAAAACAGGTGCACCAGGTTGCCTGGGTCTGACCAGGCAGGTCGACCCCCAGGTCGACCCTGGGGTCGACTCCCCAGTCGACCTGGGGCAGGGGGGGTCGACTCCCCAGTCGACCTCACCTGGTCTGGCGGGAAATTTTCCCGCTTCTTCTGAATTCTGAAATTTGAATCTGTTTTCGTTTTTGAATTTTTCGTGAAACTTCGCGAGGTCATATCTTGGTCATACGGACTCCGATTTACGAAATTTCGGACTCTATTTCGCGTATTTTTCCGAGACGAACGCAATGGCACAGCCCGTTTTGTCTGATTCAGATTTTATAATTTAATTCTGCCTTGATTCTTGATTTAACATGTTGTTAAATTTCGGGTTGTTACATTCTCCCCCCTTTAAGGATTTCGTCCCCGAAATCTCCAAGTTAGGAAGAACGTATCCTACCATCCATCTACTCAAAACATCATCCACATGCACCATTGTCCTTAGACGATTTCTAATGCCGTATGAACATATGCAAAACGTGTGTGTATATGCTCCTTAGCTAATACTAATGATCAGGCCTGAATGATCTTTCTAATGCAAAATATGTTTAGTGCCATGAGTCCAACATGTATGCAAATAGTCCTAGTCATATAAGTACTATATGCGTGCACAAACATTCATTCATATGCAACATCCGCATGATAACACATTCAATTTCATCCATAAACAAGTATAAATACTCGTGCATATGCAACATGAAACGTGACCGCGTCAACCTAGTATCTAATGTGTATTCGCGCATCCACGAGCAACCACTCGCAACCATTTGCAACCATATCAATCATAACATGTTTCAAATACATGTTTACATCCATAGAGTTCTATCTAAGGTTCCCAAGATAAGATCGAGGAGATAAACAAGACAAACTCCTTATGGGGTTTGTAACAGAAACAGGACCGAGAGGATATCCGCCAAGCGATAGCATGTAAGTAAGCTCTACAGGAGAACCAGGGATCAACGATATACTCTTACAAAGAGACACGATGCGCGCGTCTAAGCCGCATTCCCTTGAGCTTAATTCAAGTGTGCCTTGACTGCCTTTGACTTCATGATTTCGTAGTTTCCTTGATTCCTATTTCCAAGGTATGAGTCGGAACTCTTTTCACTGTTGCCTCTCGTTCCACTTTCATTTTATTCTTTCCCTAGTATACTTGGCTCAACCATATCTACGTACTCGTGCAAGCTCTCCAAAATTCACTAGTGAATTCTGGATCTCGTTTACCAATGCCAATCCATGTTACCACGTGCACTTACTAGGGTGGTTCCTATAACCCATGCTCAAGCGGAATGAACCATCCGTCTTATTGGCGGACGTTACTTGATTGGATCAGAGATTTCCGATAAATGCATCGAGAGATTCTAGGTAACTAGCCATGACATAACCCAAAAGGTTACACGAGACTTCGAGGGTATCACCAAGGTGAGTCAAGAGTCTAACTACCCTCTTCTCAAAACCGAAAATGGTATCCCTTACTGGATAACCGCTTTACCCCTAGAATCCATCCATGGCTCAACACTTGGCATAGACGTTCTTAAATCCAACAAGTCATGAATAAATGGACCGATTCTCCAACCAGATTTTGGGACAAAACTGGGATCCTTTACCATGCTAGTACTAAGGTGCAGAGACTCAACTATCCAAGCAGACTTAAATGACACGATGATCAAGACAAAGTCTGGACGGGATGATAGAAAAGAACGACTAAACCTTTACCAGAAACGGTACCATCCCTTTTTAGGTACCCAAGAAATGGGAGCGTACAATTGCCCTCTCCGATGATCTTGTCCTTGTCCTCCTTGATGGACTAAGCCATACCAACAAGTTGCTTATCCTTAAGCCCGCGTCCTTTATCCTTACTCTTATTATCCTTCCTTGTACCACGGCAACAGGTCTCTCGAGAACCACCTCCATCGTACGGAAAACACCTACGTGGCTAGACAAAGATTGGTCACAGTTAGAACTACTGTGACTACAGATGGAGGAAAGAAAGGAAAAGAGACTCAATCAAGGAATCAAAGGATAGTGCTAATGGCCTTTGGGGAATAGCCTTTCAAAATAAAACTTTTCTTGAAAAATGCTTCTTTGTAAACGGTTTTTCAAATAGTTTTCAGAAGGTTTTAAAAACTTTTGCCCAGTCTGGTAACCTTCTGCTCTGATACCAAATGTAACACCCCACCTCCGCTAGGGTCACTCACAAAGGGAATGCACTAGGTTTGGTGAAGCATTATCGAGGTAAACATGCACAGAAATATTACAAGACAGAACATATATATAAAACAGCGGAAGTAAAACAAATTTCATTACCTTATAAAATAAGGTCTAAAGCCTTTTACATCAGAATACATCAAAACCTGTCTTGCAATAGTAAAGAAGCATAAAACCATTTCATAAATTATTCCCCAAGTAAAACAGTACAGTAGCCATAGCCAAGAAAAGTCCAAGCCATGCGTGATGACCTTCAAGTAGAAGAAGTCCGAACTAGATAACAGTGTTTCCTCCCTGAAAACCTGGGGGGGGGGGGGGGAACGGAAGACAAGAGGCGAAAGAAAACGGGGTCAGTCATAAAGACTGGTAAGTCCTATCTACTTCCAGTATAAAAACAGGTAAAGGTAACATGACATGCATAAACTGAAAGTAAACATAAGGATGACTACAAGATAGATAAACTAAAACAGGCTGAACTACTGTAGCAAGGTAAACTAAGATATCATGATAAACTACGTTGTCATGATAAGTCAAGGTATCACATCGTCCGGTTTCTATCAGGTATAATATCCCGAGGTGTCTATCCTGTATAACGTCCCACAGTATCTATCATGTATATTTCTCATGGTCCTAACATGTATATTTGCTCTGCACCCCTCGTACTAGTATCCCAGCTCGCGTCATGTGTTAACTATGAATGTCCCTTGCCCAATGTCATGTAATGGTCCATGTCAACCTAATATATAGCATATGTAGGTTTTCCCAACACGTATGTTTCTTTCCATGTATAAGTTCAGTCCTTTGCCGTAGGCCATACGGGCTTTCCCATGTAAACGTTTTATCCTTGAGGTTATTTTGGACTGCTACCCTTGATCTAGTTATGTTTCCTTACCATGAACTATCGCTCGTTCACTTAGGATTTATGCCGCCTAGGACCACTAGGGATTATGCTACCTAATGAACGTTTCCGTGTCTCGGTTTGGGTTCAGCCACCTAGGACCACTAGGGATTATGCCACCCGTCAACCGCGCCCTTTATCCCGCGTATGTATCGTGAATCGTTTTCCATGTCTAGACGCACATGTTCCTCAATGTGCCATCCGAGTTCCATGTCAGGGAAAATCAAGAAATACGGAACTCGGTCGGGAGCTTTAAGTCGTCTGCTATTGCAGATATCAAGGTCTATTTTTGTACCCGTGGCTATAGTCCCACGTGACCCCTCCCTCTACTACTGAAAGGCAACCCAAGAAAAATCATGTATGAGAACTACACTACGGCCCATCGATGCCCATTTCCAGATAGCCAACCTCACCCATAACTCGATAGCTAGTATATGGTCTTTTGGGAGTTCCCTGCCTTTCCGTACGTACACGATTGACTAAAGATGGTAGGTAGTCGGCGACATGCTATCCCGGGGCAAAATCAAGTATCGTCGACTCCACGCTAATCCATCCCAGTCTTTAGGTCGCTCGCATAGCAACCAAGGCATACTCTTGGCTCTTCTACCGCAGACCTTAACCTCTGTGAGGCCGGGTTTCATGGACCACTCGCCACCTCACAGAGGGATACCAAGAGTACCCTCACGTTCCCCGAAGCTTCCGCTTCGTCACCAGTTCGCTGGAGCTTTTATCCAAGTCAGATAACTTGCTCCTCCTCGTATACTAAGCGATGACCTACCGTACCAGGTTTCTCATCTCGTTATGGACTAGTCCCATGTCCTTAGCTAAGAATTATTACTTAGTTACCCTTAACTAACGTTTACCACTTAGCCCCTCTTTCCGCTATCCTTGTTAACTACGAATCGTGTCAAGATTGGCTAAGTACTCAAGTTCAAGGCTTAGCCCTACAGGTTGGTTAAGTGTACCAAGAAGCTCATGACTTAACCTTATCAAGTCAAACTGGTTAAGTAATTATTTGTCTTAACCCTATCAGATTATCATGTTAGATTGATTAAGCATAGATTATCTTAATCCCATCAGATTATCGAGTCGGATTGGTTAAGTATGGGTTATCTTAACCCCATCCACTAATCGTATTACAATGGTTAAGCCTAATTTAAAAAGGTCTTGTGACTTAACCCTATCAGGTCCACCTATTCGATTGGTTAAGTATAGGTTACTTAACCTCATCAAATCCTCATGTATAATTGGTTATGTATAAGTTACTTAACCCCATTAAATTACCGTGTTAAGTTGGTTAAGTATTAGTTACTTAACCTCATTGAATTACCACACTTAGATTGGTTAAGTGTTTAACTTAACCCCATTGAATTACCGTGTTTAGATTAGTTAAGTGAAGGCTACTTAACCCCATCTAATTACCATGTTTAGATTAGTTAAGTCTAAGTTACTTAACCCCATCTAATTACCGTGTTAGATTAGTTAAGTCTAAGTTACTTAACCCCATCTAATTACCGTGTTAGATTAGTTAAGTCTTAATTACTTAACCCCATCTAATTACCAAGTCGGATTAGTTAAGCGTAAATTACTTAACCCCATCCCCTAATCATCTTGTATGGTTAAGTGTCATTAAGAAATCAAACCCGGTCCCACTTAACCTACCCATTCGTGTCATATCGGTTAAGTGTCATTAATCAAATTTACTTAACCTTATCATGTGGCATTAATTTAATTAATGCACTCTCAACCTCTCACATTAGACCTTGTTGTGGTTACTAGTTAAGCCGGGCGGGTCCGGGTAGTTTTACACCACAACCTAGTCTAACCTCGGGTCTTAAGCGCGTCATGACCAACTTCTCACATTGGATCCTTGTAACAAGCTGTATTTTTAATAACCTGTTAAGATATAAATTGAGGCAGAATTTAATTATAAAATCTGAATCAAGGGAAACGGGCTATGCCATTGCGTTCGTCTCGGAAAAATACGCGAAATAGAGTCCGAGTTTTCGAAAATCGGAGTCCGTATGACCCAGTTAAGGCCCATTGAAGTTTTCAGAAATTTCCATATTAAAAACAGATTTAATTTTTAAGTTAAAAACAAGGGTTAGGGCACAACTGGCGTCAGGCGGGGAAAACTCCCGCCAAGACCCCCAAGTCGACAGGCATGTCGACAGGGGTCTAAGGGTGTCGACTGCCCTGTCGACAGCCCTGTCGACACGGGGTGGCCGGGCAGTTTTGCCTGGCGCACCATTTCTGATCTGGGCTTGGTTGTGTGGCTTGGTTCTGGAGAATTCCGAAATCTGATGGACCTAATTCAACTAGGGTTTAATCCTATGGTCTAAATCACTAGCCTAATCTATAAATAAGACCCTAACCTACCCTAAATCACTCATTATTCATTCTAGCAACTAAACTATGTCAAAATCAAACCTCTCATGGCCTCCACTCTCTTCATACAATTCCTAAATCAATTTCTAAGAGATTTCCATGCATACAAGTGTATTTAGGCTTGTATGATCCTCTTTAGCTTGCATTAAAGTCTTGTTTCTCTATTTGTCATCATAAAGGAGGAGTCTTGATCAAGTTTGCTTGCATTTTGGGGTTTTTATTTTGTTGCATAAGGGGTTTCTTACATTTGCTATACTCATTTGAGTTCGCATAAGCATTGTAAGCCCTCTTACCTTCATTTTAGAAACTCTAAAGTTAATATGTGATGAAAGTTGGGATTTATGCATGTTTAATAAGTTATGCATGCTTATGCGAGTTCACTATGCCATGTTACACATGTTTGATAAGTTATGCATGTTTATGCAAGTTCACTATGCCATGATTTGCAAGTTTAACAAGTTATGCATGTTTATGCAAGTTCACTATGCCATGATTTGCAAGTTTAACAAGTTATGCATGTTTATGCAAGTTCACTATGCCATGATTTGCAAGTTTAACAAGTTATGCATGTTTATGCAAGTTCACTATGCCATGATTTGCAAGTTTAACAAGTTATGCATGTTTATGCAAGCTCACTATGCCATGATTTGCAAGTTTAACAAGTTATGCATGTTTATGCAAGTTCACTATGCTAAGTTATGCAAGTCCTACATGTTATGCATGTTTATTATGATATGTAAGATTCATCATGTATGTTGTGCCAAGTTCCCTCTTTCTATCCTTTATGCGTTATGACGAATATGTAAGCGATAGAATGACGTTGGGGGGGGGGGGGGGGGGGGGGGTTGGGTAAAACTTAAAATACATGAAAATATAAGATTGGGAATTTACCTATTAAGTTAGGTCTACCCCTTGGGAATTTACCTATTAAGTTAGGTCTACCCAAGTATTTGTTAAACTTGTAATTATGTTTTGAAAATAAAGTGGACATGACACTTAGAAAACATAAGTGTGGCCAACTCGAGGTTGGGTTGAGTTTGTAGCGTAATTCTACCCGGAACCTACCGGCTTAACTAGTGGCTACAAACAATAGGATCCAATGTGAGAAGTTGGTCATGTGTTGCCAAGACCCGAGGTTAGACCAAGTTGTGGTGTAAATCTACCCGGAACCCACCGGCTTAACTAGGTAACCGCAACAAAGTCTAATGTGAGAGGTTAAGGCACAATTAAATTAATTAATGCCTCATGATTAGGGTTAAGTCATGGCCCACTAATACTTAACCAATTTTGGGGATACGAGGGATTAAATGGGGTTAAGTGGTGAACTGTTGGTTACACTTAACTAATTTAATCCATGATTAGTGAGGGGTTAAACCACACTTAACCCTCTTAGAAAACCCCAGCAACGTGGTCTGTTCCAGCAGTAATCCCAGTTTGGTATCATTCACAACCCTAGAGGCTAGGCTAGGGCGGGGCACGATTACTGGACGGATGTAAGCGACCAAAGCGATGGCTGAGTGGTACAGCGGTGCGGGTCCAGGCGGGCTACGGACGTGCACGTAGTCCGGTGTTGGACAAACTCGAGGCACGGGTACCGGTAGGTTTAGACTGTGCATTATTGCTTAGGTGTCTGGGGTTGACACCCGAGGGCTTGATACACCCGAAGGTGGACCCAGCACAGTCTGACTACAACCATATGTGGGCCGTATGGACACCAACACTTGACGTGTTAGGTTTATAGGGAGCCGATCGACTAGACCGTTGGGCTGGGCCTTGTATTAAGGTCACCTCATGTTATTGGGCCAAAGTTTGGGCTGAGGGATCAATACCTGTTATGTTAGTTTGCTAGTACACTGTGGTGCAAAGCTTAATCTTCTTTATGTGATGACACCTTTATCTATTGCCAGTATGTTCATCTCAGTTTCCATCATGATGTTAACTTTATTAGTTTATAGACTGATCGTAGTAGGGCTTACCAGTCTTTTTGACTGACCTGTTTTCTTTCGCTTCTTTTCTTCCGTTCCCCCCCCCAAGGTTCTCAGGGAGGGAATAGTGGTGCTTAGCTTGGATCGCTTTCTTGTTTGCTGGATAGCTCATGTATGTCTGGACATTGAGCTCGCTATGGTTTATCATCTTTATTTTGGGGATAGCACTATGTATTTCAGTATTTCTGTTTATGATGTACTAGACATGTTTATTTTGGCAGTTGACTTTATGATGTACTAGACTTGTTTTGAGATGGTTTGACATATTCCGTTGTTTTATTCTCACTTACTCTGTTTTACATATATATTTATGTTCTTGTTCTGCCTTGATATATCATTATGCATGCTTACCCAGTTCTAACGCCCCCCAGAAGCTAGTGCCCCCGAAAGAGTGACCCTAGCGGAGGTGGGGTGTTACAAATTTGGTATCAGAGCATATGGTTTACAAGAAAGAACAAAAAGTTTTTAAAAGACTTTTGAAAAACTATTTTCAAAACAAGTATAAAGTATTTTCCAAAGAAAAGTCTAGTATTTTAAAAGGCTATTCCCCAAAAAGCCATTAGCGTTATCCTTCGTTCCCTTGACCTAATCTTATCTTATCTTTCGTTTCAGTATGGCTGAGAATCTTGCCATCCCGGATGGAGTAAACGTACCACTCTGGTATAGGAGACTTCTAGAAGCTAGGGCGGCAGCTGGCCCCGCAAACCCTACTCCCACTCCTCCTCCTGTAGTTGAGAATCCTTCCCCTAATGTCCCTCCTCCGGTGGTTCCTGTTCCTCCTCCTCCAGTTGTTGAGGCTCCTCTTCCTCCCCCTCCCCCTCAGCATCCTCAGGTTGAGTTCACGAAGTTTTGTAAAGACTTCAAGGCGATGCGAGGCAAGAATTTCCTAGGCACGGAATCTTTTGTTGAAGCTAGGAATTGGCTGAAAGACACTGAGGACTTGTTTGCTATCTTTGGGATTGATGACGAGAGGAAGATCTTATTGACAGTGTGGCTTTTGAAGGACGAAGCAGCCTATTGGTGGGAGGTCACCAATGGGACGAGGCCCGTCGAGACTTGGGCCGATTTGAGGGCTAGATTTGTGGCCAAGTTTCTATCTTCTGCTGAGGCGAATTTACAGATGGAGAAGTTCATTGCATTAAAGCAAGGTGATATGTCTGTCAAGGAGTATGTGAACAAGTTTAATCAGCTGGCCCGTTTTGGTTTGGATATGGTGAACACTCCTGAGAAGAAGGCTCTTCGATTTGCTAGAGGGTTGAATGAGCCGCTGCAGGGTTTGGCGATGTCACATATTCCGCATGGGGCTACTTTTGAGAGTTTGGTCGATATGGCTCTACTTCAGGGAGATGGAAAGAAAGAGGTCAAGTCGAGTGATACTCAAGCAAAGAAGACTGATTCTCAGGGTAAATGCAATCAAGGTGGTCAAAGCAGTCAGGGGAATCATAGCAAGAACAAGAAGGGGAACAACAACAAAGGCAAGGGAAAGTGCAATTACTGTGGTGCGCCTGGACACTTTGCTAAGGATTGTAGGAAGAAGAAAAGGAAGCTTAGTGGTGGATGTTTTTCCTGTGGTGAGACTGGACACTTCAGCAAGGAATGCCCGAAGAAGAAAGGGCAGGGTCAGACTCAGCGTGCTGGACCTTCAGGAGGGCAAGTTCATGCTCTCAATACCACTCCAGTTCCCGATCGAGGTAGTGTTTCTGTTGAGAACCTTGTTTATGTTTCCGATCTTCCAGTTCGTACCTTGTTTGATTCTGGTGCATCACATAGCTTTATTTCATCTGATCTTGTTGATAGTTTGCACCTTAGTACTAGCTTAGTGGATGATCCCGTTTGTGTTTCGAATCCCATTGGGGGTTCTGCTCATCTATCTATGATATGTGAGGATCTGAGGATCTCTATACTCAGTGTAGAGTTCTTGTGTAGTGCGTATGTTCTTGGTTTCAGGGGATACGGATTGATTTTGGGCATGGATTGGCTGTCTAGACATGGAGCCATTCTTGATTGTGAGCATAGGGTTGTGAGGCTTGTGACTCGCCTTGGCAACACCTTAGAGATTTCATGCAATCCGAAGGATCCCGTCATGTTGTGCTATCTTGAATCTCTCGACTCGTCAGAGGAAACCCTTCAGTCTGTAAGGGTGGTCCGAGATTATCCAGATGTTTTTGAAGAAGTTAAGGGGTTGCCCCCTAAACGAGAGATTGATTTTCGCATTTATCTGGTGGATAATGCTAAGCCTGTTTCTTTGCCAGTTCGGCACATGGCTCCGCGTGAGAGACGGGAGCTCAGCAAGCAAGTAAAGGAGTTGCTTGAGAAGAACTTCATCAGACGAAGTATATCCGAATGGGGAGCGCCTGTGGTGTTTGCTACTAAGGCAGATGGTTCTCTTCGACTTTGTGTGGACTATAGAGAGTTGAATAAGCTGACTAAGAAGAACAGACACCCATTACCGAGGATTGATGATCTTTTTGACCAGCTTGTTGGTGCTTCTGTTTTCTCTCAGCTTGATCTTGCTACTGGATTTCATCAGCTCAGAGTGGCTGAAGATAGTATAGACAAGACTGCATTCAGAACTCCAGATGGATTCTTTGAATGGCTTGTTATGCCGTTCGGTTTGACGAATGCACCCGCGTATTTCGTGGACTTGATGAGTAGGGTGTTTCGAGAGTTCTTGAACAAGTTTGTCGTGGTCTTTGTGGACGATATTCTGATCTTCTCTAAGGATGAAGAAGAGCACGCGTGGCATCTTGTAGAGGTGATGGATACGCTTAGAGCGCATCAGTTAAAGGCCAAGTTCTCCAAGTGTCACTTTTGGAGAAGGGAAGTTCGGTTCCTTGGGCATATAGTATCTAAGCAAGGCTTGGCGGTGGATCCCGCTAAAGTAGTTGATGTGCAGGATTGGAAGACTCCAAGGAATGCAACCGAAGTGAGAAGTTTTCTAGGTCTTGCAGGGTTTTACCGGAAGTTCATCAAGGACTTCGCGAAGATATCCGCTCCTCTTACTAAGTTGACGAAGAAGAACTTAGTTTTTGCTTGGGATATGGACTGTGAGCTTGCTTTTCAGAGACTCAAGAGAGCCCTTACCTCAGCACCAGTTCTAGCTTTACCCGATGGTGGTAAGATGTTTACCGTGTACACTGATTCTTGTGGCACGGGATTGGGCGCCGTTCTGATGCAAGAAGGCAGAGTTATATGTTTTGGTGGTAGGCAACTTAAGGTGCATGAGAAGAATTATCCCACTCATGATCTAGAGCTGGCAGCGATAGTATATGCACTCAAGGCTTGGCGTCATTATCTTCTGGGAGAGAAATTTGAGCTGTATACTGATCATAAGTCTTTGAAGTATCTCTTTTCGCAGAAGGATCTGAACTTGAGGCAGCAAAGGTGGATGGAATTCTTGGCGTCCTACGATTTTGATATAGCCTATACCCCTGGCAAGGGGAATGTTGTAGCGGATGCGTTGAGTAGAAAAAGGTTGACACTAAGTCCTCTATTTGTTGAGATGAAAAATTTAGAGTTCTTGGCAACCTTTGATTTCTCTTTGGCAGTTGAGTCGATGACCGGTTCTTTAGCATCTCTTGAGCTCAGGCCTACCCTTCTGGATCAAGTTGGGGCTTCGCAGAAGGAAGACCCTCAGATAATTGAGATTATGGATAAGCTGATTCGAGGGGAGACATCTAGTCACCTTGCTCGATATTCTATAGATGATAAGGGTTGGCTGAGGAGAGACGGAAGGCTTTGTGTTCCGATGGTGGAAGACTTGGTGAGGAAAGTTCTTGAGGAAGCACATCGTTCCAAGTTGACTATACATCCGGGTAGAGATAAGGTGTATAAGGATATGAAGCGTATTTTCTTTTGGCCTGGGATGAAGAAGGATGTGGCAGAGTTTGTTTCTAGATGTATCATTTGCCAGCAAGTTAAGGCCGAGTCGAAGAAGCCCGGTGGACTATTGCATCCTCTAGACGTTCCACTTTGGAAGTGGGAGAGTATTTCTATGGACTTTGTTGACGGATTGCCAAGGTCAAGAAAAGGGAATACAAGCATATGGATCATTGTAGATAGACTTACGAAGAGTGCTCATTTCATTCCGGTGAAAAGCAAGAGGACCGCATCTTGGCTAGCGTCCGTATATCTTCGTGAGATTGTGAGACTTCATGGAGTCCCTTCTAGCATAGTCAGTGACCGAGACCCCATCTTTACTAGTCAGTTCTGGAACAGTTTGCAGGAAGCTATGGGCACGAGGTTGAACCTGAGTACGGCTTATCACCCACAAACGGACGGTCAGACAGAAAGGGTGAATAGGGTACTTGAGGACTTGTTGAGACTTTGCATTCTGGATTTTGGTGGTACTTGGGAAGACCATCTTCCTCTTGTGGAATTTGCTTATAATAACAGTTATCAGGCGAGCATTGGGATGGCACCATTTGAGGCTTTATATGGGAGACCGTGCAAGTCACCTACATGTTGGTGGGAGACTACATATAAGCTTATACTTGGACCTGACATGATTAGAGATATATCCGAGAAGGTCGAGTTGATTAGAAGACGGATGAAGGCGGCCCAAGACAGACAGAAATCTTATGCTGATAGGCGAAGGACTGATTTGGAGTTTGATGTTGGGGATATGGTTTTCGTGAAGGTTTCTCCTTTGCGGAATGTGGTTCGGTTTGGAGCAGTAGGAAAGTTAGCACCAAGGTTTGTTGGACCGTTTCCAGTTGTAGAGAGGATCGGGCAGATGGCCTATAGAGTGGAATTGCCCGAGAAGCTAGCTGGAGTGCATAATGTTTTTCATGTTTCGCATCTCCGGAAGTGTTTGCATAAGTCAGCAGAGGTGGTTGAGCCAAGTGTTCTAGAAGATGTGGAAGTAGAGAAAGAAGCTACCTTGAGGAGAGCTCCGATTCGTATCTTGGGGACAGAGATCAAGAAGCTAAGGAATCGTGAGGTCAAGTTGGTGAAGGTTCAATGGGGTGAAGCCGAGGAAGACGCAACTTGGGAAACTGAAGAGAAGATGCGTAGGCTTTATCCATTCCTTTTTGAGGGTACACTCTCAATCTCTTTATCTTTCCATGTCTATCTAGTTTATCTAGTTCATCGTGTCTATCTTATCATGAGAACCTTAGGTAGAATCCTTTGGATGAAACATGTGTTTGAGACATGTTATGTTTGATGGTTGCAAGTGGTTGCAAGTGTTTGCAAGTGGTTACTCGTGGATGCATGATACACATTAGGCACTAGATCGGCTCACACACTCCTCATATTGCATGTGCATGAGTGTTTATGCTTATTCTTGGATGGAATTTGTATGCTATCACATGGATGTTGCATATGGATGTATGATTGAGCACGCATATAGATATTATACATTATGTTAGGGATTTGCATACATATGGATACATTTCACTAACATATTTTGCATTGATCTTTGCATTAGATAAGTACATATACACACACTTTTGCATATGTTCATACAGCATTTAGAATCTTTTAAGGACAATGGTTGCTCGTGGATGATGTTTTGAGTAGATGGATGTTGGATGGTAGGATATGTTCTTCCTAACTTGAAGATTTCGGGGACGAAATCCTTTAAGGAGGGGAGAATGTAACAACCTGTATTTTTAAAAACCTGTTAAGATATAAATTGAGGCAGAATTTAATTCTAAAATCTGAATCAAGGGAAACGGGCTATGCCATTGCGTTCGTCTCGGAAAAATACGCGAAATAGAGTCCGAGTTTTCGAAAATCGGAGTCCGTATGACCCAGTTAAGGCCCACTGAAGTTTTCAGAAATTTCCATATTAAAAACAGATTTAATTTTTAAGTTAAAAACAAGGGTTAGGGCACAACTGGCGTCAGGCGGGGAAAACTCCCGCTAAGACCCCCAAGTCGACAGGCATGTCGACAGGGGTCTAAGGGTGTCGACTGCCCTGTCGACAGCCCTGTCGACACGGGGTGGCCGGGCAGTTTTGCCTGGCGCACCATTTCTGATCTGGGCTTGGTTGTGTGGCTTGGTTCTGGAGAATTCCGAAATCTGATGGACCTAATTCAACTAGGGTTTAATCCTATGGTCTAAATCACTAGCCTAATCTATAAATAAGACCCTAACCTACCTTAAATCACTCATTATTCATTCTAGCAACTAAACTATGTCAAAATCAAACCTCTCATGGCCTCCACTCTCTTCATACAATTCCTAAATCAATTTCTAAGAGATTTCCATGCATAAAAGTGTATTTAGGCTTGTATGATCCTCTTTAGCTTGCATTAAAGTCTTGTTTCTCTATTTGTCATCATAAAGGAGGAGTCTTGATCAAGTTTGCTTGCATTTTGGGGTTTTATTTTGTTGCATAAGGGGTTTCTTACATTTGCTATACTCATTTGAGTTCGCATAAGCATTGTAAGCCCTCTTACCTTCATTTTAGAAACTCTAAAGTTAATATGTGATGAAAGTTGGTATTTATGCATGTTTAATAAGTTATGCATGCTTATGCGAGTTCACTATGCCATGTTACACATGTTTGATAAGTTATGCATGTTTATGCAAGTTCACTATGCCATGATTTGCAAGTTTAACAAGTTATGCATGTTTATGCAAGTTCACTATGCCATGATTTGCAAGTTTAACAAGTTATGCATGTTTATGCAAGTTCACTATGCCATGATTTGCAAGTTTAACAAGTTATGCATGTTTATGCAAGTTCACTATGCCATGATTTGCAAGTTTAACAAGTTATGCATGTTTATGCAAGCTCACTATGCCATGATTTGCAAGTTTAACAAGTTATGCATGTTTATGCAAGTTCACTATGCTAAGTTATGCAAGTCCTACATGTTATGCATGTTTATTATGATATGTAAGATTCATCATGTATGTTGTGCCAAGTTCCCTCTTTCTATCCTTTATGCGTTATGACGAATATGTAAGCGATAGAATGACGTTGGGGGGGGGGGGTTTGGGTAAAACTTAAAATACATGAAAATATAAGATTGGGAATTTACCTATTAAGTTAGGTCTACCCCTTGGGAATTTACCTATTAAGTTAGGTCTACCCAAGTATTTGTTAAACTTGTAATTATGTTTTGAAAATAAAGTGGACATGACACTTAGAAAACATAAGTGTGGCCAACTCGAGGTTGGGTTGAGTTTGTAGCGTAATTCTACCCGGAACCTACCGGCTTAACTAGTGGTTACAAACAATAGGATCCAATGTGAGAAGTTGGTCATGTGGTGCCAAGACCCGAGGTTAGACCAAGTTGTGGTGTAAATCTACCCGGAACCCACCGGCTTAACTAGGTAACCGCAACAAAGTCTAATGTGAGAGGTTAAGGCACAATTAAATTAATTAATGCCTCATGATTAGGGTTAAGTCATGGCCCACTAATACTTAACCAATTTTGGGGATACGAGGGATTAAATGGGGTTAAGTGGTGAACTGTTGGTTACACTTAACTAATTTAATCCATGATTAGTGAGGGGTTAAACCACACTTAACCCTCTTAGAAAACCCTAGCAACGTGGTCTGTTCCAGCAGTAATCCCAGTTTGGTATCATTCACAACCCTAGAGGCTAGGCTAGGGCGGGGCACGATTACTGGACGGATGTAAGCGACCAAAGCGACGGCTGAGTGGTACAGCGGTGCGGGTCCAGGCAGGCTACGGACGTGCACGTAGTCCGGTGTTGGACAAACTCGAGGCATGGGTACCAGTAGGTTTAGACTGTGCATTATTGCTTAGGTGTCTGGGGTTGACACCCGAGGGCTTGATACACCCGAAGGTGGACCCAGCACAGTCTGACTACAACCATATGTGGGCCGTATGGACACCAACACTTGACGTGTTAGGTTTATAGGGAGCCGATCGACTAGACCGTTGGGCTGGGCCTTGTATTAAGGTCACCTCATGTTATTGGGCCAAAGTTTGGGCTGAGGGATCAATACCTGTTATGTTAGTTTGCTAGTACACTGTGGTGCAAAGCTTAATCTTCTTTATGTGATGACACCTTTATCTATTGCCAGTATGTTCATCTCAGTTTCCATCATGATGTTAACTTTATTAGTTTATAGACTGATCGTAGTAGGGCTTACCAGTCTTTTTGACTGACCTGTTTTCTTTCGCTTCTTTTCTTCCGTTTCCCCCCCCCCCCCCAGGTTCTCAGGGAGGGAATAGTGGTGCTTAGCTTGGATCGCTTGCTTGTTTGCTGGATAGCTCATGTATGTCTGGACATTGAGCTCGCTATGGTTTATCATCTTTATTTTGGGGATAGCACTATGTATTTCAGTATTTCTGTTTATGATGTACTAGACATGTTTATTTTGGCAGTTGACTTTATGATATACTAGACTTGTTTTGAGATGGTTTGACATATTCCGCTGTTTTATTCTCACTTACTCTGTTTTACATATATATTTATGTTCTTGTTCTGCCTTGATATATCATTATGCATGCTTACCCAGTTCTAACGCCCCCCAGAAGCTAGTGCCCCCGAAAGAGTGACCCTAGCGGAGGTGGGGTGTTACAATCCTATTGTTTGTAGCCACTAGTTAAGCCGGGCGGGTCCGGGTAGATTTATGCTACAAACTCAACCCAACCTCGAGTTGGCCACCTTCATGTTTGGTCTAGTGTCTTTTTACACTTACAACCCACCCATGTCTAGTTCAAGTTCCATGTTTTCCCACGTGTCATGATCATATTTAAATGTATCATGGATGTCATGTTCTCATTTTGGTTCAACTTACATGTCGTGTTCACATGTAACCTTAAATCAAGTTTTCGCGTCATTCTCGTGTTTGTCTATCCTACCCCAAATCGTGTTTTCACTTGAGTAAAAGCGAGTCAACATAGTAGGTATACTATGGCTACATGTAGACCCTAAACATGCATGATGCCACAAAAGGGATTGGCTCCAAACATGCATAACATAAAAGGGTATTGGCCACAAGCATGCATAATGTCATAAAGGATTTGGCCACAAACTTGTATATTATCATAGGAAATTTGGCCACAAACTTGCATATTATCATAACGGGATTTGACCTTACATAAACATGATATCATAAGTTGGTTTCATTTACATGCATAAGCCCCAAAGTCAAGTCTTTGCCAATGTTTTCACAAGTCAAGTGGTTCCCAAAGGTTCATGCTAACATCCCATAGATAAAGATTCAAACTTGCAAGATATACTAGGTTATACATAACATGAGTGGCATGATTAAGTCGCTAAAACATAACCCAAAGTCATATGTTCATGATAAAGGGGCAAACTAGGTTTACATGGGTTAACATACTCATGTTACATCTCATTTTATCCCATGTCACATTAGAACCACCGTTAGAATCTACAAGTAGCTAGAACTTACATAGCGAGGCTTAGGAAAAGGATCATGCATCATCTTGACGAAGAAAGGTGGCTCCTTTGTCGAAGAACCATCATGAAACTCGCATAGCAACGTTGATTTGGCCTTGATTTTGTGTAGCAAGCTTGCACCTTTTGATTTGAACCCGATTTGAATGCATAGGCTCTTGAAGTTGGAGATGGAGGCCATGATCAATGGAGATTTGGGCAGAACTTCGTGGCATGAGTGAATTATGAGGGGTTTAGGGTAGGCTTAGGGTCTTTTTATAGAGATTAGGAGTAGTTTAGGCCGTTAGATTAACCCTAGGATAGATCCAAGCCCTCAAAAATCGTCACAAGCCTCCAAAACCGAGCCAAACAGCAAAACAGGTGCACCAGGTTGCCTGGGTCCGACCAGGCAGGTCGACCCCCAGGTCGACCCTGGGGTCGACTCCCCAGTCGACCTGGGGAAGGGGGGGTCGACTCCCCAGTCGACCTCCCCTGGTCTGGCGGGAAATTTTCCCGCCTCTTCTTAATTCTGAAATTTGAATCTGTTTTCGTTTTTGAATTTTTCGTGAAACTTCGCGAGGTCATATCTTGGTCATACGGACTCCGATTTACGAAATTTCGGGCTCTATTTCGCGTATTTTTCCGAGATGAACGCAATAGGACAGCCCGTTTTGTCTGATTCAGATTTTATAATTTAATTCTGCCTTGATTCTTGATTTAACATGTTGTTAAATTTCGGGTCGTTACAAATTTGCTACTACTAACAACGATTCTGAGTATGAAGCCCTGATTGCCGGGCTGAAACTCGCTAAAGACTTGGGAGTGAAGACGCTAGATATATATTGTGATTCCAAGATAGTTGTATGTCAAGTTCTGGAAGAATTTGCTGCTAAAGGACCACGACTCATCATTTATCTCAAAAAGGTAAAGGAGTTATTGGAAAGTTTGGAGAATTATAGCATAACACACATTCCAAGAGCGGAAAATCAGAAAGCAGATCGACTGGCGAAGCTAGCGAGGTCTGATGACTTTAAAGAAAC
This sequence comes from Allium sativum, assembly GCA_030737875.1. Lineage (NCBI taxonomy): Eukaryota > Viridiplantae > Streptophyta > Magnoliopsida > Asparagales > Amaryllidaceae > Allium > Allium sativum. The sequence continues at coordinate 269,969,422 of CM060924.1, forward strand.
CGAAATGGTTCCGATGGAGGTGTTGGAATCAACAAGTTTCGACTTAATGGAAACAGAGTTAGCCACGGAAGTAGAACCAGAAAGAGAATCCTGGATGACATCAATTAAGAATTTTCTCAAGAATGGAACTCTCCCGTCAAAAAAGAGCGAAAGACGAGCTGTAATACGTAAGGCCGCAAGATACGTTTTACAGGACGACGTCCTTTATCGTCAAGGGTTTTCAATGCCCCTATTACGGTGTATCGCACATGACGACATTAAACGCGTACTTCAAGAAGTACATGAAGGTGAGTGTGGAGATCACACTGGGGGTCAAACCCAGGCAAAGAAGATATTACGGTATGGATATTTCTGGCCTACCGTGAATAAAGACGTGGCTGATTATTCACGACGCTGTGATAAATGTCAAAGATATGCCAAAGTTCCCAGAGCGCCTCTGACTCAACTCAAGTCAATGATGAGTCCGTGGCCATTTGCCATGTGGGGAATCGACATTATCGGAGTGCTACCTATTGCCAGAGGAGGAGCTAAGTATGCGATTGTTGCCATAGACTACTTCACAAAATGGGTAGAAGCTGAACCTTTAACGACCATCACGGCAAGGAAGGTGATCAGTTTTGTGGTCAGAAACATCGTTTGTCGATTTGGGATACCGAAGACCATCATAACCGATAATGGGACGCAGTTTGACAACATCGAGTTTAGAAACTTCTGCCAAAAATATAAGATTGATAAACGATACACTGCAGTGGCTCACCCGCAGTCAAATGGCCAGGTCGAAGCCATAAACAAAGTCATTAAATCGATTCTGAAGAAGCGGTTGGAGCGGGCCAAAGCAAGATGGGTTAACGAGTTGCCATTAGCATTATGGGCCTACAGACAACCTTTAAGATGGCTACCGGCCATACTCCCTATTCACTTTCCTTCGGATCAGAAGCAGTGATCCCGGTAGAGTTAGAAGTCCTATCTCATCGAGTGGCGTATTACGATCCGATGACAAATAAGGCACTCCTCCTAGAATCTCTTGATATGATTGAAGAAAAAAGAGATGAGACCGACTTGCGTGCTTCGAGACATCGACATCAAATAGCACGTTATCATGACCAAAAAGTTCGCTTCAAAACCTTTGAACTAGGAGACCTAGTACTGAAACGAGTCTTCCCGCCGTCGACCCAATTGGGTCCAAAATGGGAAGGGCCATTCACCATCCAACGGAAGCTTGATACAGGAGCATTCAAGCCAACGACCGTGGACGGTGAAGAGATTCCCAAGCTTGGAATGCTCGGCACTTACCACGATATCTGAGCTAAATATGAAATTTCATCTCTTTTGTTTTCATAAGTTATGTAAAAAGGCACGACTTGCCTTAAAAAGTCTATTTATGTGAACAAAGGACTACAAAGTGGATGTAGGCTACGACTTAGCTGAACCACTATAAAAATATCGTGTGTCATTTACTTTCCTGCATTATTTATACATTCGATAATTATTCTGTCGCGATTGTGAAACACGAAATGTTAAATTTAATTTAGAAAGTGGGGGATGACCCATGTACAGGAGTAAAAAATGACTGTCTGTACGATAAGACACAGAAGAATGGGAAGACGACATTCTTAACTCTAACTCTCAAGAATCGAGAGAGAGTATAAAGGACAGGAAGATGACGTCCCTTGAGGCGTGAAGGTGCACCCAGATGAGAGACCGCCTCAATAATACTCTAACCTGATTATGAGACAGGAAAGTATAAAGATACTAGAAAGAATAGGCATCATTGACAAAAGGAATATGGCCCCGTCCGAGAATCGGGGGCAATTGGACTTTCGATTTAGTTCAATCATGAATAATTCTTGCTCGGTTACGCAAGGTTGACTGGGGGCATATATATGCATACATATTTCCCTCAACAATGACTTCATTATATGACTTTAGCATGACCTACTTTTGCATTTTTACTTAAGTGCTAAACTAACAACTATTAGACATTGCAGGTAATAGAACTATTTTTATTCACGAACGTGTGATTTTATACAAGGAAAACAAGCAAAGAAAAGATGCGAGGGCCGCACTCGCTGTAACAATGTCGGACCAACTAAGTATCAAAACAAAACGAAGCACTTCATCCCTTGGGCTTTGGATTGGACTTGGATTTTTTAGCAGCCCTCTGAGAAATCTTGGCCTCTCTCTCAGCATCAGTCAGAATGCGCTTTGGCTTTTTCTTCACTGCTGTCGAAGTGCTGGAATCAGTTGATTTTTTTCCAGGAGTCGGAACACTGGAATCAAGAGAAAACTTTTTAGCAAGTTCTTCTGTAATAGACCTAGTTGAAAGCGTAACAACTAACCTTGATCCAGCATCCACCACTGCAAGAGGCTTAAGGCTCTCAGGGTCCAGGTCTTCAACTTTTAGCTGCATACGTCTGTCTTGCTCGGCTTTCATGTCAGCTAAAGTGATGTCGTCAGCGCTTTTTGAATCCCCAATTACAGAAATGTCAGGATCTTCTTCGTTCCCTTCATTGCCACCATCGTCTTTTAAGGCATCAATCATCTCATCATCATGAGGAGCATCAGCCTTAGACAGTTCAGTCCCCCCTCCTGACTCTACAGTGGCAGCCTTATCCTTTCATCCTTGAGCCTTTTCCACGGATTTTGCTCCGGTGGTGGTTCCTTGAAGCCCGCCAGTCTTCTCGGTCGGTTCAACACCTACAGAATGAGAAGCAACAGTTATCAACTCAAGAGAGAATAAAGGATCCTCCATCAATTGCCCAATTATGTGGAGAAAACTGGAGACGACCTTGACTAATTGGGGCAAGAAGGTAGAATTACCTTCCGATGATTTTTCAGCCGCAGTGGCTATTGTCTCTGATGCTGACTCAGATATTGGAGATAGGAGAGACACTTGAGGGATCCCCGGGTTCTCAAGATCATATCCCTCAACTTCTGGAGTTTCAGCGGTAGTAGAAGAAGAACTGGCCTCGGCGATGCTCTTTTGTTTGGCCATCCGCTTCTCTTCCTCCATAGCAGCGGCAATGAGGAGACGCCCCTCGGCCAGACGTGCCGGCTCGCCATCTCTTAGATATTTCTCCATATGCTTATCTTCATCGATGGAATCTACCTTGAGCTCCTCTTTCTCCCATTCAACAATTTGATTCCACACGTGAACCAAGGTAGTCGGATAATCTTCAATTCAAGAGATGTTTCAGCAATGGATTATATGAGTGAAGAATTCAATTAGTAGTTCGCCGAACCCGTGCACTTCCCCTTGGGCTTCTGACAGCTTTTTTCGGGTTTCTTCAGCGGACTTAATAACATTTTCCACATTCTTCTCCGCTAGGGCAGCCCTATTCTTGGCCTCCATCAACTTGGATTCCAAGTCAGCATTTCGCTTCTCCAATTCAGCATTCTTTCTCGCTAACTCGGCTTTTTCTCGACCAATAGTATTGTAAGCTAGTTGCATTTTGGCGTTATCCGACTTAGCGTCTTCTTCTTTCTTTTTCAACTCCAAGCGCTCTTGACTATGAGACTCGAGCAAGTCATGATAACGTTTTTGTAGCCTTCAAATTGCTGCTTGAAGTTGGTAGCATCCCGTTGAGCGATGACAAGTTGGGCCTGTGTATCCTCAAGGTCTTTCCCCAAATTTTTCAAGGCTTTTGCATCGGCTTCTGCAGTCTTTTTCATCGAGTTAGTATCTGTGATTAAAGTTCGAATGATTCTGGAGAGGTTACGTGAATACTTGAACATCTCCGAATATTGTTTTTCGACTGCGTCAATCTTTGCTTTGGCCTCGTCTGCCCACCTCGAGGAAATAGGCTTAAGAGCAGGTAAGAAAGTCAGATTTTCAAAGTAGTGTTCGGGGAATTGTTTCTCCAAATATGCCCGCTTAACTTTAGACTCAGCATCCAGCGGTGGAGGTGGGAAGTACGTTAGCTCAGTATCCTTATGTTTAGTGGGCACGATGGCTGCATCACTCTTTCCAGACCGTTTATCAGAAACCTTATGTTTATCTCATGAGCCGGTGTCTTTCAGCGGGCTTCTTTCCCGACCATGTTTGTCCTGAGGAGAAGTTCAGTCTTTCGGCTGCGATGTGTCTTCTCCTCGACGGCTCTGATAGCTTTTATGTCGGTCTGGATCCAACCGGACGGGGGAGCGAGAGCGCGAGGTGCGCGACTAATAAGAAAGATGAAGCCTTTTTTCCTCTCTACCCCGGCTTTCGCGGCGATCACGCTCGACATCGGAAGGAGGTATGGTCATGCTGCGACGTATTTTACTAATGCCGTAGTGAGGACGAGACATTATACGTGTGCAACAATATAAGTGGAATTTAGAATCGGTGTTCACATAAAAAGTAAGTGCTGTGAGGTGTGGTGCTGTTGTGTTGGGTGCATCCTAAGTGGTGTTCCCCCCGACAAACCCGAATCTGAAGCCAGGCTAGCGCAAGTGGGCTCTTTGGCCTTAATAGGAGTGGTCTCCTCCGAAGACGTGAAAACTAAAGGATTTGTACCAAAGTCCTCTGAAGTGTAGATGGTCTCAGGTAGGGGGAGATCTCCTAAACCCTGAAATGTGGAATGGGGACATCTCCTTGAGAAGCGTCTGTTGGCAACACTTTAGGGGACGTTGACTTTTCAGGAGAAATAGCTTCATCAGGGACGGTACACCCATCTCTATGCTTTTCGGCTATGTTGGCTAATTCATCGTCCTGAGTTGAAGATGGAGAAGGTGAAGTCCGAAGGGGTATCTCTGGATCTTTCGAGCTCTCGCCCGTTCCTGGAATTATGTCCACTGGGGGGATGTATACATATGGACCCGACCCGTGACCTATGCTACGGGTAATGGACAATAACCCGTGATGATGAAGATATTCATCCTTAAGGACTTCATCGATGGTTAGAAATTTTTGGTCACCATTGAAGAGCCGATGCATCCGATCAAAGTACACTTGACCCGATATTTGTTTTGGATTATCAACTGCAAACAAGAAGAAAACGGATTAACGTGTTGGCGTGAACATTCAAAATTGAGATCTAGAAAACCAATGCTTTACATGATTTTGTCCATCTCCTGGCACATCCCGGCTGCTGCCTTATATAAAACCATTCTAGCTTGAAATCGCCAGCCTCGCTGCATAATGGTGCTGAAATGATTTTCTTTTTTGGGACTGATTCGAAGTAAGAAAAGGAAGTAGTTTCTCGAGTCCGATGCTTGAAATTATAAAAAAAGTGAACGTCGTCGAAAGTGAGCTCTGTACCTAAAATCTCTCGGTATGCTATATATAAGGTATATAAGCAAGCATAGGAGTTGGGATGTAGCTGCATGGGGGCAATCCGCATTTGTCTTAGAAAGTCGACAACAAAAGGCGGAAATGGTGGAACAGCTCCAAACATACACATCAATCGGGGGATTGCCATAAATCCTTCTGGGGGATTGTGAGGACGGTCAGTTTTCGATGGCACCAGGGTGTATGTAATGACCCGAAAATCCAGACCAATTTGAGCTGACCAAATAACACAAGTCCAACCCCAAATTGCACTGGAAATTCAAGAAATTAATAGAAAGAAGATAGAGGGTGAGGATAGATAAGATAGAAACTTAGAATAGAAGAAGAAGAAGAACTTACATCATCAGAGTAACACGAATCTCACAGCGGAACGAATAACATACAATATATAACATAACTTTGAAATATAACAGTTATGTATACAATAGCACTTATCAGAGTATAGCACTTACAACACAGAGGAAATAAACTATAGCTATATGATCTTGAAGCCTCCTGCTCCAGCTCTTCAAGTATATCTGTAAATCCCGACTACTTGACTGCCCGTACAAATTTAGGCACCCAAGAGTTTAGGGAAACAAAACAAAATATACTCCGGGTCAGTCATGGACTGGTATGAGTAAAACAGTTTGAACAAGTAAATGATATCTCATAAGACCACGCTGTATAACGGAACGGGTTTTTCCCTTATGAGAATCCAAAATATCTTTATATCAAAAACCTTTTGATATTATAATAATGTCTATCAGCCACAATATATTAATCATCTAGCAGAAACGCTTTCATCTCACGTTCTACATATATAGTATACAATCAAAGCCGCAAGCACGTATTGGGTAATGGATTTACAACTATGACAAGGTATGGAACCACCTTCCGATCAGTGTACTCTAGGAACGATACACTGGAGTTCAACAAGAACATCTTGCAACTCAGCCACACGTGACCGACCACTCATTTCGCTTGAGTGTATCGAATGTACATCACCAACGGTTGGGATCAGCAACCGTTCCCGTATATATATATGGGACAACATTGATAGATTAAAGAAGCAAATGAATATTCTCTAGATAGGTGATTATACACCCTACTTCGGTGCGACCGACTTAGCCATGCTGCTTGCCCGATTTCTGTCATTTACCGGATGTAAGGCTAGAAGCTACGCTTATCTTTCACATACCACATCTTCATTCACTTAGAATGTCACATCGTCATATCCTCTAAATCACAAATTGATTTTCCCAAAAATACCACGGGTATAAGCTAAGAGAAACGAATTCCTCCGCCACCAACGTAAATACATTTGAAACGATCAACTTACATGATCTACCAGATATACTCTGTCAGACATTCGTCCATACAAGTTGTCCTGGGACTAGACAAACCGAAGGTACTATTCTGTAAACAGGACAGCCCTTGCACTTTACTCCATCTTCAATTATCTTTGGCATATATGATTCGCAACGCTTATGCCAATACGGAGTGGTTCTTCGGATAATAATCCAACCGGTCTCTCCATATTAACAACGTTAAAAAATGGTCAAAACTTTGATAGTCTGTGATTTAACTATCATAGAAAAACACGTGTGCAAACAACGATATTATTTCCAGATGGAAATTATATCGACCAATCATCATTTCATATATATATCTATATATATATTCACATTTCCTTATTTTCTATGTTTAGAAAATATGTGTTATTAACTCTGGAAAACATTTCCATTTGTTTATTTACATATCACTATCATCCCACATCTATCAGACTCTAACTATAACCAACAAGAGAACAACTTCCCAAGTATAAACCCCGAAGGCCGGAACCAACATCAGATCGATACCCAGAAAACTATTCAACTTATTAATCTCTAGTCAGTTTCTAATTTCTGTTTAACTCCATTTTGATTTACTCTAACTGGATAACTCTATTTGTTAAACTCCTATTCGGATAACTAATATTGAATTTAACTCCATTCGCTTGACTCTAGATCGTATCGATCACAATGGTTACGCCTGATTCCCTCAGGAAACATCCGTCCGCCGTAGGCTATCTACATCCCTGCGAATTATGCTAGCAGTCGTGCTAAATGGTAACTTATCCTGAATAACTATTTTTGACTAACTTCTTCGAATAAACTATACTTGATTAACTTCTTTTTGGATGACTCTATTTGATAACTCTAATCGACTAACTCTTTCCTATCTCGTTAATTTCCTTTTATCCTATTTATTTTCTAAATAAATGTTCCTTTTACAATTCCATTTATTTTCTAAATAAATATTCTCCTTTATAATATCCTATGATTTTATAAATGCTTTATTTTCAAATTACTTCCTTTTATAAAATCGGTTGATTTTATAAAATCCTTTTATTTCAATATACATTGAAATATCCCTTTTTACATCCCAGGGTCTTTTTATGATATTTAAAATATCGAATAACAATGATCAACATCATTCAAACATACCAAATCAACAACAGATTTTATAGCACAACATATATCACGATATATGAAAACGGTAAATTAAATTTTGAGGAATCCAGTCGGATCCCTCCAACCTGTCTCCCTGCATCCACAGATGTTACACGGTATAATATACATCAATTTCATTTCAATATGAAATGTTCTGATAAACAACATCAGCATATATTTAACTGTTTATATATATACGTATATATAATTTCCACTAACTGACTAGCAGTTCAATCAAATCGAATCAACAGTCAACAGATGGTTAACAATTCTAAGAATACATTATAAAAATATAACTGTTCAGAGTTGGTGAGTTTTACACACATTTGCAGTTCATCGTTAAAGAACGATAAACTGTTATTTGATTTGAATCAAACAATTATTTCGCCTTAAATTCAAACGAGCTCCAATCCACTTCCATTCAGCTTCATTGTGAAGCTCTCGTCCATACGGTCCCAACGCAACTTACGGTTCGTCAATCAGATATCGTATGACATAGTTACTGATTTTAGAAGTTAATACCTTTAATTTAAAATGAAACATGGATTTAAAGTAAATAAGTGGGCCTTAACTTAAATACCTGGGCCCATTTCCATTCCTTCTTAGCCCAGACCCGTAACCACCCTCCTTCCCCAAACTGTTGAACTCCAGCAAGCAAAATCGAAGCCATTTCCCAAATCTTCCTCCCATTACCATTTCATGTTTACTCCACCGAAGATCAAATAGACAACACCATTGTTCTCTTCTTCGAATAATCTTTTCCTCCGTCCTACTTTCATCAAACCCGACTCTGCCATCCTCGGTGCGACTTCAGACCATCCCACACCGAATAGTACAACTCGCGCCATCCCTAACCACCGAACATCTTGAAACCACCACCACTTCTTGCGGATTTCCATCACCAAACCAAATACAACACTCAAACCAAGAATCGAACTCTCAAATCCATGAAATCATGAACCCTAGAATGCCAGGAACACACGCTGTCCAACTTCAAGCTCGCCCCAAAACGGAATCGCACCATTCAAAAGAGACACCAAATCGAAGAACAACTGATAAGGAGTGCGAATATATATTCAACTCGATTTATAGGTTTTTATTTCGAATTCTTTTTTATTTTATTCCTCACAAAAATTCTTTTTGCTGAAAGAATTGGTAAGCGGCGGATATTTGAGATGTTTGACCAAATGGAGAAAGTCGTTTAGGGTTTAGAGAAACTTAGGGTTATTTATAGGCTTTTTATATTGAATATTATATTCAGTTCACATCCAGCTACATGTATTTACTGTTTAAAAATTCATGCAGTCACATATGATACCCAAAAATCACGAAACTGGACACGTAGCTAGAGTTCGACATTACGGTCCCAACGAAACTGGTTTCGTCGAATTCCGACTCCGTATGCTCACACACTGTATTTTTAACTGTCGAAATACTAATTGTTTCTCACTCTAAAAATCCGTACGACCACACAGTGACTCTAAAAATCACGAAACTGGAAATCTAACAACTATTTGACATTGCGGATCCAACAAAATTAGTTTCGTCAAATTCCGACTTCGTTTGCAAAAGTGACTATTTTTAAAGCTCTAAATAGCCTATTTAAATATATAAATATATTTAAATATAATTAAATTAAATATTTAAAATTAAATATTATCGTTTATATTCACAGTGGAATACCGTACAGCTTCAGAATATCCCTATATGGATTTACAACTCGATATTACGTCATCAGGGTTATATCGATGTTCGATTTATATTTAAATCCTTATATAAAATATAATTAAACCTTTATGGTCAGGGCGCTGCATTTCTTAGAATTTGATTTGAACATAACTCAAAATCTACTCGATGAAATCCCGATATTTCTCTTCCCCTAGAAAGATATACTCCACCAGCTCCACACGTTTCTTGTTTCACAGAAATCTGATTTAAAACGAACCCTGTATACTTAGTTGAAGTTCAAATCGCCAAATAGCGAACTGCCGCGCTGTTACACGCTCTATTTTAATTATATTATAATTCTATGTCCAAACTGACGTCGATTGAATATATTCGTCAATATAATTCAACTCTAAGCTGAGTTAAATCTTGGGGATGACCCCGTTCACATTATATTGTGATTTCCAATATTTCTGACTATTTCTGAATTAAATATATTATTCTATTATTTAATTAAATTAAATAACCACTATACTTAATTAAACGACGATTTAATTCCCTAAATCATTATTTATATAATTAAATAAATTAATTATAATACCTCTGCCAATGCGGGTCATTACATTCTTCCCCACTTAAAATAATTTCGTCCTCGAAATTGCTAAGTTAGAGGACGACCCTATATATTGGAATTCCTAAGATTTGTTTACCCCTTATTTCTGATTTCAACTGAACCAATTAATATCGACTAAAATATTTATTCATTTTGACTAACTAAAATTTCCAAAAATTCTGAAAATTTTCTAACACTTTAAATTTCCGAAAATTTTCGCCATAACCTCCTTTGTACAGCCCTATCGGTAAAACCACAACTCGCCTCTCTAGGCCTTCTCCAACCCAAAAGAAAATCAAATAGCCTAGCGGCTTGCCAATTCGGCTCATAAATCTCATGCTTATATCAAATATAAACTTGTACCTTTTTGTCGGGCATATCACTATGTCCTTTGCATCTGTTACCAATTCAACATATACCAATGTCATTCCAACTTGATCTCAAATCAATTTATCTTTAACACAACCATTCGCTTATACCTAAGTCGAATTTCATTTCAAACTCAAGCACTATTCTTGATTTCCAATCCATAACTCACCAGCCCAATATAATTCCAGATTATCTCTAATCAAGTCTAATTCCACTTGACATCAATCTATTTCAATACGATTTTCACTTAACTGGCTTTTAATTCCATCTCAATTCTATTGGCTTTTACAAATTCTACTTTAATTTGTTTTTATCTTAAACAGCCTTTACCTAGGAGTTTCAAATAGCTTGGCTTTTCCCAAAAAATCAAATATCCTTTCCTGGAATTTCAAACCAACTTGTTTTTCTCAAAACAATTCAAAAACAAAATCTTTGGTAGTAATCCGTCACTTAGAAACTCGAAAATCACACCGATGATGCTGCGCAGTCAACATCGGAGTTACTTTCCAACGACCATAGTGAGTTCAATACTATACCACTTCAAAACCATTTCTTAAACATTTCCACCTTGAAATATATTTCAAATACCATTCACAAGGCTTTAAACCAATTTAAAATCTCCCAGGATTTTAAAATTCTCTTATACTTAATCCAAATCTGTTAACAAATACCTTTCCAAATCTCCAAGGTTTTAATTTCAATTCTGATTTAAATTCTGATTTAATTCATCTGATTTCACGTATTTCACTTATATGAATTCTGATGGGTTATATATAAGCATTTCACATGTTATAATCTTACTCGATTATAATCACAATCTATATATGATAATATATCACATATCCATACTGTGTCGGTCCATCGTATTCAAGTGTTTATTTATTCCTACCGATACAGTGGATCAAACTGATCGACCAGAACACATAAACAACTCAGTCAATGAATCTCCATAATATAAAACCATTTTTATATCAAATACAAATACACACTCGTATATATACACTCAAACTCAATCTAGGGTGTTACTAACCCTATCTCTACCGAGTCACGCCACAGAGCCAAAGTAATTCTTAACTTAAGCTCTGATACCAACTGTAATGACCCGAAAATTCAGACCAATTTGAGCTGACCAAATAACACAAGTCCAACCCCAAATTGCACTGGAAATTCAAGAAATTAATAGAAAGAAGATGGAGGGTGAGGATAGATAAGATAGAAACTTAGAATAGAAGAAGAAGAACTTACATCATCAGAGTAACACGAATCTCACAGCGGAACGAATAACATACAATATATAACATAACTTTGAAATATAACAGTTATGTATACAATCGCACTTATCAGAGTACAGCACTTACAACACATCGGAAATAAACTATAGCTATATGATCTTGAAGCCTCCTGCTCCAGCTCTTCAAGTATATTTGTAAATCCCGACTACTTGACTGCCCGTACAAATTTAGGCACCCAAGAGTTTAGGGAAACAAAACAAAATAAACTCCGGGTCAGCCATGGACTGGTATGAGTAAAATAGTTTGAACCAGTAAACGATATCTCATAAGACCATGCCGTATAACGGAACGGGTTTTTCCCTTATGAGAATCCAAAATATCTTTATATCAAAAACCTTTTGATATTATAATAATGTCTATCAGCCACAATATATTAATCATCTAGCAGAAACGCTTTCATCTCACGTTCTACATATATAGTATACAATCAAAACCGCAAGCACGTATTGGGTAATGGATTTACAACTATGACAAGGTATGGAACCACCTTCCGATCAGTGTACTCTAGGAATGATACACTGGAGTTCAACAAGAACATCTTGCAACTCAGCCACAAATGACCGACCACTCATTTCGCTTGAGTGTATCGAATGTACATCACCAACGGTTGGGATCAGCAACCGTTCCCGTATATATATATGGGACAACATTGATAGATTAAAGAAGCAAATGAATATTCTCTAGATAGGTGATTATACACCCTACTTCGGTGCGACCGACTTAGCCATGCTGCTTGCCCGATTTCTGTCATTTACCAGATGTAAGGCTAGAAGCTACGCTTATCTTTCACATACCACATCTTCATTCACTTAGAATGTCACATCGTCATATCCTCTAAATCACAAATTGATTTTCCCAAAAAAACCACGGGTATAAGCTAAGAGAAACGAATTCCTCCGCCACCAACGTAAATACGTTTGAAACGATCAACTTACGTGATCTACCAGATATACTCTGTCAGACCTTCGTCCATACAAGTTGTCCTGAGACTAGACAAACCGAAGGTACTATTCTGTAAACAGGACAGCCCTTGCACTTTACTCCGTCTTCAATTATCTTTGGCATATATGATTCGCAACGCTTATGCCAATACGGAGTGGTTCTTCGGATAATAATCCAACCGGTCTCTCCATATTAACAACGTTAAAAAATGGTCAAAACTTTGATAGTCTGTGATTTAACTATCAAAGAAAAAACACGTGTGCAAACAACGATATTATTTCCAGATGAAAATTATATCGACCAATCATCATTTCATATATATATATTCACATTTCCTTATTTTCTATGTTTAGAAAATATATGTTATTTACACTGGAAAACATTTCCATTTGTTTATTTACATATCACTATCATCCCACATCTATCAGACTCTAACTATAACCAACAAGAGAACAACTTCCCAAGTATAAATCCCGAAGGCCGGAACCAACATTAGATCGATACCCAGAAAACTATTCAACTTATTAATCTCTAGTCAGTTTCTAATTTTTGTTTAACTCCATTTTGATTTACTCTAACTGGATAACTCTATTTGTTTAACTCCTATTCGTATAACTAATATTGAATTTAACTCCATTCGCTTGACTCTAGATCGCAGCGATCACAATGGTAACGCCTGATTCCCTCAGGAAACATCCGTCCGCCGTAGGCTATCTACAGCCTTGCGAATTACGCTAGCAGTCATGCTAAATGGTAACTTATCCTGAATAACTATTTTTGACTAACTTCTTCGAATAAACTATACTTGATTAACTTCATTTTGGATGACTCTATTTGATAACTCTAATCGACTAACTCTTTCCTATCTCGTTAATTTCCTTTTATCCTATTTATTTTCTAAATAAATGTTCCTTTTACAATTCCATTTATTTTCTAAATAAATATTCTCCTTTATAATATCCTATGATTTTATAAATGTTTTATTTTCAAATTATTTCCTTTTATAAAATCGGTTGATTTTATAAAATCCCTTTATTTCAATATACATTGAAATATCCCTTTTTACATCCCAGGGTCTTTTTATGATATTTAAAATATCGAATAACAATGATCAACATCATTCAAACATACCAAATCAACAACAGAGTTTATAGCACAACATATATCACGATATATGAAAACGGTAAATTAAATGTTTAGGAATCTAGTCGGATCCCTCCAACCTGTCTCCCTGCATCCACATATGTTACACGGTATAATATACATCAATTTCATTTCAATATGAAATGTTCTGATAAACAACATCAACATATATTTAACGGTTTATATATATATATATACGTATATATAATTTCCACTAACTGACTAGCTGTTCAATCAAATCGAATCAACAATCAACAGATGATTAACAGTTCTAAGAATACATTATAAAAATATAACTATTCAGAGCTGGTGAGTTTTACTCACATTTGCAGTTCATCGTTAAAGAACGATAAAATGTTATTTGATTTGAATCAAACAATTATTTCGCCATAAATTCAAACGAGATCCAATCCACTTCCAGTCAGCTTCATTGTGAAGCTCTCGTCCATACGGTCCCAACGCAACTTACGGTTCGTCAACCTGATATCGTATGACATAGTTACTGATTTTAGAAGTTAATACCTTTAATTTAAAATGAAACATGGATTTAAAGTAAATAAGTGGGCCTTAACTTAAATCCCTTGGCCCATTTCCATTCCTTCTTAGCCCAAACCCGTAACCACCCTCCTTCCCCAAACTGTCGAACTCCAGCAAGCAAAATCGAAGCCATTTCCCAAATCTTCCTCCCATTACCATTTCATGTTTACTCCACCGAAGATCAAACAGACAACACCATTGTTCTATTCTTTGAATAAGCTTTTCCTCCGTCCTACTTTCATCAAACCCGACTCTGCCATCCTCGGTGCGACTTCAGACCATCCCACACCGAACAGTACAACTCGCGCCATCCCTAACCACCGAACATCTTGAAACCACCACCACTACTTGCGGATTTCCATCACCAAACCAAATACAACACTCAAACCGAGAATCGAACTCTCAAATCCATGAAATCATGAACCCTAGAACGCCAGGAACACACGCTGTCCAACTTCGAGCTCGCCCCAAAACGGAATCGCACCATTCAAAAGAGACACCAAATCAAAGAACAACTGATAAGGAGTGCGAATATATATTTACCTCGATTTATAGGTTTTTATTTCGAATTCTTTTTGATTTTATTCCTCACAAAAATTCTTTTTGCTGAAAGAATTGGTAAGCGGCGGAAATTTGAGATGTTTGACCAAATGGAGAAAGTCGTTTAGGGTTTAGAGAAACTTAGGGTTATTTATAGGCTTTTTATATTGAATATTATATTCAGTTCACATCAACCGCTACATGTATTTACTGTTTAAAAATTTGTGCAGTCACACATGATACCCAAAAATCACGAAACTGGACACGTAGCTAGAGTTCGACATTACGGTCCCAACGAAACTGGTTTTGTCGATTTCCGACTCCGTATGCTCACACAGCATATTTTTAACTGTCGAAATACTGACTGTTCTCACTCTAAAAATCCGTACGACCACACAGTGACTCTAAAAATCACGAAACTGGAAATCTAACAACTATTTGACATTGCGGATCCAACAAAATTAGTTTCGTCGAATTCCGACTTCGTTTGCAAAAGTGACTATTTTTAAAGCTCTAAATAGCCTATTTAAATATATAAATATATTTAAATATAATTAAATTAAATATTTAAAATTAAATATTATCTTCTATATTCACAGTGGAATACCGTACAACTTCAAAATATCCATATATTGATTTACAACTCGATATTACATCATCAGAGTTATATCGATGTTCGATTTCTATTTAAATCCTTATATAAAATATAGTTAAATCGTTATGGTCAGGGCGCTGCATTTATGAGAATTTGATTTGGACATAACTCAAAATCTACTCGACGAAATCCCGATATTTCTCTTCCCCTAGAAAGATATACTCCACCAGCTCCACACGTTTCTTGTTTCATAGAAATCCGATTTAAAACGAACCCTGTATACTCAGTTGAAGTTCAAATCGCCAAATAGCGAACTGTCGTGCCGTTACGCACTCTATTTTAATTATATTATAATTCTACGTTCAAGCTGACGTCGATTGAATATATTCGTCAATATAATTCAACTCTAAGCTGAGTTAAATCTTGGGGATGACCCCATTCACATTATATTGTGATTTCCAATATTTCTGACTATTTCTGAATTAAATATATTATTCTATTATTTAATTAAATTAAATAACCACTATACTTAATTAAACGACGATTTAATTCCCTAAATCACTATTTATATAATTAAATAAATTAATTATAATACCTCTGCCAATGCGGGTCATTACAGTGTCCCTTTTTAGTATCCCGTGCTTTAGACATATGCGAACAAGCCTGTCATCGTCGATCGTCGATTTAACAGAGTCTATGGGTGATTCCAAGATAATGGCAGACTCAAATTCGTCAGGAGCTCGATTATCTCCAATCCCTCCTTCCTCTTCATAGCCCAGAGAAACTTCGCTATCAGAAGGCGTTTCGTTGTTATGCGCTCCTACTTCATAATCTGGGCCCTCGTTGTTCCATTCAGGGTCTGAAGAAGAAGATATGTCATCAATGGTGACTTTCTCAGAAGTTTCCACAACTTCCATCTTCTTTGCCAATCTAGATGAACGTCTTTTGGCTATGATCACTAGACTATCGAAGAAACAATAGCAAGAGTTATAGTAAAGTTGCCCGTGTCTCCCGTGTGTGTATGTGAGCTAAAGTGTGTGCTATGTGTAACAAAAATGCAGAGCAAATACATGAAAGCATAATGTAAAGGTCCAAGGAAGCAGTAGTGTTTAGAACAATTCTTGATGTTTGTTTATGTTCGCAAGGCACTATCCTAACTGTCCGTTAAGTTGAAGATTATATTAAGAATTGGTTTGACCAGCTAAGCAATATCTTATGTACAATCTTGGGTTGTTTTTCGGTTCGGTTCGGATACACGCACTAGGTTCGGATCGGGGAGAAAGCCTTGTGCTAGCCTAGGACAAAAGTTGATGCCCAGTGATCAAAGTCGGATCGGTTCGGAAGTGAGAATTTGGACGGTCCGGATCAAATTGAGCAACCATGCTTCTCCCCTCCTTTGTTTCACATTCCGATCCGGTCCGTTCAAGTAAGTCTTGTTCCTCTCTTGGCTTGCAATTCCGACCCGATCCGATCAGTTGAGCCCCATTTTCGTCTCTGTCTTGTCACCCGAACCGATCCCCTGTAATTCTCCTCTCCCTTTTTCTCCTCTTTGGGCTCAAGCTCGATCCTATGTCGAAAGTCCTAACTGAAATCGAGTACCGATGCATTCAAATGCTCAACGAAGGATCTTAACCCCCTTCCACCGTCGCCTTGAGAGGGAGTTAACGCCATTAATGACGATGGCGGAGTGGAGGAGGGCATGGCGACAAAATACATTAAATACCTCGCTAGAATTGTTCAAGGTAACCGCGAATCTAAGCTAAAAGCGATTATAAAGATGATATTCAAGATTATAAAACTACCTATGTGTTTGATTCGGGGATTAAAATGAGAATTTCGAAGTTTTTAAGAGCTAGGGTTTTGATGTAAATTTCGTTGGAAGAGGATAATAAAAGAAGAAGAGGAAGAAGGAGACAGGAGGGATACTTATATGAAATCGTGGTGACTACTCGTATTCCCAGTTTTCTCCAACCCGTTCGGACCGAGAGTCAAGCCCACAAAGGCCCTCTGGCCTGTTGATCCATGGTAAAGTGATACGGGAGGGCCCGTCCGTGTGTGCTACTAGATGAAGTCCATTCGGATCGGAATCCGAACCGAAAGGGACTACATACACAGATTTGCCACATAACGTGAATTCGAAGAAAAGTAAAGAAAAAGTTCACCTGGAAGAATCACTGGACATTAAAAGGAACTCTCTGAGTTGTTTAAAAATGAAGAAAGTAATTCATATAGATTATGGATATATATAAGCAGCAAAAGCCACGATTTTATGAAGCGACACGACACTACAAGTAAACGGAGGCGATCATTCAATGGTTCCAATCCAAAGGTTGTTTCGTAAACTGCTTCGAAGCACACTTTATTTTAAATAAGAGTGTACTTCGAGGGGGAAAAATGTTAGCCTACTTTATGAACTAGGCTACACGAAGAGCAAACAGCGAGAAAGCCACTAACCGGTTCGGATCGGAGGAAGATAGCGCAGGAAGTAAGTAGAGATCAAAGACGTAGAAATCACATCGGATCGGATCGGAGAGATACGTCAGCAAATATCAAAGGACAGCGAGTGGTTTCATCGGTTCGGAGCGGAGAAGCACGTCAGCAATAGAGGAGAGCCAGTGGTCTCATTGGATCGGAGGCAGCCGATCCGAACCGCTTTCTCTGAGTCTGCAACCGTTACTACATACGCTCCCTGAAGAATCGGACTAAGCTTGACCATTTCTCCCACGATCTCCCCCTAAATCAATGCGTTGTCGTCATCTTGGAGCCTCCGAACCAGACTCTCAAGGGATGGGTGCCATGCAATTCCGAACCGAAGCCACTTCGAGGAGATTTTTCACCTATAAATACACCATCTAGAGGCATTTGAACGGATCTTTTGGCAAATTCTCTGTTCTTACTTCCTCCATAGCCGAATTCTACAATCATATTCAGATCAAAATCATCTCTTAAAGTCCATTTTTGAGAGATTTGAGTGAGTTTATGCATTGTAATTGTGAAGTTGAGTGAGAATTATTGCTGTCATTGTATTCAAATCATCAAATAAAAGAAAATAAAGTGGATGTAGGCTCTTTAACGCCGAACCACTATAAATTGTGTGTTCTTTGTTGCTTTTTGATTTTGTTTCATTAAGTTCATAACTCATTTGGGTGTTAGAACCAATTTTTGGTCTAACAATAAGAATGTTTAGATCTGAAAAAATGGCAGAAGAATTAAGGTGGCATTTCAAAAATAAAAGTAGTGATGCAAAGATGCGACATCCTATAGATTCTGTAACATGGTGCATGATTGATGAAAATTGGAAAACATTTTCAGCCGATCCACGTAATATTAGATTTGTTCTTACTATAGATAGCTTTAATCCATTTTCTATGTTAAGCTCCAAGTATAGTTGTTGGCCAGTAATGCTTGTGACTTATAATTTGTCGCATATATTGTGCATGAAGAAGGAAAAAAAATATAATGTTAACACTTCAAATTCCCGGTCCAAAACAACCAAGAAATGATATTGACGTATATCTGGCACCATTAGTAAAAGACTTGCATTACTTGTGGAGTAATGGAGTAGAGACATATGACGCACTAAGTAAGACACTTTTTAACTTGAAAGCTATTTTATTGTGGATGATAAATGATTTTCCAGCTTATACTAATCTTGCTGGATGTCGTGTAAAGATTAAAAAAGCGAGTCCATCATGTGGTGTCAACACTTATCATCGGTGGCTGAGACATAGTCGAAAGACTATTTATACGAGTCATAGAAGAGTTTTATCTGCTACAAATCCGTTGAGAAAAAAGGCATGGTTTGACAACACTGTGGAGGTTTGACAACACTGTGGAGGATGGGAAAAAGCCTAGAATTCTAACCGGCAAAGATATCTCTTTAAGTCGGAAGGACTTTCCAAATGATTTTGGAAAAGGCACCGGAAGCAAAACAAAAAATAAGGGCAAAGGTAAGAAAAGAAAGATTGACAACGAAAATGAAGATGATGAAGAAGAAAATGATCCTATTAAAAAAGAGCTATTAAGGTGGAAAAAGAGATCAAACTTTTTTGACTTGCCATATTGGGAGATTAGCATTTATATTCCATTTTCTTTATTGGCCTATTACAAGAAAAATGTGGGAAAACTCTAAAGCTTAACTTTTTCTTATTATAGGCACTTCCATTACGTCATAATTTAGACGTAATGCACATTGAGAGAAATGCTTGTGAAAGCACACTTAGTACAATGTTGCATGACAATAAATCAAAGGATGGGATTAATTGTAGACATGATCTACAGGATTGGGGAATTCGACATAGCCTTTATGCACAACCTCGTGGGACCAAAGCATATCTTCCACGGGTTCCATATACATTATCAAAATTAGAAGATTTTTTTTTTTTTTTTTGCAAAAGGCTTTATGATTTTAAAGGTCCTGATGGTTATTGCTCAAATTTTAAAACATGCATATCATTGGTGGATTGTAAAATTAGTGGTTTGAAGTCTCATGATTATCATGTTTTGATGCAACAATTATTATCGGTTGCACTACGAGGTTTGTTGCCCATAAAACCCAGAAAAACAATTATTCGTCTATGTTCATTCTTTAATAAAATATGTCAACATGTTCTTGATAGAGAAAAATTGCAGCAACTCGACGACGAGATCATTAAAATATTGTGTGAACTTAAAAAATATTTTCCACCTTCATATTTCGATATTATGATACACTTAACGATTCATCTTGGGAGGTAAGCTCGGTTGTGTGGACCTGTTCATTTTCGTTAGATGTATCCCTTTGAAGGGTATAGAAAACGCTTAGAGATTACGTAAGGAATTATGCACGACTTGAGGGATGTATCGCGGAATCCTATCTCGTAGAAGAATGCATGAGATTTTTTAATGAATTTCGGAGTAAATCGACAAACTTGAAAAAAAAAACCGAAATGAAGAGCGTGAAGATATTGCAATACTTGAAGGACGTCCAATTTCAATGTTCGAACAAGTTACATTGTCTACCAAGGAAAAAGAAATTGCTCACTTAGTGGTGTTAATGAATATGGCTGTAGTGGAACCGCTTTTGGAGTAACTTAATATCATGTTATATTTCCATTGATTTTTTGTCGTTACGTCTGCGGTTACAACTTGACATTACATTTTTTATACTAGTTTGCATTTGGAAGAGTTGCAAAATTCAAACAAGAGCTTAGAAAGAAATTCGATATTACTTTGGAAATCTCATGGAGATAATTTTGCTAGTTGGATTAAACAAAAAGTTTGTTACAAAAAATTCAACATTTTCCTATACAATTTATAAATACTATTTTGAAATACTTGTTTCTTCTTTTCTCAGATTCCTATCGACTCAAAAGATCATGATAAAATGTTAAAATGGATTGCTTATAGCCCTAAAAATATTGTGTTGTCTTGCAAAGGATTTATTATTAATGGACAACGATTCCATATAAAAGATGTTGATGGAGAAACTCAGAATAGTGGAGTGACCAATGATGCGACTATCATGTGTAGAGCTAGTGTAAAAGATAGTTCTCAAGTGGTTGATGTGGTCACTTACTATGGAATATTGACTGATATATTGTTATTGGATTATAATATTTTTTATATTCCTATTTTCAAGTGTCATTGGGCGAATAAAAGAAACGGAACAAAAGTTGAAGATGGATTTACTCTTGTTAATCTGCATCAAAGTCAGGTTTCTTTTTCAAGAGACCCTTATATTCTCGCATCTAGGCGAAACAGATTTTTTACTCAAGAGAAAATGATTCTTCGAATTGGTATGTGGTGATGAAAGCACCGCCAAGAGGTTTTCGTGAATTAGAGATAGATGATTTTATTGAAGAAAACAACAATGTTGTAAGAGATTGTGAAGAAATCGAGGACTTGGTTGAGGATGGTAGCAATGTTAGGGAGGATTACAAAGGCATAATTTGATAGTTCTAAGGTCATGTTTTATTTTGGATAGTCAATTAGAAGTTTTGATTTAGATTTGATGTTTTATGAAATGTTGAATTATAAAACCTATTGATTTGGAACTTAATGTAAGTCATTTAGGCTTGGCATGTTAGCATTTAAGCATTTGAATTTGGCAGTACCATAATTTTCTGTTTTTATACCTCGCATTTTGAGTATTTTGTTGTCAATTTCATATTTATGTTATTGGCAAATAATTTAATTTTTTCACAAAGTATATTATCTAATTGTTCTCCTTTTTGGCATTTGTAAAGGTTACATAGTCAAAGGTGTTCGAATAAGTAATTATCTGGAGGAAGAAAAGGGGAAGACTGTGTTGTTGCTGCTTTTCTTCTTTTGCCTCACTGTACAAGGTTTGCAATCTTTCACGTATTCGTTTTATTTACAGCATTGCATATGGGCGTCATCCTTGATTAGCTCTTGCTGCATGGTTATTTCTGTTCATAGAGACACAATTATTTTTCTCAGTGAAAATGATACACAGCAATATGCCAAACTGATGATGGATGTCCTTTCAGTTCATAGATGCACAACCATGATATATTTTCATTTTAATCGTGTTTCTAGCTTTATGTGGTATATGCTAGCACCGGAAAGAACTTGACATTACAACTTACCATCATAGGCAATTTCGTGTATAAAATGAGATAATGCATAGGAATTGTGCAATCAGTTGAAAATTTAACAATATAAATAGAAGTGGTATATGCCCACTTGTTATTGCTGTCAGCTGGTTCATGTGTTTGTGAAACGTCAGGTATGATTTAGTTTATGTTTAATATTTGTGGAGATCGCTTACTTTTTGGTACACATAATATAGGAGATGCCAAGGACAGTTGTACTTTACTAATATAGGAGATGCTAAGGACAAGAGGTGCCATGACCAGTGGATAGAGTTGTTATCGGCATAAGAGAGAAGTTCAAAAAAGAAAACGAGGTAAGAAAAGAAAAAAAGGGCAGAGAAGAGGACGCTCGAGATAAGAAAGGACGATGAAGAAGAAGATAACCCTGAAACATCGGACTTGCCGCAATCTTATAAGCTGCGCCTGCTGCGTCTTGAGAATTATCGAGGGCATATTGCATTCTCTTTTCCATTCAGAAAAAAGGAAATTAGACATATTTTAATTTTTTTTTCGATTTTGTTTGATTGTCTCCCTTCTGTTCTGATTCTCTGTATCAATAATAGATTGCGAATTAGTTTCCCCTCTTTCCCTTGTTACTTGATAAGTTTAATTATGGACACAATTCATGATTGTTCTAAATTAGAATGGATGAAATAAATTAGTGAATCAATAGGAACATACCTGTATTTTTTATTGATTTTAAATTTTTTATGTTATTAATTTGGAAATGCATACATCATAGTATAGCAAAAATGACGAAGAACGAAGACGACAAAAATTGTATTAGATTTCAAAAGCAAAATTCTGGAGCTTATAATCGAAGATTAAAAGGAAGAAAAAGAGGAATTAAAAAAAATCACTTATTGGCTCAATTTCTAATTTGTTTCAAACAAAAATACGAAAATCTCAATATTCAACTTCAAATATTATTGAAGAAAGTAGCCATGAAAATGAAAATGTTGACGAGAACGTTGAAATCAATGATGCAGTTGATGAAAATGAAATTATAGAAGCCAGTATTGATGAAGGGGTTATTGATAATGGAGAGAATATCATGAATGAAGAATCTCACAGCAATTTGCAGTACTAGACTTGGAAAAAATTGACAAAAGTTGTTTTGTACTCAAGTTTATGTTACATAACTCATGCATGTATGATCTGATTGCAAGCTCCTTCTCCTTTTTACTTTCAAATATTACTAATCCTACGAATTTTTCTTTATTTTGTTTTTATTGTAACTGCATCAAAGTTGAAGATAATCACATTCTAGGAAAGTTACAATCCAAAAGCGTCTGATACCTCATCGGTCTTGGCTCTTTGGCGACCACTCAGCGTGAGTACATTGCATTGCATGCGTTTATCGTCTAAGCAATCAAGTTAGAATTTATGCGAATGTTAAAATTATCACTGGAGTTGTTGCTACAAAACATTTCAAAGTAACTTATTATCAGTAATGCCTGGTAGAAATGCAAGTGTAAGGGGCAGAAAACTACAAGCTGATGGATCCTTTATACACCTTTAATTATATAATAATTATTACATGCATAAGTATGAGTGGTATCGTGGTAGTAACACATGATTTTATGGCAGCATAGAATTGTTTTCTAAATATGAAAAGCAACCTCCTGCAATGACAGAATTTTGGCAGCCCAGATTTTTTTTTGAGTAAAGGGCAACATATTTTGTTGTCGTCTAGGGCAACCCAATGATCCGATCCGTCTCTGCATATAGGACTCAGGAAATACTGGAAAGAAACTTGACTTTATTGATTCCTAGGGTAGGTTTTGATATTTTTTTGTAGGCCTGCGTGTGTGTGTGTTCAGCAGTGTATCATCATGCACATCAATTAATATATGTCATTTTGATAGAGCATGAGAAATAGCACAGAAGCAAATGTATGTTGTATGATTGGGGTGGAAGCAAAGAATTGGTAGCCGAAGGACGAGTACATCTACCCCCGTGAGCAATTTTCCTAAATCTATTATGGTAATACGTTTATATTACTAGTATCTTTATTTTAAGAATTTTTTATTATGTATCAACAAATATTGATTATATGATAGAGTGCAAATTTCTCGGTGAATGCCAAATGCAAGCTTTATGGAGGCGTAACTCATTCATGGAATGCTTATCAGATGTTTTTGGTTGACATGTGAGTCTTGTTCTTGTCTATGTAAGTGATGTCGCATATTGTATTACCATTGAAATTTCTAGCCTTTTCAATGACTAGTGACTACAGAGGTAGATTGGGGACTCTGTGCTGGTTAGTGATACCATATTGTTGTCATACTCTATTGGTGACAAGCGACTGCTTCGGCTTGCTGAATTGCTGAGCCAAGAGTGGATATACCCACGGCTTGCTACTCTGAAACAGCAAGCCGAAACAATCGCTTGTTATGAGTAGCAAGCCAAAGCAAGCACAAGCTTGCTGCTCCGAAACAACAAGCCGTGGCTTGTTGTTTAAAAGCAGCAAGCTCAGGCTTGCTGTTCCAACAAACCATAGCTTGTCGTTTCCGAACAGCAACCCACGAATACATCCACTCTTGACTCATGTTATTTTGCTGTAATTTGTTGATTGCGGATATAGTAAAAATAGATGTTGAGTTCGTATTATTTTATAGTAGGTATTATATGTTAAATATGTTAATATAAAATTTTTATTTGATCATTAACCGTTAAATTTCATCCTTGTAGGTAGGTGAAGAATAATGTTGATGCAAGGAATGCACATGATGTTTTCTTGAAGTTTATTTTGGTATCCGTGTAGTTAGTTTATTTTGTAGTAGGAAAGAATTTTATTTTGGTAGTGGCTTTGTGTACTATAGTTTAAGTACCGTCTTTGTTTACAAACTTTGTTTATGGATTATGTTCAATTTCACTAATGGAAGCGACTACTAGTCGTGTTTTATATAATTATTTTTCATTTGATTTTTTGGTGAAGCAGCTGTTCTATGATAATAGTATAATTTAGGGTAATGATATATATGCAAATGTAACATCATGATATGGATGCTGTAAATTTAGCATTAGCAGACGACAACATAAACAAATTGTTGTGTAAATATTAGTGATGGCATTTCATAAACGTTGATAAAACCTTGTTTACTTTTTACAGCGCGTGACAAACACTGTTCAAATATTAATAACGGCATTTAATATATGATGTGCATATTTCAGCACAAACGACATGCTGTGTAAATATTACTAACAGCGTTTCATGATTGCTGATAAAAGGAGAGGGAAATTTTTTACAACGTATAAAAACGCTGATAAATATTAGTAACAGCGTTTAAAATTAGTTGTTGAAAGTCTAAGTGTGAAGTTGTACATTTTTTGACAACATGTTTCAAACGCGGTCTATTTTAAAACAACAACTAAAATAAGCTGTGTATTGCATATTAACAGCTAGTTCAAAAAGTTGTAAAGCGTGAAATGCAACAACATTTATTCTACCGCTGCTGAAAAAAAGGGGCCTACGACATCATGTCGTTATATAACGTTCATCAAAACACTGTAAAATTGTACAACAACGTTTTTGGGACGCTGCTAAAAGCATTTTTTGGTGTAGTGCTGCAAATTTCTTATCTCCTTGTCATGATCTTGCATACTCTACGTTCTTTCTCTTAAAGCAGGTTTAATAAACATAACTCCAAGGAAACTACTAAAAATTACAAGTGGCGGATGCAAGTTAAATTTGGAGAGAAACATTCCATCTTTTACTTTGTATTTGTTTGCAATTCTTCAATTCCGAGTGCTTCTCTGAATCTATGAAAGTTTTTAGCTGAGTGTGATTTTGTTAGCATGTTAGTGCTCTGATAATAAGCTGGAATGTGATTCACTTGTAAATTCTTCTTTTGGACTTGCTCTCGAGCAAAATAAATGTCGATTTCTATATGTTTAGTTCGATTATGCTGAATATGATATGCTTTCATATAAATTGTACTTCAATTGTCACACCAAATTATTGGATTCCTGTTGGATGACAATTTTAATTCCTTTAGTAGTGATTGTAGCCATAATATTTCAGCTCTAGTGCTAGCCATACTCCTATATTCTGCCTTTGTGCTTGATCTTGAGATGGTTTTTTGCATTTTAGAACACCAAGAAATAAGGCTTTCTCCTACATAAATGCAGTAACTTGAAATTGATTTTCTGTCATCTAAATTTGTAGCCAAAATCTGCATCTGAATAGGCTATAATGTTCAAACTTTTGCTACCTTTTAATGATATGCCAAAGTTGATTGTAGCCTTTAAATATCTAAGTATTCGTTTTACTGCTGTCCAATGCTCACTTATGGGTTCTTGCAAAAATTGAAAAACTTTGTTAACGCTGAAAAAGATGTCAGGTCGTGTAATAGTAGCATATTGTAATGCTCCTACAACACTCCTATATTGTTTAATGTTTAAAATAGCTTCCCCGTGTTCTTTGATAAATGCTGATTTGATATCATAGGAGTGGGTTGCCCATTTGCTTCATTCATGTTTGTTATGTTCAACAACTCTGTAATATATTTTCTTTGGGAAATGGGGATTTCTTTGTCTGATTTTCTCTTAACTTCTATTCCAAGAAAATAGGATAATTCACCTAAGTCTTTATATTGAGAACTGATTGTTTAAGTAGTATGCTAATTTTCTGGTTTCAGTTTCACTACTGCCTGTAATAATTAAGTCATCCACGTATACTAATATATAAGTAGTAGACGTTTCCCTGATTTTTGTGTATAATAATTTATCTTATCTAGTAGGAAAATATCCTAGTGTTCTTAAGCTTTCCTTAAGTCTTTTAAACCATACTCTGGGGGGCTTACTTTTGTCCATAAATATGTCTATTTAATCTGCATATAAGTGTTGGATTGTGTATGCATCCTTGTGGTTGTTACATAAATATTTCTTCATGTAGATTCCCATTTCAAAATGCATTATTGACATCTAACTGCTTGGTTTTCCGATTGCTGCTCAAGGCTACGGTCAATATAAGTCTGATAGTTTAGGCTTTCACAAATGGTGAAAAGGTTTCGTTGCAGTCAAAACCAAATTCTTGTGTGAACCCCTTTGCAACCAGCTTTGCCTTGTATCTATTAATGGGTCCATCTAGATTCTTTTTCAGTTTATATACCCACTTGCACCCAATTATATTCTTATTGCTTGGTTTGTTTACAAGTTCCCATGTATTGTTACTCATTAATGCTTGATATTCTTCATCCAGTTCTTTTCTCCACTATGTATATTTGATTGCTTGTTGATAGTTGTTTGGTTCTTCTTCGTTAACTACCGCGGTGTAAAACTTTGGTTCAGATATGCCTTTTTTGACCTGGTTATCATTGGATGTATAGTCTGAGGTTGTGGTTGTGATTGTTTAGGTGGTAAGTCATTCTGTCTGCTACTGATAGATTGATTATTGTCATTGCTGTCTCCTCTCTCACTGCTTCTAATTGTCTGTAATCTGATCTTGTAAGTGATTGAATGGCGTGGCTAGTTTGCTATGGTAGATCATCACTAGTTTCATCATTACTGTGGTGGTCTTCAGAGTCATTACTAATAGCCTTGTCATCATTCTCTTGTTGCCACATATCAGTGATATTGTGCAGATCAGGTATACTGATCTTTGGATTATATATTTTTGTTATGGTTTGTATATCTTATTTGTTATAAGAAAAAGTGTTTTCTTTAAAAATAACATGCCTGCCTGTAAATATTCTACTAGGCTTGTTTATACATCTAAACCCTTTCTGATTATTGCAATAGCCTGAATGTACATGGTTTAGATCTATAATCAAGCTTGTGGGTATTATAAGGTCTTACATAAGGAAAACATAGACAACCAAAGGTTTTCATACTATTGTAATCAGGTTTTACATTAAATAAATTTTCTAGAGGAGTTGTATCTTTTAGCACTTTAGTGGACATTCTATTTATTAGATATACAGCAGTGCTGAAAGCATAAAGTCAAAATTTATGTGGTAAAGATGCTTAAGCTAGTAATGTTAAACATGATTCAATTATGTTACTACGTTTTCTTTTTCTTTCTGCTATAACATTCTTCTCAGAAGTGTAAGAGTATGTCACTTTGTGTATAACGCCCTTACTTTTGAAATAATCAGCTAATGGTTTGTATTCTAATCCTCTATTTGATTGTATAATTTTAATCAGACTGTTTGCTTGATTTTCAAACATTTTGATAAAATTTATGATAACATTTTTAGTTTTAGACAAAGTTTTTAAGAAATATATCCAAGTAGACATATTATAAGCATCTACAAATGATATCTAGTATTTATATTCATAATTAGAAAATATTGGAGATGGACCCCACAAATCTGTAGTAAGTAACTGGCATGGCTTAGAATATTCAGTTATAGAATCAGAGAATGGTAATTTTTCGCTTTTTCCCATCTGACAATAAGTGCATACACAAGGCAGTTTTGCAGAAATGAATTTTATTTTATTATCATTCAGAATCTTGGTTACAATACTAGAACTAGGGTGCCTTAGTTTATAATGCCATAAGTCAAAGGTGTTTCTAATATGACTTTCATCAGTAATATCAGTCAAACTACAAAGTGGATGATCATTGATAGTGGGTTTATAGTTGCTAAGATTGAGTTCATAGATTCCCTTCACAGCATTACCCTATAGAAGAATTTCCCTAGTTAGATGTCTCTAACTACACAATATTTAGGGAAGAATTCAAAATATATGTTATTATCCCTAGCAAATTGAGACACACTAATTAGGTTTCTCTTAATAGTGGGAACTCTTAATAAGTTATGTAAAAATAGTTGCTTATTGCCAGTTATACTACCAATATCAATATGTGAAATTTTAACACACTTACCGTTGCCCATGGTTATAGTTTGATTACCTTTATATTCTTTGTTTCCAAAGTTCAGATTGTCCAGGTTGTTGGTAATATGATTGCTGGCTCCTGAATCTGGGTACCATGAATCATCTTGAATATGCTCAGCTCTGGTTTGTTCATTCTGATTTCTGGTAATGTCAGCATGACTAGTTGCTCCTCCATGTGCTTGAGAAACATTGGCAATATAGTTGGTGTTTCTTTGGTTGTTGTTGTTGTTGCCTTGATTTGCTAAATAGTTTGAATTATATCGAAAGTAGCACTTGATGGTAGTGTGGCCAATTTTCTCACATATTTGACGTGGTCGATTGTTGTTATTGCTCCAGCGTCCTCTTCCTCTGCCACCTTTGCTTCTGGTGGTGAAGGTACCCCTTTGAAAGGTTAGTTGACTTCTACTATTATTATTTGCCTGATTTTTGTTGTTATCATTGTTTTTGTTGACTGCATCATTGATAGTGAAGTCACTTTCTTGAGATTTCTTGGTTTCAAGTCTAGCTTTATGAGCTGAAAGAACTGAATGTACTCCATCTAAAGAAGAAAATTCATTTTGTGAAGAGATTATAGCTTCAACAGCCTCGTACTCTTCACTCAAGCCATTGTGTATTATTAGAATTTGTTCATATTCTTGCACTTTATGACTAACTGCCTCTAACATGTCACAAACAGATTTGATTTTCCTCAAGTATTCTCTCATCACTACAACAAAAAACACTTTTTGCAACAGGCAAAATCTGTTTTGGTAGACCTATTGCAACAGGCAAGGGCCCATATGTATAGCCAAAGTTGCAACAGGTCGGTCCCTTTTTGCAACGGTTATTTCCTGTTGCAGTAGACTTTTTTGCAACAGGCTTTTGCTGTTGCAACAGACTATTTTGCAACAGTATATGCCTGTTGCAATAGATTCATAAATCTATAAAAAAAACAAAAATATTACAACTTATAGATATTACATATTAAAAGTATATGTTTTAGTAATAGTGTATATCACAGAATGAAATAAACAAATAAAAATTTTATTTTAACAAAGTTTTAATAGTACAAACAATTACAATAAAAGTTTCTACAATTTTCATACACCCTTTATGTATAACAATTTCGTCTCTCACACAACACATTTTTTTCGAATAGAGTATTTTCTACTTATATTTCTACTCTATCATGCATATATTATAACAAGAGAATAATTATCATCAGTTCACTAGAACAAATCTGCAAATCAAGCTCCAAGTTTGCTGTCGATCATGAACATGTCCATACCTATACAGGAATATGTATGTCATTCCAGCGAACTCTACATCAAATAAAAACCTAGAATTGACATGCAATAATAAAACATATATGAATAAATATTTGAATTGAAATGTGAAGAATTCTAGCGTGTTAGGCAACTTACTTTATTAGAAATGAAAAAAAGCTTATCAAGCGAAGAATCCCAAAAAAGCTACTTCTCGGTGACCTGATACTGACTGTACAATGTAGGGGAGTAAACAGAGAAAGTCGATATGGAATATTCAAAATGTTATTCATAACGAAACACAGTTATACATTTTTATTCAAACGGAAACAAAATGCATACAGGTATATATTGTGTACATGGGTGATGTTCCAAAGAGTGGGCTAGTTCCAGCCTCAATAATGCATCAGTCCATGCTCCTGAATGTAATAGGAAGGTCTATGTTATCTGCACTCGTTGTTTGATTTTAGATTAAAGGATTACCTCTCATTTTATACAAAACTATGTAGCACCATTATATAGCTATCAGGGAAGCTTCAATGGATTTGCAGCAAAACTAACAAAATATCATAGTTCAAGAATGAAAAGTAAGAATTAATCATGAAGTATGTTACCACCTCTCTCTTATCTGAATGTTCTTTCTTTAAGTGGTTGTTTAGTCAAATATTAGCAACGGAAGGAGTTATCTCAATTCTTATGAACATTATGTACAATCTTACAACGACTAAGCCTTGGGATTTCATGGGACTGACTGAATGTGGAACAATTCGTTACCCTCTAGAATCAGACGTAATTGTTGGAAGCCCTGCCAAAACATTGTGCAATTAAATTCAAGACTTTATATTATCTAAGTGCATATGCTATAAATGTAGAGAAATTTCAGATTTAGAAATATGGGTTTAAGTCACCTGGTAATTTTTGCAAATATAATTCTAATATAAAGAATCGAGCAGTAGGAATTAAGGCGAATGCGTTATGACTTGTCTAAGTGTATATGCTACACAGAGAAAAAGCAGATTCAATATTACACATTTATGACCATTCATACCTCTCCTGGCAATACATGAATTACATCAAGGGCCTTAGAAACACCAACTGGAATGTTTGTGCCACCTTCTGCTATTAAACTTTATGTCAATAACTCCAACACATGCACTGTGTACACTAGCATCCAAATCATACCTCTACTTTCAAAAACTGTAGCTGCCCCCATGCCAGATCCCGAGCATGGTGAAATTTTAGAACTAGATTATTATGTTGCCATATAATAGTTGAAGTATATATTTGAAATATGGGAACTTAGTGTTGGGGTTTTGTGCGCAGCGGAAGTTTTGACAAAACACCCAAAAACAAAATGAATCTTTTTCACCCAATCACTTGAAGATGAATGTGATTGAATAACAAACAACAACACAAAAAAATATCGGAAATATGAACACACGATATTCCACCCAACCACCCTCTTTATTGATTCACCAAAATATTGTTTACAACCGATCTCAACTATCGATAAACAAACACAACTTGAATCAATAACCTTATTGAGAAATAGGTAGAGAATATCTAATGGATAAACAATTTGAGGAGAAAGATAATGAAGAACAATGGCAAATTTTTCCACCACCTAATGAAGATATCATGTAGGCCTTTTATAGAGTAACTTGTCACCCAAATTATCCTTATATATCTCAAATATATCTATTTGGATAAGCACCAAATAATCCTTGCCTTCATTTTCAAATATCCCACAAAAGTAGCAACAAATATCTCCACCAAAAATGGATCCACATAGAAAATTTGTTGCCTACAATTGTGATTTGCGTATCACAAATCTCAACACTCCACCTTGATACCAAATCACAACATCTCCTCCACTCAACACTAGCCAACTTAGCTCTCACTTTTAACCTTCTTTTCTCAATTAACATCATTACAAACCTCCACCATCGCCCACAAATGGTGCACCTCCCTCATCGTGCACCACGCCAATAGCGATCTTCAAAAGCGTTTGTAATACCACAAAGACCTCCATCTTGTCTTTGTGGATTTCACAACTCGACATCCGTCTTCCGTTTGACATGATCTCTTCATCTCCGGGATCCCTCGAGCATCATCAACATCTAGACCCTTGTCGATACCATGATCATCCACCTTAGGACCATCAGCAGTGACCATATTAACCTCTCCACCTTGCTGTGGACTAGGTTCTTCAACTGTCACCCGCCTTCCACTGTTGACCACTGAACCGACCAAACTATATAGGTTCCCCTCCTCCAAAACTCCTCGCATCATCACACGACCACCCTTCTTCACTCTCAAAACTCCACCTCGAGTCTCATAAGTGCAACTGCGGCGATCTAACTGACCGAGAGATATGAGGTTATGCGAACAAGTGGGTATGTGCCTCACACCGGCAACTTCTCTCTCCACTCCATCATACATCCGAAACCTAACAGCTCCAACTCCACAAATTGGTAGCTCTACTCCATTGGCCGTCTTTATCATGCCAACACTCTTCTCATACGTAGAAAAACTTTTCACATCTCGACATATGTGAAAACTGGCTCCTGAATCCATCTTCCAAGGCTCCACAACACTAAGTAGGACATCACATGAAGAATTGCCTTCGGTACCTTCAGCAAAGCCTGCCTGTGCCTCATCACTATTATTATCACCTTGCGCCTTCTTCTTCTTCATATCTCGTATATATGAATAGCAATCATTGCGCTTGTGGCCTTTCTTACCACAATAATGACAAAAGATAGCACCTTTCTTCTTCCTTGTATCTTTACCTGAGTCCCTTGCTACCATCGCCTCAGTTTGGACCGATTTCAACTCCGACCCTTTTCTCCTTAGCTCCTCATTCAAAAGACTGCTTCGAACCGTTTCCAAAGAGATAGTTCCATTAGCATTGGAATTACTCAATGAAACAACCAAAGTCCCCCAGCTTTCCGAAAGAGAACTCATCAACAAAAGAGCCTGCAACTCATCATCAAAATTGACCTTCATGTTTGCCAATTGATTGATGACATCTTGAAACTCGTTCAAATACTCTGCAACAGACTTCTCCTCATTCAATCGAAGTTGCACCAACTTTCGAACAAGAAAAGCCTTGCCTGTAGCACTCTTTGACTCATACAGCGATACTAATTTGTCCCACAACGCCTTTGCGGATTCACAACTAGCCACATGGTGGAACACAGAATCATCCAAATATTGGCGAATCAACGCAATCGCCTTTTTGTCCATTTTCTTCCATTTTCCCTCATCCATATTCGAGGGCTTCTCCCCATTTCCATCAATGGGATCATGCAAATCATTGAGATATAGAACGTCCTCCATCTTCGGCTTCCATATACCCCAATTCCTCCCATTCAAAATAGCCATCTTCGACAACGTCATCATCTCCGACATCAAAAAACATCAAAAAAAAAAAAATTCAAACAAAAAATCAATTTTTTTTTTCAATCCAACAAACACTCCAAGCTATGCGGTGATCTGAGCTCCGATACCAACTGTTGGGGTTTTGTGCGCAGCGGAAGTTTTGACAAAACACCCACAAACAAAATGAATCTTTTTCACTCAATCACTTGAAGATGAATGTGATTGAATAACAAACAACAACACAAAAAATATCGGAAATATGAACACACGATATTCCAACCAACCACCCTCTTTATTGATTCACCAAAATATTG
Source organism: Allium sativum (assembly GCA_030737875.1). Lineage (NCBI taxonomy): Eukaryota > Viridiplantae > Streptophyta > Magnoliopsida > Asparagales > Amaryllidaceae > Allium > Allium sativum. The sequence goes on from CM060924.1 coordinate 270,003,245, forward strand.
TTTACAACCGATCTCAACTATCGTTAAACAAACACAACTAGAATCAATAACCTTATTGAGAAATAGGTAGAGAATATCTAATGGCTAAACAATTTGAGGAGAAAGATAATGAAGAACAATGACAAATTTTTCAACCACCTAATGAAGATATCATGTAGGCCTTTTATAAAGTAACTTGTCACCCAAATTATACTCATATATCTCAAATATATCTATTTGGATAAGCACCAAATAATCCTTGCTTTCATTTTCAAATATCCCACAAAAGTAGCAACAAATATCTCCATCAAAAATGGATCCACATAGAAAATTTGTTGTCTACAATTGTGATTTGCGTATCACAAATCTCAACACTTAGTTCACAAGCCTCAGTGTATGGGCATAGGATCTAAAATGTATTATCTGGAAAATAAACATTTCCGTAGTGTGTGCTCATGGACGATATTTTTCTACTTGGAAAACTTAAACATTAAAATCATCCAAAAATAATTCTTAAAAACACATACAGTTACTATTAAGCAACTTTCTTGTTCTTTCATCAAACGAAAACTTGTAATAATTCTAATAATTGCAGTTTTAGTGGAAACACGAATTTAGTTAGCTTAGAAAGTACATAAATAAAATGGAGAATAAACAAATAAGAAAAAACGTACTAAAGATTGAACTCATAAAACCAATAATTGAGCAGTTATAAAAATAGTTACCGTGCTGATTATTGAACCATCAACTACCAAGATGTTTATCAAGTATTTCATTTCTTTAGAATTTATTGTCCATTTGTTTCTCTAAATGAAAAGGTCTTTGTATTTGCTGCATGGCCTTATCAGTGTACACATTAACGCCTACTAACAGTATATGCATGAGACTGAGAATCATTATGACAAAAGCATGCGGATTGATGCACATGAGAGACGGATAACATAAGAGAAAAGAGTAATAAGATCCTATGAAAACATATATATAATATTAGCAAAAGTTAAAAGATAATATGCAGACCTTGGCATTAATCAGGTAGACACAATTATCCCCTATATTCCCCCCAGAAGCATGAACAATGTCAGGTTGGAACTCTTCTAACATTTTCGCTGCATAGAGAAAGTAATCGGACTACCTTGTCTGAGTAAGCTTGATATTCACTTCGTTATCGATGATACGAACATTAACAATGCTTTTTTTAGACTTCTTCTGGATCCAAGAGCATCTTAACGATCCATTATCTTGCGTGGGCATTATCGATGAACTAATTTCCACGTATCCTACAACATCGATATCTCCAGCTTTCGGTATTTGACATGTGATTCCATGTTTCTTTTTCTGTACTTGTACTTTTATTTCCTATAGAATTTGAAGAAGAGTTTTTATGTACTCTATCGCATCTCCAACTATGGATGCTCTGTCTCCCTATACAATTACATGAACACTTACGATTAGCATGCTTAAGGGTAAAATATCATGAGCCGGTTAAGCATCTTATTGTTGAATTATTTGCATTCAAGTTTTTAGAATCAAAAGAATTCAAGGACAAGTGATTGACTACTGGTCATAGCATCAGAAGCATAATATGAAATTACTCAGCAACTTATACTTAAATGCATATAGGTAGCTATGGCAAGAGAATGTGGTTTAGAACAGAAAACGGTATAGACTAATGATAATAGCTAGTGATCTTGTAATTAATAAGATTAACTGAAAATGTTATAAGAAAGGTGGAGAAAAAACAACAAAATTTCATTGTTGGAAAGCAAACAGGTTTAGTACATGTAGCATAGATTTACCATTTGAGTCCATAAGTTCATTACTGGAAAACAAAGTTGCGTGTAGCAGGCAACAGACAATTGAAAATAGAATAAGACGAACCTGCTGCATAAAACCGAATGCACGAAATTAAACTACAAAAAATTATACAAAATATATAGCTGCTAATTTAATTACAGTAAACAATTGATTGACTAATAAAAAATACATATGAAAAGCAAAACTCAGACCATAATCCGACCGGAACTGGATCTGGTGGAGTGTCGGCGCCGCCTGCTATGGCCTAGAGCTGGAGCGATCGGGGATTAGGGTTTCCTCTGTCGACGTGATTTGGGCTCCTGCTAGGGTGGAACCGATGTCAAGGGATCCGGTGGAGAAGGTTGGGCCGGAGCAGGGGTCGGAGGTGTCAGGAATGGCGGTTGGAAGGTCGGAAAAGGGGCTGAATTTTGTTGCCACGCGAAATTTCTGGTCGCCATTTTTAAGTCGGTTCTTTCGAGATTGTGAATCATGAAGGTGAAGAAGGGAATCTGGAAATTTCGACGGATTTGGATTATTCGGTCTGAAAGGGTGAAAGCAGGAAATGAAATTTTCGTGGGAAAGGGGGCATGAATATGCAAATACAAGCCAAAAAATATTTAGATTTGGAGTGACAAAAGTTGGGTTGAACCGTTAAAAATCCGTTATTATTTTGAGTAATTCAAAATTTTAAACCTTTTTGGTAAATATACCAAATAATATTATCAAATATAAATATCAATTTATAATAATTAAATTTTAATGTAATTTAATAATAATATTAAATTGTAATCTTAATTATTATGTAATTACTAATGGTTAATTATTTAGTAATTATTATGAATATTTTATTAATTATTTAATATTTTGAATATTTTATTAATTATTTAAAATTTGTTGTTAATTAGATTTGTTTATTATTAAATGTAGTTAATAATTGTTGAAATATAATTTATATACTATTAACAACTAACTGTGATAAATTAGTAAAATATTAATTCATATTAATTAATTATTATTACTTAAATACTAATTATATTATAACTAATATTACTTATTACTTTGTACTTTTGTATTAACTATGCTTACCAAATGTTAATTATCAGTTAATTAGTAATTATTATTATTATTATTTAATTATCAATTATAAATATCACTTTATAATACTTATATTTGATTATTAATTAATAATTATTAAATATTAATCTGAGTTATCATATAATTACTAGTAGTTAATCATTTAATAGCAACTATTAAAAATTAATTAGTAAAAGTTAATCATTAAAAGCTGATACTAATTTTTAATAGTATGTTTTTTACAATTGGCTTTACCAGTTGTAAAAAAATAGAGTTATTGCAAGAGACGAAAACAGTTGCTAAAGATATTTATTCACAACTGGCTTGGAAGCGCAGTTGCAAATAATATGTTTGTTGCAACTGTTATGGAAGCACAGTTGCTAAAAGTATGCTTTTGCAACACGAAGAGAAGCGCAATTGCTAAAAATATGGTTTTCGCAATAGGAAAAAAAGGCATGTTGTTAAACCTCACCTATTGCAACTGCTATAATAGGTCTGTTGCTAAATATTATTTACTGCAACTGTAATTTGTTTCCTGTTGCAAATAGTTAGTTGCAACAGGGTATTTTTCTTGTAGTGCATGGTGGTATTATCTTTCCTTATCTTATGTAATTGCCTTTTATAAAACATTACTTTAGCTGCTGACTGATTGTTGAAAGCTTTTTTTATAGTTGTCCATATCTCATAGGCACTTTTGCAGCCAATTACGTGCAGCAGTAGACTTTGATTAATAGATGATAACAACCATGAACTGATTAAACGATCTTGCCTATGAAACTTCATATATTCTTCGTTGTTGACAGTTTTGTTCTCTTGATCGGTGAAAAATTTTGGGGGAACAGATAAGGTGCCATGATGAATCCTTTAAGGCTGTGGCAACCCAAACTTCCCCGTAAAGGAAAGCCCGGATTGCTTCGAGAACACGACAAATAAGAACACAAATAGAAGAACATTTCATTGCTATTTACAACAATTACATCAGAGTACAAGAATATAACAGAGTATAAATGAATAAATATTATATAACAGGAAAAAAATCAGAGTTTTAAATTACATTTAAATACATAGCAGCGGAAATAAAATGTATAAATACAATGCGCAGCGGAAAATACAATAACAAATACAACCAAAAGAGATACACGGATACAGAGCTTTCCGAATATCATTCCAGCCGTAAACCAGGATCCTGTGAATATAAATCTGCAAAACCCGTGTGGAAAATAAGGGCACCTAGAGTTTAGGTTAAAACAATAAACTCCAGGTCAGTCATGTGACTGGTGTGAGAACTAAAACAGTTATTAATCTTTATTCTAAAGTTAGGTAAATCAAGGGACCACGCCATATAACACGGAACAGGTTTCCTCCCAAGAATACAAGTGCATAAAACGAATAGCGCAATACTAAATAAAGAACAATGAAGCTATTATAAGACTCAGGTCTCATCACACAATGCAACTCAAGCCGGAGGATAGTGTTTTTACCTTATAATAGCAAAAAATGTTTGGTATGTGAAATTTCATCTTTTATTATTACTATAAGTGTATAGTGTCAAAACAATTTCAATCATAAGTATCAATCATAGATGGCATAAGTGCCCCATACCACTATGTCGCCATATATAGGATTACAACTAAAACCGAAATGTCTCGTATTGGAAATTGGATTTCCGTCGTGAACCAAGGCAAAGGGAATATCCTGTGCAAATTCGAGACACGCTAGCCCATGCTTCAGGATCAGAGCTCGAGTGACCCTTGGATAGTCGGGCCCGGCCATCCGTCAATGTTTAGAAATGCCATAAACTATATGCTAGGCGGTTCTATCGAACCTCTTGGTGATCTGGGGCCCGTAAGCCTCTGCAACCACCACATATCCGAGGGGCCTCTCTATCCATCAAGTAATCATAAGCAACATCCACATGAGTAAAGTGTCAGGGCGTGAAAAACGCTGACATCCCTCCTAGCTAGGAACCAACATATGTTAATTATCAAGAGGTCCTCCCCGTTTCTGGTTCACATCGGGGTGTGAGGCTCGCGAATTAACGCTACACAAAGCTATGCTATATTAAAGTTGTGCTTTGATCATAAACCACAAGACTCTGCTTTTCAACAAAAGTCTTGATCACTGCATCTCAGCAAGCCACATAGGCAATTCATGCCATGCGACTGATATCTATCATATATAACTTCATAGCACGTATGTCTCAGAGAAGGGCGTTAAGCAAGAGAATAAATTCTCCGTCGCCAAACAGATATATATTTAATAGAAATCAATCAACACAGAACAAAATCCAATATCAGACACACAATCCATTTACAAGTCTGTTCTGGGTCTGAACGAAACCGGAGGCACCTTATTCCTCGCATATCTGTACGATCAACAAGTACGTCCGGACGGCTACCATTGTAGCCCCTTCAAGGTAGCTACTCCAATCATAGGCATCAGTAGCGCCCATCCATTCGATGTGAAGATCTTTGGTCTTGCACCGTCTTCATTCTCTTCGACTTATCGTCGAATCAGTTATTCAGAATGGGTTAAACCCGGTCTTTCTGAATAACTCGTGTATTTCATAATCAAGTGCTATAACAACACATCATACGCGTCATTCCAATCCAAAATATTCTTTTATTCAAATATTCTTTTCCTTTGGGAAAGGTTCCCATTATTTTTATCAAAAATGAATTCTTTAAATTTATCCTTTAATCTTCCTTTGGATATCAAACCATATTAAGGTTTTCCAAACTAGTCGGGATTAGCGAACTATACCGAAGTAATCATTTATTTTATTTCCCAATCCCAACCTATTCATCCTACGGAGCAAAACTGGTAATACTCCATATCTAACACCACAGTGTTATCGGTAAATATTAATTACCATTTCACGTTCAAATCTAATTAAAGATTTAACTATCGCTTGGAGTAAAACTGGTGGTACTCCATTTTCGATCATTTTCTTAAATTGATAATTTATTTATCACATTCACTTTTCAATCTAATCAAAGATTCATTAAAACTCCATTTAGTTTTAATCTTCCCAAAAATCAATATTAATGATTATTCAAAGCTAAGAGATTAATCTTATCTTTAACTGGGTTAAAGAACCAATGTCATTTAAAACACGGTTCACGATAAATCCAAAATCACATTCCATTAATTATGGAATCTTCACGGAAAAACAAATCAATATATAATCGATAACAATTTCCTTATCCGACCAATAATATACATGGAATAACGACAAAGCCTTTTAAATTCCATATATATTAACAGCCTTCCTCCACAGAAACTCACTTCGATTATTACCAGAATTCCATTCAATTCCAATTTAATGTATTAAATTGGAAATCTTTACTTTGGAAAATTCCATAAATCTTATTTAAAAGATTATAAATTCCAAATCATATTCTTCACAGTTAATTGGGTTAAAGAACAAGTATCGTTTAAAACACCATTCACGATAAACCCAAAAATCCAACTCTTTTATTCCATTCCAATTAAATATCAATTAATCGGAAAACTTCACTAAATCTTAGTTTAAAGATTTATTCTTTTCTCAACTGGGTTAAAGAACAGTGTTAATGAAGACATCGTTCATGACAAACCCAAAATCTAATTTGATATCAAATACAAGGCTCTGAATAGAAAATATATCGGCTTATATTCAATATCAAATTCTGAAATCAACAAATATCGGATTGGAATAACGATATATATATCTTCCAAATTCCTCAACAGTACCCATATAATCACGGAATTCAATATTGAAATATTCCGAAGATAATTTCAATTCTAATCTATTCCAATTCATACATTGGAAAATTCTGGTTATTTTAAAACCATTTTCTAATCCAATTTATTTATTTCTAAAAATAAATAAATTATTTTTCTAGTTAATAACCAGTTCATTTCGATAAAAATGTATTTTTATCTTTTCAAAACTAGAATTTTTCATCCTAACCCTTTCCAAATCATTTATTATGATTTTACATAATTTTTCCATATTTTTAATAATTTTATTATCGCCCGTACAGTCGGTTTCCAATAACGGCCACCGAACTGCATCCATAGCGTCCTTTTCTAAAATTGATTTGGACATATCTCCAAATATAACCGTTAGATTTCAAATCTCTTATATTCATTGGAAAGCTCTTTTCGATACGAACCCAACGGTTCCGGTTTTAGGAGAATCCGACCGTCGGATCTCCCGTAACGTCCATTTGAAGTTAATGGTCGAAATTCGCGAACTACCGCTACGCGGCGCGTTCTATTCAGGCCATTATAATATATGTAATATATATTATATATTTCGTCAATTCCATTCAAAACGAATTTTATAAATCGTTTTAAATTCATTTCAAAAACGATTTCAACTTCCATTTCAAATTCAAATCAAAATTGAATATTCCAATATAAATTCGTTTTAAATTCATTTCAAATCGATTTCAATTCAAATCGATTTCAATTCAATTTAAATTCATTTTAAATTCAATTCAAAATGATTTCAATTCTATTTAAATTCATTTCAATTTGATTCGAATTTCAAATTCATTTCAATTTAATTCGAATTTCAATTCATTTCAATTTAATTCGAATTTTAATTCGTTTCAATTCTATTCGATTTCAATTCATTTCCAATTTAATTCAAATTTCAAATTCATTTCAATTTATTTCAATTTATTTCAATTCCTAATTCAAATTCATTTAAATTGAATTCGATTTCTATTTCAAATTCATTTCAATTGACTTCAATTTCTAATTCAAATTCATTTCAATTGACTTCAAATTCAAATTCAAATTCATTTCAATTGAATTCGATTTCTAATTCAAATTCATTTCAATTGAATTCAATTTTCAAACTCATTTCAAAATTTAATTTTCCATATCATTTCAATATTAAAATGATAATATTTTCAAAATATCATATTTTGAAATCACTTTTCGAATGCATTATAAAATGAATAAAATCGACAAAATTCCCATTCATGTTAAAATGGCGCTTAACTACTTAACACGGCAATAATTACCGAATATTATTTTAAATATTCGTTAATTCTAAACTGGAATCAGACTAAATCAATTACCATATAATTTTATTTATATGGATTTCAACATCATATATATACAACAATAATGATAAGCAATCATTAAAAATTCAAACAACATCTAGAGTGCATTCTACAACTTTGTAAGCATTAAAATAAATAGATAATGCTTATACTGTCTGTCAACCCATCGATTGACATACCACTAATTATTGGGATCAGTGTATGTCAAATATTATCCCAATACCCGTGTGGGGTTTTCAAACAACAAATACTGTTTTTTATTTGTGCAGTTGGACGATGTGTAAAATTTATCATCCCAATCAATATTAGATAAATTGGTGTGCATAAACTAACCGTTCGGTTTGTAAATGAATATTTATTTGAACACATGACTATTTTATACCGTCCATATATACAATAAAAATGATATTTTTATTGTTCAAATATTTTATTTCATACATGAATATTTTATATTGTTCATTTCTACAATAAAAATGATATTTTTATTATTCATATATTTTATTCCGTACAATACAATCAACAATCACAATACAGTCCATTTCACACAGAATACAAACAAACAAGTCGTCAATGGTCTGTGGACGATGGGGAATAATTCATATATGCCGTTATAAAATAAATAACTGTACAGAAATTTTAGTGGGAAGAATTCTCACATTGGTTTTATTCCTGAATTATGTTCTGTTTTGATTCGAATTCGCCCCAAATTCTGCTTTGCTCAGTTTTAGTCCTGGTCAGTTCTGAAATGTAGAATTTGATGAGACGATTCCAACGCAACTGATTTTGCGAATTTCTGACCTCGTATGAAGAAGATACAAGGGTTTATACATTGATTACAATATGGAATAATTAAAAATTAATTAAATTTCTTAATTACACTTAACCCATTGATTAACTCCCTCCCCTCCCGCGTCATCTTCTTCAGTGATTTCCCGAAACCCCTAGAACCCATTCTTCGATCTCGATTCCCCACCACCGCACCTTAATGGAGCCACCAGCCATCGATCACCAACCACCACCCTATAGGCCTCGCCGTCGCCTCCTACCAGCTCCAACGCCGGTGAACTCGGTTGCCACAGCGGACTTGGAAACCGATTCAAAAGTCACGACTTCGAGCTCCACTTTCTTGTCGGTTTCAAAACGAAAATACATTTTATTCATATGGATTTGTAGATCTAGAAGCATTCTTCGATTTTGATTTAATTTCATCGTGAAATTCGCAAGTGTTAGTGAGAAAAATTGATGCAAAGATCCGACAGTTTCAGGCGTGAATGACTGAGTGGCGGCTAGGGTTTTGCCCCCCTTATAGAAGATTTATTTTATTTTAATATTATTTAATTTCCTTTTGATTTAAAAATAGTTGTTTGTTCATACTAACTTCAAATCGAACCCAATGACTGTTGCCTCTAGCTAAATACCCCCATTTCGAACACAATGGGATATGTTTTGTAAGACAATTCTATCGTTACGATCAGTTTTCACTTAAATTAAAATTTAAATCAATATGTATTCAATTTAAATGTACATTTTAATTTGCTGGGGCCAAATACTGACTCTAAAAATTCCAGAAAAATAAATCTAGCTATGTTTTGATGATACGGTCCCAAAAACACTAGTTTCGTTGAATTTGGAGACCGTTTGAAAAATGGCCATTTTCTGGTCGATCCAAATTGAATGAAATTTACCAAACACATTTTCCCCTGCCACACTCACATATTAAATTCAAAAATTATGGAATTTGAAACCAAGCAATAATTTGACATCCTGGATCCAACAAAAGCGGTTTTGTCGAAAACGGAGGTCGTTTACAAAATGTCTATTTTTAAGGGCCCAAAATTCCATGGAGACTATTTTGAATCTTCGACTGGTCATAACTTTTGATTCCCGATATGAAATTTTGATTTTCAGATTCGTTAAAAAAATATTTATAAATAGATTTAAATATTTTTGGTTTCTCTAAAATCCGGTTTATTTTGAATCCTGTACATTCCTTTAAATTTGAAATCGAATTTTCAAACTACCGCGCCATTTTCAATTCCTTTTATAATTAAAATAAATATTTATATTGTAACGTCGATTCAAATAAATATATAGGTTCTAATTCTATTCAAAATAAATTTCTTGTCATTATTATTTAAAATAATTCATTTTAAACATTCAAAATTCATTAAAATTGCCAAAATAAAATATTAAATTGGTTCGGATTTTCCGGGTTGTTACAATCTCCCCCACTTAAAATCTTTTCGTCCCTGAAAAGGAACGGAGCTGAAAGTTGTTTAACCAACCAGCTCAACTTTGATTATTTTCATTATGGCTTAAGTTCTTCAACTTTTCAGTTTCTAAGAACTTTTCAAATTTTTCAAAAATTTGGCTAACACCTTAAATTTTCGAAAAATTTCGCCATAACCTCCCATGTACTGGAGCACTGGGAAAATCCCGAAATCGCCATACAGGCCTCTGCAATCCAAAAAGAAAAAGAAAAAGCCAAGCGGCTCATAAAATCATCCAAACCCAAGAAATTAGTAAACATGTACCTATTTGTCGGGCATACAATTTTATTCCTCTTCTCTAGCCTCCTTGCTATGACCTGTTCGATGTATGGACATGTTTGTGCATGCAATTTCAATCAAATTTCAAAATAGCTCAACGTTTGGTGCTAAATTTACCTTTCGTTCATATATTGGATAAATTTGGTTCAATTCAACTTTTCATTCTCATATTGGATTTATTATTCCAATATTTTTATTAGTTTAACTAATAATCAAACAACACAACCAGCAATCAATTTTTGAATTAAATCTCCAAAACATACAACTTTTAATATATATATATATATATATATATATATATATTCAAAAATCATATTTTTAGTGTCAAATCACAACAATAATCCTATCTAAATTTTGGTTCTCACACCAGCCAATTGGAAATTATATAGATATCCCACCTTCGAACTCGAACATAAACACTGATGATGATATATATATCACCAGTATCATCCCCGGACGACTAGAGTGTGATTCTATATCTACCCAGTATATTTGAGACTTCGAATACACGCTTGCAAGGCGTATATTCAAACTCTTCTTACAGTTGATAGTCCAATTTCAATATAAAATAAATATTCAAATACGAATAATTAGATATAAATTTTCAAAACAAAATTTGATTCATTTTTATTTCAAAACAACACTCCTCGCACTCGTTCTAGGATACTACTGATCCCATCTCTAACGAGTCATTCTTATTGGATATTACTAATCCAATCTCTGGTGAATTCTTCCATCCGATTTTAATATGTCATGTTCTCTAGCTCTGTAAACCAAAGCTCTGATACCAAATGTAGCGACCCAAACTTCCCCGTAAAGGAAAGCTCGGAATGCTTCGAGAACACGACAAATCAGAACACAAATAGAAGAACATTTCATTGCTATTTACAACAATTACATCAGAGTACAAGAATATAACAGAGTATAAATGAATAAACATTATACAACAGGAAAAAATCAGAGTTTTAAATTACATTTAAATACATAACAGCGGAAATAAAATGTATAAATACAATGCGTAGCGGAAAATACAATAACAAATACAACCGAAAGAGATACACAGATACAGAGCTTTCTGAATATCATTCCAGCCATAAACCAGGATCCTGTGAATATAAATCTACAAAACCAAAACTATAAGCTGCCCGTGTGGAAAATAAGGGCACCCAGAGTTTAGGTTAAAATAATAAACTCTAGGTCAGTCATGTGACTGGTGTGAGAACTAAAACAGTTATTAATCTTTATTTTAAAGTTAGGTAAATCAAGGGACCACGCCGTATAACACGGAACGGGTTTCCTCCCAAGAATAACAATGCATAAAAAAAACAGCGCAATGCTAAATAAAGAACAATGAAGCTATTATAAGACTCACGTCCCATCACACAATGCAACGCAAGCCGGAGGATAGAGTTTTTACCTTATAATAGCCAAAAATGCTTGGTACGTGAAATTTCATCTTTTATTATTACTATAAGTGTATAGTGTCAAAACAATTTCAATCATAAGTATCAATCATAGATAGCATAAGTGCCCCATACCACTTGTCGCCATATATAGGATTACAACTAAAACTGAAATCTCTTGTATTGGAAATTGGATTTCCGTCGTGAACCAAGGCAAAGGGAATATCCTATGCAAATTCGAGACACGCTAGGCCGTGCCTCAGGATCAGAGCTCGAGTGACCCTTGGATCATCGGGGCCGGCCATCTGTCGATGGTTAGAAATGCCATGAACTATATGCTAGCCGGTTCTATCTAACCTCTTGGTGATCTGGGGCCCGTAAGCCTCTGCAACCACCATATATCCGAGACGCCTCTCTATCCATCAGGTAATCATAAGAAACATCCACATGAATAAAGTATCAAGGCGTGAAAAACGCTAACACCCCTCCTAGCTAGGAACCAGCATATGTTAATTATCAAGAGGTCCTCCCCGTTTCTGGTTCACACCAGGGTATGAGGCTTGAGAATTAGCGCTACACAAAGCTATGCTATATTAAAGTCGTGCTTTGATCATCAACCACAAGACTCTGCTTTTAAATAAAAGTCTTGGTCACTGCATCTCAGCATGCCATACAGGCAATTCATGCCATGCGACTGATATCTATCGATATATAACCTCTGAGCTCGTACGTCTCAGATAAGGGCGTTAAGCAAGAGAATGAATTCTCCGCTTCCAAACAGATATATATTTAATAGAAATCAATCAACACAGAATAAAATCTAATGTCAGACACACAATCCATTTACAAGTCCGTTCTAGGTCTGGACGAAACCGGAGGCACCTCATTCCTCGCATATCCGTACAATCAACAAGTACGTCCGGACGGCTACCACTGTAGCCCCTTCAAGTTAGCTACTCCAATCACGGGCATCAGTAGCGCCCATCCATTCGATGTGAAGATCGTCGATCTTGCACCGTCTTCAATCTCTTCGACTTATCATCGAATTAGTTATTCAGAATGGGTTAAACCCGGTCTTTCTGAATAACTCGCGTATCTTATAATCAATTGTTATAACAACACATCATACGCGTCATTCCAATCCAGAATATTTTTTATTCAAATATTCTTTCCTTTGGGAAAGGTTCCCGTTAATTTTATCAAAAATAAATTCTTTTAATTTATTCTTTAATCTTCCTTTGGATATCAAACCATATTAAGGTTTTCCAAACTAGTCGGGATTAGCGAACTATACTGAAGTAATCATTTATTTTATTTCCCAATCCCAACCTATTCATCCCATGGAGCAAAACTGGTACTAACACCACGGTGTTATCGGTAAATATTAATTACCATTTCACGTTCAAATCTAATTAAAGACTTAACTATCGCTTGGAGTAAAACTGGTGGTACTCCATTTTTGACCATTTTCTTAAATTGATAATTTTAATTATCATATTCACTTTTCAATCTAATCGAAGATTCACTAAAACTCCATTTAGCTTTAATCTTCCAAAAAATCAATATTAATGATTATTTAATGCTAAGAGATTAATCTTATCTTTAACTGGGTTAAAGAACCAATGTCATTTAAAACACAGTTCACGATAAACCCAGAATCACATTCCATTAATTATGGAATCTTCACGGAAAAACAAATCCATATATAATCGATGTCAATTTCCGTATCCGACCTATAATATAAATGGAATAACGACAAAGCCTTTTAAATTCCATATATATTAACAGTTTTCCTCCATAGAAACTCACTTCGATCATTACCAAATCGAATTCCATTCAATTCCAATTTAATGCATTAAATTGAAAATCTTTACTTTGGAAAATTCCATAAATCTTAATTAAAAGATTATAAATTCCAAATCATATTCTTCACTGTTAATTGGGTTAAAGAACAAGTATTATTTAAAACACCGTTCACGATAAACCCAAAAATCCAACCCTTTTATTCCATTCCAATTAAATATCAATTAATTGGAAAACTTCACTAAATCTTAGTTTAAAGATTTATTCTTTTCTCAACTGGGTTAAAGAACAGTGTTAATGAAGACACCGTTAACGACAAACCCAAAATCCAATTTGATATCAAATACAAGGCTCTGAATACAAAATATATCGGCTTATATTCAATATCAAAATCAACAAATATCATATTGGAATAATGATATATATATATATATATCTTCCAAATTCCTCAACAATACCCGTATAATCACGGAATTCAGTATCGAAATATTCCGAAGATAATTTCAATTCAAATCTATTACAATTCATACATTGGAAAATTCTGGTTATTTTAAAACCATTTTCTAATCCAATTTATTTATTTCTAAAAATAAATAAATTATTTTTCTAGTTAATAACCAGTTCATTTCGATAAAAATGTATTTTTATCGTTTCAAAACTGTAATTTTTCATCCTAACCCTTTCCAAATCATTTATTATGATTTTACATAATTTTTCCATATTTTTTATAATTTTATTATCGCCCGTACAGTCGGTTTCCAATAACGGACACCGAACTGCATCCATAGCAACCTTTTCTGAAATTGATTTGGATATATCTCCAAATCTAACCGTTAGATTTCAAATCTCTTATATTCATTCGAAATATCTTTTCGATACGAACCCAACGGTTCCAGTTTTAGGAGAATCCGACGGTCGGATCTACCGTAACATCACTTTGAAGATCGAAATTCGCGAACTGCCGCTGCACGGCGCGTTCTATTCAGGCCATTATAATATAATATATATATATATATTATATTTCATCGATTTCCATTTAAAACGAATTTTATAAATCGTTTTAAATTCGTTTCAAAAACGATTTCAACTTCCATTTCAAATTCAAATCAAAATTGAATATTCCAATATAAATTCGTTTTAAATTCATTTCATATCGACTTCAATTCAATTTCAGTCCATTTTAAATTCAATTCAAACTGATTTCAATTCTATTTAAATTCATTTAAATTTAATTCGAATTTCAAATTCATTTCAATTTAATTAGAATTTCAATTTAATTCGAATTTTAATTCATTTCAATTTATTTCAATTCTATTCGATTTCAATTCATTTCCAATTTAATTCAAATTTCATATTCATTTTAATTTATTTCAATTCCTAATTCAAATTCATTTCAATTGAATTCGATTTCTATTTCAAATTCATTTCAATTGACTTTAATTTCTAATTCAAATTCATTTCAATTGACTTCAATTTCTATTTCAAATTCATTTCAATTGAATTCGATTTCTAATTCAAATTCATTTCAATTGAATTCAATTTTCAAATTCATTTCAAAATTTAATTTTCCGTATCATTTCAATATTAAAATGATAATATCTTCAAAATACCATATTTTGAAATCACTTTTCGATATTCATTATAAAATGAATAAAATCAACAAAATTCCCATTCGTGTTAAAATGGCGTTTAACTACTTAACACGGCTTCACATTTCAATGATTACTGAATATTATTTTAAAATATTCGTTAATTCTGAACTGGAACCAGACTAAATCGATTACCATATAATTTTATTTATATGGATTTCAACATCATATATATACAACAATAATGATAAGCAATCATTAAAAATTCAAACAACATCTAGAGTGCATTCTACAACTGTATAAGCATCAAAATAAATAGATAACACTTATACAGTCTGTCAACCCATCGATTGACATACCACTAATTATTGGGTTCAGTGTATGTCAAATATTATCCCAATACCCGTGTGGGGTTTTCAAACAACAAATACTGTTTATTATTTGTGCATTTGGACGATGTGTAAAATTTATCGTCCCAATCAATATCAGATAAATTGGCGTGCATAAACAAACCGTCCGGTTTGTAAATGAATATTTATTTCAACACAGGATTATTTTATACCGTTCATATATACAATAAAAATGATATTTTTATTGTTCAAATATTTTATTTCATACATGAATATTTTATACAGTTCATTTCTACAATAAAAATGATATTTTTATTCTTCATATATTTTATTCCATACAATACAATCAATAATCAAAATACAGTCCATTTCACATAGAATACAAACAAACAAGTCGTCAATGGTTTGTGGACGACGGGGAATAGTTCATATATGCAGTTATAAAATAAATAACTGTACAGAAATTTTAGTGAGAAGAATTCTCACATTGGTTTATTCTGTTTTATTTTGATTCAAATTTGCCCCAAATTCTGCTTTGCTCAGTTTCATTCCTGGTCAGTTCTGAAATGTAAAATTCGCTGAGACGATTCCAACGCAACAGATTTCGCGAATTTCTGACCTTGTACGAAGAAGATACGGGGGTTTATACATTGATTACAATATGGAATAATTAAAAATTAATTAAATTTCTTAATTACACTTAACCCATTGATTAACCCCCCCCCCCCCCCCGTCATCTTCTTCAGTGATTTCCCGAAACCCCTAGAACCCATTCGTCGATCTCGATTCCCCACCACCGCACCTCAACGGAGCCACAAGCCATCGATCACCAACCACCACCCTATAGCCCTCGTCGTCGCCTCCTACCAACCCCAAGGCCAGTGAACTCGGTGGCCACAGCGGACCTAGAAACCGGTTCAAAAGTCATGACTTCGAGCTCCTCTTTCTTGTCGGTTTCAAAACGAAAATACATCTTATTCATATGGATTTGTAGATCTAGAAGCGTTCTTCGATTTTGCTTTAATTTCATCTTCAAATTCGCAAGTATTAGGGAGAAAAATTTATGCAAAGATCTGACAGTTTCAGCCGTGAATGACTGAGTGGCGGCTAGGGTTTTGGCCCCCTCCCCTTTATAGAAGATTTATTTTATTTTAATATTATTTAATTTCCTTTTGATTTAAAAATAGTTGTTTGTTCATACCAACTTCAAATCGAACCCAATGACTGTCGCCCCTAACTAAATACCTCCATTTCGAACATAATGGGATATGTTTCATAAGCCAATTATATCATTTCGATCAGTTTTCATTTAAATTAAAATTTAAATCAATATATATTCAATTTAAACATACATTTTAATTTGCCGGGGCCACATACTGACTCTAAAAATTCCAGAAAAATAAATCTAGCTATGTTTTGATGATACGGTCCCAACAAAACTAGTTTCATGGAATTTGGAGACTGTTCGAAAAATGGCCATTTTCTGGTTGATCCAAACAGACTGAAATTTACTAAACACATTTTCCGCTGCCGTGCTCACATATTATCTTCAAAAATTATGGAATTTGAAACCTAGCAATAATTTGACATCCCGGATCCAACAAAAGTGGTTACGTCGAAAACGGAGGTCATTTGCAAAATGTCTATTTTTAAGGGCCCAAAATTCCATAGCGACTATTCTGAATCTTCAACTGGTCATAACTTTTGATTCCCGCTATGAAATTTCGATTTTTCAGATTCGTTAGAAAGATATTTATAAAAAGATTTAAATATTTTTGGTTTTGTTAAAATACGGTTTAGTTTGAATCTTGTACATTCATTTGAAATTTGAAATCTAATTTTCAAACTACCGCGCCATTTTCAATTACTTTTATAATTAAAATAAATATTTATATTCTAAAGTCGATTCAAATAAATATATACATTCTAATTCTATCCAAAATAAATTTCTTGTCGTTATTATTTAAAATAATCCATTTTAAATATTCAAAATCCATTAAAATTGCCAAAATAAAAAATTTAAATTGGTTCGGATTTTCCGGGTTGTTACAAAGGCCATACCCTTGAATTGCTGTTTTGACTTGCAGTTCCCACAGTAAGAAATTTTTTTCATCCAATTGTACAGTAATTAGTTGTGAATGTGGACTAATTACTGTTTTGGTGAGTTTTTCTATAGCTATTAGATTTTCGATAGTCCAAATGGCATTAGCAGAAGTTGATGAAGCAGTATCATTAGCCATGATGACTAACCATTAAATCAACCGTAATGATGATCAGAAATCTTTTGAGTTGAAGAAGAAATGGATCGATGACTGTTAAACCTTAATAATGCTCTGATACCATGAAAGAAATAAAGAGCAGCGGAGGCAACATTGAAGAAATTTTTTATTATTCCATAACTGTTATGAAGATTGACTCAAATTGTATAGAGTGGTATCCTCTATTTATTATAATATAAAGTAGAATAAATGGTTCAGACCATATACAAAACAAAAGGAAAGATGTAAAAATAGGCAAGTGCAGGTGATCGTTGTACAGGCTATATGCAGTAATACTTGATATTGAAAATATATTGTACACGCAAGCTTTCCTTTTGTCGCATCTTTCCTTTATTAGTGCAGGTGACCGTTGCACGGGCCATATGCGGTAATACATGATATTGAAATATATTGTAAATGCAAGTTTTCCTTTTATCATATCTCCTTTATTAGTGCAAGTGACTATTGCACATGCCATATGCAGTAATACTTGATATTGAACTATATTGTACACACAAGCTTTCCTTTTATAACATCTTTCCTTTTGTCATATCCACGCAAGCTTTCCTTTTATCACGTCTTTCCTTTTGTCATATCCACACAAGCTTTCGTTTTATCACATCTTTCCTTTATTAAAGTGCACTAAACCTTTGTTTTTAAATCGTAATGAAATTTAGTTTTAAATTGTATTGAAGATTTGTCTCTTATTTGCAATTTATTTGCAATTGTCAATTTGATGACTCTTAATCCTTATTTGCAATTGTCAGCTTAGTGTAAATGATTTGTGATCATAAAGCTTGATGCCAAGATTATAGAATCACTTATTTTCTTTACATAACAGATCTTATCATGATGCTAATGGATTTCTAAATGTATGGATTGCATATCGTATGCTGTTAATTATTACAGTCACGATTGCTTCGGCAGAAAGAAGATTTTCTAAATTAAAATTGATTAAAATTCATCTTTGGACCGAAATGTCGCAAGAAAGATTAAGCGAATTATCAATGATTTCAATTAAAAAATATATTTGGATATATTAAAATATGATGAAATCAATGAAGAGTTTGCTTCAAAGAATGCAAGAAGGAGTTATTTCCGGTGAAGTTTAATGTATAATAATGTTAGAATGCTTGACATATATGATGATTTTTCATTATGTTTTTGTCGTAATATATTTTATACTTGAATTTTTATTTTATTTTTGAAAGTGAACAATGAAAAACATGAATTTTTATTTTATTTTTGTCATTATGCTTATTTTAAGTCTTATTATAAAGGAACTTTTAATGTTCATCAAAGGTGTAGTTGCAATATACAAAATTGATATCAAACATCAAAATGAAATATAACTTTTTCTAGTAACCAAGAATGCAAAGGATAAAGAGTGTACATTGCAACTTTCATTTTAGAATCGCTGTAATAAAAATCTTGATACAATTCATGATAAGTAGATTACTCCCTTTTTTAATGTATTGTTGCAATGAAACTGTTAACATCCACAAAATATATAGCTATAATGTGTAAAATTAACATCAATAGCCAAAATGATAACACACGAAGTGTTTTTCATAAAAGTATTAAACAAAGTGCATAAAATGTAAGCAACGTATAAAAGAAGCAATATTGAAATATTTGATTGTACTAAATAAAATTGTTTATAATGAGTAACAAAGAAGGGAAAGTAAATTATTATCTTTTGATTTTAATTTTCTCAACGGTTTTCTAAACTATATATATCAAAACTGTTTATTGTCGATTTGAATTATCAAGACTTTAAATTCAAACTTAAAGAAAAAAAATATAAGATTAGGGGGAGCATAAGACTTTTTCCATAGGTTTTTCTTAGTATGGTTTAACTGGGCATTACATTGATTCAAAAGTATCATACTCCACTTAATGCTGTAAATTATTGGAATACGCCATAATATATTATACTCTTTTTTCTTCACTAAGATTTCTCACACTAGCTTTTTTAGTAAGATTTTAGTGAGGAATTACATCGATCTCGAACTATCAAACTCCATTTTATTTAGCAAATTATTGAAATATGACATATTACACTGTATTCTTTTACGTTCTCTAAGATTTTTCTCTTTGAGTTCTTATTTTTAAGTTTTTAACAAGTCAGTATCATGATTCAGAAGCGTCAAGCATATGTTGATGCGATAAACCATTGAAACATGTCACATTATATTTACTTCTTTTCCTTCACCAAAATTTTTCCCATTGATTTTTTCATGGTAACGTTTCAACAAGATATATTCGTGATCTAGAAGTATCAGACTTATTTTAATAAAATAAGGTATTGGAATATGTAGTTGTACTTGTTTTCCTTCACTATTATTTTTCCTACTGGATATTCCTTAGTAAGATTTTAATGCGACAATATATCGATCCTAAATTGTCAAACTCTTCGAAAGGAATATCATTTTTGATATGATATCTGTATTTTACAAGTTGAACTCGTTTTCTCATTCAAGGTTTTCCCATTGAGTTTTCATAAATAAGGTTTCTAATGAGGCAACAGACAATATCAATATTAACTAAATAAATATATGTAAGCAAGAATCCAATAAGTTTCAAAAGTCACAACTTCAAGTTATCATATGTGCATCTAAAAAGATTTTAAAGACGTATATTCAAGAGGAAGTGTTACATTTTATGTAAACTAATTAAGGATGAATAAGCTAAATGTTAAAGGACATTATTGTTATCATACGAGCATCGAAGATTTTGAAGACGCATATCTAAGGGGAAATGTTGTATTATATTTAAATTAGTTAAGGACAAAAAAGCTAAATGTTAATGGAAATTATTGAAATCTTTATTACATAGAGAGTCTATAAATAGAAAGGTCATTTTTATTAGGATACAACTTTTTGGACACAAAATTAGACACAAATAAGGAGGCACAAAGGCTCAACCATTGGATCGTTTTATCTTTATAGAGAGAGGTGGAATCCATGGGATGATCCAATGGTGCAAATCAACTGTGTCACATTTTGTGTCTAAGTAGACTTTCGCTTTTCTTTATATTCGGTATTTTTAAAGAATTAAACTATATTCTCTTTTCTCCTCTCTAATGGTTTTTATCCCTATCCACTTACAAAATATAATTAATTGTTTAAAGTTAAGCATCGTAAAATAATAGGAACTGAACATATATTAGCACTATAAGTAGTGCATTCTTTTGATATAATTGCACAAATTGACCAGCGTCTCTATCCTAGTACTTAATGCTTTGACATTGGTGTTAAAGGTAATTGGTTTGGAATTTACGTAACATTATTTGAACATATATTGGCATGTTGCATGTTACCTAAGAACTGTAATACTAATCAAACCGACCGTTTTGAAAGTTTACTTGTTGTTACATGACTAAAATACAATTCTCTGAAGGCAAAAAAATATTTCGCCTTCTTTGACTTTGTTTCCTCCCGTAATCCAATTTTCTCCGTTTGATTATTTCCTCTTGGGCCCGATTTTTATCCTTATTTCTTCTCTGCATTTCTGTTTATCCACATTTCATCTTCGTATTCTTCTCAAATCCACCATCCCCTCTGAATACAACTCTACTTGGTCGCGTTACTTGTTAGTCCCATGCTGCAGCATCTCGTCGTCGCTCTTTTTTATCAAGTAATCATTTAAAAAGATTATCGTTAATCGTTTTTCTATGCTTAAAATTATGGTTTATATCAATAAGATTAGTTAATGGTTAATCGTCATCCATCACTTTTTTTTTTCCAGATTTCTACATGTTGGTCATTTTCGTTTAACATCGCACTACTCAGATCTTGAAAGAGTTAGATTTTGAACAATGCGGATTCATAGAAGATAAATCAGTAATTATATTGATTTGTCTCATATCATATTTGTTTTTGCCCTAATAGTCTACAATATTTCACACATATACATCGTTGTGGATTCATACATATTTTCTACTTCATATTAATATTTGTTTGCAAAGTAACATTGGATGCATGTCATTAAAGTTTTATATATTCAATATCCGGAGTGATCACAAGTTATCGCCTTGTATAGCTGTGTGCATGTTAGATCAATGTTATTCAATATCCGGAGTAATTACAAGTTATCCTTGTATAGTTGTGTGTATATTAGATCAATGCTACTAATGGATGATTAGTCTTTAAGATATATATTCTTTTTGTATGTAGAATGGTAGTAGTGGAAGGATAACATTGTTATGTTTTTTTGTGTTGCTTCCTTGGTTATTTATATTGAATAAATATCATTTCGGACTTTAGTGCAAACATTGAGGTAGGGTGATCGATCTTCATGGAACTCCTTTACTGACTTTGCTCGTTTATTGGAGCCCAAGTTTGAACTGGGTTCATGCACTTTATGAAGTTTTGGTGCAACAATCTATTTTGATTGATAGACATAATAACTTGCAGTTTTAGGTTCACCACTTGGGATTTACCCACCATTGTTTGAGGGGATGCTATTTTAGTATTTTTTTTGAACTCATTAAAGTAAGCCTGAATGCAATAACAGTTTATGTAAACTATGTTTTCTAACTTGTATAATCGCTTAATTTATCGCACTTGAGAAATATAAAGTTATCAGGGAGTTGAGAACATTGTTGTTTGATGGCTAAGTGAAATCTAATGATCGAACTTATTAAATGTGCTACAAATTTCTAGAGAACTCCAAAGGAATTAATAAATTATAATATGTTATATTACTTGATAAGTCTAGAATGTAAAATCTAGAGTATTCTAAATAATAAAAAACTATTGTAAGATGCCTACAAATAGAAGAAGAGGCACATTGCAATGGTGTACTACAATCTCAAAGCAATAAATTTGTTGTATTACCAAAACCTTCGAGCCATTTCTCCATTAAACTTTACTTTCACTATTTCAACTATTCAACCAATCAACTATTCAAGTATTTTTCACTACTACATCTACTTACAAGTGGTATCAGAGCTGCAACTATTAACAAGTGGTATCAGAGCTTCGTTCGTTCACATATTGGGCGAAACAAAATTCCAACCATTATAAGCTATGGCAAACATTGTTCAATCTCCATCAATTCCCGTCCCTAATTTTACCGGTGAAAATTATGATCTTTGGAGCATAAAAATGAAGGCATTTTTTAGCTCTCAAGTTCTATGGGATATTGTAGATGAAGGATACACTATTCCTGAAGATACTTCAACTCTTAGTCAAGCTCAGAAACGGGAGCTAAAGGAAAATAAACAAAAAGATTCAAAGCGTTATGCATTCTACAACAAGCGGTGGCCAACGCTATCTTTCCTAGAATAATGGGAGCTACAAATGCCAAAGAAGCATAGACCACATTACAGGAGGATTTTCAAGGAAGTACAAAGGTACGTGCCATCAAACTTCAAACATTAAGGCGTGAGTTTGAATTAATAAAAATGAAAGAGTCGGAGACTGTAAAGGATTATTACTCCAAAATAAAAGAAATAGTTAGCCAAATAAGAGCTTATGGGGATAATATTCTTGACAAGAGGATTGTTGAGAAAATTTTAATTTCAATTCCCCGTAAGTATGACCCCATCGTGACTACGATCGAGCAAACTAAAGATTTGTCTACCTTATCGGCGACTGAATTAATGGGCTCCCTTGAAGCATTTGAACAAATAATGAGTAGACATGACGAAGACTCGGTTGAAAATGCTTTTCAGTCGAAACTCAAGTTATCATCCCAAAATAAAGGATATGGAGAAAATAAGAATGATGGAGAAAATTCTAGAAACAAAAGAAATTCTAGAAATTTCTCAAAGAATAAACAAGATAAATATCCTCCGTGTGGAATCTGTAAGATGACAAATCACTTGTAGAAGTTCTGTCGGAATAGTGGAAAGCCACAATGTCGACACTATAAGAAATATGGACATTTGAAGAAGAATTGCTTCAGCCTAAATAAGCATCAAGCAAATTTTATCGAAGAGCATGACAGAAAACATCAATATGATCGAGATCAACATCTTTTTTATGCTACCCAAGATTCCAGTGACGAAAATGGAGGAAACTGGTACTTGGATAGTGGTTGTAGCAATCACATGGCTAAAGATGGGAGCATCTTCAAGGATATTGATGATTCTGTCAAAGTAAAGGTACGATTGGGGAATGGCACTGTAGTAGAATCAAAAGGCAGAGGCACTGTTATGGTGGAAACAAAGAAAGGTACAAAATTTTTCAAAGATGTTTTACTAGTTCCAAATCTAAAAGAAAATTTGTTGAGCATTGGTCAGATGATGGAGAAGGGCTATTCTCTAGAGATAGCCCAAGTAAAAATAGAGAAGAGAAATAGAAGTTTTCCAATAAGTTTTAAATATGCTACTAACATAGCCATGAAAGCACAAGTTGATGATTCATGGTTATGGCATCGAAGATTTGGCAACTTCAATATTCAAGCTTTGAAATTGTTATATCAAAAGAATATGATGAGGGATTTTCCATGTATAAAAGAAAATAATGAAGCATGTGAAGGATGTCTTCTCAGAAAGCAACACAGATCATCATTTCCATCACGAAGCACTTGGAGAGCAAAAGACTTCTTGGAGTTAATTCACACTGACCTTTGTGGACCAATAAGAACACCTTCTCTCCATAATAACAGGTATTTCATCCTCTTTATTAATGATTTCTCCAGAACGACATGGGTCTACTTCATTAAAGATAAATCAGAAGTTTTTGTAGTATTCAAGAAATTTAAGGCTCTTGTCGAAAATCAAAGTGGAAAACGCATAAAAAGGCTTCGTAGTGATCGTGGTAAAGAGTACAACTCCCATAAGTTTGATAAATTTTGTGATGATGAAGGCATTGAGCGGCAACTTACAGTTGCATATATTCCGCAACAAAATGGGGCATCTGAAAGGAAAAACCGCACAGTCATGGAGATGGCCAGATCAGTGCTGAAGGAGAAGGGCTTACCAAACACTTTTTGGGTAGAAGCAGTTTATACTGCCGTCTATATAATCAACCGATGTCCAACTAGAACAGTTGAAGACAAGACTCTTGTAGAAGCATGGAGTGGAAGAAATCCAACAGCCAATCATCTAAGAGTTTTTGGATCTATATGCTATATACATGTTCTAGATCAAAAGAGACACAAACTAGAAGAGAAGACCATACGAGGAATCTTTCTGGGGTATAGCACACAATCGAAAGGATATAGAGTTTATAACTTGCAAACAAAGAAGCTGACGATTAGTCGAGATGTCGAGGTTGATGAGAATGCTTCTTGGAATTGGGATGAAAAAAAGTTGAGAAAAGAAACATTTTTGTTCCAGTACATTAAGCTCATGAGGATGTGGACGATATGGAAGAACCAACAGAAGAACCAAGTATGCCCCTTTCACCTCCTCAACAACAAACTTCTTCACCAGAGTCTACTCCAAGAAGAGTTAGATCTTTGGTAGATATATATTAAACTTGCAACATGGTTGTATTTGAACCCGAAAGCTATGAAGTAGCATCTAAACAAGAAGTATGGGTCAAACAATTGAAGAAGAAATCAAAACGATTGAGAAGAATAATACTTGGGAGCTTGTAGATTATCCTAATATAAAGAAATAGTTGAAGTAAAATGGGTTTATAAGACAAAGCTAAATCCAGATGGCTCAATACAAAAACACAAGGC
This sequence comes from Allium sativum, assembly GCA_030737875.1. Classification (NCBI taxonomy): domain Eukaryota; kingdom Viridiplantae; phylum Streptophyta; class Magnoliopsida; order Asparagales; family Amaryllidaceae; genus Allium; species Allium sativum. The sequence goes on from CM060924.1 coordinate 270,028,748, forward strand.
TAGGCTCGTAGCAAAGGGCTACTCACAACAATATGGAGTCGACTACAATGAGACATTTGCTCCAGTTACACGTCTGGACACAATTAGAGCTTTAGTTGCTCTTGCAGCTCAGAAAGGATGGAATATTTTTCAACTAGATGTCAAATCAGCCTTCCTAAATGGAGTATTAGAAGAAGAGATTTATGTGGAGCAACCGCAAGGCATTGTAAGTAAGGGCAATGAAGGCAAAGTGCTAAGACTAAGAAAAGCTTTATATGGCCTAAAGCAAGCACCTCGGGCATGGTACAATAGAATTGATCAATACTTCATTAATCAAGGATTTAGGAGGAGCAAGAGTGAGCCCACATTATACATCAAGACACAAGGTCAGTATGATACTCTCATTGTCTCTCTATATGTGGATGTCTTATCTACATAGGAAATAATACAAAGATGATAACCGCATTCAAAGATGACATGATGTAAACATTTGAAATGACCGATCTTGGCTTGATGAATTATTTCCTTGGCATCGAAGTGAAACAACATAAGGAAGGTATATTTATCTCTCAAAAGAAATATACCGAAGAACTATTAAAGAAATTTGGAATGAATGATAGCAAACCAGTAGTTACTCCACTCATAACAAATGAGAAGTTGCAAAAGGATGACGGAGCCCCAGAAGCTGATGCATCTCGCTGCAGAAGCTTGATTGGAAGCTTATTATATCTTACTGCTACGCGACCGGATATTATGTACGCTACAAGTCTTTTATCAAGATTCATGCAGAGTCCAAGCCAAATTCATTTTGGAGTTGCTAAAAGAGTTTTGATATATTTATAAGGAACAAAGGAGTATGGATTATGGTACAAAACCATGACCAACTCAAAGTTGATTGGGTACACCGATAGTGATTAGGCTGGATCAGTAGATGACATGAAAAGCACATCGAGCTATGCTTTTTCACTTGGATCAGGAATATTCTCATGGGCATCAAAGAAGCAAGCAATAGTTGCACAATCAATAGCAGAAGCAGAATACGTGGCAGCAGCTGAAGCAACAAGCCAAGCTATATGGTTACGGAGAATACTTGAAGATATAGGTGAACATCAAGCACAACCCATTACAATCTACTGTGACAACAAATCAGCAATAGAAATGACAAAGAATCCAATTCATCATAGTCGAACTAAACATATAGCTATCAAATATCACTTCATCAAAGATGTAGAAGCGGCAAAAGAAATTCACCTTATGTAACGACCCGCATTTTTCAGCGATATAATTAATTTATTTAACTATTTAAATAGTTAATTAGAGAATTTAAATGGTCGATTGATTAAATAATATTGAATATTTAATTAAAATAAATAATATAATAATATATTTAATTTCTGAAATAGTCAGAAATAGTGGAATTCACAATATGGTGTGAATTGGATCATCTGTGATATTTAATTCAGTTTAGAATTGAATTAGAATAACGAATATATTGAAATAACGATAGTTTGAACGTATAAATTATATTATAAATATAATCGAGCTCGAAATGGCGTGGCAGTTTGCGATTTGGCGATTCGAACTTTAAATGAATATACAAAAGCCGTTTTAAATCGGATTTCTGTGAAACAAGAAACGTTAGGAGCTGGTGAAGTATATTTTTCTAATGGAAGAGAAAAATCGAGATTTCGTCGTGTAGATTGTGAGTTATATCCAAATCAAAATTCCAGAAAGTCGCTATGGAATGTTATAGGCCATAACGATATATTTAATTATAATTAAATATTGGCCTCGAATTTAGACAAGCCCTTTGAGACGTAGTGATAATTTAATTTTTAGAATTTTACGGTAATTTTTAATTAATTAAATACGCAACTTTTTATTTGGAGTATTTTGCACCCTATATCAACATTTCGGGGTTTCACAGAATTAGTTAATGGACCTATATTATTATATTTTTGGGATCGTGACACACTGCTTGTCACAATGGTATTTTTATTTTTGTCGATAGAGGTCAGTAAATGAGCGAAAGTTAATATATAATGGGGGACGTTAAACTTTGTAACTAAATAGTTAAAATCTCGATATGTTCACCACTCCCTTTTAACATGTCCGTTGCTTTTAAATTGTATGGTTTCGGTATCACTGTCTTTAATTCTAAGCGGGTACAGTATAGGTTGGAAATACATGAAATACATGGCTGTTTTTGTCAGTATATAATGGATCATATTGTTGTAAGTTGTGATACATACGCTTGCACCAAATAAAGCCCTCCTCCTTGCCAGTCGAAGACAGTAGCATCACATGGTATACCTCATGTCTTCGTACCGTAATCTGATGGACTCAGACATTTAAGTAAAATAAGTATAAAAATATATATGTTACTTAACAGCTAAGGAGGCTTATACGTGCACATCTAACTTTACATATAAATGTAAGAAGAGAAAAGAGCAACGTCACCTTTCCACGTCCCATCCCATATTTTATTAATATCCCACCGAATGCCTTAGTTGTTAAGAAATCTACGTGATGCTTAAAGGTTAAGCTTGCCTACGTTATAAATACCCAGTTCCTTTTCATTTTCGGTTTGTTCTTCCTTCAAAACAAATACACCACGTAGCTAGGGGTTGGAATTCGACAGAACTGAAAGGGACAAGGGGTTAAACGAGAGATGCGATGATACTCCACAGTGAAGATCGGTTCTCCGGCAGAATATACTGAGAAAGGAAGGGGCTTTGAACGAACTTCGTTCACTTGGATTTTTGGGACGTCTTGGGATGATCGGAAGGACCGTGCGGGTCAACGTGAGATCGCCTGAGGGAGGAGACGTATTCAGTGACGACTGTGTGTTTTATTGAGGAGAAAACCGTGAAAGGAAACGTGACAACTGGCGGTGGTTGGAAATTTACTAAAGAAGAAGAAAGGGACATACAGGCGTTGCATGAAGAAAATAGGAGGAGGTGGCTTATGTTTGAACAGAATGGTGTGGGGAGTTCAACGTATGTCTTAAGTGGTGTATGTGGGTTAAAAGTAGCGGCAAATGGTCATTTGTATTTGCTTAAACACTAGAGCGTTTTAGTGGATGTGGTGAAGAGAAGTGACGGGTTGGTCACTGAGGTAGTTGCGGAAAAAGTATGGGTTGATGAAGCATTTATGGCATGCGTTTGAAATATAAATAGAGAGAGTGAAGCTCAACAATAAGAATAAAGGAGCAAGTGGCCATTGGAAATTACTGAGAGCAGGATTTGTTTTCGTGAATATGGGAGGAGACACTACAGTGAAGCGGGTATGGGGTTTAAAATGGAGATGGACTGCGAAATAGTGTAAACCATTTAATTAGAAAGAAAAGAGATAAAGCCTATAAAAGAAAAATGCGGACGTGGTGAGATAGGGAAAGAGCGGTTCATTCGGATTAGTTTCAGAAGAATAGGTTGGGATTGTTTGAAAATGTTAAGGCCATTTTCTAAATAATAAGTTATATTTAATTTAAATATAAATATTAACTTGTAAAATACATAACATTATCATACGTAATCGAAATTTGACGAAACAGGTTCCGTTGGGATCGTATGGACGGTGGCTACACGTTGGAACTGAGTGGAAGTGAATTCGAGCTCGTTACAATTTATAGCAAAATAAATTGTCCGTCGGAATCAAGCAATGGTTATCGTTATTAATGATGATCGTCCAATGTGAGTAAAACTCACCAACTCTAAACAGTTATATTTTTATAACGTATTTTTAGAACTGTTATTCATCTGTTGATTGTTGTGTGTTAACTGTTTGGTTGAATTGCTTATGTATTGGTTGAAAGTATAGATAACGATATATATATATATAAATCGTTAATCGAATATTGATTCTGTTTAGCAGAAAATTTCATATTGAAATGAAATTGACGTTAATTATATTGTTTAACATCTATGATGCAGGGAAACAGTTCGGCGGAATCCAACTGGATTCCTCAACATTTATTTTTACTGTTATCCATATATTGTGATATGTGATGTGATATACAATCTGTTGTTGATTGTGTGTGTTGGGACGATATTGATCAGTGATATATGGTATGTTAAATACCGTAACAAATACTAGAATAAAATGAAAAGGGGAAATTTTCAAATGTTATATTGAAATTGAAACCTTTAATTAATCAAAGGATTTTATATAAAGGAATATTTATAAAATCAAGGGATTTTATAAAAAGAAATATTTGTGAAATCAAATATAAAAGAAATATTTGTGAAATCAAATATAAAGGAAAATACTTGTGAAATCAAATATAAAGGAAAATATTTGTGAAATCAAATATAAAGGAAAATATTTGTAAATCAAATATAAAGGAAAATATTTGTAAAACAAATAAAAAGGGAATAATTGTGAAGACAAATATAAAAGAAATATTTATTTGTTAAATAAATAGAAAAGATAAAAGAAATATTTATTTGTTAAATAAATAGAATTGAAAAGGGAATGGTTATTTGTTAAGTAAACAAATAGAAAAGGAATAAATCAAAGGATTTAATTCAATGGAATTAATCAAAGGAGGTAATTCAAAGGAATAAATCAAAGGAGTTAATTCAAAAGAGTAAATCGAAATGAGTTAATCGAATATTAGTTATTTGATTAGAGTTAATCGAATAGAGTAAACGAGTTAGAGTTAACCAGTTAGGGTTAATCAATTAGGGTAGACTAGTTAAAGTTGATCAGTTTGAGTTAACCAGTTAGAGTTAATCAATTAGGGTTGACCAGTTAGAGTTGATCATTTAGAGTTAACCAGTTAGAGTTAGAGTTAACCAGTTAGAGTTAAAGTTAACCAGTTAGAGTTAGAGTTAACCTATAGAGTAATTTAATAGAGTTAATCGAATTAGAATAAATCGATTAGAGTTAGTCGAATTAGGAGTTATCGAACATTAGTATTCGAATAAAGTTAAAAGGAGTTATCGAATATTAGTTATTCGAATAAAGTTAAAAGGAGTAATCGAATATTGGTTATTCAAAGTTAGTTAATCGAATATTGGTTATTCGAAGTGAGTTAATCGAATATTGGTTATTCGAAAGGAGTTATCGAATCTGGATATCCGAAAGGAGTTATCGAATCTAGTTATTCGAAAGGAGTTAATCGAATATAGTTTATTCGAATAGAATTAAAGGAGTTAATCGAATATAGTTTATTCGAATAGAATTAAAGGTGTTAATCGGATATAGTTTATTCGAATAAAGTTAAAGGAGTTATCGAATATCGTTTATTTGAAAGGAGTTATGTGAAAAGAGTTAATCAAATATAGTTAATTAAATAGAGTTAATCAAATGGAGTAAATCCAATTGAGTAAATCCAATAGAGTTAATCCAAAAGAGTTAATCAGATAGAGTTAAACGATTAGAGTTAATCCAATAGAGTTAATCCAATAGAGTTAATTGATAAGAGTTAATTGAATAGAGTTAATCGAATATAGTTTATTCGAAGAAAGGTTTCCGAATCTAGTTATTCGTAAGAGAGATTTCCGAATATAGTTATTCGAAGGGAGGAGTTATCGAATAGAGATTTATTTGAAAGAGAGTTACGTAAGGAAATTTGTTAAAGGTTTAAAAGATTAACTTTGTCTATTCTGAAGTTAAAACATTGTTCAGTTAAGGTCTGAGAGGTAATTATACCCCAACTTGATTGACTTCCTTCTTAACTAAGGAATGGCTATGGTTTGATTGTGAATGATGGTTAAGTGAATTTAGTTAACAAGTAAAATGGTTTGAGTTGGTATGGCGATGTTTTATTCAAACATCAGTTTAAATCCAGCGAAGGAGTTTTGGAAATGTTTTCCAAATAAGAATCAGAAATGTTTTCTGATAATAGAAAATAAGAACTTAGAATATATATGGAATCAGGAGATAAGCAAATTTATGAACTAAAGAGATAAATGTTAAATGATGATTGATCGATATAATTTCCATTTGGAAATAATATCGTTGTTAGCACACGTGTTTTTCTTTGATAGTTAACTCACCGACTATCGAAGTTTTCGACCATTTTAACGTTGTTAATATAGAGAGACCGGTTGGATTATTATCCGAAGAACCACTCCGTATTGGCATAAGCGTTGCGAATCATATATGCCAAAGATAATTGAAGATGGACTAAAGTGAAAGGGCTGTTGTATAAATCTTAGGTAAAGATTACCTAAGATGGTTGTACTGAATAGTGCCTTCGATTTGTCCAGTCCTAGGACGACCTATATGGAAGAATGTCTGATAGAGTATATTTAATAGATCGCGTAAGTTGATCTCTTCAAACGTATTTACGTTTGGTGGCAGAGGAATTCGTTGCTCTTAGTTGTATACCCGTGGTATTTTTGGGGAAATCAATTTTTGATTTGGCGGGTATGACGATGTGACATTCAAAGTGAACAAATGTGTGATCTGTTAGAGATAAACATGGCCTTTAGCCTCACAACCGGGAAATAACAAAAATTATGCAGGCAGCATGGCTATGTAGGTCGCACCTATTAGGGTGTATAATCACCTGATCTAGAGTTTCATTTACTTCTAAAAAATCTATTGTCGATGCTGTCCCATTCGGGAAACGGTTGTTGATCCCAACCGTTGGTGACATACATTAGATACACTCAAGCGAAATGAGTGGTCGGTCATGTGTGGCCGGGTTGCAAGATTTTCTTGTTGAACCCAGTGTATTCCTCTCTAGAGGTACACTAGTAGAAGGTGGTTCCATACCTTGTCATAGTTTGAAATCCATTACCCAATACGTGCTTGCGGTTTTGATTGTATACTATATGTGTAGAACGTGAGATGAAAGTGTTTCTGCTAGATGATGATTATATTGTGATTGCTAGACATTATTATAATATCAAAAGGTTTTTGATATAAAGATAATTTGGATTCTTATAAGGGAAAAACCCATTCCGTTATATGGCGTGGTCTTATGAGATATCATTTAATGGCTCAAACTGTTTTAAACTTTTTTGCTCATACCAGTCCCATGACTGACCTGGAGTTTATTTTGTTTTGTTTTCCCTAAACTCTTGGGTGCCCAATTTTATACGGGCAGTCAAGTAGTCAGGATTTACAGATATACTGGAAGAGCTTGGAGCAGGAGGCTTCAGGATTATATAGCTATAGTTATTTCCGCTGTGTTGTAAGTGTTGTACTCTGATAATTTTATTGTATACATATACTGATTGTATTTCAAGGATATGTTATCTATTATATGTTGTTCATTCCGCTGTGAGATTCGTGTTACTTTGATGTTGTGTTCTTCTTCTTCTTCTATTCTAAGTTTCTATCTTATCTATTCTCACACTCTAATTTCTTTCATTAACTACCGGTATTTTCGATCCTTGGATGTTCGATATTTGTTGTATATTGGATAACCAAGATCGACTTTTTTCGGGTTGTAACAGTTGGTATCAGAGCTTAAGGTTAAGTAATTACCTTGGCTCTGTGGCGTGACTCGGTAGAGATAGGGTTAGCAATACACTAGATTGAGTTGAGTGTATATATACGAGAGAGCGTATTTCTTATTTGATATAAAAATGTTTTATATTGTGGATATTTATTGGTCGAGTTCTTTATGGGTTCTGATCGATCAGTTTGATCCACTGTATCGGTAGGAGTTTATAAACACTTGAATACGATGAACCGTCATGGTATGTTGTGAAAATAGGGTAAATGAAATAATTTTACCCAAATTATATTTTGATATAAAGGATTTATATTGGAATGAATTATAATATATGGGATATATTGGTTGTTATTATAATCAAGTAAGATTATAAATTAAATGGTTATGTAAATAACCAATCAGAATTCATATAAGTGAAATATATGAAAGCAGATGAATTAAATCTGAAATTCAATCAGAATTGAGATTAAAAACCCTGGAATTTTGAAAAGTGTTGGTAAATTGGATTTGGATTAAATATAAGAGAATTTTAAAATCCTGGGCGATTTTAAATTGTTTTACAGCATTGTGAATGACATTTGGAACTGATTTCAAAATAAAAGTGTTTAAACAATGGTTTTGATAAGTGATATAGTATTGAACTCACTTCGATAGCTGGGTGTGACGACCCCAAATACTATCATTTCCTTTCCTGGTTCTGGGCAAACCATCTATGAAATCCATAGAAATCTGTTCCCACTTTCCACCTGCAATTTCCAAAGGTTGCAACAATCCAGCGAGTTTCTGCTGATCGCTTTTGACTTGCTGACAAGTAGTACACCGACTGACATATATAGAGATATCTCTCTTCACTGCCTTCCACCAGAAAGTTCGCCTGAGGTCATTATACATTTTACTAACCCCTGGGTGGATACACAACTTGGACTTGTGACACTCGTCCAATACATCTCTTTTGAGCTCAATGTTGTTGGGAACACAAATCCTTCCTTTCAATCTCAGAACTCCCGCGCTATCCACCTGGAAACTGGAGACCTCGCCGTTTTGAATTCTTTTGATCATCTCTTTAACAAAACTATCGTCTTTATGAAGAATAGCTATTTTATCGATCAACGATGGTGGAATGATAATACTGGCAATGATCGCATTCTTCCTGTTGAGCGCATCACCCACAACATTGGCTTTCCCCGGAGTATATAAAGTATCAAGATCATATGCCGCGAGAAATTCTAACCAACGCTGCTGCCTCATATTCAGATCTTTCTAGGTGAATAAATACTTCAATGATTGATGATCAGTGCGCCATTCAATCGATCCAACAAATCATCAATTCGCGGCAATGGATATTTGTTCTTCAGCGTCTGCTTATTCAAGTCACGATAATCTACGCATAGTCTGAGACTGGGAAATAACTCTGATGATGCTGACCACATCATCAGTGTTCATTTTCGAGTTTGTAAGTGACGAATTACTACCAGAGATACTGTTTTGAATTTGTTTTGGAAAGAACAAGTTGTGTTGAATTTCAAAAAGGATTGTTTGATTTTTGAGAAAAGCGAAGCAGTTTAAAACTCCAAAGGAGAGATTGTTGAAATAAAAACAAGTTAAATAATACTTGTGAAAGCAAACTAGAATTTGAATTGAAACCAGTTAAGTGGAAAGTGAATTGTAATAGAAAATATCAAATAAAATTGGATTGGGAGATATCTGGACTTATGTTGAATTGATAAGTTTGGATTTGGGAATTGAATTTGGCTCGGTTATAAGCAAGTGATGCGGTTTTGAGGATAAATTGATTGGAGTTTGATTGGGATGAAATTGGTATATGCTGAATGATGGCAGATTGAAAGTTGTAGAGTTGAATGCCCAACAAAAAAGTACAAGTTTATATTTCATATGGTATGAGATTTTTATGAGCCGAATTGGCAAGCCACTTGGCTGTTTGATTTTCTTTTGGGTTGGAGAAGGCCTAGAGAGGCGAGTTGGAGTTTGAGCTATTGACCAGTACAAAGGAGGTGCTGGTGGAATTTTTTGAAAAGTTAAAGTGTTAGAGAATTTTCAGAAATTCTGGTTAATAAGAATTAATTAACAATTTAATTGAAATTAAACTGGTTCAGTTGAAACTGAAGTTAAGAGGTGAACAAATAAGTTCTAATCAGTTAGTAGGGTTTGTTTCCTATCTTAGCAATTTCGAGAACGAAATTATATTAAGGGGGGAAGAATGTAACGACCAGCATTTTTCAACGATATAATTAATTTATTTAACTATTTAAATAGTGAATTAGAGAATTTAAATGGTCGGTTAATTAAATAATATTGAATATTTTATTAAAATAAATAATATATTTAATTTCTGTAATAGTCAGAAATAGTGGAATGTACAATAGGGTGTGAATTGGATCATCTGTGATATTTAATTCAGTTTAGAATTGAATTAGAATAACGAATATATTGAAATAATGACAGTTTGAATGTATAAACTATATTATAAATATAATCAAGCTCGAAATGGCGCGGCAATTCGCGATTTGGCGATTCGAACTTTAAACGAATATACAGAAGCCGTTTTAAATCGGATTTCTGTGAAACAAGAAATGTTAGGAGCTGGTGAAGTATATTTTTCTAATGGAAGAGAAAAATCGAAATTTCATCGTGTAGATTGTGAGTTCTATCCAAATCAAAATCCTAGAAAGTCGCTATGGAATGTTATAGGCTATAACGATATATTTAATTATAATTAAATATTGGCCTCGAATTTAGACAAGCCCTTTGAGACGTAGTGTTAATTTAATTTTCAAAATTTACTGTAATTTTTAATTAATTAAATACGCAACTTTTTATTTGGAGTATTTTGCACCCTATATCAACATTTCGGGGTTTCACAGAATAAGTTGATGGACCTATATTATTATATTTTTGGGATCGTGACACACTGCTAGTCACAATGGTATTTTTATTTTTGTCGATAGAGGTCAATAAATGAGCGAAAGTTTATATATAATGGGGAACGTTAAACTTTGTAACTAAATAGTTAAAATCTCTATATGTTCACTGCTCCCTTTTAACATGTCCATTGCTTTTAAATTGTATGGTTTCAGTATCACTGTCTTTTATTCTAAGCGGGTATAGTATAGGTTGGAAATACTTGAAATACATGGATGATTTTGTCAGTATATAATGGATCATATTGTTGTAAGTTGTGATACATACGCTTGCACCAAATAAAGCCCTCCTCCCTGCCAGTCGAAGACAGCAGCATCACATGGTATACCTCATGTCTTCGTACCGTAATCTGATGCCCTCTGACATTTAAATAAAATAAGTATAAAAATTTATATGTTACTTAACAGCTAAGGAAGCTTATACGTGCACATCTAACTTTACATAGAAATGTAAGAAGAGAAAAGAGCAACGTCACCTTTCCATGACCCATCCCATATTTTATTAATATCCCACTGTATGCCTTAGTTGTTAAGAAATCTATTGTAACAACCCAGAAAATCTGGGCCAGTTTAAAATTTTTATTTTGGCCATTTTAGCGAATTTTGATTATTTAAAATAGATTATTTTAAATAGTATCGACGAGAAAAATGTTTAGAATTGAATTCGACGTATATATTTATATACGTCGTCGAGAGAATATAAATAATTATATATATAATTATAAATAGAATTGAAAATGGCGCGGTAGTTCGATAATTCGATTTCAAACTTCAATTGAATGTACCGAGTGCAAAACAATCCGGATTTTAGTGAAAACAAAAACATTAGGATCTAATCGATAATATCTTTCCAACGAATCCGAAAAATCAAGATTTCATAGCGGGAATCAAAAGATATGTCCAGTTGAAAATTCTGAATAGTCGCTATGGAATTCAGGCCCTTAAAAATGGGAATTTTGCAAATGACATCGGATTTCGACGAAACCAGTTTTGTTGGATCCGCAGTGTCAAGTTATTGCTAGATTCCAAATTTCATAATTTTTCGAATCAGTATGTGAGCGTGGCACAAGAAAACGTGTTTGAACAATTTCAGTTGAATTCCATCGACTGGAAATTGGCCATTTTTCAAACGGTCTCAGAATTCGACAAAATTAGTTTTTTTAGGACCGTATCGTCAATACGAAACTAGAAATAATTTTTCTGGAATTTTTGGAGTTAATCTGTGGCCCCGGTAATTTGAAATGTACGTTTAAAATTCAATATAGTGTTTTAAATGTAAATTCAACGGAAACTGATCGAAATAGTCGAATCAGCTTGCGATACATATCCCATTGTGTTCGGAATGTGGGTAAAACGCTATGGACGACAGGCGGTGGGCCTCGTTTTGAGGTCAAAAATAAAAAGTTGCTTTTTGAAAATTAAAAATAATAAATATATATATATAATTATATATCCCTCTATTCATTAGCCCACCCCCCCCCCCCCCCGTTAGTTTTCTCAGACTCCAAATCGGGTTTTTCCCGATCAAAATTCCCCGCCGCCCTTGCTCTAGCTCCGCCGCTCCAGGCGCTCGTCGACTCCCCCCTCCTCCGTTCTACCTCGCTGTTCTCCTTCCTCTCTCCCTATCCGCTCCTCCTTGAATCGAGACCCCACGCCAGACGCCGCCGTTCTTAACTCTACCACCCTCGATCAGCCTCCGCCGCATCTATGCCTGACACCAGCGACGCTGGCGAAGCCCCCCTCGTGTCACTCTCCTCCTTCGATCAAACCCCCCCCTCCAAACCCTAAAACCCTTTTTTTTCTCTGATATGAAACCGTCGACCTCGACTTTGCTTTTCCATCCACCTCCAGCGCAAGAGGAAAATAGCCTCCCCCTCTTCTGAGTCCTGTAAGTGAGTTTCGTTCCTTTTTATTGTGTTAAAACGTTATTTTTTTCTAATGTTAATTCCTTACATGAATGCGTCGAAGAGATAGAATTTTTATGATATGAAAATGGCATATTTTTAGAAAAAAATATAGGATTTTTAAACTGTATAAGTTAGGAATTTTATCATATGAAAGATTAGATTTTTTAGCAAAGAAACGATTTTTAACGAAGTAAAAATTCGATTTTTATATATTGAATAGCATAGTAAAAATTCGATTTTTATATATTGAATAGCATAGTAAAAATTCGATTTTTATATATTGAATAGCGAAGTAAAAATGTGATTTTTATATATTGAACATCGAATAAAAATGTGATTTTTATATATTGAACATCGAATAAAAATGTGATTTTTATATATTGAACAGCAGATAACGAAGGTGACAAAAAGGCGAGAACAGTGAAGATTTCCTGCATTAGAAGAGCCGTGGAGCTAGGATAGCTATATGTGAGAATTTCTCACCTTTCAATTTCTTTTTCTAGTTATATATATATACTAGGATGCAGACGGTGCTTAGTAGCACCCGACACAATCGTCCACAGACCATGGACTTGTTTGTTTGGTTGCATAGATTAGTTAGATTATTTGATTGAAATTGAATTGTTTGGTGAAGTGAATGGATTTGATTGATGTGTGAATGGCGTGGGCCTTCACTAGACCGGGGATAAGGCTAGGCCTTGTCCCGTTTCTAGTATCGTGCCGTTATGCCGCCGAAATTTTCTAAAATATGTTAGAAAAATAAATATATCATTTTATTGAATAAATGAACTGAATAAAAATTCAAATGTTAAAAGAAAATGTTTTATCGTTAAAAATATGATTTTTAACGCGAAGTGAATAAAATAAAATATTCATTTACAAACCCGACGGTTTGTTTATGTACACCTATTTGAAGGACATTGATTGGGTCGATAAATTTTACACATCGCCCAACTGCACAAATAAAATCTGTGTTTGATTGTTTGAAACCCCACACGGGTGTTGGGATGAAATTTGAAGTTCACTCATCCTGATTGATTAAATATGTCGATCGATTGATTGACAGGCTGTTATAAGCGTTAGATATCTATATTTGATGCTTATACAGTGTAGTGCACTTTGGTTGATGGTTGATTATTTTGCAATGCTATTATATGTGTGTAATGTATGAAAATCCATATAATTAACATTATATGGTGATTGATTGGGCCTCATTCCAATTTAGAAAATAAAGAAGAATATAAAATAAAGGTTCATGTGTTGACAGTACTCATCCATTGAGATTGGTCATGTGTTGAACGAAATATTTTGGTAATAAAATTTACATCTTTATCAATATAAAATAAAGGTTCATGTGTTGACAGTACTCATCCATTGAGATTGGTCATGTGTTGAACGAAATATTTTGATAATAACAACTATTTTGAAAAAGAAATATTTGAAATAGAATATTTGAAAATAGAAATTTATGAAGCCGTGTTGATTAGATTGACGCCATTTTGACGTGAACGATATTTATATCGATTTTAAACGATTTCGAAATGAATTGAATATATAACGATTTCGAAATGAATGGAATTGAAAACGATTTCGAAATGAATTGAATATATAACGATTTCGAAATGAATTGAATATATAACGATTTCGAAATGAATTGAATTGAAAACGATTTCGAAATGAATTGAATTGAAAACGATTTCGAAATGAATGGAATTGAAAACGATTTCGAAATGAATTGAATATATAACGATTTCGAAATGAATTGAATATATAACGATTTCGAACTGAATTGAATTGAAAACGAATTCGAATTGAATTGGAAACAAATTGAAATGAATTCAAATTGAATTGAAATTTGAATTGAATAGAAATGAATTTTAAAACGAATTTATAAAGAAGAATTCAATTTTGATTTGAATTGAAACGGAAGTTGAAATTGCTTTTGAAACGAATTTAAAACTATTTATATAATTCGTTTTAAATAGAAATCGACGAAGTATATATTATATATATTATATATATAATATAATGGCCTGAATAGAACGCGCCGCGCCGCGGCAGTTCGTGAATTTCGACCATTTATTTCAAACGGACATTACGGGAGATCCGACCGTCGGATTCTCCTAAAACCGGAACCGTTGGGTTCGTATCGAAAAGAGCTTTCTAACGAATATTAGAAATTAGAAATCTAACGGTTGGATTTGGAGATACGTCCAAATCAAATTCGAAAAAGGTCGCTGTAAGTGCAGTTCGATGGCCGTTGATGGAAATCGACTGTAAGGGCCTTGATAAAATTATTAAAAATAGTAATAATTTGTGTAAAATCATAAGAAATGATTTAGAAAGAATTGGGATGAAAAACTCCATATTTGAAAGGATAAAAATAGATTTTTATCGAAATGAACTAGTTTTGAACTAGAATTAAAATTCTATTTATTTTTAAATAAATAAATCGAATTTGAAATGGTTTTGAAAATAACCAGAATTTCCAATGGTTGCATTGGAGTGGATTTGAATCGAAATTGTCTTCGGAATATTTCGATGTTGGAATTCGGGATTATACAGATGTTGTTATGGAAATTTGAAAGATATATATATTTATATCGTTATTTCCAATACGACATTTGTTAATCGTAGAATTTGATATTGAATATAAGCCGGGATATTTTCTATTCAGAGCCTTGTATTTAATATCAAATGTGATTTGGGTTTGTCGTGAATGGTGTCTTCATTAACACTATTCTTGAACCCAGTTGAGAAAAGATTAAATCTTTTTATTTAGATTTAATGAAGTGTACCAATTAAATAATATTTAATTGGAATTGAATTGATATTGATTTTTGGGTTTATCGTGAACAGTGTTTTAAAATAACACTCGTTCTTTAACCCGATAATTAATGGAATGTGACTTTGGGTTTATCGTGAACCGTGTTTTAAATGACACGGATTCTTTAACCCAGTTAACGATTAAAACTAAGTGGAGTTTTAATGAATCTTTAATTAGATTGAAATAATCGAAATGGAGTATCACCAGTTTTGCTCCAGGCGTTAGTTAAATCTTTAATTAGATTTGAACGTGAAATGGTAATTGAATTTACCGATAACACCGTGGTGTTAGATATGAAGTATTACCAGTTTTACTTCATGGGATGAATAAGTTGGGATTGGGAAATTAAAACCAATGATTACTTCGGTAAGGTTCGCTAATTCCGACTAGTTGAATCGAAATTCAAAGGAAGATTAGAGAATAAATTCAGGAATTTATCTTGGATAAAATTAATGGGAACCTTTCCCTATGAATGTGAAATCAGAAACTAACTGTCGGTTAGCTAAGCAGAATGGTTTTCTGGATATTGATCTGATGTTGGTTTCGGCCTTCGGGGTTAATATTTGGGGAATTATTCTCTTGATTAATTTGCGGTTAGTGACTGATGAATTGGAATGAGGCGTATGTTGTGTTTGTGTAACACTTATTTAAAATATACGCGAGTTATTCGGAAAGACCGGGTTTATCCCATTCTGAATAACTGATACGACGATAAGTCGAAGATGAAGACGGCGGTTGAAGACCGGAAGTCTTCACGTCGTTTGGGTAATTACTGATGATCTTGATTGGGCTGTACACCCAAGAAGATGGAAACAGTTAGTGATCGTCCAGACGTACTTGGAGATCGATGGATATGCGGGGTACTAGGTGCCTCCGGTTTCGTTCAGACCCAGAACGGACTTGTAAATGGACTGTGTGTCTGACATTGGATTTTAGTCCGTGTGATTGATCTCTATTAAATATATATCTGTTTGGCGGCGGAGAATTTATTCTCTTGCTTAACGCCCTTCTCTGAGACGTACGAGCTCAGGGGTTATATACTGATGGATATCAAACGCATAGAGTGAATTGCCTGTGTGGCATGCCTAAGTGACAATTGATCGAGGCTTCTATTGAAAAGCAAAGTCTTGTGGTGATGATCAAAGCACGGCCTTTGTGGCGTAGCTTTGTGTAACGTTTACCTCGCATGTTTCACACCCGGTATGAACCAAAAACGGGAGACGAACCTCAGGGAGGGCATGCGTTTCCTTCTAGCTAAAAAGTGACGTCAGTGGTTTTACACGCCCTGACGAGTTTGACTTATGTGGTTGTTGCTGTTGCGAGGCGCCTCAGATTGATCGGTCGTTCTCGAACCGATGGAGTCATTAAGTTGGCTCATTTACGCCCCAAAGGGCGGGGAAACGTAGTGTTCAGGCATAATAATCCACATCGGTGGACCGGCCCTGTCGCTCCAAGGCTTGCCTGCGCGCTTGCCTGAGACATGGGCTAGATTGTCTCGAATCGGTAGAGGACTATCTTTTGCCTCGGTTCATAGACGGAAATCTAATTTCCAAATACGTGACATTTGCGGTTTTATTTGTAGAGCCTAGTATGGCGACATAGTGGGATGGGGCGCTCATGCCGCCTATGATTGATACTTATGATTTGAAGTTGTTTTATACACTATGCACTTATAATAGTATCAAACGATTTGTTTTAACCGTATCAAGCATTCTTTGGCTGTTATAAGGGAAAACCCTATCCTCGGCTGCGTTGCATTGTGTGATGGGACCTGGGTCTTATAACAGCTTCATTTTTCTTTATTTAGCATTGCGCTGTTTGTTTTATGCACTGGTATTCTTGGGAGGAAACCCGTTCCGTGTTATTCGGCGTGGTCCCTCGATTTACCTAATGATTTAAAATAAAGATTAATAACTGTTTTAGTTCTCACACCAGTCACATGACTGACCTGGAGTTTATTGTTTTAACCTAAACTCTGGGTGCCCCTATTTTGACACGGGCAGCTAGTAGTTTTGGTTTTGCAGATTTATATTCACAGGATCCTGGTTTACAGCTGGAACGATATCCGGAAAGCTTTGTATCCGTATATCTCCTTCTAGTTGTGTATTGTATTATTTTCCGCTGCTATGTATTTAAATGTAATTTAAATCTCTGATATTTCTTTGTAATATTTATTTGTTCATACTCTGTATATTCCTGTAATCTGATGCATTGTTGTGTTATACAGTGAAATGTTCTTTTGTATGCGTTCTGTTTTGTCCTGTTCTCAAACGATAGGGCGTTTCGAACGGTCTAGCTCGGTTTAGCGACTGATTCGGACCGAGCGAAATTCTTTTTCGTCACAGTTGGTATCAGAGCTTTGGTTTACAAAGCTCAGAGAACAAGACACATTAGAACCGTACAAAAGAATTCATCAGATATTGGATTAGTAATATCCAATTAGAATGACTCGTTAGAGATGGGATCAGTAGTATCCTAGAACGGGTGTGAAGAGTAAATTTTTGAAGTGAAAACAAATTTTGTTTTGAAAATTTAAATCAATTATTCGTATTTGATTATTTATTTATATTGATTTGGACAATCCGATATATAAAGATTTTGTATATATGTCTTGCAAACGTGTATTCGAAGTTTTAATATACTGGATAGTTATAGAATCACACTCTAGTGCCCGGGGATAATTCTGGTGACGGGGCACCATCGCCAGTATTTATTTTCGAGCGACGAAAGTGAGATTTCTATATATTTCCTATTGACTGGTGTGAGAACCAAAAATTAGATAGGGCTTATTGTTGTGATTTGGCATCAAAAACATGATTTTTGTATATGTATCAAAATTATGAATTTGAAACTCTAATTCACTAATTGATTGATGTTTGTGTTGTTTGTTTAATTGTTTGATAATTTTGAACCATTATGCCTAACTGAATCACATATTGAATTATATTGAAAATTGGTTGCATTTGATTGCATATACCTATACTTACATTGAACAGGTCATAGCAAGGAGGCTAGAGCCAGAGAATAAAATTTGTTTGCCCGATAAATAGGTACATGTTTACTACATAATTTACTGTTTTGTTTGGGTGATGATGATTTTATGAGCCTATTGGCTAGCCGCTTGGCTTTTTCTTTTTCTTTTTGAGATCTGAAGGACCGGGGAAGCTATTTGAAATTCCCCGATGCTCCCGGTGCAGGGGAGGTTATGGCGAAATTTTTCGAAAATTTAGGGTGTTAGCCAAATTTTTGAAATTTTGAAATTCTCAGAAACTAAAGAGTTGGAGAATGGAAGCCAGATCGAGCGTAGAGTTGATTAATCAAACCACTTTCGACTTTGTTCCTTTTCGGGGACGAAAAGTTTTAAGTGGGGGAGATTGTAACAACCCGGAAAATCTGGGCCAGTTTAAAATTTTTATTTTGGCCATTTTAGCGAATTTTGATTATTTAAAATAGATTATTTTAAATAGTATCGACGAGAAAAATGTTTAGAATTGAATTCGACGTATATATTTATATACGTCGTCGTTAGAATATAAATAATTATATATATAATTATAAATAGAATTGAAAATGGCGCGGTAGTTCGATAATTCGATTTCAAACTTCAATTGAATGTACCGAGTGCAAAACAATCCGGATTTTAGTGAAACCAAAAACATTAGGATCTAATCGATAATATCTTTCCAACGAATCCGAAAAATCAAGATTTCATAGCGGGAATCAAAAGATATGTCCAGTTGAAAATTCTGAATAGTCGCTATGGAATTCAGGCCCTTAAAAATGGGAATTTTGCAAATGACATCGGATTTCGACGAAACCAGTTTTGTTGGATCCGCAGTGTCAAGTTATTGCTAGATTCCAAATTTCATAATTTTTCGAATCAGTATGTGAGCGTGGCACAAGAAAACGTGTTTGAACAATTTCAGTTGAATTCCATCGACTGGAAATTGGCCAGTTTTCAAACGGTCTCAGAATTCGACAAAATTAGTTTTTTTAGGACCGTATCGTCAATACGAAACTAGAAATAATTTTTCTGGAATTTTTGGAGTTAATCTGTGGCCCCGGTAATTTGAAATGTACGTTTAAAATTCAATATAGTGTTTTAAATGTAAATTCAACGGAAACTGATCGAAATAGTCGAATCAGCTTGCGATACATATCCCATTGTGTTCGGAATGTGGGTAAAACGCTATGGACGACAGGCGGTGGGCCTCGTTTTGAGGTCAAAAATAAAAAGTTTCTTTTTGAAAATTAAAAATAATATATATATATATATATATATATATAACTATATATCCCTCTATTCATTAGCCCACCCCCCCGTTAGTTTTCTCAGACTCCAAATCGGGTTTTTCCCGATCAAAATTCCCCGCCGCCCTTGCTCTAGCTCCGCCGCTCCAGGCGCTCGTCGACTCCCCCCTCCTCCGTTCTACCTCGCTGTTCTCCTTCCTCTCTCCCTATCCGCTCCTCCTTGAATCGAGACCCCACGCCAGACGCCGCCGTTCTTAACTCTACCACCCTCGATCAGCCTCCGCCGCATCTATGCCTGACACCAGCGACGCTGGCGAAGCCCCCCTCGTGTCACTCTCCTCCTTCGATCAAACCCCCCCCTCCGAACCCTAAAACCCTTTTTTTCTCTGATATGAAACCGTCGACCTCGACTTTGCTTTTCCATCCACCTCCAGCGCAAGAGGAAAATAGCCTCCCCCTCTTCTGAGTCCTGTAAGTGAGTTTCGTTCCTTTTTATTGTGTTAAAACGTTATTTTTTCTAATGTTAATTCCTTACATGAATGCGTCGAAGAGATAGAATTTTTATGATATGAAAATGGCATATTTTTAGAAAAAAATATAGGATTTTTAAACTGTATAAGTTAGGAATTTTATCATATGAAAGATTAGATTTTTTAGCAAAGAAACGATTTTTAACGAAGTAAAAATTCGATTTTTATATATTGAATAGCATAGTAAAAATTCGATTTTTATATATTGAATAGCATAGTAAAAATTCGATTTTTATATATTGAATAGCGAAGTAAAAATGTGATTTTTATATATTGAACATCGAATAAAAATGTGATTTTTATATATTGAACATCGAATAAAAATGTGATTTTTATATATTGAACAACAGATAACGAAGGTGACAAAAAGGCGAGAACAGTGAAGATTTCCTGCATTAGAAGAGCCGTGGAGCTAGGATAGCTATATGTGAGAATTTCTCACCTTTCAATTTCTTTTTCTAGTTATATATATATACTAGGATGCAGACGGTGCTTAGTAGCACCCGACACAATCGTCCACAGACCATGGACTTGTTTGTTTGGTTGCATAGATTAGTTAGATTATTTGATTGAAATTGAATTGTTTGGTGAAGTGAATGGATTTGATTGATGTGTGAATGGCGTGGGCCTTCACTAGACCGGGGATAAGGCTAGGCCTTGTCCCGTTTCTAGTATCGTGCCGTTATGCCGCCGAAATTTTCTAAAATATGTTAGAAAAATAAAGATATCATTTTATTGAATAAATGAACTGAATAAAAATTCAAATGTTAAAAGAAAATGTTTTATCGTTAAAAATATGATTTTTAACGCGAAGTGAATAAAATAAAATATTCATTTACAAACCCGACGGTTTGTTTATGTACACCTATTTGAAGGACATTGATTGGGTCGATAAATTTTACACATCGCCCAACTGCACAAATAAAATCTGTGTTTGATTGTTTGAAACCCCACACGGGTGTTGGGATGAAATTTGAAGTTCACTCATCCTGATTGATTAAATATGTCGATCGATTGATTGACAGGCTGTTATAAGCGTTAGATATCTATATTTGATGCTTATACAGTGTAGTGCACTTTGGTTGATGGTTGATTATTTTGCAATGCTATTATATGTGTGTAATGTATGAAAATCCATATAATTAACATTATATGGTGATTGATTGGGCCTCATTCCAATTTAGAAAATAAAGAAGAATATAAAATAAAGGTTCATGTGTTGACAGTACTCATCCATTGAGATTGGTCATGTGTTGAACGAAATATTTTGGTAATAAAATTTACATCTTTATCAATATAAAATAAAGGTTCATGTGTTGACAGTACTCATCCATTGAGATTGGTCATGTGTTGAACGAAATATTTTGATAATAACAACTATTTTGAAAAAGAAATATTTGAAATAGAATATTTGAAAATAGAAATTTATGAAGCCGTGTTGATTAGATTGACGCCATTTTGACGTGAACGATATTTATATCGATTTTAAACGATTTCGAAATGAATTGAATATATAACGATTTCGAAATGAATGGAATTGAAAACGATTTCGAAATGAATTGAATATATAACGATTTCGAAATGAATTGAATTGAAAACGATTTCGAAATGAATTGAATTGAAAACGATTTCGAAATGAATGGAATTGAAAACGATTTCGAAATGAATTGAATATATAACGATTTCGAAATGAATTGAATATATAACGATTTCGAACTGAATTGAATTGAAAACGAATTCGAATTGAATTGGAAACAAATTGAAATGAATTCAAATTGAATTGAAATTTGAATTGAATAGAAATGAATTTTAAAACGAATTTATAAAGAAGAATTCAATTTTGATTTGAATTGAAACGGAAATTGAAATTGCTTTTGAAACGAATTTAAAACTATTTATATAATTCGTTTTAAATAGAAATCGACGAAGTATATATTATATATATTATATATATAATATAATGGCCTGAATAGAACGCGCCGCGCCGCGGCAGTTCGTGAATTTCGACCATTTATTTCAAACGGACATTACGGGAGATCCGACCGTCGGATTCTCCTAAAACCGGAACCGTTGGGTTCGTATCGAAAAGAGCTTTCTAACGAATATTAGAAATTAGAAATCTAACGGTTGGATTTGGAGATACGTCCAAATCAAATTCGAAAAAGGTCGCTGTAAGTGCAGTTCGATGGCCGTTGATGGAAATCGACTGTAAGGGCCTTGATAAAATTATTAAAAATAGTAATAATTTGTGTAAAATCATAAGAAACGATTTAGAAAAATTGGGATGAAAAACTCCATATTTGAAAAGATAAAAATAGATTTTTATCGAAATGAACTAGTTTTGAACTAGAATTAAAATTCTATTTATTTTTAAATAAATAAATCGAATTTGAAATGGTTTTGAAAATAACCAGAATTTCCAATGGTTGCATTGGAGTGGATTTGAATCGAAATTGTCTTCGGAATATTTCGATGTTGGAATTCGGGATTATACAGATGTTGTTATGGAAATTTGAAAGATATATATATTTATATCGTTATTTCCAATACGACATTTGTTAATCGTAGAATTTGATATTGAATATAAGCCGGGATATTTTCTATTCAGAGCCTTGTATTTAATATCAAATGTGATTTGGGTTTGTCGTGAATGGTGTCTTCATTAACACTATTCTTGAACCCAGTTGAGAAAAGATTAAATCTTTTTATTTAGATTTAATGAAGTGTACCAATTAAATAATATTTAATTGGAATTGAATTGATATTGATTTTTGGGTTTATCGTGAACAGTGTTTTAAAATAACACTCGTTCTTTAACCCGATAATTAATGGAATGTGACTTTGGGTTTATCGTGAACCGTGTTTTAAATGACACGGATTCTTTAACCCAGTTAACGATTAAAACTAAGTGGAGTTTTAATGAATCTTTAATTAGATTGAAATAATCGAAATGGAGTATCACCAGTTTTGCTCCAGGCGTTAGTTAAATCTTTAATTAGATTTGAACGTGAAATGGTAATTGAATTTACCGATAACACCGTGGTGTTAGATATGAAGTATTACCAGTTTTACTTCATGGGATGAATAAGTTGGGATTGGGAAATTAAAACCAATGATTACTTCGGTAAGGTTCGCTAATTCCGACTAGTTGAATCGAAATTCAAAGGAAGATTAGAGAATAAATTCAGGAATTTATCTTGGATAAAATTAATGGGAACCTTTCCCTATGAATGTGAAATCAGAAACTAACTGTCGGTTAGCTAAGCAGAATGGTTTTCTGGATATTGATCTGATGTTGGTTTCGGCCTTCGGGGTTAATATTTGGGGAATTATTCTCTTGATTAATTTGCGGTTAGTGACTGATGAATTGGAATGAGGCGTATGTTGTGTTTGTGTAACACTTATTTAAAATATACGCGAGTTATTCGGAAAGACCGGGTTTATCCCATTCTGAATAACTGATACGACGATAAGTCGAAGATGAAGACGGCGGTTGAAGACCGGAAGTCTTCACGTCGTTTGGGTAATTACTGATGATCTTGATTGGGCTGTACACCCAAGAAGATGGAAACAGTTAGTGATCGTCCAGACGTACTTGGAGATCGATGGATATGCGGGGTACTAGGTGCCTCCGGTTTCGTTCAGACCCAGAACGGACTTGTAAATGGACTGTGTGTCTGACATTGGATTTTAGTCCGTGTGATTGATCTCTATTAAATATATATCTGTTTGGCGGCGGAGAATTTATTCTCTTGCTTAACGCCCTTCTCTGAGACGTACGAGCTCAGGGGTTATATACTGATGGATATCAAACGCATAGAGTGAATTGCCTGTGTGGCATGCCTAAGTGACAATTGATCGAGGCTTCTGTTGAAAAGCAAAGTCTTGTGGTGATGATCAAAGCACGGCCTTTGTGGCGTAGCTTTGTGTAACGTTTACCTCGCGTGTTTCACACCCGGTATGAACCAAAAACGGGAGACGGACCTCAGGGAGGGCATGCGTTTCCTTCTAGCTAAAAGGTGGCGTCAGTGGTTTTACACGCCCTGACGAGTTTGACTTATGTGGTTGTTGCTGTTGCGAGGCGCCTCGGATTGATCGGTCGTTCTCGAACCGATGGAGTCATTTAGTTGGCTCATTTACGCCCCAAAGGGCGGGGAAACGTAGTGTTCAGGCATAATAATCCACATCGGTGGACCGGCCCTGTCGCTCCAAGGCTTGCCTGCGCGCTTGCCTGAGACATGGGCTAGATTGTCTCGAATCGGTAGAGGACTATCTTTTGCCTCGGTTCATAGACGGAAATCCAATTTCCAAATACGGGACATTTGCGGTTTTATTTGTAGAGCCTAGTATGGCGACATAGTGGGATGGGGCGCTCATGCCGCCTATGATTGATACTTATGATTTGAAGTTGTTTTATACACTATGCACTTATAATAGTATCAAACGATTTGTTTTAACCGTATCAAGCATTCTTTGGCTGTTATAAGGGAAAACCCTATCCTCGGCTGCATTGCATTGTGTGATGGGACCTGGGTCTTATAACAGCTTCATTTTTCTTTATTTAGCATTGCGCTGTTTGTTTTATGCATTGGTATTCTTGGGAGGAAACCCGTTCCGTGTTATATGGCGTGGTCCCTCGATTTACCTAATGATTTAAAATAAAGATTAATAACTGTTTTAGTTCTCACACCAGTCACATGACTGACCTGGAGTTTATTGTTTTAACCTAAACTCTGGGTGCCCCTATTTTGACACGGGCAGCTAGTAGTTTTGGTTTTGCAGATTTATATTCACAGGATCCTGGTTTACAGCTGGAACGATATCCGGAAAGCTTTGTATCCGTATATCTCCTTCTAGTTGTGTATTGTATTATTTTCCGCTGCTATGTATTTAAATGTAATTTAAATCTCTGATATTTCTGTGTAATATTTATTTGTTCATACTCTGTATATTCCTGTAATCTGATGCATTGTTGTGTTATACAGTGAAATGTTCTTTTGTATGCGTTCTGTTTTGTCCTGTTCTCAAACGATAGGGCGTTTCGAACGGTCTAGCTCGGTTTAGCGACTGATTCGGACCGAGCGAAATTCTTTTTCGTCACATCTATGTGATGCTTAAAGATTAAGCTTGCCCACGTTATAAATACCCAGTTCCTTTTCATTTTCGGTTTGTTCTTCCTTCAAAACAAATACACCACGCAGCTAGGGGTTGGCATTTGGCAGAACTGAAAGGGACGAGTGGTTAAACGAGAGATGCGATGATACTCCGCAGTGAAGATCGGTGCTCTGGCAGAATATACTGACAAAGGAAGGGGCTTTGAACGAACTTCGTTCACTTGGATTTTTGGGGCGTCTTGGTATGAACGGAAGGACCGTGCGGGTCAATGTGAGATCGCCTGAGGGAGGAGATGTATTCAGTGACAACTGTGTGTTTGGTTGAGGACCAAACCGTGAAAGGAAACATGACAGCTGGCGGTGGTTGAAAATTTACTCAAGAAGAAGAAAGGGACATACAGGCGTTGCATGAAAAAAATAGGAGGAGGTGGCTTATGTTTGAACTGAATGGCGTGGGGAGTTCAACGAATGTCGTAAGTGGTGTATGTGGGTTAAAAGTGGCTGCAAATGGTCATTTGTATTTGCTTAAACACTGGAGCGTTTTAGTAGATGTGGTGAAGAGAAGTGAGGGGTTGGTCACTGGGGTAGTTGCAGAAAAAGTATGGATTGATGAAGCATTTATGGCATGCGTTTGAAATATAAACAGAGAGATTGAAGCCCAACAATAAGAATAAAGGAGCAAGTGGCCATTGGAAATTACTGAGAGCAGGATTTGTTTTCGTGAATATGGGAGGAGGCACTACAGTGAAGCGGGTGTGGGGTTTAAAATGGAGATGGACCGCGAAATAGTGTAAGCCATTTAATTAGAAAGAAAAGTAAAGAGAGAAAGCCCATAAAAGAAAAATGCGGACGTGGTGAGATAGGGAAAGAGCGGTTCATTCAGATTAGTTTCAGAAGAATGGGCTTGTTTGAAAATGGTAAGGCCATTTTTTAAATAATAAGTTATATTTAATTTAAATATAAATCTTAACTTGTAAAATACATATCGTACGTAATCGAAATTTGACGAAACAGGATCTGTTGGGATCGTATGGACGGTGGCTACACGTTGGAACTAACTGGAAGTGAATTCGAGCTCGTTACAATTTATAGCAAAATAAATTGTCCATCGGAATCAAGCAATGGTAATCGTTATTAACGATGATCGTCCAATGTGAGTAAAACTCACCAACTCTGAACAGTTATATTTTTATAACGTATTTTTAGAACTGTTAATCATCTGTTGATTGCAGTGTGTTAACTGTTTGGTTGAATTGCTTATGTATTGGTTGAAAGTATAGATAACGATATATATATAAATCGTTAATCGAATATTGATTCTGTTTAGCAGAATATTTCATATTGAAATGAAATTAATGTTAATTATATTGTTTAACATCTGTGATGCAGGGAAACAGGTCAGAGGAATCCAACTGGATTCCTCAACATTTATTTTTACTATTTTCCATATATTGTGATATGTGATGTGATATACAATCTATTGTTGATTGTGTGTGTTGGGATGATATTGATCAGTGATATATGGTATGTTAAATAGCATAACAAATAATGGAATAAAATGAAAAGGGGAAATTTTCAAATGTTATATTGAAATTGAAACCTTTAATTAATCAAAGGATTTTATATAAAGGAATATTTATAAAATCAAGGGATTTTATAAAAAGAAATATTTGTGAAATCAAATATAAAAGAAATATTTGTGAAATCAAATATAAAGGAAAATATTTGTGAAATCAAATATAAAGGAAAATATTTGTGAAATCAAATATAAAGGAAAATATTTGTAAATCAAATATAAAGGGAACTATTTGTAAAACAAATAAAAAGGGAATAATTGTGAAGACAAATATAAAAGAAATATTTATTTGTTAATAAATAGAAAAGATAAAAGAAATATTTATTTGTTAAATAAATAGAATTGAAAAGGGAATAGTTATTTGTTAAGTAAACAAATAGAAAAGGAATAAATCAAAGGAGTTAATTCAAAGGAATTAATCAAAGGAGATAATTCAAAGGAATAAATCAAAGGAGTTAATTCAAAAGAGTAAATCAAAATGAGTTAATCGAATATTAGTTATTCGATTAGAGTTAATCGAATAGAGTAAATGAGTTAGAGTTAACCAGTTAGGGTTAATTAATTTGGGTTGACCGGTTAAAGTTGATCAGTTAGAGTTAACCAATTAGAGTTAATCAATTAGGGTTGACCAGTTAGAGTTGATCAGTTAGAGTTAACTAGTTAGAGTTAGAGTTAACCAGTTAGAGTTAAAGTTAACCAGTTAGAGTTACAGTTAACCTATAGAGTAATTAAGTAGTGTTAATCGAATTAGAATAATTCGATTAGAGTTAGTTGAATTAGGAGTTATCGAATATTAGTATTCGAATAAAGTTAAAAGGAGTTATCGAATATTCGTTATTCGAATAAAGTTAAAAGGAGTAATCAAATATTGGTTATTCGAAGTGAGTTAATCGAATATTGGTTATTCGAAGTGAGTTAATCGAATATTGGTTATTCGAAGTGAGTTAATCGAATATTGGTCATTCGAAGTGAGTTAATCGAATATTGGTTATTCGAAAGGAGTTATCGAATCTGGTTATTCGAAAGGAGTTATCGAATCTAGTTATTCGAAAGGATTTAATCGAATATAGTTTATTCGAATAGAATTAAAGGAGTTAATCGAATATAGTTTATTCGAATAGAATTAAAGGAGTTAATCGAATATAGTTTATTCGAATAGAGTTAAAGGAGTTATCGAATATCGTTTATTCGAAAGGAGTTAAGTGAATAGATTTAATCAAATAGAGTTAATCAAATAGTGTAAATCAAATAGAGTTAATCAAATAGAGTTAATTAAATAGAGTTAATCAAATAGAGTAAATCCAATAGAGTAAATCCAATAGAGTTAATCCAAAAGAGTTAATCAAATAGAGTTAATCGATTAGAGTTAAATCCAATAGAGTTAATCCAATAGAGTTAATTGATAAGAGTTAATTGACAAGAGTTAATTGAATAGAGTTAATCGAATATAGTTTATTCGAAGAAAGGTTTTCGAATCTAGTTATTCGTAAGAGAGATTTTCAAATATAATTATTCAAAGGGAGGAGTTATCGAATAGAGATTTATTCGAAAGAGAGTTACGTAAGGAAGTTTGTTAAAGGTTTAAAAGATAAACTTTGTCTATTTTGAAGTTAAAACGTTATTCAGTTAAGGTCTGAGAGGTAATTATACCCCAACTTGATTGACTTCCTTCTTAACTAAGGAATGGCTAAGGTTTGATAGTGAATGATGGTTTAGTGAATTTAGTTAACAAGTGAAATGGTTTGAGTTGGTATGGCGATGTTTGATTCAAACATCAGTTTAAATTCAGTGATGGAGTTTTGGTAATGTTTTCCAATAAGAATCAGAAATGTTTTCTGATAATAGAAAATAAGAATTTAGAATATATGGAAATAGGAGATAAGTAAATTTATGAACTAACGAGATAAATGTTAAATGATGATTGATCGATACAATTTCCATTTGGAAATAATATCGTTATTTGCACACGTGTTTTTCTTTGATAGTTAACTCACCGACTATCGAAGTTTTCAACCATTTTAACGTTGTTAATATGGAGAGACCAGTCGGATTATTATTCGAAGAACCACTCTGTACAGGCATAAGCGTTGCGAATCATATATGCCAAAGATAATTGAAGACGGAGTAAAGTGATAGGGCTATTGTATAAATCTTAGGTAAAGATTGCCTAAGATGGTTGTACTGAATAGTGCCTTCGGTTCGTCCAGTCCCAGGACGACCTGTATGGAAGAATGTCTGACAGAGTATATTTAATAGATCGCGTAAGTTGATCTCTTCAAACATATTTATGTTCGGTGGCGGAGGAATTCGTTTCTCTTAGCTGTATGCCCATGGTATTTTTGAGGAAATCAATTTGTGATTTGGCGGGTATGACGATGTGACATTCAAAGTGAACAAATGTGTGATCTGTTAGAGATAAACGTGGCTTTTAGCCTCACAACTGGGAAATGACAAAAATCGGACAGGCAGCATGGCTATGTAGGTCGCACCTATTAGGGTGTACAATCACCTGATCTAGAGTTTCATTTACTTCTAAAAATCTGTTGTCGATGCTGTCCATTCGGGAAACGGTTGCTGATCCCAACCGTTGGTGATATACATTCGATACACTCAAGCAAAATGAGTGGTCGGTCATGTGTGACCGGGTTGCAAGATGTTCTTGTTGAACCCAGTGTATTCCTCTCTAGAGGTACACTAGCAGAAGGTGGTTCCATACCTTGTCATAGATGGTAATCCATTACCCAATATGTGCTTGCGGTTTTGATTGTATACTATATACGTAGAACGTGAGATGAAAGCGTTTCTACTAGATGATGATTATATTGTGATTGATATACATTATTATAATATCAAAATGTTTTTGATATAAAGATAATTTGGATTCTCAAAAATGAAAAACCCGTTCTGTTATACGGCGTGGTCTTATGAGATATCATTTAATGGCTCAAACTATTTTAAACTGTTTTACTCATACCAGTCCCATGACTGACCCGGAGTTTATTTTGTTTTGTTTTCCCTAAACTCTTGGGTGCCCAATTTTGTACGGGCAGTCAAGTAGTCGGGATTTACAGATATACTGGAAGAGCTTGGAGCAGGAGGCTTCAGGATTATATAGCTATAGTTATTTCCGTTGTGTTGTAAGTGTTGTACTCTGATAATGTTATTGTATACATATACTGATTTTATTTCAAGGATATGTTATCTATTATATGTTGTTCGTTCTGCTGTGAGATTCGTGTTACTCTGATGTTGTGTAATTCTTCTTCTATTCTAAGTTTCTATCTTATCTATTCTCACCCTCTAATTTCTTTCATTAACTACCGGTATTTTTGATCCTTCGATGTTCGATATGTGTTGTATATCGGATAACCAAGATCGACTTTTTCCGGGTCGTTACAACTCAAGTACTGCAGGACAGAAGATCAAGTTGCAGACATCTTCACAAAGGCACTGCCAAGAGCAAGATTTGAGCAACTTCGAACTATGCTTGGAGTGTCCGAAATTTGCATCAAGGAGGAGTATTAAATGTACTACAAATTTCTAGAGAACTCCAAAGGAATTAATAAATTGTAATATGTTATATTACTTGATAAGTCTAGAATGTAAAATCTTGAGTATTCTAAATAATAATAAAACTATTGTAAGATGCCTATAAATAGAAGAAGAGTCACATTGTAATGGTGTACTACAATCTCAAAGCAAAAAAGTTGTTGTATTACCAAAACCTTTGAGCCATTTCTCCATTAAACTTTACTTCCACTATTTCAACTATTCAACCAATCAACTATTCAACTATTTTTCCCTACTACATCTACTAACAAGTGGTATCAGAGCTGCAACTATTAACAAGTTGCTAATATTCCTCTATATTTCAACATAATTCAAGCAAAAAAAACATCTTATGCTTGATAAATTTTCACTGAATGGCAATAGGCTTGAGGTGAGTGCAGATACTCTAGTCCCAAAATCTCGTATTTTTATAGTCCCAAGTCCCAACCAATGAGAGTTTGACACATCTTAATGTATTTTACAAGGAAATCCTAATTAAAAATTAGATAATAAAAGAACGAAGACGGACCCTTTTTTGCCAAGTATATCACTATGTGGTAAATGCGAATTGTTGGGTTTATGGGGCTCGAGTTCAGACCAGAGGATATGCAATTTCTTAAGAGTTGAGATGTTGTTATGCTGTTTTACTTTGAAATTCTTAGTATTACCTTCAAGTATGCATGAATAAGATCTAAACAAGCTTTTCCCACTTTTAAAAAGCATGTTACAACTGAATCACAAGTTTCAAGATGTACATTAAGTTATAAGATCTTAATCGATGAATCTTAATTTAGTGATATTGATGTTGATTGTAGAATATCTACAATCACCATACACTGAGGTCAGTGGAACTGTATGCTCACATAAATCTGTATTGTTACAACATTACATTTGAATTTCATACCACCTACCTAGGAGTACATGTATCGGCAACTTTCTTAGATTAATTCATGCTACACCTATTTCTTGTCCATTTTGTTCATTTCATTTCAAATGAAGATGACTTTATTCTTAAATAACAGTTTGTCACTTTCTAATGAAAATATTTGACAGGTGGAAAGGTAATTAGATGGCATTGGCAAGGTGAATGGCTTTAGCTTCCAACTTGTGTCGTTCAAAAATGATTATGGTTAGTTTCGTAGTTAGTTTCATTCACTTAATGAATGTTGTATCCTTCTTGATGTAATAGTTGATACGATATCAAATGGATGTTAAAGGCTTATACTATCGGGAGCAGACAATGTGTTCCCTCTATACAAGCTTTGACTTAAAAATCTATATGGATACGACTATGTTAATTTCCGGTCGTATAGACTATAAAAATAATAATATAGAGTTCATTTGAAGCATTATCTTTTTACAAACAATTGAGAATCGGAACTTGAGTTAAAGATGATTTGTGGTTCAGAAGTATTTTGCATTATTGTTTTATATGGCCATCCAAGGCCTGTTTTAACATTA
This sequence comes from Allium sativum, assembly GCA_030737875.1. Classification (NCBI taxonomy): domain Eukaryota; kingdom Viridiplantae; phylum Streptophyta; class Magnoliopsida; order Asparagales; family Amaryllidaceae; genus Allium; species Allium sativum. The sequence goes on from CM060924.1 coordinate 270,060,295, forward strand.
TTTCATTGCTGATTTATAATATGTTAAGGTAACAGGGAAATTCTAATAAGTTTATATCATGCCCGGTGCCAAAGCTCTTACTACTTGGTAGAACAAACAGATTAGACAGGTTTCAATCACTGGATGACTGCTGCAGGGCCCGCCTTTGACTAATCACTGATCGGTGATCCCTGAAACCCTACAACTACTAGTTGACCTGATAGGGTATGCTAGTGGCGATGACCATAAGAGCACGTTTTTCAGAAATTCTTAGGTTTCTAACTACAATTTGTAAAGGTATGCTATTGTGTAACCCTAGTTTTGTGATTTATTTTGTTGCATAGTTTGTATTTTGTATAACTCATATACGTTAATATCAGAATGTGTGTAGGATATTTTAATACACTCGCTGTTTGATATAATCATATAGGAACTTTAGTAATGAACCAGATAAAGCTTTTGGAGGGAAAGTTTGTTGGGAATACTTTTATCTTTTTATGAATTGTTATACGTTTGTTTTGCTTTTACAAATTATAGAGAATATTGTTATTAATATGTGGTGGTGAGCTGGCAACATAGCTAGTATAAATATGATGTTGTAAAGGCTCAAAAGTAAGAAATGAATTAAAAACTTTAGCTAGTATAAATATGATGTTGTAAAGGCTCAAAAGTAAGAAATGAATCAAAAACTTCCTTCTTCCATCAACGTTTCTGATTCTTCTCTCCTCTTCTCTATCTTTTTTCTTCTCTGTTAATTTAACCCTTATCATTGGTATTAACCTTTAACTATTGTTGAATCAGATCTACCACATCCTGCTACCAGAGAAGCATCAAGGATGGAAGCACAATTAGCAGCCCTGGAAAAGAAAGTTGAAGAGCAGAATTCAACGTCGAATCGGAAGTTTGATGAGCTTCTAAAAATGATGCAACTCCTCAAGGAAAGCATGCCTGCTGTTTCAAAAGTCAGATCACCCAGATTTGATGAACGAAACAATCAATCTAAATTGGGATATATTCCTAAATTTGAATTCCCTAAATTTAATGGCAGCAATCCTAGACTATAGATCAAAAAGTGCTGTAAATATTTTACCCTCTGTAAAATCCTTGATCATCAGAAAGTTGATTTAGCTTCATTAAACATGACTCCAAAGGCTGAAAACTAGGTATCAAGCTATTTTTCCACTAGAACTAATGTTGATTGGAATGATTTTGGGATTGATTTAAATGGATGATTTAAGGATGAGTCAGGAGTTAATGTGGTAGAAGAATTTAACAAGCTCCATCAAACTGATAGTATTGAGGCTTATGTGGATGAATTTGAAAATTTAAGGTCTATCTTGGTGCAAAACAGTTATGTATTGCCTGAAAGGTATTTGTTGGAAAGCTTCATAGGGGGCCTTAAACCTGGAATTAGGCCATTTGTGCGATCATTTAAGCCTCAAACTATTACTTCTGTCGTTGAGTATGCTAGATTGCTAGAAGAGAACATCGCTGTCAAACTCACAAGTTGAATGCCACCTTATCAAAAACTCACCATTTTTTCCTCATCACAAACACTAAACCACCCATACTCCCCACCCTACAAACTAAACCCCTCATGTTGCCTAAACCATTCACTAAATCTTATAAACCCAAAAAATATATCCCTGCGGATGTGAGAGCAGAGAAAATAGCCAAAGGACTTTTTTATTACTGTGATGCACCTTATGATAAAAACCATAAGTGTCAGTTCAGAGAAGCACAACTACTTGCAGTTGAAATACCAGGCCTAGAAGAAGTAGATGCTGCAATAGTTCAGATAGTGGAAGCAAATGAAGTTAGAGAATCTAACCCCTGCATTTCTTTAAGTGCTTTAGCTAGAAGTCAGAATTATCATACCATGAGCATTAAAGTTACGGTGAATGGTAATCCTATACATACGATGGTAGATTCGGGTAACACACGCAACTTCTTAGATATTCATTTGGCTAAGAAGATGGGATGCAAAATTGATAGCAATTGTGGACAAGCAATCACAGTAGCAGATGGTAATCATTTGATGTGCCAACCAATATGCAGGGAGTCCACGTCGTCAATCCATGGATATAAATTTACTACTGATGTTATGCTCATTCCTCTAGGAAGTAGTGACATGGTTCTTGGAATCGAGTGGCTTAGTACACTAGGTTCAATTTCATGGGATTTCAAGCAACTAACCATGAAAATTTTAAGCATCCATTTACTGCTGTGGAAGTTGCTCAGACTTACTTAGATTATATTTTTAAGCTCCATGGATGGCCTAGAACCATTGTGAGTGATAGAAATTCAATTTTTCTTAGTCAGTTTTGGAAGAGCTTATTTTCGCTACATGGCACTGAATTCTTACTCTCCTCTGCGTATCATCCAGAAACTGATGGGCAAACCAAAGTTGTAAATAGGTTCCTTGAGACTTATTTGAGGTGTGTTACTAGTGATAGACCTAAAGATTGGTGCAAATATTTGCCTATAGCAGTATGGTGGTATAATACCCGCTATCACACATCCACCCTAAAATCACCCTATGAGGTTGTTTACAGTCAACCACCTCCTATTCATTTACCCTACTTACCACGGGAATCAAATAATGAAGTGGTGGATAGAAGCATGCAAAAAAGAGAAGAAATGCTTAAAGTGTTAAAGGAGAATCTAGCTAAAGCTCAGCATAGGATGAAAATACAGGCAGATAAGAGAAGGTCAGAGAGGAAGTTTGCTGTGAATGATTGGGTATGGCTTAAATTGCAGAGTTACAGACAGCAAACAGTGCAATACAAAAGCAATAATAAGTTAGCTGCAAGATACATTGGCACATTTAAAGCAATTGCAGTAATCGACAAAGTGGCATACAAGCTTCAGTTACCCAGTACAACTAAGATACATGATGTAATTCATGTGTCACAATTGAAGCCTTTCAGAGGGGAGCTTCCTCGGGTTGTTGTCGTTCCTTCTGGATCAGATCCGACCGAAGCATATATCCTTGTGTTGGATGCTGTCATTGATCACCGGACCATGCAAATATCAGGCTGCTTCCAGGAACAATGTCTAGTGCACTGGAAGGGTAAACCTGCACATGAGGCCACTTGGATGAACAAACTAGACTTTGAAGCACAGTATCTTGGATTTCTTTCTTGTTGACTTGAGGTCAAGCCTTTTATGGGGGAGGGTATATGATATAGGAACTTTAGTAATGAACCAGATAAAGCTTTTAGCGGGAAAGTTTGTTGGGAATACTTTATCTTTTTCTGAATTGTTATACATTTGTTTTGCTTTTACAAATTATAGAGAATATTGTTATTAATATGTGGTGGTGAGCTGGCAACATAGGTAGTATAAATATGATGTTGTAAAGGCTCAATAGTAAGAAATGAATTAAAAACTTCCTTCTCCTATCTACGTTTCGGCTTCTCTCTCCTCTTCTCTGTTTTTTTTCCTTCTCTGTTAATTTCACCCTTATCATTGGGATCAAAGCCTTTAACTATTGTTGAATCAGATCTGGCACCTCCTGTTACCAGACAAGCATCAAGGATGGAAGCACAATTACCCGTCCTAGAAAAGAAAGTTGAAGAGAAGAATTCAGCATCTAATTAGAAGTTTGATGAGCTCCTAAAAATGATGCAACTCCTTAAGGAAAGCATGCCTGTTGTTTCAGAAGTCAGATCACCCGGATTTCATGAACGAAACAATCAATCTAAATTGGGGTATATTCCTAAACTGGAATTCCCTAAATTTAATGGCAGCAATCCTGGACTATGGATCAAAAAGTGTTGTAAGTTTTCACCGTCTGTAAAATCCCTGATGATCAGAAAATTAATTTAGCTTCATTAAACATGACTCAAAAGGCTGAAAACTGGGTATCAAGCTATTTGTCCACTAGAACTAATGTTGATTGGAATTATTTTGTGATTGATGTAAATGGAAGATTTAAGGATGAGTCAGGAGTTAATGTGGTAGAAGAATTTAACAAGCTCCATCAAACTGATAGTATTGAGGCTTATGTGGATGAATTTGAAAATTTAAGGTCTATCATGGTGCAAAACAGTTATGTATTGCCTGAAAGGTATTTGTTGGAAAGCTTCATAGGAGGCCTTAAACCTGGAATTAGGCCATTTGTGCGGGCATTTAAGCCTCAAACTGTTTCTTCTGCCGTTGAGTATGCTAGATTGCAAGAAGAAAACATCGCTGTCAATTCACCAAAAACTCACAAGCTGAATGCCACCTTACCAAAAACTCACCAATTTTCCCCCATCTCAAACACCAAACCACCCCTACTCCCCACCCCATAAACTAAACCCCTCACCTTGCCTAAACCTTTCACTAAACCCTATAAACCCACAAAATATATCCCTGCAGTTGTGAGAGCAGAGAAAATAGACAAAGGCCTTTATTATTACTGTGATGCACCTTCTGATAAAAACCGTAAGTGTCAGTTCAGAGAAGCACAATATTTGCAGTTGAAATACCGGGCTTACAAGAAGTAGATGCTGCAATAGTTCAGATAGAGGAAGCAAATGAAGTTACCGAATCTAAACCCTGCATTTCTTTAAATGCTCTAGCTGGAAGTCATAATTATCATACCATGAGCATTAAAGTTATGGTGAGTGGTAATCCTATACATACGCTGGTAGATTCGGGTAACACACGCAACTTCTTAGATATTCATTTGGCTAAGAAGTTGGGATGCAAAATTGATAGCATTAGTGGACAAGCAATCATAGTAGTAGATGGTAATCATTTGATGTGCCAATCAATCTGTAGGGAGTTCACGTGGTCAATCTGTGGATATAAATTTACTACTGATGCTATGCTCATTCCTTTAGGAAGTTGTGACATGGTTCTTGGAATCGAGTGGCTTAGTACACTAGGTTCAATTTCATGGGATTTCAAGCAACTAACCATGAAATTTTTAAGCACCCATTTGCTGCTGTGGAAGTTGCTCAGACTTATTTAGATTATGATTTTAAGCTCCATGGATGGCCTAGAAGCATTGTGAGTGATAGAAATTCAATTTTTCTTAGTCAATTTTGGAAGAGCTTATTTTCGCTACATGGCAATGAATTCTTACTCTCCTCTGCGTATCATCCAGAAACTGATGGGCAAACTGAAGTTGTAAATAGGTGCCTTGAGACTTATTTGAGGTGTGTTATTAGTGATAGACCTAAAGATTGGTGCAAATATTTGCCTATGGCAGAATGGTGGTATAACACCCACTATCACACATCCACCCTAAAATACCCTATGAGGTTGTTTACAGTCAACCACCTCCTCTTCATTTACCCTACTTACCAGGGGAATCAAATAATGAAGTGGTGGATATAGGCATGCAAAAAAGAGAAGAAATGCTTAAAGTGTTAAAGGAGAATCTAGCTAAAGCTCAGCATAGGATGAAAATACAGGCAGATAAGAGAAGGTCAGAGAGGAAGTTTGCTGTGAATGATTGGGTATGGCTTAAATTGCAGAGTTACAGACAGCAAACAGTGCAATACAAAAGCAATAATAAGTTAGCTGCAAGATACATTGGCACATTTAAAGCAATTTCAGTAATCGACAAAGTGGCATACAAGCTTCAGTTACCCAGTACAACTAAGATACATGATGTAATTCATGTGTCACAATTGAAGCCTTTCAGAGGGGAGCTTCCTCGGGTTGCTGTCGTTCCTTCTGGATCAGATCGGACCGAAGCATCTATCCTTGTGTCGGCTGCTGTCATTGATCACAGGACTATACAAATATCAGGCTGCTTGCAGGAACAATATCTAGTGTACTGGAAGGGTAAACCTCCACATGGGGCCACTTGGATGAACAAACTAGACTTTGAAGCACAGTATCTTGGCTTTCTTTCTTGCTGACTTAAGGTCAAGTCTTTTAAAGGGGGAGGGTGTATGATAAAGGAACTTTAGTAATGAACTAGATAAAGCTTTTGGCGGGAAAGTTTGTTGGGAATACTTTTATCTTTTTCTGAATTGTTATACGTTTGTTTTGCTTTTACAAATTATAGAGAATATTGTTATTAATATGTGGTGGTGAGTTGGCAACATAGCTAGTATAAATATGATGTTGTAAAGGCTCAAAAGTAAGAAATGAATTAAAAACTTCCTTCTCCCATCAACGTTTCTGCTTCTTCTATCCTCTTCTCTGTTTTTTTTTCTTCTCTTTTAATTTCACCCTTATCATTGGTATCAGAGCCTTTAACTATTGTTGAATCAGATCTGGCACCTCATGTTACCAGTCTAGCATCAAGGATGGAAGCACAATTAGCAGCCGTGGAAAAGAAAGTTGAAGAGCAGAATTCAGCATCTAATCAGAAGTTTGATGAGCTTCTAAAAATGATGCAACTCCTCAAGGAAAGCGTGCCTACTGTTTCAGAAGTCAGATCACCCAGATTTGATGAACGAAACAATCAATCTAAATTGGGGTATATTCCTAAATTGGAATTCCCTAATATTGATGGCAGCAATCCTAGATTATGGATCAAAAAGTGCTGTAAGTATTTTACCCTCTGTAAAATCCATGATGATCAGAAAGTTGATTTAGCTTCATTAAACATGACTCAAAAGGATGAAAACTGGGTATCAAGCTATCCACTAGAACAAATGTTGATTGGAATGATTTTGTGATTGATGTAAATGGAAGATTTAAGGATGAGTCGGGAGTTAATGTGGTAGAAGAATTTAACAAGGTCCATCAAACTGATAGTATTGAGGCTTATGTGGATGAATTTGAAAATTTAAGGTCTATCATGGTGCAAAACAGTTATGTATTGCCTGAAAGGTATTTATTGGAAAGCTTCATAGGAGGCCTTAAACCTGGAATTAGGCCATTTGTGCGAGCATTTAAGCCTCAAACTGTTTCTTCTGCCGTTGAGTATGCTAGATTGCAAGAAGAAAACATCGCTGTCAATTCACCAAAAACTCACAAGCTGAATGCCACCTTACCAAAAACTCACCAATTTTGCCCCATCACAAACACTAAACCACCCCTACTCCCCACCCCATAAACTAAACCCCTCACCTTGCCTAAACCTTTCACTAAACACTATAAACCCACAAAATATATCCCTGCGGTTGTGAGAGCAGAGAAAATAGACAAAGGCCTTTATTATTACTGTGATGCACCTTCTAATAAAAACCGTAAGTGTCAGTTCAAAGAAGCACAATATTTGCAGTTGAAATACCGGGCTTACAAGAAGTAGATGATGCAATAGTTCAGATAGAGGAAGCAAATGAAGTTACCGAATCTAAACCCTGCATTTCTTTAAATGCTCTAGCTGGAAGTCAGAATTATCATATCATGAGCATTAAAGTTATGGTGAATGGTAATCCTATACATACGCTGGTAGATTCGGGTAACACACGCAACTTCTTAGATATTCATTTGGCTAAGAAGTTGGGATGCAAAATTGATAGCATTAGTGGACAATCAATCATAGTAGTAGATGGTAATCATTTGATGTGCCAATCAATCTGCAGGGAGTTCACGTGGTCAATCTGTGGATATAAATTTACTACTGATGCTATGCTCATTCCTTTAGGAAGTTGTGACATGGTTCTTGGAATCGAGTGGCTTAGTACACTAGGTTCAATTTCATGGGATTTCAAGCAACTAACCATGAAATCTTTAAGCATCCATTTACTGTTGTGGAAGTTGCTCAGACTTATTTAGATTATGTTTTTAAGCTCCATGGATGGCCTAGAAGCATTGTGAATGATAGAAATTCAATTTTTCTTAGTCAATTTTGGAAGAGCTTATTTTCGCTACATGGCACTGAATTCTTACTCTCCACTGCGTATCATCAAGAAACTGATGGATAAACTGTAGTTGTAAATAGGTGCCTTGAGACTTATTTGAGGTGTGTTACTAGTGATAGACCTAAAGATTGGTGCAAATATTTGCCTATGGTAGAATGGTGGTATAATACCCACGATCACACATCCACCCTAAAAACACCCTATGAGGTTGTTTACAGTCAACCACCTCCTCCTCATTTACCCTACTTACCAGGGGAATCAAATAATGAAGTGGTGGATAGAAGCATGCAAAGAAGAGAAGAAATGCTTAAAGTGTTAAAGGAGTATCTAGCTAAAGCTCAGCATAGGATGAAAATACAGGCAGAAAAGAGAAGGTTGGAGAGGGAGTTTGCTGTGAATGATTGGGTATGGATTGAATTGCAGAGTTACAGGCAGCAAACAGTGCGGTACAGAAGCAATAATAAGTTAGCTGCAAAATACTTCGGCCCATTTATAGCAATTGTAGTAATCGGCAAAGAGGCATACAAGCTTCAGTTACCCAGTATAGCTAAGATACATGATGTAATTCATGTGTCACAATTGAAGCCTTTCAGAGGGGAGCTTCCTTAGGTTGTTGTCATTCCTCATGGATTAGATCAGACCGAAGCATCTATCCTTGTGCCGGCTACTGTCATTGATCACAGGACTATGCAAATATCAAGCTACTTGCAGGACTAATGTCTAGTGCACTGGAAGGGTAAACATGCACATGAGGCCACTTGGATGAAAAAACTAGAATTTGAAGCACAGTATCTTGGCTTTCTTTCTTGCTGACTTGAGGGCAAGTCTTTTAAAGAGGGAGGGTATATGATATAGGAACTTTAGTAATGAACCAGATAAAGCTTTTGGCGGGAAAGTTTGTCGGGAATACTTTTATCTTTTTCTGAATTGTTATACGTTTGATTTGCTTTTACAAATTATAGAGAATATTGTTATTAATATGTGGTGGTGAGCTGGCAAAATAGCTACTATAAATATGATGTTGTGAAGGCTCAAAAGTAAGAAACGAATTAAAAACTTCCTTCTCCCATCTACGTTTATGCTTCTTCTCTCCTCTTTCCTATTTTTTTTCTTCTTTGTTAATTTCACCCTTATCACTGTTCTAGGATGGCGTTAGCGATACTAATAGAAGAAAACGTGTAAAAAGAGAAGCAATATTAGGCCCTACAGTTGATAAGGATACACAACATGAGGCTGTTGGTTTAAAAGATGTCAATTTGGTTCCAAAAAAGTCCTAGCTATAAAAAAGAAAAACTCTGTTCTATAGGTTAAACTTAACCCTACTCGTAATTTCCAAGTTATTATTGTTATTATTATTAAAAAATTATTTAGTTCTCAATTAAAATGTGTTTTTCCCCTACCAGATTAAAATAGCTTGCAAACCAAAAATGACAAAAGATATGACAGATATTGACACACCAGAAGTAGGTGAACTAGAGCAAGAGCAAGTTGAACACAGACCTTATGCCAATCCAGAGGATATAGAAAAGGGGAAGTTGCCTCCCGAAGAAATATTTTCACTCCCCATATTTAAGGTAATCTGAAGTTTTATGCATAATTATTTTACTCTCTCTTTACCCACTAAAGATATGTTAACTCCATGTTACTTGTACAATGTAGCTGGTGTTTCAAACATTTTTAAGCCCGTTATTTGGATCCCTTGCCATCCAATGTTGTGCAATATAGTTATCGTTTCAAATTCTTTTGAAAATGTTTTTGGTTTTCTTGCCACACCGTCACTAGAGTTGCCTTCCATGAAGACTCAATGTATCATATATCTCGTAGCATAAACAATATATAATATAAAAATAGATATAGAATGCAGCTAATCAACTGTCATAAGGAAAAAATAAATAAAAAATAAAGTTTTTGTCACCAGAATGTAGGAATTTTCTATTTTTGTTTGATTTAGCACATAAGCATTGTTTATAATTTCATTCCGTTTCAGTGTTGTTACTATCAATGTACAGGGTGTGGATTTGTAATCTGGATCTATAACACGTGGTTGCCTTCATCTGATACATCTTGTCCATTCGACGTAAGTGCTTTGTTTCCTAGCCGGTATTTTCACAATCGTTTTATTTTATCTTTTTTATTTGCTTGTACTTTTATCATCTAGAGTTAGGAAGTTAAATAGCTAACATTTGATTTTTTAGCTAGTATTTTGGCAAGTCCAGCAAAAGATTTTGGATGGCATGATCTATTGGAATTTGATATAGAGAGGAGGAGAGAGAGAAAAGGTAGAATAATTGAATGACTACATTTTTATTTCTTCACTTTTCTTTCATATAACAAATGAGATAGTACATCCCTTTTATTGCATAGCCAGCTTCTAGACTTTTCTTTTCTAGATTTTTCTTGCATTCCCTAATTTTCAAAATTTCCCTTTACAAAACATTCTCTAGAATTTTCTAATTTGAAGGCCTAGAATTTGTTGCTACTTAATTTTGACTTTCCTAAATACAAACATTAAATTTGTTGCATAATTAGCATTTCCTTACAAAACCAAGTTTATTTCCAACATTCCCCCTTAAACTTGATTTTATTACTCCAAGCAGATTCGTTGATTCTCTTCTTCTCTTTGATTTGTGATGCACTTCTCATCACCTTCAATTGTTGAAGCACGTCTCTTCAACTCCATTTTTTTTCTTTTCCTTTTTTTATTTGTGATGCACTTCTCATAACCTTCAATTGTTGAAGCATGTCTCTTCAACTCCCTTTTTTTTATTTATGATGCACTTCTCATCACCTACAATTGTTGAAGCACGTCTCATCAACTCTACTCTTTGAATATTGGAGCACTTTTCTCCATGGTGCACTTCTCGCCGATAGCTCTAAAATAAATTCTCTTCCACAGCCACTTGTGTCATGTTCTCTTGCTCTTCATCTTTGAACCTACAATTCCTTGCCATATGCCCAAATTTTTAACACTTAAGAAATTTGCCTTTCCCTTTTTGAGTTATTTGGAGAAAAAAAGGGAGTTAAAAAGATATGCTTCAACAATTGAAGGTGATGACAAGTGCATCACAAATAAAAAGAAGGAAAAGAAAAAAAGGGAGTTGAAGAGACGTGCTTCAACTATTGAAGGTGATGAGAAGTGCATCAAAAATCAAAGAGAAGAAGAGAATCAATGAATGTGCTTGGAGTAATATAACCAAGTTTAAGGGGGAATGTTGGAAATAAACTTGGTTTTGTAAGGAAATACTAATTATGCAACATGATCTAAGGTTTATTCATACAGCTGTTATGGCTGGGCTACAACCTTCTCAAACTTACATTTATGAGTATGGAAGTTGTATACAATCTTCTGATCAAGCTTTCACACCTAGTCTTTGTTTTGTTTTATTTTCCAGTATTTAAATTTTAATGTTTATGATGTTTAATTAGCAGCAACTCGGTAGGTTGGAGCAATCAAATTACATTTAAAACACCGCTTGCGTCAAGATCAGATAAGCTACAGTTTCTTACTTATGGAGATACATGCAAAACTCCATTAGACCCATCTACATAGCACTATATCCAAGTTTCTTTATTCGTCGTATTTCACTAAATTAAAACAAGCATATGCATAGTTCATCCCTTCTCTACCCCTGCTATTAAAACAAGAATGTGTGTATAATGTTAGTCCATATAATATATCTTTCAGCCAGGTGCACTTTCTTTCATCAAGGCTTTGAAAAAGGAAGTGGCATCAAGAAGTTATGCAACTGGGTTTCTGATAGAGTTAGACTTAGCAGGTGCGACATATGACTACTATATGTAACCATGAAAGGTAATAGCAATACGATTATTCATTAAAAAAGAAAAAGGAAAAAGAATTGAGTATGCAGCTACGTAATAAGATGAAATGTAACGCAGGGACTATGCAGGATCAGGATCAGTGTATTTAACTCCAGACTCTGGTGGCGAATGTGGAGTAGCTTACGAAACTTATTTCCCAATGCGTAGATTGGAAAGGATAAACCATGGTATTCCATACTCCATAGAACACGCAAGCGTTCATTTCACCGTCATATCTACAGAACATGGTTGGACTCAAAATTTTGAGGCTCTGAGCAAGTAACATAAACCCTTCTCTTCCTTATTTGATATTTCATTGATGCAAGGATATAACTATTAGTGCTAACCTATAAACATGACACATGCAGTATGATTGAATTAGAAAAGATTTGTCAGTTGTCAATAAAAATAGAACTCCTTGGATTATATTCATTGGATAAAGGATAATTCACGCATGTAGGCCTGTTTCTGTAAATAATAACAGAAATAGCCATGTTCCAAAAATAATAACAGATTAAACCTATTTGTTACTGAAGGCGAGTTTTGAAAACTCGCCCTCAGTAAGATACAAAGGCGAGTTTTGAAAACTCTCCTTCATTGAAAACTCTACTTCAATTAAGCCTTGCATACAAATAAACCCTTACTTGATTATGTAATATATTTACTAATATAGCTGTAAATATTAATTATAAATTAGAGTTATTAAATAGGGATAAATACATTATAATTTATATAATATATTAAAATAATTTATATATTATATATATTATATAATTTATATATTATATAATTTTATAATTATTAAATAATATACTTTTTATAATTTTTGCAATTATTTAATAATATATATTATAATGTATAAGCATATGACATATAATTATATTATATAATATTATAAATTATATTAGTGCGACCTAGTACAACATAAATAAGACCCAAAATAACGTACACCCAACAAGACAACATAACTTAGACCCAACAAGACAACATAACTTAGACCCAACGATACAACATGACCACGACCCAATGATACAACATAACCACAACCCAATACAATGTAACTACGACCCATAGCTTCGGAATGAACCGTAGCACCCATGAAGCATTTCATTCTTAATTGCCATATTCATTCTTTCCAAGCGATTAACCTCAGCTTGCATCTCAAGTGCGTACTTGACACCTCTCTCAGTTAAAGGTGGATCGTACCATGAATAAAAATTGCAACTCTGCAACCTGCGGTTCTGTGCATGAATGTATGCTTTGCAACCGTAAAAGCGACGACCTGCATTCGTTTGACTTTTAGAAACAAGCATATTACATTCGACTCCGCAATAATGACCCGTCATGCTGGAGCTTGACCTATCGGGGTTCTTTCGGGCAAGAACTTCCCTCAACTGAGCATTGAGGGATTTTTGAACTGGTCTGATGCGTTGGACTGCAACGTTTGGTTGTGTTGCACTAAAAAGTTCAGACTCAACCTCTGCGGCATCTACTTGGACTCCCATTTGCGTTTCAGGCACAAATTCGACATCTTCTGCAGGTTATTTACCCCATTCGTACTCATCGTACATTTGAACCATGGTATCGTCATCGTATGGCCAGTTAGCCATTTTGACAGTGAACTACTCTATAAAAAACCAAGGAGTGATGAAGAGAGCAAGAGAGAGGTCGGTTGGTCTTTAATAAGGGAGAGAGGAAGAAAGACTGGTTTGAAACATCTACGAAATAGCAACATTACATCTCTACAAAGAAGATTCCCTACAGTAATACGTCATAAGAAACAGTGTCGTGCTAAGTTAAAGGAGTATGTAAAGCAGATTCTCTGCTGATACGACTAGTCAGTGGAGGGTTAAAGGAGTACGTAAAGCAGATTCTCTCCTGGTACACTGTTGGCCTGCCATGTTGCGAGTTCCTAGGCATTTGTCAACAATAATGCTTATGTGAATTGGGACGACCCTTTGTTTAACTCCTTTATGTAGAGAAATGTTTAAATTATATGGGGTTGGGAACGACCCTGTTTTCCGGTATATATAGCGGCTTCTCTGAATCCAGCTAAACCCTCATTCACAATTTCACCATGTCGAAACAAGGAAAAGAAAGTGTAGGCTCCACCATGGATAAATTGGAAAACGATGATGAATCAGTAGTAAATCAACTACCTGGAAAAGAAAGGGTAGTTGCAGAGCGTGTTGTAGAGCCACTAATTCCTGGTGGATCCAACCCTATTTGCTGTTGTGGAGAAGTATCGGTCGTGGTTGTTTCCAAAACCGAAAAAAATGTTGGTCGCCGATTTTTCGGCTGTGAAGCCTATGAAGACCACAAGGTTTTTCCTGCTGAAATTGATTGTTGTTACTTTAAGCAGTGGATTGACCCTCTGATCTGCGAACGTGGGGTTCAGTCACCTAGAGCTAGATTTTACCCACGACCATGGTAGGTGTATGTGGAAACTATCTTAATATGTTTTATTGTACTTCGAATTTGATGTTCGTGTGTTCCTGTGTTGTAGTTCGTATGATTGTAGTTTGTGTTTCTTAATGTTGTCATCATTGTCATTGTAAAATTCTCAGTTTTGTAATGCAAAATATTAAAATTCCTACAGGTATGAATATTGCTGATAAAAACCGTAAAGCAGATTCTCTTCTGATACGATTAGTCGGTGCAGGGTTAAAGAGTCGTGCAGCACGTAAAACAGATTCTCTACAGTACAACATGTTAAGCAGATTCCCTACCAGTGACCCTTCACATCATTCTTTGTTTTACCCTCTATTCACTTGTACACTACGCAACTATATATCTCTGTCGAATTTCTCAAAACTTACCTCACTCCCACAACTTTGTTTCCAATACCCTGTGCTTTACCATAACTATGACTTCTTGGCCATCATCTCCAGACTCTGAGGAAGAGGCGTACGAACAGATGGAACTTCAGACGCTTGCAGATGAACTCGAATTTCTAAATGAACTGAACTCTCGGCTTGGACCACTGACTGAACAACGGCCCGTCCAACCTCCACATCAAGCCTAAGTACCAAACGTTGAACACACGCATGAACAACCCGTCGTTGTACCACGACAAGAAGTTGGTTCTTATCAAGTACTACATGTTCCAATTCCTTATGAACAGGAAGGTGACTCTTATCAAGTTTGTTGCTACTGCGGTTATCCAATTGAAGTTGTGGTTCGAGCAGATGGCAACGATATTGGTCGTCGCAATGTCCATCCTATCTGAATGTGTTCAATTACATAGAATGGATAGATGAACCGATAAGGCCAAGGGGAATAACATATGCAAACGAACTCAAACAAGAGGTTAGACATCTCCGTAACGTTATTGAGCAGTTGCGGCTTAACCGTGATGATTAAGCAGCTTCACATCCCAAGAGCATGAACGTTAGATGTAGTTTGGTTATCGTACTATTTTCCTAATTAGCATCTGCTATATCCTAAGCTATAGTATCTAGTCCCGTGTTAGCATTTGTTTCCTTCTGAGTTTTAGTACTTATTTCTATGTTAAGGTCTCTTGTAATCAGCTTTATAGTAAATATTTTTTGTTATTTGGTTTATGAAATTCGCTACATTTGAATGTATAGTTTATGCAGAATTTTCATATAATATAAACTGAGCGTCGATTTAACATACAAAGGAGTAGTCAACATAGCACTACATCACATGTTGTGTGTGGGTTAGTTTGAATGTGGTGTCCTGTGTATGGTAGTTTGAATATGGTGTGTGTGTAAGTTTGGTTGGGTGGGTTCTGTCGAAGGCGAGTTTTCAAAACTCGCCTTTGTATTTTACTGAAAGCGAGTTTTCAAAACACGCCTTCGAAACACAAACAAGCATATATTCGTAATTACTTCTGAGACATGGCTATACGTGTAATACTATTTCTAAACAGGCCTAAATGGGTAAAAAGTCCTTGGATAAAACTTGTTGATTATATTCAGGATAGGGTTGATTTGGTGTTGTTTGGGCATGTACACAACCATGAGAGAACATGTACTGTCTATAAGAAAAAATGTAAGGGAATGCCAACAAATGATCGAAATGGCATTTATACGTACGCATGACAGTAGAAAGTACTCCGCACCAGTTCATGCTGTGATTCGAATGGTTGGTTTCCAACTTGGCCGCTTTAAGAAAGTGAGCTGTTTTGTGTCTTTCTTCTTATTTTTGTTGCATGTGTCTGTATATTTATGTAACCATGAAGATCTTGAAGATAATTTGCATGCATAGGGTTCGGATCACTACAAGAAAAATACCCTATTGCAACTAGCTATTTGCAACAGGCGATAAATGACAGTTGCAGTAAATGATATTTAGCAACAGACCAATTATAGCAGTTGCAATAGATGGGATTTAGCAACATGCCCTTTTTTTCTGTTGCGAAAAGCATACTTTTAGCAACTGCCCTTCCTTTCCTGTTGCAAAAACATAGTTTTAGCAACTATACTTCTATAACAGTTGCAGCAAACATATTATTTGCAACAGCGTTTTCAAGCCAGTTGCGAATAACTATCTTTAGCAACTGTTTTCGCCTCTTGCAATAACTATATTTTTTTACAACTGGTAAAGCCAGTTGCAGAAAACATACTATTAAAAATTAGTATCAACTCTTAATGATTAATTTTTACTAATTACTATTAAATGATTAATTATTAGTAATTATATAATAATGAAGATTAATATTTACTAATTATTAATTAATAATAAAATTTAAGTATTACAAAAATGATATTTATAACTGGTAATTGAATCTAATAATTACAAATTAACAAGCAATAATAATTAACATTTAAAAAATAATAAAATAAATAATGATTAAATAATAATAAATTAATAATAAAAAACTAATGGATAATAACTAGTAGTTAATTTGAAATATGAATATGTTTAAATATTAAATAAATAAATAATAATTAATAAATTCATAATAAATAAATAAACGATAATTGATTGATATTACTATTACGGAGTAATTGATAGTTAATAATAATTTCTTGTATGAGTTAATTTATAATTTGTGTATGATAGAGGAATTTTGGTTAATCAATTAATAGTTTCTAGTTAACAAAAGTATACTAAATAATTAATAATTATTACTTGATAATTTTTGCTGCTGCGTATAACACGTTTTTCATTGCTGCCTGAAGGCCCTGAACTCCTGATGTTATTAACTATTAACACATTTTTGCTGCCGCGTAAAACATTTTGGCTCCAACCTCCGAAATTTTGGCTCCAACCTCCAAAATTCTATCTTAAATTTTCGCTACAGCTCTCCTTCGAACAAATCCCTAATTTTACTTCCATATCCAAATCGACATAAAATGGCGATTTCAGGAAAGTATGCTTGGCAAACCGACCCCGTCCACCTCCCCCCCTTCAGCCCCCCTTTTCGACACCTCCCAATCCGCCGCTTCCATCAGCCATTCCCCCCGACCCTCCAGACACCACTACAACCGAATCTAATTAAAATCGAACGGAAGCACACAAAACCCTAATTGCTGAAGAACAGGTCACCGCCAAATCCCCAAAATTGAACTCTAACGTGGAGGACCTACCAACTCGAACTCGAAAGAGCAGCTCAGAAGATGGTACGAGGCCTCCAACGGAAGATGGAAGGAGGAAAGATGTCACTCATTCAAATGTCGGCTGGATTCTATGGAAGGAGGAGATCGAACTTGAACTCAAACAGAGGCCTGGCACTTCTGAATATGGTAAAATATATAAATTATTTTGATTTTACTTTGTAAAATGAATTCAGCAAGAAAACTGCGTAATTTTTGATTTTAGGAGTAGGAAGTAAATAATGGATTTCGGCAGTTTATGTTTAAAAAGAGCTGTTTTTAAGCCTATAAATGACGAAGAAAGTTTTATTTTAAAGCAAAGATGTGGTGGCTCTTGGAAGTTGGTGATTAAGTATCTGCTTGTTGGGGAAGCATGCTGTAGAAGAGAGAAGTCTCAAGCTATTGCTGGTTGTGGAGAATCTTCAAGTTTTGGGCATTCTACTGTCATCGAAGGATAGGTATGCTTTTTTGTTATACCATGCAATTGTTTGCTGTATAAGTAGGTGGACTATTTCCATCAACTATCTTGTTCGACCATCGAAGGACAGGTATTGGTATGCCTCCACAAAATTTACAGTCATTTTTGACACTGGCAGCTCTAATTTGTGGGTGCCATCAGTCAAGTGCTACTTTTTTGGTAAGAATGTGGTTGGTAAAATGTTATAATTTTTGAACTTTTTTGCTACGTATCAATCTTATGAATGCATTTTGGCTTGTAGATTGCTTGTCTATTCCATGCAAAGTACCGGTCAGGAAAATCAAGCACTTACCAGAAAAAGGTTAGTTTGTGCCTATTAATTTAGTTTTTTTAATTAATTCCTGTTGTTGAATTGAATTATAGGAGTTAGGATTAGAAGGAAAATAAAATAAAATTGTAAAATGTCATTTGCGGAAAGTAGTCTAAAATCATAGTTTGTTTTCTAGAAGTTTTAGTTAATTAAGTTTTCACAAAAACCATAACTTACGTAATAATTACACTTCTGACGATTAATCAATACATACACTTTTGATGATTAATCACGTTACGTTGATTTTACCAAGTTATAATCATAGATTAATCGCCGCTGCCATGAGTGGAAGTGAGTCTAGTCTCTTTGTTCTGTGTGGAACTGTAAGTCACTCATAGTTTCTATTTCTATTTAACCCATGTGATTATATAATAGATAAACAAATGCTATATGATTTGTATTACGCAGCCTTACACCAAAGGAAACAAACAACGAAAGAAAAAAAATCCACTCTTATTTATAACACGATGTGTGCTTACATGGGTAAAATGGTTTGGCATTTATTATGATACAATCAAATGATGGTTACGTAAGAATAATAATTATGCATTAATTTTTCATTTTTGCTACAGTTTTTTTTACTTAATTGTACAATGAAGTGGCAGTTTCATATTTTGAAAACAGCATTAAAGATACCACGTCCCTTTTGGTTTTATGTAGTGCGTATAGAAAAGCAAATTAGGAAAATGACAAATAGGAACAAATTAACTGATAACGTAGGCAGAAAAATCAGTTAATTCTCAATAAATATCATTGTGTTTAATTCATATGGCTCGCAGGTGATGTAGTTATATAGCATTGCCATTAATATGTGATATAATCCAAAGTTGTTCATAAATACTACACAAACTTGGGATTGTAAATTTCTTTTTATTCCATTCTCTGTTCATTTTCTTGACATCATACTCATAAGCTGCCTGAAACCATGTTTCACTCAATTATCATAACACCCATCTTATACTTTTCATTTTATAAAATGTGCACATATCAAGCTCGGATATATGTATAATCAGTTGTATTCTTCTTATAAAGGCAGGCATGTGTTTTCCATACACTATCTTATTCTACTATATTAAGAGACATCAGACTGTCACATATTGGGAAATGCTTTTATCTAGTGTTTGCAAAAACCTTGAGATCCCAGAGGATTGGAATCCCATTTTAAACTGACTCATTTTGATTTTGTTCTCAATCTGGATTCAACTTAGTTCAATTTTTGCTGCTTTGAAATAATATCAAATCAGTATGCTTATTTGGATCTGCAGTATGAACCTTATTGTTTTCCAGCAAAAGATGGATATGTGGGAAAAAAATAAGCGGTTTCTGTTCAAAGAATTAGAAATCGAAGAATTGAAATCAGTTTTAAAACTATAAATAGTTCCTATAAGAAAGAAAATCAATGCTTTTACTTGTTACATACTGAAAAGCCATTCTGAGTACGGTTTTGAGTTTTCATGGGAAGGCGTAGTTGGCAGTGGTGGATTTAGGTACGGTTATACTTAAAATAAGGAAAATCAATGCTTTTACTTGTTACATACTGAAAATCCATTCTGAGTATGGTTTTGAGTCTTCATGGGAAGCCATTCAACCTGGAATATTATTTATTCAAATATAAAATAAGGAGCGTAGCAAGTTTGCAGAAAATAATTGCCCACATTTTAATATGCAAATGCAAATGTACTTAACCATTTTGCTTTATGGAAACAAATTTAAGGCTTGTACAGCCATTTCAAATGAACAAATATATGACAATTAAAGTGACCTTCTAATTAATGGCTTAGAGATTACGGTTATATACTTCAAATAAGATGACAGCCAGGGTTCAAAACTTGGTGTTAAAACTTTCGCATACATTTTCAGCTTCTAGTACTAGCACTCCATCCGCTGAATAGGATGCATGCATGTGGTATTGCTTTCCTGTCATGGTGCAGTCCAGTGTAATTATTGACAACGTTCCAATAATTGCAGACCGTAGACTATGTCATGCACCTTAATTATCCTTGGCAGCTCCCGAAAAACATTTATTGAGAACATTTATGGTTTTATAATGACCCGTAATTGCACTAAATGAATGTTAGGATTGTCTCGCATATTAATCACCATCAAAACTGGATAGGTTTTGAAATTGGCTTGAACCTTCTTTGCTTTTATGTAAACTGTCATAACATATACCTGTTCAGGATAATACATTACTATTTTGTTTGCTATTTAATGGATTGAAATTCTTTGATATCCATACTTTTTAAAGGTCAAGTACAAAGAGGATAACTTGAATTTATTAACTAGTATTTGTGAATTCGTCAAACTAAAGTAAATTCGGGTTTAGTTCAGACGAACTTTATGTTGTATTAATGTGGTCAATGTCAGATTTTATATGCTAGTGCTTAATCATTTGGTTTTATGTGATATGACATGATAAGCTATAGCATAGATAAAAGCAGCTATATCACCTGAATATAAGCTTTATCATACTTTAGGTTTAAGATGGATTCAAGTGCCTATATGTAAATCATCAATTACGGTCTGTTAATAATAGATTCAGCTAGTGGGCTAGTTTTTTATGCTGACAAATATTTTTGGAAGGTGTCAAGTCAGTTTTTCTATTATTTTTAAATATTATAGTGTAATTTATTTTAATGACATAACAAAATATCATTTGAGTCGACATCTTTAGCTTGCTGCATAAACTAGTTATGAATTCATGTTATAATCATTTTGATGCTGAGTTACTTTTATATTGTATCTTATCTATATGAACGACTTGAATACTCTAGTTGTTGTTGCTGAGTTTGAGCTCTAATATTGACAACGTATCTAATCTTACAATGCTTTGAGCTTGCATTTTAGAGTGAGAAAAATAAATGTGCATGTGAACATCTTATTGAGCCTAGCTTGTGAATGGGCTATGGATGAGTAAAATCCCAGTGCTTTTCTTTGAGCAATAAATGATAGCTCCAAATGATTCATGTTTTGATGATTCGTGGTGCAAGTGAACAGTCAGCAACAAACATCCTTTCAATTTGTGTCCCTGTAAGATTTGTAGACATATTTTATAATTTCAGTTCTTATTTTTATTCATTATATATGAATATGATTATAGTTGTATAATTTCTTCATTTCTTTTAGGATTTTGGAACATATCGAATTTGATAGAAGTGAAGTAGAGAAAGAGTTGAAGGAGTACCTCAAACTATACAACTTGGAATGTTTACCATGGAAAGTTTTAGAAGGACAAGATAGAAGATGTTTTGGAAAATATGATCAGAAAAATTGTATTTTTAGAAAATGTGTTATAGGAGAGAATAGAAATTATTGTATATGTGAATAGTGTATGAAAATTTTGTGAATTTTTGCTGCAATTGTCTTTAGTATTATATTTCTATTGTAATAAAATATCTGTTATTTCTTGATAATATATGTTTATTTATTTCTTGATAATATATTGTTTTCATTCTTACATTATTAAATGCACATGATGGTGTATTGTAGTAGGAAAATATGTTTTTTGAATTTTGCAACGAGCACGTAGTGTTGCAAATAATCATATTGCAACTGTCAGAAATAGTTGTAGTATCTTGTTTATAGAATGCCTATTATAGGTTTGCAACTGTCATTTGTTGTTGCAAAATGATCTATTGCAACAACAAAGGCCAGTTGCAAATAAGTATACCGCAACGTCCTATTGCAACAAGCCGAAAATGTTGCAGACTTTTAGCAACTTCGGCTATACCAACAGGCGCAGGCCTGTTGCAATAGGTCTACTGCAACAGATATCGTCTGTTGCGAAAAGTGTTTTTTGTTGTAGTGGATACAACTTGGGGCTTAAAGAGGATTGCTGAATTTGGTTATGTACGAGCGACTGCAACAAAGAAGCGGCTTTCTGTGGAGGTATACTTATCTATTTGATTTCAGCCTATATTTTTCAGATTTGTCTTATCTTGCTGCTGTCGTTTAACCTTCTTTTCTTTTTTCTATTTCTGGCAACTGCAATTTAGTTTGTGAAATCAGATACAACACAAGTAGAGACAGATTTCAATTGGTCAAATGATTCTGAAGTGGGGTTAGCCGTAGGAAGAAACAGTTAGTTTCTTTGTTCATTTTTGCTGAATAAAGGATCAGTATGTTGTGTTATAACGAGTGAATTAGGTGCAAGTAATAGATAAAAATGAAACGCAAGCATGTTTGTATGTCTCATAGTGTCGACATTTGCATATTTGTGTTGTTATACCTTCAAGCAATTTTTGATACCACGTAATGTAACTTAATTACTATCGTATAGCAGTCAAAGTGCAACACAAATTTTTGGAACCTGGGATGTGTGTATCATCATTTGCAATTATGTGTCCATCTTTTATGATATACTATAATGCAACGTGTGTACATAGACGTTACATATTATAAAAGCGTATTTCCTTTTAATATACATAATATATAAACAATAAAGTATAATGGGGAGAAATTATTTGAATTATTATAAGGAAAAATATATGTTAGCACGAATATATAATAGAAAATCCAACACAAAAATTCTTAATCATCTAATATCTCCTCCACTTTGACATTTAATAATATTTAATGGTAAATTCTTATCATGTCAAGTTTTATCAATTTTATAAGCATTAGAAATACGAAGTAAAAATATTAAAAGAAGTTGCCCTTATATTCAAAATAATAATAAATAATAATATTAGAATAAATTTTTTTAAATCCAACCTACAATGCTTAACTGAACAACAGTGCACGTCCATGAGCAGCCATATATGTTTAAATAAATTTTTTCATATATACAAACATGCATAGTGTGAACATGTATATTACTTTAAATATAGTTTAATATATCATAAATTCATGGCTTGACTTGAATTTTTGAATACTCAAAGATCAAAACTAGATAACAGCTAAAAAAAATACGAAATGAATTCATGTTTTTTCAATTTCATTAATTTTCTCTAGAACTATGCTATAATTTTTTCATTGGAATCTTATTTAAAATAAAGTACAAGAAATAAATTTATATTTTAACTGAACATCTTGACAGTCGGTTTTCCCATTGTTGTACAATTATACTAGTCAAACAAACCGTCTGTTAGGAAGGTATAGTGTAAGAAATCCAAAATAAAATTTTCTGAGGCCAACTATATTCGACTACACTATTTGCTTTTCCCGTGAAAATTTTTCAATGCCTTTCTACTCGTTGTCATTCTCGTGGTTTCTGTTCTTTATCCGTTAATCGAATCTGCGTGATTTTAGTTTCATTTTGCTCCTTCCTACCTAATATCTACGTTTCCCTCCAAAAAGCATCACTTCAAATTTCAAATTCCAACTAAAAAATCATACGGCCTAAACTCCTAGATCAAATCATCTATAAAACTTGTCATCAGATCAACTACAAAATACGCATCAGATCTCCACCGATTTTAAACCTACCTCAAAACCATAGGCCATGACCAGCTAATTGTTTGAAGAATAAGGTATGATTTTGAATTAGTATTATATTAACTTTGATGTTAATGCTTACTATATTATCCAATCAATTGATTTAGTGCTTTTTCTTGGTCGAAATCATAATTATTATGCATGTATTATGATGATTCTCGATAGCAAGAATTTATTCATCATTGTTATATTTGTAGTTTGCTTAAAAAAATTGGGAATTTAAGACTTAAGGGCTTAAAATCCTTTGAGACAACCCCAAAAACCTGTACGACGGTGGCAAGGGTAATCTTTGGAATATAACACTTAAACAGATAACAGCAGAACAGAAATAAATAAATACACCAGATAATGTATAACATAATACACTGGATAAACATAATCATCAGAGTTACACAGTATACAGGATCATACTTAGTACAAAATACAGTTCAGCTTTACATAAAATGTCTACAGCGAAAAACAAAACATAATATGTACAACAAGAGCTGAACAACATAAAAAGAGATAAATGATAGAATCCATCTTCAGCTCCAGCCATCCAGAAAGAGCCTGCTAAAATCTGAATACAAGGCTGCCCGTGTAGAAAAAGGGGCACCCGAGTTTGCAAGTGAAACAAACTACGAGTCAGTCATGGGACTGGTATGAGAAATCTATTTTAACTTATTTTACAATTTGGCCAATCACAGGACCACGCCGCTAACGCGGAACGGGTTTACTCCATTGGATTGCCAATGCTTTAAAACAAGTAAATCTTTTAAACATCGCAATGCTTTTTATAAAAATGAAGCCATTATAAGACTCAGTTCCCATCACACAATGCAACGCAAACCGAAGGATAGAGTTATACCTTATAATGGCCAAAATATGCTTGATACGAGCAAAACAAATCATTTGATATTATTGCTAGTGTTTATATGTTTCAAAAATAATTTCAATCATAACTATCAATCATAGACGGTATGGATACCATATATCATGTCGCCATATATAAGTATACAATCAAAACCGCACGATGTCGTATTTGGAAATTGGATTTCCGTCATGAACCAAGGCAAGGGATCGTCCTTACCGCTTCGAGACTCTCTAGCCCGAGCCTCAGGGTCAGAGCGCATCGACCCTTAGATCGTCAGGGCCGGTCCATACGGAGTGGATTAAAATGCCCGAACACTGCGTTTTCCCACCTTATGGGGCGTCAACTGGTCATATCCCGACCAGGTCATCGGCTCCGAAGAGACCGAACTAACCGAGGCGCCTCACTATCCATCATTTGCATAAGTAAAATGCCCGGGCGTGTCAAACCCAAAACACCACTCCTAGCTAGAAAGAAACACAGGTCCTCCCTGATGTCCTCTCCCGTTTCTGGCTCATACCGGGTGTGAGGCTCGCGAAACATTGCTAAACGCAAAGCTAGCTATTCAAAGCCGTGCTTTGATCATCAAGCACAAAGCTCTGCTTTTCAACAAAAGCTTTGATCACAGCATCTCTGCATGCCACGTTGTCAACATACAACGTCATACACACATCCATTTACAAGTCCGTTCTGGGTCTGAACGAAACAGGAGGATCTTTATTCCTTGCACATCCGTACAATCAACAAGTACGTCCGTACGGCTACCACTTCAGCCCCTTCAAGGTAGCTACTCCTATAATGAGCATCAGTAGCACCCCTCCATTCGACGTGAAGATCATCGGTCTTGCACCGTCTTCATATCTTTGACTTTTAATTGTCGATCAATTATTTGAAATGAGAATTAACTCGGCCTTTTCAAATAATTCACGTATATTTAAAATTTCAAATCAATTCATTTCAATGGTTAAATTATTTGACACTAATAATTCAATTCATTAATGTAATTTTCACGTCAAACACATTCAACCATCAAATATCCAATAAACCGAGCAAATTCAGTTTATTTCCATTCCATATCATTTATAATATTTTATCACGATTTATCGCTATTTTCATCTACTTAAAAATAGCCAATTCATTCAAACGACGCTTCTGGCCATAACACGGCCGTGGCAATGTTTTTCTTCAGATTTGATTTACACATATCTGAAAATCTAACCGTTGGATCTCTACAAATTTTATATCATTAGAAAAATCTTTTCAAAATGAATCCAATGGTTCTAGTTTTGGGAAAATCCGATGGTCGGATCTCCCGGTACAATCATTTGAAGTTACGATTTCAAAATATGAACTACAGCATCGTTATTCGATTTATTTTAATTATATATATATATATATATATAATCGATTCTGGCGCTGTTTTTCTTCAGATTTGAATTAAACATTCCAGACAATCCATTCGTTGGATCTTTGCTAAGTTGGTGTCGTTGGAAAGATATTTCCAAAGCGAACCCAACGGTTTCGGTTTCGGGAAAATCCGATGGTCGGATCTCCCGCAATAATCGTTTGAAATCACGGTTTCAAAATACGAACTACAGCTTCGTTATTCGATTAATTTTAGTTATATTTATTTATATATATAAATATAAATATAATCCATTCTTCGATTTCAAAACCCTATTCATTTCATATATTTGATAAAAACGATATTTTTATCCAACAGATATTTATTTCAACACATCACTATTTTTAGCAGTTCATATATATCATCAAAATGTGATTTTTATTGTAAAACAATTTATTTCAAAACACGATTATTTTATATAGTTCATACATAAGGTAAAAATGTTATTTTTGGTGTTAAAACAATTTACTTAAAAATGATAAAAATGTTATTTTTATGTTTCAAAGAATTTATTCAATACACGAATGTCATTCAACACATGAATTTTATTCAACACATGAATTTCTATTCAACACACGAATATAGTTTCAACACATGAATATAATTCAAACACAGGAATATTTCAGAAAATTTCGGCAGCATAACGGCAGGGTAGTTAAAACCGGCACCGTCCCTAGTACGGCCCCTCGCTCTACCTTAAAGCCTCGCAACTTTTGACAATGGGGATTTCAATATCTAGTTCGTACGCAGACGAATTTTACCATATACTAATCCTATTGGGATTTCAACCACAAACAATCATTTGCAATCAACCATTCATGATATTCACCAAATTTCACATCAACCAAATTCAAACAATATCACAACCAATATATATCGTCCATGGTCTATGGACGAGGGGAGTATATATATATATATATATATATATATATATATATGTGTGTGTGTGTGTGTGTTTCGATTTCATTTCAATATCATTTCAATTCATTTCAACGCGTATATCATTTTTACAACGCATATATAACTTATACATCGAACATACAACTTGTACAACGCTTATACATGATGTGTACAACGCTTATATAACTCATACATCGACTATATAATTTATACATCGTTATTTCCATATCGTTTATAATTCAGAAATGTCACATTGGGTTCCACTCCTCCAAAAATTGTAGAAGGCTCAGAAAAATATTCGGTCTCTTCTAGAATGCAGAAGACGTCCTCACGAGTCCACTGTCTCTTATTTTACTGGATTCCGACAACATAGGAAAAAATATATGATTTTTATCGTGAAATCAAAATCCGTAGCGCTTTAAATTGCAATAATCAGTTTAAAATATATACAGCCGTTACCTGCCTTGAAGTTTCAAAACTAGGGTTCGATTTTTAAAACAAACGGTTGCACAACAGGAGAATCAGCCTGCACCACGTCGAGGAGCACTGGAAGGCGCGCCAAGCGGTGGTGGTCGCGGCCAGCTCGGTGGTCGGAATCAGGCGGGACGGCGGCTCGAAGTGGCGAACTTTGGGAGCACAAAACTCGAGGTAGGAGCGATGATAGGGGGAGCGCCTTATATGGATTTGAAGAGGATGGAAGGATCTTCAAAAAGTTGCAAAGGGCCCTAGGGTAATGGAGCTTGGTTTGATCGGAATATGGTTGGGAACGATGGAGTTCCTTTCCGTCGTCGATCGTGAATAACGGGGGGTTTTCTGATATTTTTTTATAATTTTAATTAATGAAAGGAATTTTTCTATTGGGCGATATTTATACAAATTGGAAAATAGGGTCTTCTCTAAACGAACTCCAATAAAAACCCAACGACTATCGCCTCTAGCTAAATACCCCCATTCCGAACACAATGGGATATGTTTCGTAAGCCCATTCGACTGTTTCGGTCAATTTTTCTTCAAATTAAAATATAAAACATTCAATATTTTATTTGAACGTACATTTCAATTTGCCGGGGCCACATACTAATCCCAAAAATTCCCGAAAAATAAATCTAGCTATGTTTTGACGATACAGTCCCAACAAAACTAGTTTCGTTGAATTCTTAGACCGTTTGAAAAAATGGCCCTTTTCTGGTCGATCCAGTTTAACTGAAATCAACCAAGCACATTTTTCTTCGCCATGCTCACATACTAACTTCAAAAATTATGAAATTTGAAACCTAGCAATAATTTGACATCCCGGATCCAACAAAAGTAGTTTCGTTGAATTCCGAGGTCATTTGCAAAATGGCTATTTTCACGGGCTATATAAATTCTATAGCGACCTTTTTGAAAATTCATTTGGCCATAACTTTTGATTCCCGCTATGAAACTTAGATCTTTTAGATTCGTTAGAAAGATATTCATAAACAGATTTAAATACTTTTGGTTTCACTGAAATCCGTTTTATTTTGCACCCGTTACAGTCAGTCAAAGTTTGAATTCCAATTTTCAAACTGACGCGCCATTTCAGGCCTTGTTTATATTTAAAAATAATTATATTTATTTTCAAACATCGATTCAAACTTACTTTTCGTCGTTATTATTTAAAATAATTTAATTTAAATATTTAAAATCCACTAAAATAGCCAAATTAAAATTTTTAAACTGGTTCTGATTTTCCGGGTTGTTACAATCTCCCCCACTTAAAATCTTTTTGTCCCCGAAAAGGAACTAAGTCGAAAGTTGTTTAATTAATCAACTCAACTTTCATTCTTCAACTTTTCAGTTTCTAAGAATTTTCAAATTCTTCAAAAATTTGGCTAACACCCTAAATTTTCGAAAAATTTCGCCATAACCTCCTTTGTACGGGGAGGGGTTTGGAAATTTATTGGGTCGCATTAGGTAACCAATAAATCCTAATAAGCATACACATATTTATAATGGTATATTCTGGTGTCCACAGGGGAGTGTGTATAGATCATAACTCCAGAGAATAAATTTTCGTCACCCTATAAATGGTTTTTGTGCCTTAATGACCAGAGAGACGTGTTTAATGTCATCTCCAGACCCGTGTGGGATTTTTATTAATCTTGCAATTTACCGTCACATTTTATATATTCCATATTAGTCATCAGTTCAACCTGTAATATATAGTCATCACCATACAAGCCTATCGCTCGTATGGTAAATCTTCAACCTCGTCACACAAGCTCCAAATGCTTATGTGGTATGTGATGAAGTATGCCCATCATCAAGGAGTATTCCATGTGGTGTAGTTCAAAATTAATTGTTACTATCCTATGGCAATGTTTATTATTACACACAGAACAACCAGCACTCTGCATCCAATGGCATTCACAGGAGTTGGTATAATAAATAAAATTGCGCAACCAACTCATTAAGGTTTACCTATTTGTCGGGCACGCAAATAAGTTCTTTACTCAGCAGCTAATCCGTTTACCTGTTCAAACATATATAATGTACATGCATATATTTCTAGCTGTTTTCAAATCAGTTCAATGTGTGATTTAGTCGAATAAATTTACCATCATTCTCTTATTGATTAAATTAACTATCATTCTAATAATTTAATTAATCAAATCCACAATCACACAACACAAACAACAATCAATTTGTTTTTATCTTTCAAAAATATACTAATTAATTCATATAGTCTTTTAAAATCATTCAGACTATATGATTAAAAAGTTTACATCCATGAAAAGAAGACAACAACCAAGTAGGGAACATAATGGAAATTGCAAAATATGGTAAATGTACCTTGCACCAGAGTCAATCAAAGATATCCACCCTGCAATTAGGATAGGCTTTCTTAATGATTTCCTCAGTTTCCCAAGTACAATCTCGCGGATCTCCACTCCGTTGCACTTTGACTAAGTGAACCTTCTTGTTCCTCAGCTCTTTGGTTTCTTTGCCAATAATCTTGATCGGCTCTCTTCTTACAGCCAATTCTGGAGTAATTTCTATATCCCATTGCGCGGCTTCCTCTACGATCAAATCTGGATCATGAACATGCTTTCGAATTTGAGATACGTGAAATACATCATGCACTCCAGGCAACCAATCTGGTAATTGAACCCTATAAGCGAGAGTTCCAATCCGTTCTAGAATAGGAAACGGACCAATAAATTTGGGCGCCAATTTCCCTGTTTTACCGAACCGGATTAGTCCTCTCATCGGAGATACCTTCAAATACACATGTCGCCAACAGCGAATGATAAATCTCTTCTTCTCTTATCTGCATAGCTCTTCTGTGGGCTTTGAGCGGCTAGTAATCGTTTCTTAACGAAATCGACTTTGTCCGCTGCTTCGCGAATCATATCGGGCCCCAATACGAGTCTATTACTAGGTTCTACCCAACAGGCAGGAGATCAACATGGTCTACCATACAGTGCTTCGAATGGTGACATTGTCAGGCTTGCTTGGTACCTGTTGTTGTATGAGAACTCAGCCAAACGCAAATGGTCTTCCCATGATCCGCCAAAATCAATAACACAAACCCGCAATAAATCTTCTAAAATTTGATTCACCCTCTCAGTTTGGCCATCTGTTTGAGGATGATAAGCGGTGCTCAAGTTCAGTTTCGTTCCTAATTCTGCTTGGAATGCTTCCCAGAATTTACTAGCGAAAATCGGGTCACGACCGCTAACGATGCACATGGGAACTCCATGCACTCTAACTATTTCTCTGAAATAAATCTGCGCCAGACTCTGAGCAGTTCTATTCGATCCGAGAGGTATGAAATGGGCGGTCTTCGTGAGAAGATCTACAATCACCTAAAAACTGTCATTTCCTTTCCTGGTTATGGGCAAACCGTCTATGAAATCCATAGAAATCTGTTCCCACTTCCCACAATGAATTTCCAACGGTTGCAACAGTCCTGCAAGTTTCTGCTGATCGCTTTTGACTTGCTGACAAGTAGCACACTGGCTGACGTATAAAGAAATGTCTCGTTTCATAGATCTCCACCAGAAAGTGCATTTGATATCATTTTACATTTTGCTCACTCCTGGATGGATACTAAGTTTGGCTTTGTGACATTCATCCAATAATTCTCTCTGGAGTTCAGGAATGTTCGGAACACAAATCCGACCCTTTAACCTCAGAATCCCATCGTTATCGATCTGAAAACTTGAGGGCTCGCCTTTCTGAATTCACTCTCCAAATTATGGACAGTCATGGGTTCCTTGAGCTTTTTCAAATTTAAATCCAGTTTCTTAACCGCATTCTTTGCAATAAAGCTTCGCGACGCGCCTGTATCAAACAGTACTTTGACTGGAATGTTTTTGACATTAAGTGTGCCTTCCAAAACATCGGGCCTTGCTTGAATAGCTAAGGGCTCAGAAGTTTCTGCTACTTCATTTATATGTACCTTTTCGGATTTCCTTAATAACCAGCAATCCTTCGCAAGATGGCCAATCCGATGGCATTGATCGCATTTCCTATTCTCCTGAAACGAGTTATCGGGTTTAAACCCCTTCTTTTTCTGTTTCTGCTTGGATTTTGATCCTTCCTTCCTTTGTTTCTTTAAAGCTCTGCAACTTATCGAGAAATGTCCTTGTTTATTGCAGTTAGAGCATACAGCAGTCGTTACTAGCTCTTTCTCAGTTTTAACCTTTTTTCTATTGAATGTAGGCTTCTTACTGAACTCAGACCTCGTACTGGCCTCTGACTGCGTACTTGTCTTTGCGCTATCAGTTTCGAATTTCCTTTTGTTGCTAGAACGGACTTCCTCTTCGTCGACAAAAAGGCCTCGCTTATCTAGATCTTCATACTGATAAGCCATGTATATCATTTCAGAAAAAGGAAGCTTCACATGCCCCATTACACTACTCCAGTATTTTCTTTGGAGCCCGTTAATAAACCTCAGATTCTTCCTCTTTGGATTTTGGATTAGATGAGGGGAAAAATGAGAAAGTTCATTGAATTTCTTATGATATTCCAGAATGGTCATATCTCCTTGTATCAGATAATAGAATTCATCACATAACCGCTCAGTTGCTTCTGGAGGAGTAAATCTTTCTATGAAAATCTCTTTAAATCTATCCCAGGTAATATTACCTTCTGGATTATCCTTAATAACCGTTTCCCACCAGATTAAAGCTTCATCATTGAGTGCCCAAGATGCCACTAATCTTTTCTGATCATCTCTCAGCTGGAAACGTTCAAAAATTCTCTCCGCAGAACTCATCCAAGCTTGAGTTTGAATAATGGATTCATTGCCCGAGAATTGTACTCCACCCAGATTTCGATATCTCTTTAATAAAGCTTCTATATCTGATCCTGGCTTTGGGAGCACGATTGGCTCATTAGATTGTTGAACCATTGAATTTCTTCTTCTGTTTTTGCCACTCATTTTTCTATGTCTGCAAATGGAAGACAAAGTGTCAGGTCAACAGAAAAGATAGTATAAAACATAGAGACATATACTTGAATGTAAATGTGTCTATTGGGGTGTATTTCATTCTTCTATACTCATACTAGGATATTACTGGTCCTATCTGTAATCAGTTATTCGTCCTAGAACACTACTGGTTCTACTTCTGACGAGTTCGATAACATGTTATATTCCTGAGCTAAGATTAACCAAAGCTCTGATACCACGATTTGACAACCCCAAACCCCCGTATGACGGTGGCAAGGGTAATCTTTGGAATATAACACATAAACAGATAACAGCAGAACAGAAATAAATAAATACACCAGATAATGTATAACAGAATACACTGGATAAACATGATCATCAAAGTTATACAATATACAAGATCATACTTAGTACAAAATACAGTTAAGATTTACATAAAATGTCTACAAAGGAAAACAAAACATAATATGTACAACGGGAGCTGAACAACATAAAAAGAGATAAATGATAGAATCCATCTTCAGCTTCAGCTATCCAGAAAGAGCTTGCTAAAACCTGAATACAAGGTTGTCCGTGTAGAAAAAGGGGCACCCGAGTTTGCAAGTGAAACAAACTACGAGTCAGTCATGGGACTTGTATGAGAAATCTATTTTAACTTATTTTACAATTTGGCCAATCACAGGACCACGCCGCTAACGCGGAACGGGTTTACTCCATTGGATTGCCAGTGCTTTAAATCAAGTAAATCTTTTAAACATCGCAATGCTTTTTATAAAAATGAAGCCATTATAAGACTCTGTTCCCATCACACAATGCAATGCAAACCGGAGGATAGAGTTTTACCTTATAATGGCCAAAATATGCTTGATACGAGCAAAACAAAAGATTTGATATTATTGCTAGTGTTTATATGTTTCAAAAACAATATCAATCATAGACAGCATGGGTACCATATATCATGTCGCCATATATAAGTATACAACCAAAACCGCACGATGTCGTATTTGGAAATTGGATTTCCGTCATGAACCAAGGCAAGGGATCTTCCTTACCACTTCGAGACTCTCTAGCCCGAACCTCAGGGTCAGAGCGCATCGAACCTTGGATCGTCAGGGCCGGTCCACACGGAGTGGATTAAAATGCCTGAACACTGCATTTACCCGCCCTATGGGGCATAAACTGGTCATATCCTGACCAGGCCATCAGCTCCGAAGAGACCAAACTAACAGAGGCGCCTCGCTATCCATCATCCACATAAGTAAAATGCCCGGGCGTGTCAAACCCAAAACACCACTCCTAGCTAGAAAGAAACGTAGGTCCTCCCCGATGTCCTCTCCCGTTTCTGGCTCATACCGGGGTGTGAGGCTCGCAAAACAACGCTAAACGCAAAGCTAGCTATTCAAAGTCATGCTTTGATCATCAACCACAAAGCTCGGCTTTTCAACAAAAGCTTTGATCACAGCATCTCTGCATGCCACGTTGTCAACATACAACGTCAGACACACATCCATTTACAAGTCCGTTCTGGGTCTGAACGAAATAGGAGGATCTTTATTCCTTGCACATCCGTACAATCAACAAGTACGTCCGGACAGCTACCACTTCATCCCCTTCAAGGTAGCTACTCCTATAATGAGCATCAGTAGCACCCCTCCATTCGACGTGAAGATCATCGGTCTTGCATCGTCTTCATATCTTCGACTTTTAATCGTCGATCAATTATTTGAAATGAGAAGTAACTCGGCCTTTTCAAATAATTCACGTATATTTAAAATTTCAAATCCATTCATATCAATGGTTAAATTATTCAACACCAATAATTCAATTCATTAATGTAATTTTCATGTCAAACACATTCAACCATCAAATATTCAATAAACCGAGCAAATTCAGATTATTTCCATTCCATACTATTTATAATATTTTATCACGATTTATCGCTATTTTTATTTATTTAAAAATAGCCAATTCATCAAATGACGCTTCAGGCCATAACGCGGCCGTGGCGCTGTTTTTCTTCAGATTTGATTTACACATATCTGAAAATCTAACCGTTGGATCTTTGCAAAATTTATATCATTAGAAAGATCTTTTCAAAACGAATCCAATAGTTCCAGTTTTGGGAAAATCCGACGGTCGGATCTCCCGGTACAATCGTTTGAAGTAACAATTTCAAAATACGAACTACAACATCGTTATTCGATTTATTTTAATTATATATATATATAAGTATAATCGATTCTGGCGTTGTTTTTCTTCAGATTTGAATTAAACATTCCAGACAATCCAACCGTTGGATCTTCGCAAAGTTGGTGTCGTTGGAAAGATATTTCCAAACCGAACCCAACGGTTTCGGTTTCGAGAAAATCCGATGGTCGGATCTCCCGCAATAATCGTTTGAAATGATGGTTTCAAAATACGAACTACAGCTTCGTTATTCGATTTATTTTAATTAAATATATATATATATATATAATCCATTCTTCGATTTCAAAACCCTGTTCATTTCATATATTTTTTAAATATTTGATAAAAATGATATTTTTATCCAACAAATATTTATTTCAACACATCACTATTTTTAACAGTTCATATATATCATAAAAATGTGATTTTTACTTTAAAACAATTTATTTCAAAACACGATTATTTTATATAGTTCATACATAAGGTAAAAATGTTATTTTTGGTGTTAAAACAATTTATTTAAAACACTAATATTTTATATAGTCTATATATATGATAAAAATGTTATTTTTATCTTTCAAAGAATTTATTCAATACATGAATGTCATTCAACACATGAATTTTATTCAACACATGAATTCCTATTCAACACACGAATATAGTTTCAACACACGAATATAATTCAAACACAGGAATAATTCAGAAAATTTCGGCAGCATAATGGCAGGGTAGTTAAAACCAGCACCGTCCCTAGTACGGCTCCTCGCTCTACCTTAAAGCCTCGCAGCTTTTGTCAATGGGGATTTCAATATCTAGTTCGTACGCAGACGAATTTTACCATATACTAATCCTATTGGGGTTTCAACCACAAACAATCATTTCCAATCAACCATTCATGATATTCACCAAATTTCACGTCAACCAAATCCAAACAATATCACAACCAATATATATCGTCCATAGTCTGTGGACGAGGGGAGTGTATATATATATATACAGGCATATAACTAATATTTCGATTTCATTTTAATATCATTTCAATTCATTTCAACGCATATATCATTTTTATAACGCATATATAACTTATAAATCGAACATATAACTTATACAACGCTTATACATGAGGTGTACAACGCTTATATAACTCATACATCGGCTATATGATTTATACATCGTTATTTCCATACCGTTTATAATTCAAAAATCTCACATTGGGTTCCACTCCTCCAAAAATTGTAGAAGGCTCAGAAAAATATCCGGTCTCTTCTAGAATGTAGAAGACGTCCTCACGAGTCCACTGTCTCTTGTTTTACTGGATTTCGACAACATAGGAAAAAGATATGATTTTTATCATGAAATCAAAATCTGTAGCGCTTTAAAGTACTATAACCAGTTTAAAAGATATACAGCCGTTACCTGCCTTGAAGCTTCAAAACTAGGGTTCGATTTTAAAAACAAACGGTTGCACGACAGGAGAATCAGCCTGCACTACGCCGAGGAGCAATGGAAGATGCCCCAAGCGGTGGTGGTCGCGGCCAGCTCGGTGGTCGGAATCAGGCGGGACGGCGGCTGGAAGTGGCGAACTTTGGGAGCACGAAACTCGAGGTAGGAGCGATGATAGGGGGAGCTCCTTATATGGATTTGAAGAGGATGGAAGGATCTTCAAAAAGTTGCAAAGGGGCCTAGGGTAATGGAGCTTGGTTTGAACGGAAAAGGGCTGGGAACGATGGAGTTCCTTTTCGTCGTCGATCATGAATAACGGGGGGGTTTTCTGATATTTTTTTATAATTTTAATTAATGAAAGTAATTTTTCTATTGGGCGATATTTATATAAATTGGAAAATAGGGTCTTCTCTAAACGAACTCCAGTAAAAACCCAACGACTGTCGCCCCTACCTAAATACCCCCATTCCGAACACAATGGGATATGTTTTGTAAGCCCATTCGACTATTTCAGTGAATTTTTCTTCAAATTAAAATATAAAACATTCAATATTTGATTTGAACGTACATTTCGATTTGTCGGGGCCATATACTAATCCCAAAAATTCCCGAAAAATAAATCTAGCTATGTTTTGATGATACGGTCCCAACAAAACTAGTTTCGTTGAATATTGAGACCGTTTGAAAAATGGCCCTTTTCTGGTTGATCCAATTTAACTGAAATCAACCAAGCACATTTTCCTTCGCCACGCTCACATACTAACTTCAAAAATTATGAAATTTGAAACCTAGCAATAATTTGACATCCCGGATCCAACAAAAGTGGTTTCGTCGAATTCTGAGGTCGTTTGCAAAATGGCTATTTTCACGGGCTATATAAATTCTATAACGACCTTTTTGAAAATTCATTTGGCCATAACTTTTGATTCCCGCTATGAAACTTTGATCTTTTAGATTCTTTAGAAAGATATTCATAATATTACTTTTGGTTTCACTGAAATCCGTTTTATTTTGCACCCGGTACAGTCAGTCAAAGTTTGAATTCGAATTTTCAAACTGCCGCGCCATTTCAGGCCTTGTTTATATTTAAAAATAATTATATTTATTTTCAAACATCGATTCAAACTTACTTTTCATCGTTATTATTTAATATAATTTAATTTAAATATTTAAAATCCACTAAAATAGCCAAATTAAAATTTTTAAACTGGTTCAGATTTTCCCGGTTGTTACAATCCCCCGCACTTAAAATCTTTTCGTCCCCGAAAAGGAACTAAGTCGAAAGTTGTTTAATTAACCAACCCAACTTTCATTCTTCAACTTTTCAGTTTCTAAGAATTTTCAAATTCTTAAAAAAATTTGCTAACACCCTAAATTTTCGAATAATTTCGCCATAACCTCTTTTGTACGAGGAGGGGTTTGGAAATTTATTGGGCCGTATTAGGTACCCAATAAATCCTAATAAGCATGCACATATTTATAATGGTATATTCCGGTGTCCACAGGGGAATGTGTATAGATCATAACTCCAGAGAATAAATTTTCGTCACCCTATAAATGGTTTTTGTGCCTTAATGACCAGAGAGACGTGTTTATTGTCATCTCCAGACCCGTGTGGGGTTTTTTATTAATCTTGCACTTTACCGTTACATTTTATATAGTCCATATCAGTCATCAGTTCAACCTGTAATATATAGTCATTGCCATACAAGCCTCTCGCTCGTATGGTAAATCTTCAACCTCGTCACATAAGCTCCAAATGCTTATGTGGTATAATAAAGTATGCCCATCCTCAAGGAGTATTCCATGTGGTGTAGTTCAAAATTAATTGTTACTATCCTATGGCAACGTTTATAATTACACACAGAACAACCAGCACTCCGCATCCAATGGCATTCACAGGAGTTGATATAATAAATAAAACTGCGCAACCAACTCATTAAGGTTTACTTATTTGTTGGGCATGCAAATAAGTTCTTTACTCAACAGCTAATCCATTTACATGTTCAAACATATATAATGTACATGCATATATTTCTAGCTATTTTCAAATCAGTTCAATGTGTGATTTAGTCGAATAAATTTACCATCATTCTCTTATTGATTAAATTAACTATCATTCTAATAATTTAATTAATCAAATCCACAATCACAACACAAACAACAATCAATTTATTTTTATCTTTCAAAAATATACTAATTAATTCATATACTCTTTTAAAATCATTCAGACTATATGATTAAAAAGTTTACATCCATGAAAAGAAGACAACAACCAAGTAGGGAACATAATGGAAATTACAAAATATGGTAAATGTACCTTCCACCAGAGTCAATCAAAGATATCCACCCTGCACTTTGGATAGGCTTTCTTAATGCTTTCCTCAGTTTCCCAAGTACAATGTCGCGGATCTCCACTCCGTTGCACTTTGACTAAGTGAAACTTCTTGTTACTCAACTCTTTGGTTTCTTTGCCAATAATCTTGATCGGCTCTCTTCTTACAGCCAATTCTGGAGTAATTTCTATATCCCATTGCGCGACTTCCTCTACGATCAAATCTGGATCATGAACATGCTTTCGAAGTTGAGATACGTGAAATACATCATGCACTCCAGGCAACCAGTCTGGTAATTGAACCTTATAAGCGAGAGTTCCAATCCGTTCCAGAATAGGAAACAGACCAATAAATTTAGGCGCCAATTTCCCTGTTTTACCGAACCGGATTACTCCTCTCATCGGAGATACCTTCAAATACACATGGTCGCCAACAACGAATTATAAATCTCTTCTTCTCTTATCTTCATAGCTCTTCTGTCGGCTTTGAGCGGCTAGTAATCGTTTCTTAACGAAATCGACTTTGTCCGCAGCTTTGCGAATCATATCGGGCCCCAATACGAGTCTATTACCAGGTTCTACCTAACAGGCAGGAGATCAACACGGTCTACCATACAGTGGTTCGAATGGTGACATTGTCAGGCTTGCTTGGTAGCTGTTGTTGTATGAGAACTCAGCCAAATGCAAATGGTCTTCCCATGATCCGCCAAAATCAATAACACAAATCCGCAATAAATCTTCTAAAATTCGATTCACCCTCTCAGTTTGGCCATCTGTTTGAGGATGATAAGCGGTGCTCAAGTTCAGTTTCGTTCCCAATTCTGCTTGGAATGCTTCCCAGAATTTACTAGCGAAAATCGGGTCACGACCACTAACAATGCACATGGGAACTCCATGCAGCCTAACTATTTCTCTGAAATAAATCTGCGCCAGACTCTGAGCAGTTCTATTTGATCTGACAGGTATGAAATGGGCGGTCTTCGTGAGACGATCTACAATCACCCAAATACTGTCATTTCCTTTCCTGGTTAGGGGCAAACCGTCTATGAAATCCATAGAAATCTGTTCCCACTTCCCACCAGGAATTTCCAACGGTTGCAACAGTCCGACAAGTTTCTGCTGATCGCTTTTGACTTGCTGACAAGTAGCACACCGGCTGACGTATAAAGAAATGTCTCGTTTCATAGATCTCCACCAGAAAGTGCGTTTGATATCATTATACATTTTGCTCACTTCTGGATGGATACTAAGTTTGGCTTTGTGACATTCATCCAATACTTCTCTCCGGAGTTCAGGAATGTTTGGAACACAAATCCGACCCTTTAACATCAGAATCCCATCGTTATCGATCTGAAAACTTGAGGGATCGCCTTTCTGAATACTCTCTCTAAACTTTTGAATGAAGTGATCATCCTTTTGAAGAGCAGATATGTTATCAATCAATGAAGGCGTGATGATAAGACTGGCAATAATGACATTCTTTCTGCTGAGCGCATCATGCACTACATTAGCTTTCCCCGGAGTATATAAGATATCAAGATCATATGCCGCGAGAAATTCTAACCAACGCTGCTGTCTCATATTCAGATCCTTCTGGGTGAATAAATACTCCAATGATTGATAATCAGTATATAATTCGAACTTCTCACCCAATAGATAATGCCTCCAAATTTTCATAGCAAACACGATGGCTAACAACTCAAGATCATGAGTCGCATAATTCTTTTCATGTGGTTTCAATTGACGGCTAGCATAAGCAACTACTTGGCCTCTTTGCATTAACACTGCGCCAAGGCCTTCTTTAGAAGCATCGGTCCAGACTTTCAA
This sequence comes from Allium sativum, assembly GCA_030737875.1. Lineage (NCBI taxonomy): Eukaryota > Viridiplantae > Streptophyta > Magnoliopsida > Asparagales > Amaryllidaceae > Allium > Allium sativum. The sequence continues at coordinate 270,100,010 of CM060924.1, forward strand.
GTCTTGGTTGCCATCAATAATTGATAACACTGGAGCAGTTCTCAGTTTTAACTTCAGCTCCTGGAAAGCTGTCTCACATTCCGGAGTCCAATTGAATCTCGAATGCTTCTTAGTGAGCTTCGTTAAGGAACTGGATATCTTCGAAAAATTCTTAACCAACTTCCGATAATAACTGGCCAATCTGAGAAAACTTCGGACTTCTGGGGTATACGAGGCTGTTTCCAATTCTGAATAGCAGTGATTTTACTGGGATCCACTGAAATTCCTTCCTTTGACACGATGTGACCAAGGAATTTAACTTCTTCTTGCCAGAATATACATTTGGAAAACTTTGCTTTCAAAACATTCTTTCTGAGACTTTCTAACACTTGTTCCAAATGTTTTTCGTGCTCGCTTTCTGACTTAGAGAAGATCAGTATATCATCAATGAAAACCAGAACAAATTTATTCAATACTTCTCTGAATACCTGGTTCATTAGATCGACAAAATAAGCTTTAGCGTTATATAAGCTGAACGGAATTACTAACCACTCGTAGAATAAATCTGGACCTCTGAATGCTATCAAAGGAACACACTCTTCGGCAATACGAAGCTGATGGAAACATGTAGGTAGGTCCATTCATGAAAACACTTGTGCACCATTCAGTCGATCCAACAAATCATCAATCCGCGGCAATGGATATTTATTTTTCAATGTCTGTTTATTCAAGTCACGATAATTTACGCATAGTCTGAGAGTACCGTTTGACTTCGGGACAAATACCACTGCTGCTCCCAAATCAGAGAAACTAGGTCTGATCAGACCCTTCCATACAAGTTGTCTAGTTTGACTGTCTAACTCTTCTTTCTCCTTCCAGGTCATTCTTCGAATAGCATGAACTACTGGCCTTGCATTTGGAACTAAAGAGATTTTGAAATCAATTTCTCTACGCGGAGGTAAGGTAACAACTTCTTCGAACACATCCGCATAGTTCTTGATAATTGGAGTATTTTCAATGTCGACTGGAATATTCTCCGGAACGACAGGAACATGTTCTAATTGAGCAGAAGAGACATACAAAGCTGACCAAAAGTCTTTTCTATCAGAATTCAGCCCTTCACATGAAATGGTTATATAGTCTCCTGATTTAATCTTCGCCTTAACGACTCTGTCGGCGCATTTAAACTCAGCTTCATATTTGGTTAACCAATCTAATCCCAAAATAAGATCAAATTCAGTAAAATTCATGACGATCGCGATAGTAGGGTATCGATAGCAGGAAAAAGAAACAGGCACCCCACATACCTAACTAAGATCGAGGGAACCCCCAACCGGATTATGGATAGTCATGGGTTCCTTGAGATTTTTCAAATTTAAATCCAGTTTCTTAACCGCATTCTGTGCAATAAAGCTTCGCGACACGCCTATATCAAGCAGTACTTTGACTGGAATGTTTTTGACAGTAAGTGTGCCTTCCAAAACATCGGGCCTTGCTTGACTAGCTAAGGGCTCAGAAGTTTCTACTACTTCATTTATATGTACCTTTTTGGATTTCCTTAATAACCGGCAATCCTTCGCAAGATGGCCAGACCGATGGCATTGATCGCATTTCCTATTCTCTTGAAACGTGTTATCAGGTTTAAACCCCTTGTTTTTCTGTTTCTGCTTGGATTTTGAACCTTCCTTCCTTTTTTTTCTTTAAAGCTCCGCAACTTATCGAGAAATGTCCTTGCTTATTGCAGTTAGAACATACAGCAGTCGTTACTGGCTCTTTCTCAGTTTTAACCTTTTTCCTATTGAATCTAGGCTTCTTACTGAACTCAGACCTCGTACTGACCTCTAGCTGCATACTTGTCTCTGGGCTATCAGTTTGCTAGAACTGACTTCCTCTTCGTCGACAAAAAGGGCACTCTTATCTAGATCTTCGTACTGATAAGCCATGTATATCATTTCAGAAAAAGGAATCTTCACATGCCCCATTACACTACTCTGGTATTTTCTTTGGAGCCCGTTAATAAACCTCGGATTCTTCCTCTTCGGATTTTGGATTAGATGAGGGACAAAATGATAAAGTTCATTGAATTTCTTATGATATTCCGGAATGGTCATATCTCCTTGTATCAGATAATAGAATTCATCACATAACCGCTCAGTTGCTTTTGGAGGAGTAAATCTTTCTATGAAAATCTCTTTAAATCTATCCCAGGTAATATTACCTTCTAGATTATACTTAATAACCGTTTCCCACCAGATTAAAGCTTCATCTTTGAGTGCCGAAGATGCCACTAATCTTTTCTGATCATCTCTCAACTGGAAACGTTCAAAAATTCTCTCAGCAGAACTCATCCAAGCTTGAGTTTGAATAATGGATTCATTACCGGAGAATTGTACTCTACCCAGATTTAGATATCTCTTTAATAGAGTTTCTATATCTGATCCTGGCTGTGGAAGCACGATTGGCTCATTAGATTGTTGAACCATATAATTTCTTCTTCTGTTTCTACCACTCATTTTTCTATGTCTGCAAATGGCAGACAAAGTGTCAGGTCAACAGAAAAGATAGTATAAAACATAGAGACATATACTTGAATGTAAATGTGTCTATTGGGGTGTATTTCATTCTGCTATACTCATACTACGATATTACTGGTCTTATCTGTAATCAGTTATTCGTCCTAGAACACTACCGGTTCTACTTCTGACGAGTTCGCGAAAATGTTATATTCCTGAGCTAAGATTAACCAAAGCTCTGATACCACGATGTGACAACCCCAAACCCCCGTACGACGGTGGCAAGGGTAATCTTTGGAATACAACACATAAACAGATAACAGCAGAATAGAAATAAATAAATACACCAGATAATGTATAACAGAATACACTAGATAAACATGATCATCAGAGTTACACAGTATACAAGATCATACTTAGTACAAAATACAGTTCAGCTTTACATAAAATGTCTACAGCGGAAAACAAAACATAATATGTACAACATGAGCTGAACAACATAAAAAGAGATAAATGATAGAATCCAACTTCAGCTCCAGCTATCCGGAAAGAGCTTGCTAAAACCTGAATACAAGGATGCCCGTGTAGAAAAAGCGGCACCCGAGTTTGCAAGTGAAACAAACTATGAGTCAGTCATGGGACTGGTATGATAAATCTATTTTAACTTATTTTACAATTTGGCCAATCACAGGACTACGCCGCTAACGCGGAACGGGTTTACTCCATTGGATTTCCAGTGCTTTAAATCAAGTAAATCTTTTAAATATCGCAATGCTTTTTATAAAAATGAAGCCATTATAAGACTCAGTTCCCATCACACAATGCAATGCAAACCGGAGGATAGAGTTTTACCTTATAATGGCCAAAATATGCTTGATACGAGCAAAACGAAACATTTGATATTATTGCTAGTGTTTATATATTTCAAAAACAATTTCAATCATAACTATCAATCATAGACATCATGGGTACCATATATCGTTTCGCCATATATAAGTATACAATCAAAACTGCACGATGTTATATTTGGAAATTGGATTTCCGTCATGAACCAAGGCAAGGGATCGTCCTTACCGCTTCGAGACTCTCTAGCCCGAGCCTCGGGGTCAGAGCGCATCGACCCTCGGATCGTTAGGGCCGGTCCACACGGAGTGGATTAAAATGCCTGAACACTGCGTTTCCCACCCTATGAAGCGTAAACTGGTCATATCCCGACCAGGCCATCGGCTCCGAAGAGACCGAACTAACCGAGGCGCCTCGATATCCATCATCCACATAAGTAAAATGCCCGGGCGTGTCAAACCCAAAACACCACTCCTAGCTAGAAAGAAACTCAGGTCCTCCCTAATTTCCTCTCCCGTTTCTGGCTCATACCGGGGTGTGAGGCTCGCGAAACAACGCTAAACGCAAATCTAGTTATTCAAAGCTCTGCTTTTCAACAAAAGCTTTGATCACATCATCTTGGCAAGCCACGTTGTCAATATACAATGTCAGACACACATCCATTTACAAGTCCATTCTGGGTCTGAACGAAACCGGAGGATCTTTATTCCTCGCACATTCGTACAATCAACAAGTACGTCCGGACGGCTACCACTTCAGCCCCTTCAAGGTAGGTACTTCTATAATGAGCATCAGTAGCACCCCTCCATTCGACGTGAAGATCATCGGTCTTGCGCCGTTTTCATATCTTCGACTTTTAATCGTCGATCAATTATTTGAAATGAGAAGTAACTCGGCCTTTTCAAATAATTCACGTATAATTAAAATTTCAAATCAATTCATTTCAATGGTTAAATTATTCGACACCAATAATTCAATTCATTAATGTAATTTTCATGTCAAACACATTCAACCATCAAATATTCAATAAACCGAGCAAATTCAGGTTATTTCCATTCCATATCGTTATAATATTTTATCACGATTTATCGCTATTTTTATTTATTTAAAAATAGCCAATTCATTCAAACGACGCTTCAGGCCATAACGCGGCCATGGCGTTGTTTTTCTTCAGATTTGTTTTACACATATCATTAGAAAGATCTTTTCAAAACGAATCCAATTTTTCCAGTTTTGGGAAAATCCGACGGTCGGATCTCCCAGTACAATGGTTTGAGGTTACGATTTCAAAATACGAACTGCAGCATCGTTATTCGATTTATTTTAATTATATATATATATATATATGTATGTATGTATGTATGTATGTATAAATATAATCGATTATGGCGCTGTTTTTCTTCAAATTTGAATTAAACATTCCAGACAATCCAACCGTTGGATCTTTGCAAAGTTGGTGTCGTTGGAAAGATATTTCCAAAGAGAACCCAATGGTTTCGGTTTCGGGAAAATCCGATGGTCGGATCTCCCGCAATAATCGTTTGAAATCACGGTTTCAAAATACGAACTGCAGCTTCGTTATTCGATTTATTTTAATTATATTTATATATATATAATCCATTCTTCGATTTCAAAACCTTGTTCATTTCATATATTTGATAAAAACGATATTTTAATCCAACAGATATTCATTTCAACACATCACTATTTTTAACAGTTCATATATATCATAAAAATGTGATTTTTATTGTAAAACAATTTATTTCAAAACACGATTATTTTATATAGTTCATACATAAGGTAAAAATGTTATTTTTGGTGTTAAAACAATTTATTTAAAACACTAATATTTTATATAGTCTATATATATGATAAAAATGTTATTTTTATCTTTCAAAGAATTTATTCAATACATGAATGTCATTCAACACATGAATTTTATTCAACACATGAATTTCTATTCAACACACGAATATAGTTTCAACACATGAATATAATTCAAACACAGGAATATTTCAGAAAATTTCGGCAGCATAATGGCAGGGTAGTTAAAACCGGAACCATCCCTAGTACGGCTCCTCGCTCTACCTTAAAGCCTCACAGCTTTTGACAATGGGGATTTCAATATCTAGTTCGTACGCAGACGAATTTTACCATATACTAATCCTATTGGGGTTTCAACCACAAACAATCATTTCCAATCAACCATTAATGATATTCATCAAATTTCACGTCAACCAAATCCAAACAATATCACAACCAATATATATCGTCCATGGTCTGTGGACGAGGGGAGTATATATATATATATATATATATATATATATAGATATAGATATACGTATATAACTATATTTCGATTTCATTTCAATATCATTTCAATTCATTTCAACGCATATATCATTTTTACTACGCATATATAAATTATACATCGAACATACAACTTATACAACGCTTATACATGAGGTGTACAATGCTTGTATAACTCATACATCGACTATATAATTTATACATCGTTATTTCCATATCGTTTATAATTCAGAAATCTCACATTGGGTTCCACTCCTCCAAAAATTGTAGAAAGCTCAGAAAAATATCCGGTCTCATTTAGAATGTAGAAGACGTCCTCATGAGTCCAATGTCTCTTGTTTCACTGGATTTCGACAACATAGGAAAAAGATATGATTTTTATCGTGAAATCAAATTCTGTAGTGCTTTAAAGTGCTATAATTAGTTTAAAATATATACAGTCGTTACCTGCCTTGAACCTTCAAAACTAGGGTTCGATTTTTAAAACAAACGGTTACACGACAGGAGAATCAGCCTGCACCACGTCGAAGAGCACTGGAAGGCGCGCCAAGGGGTGGTGGTCGCGGCCAGCTCGATGGTCAGAATTAGGCGGGACGGCGGCTGGAAGTGGCGAACTTTGGGAGAACGAAACTCGAGATAGGAGCGACGATAGGGGGAGCTCCTTATATGGATTTGAAGAGGATGGAAGGATCTTCATAAAGTTGCAAAGGGGCCTAGAGTAATGGAGCTTGATTTGATCGGAAAGTGGCCGGGAACGATGGAATTCCTTTTCGTCGTCGATCGTGAATAACGGGGGGGGGGGGTGTTTCTGATATTTTTTTATAATTTTAATTAATGAAAGGAATTTTTCTATTGGGCGATATTTATATAAATTGGAAAATAGGGTCTTCTCTAAACGAACTCCAATTCAAACCCAACGACTGTCGCCCCTAGCTAAATTCCCCAATTCCGAACACAATGGAATATGTTTCGTAAGCCCATTCGATTGTTTCAGTCAGTTTTTCTTCAAATTAAAATATAAAACATTCAATATTTGATTTGAACGTACATTTCAATTTGCCGGGGCCACATACCGATCCCAAAAATTCCTGAAAAATAAATCTAGCTATGTTTTGATGATACGGTCCCAACAAAACTAGTTTTGTCGAATTTTGAGACCGTTTGAAAAATGGCCCTTTTCTGGTCGATCCAATTTAACTAAAATAAACCAAGCACATTTTCCTTCGCCACACTCACATACTAACTTCAAAAATTATGAATTTTGAAACCTAGCAATAATTTGACATCCCGGATCCAACAAAAGTGGTTTCATCGAATTCTGAGGTCGTTTGCAAAATGGCTATTTTCACGGGCTATAAATTATATAGCGACCTTTCTGAAAATTCATTTGGCCCTAACTTTTGATTCCTGCTATAAAACTTCGATCTTTCAGATTCGTTAGAAAGATAATCATAAATAGATTTAAATATTTTTGGTTTCACTAAAATCCGTTTTATTTTGCACCCGGTACAGTCAGTCAAAGTTTGAATTCGAATTTTAAAACTGCCGCGCCATTTCAGGCCTTGTTTATATTTAAAAATAATTATATTTATTTTCAAACATCGATTCAAACATACTTTTCGTCGTTATTATTTAAAATAATCTAATTTAAATATTTAAAATCCCCTAAAATAGCCAAATTAAAATTTTTAAACTGGTTCTGATTTTCCGGGTTGTTTCATCCTTTTTACTTGTCGGGTTTCCCCATTCAGTTATTACCTTAATAAAAAGAAATTAGGGACAATAATAAAATAAATGGTCACTAATTATATATTATATCTACATTAACCTTAATATTAAATGAATATTCATTTACTTTATTTGATGGGTGATTGTTTATTATATTCTACACCAGGTAATCAAGACAAATAATGAAATTTTACTTGAATATTATTAGATTTCTTCCATTAAAAGCCGATCTTGCTATATTGGGCTTCATTTTTTTAATTTGTATATTTAGGAATGATAGTTAATATTATTAATTTAGTCTAGGTTATTGCTTTGGGTTAATTTTTCTTAACTTAATGTAGTTTTATTTTATTTCAATTTATTATGCAAATTGATGCCAGTATGATGCCCAAATGTTGAAGGCAATAACAACTATGGTTCATATGAAGCTCAAAATAACAGTTATTTCTTAAACTAAAATTGTTACATTTTCATTTCATTTACAAAATCATATATCTTATGCATAATTCAAAAAATGTACCACAAATTTGTGCCTATATTGAATATTTATGATTAGTTCATAAAAATTGCACTATAAATTTATGTTAGTATTGGATGTTTATAATTGAATATGAAAACGTACTAGAAATCACAAATCAAGATTAAAATGAAAATTTTGAAATTTTCCATGTGGATCTATAGTATTTAAATTTCCTGATAATTAGAATGGGAACAGATAATGGACTTTTGAGCCTTGAATGGATAATTAAACATTGGCAAGTTGATATAATGAAATAAACCTTAGCCTCAATATGGTAGCTTTGAATCATGGGGCTCTTATAAGTCTTCCGGGTTGTCTTTTTTTCTTTCTGTTTCTTCCTTTTCTTCAGCTGCTTATCCATGATCAACTTATGTTGTAGCATGGTTGCCTGTGGCCGCACAAGATAATGATATTACAATTACAACGGTATAAGTCATTATTTCGGTGTATCCCTGTATATCTATCCATTCGTTCCTTATTTCCATCAATCTTCCTTTTTGCATATTTTGTTGGTGGTATTGACCCAATTCTCATCGAAGATGAGTTAAAACCGTATTTTTCACCATCTTGAGAAATCACATATGTTAGTGTCCATACGGTTGAAGCATGTGCATTAATACAGTTTAGGGATAGGTAATTTCCTAGTATACATGCATATTTTTTTTGAGATTGTCTAATGTCGATCATGGTTGTTACGGTGGTATGTCGAGTTGAGTCGACAGAGGTCCAACCAATCGATTAGTCATAAATTAGTCGACAAATATACTGTTTCCACCAAAAAATTGTCAATTCAAATATATTGCTACTAACAAATATATTGCTACTAAACAAAAAATTGTCAATTCTCGACTTTCGATACTTCGACAAAAGCTAGGGTTCGATTTTTTTTGTTCGAAACTTGTTATTGATCTTTTTCAATTCGACTTTCGATCAATTCTTTTTTTTTGTTCGATACTAGGCATCGATCTTTTTTTGCTCGTTTTTTCTGCTCGATATTGTAGGTATCGATAACTGTAGGGTTCGTTTTTTCTCTATTCAATACAGTAGGTATCAGTAACTGTAGGGTTTGATATTTTTTTTCTAGAATGGGCCAATACCAAACCAGTCGACACCTATAAAGACCTAATCAAGTCGACTAGTCGATAATTTGACAAATTTCGATCCAGGCACCCGAAATTCATACAAAAAACAAGTCGAAGCTTCAAATCGATGGCACGATCACGATTAGTCATCGATTAATCGAGCGTCATGATAATAATGATGCCAATATATGTTTCTTTATCACATGGTCAATGCTCCTTAAATACTTATTTATGGGATGTACCTTATTATTGAATAAGGTGATACATGTACTGTTTGGTTGTGATAATAATACGTGTTATCACGGTACATAGAATGGATGTATTACTTTTTATTCAACCTAATTTTTATGCTTTTGAATGCAAATTGCAGCCCTTAAATTCTTAAAGATACACTGTTACCTATTTATTTTCTGATTTTAACTTATGCTTCCTCTGATTTTTCCTTTTGGAATTCTTGGAATAAAGTTATCACTGGTTTCATCTAGCTTTGTGTTTGTTGTAGTTGTTTTATTAATTGATGATGATGTCTTTCAACAGGGCATATGCTGAAGAAGCGACTCAAAGAATGAATAGAACCGTGGTAGGTCAGCAAACTATCGAGTTATCATGGTGTAGAGCAAGCAACAAGGTATTTACGAAGCTATGATAAATGTGTGACTAAAATAAGAGAGGTAGTTCATTCTAGTGTCATTGGTTAGTTCTTGATTTGACTAATCATTTTGTCCCGTCTTTTGGATTGCATTTTAGGGTAAATTCTCTAAATCAAAATAATAATCAAGGAAGATGAATGTAATTAGGAAATCAACTTTATGCTTGCTACTTTCTGGATGTTCCACGTGGGTCCTTGCTACTTTCATTCAACTGTGATAATCAGGCTAATCATCTTCCTAAGGTTAAAGTTAAATGCATTAGTGATGTTGGTTTTTTCTTGAATGCGCAAATTTACTTGTACTTCAAGATGCAATTTTTATAAGTGTATTGATACGATGATAGTGAAATTTTGTCATTTATTTTTTATGTTTTCCCAGGATTGACGCGTCTTGAACAAGCATTATAGGTTACGTTTTCGAAAAAATTATCCAACCTAAGGTTGGTTTCAAATAGTTCCACCTGTTAAGACGTAAAAATCAATATGTTCCTCATAATTAGTTTTCATTTGCAGGATGTACAAAGAAATCTACTTGCAGAGCGTGTTTCTTCGCAAAGCAATCCAGTTTAGGTTTGCATCAAATTTAACTTCGCACGTAGAAGGTAAAAGCTTTAAAGATTTCTAATCTAAAACTTCCAATTTTAGGCAGTGTTTGTTCCTCAAGTTGTATTAACTTACATCCATACACCGAATATTGAACTTGCGCTGAATCATCGAAATTAATGAATTTTGAACTTGGGCAGAAGCTTGAAATTCAAACGGAAAAATCAATTTTAGTAGACTTTGACTAGATGATATCATGAAGCAACAAGGCAATGGACTGTGCATATGTGTAAGTGAAGCCGCGATGAGTAGCTTGCCCCAACTTAGAAAACTACTTACTTGTGAGCACTCCAGAACTTCGCCATCCTAAATGGACCACTTAGAGCTACGCCTTCAAAAATAAATAGTGTGACAACACAACCTGAAAACTGAGCTAATACTAAAGAAGCCCTACTACACTATTCCATCTAAAATAACAACAAAACACAACATTAAAGGTAATCTATGCTAAGCCCTATGGCTCTATAAACAAGATTACTTCAACATTTTGAAGAATGGGAATATTGCGAGAACCTATTTCTAGCCGTTCTAATCAATGGAGAACTTTGCTACCACTATCATGTTTAAGTTGTGTCTAATAAATTTGAGTATAAAGTCATTGTTACTAAGTATAAATTTAAATTAAGAAAAACTTGTTCATGTTGAACGACATTTAAATTCAAAGTCAAATATAGCAAATTTGAGTATAAAGCCAATGCTTTAACAAATTTAATCTTTTCTACGTACATCATTGTCTTGTTGTTTTCTAAAGCCAAACCTTCAAACTGATCAGGTTGCTGCAACTCAAACTAGGGTTTATAGCAAAGAATGAGTTTAGATTTATGTAAGGAAGGATTAGGTCGGTAAGCTCCTATTTGGTCAAATGATAATGGTAGAAGTAGATGCCAGTTGTAGTAAGGACAAGTGGTGAAGTTTGGGTGTAACACCCCCTAATTTTAACAATACATTAAAGTGATAAATTAAGGAAAACTTAAATTAATATTCAGAAATAGGGAAAACGGACTGCACCATTGCATCTGTCTCAAAATTATGGTCAAGACAGACATTTGGTTTGCGTAAAACGGTTACTGTATGAAGAAGTTATTAAGGTTTGAAGTTTGTATACGCATACGAAGAATGTGTATATATATATATACAATTCAAAACAACGAATTGGGAGGGGGAATCCCGAACTGCCCTATTTTAGGGGTCGACCCGAGTCCCATTAGGTCGACCCAGGGTGTTAGGGGGTAGACACCAGGGTCGACACCAAGGTCGACCCCGGGGTCGACACCCAAAGGGGGGTCGACCCACCTACAGATCTGGGCAGATTCACGTTTTTGAACGTGGACTTGTTTAGTAGCTTGATTCATTGACCCTAGGCTATAAATAGGACCTCAAAACCTAGTTTTATTCTTTTGAAAAATAATGGTGACGGCGAGGCTCTGCTACAACTTCAATTAAATTGCATATTCTTCTCCAAAATCAATTCAAAGGAGATTATACATATTCAAAGATTGCTACAACAAAATCAACGTGTCCTCAGTTATTTGGATCCATTTTCTTAGATCTATTCACTATGAGTTTATGTTATTTTTAGATCTAAAAATTTATTGGCAATCTTGATATGCATATAAAATTGGATCTTGAATCATCTCCTAAATTAGTTCTATTATGACATATTCACCAGATCTGTTCTTATATGTTTATATCGCCACCATGCCAAATCTTGTCATAATATGCTTATACAGTTTTTATGCCTGTTTCTGTCAGTTAATTATTGATTATTTATTATGCCTACTTTTGACTCTCTTCTCTCCCTCTTTTCCCTTTTTATTTTTATATAGCTAGGCTACCTTCGAGTTTTGGCCTAACGCTGAAATATGGGAACATGCGAAATTAGGAATCGTTGGGAAAAACATGAATTTGGGCATAACTTGTATTGAAATATGTGAATATTGAATTGGGGCATAAATTGGAACATACATTAATATTGAATTGGGGCATAAATTGGAACATATGTAAATATTGAAATTGGGCATAAATTGTATATTAATTTATGACTTAAGAAAAAGGGCATATTAGGCTTAATTATATGTGAATTAAAAAGGGGCATGGGAAAACCTATAATTGAAATAGGATAATTTCTAATATGAATATGCCTAAAAATTTGGAACGGTAATAACGCTTAGACACGAGGTTAGATTGCGCTTGCAGTATAAGTCTACTCGGAGCCGCTCGGCATATCCAGCAACCACAAGTGGCTAATCTAACGTGAGGGGTCTAATGCGAAACGGCACCACGGCACGAGGTTAAGTCTAAACTTGTGGTTTAAGTCTACCCAGAGCCACCCAGCATATCCAGCAGCCATAAGTGATTGACTTAATGTGACAGGTTAGTGTGTTAACTTGTATAAGTGAAAAGATAATGACAACATGTTAAATTGAAATACTTAACCGGTCTAAATGTGAAAAGGGGTTATATATGAACCCAACAAATGGAATAAAGGGTTAAGTAAATTTATATGAATTGATGGGGTTAAGTAAATATGAAAACTGTGGGGTTAAGTAAACCTATTAAGTTTCTGTGGGGTTAAGTAAACTTGTTAAGTTTCTGTGGGGTTAAGTAAACCTGTTAAATTTTTAGGGTTAAGTAAACCTGTTAAGTCTGTAGGGTTAAGTAAACCTATTAAATCCGTGGGGGTTATACGAACCTGTTAATCTAAAAGACTTAACATGTTACATCTGTTGGGGTTATGGGGACACATTAACTTGTAAAGTTTAACTGGTAAGTCTGTAGGGGGTTATGTGAATCCGTTAAGTATGTTAGGCATAACCTGTCAAAATCCTAGTTGATTGGTAACACAAGATCTGTGGGGGTTGGCTTGTGTCATCTGTTGTGTGAGGCCCATTTTAGTTGGTAACCCATTATGGTATTAAAAGGAGGAACCTGCACTAGGTAGGCACGCTTACTGAACTGATTGTAAGAGGTTCATATGAGAGGAGGTTTGTACTGGCGTGTTCCAATGAACTCATGTGTGTGCATGAGTACAACCTGCTTCTGGGAAAATAAGCGTTGTAGCACCAGTAAATAGGTCTGTGTCCTTCTGTAGGTTGGCACTTTAGGATGTAATACACCCTACTATCAGGCCGACACATGGTATTTACGGAATAGGGAGCCAATCAATTGGGGAGTAGTAATTAGTGTACATCTAGTCGTGTCTGTTTCTGTAGGGTACCTGTATTTCTATTGGGTTTAACATCCATTATTTCTGTTTAGGTACCGGTTAATTCTGTTTGGGGTAAAACCCGTTACTAGAGTACACCTAAAAGTACCATTATGCTTCTGTTGGGATCATCCTGTTTCTGTTGAGTAATTAGGGAGTATGTAATCCTGTTACATATCTGTTATACTAGTATTGGTGTAGAGAAAGGTATTATAGAAGTGTAACCTATTATGTTTTGTTCATTCTTCTTATCTTTCTCAGTCTGTTATGACTATCTTATTACTGTTATCTATCTCTCCAATTTGTATGCCTGTCATGATACTTTTACTTATTTATATGCTAAAAGTAACTGGACTCGCCAGACTTTATGTATGACCTATTTTGCTTCCTCTTCTTTCTCTTCCGTCCCACCCCCCTCCAGGTTCTCAGGGTGGGAATACTCAAGCTTGATTAGGATTCTACTTTCATCTTGCTTGGAGCCGCTTAGATGTACTGCTGGTTTCATGTCTTTCTTTGCTACGGCTTATGTTTTTGGGGATTATGCTTTCTTTATTATTGTACTCTGATGTTTTAAGTACAAGACAGAAGTTTTAATGATGTATTGGGTTTATGTATTTTCAGACTTATGATGTAACCATGTTTTGAACTACGATGCTTTATGATTAATAGAAGTTTTTAATTCCGCTGCTATTTTATATTTATCTTGTAATGTTTCCTTTTTTGTTCACCTATAACGCTTCACGAAACTTAATGCATTCTCTTAATGAGTAACATTAACGGACGTGGGGTGTCACATTGGACTTAAGTGGCTTGACTGTCAACATGAAGTTAAATTAGCTAGGGCTTTAAAGCATAAGAGTTGGCTAATTGAAAAAAATGGCATATGATAGGTGATATTGGTTGGTTTGAAGTAGAGTTAAGATGAAAAAAAAATATGTGAGATTTTGTTAACTACACGACTCCAAGCTAAGTTATAAACATGAAATTGTACCGAAGTTATGGTTCTTTACCCAATCCATCTCTAGCTTGATGAAAATGACGTGCTCATTATTGTAGGTGCTTTAAGAACTACAGATTTAACAAATTTGAATGGCATTACATTCAACATGATGGTTTGGTGATTTCAAATTATTGAATTCTATAAGGATGATAATAAATTAATTACAATTGCCATAAATAAATTAAAATGAACCATGGATATTTTAGATGAAAGAGCAATCAGTTCGCAAAGAAAGTAGCAAATATAACATAGTACATATTGATTACCTACTCTGCTGTCAACGACTTCATGGAATTCTGCAAGATTTCACACTAATCAAGCATAGCAGATCATTGAGTGCAAATTCATATGATGGGCTTGAGTTGAATTGGTCTATTATAGAAAAATATTGACTATTGAGGCAAATAAATTCAAATAAGTTTTATCTCCTTTTGAAAAATCCTAATATAAGTTCTGGTTCCTTCTGAAAAAATCCAGTGACCTTGCCATATATGATAAGTTCCTCCTATCTAATAGCGTTGTCATCTTTTATGGGCTTTGAAATTTAATAAGTAACATAACCTAATCTGAAATTTAACAAATTTATCAAAGTCCAGTGATGTTGCATGTACGAATACCTCCTAAGCATTCCAACCCATCCATTGCCAATGACCCGTACATATCTAAATTAGTGAATTTTAATGTGTGAACGTGTAATATAAAGTGCCCAATTCACTATTATTGATTATTTGTTATTACCAAGTTCACTATTATTAATTACTTGTTATTATAAAGCACCATATACGAAAGATTGTAACGTGTGAACGTGTAATATAAAATACCCAATTCACTATTATTAATTATTTATTATGACATAGTACTATATCTAATATACAAATTATTCCACATGAATGCGTAATATAAAGTACTGAATTCACTATTATTAATTATTTGTTATTATAAGGTACCATATCCAAAAAAGTGAATTTATTTTGTTTTTTTTTACTTTCGATTGATTATTATTAAATATTTGTTATTTTTTGTCAAATATGCATTTATTCTTTCGTTGTTTTCAATAGTTTCCAGTTTTAAATTATCCTTCTATTTATCGTTCACATTTTGATGTGGCATTAACTTATTAAACACTATTAACCAAAACTGCACGCATAATTCTTTTTTCTTTTTCTTCCTCATATTCACTGGCTGTTGTTCTTGTTTTCTGGATAGACATGCATTGATTCTCTGATTATTTTAGATAGTTTCCTATTTTAAGCAACCTTCTATTTATCTTTCAATTTTGGTATAACACTGTAACGACCTAGATTTTTAATCGTTTGTTTAAATAGTTAATTTGGTTTTAAATATAGAATGGGAATTACAAATGGATTTATATTTATTTATTTAACGAAGTTCGAACATATAATTTGTATATATATATATATATATATATATATATAGCTCGTAACATCGCGGTAGTTCATAATATTGAGTTTTAAACTTTAATTGAATATACAGGATCCAATATATGTTCGATTTCTGTGAAACAAGAAAGGTTTGAATCTGTTGGATACTGATTTTCTAATGAAAGAAAAAATCGAGATTTCATCATATAAATTGTAATATATGTCTGAATCAAATTTTTAAATAGTCGCTATGGAATCGTTTATAAATTATAACATTTTATTTAATAAAATAAATGGAGTTTTAATAAAGTTAAATATCATTATAACCTTAATCAGAATGGTTTCTAAATGGTTATATATACAGTTGGAATGTAATGGTAGTTAACAGAGGTTTTAAAATATTAGTTTAATGTTAATTTAGCGAAAATATGGATTTTATATTAATATTAATCAGGTTAAAAATAGGTAATTTTGAAACAGTTACGGATTTCAACGAAATTAGTTTCATTGGATCCGTAACGTTAAATTATTATATGAAAAATAATTTTTGGGATAATCTGATGTCATATGTGACCTCGGTAGCGATAAATACCTAGGTTCTTATTTAATCATTTTATTTGATTTAACCCGAATATTAAGAACAATCAATTTTAAAACGATCTCAGAATTCAACGAAACAAATTTTATTAAATCCGCAATGATCTATTATTGTAAGATTCCAAGTTTCATGATTTTTGGAGTTAATATGTGATCGTAAGAAATTTAAACGTGTCAATTCACAATTGTGACGTAATAAAGGAATTTTCATAAATGACCTCGAAATTTGACGAAACCTTTTCCATTGTATCCAGAATATTTAAATATGCTAATGTGTCAATTTTCATTGCAAACGAAGATCATTTGGTTGGGTTTCGCTTGAAGCTTTCTACGTAAGTTTCATATATAATAAAATAATAATATAACTCAACTATATATACCCACGTTATCTCCTAACCCTAAGTCAAAGGAAATGCATATTAAACACCTGTTTAGCTGCAACCAACCCTTCTTAACGGCCAGAATTTTGCCATCTTCATCCCTCCGATCTTCGAATTTCTTGCATTTATTTCAAAACTTCCCAACAGCGAATTGATCAAGCTTGATGGAGGCTACAAATTGAACGACCATGATCGATTATTGATTAGTGTAGTGGTGGGGATCACATCTCCAAACAGTTGCAGGTTTAGGATTTTTACAGGCGTTTGGTGATGTCATAAGTGTCGGTGTCCGAGTCTTAGGTTGAGGAGGTCGAGGCGCTCTAGCCCGCACTTTTAGATCAGATTCGGATGGCAGTGTATGGAGCTACATGGTGACGTATGTCAGTGTATGGGTGGATTTCAGTTTGTAGAATGAAGAAAAATAGATGGAACAAAATGGTTACGTATTTTTACGGGCCTTCATATTTGGTATCAGAGCTATTGGTTTAGTAATAACCTTTGCTTTATGGCGTAACTCAATAGAGATTGGGTTAGTAATATCCGAGATTGAGTTTGAGCGTGTGTGTGTGTGTGTATATATATATATATATATATATATATATATATATATAAGAGCGCATATGTGTAATTGAATATAAAATTATTTTCAACTTATTTTGTAAAGGAGGTAAATGAAATATTTTTACCTATATCATATTTTTGTATAGAAAATAAAAGTATTTCTCTTAAACTGTTGATTTGGTTGGTTGGAACTTGTATTGGCCTAATTGATTGACTTGATAGGATCCAAATAGGATAATGAATTGGAACGGTATATAAAAAAATAAAAGTAAAACAAGAAAATATTAATATTGAATATTAATTGGATTTAACCAAACCAATTGAGGTTAATAAATAATTGGATGGTGAGATTAAATTGGTTGTGCCTTCGTTGTTTGGTATATGTTTGATGGATGAATAGAATTCATCGACAATTTAATGAAAACTGAAAAAACTGAAAGCTAAGAAATGAATTCTAGAATAATAAATTGAATAGAACTGCATGTGAACCAGAACTAAATAAATTAATTCATGTTCTGGAAAGTGTACAGTTATTATGAGATCTCCTCAACTCCCGCACTTAACAAGGGAAATAATGTTCTGAAAAACTTGTTAGGCAGCTATCGACGATCATCGAGATATGAAACATAATGCGGCACCTGTCATATAACTCATAGCGCAAGGATAAAATATAATAGAACATATACAATAGGCCATAATGGTGAAGCATTTGAGTGCAAAAACTTAAACTTTCATAACAACTAGAAAGAATATCCATACACCCTTGGATTAGAAAATAAGTGTCTGTACAAATTTGCCTCACTACAACACTCAGAGAAAACACCAATCATAACAGTGGAAACTACAGACTCTGGATAGTAGAAAAACTGATATGTAAGCCTCATGTTCGTCATCTCTTTGCATCCTCGCCTCACTAAGTTCTAATACCCATAACATGCTACTCAGTCTGCCTATCCAAAGCTGGATGAACATCCTAAGGTAATAAGAGGGAAACATAAAACCTTGAGTTAGACAACAATCATAGTGAGCGAAAAAACAGCTATCTAACATCATCAACAAAGTATATGAGAATAGGAAGATTAACCAAACAATTTACCAAAAATCCAGAGAAGAACCCAAACCCGTCTTCCCCACATCTGATAGTGATAGCCTTTAAAATAAGCATTTACAAACAATAGTTCATCCAGGGCAATCAGAAGTAACCAGACAACCAGACAGTAGTAACCATAACAACCAGTTATATGTTATGTAAACCACCTTAATCGAGATTAACATCCCTCAAACACAAGCCCAAAGGCCGAAACCAATATCAGACAAGCACTCAAGAAATATCTCCCTCGACGTTAGACAACTTACATGAGATGTACAAGCAAAACAACCAACATCCAAGACCCCAGCTATCACTTTCTATCCTGCTTTGAAACCATTGTTAATTGTATGACGGCCAACCCTATCATATGTCAAGGGCTAATGGTAACCCCCGTTCTAGGTAAAACTCCTATGCCATTCAAGGATACGTAACTGGGCCATTCAACGATACCCAGGGTACTCGATCAGCAACCTTCCAGTCTTTTAGGTGCCCCTGTTATACCCTTGCTTTGAGCCCGCTAGAACCTACGACAATGATAATATCCCATCCTTTAATATCTCTTAGTCATCCAACCTGATGACCATTTATAGCTCAAGCAACCTCTCGAGCAACCATTATCCATGAACTCACCACATTGGTTCGTCTTCACATTCGTGGCATTACGACGATCAACGAACACATCACAACACTTCGAACATTCCTACTTGAATACACTTTGAAGTCAAATTCATTCTCGAACCAAAAGTATCATCAATTATGGTCCACATCAGTCAGGTCGTCCATCTCTGAAACCAACCCATCACTAGGTCGCTCATACCATCCCACGACCTGATCCTTCCAAGTACCCAACGACCTTACTCCCTAGGTTCCCAATGATCTGACTGTACCAGGTTCCCAATACCCCGACTCTCCCGGGTTGTTAAGAACTTGGAATTCATCAAAGTAGAATGATTTTCTTCTCTCTGAAGCTCTACGGTCTGAAGCCGTCCAGAATAGCTGACCTGAAGACACACGTTCAAACCGACCCACCTTCCTACGACCTGACATAGGGTCTAACAACCGACGACCTGGTTTGCTTCACTTTCACAGTGCCTCGGCTGACCCGCCTCTTTTTTCTTTAGACATGCTTTACTCGATCCAGCATCTTAGGTCGTCGAACAACCTAAGCCATCACGACCCGAAATCATCAAATATCATGCTCGAATGATCTGGTTTCCAACGATTTATGCTCCAGAATTCCTGCTCGGTCCATGCTCCAGAATTTCCACCCAGGCCACGGTCCAGAATTTTTGCCTGGTCCATGCTCCAAACTGTCCAGTCCATCAAACTACCCAGTCCATAAAATGACCTGACCTAAGGAAAAACGACCCGACTCCAGATCTAACCAAAAATAGCTCTAATTTTGATCAAATCATCACCGAACAATGACATCGATGCGACCAATTCTTCCATTTCAACCATAAACACTTTATGAAATAATTAACAATGTCAAAATGATAATTATTCATCAATAATCATATAAATACACCAAAAATCATGATAAAACAATGCATAAAGTAAAACAATAGATCTAACTTGCATAAACATATGAATTAACATAAGAATTACTAGTTTTAAGTTGCTAGATTAGATCCTATGGTGATTTAAATGAAAATATACTTACCATGATGTAGATCTAGGTGAAAACAACTTGAAAATGTTGAAAATAAGATCAAACAACCCATATACTTGATCGGACTCATGTGAGAGATGCGTATCACTCACCAATTCTTTGAGTTAACTCGAAATCGCTAAATTCTCAATCCGTACAGCTAATAATATGTTTCAAACCTCTTGATTTGATGAGATCTCTCTTTACTTGACATAGATCTAGCTTCAAACGATGTAGATCTCCAATTCCCTTATGTAGATCTAGAATTTTAATGATAGAAAATTCTATTTGATTGAGCGAAGAGGATCAGAAGCTAACCAAATGAGAGAATTAAGAAAGTAAACTATTATTCATGCCTCTAACCTCCTATTTAAAGCCTCCTACTAGCTCACTAATGGACCACTCCAAATCAGCCCATTATGGCTTACAAAACCTGAACTGAGATTGTGTAATGTTAAAACAGCGATTTCTCCTAAACCGCTTAACCAAATCATTAATGTTACCACTCTATGGAATTATCAACACTGTTTCCTTTCCAATGAGGCCAGTCTCAACACCTGATTCAATCCCAGTCAAAAGTTATGCCTTGTCCAAGACTGACACAGGCAAAATGGTCACAAATAAAAATGGTAAAAATTATGGACTTGTCTCACATCCCCATAATCAACATATCATAATATGAGAATGATCCAACCCTTAAGGAATTAAATAAAAATATTTTACGATTCTATGATACGTAAAATGCAGGCTATTACATTCTCGCCCCTCCGCCCTTAAGAATTTCTCCCCCGAAATCCTAAGCAAACACAAGCAACGAAGATGATTTCGCATGCCTATCATCCATGAGCAGCCAATTTACCATCCAAACTACCATCCATCAAGCCATCCATCCATAGCCTTATCCTAGCATGCGAAATTCTAATAACAATAGCAACAACAATAATAATACAAGTTATGCCGAGGTAAGTATGACATGACACATGTGGGTCGTACCAACGATGAGTTCTAGATGAGTCGCGTTCATATTCTCTTCCATCTCCTACGTACAATCGTCATCATCCTCACTCCATTGCACCTCCACTAAATTAATCGTCTTCCTCCTAACTTGTTTCATGTCATTCCCCATAACATAAAGCGGATTACGAGGTTTTGTAACTACAGACTCGACTTCTAGGTCTTTGTACTGCTCCGGAGATACCACCACATTCTAATCATGCACACACTTCTGAAGAAACGCCACATGGAAAACGTCATGCACACTCGACATCTTCTCGGGTAACTCCAACCTATACGCGAGCTTTCCAATCCACTTGACTATCGGAAACAGTCCAACAAATCTTGGAGCTAACTTTCCTTTGCTTCCGAACTGAACAACATGCTTCAACGACGAAATATTCACGAAAACCATATCACCAACGTAGAATTCCAAATCTTTTCGATGCTTATCGGCATAAATCTTTTGGCAATCTTGGGATGCCTTCCTTCGTTGCCGAACGATCTCGATATAGTCCTATGTTTCTCTTATCATCTCAGGCCCAAGTACAACTTATCTCCAGTCTCCAACCAACAGGCCAAAGAATTACAAGGTCTTCCATACGATGCCTTATATGGTGCCATCCCAATGCTCGACTGGTAAGTGTTATTATACACAAACTCGACTAGATGTATTTGGTCTTCCCATGATCCTTCGAACTCTAATACACAAGCTCCTAGGAGATCTTCCAAAACTCCGTTAACTCTCTCGGTTTGACCATCAGTTTGGGGATGATAAGCCGTACTCAAACACAACTCGGTTCCCAAAGTCTCTAGCAAACTCTTCCAAAATCCACTTGTGAAAAATAGATCTTGATCACTCACTGTGCTCTTCAGGATACCATGGAATCGAACTATCCATTTTATATAAAGCTCAACCAACTTCAATGCTATCCTAGTCGATATAATAGGAATAAACCTTGCATTTTGGTCAAGTGATCTAAATGACCCAAATTCCTTCGTTTGTTGTCCTGGTTCTAGGTAGTCCATCGATAAAATCCATCGATATTTGTTCGCAATTCCACTTAGGAACTCCCAATGGCTGAAGCAATCCACTTAGCTTCTTCTGTTTAGCTTTCACTAACTAACAATTCATGCACTTGGAATAAACTTTCCAATATCCCTTTTCATCCCTTCCCAGTAGTAAGATCGCTTTATGTCCTAATACATCTTATTACCACCAGGATGAATTGTCAACTTCGGGTGATGACATTCCCTCAGAACCTCATCTCTCAGTTCGTCGATGTTAGGAACAACCAATCATCCTTGCTTCGAAGCCAACCTTCTCGATCGACCTCAAACTCTTTATTATCTAGTTCCAATTTCTGGATAAACTCGACAAGCGTTGCATCACGCTTTTAGCCCTCGCCAATCCTTTTGATGAGAGTAGGTCTTATCGATAAGCTTGCTAACATTTCAGGCTCCAACTCACACTGTGGTATGAAATCAAATCCTGCCAAATACTCGTGGCTCTTCTATTCTGAAAACATCGCTCCCAAACTTGTGTCTCTTCAACTCAACGCATCCGCCATTGTGTCACCTTTACCAGGAGTATAAGCTATACCAAAATTATACGATGCTAGAAGCTCTAACCATCTCTGCTGCCGAAGGTTCAAATCCTTTTGGGAGAAAATATACTTAACCGACTTGTGATGCGTAAACAACTCGAATTGAACTCCTAACATGTAATGTCTCTACATCTTCAGAGAAAACACGATCGTTGCCAACTCCAAATCATGAGTTTGGTAAAAATTTTAGTGTGCCTTCAGCTGTTGACTTGCGTAGGTCACAACCTTATCCTTCTGCATCAGCATTGCTCCAAGTCCTGTCCTACATGCATAGGTGTATACCACCATTTCCTCATTCCCACTTGGAATCGTCAAAACATGAGCACTTGTCAGTCTCTCTTTCACGATTCCGAAAGCTTGCTCACACTTTGCTTCCTACGTGAACACTTGGTTCTTTTACATCAATCTTGTTAATGGAGTACCTATCTTGAAAAAATCCTTGATAAACCGTCGGTAATAACCTGCCAATCTATGGGAACTTCCCATGTCTATTGCATTCTTAGGTCTATCCCAATCCTAGATTCCCGCCACCTTAGCGAGGTCATTCGCTATTCCATTTCCAAAAACTACATGTTGTAAAAACCTCACTTAGCTCTTGCAGAAGTGACATTTCGAAAACTTAGCCTTAAGCTGATGCTTTCACAAGATTTCCAGAACAACTCTCAAGTGCATCTTTTGCTCTTCCTCATTCCGAGAGTAATCCATAATATCAGCCACTAACACAAGCACGAACTTATTCAGCTGATCTCTGAAAACCCTATTCATAAGATCCACAAAATGCGCTGGCATGTTAGTCAACCCAAATGGCATCACCAACCATTCGAAGAAACCGGATAGCGTCCTAAAACAGTCTTTGGTATACTATTCTTTGCCACCCTCAACTGGTGGAATCTCGTTGCCAAATCGATCTAAGAAAACATTTTGGCTTCGTGAAGCTGATCGAACAAGTCATCAATCCTTGGCAACAGATGTTAGGGAATGCGGAATGGATCTTAAGGCAAAACTAACACTAAAGGGGGTGAATAGTATTTTTTAAGGAATTTAAGAAAATCTAAAACTTATATGATCTACAATATGAATCCCACACCATAGAGATGATCACAGACACAAAACAAACATAAACACAAAAATAAATAGAAATAAAATGCAAAAAAGGAAAGCCTGGTTCGGATTACTCCTACGTCCAGTCACACACAACGCTGGATTCCATAAAGTTTTATTACTATATCAATATCCAAGTATAACACCCTTGATTTCACGGCTACAAGGTTATCACGGTTTCCACCACCCTTGATTTCCCCGGCTACAAGGTTAACACCGTTTCCTTCCTTGATTTCACGACTACAAGGAACACACCATTTTCAAGACTATCCCAAAACAATACCAAATGATTACAACAACCCTATAACTCTTCAATAGCACTTTGATTCAGAGAGTAATGAGTAGAGAGTGAGAACAGAAGAAGTTTTATGTATTTAAAATAGAAATCGGCAAAGTATAAGTGTGGTAATTATAAAAATATGAAATAATAATGGAGGAATTAAAAGGGATGAAGATGGAGAAGAAGAATAGTTAAAAAATTGAAATCAACCCCTATTTATACGATTTGAAATGTTGCAACAATTCTGGAACATTACAAATGGTGAACAGACACTTTCTTTCAAAATTGAAAATATAACAGTTATATGTCGACATAGCCACATATGTATGTCAATATATGTAGTTCAAAATTTGAGATTTGAGTATTTTTCAAGTGTTTAAATATATATATATATACATAGTTCTAGAAATTCTTTAATTAAAACATAATGATATAAATAAGTATTATAAAGTAGAAAATCATATGAAATCATAAATATAAATTAATTGAACATATTTATAAAATTATAAAGTTTAACACTATATAAATATATAAGTATAAAAGTATATAACTATATAAATATGTATAAACTTATAATCTTGAAACTCAAGTTTAAAATCAAAAGTGAAATAGAAAAACTTAATTAAAATCTGAATAGAATTTGAAAATAGAATTTGGAATTTGAAAATCAGAATTTGAATTTGAGCATGGAGTGCTATTCAGAGTCTTACCTAAACTATACTATATTACTATATTTATCTTGAACTCTTGAAATCTTGATTACTCATGAGTCTTGAATCTTTTCTGTATTCTGAATCTCTTGAATCTCTAAAACTCTAAAACTGTGTAGTCTTTGGTATTAATTTATGTATACAAATCCTGCATATGTGTGTATGAGTATATTCTGGATAGCGATGTTGGTATATTTTATAATCAATTAATACTGAAATAAGTTATTGTCATCAAAACTCCATTCTCCAACAATCTCCCCCTTTTTGATGATGACAACCTTAGTTTATGAAAATTTCATACATGTTGATGTTGAACCTTTTAATACTCCCTTTGTCAATATGAATCCTATATGCTATACTTAAACTAAGTCTATATTTTATAATTTCTTCCCCTTTGGCATTATTAACAAGAAATTCTAAAAATACTCCCCTAATTCCTTTATCTATCTAAACTTAGTCTATGGTTTATTATATTTGATTCTAATATAATCAATGTATATATGACTCCCCCTAAATCTATGCTGTAAATGTTCCTAATGATTAAATATAACTATCCTTGATTTTATAATATCCTTATATTCTTATATCTCCCTTTAAATCTATGATTATAAGCCTAAAAGATTATAACTCCTAAAATTATGACTATATTGGTCTAATAAACTAAATAGAAGGATAATAAACTAAGCAACCCAATTAATATTTGTAATCAATCCAAACAATCAATCCAAACAAGCAATTCGAGCAAGCAATTCAAGCAATCAATCTAAAAAATCTAAACCAAATCAACTAATTTAAATAATATTTGTTAATAAACACTTCTTAAACCTTTAATTAATCCTAGAAACTTTAAAACTCCCCCTTAATCTAATACAAGACTAAACCTAGCCTATACCCTAATTCCCTTAAAACTATAATAACGCTTTAATCTAGACTAACAAAAAATTATGATATGATATCTTAAAACTATGATATAAGTTAAATAAAGCAATTTAATCCAAACAGTCAACCAATTTAAGTTTTGTTATCACAAAACATCAATTCAAACATAAAGCCAAACATTTCTTGTAACTTCTATTTATCCTAAAAACTTATAAAACTCCTATTGACCACAAATGCATAAGTATATTTCTTAACACACTATCAACCACTAATGAAATTCTACCATGTCAAACAAGTTATTCATGTCAAACAAATCAGGTAAGTCAATTAAGTCAAACAATTCAAACAAGTCAACCAAATAAATCAATCAAGTTAATCAATTCAATCAAGCTAAATAAGTTAAACAAGTAAATAAAGTCAAAATAAATATGTTATGTATTTGACTAATAATCCTATATATTACTATTTAGACAAAAATTCCCTATATAATATACTTGTTATGAGGAGTTAAAAGTTAATATGTAATGCAGTGTGTGCAATATGTTTATTATAATATAGTATGAAATGTATGTCATATGTAAAACAATATGAAATGGTATTTTTAAATGAGATGCAACTTATGATGCGAGTGATTCTAATTTGAGATGCACTGTAATTTATAATGATGTATGTTATAAAATAATACGTGTAATGATAGTATGATAATAATGTTTTGATGATATATATTTCTGTAAAAGATACTTAAAGTAATATTTAACTATTATGCATGTTATAAATTATTTGAATCAAACAAAGATAATGTTAACTTCTAGCCTTAGGTTGATTATACTAATGAAAGTGATTGAAAGAATAACAAAGATAAGAGTTTAATTAAGAAAATATTCATGACAAGTAGTAAAATATTCAAAATAATTCTATGAGAAATATGGAGTTAAATAATTTTAGCAGGGTACTTATTATAAAAATTGAAGATATTTTTAAAGAGAATATAAAAATTGGTTCAAATAAAGTAAACTATTTTGATATAAACATATATTCATAAGTATAAATAAAAATTAATTTAAAAAGGACTTAAAATTTAATTTATTATGAGATATACGTCAATATTTTGTTATGAGTCAAATTTAAGTTTAAACTTTAGAAATCAAAACATATAAATTTGCTTAAAGAACTATTTATATGTTAAAACTTTTTAAAAGAAATCTATAGTTATGACAAAATAATTTTTGATGAAATCTAGTATTATAAAAAGTAAAATATAAACCTTTAATTTCTAAACATATTTAAGACATAAAAGTCATATATATACCAAAATAGTAAGTTAAATATACAAGTTTTTATAAATCTTAATAAAGTAAAATAAAATCAAAATTAGTATTAAGTTACAAATAGTATTTGTGATAAGATAACCCAAAATTGTTATGAAACCATACGTAAAAAAATAAGTAAAACTATGTATGCTTAAACTATATATAAAAGATATGTAAATTTATATTTTATAATAATATAAAATGTTTGAACTTTTTTTAAATTATTTCAAGCAAATATCTATGTACTATAAATAATTTTATAATTTTAATATATATATATATATATATATATATATTTGAAACAAAGTATATGATACATAACTTGATAAATAAAATTGATAATTAGTGTTTGAATTGACATTTTCATATTGAAAAGATGTCTTTTCAAAGCAAAATCAAAGAGTAGTTAAAATTTTAAAATAAGAAGATATTTTAATTAGATTGGTATATTAATATGTGTACTATGCTATATTGACATATGAACCAAATTATCTTAGAATTATAAAAGTGTTGAATTTCTATACTAACTACGTGCATAGATATACAGGGTCGGTCCTTGGATATTTGGTGCCTAAAGCCTATCACAAAACTAAGGCACTTGTAAAGAAACTAAAAATATGTCGTTGCCTAAACAATCAAAGTAATTTATGTTAACAACCAAGGAAAAACGGGAACAGAGAAATAACTATATTTGCTCTGATTTCAGTCTTTCATCCCTTATTTTGAACAAAAATTTTATTATTCCATATTTTACTGATGTTTAAGCCAACAAAGGTCACATACATGTACTATTCTTCAAGATTATCGCATGAGTTATCATTAGCCTTCATCACAAGATACAAATGAAATATGAATACCATAGTTTTTACTTTAATCCTCTCACTGCCTGTTGATACCGAAAATTGGTATAACAACCAAAATGGTATTTCTAAACACGTTACCTAATCAGAGGCGAGATGCTTAGAAAGCACGTCACCTTTTCAGAGGCGGGGCGTTAGAAAACCTTTAGAGTTATGTGAGGCCATATTTAACATTCAAAAGCATCAAAATACCAAAATAAAGAAAGAAGACAAGAATTTTATAGTGGTTCGACTCTTATTCGAGTCTACGTCCACTTTGAAGATTGGATTTCATTAATAACCAAAAGATTACAACATTTGCTCCATTATACATTCATACAAGCTCCTTTGACATGCATTCGTCCTTACAACCGATTGAAAGAATGGGTGAAAGCTTGAAGTATTTTATGCCAATCCCTCCATGAAAGCCATGGATGAAAGCTCCTTAGATCTTTGGGTGAATGATCAAGAAGAAACGAAGAAGTGCGTGGAATGCTTATGCTTGTTCCTCCATGAAAGCTATGCTCCATAGCTCCAATGCTCCATAGATTTATGATCGATGATAGAGAAGAGATGTAAGAATGCTTGGAGAAATCCTGAAAGCAATTAGACAGCACCTCCTCGTACTTCCCCCAAAAGTCCTCTCAAATGATGGAGGTAGGGTCCTATTTATAGGCGGAGAAATGGCTGAAATCTTGTATTCAGGGGCCTGGTCGGTATTTTCGGTATTTGCGGAAATGCCACTGCCAATTGTCACCAGTTGTTTCCAGCTGTCACGCCATCATAGGTCGTTTCTAGCGCTTTGGCCGACCAGGAGCTTCCGCCAGAAGAAAGGACGACCAGGAGGCTAGAATGCGGAGCGGACCGACCAGGATGCTTGGAACAAACGGATCAGGAAGTCTTGAAGCTTGTTGGTGCGATCAAGAGCTAGTAAACGACCAGATAACTTGTATATTTGGAGCGACCAGAGATCTTCTGTATTCTGGTGCGACCAGGATCTCTTCAGTATTTTGGAATGACCAGATCTCTTTAGCAGTCTGGAGCGACCAGGAGCCTTTGGCTTCTGGAGCGACCAGCGCTAGAGAGACCAACTTTCTTTATATATTCTTGATGCAACCAAGAATCTTCTGTACTTTTGGAATGATCAAGAGCTTTGGTATGTTTAGAGCGACCAACTATCTTGAATATTTGGAACGATCGGTAATCATTGGCCTTCGGAACGACCAGAAGCTTTTAGTTCTTTGGAACGACCGAAACAACTTCGTGTTTGAAGCGACCTGAAAGCGACCAGCTTTGGGACGACCAGGAATCTTGTATTTTTGAGGGCGACTGAAAGCGACCAGCTTTAGGACAACCAGGACTCTTGCGCTATGACCGCTCCCTTTTAATAACGACAGGACCGATCCCTTCTTCAAAACGCTTAAAACTGACCCATATTCACTTGGATCGATCAGATGGATAACATTTTGCCCCTCGAAGTTTCATAGTTTTTATAAAAACTGTGGGCTTCGAAACATTAGTTGATCGATCTGCTTCAATTAAGGGTCGGTCTTGGATGCAGTTCTCATGGGTCGGTTCTGGAATTAGCTTAAGGGGTCGGTCTTTTCTCCAGTTTTGGAACGCACGAAAAAGCCAAATTTTGGAAGGCGAGGAGACAATTCCTAAGAATCCGGAGAGACCAAATTAAACTTATATAATTAATTCAACCCGTCATTTCCTTCTCCGTATCTTCTCGGTAAAAATCTTCATCAATGGTGGCTTTCCCTTATTTAAAAAACAAATTGCTCGATCTTTAGCTCACTTCCTTGCCAATTCAAGCTGCTGCTTTACCAACCCGAACTATTCTTCCAAATCCCAGGTACATTGTATGCATTCTAACGTTGACTTTGAGTTTGGAGTAGAATGAGTTTGAGGAAGAAGTCACAATAAATTTTTTCTTGTAAACCTTCGTTGTTGACATCATTAATCATTTGAGCGCGGTTTCAACCGAGTCACCCTAAGGGAATAGGGGAGTGATGATTTCAAAATGAGCAATCTCTATGTCATTTTCGCAGCGATCACGACTTGTTTGTGCAAATGCTTGACTGACTGATGCGTATGAAATCTTTTTGTGATGCATGCTTTGATTTTCCTTCTAGAATCATCTCTTTGTACCATTATTTTTGATGTTTTTACTGTGCATTTGCAACGAAAATTCAAGTTTCCTTCCATTTGCGCGACCAGACTGGTCGTTTCTAGAACAGTGGTATGGTCGGTTTTTAGATGAGCCGATCCTCCTTCGACCGACCAGAACAGGCTATCTTTAGTTTTACCCGGTATGAACGATCCGGATGGATTTGAATCTTGACCGACCAGGGTATGATTGTTTTCAGACTAATCGTAGAACGACCGGCCTTGGGATGCTTTTATCGACCCAATCGAGGCTAGTTTTGTGCGATTAGAACTGGATTAAATTTTAACTGATTTTTAAGCGATCGGTATTGTCTATGTTGGGAACGACCAGAATTTTACCCTTTCTGGCACGATCGGATCCTTACCATTTTAGAGCGAACAAGGTTTGATCGATTCAGGTTAGCTTTTGTGTGTGATCCCCCTAAAACCGATCGCCTTTAGAGCTGAGTAAGGCTTTGGTGGAGTTTGGGTCGCGCTATGACGAAGTTTGTTATAAACCTACCCAGGCCAATCTTGGGTGACCAGCGTTTTAGCTTTTAAAGCGATCAGCCTTAGATAATTTTCAGGCCGACCATTCTTGTTTGACTAATCATGACCGATCAGTTTAGCTCACAACACTGCTTGAACTTGATCGTTGACCAAAAAATTTGTGAAATTTCTGTGCAGGATGACAGGTAAACATGATATGCTAGAAAACCCCCATCAGGAGGATAGTGATTCTAAAAGACAGCGCAGAGCTGGTAAATCTCCTGTTCCTGAAGCTTGTTCTGCAACTAGTGATTCTGCTGTGAGAACCCCTTCCCTAAATGAGCTTTGAATTATCATAAATAGGCCCTAATATTGTGTCTTGCCATGTCACCCCGAGCTTGCTGATCGGTTCAAAGGATACTGCTTGGATGGGGTGTTTATTAACCCTGAGATACACCCGTCCGATTACAGAGTGCTTGCTGATGACGTGAACTCTATTCAGCTTGATGGGCTGACTCAGCTTGACAAAGTGAAAGATTGGCTTGAAAGACATTTTGACATGCTTAGCAACTACTTGGCTAAAGACTTGACAGGATGGCATGACCTTGTCAACAATCTTTCGGGGATGAATCATGAGCATCTCAAGCGTATAGCTCTTTTAGAGGAAGATAAGGCCCTCCTCATTCGAGCTCTCAAGTCTAGGGATAAGATGATTGTCGAACTTTTGGGCCAGGAAAGCGAGGTCCTTCCCCCTTCCCCTTGTGATGGGGAGAAATCTCTTGGTAAGAATGCTTGACTTGGGGGTTTCGAATCCGGTGTTTATAGATATTGTATGACTGGATGTATCAAGCGAGTGCCAGTCCTCGCTTCATGACTCTTTTTATTACCTACTTTTGGTTGTGTACGCGACACTGGTAGTTTTATTTTGGTATGTGTATGTGACGATGTTCTGTGTTTTGGTGCTTTTAACCTTGTTATTACTTTCTTCTGCGCATTCTGGTTTGTACATTATGCTCACACACCACACTTTGCACATTTTGCTCATTTATGAATTTCCCACTCATAAACGGTTGAGATGATCCTTTGGTATGTGAGAAATCAAGGAGCTGCTTTTTGTTTTGTGTTGTGATATGTGATATGCCCCCGTACCAATGGATTGTTTCAACCTTTATATATCGAAGGTGGATATTTGGATGTTTTTAATTCTTTATGTGAACTTTGCATGCTTTGTTTGGAATTCTCCATCTTTCGCGTCCTAAAGCGTTAAATATTCGAGAAATGTTTGAATACCTTTTGAAGGTTTTCCTTGTCAAAGACTCAGTAATATCGTAGTCAAGTTTTATCTGACTTTGATTTATTGACTGAGCACCCCTGGAGAAGACTCGGTTTATTATTCGACTGAGAATCCTCGGAGAGGGTTTGGGTTAAGAGACTCGGTTATAACGCAATCAGATTTTGTCTGACTTTGGGTTATTTGACCGAGCACCCCTGGAGAAGACTCAGTTTATTATTCGACTGAGAATCCTCGGAGAGGGTTTGGGTTAAGAGACTCGGTTATAACGCAATCAGATTTTGTCTGACTTTGGGTTATTTGACCGAGCACCCCTGGAGA
Organism: Allium sativum; assembly: GCA_030737875.1. Lineage (NCBI taxonomy): Eukaryota > Viridiplantae > Streptophyta > Magnoliopsida > Asparagales > Amaryllidaceae > Allium > Allium sativum. Next base: position 270,132,074 of record CM060924.1, read on the forward strand.
AGACTCAGTTTATTATTCGACTGAGAATCCTCGGAGAGGGTTTGGGTTAAGAGACTCGGTTATAACGCAATCAGATTTTGTCTGACTTTGGGCTATTTGACCGAGCACCCCTGGAGAAGACTCAGTTTACTATTCGACTGAGAATCCTCGGAGAGGGTTTGGGTTAAGAAACTCGGTTATAACGCAATCAGATTTTGTCTGACTTTGGGTTATTTGACCGAGCACCCCTGGAGAAGACTCAGTTTATTATTCGACTGAGAATCCTCGGAGAGTGTTTGGGTTAAGAAACTCGGTTATAACGCGATCAGATTTTGTCTGATTTTGGGTTATTTGACCGAGCACCCCTGGAGAAAACTCAGTTTATTATTCGATTGAGAATCCTCGGAGAGGGTTTGGGTTAAGAAATTCGGTTATAACGCGATCAGATTTTGTCTGACTTTGGGTTATTTGACCGAGCACCCCTGGAGAAGACTCAGTTTATTATTCGACTGAGAATCCTCGGAGAGGGTTTGGGTTAAGAAACTCGGTTATAACGCAATCAGATTTTGTCTGACTTTGGGTTATTTGACCGAGCACCCCTGGAGAAGACTCAGTTTAATATTCGACTGATAATCCTCGGAGAGGGTTTGGGTTAAGAAACTCGGTTATAACGCGATCAGATTTTGTCTGACTTTGGGTTATTTCACCGAGCACCCCTGGAGAAGACTCAGTTTATTATTCGACTGAGAATCCTCGAAGAGGGTTTGGGTTAAGATTGCGCCTGCTTTTGGACCATATTTTTTCAGTAAAGCTATGGCGAGTTTTATGCCGGAAAACAGGATGATGGAGGTATCGTGTCCTATAACCATAGCTGTGCATCTTTTGGATATATGATCAAAGACATGCGAATATAAAGCTTAGACAGAATCAGAAGTGCTGCTGGATTTATACTCGTGTAATTTCATACAAAGTATTTACTATATTCACAAAAGAATATGAGTTAGAAAATCATTTAAAATAACGACGAAGGTAATCACTGCTCCAGGCCCTTGGGAGTTCTACTCCATCTGTAGTTTTGAGTTTAAAGGTACCGTCCAGAAGCTTTTGATTGACAATAAATGGCCCTTCCCAATTGGGGCCAAAGACTCCTGTATGTCGTTATATGCTCCTGCGTGGGGGAGGTCTTTAATTGCTATAAAGGAGCTTCATGGATGCATAGAGGAGTCTCCGCATCCTTCTGAATTTCGTATTTCCGAGCTTCAGTCAGTTCTGCCATATAGCATTCTCTCGATTCCTGAGGATCCCCTTTGATAACTCCCACCCCATTTGCGGTCGGGAACTTCATCATCAAGCACCAAGGAGCAAGAGCTATCCTGAAGTCGGCAAGTGCTGGCCTTCCCAAGAATGCATTGTACCCTGAAGGTGAGTCAATTATAACGAAAGATTGTATCATGGAGACTTGCCTCTCTCCCTCTCCTAGCTCTACAAGGAGATCAATCACACCGATTGGCTGAGTTGGTACGCCAGTGAACCCGTGTATTTTGTCTTTGCTAGCTCGCACATTATCCATGGATTGACCCATTTTAGAGAAAGTACTGTAAAACAGAACGTTCACGGATGCTCCGTTATCAATCAACACCTTCTTTACTATTGCTGGACCCAAGCCAATGGTGATCAGCATTGGGTCAACATTTGGAACCAACATTCCGTCGGAATCCCGATCCAGGAAGATAACATCTTCGCAGGATGTTTTAGGCATTTTTCGACGAAGAGAATTATTGCAAACCTCAAAACCGTCTCCTTTTAGAATGCTTCTTGGTTCATTAGTATACCTGATCATATCCTCCCAAGTATCCCCTGCAGGATGAGGTCCGCCACTGATTATATTGATAACAGGTCGAAGAATATTCGCAGGTGTTCTTCTGTCTTAACTTGGATGGACCTGCTGCCCCTGGGCAGGCTCGGTATCTGATGAACGCTTTACATACTCCTGGAGACGATTTTGCCTTATCAATTCTTCAATCAAGTTTTTCAGGTGTCGACATTCATTAGTGTCGTGTCCCGGTCGATTGTGAAATCGACAGAACCTCCCTGAGTTTGCGGCTTCTTCGGATACCTTCACTGGCTTTGGGCTCGGATAGCCCTCTGCATCCTTCGTTGCCATATATATGTGCTCGATTGTATCATTCAACGGAGTAAAATCCGTTGGCTTGAAGAAACGCCATTTCTTGGAGTCCTTATCATTTCTAGCATCATTACTGCTTCCTCTCTTTTGACCTTCCCCAAAATTTTCTTGACTATTCTTTTTGGGAGCTTCCTTCCTTTCCGGGACCACCTTAGTTTTGACATTGTCAACGGAATAGATAGGATCATCTTCAAGACACATGTATTCCTCGGCTTTGTCATAAAATTTCTCTTGCGTCTCAGGTTTCTTTCTTTTTAGCGACCTTCCGAACTCAGACTGCTTATCAATGCCCCCCTTTAAGGCCATTAGAATTAGCCTTGGCTCTTGGGTCCCTACTTCTGCAGCAGCAGCATTAAAACGATTCAAGAAAGACCTTATCGTTTCACCAGGAGCTTGTTCTAGTTCATTGAGGGACATGATATCTCTGACCTTTGTTGTTTGGAGGCGGAACTGGTCTCGGAAGCATCTTGCCAATGTGGCAAAGTTATCAATAGATCTAGGAGGCAACTTTGTGAACCATAATGACGCAACCCCTCCAAATACACCGGGAAGTACAAGCACTTAAGCTCGTCAGTTGCTTGTGCCCCATCCATGTGTTGATCGTATCAGGACAAGAACACATTAGGGTCACCTGTCCCATTATAAGCTTGGATGGTGGGCGGTTTGAACTTTCGCGGGAAGGTCGTTTTCTTAATTCTTTCGGTAAGGGGGGTTTTAGATGGCGCGAATTCCCATTCTTCTTCATTGTCGTTTCGGTGCTTGTCCTCCTTCATGATCTGTCGGACCATATTCAGAAGGCGATCCTTCTCGTCGAGGCTTTCTGCGGGGCGGACGCCTGTGTCTTGGCCGGAGGCTTGCCTTTGCAAACCTTCACGGTTGCGACTTAGGGGCCCTGGCCTTTCTCGATTGGAAAGTGCCCCTTTGGCAGCATCAGCAACTCGACAAGAAGTAGCTTCTCCATTATGGTTCCAAGCGGCTTGCTTTGGATTATCGGGCTTTCCTTTACCAGGATTAGAGATTTCTTCAAAAGATTTTTCCTGATTTGGACTAGAAGAAGAAGAACCAGCATCCTCTGCACGAATGGGCTTAGAGGCCACCTTTGCCGTAGCGGGCTGAAGAGCAAAGAGCGAATCAAGTTTTGTCAACATGGCTTTGTTAGCTATCTCTAGCTGTTGCGTCAATCCAGCGACAGCTTGATCAAGCTCGCCTCTTGTGACATTCACACCTCCATTAGATGTCTCTCCCACTTCAAATCGGTTAGCCACGGGGGTCTCATCCCGATTTTCTCTGTTAGAGATTCTAATTCTAGCTTCCTTATTTTCTTTTGGCGGCATTATTTCAGAAAGCAACTTGAACTTTGAGGAGATTTCGTCGGAAGGTCCAAATCGCAAGCTGGAGCGAGCTATTTTAAGGCTTAGCTTCAAGATCTCAAGATCTTCGTAGTATATTTGATGCCAGAAAGTAGATCGGCCCCCGGGTGGGCGCCTAATTGTTGATACCGAAAATTGGTATAACAACCAAAATGGTATTTCTAAACACGTTACCTAATCAGAGGCGAGATGCTTAGAAAGCACGTCACCTTTTCACAGGCGGGGCGTTAGAAAACCTTTAGAGTTATGTGAGGCCATATATAACATTCAAAAGCATCAAAATACCAAAATAAAGAAAGAAGACAAGAATTTTATAGTGGTTCGACTCTTATTCGAGTCTACGTCCACTTTGAAGATTGGATTTCATTAATAACCAAAAGATTACAACATTTGCTCCATTATACATTCATACAAGCTCCTTTGACATGCATTCGTCCTTACAACCGATTGAAAGAATGGATGAAAGCTTGAAGTATTTTATGCCAATCCCTCCATGAAAGCCATGGATGAAAGCTCCTTAGATCTTTGGGTGAATGATCAAGAAGAAACGAAGAAGTGCGTGGAATGCTTATGCTTGTTCCTCCATGAAAGCTATGCTCCACATGCTCCAATGCTCCATAGATTTATGATCGATGATAGAGAAGAGATGTAAGAATGCTTGGAGAAATCCCGAAAGCAATTAGACAGCACCTCCTCGTAGTTCCCCCAAAAGTCCTCTCAAATGATGGAGGTAGGGTCCTATTTATAGGCGGAGAAATGGCTGAAATCTTGTATTCAGGGGCCTGTTCGGTATTTTCGGTATTTACGGAAATGCCACTGCCGGTTGTCACCAGTTGTTTCCATCTGTCACGCCATCACAGGTCGTTTCTAGCGCTTTGGCCGACCAGGAGCTTCCGCCAGAAGAAAGGACGACCAGGAGGCTAGAATGCGGAGCGGACCGACCAGGATGCTTGGAACAAACGGACCAGGAAGTCTTGAAGCTTGTTGGTGCGATCAAGAGCTAGTAAACGACCAGATACCTTGTATATTTGGAGCGACCAGAGATCTTCTGTATTCTGGTGCGACCAGGATCTCTTCAGTATTTTGGAACGACCAGATCTCTTTAGCGGTCTGGAGCGACCAGGAGCCTTTGGCTTCTGGAGCGACCAGCGCTAGAGAGACCAACTTTCTTTATATATTCTTGATGCGACCAAGAATCTTCTGTACTTTTGGAATGATCAAGAGCTTTGGTATGTTTAGAGCGACCAACTATCTTGAATATTTGGAACGATCGGTAATCATTGGCCTTCGGAACGACCAAAAGCTTTAGTTCTTTGGAACGACCGAAACAACTTCGTGTTTGAAGTGACCTGAAAGCGACCAGCTTTGGGACGACCAGGAATCTTGTATTTTTGAGGGCGACTGAAAGCGACCAGCTTTAGGACAACCAGGACTCTTACGCTATGACCGCTCCCTTTTAATAACGACAGGACCGATCCCTTCTTCAAAACGCTTAAAACCGACCCATATTCACTTGGATCGATCAGATGGATAACACTGCCTACCGTTCCTTACGTCTGCATTTGGCAATGAACTATGGAGATAACGAACTAATATAATAAACTGAACTGAGACAACAAAAGCATTTTCAACACAATTAGATATAATTAAAAGTTGTAATATACAACTTCCAAAGTGCAGATTCAATTCAAAATAAGTTGGAATAATAACTAAAATAATTAAAACTTACCTTTTCAAGGTTATATTCAACCACAATCGCAAGAAGAAAATTTAAATTCAATCACGACCAAAATCCCATTTTTCAGTATGCCAATGTTAATAACCTACTCTAAATTTATTTTGCGTCACTGTGTGCCCAGATCGAAATCAGATTTGCGGATTGCAAAGCCTTGAGGATGGAGTTCGTTGCCACCTACCCTACCCTTGCGACCGAACGTTGAGGTCAATCCTAAGAGATGAAGTGGCTGTCTCTGGTCATTTAGGTCGATTGCGTTATATCTTTTGAAATTCTGATGCGATTTTTTCATAGAATAAGGGATCATGTACAGATATGGTGCCCTAGTTTTTATGTGGCCCTAAGCGACTGCTTCTTTGGCTTTGGTAAAAGGTCGGCCCTATAGATATATATTCCTAAATTCTATGATAATTATGAAATAATTATAAGGCGTACCTATTTTCGCAATTCTTCTTTTTGTTGATCTTCCATTGTTATGAGCCATATGTTCACATCCTTCAGAATTTGATGATGAGATCTACTTTATTGCAATGAGCTCATTTTTCTGATCAGCATAGTATATTCATTTGTTGAATTTGAAGATCATATGAGAAAAATATAGATGATTTAGTAGTTCAATCAATTTGGCGCCAAAATTTTGAATTTGAATGAAAAGACACTTCATCCATTATAAATGGGCTTAAAAGTCATGTCTCTTCACAATCTATCCTCCTCCTCCTCATCATCATCATCTTCTTCTTCTTGTTTTTCACTTTTAATCAAACTTTTAGGAGGCATAACTTCTTCGTTTCTTAATGGAATGGGACGATATCAGCGAAAAATTAAAGAGAAATGCAAGGACTACGATCTAGTAATATTTTGGGGATGACTTTGGATGGTATAATGGTGCAGCAAGTCGAAGCAGTAGGAGAGATGTAAGAAATCCCGTTACACAATTTTCAGTTTTGCATAGCCAACTTCAAATGGTCATATCTCACTCAATTTTGATTGGAATTTGACGATCTACACATCAAAACGACTGCAAGAACAAGAGCTTCGATCTGGAAAAGGATTTGGAACAAAATAATCTAACCTGTGGATGTAATTTAAAGATAGTTGTCGACAGTTTTGGTTTCCTTCTCTCTTTTATTTACCAAAACTTCAATTGATCATTACTTCCGTCAATTCTTGACGGATTCACATGAAACTAGCGATATTACGAAGCAAATAAAGAGAACAATAGTATGATGTTAAGTTATAATTGAAAATTGAAAGTTATATATCGATCTGGTACATATTTCTTTGTTGATTATATATCCATTTCTTCTTGATATCTTTTCACTAACTGTCGTTACTCTTCTCCTACAAAACAAAACAACTTTTCAAATAATCAGATGACTTTTCTAATAATCAAATGACTTTTTAAAATAACTAACTACAATTATAAACAATAATATCATGATGGTTCTATAACATATCCATATATCAAAAATTTAAAAAAATTCAAAATTTAAAAAAATTCAAAATTTAAAAATCAAATTTTGAAAATCAGATTATGAGTTTAAACTAGTGTTATAAATCATTTCAAAATTTGCCATTAATATTTTTGAAAATCAGATTATGAACTTTTTGAAAAACTTTGCTCTGATACCAATTGTTAGGAAATACATAATGGATCTCAAGGAAAAACTAACACTAGAGGGGGGGTGAATAGTGTTTTTTAAGGAATTTTAGAAAATCTAAAACTTATATGATCTACTATATGAATCACACACCATAAAGATAATCACAGACATAGAATCAGACACAAACACAGAACTAAACAAAAATAAAATGCAGAAAAGGAAAGCACATACCGGATTTTATACTGGTTCGGATAACTCCTACGTCCAATCCCATGCAACGCTGGATTGCATAGAGTTTTATTACTATATCAATAGCCAAGTATGACAACCTTGATTTCACAACGACAAGGTCACCACCATTTCCACCACCCTTGATTTCCCCGGTATAACGACCCAGATTTTTCGTCGATTTATTTTAAATGTTTAATATGGTTTTAAATATTGATTTGATAATATAAATCAATTTTTATATTAAGTTATCGATTTAATAATCAAACTACAATTTATTTCGAATATATATAGTCATTGTAATACGAGAACCTGAAATAATTCAATTCGGAATTAAAACTGAGTTATAAATGATTTAAATGATTAATATGAATTTTATTTGAATATAAACGATAATAATAATAATTTATTATTAGGAATTAATTGTTTTGAATTTAATCTACATCAATTTAAATTGATATCTTCTCCATATGATCAAATTAGGCTTCAGAACCTATTCCAGTATGTTTAGAATAGTGGTACAACTCTACGAATGCAGGTTGTTGCGCTCAAATAAGAGTTAGAAAACACATGATATTTTAAATTAAATAAATCCACATCGGTTCAAATTATTTTAGGATCAACATATAATATTTCCTTCTACCTAAGTAATAAAGTACACAACTCACCCTACCTATTGTAAACTACAGCCTATACTTTCATTTCATATACGTATTGCCTCGCTCCTTTACTACCAAGGAATCAAAGAAATAACGGTTTTTTTACTTCTGGTTTCCCATTATCATCTATTTAATCACAACACCCTCCTCTCTCATTTCTCTTGACATTTCCCTTCTCATAAAAATTAAGTGTAACATCCCGTATTTTTACAGTATAATAATTAATTAATTTAATTATAAAAATAGTGTTTAGAAATTTAAATGGTCATTTAATTAAATAATATTGAATATTTAATTAATATAAATAATAGAATAATATATTTATTTCTGGAATAATCGGAAACAACAGAATTCACAATATTGTGTGAATTTGACAATTTAGAATATTTAATTCAGTTTAGAATTGAATAATATTAACGAATATATCATGTAAACGACGGTTGAACGTATAATTATATTATAATTATAATCAAGCTCGAAATGGCATGACAGTTTGTAATTTGGCGATTTGAACTTTAAACAAATATACAGAATCCGTTTTAAGCCGGATTTCTGTGAAACAAAAAACGTTCGGAGCTGGTGAAGTATATTTTTCTAATGGAAGAGACAAATCGAGATTTCGTCGTGTAGATTGTGAGTTATGTCAAAATCAAATTTTCGAAAAGTCGCTATGGAATTCCTTTATAATTTATAACAATTTATTTATATAATAAATGGATTTTTATACATAAATTGAATATCGATATAATCTGGACTTGAAATATCGTGTGTTAAATCCCGATATGTTTATTTTGGAGCTGGATAATATTCTATATGAATATATATAATAATATTTATTTATAAATATTTAATTTAATTATTTTTAAATATATTTAATATTTAAACGGATTTATTTAGAGCTTTAAAAATAGTCATTTTTGCAAACGACCTCCGTTTTCAATGAAACTAATTTTGTTGGATCCGGAATATTAAATTATTGTTAGATTTCAATTTTTATAATTTTTGGAGTCAGTATGTAGCCGCACGGGATTTTAATGTGAAAAACAGTCAATAATTTGACTTTAAAAATACGCTGTATGAGCAAACGGACTCGGAATTCGACGAAACAAGTTTCGTTGGGTCCGTAATGCCGAACTGTAGCTGTGTGTCCATTTTCGTCGAATTTGGATATATTATGTGACAATACGAATTTTTAAATGACAAAAACAAATAACGACTGATTAAAAATCAATATAAAATGGAATAAAAAATATATTTAAATCATCCTACATATACCACTACACTTCTCTAAGCCCTAAACTACTTCATTCTCTGGTCAAATAATACTCCTCCATTGCTTACTTTCTTCACACAGTGAAATTTCATTATTTGTAAATCAAAATAAATTCATATGAATTTATATAAATTACAAAACTTATAGAAATGGAATCAACAAAGCAAGAGCTCCATTCCTGTACAAAAACATCTGGGCGCGATTCAAGTTCTGGGAGGTCGAGATTAAGCAGCGAAGTCTAGGGTCCAACATTTCGAGAGAATGAAGGCATCGTTTGGATTTTTGAGTTGATATCATGAATCATTTTTTTTTCATTCCAGGAAACCTTTTTCAGGTCCCCATAATAGTAATAAAGAATGTGCTAAACTATTTGCAGGGGTAGAAACCACAGCAGTTAAGAAATCACAACTTTCTAAATAGGAACTGGCCAATCCATGCATGCACGTTAAATGTACTTATTATGGTGTTCAATTATCAGAAACTAAATTTCCCCAAAATTGGTTTCCCTTTTCTTGACCGAATTTCAGGATATTCTATCGATTCTTCTTCATCTTCTTCTTCCAAACCATCTGTTAATTTGTATGACCATCTAGAGACCTTTTTACTAATTTCTTCCATTCCAATAGAATTTTTTCTAATTTTTAGTAGATCATTTGGGTTGAGGGGTTTTAAAGTATGTATGCAAACTTTGGGATTTCCTATGATGAAAGGTGTCGCTCGAAATATGGTAGGGGTGCGGAATTTTCTGGGAACCGCGAGGTAGAATGAGGGAGCGGATAGGGTGCTGAGGTACTGTTCAGGTGGTAGTTGAGTTTGGCATACAAAGTGGAGTTGGTTTGCAAATTATTGGCGAAAATGGTGACACGAGTATTCGCTGCTTTTCAATGCAGCGTGAAGCAGCTGTTTATCAGGGAGATGGGCTGACGTCGGATTCCTAGGGGAGCATGCGAGCTGAACAATAATGACAAGGTTAGAGAGAGAAAGTGATGTGGATATTTTTAGTATTTTGTTGGATTTAATAAGAGTATAGAGACGGAGGTGGGTAAGGAAGTATACCGGCCATTGGGAAAGAAACGCGGTGTTTGTACAGGGAGTGCGGTCTCGTTTGTTCAACAGGGAAGAAGGGTTAGTATGGCTAATCATTTGTTAAGGCTAAGGGGTCATTAGTGGTGTAATTAACGGTGGAGTTGGGTTTTTGTTTTACTGATGTGATGAAGGAGTTTTGGGATGAAGGAAAACAAACGCAATGACCATAAGAAAGAGGTTACGGTTCGAATTGATCTGGAGAAGAAGAGGTAGTGCACGGGTATTGGGCCGAAGTTGTGTGGTGAGCCCAAATTAGTTATGAAATGGATTTTAAATAAAATAAATACTCATTTAAAATTGTAAATGTTATTACTTTATCATATGTTATGCAAATTCAGGAAAACAAGATTCACTGGGATCGTATGGACGGTGGCTACACAATGGAACTGACTGGAAGTGGATTGGAGCTTGTTACAATTTATAGCAAAATAAATTTTCTGTCAGAATCAACATACAGTTATCGTTATTTAACGATGACCGTCCAAAGTGAGTAAAACTCACTAACTCTGCCATTTTATATTTTTATAAATATAATCTAGTGTTGATAGATGATGATTGATTGCTGTGTGATGATTGTTTGGTTGAATGGATGATTTAGTGGTTGAAATTATATATAACGATATATATATATGTATAATATTGATTCTGTTTATCGGAATATTTCATATTGAAATGAAATCAATGTTATTTATATTGTTTAACATCTGTGATGCAGGGAAAACAGGCTGGAGGGATCCAACAGGATTCCTCAATATTTATAATACTGTTTATTTTCATATATTATGATATATGAAGTGATATATAATCTGTGATTGATTATGGGTGTGTATATGATGTTGATCATGGTTATTTGGTATTATAAATACCATAGGAAATACCTGAATGTGGAAAGGGAATTTTCAAAATGTATATTGAAAATAATATATTTATAAAATCAAAGGTGTTTAAAAAGGAATATTTATATAGAATTATAAAGGAATATTTATATAGAATTATAAAGGAATATTTATATAGAATTATAAAGGAAATATTTATATGATATAAATAGGATAATTATAAAAGGAAATATTTATATGAAATAAATAGGATAATTATAAAAGGAAATATTTTATAAAATAAATAGAATTATAAAAGGAAATTGACGAGATATAAAGGAATCACGAGAAGATGGGTTTGAAGTAAATATTTTGCAAATAAAATATTATAGAGGAATTTACAGTTTGAATTAGGAATTTAAATGGAATTACTGAAATTAGAAATTGATTGGAAATTAGTTGAGTTGAATGGCTTTCTGGGTATCGATCTGATGTTGGTTTCGGCGTTTGTGGTTTATACTTGGGAAGTAGTTCTCTTACCAGTTTACAGTTAAAGACTGATAGAGGTGGGAAGATATTGATGCGTGAATCAGAAATGGAAACGTTTTCCAAAGTTAATAACTTATATTTTCTAATTTTTAGAAAATAAGGAATTTATGAATATATGGAAACGATAAATGGGAAATTGGGGAATGAAATGATGATTGATCGGTAAGATTTCCTTCTGGGAATACGATGGTTGTTTGTACACATGTTTTCCTCTGATAGTTAAATCACCAACTATCAAAGATTTTGACCATTTCCGTTGTCAATACGGAGAGACCAGGATCAGATATATTATCTGAAAACCACTCTGTATGGCATTAGCGTTGCGAATCAAATATGATGAAGACAATTGAAGACGGAGTTACGCAAGGGCTGTTTAGTAAATGCTAGTTAGAAATTTCCTAAGATGGATTTACAGAATAGTACCTTCGGTCTGTCCAGTCCCAGGACGACCTGTATGGAAGAATGTCTGACAGAGTATATTTAATAGATCGCGTAAGTTGATCTCTCCAAACGTACTTACGTTTGGTGGCGGAGGAATTCATTTCTCTTAGCTGTATACCCGTGGTATTTTTGGGGAAATCAATTTGTGATTTGGCGGGTATGGCGATGTGGCATTCAAAGTAAATAAAGGAGTGATCTATATGTTACGGCCTTTGGCATCACAATCAGGAAACGGTATAAAATCGGGTAGGTTGCATGGCTAAGTGATTAGCTGCCAATTATAGTGTATTGTCACCTGATCTAGAGAAATTTCATTTACTTCTATAATCTTTTTCGATGCTATCCCTTTCGGAAACGGTTGCTGATCCCAACCGTTGGTGATAATACATTCGGTACACTCAAGCGAAACGAGTGACCGGTCATGTTTAGCCTGGGTTACAAGATGTTCTTGTTGAACCCGGTGTATTCCTCTCTAGAGATGCACTGTCGGAAGTTGGTCCCATACCTTGCCAGTTGGAATTCATTAACCAATAAGCGCCCTCGGTTTTTAATTATATATTATGTATGGTGAACGTGAGATGAAAGCGTTCTGCTAGATGATTATTAAATTGTGGTTGATAGATAATATTATAATATCAAATGAGTTTGATATAAAGATTATCGTTCCTTTCAAAAGGTTTTTGAATGTTGGACCAAATGTTTTGGATTCTCATAAGGGAAAAACCCGTTCCGTTATACGGCGTGGTCTTATTAGATATCGTTTAATTGCTCAAACTGTTTTAAATGGTTTTACTCATACCAGTCACATGACTGACCTGGAGTTTATTATGTTTTGTTTTCCCTAAACTCTTGAGTGCCCAATTTTTTACGGGCAGTCAAGTAGTCAGGTTTTTACATATATACTTGGAGAGCTGGAGCAGGAGGCTTTAGGATTATATAGCTATTATTCATTTCTGCTATGATTTAAGTGTTATACTGAAATGACATATTTGTATTTCCAAGTTATGTTGTATACTATATTTTATTCGTTCCGCTGTGAGATTCGTGTTTACTCTAATATTGTATGTTCTTCTTCTTTTATTCTAATTTTCTATCTTACCTATCCTCACCCTCTAACTTCTTTCATTAACTATCCGGTATTTCCAATTTGAATAGTCGACATGCTGTCGTGTGTCGATTTTCTAAGTCGAAAATTTTCCGGGTCGTTACATCAAGCTTCAATCAAAATTGGAAATGGCTGCACCATTCTCTTTACAAACCGGGATTATCTTCTTTTCCCATTCATTCAAATCGACCCAAAGCTACAAATGAAAAAAGGGCGCTTCCTGATATCTCTCGAAATCAAAAATCGAACGACAGTTTTCATTGTTCAAATTCGCGAGGTGTCGATCAAGGGTTTCTGGGAAAGGGTTTGAATCGGTGAAACTTTAGGGGTAAGTGAGCTGGACTTCGTGATAGCAATGGAGTTGGTGGCGGTTACGGTGCGACGTCAGATTACTGCAGAAATACGACATATATCTATTTCATAAATGAAGACAAGATTTATCCAAGCGTTGTCTTGATTTCATTCGGGAATTTCCAGGCTTCGATAGGTTAGTATTATGGTTGTTTTAAACCTAGCGTTATCATTATTGTTCAAATTGCCAAGAACGAGAGAGGGTTAAACCTAGCATTTTCATTATTGTACAGTAGGAGGTTGTAATGCTACATGCAAAATTGAAATGTGCATTTACGAAGAAGTATTAGAAGAATAATCAGGCATTAATTAATTCATGGGAAGGAAGTGGAAGGAGCACTGCATAATTTTTGATATTGGTCTTAAGTTCGAATGTGATATGTTGATGGATAGTTGAACTTATGAATTGGGTAGATATGAGGAATGGCAATAGCATGCAATGTGGTGTATAAAAATTTGATCTTTATGATGTTAAGGACAGACAATGAAGGCAAGAACTGGATGGTATATAAAGGGATTACAATAATTATTCTATGGCAAGCGATATGCTGGATGGTGAATACGGCAATGGGTGCCATGTGAAGGAGGATGTCTGGAAAGAGGATCAGTAAGTGATTGAGTCAGCTTCGTAGTTGTTCATGAAATAAGGTATCCGTTTTTTTTAAGTATTTAATTACTTATGTTAATAGTCAACTTAAGTAAATAATAATTTAATCGTTAAATTAAAATAATTAATCGTAGGTACAAACAGATTTATTCGAGACAATTCGCAGCAGCGACGACGTGGAAATTAATTGGGATACTCAGCAAAAATAAAAATCACGGTGAGTAATCTCACTCTCTGGTTCGTTTATAATTTTTTTATAAATGAATTTTTATTTTAAATAATTGTTGTATGTTGTCTATTGGTTGTTTGGATGCATTTAAATATTATTGTGACTATTATAAATATATTAGCTATATAGGCTTGGTGTTTGTGGCTATTATATATATATATATATATATATATATTGGTAGTTGGATATTTCTCGCAGTACCATTAGCGAATGCTCACAGTATCATTAACGGATGATCCTATGCGCCCCACAATATGATAATGGATGAACTTCTATACCGTGATACCCTGCCCCGAAGCAGGATGGGTATTATTTATGTTGGCTAACGTCTGTGAATGCAGGGAAAACATGTAATAACCCAGAAAATCAGAACCAATTAAAAAATTTTATTTTGGCTATTTTAATGAATTTTGAATATTTAAAATGATTTATTTTAAATAATAACTACTAAAAATTTGTTTTAATTGAAGTTAAAACAAATAAATTTATTATAGTTATAAAACGAGCCTGAAATGGCGCAATACTTTGAAATTTCGATTTCAAAATTCAAATGAATGTACCAGATTCAAAATAAACCAGATTTCAGTAAATCCAGAAATATTTGAATCTGTTTGAAAATATGTTTCCAATGAATGTGAAAAATCCAGATTTCATAATGAAAATAAAAAGTTATGTCCAGTTGAAAATTCAAAATAGTCGCTATGGAATATATATATATATAACCCTTAAAAATAGTGATTTTGCAAACGACCTCTGTTTTTGACGAAACCACTTTTGTTGGATCTAGAATGTCAAATTATTGCTAGGTTCCAATTTTCATAATTTTTGGAATCAATATGTAAGCGCGGTAAATTTAAACGTGTTTGGTCAATTTATTTTGAATTTAATCGACTGGAAAATGACCATTTTTCAAACGGTCTCCAAATTTGATGAAATTAGTTTTGTTAGGACCGTATCGTCAAAACATAGCTAGATTTATTTTTCTGGAATTTTTGGAATCAGTATGTGGCCCAAGTAAATTAAAATATACGTTGAACTCAATTTTGAATTAATTTAAAGGAAAACGGACCGAAATAGTCGAATTGGCTTACCGGACATATCTCATTATGTTCGAAGTGGGGGTAATTAGCTAGGGGCGATAGTCGGTGGGTTCGATTTAAAAAGTAACTTTACGGAAATATATATATATATATATATATAATTTACATATTACCCCCCCATTCATTTTCTTCGATCAGAATTCTCAAAACCTGCCTCCTTCTAAAATCCCATCGCCCTTCCTCCTGCCAACGGCGCAGCCGCCACCGCACCCCACCCAAGCGTCGCCGCAAACTCCCTTTGGCGCCGCAGCCCCTTCTACGCCTCCTCCCCCTCTACTCCGTTCATCTCCAAGCCCTAACCCCAAATCAAAACGGAACTCGCCACCTCCAACCAATAGCCGCCACCACCCACAACAGCACCCCCATCCTCCTTCCTCCGACATGTGGACCCTCCTCCGAACTAAAACCATGAGTTTCTTTGATTTTCTTTATTATTTTATATAAAGATCCAATTTTTTGTTAGGTAAAAACCTGATTTTTATTATATAAAATTATAATTCTTAGTTAGGTAAAAATATAGTTTTCAAGTAGATAAAAATATATAATATATATATATATATATTTGGAACAAAAATATGATTTTTATTTATAAGAATATGGAACAAAAATATGACTTTTATTTATTTGAATATCCTATAAAAATTCGATTTTTATTATTTGAATAGCTAAATAAAAACTCGATTTTTAATATTTGAATAGCGAAATAAAATTTTGATTTTTATTATTTAAATAGCGAGATAAAAACTCGATTTTTATTATCTGAATAGCGAAATAAAAACTCGATTTTTATTATTTGAATAGCGAAATAAAATTTTGATTTTTATTATTTGAATAGCGAAATAAAAATCTGATTTTTATTATTTGAATAGCGAAATAAAAACTCGATTTTTATTATTTGAATAGCGAAATAAAAGCTCGATTTTTATTGTTTGAGTATAAGAAATATGATTTCTATTATATGAGTAGCGATATAAAAATATACTTTTTATATATGAAGTAGCGATATAAAAATATTATTTTTATATAGAAAGTAGCGTTGTAAAAATCTGATTTTTATAATGTAGATTTGAAATAAAAATATGATTTTTATTATATATGAAGCGAAATAAAAATATGATTTTTATTTATAAATATCGTTGTATAAAAATGTAATCTTTTATATATAAAATGTGATTTATAAATATATAAACATCATATTAAAAATGTGATTTTTTACTATGAACAGTGTGAAAAAGATTGTATTGGAATCACGGGTAAATCCAAACTGTTCAAAAATAAAGCTGGAGGAGTAGAACCCAAAAGTGAGAACTTCTCATTCTAATTTTATTTTCTAGTTAAATATATATACTAAGATGCAGACGGTGCTTAGAAGCACCCGACACCTTTGATTGAAATCATCGATGTTTGGTTGTTTGTTTGGATTGATTTATTTGTGAGAATTTGGTTTGGAATGTGAATTGAATTGATTAGAATTGGTATGTGTATGGCGCGAGCCAGTATTAGGCGAGGGACAAGGCCAGACCTTATTCCGGTTGTAGTATCGCACCGTTATGCTACAGAAATTTTCTAAAAATGTTAGAACAATAAAAATATCATTTTATTGTATAAATGAACGGTATAAAATATTCATGTGTTGAAATAAATATTTTATCGTTAAAAATATAATTTTTAACGTTATATGAATGAAAATAAATATTCATTTACAAATCAGACGATTTGTTTATGTACACTCATTTACCTAATATTGATAGGGATGATATATTTTACACATCGCCCAATTGCACAAATAAAATATTTGTGTGCTGGTTGAAACCCCACACGGGTATTGGGATAATATTTGACATACACTAATCCCAATTGTTTAGTTGTATGTCAATTGATTGGTTGACAGACCGTTATAAGCATTAATTATTTATATTTAATGCTTATGCAGTTGTGTTGTGCACTCTGGATGATGGTTGATTGTTTATCATTGTTGTTGTATACATATGATGTGTGAAACCCATATAAATAACGTTATATGGTAATTGACTGTGTCTAATTCCAATTCGAAAAGAATGAATATTTTAAAATGATGAATATTTTAAAATAAGAAATATTTTAAAATAATATTAAATAAAGGATTAAAATCTAATTTTGGATGGACACGAAAATATTAAAATATGCAAAGCCGTATGGATTAGATATGCGTCATTTTGACGCAAACGACATTTATATCGATTTTGTTCATTTTTATAATGAATATAAAAAATGAAATGATTTCAAAATCCGATATTTTGAAAATATTATCATTTAAATAATATAATGATAGGGAGTATTCAATTTTGATTTAAAATTGGAAATGAAGTTAGAATCGTTTTAAAACAAATTTATAAACGATTTATAAAATACGTTTTAAATGGAAATCGATGAATTATATATATATATATATCATGGCCTGAAAAGAACGCGCCGCGCCGCGGTCGTTCGCGAATTTCGACCATTAACTTCCAATTGACATTACGGGAGATCCGACCGTCAGATTCTCCTAAAACCAGAAACTTGGGTTCGTATCGAAAAGATCTTTCCACGAATATAAGAGATTTGAAATATAACAGTTGGATTTGGAATTATGTCCAAATCAAATTTGTAAAAGGTCGTTGTAAGTGCAGTTCAACGACCGTTTATGGAAATCGACTGAAAGAGCCTTAATAAAATTATTAAAAATATTAATAACTTGTGTAAAATCATAATAAATGATTTGAAAAGAATTGGGATGAAAAATTCCATATTTGAAAAGATAAAAATATATTTTTATTGAAATGAACTAGTTATTAACTAGAATTATAATCCAATTATTTTTAAATAAATAAATTGGATTGAGAATGGGTTTTAATATAACCAGAATTTCCAATATATGAATTGGAGTGGATTTGAATGGAAATCATCTTCGAAATATTTCGATATTGGATTTCGTGATTATATGGATATTGTTATGGAAATTTGGAAGATATATTTATATCATTATTTCCAATACGATATTTGTTGGTTTCATAATTTGATATTGAATTTAAGCCGATATAATTTCTATTCAAAGCCTTGTATTTGATATCAAATTGGATTTTGGGTTTGTTGTGAATGGTGTCTTAAATAACGTTGTTCTTAAACCCAGTTGAGAAAAAGAATAAATCTTTATTTTAAGATTTAGTGAAGATTTCCAATTAATTAATATTTAATTGGAATTGAATAAAAGAATTGGATTTTGGGTTTCCCGTGAATGGTATCTTAAACAACACTGTTCTTAAACCCCGTGTGAAAAGAATAAATCTTTTAATTAAGATTATTAGAGTTTCTAGTTAATTAGCATTTAATTGGAATAAAATGGAATGTGAATTTGGTTTATTGTGAACTGTGCTTTTAACGACATTTGTTCTTTAACCCGATTAACAGTGAAATGTGATTTGGAATTTATAAATCTTTTTATTAAGATTTAATGGGGATTTTCCAAAGTAAAGTTTTCCAATTTAATATATTAAATCGGAATTGAATGGAATTCGATTTGATAATAATCGAAGTGAGCTTCTGTGGAGGAAGACTGTGAATACATATGGAATTTAAAAGGCTTTGTCGTTATTCCATTTATATTATTAGTCGGATACAGAAATTGATATCGATTATATATTGATCTGTTTTCGGTGAAGATTCCATAATTAATGGAATGTGATTTGGGTTTATCGTTAACTATGTTTTAAATGGCATTAGTTTTTTAACCTAGTTAAAGACAGGATTACATGTCTAGCATTGTATTTCGAACTATATGGTTGATATCTGCTAAATATACATCTGTTTGGTAGCGGAGAATTTATTCTCTTGCTTAACACCCTTATTTAAGACGTACGAGCTTAGAGGTTATATATAGGTAGAAATCAATAGTACGGTGTAGATTGTCGATGCGACATGTTTGATTTTCCAAAGTTAAATAATCATTAATATTGATTTTTGGGAAGATTAAAACTAAATGGAGTTTTAATGAATCTTTAATTAGATTGAAATGTGAATGTGATAATTTAAATTATCAAATTTGAGAAATGATCAAGAATGGAGTATCACCAGTTTTGCTCCAAGCGATAGTTAAATCTTTAATTAGATTTGAACGTGGAATGGTAATTAATTTTACCGATAACACCATGGTGTTAGATATGGAGTATTACCAGTTTTGCTCCATGGAATGAATAAGTTAGGATTGGGAAATTAAACAAATGATTACTTCGGTAAGGTGCGCTAATCCAGGCTAGTTGATAAACCTTAAATTGGTTTAGAAATGATATCCAAAGAAAGCTTAAAGAATAATTTTAAAGAATTTATCTTTGATAAAATTAATGGGAACCTTTCCCAAAGGATATGAATATTTAAATAAAAGAATATTCAGAATTGGAATGAGGCGTATGTTGTGTTTTATAACACTTGATTATAAAATACGTGAGTTATTTGGAAAGACCGGGTTTATACCCATTCTGAATAGCTGATTCGACGATGAAGACGGTGATTGAAGACCGGAGGTATTCACGTCGTTTCGACGATTACTGATGTCTTGATTGGGCTGTACACCCAAGACCAGGTAATAAGTGGTGATCGTCCAAACTTACTTGGAGATCGACCGGATATGCGAGGACCTCTCTCTTGTATTGGACATATGGGACGAGGAATAAGGTGCCTCCGGTTTTGTTCAGACCCAGAACGAACTTGTAAATGGATGTGTCTTTGGCATTGGATTTTATTCTGTGTTGATTGATCTCTATTAAATATATATCTGTTTGGCAGCGGATAATTTATTCTCTTGCTTAACGCCCTTCTCTGAGTCGTATGAGCTCAGAGGTTATATATTGATAGACATCAGTCGCATGGCGTGAATTGCCTGTGTGGCATGCTGAGATGCAAATGATCAAGGCTTCTGTTGAAAAGCAGAGTCTTGTGGTTCATGATCATAGCACGGCTTTATTATAGCATAGCTTTGTGTATAGCGTTAATTCGCGAGCTTCACACCTCGGTATGAGTAAAAAACGGGATAAGGGACTGTGGGGAGTGCACGTTGTTTCCTTCTAGCTATGGGTGGTGTCATGGTATAGAGCCGAGACAATTATTTATTTTTACCTATGTGGGTGATAGATTGCGAGGCGCCTCGGATATATCAGTTACTACGGAGCCGACGGATATGTCCGATAGGACCGGGAAACTTATGTTCAGGAATAACCAATCCTCAAACGTAAGAGAGGATCGACCCTGAAGCCTCCAAGGGTTGCCCAGAGTATGCAGTCCTGAGACATTTTCTAGAGTGTCTCAAAGCGGTGAGGAGTACATCCCTTGCCTTGACTCATGACGGAAATCCAATTTCCAATACATGACATTTCGATTTTAATTGTAAACCTATATGGCGACATAGTAGCATGGGATACTATGTCATCTATGATTCATAAATTTATATTTGAAGCTATTTTCTTGATATTATACAGTTATTATAGTATCAAATGATTTGTTTTAAATGTACCAAGCATGTTTGGCTATTATAAGGGAAAACCCTATCCTCCGGCTTGAGTTGCATTGTGTGATGGGACCTGCATCTTATAATAACTTCATTCTTCCAAAAAGCATTGCGCTGTTTGTTTTATGCACTGGTATTCTGGGGAAGAAACCCGTTTCGTATTATACGGTGTGGCCCCTTGATTTTCTTTATTTCAAAAGTAAAGATTTAAAAAACAATTTTAGTTCTCACACCAGTCACATGACTGACCTGGAGTTTATTGTTTTAACCTAAACTCTGGGTGCCCCTATTTTCCACACGGGCAGCTAGGAGTTTTGGTTTTGTAGATATTATATTCACAGGTTCCTGGTTTACAACTGGAGCTATATTCGGAACGCTCTGTATCCGTAAATTTATTACAGTTGTGTTATGTATTATTTTTCCGCTGCTATGTATTTTAATGTAATTCAAACCTCTGATATTTTTCTGATGTATATTATTTACTCATACTTTGTCATATTCTTGTACTCTGACATAATTGTTGTAATAGCAATGAAATGTTCTTCTGTTTGTCTTCTTATTTGTTGTGTTCTCAACTTAATCTGGGCTTTCCTTTACGGGGAAGTTTGGGTCGTTTGAAAACAGGTTGCACTACAACAAAAACACCATATTACAACTTAAATTTTACAACTGTGCAAAAAGCACAGTTGTAATAAATTCTTTTTTACAACTGTGCAAAACGCACTGTTGTAATAAATGTTTTTTACAATTGTGCAAAACACACTGTTGTAATAAACATATATGTCACAACTTTTCTTTTTTGTCTGTTGTAATAACTAATATATACTAATTAATTTTTGATAATGAATAGTTAAATTAGAAAGTTGTTTAAACTCACAGTTGTAATAAATGTTTTTTACAACTGTCAACTCCCTAAAGTTGCAATAAACATATTTTTAACAACTTTTCATTTTGTTGCTTGTAATAGATGCCTATTATAAACTTCATGTTTATAATATCTGTATTTAATAACTAATTATATTAATATTTAATAATAATTAATAATAAACTTGGGAATCAATAATATTTATTAATTATTATTACATAATTAATAGTTAATAAGTAGTAACTGCTTATTAATTAATAATTAGTAACATGTACATTATAAGCTTTTAATAATTATTACTTGATTATAACTAAGTAGAAATAAGTAAAAGTTAAATAATAACTATTATTAATAAGTAATATTTGATTTGGTAGTAAGTATTTCAGTAGTTTATTTAATACAATAGTCGACTTGAACGACAGTCGACTTAAACGGCAGTCGACTTAATATTTGATTTGGTAGTAAGTATTTCAGCAGTTTTTGTATATCATAATAATTAACACTAGTAAATAAAAATAAAATTTAATAACTAAGAAGTGACATTTAGCATTTTATATTTTATAATCATAATAAAAAGGTATATTTATTATTTATTATTATTTTTAAATGAAAATTTTGAAATTTTAAAAAATAAATCAAAATATAGTTAGTAACAATTTTTTTTATTATAATTAGTTATTGACAACTAAATCATAGTCCATAATTTTGAACAATAATGTACAAAAAAATATATATAAATAATAATATATACTTAATATTTAATAATCGTCAGTTAACTTTTCTTTAGTACAATTTCAGTTTCAAAATTCCTTTGTGTTACAGCCAATGGCGCAAATAAATTTTGTTTTGATGCTTAGACATTTCGATGCGCGCCTAACATTTCGTTTCCCTCCCAGTCCCTTTGCTCTTTCACAAAACCCTAATAATCCTTTCAGCCGCCTCAAATTCCAGAACGAAAAAAACAACTCTTGTATGATTAAGTTTTAATGGCAGCGGCCTTCCCTGCGATTCATTTTTCAACCTCCGCCGTCTTCGTTTCCATCCCCAACCCCTAACGTCGCTAACGATTCCCATCCCTTTCCCTTCCTCTTCGCTCTTGTCTCGTAACAACTAAGCCTCAAAATCCGCATCTGGATCTACCATCGTTTCCAACTGTGAAGCCTGGCATAGTAGATGTCACCAAAGGTCCTTACGTCTATTATTCAGAATCTTCTACGATTGGTGAGTTTTGTTTTTCTATTGGAAACCTAATTCGTTAATATGAAGGGTAATTGGTTTACCGTAGTTTAGTTGCAAAATTTTGAGTTCCAGTGCTGGATTTGTTGTTGATTAGGTTACTGTCTGTTTCCCGTGTATTCACGTTTCGTTGTGGTTGATTTGTGCTGATAACATAAGTTAACTACAGTTTCTTCAGGTAAGAACGACTGAGAAATTAAACTTATTAAATATACATGTACAGAAACGTTATAATTGTCACAGGTTTCATTGTGTCTACATTCTCTTTGGAACACGTTGTCTTCTTGGAGTTGGGATAAACTTATAAAAGATGGTGCTATTTAATTAAGAAATTCTCTATTCTTTACTTGTTCTGCTGTAATTGAAACATAAGCGTACAATTTAGATGACCACTGACTGAAGCAACCATATAAATATAAACTACATGAGTCTCTGTCCTATGGAGTTGGGATAAATTACAATTGTTGATGCCGCGTCCCATATTTAAATAGTCGTGAGTAGAATATGTATTAATATGATATAAATATGCATCCTGGTTTTGATTGATTTAGTTGTGCATCATATTGTGTAGATTAATATTTCCAAATATAGAATAATTTTCTGCTTAGATAGCCGTGAGCAGAATATGTATTGATTCGAACCATTCTTTAAGGTTACATCACCTGAATCACTAAGAGGTTGTGGTTGAATTTTTATTTCAGCATGTGTATCATTGAACAATAATCATATTCACATAACTGTAAATTCATTTTAAGAAATTTTGAGGAATCAAGTTACAAGGTCTACAGTAAGACTTAGAATTGGGAAATTTAGCAACCTCTAGTTTCTACAAAGCATATCTACATATATATATATATATATATGTTGAAATGATATTATATGGGATCCAAATACGAAGAAATAGTTGATACTGTAAAGTTTAAAACCTGAGTGAAGTAGAGAACTGGAGTATGACTATTTTTATAGGTGATTCGATATTGTGTCTTATATTTAGAATGTTAAACATTGCAATCATCAAACTATTATTATGTTCTGATCACTTAAACTAACAGGGAAGCGAAGCGTGAGTCCATGGAAGATAGAACAATCCATATTATTGATGTAAGAGACATGGTCGATGCATTGATTCTTTTATATGAGAGACCTGAAGCTTCTAGGCAGTATATTAGTGCATCTCATGCAATCAAAAGCCGTGATTTGGTAGACATGTTGAAAGACAAGTATCCTAACTATAAATATCTAACCAAGTAAGTGTCTTATCAGTTATCACCCTCTATGTTTATGTATATGCATGTTTTGTGATTGTGCAGGTGGTGTGTCTTGTGGTGGTGGGGATGTTGAGGAAGTGCAAAGATGAAGCAGGCTGATAGTTGAAGCAGAGTTTTTGATGGTACTGATTTGTAATCATTATTTGTAATGAAGAATTGATATATTGCTGTGATGATGTATGATTCATTTTTTGTATTTTGAATATAAAGTTGTAATGTTTTTTGTATCAATGGATCCGGTTCTTTGAATTTATATCAATTTGTTTTCTGTTTATTCAGCTTTTGTTGCATTTGCAGAATTTTTTTTTAAAACCCAAATGTCAATCACAACGGTGCATAACAGTTGTAGTAGATTTTATTACAACGGTGCATAACTGTTGTAATAAAGTTTATTACAACGGTGGAAAAAAGTTGTAAAATATACATATTACAACGGTGTTGCAACAGTGCAAAAAAGTTGTAAAAGATATTAGTCTATTACAACTTCTTAATACACGACGGTTTGCCCACCATTGCAAAATGTATATTACAACGGTGTTCCACCGTTGTAATAGGGACATTTTGTTGTAGTGTTGGAGGGATCCAACTTGATTCCTCAAAATTTATTATTGTTTGTTTTCATATATATATATATATATATATATATATATATATATATTCATATATGATGTGTTAGAAAACATGTGATTGATAACTGAGTGTGTTGGATGTTTAAAATATCACTGGGCCTAAATGTTGATTATAAAAATACCATTAAAAGGGATTTAGAGATTTGAAAGGGGAGATCTATTTTTTTTAAAAATAGAATTTGAATTTCGAATGGGCTAAGAAATATTAATTTTTTTGAATAATAAAAACAAGTAGTGAATTTATAAACGATGTTTATAAATTAAATAATGCAATAAATTTAAGTGAATTTATAAACGGGGTTTATAAATTAAAAGGAATAATTTTCATTGGATAATGTGGGAAATTAAAATGAATTTATAAATGGCATTTGTAAATAAAGGTGAAAAATTATCATTTGGATAAGTTAAAATTTAAAATTTAAAATTCAAATTTGAATTTAAAATGATAATTGGGATCGTGTTAAAAAGGGGGACAATGGTGTTTATTCCAATGATCGAAATATAAATTAAACTAGAATAAATCCATTCGGATTTACGATTTGATTCGATGATAAGGACTTTTATAAAATAAATGATTTTCAAATAAGATATTGGAACCGCATTAGAAAGAACTAAATTTAAATATGGAAATAGAAATAGATTCTTTATTATATATAAGTTATATAAATAAAATATTCAAAAAGGGATAGAATTTCAGGTGGATTTGAAATGGAACTTGTTTGAATATATAAAACAAGTGATTTTATAAACGATGTTTATAAATGTAGTGTATTAATTATCAAGAGATAAAATTTGAAATTTAAATTCAAGTATGGATTTAAAAACATAATTTGAAATCATTTTGAACAGGGAACGATGGTTTTTATTCCGGAATTCAAAATAAAAAAAGGAATCGAGTTTCTAATAGATTTTGAAATGAAGGTTGTTTTAATTTATAAAACATGGAAATTAAATTATAAAAGGTGTCTGTAAATATTATAGAGAAAATCATCATTGAATAATTTGGAATCATAAATTCAAGTTCAGATTTATAAGTGAATTGGAAATCGTTTCAAAAAGGGATGACAGATGTTATTCCGATATTTGGAATATAAACTGAACTGAGAGAAATCTAAGAAATTATAATTTGAATTCGATTTCATCGAATTTTATAAAATAAATTATTCCAACGAAACGACAAGTTAATATTAAAAATGGAGCTGTGATTGGATTTATAACCGAGTAATAAAGTAATCAACGATTAGGAATAATCGAACTGCTAAGATTAGATTTAGTAAACTGGTTTAATTTGTATTTAATATTAAAGAAATGGAATTGGAATTTATATAATAAACGAATTTTAACATTTATATTTAAATATAATTAAAACGAACTCACCGCAATGCGGTAGTTCGTAATTCGATGATTCGACCTTCAATTGAGTACATAGAACTGAATTTAAGTCAGAATTATTTGAAACAAGAATCGCCGAGATCGTTTGAATAATAGCTCTCTAATGGAAGAGAAAACTATGGATTTCGTCTTATATATTTTGAGTTACGTCAAAATCAGTTTTTCAGAAAAATAGTGCCATAACCATTATAAAACCGTAACGGTTTATTTAAATAAATAAAAGGATCTTAAGTTGTTAGCCTACTTTGTGAACTAGGCTACACAAAGAGCAAATAGTGAGGAAGACACCAATCAGTTCGGATCGGAGGAGTATTGCAGCAACATCGTGAAGCAGGTGGCTTCGACGGTTCGGATCAGAGGAACGCTTCAGCGGCATCAGAAGAAAGCAAGCAATCCCATCAGTTCGGATTGGATGAGTACGTCAGCAATGTCAAAGGATATCAAGTGACCGGATCGGATCGGGGAGATACGTCAGCAAATATCAAAAGATAGCGAGTTGTTTTATCGGTTCGGAGCGGAGAAGCATGTCAGCAACATCATACAACAAATGGCTTCAACGGGTCGGATCGGATGAGTATGTCAGCAGCACCAAGGGATGGCAAGTTGCCTCACCGGATCGGATCGGAGGACCCGATCTGAACCCCTTTTTTCATCTGAATCTGCTACCGTTGCTGCGCATATCTCCTGAAGACTCGGACAAGATCTGACCACTTCTCCCACGATCCTCTACTAAATCAATGCGCTGTAGCCATCTTGGAGCCTCCGAACCTGACTCTCAAGGGATGGATGCCACGCAATTCCGAACTGGAGCCACTTTGAAGAGATTTCTCACCTATAAATACACCTCTAGAGGCATTTGGAAGGATCTTTTGGCAAATTCTCAGTTCTTACCTCCTCCATAACTGAATTCTATAATCATATTCAGATCAAAACCATCTCTTAAAGTCTATATTTGAGAGATTTGAGTGAGTTTATGCATTGTAATTGTGAAGTTGAGTGAGAATTATTGTTGTCTTTGCATTCAAATCATCCAATAAAAGAAAACAAAGTGGACGTAGGCTCCTTAACGCCGAACCACTATAAATTGTGTGTTCTTTACTGCTTTTTGATTCTATTTCGTTGAAATCATAACATCTTTGGGTGTTAGAGCCAATTTTTGGTCTAACATTTTGGTACTTTCACTGAGAAGGTTTCGAATTCTCAGCTTTTTTCGGGATTATCATTCTACTATTTGGACCTTCGAGTTCAAAGAAGTAATCCCCCCTCTCTGACATCTTTCAGTATTTGTTGATTAACCGCTGAGGAATCAAGTGTTATGGCTAAGACCATAGGAAAGGAAGTGCAAGGTGCAAGGGGAAATGATGCTAGAGAAAATCAGTCAGCCACCGTGATCACAAGGTTGCGCGCTCAAAACTATGGAGCAGACCATTCCAACCAGGAGGATCCGAACCGGATCGGAGGTGCCGATCCAAACCGGCTGGAAGGCTCCGATCCGATCTGATGAAATTGGGGGCACTCACACTCTCCGTCTGAACCGCTCCGACCAGCCTGCTGTGAACCGATCCGATCCGAATCAGAATGAAGCTGGAACTTCTACTCGAGCTCCCTCCAACGCTCCGACTCCAGCCGCAGTGACTAATGTTCTTCCTGATCCACCTGCACCCATTACTCAAGGAGATTTTTCACATTTTCTTGACATGCTTCAGAGCACTAAAGAAGCATTGGAAGCCCAAAGGCGTGACAACCTTCGCGTGCAGGAAAATATGACCACCATGGGTAGGGAATTACAAGAGCTCCGGAGACAGAGAACTCCTTCCCCACCGCACCGTATTCCTACAGATGATTCGTCTTCCTCGGAGGAGGAACGTCCTCGCGAGAGAAGGCCTCTCGAACGACCTCAGAACCTAGATCAATTGACTTTTGGATCTTTGGGACCCCGAGAAGACGCTGCTCGTGTGTTGGGTCCTGATGACCCGAGTCTGCAACAGCCTATGCTGCTACCTATGCGTGGATCCTACGTCTTACCCAGGGATCCTAATATTACCAACCCCACACATCAGCAGCTTCTCCAACTTCTACCTCCAGAGATCGACCGGGAGCACAGAGAGCAACGTAGAGCAGCTGCTGCCAGAAACAGAAGGTTATCCCGTGATCAGGAACCCAGGGGTAATCCGAATATCAGATCTAGAGAGCCCGTACGGATATTAACCAACGCCGATGTATGGGCAATGGTGCGTCAGATTATGTCTGAAAGCCGATGGTATAATAATGAAGATTGGGGCATTGAACGAAGTCATACCCCTTTCACAGATGACATACTGAATTTCCAGTTCCCTTGGCGATTCAACCTGCCTCAGATGGATCGATATTTAGGGAGAACAGATCCAGGACAGCACCTGATGAGATATGCATGGTTCATGAATGCAGCTGAAGCTCCAGATCCTGTAAAATGTAAAGCTTTTCCAATCTATCTTGAAGATGTAGCCTTAATGTGGTTCACACGACTCCCTCCTCAGTCGATATCTAATTTCACAGAATTGAGTGAACGTTTCATGAATCAATTCCGACTTCATGCCCAAAAGTCCAAGACCGTCATAGAATTGTCACAGATTAAACAGGCCCTAGGAGAATCTTTGAAGTCATACTTGGATCGCTTTAACCTTGCCGTAACTGAAGTCAGTGATCATCATGAGCCCACTATCCTTATGGCCTTGATAGAAGGGGTAGATCCCAATTCAGAGTTCGGGGATTACTTAGCTGGAAAACCACCTCCTACCAGAGAATTGTTCTACGAAAAGGCTAATATCCGCTTGAGGCGAGAAGAGGTTAAGGCAAATCGAAAGAGAAAGTCTGAAGGGGCCTCGAAGGAAGGTGTCTAGAGTAACGTTGCTGTCAAACAATCTGGTGACAGTTCAGGGAAAGTGGAAGTAAATATTGGCAACCAGAGTGGTGGTAATAGCAACAGAAATGGGAACGAAAATAGAAGGAACAGAAACCGTGGGAATAGCTCTAACAAAAGACCCAGATTCCAGAATTTTGAAAATTACACGCCGTTAAATGATACGTTGGAGAACATATATCTAGACACATACAGCATATTGCAGTACAAAAAACCACCACCCAGAGATTCTACTGAGAAGGAGATTGAAACGGGAAAGTTTTTCTTGTTTCATGGTACACATGGTCATTACACCAATGAGTGTCGTCATTTAAGGGATATTGTCGAAAAATTGTTGCGAGAAGGGAAGTTGGATGAGTATAAAGCCGCCCCAAGGGACAGGGGGCAAGCCTTGGCTAACTTCATAGCTGAATTTACAATTTTTGAAGAAGAAACGGTGGGTGACAAGATTGTTACTTTGGATCAAGAGTTGGAGCTCACTCCGTGGAAATTATATACGGACGGAGCCAAGAATGGTAGAAAGTCCGGTGCCGGAGTTGTTTTAATAACTCCTGAAGGACGATCTATTTATTATGCATTATGGTTGGAATTTATTGCTACTAACAATGATTCTGAGTATGAAGCCCTGGTTGCCGGACTGAAACTCGCCAAAGATTTGGGAGTGAATAAATTAGATATATATTGCGATTCCAAGATAGTTGTATGTCAAGTTCGGGAAGAATTTGCTGCTAAAGGACCTCGACTTAGTGCTTATCTTAAAAGGGTAAAGGAGTTATTGGAAGATTTGGAGCATTATAGCATAACACACATTCCAAGAACGGAAAAACAGAAAGCAAATCGACGGGCAAAACTAGCAAGTTCTGATAATCCTAAAGAAACCGAAATGGTCCCGATCGAGGTGTTGGAATCGCCAAGCTTCGACCTAATGGAACCAGAGCTAGCCTTGGAAGTCGAACCAGAAAGAGAATCCTGGATGACATCAATTAAGAATTTTCTCAAGGACGGAACCCTCCCATTAAGAAATAGCGAAAGACGAGCGGTAATACGCAAGGCTACAAGATACGTGTTACAGGACGACGTCCTTTATCGTCAAGGGTTTTTAATGCCCCTATTACGGTGTATCGTACACGACGACATCAAACGTGTAATGCGAGAAGTGCATGAAGGTGAGTGTGGAGATCACACTGGGGGTCAGACCCTGGCAAAGAAAATATTACCGTACAGATATTTCTGGCCTACCGTGAATAAAGACGCGGCTGATTATTCACGACACTGCGATAGATGTCAAAGATATTCCGAAGTTCCCAGACCGCCTCCAACTCAGCTCAAGTCGATGGTAAATCCGTGGTCGTTTGCCATGTGGGGGATTGATATTATTGGAGTGCTACCTATTGCCAGAGGAGGAGCTAAGTATGCAATCGTTGTCGTTGACTACATCACAAAGTGGGTGGAAGCTGAACCTCTAACAACCATCACGACAATGAAAGTGATCAGTTTTGTGGTGAGAAATATTATTTGTCGATTTGGGATGTCGAAGACCATCATAACTGATAATGGGACGCAGTTTGACAGCATCGAGTTCAGAAATTTTTGCTAGAAATACAAGATTGATAAACGATATACTGCAGTAGCTCAACCGCAATCAAATGGCCAGGTTGAAGCCGTAAACAAAGTCATTAAATCAATTTTGAAGAAGTGATTGGAGCGGGCCAAAGCTAGATGGGTGGACGAGTTGCCATTAGCTCTATGGGCCTACAGGACAACTTTTGAGATGGCTACCGGCCATACTCCCTATTCACTTTCCTTTGGGTCAGAAGTAGTAATCCCGGTAGAATTAGAAGTCCCTTCTCATCGAGTTGCGTACTATGACCCGATGATGAATAAAGCACTCCGCCTAGAATCTCTTGATATGATTGAAGAAAAAAGAGATGAAGCCGACTTGCGTGCCTCAAGACATCGACATCAAGTAGCACGCTATTATGACCAAAAAGTTCGCTTCAAAACCTTTGAACCAGGAGACCTAATACTAAAGCGAGTCTTCCCGCCGTCGGCCCAACTGGGTCCAAAATGGGAAGGGCCATTCACCATCCAACGGAAGCTTGATACGGGAGCATTCAAGCTAACGACCGTGGACGGTGAAGAGATTCCCAGAGTTTGGAACGCTCAGCGCTTACGACGATATCTGAGCTAAATGTGAAATGTCATTTCTTTTGTTTTCATAAGCTATGTAAAAAGGCACGACTTTCCTTAAATAGTCAATTTATGTGAACAAAAGAATATAATGTGGATGTAGGTTATGACTTAGTTGAACCACTATAAAAATATCGTGTGTCATTTACTTTCCTGCATTATTTATACGTTCGACAAATATTCTGTCATGACTGTGAAACACGAAATGTTAAACTAAAATTAGAAGGTTGGGGATGACCCATGTGAAGGGGTAAATAAAATAACTGTCTGTATGACCCAATACAGAAGAATGGGGAGACAACATTCTTAACTCTAACTCTCAAGAATCTAGAGAGAGTATAAAGGACGGGAAGACGACGTCCTCTGAGGCGTGAAGGTGCACCCAGATGAGAGACCGCCTCAACGAAACTCTAACCTAGTTACGAGACAGGAGAGTATAAAGATGCTAGAAAGAATAAGCATCAACGACAAAAGGAATATGGCCCCGTCCGAGAATCGGGGGCAATTGGATTTTTGATTTAGCCAATCTTGAATGATCCTTGCTCAGTTACGCAAGATTGACTGGGGGCGTATATGCGCATACATGTTTCCCCCAACAATGACTTCATTATATGACTTTAATTTGACATACTTGTGTATTTTCATTTAAGTACTGAACTAACGACTATCAGACATTGTAGGAAATAAACTATTTTTATTCACAAACATGTGAGTTTGTACAAGGAAAACAAGCGAAAAAGAAGATGCAAGGGCTGCGCTCGTTGCAACGATTGCGGACCAGTTAAATGCTAAAATAAAACAAAACACTTCATCACTTAGACTTTGGAGTGGACTTGGATTTTTTAGCAGCCTTCTGAGCATCCTTCGCCTCTCTTTCAGCATCAGTTAGAATGCACTTTGGCTTTTTCCTCCCTGTGACCGAAGTGTTGGAATCGGTTGATTTTTTTCCTAGGAGTCGGAACACTGCAATCAAGAGAAGACTTTTTAGCAAGATCTTCTGTAATAGACCTAGTTGAAAGCTTAACAACTAACCTTGATCCAGGATCCACCACTGCAAGAGGCTTGAGGCTTTCGGGGTCCAGGTCTTCTACTTTTAGCTGCATACGTCTATCTTGTTCGGCTTTCATTTCAGCCAAAGTGATGTCATCAGCGCTTTTAGGATCCCCGATTATAGCCACGTCAGGGTCTTCCTCATGCCCTTCGCCATCGCCATCGTCTTTCAAGGCGTCTATCATCTCGTCGTCATGAGGAGCATCAGCCTTAGGAAATTCAGTTCCCCTTCCTGACTCTGCTGTGGCAGCCTTGTCCTTTTCTCCTTGAGCCTTCTCCGCGGGTTTTGTTCCGGTGGTGGTTCCCTGGGGCACGTCAGTACCCTCGGTCGGTTCAACACCTACAGAATGAGAAGCAACGGTCATCAACTCAAGAGAAAATAAAGGATCCTTCATTGATTGCCCGATCATGTGATGAAAAGTGGAGACAGCTTTGACGAATTGAGGTGAAAAAGTAGAAATACCTTCCGATGACTTCTCAGCTGGAGTGACCACCGTCTTTGACACCATCTCAGGTATCGGGGATAAAAGAGATACATGGGGGATCCCCGGGTTTTGGGTGTCATATCCCTCAACTCCAGAAGTTTCAGTGGCAGTAGAAGAAGAACTAGCCTCGAGGATATTCTTTTGTTTGGCCATCCGCTTCTCCTACTCCATAGCAGCCACGATGAGGCGACGCCCCTCGACCAGGCGTGCCGGCTCGTCATCTCTTAGATATTTTTCCATAAGCTTGTCTTCGTCGACGGAGTCTACCTTGAGTTCCTCTTTCTCCCATTCAACAATTTGACTCCATACGTGAACTAAGGTAGTCGGATAATCTTCAATCCAAGAGATGTTTCGGCGACGAATTATATGCGCAAAGAATTCGATCATTAATTCGCCGAAACCATGCACTTCCTCCTCGGCCTCTGACAGCTGCTTCTAGGTCTCTTTGGCGGACTTAATAACACTTTCCACATTACCCTCCGCTAGGGCAACCCTATTCTCGGCCTCCACCAACTTGGAAGCCAAGTCAGCATTTCTCTTCTCCAATTCAGCATTCTTTCTCGCTAACTCGGCTTTCTCTTGCTCAAGAGCAGTGTAAGCAAGTTGCATTTTAGCGTTATTCGACTTAGCATCTTCTGCTTGCTTTTTCAGCTCCAAGCGCTCTTGACTATGAGACTCGAGCAAGTCATGATAACGTTTTTGTAGCTCTTCAAATTGCTGCTTGAATTTGGTAGCATCCCGTTGAGCAATGGAAAGTTGGGCCTATGCATCCTCAAGGTTTTTCCTCAAGTTTTTCAAGGCTTTTGCGTCAGCTGCTGCAGTATTTTTCATTGACTCAGTATCCGTGATTAGAGTTCAAATGATTCTAGAGAGGTTACGCGAATACTTGAACATTTCTGAATATTGTTTCTCCACTGCATCAATCTTGGCTTTGGCCTCATCTGCCCACCTCGAGGAAATAGGCTCGAGAGCAGGTAAGAAAGTTAAATTTTCAAAGTAGTGCTCAGGGAATTGTTTCCCCAAATATGCCCGCTTAACTTTGGACTCAACATCCAGCGGTGGAGGTGGGCAGTACGTTAGCTCAGTATCCATATGTTTAGTGGGCACGATGGCCGCGTCACTCTTTCCAGACCGTTTATCAGAACCCTTATGTTTGCCTCGCGAGCCGGTGTCTTTCGGTGGGCTTCTTTCCCGACTGTTTTTGTCCTGAGGAGAAGTTCGGTCTTTCGGCTGTGATGTGTCTTCTCCTCGACGGATCTGATAGCTTTTATGTCGGTCTGGATCCGACCGGACGGGGGAGCGAGAGCGCGAGGTACGCGACTGATAAGGATCACAAGGCCTTCTATCCTCTCTA
Organism: Allium sativum; assembly: GCA_030737875.1. Lineage (NCBI taxonomy): Eukaryota > Viridiplantae > Streptophyta > Magnoliopsida > Asparagales > Amaryllidaceae > Allium > Allium sativum. The sequence continues at coordinate 270,166,276 of CM060924.1, forward strand.
CCCCGGCTTTCACGACGATCATGCTCAACATCGGAAGGGGGCCTAGTCATGTTGCGACGTATTTTCCTGATGTCATAGTAAGGGCGAGACATTGTACCTGCGCAACAATATAAGTGGAATTCAGAATTAGCGTTCTCACAAAAAGCAAGTGCTGTGAAATGTGGTGCTACTGTGTTAAGTGCATCATAAGTGGTGTTCCCCTCGACAAACCCGAGTCCGAAGCCAGACTAGTGCGAGTGGGATCTTTGGCCTTAGTGGGAGTGGTCTCTTCTGAAGAAGTGAAAACTAAAGGTTTTGTACCAAAATCCTCTGAAGTGTAGATAGTTTCAGGTAAGGGGAGATCCCCTAAACCCTGAAATGTAGGATCATCGGTACTAGGGGCATCTCCCTGGGAAGCATCTACTGGCGGTTCATCGGAAGACATCGACTTTTCAGGAGAGATAGCATCCTCAGGGATGATGTACCCTTCTCGGTGCTTTTCGGCTATGTTGGCCAGCTCGTCATCCTGAGTTGAAGATGGAGAAGGTGAAGTTCGAAGTGGCATTGTGGGGGTTTCCGAGCTCTCGTCCGTTTCTGGAATTACGTCCACTGGGGGATGTATACATATGGACCCGACCCGTGGCCTATGCTACGGGTAATGGACAACAACCCGTGAAGATGAAGATATTCATCCTTAAGGACTTCATCGATGGTTAGAAATTTTTGGTCGCCATTGAGGAGCCGGTGCATCCGATCAAAATACATTTAACCCGATATTTGTTTTGGATTATCAACTGCAAAAAAAAACGCATTGGTGTGAACATTTGGAATGGAGATCTAGAAAAACGGCGCCTTACTTGATTTTGTCCATCTCTTGGCACATCCCGACTGTTGCCTTATATAAAACCATTCTAGCTTGGAATCGCCGGCCTGGCTGCTGAATGGCGCTGAAATGATTTTCCTTTTTGGAACTGCTTCGAAATAAGAAAAGGAAGGAGTTTCCCGAGTCTGATGCTTGGAATTATAAAAAAAGTGAACGTCGTCGAAAGTGAGCTCTGTACCTAAAATCTCTCGGTATGCTATATATAAGGTATATAAGTAAGCATATGATTTGGGTGTAATTGCATGGGGGCAGTCCGCATCTGTCTCAGGAAGTCGACAACAAAAGACGGAAACGGTGGAATAGCCCCAACCATACACATCAAGCGAGTAACTGCCATAAATCCTTCTGGGGGATTGTGAGGACGGCCGGTTTTCGATGGCACCAGGGTATCCCTTTTCAGTATCCCGTGCTTTAAGCGTATTCGAACAAGTTTGCCGTTGTCAATCGTCGATTCAACAGAGTCTTGGGGTGATTCCAATATGATGGAAGACTCAAATTCGTCAGGAGCTCGATTATCTCCAATTCCTCCTTCCTCTTCATAGCCCAGAGAAACTTCGCTATCAGAAGGCATTTTGTTATGCGCTCCTACTTCATAATCTGGGCCCTCGTCGTCCCATTCAGGGTCTGAAGAAGAAGATATGTCATCAATGGTAACTTTGTTAGAGGTCTCTGCAACTTCCATCTTCTTTGCTAATCTAGAAGAACGTCTCTCGGCCATGATCGCTAGACTATTGAAGAAACAATGGCAAGGATTAGAGTAAAGTTGCCCGTGTCCCCCGTGTGTATGTGAACTAAAGTGTGTGCTAAGTGTGACAAAGATGCGAAGTAAATACATGAAAGCATAATGTAAAGGTCCAAAGAAGCAGTAATGTTCAGAACGGTTCTTGATATTTGTTTATGTTCGCAAGGCGCTATCCTAACTGTTCGTCAAGTTGAAGGTTATATCAAGCATTGATTAAGATAGTTGAAAAAAATCTTGCACATTAAGTTGGGCTGTTTCGGTTCGGTTCGGATATTTGTATTAGGATCGGATCGGAAAGCAATGTTTCGATCGGAAGCGGACGTTCTACCCAGTGAGTTAAACCGGATCGGCTCAGATGTAGGCTTACGGAGCGGACCGAATCGGCTCAAGTAATCCTTCTTCTCCTTGTCCCTTATTCCTACCTAATCCGAATAAGTAAGTTTTGTTTTCTTTCTTTTGCCTTTTTCTGCTCTGACCCGATCCGGTCTTTTATACACCTTTCCCCTTTCCCTCACTTTAACACTTCTTTACTCGAACCGATCCTAATTCATCTCCTCTCCTTCATCTCCTTCATCTTCCACCTCGCCTAGCCAATACCGAACCCAACTCAATTTGACAAGACCCTACTAAGTCCAAGCGCATACGTGCTCAAATGTACTATGAAACTCAAATTCATCCTCTCAATGCCTCGAGGTGGTGACAAGAGCCACCAACAACGACGGCGAAGAGGGAGAGGGCGGTGGCGTTGGAATTAAACACGCACCATGTCTAAACCATCCAGTTTTATCACAAATCTAAACCGAAATCGATTACAGTAAAGTAATCGAAGCTTTTGACCTACCGAGTTATCGAATTTAAGGAAGAATGAAATAATTTCAGAGTTTTTTGAAGTTTTGGGGTTTTGATGCTGAGTTGCTTGGACGAGAGCAGATGAAAAAGAGAAGAGGAAGAAGGTAGGAAGCGGGTTTGTATAAAACTCGGGTGACTACTCGTATTCCTAGCCTACTTCACTCCGTTCGGACTGGGAGTCGAGCCCATGAAGGAACCCTGGCCTGTTAGTCCATGGTGTAGCAATATTGAAAGGCCCATCCTAGTATGCTACTGAAAGAAACCCGTTCGGATCGGGATCCGAACCGAAGGGGATCATATACACAGATTCGTCAAACAGGGAGAGTTCTATAAAATAAAATAAATAAATAAAAAGAGAAGAGGCCTACCTGGAGGAATCACTGGACATTAAATAAAAGCTCTCAAAGTAGTTTGAAAATGAAGAAAGTAATTCATATGGATTATGGATATATATAAGCAGCAAAAGCTACGATGTTATGAAGCGACACGGCACTACAGGTAGATGGAAGTGATTATTCAACGGTTCTAATTCAAAGGATGTTTCGTAAATCGTTTCGAAGCACAATTTATCTTAAATAAAAGTGTACTTCGAGGGGGCAAAATGTTAACCTACTTCGTGAACTAGGCTACACAAAGAGCAAATTGTGAGGAAGACACCAATCGGTTCGGATCGGAGGAGTATTGAAGCAACATCATGAAGCAGGTGGCTTCGACGGTTTGGATCGGAGGAACGCTTCAGCGGCATCAGAAGAAAGCAAGCAATCCCATCGGTTCGGATCGGATGAGTACGTCAGCAATGTCAAAGGATATCAAGTGACCGGATCGGATCGGGGAGATAGATCAGCAAATATCAAAAGACAGCGAGTGGTTTTATCGGTTCAGAGCGGAGAAGCATGTCAGCAACATCATACAACAAATGTCTTCAACGGGTCGGATCGGATGAGTATGTCAGCAGCACCAAGGGATGGCACGTTGCCTCGCCGAATCGGATCGGAGGACCCGATCCGAACCCCTTTTTTATCTGAATCTGCAACCGTTGCTACGCATATCTCCTGAAGACTCGGACAAGATCTGACCATTTCTCCCACGATCCTCTACTAAATCAATGCGCTGTAGCTATCTTGGAGCCTCCGAACCCTACTCTCAAGGGATGGATGCCACGCAATTCCGAACCGGAGCCACTTTGAAGAGATTTCTCACATATAAATACACTATCTAGAGGCATTTGGAAGGATCATTTGGCAAATTCTCAGTTCTTACCTCCTCCATAACCGAATTCTATAATCATATTCAGATCAAAACCATCTCTTAAAGTCTATATTTGAGAGATTTGAGTGAGTTTATGCATTGTAATTGTGAAGTTGTGTGAGAATTATTGCTGTCTTTGTATTCAAATCATCCAATAAAAGAAAGCAAAGTGGACGTAGGCTCCTTAACGCTGAACCACTATACATTTTATGTTCTTTACTGCTTTTCGATTCAATTTCGTTGAAATCATAACATCTTTGGGTGTTTGAGCCAATTTTTGGTCTAAGATAAGTAAATAAAATCTGAATTCCCATTAGAAAAATCTGGATTTGAGTTATAAAATAAATATGAACTCAAGTGAAGTTAATGGATTATTTAAAAAAACATATTTTTAATTATTGAATAGAATTACCTAATTTGAAGAATAATTAGTTGATCGAGTTTTGAATTGAAATTGGGCTTTGTATAAGTAAATTGGGTTTGTTAATTCATATTCGAAATCGAATATGAAACTTAAATTTAAAATGGAATTAAATTAATTTATAAGCAAGATTAAAATATATTTGAACATGATATGTTCAAATAAAAAGTGAAATAGGAATAGAGCTAATAAGAGGATTAATTAGCGAGTTGAGTAAAAATGATTGAATGAAGTTGGAATAAATTGGGAATGGACGTACATGTGTTAAGAAGGTTTGGAATGAAGTGTATGAAGATTATAATTTAAGTGCCCGAAAAAAGGTACATGTTTAAATTTCATATGAGTTTTATGCGCCGAATCGGGAAGCCACTTGGCTTTTTGATTTTCTTTTCGAATTAAAAGGGCCTAGCGAGTTGGAGTTTGAGCTTCTGACTAGTATATAGGAGGTGCTGGCGAAATTTTCCGGAAATTTAAGAAGTTAGAATATTTTTAAGAAAAATTGATAATTAGAAATCAATATATCAATATATATATATATATATAGAATTTTTTAAGGAAACAAACTTAAAATAGAATATTATAAACAAAAAGGAAATCTATAAACTAAATCTGGTAAAAAAATAAATTGGAAGAGAAATGTATATACGTTTTAAGATGAATAATTGGTTTTTATGGTGTTGATTATTCGAGTAAGTGGTCTTGTCTGTTTTGAAGTTAAGGATGTTTTTCAGTCAAGGTCTGAGAGGTAATTATACCCAACTTGGTTGATTTCATTATCAACCGATAAATAGCAAGATTCCGTCTCGAAGATCAATGTTGAATAAGATTTAGTTGAATGTGGTAATTTGGGTTGTTGTAACGATGTTTTACACAACATTCGTTTTAACCCACTGAAAGTGGAATTTTTGGAATTATAATAACAAATATTTCCTAAATATAGAATTAAATGAGTCGAGAAAGAGATAAGTAAATGGAATGTTCTCCAATTATACATAGAAAATATTTTCTAAGTATAGGAAATAAAAGAAGGCCATATATGGAAATGTTTTGTCCAAATAGCGTAAGAGGCCGAGGTGATTACTGAAAATATTTGTTTAACAAATATTGGTAAGGAAATGGAAAGGGTGATTTAATTAATGAAATATTAGTTAAGGGGTCCAGTGATTGTTTGAAGCTATGGATGAATATTTGTTTTTCTTCAATGGTTAAATAACCGACTATCGAAGTATTTGCCAATATCGTTGTCAATATGGAGAGATCGGTTGGATTATTATCCGAGAATCACTCCGTTTTGGCAGTAGCGTTGTAGATCAAATTATATAAAGACAATCAAAGACGGAGTAAAGTGCAAGGGCTTTTTCTGTTAATCCTTGGTAGAAATTACCTAAGATGGATTAATGGAAATTGTGCCTTTGGTTTCATTCAGTCCCAGAACGAACGTGTATGGAAGAATGTTTGAAAGAGTATTTCCAATGATCGCATAAGTTGTTACGTACAAATATACATCTGGTAGTGGAGAATTTATTCTCTTAGCATAATATCCAGAATATCTTTGTGCAAATCAATTAGTGATTAATGGATTTGACAATGTGGCATTGAAAGTGATTGTGCTATCAATGAAAGGTAAGTAATAGTAACCTCAAGCCTCGCAAATGGGAAATGGTATAAAATTAGGTGGGTCGCATGGCTAAGTGGATCGCACCCAAGTAGGGTATATTGTCACCTGATATAGAGAAATTCCATTTTCTTTCTAAATCTTTCGATGTTGTCCCTTTCGGGAAATGGTTGCTAATCCTAACCATTTGTAGCAATACATTCGGTACTCTCAAGCGAAGCGTGGGTCGTTCATGTTTAGCCTGAGTTGCAAGATGTTCATGTTGAACCCTGTGTATTCCTCTCTAGAGATACTTTGTCGGAAGGTGGTCCCATACATTGCCTGTTGGAATCAATTATCTAATAAATGCCCGTGGTTTTGATTGTATACTATTTATGTAGAACGTGAGATGCAAGCGTTCTGCTAGATTGTTTTTTACTTGTTTTAGAAACTATTATAATATCAGAAAAGTATTGATTTTAAAGAATTGGGTTATCGTTAGATAAAAACCATCCGTATTTATTTGTAGATCGGTCTTATGATTATATTTTCTTTTAAAGAAGGATTTTTAAAAGTTAAACCAAGTGGTTGGTAGCTTCAACATTAGATACTTATGTTATTTTCTGCTATGTTGTATATGAGACATACTTTGATAGTGTATGTAAGTACAATTTTGTATTTCAAAAGTTGTTATATATATTATATTATATTTTGCTACGATGTGAGATTCTGTGTTGTTGTTCAGTTATATCTTTTATCCATTTTCTTCTATTCTAATTTGCTTTCTTTCTATTTCTCACCCTATAACTTCTTTCTATTTATGATCTGGTATGTTCGATTCTTGAACAGTTGACATAGGTTTTATGTCGATTTTCAAGGTCGAAAATTCCGATTCATTACAGTGGTATCAAAGCTTAGGTTGAGCGAACAACTAGGCTTTGGTGGAGGTTTACTCATTAGAGATAGGATCAGCAGTACCCTAGAATGAGTTGAGTGTATATATACGAGAGAACATATTTTTTAATTGCTATAAAATTTGTTTTATATTGTGTTGGCTAGTATGTGTAGTGGCTCATGAATTCTTGTTGAATCGTGGGATGCCACAACGTCGATAATAGTTTATACACACTTGACAGAGAATTTGACATGAGATTGTTTTAAAGTGGGTAAATGAAATAATTTAACCCAAAATTATATTTTGATAGAAAAGGAATAATTTTCTGAAATTATTATGATATATGGATGTGTTGGATGTTAATATTATAATCCGATGAGATTTTAAAATTTTGACTGATTATATATAACCAAATAGAATTTGTATATGAATGAAATATACAACTAAGCTGAATTAAAACAGGATTCAGAATCAGAATTTGGAATTTAAATTCCGGGGAATTGGAAAATATTTTCTAAAGTATATTAAAATAACTAAGCGTTGTTTCGGATGGATTTTTGAATAAAAATCATTTTATATTTATTTTTAAAAGTTATTAAGCATTATACTCACTTCAGTGGCTAGAAAATAATTCTGATGGTGACTGCAGCATCATCAGTATTCATTCTCGATTTTCTAAGTGGTGGATTGCTATCTTAGAAAAGTATTGATGGAAATTTGGTTGAAAAGGACAAATTGTTTAGAAAAATTCAAACGTTTGAATTTAAGCTAGTTATAAATACCTGTGTATATATTCATATGTTTCAAAGGGGTTTGAAATAAAAATCTGGAATTTGAATTTTGGAATATAAATTTAACTTATGCAAATTAGATGAATCGAAGTAATAAATTGATTAAAATCAATTTGAATGAGATTGAATGCATATGAATGGAATATGAATTGAATGTGAATATATTGGTTGTAAATCATTTAGATTAAATGAATGAAAGCACATATGATGAACAATATGAATGAAAACCAAATGTTTTGTGGGAATTAAAATTTGTTGAAATATGAAGAATTGAGTTTTAATATAAGTGAATTTTTGAAAAAAGTAACTGGGTTTGCATCATTTTTTCTATCTTAATAATTTTGGGGACGAAATTATTTTAAGGGGGGAAGAATATAATGACCCGGATTTTTTATCGATTTATTTTAAATATTTTTTATTCTTTTAAAAATTGAGTTGATAATATAAATCAATTTTTACATTGAGTTGCCGATTTAATAATCGAAATACGATTTATTTCGAATATATATAATCATTGTAATACGATAACTAGAAACAATTCAATTCGAATTAAAACTGAGTTAAAAATGATTCAGATGATTAATATGAATTTTATTTGAATATAAACGATAATAATAATAATAATTTGTTGTCAAGGAATTAATTTTTTGAATTTAATCTAGATCAATATAAATTGATTTCTTCTACATATGATCAAATTAGGCTCCAGAACCTATTCTAGTGTGTTCAGAACAGTGGTATAACCCTAGGAATGACAGTTGTTTGCCTCAAATAGGAGTTTGAAAACACATGATAATTTAAATTAAATAAATCCACATCAGTTCAAATTAATTTAGGGTCAACATATAATATTTCCTTCTACCCTAATTAATGAAGTACACAACTCACCCTACCTACTGTAAAATGCAGCACTATACTTTCATTTCACGTACGTATTGCCTCACTTCTTCACTACTAAGAAATTAGAGAAATAAATTGTTTGTGCACTTCTGGTTCCCCATTCTCATCTATTTAATCACGACACCCTCCTCTCTCCTTTCTCTTTACATTTCCCTTTTCAAAAAAATCAAGCTTCAATCAAAATTGGAAATGGCCGCAAGATTCTCTTTACAAACCGCAATTGTCTTCCTTTCTCATTCATTCAAATCGATCCAAATCTTCAAATGAAAAAAGGGCGCTTCCTAATATCTCTCGAAATCAAAAATCAAACGTCATTTTTCATTGTTCAAATTCGCGAAGTGTCGATTAAGGGTTTCTGGGCAAGGATTCGAATCAAGGAAACTTTAGGGGTAAGTGAGCTGGACTTCGTAATAGCAATGGGTTCAGTGGAGATTATGATGCGACGTTGGATTACTGCAGCAATACGGCAGATATTGATTTCTAAAATGAAGGCAAGTTTTATCGAAGCATTGTCTTGATTTCATTCGGGAATTTCCAGGCTTCGATAGGTTAGTATTATGGTTGTTTCAAACCTAACATTTTCATTATTGTTCAAATTGCCAAGAATGAGAGAGGGTTAAACCTAGCGTTTTCATTATAGTGCAGTAGGAGGTTGGAATGCTACAGGCAAAACTGAAATATGCATATGGGAAGAAGTATTAGGAAAAGAATCGGGCATTAAATAATTCATCGGAAAGAAGTGGAAGGAGCACTGCATAATTGTTGATATTGGTCTTAAGTTCGAATGTGATATGTTGATGGATAGTTGAACTTATGAATGGGGTATATCTGAGGAATGGCAATAGCATGCATGAGACGACCCGAACTTCCCCATGAAGTATAGCCCAGATTGAGTTGAGAACACGACAAATCAGAACACAAACAGAAGAACTTTTCATTGCTTATTACAACAATTTCATCAGAATACAAGAATATAACAGAGTATGAATAAATATTACACATTCAAACAATATCAGAGATTTAAATTACATTTAAATACATAGCAGCGGAAAAATAATACAAAACACAGCTAAAAAGAATATACGGATACAGAGCTTTCCGAATATCATTCCAGCTGTAAACCAGGATCCTGTGAATATAAATCTGCAAAACCAAAACTACTAGATGCCCGTGTGGAAAATAGAGGCATCCAAAGTTTAGGCTGAAACAATAAACTCCAGGTCAGTCATGTGACTGGTGTGAGAACTGAAACAGTTATTTAAAACTTTACTTTAAATCAGATATATCAAGGTACCACGTCGTATAACACGGAACGGGTTTCCTCCCAAGAATACCAGTGCATATAACAAAACAGCGCAATGCTTTTTGGGAAAATGAAGCTATTATAAGACCCAGGTCCTATCACACAATGCAATGCAAGCCGGGGGATAGGGTTTTCCCTTATAATAGCCAAACATGCTTGGTACATTAAAACAAATCATTTTATACTATTATAAGTGCATAGTGTTTAAAATAACTTCAAATATAAATGTATCAATCCTAGACGGCATGGGTATCAGATATCATGTCGCCAATACTAGGCTCTACAATCAAAACCGCAAATGTCACGTATTGAAAGTTAGATTTCCATTTGTGAACCAAGGCAAGGGATCGTCCTTACTGATTCGAGACGCTCTAGCCCGTGTCTCAGTACCCAGACTCAGGTGGGCCCTTGGATCGTCAGGGCCAGTCCACACGGAGTGGATTAAAAATAACTGAACACTGCATTTCCCTGCCCTATGGGGCGTCAATGAGCCAAATGACTCCATCGGTCCCGGATCGACCGATATAACCGTGGCGCCTCGCTATCCATCATCCACACATGTAAAATGTCAGGGCGTACAAAACGCTGACATCACTCCTAGCTAGAAGGAAACGCATGCCCTACCTGAGGTCCTCGCCCGTTTCTGGTTCACACCGGTGTGTAAGGCTCGCGAATTAATGCTACACAAAGCTGCGCTATATTAAAGCCGTGCTTTGATCATCAACCACAAGACTCTGATTTTCAACAGAAGCCTTGATCATTTGCATCTCAGCATGCCACACAGGCAATTCACGCTATGCAACCGATGTATATCAATCACACAGAATGAAATCCGATGTCAGACACACATCCATTTACAAGTTCGTTCTAGGTCTGATCGAAACCGGGGGCACCTTATTCCTTCCCCATATGTCCAATACAGGGGAGAGGCCCTCGCATATCCATCGATCTCCAAGTTCGTCTGGACGATCACCACTTATTACCTCGCCTTGGGTGTAAGCCCAATCAAGACATCAGTAATCATCCAAACGATGTGAAGACCTCTGGTCTTCGACCACCGTCTTTATCCTCGACATATCGTCGAATTAGTTATTCAGGATGGGATAAACCCAGTCTTTCTGAATAACTCGCGCGTATATAATAAACAAGTGCTATAAAAACACAACATACGCCTCGTTCCAATCCAGAATATTTCTTTATCCAAATACTCATATACTTTGGGAAAGGTTCCCATTAATTTTATCAAAGATAAATTCTTTAAATTTATTCTTTAATCTTCCTTTGGATATCATTTCAATCTAATTAAAGATGCATTAAAACTCCATTTGGTTTTATTCTTCCCAAAAATCAGTATTAACGATTGTTTAACTTGGGAAATCATATCCTGCCTTTAACTGGGTTAAAGAACCAATGTCTTTTAAAACACGGTTCACGATAAACCCAAAATCACATTCCATTCCATCAGCCTTTAACCGTAAATTAGCAATTGAACAATTCCCTAAGTATTTACCCCAAAGGCCGAAACCAACATCAGATCAATACCCAGGAAACCATTCAACTTAACTAATCTCCAGTTAGTTTCTGATTTTCTTAACTCCATTGGATGTAAGAATAGTATTATTAAAGATACCATTCACGAAAACCCAAATCACATTCCATTAATTATGGAATCTTCACGGAAAAACAAATCAATATATAATCAATATCAATTTTCATATCTGACCAATAATATAAATGGAATAACGGCAATGCCTCTTAAATTCCATATGTATTAACGGTCTTCCTCCACAGAAGTTTGTTTCGATTATTATCAAATCGAATTCCATTCAATTCCAATTTAATATATTAAATTGGAAAACGTTACCTTGGAAATTTCCCGTTAAATCGAAATAAAAAGATTTATAAATCCCAAATCACATTTCACTGTAAATCGGGCTAAAGAACGAATGTCGTTAAAAACACAGTTCACAATAAACCCAATTCACATTAGCCTCTAACTGTAAATTAGTAAGAGATCAATCCCTTAAGTATTAACCCTGAAGGCCGAAACCAACATCAGATCAATACCCAGGAAACCATTCAAGTTAACTAATCTCTAGTTAGTTTCTAATTTTCTTAACTCCATTCAGTTCAAGAACGGTAATATTAAAGATACCATTCACGACGAACCCAAACTCCAATTTGATATTAAATACAAGGCTCTGAATAGAAAATATGTCGGCTTATATTCAATATCGAATTCTGAAACTAACAAATATCGTATTGGAATAACGATATATATATCATCCAAATTCCTCCACAATCTCCGTATAATCACGAAATCCAATATCGAAATATTCCGAGCATAATTTCGATTCAGATCCATTCCAATTCATATATTGGAAATCCTGGTTATTTTTAAAACTATTTCAAATCCAATTTATTTATTTTAAAAATATTGAATTTATTATTCTAATTCAAAACTAATTCATTTATATAAAAATCTATTTTTATCTTTTCAAAAATGGAATTTTCCACCCCAATTCTTCCCAAATCATTTCTTATGATTTTACACTAATTATTGATATTTTTAATAATTTTATCAAGGCCAGTACAGTCGATTTCCATAAACGGCCATCGAACTGCACTTACAACGACCTTTTCCAAATTTGATTTGGACATAATCCCGAATCCAACCACTAGATTTCAAATCTCTAATATTCGTTAGAAAGCTCTTTTCGATACGAATCCAACGGTTCCAGTTTTAGGAGAATCCGACGGTCAGATCTCCCGTAATGTCCGTTTGAAGTCAACGGTTCCAGTCTTCGAATTCCATTCAAAACATATTTTATAAATCGTTTTAAATTCGTTTTCAAAACGATTTCAACTTCATATTCAATTTCTAATCAAAATTGAATATTCCAAATCATCGATATATAAATGAAAATATTTTCAAAACATTAGATTTTGAAATCAATTTTTTTTCGATATTCATTATAAAAATGAATAAAATCGATATAAATATCGTTCACGTCAAAATGGCGTTAATCTAATCAACACGACTTTATATATTTAAATATATTCGTGTCCATCCCAAATCGGACATCAAAATCAAAATTTGATCTTTTACTAAATATTATTTTAAAATATTCGTTATTTTAAAATATTCGTTATTTTCTGAACTGGAATCAGACACAGTCAATTACCATATAATTTGATTTATATGGATTTCGTACACATGTACACAACAACAACGATAAACAATCAACCATCATCCAAAGTGCATTCTACACTGTATAAGCATTAAATATAAATATTCAACGTTTATACAGCTCGTCAATCAATCAATTGACATATAGCTAATTATTGGGACTAGTGTATGCCGTATATCATCCCAATACCCGTGTGGGGTTTCAATCAACAAATAATGAATTTTATTTGTGCAGTTGGGCGATGTGTAAAATTTATCGTCCCAATCAATATCAGTCAAATGTGTGTACATAAACAAATCGTCCGATTTGTTTATGAATACTTATTTTATTCACATACACGTTAAAAATTATATTTTTAACTATATAAAATATTTTATTCCATTCGACATCACACAATCAACTTTCACAACACATCAATCAAACAAACAAGTCATCCATGGTCTGTGGACGGCGGGTATCGGGTGCTGCTAAGCACCATCCGCATCCTAGTACATATTTTAACTAGAAAATAAAATAAAAGTGAGGAATTCTCACCTTTGGGATCCACTCCTCCATTCTATTCTGAATTTCTGAATTGCTTGGATTTGCCTGCAGTGCCAATGCAGTCTTCTTTATGTGCGTTTTTTTCCAAGTGGTCAGAGACGTGGTGGCTCGACTGGAGGAGGGAGGAGCTCGCTGCTGGAGGTGGTGTCGGGCAGCAGAGGGGCGGTGGCACCGTTGGCAGGGCGCGAAGGCGGTGCTCTATCAGTGACGGGGACAAAGGAGGGTGGCGGTGCAATTTTACGGTGGTTGGGGGGGTTTTGAAATCGGAGAAAGGGGGTTCGCCATCGCGAGGAGGAGGGGGCTGAGGTCGATCGCCGGAGGGGGAAGGGCATTGATGGGAGGCGGCGCCCGTGGGTAGAGGGGTGACGGGGGGGAGCTCTGGGTTAAACGACGGGTTTTTTTTCATTGGTGGGCGGGTTTGACTTCTGGCATAGGAGACAAGGGTTTGACCCTTATATGTTAATATATTTAATTATTTAATTTAATTTCAAAAAGTAACTTTTTATTTCGAACCCAAAACAAGACCCAGCGACAACTGCCCCCAGCCAAATACCCCCGTTCTGAACACAATGGGATATGTTTCGTACGCTAATTCGCTTGTTACGATCAGTTTCTATTGAAATTAAAATATAAATTAATATAATGGTCAAACTTGATTTTAACGTATATTTTAATTTACCGGGGTCACATACTGACACCAATAATTCCCAAAAAGTAAATCTGGCTGTGCTGGGACGATACGGTCCCAACAAAACTAATTTCGTCAAATTTGAAGACCGTTTGAAAAATGGACATTTTCTGGTCGATCCAAATTGAGTGAAACAGACAAAACATGTTTTACTTCGTCACACTCACATATTGCTTTCAAAAATTACGAATTTTGGAATCTAGCAAGAACTTGACATCCCGGATCCAACAGAAGTGGTTTCGTCGAAAACAGAGGTCGTTTGCAAAATTTCCATTTTTAAGGGCCAAAATTCCATAGCGACTATTCTGAATTTTCAATTAGGCATAACTTTTTATTCCCGCTATGAAATTATGATTTTTCAGATTCGTTGGAAAGATATTTTCAAATAGATTAGAATATTTTTAGTTTTGCCAAAATTCGGTTTATTTTGAATCATGTACGTTCATTTGAAATTAGAAATCGAATTTTCGAACTACCGCGCCATTTCAGGCTCGTTATATAATTAAAATAAAATTATACGTTCTAACTTCGTCGAAAATTTCCATTCCAATTCTATTTAAAATAAATTTCTCATCATTATTATTTAAAATAATTCATTTTAAATATTCAAAATGCACTAAAATTGCCAAAATAAAAATTTTAATTTGGCTTATATTTTCCGGGTTGTTACAATCTCCCCAACTTAAAATCTTTTCGTCCTCGAAAAGGAATGGAGCTAAAAGTTGATTTACAAACCAACTCAACTTTCATTATTTTCAGTATGGCTCAAGTTCTTCAACTTTTCAGTTTCTAAGAACTTTCCAATTTTTCAAAAATTTGGCTAACACCTTAAATTTTCGAATTTTTTTGCCATAACCTCTCATGTACGGGAGCACCGGGAAAATCCCGAAATTGCCATACAGGCCTTTCCAATCTAAAAAGAAAAAGAAACAGCCAAGCGGCTAGCCAATCGGCTCGTAAAATCATCAAAAACCCCAAGAAATACAATAAACATGTACCTATTTGTTGGGCGAACAATTTTATTCTTCTGCTCTAACCTCTTTGCAATGATCTGTTCAATGGATACACATGTATATGCATGCTATTTCAAACAATTTTCAATGTAGTTCAATATTGGTTCAATTTGGCCTAAATTTACCTTACATCTATATGTTGATTTAAATAAATAATCATAGACCAAAATCATCGGTCAATTAGTTGATTAGCTTTTCAAATTCATAACTTTGATATATAGTCAAAAATCACATTTTTGGTGCCAAATCATAACAATATATTCTAACTATATTTTGGTTCTCACACCAGTCTAATGGAAATATACAGACATCCCACTTTCGAAAATCGAACACAAATGCTGATGATTGTATACCGATAATCAAAATCATCTCCGGGCGACTAGAGTGTGATTCTGTATCTATCTAGTATATTCGAGGCTTCGCATACACGTGGATCAGACATATATTCAAAATCTCTATATACTTAATTGTCCAAATCAATATAAAAATAACATTCAAATACGAATAATTAACTTAAATTTTTGAAACAAAAATTTGTTTTTATTTTTATTTTTAAAAACAACACTCTTCCCACTCGTTCTAGGAACTACTGATCCTATTTCTAACAAGTCATTCTCATTGGATAATACTAATCCAATCTCTGATGAATTCTTTCGTTTGGTTCTAACGTGTCTTGTTTTTTGAGCTCTATAAACCAAAGCTCTGATACCAAAATGAGATGACCCGAACTTCCCCCTGAAGGAAAGCCCAGATTGAGTCGAGAACACGACAAATCAAAACACAAACAGAAGAACTTTTCATTGCTTATTACAACAATTTCATCAGAACACAAGAATATAACAGAGTATGAATAAATATTACACATTCGAACAATATTAGAGATTTAAATTACATTTAAATACGTAGCAGCGGAAAAATAATACAAAACACAACTGAAAAGAATATATGGATACAGAGCTTTCTGAATACCATTCCAGCTGTAAATCAGGATCTTATGAATATAAATCTGTAAAACCAAAACTACTAGCTGCCCATGTGGAAAATAGGGGCACCCAGAGTTTAGGTTGAAACAATAAACTCCAGGTCAGTCATGTGACTGGTGTGAGAACTAAAACAGTTATTTAAAACTTTACTTTAAATCAGATATATCAAGGGACCACGCCGTATAACACGGAACGGGTTTCCTCCCAAGAATACCAGTGCATATAACAAAACAGCGCAATGCTTTTTGGAAAAATGAAGCTATTATAAGACCTAGGTCCTATCACACAATGCAACACAAGTCGGGGGATAGGGTTTTCCTTTATAATAGCCAAACATGCTTGGTACATTAAAACAAATCATTTTATACTATTATAAGTGCATAGTGTTTAAAACAACTTCAAATATAAATATATCAATCCTAGACGGCATGGGTACCATATATCATGTTGCCAATACTAGGCTCTACAATCAAAACCGCAAATGTCACGTATTGGAAGTTGGATTTCCATCTGTGAACCACGGCAAGGAATCGTCCTTACAGATTCGAGACGCTCTAGCCTGTGTCTCAGGACCCAGACTCAGGTGGGCCCTTGGATCGTCAGGGCCGGTCCACACGGAGTGGATTAAAAATAACTGAACACTGCATTTCCCTGCCCTATGGGGCGTCAATGAGCCAAATGACTCCATCGGTACCGAATCGTCCAATATAACTGAGGCGCCTCGCTATCTATCATCCACATAAGTAAAATGTCAGGGCGTGCAAAACGCTGACACCACTCCTAGCTAGAAGGAAACCCATGCCCTCCCCGAGGTCCTCTCCCGTTTCTGGTTCACACCGATGTGTGAGGCTCGCGAATTAACGCTATACAAAGCTACGCTATATTAAAGTCGTGCTTTGACCATCAACCACAAGACTCTGCTTTTCAACAAAAGCCTTGATCATTTGCATCTCAGCATGCCACACAGGCAATTCACGCTATGAAACCGATGTATATCAATCACACAGAATGAAATCCGATGTCAGACACACATTCATTTATAAGTTCGTTTTGGGTCTGAATGAAATCGGAGGCACCTTATTCCTCCCAGCTCATATGTCCAATACAGGGGATAGGCCCTCACATATCTGTCGATCTGCAACTACGTCTGGACGATCACCACTTATTACCTCGCTTTGGGTGTACAACCCAATTAAGACATCAGTAATCATCCAAACGATGTGAAGACCTCCGGTTTTTGACCACCGTCTTCATTCTCGACACATCATCGAATCAGTTATTCAGAATGGGATAAACCAGGTCTTTTTGAATAACTCGCGTATATAATAAACAAGTGCTATAAAAACACAACATACGCCTCATTCCAATCCAGAATATTTCTTTATCCAAATACTCATATACTTTGGGAAAAGTTCCCATTAATTTTATCAAAGATAAATTCTTTAAATTTATTCTTTAATCTTCCTTTGGATATCATTTTAATCTAATTAAAGATGCATTAAAACTCCACTTGGTTTCAATCTTCCCAAAAATCAATATTAATGATTGTTTAACTTGGGAAATCATATCCTGCCTTTAACTGGGTTAAAGAACCAATGTCATTTAAAACACGGTTCACGATAAACCCAAAATCACATTCCATCAGCCTTTAACCGTAAATTAGCAAGTGAACAATTCCCTAAGTATTAACCTCGAAGGCCGAAACCAACATCAGATCAATACCCAGGAAACCATTCAACTTAACTAATCTCCAGTTAGTTTCTAATTTTCTTAACTCCATTGGGTGTAAGAATAGTATCATTAAAGATACCATTCACGACAACCCAAATCACATTCCATTAATTATGGAATCTTCAAGGAAAAACAAATCAATATATAATCGATATCAATTTCCATATCCGACCAATAATATAAATGGAATAACGACAACGCCTCTTAAATTCCATATGTATTAACAGTCCTCCTCCACAGAAGTTCATTACAATTATTATCAAATCGAATTCCATTCAATTCCAATTTAATATATTAAATTGGAAAACATTACCTTGGAAATTTCTCGTTAAATCTGAATAAAAAGAATTATAAATCCCAAATCACATTTCACTGTAAATCGGGTTAAAGAACGAATTTCATTAAAAACACAGTTCACAATAAACCCAATTCACATTAGCCTGTAAACATAAATTAGTAAGAGAACAATCCCCTGAGTATTAACCTTGAAGGCCGAAACCAACATCAGATCAATACCCAGGAAACCATTCAACTTAACTGATCTCCATTTAGTTTCTAATTTTCTTAACTCCATTCGGTTCAAGAACAGTATTATTAAAGATACCATTCACAACGAACCCAAAATCCAATTTGATATTAAATACAAGACTCTGAATAGAAAATATATCAGCTTATATTCAATATCAAATTCTGAAACCAACAAATATCGTATTAGAATAACGATATATATATCTTCAAAATTCCTCCATAATCTATGTATAATCACGAAATCCAATATCGAAATATTCCAAGCACAATTTCAATTCAGATCCACTCCAATTCATATGTTGGAAATCCTGGTTATTTTTAAAACCATTTCAAATCCAATTTATTTATTTTAAAAATATCGGATTTATTATTCTAATTCAAAACTAGTTCATTTCGATAAAAATCTATTTTTATCTTTTCAAATATGGAATTTTTCATCCTAATTCTTTCCAAATCATTTCTTATGATTTTACACTAATTATTGATATTTTTAATAATTTTATCAAGGCCAGTATAGTCGATTTCACTAAATGGCCATCGAACTGCACTTACAGCGACCTTTTCCAAATTTGATTTGGACATAATTCCAAATCCATCCATTAGATTTCAAATCTCTAATATTCGTTAGAAAGCTCTTTCCAATACGAACCCAACGGTTCCGGTTTTTAGGACAATCCGATGGTCAGATCTCCCGTAACGTCCGTTTGAAGTCAATGGTCGAAATTCGCGAACTACCGCAGCGCGGCGCGTTCTATTCAGGCCATTATATATATAATATATATTTCGTCGATTTCCATTTAAAATGTATTTTATTAATTGTTTTAAATTCGTTTTCAAAACGATTTCAACTTCATATTAAATTTCTAATCAAAATTGAATATTCCATATCATCGATATATAAATGATAATATTTTCAAAACATTAGATTTTGAAATCAATTCTTTTTTATATCCAATATAAAAATGAATAAAATCAATATAAATATCGTTCACATCAAAATGACGTTAATCTAATCAACATGGCTTTATATATTTAAATATATTCGTGTTCATCCCAAATCGGACATCAAAATCAAATTTTGATCTTTTACCGAATAATATTTTAAAATATTCGTTATTTTAAAATATTCGTTATTTTTTGAACTGGAATCAGACACAGTCAATTACCATATAATTTGATTTATATGGATTTCATACACATGTACACAACAACAATGATAAACAATCAACCATCATCCAAAGTGCATTCTACACTGTATAAGCATTAAATATAAATATTCAATGCTTATACGGCCCGTTAGTCAATCGATCGGCATACAGCTAATTATTGGGACTAGTGTATGTCATATATCATCCCAATGCCCGTGTGGGGTTTCAATCAACAAATAATGAATTTTATTTGTGAAGTTGGGCGATGTGTAAAATTTATCGTCTCAATCAATATCAGTCAAATGTGTGTACATAAACAAATCATCCGATTTGTTTATGAATATTTATTTTATTCACATACACGTTAAAAATTATATTTTTAACTATATTAAATTTTTTAGCTATAAAATATTTTATTTCATTCCACCTCACACAATCAACTTTCACAACACATCAATCAAACAAACAAGTCATCCATGGTCTGTGGACGGCGGCTGCCGGGGGCTGCTAAGCACCGTCTGCATCCTAGTATATATTTTAACTAGAAAATAAAATAAAAGTGAGGAGTTCTCACCTTTGGGATCCACTCCTCTATTCTATTCTGAATTTCTGAATCGTTTGGATTTGCCTGCAATGCCGACGCAGTCTTCTTTACGTGCGTTTTTTTTCCGAGTGGTCAGAGACATGGTGGCTCGACTGGAGGAGGGAGAAGCTAACTGTTGTAGGTGGTGTCGGGCAATAGAGAGGCAGTGGCACCGTTGGCAGGGCGCAGAGGAGGTTCTCTATCAGCGGTGGGGACAAAGGAGGGTAGCGGTGTAGTTATACGGTGGTTGGGGGGTTTTGAAATCGGAGAAAGGGGGGTTTGCCATCGCGAGGAGGAGGGGGCTGAGGTCGATCGCCGGGGGAGGGGGGTGCAGCATCGATGGGAGGCGGCGTCCGTTGATAGAGGGGTGACGGGGGGGAGCTCTAGGTTAAATGACGGGTTTTTTTTCATTGGTGGGCGGGTTTGACTTCTGGCATAGGAGACAAGGGTTTGACCCTTATATGTTAATATATTTAATTATTTAATTTAATTTCAAAAGGTAACTTTTTATTTCGAACCCCAAACAAGACCCAGCAACTGCTGCCCCTAGCCAAATACCCCCATTCCGAACACAATGGGATATGTTTCATATGATAATTCACTTGTTACGATCAGTTTCCATTGAAATTAAAATATAAATTAATATAATGGTCAAACTTGATTTTAACGTATATTTTAATTTACCAAGGCCACATACTGACTCCAAAAATTCCCGAAAAATAAATCTGGCTATGTTGGGACGATATGGTCCCAACAAAGCTGATTTCGCCGAATTTGAAGACCGTTAGAAAAATGGCCATTTTCTGGTCGATCCAAATTGACTAAAACTGACAAAACACGTTTTACTTCGCCACGCTCACATATTGCTTTCAAAAATTACGAATTTTGGAATCTAGTAATAACTTGACATCTCAGATCCAACAAAAGTGGTTTCATCGAAAACGGAGGTCGTTTGCAAAATTTCCAATTCTAAGGGCCAAAATTCCATAGCTACTATTCTGAATTTTCAATTAGGCATAACGTTTTATTCCCGCTAAGAAATTTTGATTTTTCAGATTCGTTGGAAAGACATTCTCAAATATATTCAAATATTTTTGGTTTCACCAAAATCCTGTTTATTTTGAATCCTGTACATTCATTTCAAATTAGAAATCAAATTTTCAAACTACCGCGCCATTTCAGGCTCGTTATATAAACAAAATAAAATTATACGTTCTAACTTTGTCGAAAATAAATTTTCCATCCAATTCTATTCAAAATAAACTTCTTCTCGTTTTTATTTTAAATAATTCATTTTAAATATTCAGAATTCACTAAAAGTGCCAAAATTTAAATTGGCTCAGATTTTCCGGGTTGTTACAATGCAATGTGGTGTTTAGAATTTTGATCTCTATGATGTTACGGATGGATGAAGCAGGCAAGAGCTGATGGGATTCAAAGGAATTACAATAATTATTTTGTTGCAAGCGATATGCTAGATGGTGAATACGGCAATGGGTTGCCATGTGAAGGAGGATGTCCGGAAAGAGGATCAGTAAGTGATTGAGTCGGCCTTGTAGTTGTTTAACAAATAAGGTATACGTTTTGTTTAGGATTTAATTATTTATGTTAATAGTCGATTTAAATAAATAATAATTTAATTGTTAAATTAAAATAAATAATCGTAGGTACAAATAGATTTATTCGAGACGATTCGTAGCAGTGACAACATTGAAATTAATTGGGATACTCAGCAAAAATAAAAATCACGGTGAGTAAACTCACACTCTGGTTCGTTTATAATTTTATTACAAACCATTTTTTATTTTAATTAGTTGTTATATGTTGTATGTTGGTTGTTTGGATGCATTTAAATATTTTTATGGCTATCATAAATATATTATTTATTTAGACTTCGTGTTCGAGCTATATATATATATATATATATTGGTGGTTGGATATTTTCCATAGTACCACTAGCGAATGCCTGCATTTTCAATAACGGATGACTCTATGCACCCCACAATATGATAGTAGATGGTCTTTTATACCACAATATCCTGCCTTGAAGCAGGATGTGTATTATTTGTGTTGGCTAATGTCTGTGAATGCAGGGAAAACAGGTTGAAGGGATCCCACTGGATTACTCAAAATTTATTATTGTTTATTTTCATATATATATATATATATATATATATATATATATTATCATATATGATGTGTTAGAAAACCTGAGATTGATAATTAAGTGTTTTGGATGTTTAAAATATCACTGGACCTAAATGTTGATTTATAAAAATACCGTGAAAAGGGATTTTTGAGATTTGAAAGGGGAGATCTATTTTTTTTTAAATAGAATTTGAATTTTGAATCGGCTAGGAAATATTAACTTGTTTGAATAAAAAAAACAAGTAGTGAATTTATAAACGATGTTTATAAATTAAATAATGCAGGAAATTTAAGTGAATTTATAAACGGGGTTTATAAATTAAAAGGAATAATTTTCATTGGATAATGTGGGAAACTAAAATGAATTTATAAGTGGTATTTGTAAATAAAGGTGAAGAATTATCATTTGGATAATTTAAAATTTAAAATTCTAATATGAATTTAAAATGAGAATTGAGATCGTGTTAAAAAGGGAAACAATGGTATTTATTCCATTGCCCAGAATAAATAACACTAGAATAAATCCATTCTGATTTATGATTTGATTCGACGATATCGACTTTTATAAAATAAATGATTTTCAATTAAGATATTGGAATTGTATTAGAAAAACTAAATTTAAATATGGAAATAGATTTTATATTATATATAGGTTATATAAATAAAATATTTCAAAAAGGGATAGAATTTCAAGTGGAATTGAAATGGAACTTGTTTGAATATATAAAACAAGTGAATTTATAAATGATGTTTATAAATGTAGTGTATTAATTATCAAGAGATAAAATTTGAAAATTTAAATTCAAGTATGGATTTAAAAATATATTTTGAAATCATTTCGAAAAGCGAATGACGGTTTTTATTTCAGAATTTAGAATAAAAAAGGAATTGAGTTTCTAATAGATTTTGAAATGAAGCTTGTTTTAATTTATAAAACAAGGAAATTAAATTATA
Source organism: Allium sativum (assembly GCA_030737875.1). Lineage (NCBI taxonomy): Eukaryota > Viridiplantae > Streptophyta > Magnoliopsida > Asparagales > Amaryllidaceae > Allium > Allium sativum. Next base: position 270,189,391 of record CM060924.1, read on the forward strand.
AATGATGCTTATAAATATAGAGGAGAAAATTATCATTGAATAATTTGGAATCATAAATTCAAGTACGGATTTATAAGTGAATTGGAAATCATTTCAAAATGGGAATGACAGATGTTATTCCGATATTTGGAATATAAACTGAATAGAGAGAAATCTAAGAAATTATAATTTAAATTCGATTTCATCAATTTTTATAAAATATTTTATTTCCAGCGAAATGGGAAGTTAATATTAAAAATGGAGATGTGATTGGATTTATAATCGAGTAATGAAGTAATCAACGATTAGAAATAATCGAACTGCTAAGATTAGATTTAGTAAACTGGTTTAATTAACATTTAATATTAAAGAAATGGAATTGGAATTTATATAATAAATGTAGTTTAGCTTTTATATTTAAATATAATTAAAACGAACTCGCCGCAACGCGGTAGTTCGTAATTCGACGTTTCGAACATCTGAGTATATAGAACTCAATTTAAGCCGGAATTCATTGGAACAACAATCGTCGGGACCGTTTGAATAATAGCTTTCTAGTGGAAGAGAAAAATATGGATTTTGTCTTATAGATTTTGAGTTATGTCAAAATCAATTTTAAAAAAAAACAGCGACATAACCATTATAAAACCGTAACGGTTTATTTAAATAAATAAAAGGATTTTAAGTAAATAAAATCTGAATTTCCATTAGAAAAATACAGATTTGAGTTATAAAATAAATATGAACTCAAGTAAGTTAATGGATTGTTTTTAAAACACAAAAATAAATTAGATTTTTAATTATTGAGTAGATTTAACTAATTTGAAGAATAATTAATTAATGGAGTTTTGAATTGAAATTGGGCTTTGTATAAGTAAATTGGGTTTGTTAATTCATATTCGAAATCCAATATGAAACTTAAATTTAAAATGGAATTAAATTAATTTATAAGCAAGATTAAAGTACACTTGAACATGATATGTTCAAACAAAAATAAAAATAAGCAAAAGAGCTAATAAGAGGATTTGTTAGCGAGTTGAGTAAAAATGATTGAATGGAGTTGGAATAAATTGGGAATGGACGTACATGTGTTAAGCAAGTTTGGAGTGAAGCGCGTGAAGATTTTAATTTAAATGCCCAACAGAAAGGCACACGTTTAAATTTCATATGAGTTCTATGCGTCGAATCGGCAAGCCGATTGGCTTTTTGATTTTCTTTTTTAGTAGAAAGGGCCTAGAAAGGCGAGTTGGAGTATGTGCTTTTGACCGGTGCAAAGGAGGTACTGGCTGTAACACCCCGTAATTTTAATATTAATGTTCACAAATTAAGGAATACTTTATTTCAAATGAGGGAATTAAGGAAAATGGGTTGCGCCATTGCGTTCGTCTCGGAATTCTTCTTGAGATAGATTCCGAGTTTGCATAAAACGGACACCGTATGAAGGAGATATGGACGAACGAAGTTAGGCGGAAAAACCAGAAAAAGAAAAAAAAGTATAAATGCACTGGCGCACTTGGGAAGTGCACCAGTACAAAAATACACTGGCGCACTTCCCAAGTGCGCCCAGGGCGAGCAGAAAGCCTACACAGCTTTCTGGTGTGATCTGATCCATACTGTGACTCATTGCTGAGTCCTTTCTGACTCCTTGCTGAGTCATTAGGGCTGAGGAGTCACCCTATCCTGACTGAATGGTTTTGATTAACCCTAAGATCATCCAACGGCTATAATTAAATTGAAATTCTATATAAACATGTGTAGACTCAAACCCTAAAATCAAACTGGAACTATGGCCGTCATGCTATCACCTTGCAACCTAGAGTAGTCGCCACCAATTAGGAGGAAGAAAAGCTAATCAACTCAATTATATTCAGCTCTAATCTAAACAATAACGAATCTATTACAAATGCGAGCTAAATCAATTTCAGAACTCAGATTCCAGAACTCAAGTCCTTCTTTGAGTTGTGAGTTCGATTTCTTTAATAAGATAATTAACAATTTAATTGGGTTGAGATATGATTTGGGTTATATGGTTATGTTGTGAATCATTGACCGTTATGTTATTATCTATGTTGTAAATCTATGATGTTATTATCTATGTTGTAAAGCTGTGATGTTATTATCTATGTTGTAAATCATTGTTAATTGTTGGCTTATGTACAATCAATTCATAATGATGCTTCATATGCTAGTTTGGTTATAATTCATATGTTAAATCATATGAATGTATTCAAGTTTAGATGTTAATTAAGATATGAATCATATGCAAGTTAGTGAGAATCATATACAACCTTACATGTTTCATGACATCTACTTTATGTGTAAATTGGATCTAAAGTTAGGCTATGACATGTGTGAGTTAGATGCAAGTTTACATCATAGTTTATGTTGTATAAATCACATTTGCAAGTATATATATGTTGGAGTATGAATCATGTAATGAAAGTTTGTGACTATTGCCTATGCAAGTTTACACCTTATGATTAGATCTATGACATCCATAGTTTATGCAAGTTTGTAACTTTGGCCTATGCAAGTTTTAGATGAAAAACCTTGTTCACACATGCAAGTTCACCACTTATGTTTAGATCTAGTTTTTATTCTATGCATGTTGTGATGTTTTCTCTTATTTTCCATAAGTTAGACTATTCGAGTCTAACGTATAATTCACGTTAAACAAACAAACGTACAACGTGGGGCAATGGGATAATATTAAAAGATTTAATATTGAGAATTGGCATAAATGCCTTAAATGTGATGTTAATTGGTATAATTTTATATACCATACATAGATGGACATAATTGAGTCAATTATGGACATAGTTAAATTTGTAATTGATTGACAATTTGAATAGGGAAATTAATTTAAATTGGGGATAATTAATTATATGTAATTAATCGCCTAAGAAACGAGGTTAGACTCGTTTGTGGTGTAAGACTGCCCGGAACCGCCCGGCAAATCCAGCTGCCACGAATGCCAGTCTAATGTAAGAGGTCAAAGGCATGAATTAAAAGTGTAACAGTTGTAAGGACATGAGGTTAGGCTCGTTTGTGGTGTAAGACTGCCCAGACCCGCCCGGCAAATCCAGTTGCCACAAATGTCAGTCTAATGTGGGAGGTCTTTACAAGGTTACAGTCTTAATAAATTAAGAAATACTTAACCAGATAAACATGTAGTGGGACATGAGGGGGTTGAGTGGGTGCCTTGGGTGGCATGGAGAACTTAGTGTGTGCCTTGGGTGGCATTTGAAATACGATTAGATGCACTTAACCAAGATTGAAACATGTAGGAAGACATGAATAAGAATGGGGTTAAGTGGGAAAAAACCTTAGAGGGGACCAAGCATAGGTGGAAAGCATGTGTCATACATGGGGAGCCCTTTTCAAACCAGTAACCCATTAAGTATCTTTGTGGGCTCGACCCAAGTCGAGGACGGGACACGCATAGTGGATTTGATTGTAAGAGGTCAAAACGAGTCAGCGGTGGCAATGCAAGTCCAACGGGTTCATATGCGTGTGTGGACCCGGGCTGGTGGGTAAGATGTTGTTGCATCGTGTAGATATAAGCCGTGCATTTTTGGTAGTATCGGGTTGCCACTTTGGGAAATGATACACCTCACTGTGGGGCCAGCACGGGTATCTACGAGTTAGGGAGACGATCGAATGGGGGTAGTGGGTACACCTAGTGGAGATAGGGGCAGACGACACCTATGAAGGTAGCTAGCGGTACACGAAACTACCATTATCATTATTAAGTTCTGTAGGCGGGATCAACCTTTAGGGTGACTAGTGGTGGTGCAGTATAGTAATTATCTTATCTTTAACGTTATCTTTGTTCGTCTTATTTCCCTGTTATACCCAATTGTTCACAGTCATTTCCTTATTTTCCGACTTATGCCTTATTCTAGTTATTTTGATAATTATATTGTTAAAGTTATCGCACTCGCCAGACTTTATGTCTGACCCCCTTTTCTTTCCACCTCTTTTCTTCCTCCCCCCCCCCTTTAGGTTTGCAAGGAGGGAGTACTACAGCTTAGTGCCGATTTCTTCCAGTTGCTTGAAAAGAGTAGATGTGTCGCTCTGGACTCTCTCATCTTTATAGCTTTGCTTATGCTCAGTGGGGATTTATTTATTTATGTTATTTAAGTATTTGCTTCTTTATGTACTTTGAAGTTTTTGTAAAAGACTATTGATCCTGTTGTAATGGTTTTGGAGACTACTATGTAAACTCGCTTTGAGTTATGATGCTATGAAATAAGTTTTAACATCCACTTTCTTGTTTTTTTTATTTATTTATTCTTGTAATTTATCTGTTCTCTACAACAATAACGCTTCATGGAGATTGATGCATTCCCTTTGTGAGTGACATTAATGGACATGGGGTGTTACACGTGGTATCAGAACTATGGTTACAAGAACAGATAAAAGTTTTGAAAAGTGTTTTCAAAAGTATTATTTTTCTGGAAAGTATTTTCAATAACTTGTTTTAAAGAAGCTATTTTCAAGGAAAGTTTACTTTAAAAAGCATAATCCCCGCAAGCCATACATCTCTCTTTTGCTTCCCTTGTTTTAAAACTCTTTCTTTTTCTTTTCAGCATGTCTGGAGCATCTGAGATACCAGAGGGTGTTCATGTACCCGGTTGGTTTCGTCAATATCTCGAGGCTAGGGCCGCTGCCGCGGTTTCGGCCAACGTTCCTCCTCCCCCAGCTCCAGTCATTCCTCCGCATGGAGATACTTTCTCCAAGATATGTAAAGATTTTCGTTCGTTGGGTGGAAAACCTTTTAGTGGGTATGAAACGTTCATTGAAGCTAGAAATTGGTTGAAAGAAGTGGAGGATCTGTTTGGCATTTTCGATTTGGACGATTGTAAGAAGGTCCAATTGGCTGCTTGGTTGATGAAGGACGAAGCTTCGTTTTTTGGGAGGTCACTAATGGGGAGCGTCCAGTTAATACATGTCTAGATTCCAGGCATAGGTTTGAGGCAAAGTTTCTCTCAATGGCTGAAGAGAATCTATACATGGAAAGGTTTTTGGCATTAAAGCAAGGGAATCTGTCAGTAAAAGAATACATCAACAAGTTCAATCAGTTGGAGAGATATGGCTTGGACTTGGTGAATACACCCGAAAAGAAGGCCCTGAGATTTGTTAAGGGTTTGAACGAGCCGCTACATGGGTTAGCTATGACCTACGTCCCTATTGGGGCTACCATTGAGAGACTAGTCGACATGGCGCTTATGCATGAAGAGGAGAAGGGCGCCAATGCTAATAAGGCACCCGAGAAGAAAGGGGATCAAAAGAAACCGCAGCAACAACAACAAAACAAGAAAGGCGGGAAGAACAATAATGGCAAAGGAAAGAAGAAGTGCTTTAATTGTGGGACACCAGGCCATCTGAGTAAAGACTATAGGAAAAAGAAGAAGACTGGCTTTTTCCACTGTGGAGAAGCAGGTCATCTAGTTAAGGACTGCCCAAGGAAACAGGGGCAAGGGCAAAGAACTTCTGGAGGGCAGCTTCAGGCTCTTGTGGCACCAGGGCAGGCAAGGGAGCAGGTCCAGGCTCTCGCGGCCCCATCGCTACAAGAACGAGGTAGAAACATTTCCGTTGAGAGTTTATTTTTTCTGTTTGATCATCCTATCCGTACTTTATTCGATTCTAGCGCATCACATTTGTTTATCTCTACATCATTAGTTGGAACACTGCACTTAAATACTAGTCTTGTTGTGGATCCCATTGTAGTCTCAAATCCTATTGGTAGGTCATCTCATTTATCCATGGTTTGTAGGGATTTGAGATTGTCTATCTTAGGCGTTGGTTTTGAATGTAATGCTTTTGTGCTTGGTTTCATGGGCTTTGGGTTGATTCTAGGGATGGATTGGCTAGCCAGATATGGTGTCATCCTAGATTGTGAACGAAGGGTAGTAAAATTGTTGACTCGTAGTGGAAAGACCCTTGATATTTCTTGTGACCCTAGAGTATCGGTGATGCTTAGTTATCTTGAGTCACTTGACGCATCCAATGATGATTTACATTCTGTTCGTATAGTCCGTGAATATGTTGATGTCTTCGAAGAGGTGAGGGGTCTACCCCCAAAACGTGAGATAGACTTTCGTATTTATCTTGTAGACAATGCAAAACTAGTATCTCTGCCACTACGCCACATGGCTCATCGTGAGAGGAGGGAACTCAATAAGGAAGTAGGGGAGTTGCTTGAGAAAGGGTTCATAAGACGTAGTATATCGGAGTGGGGTACTCCAGTAGTATTTGCCACGAAGGCGGATGGGTCCCTTAGACTTTGTGTGGACTATAGAGAACTTAATAAGCTTACTAAGAACAATAGGCACCCACTGCCGAGGATTGACGATCTCTTCGATCAGTTAGTTGGCACCTCAGTGTTTTCGCAGTTGGACTTAGCCACTGGTTTCCATCAGTTGAGAGTGGCTGAGGATAGCATAGATAAGACTACCTTTAGGACTCCGGACGGTTTCTATGAGTGGCTTGTGATGCCCTTCGGTTTGACAAACGCCCCCGCATACTTTGTTGACTTGATGAGTCGGGCGTTTAGGGAGTACCTTAATAAATTCGTGGTGGTCTTTGTGGATGACATCTTGGTCTTTTCTAAAAGCGAGGAAGAGCATGCCCTACATCTTAGGGAAGTGTTGGAGACCCTTCGAGCGCATAACCTTAAAGCTAAATTTTCTAAATGTCACTTTTGGAGGAAGGAAGTGCGATTCTTAGGGCACGTGGTTTCCAAAGAAGGGATATCTGTGGATCCCATGAAGGTGGTGGCCATCCAAGATTGGAAGGTCCCTAAAAATGGTACCGAGGTGAGGAGTTTCTTAGGGTTGGCTGGCTACTATAGGAAGTTTATCAAGAACTTAGCAAAAATATCAGCCCCATTAACACGCTTGACGAAGAAGAACCTAGTTTTTACGTGGGACGTAGATTGTGATGTTGCGTTCAAATGTTTAAAGAGAGCTTTGACCACAGCCCCAGTCTTAGTGTTGCCAGATGGGAGTAAGCCATTTACCGTTTATACCGATGCTTGTGGGACAGGACTAGGCGCGGTCTTAATGCAAGAGGGAAGGGTAATAGCCTATGGAGGAAGGCAGTTGAGAGTGCATGAGAGAAATTACCCTACACATGACCTAGAATTGGCCGCTATTGTTTTCACGCTTAAGTCTTGGCGCCATTATCTTCTTGGCGAGAAATTCGAATTGTCCACTGACCACAAATCGCTAAAATACTTGTTCTCTCAGAAGGACTTAAACTTAAGGCAGCAAAGGTGGATGGAATTCTTAGCGTCCTACGATTTCGAGATAGCATATACCCCTGGCAAGGGTAACGTGGTGGCAGACGTCTTAAGTAGGAAAAGGTTGTCCTTGAGTCCATTGTTTGTTGAGCGGCGAAGCTTAGAGTTCATCTCTACGTTTGACTTTAGACTTTCCGTTGACTTTGTACCCGGTTTGCTAGCATTCTTAGAAGTCAGACCAAAGCTTTTGGGATGGATTGGTGAGGCATAGTGAGATGACCTACAGTTGGTTGAGTTAGTAGGGAAGCTCATAAGGGGGGAGTTATCGAGCCATCTCAGTAGGTATACCCTAGATGATAAGGGTTGGTTACGTAGGGACGGTAGACTTTGTGTACTACAAGACGAGCACTTGAGGAAGACTATTCTTGATGATGCACATCGTTCGAAGATGACCATTCATCCCGGCGGGGACAAGATGTACATGGACATGAGACGAGTTTGCTTATGGGCCGGTATGAAGAGGGATGTGGCCGAGTTCGTCGCTAGAAGCTTGGTGTGCCAACAAGTAAAAGCAGAGCAAAAGAAGCCCGGTGGGTTGCTTCACCCATTGGAAATCCCACAATGGAAGTAGGAGAGTGTCTCTATGAACTTTGTTGATGGGTTACCGAGATTGAGGAAGGATAATACATGGATTTGGGTCATGGTAGACAGACTTACTAAGAGCGCCCGTTTCATTCCCGTGAAGAGTAAGAGGACTGCTCCATTGTTAGCCTCCGTATACATTTGAGAGATAGTTCGTTTGCATGGTGTTCCTTCTAGCATAGTGAGCGATCGCAATCCTATCTTTACTAGCGAGTTTTGGAAGAGATTGCAAGAGGCGGTAGGGACTCAGTTATGTTTGAGCACCGCATATCATCCTCAAACGGACAGCCAGACCGAGAGGGTGAATCGTATTATAGAGGACCTTTTGAGGCTATGTGTTTTAGACTTCGGAGGTACATGGGAGGAGCATCTTCCTTTGGTGGAGTTCGCATATAATAATAGCTTTCAGTCTAGCAATGGCATGGTACCTTTCGAGGCTCTTTATGGGAGGCCTTGTCGTTCACCTACATGTTGGTTGGAATCTACGGATAAGATCTTACTTGGGCCCGATATGATTAGAGAGACTTCGTAACAGGTCGATTTGATTCGAAGTAGGATGAAGACGGCGCAAGATAGGCAGAAATATTATGCGGACAAGAGGAGGACAGATCTTGAGTTTGATATTGGGGACATGGTCTTTATCAAGGTGTCTCCATTGCGAAATGTTGTTCGTTTTGGGTCCGTTGGGAAGTTAGCACCAAGGTTCGTAGGGTCGTTTCCTATTAAGGAGAGGATTGGACAGATGGCGTATAGAGTGGAGTTTCCCAAGAGACTTAGTGGTGTACACGACAAATTCCATGTATCACATTTGAGGAAGTGCTTGCATGAGACCGCGGAAGTGGTAGAGCCGAGCTTGCTTAGAGAGGTGGAGATAGAGTGTGATGTGACGATTCGACGAGCTCCTACATGCATTCTTGGGTCATAGATTAAGAAGTTGAGGAATCGAGAGGTCAAGGTAGTCAAAGTGCAATGGGGAGATGATGAGAGCAACGCTACTTGGGAGATGGAAGAGAAGATGCGTTCATTGTACCCTTTCTTTTCGAGGGTATGTCTTTTAATTTCTCCTTTATCGCTTAGCTTGTACTCGTTTTATCTTTAGTGTGTCCTCTCGCTAGTATCTTCGACCTTTATATAGGGTAGTCCTATGGTTGAAACATGTGTTTGAGCCATGTTATGTATGATGGATGCATGTGGATGCAAGTGTTTGCTAGTGGTTGCTCGTGGATGCATATACACACAATTTAGGCACTAGATCGGCTCAGTCACTTTCATATTGCATATTGCATATTGCATATAAATGGATGTATTTAGTAAAATGAATGTACATTGAATGTGTGTATCATATGGATGTTGCATTTTGATGAATGGTTGTGCACACATGTAGAAATAATATGTATCGATAGGATTCTTTCGCATACATAATGGACGCACAGCACTATCATGATTTGCATCAAGGAGGTCAACTGAATCAGTAGACCGCCTGATTTTGCATTAGATAAGGAACATATACACACACTTCTTGCATATGTTCATACAGCATATAAGGACAATGGATGCCTGTGTTTGATGGTTGAGTAGATGGACGATTGGATGGTAGGATATGCATTCTCCTCAACTTTGAGATTTCGGGGGCGAAATCCTCTAAAGAGGGGAGAATGTAACACCCCATAATTTTAATATTAATGTTCACAAATTAAGGAATACTTAATTTCAAATGAGGGAATTAAGGGAAACGGGTTGCGCCATTGCGTTCGTCTCGGAATTCTGCTTGAGATAGAGTCCGAGGTTGCGTAAAACGGACACCGTATGAAAGAGATATGGATGAATGAAGTTAGGCGGAAAAACCAGAAGAAGAAAAAAAGTATAAATGCACTGGCGCACTTGGGAAGTGCGCCAGTACAAAAATACACTGGCGCACTTGGGAAGTGCGCCAGTACAAAAATCCAATTGCGCCCAGGCCGAGCAGAAAGCCTGCACATCTTTCTGGTGTGATCTGATCCATACTGTGACTCATTGCTGAGTCCTTTCTGACTCCTTGCTGAGTCATTAGGGCTGAGGTGTCACCCTATCCTGACTGAATGGTTTTGATTAACCCTAAGATCATCCAACGGCTATAATTAAATTGAAATTATATATGAACAAGTGTAGACTCAAACCCTAAAATCAAATTGGAACTATGGCCGCCATGCTATCACCTTGCGACCTAGAGTAGTCGCCACCATTTAGTAGGAAGAAAAGCTAATCAACTCAATTCTATTCAACTCTAATCTAAACAATAACGAATCTACTACAAAGGCGAGCTAAATCAATTTCAGAACTCAGATTCCAGAACTCAAGACCTTCTTTGAGTTGTGAGTTCGATTTCTTTAATAAGATAATTAACAATTTAATTGGGTTGAGATATGATTTGGTTTATATGGTTATGTTGTGAATCATTGACCGTTATGTTATTATCTATGCTGTAAATCTATGATGTTATTATCTATGTTGCAAAGCTGTGATGTTATTATTTATGTTGTAAATCTATGTTAATTGTTGGCTTATGTACAATCAATTCATAATGATGCTTCATATTCTAGTTTGGTTATAATTCATAGGTTAAATCATATGTATGTATTCAAGTTTAGATGTTAATTTAGATATGAATCATATGCAAGTTAGTGAGAATCATATACAACCTTACATGTTTCATGACATCTACTTTATGTGTAAATTGGATCTAAAGTTAGGCTATGACATGTGTGAGTTAGATGCAAGTTTACATCATAGTTTATGTTGTATAAATCACATATGCAAGTGTGTATATATATATATATGTATATATATATATATGTTGGAGTATGAATCATGTAATGAAAGTTTGTGACTATTGCCTATGCAAGTTTATACCTTATGATTAGATCTATGACATCCATAGTTTATGCAAGTTTGTAACTTTGGCCTATGCAAGTTTTAGATGAAAAACCTTGTTCACACATGCAAGTTCACCCCTTATGTTTAGATCTAGTTTTTATTCTATGCATGTTGTGATGTTTTCTCTTATTTTCCATAAGTTATACTATTCGAGTCTAACGTATATTTCACGTTAAACAAACAAACGTACAACGTGGGGCAATGGGATAATATTAAAAGATTTAATATTGGAATAAATGCCTTAAATGTGATGTTAATTGGTATAATTTTATATACCATAAATAGATGGACATAATTGAGTCAATTATGGACATAGTAAAATTTGTAATTGATTGACAATTTGAATAGGGAAATTAATTCAAATTGGGGATAATTAATTATGTGTAATTAATCGCCTAAGACACGAGGTTAGACTCGTTTGTGGTGTAAGCCCGCTCGGACCCGCCGGGCAAATCCAGCTGCCACAAATGCCAGTCTAATGTAAGAGGTCAAAGGCATGAATTAAATGGGTAACGGTTGTAAGGACACGAGGTTAGGCTAGTTTGTGGTGTAAGACTGCCCAGACCCGCCCAGCAAATCCAGCTGCCACAAATGTCAGTCTAATGTAGGAGGTCTTTACAAGGTTACGGTCTTAATAAATTAAGAAATACTTAACCAGATAAACATGTAGTGGGACATGAGGGGGTTAAGTGGGTGCCTTGGGTGGCATGGGGAGCTTAGTGGGTGCATTGGGTGGCATTTGAAATACGATTAGATGCACTTAACCAAGATTGAAACATGTAGGAAGACATGAATAAGAATGGGGTTAAGTGGGAAAAAACCTTAGAGGGGACCAAGCATAGGTGGAAAGCTTGTGTCATACATGGGGAGCCCTTTTCAAACCAGTAACCCATTAAATATCTTTTTGGGCTCGACCCAAGTCGAGGATGGGACACGCATACTGGATTTGATTGTAAGAGGTCAAAATGGGTCAGCGGTGGCAACGCAAGTCCAACGGGTTCATATGCGTGTGTGGACCCGGGCTGGTAGGTAAGACGTTGTTGCATCGTGTAGATATAAGCCATGCATTTTTGGTAGTATCGGGTGGCCACTTTGGGAAATGATACACCCCACTGTGGGGCCAGCACGGGTATCTACGAGTTAGGGAGCCGATCGAATGGGGGTAGTGGGTACGCCTAGTGGAGATAGGGGCAGACGACACTTATGAAGGTAGTTAGGGGTACATGAAACTACCATTATCATTATTAATTTCTGTAGGTGGGATCAACCTTTAGGATGACTAGTGGTGGTGCAGTATAGTAATTATCTTATAGTGATTCGGGGCGCCTTTAACGCTATCTTTGTTCGTCTTATTTCCCTGTTATACCCAATTGTTCACAGTCATTTCCTTATTTTCCAATTTATGCCTTATTCTAGTTATTTTGATAATTATACTGTTAAAGTTATCTCACTAGCCAGACTTTATGTCTGATCCCCTTTTCTTTCCACCACTTTTCTTCCTTCCCCCCCCCCTCAGGTTTGCAAGGAGGGAGTACTACAGCTTAGTGTCGATTTCTTCCAGTTGCTTGAAAAGAGTAGATGTATCGCTCTGGACTCTCTCATCTTTATGGCTTTGCTTATGCTCAGTGGGGATTTATGTATTTATGTTATTTAAGTATTTGCTTCTTTATGTACTTTGAAGTTTTTGGAAAAGACTATTGATCCTGTTGTAATGGTTTTGGAGACTACTTATGTAAACTCGCTTTGAGTTATGATGCTTTGAAATAAGTTTTAACTTCCGCTGTGTTGTTTTATTTATTTGTTTATTTATTCTTGTAATTTATCTATTCTATACAACAATAACGCTTCATGGACATTGATGCATTCCCTTCGTGAGTGACATTAATGGACATGGGGTGTTACACTGGCGAAATTTTCCGAAAATTTAAGGAGTTAGAATAATTTTTATTAAAAATTAAAAATTAAAAATTAGAAATAAATATATCGATATATATATACAATTCGTTAAGGAAACGAACTTAAAATAGAATATTATAAACAAAAAGGAAACCTATAAATTAAATCTGGTAAAAAAAATAAAATAGAAAGAGAAATGTATACACGTTTTAAAATGAATAATTTGTTTTTATGGTGTTGTTTATTCAGGTAAGTTGTCTTGTCTGTTTTGAAGTTAAGGATGTTTTTCAGTCAAGGTCTGAGAGGTAATTATACCCCAACTTGATTGGTTGCATTATTAACCGATAAATAACAAGATTCAGTCTCGAAGGCCAATGTTGAATAAAATTTAGTTGAATGCAGTAATTTGGGTTGTTGTAACGATGTTTTACACAACATTCATTTTAACCCAAGAAAATGGAATTTTTGCAAATATAATAACGAATATTTCCTAAGTATAGAATTAAATGAGTCGAGAAAGAGATAAGTAATTGGAATGTTATCCAATTATAAATAGAAAAAAAAAATTAAGTATAGGAAATAAAAGAAGGCCATATATGGAAATGTTTTTTCCAAATAGCGTAAGAGGCTGAGGTGATTATTGAAAATATTTGTATAACAAATATTGGTAAGGAAATGGAATGGGTGATTTAGTTAATGAAATATTAATTAAGGGGTCCAGTGATAGTTTGATGTTATGGATGAATGTTTTTTTTATTTGGTAGTTAAATAACTGACTATCAAAGTATTTTCCAATATCGTTGTCAATCTGGAGAGACCGGTTTGATTATTATCCGAGAACCACACCGTATTGGTAGTAGCGTTGCGAATCAGATTATATAAAGATAATCAAAGATGGAGTTAAGTGCAAGGGCTTTTTCTGTTAATCCTAGGTAGAAATTGCCTAGATTAGATTAATGGAATTTGTGTCTTCGGTTTCGTTCAGTCCCAGAACGAACATGTATGAAAGAATGTATGACAGAGTATTTCCAATGATCGCATAAGTTGTTCTGTAAAAATATACATTTGGTGGCGGAGAATTTATTCTCTTAGCATAATATCCAAAATATCTTTGTTGCAAATCAATTACTGATTAACGGATCTGACAATGTGGCATTCAAAGTGATTATGCTATCAATGAAAGTTAAGTAATCGTAACCTCAAGCCTTGCAACTGCGAATTGGTATAAAATCGGTTAGGTGGCATGGCTAAGTGGGTCACACCCAAGTAGGGTGTATTGTCACCTGATCTAGAGAAATTCCATTTTCTTTCTAAATCTTTTGATGTTGTCCTTTCGGGAAACGATTGTTGATCCCAACCATTGGTGACAATACAATTGGTACTCTCAAGCGAAATGAGGGGCCGGTTATGTTTAGCCTGGGTTGCAAGATGTTCTTGTTGAACCCGGTGTATTCCTATCTAGAGATACACTGTCGGAAGGTGGTCCCATACCTTGCCGGTTGGAATCCATTATCTAGTAAGAGCCCGTGGTTTTGATTGTATACTATTTATGTAGAGCGTGAGATGCAAGCGTTTTGTTGGATTGTTATTTACTTCTTTTGGACAATATTATAATATCAGAAAAGTATTGATTTTAAATAATGTTTTGGGTTATCGTAAGGTAAAAACCATCTGGATTTATGTGTGGGTCGGTCTTACGATTATCTTTTCTTTTAAAAAAGGATTTTTAAAATTTAAACCAAGTGGTTGGAGTTTACTTATACTAGTCCCACGACTGACCCGGAGTTTATTTTGTTTTGTTTTACCCTAAACTCTTGGGTGCCCAAATTTGTACGGGTAGTCAAATTGTTTAGTTATTTATAGATATACTTGAAGGAGCTTGAAGCGGAGGCTTAATCATTAGATACTTATGTTATTTTCCATTGTGTTGTATATGAGATATACTCTGATAATGTATTTAAGTACAATTTTGTATTTCAAAAGTTGTTATATATATTATATTTTATTCTGCTGCGATGTGAGATTCTGTGTTGTTGTTTAGTTATATCTTTTATCTATTTTGTTCTATTCTAATTTTCTTTCTTTCTATTTCTCACCCTCTAACTTCTCTCTATTTATGATCTGGTATGTTCGATTCTTGAACAGTTGACATGGGTTTTTGTTGACTTTTGGGGTCGAAAATCCCAGTTCGTTATACCCGGCTACAAGGTTAACACTATTTCCTTGATTTCACGGCTACAAGGAACACTTCGTTTCCAAGACTATCCCAAAACAACCCCAAATGATTAAAAATCCCTATGACTCTTCATTAACACTTTGATTCAGAGAGTAATGAGTAGAGAGCGAGAATAGAAGAAGTTTTATGTATTTAGAAATCGATAGAGTATAAGTGTAGAAATCATAAAAATATGAAATAATAATGGAGAAATGAAAATGGATGAAGATGGAGAAGAAAAATAGATAAAAAATTCGAAATCAACCCCTATTTATAAGATTTGAAAGGTTGCAATGCTTCTGGAACATTATAAATGGTGAAAAGACACTTTCAAAATTGAAAATATGATAGTAATATGTCGACATGGCCACATATGTATGTCAGCATAGTAGTTTAAAAATTGAAATTTGAGTATTTTTCGAGTGTTTTAATATATATATATATATATATAATTCTGGAAATTCTTGAATTAAAACATAGTGATATAAATAAGTATTATAAAGTAGAAAATCGTATGAAATCATAAACATAAATTATATGAACATATTTATAAAATTATAAATTTTAAAACTATATAAATATATAAGCATAAAAGTATATATAAATTTATATCTTTTAAACTCAAGTTTAAAATCAAAAGTAAAATAGAAAAACATAAATAAAAGTTGAATAGAATTTGAAATTTGAAAATCAGAATTTAATAGAATTTGAATTTGAATTTGAACCTGGAGTGCTATTTAGAGTCTTACATAAACTAAACTCTATTACTATGTTTATCTTGAACTCTTGAAATCTTAATTACTTGTGAGTCTTGAATCTTCTCTGAATTCTGAATCTCTTAAAATCTAAAACTGTACAGTCTTCAATATTAATTCCTATACACAAATCTTGCATATATACGTGTGTGTGTATATATATATATTCTAGATAGAGATGTTAGTATTTTTTTTATATTTAACTAATATTGAAATAAGGTTGTTATCATCAAAACTCTCCAACAACGGATACTTGTGCTTCTTGGTCACCTTGTTTAGCTCACGATAGTCCACACACAATCTCAAAGATCCATAAGCCTTGGTTTCAAATACAACTAGTTCTCCCCATTCCAATACACTTCTCTGAATGGATCCTTTTCCCAAAAGGTCACGAACTTGAACCTCTAACTCTTGCTGTTCCTTAGGCGACATCCGCCTAAGAGGCATAACGATGGGTCTAGCACCCTCGGCCAAATGAATTCTAAACTCAATCTTACGATGTGGTGGCAAGCCTTTGACCTCTTCAAAGACATCCTCAAATTCATTAGCGATCAGCACAGATGATAAGTCTTCGTGTGGAATTACAAGTGAATATAAAAAGCTTACGAAGACACCATCTTCGGGCTTACATCGAACCAAAACCTTTCACCCTTCCACATCCCTAACTCTCACCTCAAGCTTCTCGCAATTCACTCTTACCACATACCTCTTGAGCCAATCCATGCCCAAGATGATCCCAAACCCAACGAAGTTCAAAATAAAGCAATCACACGCAAAAGAGAAACTAATACTCGATAACACAAGACCACGATAAAGCATGCAAAGGCTGGACGAACCCCCAACTGGATTAGTCATAACCAAAGGCCTATCACAAATCTCGGGTTCCAAACCCAAGCGGCATACAAGCTCATTACGAATGAATGAATGTGATGTTCCAGTATAAAAAAACACTCAAACTGAAACAACTTTAACAGAAAGAGCACCTTGAACAATGACACCCTTCCCTTTCTCATATACAGTAGGAGTACTTTAAGAAGATGGCACAACTTCCAAAGCATAAGCCTTCGCTATCTGCTTCCCTTTCGCTAGCTCCAGACAATCCTTCCTATCATGCTCAGGTTTTCCACACTTGAGGCACTTCTTTTCATCTTTTGGATTCTTACATTCATTAGCAAAATGGTCCTTCTGTTGGTAGTTGTAGCAAACCACCTCACTTTTAGGTTTCTTCTTTCCATCCATTCCTTTCTACGGTTGTTGCTTCCTCTTTTTATTAGCGAAATGGCTCCCTAATATAGGTATCCAAGCCCATAACTAACTTCTTGTTCTTCGGGTAAGGAGAGTCAATGTATGATCGGGCATACTTGGACAAGGCCTCAAAATTAGAAACATACTCAAGCACTGATCGACCATTCTGTTTTAGCTCCACAAACTTCTTGAAAAGAACAGACTTCTGAGCAACAGAGATAAACTTTGTCTTGAACTTGACTTGGAACTGTTCCCTTGTTATCTCTTCTTCCAAAGTCTCCAAAGTGATAGAGTTCCACCAATCCATGGCCCTGCCTTGCAATTGTCTCGATGCAAGCTTCCTTTTCGTTACATCGTCGACATCCAAATCTCCAAAAATCCATACACAAGCATCTAACCACCTCTGAACCTCTTCAGTCGGCTTTGTCCCCTTGAACGGATTTCCTCCGAGAGAGGTGAAGTCTTTGCACAACTTCGCGAAGTCCATATCCCTCGGTACATGCACTTGAACTCCTACATCTACCACTGCTACCTCCTAAGCGGGTACCCTTCTCATGATCGCTGCCATCATAGCCTCAAACATAGCTAGGTAGTTAGGTGCACCATCATTTCCCCTCCAGGATCATCCTCCTCTCTAGCAGCGTGTCTCGATGGTCGATGACTCATTCTAAATCTGTAATATATAATAATTAGCCACTTACAAGAAAACTGCTATAGAGTTCAAATGTTATTACTATACACTAATATATATAGTAAGCATCCATCGGAAATCTACAAGTACGTCTCTTATACGTTATTACATCTTCAAACTTTTTCTAAAATCGTTAACCAAAGCTCTGATACTAAATATAACAACCACCCACAACTCCCTCACTTAACAAGGGAAATAATGCGCTGAAAGACGTGCCATGCAGCTATGGACGATCATTGAGATATGAAACACAATGCGACATTTGTTGCATAACTCACAACGCAAGGATAAAATATAATAGAACATATAAAAAGGCCATAATAGTGAAGCATTTCTGAGCAGAAACTTAAACTTTCAAAACAACTAGAAAGAATATTCATACACCCTTGGATTACAACATAAGTGTCTGTACAAATTTGCCTCACTACAACACTCAAAGAAAACACCAATCATAACAGCGGAAACAACAAGTACTAGATAGTAGAAAAAATGATATGCAAGCCTCCTGCTCATCATCGCTCTGCATCCACGCCTCACTAAGTTTTGTTACCTATAACCGACTACTCAGTCTGGCCATCCAAAACCGAATGAATAACCCAAGGTAATAAGAGGGAAACATAAAACCTTGAGCCAGACAGTAATCTTAGTGAGTGATAAAACAGCTATCTAACATCATCAACCAAGTATATGAGAATTGGCAGATTAACCAACCAATCTATCGAAACTCCGGAGAAGAACCCAAACATGTCTTCCCCACTTCTAACAGTGATAGCCTTTACAAACATTATGCCATAAATGGCCTAATGAAATGAATTTGCAAGGTGTTTCCAGCCAAAATGTCCCGATAGCTATAATATTTTGGTCCTGTTGCAACTTTCTATTTTCAATGTTACCTTAGCCATAAATATGTGTTGCTCTAGCTAAACAAGTGAAACACGATGCAATATTTTATATGATGTTGACATCTTTAATATTAAAAAAAAAATACACCTCAGCGATCCACACATCATTTAGAACAAAATCTCAGCGATCAAACAACATCATCAATCCATGCCTCCGCTTTTTCTATTTCCCGCTTTTATTTTTCATTTATCCACTTTTATTTTCATTTTGTTCTCATCCCCAAATTTCCTGATCCAATATACTTGTTCAAACCCCAAATCGTCGTAAAGGGATTATGATTTTTGATTTTCATTACATATTTAATTATTTGCAAACGGTACTCTTCTTACTTCTAAGAAATCGCGAATGGGGGAAAAATGAAACTGGGATTGGGAATTAGGGCTTTTGAAATTCGGATAAGGAGGTACTTCAAGAAGCTCTACATCGTCGTTGAATCCGTTCGATGTGCCATAAGTTCCCACAAAGTTCCGTATGGTCGAAGACTTCTCCGACGATTGGTGGAAGCTCGTTAAATCTTCGCCTTGGTCTCATTTGATGTCGAGTTTGGGAAAATTTTGCATGAAATGCAAATTTTTGTTTGGCGAGAGAAGTCTTTAGAGGCAGGAAGTGGAAGCAAGGAAAGAGCAATTGACGATCTATGGTTTCGTGCTGTTCTTGTAGAAGATTTTTGTTTTGACTTTACACTTCCTAGACAGCCTGAGTATATCCTTAAAGAGACAGAAGAAAACTCATTAGTAATAAAAGCTTTTCTGCTGCATTCTGTGTCAGTTGTATGCTTGAGGCATGTTTGCTCAGCTTTATTTTAACTTGATATTAAAGGTCAACGTTGACAACTTGGAAGAATATGTTTCTCTGGTCGTTGTCAAAACTGTTAAATCAGGAATAACAAGGTAGATGGAAGCATTTAGAGAAGGTTATAACCAGGTAACACACATGTTTTGCTTCTCGCGCTACTCAAGTTCAATTTCACTCTTTATCTAACCTATTATGAAATGAAATTTCTACTCCAGTCTACTATATTCTTTTCCTATTACGTAAGCTTTGTTAGTATGCAATGCTTTTCCCTTGTAATTGTATTTCCAATCCATTTTCTCTATTTGGTAGAGGCTATAATTGTCTTACTCGTGTTGATTTGGTATGTCTTTTTTGAGTTGTATCTACAGATAGTTTGTTTCTTTAATATAATAGATCATTCAATATAAACACACATGCTTACAGAGCCAATCTTATGTCAACTTTACAAACAATACGACTTTTTTTGGTGTACAGGTATGATACCTCAAGATGTTGCTGTATATTACAGTGTTTGACCATGTTGCTACATGACAATGTTGTTTGGTATATGGCATATATCTTTTTAAAAAAATTGCCTGATGAAATCGAAGGCAGCAAGTCAACTGTTGTCAGCCACAATGGATCCGTATTTAATGCCAGCCCAGCATGGGCATCGATCCCCGGCCCGTTACAGGAACTAAGGGGATAACCGCACCATGCCTTAAGGGAGAGCATAACGCAGGCAGTAGGACTCGAACCCGCAACCTCCAGGAAATTTGTTCCATGATTGTTAAGCGGCCTCACCAACTGAGCTATGCTGCATGAACAAAATATGGCATGTATCTTGTTGCTAATAAAACTACCTAATGTTCATGTTAATTGACAAAATTTCTCTTTTTTTTAAGAGTATGCGTACTTGGATATTGGCATTCGTTAGGAATCATAGCTTCCATACTACAAAATTGTAACCTTTTAGACTTTACAGTCTACGTTGTTGAAAGCCTGCAGAAGCATTTAGTGCACTTTGACCACAAGGTTTTTATTTAACTGCAGAAGTGATTACTGGCATGCTCTTAAGATTACGTATGCTTGTTTAACAATAATTTATTAACTCTTATCATAGTAGGAACCTGGTATTACTGAAAAAGAAATTGCTCGAACTGATTGCAAACCAATTCATAGAGGATTTTTAACTGCAAAATATTTTGGACCCCTCCTCATCAAAGAAGGCCAATAAATTGTTTCATTGAGTTATCAAAGCCCGCTATCTTCATGGCTCACAGAAGACGACATCAATTACTTTACAAGCAAATTTGAGAAGACGGATACATAAATCATATTAATTACTACCGAAATATAGACAAGTATGTTCGCATACCCCCAATAAATTCAAAATGCTTTTTATTATGCAATCTAGTATTCTTAAGTTTGGATTAGTGTAATGATGCGACAATCGAGAAGAAACATCAGTCATTAGATCAAAGATTTGACATCTTTAACCAATGGTGCACTTATGCAAACTTAATTCGGCAAAAATTCACCAATCTTTGATCTAATTTCTCGGATTCATTAATGTTTCCTCATTACGGTATTGAAGTAGAGTAGCTTATACTGCTCCAGGTATGTTGACGGGAAAAATTGTCGCACGCCAACACCCATATGTGTGTGTGTGAACAATTATCCAAATAAGTAGTAAAGTATGTAAATGCGGGGAGGCACAGCTTTTATAGTGGTTCGGCACTAACACCTACGTCCACTTTATAATCATCATTCATCATATCTTTTGTCGATTACAAGGTTGTACAAGTTTGGACAATAGCTAAGTTCAAAGTGTTACAATAGAATAACAAAATATATGTTTTTTCTACACTTTGACTAAATTGTCCTTCTTCTTCATTATGAAGCGTTGACTTGGTCAACAATATCCAAGTTTAGTGTTCATGTCCATGAAGGTCAAAAGTAGCATAACAATCCTCGTCAATGTTTAAGTGTTGAAGGAAAACATGCATGTCATGTTTTAATTGTCCATGCCATATCCCATGGCCAAGGTGGAGGTGTTGGAAGCCATTAATGAGTATGTGGAGCTCTCAAGGTCCAAAAATTCCAAGGGAGAAGGCCCCTAATGAAGGCCAAGGCTTGGGGTATTTATAGGAGCTAGGTTAGGTGGGAGTAGGTGAGCAGCGGGACCCACAAGAGAAAATTTCGCACCCTAATACAAGTCATACACAGAAAATTCGCACCCCCTGGTGCGTGGTTCGAAATTTCGTACCCCTTCCTAGGGGGTTCGAAATTTCGAACCCAGTGGTGGGGTTCGAAATTTCGAACCCACCAGAGGGTTCGAAATTTCGAACTCACTGGTGGGGTTCGAAACTTCGAGCCCACCAGGGGGTTCGAAATTTCGAACTCACCGAAAGGGTTCGGAATTTCGACCCCACCAGGGGGTTCGAAATTTCGACCCCACCAGGGGGTTTGAAATTTCGACCCCACAAGGGGGTACGAAATTTCAAACACCCTGGTGGGGTGCGAAATTTCGAACCCACCGAGAGGTGCGAAATTTCAAAGACCCTGGAGAGGTTCGAAATTGATAGAGATGACGTAGAAATCATGCTGCCGAGGGACTGTGGGGCCCCGGACCCCTATTGGCGTTGCGCCCGAACTCGCTTGACAGCTCGCCTTCGGCTCAGAGCACGGCTCGCCTTCGGCTCGGATGATGGTTTGCTTAAGAGTTCATCGGGCCCGTAAGAGGCCATCTAATAGAGGTTTCGGGTCTTTTTGTGTTTGCGACGCGACTTCGACCCTACTGCTTTGGGTTTTTTGACGCTTGAGCGCATTGCTCACCAAATACTTGAAGTGTGACAGCTTTGACAAAAAAGCGCGTCAACAGGGTACAATAATTTGACTTGGTGTTTATCTACTTGAAAAAAAACTTGGAGCTAAATGCAAATAAAAGTGGAATGGAGACATGGACTTGACTTATCACTACCCTGGCATTCAAGATTATATCAATAAAGTAGAATGGAGACATGGATTTGACTTATCACTACCCTGTTGTTTAAATCTATTTTGTTTCAGTTTACTGTGTATGTTTCCATGACAGGTATGTAGATAATGGACTGGATTAGAGCATAAGAAGACTTAGTGTGCCAATGTCAATGAATGTATAAGTAATTGAGCATGTATAACTGAGTGAATCGAGTGGAATGTAGTGAGGAACATCTGTATATGTGATTGACTATGTTATTAACAATGAATTGTAAATAGTGGAGTTGGAAATATGTACTATTTCAAATGCTGAAATAAAATATTTATTTGAATAAAAATAGTTTAAATATTTAATTCTGCGTAGTAGCATTTAATTCTCCTTTTTGTTATATTATATATATATTTAAAAAATTAATAAAAATATATATAGCAACATTTTTGGAATGCTGCTACAGACACCTAAGGATGTTGCTATAGACCTAAATAGGGTTCTACTGTGGCAATATTTGTTGTATTGCTATAGATAGTTAAAATTTTGCCTTTAAGGTCTACAGAAACGGTGAAAATTGCATCAACCTAAAAACTTTGCCAAAACCTATGCCAACATTTTTTTAGCCAGTGCCAACAAATTTTTTCTGTTGGGTTAGGCCGTTTATGGCGTAGTGAAACAAGCTTTTACAAACAATAGTTCATCCAAGGCAATCAGAAGTAACCAGACAACCAAACAGTAGTAACCATAACAACCAGTCATATCTCATGTAAACCACCTTAATCGAGATCAACATCCCTCAAGCACAAGCCCCGAAGGCCTAAACCAACATCAGATAAGCACCCAAGAAATATCTCCCTCAACGTTAGACAGTTTACGTGAGATGCTACAAGCAAAACAACCAACATCCAAGACCCCATCTATCATTGCCTATCCTGCTTTGAAACCATCGTTAATCATATGACGACCAAACTTGTTATACGTTAAGGCCTAATGATAGCCCCGGTTCTCACTAAAAATCCATACACCATTCAATGATATGTAACTAAGCCTTTCAACGATACCTACGGTACTCGACCAGCAACCTTCCAGTCTTTTAGGTGGGCCTATTATACTCTTGCTTTGAGCCCGCTAGAACCTACGACAATGATAATCTCTCAGCCTTTAATATCTCTTAGCCCACCTGATGACCATTAATAACTAGAGCAACCTCTCAAGCAACCATTATCCACGAACTCGCCACCTTGAGTCGTCTTCGCATTCATGATATTACGACGATCAACGAACACATCACAACACTTCGAACATTCCTACTCGAATACACTTCGAAGTCACATTCATTCTCGAACCAAAAATATCATCAATTATGGTCCACATTAGTTAGGTCGTCCATCTTTGAAACCAACCCATCACTAGGTCGTTCAGACCATCCCACGACCTGATCCTCCCAAGTACCCGATGACCTGACTCCCCAAGGTTCCCAACGATCTGACTGTACCAGGTTATCAATGCCCTGACTCTCCCGAGTCATTAACGACCTAGTATACCAATGGAGAACGATCTGCTTCTCTCTGAAGCTCCACAACTTGAAGCCGTCCACATTAGCCGACCCGAAGCCACACGTTCAAACCAACCCACAATCTTGCACCTGATCTAAGCTCCAACGATCCATGACCTGGTTTGCTTCACTTTCACAAAGCCTCGGCCAACTCGCTCTTCTTTGCATCAGACATGCTTTACACGATCCAACACTTAAAGTTGTCGAACGACCTAAGCCATCACGACCTGAAATCATCAAACACCATGCTCTAACGATCTGGTTTCCAATGATCTATGCTCTAGAATTTCTGCCCGGTCCATGCTCTAGAATTTTTGCCCAGTCCATGCTCTAGAATTTCTGCCCGGTCCATGCTCCAAACTGTCAAATCCATCAAACTACCCAGTCCATCAAACTGCCCAGTCTATAGAACTTCCTAGTCCATAAAACAGCCCAGTCCATAAAAGGACCTGACCTAAGGAAAATGACCTGACCTAAGGAAAAACGATCTGACTCCAGATCTGACCAAAAATAACTCCAATTTTGATCAAATCATCACCAAACGACAACATCGATGCGACCAATTCATCCAATTCAACCATAAACACTTTATGAAATCAGTAACAACGTCAAAATGATAAGTATTCATCAATAATCATATAAAATTCACCAAAAATCATGATAAATCAATGCATAAAGCAAAATAATGGATCTAACTTGCATAAACATATGAATTAACAGAAGAGATATTGGCTTTAAGTTGATAGATTAGATCCTATGGTGATTCAAATGAAAATATACTTACCATGACGTAGATCTTGGTGAAAACAACTTGAAAATGATAAAATAAGATCAAACAATCAATATACTTGATCGAACCCATGTGAGAGATGTTTATCACTCCCTAATTCTTCGAATTAACTCGAAATCGCTAAATTCACAATCCGGACAATGAAGGATATGCTTCAAACCTCTTGATATGATGCGATCTCTCTTCAGTTGATGTAGATATAGCTTCAAACGATGTAGATCTTCGATCCCCTTAAGTAGATCTAGAATTTTAATTATGGAAAGGTGTATTTGATTGAGCAAGGAGGATCACGATCTCGACCAATTGAGGGAATGAAGAAAGTAACCCTCTATTCCACACAGACCAACTATAGTTTTATGAATCAACTGAAAATTCGAAACGAAACAAAAATATGTAGATGGAGTTTGGAAACCAGGTAATGGAGAAAAGTTATGGGTTGTGGGTGAAGGAGTGATTTCAGGTATTGTGGGTTTGGGTTGGTTGTTTTGTTGCGGTTGCAGGATGGGTTGTGTGGGCAGGTAATTGTCAGGTGTGCCCTGCTTGGGTGGTGGAGGGGGACATGGAAACAGAAGGTGCGGGTAGGTTTGATGGCATTCTGCCTATTTTCTCATGAAATTCTGAGTGGCATCATCAATTTTTTTATGGAAAAAGGGGTTTGTTTTAAATTTTTTTATTTCTCTTCTTTATAACGGTCACATTATGCACTGAACCATCATGCAAAAACAAAAAATTACGGTGTAACAATAAATTCTTATCCGTGCAGTTATCATATTGATTACTAGAATTTGCTCTTTATCTTGCAGACTATTATAATTTATTTACCATGTTTTAGCGTGGTTCAGTTTGGCATCATAGAGAAGGTGAGTGCATAATTAAATCATAGTCATTTAAATGGCATTTTACATAATTTCCTAGTATATCATTAGTGAACCATCTAGTCAAATGTTTTGGCATAAAAAGTAAACTCGGCTATTTCATTTCATTTATTGAATGTGAATTATCAGCATACTGCTGAATTGTGGACTTAGATTCTAGCAAATAAGTTAAATATACGATATGATTTATTATTTTCCTATTATAAACAGTGCATACTCGGATAACAATTTTTTATTTGTAATGTTTTTGTTTGTTTTATAGGTATCTGATTGTTTATCCCTTAAAAATCATGCATATGTTGGTTGATTAAATCCAAATAAAGACTATGGATCGAGTATCCTAATGCTCGGTCGTGCGTTGAAAGGATCGATCATACATGCTAAGGTCGATCGAGCAAGACCAGTTCAAGTAAAAGCGAAAGGTCATTCGCGCATAACAAGGGTCGTGCACAAGCTAAGGGTCGAGCTTGGCATGAGGGATCGGTGGTTCAGATCAAAAGAGATCAGTCACTCGCTATAGGGGAAGCACTCCTACGTCAGTGGGGTCGGTCGAACATGATGTAAATGGGGTACAACATGACTCGTACACTTTAAGAGGGCCACTCACACATGGTCCAATTACATGGTCGCTCGATACGGACTCATGCAAGTGCAATGTTAAAAGACTAGGGTCAATCGCTCGCATGGACCTAGTCGGTCGTACATATCTCATGGGAAAGTAAGCCATGAAACCAAGGGTTGCTTGCATGGTACAACCTTGGTCGGTTGTACATCCGAAGAATAGGCACTGTCTTCTTGTGAAGCAATGTAGGGCTTGCACGGTTTCTTGGTCGGTCGCTTATAGATCTACTCACACACCAAGTGGCTGCTCGTATGTTCGTTAATGCCACAGTCGCTCACTGGTCCCGCTCTCACATCTGGAGGTCGCTCGCGCGAGATAGCTAGATACAGCTGTCGATACTTGGCTACAATTGGGCGGTGGAATTTTCGTAATTGACCGAGCGTGTGACCCGAACCCTACACATAAGAATTTCAGCCTTTCTCATCATTTGAGCGCACCTATAAATAGGCAATGGGTTCCACCAAAATGGGGAGGGATTTCCATCACCCCGAAGGGCTGCCAAATTACTTCCTCCCCCTTTTCAAGCGATCCTAACATCATCTAACACTTCCAAGCAAAGATCTATAGCTTGATCCTCCATGGCTTCCATCGAGATCAACCAAGTGTTCTAGAGATCGAAGATCCTCCTTCATCCTCCTTGTATTTGAATATTCCTTCATTGATATCACCGTTTCTCCGTTGGTCCGATCACTTCTCCATCAATTTGCATAGATCTAAGTGAGATTTACTTGTAAAAAGAGAAGATGAATGTGCAAAGAGAGATTTCATGCCTTATAATCATTGATGTCATAATAAAATCCTTGCCAAAGTGCATGTAGATCTACCTTAGATTGAACCACTACAAAAATCTTTGTGTCTTTATCTTTTTATCGCGATTGTGGTCTTATTCCTTATCGATTGGTGAAGTACCTTTGTGGCACCATTGGTGTTTGAGCCAATTTTGACTCAAACATTTTGCGCCCACCGTGGGGCCGCGTTCGCATCTCCTTCCTTTACACTTTTCTCAAGTTCAGTAGCCTTGCCTTGAGGTTCTAAGCCTGCTTCTATTGTACAAACACTAGATCAAAGATCCAGGAGAATCATCAAATTTCTTCCAAATTATAAACCTAGCTTGAAGTCATGGGTAAACCTAAGAGCACTATTAGTAAGACCGTCGAAGAGACCAACAACCTTACCAACAATGCTAACAACGTTACACCATCCAAAAATCACTTCGAAGTTGGTAAATCTTTTAGGGTTGGAGCGGCTGTAACAAGGAAGGAGTTGGATGAAGCTGTTTCCGGTCTAACAAGTCAAATAGATATCGCAAACAATGTTATGCTGAAAAAACTTGAGTCAATGTTCGCTATTCAAGCCGCAATTGCAAAGGCTACCTTAAATGCTACCTATCCTCAACCTACTCGAATTATTTTATACGGACAATGTAGGTTCCTCCTCTTCAAGTCCAAATCGAGAGAATTCTGTCCAGGAGGTTGCAGATTCTAATAATCCTAACCACAGAGAAGCAAAACCACCAACGTGCAACCATTCCGATAAAGCAGCTTCTCAACAGATGCTTGGCTCCACCAAAGGGGCACTTCCTCAAAAAGGAGGTCCAGGACCTCGGATTCCAAACCGTGACCATTTTCTTAGGCAAAAATCTGGTAAGGAGGAGGGCGTACGCCTAGTGGACCAACACAACGAGGAGGAGCACATATCAGAAATGGTACGCGAGATCATGGAGGAAAGCTTGAAGAAAGAGGAAAACGAAAAAGAGTGGGGATTTTCTCCTTCTAAGACCCAATCACCGAAAAGATCAAGACGGCTCCATATCCACAAAAGTTCAAACCCCCAATGGTGCAAGCTTGTGATGGGACAAGTGATCCCAACGTGTCCTTGTGCAAATATGATCAGCAACATGCCACAGACGAGCTCAAATGCTTGTACTTCCCAACTTTACTAGAAGGGGTGGCATATCTCTGGTTCATAAAGCTGCTACCAAAGTCTATGGACGATTTTGCTACCTTGGCCAAGTTGTTCAGGGAACAGTTCAGACTCCAAGTAACTAAGGTTTGGGATGTTATGGAACTAAATGAGCCAGAGCAATGGCCAGGGGAATCCATCAAAGCTTTTCTCACTCGCTTCAATGTGGCGGCAGTCAAAGTTGAAATTATGAGCCACGCTTGGTTCTGATGGCATTGAAAGGGGCCATATGCAAAAAGACCCAGCTTAGACGATGGATTAAGAAGAAGAAACCAAGTACACTCGAGCAACTGTTTGATAAAGCTGAAGAGTATATGAGTATCAATGGGGATCCAACCTATTGCCTGGATGTCCCAGAAAGCAATGAACGGCCTGAAAAGAAAAATAATTTGCAAAGCGACCAAAAGAATCTTGGTGGTCAGAAGAGGGGCAAGGCGGGAAAGGATAACAGCATCAATAAGAAACTCCTCTTTTTTAAGGATTCTGAGTTCACTCATCTCAATGACACCATAGGGAATATCTTCATGGCAACTAAGGAAACCGAGAGATATCCAACGCCAAAGCAGATAAAGGTAAAAGATGCTGCAATAAAGTTAGGAAGGTTCTGACAATTCCACAACCAGCTAGGTCACAATACCAACGAGTGTAGGCATCTAAAATCGCTAATCGAAGAACTAATTAGGAAGAATCGTCTACAACTATATGTAAAAATTCACAATCCCCAAACACTACTCCGATTCCCCAAGGAAAAGGGGCAAGAAGCAATGGACCGTTTTCTCAAATCAATCCAAGGCCAATAATCAATTAAGGATCAATGATTGATGCTCCAATTTAAATGGCTCGAAATAAGCGGACATTACCCCCACTACATTATTTTCATGCATTACTTCATGCTTTACTTACTGCTATATTCAAAATTTATGTAAACAATCTGTAATACTTTACAACTATTGCTCTGAACTTTAGCTCTATGACTAAGAGCATATCTACTTGAATGAATCCCTTGCCTGCAGCCTTTTACCTTCAATCAAAACTTGAGCAAAGGTTGATTTCATATTGCAGGTTATTTGTCGCGTGCTTGTTCCTTCAAAATTTGACGAAACATAGCGACCCTAACAACACTAATTCAAGCGCTAAAGGCTGAAATATCAAACAAGAACAACCACTCATTTAAAATCCAACTAGACCTGGAAGCTTCCTAAGCATATCTCGGCTGGGACAGCTCAAGCGTTGAGTGCCAAAAGCATCATGGAAACTAAACGAGGTGATTAAACGCACCATCTTGCAAATCTTAAAGGGACAAGCTATCCAGAATCAAATGGTGAAAAGTGCAACAAACGGGCACCAAGTCAGAGAGCTGCACCTTTCATCATAGTAAACACTTCCTAAAGAGGACGGAAGGTTTAAGATGCCAAACCCCTGACAAGCGTCTAGCAAAAAGGATTGGTATCAAACCCAAAAAAAACGATGCAGTGGTGGAAGCAACCCAATCTGACCAACAAAAAAAGATTGCAAGTTCCACCGTAGAGGTACCTTATCAAAAGAAAGGTCCAGGACGCCAGTTCTATAAATCGAGGCAATGCTCGATAAAAGAACTAGTGTCTGCCTTGTGGGATGAAGCAACATGTTGGAAGGACCAACAAAACCTAAGCTGGATGTACCAATCCTATGCCGAAAGGACCGACAACCCAAGCTGGAAGGACCAGCACCATGTCGGAAGGACCGACAAAACCTAGCCTGGAAGTACCAGTCCTGGTCCAAAAGGACCGACAACCCAAGCTGGAAGGACCAGCACAATGTCGGAAGGACCGACAAATCCTAGGCTGGAAGTACCGGTCCTAAGCCAGAAGGATCGACAACCCAAGCTGGAAGGACCAGCATCATGTTGGAAGGATCAACAAAACCTAGGCTGGAAGTACCAGTCCTAAGCCGGAAGGACCGACAACAAGCTGGAAGGACCAACATTAACAGAAATCCCAACCGAAAGGGGGTATCCACTGTAATCTTCCTGATTCTGAGTTAATCAAGACAGAGAAGACATAAAATTGGATTAAACTTAAAACCCAAGACCCCTCCGCGGGCATATGTTCAATTTTGATCTTCAAAGGGCTTGGATTACTAGGTTAGCAAGAAACATGATTAAATATACTAAAATATAAGACCTCTCAAGTAGGGGCACAAAAACAAAAATTCCTCTCCATTAAAAGGTAGGAGTTTGATCGACTAAACCTGAAACCCTTGGATCATGAGCAAGCTAGGAGATTTCAAACGTAACGGCAAAAGCAACTGACTAGGAAATTCTGAATATATTCGATCACAAATACCATGCCTAACCATTAAATGTTTATGATGAATTTTGGTATGGGGGCATACCACCTCATTAAGGAAATTCAATAATGCTCACTTAAACATACCATAAGTTCGTAACAACTTTACATTAATGGCTCGGCATTTATTAGGACTATTTGACTAAAAAAACTGAACCCTTAGAAATGGTTGAAGCAAACTCGAGAACTTCAATACGGTGATAAACATAGGAAGTGGTTACTCACAGAAAAGGTGTCTCGAATACTACCCCAATCAAAATCAAGAGAATTCAGTACGACTGGTCAAGTAGATCCAATTAATAATGGTCAGTGGCTATAATTGAAAAGTCATTATTTATGAAAAAATGTACCACGAGGTCATTGTAACACTAGACATTACAAAAGCAAATGACTTATGATATAAAGAATCTATGTTGTAAGCATGAAAAGAAAACAGGTGTGGAATGCAAGACAAAATAATACGACAAAGCTACAGTAAAAGCTTAGGTGCAACAAGCAGAACACAGTTTCATTACAGCAACACAGAACCAAGTCGTAGAATCACAAGTCAAGTAAAAAGTATTAGGCATAAATGTGCGTAAAGTAACAATCATAAAGTACTAGGCGAGGACCGACACTCGCATATACAACCGGTCTACGTGTACCACAAAAAGGTAAATAGACTGGAATAAAAGCGTGGAAGTCATAAATACTAATTCTTTTTCTTCCCACTGTTAGACCTTAGAGACTGTTTAGCGGAGGAAGTGGGAGATGTATCAACTGCCCGGCTTCCAACTTTCGTTTCTTTGTTTACACAAGGACTCTCGGGAGAGGATAGGTTAATAATTCCCGACTTATTCACAGCGGGCCTTCTCCTGTGCTTCAAAGTAGACACAGCCTTAGTGTTCCAAACCACGTCCCTATCATTACTAAATCATAATCAATAGCTTTCAGATCAGATGCCGTAAGTAATGATGTATCACTTGGAAGAGGAGTAATACACGGGCCAGTGCTGGATGAAACTAAGATCAGTCAGTAGTAGCAGCTTGAATGGTAGTGACACTAATAGGAAGAAGTGGTGAATAAAGTAAACCTATTACAAGCGAATAATGAGCACGGTATTCGGCAAACCCGGGTGAAGAAATAAGATAATCCAAATCTGGTATGATTTGACAAATATCAGTTTTACCTGGGGTGTGCGGGTTTATGAGCTCAATTTCATAATCATTTATATTCAAAGGGGAGTCATCATCTTTTCCATTCCCTGCACACTGCTTAACAATAGCCTCCTCAGCGGCAGGAACTTAGGTAACATTCTCGTCAGTATGGATAGCTGGAGGGCCCGCAGGAGGAGTTTGTGAGCTAGAAGCCTCAACATTGGCAGGGCGGGTTGGAGCATGAATAGAGGTAGCACTCAGGGATTTTTCCCTAAGGGGTTGAGCTCGCTCATAAATCAATATCTACCTGCCTTTAGACAAAGCATCAAGGTCTTCTTCTTCAAGGAGTCTCTCCTGAAGGACATTGTCTTCTACCCCATTAGAGTATATAAGCACTTGTTCCCAGACAAGAGCTAGAGTTCGTGGAAAATCATCATTCAAATAGCTTAAACTTCCGTGGTTCATTACGTTGTAGATATAAAATTGGATCAAAGTATCATCGGTCTTGGCCTTGGCCTGTTCAAGAGCACTAGTTAGCTTAGCATTATCTCCTTCTAGAGCTTTAAGGGCCTTGTTCTGAGAAGTAATCTTGTCGTCAAGAACTGTCTTTTCTTGTTGATAAGTAGCTGAAGCTCACTTTTGCAAAGCCAATTGAGATTCAGCAAGTTCTTGAGCAGATTGAGCTTCCTGGACTTGTTTTCTTGCAGCTTCAAGCCTTTTTTAAGTTTCCCATTCTCAGCTTCTAAGCTATTTACCCTGGTATTTCCACCTTTTAAAGATGCAATTTCGGACTCTTGGGATCTGATCAAGTAGACTAGTCCAGCTTTATCATTCTCCAAAATTTCAATATGATCAAGGTGTTGGGCATTCAACCTTTGAAACTCATAGCCAAATTTTGTCCACTTCTCTAATTGTTGGTCAGTATTGCCTATGGCCATGTTAACCATGTTTCAAGTTAACTCTTAGCAGTATCGAACTGGGTAATCATACAGCTCTTTATAGTACAGCATCCCATCTGTCATTAGGATGTAAATCCAAATCAAAGTACATTCCTCTTAAGTCAAAACCTCCGAAATGTTCCCTAAGCTTCAAATTTCCAAGCAGAATTTTATAAGGAGGCCTATCAAGAATCATATGGATCTAAGCAGAAGTTGGAACAATGGATTGTTCAGGAGGAATGGGAATGTCAGGATCTGGAAACCCAGCTGATTTATGGTGTTTTTGAATCTCACTCTCGCCTCGTTCATCTCTGCTTCTCTTCTTCTCTCCTTTCTTCCGG
This sequence comes from Allium sativum, assembly GCA_030737875.1. NCBI lineage: Eukaryota > Viridiplantae > Streptophyta > Magnoliopsida > Asparagales > Amaryllidaceae > Allium > Allium sativum. The sequence continues at coordinate 270,222,170 of CM060924.1, forward strand.
TGCTTGCCATTATCACCTTTCTCTAGTATCTGTACATGATCGTGCTTTCCCCTCCTTCGAGGGCCAGTCAATGAAGGCTCGCAAGTGTGTTGAGCCTGAGAACCCGAAGATGGTTGAGAAAGCTTCGAGTGACGAGAAAGACGAGAGTGTAAAAGGCTTTGTGGGTCAGTAGAACCAATCTGTCGAGAGAAACTATTTGATAATGGGTATTTCATTCTTGTATCTGGATGAGAGGAAAAAGCAAAAATCTCAGTACCTAAGATAGAAAATACAGAGGAAAAACAAGAGGAACTTATGCAGAGTATTAAAAACATAAGGTGCAAATAAAAGTGAAAATTTTGCTTGTGAACGTTTAATAACGAACCGGTCTCAAGAGGCTCGTCTAAAAAGAGTCCTATATCGGCAACCGTTTTCCCAAGAAGTTGGACAAGTTCCCAAGCTATTTCCAAATTATACTTTTTGGTTGGAATTGCTGGGTCAGAGGTCATAATGTCACCTTGACTAAGTTCTTTAGAGGTTTCTAGATCACCTAAACCTCTGAAAGCTCCCGTAGAACCCTCTTCTTGTGTGACTGGGACAATGGGATTCCCAACAACTTTCTTAAAAATTGTTTCATCCCTTACATCAGTTCTGCCTCCCTCAACTTCCTTACCATCAGGTGAGAGGTTTCTCCTTTAGTAATTAAGGGCAATGGAGATTTCGACAAAACTTGGCTTCTACCTCCGAGATCGGAACATTTCTTCAAGGGAGCCTTTTTAGAAGGAGATTTGCCAGTAACCCTTTTCTTATAAGCTGGGATTTTCTCAATAGACCGTGAAGAGTGAAGTAATTGATACCGACGGAGGGTCCTTTCCATAAGTAATAACTATCTGCTTCTCTCGGTCTTATCAACGACTATCAAAGAATCAAGAAGAGCTTGACCAAGAACAATGCCTTCATTGGAAGGAATTGCTGTAAAGAAGGGAAGGAGTTAAGAATCAATGTTTAAAAAGAAAATAGGGAACTTCAAGCTAGGGCGATTACCTCCTTCCATCCATCGGCCATAAAAGTTACCCGGGCATTGAACATAAAAGTATTGATCCGGACACCCCCTAACGTTGTCCACTAGGCTGGTAATAATTCTGCAATACTTGCCTTCCATAAAAATAAAAGAGGGACAATCTATCTTCCTTCCTTTAAAGGCATATAAAGAACAAATATCTTGGAATATAGGTGCTCGTTGTTTGACTCTCATGAAAAGTACGTTGTCCAATTATAATATGATAGCCATTAGGACGCAATTGGTATCGGTCAATAGCCAAAAGCCGCAAAATGGATTCCAAATAGAAATTAAAAGGAGGAAATGCTATACCTAAAAGCATATGGCGGTGGACTGTAACATACCCGGGGGGTGGGCGGTCAAGCAAATCATCCTTCCCTGGGAATTTAGTTTCACCTTTTGAAAACCCAAACCGAGCACACATTTGTTGGTATAAGCCAAAAGGGAGTGTTGATCTATGACTGTCAAAAGGCACTCTGTCAAGAGCCTGAGGTTGGGGGAAACCCTGGTTAAAGTTCGCCCCAAGGACAACAGTTGATGGAGTCTCAGTTACTTGGCCAGAACCTCTTGTTTCTCCGAACATGGTCCTCTCCTTGGGATTTTTATGAGATTGATTCCTAGTTTGCAATTCTACGTAAATAGACATATTCAAAAAGAAAATTGCAGGTACGCGCTTCCTAGTTTAAAGCAAGGAACATATGAGGTTTGGGGTTCATGATCAGCATGAACTGATTAAGCTAGTTCCAAGTCTCGGTGACATTTGATTCTAGAATGGTGATATTTGTGCAAATAATGCTTAATTAGATTACAAATGGTTAAATATGGGCAATCCTATATAAATATGCCATTTAAGCTAAGTTGTAAGTTACCCTGTATATCTATTAACAAATCTACTATTGGTGTGAGCAGCCAATGGTAAAATCATAAGCTCAAAAATGTGTGCAAGTGTTTGTCATTACCGATTAGCACTACAAGGAAAGTTCAACAAGCAATAGAGGCGTAAATACAAGAGAGCCTCCAAGAAATGTGTAGATGCCAATCAAACAAGATCGAGCACGAACAAAACCTGACCTGATGGGACATGCACGACCCATACCTGGTTGTACATGGAGGACTCTGACCTGGTCGTATATGCTTAATCGAATCCTGGTCGCGCGTGGTTAATTTAGATCAGTCGTACATGCACAACTCAAACCGTTCGCTCAAATCCTGATTGTGTGTGTACACTCGAGTTCTAGTCATGCACACTAAACTTAAGGAAGTCGGTCGCCGATGCTTGATCAGGTCAGTCTCGTTCATGATTGACCTCATCTAGGAGTCGAGCAGGAACGACCCATGCCAAGTCAAGCATGAACAACCACAGTGGATGAGCAAAAGTGCTAAGGGACTGCAAGGCCGAAAGCTTCCAAACTAAATGCCACAAGAAAACACAGATTACCAAACGAGCAAAGCACATGAATACAAATCAATTCTAAATATGCTCCTGCCAGAAATTTTGTGCATTGCAAAAGGGTTAAAGCATGTGAAATTACAAAGCCTCACGTGTCAGGCATTTCATCAAACATTACATATGCATCAGGATTCAAATCGAAATTTAGAGAATCCCATGTAATTTGAACTCCTCAATCCATTATATACAATACATCATGATTTCCAAGCATTACAATCCCACATAATCATTAAAAAATCCCAAATTAGTCCAGTTCGAAACCCTAACTGATTTCAGAGCTAATCAATTAACCTAAAGAAAAATTAAAAAAGAGGAATTCACTACGAGCGAGAAGATTGCCTTGGATTTAAGAGTAAGTTGCTTCGATGGGTTTTGAAGTTGTAGAGCTTTGCAGGAAACGCCGTGCACGGTAGAGCTTTGTTGGAAATATCAAGCACGGTGACGAATTGGAAGTTTGAGGGGTTAGTACGATTACGGGCCGAGAAGAATTGGAAAAGTACGAGGAATTCTCTAAAACAATGCCGCCATTAAAGAGTATTCAAGAAAAAAAATAAAGTGTAAAAATGAAGGCTGAAAGAAAATATATAATGCAGGGAGATGAATAGGCTTGCTCAGAACCGTTCGCTTAAATCTAAACTGATCGCTCAAGTCGGTCACACAATCTCAAGTGAACAACTAGGTCCAATTGCTCGAGTCATGGAAACATACACATGCCTATTCACTCAACTTTCCTTGTCGCTCAATCAAAGAGACATGTATAGGCTCGTTCAGAGAAGAGTGACATGTCGGCTCGTTCAAACCTGAATGGCCCGCTTAACTGCATTGGTATGTTGACCCGACAGTTCCAGCCTGCCCGTTCGAACCCAGAATGGTATGCTCGACCACATTGACATGTTGATCTAAAAAGGAAAAGTGCAAGTGGCCCTAGGCTCGTTCGATTATGTGTATGAATGATCTCAACCACGCCCAACCTCGGTCGATCATATCTACCTGCATGCATCTGAACGTTATGTATGATCATCCCGTGAAAAAATGGATTTAATCTACCAAACTATGCTACATTCAATTATTTCGAAGCCTGTAATTTTTTGTAACTTAAAAAATTACAAACTTCGTGGGCAAATGTTTATCCCTTGGAAATCATACATATGTTGATTGATTAAATACGAATAAAGACTATGGATCAAGTATGATAAGGCTCGGTTGTGCGTTGAAAGGCTTGGTCGTACATGCCAAGGTCGATCAAGAAAGACCAGGTCAGGTAAAAGCGGAAGGTCATTCGCGCATAACAGGGGTCGTGCACAAGCTAAAGGTCGAGCTTGGCATGAGGGATCACTCGTTCAGATCAAAAGAGATCAATCACTCGTTATAGAGGAAGCACTCCTAAGTCAGGGGGGTCGGTCGAACATGATGTAAATTGGGTACAACATGACTCGTACACTTTAAGAGGGTCACTTGCACATGGTACAATTACATGATCACTCGATACGGACTCATGCAAGTGCAATGTTCAAACACAAGGGTGAATAGCTTGCATGGACCTGGTCGGTCGTACATATCTCATGGGCAAGTAAGATAAGACACCAAGGGCTTGCTCGCATGGTACAACCTTGGTCGTTCGCGCATCCGAAGAATCGGCACTGTCTTTTGGTTAAGCAAAGTAGGGCTTGCACGGTATTTTGTTCGGTCGCTTATAAATCTACTCACATACTAAGTGGTTGGTCGAATGTATCTCGGTCGCTCGTTAATGCCACGGTCGCTCATTGGTCCCGCTCACACAACTGGAGGTCGCTCGCGCGAGATAGCAGGATACAGCTGTCGACAGTTGGCTACAGTTGAACGGTAGCATTTTTGTAATTAATGGAGCATGCGACCTGAACCCTGCACATAAGAATTTCACCATTTCTCCTCATTTGAGCGCACCTATAAATAGGATATGGCTTCCACCAAAAAGGGGAGGGATTTCCATCACCCTGAAGGGCTGTCAGATTGCTTCATCTCCCGTTTCAAGAGATCTAACATCATCTAACAGTTCCAAGCAATGATCTATAGCTTGATCCTCCATGGCTTCCATAGAGATCAACCAAGTGTTCTAGAGATCGAAGATCCTACTTCATTCTCCTTGCATTTGAATATTCCTCCACCGATCTCACCATTTCTCTGCTGGTCCGATCACTTGTCCATTAGTTTACATAGATATAAGTGAGATTTACTTGTAAAAAGAGAAGACGATTATGCAAAGAGAAATTTCATGCCTTTTAATCATTGATGTCATAATAAAATCCTTGCCAAAGTGGATGTAGATCTACCTTAGATTGAACCACTATAAAAATCTTTGTAATTTTTTTATTGCGATTGTGGTCTCATTCCTTACCGATTGGTGAAGTGCCTTTGTGGCACCCTTAGTGTTTGAGCCAATTTTGGCTTAAACATTTGGCACCCACCATGGGGCCCCGTTCGCATCTCCTTCCTTCATACTTCTCTCAAGCTCAGGAGCCTTGCCTTGAGGTTCTAAGCCTACTTCTATTGTAGATCCACTAGATCTAAGATTCAGGCGAATCGTTAAACTTCTTCCAAATTATAAACCTTGCTTGAAGTAGTAGGTAAACCGAAGAGCACTATTAATAAAAACATCGAAGAGACCAATAGTCTCACCAACAATGCTAACAACGTTACACCACCCAACAACCACTTCGAAGTTGGTGAATCTTTTAGAGTTGGAGCGGCTGTAACGAGGAAAGAGTTGGATGAAGTTGTTTCGGGTCTAACATGTCAAATAGATATCGCAAACAATGCTATGCTGAAAAACTTGAGTATATGTTCGCTATTCAAGCCGCTACTGGAAAGGTTACCTTAAATTCTACCCATCCTCAACCTTCTCAAATTACTTAATGGACAATGTAGGTTTCTCCTCTTCAAGTCCAAATCGAGAAAATTCTGTCCAGGAGGTTGTAGATTCTAATAATCCAAACCATGGAGAAGCAAACCCACCAACGTGCAAACATTCTGATAAAGCATCTTCTCAATAGATGCTTGGCTCCACCAAAGGGGCACTTCCTCAAGAAGGAGGTCCAAGACCCCAGATTCCAAACCGTGACCGTTTGCTTAGGCAAACATCTAGTAAGGAGGAGGGCATCCACCCTGTAGACCAGTACAACGAGGAGGAGCGCATATCAGAAATGGTACATGAGATCATGGAGGAAAGCTTGAAGAAAGAGGACAACAAAAAAGAGTGGGGATTTTCTCCTACTAAAACCCCACTCACCGAAAGGAACAATATGGCTCCATATCCACAAAAGCTCAAACCCCCAATGGTGCAAGCTTATGATGGGAAAGTGATCCCAATGTGTTCTTGTGCAGATATGTTCAGCATATGGACGGGGCACGTACCACAGACGAGCTCAAATGCTTGTACTTCTCAACTTACCTAGAAGGGGTGGCCTATCTCTGGTTCATAAAGCTGCCACCAAAGTCTGTGGATGATTTTGCTACCTTGGCTAAGTTGTTCAGGGAACAGTTCAGACTCCTAGCAACCAAAGTTCGGGATGTTATGGAACTAAATGAGCCAGAACAAGGTCAGAGGAATCCATCAAAGCTTTTCTCACTTGCTTCAATGCTACGGCAGCCGACGTTGAAATTATGAGCCTCGCTTGGTTCTGATGGCTTTGAAAGGGCCGTATGCAAGAAGACCAAGCTTGGACGATGGATTAAGAAGAAGAATCCAAGTACACTCGATCAACTATTTGATAAAGCTGATGAGTATCGATGAGAATCCAACCTATGCCCTGGATGTCCTAGAAAGCAATGAATACTCTGAAAATAAAGGTAATGTGCAAAGCCGCCAAAAGAATCTTGGTGGTCAGAAGAGGGGCAACAAGGGGAAGGATAAATGGACCAATAAGAAACTCCACTCTTTTAAGAATTCTGAGTTCACTCCTCTCAATGACACCATAGGGAATATCTTCATGGCGACTAAGTATACCGAGAGATATCCAACGCCAAAGCAGATAAAGGTCAAAGATGCTGCAATAAAGTTATGAAGGTTCTGTCAATTCCACAACTAGCCAAGTCACAATACCAACGAGTGTAGGCATCTAAAATCTCTAATTAGAGAACTGATTAGGAAGAATCATCTACAACAATATGTAAAAATCCACAATCCTCAAACACTAATCTGACTCCCCAAGGACAAGGGGCAACAAGCAATGGATCACTTGCTCAAACCAATCCAAGGCCAATAATCAATTAAGGATCAATGATTGATGCTCTAATTTAAATGGCTCGGAATAAGCGGACATCACCCCCACTACTTTATTTTCATGCATTACTTCATGCTTTACTTACTGCTATACTCAGAATTTATGTAAACAATCTATAATACTTTACAAATATTGCCCTAAACATTAGCTCTATTACTAAGAGCATATCTACTTGAATGAATCCCTTGCCTGCAGCCTTTTACCTTCAACCAAAACTTTAGCAAAGGTTAATTTCATATTGCAGGTTATTTGTTGAGCGCTTGTTCCTTCAAAATATGACGAAACATAGCGACCCTAACAACACTAATTCAAGCACTAAAGGCTGTAAATATCAAACAAGAACAACCGCTCATTTACAATCCAACCAGACCTGGAAGCTTCCTAAGCATATCTCGGGTTGGACAGCTCAAGCGTTGAGTGCCAAAAGCATCATGGAAACTAAACGAGGTGATTAAACGCACCACCTTGCAAATCTTAAAGGGACAAGCTATCCAGAATCAAATGGTGAAAAGTGCAACAAACGGGCACCAAGTTGGAAAGCTGCACCTTTCATCATAGTAAACACTTCCTAAATAGGACGGAAGATTTAAGATGCCAAACCCCTGACAAGCGTCTAGTAAAAAGGATTGGTATCGAACTCAAAAAAAAAACGATGCAACGGTGTAAGCATCCCAATCTGACCAACAAAGAAAAGATTGCAAGTTCCACCATAGAGGCACCTTCTTAAAAGAAAGGTCCAGGACGCCAGTTCTATAAATCGAGGCAATGCTCGATAAAATAACTAGCATTTGCCTTGTGGGAAGAAGCAACATATCAGAAGGACTGACAAAACCTAGGCTGGAAGTACCAGCCCTATGCCAGAAGGACTGGCAACCCAAGCTGGAAGGACCAGCACCATGTCGGAAGGACCGACAAAACCTAGCCTGGAAGTACCTGTCCTAGGCCTGAAGGACCGACAACCTAAGCTGGAAGGACCAGCACTATGTCGGAAGGACCGACAAATCCTAGGCTGGAAGTACCGGTCCTAAGCCGGAAGGATAGAAAACCCAAGCTGGAAGGACCAGCATCATGTCGGAAGGACCGACAAAACCTAGGCTGGAGGTACAAATCCTAGGCCGGAAGGACCACCAACAAGCTGGACGGACCAGCATTAACATAAATCCCTACCAAAAGGGGGTATCCAATATAATCTTCCCGATTCTGAGTTAATCAGAATGGACAAGACATAAAATTGGATTAAACTTAAAACCCAAGACCTCTCCGAGGCATATGTTAAATCTGATCTCCAAAGGGCTTGGATTACCAAGTTAGCGAGACACATGATTGAATATACTAAAATATAAGACCCCTCAAGTAGGGGAACAAAAACAAAAATTCCTCTTCATTAAAAGGTAGGAGTTTGATCGACTAAACCCGAAACCCTTGGATCATGAGAAGGGCAGGAGATTTCAAACGTAACGACAAAAGCACATGACCAGGAAATTCCGAATATAGTCGATCACAAATATCATGCCTAACCTTTACAAGCTTGTGATGAATTTTGGTATGGGGGCATACCACCGCATTAAGGAAATTCAATAATGCTCACTTAAACATACCATAAGTTCATCACAACTTTATATTAAAGGCTCGACATTTATAAGGATTATTTGACTAACGAAATTGAACCCTTTGAAATGGATGAGGAAAACTCAAGAACTTCAATACAGTGATAAACACAGGAAGTGGTTACTCATAGAAAAGAAGTCTCGAATACTACCCCAATCAAAATCAAGAGAGTTCAGTACAGCTGGTCAAGTCAATCCAATTAATAGTGATCCATGGCTATAGCTGAAAAGTCATTATTTACGAAAAAACATACCACGAGGTCATTATAACACCAGACATTACAAAAGCAAATGACTTATGATATAAAGAATCTGTGTTGTAAGCATGAAAAGAAAACAGGTGTGGAATGCAAGACAAGAAAGTACGACAAAGCTAAAGTAAAAGCTTAGGTACAACAAGCAGAACACAGTTTCATTGTAGGAACACAGAGCCAAGTCATAGAATCACAAGTCAAGTAAAAAGTGTCAGGCATAAATGTGGTAAAGTAACAAGCATAAAGTACTAGGCGGGGACCGGCACTCGCATATACAACCGATCTAAGTGTACCATAAAAAGGGAAATATACTGGAATAAAAGCATAAATGTCAAAAATGCTACTACTTTTTCGTCCCACTGTTAGACCTTAGAGACCGTTTAGTGGAGGAAGGGGGATGTATTAACTGCTCGGCTTCCATCTTTCTCTTCTTTATTTACACAAGGACTCTCGTGAGAGGATAGGTTAATAATTCCCGACTTAATCACAGTGGGCCTTCTCCTGCGCTTCAAAGAAGACACAGCCTTAGTGTTCCAAACCTCGTCCTCATCATTACTAAAATCATAATCAACGGCTTCCAGATCAGATGACGTAAGTAATGACGTATCACCTGGAAGAGGAGTAATACGCAGGCCAGCGCTGGGTGACACTAAGATCGAGTCGTTAGTAGCAACTTAAACAGTGGTGACGCCAATAGGAAGAAGAGGTGACAAAGGTAAAGCTAATACAAGTGAATAATGAGCACGGAATTCGGCAAACCCGGGTGAAGAAATAAGATAATCCAGATCTGGTATGGTTTGATAAATATCTGTATTACCTGGGGTATGCGGGTTTATGAGCTTCATTTCATAATCGTTAACATTAAAAGGGGTGTCATCATTTTTTCCATTCCCTTCACATTTCTTAACAATTGGCTCCTTAGCAGCAGGAACTTCGGTAACATTCTCGTCAGTATGGATAGTCGGAGGGCCCGCAGGAGGAGCTTGTGAACTAGAAGCCTCAACATTGGTAGGGAGGGTTGGCACGTGAATAGAGGTAGCACCTGGAGTTTTCTCCCTAAGGGGTTGAGCTCACTCATCCATCAATATCTTCCCGCCCTTAGCCAAAGCATCACAGTCTTCTTCTTCAAGGAGACTCTCCTAAAGGACATTGCCTTCTACGCCATCAGAGTATATATGCACTTATTCCTAGACAAGAGCTAGAGTTCGGCGAAAATCATCATTCAAATAGCTTAAACATCCGCGGTTCACGACGCTGTAGATATAAAATTGGAACAAAGTATCATCGGTCTTGGCCTTGGTCTATTCAAGAGCACTAGTTAGCTTAGCATTATCTCCTTCCAGAGCTTTAAGAGCCTTATTCTGAGAAGTTATCTTGTCGTCAAGAACTGCCTTTTCTTGTTGATAAGTGGTCGAAGCTCGCTTTTCCAAAGCCTATTGATATTCAACAAGTTCTTGAGAAGATTGAGCTTCCGGGACTTGTTTTCTTGCAGCTTCAAGCTCTTTTTTAAGTTTCTCATTCTCGGCTTCCAAGCTATTTACCCCAGTATTTCTACCTTTTAAAGATGCAATTTCGGACTATTGGGATCTGATCAAGTAGACCAGTCCATCTTTATCATTCTCCAAAGTTTCAATATGATCAAGGTGTTGGGCATTCAACCTTTGAAACTCGTAGCCAAATTTGGTCCACTTCTCTAATTGTTGGTCAGTATTGCATATGGCCATGTTTAACCGTGTTTCAAGTTGACTCTTAGCAGTATCGAACTGGGTATTCATACAGCTCTTTACAGTACTCACTCCCTCGACAACATTCCGCCTGTCATTCGGATGTAAATCCAAATCAAAGTACATTCCTCTTAAGTCCCAACCTCCAAAACGATCCCTAAGCTTCAAATTTCCAAGCGGAATTTTATAAGGAGATCTATCAAGAATCATCTGGATCTGAGCAGAAGTTGGAACAATGGACTGTTCAGGAGGAATGGGAATGTCAGGATCTAGAAACTCAGATGATTTATGTTGTTTTTTAATCTCACTCTCGCCTCGTTTATCTCTGCTTCTGTTCTTCTCTCCTTTCTTCTGGTGCTTGCCATTATCACCTTTCTCTGGTATCTCTACATGATCATGCTTTCCCCTCCTTCGAGGGTCAGTCAATGAAGGCTCAGAAGTGTGTTGAGGCTGAGAACCCGAAGATGGTTGAGAACACTTCGAGTGACGAGAAAGGCGAGAGTGTAAAAGGCTTTGTGGGTCAGTAGAACCAATCTGTTGAGAGAAACTATCCGCTAATGAGTGTTCCATTCTTGTATCTGGAAAAGAGGAAAAAGTAAAAATCTTCGTACCTAAGATAGAAAATACTGAGGCAAAACAAGAGGAACTTATGCGGAGTATTAGAAACGTAAGTTGCAAATAAAAGTGTAAAATTTTCTCGTGAACGTTTAATAACGAACCGATCTCAAGAGGCTCATCAAAAAAGAGTCCTATATCGACAACCATTTTCCTAGGAAGTTGGCAAGTTCCCAAGTTATTTCCAAATTATACCTTTTGGCTAGAATTGCAGGGTCAGAGCTCATAATGTCACCCTAACTAAGATCTTTAGCGGTGCCTAGATCACGTAAACCTCCCAAAGTTCCAATAGAACCCTCTTCTTGTGTGACTAGGACGACGGGATTCCCAACAACTTTCTCAAAAATTGTTTCATCCCTTACATTAGTTATGCCTCCCTCAACTTCCTTACCTTCACGGTGAGAGGTACCTCCATCAGTAATTAAGGGCAATGGAGATTTCGGCAAAAAATGGCATCTAAGCCCGAGATCGGAACATTTCTTCAAGGGAGCCTTTTTAGCAGGAGATTAACCAGTAACGCTTTCCTTATAAGATGGGATTTTCTCAATAGACCGTGAAGGGTGAAGTAATTGATACTGACGGTAAGTAATAACTGTCTTCTTCTCTCGGTCTTATCAACGGCTGTCAATGAATCAAGAAGGGCTTGGTCAAGAACAGTGCCTTCATCGGAAGGAATTACTATAAAGAAGGGAAGGAGTTAAGAATCAATGTTTAAAAAGAAAATAGGGAACTTCAAGCAAGGGCGATTACCTCCTTCCATTCATCAGCCATAAAAGTTACCTGGGCATTGAATATAAAAGTATTGATCTGTGAACCCCCTAACACTGTCCACTAAGCCGGTAATAATTCTGCAATACTTGCCTTCCGTAAAAATAAAAGAGGAACGATCTGTCTTCCTTCTTTTAAAGGCATGTAAAGAACAAATATCTTGGAATGTAGGTGCTCGTTGTTTGACTATCATGAAAAGTACGTAAAGTCTCATTATAATATGATAGCCATTAGGATGCAATTGGTATGGGGAAATAGCCAAATGCCGCAAAATGGATTCCAAATTGGAATTTAAAGGAGGAACTGCTCCATTTAAAAGCATATGGCGGTTGATTGTAACATACCCGGGGGTGGATGTTCAGGCAAATCATCCTTCCTCAAGAATTTATTTTCACCTTCTGAAAACCCAAACCGAACACACAATTGTTGGTATAAGCCAAAAGGGAGTGTTGATCTACGACTGTCAGAAGGCACTCTATCAAGAGCCCGAGGTTGGTGGAAATCCAGGCAAATGTTCGCCTCGAGGACAACAGTTGATGTAGTCCCAGTTACTTGGCCAGAACCTCCAGTTTCTCTAAACATGGTCCCCTCCTTGGAATTCTGACGAGATTGATTCCTAGTTTACATTTCTACGTAAATAGACATGTTTAAAAAGCAAATCACAGGTAAGAGCTTCCTAGTTTAAAGCAAGTAACATATGAGGTTTGGGATTCATGATCGGCGTGAACTGATTAAGCTAGTTACAAGTCTCGACGACATTTGATTCCAGAATGGTGATATTTGTGCAAATAATGCTTAATCAGATTACAAATGGTTAAATAGGAGCAATCCTGTATAAATATTCCATTCAAGCTAAGTTGTAAGTTACCCTATGTATCTATTAGACAAATCTACTATTGGTTTGAGCGGCCAATGGTAAAATCATAAGATAAAAAATGTGTGCAAGCGTTTGCCATTATAGATTAGCACTATAAGGAAATTTCAACAAGCGATAGAGGCATTAATACAACAGAGCCTCCAAGAAATGTGAAGATACCAATCAAACTGGGTCGAGCACGAACAAAACCAGACCTGGTCGGACACGCACGATCCATACTTGGTTGTACATGGTGGACTCTAATATGGTCGTGCATGCTCAATCGAGTCCTAGTTGTGCGTGGTCAATCAAGATCAGTGTACATGCACAACTCAAACCGTTCGCTCAAATCCTGATCATGTGTGTACAGTCGAGTTCTAGTCATGCACACTCAACTCAATGAAGTTGGTCGCCCGTGCTTGATCAGGTCAGGCTCGTTCATGATCGACCCCATCTAGGAGTTGAGCAAGAACGACCCATGCCAAGTCAAGTGTGAACAACCACAGTGGATGAGCAAAAGTGCCAAGGGACTGTAAGGCCGAAAGCTTCCAAACTAAATGCCACAAGAAAACACAGATTACCAAACGAGCAAAGCATATGAATACAAATCAATTCTAAATATGCTCCTGCCAGAAATTCTGTGCATTACAGAAGGGTTAAAGCATGTGAAATTACAAAGTCTCACGTGTCAGGCATTTAATCAAACATTACATGTGCACCAGGATTCGAATTGAAATTTAGAGAATCCCATGTAATTTTAACTCCTCAATCCATTACATACAATACGTCACGATTCACAGACATTACAACCCCACATAATCATCAAAAAAAAACCCAAATCAGTCCAGCTCGAAACCCTAAGTGATTTCAGAGCTAATCAATTAACCCAAAAAATTAAGAAAGAGGAATTCGCCTACGAGCAAGCAGATTGCCTCGGATTTAAGAGTAAGTTGCTTCGACGGGTTTTGAAGTTGTAGAGCTTTGTTGGAAACGCCGTGCATGGTAGAGCTTTGTTGGAAATATCAAGAACGGTGACGAATTGGAAGTTTAAGGGGTTAGTACGATTACGAGCTGAGAAGAATTGGAAGAGTATGAGGAATTCTCTAAAACAATGCCGCCATTAAAGAGATTATTCAAGAAAATGAATAAAGTGTAAAAAATGAAGGCTGAAAGAACATATATAATGTGGGGAGACGAATAAGCTCGCTCAGAACTATTCACTCAAATCTAGACCGATGCTCAAGCCGGTCGCGCAATCTCAAGTGAACAACTAGGTCCAATTGCTCGAGTTATGGAAACATACACAGGCCTATTCACTCAACTTTCCTTGTCGCTTAATCAAAAAGACATGTACAAGCTCGTTCAGACAAGAGTGACACGTCAGCTCGTTCGAACCTGAATGGCCCGCTTAACTGCATTGGTATGTTGACCCGACAGTTCCAGCCTGCCTGTTCAAACCCAAATTGGTTTGCTCGATCACGTTGACATGTTGATCTGAAAAGGAAAAGTGCAAGCGGCCCTAGGCTCGTTCGATCTTGTGTATGAAAGATCTCAACCATGCCCAACCTCGGTCGATCAATCTACCTGCATGCGACCGAACGTTATGTATAATCATCCCACGAAAAATCGGATTTAATCCACCAAACTATGTTACATTCAATTATTTCGAAGCATGTAATTTTTTGTAAATTAAAAAATTACAAACTTCGAGGGCAAATGTTTATCCCTTAAAAATCATACATATGTTGATTGATTAAATCTGAATAAAGACTATGGATCGAGTATCGTATGGCTCGGTCGTGCATTGAAAGGCTCGGTCGTACATGTTAAGGTCGATCGAGCAAGACCAGGTCAAGTAAAAGCGGAAGGTCGTTCACACATAACAGGGGTCGTGTACAAGCTAAGGGTCGAGCTTGGCATGAGGGATCGGTCGTTCAGATCAAAAGAGATCAATCACTCGCTATAGAGGAAGCACTCCTACGTCAGGGGGGTCGGTCGAACATGATGTAAATGGGGTACAACATGACTCGTACACTTTAAGATGGTCACTCGCACATGGTCCAATTACATGGTCGCTCGATACGGACTCATGCAAGTGCAATGTTCAAACACTAGGGTCAATCGCTCGGATGAACCTGGTCGGTCGTATATATCTCATGGGAAAGTAAGCCAAGACACCAAGGGCTCGCTCGCATGGTACAACCTTGGTCAGTCACACATCCGAAGAATAGGCACTGTCTTTTGGTTAAGCAAAGTAGGGCTCACACAATTTCTTGGTATGTCGCTTATAAATCTAGTCACACACTAAGTGGCTGCTCGTATGTATTTTGGTCGCTCGTTAATGCCACGGTCGCTCATTGTCCAGCTCGCACATCTGGAGGTCGCTCGCGCGAGAAAGCTGGATACAGCTGTCGATAGTTAGCTATAGTTAGGCAGTGGCATTTTCGTAATTAATGGAGCGTGCGACCAGAACCTTTCACATAAGAATTTCAGCATTTCTCCTCATTTGAGCGCACCTAAAAATAGGCCATGGCTTTCACCAAAAAGGGGAGGGATTTCCATCACCCCGAAGGGCTGTCTGATTGCTTCCTCTCCCATTTCAAGTGATCCTACATCATTTAACACTTCTAAGCAAAGATCTATAGCTTGATCCTCCTTGGCTTCCATTAAGATCAACCAAGTATTCTAGAGATCGAAGATCCTCCTTCATCCTCCTTGCATTTGAAGATTCCTCTACCGATCTCAACGTTTCTCCGCTGGTTCGATCACTTCTCCATCAATTTGCATAGATCTAAGTGAGATTTACTTGTAAAAAGAGAAGATGATTGTGCAAAGAGATATTTCATGCCTTGTAATCATTGATGTCATAATAAAATCCTTGCCAAGTGGATGTAGATCTACCTTAGATTGAACCACTATAAAAATCTTTGTGTCTTTATCTTATTATTGCGATTGTGGTCTCATTCCTTACCGATTAGTGAAGTGCCTTTGTGGCACCCTTGGTGTTTGAGCCAATTTTGACTCAAACACTGATAGTGCAAAAATTTTCAACCACGTTCAAGGTACCTTGAGACAAAGAGAAGACACAGATTTGACTCAGCTAATGTTCATTTGCTTTGAAGGACATCCAGAAGTGAATGATGAGGTATATTATTACTTTTTATTTGAAGACAAGGTATTACATGGATTATTTTCATATCAATTGATCTGTGACTATGCAATGGTATCGGTATTAATGTGTGCATGTTAATTCTTATGCCTGAGTTATCTTGTCTTCCTTGTAATGTTTGCAGGGTTGGTGTTCTGAAAATTAGTTTTATGGAAGTAAAAATTTGCAACTTACCTTCCTTTGCCATCATATTCCAAAGGAAAAAATATAACTCAGGTATAATTCTACATGCAATTTTGGTTAAAAATAGAGATATTACATAGTAGTCCTTTTACAAGGTGCAGGGGTCGAAGATGAGCTTGTTTGAGCTTCGTTGCTGCACACTTCATTGTTAGCTTTACAGTCACCAGATCGAACGACAGTACAAATTTTGAGTATCCATCCATGTATTTTGATGGTTTTGGGAGATGTTTGTGTATTTGAACTTTCTGCATTTTGATACACATAATACATGGAAGCGCTGAGCACTGACAACAATATTTACTTACTGATAAGAGAAGAACTTACATTATAAGTAGGGCTGCCAAAACTAAAACCAACCCACTAGCCCAACCCAATTAACCAGATTTTATATGGTTTGGGTTAGACCATGGTTTGAGGTCTCGTCCGGAACCGCGAGATCCCGTTGATCTTGTGCCGATTCCGACGGTGACCGAGACGAAATCATCGCACAATCTTGTTTTGTTTACAAGAGATAAAAAAAAAACCTAAATCGTGAAATCAAGCTTATAAATAAAGATTGAAGAGAATAAATTACCACATTGTCTTCCCCATTCAATA
This sequence comes from Allium sativum, assembly GCA_030737875.1. NCBI lineage: Eukaryota > Viridiplantae > Streptophyta > Magnoliopsida > Asparagales > Amaryllidaceae > Allium > Allium sativum. The sequence goes on from CM060924.1 coordinate 270,238,691, forward strand.
ATGTTCAATCAAAAATCGAGCTTCAAAATTCTTAGTCATTCGAAGTAGCGGACACGAAATCAAGCTGTAGACCATGATCAATTTTTAAGTGATAATCGATTTATGACTTCCCTAATTTTTCTTTTTAACCGCCTCCGTCTTCTTTTTCGCGCTCGATATTTTCATTTTCCCTCTCTGCGTGAATGTTTACTGGAAGGGGTGAAGATATAACGTGTTTCTCTCATTTCTTTTTTTTTAATCTAAATGAAATGTTGTTGGGCACGTGACAGTCAAATTGGACAGTGAACTTTTTGATAAAGGACTTCTATTGGACAGTGAATGAAGGTTAAAAAAATAACCTGAAAGGCTGAAACACGTTAGACAGTCAAAAGTAGTCCAATATAAGGACCGATTAGCCATGTTACATCATTATGTTTTTATAAATTATGTTTCTTTGTGGATTTACAACATTTATCATTAACTTCATAAATAATATAAAAGTTTGTTTTTTGAACTGAAACAAAAACCGAAACCGTCTGAAACTAGTAAATTTTCAAATGAACGAAAACGAAACCAAAACCGAGTTTTCGAGCCTTGGGTTAGACCCATCAAAATAAATTGTTTAATTGGGCATAACCACCATCTACAAAATCAATTTAAATGGGTGTTACTCAGGTAACCCAGTTAACGCATTAAATCTTAAATGATTTCTCAGTCGAATGAACTTGGAGTCTTGGATCGTATCTAGAATTTCTTCGAAAAATCAGATTGTCTCATCTTTCAGTTCCAATCACAGCCTTGCAAAGATTTCGAATTCAATCTAGGAAATCAAAATAGCTGCTGGGAAATCGCAACAGCTCTTGGGATATCGCAATTGCATGGCTCTTTTTTATCAATCGCAAGCTCCTTATTGCTTTTTCGATCATTCACAACGCGTACTGTCTTAAACGAAGTATACTGTATACAGGGGTTTTGAATTCGTAGTTTTCCCCTATAAAAGCCTACTATATATGAGTTCTACTCTTGAACAAATGTAAATCATATATAACTTTGGTCAAGGGGATTTCGTGGATTCAATGGGCTGCAGGCTAGGAAATACACGAGCTTCAGGCCTGGATATAAAAAATCATGAACAGATGAATTGTGTCTAAATATGAATTATATTATAAGTGCATCATATGCTTGTGTCTAAATTTGAGCTGAATATGTAAAGTCCAAATCTTTACTTATTAGTTCAAATTTACTGTGGCTAATTTATTAATTTATTCTTTATTCCAAAGGCGCAGGCATTTATATATATATATATATATATATATATATATATATATATATATATATATATATATATGTGTGTGTGTGTGTGTGTGTGTGTGAGCTAGGTTCAATGGCACCCCAAATAGTGAGCACCCCTTTAGCCTCCCACTTTTCCACCATACATTTCCTCTCTCTCTTCTTCCACTAACTCTCTCACCTTCCATTCAACTTAAAATAATATAAACGAAAGGTGGAAAATAGGGAGGCTAATAGAGGGTGTCATTGAACGTTCACCTATATATATATATATATATATATATATATATATATATATATATATATATATATATATATATACACACACACACACACTTACTTTTGCCATATATTGAAACAATATAATGTTGGTTCCAGCTTTCTCCAAATAAATGAAAACGTGTCATGATAAGCCACTTTAAAATGCCATGAGTTTTTAAATTTTAAGACTGCATCTTCCTAGTTCATGGATTAGCGAGTTGTTATTTTTGGCTTTCCTTTTGTATTTGCACTTTCTTTTTCCTCTCTTTACTGTGTGCACGGTTTTTGATTTTCGGAAACCGTTTTTGTGAGCTGTTGGAGAATGGCTAGATTCTCCTTTTTGTTATATTATTTTCTTCTTTTTGGAAAAAAAAAAGTTTTTAAATTTAAAGGGGATACCGGATACCTAAGCAGATTTTCAATGCAGCTAAAAAGTTAAAGATGATAGGAGTGTGATTGCATGTAGAATGGTAGTTAAAGGGATACCTAAGCTGCATTTTTTGCTGAAACAAGTTGTTTTTTGTTCAAATAAGTAGCTTGCAAAAGCATCAGCTATATGTAAAGCTAATATGCACCTACTTTTCAAAACATCTACACATACAATAAGGCATCCCTATAATTCAAATCATTTACCTTTTGCTTCGATGCAAAGATAGGGAAGCCGCAAAATAAATACACGTACAAATAGGACATGCGTAGGGAATAGGATCAACTGCTTAATGCATGTCCCACTTATCCATGTTCCAGTTTTAGCACATATATTTCATACGTTCGCCCTGTAATTATATCTCAAGCTATATGATAGTTTATAAGTCAGGATCCTAATTTGTATTTGAATTTTTTTCCAAGGAAAGTTACTTTTCTTAAATACAAAATTGCGAACACCTTAAATTAACAAAACTGCACTCTAAACTATAAAGTCAGTAAAGATCTTATGATGTCAAAACCCATAAACACTCAATGATGTTAGATGATGTAGGACTGCAAAAATTATGTACATTACTATATAGCAGCTTGCAACCATAGATAGAAAGTTTTGCGTCTATCCTATCCTGTACCAATCTACACTTCTCAAACACAGATCCGACCTGTTTTCACCCTTACTGGAAAAACAAGCAATTCATAAGTTTCGCATATTTTACTTTGATATACTTGATGAAAATGAAGCAGTTTTGGTAGGTATTAATTGTAAGTTATCTTACAGGCTTGCAGGTTGTTGAGAAATGACCATGACTAATTAGCAGTTGTTTGAATCAAGCACAGCAGTATATATTGATTGCAATTTTTATTGGGAATCCGCGTTCGAAAGGTATATATTGATTGCAGTTTTAATTTTACTTTCAAATTCATGTACATATATTCAGCCTTTTAATTTTAATGTCAACTTCGCTCTCTGCTACTGCTGCTTGTCTCGTGCGGATATTATAGAGAGTCCAATGTTGATATTTCTTTGTCTTGTGCAGATGCGGAATTGACAATTTGTTCTTGAATCTGAGGTATATTTTTGCGCTTAGTTACTGAATTTCATACGTAATCCATAAATTTCTTAAGTTCATTTTATTCTGAATTTTGTTGCAATACTGCATGTTAATTGTTATGCATATGACAGTTCCAAGTTGAAAAAAAATCATGCATATAACGATTGCTGTGTATATAACTTATATATATACTTTGCTTTTAGATGCATGTAACGTTTGCTGCTATGTTATTACTATTTTCCATCGAACGAGTTCCTTGGAAAATTGCAGTGTGACCTATTTTTATGTACCATTGCGGTTCCGGACCAATGGTGTAATCCTATATAAGATGTTCATATCCAGTATCATCCTTAATTACTAAGAAAACTATCGGTTGTTCATAAACAATATATGTGTAGACGTAATCAACTGCAAAAATGTAAGTTTAGCTTCTGTACACGGCTAATTTGCATATGATAACTATATTTTAATTTGCAGTTTATGCCTACGTGTAGTGGATACCTTTAGTCTTCATTTGTTTGGGATGGATAATGTCTAGGACTTGGTGAGAAGACATGCTGTTAATCTTATATGAACACAGCAGCAATTTTTCATGTTTGCTGCCTGCATTTGTTCCACAACCATTTTCCTAATAATACTAGATTTTGTTTACCCTTATTTCCTATTTAAATTTGCATAATTATGATAGAGAGAGACTTGATGGTAAGATTTTTTGTTCTACATTTTCGACAAGCACTCGCATAGTCGGTAATACACAAAATAAACTGTCTTCTTTGTATGATGGAAACTTGAAAATTACTATATTCTATCCCAACGCAAACGTTCATGATAACTGTACCATGCATATTGTAAGTTATTTTCATGATATACCATGCATATTATAAGTTCTCTGTGATATCCTCCATAGTTACAGGTAATTGGTTCTGCATCAATATTCATTATTTCATGATTGTCTCAACTAAAGATGGATTTTTCAAGTTCTGTTCTTAAGAAATTTACAGTAAAATTTTCAAGTTTTGTTCTTAAGAAATTTACAGTAATGGTGATAATTTACTGTACTGCTATACATATTAGCCTTATTTTTAATTATCAGCTTGCATTCAATATCGAATGACATCAACTATCACTATGCAGATTATGGGTATCAATCAACATTGTTCTATTATTGAAGGGTGACACCTATGCAGCTCTGAGCTTTTCTTATTGATAGAGAGTAAGAAGCTTTTTATGCAATCTTTGTATATGGATTTTCTTTTCTTAAATTTTTGGGTGGTTGTTACTCATCATTGGAAAAATGCAGAATTTTTGCCTTGAAACTGTTAAAATGCTATAAAAATATCAGAAACAGTTTGATAAGGATCTGGCCATATGGAAGCATGCGAAAAGAGCAAGATATTTAGACTAAAGCAAGGTTATTAGCAATTGCATGTTGTATGTTAGCTGGTAATGGCAGATGTACATTTTATTTTTATTGTTATGTTTCCATTCTGTTACTTTTGCTTTTCAAATTGCTAAAATGTTATTGTATAGGCTGGCACCTATAGGCCACGTAGGAAACCTGTTATGCATACTATATATGTAAAAGAATAGAGAAGAAATGGAAAAAAAAAAGTATTTGAGAAATTCTCTTTCTTCTTCAATTCGTCTTCTTCCTCTGCTAACTTCTCCTTCCTCCCCCTGAGATTAGTTTCTTCCTATCTTCTCCAGCTATATTTCTATTATCTTCTTCTGCCTCTACTTTCTGCCGTATCAAACTGGTGCTTTCACCTCTTGAGCTCCCCCCCCTCTCCCTCAATATCCAAACCAACCTGCCAACATGACCCGCATCGACGACGCCTTCACACAACTAGCCACTCACCAAGATGCCATCACCTCTAACAGCTCCATGCTCGAAACACTCACCGCCGACAACATCGACATCAAAACAGCCCTCACCACCATCCAAGCCATCCAAGCACGCCACAGCTCCATGCTCGAAACTCAGCATGCCAACATTATTGACATTAAAGCTCTGCTTCAAGACCTTCGCAAATCCGTGACCGAACTTAGCAAATCCGTGACCGAACTCAGCCGAAAATTAGACAACCCACCACCACCAACCCTCGTTCTTCCTCCAACACCTACCTCAGATCTGAAAGCAATGTCGCTGGGGTTAGTTGAGCCAGCAGATCCGAAGGCTCCGCAAATTCAATCCACTGTCGCAGGCTATACATCATCAGCCCCTTCTCCGCCCAAGTTCCCTACACCTCCTCCTGCCTCTAACGTCGTCGCCGTTGCTGCTCCGCCTTCACCAAAGTCACCTCCACTGCCCCCTCTACCGTCAGCAAATTCATCTCCATTGCCGCAATATCCTATTTTTGCGCCAATGCAAAATAGTGTCCATTACCAATCTGAGGCATACTACTTGGCCGCTGCACTTCATAAAGCTTTGAGCGCCACACTAGCACTGAACTCGAAGTGCCATATTAAGCAGAAATGGATTGCACAAGACCTGTTTGCTGAAATGCACAGCCTACAGCTGGAGTGGTATGATGCATCAGGTGTGTTTGCTGAAATGAGCAAGTGGAAATATGAAAGTAAGAGGCTCGTCTTTGATCCGGGCGGGATAATTAAGTTCGAGCGATTGTTTCAACCAACCTATGACCTTGAGGACAAGGTCAATTTCAAGGCGTGGGTAATGGTATGCACACTACTAGTGCACCAGCATACACTACCACTAATGCAAGGCCTAAACGAATCACACTAGTGCCAACTTGCCAAGAAGGTTGTGGATTAGAAAAGTAGGAGACAAGGCTGACAGTTTGTTATAAATTGTTGGAAAAAGTGTGTGCATGTATTTTTCTTTATTATAATTTCTGTTATTAGAGTGGTCCTTGCCACAGAAGTTGTTATTAGTGAATGGCTACTAGTAAGCCATGTATGCAGATGGTAAGAACCCTGCTATATATATGTACTGCGTAGGAAGGTTAAAGGATATGGAAAAAACTTAAAAACAATGTCTACCTCTCCTTAAATTTCTCCTGTTAACTCTGTTTTCTCTCTTGCTCAATCTGATTCTTCTCCTCCCTAAACTATCTTCCTCCTACTGCCAAGTGCGCCGTATCAATTTGGTGCTTTCACCAATGTTCTCACCTCCCTTATCTTAATTCCCTCTTCCTTCAGATCTGCTCTTTTCTTAGATCTCATTTATTCACCTTCTCATTTGTTTCTCCTAAAAAAAAAAAAAAAAAAAAAAAAAAAAAAAAAAAAAAAAAGGCAGAGCCATATAGCTCAGATCCGACTTAAAATCAAATATGTCTGCTGTTGATTTTGCTATCCATGAATCCAGGTCCAGCCAAGTTCTACTGGTTTCAGTCCATAATAATATCTATCCGGTCACTGAGTATGTGCTCCATCGAGTGTTTGATCCGTATGGATATGTGGAAAAGATTGATATATTACGATCAAGTGAACCGCTGCAAGCAATTATTCGATTTGATTCATGTCAAAATGCTGTTTCGGCAAAGAATCAATTACAAGGAAGGTACATATATGATAGATGTTGTCAACTTGATATTCAGTTTTACAAAAAAAATGATTATGAGGATAAAACTAGAAACATATTGATGGGGAATGAATTTGAATTAGATCGGGATTTCATAAGAAGTAAACTCAATGAGATGATGGATATTATTGAGAGAATGCAAGATAGGATGAAATCAAGGAATTCTTCAATCAAAAAAATTTCTCATACAGCATCCGATAGTTCTCTGTCTGCTGGACCGAACTTGAGTCTTGATATAATAGAATTGAAGTCATCCACAAGTTCACCATCTTTAGTACCTATGTCAGTATCCGTCGTAGCTCCAGCTCCCTGTCCAGTTGCTGCTTCTGTAGAAGTTTATTCTTCACCAATGTTAACTGCTGCATCATTATCCCATTTAATGTTATCCACTTCAATGAAATTAGCTCCAACAAAAGAATTTTCTTCAATGATAGAATGTGCTCCATTACAGGTGAATATGCTGTCACATTCTCATTTTAATAGCTGGCTTGTGTCGAAATGGCAATATATTGAGTTTGGAAGGGTACATTATGCTAACAAAATGTCAGGTGTAATGTATGAATTACATGAGTATAAGATGTTTGACTTTATGCTTGAACAAAATGGCAGCAAGATTTTTGACAAGAAAGTATTCATATTTGATCCGGGTGGGAGTTTTACCAAGGCATTTAAGTTGTTCGAAGGAATGCTTAAAGGAAAATCTGATGGAAAATATCACATTCATCTTTGCATGATAGTTGATACACTTCGAAGAGTTGAATTGGTAAAAAAATGTATTGGACAAGTTGTTTTTAATCTTTTACTACAAGAAGCAGCTATTATCCAACCAGCTCTCCATATCTCCATTCTTATGCTTTGTCCTAACACACACGAGACAATCACGTTACCATCAACTTCCACTACAATCAAACCATGTTACGACCTTGAGGACAAGGTCGATTTCGAGGGGATGGTAATGATAAGGATCTGGCCATATGGAAGCATGCGAAAAGAGCAAGATATTTAGACTAAAGCAAGGTTATTAGCAATTGCATGTTGTATGTTAGCTGGTAATGGCAGATGTACATTTTATTTTTATTGTTATGTTTCCATTCTGTTACTTTTGCTTTTCAAATTGCTAAAATGTTATTGTATAGGCTGGCACCTATAGGCCACGTAGGAAACCTGTTATGCATACTATATATGTAAAAGAATAGAGAAGAAATGGAAAAAAAAAGTATTTGAGAAATTCTCTTTCTTCTTCAATTCGTCTTCTTCCTCTGCTAACTTCTCCTTCCTCCCCCTGAGATTAGTTTCTTCCTATCTTCTCCAGCTATATTTCTATTATCTTCTTCTGCCTCTACTTTCTGCCGTATCACAGTTACAGTAAAATTCATTTCAATATCAGAAACAGTTATTGATAGAGTAAGAAGCTTTCTTATGCAATCTTTGTATATCTAACTATAAGTAATACTAAACTGACATGCATGATGCATCACAATAGCAATCATTTTGCTGCAGCTTTCATTTCAATCCAAAATCGAGTTCAGTCTGCCTTTTTAAAAACCCAGTTTAGGTTGCAAATAATCTAACAGTATTACAAGTATTAGGTGTCGTTAAACTTACGTTGGAGCTGTGCAATTGTTTTTTAAATTCTGGATTTTCTTTTTTTTTAAATTAATAATATCAATATAGCCTATAGGTTGCTTATTAACATTATACTAAGATGTAATATATTATCTGAGCATCCTAGAGTCATGATCTATATAACTTTATCTGTTGTAGGTTATAAAATGGAAAAAGACTAACTATAGTTGTTGTCAAGTATCCACTTGTTTTGTCAATTTTTGAATCTTTGTTGTATGGACTGTTAACATTATGAACTAGTGATCCTCTGAACAGGGAGATCACCCATAGAATTGTATTACAAAATATCTAGAATTTCTATGTTGAATTTTGGTTTAAATTCACGTTTTTATATATTCATGCAGGTGCCTCTAATTTCTGTGCTGAAAAGACAAACGTTGGATGACCTAATTCAGAAGTTATAAAAGAATGGGAATTGTTGATTATTTCTATAGCTTTCAAAGAAACAAAAGTTTGTTTACACTGCCGTAAGTATACGACAGTGTGTGAACCCTTGATTTCAGCAGGGTCCACATGAACCCCCCGAAATCAAGGGTTCAGATCCCGCAGTAAGTATACTGCGGGGTGAACAAACTACGACTCCTTTCAAAGGCTGGAATTTAATGTTTCGTTTGTTAGGCTGTTGATTGAAAGCTAAAAGCAATGATTAACTTAAATCGAAAGCCCTATACATTCTAATTTTTTTGACCTTGAGAACTTTATTTGATTTAATGTTGTGCATGTCAGTTTTATAGGCTTCTTTTTGTTTGATAATTGTTTTCAATAATGGGTTTAACGGATTGGATTTAGTTTGCTCATTAAATTTGTCGGTTGGATTGACCCATCTAATAAATGGATTTAATGGGTTGGGTTAATATTTGTTTCAAAATGGATTGGGTTATTTTTCAATTTAACCTATTTAAGCTCAACCCAACCCATTTTATATCCTAATTATAAGTCCATACAGTAACTCTGAACTATACATATGGATTCTAGACCCGTTACTTTAACAAGCTTCAAATTATCTTAAGTTTATATATATGGTTAAATTTATGTTAGTCAAAATAGCAAATTGGGTGCATGCTCCCTTTGTTGCCAGAGAATTATGGTGGAAATTGTGTTTGCTAACAGATAGTATAAATTGGAAACTTCAACCCATTTACATTACATTTTCCAGCACTCTAATCAGTTTACATGCACTGATAAGGCTATAACTCAGCAGATTTTCCAATCCAGAAGGGTGTTTTTAAAGTACCATACTGAAAGATCCTGCAAAATTAAACTGCCACAATTATTATCTAACCTGTTCAAGTATATGATTATACATTACCGTTAATAATTTATTTCTGATATTTATATTTGACTTTTCATTATTTTCATTATAAATTCAGTGTTTACTATCTTGCTTTTACACTTCTATTCATCTACGTTATATTGACATATAATTAAGCTAAGCATTTGGTTTGTATTTGAATTTAGACCTTTAATTGAACAAGCTCACCATAACTGATAAGCTCTTCTGTTCCTCCAAATGACAGTGACGCAGATCATTTAAGCACTATCGTTGCATAGCTGTTGGGTTTGGCAAGGATCTTGGCTACAGTTGGAAAAGCTGAAAGAGGATGGTTAACGTGTCAGCTGAATCAAGGTTGACATTTGTGGTTAAGTTAAACTAAACATTCCCTTTTTTGTCAGCTAAACAATGAAGTTGGAATGTACTATAATATTATTTTGGCTACTGCCATTGAACTTCGAAATGTACAGCAATATTACTTTTGCTACTGCAAACTGTTAGAACTTTAAAGTTCGAAATGATATATATTGTTGAACATTAAAAGTCTGTTGTGAAGTTGGGTCTGTATGTTGAATCGATTGGTAATATTCCTTTTATTAATCTTTCTTTCATGGTATTATGTTAAATTTGCAAATATTTATATTGGGTATGAAAATGAAAAGAATTTGGTATTGTAGTAGAGCCCACAAAAGTAATATTTTTATAAAAAAAGATATACAAATTTGCAACGGCTATAAACTGTTGCTAAATAAAAAATAGCAACGGCTTTGAATTGTTGTAAAATCATATTTCGCAACTGTTTTGAGCCCTTGCAAAAAATAATTTAGCAACGGTTTTGACCAGTTGCTAATTTTTTGCTACTCCTCATTTTGCAACGGCTCATAGCCATTGCGGAATAGCATTTCTGGTGCAGTGGTAATGTTTAGTGAGTTAGTGTTATACCCTAATTTGAAAGATAAATAGAAGAATGCTTAAAACATGAAACTATTGAAAACAATCAGAGAATCAATGCATATCTGTCCAAAAACCAAGAATAACAGCCAATGAAAAGGAAAAAGGAAAAAGAAAAAAGAACTCTGCATGCAGTATTGTTTAATAATGTTTAGTAAGTTAATGCCACATCTAAATGTGAACGATAAATAGAAGCATAATTTAAGACCGGAAACTGTTGAAAATAACGAAAGAATAAATGCATGTCTAACAAAAATAACAAATATTTAATAATAATCAATGGAAAAAATACAAAATAAAATTCACTATTTCGGATATGGTACTTTATATTACATGTTCTCACGTTACAATCTGTATTTCGAATATGGTAATTTATAATAACAAATAATTAATAATAGTGAATTAGGTATTTTATATTACACGTTCACACATTACAATATGTATTCCAGATATGGTACTTTACAAAGACAAATAATTAATAATAGTGAATTCAGTACTTTATATTACACGTTCACGCGTTACAGTCTGTATTTTGGATATGGCAATTTATAATAACAAATAATTAATAATAGTGAACTGGGTAATTTATAGTATTTTATATTACACGTTCACACGTCACAATCTGTATTTCGGATATGGTACTTTATAATAACAAATAATTAATAGTAGTGAAGTTGGTACTTTATATTACACGTTCACACGTTACAATCTGTATTTCGGATATAGTAGTTTATAATACCAAATAATTAATAATAGTGAATTGGGTACTTTATATTACACGTTCACACGTTACAATCTGTATTTCAGATACGGTACTTTATAATAACAAATAATTCATAATAGTGAATTGGGTACACGTTCGCACTTTAAAATTCACTATTTTGGATATGCATAGATCATTGACTATGGATGGGCTGGAATTCTTAGAGCATCTCCAACAAAATTCAAGGTTGGAATATTATGGTAGATAAAATTACGGGGAAGAAGATGAATTTTTCCCAACGGTGAGGAGCCGATTTTATTGGCGCGCAAGAACTACATCAATTTCTCAATTTTCTAATTGCGTCACGAGCCGATTTTATCGGCGCGCGCCTTTTTTTCCATTGAGAAATTGTTGCGAGCCGATAAAATCGGCTCACAGACTAATTCAGACTTCTGAATTGGCCCCGTAATATCTTGCTGAATATTCGGTGTTGGAACATTTGTTAGGTGCGATTTATGGTCCAATTCAGCATTCAGAAGGTGAATTGCTTCACCGTTGGAGGTGCTCTTAGGAGGTACTTGGACATGCAACATCACTGGAATTTTTTAAATTTCAGAGTAGGTTATGCAACTTGTTAAATTTCAGAGCCCATAAAAGATGACAACACTATTAGACAGAAGGAACTTATCATATATGACAAGTTCATTGGATTTTTTCAGAAGGAACATGAACTTATGTTGGGATTTTTCAGAAGGAGGTAAAACTTATGTGAATTTATTTGCCTCAGTAGTCAATATTTTGCTATAATAGACTAAGCCAACTCAAGCCCTTCATACGAATTTGCGCTGAATGATCTGCTATGCTTGGTTAGTGTGAAATCTTGCAGAATTCCATGAAGTCATTGACAGCAGAGTAGGTAATCAATATGTACTCTGTTATATTTGCTACTATCTTCGCGAATTGATTTCTCTTCCATCTAAAATATCAATGGTTCATTTTAATTTATTTATGGCAATTGTAATTAATTTATTATCATCCTTACAGAATCCAATCAATATGAAATCACCAAACCATCTTGTTGAATGTAATGCCATTCAAATATGTTAAATTTGTAGTCCTTAAAGCACCTACAATCATGAGTAGGCAATTTTCACCAAGCTAGAGATGGATTGGGTAAAGAACCATAACTTGGGTACTAAATCATGCGTATAACTTAGCTTGGAGTCATGTAGTTAACAAATTTTCACATATTTATTTTCATCTTAACTCTACTTTGAACCAACCAATATCACCTATCTTATGTCTTTTTTTTTTATTTAGCCAAATCTTATGATTTGAAGCTCTAGCTAATCTAACTTCCTGCTGCCAATCGAGCCACTTACACCCAAACTTCGCCACTTGTCCTTACTGCAACTGGCATCTGATTTTACCGTGATCATTTGACCAAATAGTAACCTACCAACCTAATCCTTCTTTATATAAATCTAAACTCATTCTTTGCTCTAAATCCTAGTTTGAGTTGTAGCAACCTGATTAGTTTGAAGGTTTGGCTTTAGAAAACAACAAGACAGTGATGTACGTAGAAATTAAACCGTAAATTTGTTAAAGCACTGACTTTATACTCTAATTTTGCTTGATTTGCCTTTGACTTTAAATGTCGTTCTTCATGACCAAGTTTTGTTTAATTTAAATTTATACTTAGTAGCAATGACTTTTTACTCAAATTTGTTAGACACAACTTAAATACGGTAGTGGTAGCACAATTCTCGATTGATTAGAATGGCTCAAAATAGGTTCTCGTGATATTCCCATCCTTCAAAATGGTGGTGTAATTTTGTTTATAGAGCCATAGGGCTTGGCCTTGATTACCCCTAACATTATGTTTTGTTGTTATTTTAGATGGAATAGTGTAGTAGTGCTTCTGGAGTATTAGCTCAGTTTTCAGATTGTGTTGTCGCACTATGTAATTCTTAAGGTGTAGTTCTAAGTGGTCCATTTAGGATGGAAATGTTTTGGAGTGCTTACAAGTAAGTAGTTTTCTAGGTTGGGGGCAAGCTACTCATCGCGGCTTCACCTACACATATGCATAGTCCATTGCATTATTGCTTCATGATATCATCAAGTCAAAGTCTACTAAAATTGGGTTTTCCCGTTTCAATATCAAGCTTCATGCCCAGGTTCAAAACTCATTAATTTTGATCATTCAATGCAAGTTCAATACATGGTGTATGGATGTAAGGTAATACAACTTGAGGAAACAAACACTGCATAAGACTGGAAGTTTTAGATCAGAAATCTTTAACGTTTTTATCTTCAGCGTGCGAAGTTAAATTTGATGCAAACCTGAACTGGATTGCTTTGTGAATAAACACACTTTGCAAGTGCATTTCTTTGTACACCCTGCAAATGAAAACTAATTAGGAGGGATGTATTGATTTGTACATCCTAGCAGGTGGAACTATTTAAAACAAACCTTAGGTTGGACAATGTTTTTGAAAACGTGGCCTATAATGCTATTCCAAGACACATCAATCCTGGGAAAACATAAAAAATAAATGACAAAATTTCGCTATCGTCGTATCAATACACTTATAAAAATTACATCTTGAAATACAAGTAAATTTATGCATTCAAGAAAAAACCAGCATCACTCACGCATTTAACTTTAACCTTAGGAAGATGATTAGTCAGATTATCACAGTGAATGAAAGTAGCAAGGCCTCACGTGGAACATCCAGAAAGTAGCAAGCATAAAGTTGATTTCCCAATTACATTTTATTCCTTGATTATTATTTTGATTTTGAGAATTTACCCTAAAATGCAAGCCAAAAGATGGGATAAAATGATTAGTCGAATCAAGAAACTAACCATTGACACTAGAATGAAGTACCTCTCTTATTTAAGTCACACAGTTTGTTAGGATTGCCTCGCATATTGTTAAGGAGGAATGATGGTTTGGATACAATAGTCCCACATCACGGAATATATTGAAGGAATTGCGTATAAATATGAGCTGGTAGGCACGTAACATAAGGGATTCCCTTTGATATATGGGAGTTGTGCGCCAGCTTATATGTGTGCAAGGGAAGGGGGCTTTGTTTGGACCGTCGTTACACAACAGTGGTATCGGAGCCGAAGGTTCGGACTGGGCCATGCGGGCAAGGCAGTGCTCCCAAAAGATACTCGTAGGATGCGAGTCAAGGGGGAGACTATTAGGATTGCCTCGCATATTATTAAGGAGGAATGATGGTTTGGATACAATAGTCCCACATCACGGAATATATTGAAGGAATTGTGTATAAATATCAGCTGGTAGGCACGTAACATAAGGGATTCCTTTTGTTATATGGGAGTTGTGTGCCAGCTTATATGCGTGCAAGGGAAGGGACTTTGTTTGGACCGTCGTTACATAACACAGTTATCATAGTTTCATAAATAACTTATTGCTTGCTCTACCCCACGACAACCCGGCTGATTGCTAACCTACCATGGTTTTATTCATTCTTTGAGTCGCTTCTTCAGCATATCCCATGTTGAAAGACAACATCATCAATTAATAAAACAACTAAAACAAACACAAAGCTAGATAAAATCAATGATAACTTTATTCCAAGAATTCCAGGAGGAAAGATCAGAGCAAACATAAGTTAAAATCGTAAATACGTAGCTAAAAGTGTATATTTAAGAATTGGAGGGCAACAATTTGCATCCTAAAGCATAAAAATTGGGTTGAATAAAAAGTAATACATCCATTCTATGTACCGTGATAACATGTGTTATTATCACAACCAAATGGTCCATGTAACACCTATTCAATAATAAATTACATACCATCAATAAGTATTAAAGGAGCATTGACCATGTGACAAGGAAACTTATATTGGCATCACTGTTATCATGACGCTCGATTAGTCGACAACTAGTCGACTAGTTGTGATCGGGCCATCGACTTGAAGCCTCGATTTGCTTTTTGTATAAATTTCGGGTACCTAAATCGAAATTTGTCGACTAATCAACTAGTCGAATCGATTAGGTCTTTATGTGTGTCGGCTAGTTCGATATTGGCCCATTCTAAAATCAAAAAAATTAATTCAAACCATATAGTTATCTATACCTACTGCATTGAATATATAAAAAAAGAACCCTACATTTATCGATACCTATCGTATCGAGCAGAAAAAACTAACAAAAAAAATTGATACCTAGTACCGAACAAAAAACAATGAATCAATCGAAAGTCAAATTGAAAAAGATCGATAACAAGTATCAGAAAAATGAATAAATTAAACCCTAGCTTTTATCAAAGTATCGGAAGTCGAGAATTGACATTTTTTTGTTCAGTAGCAATATATTTGTTGGCAGCAATACATTTGAATTAACAATTTTTTGGTGGCAACAATATTTGTCGACTAGTCTATGACCAGTCTATGACTAATCGATGACTAGTCTATGACTAATCGATTATCGACTCGTTGGGCCTCTGTCGACTCAACTCGACTTACCACCGTAACAACCACGATTGGCATTGGACAATCTCAAAAGAATATGCAGGCAAATACTTGTCCTTAAACTGTAATAATGCACGTGCTTCAACTAGATGGACATTGACATATGTGATTTCTCAAGATGGTGAAAAATAGGGTTTTCACTCCTCTTCGGTGAGATTTGGGTCAACACCACCGACAAAAATCTGCAAAAAGGAAGATCAATAGAAATAAGGAACAATTGGATATATATATATATATATATATATGGATACACCGAAATAATGACTCATATTGTTGTAAATGTAATATCATTATCTTGTGCAGCTACAGGCAACCGTGCTACAACATAAGTTGATCTTGGATAAGACGCTGAAGAAAAGGAAGAAAAAGAAAGAAAAAAAAGACAACCCGAAAGACTTATAAGAGCCCCATGGTTCAAAGCTACCATATTGAAGCTAAAGGTTATTTCATTATATCAACTAACCAATGTTTGATTATCCATTCAAGGCTCAAAAATCCATTTTCTATTCCCATTCTAAGTATAAGGAAATTTAAATACTGTAGAGCCGCTTGGAAAGTTCCGAAAATTTCATTTTAATCTAGATTTGTGATTTCTAGTACGTTCTCATATTCAATAATAAACATCCAATACTAATGTAGATTTATAGTGCAACTTTAATGAACTAATCATTAATATTCGATATAAACACAAATTTGTTGTACATTTTTTGAATTACGCATAAGATATATGCTTTGGTAAAAAGAAATGAAAATGTAACTATTTTAGTTTCAGAAATAACTGTTATTTTGAGCTTTATATGAACCATAGTTGTTATTGCCTTCATCATTTGGGCATCATACTTTGCATCAATTTGCATAATAAACTAAAATAAAATAAAACTACATTAAGTTAAGAAAAATCAACCCAAAGCAATAACCTAGAGTAAATTAATAAACATTAACTATCATTCCTAAATATACAAATAAAAAAGTTGAAGCCCAGTATAGCAGGATCTGCTCTTAATGGAAGAAATCTAATAATATTCAAGTAAAATTTCATCATTTGTCTTAATAACCTGGAGTAGAATCCAATAAACAATCACCCATCAAACAGGGTAAATAAATATTCATTTAATGTTAAGGTTAATGTTGATATAATATATAATTAGTGTCCATTTATTTTATTATTGTGCCTAATTTCTTTATATTAAGGTTGTAACTGAAAGGGGGAGCCCGACCAGTAAAAAGGAAGGATTTCAAGCCCTTAAGTCTTAAATTCCCAAAAAAAATTAAGCAAACAACAAATATAACAATTATGAATAAATTCTTGCTATCGAGAATCATCGAAATACATGCAAAACGATTATGAGTTTGACCAGGAAAAATCACTAAATCAATTGATAGGATAATATATTAAGCATTAACATCAAAGTCAGTATAATACTAATTCAAAATCATGCCTTATTCTCCAAACAATTAGCTAGTCGTGACCTATGGTTTTAAGGAGGTAGGTTTAGAATCGATGGTGATCCGATGTTTATTTTGGAGTTGATCTTATAAGGTTTATAGATGATTTCATCTAGGAGCATAGGCCGTATGATTTTTTGGTTGGAATTTGAATTTTGAAGTGGCGCTTTTTAGAGGAAAACGGAATATTGGATAGTAAGGAGGAAAATGAAACTAAAATCACGTAGATTTGATTAACGGAGAAAGAACAAAAATCACAAGAACGATAGCGAGTTGAACATGCATTGAAAAAATTTCACGGGAAAAGCAAATAATGTAGCCAAATATAGTTGGCCTCGGACAGTTTGATTTTGGGTCTCTTACACTCGAGAAACCTTCCTATCAGTTGGTTTGATTAACTATAGTTTTTAGTAAAAATGTTTAAATACTATACTATTTTTTTAGGTTCATCTCCGAAACTCCACTATTCTGCAGAACTAAAAGAAAAATAAAGGCAATATAATAAAAATGAAAAAAAAAGAACTTCCAACTTTCTTTCAAGCATACGTGGTGTTTCTTAGAATTGCACTGACCCAAATGTTTTTTTAAGGTGCGCGCACACACACACACACATACACACACACACACACACACACACACACATATATATATATATATATATATATATATATATCCTAGAATTCAGCTAATTTAATAACTTTTATTTTGATAATTTTCAAATGCAAAGTGTAATTCCAAACATCCTAATAACTTTTATTTTGATAATTTTAATTGATTCGACTGTCAATTATATGCACCAAAATTAGTCTGAAGTAGTTTAATTTCCATGTGAACATAAGCAAATTTAAATTTGCAGTATGAGATAGTACACAAGCTTTACAATTTATCATGTTTTCGCCTTTTTTCAGAAATAGACCATCAATATACTATTTAGTGAATTTGAGTAACTGATTTTTGTTGGTAAGTGATTTACTTAATGTAATTAATTACAAAGAAATAAGATCTTGTTATAAATAACATTTAATATGCATAGGTTGATGCATATTCTTTTAAAAGTTTAAGAATTGTGCCCAGCAGTTTTGTCGAACATTCGAAAAAAATCATAGTTGTATAAAAATAATGAGATCCTTATACTATTTGAACTGATGTACTAAAGTTCGCTATGAAATAACTTATCAACTATGCCTATGACTTTGAATAAGATATGCAGTGATGGAAATGACCAAAATTACTTACAATAAAAGGCCATGCTATAGCACTATCAATTTCTATTCTACCTCAATTTTAATACTTTTAAAAAAGTAATTAAAGGCATTTCTTATTGTGCTGTTTTATTATAATTGCAGGTTTGATTGGAAATTTCTAAAGTATAATGGAATTTGATATAGTTTCCATGTAGGTTTGTTTCATTTTGGTCATAAATTGCAGGTTTGTTTCATTATAATTGCAGTTTTGTTTCATTTCGGTCATAAATTGGATGGAAGCCTATCCGAATTTTAATATAACTTGAGTTTTCGATTGTTTGTTGAAATGCTGAAGAAATCATCAAGAAAATGTAATATTGTAAAAGGACGGAAAATACGACATATTGAAGAAGATCACAAAATGAACAATTGAAAAAGTAGTTACAAACTAAAGTGTAATAATTTTTTTATTACTTTCAACCCAGTTCGAGAAAAGTGACTTGAAAATGCAGTGAAAATCCATGATTAAATTCACTTTTTCATTCATAACATGTATCTATTTTCTTAAATACAGTCACATACTATTTATTCTCGTTTTAAGGTATTGGATGAGTAATCGATGTTGCAATTATTTCTAGTAAGTTTTGAAATAACCTATGTACAAAAAAATTCATGTTTTACAGTCATATTCCTCCATATATTTAAGTTTTATAATTCTATAGAAAACTTCTTGAAAGCAGCATGCGTAGTATATTTACATATGCATACTTAAATCAATTAAATCATTTGTTGATGCATTTTTTTATGAATAGGAATCTTTATTTCATTTCTAGATACTATTATTCATTTTTATATGCACTTGATGCCAAAATACTAGTAATTATAAACATGAACATATATACAGACTGTTTGCTACTCAAATTTGCTAGTAAATTTCTAACTACAATCAAAATTGGGCTACGATCCCCATTAACCATGTAGGTTAATGTTGTTAGAAACGAATAAGCACTATAACAGATTTACCTTTTAATAGCACATGAAAAACGCTATAATAGGCTACCATAACATTAGTGACGACGCTATATAACGACATGTTATAATAGCCCTGTTATATCCTATAGCTCAAATCTAAATGCTATAGTATTATACATTTTACAGTGCACATTCACCACCATGAAATGTTTTACATAGCGTTCAGACCTTGCAATTATATTTGCTTACTAAAATTTTAGCTTATTTTTTTATAGCGTTATCAATATTTCATAGCACATATTCATTGATATGAAAAATATTTTCCATAGCATTATCATCGTTTACATAGCTCATATTCAGTGATATAAAAAGTTATCCACACAATTTAATAGCATTTCACCTTTTGATTCCATAAGTGGAGTTTTCGCTATGAATATTTGTAGTATATATAGCGTTATCATTGTTTTCGTAGCACTTTATTCAATAGTACGAAAAGGTTTTGCACACTATTTAAATTTTTACATGGCATTCACATTATATTTCCATAAGTTCAATTTTCCGCTATTAATATTTTAATATATAGCAACATCAGCTATGATCTTTATATAGCAAATCTCTTATTTAACTGTGCACAGTTTAAACAGTTAAGCAGTAAATTCACAAGGAAAAATTGTAAATAGCAAAAAAATAATACCAAAAGCATATTTGACTTCAATTAGAAAGTCAAAGTTAACAGGTCTGCTAATAAATATAGAAATAAGTCAATCAACATACAATATTGTTCAAACATCGTTTCAAAACAAGATTACATGAAAAATCACTTAGTCTTCAGCTTGTAAGCTCGTCCAACTTCTAGAAACTACAATTCACAAGCACAAGTTATAGATTTATAACAAAAAAATGCAAGAAATACAACTAAAATGCAAAAATGAAATAGTTTTAGATGTCATCTCAAACAGTTCAAAAATATGTTGCATGTAGTAATCACGTAAAATAGGCTTTTGGTATTACAAAAAATATGCAGAAACTGTCGTTCACCATTATTGATCCACTGCAAAAAGTGCCATGCACCATTAAGTAAAATGAAAGTCTGATTATTAACAAAATGCAGAAACTGCCGTGTAAAATGAAACAGTTCTATAAAATAGGCTTTTATAACAAACACTTTTCAAATGAAACCGCACAACAAACTATTTTTTTATATGGTGAACTCTGTATGCATAGCACACGGCCACATTAGTATGCAATGTATGTATGTGCACTAGTACACATGCTAGAAAAGCAATCCATATAAATGTAAATTCTAAAGCGCTATCCGATAGAATTCTTGAGGAATCTGCTTGGACCACGATTGTTTGCCAATAATATAAATATTTACGATCTCTTGCATTCAATAGCTACTCAGTAAAAACAATACAAAGTTCAATTTAATAATGCATTTGTTCACATGATATAATTCTATTATGACAGAAACAATTCTATTATGACAGACACAATGTTTCTAAAAACAAATATGGTGCAAAGTTAGTAAAACCATGCATAATAGGTTTTAATGGAGAAATTAAAACTTGAAAAAAAAAGAATGTATCTAACCTCCATCCTCAAAAACCAAATCGTGGAAAGATCCTCCTTCAAGATCTTCATGAGTTTGGTCTATCTACGGTCTCAGTTCAACTACAGCAGTGGGCTCCTCTAACCTTTCAACCAAATCAGTCAAAACTTTGCTTCCATTACATAAACCTGAAGCTTTTGAAGAAGCTAGTTTGTTTAATAGCTTAACCATGAGATATGCTCCATCACCAAGCCATCTATTCTCCTTCAAAGCACCATGACCACTTGTTTCTATTGCCAAGTATGATTCTACACCAACTGAATTCAATCTAATTGCTTTATCAATGACATTCTTATATCCTCGTTTGTACCGATGATGCTTCCCTCCAAGTTTCTTTTCTATAAAGGTGTTCGGTCCATCAGATGTTACACTATCAGTGACAATAGTCGTTCCAGGGTGTTCTGTTAGAACAATATCAGACGTAAGAGCAATTAAGCGATTGCGATTAAGCTCGCACCCATTAGAATCAATAGTAATAGATCTGTCAATGTCAGTATCAAAAATTGTACCAAGATCGGCCTTATTTTCCAACACAGCCTGAGTTTTAGCTTGCATTGTGGTTTTATCTTTAGGATTGGGGATATGGTTAAGAAACATACCATCGGGCTCTAGGAACTGGCTTCCTGTAGTAATCACACCTAGTGGCTCAAGAACTTTCCCCGCAAAGAAACCACTTTCCTTGCTATGGCAGGGTCACCTGCATCCGAGTCGTAAGTAATGAAAACTGCAAAAGAAGGAACTCTATTTTTTCCTAGAAATACATAATGGGTAAAGTGAACATGCTTGCAAAAGGAGTTGTAGCGAAGAACTATAACCACGTCCTCATTTTGTGAATCTGTGAGGCTACATAACATAAAGAGATATAACATAATTATAAGGTTTATATTGGGTGCACAGTTGAAGTGTTATTAGGAAATAATAACGTAGAAGTTCTGTAAGTAATGAAAAACTTGAATACATGTACTGAAACCAACCACCATCCTATAAATATAATAAATAAGTGATCCACCGACTGTTAACAACAATTAAAACCTGAAACCATTGCTTGAAAGCTTTTACTTCGCACTGTAAACCACATTATTTCTTGGCAAAGCACAAGATGAACATAAAGTGAACAGTTACCCATTGACGTAGTAAACCACCAATTCTCCTTTATAATCTTGAAAATTTCAAGAATGAATTTACCTTCTTTGTATTTTTGGTTGCTTTGTAAGCCTTTTCGTACTTCAATCCTAACAACTCGTGGCATCCACAACATGATATGTCCATGAAAGTGTGAAGCCCAGTCATGAGCTATGTATCCTCCTTTGGCTCCACAACTATGTTCATTGCATGAGAGTAGAGAAATGCTCGGCCATATCTCCCTTGTAAGTAAATGAACACAAGGAGCAAAATTTATAAAATGAAGAGAATGAAGATATACCATAACATTTGTGAAAGTGGGAGAACTTATGGCTGTTAAACTACATAACAGTGCTTTTCAGTAACAAATTTTTGATCGTGTACTTTATAGCGATGCCATACATAAATAATTAAGAGAATATGAAAATAGATTGTCTACTAGGTAAAAGTTTCATGCTAAAAAATGCACCCTCTTGTTTCATGATATGCATCAAACGTATATCACACCATTTATCATAAAATTATATTATGGAAAGGGTATTAAAAAATCTAGATATCAAGAGTAGCTATATACAGTCCAATACTCTCCATTTCCCGCTCCAAAATACTCAAAATATTTTACTTATATATTTCAATTCTACTACCACTCTTCCACACTTAATGCTACCTACTTGGTCGATAATATACTTTCTGGTCCAAGAGAATGGGCAGTAAGCCCGTGATGAACAGTGTTGCAATTGCCCATCATATGAAACAAGATGAGTACTAGGTCCAAGATTTGTTACCTGAAAAGAAGCATCTGTCTGAGGTAGGATCATATAAGAGCTTGAGCATGGTGTGAACATAGCTGAAAAGAGTGCACAACATGTGCACCACCAAGGATAGAGCCTAGAGCCAAAGCAATGGCCACCAATGTTAAAGCATGACCATGTGAAAGGATCGCAAGGTCCTAATCAAGTAACTAATAGGTAAGGCTGCACAATTGAATACGATGAAGTGTTTGCTAGAAGACCTTGGGCGTGAAATGCTTGAACTATTGACATAGAAAATTAGAAATGCACTAATTTACCATGATTAAAATCTTCTTTGTTGAATTTCAGCCTACATGCATACTACAATATACTTGTAGTCATTATGTACTACCAACTAAATACTCAATTTCCAAAAATGTTTTCTTGGATTATTCAGACTATACCCTAGCAACACAAAAAAATGAGACTAATTACAATTAGATATTTATATTGGTTTCAAGCCATCATTAATTACTAATATCCTAACACCAAAAATAAACAATCTTTAAAGCATAATAAATCGAATATAAGACACGACAAGCATTCTATAGTTTTGAAGACAAATTAAGTAACTTATAAAACATGAATTTGACATCAGTTTTATCTCGTTTCTGTTCACGTACCTTTGCAATGAAAATTCACAAAAAACCTCATTTTAGTAAAGTTGCAAAGCCAAACAACCATTGTCTTGCTAATACCACAATAGCAATTAAATTACAATTCCAAAAAATGAAAATATGTAAACAATTATTCAACGAAAAAAAGGTCAAGAAAGCAAATGATATGCTCATCCAAAAGGTTTATAACTCACATAGATAGAAGACGGCGAAGACAACAACTTGCGGAGAAGGATTACGTTCGAACAGGAAAGGGATTTGCGATTTGGGGAGGGAGTAGAGCTGCGATTAAAGCATAGAAACAACCCATTTTTTTATAAAAATAACAGATTAGTTCATAAGTGTATTTTTATAATTTGTAAGCGCTTAGTGCTTAAAACTTTTAAAAAAATATACCATATTGTTATATTTAAAATATACTTGGAAGCAATCCCAAAAAACTATAACATTTTTCCTCAAATTCTGCTTATTAAATACATAGTTTGTACTTTGTGTTTACATCACATATTTGATTTATATGAGTATGATATTCTACAATAAAGCATTGCATGAAACAATCATGCTTCTCTATGCTTCAGCAACTCAAATAAAAATACATATATGAATACAAACATAGATCTTATTTATACAAGTCCTTAAAAAACCACTTCTACCCCAACTAGACAAATTTCACAGCTTAAATGACATTGATAAGCGATATCGTGAAAGGTTAGTAATTTTTTCTATTCACGGTTGTTGTGTATGACAACAACAATTTTCTCAATGCACTAAAAAGCGATATACATTCAACACCACATTAACAGTTCAACAACACATAGCATGATTCTCATGAGGTTCAGTTATGTTGCCAGCTTCTTATTATATATGATATTTTTAAGACATAAACATTGCTTATGTCTGAACAATTGTAAAAATATCTTCTGTATCTTTGCATATCAGTCTTAATCATGAAATACTAAAAGTATACCCACCAACTATAACATAAACCGAGTTAATGCGAGATACCAAAGAAATAGCAGGTCTTTCATATTTACACAACACTTTTTTGTTTTTTAACACAAAGCCTCATATGGCCACGTATGTGTTATGCGATACATGCTTGATCCACGCCTATAATGTAAGAAGTATGTCTATATAATTTTCTAGCATTTCATATAACAGCATGTGCAAATTTTGGAAATACAGTTTACTTCAGCAAAAGTACTTTCATAACCCTTACACATGGAATCCTGTAGCAAATTAAGCATTACATTTAACACTATTAACCAATAATTAAACTAAGCCTACTTCAACATATATTTAAACAACCAGTGAGACACAGATAATCTAAATAATATTCCAACGGCTTAAAACTTAACAAATTATCCATCTACGCATTTTTCACTATTTCTCATAACCATAATTTTGCAAGTTATACAAAACACGGGTTAAGTTCACCTATATGTTTACATATGCAATCTATTCTGATGATACTAGTTAAGACAGTAAGGATTTTAAATAATCCTTTTTATGGTTAAAACATACATCTGAATCAAGGTCTGAAGAATGCCAAAGACTAGAAACTAACACCGACGTACTACAAATCATGGGAAATCAACTTAGGGATTCAACTGAATAACAAAAGATAAATATCGAATGAAGAGATTTTATAAAAGAAAGAAAGGAATAATTACCGATTTTAGAAAGTCACACTATCGATTTAGAAGAGTCAAAGTGAATTAGGGAGATGCTCTCGATTTACCGTTGATTGGGTCGGAGATGAATGACGGATGCTGGATTGAAACAGAGATTGGATGAAGGCCAAGTTTCAGTGAAACCAAAAAACGGAAATTTTAAGGATAAATTTTGAAGGGGACGAAGTGACATTTTTAATTTCGCGGCCTTACTTTTTATTTAATCCCGTGTATGGTTTTCGCTCCCGCTTTTTCTGCCATCAACGTAAATATAGCGGACTATACTAATGGATATCATAATTTTTTTGTTATTTTCTTCACTTCCTTTATATAGCACAATTTATACATTATTTTATGGGTCCGTTTGGCACAGGTCCCTATTAAGTTTTAAAATTAGGCTCACATCCGATCATAAACTTATTGTAAATTTATTACCTATTTTTCAAAAATTCACTAAAAAAAACGTAAATACATATTTAAATTATACATGCACTCGACAAAAAATTCATATAAGAAAACATCGAACAAGGCATAAAAAACGAAAAAAAAGCAAAACAGCGAAAATGCAGTAAAATGCATAATGGTATGCAAGTGTTTGAAATTTCTTGTATACATCTGTGCATGTTTTCAAGTCATGCATATGTGTTTGATTTACTTGCATACATCTGTGCACGTGTTGCATAATTCTTGCATAAAAGTGTGCATTAATTCGTAGGCTAAATTTCACTTAAGTTTTCTGAGTGCAAATACATGCATACATATGTGCAAGTATTTTAAACAGTTGCACACATGTATGCATGTTTCGGTCCAGATTTTCAAGCCAAAATGGCTTATGCAATAGTTGCACACATGTATGCAACTATTAGTGATAGTTGCATGCATGTACGCAACTTTTTTTTTAATTTCTGTGGACTTCCGAGAATATTTCCAGATTTTAGAATCTTTTTAGCGCTTTTTTTGGCCAAAAAATGAAAAAGACGGAATTATGAAAAATAGGGGGCGGGTTTACATTTAAAACATAGGAGGGATGTGAGCCAAATTAAGTTTCAAAATAGGGACGTGAGCCTAATATTCACTTATTTTATTTTCTTTAGTTATTTTGTTATAACACTTTAACGTAAGGTTGTAATACAATTCTATGTATTTCATATTTTCTTGTAGTGAAGTGGTATAAGTGCTTTGGTGATGTTTTTTAAGTCCCACATTGAGAAATAATAAATTTCATCCCACTATATATACAATGTTTTAATATACTATATCAAAAGAAAGAGGATATGGAAGGATAGAGGCTATGCAGGCATGAAGAAAGTTTCAATAATTAATATTAAAGGTCAAAGATAGGGCCTTAGGGCTCTTTGGGTCTCGTGATTTCTGGGCCTCTGGTCGCTACTTGGGCCCAATGCGTTGAAAACAACTCTTTTTTGAACCATGCGTTTTTGAATGATACAATGGTCGCGTCTATTGGTAACGGGTCGCAAACTTTCCAACAGTCACAGCCATTCGCATTCAAACAGTCCTGCCTCTTCCCGAATAGACGCCTCCCCATTTCTTATACATATATGAACAAAAAACGAGATTGAAAATATAAGTTTTCCTTGTTTTCTCTCCTCTGCATCTTCTTCCTCTAATCATCTGTTCTGCAAAACCAACTTTCATTCATCGTCGCTCTGCAATTGTCGCACAACATCGCAGAGAAGATCCATTTCATCCTTGGGAAACAATTGCTCACAAACCTGAAAGCACCGCAGAGGGAACAATTTTGTTCCAAGGAAACAGCACCTGCGGGACTCACACATCAATTGGCAATCTATTCTTGTTTTCCTGGTATTATACTGCATATTCTTGTTCGTAACAGCTTTCTTACGATTCTGTGACTGATTCTTGTTATAGTGATTGCCAATAACATTGAAATAGTGTTACTAACGTTTTAACGCATTCTTGTTCATAGCAACAATGATTGTAACAGTTTTCTACCATTTATATTACATGATTGCTAACAATCTTAAAACTAAATTGTGATTGTTGTTTCTGGTTACAGACGATGATGCCGCAAAGCAGCAACAACAAATATGTACCAATGAAGACTGTGTAACAGGCTCTGCCTTTGATTCCAAAAACAGTCACATATTCGAATGGCGAACAACAGAAAAGTTTAATGGCCAGTATTTCAAACCATGGCAACAGAAGATACTTTTCTACCTAACAACATTGGGCCTAGCCAGATATCTTTCAGAGGATCCCCCAAATGTTGATGAACTGGAGCTCGACGCCACCAAAGTCGAGAATCTCGCTGCATGGAAGAATTCAGAATTCAGATGTAAGAACTACATCCTCAATCATTTAGAAAACATTTTATATAATGTGTGACTGAGACTTCAAAGGTTCTCTGGTTGTCTCAGCAAAAGAAATATAAGACTGAAGACGCAGGGATGGAGAATTCATTGTTGGGAAATTTCTAGACTTCAAAATGGTGGATTTCAAAACAGCTGTCATTCAGATTCAGGAACTCCAAAAGATCATTCATGAGATTCACGATGAAAAGATGGAATTGAGTGAGTCATTTTAAGCAGCTGCCGCTATCGAAAAGTTGCATCCGTCATGGAAGGGTTTTAAAAAATATTTGAAGCATAAGCGCAAGGAAATGACAATAGAGGATCTGGTTGTTCGTCTACGAATTGAAGAAGTCAAAAGAAAATCTAAGAAAAAGGCAATTTGTTCATTACGGGCAAAAGCTAATGTAGTTGAGGATGAAATGACAAACAAAAGGAAGAGCGAGCATAACCCTAAGGCAAAGAAACAAAAGAAGTTTCAAGGATCTTTCCACAATTGTGGAAAGAAAGGCCATAAAATGACCGTGTGTCGCGCACCCTAAAGGAATAAACCAGAAGCAAATGTGATAGAAAATTCAGATGATGTTGCTGATCTGGATTTGTGTGTGGTTGTTTCTGAATGCAAACAACAAGGGATGGTTTTTTAGACACGGGAGCCATTCGTCATATATGTGCCAATAAGTGAATGTTTACAACCTACAAAACTGATACTGATCACGAGCAACTATTCAAGGGCAATTCATCCACATCAAAACACTACAAGAAAACTTCACATAGACATCGACTAAAGAACGATGTCTTCATTTTTCTAGAGCGATGATGATGTCGGTGATGTCTTAAGTGCCAATTTTTAACATCAGTTAAAAAATAATGTCGAAGCAGCAATAAGACATCATAAAATAATTAATTATCTGTTGTAATAAGTATTTTACCATATCGGCTTTTGACTGATGTCTATGATGGCTTTTATACAGATGTCCATGATGGCTTGTTTATGTTGTTTTCTCATCTCATATACAGATATAAATATTTATTAAATGAAATACTATTGCATGGAATTTAATATTTAAACAATATTTTATTTCAACATATAAATAGCACAAATTTATGATGCCACATTCACATATCTCTTACACAATTCGATACACTACACAATCAGTTTTACATTGCCACCTCGCTACAACACTCATCACTCTAGCTGACTTGATCTTGATTTTCATTGTCTAGCTTGTGCCCCAGCTGTCCATTCTTCTGTACCTGTCACGTACATTTTGAGAGCAGTAAACTGTAAAATATAATATAATTTAAATACAAGCATATAGAGATTTATTTTAAATTTTATTCGCCTTAGAATTTTGGTGTGTTTCTCATCATTTTTCTAGACTTGGTCTTATATATATATATATATATATATATATGAGTCTAGACTACTTGTAATATTCATAGTGATACACTGTAAATACTATAAGGCGGACTATATACTCTACTACACATAGATCAACCCCAACACAAATACACTGGTTCGCTGATCAGAACCAAAATTATAATTAACTAATTCTGAATAGCCCTGACACATATATAGTGGTCTGCTGATAGAAAATTCATGTCTGTCATTCGAATAGCACACAAATATAAATTACACGTGCATGATATATGTATACACATACTGTTGTAAATATACACACATATATTTGTTCAGGTGAATAGATTCGATATGTAAAGCATGATCACAATGGAAAATGCATAAGATCAACAAATACATGGCAGCATCAAAAACCAGTAAGGACTCAGGTGAACAAAGGACAAAATAACTCATATGTACACATGGAAATGTACAAGTGAATGGGCAAACATCAAGGCAACAGTTTTATATTCATATGTACAAATCAAGCAAAAATAATCAGCTAAGAAAAATGGTAGATCAATGAAGTAGGTAAACAAGCCTATGTGCACAAGTCAAAAGCAAGAATGACTGTGGTATGAAAATCCATGGAGTCAAGCTGGGTCACCAATCAGTTTAATATGCACAAAGTTTGGTAATGCAAATCAAAGGGAATCAGTGTTAACGATATTTTTTGTCAACACCGAAGATGGGTCAACAGGAACGGGTCCAAGGGACAAATAGGTGGTTTGACCTATTTTTCAAGTTATATCGAATCTTCGCCCGAGATGCCGAAGCTCGAAGGCGTGGAATTGCTAAGGGCTATTAGATTGGATCCAAACTCAAAAAACAAAGTACATTCCATTGTTCGAAGATATGCAGGGATGGAAACCCACACTTACACGGAGAATAAATAATAAACTACAACATTGACAATTAGAAAATAACGACATACACTTACATAGCAATTTTCTTATAAGAAGATCCATTTTCATTGAGTTTTATTGGGAATACATAGATGTAACAGGGTGAATCCCACAATTAATCTCAGTGCCAAGCTTATTTCTTAGCAGTACAAGTGTTTAAAAGAGAAAAATCCTCCCTCAAAATGTGACCCATGAGGTCTTATTTATAGTAGTTCAGGGCTCCTTCCGCTGATGGGCTATTGGGCTTGTGGGGGTCTTTGTCGGTCGCTGTTTCTTCTTAGTTTCAGGGAATTTGATTCCGGTCGTCTTCGGAGTAATAGTTATGGTCTTCGGATGGTATTTGATCCCTTGGTAATAGCTCCTGAGTATAGGCTCTCGGGCGTAAGCTTTCTGATGTAGGCCTCTGGTTTTATCGTGAATACTTAGAGGGGCCTGCCCTCATGATGTATGTTGGCAATTGCTGGTTCGAAGCCGCTGTAGGTTTCGGTACTAAGTAAATCAGTATGGGTAGCCTGTATCCCTGCTTGGTCTCGGTTAGCCTTTTGGTGGAACTTCTGCGGTGGCTTGGATCCCCGAAGGGAGGCTTCCGGTGTTATTTCTATTATTTGTGAATGTGGCCTTTCAGTGTTCATGTAGCAGATGCTTTAGAAGTTGGTTCTGGGTAATCCTTGCGTTATCTCGGTTTAGTGCCTTCGATGCCCTCGCCTTAGATGTATTGGTTCTTAGATGGGTCATTACGAAAGATATCTTTAAGCTTTCCCTTGATGGACTTACCGCTTTTGACTTTCTTGGTTTTGGGCTAGGATAACTCTCTACCACAAGATCTTTCTGTCGGGCTGATGCTGTCATAAGGACTTCATCGGATTAATCTTGGCAGATAGATCTTTTTGGTTATGCCCCATTGCCTTTACGACCCTTTCCCCTAGGAGGGTTTCGATTGACGTAGCTTTTAGGGTTATTTCTACTTGCTCTCGGCCCTTCCTTGTACTTGGCCTCACTTCTTATTGAGACTTTAGTGAGCTCTCGGTCATCCGACACCCCTTCATCGCCATCTTGTGCTAAGATGATTTTGGTAGTAACATTTGCCCCCCTAGTGAAGGGGTATCTTCGACTTTTCAAGTCAAGCTTTTTGTCTTTTTCTGAGGTACTATTCCTATGTCTCCTGATTTTTCATAATTGGGTGCGTTGATTGATCTCCTTCTAGGTGGTCCTGATCGTCACTAGATTCTGAATACCCATTCTTCTTCCTTTCGTCTTTTGCCTTTGGCCAGCGTTTTTACTTCCTTTGTATGGGTCCTGGAATTGATTTGGCTCTAGCTGTACGGCTGAGAGGCAAGGTGGACCTTTTTTTTCTCTTCCTTTTTCATGCATAACATTTCACTAAAGCATGATTACTGTTCATCGAAATTTTTCATACTATCTCCTCAGGATTTCAGATCCACCTGGTAGTAAGTTTTCCTGTTTGAATTCCAATTACCAATTTGGGGTTATACTCCGAATCGGGAATGGATGATTCTAATGTAAATTAAACTTTCGCTAATCATTTGAACGGGCGATTTATGGCGACCCTTTATGGAGTCGTACCCATCGTTGTCCCTCATTGGGGCTTTTGGAAGTAAAATTTATACAAACAAATGATGCGTAATAGTAGATATTCCTACACGCTGACACCAATGTTTCCAGTCAAGATCGTTGTCTCATAGGATAACGAAATTTTCATGTGAGTTGTATGTCTGGGTGGTGTTTGTGTGTAGTCATTAAACAAAAATCAGACAAAGATACATATTTATGTAACGGTATCATCTGGCAGGGTTATGTCTGAGATTTCACGAATTGGTGATTCCATCCCGAACAAATTCGGCTTTGTCTGATAGAGGAGAAGCTTGAAGTGAAAGGGTTTCAAATGAATAGTGCCATAAGGGAAGCTCCAGGCATCTTGAACCATCACTCTCCCTGCTATTCTCAAACGTTCCTAACGGGCGTGCTCCTTCACTTTTGGGACAAGATCTTTTAGGGCAACTCTCTCTCTCTCTCTCTCTCTCTTGCGCGTGCGTGCACCCTGCCTTTCTTGTGGATAATTCATATCATCCTTCCATGGTTTCTTCCTCTCCTGAATTCTTGTCCAAGAAGAGGTCTTCTTCGGTTTTCAACAGTGGTCTCTTTAGGGATAATAAGAGGGAAAATTTTGTTTCCTGCTCTTCTGCGGATGGAATTGTTAAGCCATCCTACCGTAAGCTACCACATACCCCTCTTGAACCTTCTTCTGAAGGTTTCTATAACATTTGCCCCTCCTTAACGGTGACCATAGGAAGTGATTTTGTTACTAGTTTCCTAAGATCTGATTCTCAGGGAGATTTGGATTTAGGAGAGCGCGAGCCGCTTCTTTCTCCTTATCAGTTGTGTGACTCCACGAGTATTTCTTTTCAGGCTTTGGATTTGGACAAGATTACTGAATCTGTCCTACTCTTTCTTGATGTTTCTGATGTTCCGGAACTTGCTTCCAAAGAATGGTCTAAGTTTGCCTTGATCTTGTTAAATGATAGCTTTTGGTTTGTACACTTTCTTACTTAAAAACTTTCCCTTCGTCTTATTGAGGTAAGGTCATACCGATCTCATTTTTTTAGATATTCAAGAATTAGTACGTTGCCAGGGCAGTAGCTACCCACTTATCCCTGGAGGAAAAAAGAACTTCAAGAAGAGAAGACCATGTCAGAGTCTAGGCTTCTTGTTTTAACTTCCGCGAAGAGCAGCAACGAAGAGATCTGTAGCTGATTGAGGGCATCCCTGGAGATGGAAAGGGCTGACAATGGTTCCTTGGCTACTGAAGTGTCAGCCCTCAGGCGTGAGCAATCGGGTATGCAGATGAAGCATGCGAGGGGGTTGAAAGCAAAGGAAGCAATTCTTTCTGATGCCAGGCGGATAGTTCACGAGACTCGGGACCGGATTTCCTTGTTTTTGAGGGCGCATTTTCCAGTCATAATGTCTGATTGTTATGAAAAGGCTCTCTTTTTAGTTTACCATGATAATTGTGGCGAGTTCACTGATATGAATTTTCGTTCTCTTCCCCCAACCCTCGGAAATAGAATCCTGGGAGGTTACATTGCTTCAAATTGGGATGTTGAGGTTTCTAAAGGGGGGAAGGCGAGGGTTGAAGATCTTTTGTTTGTCAAAAAACTACCCAACTATTTAATGTCTGGGACGATGAAAATATGATTTCACCCCTAGAAGGTAGCAATGTAGGTAGTTCACATGGATATGGTGGGTTTGCAGAGGGAGTCAATCCTTTGGAGCTTGATGATAGAGAACAGGTGAGGCACATATCCTCCCCTATTCCTCAAGTATAAATCTCAGTTTCTGAATTCTCTCTATAATTGTAGAATTTGGCCCATGATGATTTGTTCTTATGGTGATGGAAAATCTGTTTTTGCTGGTTACCTTGTTTTTCAAGGATGACCTTCATTCTCTCTCTAAGTTGAAGAGGGAATTTCTCACGAGGCCTCCTTATAAATCGGGTAGGGAACGCTTCTTAAAGGAGCTCAAACATATTTATATGAAGTACCCTCAGTTGTCTTTTAACTTCGTAGGGAATGACAGGGAGGTAATATTAAAGAGACTTAGAACTCATCATGTAGAGTTAATATGTAACATAAGGGAAAGGAAAACTGGGAAGAGAAAATAACTTTGTAATATTCTTTTTAATTTACAATAATGCGTGCGGACGCGAATTGTATTTGTTTTTATCCCCCTTTCTTCTTTCTTTTTCGCATGTATTTATAAGGTTCGACTAATGATGTTTTCTGGCAATTAATCTTACAAAAGATAGCTCATTCTTTATATGAACAGGAAAATTTATCTAAGGAAACTTCCTCTTTCGTAGAAACAGGTGTTTTTCTTGCATTGCGTTCATGGGGTCTTCCGGGGAGTTCCCTCACCGATATTGATGGTGGGCCCGCTTTGTCTGAGGAGTGACTTACACAATGCTTAATGGAACAAATAAGTGTATTGGAGGCCCGGAAAGGGCAAAAGGATACAGACATCCTTAAAGTAAAGAGAAGTATAAAGACAAATCCTTCTGTTGATTTCGATGGTGAAAAAGATGAACCTCAGCGTCAAGCCATGGATTTGAGGAGAGATGCAAACACATACTGGTAAAATGTTAAGAGTGGGAAATTGTCTTCGAATGTGTTCCTGAGGTCCCCTCTTTTGGCGTTTCGTAGGTTCCAACGGGACTCTTTTTTTGGAGTTTGAGATTGTGGACTCTCCCTCTGGAATGGACCATTCCCTTGCTGTCAGGTGGCATAGGCAGGCTAAGGCCAATATGAAAAGTTTTTATAATATGAAGGGCATTGAGGGTAACTCTCATTGTACTGACTTTTACACCTTTCGAATTAGGCAATTACAAAAGGAGAAACAGTCCTTGTGCAAAGATGCCTTTGACTTGAGGGAGGAAACAAAAAACTTCGTGCGATGGGTAAGGCTTTCAATCAAGCTCTAAAGTGGCAGCCTAAACCTTCAGATGACTCATGTGTGGTCATGGAGAAGGTGAGAAAAGTTGGCGAGCTATTGCGCACTGCAAGTCATCATTCTGCCACTTCGTTCCAGTTAGATGAATAAAATACATTCCACCAAGGGTTAGACTACTGCCTATATGGGAGTCGTAGTGCCGGGGCATGGTTCCCCGAGGTATTTTCTTCGTGAGGCTTCTTGTGAATAATTATGTAATGTACGAAGTACAAGGTATTTTTGTCAATGGAGTATAATGTTTTTTAAGAGATAATCTATATGGATAAGGGTAGGACCTATAATGATGTTACTTAATACGCGACCGCCCATCTCAATGTAAATGTTTTCCTTTTAGTTATGGTTATACCACAACGAGGTGAACATTCCCGGCATTTTTCGTTGGGAGTTTTTTTTTGTGGGTTCTCAAATAGCGTCCTATACTCTTTGTAGGATCAACCGTATCAGGGTGTACCCAACATGAAAGATCTATAATGTTCGTTCGTGTTTTGTGTCTTAGTGTGAATATTTGATATACTTGTGTAAATCAAAGACACTTTCCTGAGCAAAAAGAAAGATAAGGTAGGTTACCAATTCATGCCTAACGATGGTGGAAATGCGCATCCAGGTTGGATCTTAGTTGGGATAAGGGTTGACTAACTCTTCCCTTCTCATCTCTAGGAATTTGAACCGATTCTGATCTGAGCGCCTTGTGCTGAGGTTGGGACCCTACATCCGGCTGTAATTTACGCCTGGGCTCGACACAGAGTCGGGTTGCTTCCTCCAATGTTTGTGAAAAACCGAATTGACCCCAATTCGGGTATTTAAGATTGTAGGCCATAGGTTCCTTTTCGACTCTAATGGAAGTCCCGAAATAATTTTTATCCAAACAATTTAAAGATTTGGAATAATGGAGTCCTCCTTTCGATATTCACAAAGCGTCGACTCAGCTCAGACTTTAGTATCAATATAAACGACTGGAAATCGCTCACTCCCCTCCCCTCCCCCCCCCCCCGACATTTATGAAGAGTCGAATCGACCCAGATTCGGGTATTAGTATAGAAGACCGGCACCCCCTCCGGTATTTATGAGGAGCCGAATCAACCCAAATATGGGTATTTATATAGAAAAACCGGAACCTCCTCCAGTATTTATGTGGAGCCGAATCGACCCAGATTCAGGTATTAGAATAGAAGTCAAGAACCGCCTCCGGTATTTATGAGGAGCCGAATCGACCCAGATTCGGGTATTTATATAGAAGACCGGAACCCTCTCCGGTATTTATGAGGTGCCGAATTGACTCAGATTCGGGTATTTATATAGAAAAACCGGAACCCCCTCCGGTATTTTTGAAGAGCTGAATCGATCCAGATTCGGGTATTAATATAGAAGACCGGAACCCCCTCCGGTATTTAAGAGGAGCCGAATCGACCAAGATTCGAGTATTTATATAGAAAAACTGGAACCCCCTCTAGTATTTATGAAGAACCAAATCGTCCCAGATTCGGGTATTAGTGTAGAAGACCGAAACCCCCTATGGTACTTATGAGGAGCCGAATCGACCCAGATTCGGGTATTTATATAGAAAACCGAAACCCCCTCCGATAATTAAGAAGAGCCGAATCAACCCAGATTTAGGTATTAGTGTAGAAGATCGGAACCCTCTCCGGTATTTATGAGGAGCCGAATCGACACAGATTCAGGTATTTATATAGAAAAGCTAGAATCCCCTCCGGTATTTATGAAGAGTTGAATCGACCCAGATTCGGGTATTAGTATAGAAGACTGGAACCCCCTCCGGTATTTATGAGGAGCTGAATCGACCCTGATTCAGGTATTTATAAAGAAGACCGGAACTCTCTCCGATATTTATGGTTTCGGTATTTCTTTTGGGTTCCATCGGTGAAGCAGAGGTTGTACATGCTTCTTGAGCCTCTCTTTGGGCTTTTGATGTCTATGCAAAGGATGTACGTGCTCTGTTGACCACTCTCTAGGCCTGTGCTTCCGAAGCACTTGGCTAGCTTACCCACAAGCAGGGCCCAAGGACTTACCCGTCCTCCTTCCAAGAGGCGCCTTACCCTGACCATTGTAAGCGAATAAGGTCTTAGACACTTAGAAGGGGACATCGTAGGTACATAACTAAGGTTTGCTCTTTTGATGCTCTATACGGACCATCGTAGGTACTGATAGAGGCTTATATGCCACCCCCTCCAAGGGGTGTCCTATCCTGACCATCGTAGGCGATTATTGGGGTTTGCGCTCCCTTCTGCAGGTAACACAGAACATAAGTAGAGGTAGGACGTGCTCTTCTACGAGCAGAGGTAGGACGTGCTAAGTTCTAGCAGAGGCAGGGTGTACTCTTCTGCGAACAAAGGCAGGGCGTGCTTAAAGTTAGATGCACCACCATGACCATTTCTAGTGTGAAACGGAGGCTTATGCTTTTGATGCTTTAATCCTTCCCCTCTGATTTGGGCGTGGAGAAAGACTAACAAATCACCCCCCTACGGGGGGTGCTTCATTCTGACCAATTTGGCGATTACAAGAGATTTAATCCGTTTACAGTTTGACTTCCTTCCGGGTTTTCTTGCGACTTCCGAGAAGAGGGATTTCCATACCCTTGAATCATGTTTGGCAATCTTTTTCTTGGGGAGTATTATCGTATTCGCCTCGACCTTCTCACAAATTCTCGTAATTGGCCTTGGCTAATAAATCAAACGATGGTTTCCTTTAGGGTTCTGCAGCGATCAGTCTCATGTCCATTTCTTAAGTGGTAATGGCAGTAAGGCCCTCATGTTTCCCTGGCGTACGTTCTTCTCTTTGCTGCTGGGGTTTAATCTTTCTGTGGCTTAACCTAGCTGTGGTGTTCACATTTTCGTCCTTTCCTCCAGGAACATATGAAATTGCGGTGACACCTTTTTAAACCATTTGTTTACGAAGTGGTTGAAATCGTCTATTATCTCTCGTTCGAGTGTCATTCCTTTAACTTGCCCGTAAAGAGCATTCTTTAGGTGAGGAAAAAAAACTCGTATCCTCCGGTGTAGATCCACTGGGTGGGTGCGCTAAGGTTTGTTCTATGTGGGAAAAACTATAATCCCCCGTATTGTAAGCATGTGGTTCCATTTTTCTCTTTCGCTTTATTACCCGCAAGGCTTCTGCTCTTAACGCTTGCTCCTCCATTACCCTATGGCTGGTGGTTCTTGACTTATCCACTCGAGATCCTGAAAACCTCCATCTGGGTTTCTTGCTCATAACTTCGCTTCTTCAAAGCTAGTTCAATCCGGGACAAAATTGCCTAGGTAGATATGTGGTTGTTAACCACAAGGCCGGAGGTTCAAGTCCTCCTTCTAGCGCCAAAATGTTAATGATATTTTTCATCAACACCGAAGATGGGTCAACAGGAACGGGTCTAAGGGACAAATTGGCGGGTTGACCTATTTTTCAAGTTAGATCGAATCTCTGCCCGAAATGCCGAAGCTGGGAGGCGTGGAATTGCTAAGGACTATCAGATTGGATCCAAACTCAGAAAACGAAGTACATTCCACTGTTCAAAGATATGCAGGGATGGAAATCCACGCTTATCTAAAGAATGAACAATAAACTACAACAGTGACGATTAGAAAATAACAACATACACTTATAGAGAAATTTTCTTATGAGAAGATCCCTTTTCATTGGGAATACATAGATGTAACAGGATGAATCCCGCAATTAATCTCAGTGCCAAGCTTATTTCTTAGCAGTACATGTGTTTTAAAGAGAAACCCCCCCCCCTCAATATGTGACCCCTGAGATCTTATTTATAGTAGTTCAGGGCTCCTTCTGCTAATGAGCTATTGGGCTTGTAGGGGTCTTTTTCGGTCGCTTTTTCTTCTTAGTTTCGAGCGCTTGACTTCCGGTTGTCTTCGGATAGTTACGGTCTTCCGATGGTATTTGAGCCCTTGGTAATAGCTCCTGAATGTAGGCTCTCGGACGTAAGCTTTCGGATGTAGGCCTCTGGTTTTATCGTGAATACTTAGAGGGGCCTGCCTTCATGATGTATGTTGACAACTACCGGTTCGAATCCATTGTGGGTTTCAGTACTAAGTAAATCAGTATGGGTAGCCTGTATCCCTACTTGGGTCTCAGTTAGCCTTTTGGTTGGACTTCTGTGGTAGCTTGGATCCCGGGAGGGAGTCTTCCGGTGTTATTTCTAATATTTCTAAATGTGCCCTTTCAGTGTTCGTGCAGCAGATGCTTCGGAAGTTAGTTCTGTGTAATCCTTGCGTTATCTTGGTTTAGTGCTTTCGATGCCCTCGCCTTCAGGTATATTGGTTTTTAGGCGGGTCATTATGGAAGATATCTTTGAGCTGTCCCTTAATGGATTTACCGCTTTTGACTTTCTTAGTTTTGGGGTGGGATAACTCTCTACCACAAGATCTTTCTTTTGGGTTGATGCTGTTGGGAGAACTTCCTGGATTGATCCTGCTAGATAGATCTTTTTGGTTACGCCTCATTGCTTTTACGACCCTTTCCCCTAGGAAGGTTTCGATTGACGCAGCTTTTAGGGTTATTTCTACCTTCTCTCGGCCCTTCCTGGTACTTGGCCTCACTTCTTATTGAGCCTTTGGTGAGCTATTAGTCATCCGACACTCCATCATCGCCATGTTGTGCTAAGATAATTTTGGTAGAAACAAGCTATATGCACGAATGGTTCTTGCAACAAATCAGAATAGTATAAATGCAACAATACACAACAGGCGTGTTCAAGTAAAGCATCATGGAACATTTGGCCAAACATTAACACGCAAGCAGTGGCAAAATTTCAAGTACAAGTGCCAAGAACAAATGAACAAAACTGGTAATAGTGTGACGATCCCAAAATCCGAGGGGCGGTATTAAGGATAATCATTGGAATATAACACATCAATCATCATAGCAGAGAACAGATAATAGCAAAACAATAAATAGAATAATTTTACATGGATATGACAGCAGAATCACAACATGTAACAATATCAGAATAGCACAGCGTAGGATATAACTTAGTAAATAAAAGGGAAGTGATCAGTCATCATCGCCAGAGGCGGAATACATACATGCAGTGAGACATAATAAGGGTATCAGTCTACATCGCCGAAGGCGGTACATATACATACGAGAATAAACACTGAAAGTAAAGCAGTCTGCATCGCCTGTGGTGGAATCATAATATAAGTACAATAATGGCGGAGATAGTCAAAGTCATCTCTGTGAAGTCAGCCTCGCCATGAGCCAAAATGCACTCTATGCAACAGTGCAGAGCCAAAAACAACCTGTCACCCATGAACTAGGCTGCCCGTGTGAAAATGAGGGCACCCGCGTTTGCAAAGTGAAACAAACAACGAGTCAATCATGGGGACTGGTATGAGGAATCTATTTAACAGTTTAAACAACAGTAATAAGCAAATCATAGGACCACACCACTTTCGCTGAACGGGTTTACTCCAGTGATTGCTAGTGCATTTAAAACCAGGTAAATTCTTTAAAACAACGCAATGCTTTTTAAAAAGAATGAAGACATTATAAGACTCAAGTCCCATCATACAATGCAACGCAAGCCGAGGATAGAGTTTTACCTTATAATGGCCAAATATGCTTGATACGTGTAAAGCAAAATCATTTGATATTATTACTAGTGCATATATGTTTCAAAAATGAATAGCATCATAAATATCAATCATAGGCGGCATAGCTACCATCTACTATGTCGCCATACTAGTTCTACAATCGAGTCCGTTATTTCGTATTGGAAATTGGATTTCCGTCATGAGTCGAGGCAAGAGGCAAGCTCCTCTCCGCTTCGAGACATTCTAGCAAACGCCTCAGGACTACACACTCTGGGTAACCCTGGATTCGGATGGGCCGGTCCTCTCTTACGTTTGAGGATTAGTTATTCCTGAACACACGTTTCCCGATCCTTATAGACCTATAATCGAGGCGCCTCGCATTCCAACAACCACAAAGGTGAAAAGTAGATATAAATGTCAGGGCTGGTAAGTCACTGACACCACCATAGCTAGAAAGAAACGTCGTGCTCTCCCAGCGGTCCGTATCCCGTTTTTAACTCATACCGAGGTGTGAGGCTCGCGATTCCACGCTATACACAAAGCCAGGCCACGTAGACCGTGCTTTGATCATCAACCACAAGACTTTGCTTTGCAACAGAAGCCTTGATCATAGCATCTTGGCATGCCACATAGGCAGTCCATTCCATACGACTGATTTCCATCGATATATAACCTCTGAGCTCGTACGTCTCAGAGAAGGGCGTTAAGCAAAAGAATAAATTCTCCGCCGCTAAACAGATATATATATTTAACAGAGATCAATCAGTATAGAACAAAATCCAATGTCAGACACACAGTCCATTTACAAGTCCGTTCTGGGTCTGAACGAAACCGGAGGCGTCAAATCCCTCGTATATCCGTACAATCAACACATACGTTCGGATGGCTACTACTTCCGTTCCTTCACGGTAGCTACTCCAGTCAGGAACCTCAGCAGTGCCCATCCAACCGATACGAAGATCGTCGGTCTTGAATCGTCTTTGTATTTTCCAATTCGAATCGCTCGATTAATTATTCGAAATGAGGGTTAGCTCGGCCTTTTCAAATAATTCACGTAATTAGAATTTAAATCAATTCTTTCCATGGTAATATTATTCGACATCCATATTTCAGTTCTTTAGTGTTATTTTCGTGTCAAACACAAACAACCATCATATATCAAACAAATCAAGCCAAATTGGTTTATTTCCAATCTATGTTGCTTATAATATTTTATAACGATTTTTCGCCATTTTTATTTATTTAAAAATGGCAATATTTAATTAAACGACGTTTCAGGTCGTGTCGTGGCACTGGCGCTGTTTTTCCCCTAATTTGTTTTACACATATCGGGAAATCTAACCGTTCGATTTCTACAAAGTCTATGTCAGTGGGAAGATATTCCCAAAGCGAACCCAACGGTCGGATCTCTCGTACTAATCGTTTGAAGTTACGGTTTCAAAATTCGAACTGCAGCGTCGTTATTCGATTTAATTTAATTTAATTTATATTTATATATAAATATAAACGACTTTGGCGCTGTTTTTCTTCAGATTTGAATTAAACATTCCGGACAATCCAACCGTTGGATTTTTACAAGGTTGGTGTCGTTGGAAAGATATTTCCAAGGCGAACCCAGCGGTTGCGGTTTCGGGAAAATCCGATGGTCGGATTTCTCGTACTAATCGTTTCAAATTACGATTCCGAAACACGAACTGCACGGCTTCGATTCCTTTTAATTATATATATATATATATATATATATATATAGTTCATTCTATAATTTCAAATATAGTTCATTCATTAACTTCAACTTCGTTTTCGCTTCAAATATTTCACTAACGCCTTAATATTTCGAAAAATTTCGCCATAGCATCCTTTGTACGGGGAGGGGTTTGGAAATTTATTGGGCCGTGTTAGGTACCCAATAAATCCAAAAAAGCATCCACATATTTATAGTGATATATTCTGGTGTTTACGGGGGAGCGTGTATAGATAATAACTCCAGAGAATAAATTCTCGTCACCCCGTTCCGTGTGGAAATACATAGCCCATGTGCCGTATCTAATAACTAGAGAGACGTGATTATTGTCAACTCCAGACCCGTG
This sequence comes from Allium sativum, assembly GCA_030737875.1. Taxonomy (NCBI): domain Eukaryota; kingdom Viridiplantae; phylum Streptophyta; class Magnoliopsida; order Asparagales; family Amaryllidaceae; genus Allium; species Allium sativum. The sequence continues at coordinate 270,280,530 of CM060924.1, forward strand.
TGGGGTTTTTATTAATCTGGCAGTTTGTCGTTATATTTTATATAGTCCATATCAGTCATCAGTTCAACTTGTAGTATATGATCATCGCCATACAAGCCTCTCGCTCGTATGGTAAATATTCCACCTCGTCACACAAGCTCCAACTGCTTATGTGGAATATGATGAAGTATGCCTATCGTCAAGAAGTATGCCATGTGGTGTAGTTCAAAATTAATTGTTACTATCCTATGGCGATATTTATTATTTCACACAGAATAACCAGCACTCTGCATCCAATGGCATTCACAGGAGTAGATATAAAAATAAAATTGCGCAGCCAACTCATCAAGGCTTACCTATTTGTCGGGCACGCAAATAATTTCTTTACTCTACAGCTAATCCATTTTTCCTGTTCAACACATGTATATGTATGCAAAACAAAGCTAACAATAATATTTCTAGCAAACTATTATTTATTTCAACACGTCTGTATTTTTATCAAAGCGTATACATGATAAAAGAAATATTTTTATCATTAAAAATATTTATTCAACACGTGAATGTTTTTAACACTTCATATCCACAATAAAAATGTAGTTTTTATTGTCTATTCATTTTATTTTAAAATACGATAATATTCAACACATGAATTTCAACTCGATGAATGAATTTCAACTCAACACATGAATATTCTATATAGTTTGTATATATATATATATATGTGATTTTTATCGCTAAAGCTATTTGTTTAAATTCAAATAATATTCAACACATGAATTTCAACTCAACGAATGAATTTCAACTCAACACATGAATATTAGTTTCAACATATGTAATTAATTTCAACGAATGAAAATTATTCTAACACATGTATATTTCAGAAAATTTCGGTAGCATAACAGCAGGGTAGTTAAAACGGGACCGTCCCTAGTACGGCTCCTCGCTCTACCTTAAAACCTCGCGGTTTTTGACAATGGAGATCATGCATCTAATTCGCACACAGGCGGCATGTTTTATTTTCAATTCCACAATCCTATTCTAATTTGATTCAACCACAAGAGGGTATTTTTCAACCACAAAGGTATTTTTCAACCACAATATCAACCACAAACAATTATTTCCAACCATTCATCATACAATATAATATCACGTCAATCACAAGCAATAAATATCGTCCATGGTCTGTGGACGAGGGGAGTATATATATATATTATTTCTATAATTCACTCGTATTTCATCACAATTCAAAGCATATACGTTTCATTCAACGCTTGTATAATTTATACATCGCTAATATAACTTATACAACACATGTACATGAGGTATACAATGCGTATATAATTTACACTTCGCTTATATAATTTATACAACGCGATTCCATTCACACAATTTAGTTTAGATTCCTCACATTGGTTTTTGCGGTGCTAAAAATCGTAGGAAGATCAGAAAAATCCACGGCTTCTTCTATGTGGTAGAGAGCCTCCTTGCGGTTGTGATGTCTCCTGTTTCATCAAATTTCGTTAACAAACGAAAAAGATATTATTTTTCAAAGTTTTGCAACACTTAAAAGTGTTATTTTCATTTCAGAATAATAAAGGTCGAACCTTTATATTTTGTTCAGAACTAGGTTTGGGATTTTTGCAAAATCCGTGAAGTATGGGGATGATCGGCGGTGCTGACGTGAAAGAGAGGGGGTGGGGGATTCCTATCGACGGTGGCGCGGTCTCCTCCGGTGGCTTGTGGCGTTGTCGGCGGCGCTGGCAAGTCCCGAAGTTTGGGGGCTCGATTCAGGCGGAGGAGGTGATGGTGGATTCGGGTTGGGGTCGGATCTGAAGAGGGGCGAAGGGGCTTTCGAGTGGTGGTGGTGGCGCGGCCTGTAGGTGGCGGTGGCAGCCGGAAAACGAAGGGGAAGGTCGGAGCAACGTGGGTCGTCGAGAGCTGGGTGGCAGCTAGGGTTTCCGTGCTTTTTATTTTTTCTTATTTTTGAAAGGAAAAATCCTATTGGCCGAGGATTTATAGGAAATTTTAAATAGTGTTTTTACAAATGAACTCGAAATCAAACTCAACGACTGTCGCCCCTAGCTAAATACCCCCATTCCGGACACAATGGGATATGTTTCGTTGGCCAATTCGACTGTTACAGTCAGTTATTTTTCAAATTAAAATATAAAACATTCAATATTTAATTTGAACGTACATTTCAATTTGCCAGGGCCACAAACTGAATCAGAAAATTCCAGAAAAATAAATCTAGCTTTGTTTTGACGATACGGTCCCATAAAAACCAGTTTCGTCGAATTCTGAGCTCATATGCAAAATGTCCATTTTTAGGTCGACTCATTTTAACAATAATTGACCAATCACATTTTCTTTTGTCCCGCTCACATACTAGCTTCAAAAATTATGAAATTTGAAACCTAGCAATAATTTGATATCCCGGACCCAACAAAAGTGGTTTCGTTGAATTCTGAGGTTGTATGCAAAATATCAATTTTCAAGGGCTATATATGCTATATAGCGACCTTTCTGAAAATTCATTTGGCCATAACTTTTGATTCCCGTTATGAAACTTCGATTTTTCAGATTCGTTAGAAAGGTATTCATAAACAGATTTAAATATTTTCAGTTTCGCTAAAATCCGTTATATTTTCCACCCGGTACAGTCAGACAAAGTTTGTATTCAAAATTTCAAACCGCAATACTAGACCCAATTCATTATTTTATTGAAATATGCTATTTCAATTATTCAAATTCTTTGGTAATAACCAATTTTAAAAATTTTAAATTGGTTCACATTTTCCGGGTTATTACAATCTCCCCTACTTAAAACTTTTCGTCCTCGAAAAGGAAATAATAGCAAAGTAGGAAACAAAATGTAAATGCAAAGTACTGCAAAGGTACCTTGCACCGGAGTTAGTCAGAGATGTCCACTCTGCATTTGGGGTAGGCTTATTTAGTGCTTTCCTCAATCTCCCAAGTATAGTCTCTTGGATCACTACCCCACTGCACTTTGACTAAATGAATCTTCTTGCTCCTTAGCTCTCTAGTTTCTTTGCCAACTATCTTTAATGGCTCTCTTCTGAGCGCTAATTCTGGAGTTATGTCTATATCCTGTTGCGCTGCTTCTTTTACAACAAGATCTGGATCATGAACATGTTTTCTGAGTTGAGACACGTGGAACACATCATGTACACCAGGCAACCAATCAGGTAATGAAACCCCATATGCAAGAGTTCCAATCCGTTCAATTATAGGAAAGGGACCAATAAATCTCGGTGCCAACTTCCCAGTCTTGCCAAATTTGATTACTCCCCGCATTGGAGAAACTCTTAAATAAACATAATCGCCAACGGCAAATGATAAGTCTCTTCTTCTTGCATCAGCATAACTTTTCTGTCGGCTTTGTGCGGTTTTCAATCGCTTCTTACTGAAACCGACTTTATCAGATGCTTCTCGAATCATATCGTGCCCTAACACAAGTCTGTTGCCAGATTCTACCCAACATGCGGGAGATCTGCACGGTCTACCGTATAATGCTTCAAATGGAGACATTCCCAAACTTGTTTGATAGCTATTGTTATAAGAGAATTCGGCTAAATGTAAGTGATCTTCCCATGAGCCTCCAAAATCAATAACGCAAGCCCGCAGTAAATCTTCTAGAATTCTATTCACCCTCTCAGTTTGGCCGTCTGTCTGTGGGTGATAAGCGGTGCTTAGATTCAATTTGGTTCCCAATTCTGTCTGGAATGCTTCCCAGAATTTGCTAGTAAATAGGGGATCTCTATCACTGACTATATTGAGCGGCACTCCATGCAGTTTAACTATTTCTTTGAAGTAAATCTGTGCTAAACTTTGAGCCGTTCTGTTGGATCGGACAGGTATGAAATGGGCAGTCTTCGTGAAGCGATCTACGATTACCCATATACTGTCGTTTCCTTTCTTAGTTCGAGGCAGGCCATCAATGAAGTCCATCGAAATTTTCTCCCACTTCCATCCTGGGATTTCTAAGGGTTGTAATAATCCAGCAAATTTCTGCTGATCGCTCTTAACTAGTTGACAAGTGGGGCACCTACTAACATATAATGAAATATCTCTTTTCAAAGCCCTCCACCAGAATGTGCGTTTGATATCGTTATACATTTTGCTCACATCGGGATGGATACTTAGTTTGGACTTATGACACTCGTCAAGTATTTCTCGTCGAAGCTCTGGAAGATTTGGGATGCAAATTCTTCCCTTTAATCTAAGAACTCCTTTGTCATCGAGTCGGAAGCTTGTGGACTCACCTCCCTTGACTCTCTGACTGATTCTTTGAATAAATTCATCGTCTTTCTGTAGGGTCGAGATCCTGTCAATTAATGAAGACGTGATGACAAAACTGGCGATGATTTCATTCTTTCTGCTGAGCGCATCTGCTACAACATTGGCTTTCCCTGGAGTGTATAGAATCTCAAAATCGTATGCCGCAAGAAATTCCAACCAACGCTGTTGTCTCAAGTTTAGATCTTTCTGAGTGAATAGATATTTCAATGATTGATGATCAGTAAATAGTTCGAACTTCTCGCCCAATAAATAATGCCTCCAGATTCTTAAAGCAAACACGATAGCTAATAACTCAAGATCATGAGTTGAATAGTTTCTTTCATGCGGCTTCAGCTGACGGTTGGCATAAGCGACCACTTGGCCTTTTTGCATTAATACTGCGCCTAGCCCTCTAATAGAAGCGTCTGTCCATACAGTCAAGTCTTGGTTGCCTTCTATAATTGTCAATACTGAAGCGGTTGTCAACTTCAGTTTCAGCTCCTGGAAAGCTTCTTCACATTCGGGAGTCCATTTGAATTTCTCATGCTTCTTTGTAAGCTTTGTCAATACACCAGATATCTTTGAAAAATCCTAAACGAATTTCCGATAGTAACTAGCCAATCCAAGGAAACTTCAAACTTCTGTGGGGGTAGTAGGTTGTTTCCAGTTCTGAATCGCTGTAATTTTGCTTGGATCTACAGCAATCCCTTCTTTTGATACGACATGGCCTAGGAACTTGACTTCATCCTGCCAAAAGACACACTTAGAAAATTTAGCTTTCAAGACATTTCTCCTTAGAATTTTCAACACTTGTTCTAAATGTTTTGCATGCTCTCCTTCCGACTTGGAGTAGATTAAAATGTCATCGATGAAGACTAGAACAAATTTATTCAATACACCACGGAACACTCTGTTCATAAGATCGACGAAGTATGTCGGAGCGTTACACAAGCCGAACGGCATTACTAACCATTCGTAGAATAAATCGGGACCCCTGAAGGCTGTCAAAGGAACACAGTCTTCCGCTATACGTAATTGGTGGAAACCTGTAGCTAGGTCCATTCTGGAGAATATTGTTGCCCCGTTTAATTGATCTAACAGATCATCTATACGTGGCAAGCGATATTTGTTCTTCAGTGTTTGCTTATTGAGATCTCGGTAATCAACACAAAGTCTTAGAGTACTGTCTGATTTCGGGACAAATACTACTGCTGCTCCCCAAGCTGAAAAGCTTGGTCTGATCAGACCGTTTCAAAGCAATTCTCGGGTTTGACTACCTAACTCTTCTTTTTCTTTCGGGGCCATTCTTCTAATTGGATGTACTACTGGTCGGGCGTTAGGAAATAGATCTATCCTAAATTCAATTTCCCTTTGCGGCGGTAAGTTTTCTACTTCTTCAAACACATCCGCGTAGTTTTTAATGACGGGTATCTTTTCTAATGAAGGGGGAGTAATTTCTAAAGAAGACCAAAATTCTGTCCTATTAATTTCAGAACCGTGACATGGTATATATATAGGTCCAAGCTTCGTTTTGACTTTAACTATTCTTTCGGCACATCTAACTTTGGCCTTATATTTTGTCAACCAGTCCTGCCCCAGTATAATGTCAAATTCGGAAAGGTCCATGACAATCACCTTAAAAGGAAATCTGTATCGAGAAAAGGAAATAGGTGCTTTACAATATGTACTGAGACTAACAGAACCTCCTATCGGGTTTTGAACTTTAATTGGTTCCTTAAGCTTTCTTTGTTTCAATTTTAACTTGTGAACAATGTAACCAGAAATGAAGCTACGTGATGCACCAATATCAAAATGTACAGAAACAGGAATATATTTAATGGTAAGGGTACCTCCCAAGACGTCGGGTTTACCTGATCCATCAGTGGTAGCTGGCGGGGTCTCCCCGTCATACACATGAGCTACTTGTGCATTCTGCTTCAGAGGACAATTCTTGCTATAGTGCCCTTTCTTATGGCAGTTGTAGCATTCAGAGGACAATTCCTTTGGCTTCTTCAGGGCTTTGCACACATTAGAAAAATGTCCTGGCTTCCCGTAGTTGTAGCAATTCCCCTTTGGTATCTTTCCAGGTTTCTGAGTAGCGGCCACTGGCCACTGTAATGCTAGACTCTGGCTGATCTGCTGAAGCCTTGCGCTTATTTCCAGCTTGGCTTTTGGCGCAGTCTTGGTTGGCGTGTCTTTCATCCATATCTTCATAATTGCAAGCCATTTCTACCAATTCGGAGAAGGAGAGTTTGATGTTGCTCATGGCTCTGTCATGGTACTTGCGCTTTAGCCCAAATATAAACCTCTTGTTCTTAACTTTGTTGGTCATAATGAGCTCTGGAGCGTAGCGCGACAACTGAGTGAATTTATTGAGGTAATCCTGGATAGAGAGATCTCCCTGCTGGAGATTAGCAAACTGCTCTCGCATCCTTTCTAAGGCCTGCTCAGGTACAAACTTCTCATTGAACATGGTCTTGAATTGCTCCCAGGTCCTGACAGTACCTGCTGCATCCTCTGAGGTGATGGCATCCCACCACAACTCTGCTTCCTCCTGTAGGAGCCAAATACCTAGTCGTGCTTTGTTGTTGGTCCCCAATCCCATGCCTTCAAAAATCTTTTCACAGGTCTTCAACCAAACAATAGCCTCTGTCACTGTGCCAAGACCAGAAAAGGGTTTTCCCCCTAGGTTCCTATATCTCTTCGCTACTCTGTCTAGCTCAAAGTCCTCGGGTGCTGGTGGCTGAATAATAGTGCCTTCCTCAACTACGGGGATATTCCCCCGTCCTCCTGCTACTCCTGCTCGGCCTCCACGACCTCCTCTAGCTGCTGCTACTCGTGTAGCCATCAGAGAGAGTACTGTATAAGCAAGAAAAGAGTCAAGCTCACAGATTTGATGATTTTCATATATGATAAAGCAGGGGAACCTAAGGAAAGGTAATGATGTACTGATCAAATTATTTTGCTAATCTGCTTAGCTCATTCTAGGACATTGCTAATCCTATCTCTAATGAGCTACTCGCCTTAGAACATTCCTGATTCTATTCTGACGAGGTGTTTAATGTGTTAGATCCCGGAACTAAGGTTAACCAAAGCTCTGATACCAACTGTGACGATCCCAAAATCCGAGGGGTGGTATTAAGGCTAATCATTGGAATATAACACATCAATCATCATAGCAGAGAACAGATAATAGCAAAACAATAAATAGAATAATTTTACATGGATATGACAGCGGAATCACAACATGTAACAATATCAGAATAGCACAGCGTAGGATATAACTTAGTAAATAAAAGGGAAGTGATCAGTCATCATCGCCAGAGGCGGAATACATACATGCAGTGAGACATAATAAGGGTATCAGTCTGCATCGCCGAAGGCGATACATATACATACGAGAATAAACACTGAAAGTAAAGCAGTCTGCATCGCCTGTGGCGGAATCATAATATAAGTACAATAATGGCGGAGAAAGTCAAAGTCATCTCTGTGAAGTCAGCCTCGCCATGAGCCAAAATGCACTCTATGCAACAGTGCAGAGCCAAAAACAACCTGTCACCTGTGAACTAGGCTGCCCGTGTGAAAATGAGGGCACCCGCGTTTGCAAAGTGAAACAAACAACGAGTCAGTCATGGGGACTGGTATGAGGAATCTATTTAACAGTTTAAACAACAGTAATAAGCAAATCATAGGACCATGCCACTTTCGCGGAACGGGTTTACTCCAGTGATTTCTAGTGCATTTAAAACCAGGTAAATTCTTTAAAACAACACAATGCTTTTTAAAAAGAATGAAGCCATTATAAGACTCAAGTCCCATCATACAATGCAACGCAAGCCGGAGGATAGAGTTTTACCTTGTAATGGCCAAATATGCTTGATACGTGTAAAGCAAAATCAGTTGATATTATTACTAGTGCATATATGTTTCAAAAATGAATAGCATCATAAATATCAATCATAGGCGGCATAGCTACCATCTACTATGTCGCCATACTAGTTCTACAATCGAGTCCGTTATTTCGTATTGGAAATTGGATTTCCGTCATGAGTCGAGGCAAGAGGCAAGCTCCTCTTTGCTTCGAGACATTCTAGCAAACGCCTCAGGACTACACACTCTGGGTAACCCTGGATTCGGCTGGGCCGGTCCTCTCTTACGTTTGAGGATTAGTTATTCCTGAACACACGTTTCCCGGTCCTAACAGACCTATAATCGAGGCGCCTCACATTCCAACAACCACATAGGTGAGAACTAGATATAAATGTCAGGGCTGGTAAGTCACTGACACCACCATAGCTAGAAAGAAACGACGTGCTCTCCCAGCGGTCCGTATCCCGTTTTTAACTCATACCGAGGTGTGAGGCTCGCGAATCCACGCTATACACAAAGCCAGGCCACGTAGACCGTGCTTTGATCATCAACCACAAGACTTTGCTTTGCAACAGAAGCCTTGATCACAACATCTTGGCATGCCACATAGGCAGTCCATTCCATACGACTGATTTCCATCGATATATAACCTCTGGGCTCGTACGTCTCAGAGAAGGGCGTTAAGCAAAAGAATAAATTCTCCGCCGCCAAACAGATATATATTTAACAGAGATCAATCAGTATAGAACAAAATCCAATGTCAGACACACAGTCCATTTACAAGTCCGTTCTGGGTCTGAACGAAACCGGAGGCATCAAATCCCTCGTATATCCGTATAATCAACACATACGTTCGGACGGCTACTACTTCCGTTCCTTTACGGTAGCTACTCCGGTCAGGAACCTCAGCAGCGCCCATCCAACCGATACGAAGATCGTCGGTCTTGAATCGTCTTTGTATTTTCCAATTCGAATCGCTCGATCAATTATTTTAAATGAGGGTCAGCTCGGCCTTTTCAAATAATTCACGTAATTAGAATTTAAATCAATTCTTTCCATGGTTATATTATTCGACATCCATATTTCAGTTCTTTAGTGTTATTTTCGTGTCAAACACAAACAACCATCAAATATCAAACAAATCAAGCCAAATTGGTTTATTTCCAATCTATGTTGCTTATAATATTTTATAACGATTTTTCGCCATTTTTATTTATTTAAAAATGGCAATATTTAATTAAACGACGTTTCAAGTCGTGCCGTGACACTTTTGCTGTTTTTCCCCTAATTTGTTTTACACATATCAGGAAATCTAACCGTTGGATTTCAACAAAGTCTATATCAGTGGGAAGATATTCCCAAAGCGAACCCAACGGTTCCAGTTCCGTGAAAATCCGACGGTCGGATCTCTCGTACTAATCGTTTGAAGTTACGGTTTCAAAATTCGAACTGCAGCGTCGTTATTCGATTTAATTTAATTATATTTATATTTATATATAAATATATACGATTCTGGCGCTGTTTTTCTTCAGATTTGAATTAAACATTCCGGACAATCCAACCGTTGGATTTTTTCAAGGTTAGTGTCATTGGAAAGATATTTCCAAGGCGAACCCAGTGGTTGCGGTTTCGGGAAAATCCGATGGCCGGATTTCTCGTACTAATCGTTTCAAATTACGATTCTGAAACACGAACTGCACGGCTTCGATTCCTTTTAATTATATTTATATTTATATATATAAATATAGTTCATTCTATAATTTCAAATATAGTTCATTCATTAACTTCTACTTCGTTTTCACTTCAAATATTTCACTAACGCCTTAATATTTCGAAAAATTTCGCCATAGCCTCCTTTGTACGGGGAGGGGTTCAGAAATTTATTGGGCCGTGTTAGGTACCCAATAAATCCTAAAAAGCATCCACATATTTATAGTGATATATTCTGGTGTTTACGGGGGAGCGTGTATAGATAATAACTCCAGAGAATAAATTATCGTCACCCCGTTCCGTGTGGAAATAAATAGTCCCTGTGTCGTATCTAGAGAGACGTGATTATTGTCAGCTCCAGACCCGTGTGGGGTTTTTATTAATCTGGCAGTTTGTCGTTATATTTTATACAGTCCATATCAGTCATCAGTTCAACCTGTAGTATATGATCATCACCATACAAGCCTCTCGCTCGTATGGTAAATCTTCCACCTCGTCACACATGCTCCAATTGCTTATGTGGAATATGATGAAGTATGCCTATCGTCAAGAAGTATGCCATGTGGTGTAGTTCAAAATTAATTGTTACTACCCTATGGCGATATTTATTATTTCACACAGAATAACCAGCACTCCGCATCCAATGGAATTCACAGGAGTTGATATAAAAATAAAATTGCGCAGCCAACTCATCAAGGCTTACCTATTTGTCGGGCACACAAATAATTTCTTTACTCTACAGCTAATCCATTTTTCCTATTCAACACATGTATATATATGCAGAACAAAGCTAATAATAATATTTCTAGCAAACTATTATTTATTTCAACACGTGTGTATTTTTATCAAAGCGTATACATGATAAAAGAAATATTTTTATCATCAAAAATATTTATTCAACACGTGAATGTTTTTAACACTTCATATCCACAATAAAAATGTAGTTTTTATTGTCTATTCATTTTATTTTAAAATACGATAATATTCAACACATGAATTTCAACTCGACGAATGAATTTCAACTCAACACATGAATATTCTATATAGTTTGTATATATATAAAAATGTGATTTTTATCGCTAAAGCTATTTGTTTAAATTCAAATAATATTCAACACATGAATTTCAACTCAACGAATGAATTTCAACTCAACACATGAATATTAGTTTCAACATATGTAATTAATTTCAACGAATGAAAATTATTCTAACACATGTATATTTCAGAAAATTTCGGCAGCATAACGGCAGGGTAGTTAAAACTGGGACCGTCCCTAGTACGGCTCCTCGCTCTACCTTAAAACCTCGCGGTTTTTGACAATGGAGATCATGCATCTAATTCGCATGCAGGCGACATGTTTTATTTTCAATTCCACAATCCTATTCTAATTTGATTCAACCACAAGAGGGTATTTTTCAACCACAAAGGTATTTTTCAACCACAATATCAACCACAAACAATTATTTCCAACCATTCATCATACCATATAATATCACGTCAATCACAAGCAATAAATATCGTCCATGGTCTGTGGACGAGGGGAGTGTGTATATATATATATATATATATATATATATTATTTCTATAATTCACTCGCATTTCATCACAATTCAAAGCATATACGTTTCATTCAACGCTTGTATAATTTGTACATCGCTAATATAACTTGTACAACACATGTATATGAGGTAAACAATGCGTATATAATTTACACTTCGCTTATATAATTTATACAACGCGATTCCATTCACACAATTTAGTTTAGATTCCTCACATTGGTTTTTGCGGTGCTAAATATCGTAGGAAGATCAGAAAAATCCACGGCTTCTTCTAATTGGTAGAGAGCCTCCTTGCGGTTGTGATGTCTCTTGTTTCATCAAATTTCGTTAACGAACGAAAAAGATATTATTTTTCAAAATTTTGCAACACTTAAAAGTGTTATTTTCATTTCAGAATAATAAAGGTCGAACCTTTATATTTTGTTCAGAACTAGGTTTGGGATTTTTGCAAAATCCGTGAAGTATGGGGATGATCGGCGGTGCTGACGTGAAAGAGGGGGGTGGGGGCTTCCTGTCGACGGTGGTGCGGTCTCCTCCGGTGGCCTGTGGCGTTGTCGGCGGCGCTGGGAAGTCCTGAAGTTTGGGGGCTCGATTCCGGCGGCGGAGGTGATGGTGGATGTCGGGTTGGGGTCGGATCTGAAGAGGGGCGAAGGGGCATTCGAGTGGTGGTGGTGGCGCGGCCTGTAGGTGGCGGTGGCGGCCGGAAAACGAAGGGTAAGGTCGGAGCAACGTGGGTCGTCGAGAGCTGGGTGGCGGCTAGGGTTTCCGTGCTTTTTATTTTTTTTATTTTTGAAAGGAAAAATCCTATTGGCCGAGGATTTATAGGAAATTTTAAATAGTGTTTTTACAAACGAACTCGAAATCAAACCAAACGACTGTCACCTCCAGCTAAATACCCCCATTCCGGACACAATGGGATATGTTTCGTTGGCCAATTCGACTGTTACAGTCAGTTATTTTTGAAATTAAAATATAAAACATTCAATATTTAATTTGAACGTACATTTCAATTTGCCAGAGCCACAAACTGAATCGAAAAATTCCAGAAAAATAAATCTAGCTTTGTTTTGACGATACGGTCCCAACAAAACCAGTTTCGTCGAATTCTGAGCTCATATGCAAAATGTCCATTGTTAGGTCGACCCATTTTAACAGAAATTGACCAATCACATTTTCTTTTGCCCCGCTTACATACTAGCTTCAAAAATTATGAAATTTGAAACCTAGCAATAGTTTGACATCCCGGACCCAACAAAAGTGGTTTCGTCGAATTCCGAGGTCGTATGCAAAATATCAATTTTCAAGGGCTATATATGCTATATAGCGACCTTTCTGAAAATTCATTTGGCCATAACTTTTGATTCCCGTTATGAAACTTCGATTTTTCAGATTCGTTAGAAAGGTATTCATAAACAAATTTAAATATTTTCAGTTTCGCTAAAATCCGTTATATTTTCCACCCGGTATAGTCAGACAAAGTTTGTATTCAAAATTTCAAACCGCAATACTAGACCCAATTCATTATTTTATTGAAATATGCTATTTCAATTATTCAAATTCTTTGGTAATAACCAATTTTAAAAATTTTAAATTGGTTCACATTTTTCGGGTTATTACAAATAGCATGCTCAAGTGAAACAAGAAATGCCACAATTACACAATAGTTGATATATACAAATGCAAGTTAAGATAAGAGCTAGGGGGCACTGTCACAACGAGCTGGAATGGTGGAGCAGCAGAAATAAGCACATGAATATTCATATGTAACAAGCTCAGTGAAACAACATTATGTACATCATAGAATTCATATTTCAAGTGTAGCATCAGTTCAAAGTTTTTTGGCAAATCAAGAACAATATCTATTCTAATCAGTAGAACATTAAAAAAAAGGGGAAGGAAAATTCTTTTAATTCGAACAGAACTGAGATGCAAGTATGGTGCAACTACTCAAACATTTTTTTAAGGAATTTTCATATGATATTAAAGGCACGTGCATAGCTAAAGAATAGGAGGAACCCATGCCGTAGGATATTAATTCAAAGTCAAGAAATTCATACGAATTTTATCCCCAAAAATAGATCCATAAAAAGATCAGAAAAAGTTTCAATAAATTCGACAAGTTATTTTAGAATTGTTGAAAAATTCAACTCTATCACAATCGAAGATTTCAGCCCAAAAATTTCGCAAATATCAAAGACCAAATAAAACGTTGAAATCAGAGATTCTTTCGGATTTTCAATCCTATTTATACCCCCATCATTATCGAAAATTAATCATCCAAATTCGAGCATAAATTAAACATAAATTCAAATTGAAAATTCATACTAGTGAGTGGACAAACAACTTGGATCGAATTGAAGTATTTCAACTCTCGAGATAGCTACTGGAAATCAAAGAGCATATACAAAGAAGCGGCTGAACATTACTTCCTGAATCAGAGGGAATTAGAAACCCTAGTAATTTTGCATCCGCCATTTTCAATTTCCAGAGGAAAAAGAGATATCGGGTCAAATAACTAAAGTGGGTTAAAGCTAAACGTGAAGAGAGGAATTGGTGATGACGTAGAAGAGGTTGATTGGAGGGTTTTGATGGTTGCGGATTAGAGAAGTGATCAACAACTAGATATAACCAATTATGGGGGTGCAGATTGACAAAGAGACCTTTAACATCACACAAGAAGCTGACGTAAATGACGCATAAAAACTAATGTTAAAGCACATTTCATTTTATTTATTAATGTAAGATTTTTTTTTCTAATTTGTATTTTGCTAAGAAACAAGATATAACATTTTTGCACTGTAATTACTAAAAAATATTAACTATAATTTACTAATTATAATATAATTAATAAATATTAACTATAATTACTAAAAAATATCTATTATAAAATATAATCAATTTTAAACACATTTCAATTTGTTTATTAATGTAAGATATAATTTTACTATAAAATATAATTAATAAATATTAACTATAATTAATAAATATTAACTATAATTACTAAAAAAATATTAACAATAATTTAATTATAATATTAACTATAATTAATAAATATTAACTATAATTACTAAAAAATATTTACTATAAAATATAATTAATAAAGAATCTATAATTTACTAATTGTTTATCATTAACAATAATACATTTAACAAGTGATGTAATAAACAACAACATCACTTTAAAAACTGTCGTTCAATAAGTGGTGTAATAGCCAAGCGGCCTAAGTTCAATTTTTTAAAAGTGTATTTAAGACATCAGTCATTCAATAAATCGATGTTTGAGAAACCAACAATATCACTTTTAAAACTAGCAATGTTAAAAATATTTTTGACATCGGCTGAATTTACGACGATGTTAAAACTGTGACGTCTATTCTACTTTTTCTTGTAGTGAAGTTTGTTGAGTTAGGGAATCAACATCGTTTACTGAAAATCAGGTATGATCTCTAGACTCACATTGTTTGTTTATATTCTATGTTTATATTCTTCTTTTTATTCCGCATTTTACCCCTTCTATTTTTTTATTATGATTATTTGCTTTGTTACTGTCACATTTTTTTTCTTTTTGAACTTCTTAACTTCAAATTGCATAATTCTTGGTTTTTTGGAAATGTGCTTCGTTTGTATAAAACTCTCATGTTTTAATAATTTCCAGATAGTGAATTCAATTTTTTAAATACCTGTAATTGTTTTAAAGTTTAATTTTTCTTTTTGATTCATGAATTCCTAATAGTGCTGAAGCATTCTTATCATATCTTAAAAACTATTAATTTGAATTCTAAATTTTTGTAGATCTGAAAAAATTAATGAAATTTCACATATCTCTGTAGTTTTGAGGTTATTCTAATTCATTTTGGAAAGACGTAAAAAATTATACTCATTATAGCACACTACTATTTTTCAATTGTGATAATTTCAATGGTGTTTGGATTAACTTGGTTATTCTAAATCGAAAATCTTCTGGCATAGATTTCCGTGTTATATCTTGAAATTCATTTTTAATTCATGATCATTTGGCTCGAATATTTGATTATTTGACATCATTTGAAAATTTTGATTTCTTGAAACTCACACACTTCTTGGATTTTAAATTAATAATCTTGTGTGATTGATTCATTGAATCTCAAAATTTACACATTTCTTCAAGTAATTTCAAATAGACTGCTTGTAATATTGGATCATGAACCATCCCCTGTGCCTGGTACAAATGTTTTGAAAATTCTCACGTAAAACTTTTTTTGAAATTGAATGTGTGACGGCCCGCCCCGCACCAGCTGACGTTTCCAATGAAATGCGTTGTGTCGATGTCCAGCCAGCACGGGACGCTCGTCAAGGAAAAGGAATTGGACTTATGAATCATCAAAGAACCTGTAGTATATCCCACAGCGCATAGAACAAAATATAATAATAACATAACTTGATATAAAACAGGCGAGACAGTGCATAAGCTGAAAACTAAATCATCATAGCAGCGGAAAATTCAAAATACTGCTTATGATCCAAACCATTTTTATTACAACTTTTAAAACTGTCTCTAAAGCAAAATAGGAAGGTACACTACTAATGCCCAATGTAGTGACCAGCAACAATACAGGGAGAATATATGGGACCGATACGTGTAAGCCTTCTGCTCGTCTCCGTACAACTACTCGTGGATAACCAGCCAACCTACCTCTAGTCTGCTCGTTTAGGAGCACCCAGAGTAATAGGAAGAGACAAAAAAACTCTGGGTCAGACAAAAGTCTGGTATGAGCGATAAGCAGCAAAAACATAACAATAACAGGTATATATAACCATACTTGAACCTGGACCTACAACCAAAGAGTTAGCACAACAAGATGTACAATACTCTACGGTGACACTAGAATGTGGTATGAAAATAATGGGGGGGTGTGCATGACATGGTGATAGCAAATATCAAACATAGCAATCATCCTCACATCTCACTCAGTGCATAAAGTATACGATATCTACCACTTTGATCATCCAATTCTTTCCTATGATCACTCTGCCCCATGGAGTCATAACTGTTCCACTGCACTGATCCATAGCCACTAATCCTTTGATATGTTCACTCTGCCCCCATGGAGTCATGGAAACTCCACTGCATTGGCTCATAGCCTTACTACGATCACTTTGCCCCAAGGAGTCATAACGGCTACACTACACTAATCCATAGCCAATACCCGTCTCTCAGTGGTAGGTCAAAGCTATAGACATTGGTAACCCCTTTGCACATGATCCGTAGCAAAGCCTAACTCATGAAGTTAACTCGTTGGTTTCCATCTGTATACTAAGCTATAACTTCCAACTTGGACTTCCTTTGCTTCTGGGGTTTTGGTCGAATTGGAGTTGGTCTTCAGAAGATTCGTCACGTAGAAGTAGTAGTTCCAAATCTGGTTTAGTTTGGCCATCTGGTTCGGTTCGGTATATGGTCATTTCCTCAATTCGGGTTGTGATGCTCCATGGTGCGGTTCGGTTTGGTGCCTCATAGTGTGGTTCAGTTCGGTGCCCATGGTGCGGTTCGATTCGGTCCTTCTATTTGGGATCAGTCTGGTCCTCTTGTCCTCCAGTTGATCCGATTTGACCCCATGCCAAGCTTCGATCCGATCCCAACTCCAACTTCAATGCAAGTGGACTTCCTTGTTGCCCTTGCCTTTGTGTGTAGCTGAAGATGCCACCACTCTAGTTCGGTTCGGTTATCCGATCTGATCCCCCTTAACCGATCTGATCCCCCTTAACCGATCTGATCCGGATCTTTGCAGCATTTCCAACAAGCTTGTTTCGTCCATTCTCGCCATACGATGGCGTTTTCAATCATTCTAACTTTACTAAGTAATCAGAAAACATCACAAACAATAGTAACAATATATGGATTCAATTAAAAAGACCAAAACATCAAGCATATAGGACATTTTAGATCAAACATACCCCAAAAGCATGATTTTCCCCTTTCCCCTTTAAGCATGTTTTAACTATAGGATTAACAAAACATGTCCAAATTAACCCAAATTTTTATCAGAGCCCTAAAATAATATTTAAGAATTTTTACATATTTTCCCAGAATTTTAACACGCATAATTTCGCTAATTATCACTAATCACTCCTAATTAGCCATAATTAGTGAAAAACAATGCAAATCACTCACCTTAGCCACAAATGAATAATAGATCTGAACTTTACTACTATTTGGCTCGAATTCCTATGCAATACAGCAACTCCAACTCTGATTTGATGTTGATTTTCCTTGATTTGATGTGGCTTAGCTTAATCCTCGATTGGTAAGCGATTAGGAGTTGTTTAGAAGAGATTTAGGAGGTGGAAACCATTGTTAGGTTTGAAGAGAAAGTTTATGGCAGCTGGAAAATGTCAAACGAGGGTTTCTCTAGCCCCGATCAGCCCTTATGCAACCCTAATGTCGAAATACCTAATGGTCCTAGCTCTTAATCACCCTAATTAGGCCCGGTTAAGCTGTTTTTCACCCTCTAAACCTTGTTTCAGCCATATCTCTCAAACAGTAAGTCCGTTTGATCAATGTGACCACTCTACGGAAAGGTAAACCATCATCCGAATCCAATGGAACCTATTTCAAATCAAAACTCCTTACCAATCAAAAGTTATAAGTGAAACAAGATTTGCCAAGGGCAAAATAGTCATTTAAAAATCGGCAAAAATCGTGAACATGGGAAATGACCCCAATAGTCGTTCCCTAAAGTTACACGATTATATGACCTCTTAAGAAAATGAAATAATTGTTCTATGATCCTCCGATGCGTAGAATCCGGGTTGTTACATTCTCCACCCCTTAAGAAATTTCTCCCCCGAAATTCCTTAACCAAAACATACAATGGGTCCCACATTCCTATCAGCCATTTACAAACAATCAAACACACATAATAACACGACAAGTTTATCCTAGCATGCGGAATAGCTATATTGCAATTAAAATCTTACCACGCAAAGAGTTCTGGATACGACTCCCTTATGCTCTCCTTTATTTCCCAAGTACAGTCGTGCTCGTTACCACCCTATTGAACCTTAACCAGTTCCACTTCCTTCCTTCGAAGTTGCTTCATATCGTACTCGACAATATGGATCGGCTTGCGGTTCCCAACCGCCTCGGGTTCTACTTCGATGTCATCCAACTAATCAGGTGAAATAATAATATCGGGGTCGTGCACGAACTTCCTTAACTGGGAAACATGAAGTACGTTGTGAACTCCTGCCATCTTGTCAGGTAATCCAACTTTGTAGGCCAAAGTCCCCACTTGCTCGAGGATTGGAAATGGACCAACAAACCTTGGTGCTAACTTGCCTCTCCTACCAAATCGAATCACGCTCTTTAATAGAGAAATCTTGACAAATACCAAGTCGCCAACGGAGAATTTCAATTCTCTTCGTCTCATATTAGCATAACCCTTCTGCCTATCTTGGGCAGCCTTCATTCGATGTTGGATTATCTTGATCTTATCTGAAGTTTCTCTTATCACATCTGGCCCAAGCACAAATTTCTCATCGGTTTCCAGCCAACATGATGGTGAGTTGCATGTTCTTCCGTACAAAGCTTCAAATGGAGCCATACCAATACTGGACTGATAACTATTATTATATGTGAATTCAACCAGATGCAAATGGTCATCCCGTGATACTCCAAAATCTAATATGCAAACTCTCAAGAGATCTTCTAATACTCGATTCACCCTCTCTGTTTGACCGTCGGTTTGAGGATGGTACGCGGTACTGAGACGTAATTCTGACCCTAAAGCCTCTTGTAAGCTCCTCCAAAATCCACTAATAAACAACGAATCTCGGTCACTCACAATGCCTTTGGGTACTCCATGAAATCTCACTACCTACTTCATATACAGTTCTGCTAACTTAGTTGTCGTTCTGGTCGACTTGACCGGTATAAACCTTGCACTGGTCAATCGGTCCACAATCACCCAAATGGTATCATGGCCTGATCTAGTCCCTGGTAACCCATCAATGAAATCCATTGAGACTTGTTCCCATTTCCATTCTGGAATTTCCAATGGTTGCAACAAACCACTAGGCTTCTTTTGCTCGGCTTTAACTAGCTGGCAATTCATGCATTTGGATATAAACTTCCCAATGTCTCTTTTCATTCCTTCCCAGTAATAGGTCTGCTTCATGTCTCAATACATTTTGTTACCACCGGGATGTATAGTTAGTTTTGAGTGATGACATTCTTTAAGCACTTCATCTTTTAATCCATTAACGTTGGGTACAACTAGTCTCCCATTCTTTCGAAGCCATCCTTCTCTATCAAATCCATACTTTTTCATTCCCTCACTATTAGTACCCATCTCTACCTTGGAGATGATTTCCAATAGGTTAGGATCGTCCCTCTGACTGGAACCAATCCGCTCAATCAAAGTGGGTTCGATCGTCAAACTTGCTAACATCTCTGGATCCAATTCGCACTTTGGTCTAAAATCATACCCAGTGATATACTCCAGTTGCTTCCATTCTATAAACATAGCCCCTAAACTGGCATGTCTCCTACTCAATGCATTAGCTACTGCATTTCCCTTTCCTGGTGTATATGCGATGTCGAAATCATAGGAAGCCAAGAATTCTAACCATCTTTGCTGTCGGAGATTTAGATCCTTCTGAGAGAAGAGATACTTTAACGACTTATGATCGGTAAACAACTCGAATCTTTCTCCCAAGAATAGTGTCTCCACATCTTCAATGCGAACACGATTGCTGCTAACTCCAAATCATGGGTAGGATATCTTTTCTCATGCGGTTTCAGTTACCGACTAGCATAAGCTATAATCCTACCTCCTTGCATCAATACAACACCTAGTCTGGTACCACAGGTATTCGTGTATACCGTCATCTCTTCATTCCCTTTAGGAATAACTAACACTGGTGCACACGTCAACTTTTCCTTTAGAATCTTGAATGTATTCTCACACCTTTCGTCCCAAACAAAAGCTTGATTCTTTTTGGTCAACTGAGTTAACATGCCGCTATCTTGGAGAATTCTTGGATAAACTTACGATAATATCCAGCTAATCCCAAGAAACTTCTTACGTCTGTTGCATTCTTGGGCATTGACTAATCCTGTACCATAGCCACCTTGGCAAGGTCCAAGGCAATACCGTTATTTGAAACAACATGGCCCAAGAATCTCACTTCCCTCTTCCAGAAGTGACACTTAGAAAATTTCGCTTTCAATTGGTGTTTTCTCAACACCTCCATTACTATCCTCAAATGTTCCTTGTGTTCTTCCTCTGTCCTCGAGTAAACAAGGATATCGTCCACGAACACAAGAACAAACTTATTCAATTGATCCCTGAATACCCTATTCATAAGGTCCACAAAATATGCTAGTGCATTGGTCAACCCGAATGGCATGACCAACCACTCATAGAATCCTGACGGCGTTCGAAAAGCTATTTTATCTTTACTCTTAGTTGCTACTTGGAGCTGATGAAATCCTGTCGCGAGATCTAATTGGGAGAATACTCTTGCTCCTTCCAGTTGATCAAACAAATCATCTATCCATGCAAGAGGATACTTATTCTTCCTAGTCACTATATTCAACTCGCGATAGTCCACAAATAAACGAGGGGAACCATCTGCCTTAGTGGCAAATACGACTGGTGTTCCCCACTCGGAAACACTCCTTCTAATAAATCCCTTCTTCAAAAGATCACTTACTTGCACCCCGAGCTCTCGCTGCTCCCTTGGTGCCATACGACGAAGAGGCATCACTATAGGTCTGGCATCCTTCACTAAATCAATACGGAACTCAATCTCTCGGTGTGGTGTAACACCCCACGTCCGTTAATGTCACTCCCAAAGGGAATGCATTAAGTTTCGTGAAGCGTTTAGGTAAACAGACATAGAATATTACAAGACAGATATAAAAAATTTGCAGTAGAAATAAACAACTTTATTAAATCACCAAAATACCTTGTTTCATAATACCACAAGTCATAAAACCATTACAACAAAATACTTATGTCTTGCATTATCAGAGGACATAGGTATTTAAAAGAAAAACATTATTCCCTAATTAAAAGAGCAAGCCATAAAAGAGACAGAGAATCGAGCCATACTTCAGAAGTAGCTCCTAGAAGATGATATCCAAATCCTGACTAAGACTGGGTGTTTCCTCCCTAAGAACCTGGAGGGGGGAACGGAAGAAAAGAGGCGAAACAAACTAGGTCATACATAAGTCTGGTGAGTCTAGTAACTTTTAGCCAGTAAATAAATAAAGGTAATCATGACAGGCATAAAATGGATTAGAGAAATCACTATACAAATGGCAGGTCTGACCAGGCAAATAAGACAAGGTATATACATGCTTCACTAATGACTACTCTTGTAACAACCCGTATTTTCAACAACCTGTAATAATGAAAATCGAGGCAGAATTTAATTATAAAATCTGAATCAAGGGAAACGGGCTATGCCATTGCGTTCGTCTCGGAAAAATACGCGAAATAGAGTCCGAGTTTTCGAAAATCGGAGTCCGTATGACCTAGTTAAGGCCCATGGAAGTTTTCAGAAATTTCCATAATTAAAACAGATTTAAATTTAAATTAAAAACAAGGATTTGGGCCAGCTGGGCCAAGGCGGGAAAAATCCCGCCAGGACCCGCATGTCGACAGGCCTGTCGACAGGGTCCCTAGGCATGTCGACTGCCCTGTCGACAGCCCTGTCGACAGGGGGTGCCCAGGCAGTCTAGCCTGGTGCACCATTTCTGATTTGGGCTTGATTGGGTGGCTTGGTTCTAGAGAGTTCCGTGATCTGACGGGCCAAAATTCACCTAGGGTTAATCCTATGGTCTAAATCACTCTAATTTTCTATAAATAAGCTCCTAACCCTACCCTTAAACCCCATTAATCATTCTAGCAACAAAACTATGCCAAAATCTAAACTCTCATGGCCTCCACCTAAAAACCCTAGCCTCCAATCTCTTCATTAATAATTCCTAAGTAATTTTCCATGCATACAAGCATATTTAGGCTTGTATGATCCTCCTTAGCTTGCATTAAAGGCTTGTTTTTCAATTGGCATCATAAAGGAGGAGTCTTGATCAAGTTTGCTTGCATTTGGGGGTTTTAATTAGTTGCATAAGGGGTTTCTTGCATTTGTTATACTCATTTGAGTCCGCATAAACATTGTAAGCCCTCTTACCCTCATTTTAGAAACTATAAAGTTAATGTGTGATGAAAGTTGGGGTTTATGTATGTTTATTGAGTTGTGCATGTTATGCAAGGGTACTAAGCCATGATTTGCAAATCTATTGAGTTATGCATGTATACTAAGCCATGATTTGCAAGATTTATAAGTTATGCATGTTTATGCAAGTTTGTTAAGCCATGATTTGTATGTTTATTAAGTTATGCATGTTTATGCAAGTTTGTTAAGCCATGATTTGTATGTTTATTAAGTTATGCATGTTTATGCAAGTTTGTTAAGCCATGATTTGTATGTTTATTAAGTTATGCATGTTTATGCAAGTTTAAAATGACAAGTTGTGCATGTTTTGACAAGTTGTGCATGTTTTGGCAAGTTATGCATGTTTATGCAAGTTTAAAATGACAAGTTGTGCATGTTTTGACAAGTTGTGCATGTTTTGACAAGTTGTGCATGTTTATGCAAGTTTAAAATGACAAGTGTGCATGTTTTGACAAGTTGTGCATGTTTATGCAAGTTTAAAATGACAAGTTGTGCATGTTTTGACAAGTTGTGCATGTTTGACAAATTGTGCATGTTTATGCAAGTTTAAAATGACTAGTTGTGCATGTTGACAAGTTATGCATGCTTATGTAAGTTTAAAATGGCAAGTTGTGCATGTTTGACAAGTTATGCATGATTAAGGTAATATGCAAGTTCACTATGCTAAGTTATGCAAGTTTAACATGTTATGCATGTTTACGGTAATATGCAAGATCACTATGCCAAGTTGTGCAAGTCTAACATGTTATGCATGATTGTTGTGTAAGTTTATCATGTATGTTGTGCCAAGTTCCCTCTTCCTATCCTTTATGCGTTACTACGAATATGTAAGCGATAGAATGACGTTGGGGGTTTTGGGGTAAACTTAAAATACATGAAAATATAAGATTGGGAATTTACCTATTAAGTTAGGTCTACCCCTTGGGAATTTACCTATTAAGTTAGGTCTACCCAAGTAATTGTTGACTTGTAATTATGTTTTGAAATAAAGTGGACATGACACTTAGAAAACATAAGTGTGGCCAACTCGAGGTTGGGTTGAGTTTGTAGCGTAATTCTACCCGGAACCGACCGGCTTAACTAGTGGCTACAAACAATAGGACCCAATGTGAGAAGTTGGTCATGGGGTGCCAAGACCCGAGGTTAGACCAAGTTGTGGTGTAAAGCTACCCGGACCCGCCCGGCCTAACTAGTAACCACAACAAGGTCTAATGTGAGAGGTTAAGGTGCATTAAATTAATTAATGCCTCATGATTAGGGTTAAGTCAGGGTCCACTAATACTTAACCAATTTGGGGATTCGAGGGATTAGAATGTGGTTAAGTTATGAACCGTTGGTTGCACTTAACTAGTTTAATCCATTTGGGAGTTCAAGGGATTAGAATGGGGTTAAGCCACACTTAACCAGTTTAATCCAGGATTAGTGAAGGGTTAAACCACACTTAACCCTCTTAGAAACCCTAGCAACGTGGTCTGTTCCAGCAGTAATCCCAGTTGGTATCATTCACAACCCTAGAGGCTAGGCTAGGGCGGGGCACGATTACTGGACTGATGTAAGCGACCAAAGCGACGGCTGAGTGGTACAGCGGTGCGGGTCCGGCGGGCTACGGACGTGCACGTAGTCCGATGTTGGACAAACTCGAGGCACGGGTACCAGTAGGTTAGGGCTGTGCATTATTGCTTAAGTGTCCGGGGTCGACAACCGAGGGCTTGATACACCCGAAGGTGGGCCCAGCACAGACTACCTACATCCATATGTGGGCCGTATGGACATCAACACTTGACGTGTTAGGCTTGTAGGGAGCCGATCGACTAGACCGTTGGGTTGGACCTTATATTAAGGTCACTTCATGTTATTGGGCCAAGGTTTGGGCTAAGGGATCAATACCTGTTATGTTGGTTTACTAGTACACCGTGGTGCAGAACTTAACTCTGTTTATGCGATGACACCTCTATCTATCTTGTAGTTAATTTACCATGCCAGTATGTTGTTATCTATGATCATCTCAGTTCCCATCATGATGTTAACTTTATTAGTTTATAGACTGATCGTAGCAGGGCTTACTCAGTCTTTTTGACTGACCCGTTTTGTTTTGCCTCTTTTCTTCCGTTTCCCCCCCCCCCCCAGGTTCTCAGGGAGGGAATACAGGAGCCTAGCTTGGATCTTAGTTGATTTCTTGGATAGCTCATGTATGCTTTGGACTTGAGCTCGCTATGGTTTTTCCACTTTGGGGATAGCTACTTTTATGTTTTCCTTTTTCAGTTTCAGATGATGTTACTTCATGTACTAGACTTGTTTATTTGGGAAAATTGACATTTTGATGTACCAGACTTGTTTTTGAAATAGTTTAAAAATCTTCCGCTGTTTTATTTACTTACTCTGTTTATTTACATATATATATATGTCATGTCCTGCCTTGCTATATCATTATGCATGTTTACCAATAATACCCCTCCAAAGCTAGTGCATTCCTTTGCGAGTGACCCTGGCGGAGGTGGGGTGTTACATTTGGTATTAGAGCATATGGTTTACTAGAAGGGATAAAAAGGTTTTTAAGACTCTTTGAAAAACTATTTTCAAAACCAAGTATAAAGTATTTTCCAAAGAAAAGTCTAGTTATTTTAAAGGCTATTCCCCAAAAGCCATCAGCACTATCCTTTGACTCCTCGTTTAAAACTCTTTTCTTTTCGTTTCCAGCATGTCTGATAATCTCATCTTGCCCGAAGGAGTAACGATACCCGATTGGTTTCGTCGATACTTGGAAGTCACGGCACCGGTCCCGGGTGTCCCTAATGTTGTCCCCCCAGTCGAGGCCGCTGTTCCCCCTCCTCCTCCCGTAGCTGATGTTCCTCTTTCCCCTCAGCCTCCACAAGCGGATTTCGCGGAAACTTGCAAGAACTTTAAGAGGATGGGTGGCAAGAATTTTAATGGGACAGAGACTTTTGTAGAAGCAGGGAATTGGTTGAAAGAGACCGAAGATCTTTTAGCCACCTTTGATATAGGTGACCGCAAGAAGGTTTTATTAGCAGTATGGTCGCTAAAGGAAGAAGCTGCACGTTGGTGGGTAGTCACCACCGCTACTAGGCCAATTGAGACTTGGGATGACTTTAGAGGAAGGTTTGGACTGAGATTCTTATCACTGAAGCAAGGGGACATGACTATTAGGGAATACATAGATAAGTTTAATCAACTGGCTCGTGTCGATTTAGACTTGGTTAATACAGCTCAGAAGAAGGCCCTACACTTTGCTCTAGGATTAAACGAGCCATTACATGATTTGGCCCTGTCTCATATACCCTTGGGGGCGACTTTCGAGAGTTTAGTGAATTTGGCCCTACTTCAAGAAGAAGGTAGCAATGATAAGAAAGAGGTCAAGACAAATGAGTCTCAAGGCAAAAGAGTAAATTCCGGGGAACAGGGCAAGAATATGAAATGCAACTTCTGTGGTAAAGTTGGACATATAGCCAGGGAATGTAGGAAGAAGGAGAAGAGAAAGCGGGGCGAATGCTTTGATTGTGGTGAGTTTGGACATTTCAGCAAGGATTGCCCGAGGAAACAAGGGCAAGGTCAGACTCAGTGTGCAGGACTATCTGGAGGGCGAGTTCACCCCCTCAATACCGTTCGTCCAGCTCATGATAGAGGTAGTGTTTCTGTTGAAAATCTTGTTTACATTTTCTGATTTTCCCTGTTCAAACTTTGTTTGATTCTGGCACATCGCATAGTTTTATTTCATCTAATCCAGTTGAAAGTTTTGCACCTAAGTACTAGCCTAGTTGATGATCCCGTATGTGTTTCAAATCCAATTGGGGGTTCTGCCCGCCTGTCTGTGGTCTAAGTGGATTTGAAAATTTCTATCTTGAGTATAGAATTCTCGTGGGATGTTTATATTCTCGGCTTCAGGGGATATGGGTTGGTTTTGGGCATGGAATGGCTGTCCTATTTTGGAGCCATTCTGGGTTTTTGTGTATATAGGGTTGTGAGGCCCATGATTCGCCTCAGCAGTACCCTTAGAAATTTCTAGCAACCCTATGGGTCCCGTCATGTTATGATATCTTGAATCCCTCAACTCGTCTATCGATAGTTTGCAATCTGTGAGGGTGGTCCGAGAATATCCTGATATCTGGGGATAGATTTCCGTATTATCTGGTTGGTAATGCCAAGCCAGTTTCGTGGCCGATTAGGCACATGACCTCACGAAATGAGAGTTAAGAAAGCAAGTCAAGGAGTTGCTTGAGAAGAACTTCCTGAGACGAAACATTTTCGAGTAGAGTGCTCCAGTAGCATTCGTTACTAATGTGGACGGTTTGCTTCGCTTATGTGTTGATCTTCGTAAGAAGAATAGGTAATCGTTACCAAGGATCAATGATTTGTCTGATCAGCTTGTAGGAGCATCCGCTTTCTTTTGATCTAGCTACCGGATTCCATCAGCTTAGGATGGCTGAGGATGGAATTGACAAGACTGCGTTTAGGACTCTGGATGGGTTTTAGAATGGTTAGTCATGCTATTTGGTTTGACTAAGGCACCCGCATATTACGCGAACTCGATGGGTAGGGTGTTTAGGGGGTCCTTGAACAAGTTTGTCATGGTCGTCATAGACGATATTTTGATCTCCTCAAAAGAACGAGGAAGAACATGTTAGACATCTCAAGAAGGAGATGGATACGCTTGAGCCACCGGTTGAAGGTCAAGTTCTCCAAATGCCACTTTGGAGGAAAGAAGTTGGATTTCTTGGGCACATAGTTCTTAAGTAAGGCTTAGCGGTGGATTCCGCTAAAGTGGCTGCGGTTTGAGACCGGAAAGCTCTGAGAAGGGCAATTGAAGTAAGAAGCTTTCTCCGTTTGGCTAGTTAGTTAGCATTCCCGGAGCTTAGACTTACTCTTCTGGATCAAGAAGGGAGTTTCACGGGAAGAAGACCCGCAGTTGGTCAAGAACATGGACCAGTCGACTCGAGGCGAGATGTTAGGTCACCTCGATAGGTATATTATAAAGGATGACTAAGGCGCGATAAGAGGTTATGTGTTCCTCGAGTGAAAGACTTGGTAAAGAAGGTTCTTGAAGATGCGCATCACTCGAGGAGGTGACCGAATTGGTTTTGGAATACATGTTGTGCCACCAGGTTGAGGCCAAGTCATAGAAGCCCAGTGGGCCATTACCTCCATTGGAAGTTTCGCAAGGGAAGTGTGAAAACATCTCGATAGATTATGTGGATAGACTGCCTAGATCAAAGGAAGGGAATACGGGTATGAGGGTCATAATAGGTAGACTCACGAGGAGTGCTCATTTCAGTCCGGTGAAGAGCGAGAGGACTGCATCAGGGTCAGCAACGGTTTACCCTCAAGAAGTTGGCCAGTTTTGAAATAGCCTGCAGAAAGCCATGGGTAGGCAACTGAATCTAGGTACGACCTATAGGCGGATGGTTCATGTCGATTAAGCCTGAGCTATAGGAAATCACGTTTATAAGGGCAATTGGCAACGTGGAGTGGTATTTCCAAGAAAAGTTCTGCTGCATGGAATACCTTATGGTAAGAAGACGAGATCCAGGATTCACTAGTGAATTTTGGAGAGCTTGCATGAAATCATGAGGTTATAGTATGTTTAAGCCAAGTATACAGAAAGAAGAATAAGTGGGAAAGAAAGACGAGAGGCAATAATGAAATGAGTTCCAACTCGAATTTGGGAAATAGGAGTTAGGAAGCCAAGGAATCATGAAGTGGAAGATAGTCAAAGCACAGTGGAGTTCAGCTCAAGGAGACGTGACCAAGAAGAGTGAAGACTAGATACGCGCATCATATCTCTTTTTAAGAGTGCATCCTTGATCCTCGTTTTCCTGTGGAGCTTGCTTGCAAGTTGTCTTTTACATATATCCTCTCGGTCCCATTCTCGATCTTATTTCTGTTGTAAACTCCATAAGGGGGTTAAGACTCATCGGTTAGTACCATATGTCAAAGTTTGAATGGATCTCTTGTAATCCAAAAAGGAGTTTATCCAGTTTATCTAGTTTATCTAGTTTATCGTGTCATGAGAACCTTTGGTAGAAACCCTTTTGGTTGAAACATGTGTTTGAAACATGTTATGCTTGATGGTTGCAAGTGGTTGCAAGTGTTTGCAAGTGGTTGCTCGTGGATGCATTATACACGATTAGGCACTAGATCGGCTCGCACACTCTTCATGTTGCATATGCATGAGTGCTTACACTTATTCATGGTTGAAACTTGTTGTGTTATCACATGGATGTTGCATAAGGATGAATGTTATGTGCACTCATATAGATACTATGAATTTAGGAATCTGCATACATATGGATTCATTTCACCGACATACATATGCATTAAGGAGGTTTACTGTATCAGTAGCCGCCTGATTTACATACATATGCATTAAGGAGGTTTACTGTATCAGTAACCGCCTGATTTTTGCATTAGATAAGTACATATACACACACTTTTGCATATGTTCATCCAGCATTTAGAATCTTGTAAGGACAATGATTGCTCGTGGATGATGCTTTGAGTAGATGGATGATTGGATGGTAGGATACGTTCTTCCTAACTTGAAGATTTCGGGGACGAAATCCTTTAAGGAGGGGAGAATGTAACAACCCGTATTTTCAACAACCTGTAATAATGAAAATCGAGGCAGAATTTAATTATAAAATCTGAATCAAGGGAAACGGGCTATGCCATTGCGTTCGTCTCGGAAAAATACGCGAAATAGAGTCCGAGTTTTCGAAAATCGGAGTCCGTATGACCTAGTTAAGGCCCATGGAAGTTTTCAGAAATTTCCATAATTAAAACAGATTTAAATTTAAATTAAAAACAAGGATTTGGGCCAGCTGGGCCAAGGCGGGAAAAATCCCGCCAGGACCCGCATGTCGACAGGCCTGTCGACAGGGTCCCTAGGCATGTCGACTGCCCTGTCGACAGCCCTGTCGACAGGGGGTGCCCAGGCAGTCTAGCCTGGTGCACCATTTCTGATTTGGGCTTGATTGGGTGGCTTGGTTCTAGAGAGTTCCGTGATCTGACGGGCCAAAATTCACCTAGGGTTAATCCTATGGTCTAAATCACTCTAATTTTCTATAAATAAGCTCCTAACCCTACCCTTAAACCCCATTAATCATTCTAGCAACAAAACTATGCCAAAATCTAAACTCTCATGGCCTCCACCTAAAAACCCTAGCCTCCAATCTCTTCATTAATAATTCCTAAGTAATTTTCCATGCATACAAGCATATTTAGGCTTGTATGATCCTCCTTAGCTTGCATTAAAGGCTTGTTTTTCAATTGGCATCATAAAGGAGGAGTCTTGATCAAGTTTGCTTGCATTTGGGGGTTTTAATTAGTTGCATAAGGGGTTTCTTGCATTTGTTATACTCATTTGAGTCCGCATAAACATTGTAAGCCCTCTTACCCTCATTTTAGAAACTATAAAGTTAATGTGTGATGAAAGTTGGGGTTTATGTATGTTTATTGAGTTGTGCATGTTATGCAAGGGTACTAAGCCATGATTTGCAAATCTATTGAGTTATGCATGTATACTAAGCCATGATTTGCAAGATTTATAAGTTATGCATGTTTATGCAAGTTTGTTAAGCCATGATTTGTATG
Organism: Allium sativum; assembly: GCA_030737875.1. Classification (NCBI taxonomy): domain Eukaryota; kingdom Viridiplantae; phylum Streptophyta; class Magnoliopsida; order Asparagales; family Amaryllidaceae; genus Allium; species Allium sativum. The sequence goes on from CM060924.1 coordinate 270,310,780, forward strand.
TTTATTAAGTTATGCATGTTTATGCAAGTTTGTTAAGCCATGATTTGTATGTTTATTAAGTTATGCATGTTTATGCAAGTTTGTTAAGCCATGATTTGTATGTTTATTAAGTTATGCATGTTTATGCAAGTTTAAAATGACAAGTTGTGCATGTTTTGACAAGTTGTGCATGTTTTGGCAAGTTATGCATGTTTATGCAAGTTTAAAATGACAAGTTGTGCATGTTTTGACAAGTTGTGCATGTTTTGACAAGTTGTGCATGTTTATGCAAGTTTAAAATGACAAGTGTGCATGTTTTGACAAGTTGTGCATGTTTATGCAAGTTTAAAATGACAAGTTGTGCATGTTTTGACAAGTTGTGCATGTTTGACAAATTGTGCATGTTTATGCAAGTTTAAAATGACTAGTTGTGCATGTTGACAAGTTATGCATGCTTATGTAAGTTTAAAATGGCAAGTTGTGCATGTTTGACAAGTTATGCATGATTAAGGTAATATGCAAGTTCACTATGCTAAGTTATGCAAGTTTAACATGTTATGCATGTTTACGGTAATATGCAAGATCACTATGCCAAGTTGTGCAAGTCTAACATGTTATGCATGATTGTTGTGTAAGTTTATCATGTATGTTGTGCCAAGTTCCCTCTTCCTATCCTTTATGCGTTACTACGAATATGTAAGCGATAGAATGACGTTGGGGGTTTTGGGGTAAACTTAAAATACATGAAAATATAAGATTGGGAATTTACCTATTAAGTTAGGTCTACCCCTTGGGAATTTACCTATTAAGTTAGGTCTACCCAAGTAATTGTTGACTTGTAATTATGTTTTGAAATAAAGTGGACATGACACTTAGAAAACATAAGTGTGGCCAACTCGAGGTTGGGTTGAGTTTGTAGCGTAATTCTACCCGGAACCGACCGGCTTAACTAGTGGCTACAAACAATAGGACCCAATGTGAGAAGTTGGTCATGGGGTGCCAAGACCCGAGGTTAGACCAAGTTGTGGTGTAAAGCTACCCGGACCCGCCCGGCCTAACTAGTAACCACAACAAGGTCTAATGTGAGAGGTTAAGGTGCATTAAATTAATTAATGCCTCATGATTAGGGTTAAGTCAGGGTCCACTAATACTTAACCAATTTGGGGATTCGAGGGATTAGAATGTGGTTAAGTTATGAACCGTTGGTTGCACTTAACTAGTTTAATCCATTTGGGAGTTCAAGGGATTAGAATGGGGTTAAGCCACACTTAACCAGTTTAATCCAGGATTAGTGAAGGGTTAAACCACACTTAACCCTCTTAGAAACCCTAGCAACGTGGTCTGTTCCAGCAGTAATCCCAGTTGGTATCATTCACAACCCTAGAGGCTAGGCTAGGGCGGGGCACGATTACTGGACTGATGTAAGCGACCAAAGCGACGGCTGAGTGGTACAGCGGTGCGGGTCCGGCGGGCTACGGACGTGCACGTAGTCCGATGTTGGACAAACTCGAGGCACGGGTACCAGTAGGTTAGGGCTGTGCATTATTGCTTAAGTGTCCGGGGTCGACAACCGAGGGCTTGATACACCCGAAGGTGGGCCCAGCACAGACTACCTACATCCATATGTGGGCCGTATGGACATCAACACTTGACGTGTTAGGCTTGTAGGGAGCCGATCGACTAGACCGTTGGGTTGGACCTTATATTAAGGTCACTTCATGTTATTGGGCCAAGGTTTGGGCTAAGGGATCAATACCTGTTATGTTGGTTTACTAGTACACCGTGGTGCAGAACTTAACTCTGTTTATGCGATGACACCTCTATCTATCTTGTAGTTAATTTACCATGCCAGTATGTTGTTATCTATGATCATCTCAGTTCCCATCATGATGTTAACTTTATTAGTTTATAGACTGATCGTAGCAGGGCTTACTCAGTCTTTTTGACTGACCCGTTTTGTTTCGCCTCTTTTCTTCCGTTTCCCCCCCCCCCCCAGGTTCTCAGGGAGGGAATACAGGAGCCTAGCTTGGATCTTAGTTGATTTCTTGGATAGCTCATGTATGCTTTGGACTTGAGCTCGCTATGGTTTTTCCACTTTGGGGATAGCTACTTTTATGTTTTCCTTTTTCAGTTTCAGATGATGTTACTTCATGTACTAGACTTGTTTATTTGGGAAAATTGACATTTTGATGTACCAGACTTGTTTTTGAAATAGTTTAAAAATCTTCCGCTGTTTTATTTACTTACTCTGTTTATTTACATATATATATATGTCATGTCCTGCCTTGCTATATCATTATGCATGTTTACCAATAATACCCCTCCAAAGCTAGTGCATTCCTTTGCGAGTGACCCTGGCGGAGGTGGGGTGTTACAACTCTGCACTATTACTAGTATACTCAAGATGAGATGATCCCTTCCACTACAAGTTGGTAGATTTAGGGCATACATCCGAGTATACCCTAACCACTACCCTAATCGATCGACTCCCTACTCTGTAGATATCTGTGCTGGCCCCACAGTAGGGGGTATGACTTCCCTAAAGTGGCAACCCAAGATGTGCACAGGCCTATCTACTGGCGTCACGGTCGGCTTAGCCCCTTCTGCTCGGCCCATGCTCGCACATGTCCCCGGTTGTTTTGCGTCGCTCCCACCATCCGTCTCGTTTGGATCTCTTACAATCAATTAGTAAGTGTGCCCCTTCTCCGCCTAGTATGGAGTTTCTACTTAGATACCACTCTGGGTTACTAACTGAAATGGGTCCCACACAACATGATACAAGCTCTCCCCTATGCCTTGTATCCCCACTAGGTTTTCTACTGACTATGTATACCCTAAGGTGTCTTTAATTACATAGCCCTCTATCAGTTATGCTTACCTATAGGTGTCTTTGATACATAACTCTATCTCTTTCCATTAGTTATGCTTACCCTTAAGGGTGTCTTTAATACATAACTCTTAATTTAGCTATCAGTTATGTTTACCTATAGGTGTCTTTAATACATAACTCTATCCCTTTCCATTAGTTATGCTTACCCTTAAGGGTGTCTTTAATAAATAACACTTATTATCCCCCCCCCCTCCCGGCGGTTTTGTATACCATTAGGTGTCTTTAATTACATAACCCTCTATCCAGTTAAGTTTGTGGGCCTATATATACTAATATTACCCACCTACCCAAGATTTACTTAACCTTCCCACTGATTTAATCTTGTTTATTTAATGGTTAAGCTTGTGGGCCTATATATACTAATATTACCCACATACCCTTCAGTTATACTTAACCCACCCACTATCAAATTCACTTTACTTAACCTTAACTTATGTTCATAATCATATAGTCCTGATGCATTAAATTAGGTTAAGTAGTCTTTTCTTATTATCATGTCCAATTATGGTTGTATTGGGCTAGACCTCCCACATTAGGCCTACAACGTGTGGATGCTGGATATGCCGGTCAGGTCCGGGCTGTCTTATTCCATAGTTCGGCCTAACCTTGTGTCTTGGCCCGATTCATATTTGGGTACTTAGACCTTCCACATTAGGTTCAACATTAGTGGCTGCTGGATATGCCGGTCGGTTCCGGGCAGACTTCCGCCACTAATGTAACCTAACCTCATGTCATAAGTACAATTAAAATTCCTAATTTTAATTACTAAACATTCTATCTTTATCCAAATTTACCTATGTCATTATAGGTAATTAATTCATCTATGTCCAAATTTACCTATGTCATTATAGGTAATTAATTTTATGTTTCCCCATTTGAATTATATACTCATTTCATATAAATATTATATAAACTATGCCAATTACAAATTCCTTTTATCCCCGTTCCTAACTAACGTATTCACACGTATTTTGGCGGCATCGAGGCTATAAAGTAGCCTCGTCATAAAAATAAAAGGGAACATTTTAGATCTAACATGAATCACAAGGGGACATTTTAGATCGCATAATATAGATCTAACATAAATCATAAGGGGACATTTTAGATCTAACATGAATCACAAGGGGACATTTTAGATCGCATAATATAGATCTAACATGAATCATAAGGGGACATTTTAGATCGCATAATATAGATCTGTGAATCATAAGGGGACATTTTAGGTCGCATAATATAGATCTAACATGAATCATAAGGGGACATTTTAGATAGCATAATATAGATCTATGAATCATGAGGGGACATTTTATATCGCATAATATAGATCTATGAATCATAAGGGGACATACATACAAATCCAGAAAAAGGGTAATGGTAAACTAGACCCAATATACTTAGGATGAACAGATCCAAATCATAACTCTTATGTCCCATAATAACAGATCTCAATAAATCAAAATATGATGTTCTAGATCTAAACAAAGGTACAATAGTCTAGAAAATGATAATCTCAAATCAACCACAAACTTTAGGGAAAAGGTAAGATCCGCATATGTAACATGATAAATTTACCCCCAAAGGACTAGATCTAAAGAAAGTAGATCTATCGTATACAAGTTAAGATCCAATTATGACATCACAAGTGAATTAGACTTATAGGAATAGATCTAACATAGTATAAGTTAAGATCCCAAAGACGCCATAGATTAAGATTTTACAATAGATCTAATTATGATGAACATTGAGATCCAAGCCATAGAATATTTTAGATCCAAAAAGTATGATAAATCCAAGATGATTTAATTACAAGAGCATATCCAATTCATATTCATAACATGATTACTTTTAAATCTTTAAACCTAAAAGTAACTATACTCACTGTGATTGGATTGCTAAGATGATTGAAATGGTGCTGAGTCTATGCTTGAATTTTAGAATTTGATATGCTTTAGAAGAAGGTGAGAGACCCTAGTTCAGATCAGAATCTGGCATAGTTTGGCCACCATGACTTCTCTTTGAAGAAAACAAAGGGATTGAGGTGATTTTATAGCTGCTAGGATATAGAAATCGAATGCCACCTCATCCCTAAAAGAGAATTGGGTAATGGGTCGACACCCACCTAGGCCTGGGTGCCCAAATACCCAAAAACTGTTCTAAGCGCACTTGGTAGGTGTGCCAGTGCAAAAATACATGGGCGAACTTATCAAGTGCACCGGGAATTCCTGCATTTTCCGGCAAACTTCTACCGTCCATAACTTCTTTATACGGCATCCGTTTTACGCAAACTCGGACTCTATCTCAAGTAGAATTCCGAGACGAACGCAAAGGCGTAACCCATTTCACCTAATTCTTCTTTTAAAGATTAATTATTCTTTAATTATCTCTTATGTCCCATTTTAAAATTACGGGGTGTTACATTCCCCCCTACTTAATGGATTTAGTCCCCGAAATCTTCAAGTCAAGAAGAATGTGTATCATACCATCCAACGTCCATCTACTCAACCATTCAATCACAGGCATCCATTGTCCTTAAAAAGGTTTCTAATGCTTTTCATGAATCTATGCATAAGTGTGTGTATATGTCCCAACACTAATGCGAAAATCAGGCGGTCTACTGATTCAGTTGACCTCCATAATGCAATGTAAGTTAGTGCCATGAATCCAATATGTATGCAAATAAACATATTATAACATATAAGTTCTACATGTGTGCACACTCATTCGTCCAATGCAACATCCATATGATGAGTCAACCAATTTGCATCCATAAAATTTGAAAATGCACACACATCCATATGCAGTATGAGAGTGTTTTTGAGACGATCTAGTGCCTAGTGTGTGTGTATGCATCCACAGGCAACCACTAGCAAATACTTGCATCCACTTGCAACCATTAAACATAACATGTCCCAAACACATGTTTACATCCATAGGATTCCTATCTAAATGTCGAAGATTCGATCGATAGGATACAAACGAATGATAGAAACAAGTACAAAAAAAACTTTGGGAAAAGAGGTCAAGGACATAGTACTAAAAAGGAATGGGTATGCAGCACGAATTCTATCTTCGGTTTCCTAAGTCGCATCCTTGCTGTCTTCTCCTAACATCTCTGTCGCGCCGTCTCTTAACTTTTGATCCAAGTATGCAAGTCGGAACTCATTCAATCATTACATCCTCCTCCACTTTCCCTTGGAGCTATGTGGCACATTGGTAATGCAACTGGTTTTGCATTGTTCCACCAAATATATATACGAAAGTCGATCTCGCGCCTCCGAGGTAAACCCCGTATCTCATCAAAACATCAGAAAATTTTGGACTACTGGAACAGATTGCAAATCTTCTATAGATGTATCAAGAGACTCTAAGAAACTAAGCATAACAGACCCTTATGGGTCACAAGAAACTTTGAGGGTCTTCCCTTGACAAGTTAGAAACTTAACGACCCTCCTCTCAAAATCTAGAATGACCCCCTACGTAGAAAGCTGGTCCATTCATAGAATCAACCCGTAGCCCATAAACCCAAGCACACAAGTGTCACATCCAAATTTTGATGCCTAACACAGATAATTTCAAACCCCTACAATTCACTAATAAATGAGTCGAACCACCAATGGGGTTTGAAACAACTATGGGATCTAATACCATACTAGTAACTAAATGCAGAGATTCTGCTACAGAACTAGATATAAACGAGCGTGAAGCTATCAGAATCGAAAAGTGTTCTAACAGAATGCTTTGGAAGAGAAATTAAACTTTCTATAGAAATTTTCTACCTCTGTCAGGAGCGCTGGCCATGAGTGCATTCACCTGCCTTCCAGAAGTCCCCTACGGTCCCTGCCCCTTCGGGCATTCCTTGGAGAAGTGTTCGACCTCTACGCACTTAAAGCAATTGAATTTCCACCTTTTACATTCTTTGACGAGGTGACCTTCTTTCCCACAATAGTGGCATTTCCTCTTATCATTTCCCTTGTCATCCCTCTCGCCTTTCTTGTTGCTGTTGCTTCCCCTTCTTGGGCCCCGCCTTTTCATTTTGCAATGTCCCTTCCACTTTTACCTCTTTCTTTGCTCCTTGTCCTCCTCATGCATTAGGGCCATATCCACAAGCTTTTCAAAAGTGGCCCCATGGGAATACGGGACATCGCCAGTCCATGTAAAGGCTCATTCAGCCCTTTAACAAACCGCAAAGCCTTTTTGTGCGGCGTATTTACCAACGCTAGTCTGAACCTTGCCAGCTGATTGAACTTGCTGATGTATTCCTTAACCGATAGGCTTCCCTGTTTGAGTGCTAAGAACTTCTCCATCTGTAGGCTTTGTTCAGCTTGTGAGAGGAACTTCATTTCAAACCTCGTTCTGAAATCCTCCCAAGTCTCGATTGGTCTCTCGGCATTAGTAACTTCCCACCAGAAAGAGGCTTCGTCCTTAACTAACCATACAGCCAACTGTATCTTTCGCCTATCATCCACTTCGAAGATAACAAACAAATCTTCTGTTTCCTTGAGCCAGTTTCTTGCTTCCACGAATGATTCAGTCCAATTAAAGTTCTTTCCGCCCATAGCTCAAAAGTCTCTACATATCTTCGAGAAAGTATTCACGTGCGGAGGAGGAGGAGGAGGAACGTTTCCTTGGCCTTCGGCGGGTGCCGTGGCCTCCAAATACATTCGGAACCATCCAGGTATTGTGACGCCCTCTGAAGATTAGGGATGTTTTGTTCCCCAGACATGCAAAAAAGAAAAAGGAACAGATTTAGATAAAGGACCGAAGGATACTACATATGGATTTTTGGGTAATGTTTTTCAAAACAGACTTTCGTTTTTGAAAATACTTTCTTTTAAAACATTTTTGAAAAATATTTTTCAAAACTTTTATCCAACCTGGTAACCTTCATCTCTGATACCAAGTGTAGCACCCCGCGTCCGTTAATGTCACTCACAAAGGGAGTGCATTAAGTTTCGTGAAGCGGTTAGGTAAACAGACACAAAATATTACAAGACAGATATAAAAATTTTGCAGTGGAAATAAACAACTTTATTAAATCACCAAAATACCTTGTTTCATAATACCATGAGTCATAAAACTGTCTTGCATTATCAGAGTACATAGGTATTTAAAACAAAAACATTATTCCCCAATCAAAAGAGCAAGCCATAGAAGAGACAAAGACTCGAGCCATACTTCAGAAGTAGCTCCTAGAAGATGATATCCAAATCCTGACTAAGCCTAGGTGTTTCCTCCCTAAGAACCTTGGGGAGGGGGCGGAAGAAAAGAGGCGAAACAAACTAGGTCAGACATAAGTCTGGTGAGTCTAGTAACTTTTAGCCAGTAAATAAATAAAGGTAATCATGAAAGGCATAAAATGGATAAGAGAGATCACTATACAAATGGCAGGTGTGACAAGGCAAATAAGGCAAGGTATATGCATGCTTCACTAATGACTACTCTGCACTATTACTAGTATACTCAAGATGAGATGATCCCTTCCACTACAAGTTAGTAGATTTAGGGCATACGTCCGAGTATACCCTAACCACTACCTTAATCGATTGGCTCCCTACTCTATAGATATCATGTGCTTGCCCCACGGTAGGGGGTATCACTTCCCTAAAGTGGCAACCAAAGATTTGCACAGGCCTATCTACTGGTTCCATGGTCGGCTTAGCCCCTTCTGCTCGGCCCATGCACGCACATGTCCCCGGTCGGTTTGCGTCGCTCCCACCATCCGTCTCGTTTGAATCTCTTACAATCAATCAGTAAGCGTGCCCATTCTCCGCCTAGTACGGAGTTCTCTACTTTGATACCACTCTGGGTTACTGACTGAAATGGTTCCCACACAACATGATACAAGCTCTCCCCTATGTCATGTATCCCCACTAGGTTTTCTACTAACTATGTAAACCCTAAGGTGTCTTTAATTACATAGCCCTCTATGAGTTATGCTTACCTATAGATGTCTTTAATACATAACTCTACCCCTTTCCATTAGTTATGCTTACCCTTAAGGGTGTCTTTAATACATAACTCTTAATCTACCTATCAATTATGCTTACCTATAGGTGTCTTTAATACATAACTCTATCCCTTTCCATTAGTTATGCTTACCCTTAAGGGTGTCTTTACTACATAACTCTTATTATCCCCCCCCCCCGGGTTATGTATACCATTGGGTGTCTTTAATTACATAACCCTCTATCCGGTTAAGTTTGTGGGCCTGTATATACTAATATTACCCAACCCACCTACCCAAGATTTACTTAACATTCCCACTGATTTAATCTTGTTTATTTAGTGGTTAAGTTTGTGGGCCTATATATACTAATATTATCCACCTACCCTTCAGTTATACTTAACCCACCCACTATCGAATCCACTTTACTTAACCCTAACTTATGTTCATAATCATACAGTCCTTATGTATTAAATTAGGTTAAGTAGTCTTTTCTTATTACCATGTCCAATTATGGTTGTATTGGGCTAGACCTCCCACATTAGGCCAACAACGTGTGGATGCTGGATATGTCGGTCGGGTCCCGGCAGTCTTATTCAATAGTTGGGCCTAGCCTCGTGTCTTGGCCTGATTCGTATTTGCGTACTTAGACCTCCCACATTAGGTTCAACATTAGTGGCTGCTGGATATGTCGGTCGGTTCCGGGCAGACTTCCGCCACTAATGTAACCTAATCTTATGTCATAAGTATAATTAAAATTCTTAATTTTAATTACTGAACATTTTATCTTTATCCAAATTTACCTATGTCATTATAGGTAATTAATTCTATGTTTCCCCATTTGAATTATATACTCATTTCATATAAATATTATATAAACCATGCCAATTACAAATTCCCTTTATCCCCGTTCATAACTAACGTATTCACACGTATTTTGGCGGCATCGAGGCTATAAAGTAGCCTCGTCATAACAATAAAAGGGAACATTTTAGATCTAACGTGAATCACAAGGGGACATTTCAGATCGCATAATATAGATCTAACATGAATCATAAGGGGACATTTTAGATCTAACATGAATCACAAGGGGACATTTTAGATTGCATAATATAGATCTAACACGAATCATAAGGGGGCATTTTAGATCGCATAATATAGATCTATGAATCATAATGGGAAATTTTAGATCGCATAATATAGATCTAACATGAATCATAAGGGGGGACATTTTAGATCACATAATATAGATCTATGAATCATAAGGGGACTTTTTAGATCGCATAATATAGATCTATGAATCATAAAGAGACATACATACAAATCTAGAAAAAGGGTAATGGTAAACTAGACCCAATATACTTAGGATGAACAGATCCAAATATTTACTCTTATGTCCCATAATAAGAGATCTCAATAAATCAAAATATGATGTTCTAGATCTAAACAAAGGTTTAATTGTCTAGAAAATGATAATCTCAAATCAACCACAAACTTTAGGGAAAAGGTAATATCTGCATATGTAGCATGATGAATTAACCCCAAAAGGACTAGATCATAAGAAAGTAGATCTATCATATACAAGTTAAGATCCAATTATGACATCACAAGTGAATTAGACTTATAGGAATAGATCTAACATAGTATAAGTTAAGATCCCAAAGACGCCATAGATTAAGATTTTACAATAGATCTAATTATGATGAACATTGAGATCCAAGCCATAGAATATTTTAGATCCACAAAGTATGATAAATCCAAGATGATTTAATTACAAGAGGATATATAATTCATATTCATATCATGATTACTTTTAAATCTTTAAACCGAAAAGTAACTATACTCACTGTGATTGGATTGCTAAGATGGTAGAAAAGGTGCTGAGTCTATGCTTGAATTTCAGAATTTGATATGCTTTAGAAGAAGGTGAGAGACCCTAGTTCAGATCAGAATCCGGCATAGTTTGGCCGCCATGACTTTTCTTCGAAGAAAACAAAGGGATTGAGGTGATTTTATAGTTGGTAGGCTACATAAATCGAATGCCACCTCAGCCCTAAAAGAGAATTGGGTAATGGGTCGACACCCACTTGGGCATGGGTGCCCAAATACCCAAAAACTGTTCTGGGCGCACTTGCCAAGTGCCCTAGTGAAAAAATACATGGGCACACTTGTCAAGTGCGCCGGGAATTCCTGCATTTTCCGGCAAACTTCTATCGTCCATAACTTCTTCATACGGTATCCGTTTTACGGAAACTCGGATTCTATCTCAAGTAGAATTCTGAGACAAACGCAACACAATGGCGTAACCCGTTTCACCTAATTCTTCTTTTAAAGATTACTTACTCTTTAATTATCTCTTATTTCCCGTTTTAAAATTACGGGGTGTTACATGTGGTGGAAGCCCGTTCAATTCCTCGAAGATATCCGGATACTAGCCGGCAACTGCAACCCCTGATAACTTGTCCTACGGAATGTCGAGGGAATTTAGAAAACTTGCCATCACCTCATCACTGGGTAGGCCACCAAACACTACCCTCTGCCCATCATCCGCCCTTATAGCCACCGAAAATCTCTCACAGTCTACCACAACTCCGTACCTTTAGAGCCAGTCGACTCCCAAAATAGTGCCAAACCCAGTAAAGCCCAAAACAAAGAAATCATAGGCAAACATACTTCCATGACTCGATATGACCAAATTTCGACAAATCATGCTAAGGCTAGTCGAACCACCAATCGGGTTCATCACCACTAAAGGTCTATTGACTATCTCAGGTCCAATCCCAACCTATCAACCAGGTCACTAGATATGAAGGAATGGAAACCCCAGTATCAAACAATACTCGAACAGGAACATCATAAATAGAAAGCATACCTTGAAAGACGACATTCTTTCCTTTCTCTGCCGCAGTTGGGGCATTCGACGAAGAAGGAACAACATTAATAACATATACTTTAACAATTTGGTTCTCTTTAGGAGGTTGTGGACATTTATCCTTGTGATGTCCCACTTGGCCGCAATTGAAGCACTTTCTGTCTGCTGGCTTTGCTCAGCATTCTTTAGCATAACGTCCCTTCTGGCCAAAGCTAAAGCACTCTATTTCTTTCTTACTCTTCTTCAGACCATCCTTGTTTCCTCTTATTCTACGAATTATTCTTGCCTCCGCCGCTTGCCTGCGGCTTTGGCCCCTCTGCAGATGTAACGGCGACTTCAGTCTTGGGCTTAGGATAAGGGCTCTCTTATCTCAATGCTTTCCCAACAATCAATTCAAAAGTCTCATCAATATGGTTTATAAGCCTTTCCCCCAAGTACTGATCTAATCCTGCTATGAACTTCTCATTCTTCTTCTTAGGAGTATCGATAAGAGATAATCCATACTTCGATAAAGTATTGAATTCAGCAATGTACTCCGAGACTGGCATACCATTCTGCTTAAGCTCCAAGAATTTCCTAAACAATTCCTATTTCTGAGAAGTTGGGATAAACTTGTCACTGAAGCGAGTCTCAAACTGATTCCAAGTAATTTGATCCTCAGGAATAAATGTTTAATAACATTCCACCAATTCATAGCCCGTCCTTGTAGTTGACGCGATGCTAGCTTTCTCTACATTGCATCATCGATTCCCAAATCCATCAAGATGCACTCACAACTATCCAGCCAATCTTGAACTCTTGTAGTTGACTCCGTTCTGTGGAACGACTTCCTACCAAGACTAGTGTAGTCCTTAAAGAGCTTGGCAAAATCGGCCCTAGGCACCTGCACCGCTGCACCACTACCATTTGCAGCATTAGGAGCTACTCCCTGAACATCCCTAAGCATCTCTCGCATGAAGGTAGTAAACATTGTCCTTGTGTCAGGGACATTCCTATTATTAGATCCTGAACTAGTATTCCTCGTATGTCGGCTCATCGTTCAATCTGTAAAGAGAAAACAATTAACCATCTCTTCAGTGGTGCCAGTGCAGTGGGACTTCATCCTTAGATATACTTATAGTATATATATAACTTTTGAAAACCCAAAATATAAAAAATACTCGCTCTCATATATGTACAATCTCTCCCTAATGTCTTTAACTAGGTTAACTACGCAACCTAAAGCTCTGATACCAAGTGTGACGGCCCGCCCCACACCAGCCGCCATTTCCAATGAAATGCGTTGTGTCAATGTCCAACCAGCACGGGACGGTCGTCAAAGAAAAGGAATTGGACTTATGAATCATCAAAGAACCTGTAGTATATCTCACAGCGCATGGAACAAAATATAATAATAACATAACTTGATATAAAATAGGCAAGACAGTGCATAAGCTGAAAAATAAATCATCATAGCAGCGGAAAATTCAAAATACAACTTATGATCCAAACCATTTTTATTACAACTTTTAAAACTATCTCTAAAGCAAAATAGGAAGGTACACTACTAATGCCCAAAGTAGTGACCAGCAATAACACATGGAGAATATATGGGAATGATACGTGTAAGCCTTCTGCTCGTCTCCGGACAGCTACTCGTGCATAACCAGCTAACCTCTCTAGTTTGCTCGTTTAGGAGCACCCATAGTAATAAGAAGAGACATAAAACTCTGGGTCAGACAAAAGTCTGGTATGAGCGATAAGCAGCAAAAACGGAACAATAACAGGTGTACATAACCATACCTGAACTTGGACCTGCAAGCAAAGAGTTAGCACAATAGGATGTACAATACTCTAAGGTGACACTAGCATGTGGTGTGAAAATAATGGGGAGGAGGTGTGCATGTCATGGTGATAGCAAACATCAAACAAAGAAATCATCCTCACTTCTCTCACTCAATGTGTAAAGTATACGATATATACCACTTTGATCACCCGATTCTTTGCTACAATCACTCTGCCCCATGGAGTCATAACGGCTCCACTACACTGATCCATAGCCACTAATCCTTTGCTATGTCCATTCTGCCCCATGAAGTCATGGCAACTCCACTGCACTGGCTCATAGCCCTGCTACAATCACTTTGCCCCATGGACTCATAACGGCTCCACTGCACTGATCCATAGCCAATATTCGTCTCTCAGTGGTAAGTCAAAGCTATAGACATCGATAACCCCTTTGCACAAGTCCCGCAGCAAAGCCCAACTCATGAAGTTAACTCGTTAGTTCCCATCTGGATACTGAGCAACAACTTCCCATTTGGACTTCCTTTGCATCTCGGGTTTTGGTCGAATTGGAGTTAGCATTCAGAAGAGTCGTCGCATAGAAGTAGTAGTTCCAAATCGGTTCAGTTTGGCCATCCTGTTCCGTTAGGTATATGGTCATTGCCTCGATTCGGGTTGTGATGCTCCATGGTGCGGTTCGGTTTGGTGCCTCATAGTGCGGTTCGTTTCGGTGCCCATGGTGCAGTTCGGTTCGATCCTTATATTTGGGTTAGGTCCGGTCCTCTTGTCCTCTAGTTGATCCGATCTGATCGCATGCCAAGCTTCGATCCGATCCCAACTCCAACTTCAATGCAACTGGCCTTCCTTGTTGCCCTTGCCTTTGTGCGCTATTGAAGATGCAACCACTCCGGTTCGGTTCGGTTATCCGATTTGATCCGATCCCCTTTAACCGATCCGATCCAGATCTTTGCAGCATTTCCAGTAAGCTTGTTTCATCCGTTCTCGCCATATGACGGTGTTTTCAATCATTCTAAATTTACTAAATAATCACAAAACATCACAAACAATAGTAACAACATATGGATTCAATTAAAAAGATCAAAATATCAAGCATATAGGTCATTTTAGATCAAACATACCCCAAAAGCATGATTTTCCCCTTAATCCCCTTAAGCATGTTTTACTATAGGATTAACAAAATATGTCCAAATTAACCCAAATTTTTATCAAAGCCCTAAAATAATATTTAAGAATTTTTGCATATTTTTCCAGAATTTTAACGTGCATAATTTCGCTAATTATCACTATTCACCCCTAATTAGACGTAACTAGTGAAAAACAACGCAAATCACTCACCTTAGCCACAAATGAACTATAGATTTGAATTTTACTACTGTTTTGGTTCGAATTCCTATGCAATACAGCAGCTCCAACTCTGATTTGGTGTTGATTTGCCTTGATTTGATGTAGCTTAGCTTAATCCTCGATTAGAAAGCGATTAGAAGTTGTTTAAAAGAGATTTAGGTGGAAACCATTGTTAGAGTTGAAGAGAAAGTTTGTGGCGGCTTGAAAATGATAAAGAAGGGTTTCTCTAGCCCCTATCAGCCCTTATGCAACCTTAATCCCAAAATATCTAATGGGCCTAGTTGCTAATCACCCTAATTAGGCCCGATTAAGCTGTTTTTCACCCTCTAAACCTTGTTTCAGCCATATCTCCCGAACGGTAAGTCCATTTGATCAATGTGACCACTCTACGAAAAGATAAACCATCATCTAAATCCAGTGGAAGCTGTTTCAGATCAAAACTCCTTACCAATCAAAAGTTATAGGCGAAATAAGATTCACCAGGGGCAAAACGGTCATTTAAAAATCGGCAAAAATCGTGAACATGAGAAATGAACTAAATAGTCGTTCCCTAAAGTTACACGGCTATATGACCATGTAAGAAAATGAAATAAATATTCTGTGATCCTCCGATGCGTAGAATGCGGGTCGTTACAGAATGACTGCGGCTTTGATAAAATGTTCTGAATCGTTAGATTTATCTGCTTGGGCTTGGTGATTTAAACTGAAAATTTTATGCTTTGTTTTCACTCACCACTATGGATAATTAGGAGCTCCAAGTGGTATTACTTTTTAAAAGCCTTGAAATAATTTCTCATTCAATTATCTGAATTTTTTTCAACTCGTGTAGATCTTTCAAATCCCTCTTGTAATTGATTTTCAATTTTAAAATTATTTATTGATTATTTATTCAGAAATTGAAATCAACAAATAGATTGAACTATATTTAGAATTCATCAAAATTATTATCAGATTTTTGAAATTGTGATGAGTTGTGACTGCAATATACTTCACAACAAGAGGAAATTTTATTTAAATTTTCATGAATTGAACAGATGTTATAATATCTTTGAATTGGTGCTTATTCACGAACATCTTCTTTTACTATCATCCTTCTGTCATCCATCATGATTTTATATTAATGTGGAGAGTTTATTATTTTTAAATCATCTTAAAGAATATACAGCTTCAGAATTTGTGATGCAAATATGATTATATTATTTTTTTTCAAAATAAAAGTTAATTGAAAATTTTCAAAGATCCTGATACAGTTGACATAATATTATATATTTAAAAATTTATTTCACAACCATCTCTGTACCTACCATATTTCTATCATCTATTTTTGGTTTTATATATTAAGGAGATTTTGTATAATAATTGTTTATCTAACCTCATTTAAAAGTACAAGATATGGTCATGCATAGTTAAGAGATTACTTATAATTTAAGCTACAACTGACCTCATTTAAAAATCTAAGATCTAGTTATGCGTGGTTAGAGTTCTCTTAAAATTAAAATACAAAGAAAAGAAAGGAAAATAATTATATATATATATATATAAAATCCTCCTTGGTGTATAAAAACCAACCTATCGATCCATTTTATAATATGTGAAACGTGTTAATATTTTATGATATATTATGATTCTTTGATTGACAGTCATTGGGATTTGATATTATTTAATTTTGTCACTTAAGTTGAATTTATAATCGTAGTCCAAATCCATCACTGTTTTGTGCTCAATTTTAAAAAATTATTTGAAAAAATATATGAAATTCATATATTTTTAAAACTCTCTCCATTTTATAAAATTCATTGTAAATCCATCATTCTAAAATGTGAAACTAATTTGAGGAATATTATGATTTTTGTTTGACTGAATGAGATTTATGATATTCATTCTCTCTCTTGATCTGTTTTATACTTCTACTCTATTTTTCATCACTATTTTAATTTATATATCCTTTTGATGATAACAAAACGGGGAGAATGGTTATGATTTTGATCGATGAGTGAATATTCCTTAGATATTTTAA
This sequence comes from Allium sativum, assembly GCA_030737875.1. Lineage (NCBI taxonomy): Eukaryota > Viridiplantae > Streptophyta > Magnoliopsida > Asparagales > Amaryllidaceae > Allium > Allium sativum. The sequence continues at coordinate 270,327,611 of CM060924.1, forward strand.
TATTGAAGTATTCAATTCATTTATTCTTTTCACTCATGCACATATTTAGGGGGAGTTTTGTTGTAGGGGGAGCATACATATAGAGGGAGTTTTACAGTTCATTGTCAAACACATTCATTGTATTCAAAATCTTATTATATGTTTGTCATCATCAAAAGGGGGAGATTGTTGTATATAACAATTATATGATTTTTGTTTGACGATAACAAACATATATACATTATTATAAATGTGTTTACAATTGTACTATTCTACTACATCACAGACAGAATTAAATATTTGTATTCAAATAGAATACTATTGCACAAGAATTTAAATATTCAAACAGTATTTTATTGAAATATAATATTTTATTTTAACATTTCAATAGTATAATCTTACAACTCCACTATTTGTACATCTCACTGTTATATAATACATTCAATTCCATATGTTACATTCAGTCCTCTCTACAACTCTCAGTTCACTTTTTACATCACTCGGACTCAGTTACACTTCACTCAGGTGTACTCAGTTGTAAAAACTCATATATACATTCACATTCACTCATATCACTCACTGACACTCAATTCTATCTTCAGTTGCTTCACTGTCAGTCCAGTCGTCTGCTTACCTGTCATAGAAACACACAGTAGATTGAAACAAAAATATTTTTAAATTCTAGTAGATATAAATTTTATTTTAAAATTTATTTACCTTAAAATTTTGGTGTGTTTCTCATCATATTTCATGACTTGATCTGATATGTACATAAATCCATCTGTGTCTGGACTACTTGTGATATTCACAGTGATTCACTGTAAATACCACAAGGAAGACAATTCCGCTAGTGCTCACATATATAAACTGCCTGTGGACAATACATGTATACTCACCTTTTTTTCTAGGTATACAGTAGCAATTTGGTCAAAAATTCAATCCCAGTTTGGCACAAAATATTTCTGGTAAAACTTATACAAATATATATATATATATATATATATATATATATATATATATATAGACACACACACACACACGGTGAACATAGTAGCTTGCATGTACATGGACAAACTTTCAACACAAACAAGAACTAAGTGGACAAGCAAGAACAAGATCAGACCAATACAAGTTCAGCTTGGCAAATTTACATGTGTAGCAAGAATCAATACCCAGCAGCAAGTGCACAATGGGTGCACAAATAACATGGCAATTACAAATGGACAGTGCATAAGACAAATAAATACGTGTAGTAGAACACAAGCACATGTCAAACAACTCAAATACAATATTGGTCCAGAAGGCAACATAAATTAAATGATGCAGCTCATACTCATGTACATGGTTCAGGGGAGAATCATTTTTGGATTGTTCAATATGCATGTTGATCATGCACAAAGCAAATGCACATGTGTATGTGATTCAACATAGTTCAAGCAGGCAAGTGCACACGACTGCATCAACATAGAGTGCTCAAGTAAAAAACAAGGCAACAAACCAGACCAGTAAAGACAACATCATGAAATAAGGGGTGCAGACGTGCAATATACATGTACGCCATGTACAAGATCGAGACAAGACTCAACTGACTTTCTCAAGTCAAAACAGTTTAAGTCTAAGTGAAACAACAAGCAAGTGAAAGAGCATTATACAATTTTCAAGTTCAAACTGGAGCCAACAATAAGGGAACTAAAATCAGCAAGCATACATATATATATAGTTGTGTGTGTATATATATACACACACATACACACACATAAATGCAATACCAAAAGCCAGTTTCAATTTCATGTGCACGGTAGGACAACGTGCATGCACAAGCTTATTTTAAACAAGTCAACCCAACATGGCCATGGCAGCAAGTCAAACAAATCATTTTTATTGTATAAGGTAAAAGTGTATACAAGGTCAAGTACAAAGGACATCAAAGCCATTATGACAGAACCAGTGCATATGGAAGCTCAAGAAATTGTTTAAGTCAATATACATGTGGACAATTTCAAAGCAAAATGGCATGCACGCCAAACCAGTAACATAATTAATTGCCTCTTATAAGAATACTGGGAAATATATTATTGCCAAAATTCTATTTCCAGAATATTATGAAGAAGACAATCAATCATCTACTTCCAGAAAATCACGTGATAATTTCATTGACAAGATTTTATTCAATGCTTCCAGGAATGTTATTGTTGGCAAATGTTAAAAGGAGAAAGCAAATCTCTAGAAAGTTTTAATCACAAAAGAATTATTTTTCAGTTTATTATATATGGCAAGATATTTCAAAAATGTTCATCAAAATTTCAAGACATTCCAGAATTCACGCAAGCATCATTTGAGCCAAAGAAATCAATTATCTATTTCCAGAAATAACAAAATCGATCATATGTTTTTTTGGAAAATATAATTTCAAGATTATTCAGCAAGTGATTCAAGACAACAATCAAACAAGAGATTCACGACAAATAAATACATTCAACAATATCATACGTGAACCAGGGTCAAAGATTTTAGCCAAGAAAATCATCGAGTGGTTCCAACAATCAAAAAATCCTTCACGATAAGGCAGCAATCACGCAACAAATCAAACCAAGTCAAATTCGTGGAAATCAAAGAATATACAGATTTGTTAATCCTATTTAAACACAGTATCATCATCGGCATAAGAGAGACTGAAACAACAACAAATTCGAGAGCAAAAAAGAATCAAAAATCATAAATTACTCATAATGTTTCAATCGCAAGAAAGACTAGATTAATCGACGAACAAGAAACAAATATTCGAGCTTCAGAGAAAATTTCCAGAGCATCCATTTTTAAAATCGCGATTTGATTTGGAAGAAAAACCTAATTTTAATAGGGTCGGTCACCATTGACTTAATCAAAAGAGGAAGCCGATGGTTTAAATGTTAAAGGGGGCCGACCATTCTCATTTTAGAAAGGTTTATTTATTTATTTTGAATTATTTTGTTTTATTTTGTTTTGTAAACCGATCTATTTATTTTTCTAGCTTTCCGTACTAGAGATTTACTAGTTATAGGGTTTATAGCTAGGGTTTTCAAGTTACGGGTTTGTAATTAGGGGAAAATCTGATCTTGGATATAAAGATCAGTATAGGCTTTTGAGCGTATGATTAGAACAAGAGTAGAGCTTGCGAGTTTACAAGGTTTTGTAAGCGGGAACTATTTTAATACCTAGTAGAAATCTTAGGGAATGCAGCAGTAGGCAGGCTTTGTCGAATCTGGGTAAAATCTGTGTTATTTACCTTTTGCATTTATTTTCTCTATTGCAATGTGTGTTGTGATAATTTTAATATATCGTAAAATTCCAATAAACCTTATTCACCCCCTTTAGGGTTGATCAAGATCCAACAATTTCCTCTAGTTCTTCGTGATTTTGGAGACTCGATGGATTGAATGGAAACAAGAAGCTTCGGGTTTTATAGAGGAAAATAGCTAAAAATATTGACTGAGAATATCACGTATCTCACTGTTTAGATCGGATAGGATTCATTACAACAAAAACACCATATTACAACTTTAATTTTACAACTGCGCAAAAAGCACAGTTGTAATAAATGCTTTTTTACAACTGTGCAAAAAGCACAGTTGTAATAAATGTTTTTTACAACTTTCAGCTCTCTAAAGTTGTAACAAACATATATATCACAACTTTTCATTTTACTAGTTGTAATAGATGCCTATTACAAACTTCATGTTTATAATATATATATATTTAATAACTAATTATATTAATATTTAATAATAATAATTAACAATAAACTTGGGAATCAATAATATTTATCAATTATTATTAAATAATTAATAGTCAATAAGAAGTAATTTATTTTTAATAGTTAATGTATGTTAACTACTTATTAATAATTAATAATAAATAAGCTTTTAATAAGTATTACTCTCAATTATAATTAACTTAGTAGAAATAAGTAAAAGTTAATTAATAACTATTATTAAAATGTAATATCTAATTTGGCAGTAATTATTTCAGCAGTTTTAATAAATATAATTTTGGCAAACTTGTTTGTTCAGCAGTTAACAACCGCGCTAGTTTGTGCGTTTTTGATAGATTTTTTTTATTTTGATGTAAAATTAATGTTGTAAGTAGTCAAATTGCTTTTGATCTGCCAGCTTTTGACAATTTTAATTACGAAGTAATATTTAATATTTAGCAATTAAATTATATAATAATTCACAAATATATTAATAATAAATATAACATTTATAATAATTAATGAATAAGATTTTAATAAACAATAAAAATTAAATATAAATATATGATAATTAATAACTATGGTAATGGAGGCCTACTAAATATTAGTAATATCTAATATTTAATATATAGTAATTAATAATACTAATATTTTAAGAATAATCAATAACTAATAATAACTTTACAAACCAACAATAATCAATAATTAATATTAAATAATAAATAATTAATAATTAATAAATAGTAATTATTTTTTAATAATGATTGTTAGGTATTTAATAATGAATAATTAGAAAAATATACATAATAAACTTTTAATAAGTAATATTTAATTATAAATAAGAAGAAATAAGGAATAATTAATAATAACTATTATTAATGAGCAATATCTAATGCTTCAGCAAAGTATTTCCTAACACATCCATATTATGTTTAATAAATTTGTATTGATTCTATTGTAACGTTTAAATATTATATTCAGTAAATTTGTATTGGTTCTAGGTTGTAACGTTTAATTTTGTACGTCTTGGTGAAACGAACAATGAAAAGATCGGCGGTCTCCAAATGTAAGCAATGAAATTTAGGTGGAAATTGCGAAATTTTGGCTCCAAAGATTGGCGGTCTCATATTTTATTCTCTCACGCTACTAATCCTAAATCAAAACCGATCCCCAATTCGATGCTAATAGTCTCCAGCCACTTGTGCTAGATATTGATGGATCCACGCTTTCATTTCACTTCCTGCCATCCACGCTTTCATTTCACTTCCTGCCTTTCTATTCTTTGATTCCAATTTTATTTGGTACGAATATTCAAATATCAAGTTGGATTTCCTGGAAAAAAATTCGCAATGTTCCTAGTAGATTGGTTCTATGGAGTTCTCGCTTCCCTAGGTTTGTGGTAGAAGGAGGCGAATTTTTTTTATGGCTCGATAATGATGGCAAGACTACTCTGCTACACATGCTCAAAGACGAGGTATATCGTATGACCTATTTGACTATTTTGTTCCTGTCATGGCGGACTGAAACATCAAAACTGATGTTATTAGATTTGGAACTTCCATTTTTTCTGTTGACCTTTTACAGGACGGCGGGGCGACTGCTGTTGTGCTGGTTGGAGCTTACTCTCTTGTGCTTCTCTTTGATAACCTCACGAAACGAAACCTAATTGAACATGTGCAATTTTTGGATTCATGCTTCTATTTTGCTTGATTTCTGTAGTTAATTGTTCACGCCAATGCCTGAAACAAGCTACATGTATCAAAACGAGTGAAGGAATGGATAACTATTTAATCTTCCATCGACCTAGGCATATTTATTTATGATGTAGACATATTATGTTTGATGATGCAGTGCAACCGGCTGTCGCTGTTGTGATCTGTATTTGGAATGTTATAGACTGGTGACTTTTATGTATTTACACACTACAAGAAAAATACCCTATTACAACGCCCTTTTTACAACGGGCATTTTCTGCTCCTTGTAATAGAAGGATATTACAATGGTCATTTTAAAACCGTTGTAATAGATGCCCGTACAACGCCCTTTTTACAACAGGCACTTACTACCCGTTGTAATAGAGTGCTATTACAATGGTCCATTCAAACCCGTTGTAACAAATCTCAATTTTACAACGTTCTCAAAATGGTCATTGTAATAGATGTCAAACACTAGTACAAAATATGTTTGTTGCTTCGCCTCATTTGCTTCGGTTGTGCCCATAACAGAAGCAAATGATATCATTTACTTCTGTTGTTAACACAACCGAAGCAAATGCGCTGAAGCAATAGTATTATTTGCTTCAGTTATAAGATTAACTGAAGCAAATAGTATCATTTGCTTCAGCTATGCTAACAACCGAAGCAATTAAGCCGAAGCAAAAATGTTATTTGCTTCAGTTGTCCACAAAACAGAAGCAAATAATGTTATTTGCATTGGTTCCTTAGAAACTGAAGCAAATAAAGTTATTGTCATATACCATTATTATATTATAATCATAAATGATTGCCCATATTAATAATCATAAACAACAACTTACATACATTATTATTTCTAATATGTATAATAATGATTATCAACAAATAATTTATAATTATTAATTAATATAAGTAATCAATATATTTTTTATATTTAATTATTTATTATAATTAATATTTGTAAGCAACAAATCATAATTGGCATATAAATTATGTTAAATAATAAATAAATAAATTTATATTTAAAAATAGAGAGTTAATAATTATTACTCAATATTTGATAATCAATATAAACATTTAATATTTAATCAATAATGTAATATTTAATAACTTAGAAGTGGAAGTTAATAATTATTAATTAATATTGAATAATTAATTATTTCTAATTGTAAAAAAACTAAGGCTAATAGTTAATGAGCGATAAGTAATTATACCATTTGATACTTATGAAGTGATATTTAGTATTTAGTAATTAATTTTAAATAATAAATAATTAAAAATGACTATTAAAAACTAAATAAATAATCAATAATTAATGATTAAGAAAATATGTAATAATACATTATTAACATACATGTGTATTTTTTTCTTAAGGAAAATGTACCAATGAAAATTCTAAGTTGCCATAACAGTATTAATGACTATTAATAAATAATTTATAAACATTAATTAATAGTTATTTTTTATAATAGATAATTTATTATCATATATTATATTTTATGAATATATAGAATAAATTATAATGTACACTGAATATATAATAATTTATTACAGTAATGAATGTAATTAATTATTTTAAATTTATGTTAGTATATACCTAAAAAGTAACAAATAATAATTTATGATTTATAAATATAAATTATAACTTATCATTACTATTATTAAAAAAAGATGATTAATGATTTACTATAGCTTGCAGTGATTTTTAATAACTAGTAAATTATAATAGCATTCATTTGCGACATTTAATAATTAATATACAAATTAGTTTTAAAAATTAATATTTAATAATTAAAACTCAATATTTGTTAACTAATATTTAAAATTCAATATTTAATTAATAAGTAATATTTAATAGGTAAGTATTAATATTAAATGATTTAACAATTATTAACTAAAAGTTAATTATATAATAATAATAATACAAATAATTTATCAATTAATAATATAATTTAATACTTATGGAGTGATGTTTTGTTTTTAATAATTAATGTTACATAATCATTTATTAATAATGATTTTCATCCCTTCAAAGCAAACGTGTATCTCAAATTATAGGTGTTTTGCCGATTACTTTCGACCCACAAATCAGAGCAATTATAAACTGCTTTCATACCACTTCGTTTTTGTCGTGTCCTTATAAACTAAGCTTAAAACATTATTTTTGATTTTAAGTTAAACCTCCAAGATTCCATTTAATCTCATCGGACCGTTGGATCTACTCGTGCGGCTGTTATTAAACCTCATCCTTCGGTACAAACACAAACACGAACCCAAACCCTTTTCCATTTTTTCTCAAAATTGAGAGTCCAGCCGCCTTCGCGCTTCAATAACTAATAATTAACCAGCGCTTAGATTTTAATAACTAATAAATTAAATTTATTATTTATTAATTGATAGTTAATAACAATATTTTATATTTCAAAAAAAAAGTTTAAAATTCTATGAAATAAATTTACAATATTTGGTAATCAATACAGATATGAAACGTGATTTTAAAGTGCGTATGATAGGAGAGACATACGATAATATTTGGGCCTGTTTTAGTACAGTAAATTCGGTCCTTCCAGCTTTACTGAGATTTTAGTACCCATTAAAATCCTATCCGTCATTCTACCAAACCCTAAGTGTAATCACCATCCATCGCACCATTCTAGAGCCGCCTTTTCCTTTTCACTCAGACCCATCCAGGAAGAAGAAGATGTTGTAAAAAACTGCGCCTTTGCGGAAGCGTCCAGGATCTTATTCACCCAATTACTTAAAGATGATTTCTATGGAAACAAACACAAATATGAAATCACACGCGCAAACACAAAATATTCCACCCAACCACCCTCTTTATTGATTCTCAAATGAATTTTGTTTACACTCACTAGCTCAACAACCAACAATAAACAAACTACAAGAATCAATAACCTTATTGAGAAAGGGAAAGAATATCTAGATGACTATAACTCTTGTTGGAGAAGAAGAACAATGAAGAACGACGGCTAAACCTTGGATTAACTGGAGGCACCAATCCTCTCTAGGGCACCAAGCCCTAGAGGCATGCAACCGCCACTCTATTCGGTCATCCCATGTCTTTAATCCAACCCTAGATGCTGCTTTTATAGGAGAATAGAAGCCCTATGCAAATACCAAATTTGCCTCTTCATTACTTGCAGAATAAGTCACAGAAAAGACCAAGTCAAACCGCAGAAAAACCCGCTCAGACGTCAGACCCATATATGTCAGACGTCTGTCCTTGCTCTCGGATTACAATCCCTGACAGGTCAGACATCAGACCCAGATTGGTCAGACGTCTGTCCACACTCTCGGACTTCAGATCCCTGTAGGCACAAATGTCTGACCAAGCTCCCTCAGACGTCTGTGCTGAAGCAGAGCACACAACTGCTCTTCCTTGCCTTCTTTCTGCCGCTGCTCCATCTCCTCTAACACCTAGCACATTCACGCCTCGTCTTCATCAACATATGTGATTTCATTTCCTTGCCTTCTTTCTGCCGCTACTCCATCTCCGCTAACGCCTAGCACATTCACGCCTCGTCTTCATCAACATATGTGATTTCACGTCACAAATCACAACACTCCACCTTGATATGAAATCGCATCACATCAAACAAACTTCCAACACACAAGTCATCTAGCTCTTTCAACGACACCTTCTCTCAATTAAAACCAACCTCGATTTCCAGGCAACGAGATACACCCCACCTGTTCCGAGTACACGGACTCAATTGATTTCAGGACAACAATCACACCCAATCGATTTGAAAGGACTACGACCACACCTCAATTACAAACACAACCCACCGCCTGCAAAAGATGCATCTACCACCTGAGTTGCACCATGCATAAACCAACGCCCTAAAAGTGTTTGCAATACCATCGACACCCGTCTAACACTTGATCTGAGCTCTGACACGAACCGAACTTCCCCGTAAAGGAAAGCACGGATGGCGTTGAGGACAAGACAAAATAGAACGCAAACAGGAGAACATTTCATTGTTAATTATAACAATTCCATCAGAATACAAGAATATACAGAGTATGAATGAATATTATACATTCGATAAATATCAGAGGTTATAATAAATTACATAGCAGCGGAAAACAATACAAAACACAACTGAAAGTGACACACGAATACAGAGCTTTCCGAGCATCGTTCCAGCTGTAAATCAGGATCCTGCGAATATAAATCTGCAAAACCAAAACTACTAGCTGCCCGTGGAAAATAGGGGCACCCAGAGTTTAGGATAAAACAATAAACTCTAGGTTGGTCATGTGACTGGTGTGAGAACTAAAATGGTTATTAAACTTTACTTTAAAAGAGAGTGATTCAAGGGACCACGCCGTATAACACGGAACGGGTTTCCTCCCAAGAATACCAGTGCATATAACAAAACAACGCAATGCTTTTTGGAAAAATGAAGCTATTATAAGACCCAGGTCCCATCACACAATGTAACGCAAGCCGGAGGATAGGGTTTTCCCTTATAACAGCCAAACATGCTTGGTACGTTTAAAACAAATCATTTGATACTATTATAAGTGTATAGTGTCAAAATAACAATCATAAATATCAATCATAGACGGCATGGGTACCATATATCATGTCGCCATACTAGTTCTACAATTAAAACCGCAATATCACGTATTGGAAATTGGATTTCCGTCATGAGTCGAGGCAAGGGGCAAGCTCCTCTCCGATTCGAGACACTCTAGCAAATGTCTCAGGACCCCACTATGATCCTTGGATCTTCACGGCCGGTCCTACCTTACTTTTGAGGATTAATTATTCCTGAACACACGTTTCCCGGTCCTAACAGACCTAAAATCGAGGCGCCTCATCCAACAACCACACAGGTGAAAAGTATATAAATGTCGGCCAGTTTAAGCACCGACACCACCCATAGCTAGAAAGAAACGTCGTGCTCTCCCTTTAGTCACTATCCCGTTTTTGACTCATACCGAGGTGTGAGGCTCGCGAATTCACGTTGTACACAAAGCTGCGCCACACAGGCCATGCTTTGATCATCTACCACAAGACTTTGCTTTTCAACAGAAGCCTTGATCAATTGCCACTTATGCGTGCCACACTGAAAATTCACTCCATGCGACTGATGTCCATCGATATACAACCTCTGAGCTCGTACGTCTCAGAGAAGGGCGTTAAGCAAGAGAATAAATTCTCCACCGCCAAATAGATGTATATTTAATAGAGATCAATCAACACAGAATAAAATCCAATGTCAGACACACAGTTACAAGTTCGTTCTGGGTCTGAACGAAACCGGGGGCACTTTCCTCGCATATCCATCGATCTCCAAGTACGTCTGGACGATCACCAACTGATTCCCTCATCTTGGGTGTACAGCCCAATCAAGATCATCAGTAATCACCCAAACGATGTGAAGACTTCCGGTCTTCAAGCACCGTCTTCATCTTCGACTTATCGTCGAATCGGTTATTCAGAATGGGTAGAAACCCGGCCTTTCTGAATAACCCACGTATATAATAAACAAATGTTATACAAACACAACAAATGTCTCATTCCAATTCAGAATGTTCTTTTATTCACAAAATCACATTCTTAGGGAAAGGTTCCCATTAATTTTATCAAAGATAAATTCTTCTAAATTTATTCCTTAATCTTCCTTTGGATATCATTTCAAACTAGTCGGGATTTGCGAACCACACCGAAGTAATTATTTATTTTATTTCCCAATCCCAACCTATATATCCCATGGAGCAAAACTGATAATACTCCATATCTAACACCACGGTGTTATCGGTAATATTAATTACCATTTCACGTTCAAATCTAATTAAAGATTTAACTATCGCTTTGGAGCAAAACTGGTGATACTCCATTCTCGACCACCTTTCAGATTTGATAATTTAGATTATCAATTCACATTTCAATCTAATCAAAGATTCATTAAAAATCCACTTAGTTTTAATCTTTTTAAAAATCAATATCATGTCTTTAACTGGGTTAAAGAACCAGTGTCATCTAAAACACGGTTCACGATAAACCCAAAATCACATTCAAATTCAATTCCAATTAAACATTATTTAATTGGTACACTTCATTAAATCTAAATAGAAAGATTTGATCTTTTTCTCAACTGGGCTTAAGAATCAGTGTTAATGAAGACACCATTCACGACAAACCCAAATCACGTTTGATATTAAATACAAGGCTCTGAATAGAAAATATATCGGCTTATATTCAATATCAAATTCTGAAACCAACAAATATCGTATTGGAAATAACGATATTAATATATCTTTCAAATTCCCATAACAATATCCGTATAGTCAGGAAATCCAACATCGAAATATTCCGAAGATAATTTCGATTCAACTCCAGTCCAATTCACGTATTGGGAATTTTGATTATTTTTAAAACCACTTTCAAATTCAATTTATTTATTTCAAAAATAAATTGATTTTAATTCTAGTTCAAAACTAGTTCATTTCGATAAAAATCTATTTTTATCTTTTCAAATGTGGAATTTTTTCATAACAGTTTTTTCCTATTCACGTATTATGATTTTACACAAATTATAGATATTTTTAATGATTTTATCAAGGCCCGTATAGTCGATTTCCATCAACGGCTATCGAACTGCACTTACAACGACCTTTTCCAAATTTGATTTGGACATAATTCCAAATCCAACCGTTAGATTTCAAATTTCTAATATTCATTGGAAATCTCTTTTCGATAAGAACCCAACGGTTCCGGTTTTAGGAGAATCCGACGGTCGGATCTCCCGTAACGTCAATTCGAAGTCAATGGTCGAAATTCACGAACTACTGCGGCGCGGCGCGTTCTATTCAGGCCATTTAATATATATATAATATATATATTATATATTTCGTCGATTTCAATTCAAAACGTATTTTATAAATCATTTTAAATTCGTTTTCAAAACAAATTCAACTTCATAATCAATTTCAAATCAAAATTGAATATTTCATATCATTACTATATAAATGATAATATTTTCAAAACGTTATATTTTGAAATCACTTCCTTTTCTATATTCATTTTAAAAACGAATATAATCGATATAAATATCGCTCACGTCAAAATGGCGCATCTCTAATCAACACAGCTTTATATATTTCAATAAATTCGTTATTCTATTCAACAAATGAATATTTATTCTATTCAACACATGAATATATATATTTCTTTCAACCCATGAATATTCTCAACACATGAGCACTGTCAACACATGACTATTTATATTATTTAATATATTTTATAAAACTATGGTATCTATCGTTTGATTTTCAAATCAGACTCCAACTGTAAAGTATTAAGAGAATGATTCCCTAAATATTAACGCCGAAGGCCGAAACCAATATCAGATCAATACCCAGGAAACCACTCATCTTATCTATTTTCCAGTTAGTTTCTAATCTTTAAATATGATAAAGATGTAAATTTTATTGTTAAAATATTTCTTTCAAAACGTGATAAATTTCAACACACGATCATTTATATTTTATAATATTCTTTATTTCTCAATTGGAATGAGGCCCAATCAATTACCATATAATGTTAATTATATGGATTCCACACAACACATGTATATATAATAGCATTGACAAATAATCGACCATCATCCAAAGTGCACTACACTATATAAGCATCAAATATAGAAATCTAACGCTTATAACAGCCTGTCGATCAATCGACCGACATACAACTAATTATTAGGATTAGTGTATGCCGTATATCATCCCAACACCCGTGTGGGGTTTCACATCAACAAACACACATTTTTATCCACACACACATGTTAAAAATAATATTTTTAACGATCAAATATTTTTAACTATATAAATATTTTATTTCACATCACACAATCAATTTTCCAAACACATCAGACAATCAAACATACAAGTCATCCATGGTCTGTGGATGACGGGTGTCAGGTGCTAATAAGCACCGTCTGCATCCTAGTATATATTTTAACTAGAAAAACAAGATTCAAAGTGAGAAGTTCTCACCGACTAGCTAATCCAAACGCCACGACTCTTCTTATGTAGAAGTCTTCGTCACTCGCCCTTTTGTCACTTTCGTCGTCCGTATCCACTACATATATAAAAATCACATTTTTATTTTCATTCCTTCTTGATGAAAATAAAGTTCACATTTTTATTTAACTTCATATATTTACAGCGCTTCTTTCTATGTAAAAATTATATTTCTACTTCTTATATAAAGATTGAATTTTTATTATCATAACTATATAAAAATTATATTTTGATTATTTACATTATATAAAAAATTCTCCCTTTCAAAATAAAAGCTTTCGCCTTGCTTTCCTTATCAAAAATCAAAGTTTTTTTACTTATCAAAATTTATATTTTTAAATTCTCTTCATATACAATAAAAATCGAATTTTTATTTATTCAAACCTTTTCTAATTAAAAATATAAACTTTAAACAAATTAAAAATCCTAGATTTCTTAAGGTAAAAACCATTACTTTGCATGCTAAAAATCATATGTTTTCAGTTTTTTAAAAATCATATTTTTAATTAAACCAGAACATAAAAATCCTATTATAATCTTCTACTTTTTATAAAAGCCGATTTTATATGCATACAACCAAGTACATTAAATAAATTTAAATAAAAACTCGCCTCTTATGTAAAAATCCAATCTTTGTATGGAGGAAGGTTCGTGGTGCGCTCAGATGTTCGTGACGGTCGCTGGTGGTCTCGAGGTGGCGCCGGGCAGTAGTGGTGGTCTCAATCTTGGGGGATTTGGGCGGTTTTGAGGAGAATGAGGAGGAGGGGGCAGCAGGAGGTCGCGTCGGGGTCCTCAGGCGGAGGTGGGGCTTCAATGGAGGCGGTTAGGGTTTCCAGGGGAAGCACGGTTTGCGGTTGATCGGAGGGAGGGGTTTTTGGCCAGAGGGGTGCGCCACGAGGTGGGGGTCCGGCGCGAGGTGGAGATGGGTTCGCCGGAGGAGCGACACTGACGTGGGGCTCCGCCTGAAGGAGCGACGACGAGCAGATCTGGTGAGGGATGGCAGGATCGGTTTTTTTTTTAATTTCTCGTTTGACTTGTTTGACTGAGAGAGAAGGGGTAAGGGAGGGAGTGTATATAATTTTATATATATATATATATATTATTTTTAAATTCTAAAAGCAGCTTTTTATTTTCAACTCGAAATTGAACCCACCGACTGTCGTCCCTAGCGTATTACCCCCATTCCTAACATAATGGGATATGTATCGTAAGCTGATTCGACCATTTCGATCAGTTTTCGTCAAAATCAAAATATAACTCTATATATTGAATTTGAACGCGCATTTCAATTTACCGGGGCCACATGCTAACTCGAAAAATTCCAGAAAAATATTTTCTAGCTTCGTATTGACGATACGGTCCTAACAAAACTAATTTCATCTAATTCTGAGACCGTTTGAAAAATGGTCATTTTCCAGTCGATTAAAATCAATTGAAACTGGTCAAACGCGTTTTCCTTTGCCACGCTATCATATTGATACGAAAGATTATGAAATTTGGAATCTAGCAATAATTTGACATCGCGGATCCAACAAAAGTGGTTTCGTCGAAATCCGAGGTCGTTTGCAAAATTTCTATTCCATAGCGATTATTCTGAAATTTCAACTGGGCATATCTTTTGATTCCCGTTCTGAAATTTCGATTTTTCGAATTCGTTGGAAATATTATCAATTATATTCTAATATTTTTGGTTTCACTAAAATCCGGTTTATTTTGCACCCGGTACATTCATTTGAATTTTGAAATTGAATTATCGAACTACCGCGCCATTTTCAATTCCTTTTTTTAATTATAAATAATTATTTATATTCTAACGACGACGTATATAAATATATACGTTCGAATTCCATTCAAAATCAAATTTCTCGCCGCTATTATTTAAAATAATTCATTTTAAATATTCAAAATTCGCTAAAATTACCAAAATAAAAATTTTAAATTGGCTCGCATTTCCGGGTTGTTACATTCTCCCCCACTTAAAACTTTTCATCCCCGAAAAGGAACGAAGCCGAAAGTTGTTCAACTAATCAACTTAACTTCCACTATTTTCGTTACGGCTTAAGTTCTTCAACTTTTCAGTTTCAAAGAACTTTTCAAAATTTTCAAAAATTTGGCTAACACCCTAAATTTTCGAAAAATTTCGCCATAACCTCCCCTGCACCAGGGACTTCGGGATATTTCATATAGCCCCCCATGGCCTTCTTCAATCCAAAAGAAAAAGAAAAAGCCAAGCGGCTAGCCAATCGGCTCATAAAATCATCATCACCCAAATAAAACAGTAAATTATGGTAAACATGTACCTATTTGTCGGGCAAACAATTTTATTCTTCTGCTCTAGCCTCCTTGCTATGACCTGTTCAATGTATACACATGTATATGCATGCAATTGCAACCAATTTTCAATACAGTTCAATATTTGGTTCAATTAGGCTAAATGGTTCAAAGATTTCAAACAAATAGACAAACAACAAAACCATCAATCAATTAGTGGATTAACGTTTCAAATTCATAACTTTGATACATATACAGAAAATCATGTTTTTGATGCCAAATCACAACAATAAATCTATGTATGTTTTGGTTCTCACACCAGTCTAATGGAAATATATAGAAATCACACCTTCGAAACACGAACATAAATACTGATAATGTGGCCGCATTACCAGAACTATCTCCGGGCGACTAGAATGTGATTCTATATCTACCCAGTATATTAAAACTTGGAATATACGTTCATGACGCGTATATGCAAAATATTTATATACTCGATTGTCCAAATTCAAAATAAATAAATATTCAAATACGTATAAAATGGTTTAAATTTTCAAAACAAAGTTGGTTTTCATTTGAAAAATATACTCTTCACACTCGTGTTAGGATACTACTGATCCTATCTCTAACGAGTCATTCTAATTGGATATTACTAATCCAATATCTGATGAATTCTTTCGCATGGTTCTAATGTGTCTTGTTCTCGAGCTCTGTAAACCAAAGCTCTGATACCAAAATGACACGACCCGAACTTCCCCGTGAAGGAAAGCACGGATGGCGTTGAGGACAAGACAAATAGAACGCAAACAAGTGAACATTTCATTGTTAATTACAACAATTCCATCAGAATATTGTATATACAGAGTATGAATGAATATTATACATTCGATAAATATCAGAGGTTATAATAAATTACATAGCAGCGGGAAACAATACAAAACACAACTGAAAGTGACACACGGATACAGAGCTTTCCGAGCATCGTTCCGACTGTAAATCAGGATCCTGTGAATATAAATCTGCAAAACCAAAACTACTAGCTGCCCGTGGAAAATAGGGGCACCCAGGGTTTAGGATAAAACAATAAACTCTAGGTCAGTCATGTGACTGGTGTGAGAACTAAAATGGTTATTAAACTTTACTTTAAAAGAGAGTGATTCAAGGGACCACGCCGTATAACACGGAAAGGGTTTCCTCCCAAGAATACCAGTGCATATAACAAAACAACGCAATGCTTTTTGGAAAAATGAAGCTATTATAAGACCCAGGTCCCATCACACAATGCAACGCAAGCCGGAGGATAGGGTTTTCTCTTATAATAGCCAAACATGCTTGGTACGTTTAAAACAAATCATTTGATACTATTATAAGTGTATAGTGTCAAAACAATTTCAATCATAAATATCAATTATAGACGGCATGGGTACCATATATCATGTCGCCATACTAGTTCTACAATTAAAACCGCAATATCACGTATTGGAAATTGGATTTCCGTCATGAGTCGAGGCAAGGGGCAAGCTCCTCTCCGATTCGAGACACTCTAGCAAATGTCTCAGGACCCCACTATGATTCTTGGATCTTCACGGCCGGTCCTACCTTACTTTTGAGGATTAATTATTCCTGAACACACGTTTCCCGGTCCTAACAGACCTAAAATCGAGGCGCCTCATCCAACAACCACACAGGTGAAAAGTATATAAATGTCGGCCAGTTTAAGCACCGACACCACCCATAGCTAGAAAGAAACGTCGTGCTCTCCCTGCAGTCACTATCCCGTTTTTGACTCATACCGAGGTGTGAGGCTCGCGAATTCACGTTATACACAAAGTTGCGCCACACAGGCCGTGCTTTGATCATCAACCACAAGACTTTGCTTTTCAACAGAAGCCTTGATCAATTGCCACTTACACGTGCCACACTGACAATTCACTCCATGCGACTGATGTCCATCGATATACAACCTCTGAGCTCTTACTTCTCAGAGAAGGGCGTTAAGCAAGAGAATAAATTCTCCACCGCAAAACAGATGTATATTTAATAGAGATCAATCAACACAGAATAAAATCCAATGTCAGGCACACAGTCCATTTACAAGTTCGTTCTGGGTCTAAATGAAACCGGAGGCACTTTCCTCGCATATCCATCGATTTCCAAGTACGTCTGGACGATCACCAACTGATTCCCTCATCTTGGGTGTACAGCCCAATCAAGATCATCAATAATCACCCAAACGATGTGAAGACTTCCGGTCTTCAACCACCGTCTTCTTCTCCGACTTATTGTCGAATCGGTTATTCAGAATGGGTAGAAACCCGGCCTTTCTGAATAACCCACGTATATAATTAACAAATGTTACACAAACACAACAAACGCCTCAATCCAATTCAGAATGTTCTTTTATTCACAAAATCACATTCTTAGGGAAAGGTTCCCATTAATTTTATCAAAGATAAATTCTTCTAAATTTATTCCTTAATCTTCCTTTGGATATCATTTCAAACTAGTCGGGATTAGCAAACCACACCGAAGTAATTATTTATTTTATTTCCCAATCCCAACCTATATATCCCATGGAGCAAAACTGATAATACTCCATATCTAACACCACGGTGTTATCGGTAATATTAATTACCATTTCACGTTCAAATCTAATTAAAGATTTAACTATCGCTTTGGAGCAAAACTGGTGATACTCCATTCTCGACCACCTTTCAGATTTGATAATTTAAATTATCAATTCACATTTCAATCTAATCAAAGATTCATTAAAACTCCACTAAGTTTTAATCTTTTTAAAAAATCAATATCCTGTCTTTAACAGGGTTAAAGAACCAATGTCATCTAAAACACGGTTCACGATAAACCCAAAATCACATTCAAATTCAATTCCATTTAAACATTATTTAATTGGTACACTTCATTAAATCTAAATAGAAAGATTTAATCTTTTTCTCAACTGGGCTTAAGAATCAGTGTTAATGAAGACAGCATTCACGACAAGCCCAAATCACGTTTGATATTAAATACAAGGCTCTGAATAGAAAATATATCAGCTTATATTCAATATCAAATTCTGAAACCAACAAATATCGTATTGGAAATAACGATATGAATATATCTTTCAAATTCCCATAACAATATTCATATAGTCACGAAATCAAACATCGAAATATTCTGAAGATAATTTCGATTCAACTCCAGTCCAATTCACGTATTGGGAATTTTGATTATTTTTAAAACCACTTTCAAATTCAATTTATTTATTTCAAAAATAAATTGATTTTAATTCTAGTTCAAAACTAGTTCATTTCGATAAAAATCTATTTCTATCTTTTCAAATGTGGAATTTTTTCATCCCAGTTCTTTCCTATTCACGTATTATGATTTTACACAAATTATAGATATTTTTAATAATTTTATCAAGGCCCGTACAGTCGATTTCCATCAACGGCCATCGAACTGCACTTACAACGACCTTTTCCAAATTTGATTTGGACATAATTCCAAATCCAACCGTTAGATTTCAAATTTCTAATATTCATTGGAAAGCTCTTTTCGATACGAACCCAACGGTTCCGTTTTCAGGAGAATCCGACAGTCGGATCTCCTGTAACATCAATTCGAAGTCAATGGTCGAAATTCGCGAACTGCCGCGGCGTAGCGCGTTCTATTCAGGCTATTTAATATATATATATTATATATTTCATCGATTTCAATTCAAAACGTATTTTATAAATCGTTTTAAATTCGTTTTCAAAACAAATTCAACTTCATATTCAATTTCAAATCAAAATTGAATATTTCATATCATTACTATATAAATGATAATATTTTCAAAACGTTATATTTTGAAATCACTTCCTTTTCTATATTCATTTTATAAACGAATATAATCGATATAAATATCGCTCACGTCAAAATGGTGCATCTCTAATCAACACAACTTTATATATTTCAATAAATTCGTTATTCTATTCAACAAATGAATATTTATTCTATTCAACACATGAATATATATATTTCTTTCAACCCATGAATATTCTCAACACATGAGCACTGTCAACACATGACTATTTATATTATTTAATATATTTTATAAAACTATGGTATTTATCGTTTGATTTTCAAATCAGACTCCAACTGTAAAGTAGTAAGAGAATGATTCCCTAAATATTAACGCCGAAGGCCGAAACCAATATCAGATCAATACCCAGGAAACCACTCATCTTATCTATTTTCCAGTTAGTTTCTAATCTTTGAATATGATAAAGATGTAAATTTTATTGTTAAAATATTTCTTTCAAAACGTGATAATTTTCAACACAAGATCATTTATATTTTATAATATTCTTTATTTCTCAATTGGAATGAAGCCCAATCAATTACCATATAATGTTAATTATATGGATTCCACACAACACATGTATATATAATAGCATTGACAAATAATCGACCATCATCCAAAGTGCACTACACTGTATAAGCATCAAATATAGATATCTAACGCTTATAACAGCCTGTTGATCAATCGATCGACATACAACTAATTATTGGGATTAGTGTATGTCGTATATCATCCCAACACCCGTGTGGGGTTTCACATCAACAAACACACATTTTTATCCACACACACACGTTAAAAATAATATTTTTAACGATCAAATATTTTTAACTATCTAAATATTTTATTTCACATCACACAATCAATTTTCCAAACACATCAGACAATCAAACATACAATCCATCCATGGTCTGTGGATGACGGGTGTCGGGTGCTACTAAGCACCGTCTGCATCCTAGTATATATTTTAACTAGAAAAACAAGATTCAAAGTGAGAAGTTCTCACCGACTAGCTAATCCAAACGCCACGACTCTTCTTATGTAGAAGTCTTCGCAACTCACCCTTTTGTCACTTTCGTCGTCCGTATCCACTACATATATAAAAATCACATTTTTATTTTCATTCCTTCATGATGAAAATAAAGTTCACATTTTTATTTAACTTCATATATTTACAGCGCTTCTTTCTATGTAAAAATTATATTTCTACTTCTTATATAAAGATTGAATTTTTATTATCATAACTATATAAAAATTATATTTTGATTATTTACATTATATAAAAATTTCGCCCTTTCAAAAATAAAAGCTTTCGTCTTTAAAAAATCATTGCATTCCTTATCAAAAATCAAAGTTTTTTTACTTATCAAAATTTATATTTTTAAATTCTCTTCATATACAATAAAAATCGAATTTTTATTTATTCAAAGATCCACCTTTTCTAATTAAAAATATTAACTTTAAACAAATTAAAAATCCTAGATTTCTTAAGGTAAAAACCATTACTTTGTATGCTAAAAATCATATGTTTTCAGTTTTTTGAAAATCATATTTTTAATTAAACCAGAACATAAAAATCCTATTACAATCTTCTACTTTTTATAAAATCCGATTTTATATGCATACAACCAAGTACATTAAATAAATTTAAATAGAAACTCGCCTCTTTTGTAAAGATCCAATCTTTGTATGTAGGAGGGTTTGTAGTGTGCTCAGATGTTCGCGACGACCGTTGGTGGTCTCGAGGTGGCGCCGGGCAGTGGTGGTGGTTTCAATCTTGGGGGATTTGGGCGGTTTTGAGGAGAATGAGGAGGAGGGGCAGCAGGGGGTCGCGTCGGAGTCCTCAGGCGGAGGTGGGGCTTCAATCGAGGCAGTTAGGGTTTCCAGGGGAAGCACGGTTTGCGGTTGATCGGAGGGAGGGGTTTTTGGCCAGAGGGGTGCGCCACGAGGTGGGGGTCCGGCGCGAGGTGGAGATGGGTTCGCCGGAGGCGCGACGCTGACGTGTGGCTCCGCTTGAAGGAGCGGCGACGAGCAGATCTGGTGAGGGAGGGCACGATTGGTTTTTTTTCTCGTTTGACTTGTTTGACTGAGAGAGAAGGGGTAAGGGAGGGAGTGTATATAATTATATATATTTTTTATTATTTTTAAATTCTAAAACCAGCTTTTTATTTTCAACTCGAAATTGAACCCACCGACTGTCGTCCCTAGTGTATTACCCCCATTCCGAACACAATGGGATATGTATCGAAAGCTGATTCGACCAGTTCGATCAGTTTTCGTCAAAATCAAAATATAACTCTATATATTGAATTTGAACGCGCATTTCAATTTACCGGGGCCACATACTAACTCGAAAAATTCCAGAAAAATATTTTCTAGCTTCGTATTGACGATACGTTCCTAACAAAACTAATTTCGTCTAATTCTGAGACCGTTTGAAAAATGGTCATTTTCCAGTCGATTAAAATCAATTGAAACGGGTCAAACGCGTTTTCCTTTGCCACGCTCTCATATTGATACGAAAAATTATGAAATTTGGAATCTAGCAATAATTTGATATCGCGGATCCAACATAAGTGGTTTCGTCGAAATCCGAGGTCGTTTGCAAAATTTCTATTTTTAAGGGCCAGAATTCCATAGCGACTATTCTGAAATTTCAACTGGGCATGTCTTTTGATTCCCGTTCTGAAATATCGATTTTTCGGATTCGTTGGAAAGATATTATCAATTAGATTCTAATATTTTTGGTTTCACTAAAATCCGGTTTATTTTGCACCCGATACATTCATTTGAATTTTGAAATCGAATTATCGAACTACCACGCCATTTTCAATTCCTTTTTTTAATTATAAATAATTATTTATATTCTAACGACGACGTATATTAATATATGTGTTCGAATTCCATTCAAAATCAAATTTCTCGCCGCTATTATTTAAAATAATTCATTTTAAATATTCAAAATTCGCTAAAATTGCCAAAATAAATTTTTTAAATTGGCTCGCATTTCTGGGTTGTTACAAGCTCCTTCCTTGATCATCTCGGATCCCTCGAGCATCATCAACATGAAGACCCCTGTCGAACACATCAGCAGTGACCAAACTAACCTCTCCACCTTGT
Source organism: Allium sativum (assembly GCA_030737875.1). Taxonomy (NCBI): domain Eukaryota; kingdom Viridiplantae; phylum Streptophyta; class Magnoliopsida; order Asparagales; family Amaryllidaceae; genus Allium; species Allium sativum. Next base: position 270,350,307 of record CM060924.1, read on the forward strand.
TGTAGACTAGGTTCTTCAACTGTCACTCGCCTTCCACATTGACACCCGTCTACCACTTGACCTGAGCTCTTTCCTCGATCACTCCTGGTCCCTCGAGCATCATCAACGTGAAGACCCCTGTCGAAAACATGAACCAAATCACCAAGGTATAGGCAAATCAAACCAATTGCCAACATCTTCGTCTTCTTCCATCTTCCCTCATCCACATCAGAGGGCTTCTCTGCATTTCCAACAATCGGATCATGAAGATCATTAAGGTAAAGCACATCCTCCATCTTAGGCTTCCAAATCCCCAAATTTTTTCCATCAAAAACAGTCATCTTCGGAAACGCCATCATATCCATCATCAAAAAATTGATTTTTCCACTTCAAAATCACTCTAAGCTTTGCGATGATCTAGCTCTGATACCAACTATTGTGAAAAACTGCGCCTTTGCGGAAGCGTCCAGGATCTTATTCACCCAATTACTTAAAGATGATTTCTATGGAAACAAAAACAGATATGAAATCACACGCGCAAACACAAAATATTCCACCCAACCACCCTCTTTATTGATTCTCAAACGAATTTTGTTTACACTCACTGGCTCAACAACCAGCAATAAACAAACTACAAGAATCAATAACCTTATTGAGAAAGGGAAAGAATATCTAGATGACTATAACTCTTGTTGGAGAAGGAGAACAATGAAGAACAAAGGCTAAACCTTGGATTAACTGGAGGCACCAATCCTCTCTAGGGCACCAAGCCCTAGAGGCACGCAGCCGCCACTCTATTCGGTCATCCCATGTCTTTAATCCAACCCTAGATGCTGCTTTTATAGGAGAATAGAAGCCCTAGGCAAATACCCAATTTTCCCCTTCATTACTTGCAGAATAAGTCACAGAATAAACCAAGTCAAACCGCAGAAAAACCCGCTCAAACGTCTGACCCATATATGTCAGACGTCTGTCCATGCTCTCGGATTACAATCCCTGACAGGTCAGACGTCTGACCCAGATTGGTCAGATGTCTGTCCACACTCTCGGACTTCAGATCCCTGTAGGCACAAACGTCTGACCAAGCTCCCTCAGACGTCTGTGCTGAAGCAGAGCACACAACTGCTCTTCCTTGCCATCTTTCTGCCGCTGCTCCATCTCCTCTAACGCCTAACACATTCACGCCTCGTCTTCATCAACATATGTGATTTCATGTCACAAATCACAACAGAAGAAAAATTGTTGATTTCCTCCCATCAATCGGCGGATAATCATCCTGCTCTTCTCTCTCGAATTCTCCATCTGTCGATAATTGTCAATTACATATCGTTCTCCATGCCAGCTAACTACTTCGGCTTAGATTTCAGTTTCGGTTTCGAGCTTGAAATTGATGTATCTTGCTAGCGTCTGGAGGTTCGAATTTTGATGGCATTACTTTCACTCTAAGGTATGCTTGATTCGTTTTCTGGATAAAATATATTTTGATCGTCGATTCATTCTTTTCTTTGCTGTTAGATTAGATTTAAATCTATCTTAAAATTTCCTCTTTATAGAGTGAATTTTTTATTTTTAATTATTATCTTCCTATCGAAAACATTGGTATCAAATTGGTATATAATCTTTTATGCCTCATAAATTCTCTCTTGATTAGCATTTATTACTAATTCATATTCTTAGGAGTTATCATGATACAATGCCCTTTTGTGCTTCCTACCTTGTAAAAAAGGTTTGAGTCTAAAACTCTTTATAAAATTTTTAACAACAATTATAAGTATAAGCGGCTGGTGCACATAAATCTACTATAGATTTATTGCTATAAAAGTTTTACCCCTCTTCTCCTCAACTAGAGATCTAGCCGATTTTGGTTTTGTTTTTTACTTGATTAAACCTATGTAATTTGTCTACACTGTTGTTATTCGTAGTCCTGAGAGCATATTCAGACTTCGGACAAAAGCTAATTTGCGTTGTCATTTATTAAAAAGCCATTTTACTAGTTATGCATATATCTTCCTATATGAATAATGTGGACTATATTCATTGTGGAAGGTAGATAACACTGCTTGTAAATCAATTTTCAATCTGTAGCTTGAATGGGATATACAATAATCAATAATTATATTATGTATAAAAGCTTTAATCAATTTCATGTACTTCAATAGTAACAGTTATGTTCCAGGTTTTCAATGAGCATTAATTAAATAAATAGTATAATAAGTCATGTATATTAATTGATTTTATAAAGTGGAGCATGCGTATTAAGAGGAAAATTTAATATTTTGATCCATATGGTGTCTAACAACTTATAATGCAAGTCGCATGGCATCGTCCATGAAAGATTTACTGACTATCTTAAAATAAGGTTATAATCATTTAGTCAACAATTTAAAAATGTTCAAAATGCGAAAATGGAAATAACTAAGTTAGCTATCAATGTCAATAAAAATGTGAAATAAATGAATGATTATATTTTCACAATACCAATGAAAATGTGAAACAAATGAATGATCATATTTTCATAAGTAGAATTTTATTTAGATTGATATAAAAGAACTTAAATTAGTTTCAACCCTGAAAAGAATATAGAAAATATTAGTAAAAATCTCAAAAGATATCTAATGATGTCAAATTTATTGAATATTACATCATAACCGTGTACAGTTGCATTGATAGGTTGCAAACTCAAGGAATAGACTCGAAGTTTAAGTTAAGCATTTTGAATATCATTGTCTTAAAGAACATAAAGAATAAGGGTAGCAATAAGCCAGTAAGCTACATGGTTTTTATATACCAGTCATTCTGTCTTTCTAAGTTTACGATTGGTGAACATTAAAAAAATTATAGATCTAATTTTATGTGGTAGCGGAATTCAGCCAACAAAAGGAAATAACGGATTATAAATAAGCCAAATCATTTTGAATAAAATTTTATATGTAAATTTAGTTGAAGATAGCATTTTTGTCTGATGAACTTGGGTATTTAGGCAAAATAAAATGCTGCTAAAATTCAACCGATGGTTGCATTGTAGCCAAATGAGTGGTACATCATCTAATGGAGCATTTCATCAATGAAAAAAAAAAGCAACCCTAAATTAGGGATGGAGAATAAATTAGAACATTAAATGAGATGCCAAAATATGCTTTATAGCAGCACCATGCAAATGGCAGCAATAAATAAGCTGGGGAATAAAGGTCTATCACTACTTAATGATAGTTACATTGAAATTAATTTTAGTTATTAGCAATAAATAAACCCTGACCTAACACATCTGAATTAAAAGGACATGTCAATTTTGTCACTCCTTTTTTTAGCTCTACCAACAATAAATCTTTGCAATATAATTTATAATAATAAATTTAGGAAAAAGCCTTCGTTATATCTAAAAATAATTGTTTTAACATTATTAGAACTTTTTCCAATAGTCATCTTAGTCCAATATTAAAAGAGAAGAAAAAGCGTGTAATTACAATAGCGTTTATCTGATATTGTTCGATAATAATTATGTTAAATCAATATTTGCTTTAATCCAGTGTGAAGTAATGCCATTAACTCATATTCAATGCCACTACCATTTTTTGAGTTCTCCTATTGTATCATAACAACGAAATATTGTTCTTGGTTAATAAACCTCAGATAATTTACCAAACAAACAGTGATAATCCAGGAGGTGCTTCGGCTTCATTGTACAAATCACCTACTTTGTATAAAATAGTGGAGATTTGAGCAAAACATTCTAAACGAATATTTGAAGTCAATATGAAAATTTTAGGTGGAAATATGAATTGAGAAACAACAACAACAAAGCCATATATCCTAAACAAGTTGAGGTTGGCTAGATATGGAACCCAAAATAAAAATAAAAATAAAAGAAATAATACATTAGATGAATAGGTTTAAAGTACAATGATCAAATTCGAAGACCTAGTTAACTTTAGATGCATTATAAAGAATTTTCTCAAATTCTTTTTTGAAAGCAATGTTTAATACATTGAAGAGTTTAAAAACGTGGTCAGAGAAGGAAAAAAATTGTGATTGACCTTTTGTGCCATAAGTGGCTAAAAAAATAAAAGGAAAGATCGTTTATACAAATAAATGTTTCAAATGGCATAAACTATGTAATAGGAAAGAAACAAAAATAAAAAAACCATAAATCTAGGAGTAGCAAAAGATTTATACATCCTTGGATACATTGCAATGATTCATCAAATGCAGTATATAAATTTTCATTCTGAAATAAGGTCAACAAAATCATTGAACATTAATAAATTACTTCTCCATAGTGGAGTATAGTGAACATTTTTCAGAAATAAGTAACATGATAGTTTGGTAAAAAAAAGTAACATCATATTCCTATGTTAAATTATGTTAAATTCAACCAATTATCATTCTATGATTTTGTTAATTTGATATATTATGAATCATTATAGGAAATAATATGGTATTTTATACTAAGATTAACCATATATACTGAGATTAATCAATTATTTACCAAAATCTGTCGTTATGAAGTTACATGATAAAGTACACCAAGGCGAACCCGTGTCATGCACAACAGTCATGTTTAACCATGTCCAACTTTATGTTTCGAAATAAAGTGTTATCATATGAAGTGTATTTTATTCCGTGAGCGCAAACTAATTACACATTTTATAAATAGTGTGTTACATAAATGATAACATGATAATAAAAGGTACATAAGCTACTTGTTTGTTTTTGAAATAACTTCATTTGGACCGTATGCATAGTTTTCAAGTTTTTATTTTCAAGTTTTCAAATGTTATGTGTGTGTGTGGACATTTTTGTTTCATGTTTTCAAGCTTAGGTATAGTTTTTGTTAGATAAACAATAACACTGTGTTGTGTAAAGTTTCCACTGTATAGCTTACAAAGCAGAACTTATATAGGACCAAAGTTTAGCTTATTGTAGAGATTAATTACAACCATGTGTCTTTAATTTGTAGTGTGTCAAGAGGTCACGAATTGTTTCTTGCTAGATGGCGATATTCCAAATCTGATGTCCTTTGCATGTATTTACAGCTGCTGAGATTATGCAGGTAACAAATTGAATTATATATGATTTGATTTTTCCTATAGACTCATGTCTATGTATAGTTTTTTTTTGTTCATATATTAAACTTCGTTGCATTTTAGTGATTTATTTTTGTTAGTTTAACAATGTAGTGCATCCCTTTGATAACAAATTTTTTTTTCTATTGAAGCTACTTGAAAAAGAGCCAGTATAAATAGCCACTTCTGCTGACGGAAAAGTGTACCATGTTTGTAATATGTTTAGAACATATTAGACTTGTTATAACCCTAGTCCATGATTTTATTTCCTTTTGTTCTCTAATATCACTGTTTTATGCTTTTATAGGTTAGAGGTTTGGTCTGTGTGGTTTACATGGCACGTGTTGACAACAGGAAATGGTAAAGGAACAGTGATGCCATGCATTGTTTTATTTATATAGGAATTTAGCATGCATTTCAGTATGTGAATTATACCTTGAGCTATCATGTAATTTTATGTAGACTCTTTATGATGAATTTTCTAGTGGAAAAAATTATGTACAATTTGATCTCATGTTCAATGCTAGAATATCACATATTTTGTTCAAAGAATTATATTATTGCTCTTAAATGTCTTGATTGTTAGCACTATCAATAAACTATATTTATTTGTATATTGTACTGTCCAATTTGGATTTGTATCTAGTTTAATTATGAGTGCAGCGGTAATTATTTGTTATGATACATAATTACATTGCTGCATATTTGGGAATCATAGGGATTTGTGTAGAGGTGTTTTTTGGTCAACTTTTTTGCTTCAGTTGTAACTATAATGGAAGCAACAAACAGGGCTGTTTGTTAGGCAATGGTGCATCTTTTTTGCTTCAGTTGTTGGCACAACCGAAGCAGAAAAGTGATATTTTGCTTCTGTTCAAGAGCTGAAGCAACAAATTTTGGTCTGTTGCGTCTGCTGCATTTGCTTCGGTTGTTGAACTGAAGCAACAGGGGATAAATAACCGAAGCAACAGATCTGTTTTGTCGTAGTGAAATTTACAACGGCCACAAGATGCCTTTCATAACGTCCATTGTAATAGGTGTCGATTTTACAACGGGTTGGATATACCCATTGTAATAAGCGCTAATTTTACAACTAACTAAAAATACCAGTTGTAATAGGTGACAATCAATAATTGATTATAATGATTTCTTAAAATAGATACTTATTATTTATTAATCTTTAATTATATTATATTAATCATATGTTACAAATTACTAAATATAATATTATATTACAATTGCTAATTATAATATTATATTACTAATTACGAACTTCTAATCATCAATAATATTAAATTGTTTATTAATTTTTAATAATTAATCATTAGTAATATTATATAAATCATTTATAACTTATAATAATGAATGATTATTAATAAATAATCATTAATTATTATCTATAATCAATATTCCAACCGGTTTAATTTTACTCTCCAGTTATTAGTAAAGTAATATCAATAATTAATATTAAATATATAATAATTTATAATAAATAAAAAATATTATTAACTTATATTTAGTAATTACTATTAAAAATTAAAACTTAATAATATATACAAATTAGTTATTAACAGTTAGTAAATAACATTAAATTATAATTAATAAATATGAAGTAACATTTAATAATTAATTTTTACTAATTAATAATTAAGAAAAATTAATAAATAATAAAATATACTTAATATTAAATAATTTATAGTTAATAATTAATTATAATTGATATTAATAAATAATAGTCCATAAATTATGATTAATAATTTGAATTAAATATTCATAATATAATGAACTATAATTAATATTTTTAATAATTAATAAGTAATATTTGATTATTATTATTTTTCATAATTAATAATATAGTATATTTAAATTAGCATTAACATTAAATTTTAATAATAAAAAATAATAATTTAAATTAAGCATACAATTTAAATTTAAATACTATAATAATTAATAGTTTGTCTTCATCTACATAATATGCATATATTAGTATTAAATAAGTAATTGTTAATACAAAAAAGTAATTGTTAATGCTAAATAATTGTAATTATTAATTAGCACTAGCATTAAATTTATATAAATTTTAATTTTTGCATAATATTCAAACGTTCGTTTAACATCTATTTGATATTATTAAGACTTATATATTTGCTTAGTGTTTTCAGTCTTTTCGTGTTTATGTCTACGGACAACTTCATACTATATTGCACGCTACAGTGTATTTGCATTTGGTAGTTCAAAGGTATGAAAGCATCAATGGTTCAAAGAGGAAGAAGAAGACATATGAATGTCAAAAAAAGGAGGCACTAGCAAGCGGAAATGAATAAAAGAAATTGGCGTAGATAGCGGGCCATTATCTCAAAACCGCACCCGCTAGCCAGCTCCACGAAACCCTAACATATTCCGTATATGCTGCGAAATTTCTACTCACGAGGAAGCTTCTATAAGCAAAAATCCTTAAGTACTCTTTAAATTCACCTGGTTCAGGCTGATTTACATCACAATGTCATGCTAGTGACGTATAATGTAACGAACCAGAATTTTCGGCATTTAAATTTTAGAGTTCCGTGTCGTAAATTTATGTTATATTTGATTTTTAATTTAAAATTTAAAATTTAAAATTTTATGGTGAAATCTAATTTATATTAAGAAGTTTATTTACAATTTGAGATTTAGTCTATTTTAACTTGAGTTTTGAATTAATTTGAAAATCTAAATTTATAGTTTTATATTTGAATTTAAATTTATTTTGTTAAATTTTACGGTATTAACATTTTAGTATAATTGAAATTGTGTATAAATTGGTGATCTTGTTTATTTACGCGTTATTAGCATCTTAATCTAATGTTTTATTATTTGTAAACTTTTATTCTATTTTTATTGGATATATTATCAACTGATTGATTTTATTTATTTTGAATTTTGAATTTTATTTAATTTGTGAATTTAAATAATTTTATTTGAATTTAAATTCGGTAAGGAATTACTTTTATGCATTTGAAAATTTTAAATACTAGTTTAGGTATGTATTTTGTATATACTTGGTATTGAAAGGGTACATGTTTTGAAATAATGGTTGTGGCCACTTGTATTAACTTTGTGATTAACATAGAAATGTGTTTATTTTATGCTCTTATATCTTATCTTTTGTATATAAATAAATATTATTTGGGTATTGTTTTGTTACTTTTACAGATATTCCAATCCATCCCGCATGCAACCAGAAAAGTAGAGAAATTGAGATCAGATTGCTATATATTTACATTTTGAAGAATTGTAGATGAAGATCCCACATCTAGTTGCTGTTGGACAAGAAAATGATTGATAAAAAGGCAACGCACATCCCAAATCAAGGGAGGCTTGTCAAAAAAAACCAAGAGGAAAAGAAGAAAAGCCAAAAATTTAATAGATTTAACTAAGGCCCATTTTAGATTCTCATTGTAAACTAATTAGTGATGTAATGGCTAGGCCCATTTGTAATTAGGGTTAGAGTTTGGTTATCTCCTATAAATACCCTTGTAATATCATTGTAGCCACCATCCTATTTTCTCTTCTTCTCCATTAATAAAGTTTCTAGTTCTCTTTTAATTTTCTACATTTTTCTTTTTCTTAGCAATTGGTGTTGTCTTCGCAATTAGTTTTGGTAGAACACCAATTGTATTTTACATTTTTTATTAGCGATTAGTCGTTTGATTAGTTTCAACGACAATCCTAACTTTACTTTTGTTGTTCTTCTTTTCCTGCAATTTTAATTTCTGCATTTTATTTCTGTTTTGCATTTTAATTTCCAATTGATAATTGTGATTTGATCGTCGGTTCAATTAGATTTGTTCTGAATCGGATTGCAGTTTCAATTTCGTTTGCTTTCAAAACCAACCTCAAAGATTGTCTAACTCGCCCAAGAGATTTTTTAAATAATTTGATTTAATTTGCCTTCCTGTGTTCGACCTGTATGCTACAAACCTGTGCGCTTGCAGTAATTTAATTTAAAATTCGCTCTTTTCTAATTCATAGGAAAGCGACGATCAAGTTTTTGGCGCCGTTGCCGGGGTGGTAACAATTAAATTTTATTATTTATTTAATTTCTGATTCGTGTTAGTTTTTCTTTTTCTTTTTCTTTTTCTTTTCTTGTATATATAAAAGAAAATTCTTGACTGGTTGATTTTGTATTACTGATTGATACCGTAATCTTCTATATATATAAAAAATCTTGCCACTTTTCTTCTAAATTTTTTTGATCTATTCCTTTCCATATTTCAATTTCTTTCCCTTTACATTTTTTTCCAACACTTCCATATAAAAAAAAACAAGAAAATTTGCAATTTTTTTTATTGATTTCTTTCCTTCCGGCTTTCCCATTTTCAACCTTATTTCCTGATTTCGAATACATTGCTTCTTCTTTCTATAAGGTTCCAATAAAAAAACAAAAAAAACAAAAAACAAAAGAATTCCCTTGTTTTCTCTCTGATCCTCCCTACTCCAATCTGCAATATTCGAACTACTCTACCATCAATTCAGACCATCTCAGCAGCACCTTCATCTCCATCCACTGTCAACGCAAATATCCCACTACCTCTCCCCTTTTAATCATCACTATACCACATCTCCTCGTGAAAATATCACCATATCTTCTCACGCAACTGTCACAAACAATCCTATCAACACCCCATCCTCATCTAAATTCCATCATCATGACTTCCTACCTAGCAACCAACCAACCTCGACATGCTCAACCCTTGAACCAAGTCATCTGAAACTGGACAACCCAAATTCGAAGCTTACATCCACCGATGCCCAGTATTCCCCTTCAACAGTCCCCCCTTGCATCCGTCCCCGAAACCGTTCATTAGCATAGTAATTCCTCAACGTCCACTCCATCGATCAGTTCAGAAACCCCACCTCACATCGATGCACACCACAAACATTATCTGTCCATCTTGCAGCATCAACTACACCACAAACAAACCCCTCCAAATCCACCATATTCATCACCCTCCTGCCGAAACCCAGTTGCTACCTCACCACTTTCCTTCGTCACCAAACAACATCCATCACAAAATAACCCTATACAACTTCATCGTTCACGCCCTCCCCCTTCACAAGTCGTACCCAAGTGGAACCCAAAAAAATCCCCTCCCTAACAACCCCCATCACTTTGCCAATTTGGGTGCCAACTGTTTGCATTGTTCTAAGATTTCTACCGTGTGTACTCCTTGTCCTTCCGCGCATCTGTGTCTTTCTCTTTAAGCTTCGCAAACCATACCCTTTTGTTCAATTTCTCCACCGTCACTTTATTACTTCAGCCAAAAGGAAAAAACCTCAAATCTTCCTTCACAAATAAATTTGATCCTCCAAAATTCTCGTGGCCACCATTGTTTTAGCCGCCGCGTTCCCCCACAGCAGTTTCCGCCTTCACCTCAAATCGAGCCTCTAGCTTCATCATTGCTCCTTTTTCCCTTTCCCTAAATCGAACTAGCACCACCTCCTCTGTTTCGTTCTACAGCCTTCCTTAGTGTCGACCATCGCCTCCAATACCCTGTAAATCTGAACCGCACCTTTCCTTACTGCCTCGGCCCAAAGCCAGCACCTACCTAACTACCGTTCGCCGCCGCCTACCAAAGCCATCCTCCTCAGATCGAACCGCTCCATCGTTCATCCTCACCGCGAGCTCCGCCCTCTCTGTTCGAGCCTCCAGCGCCGCCGCCGAACCAGTCCATCACCGTAAAATGGTAAGTTCGCTTACTATTATTCTTATTTCAAGTTGGCTACGTCGACCTCTAAATATGAACTATTTGGGTTACTTGACTGCTGTTCATGTTGATTGGGTTTACTATCCTATTGTAGTATGGTTATGGTTCATTTTTGTTACAGAGTCTTTGCATGTTCTTGAATAAGATAAAGATTGTTCCCATTTTCTTTGTGCGCATTTCTGTTGATTGTCCACTTCTAGCCTGAGATTCATTGGTATAAGTTAGAATTCATATGTTACTTGTACGCGATTTGCACCTTTGACCATCATCTTCTTTGTCACTGGTAAGATTTATATAAGTATAATGAGCTCCATGTATTGATTCATTGAAAAACTTTGCATTGACTTTCCCATTAAGGTGCTTCATCTCCATGTTTGTTTCAAATTGTGGTTTAACTGATGTAGGTTCCCTCTATATTTAATTTTTAACCAGTTGTACTATATTTAGCGAAAGTCATCACGTGATCTTTAATTCTAACTGATGTAGGTAGTTTTAACATAGTTTTCTCATGGAACTTTGATAGAGATCTTTTTATGTTGGAAAACTAAAATTACCAAGATGAGCATGCTCATATGCCAATACTTGATTTCATGATAACAGAGCTAATGCCAAAATTCTTTCTTTGCTCAACTAAGTTGTGGTAGCTGATTTCTTATATTTACTCTCTTTACTAATGTTTTCGAGATTGTTGCTTTATGAACTCCAATGAGATTTTTCGACCTTGAAATGATTTTCTGTTTATCAACACAGAAATTAGAAACTCTTTGTTTGCTTGAGTCATCCTATATAGTATTTATTTACATTTTTAATTTTAAAATACATTTATGTCAACACACCAGAAATGTAAATACTTACATTTGATTTAACAAGTCAGTGGGGTTATGGTTCTAGCTTATATTCAAAAGAATACTACTCTTGCATGCTTTTGTCCCTTTTTTCCCCATTGATTTCACTATAATAGGCTTAACCTATAATATCATTTGTATGCTGTTCAGGCATGTACTTTGTATTTTGTGGATCCTTAAGTTTGCTTCTTGAGATGGTTGGAGAATTTTACATGTGAAATTATGATACCATAACATTTATTTAATTTAAGTGATATAAAATTTCAATATAGTTTGAGAAATGTTAGAATGCTCTATTATTGCTTAGTTAGCATATCTAAGTGATATTTGATGCTTCTTTATGCTTTCCTTTTACTTCTTTTTTATATAAGGAACATGCACCAGAATTATTCTTAAATTCTAAATAAGGAAACTAAACGTTGCATGTTTTCCCTTCATTTTGCAACTTTAAAAATTTCCAGGTTTGTTTTTGTCTGTAGTGTTACATTAAAAATTCTAAATAAGGAAACTAAACGCTGCATATTCCAATATTGATTTGTTTCGTCTGTAGTGTTACATTGATATGATATACATTGATATGATATACATTAGTTTCCTTTCTGGGTTATAACTATTTAAGTTAATTAGTACTCTTGACTTTATTGTTTGGCTAGCCTTGATTGACTTTCCAGTCGACAGTTCTTATGAGTTACGCAGATGTGAATGTGGGGTTGATTGCGTCTGTATGCTACATTCAGTCAGGGGATGGATGTGGAGATCATTTATTTCACTGTTAGATTTATTGTTGGATACATATTTATCTATGTTTAATCCAAAAACGTTTTTAGGTGGAATAGGAAATAGGAAGAAGAATTAGGTTGGTAGCAGATAAATTTCCAATGAAGAGGCGAAAACTACAGCTGTTGAGCTAATCAATTTTCTTTCATAAAGATGATAGTAGAATCTGATCTCAATAGGTAAATTTTGTATTATTTATCCATTAGTTTTTACCTTTGCTGGCAAAAGGATATGACACAATGACCAGTAACAAGATGACATGGCTGTGAAGAAATTACTAATCAGTCGTTTTTTTTATTGAACACGAATATGTCGATTAGTTAGAAACAAAGGACCCAGTTAAATTTTGAAAGAATCTATGTGTCTCCATAATATCAATTAACAAAAATGCTACTTGCCAATGTTGATGGTTTAAAGGATGATAAATAGGCATCTTACAACTTATTTCAAATTGGGCAATAACATAATGAGCACAACCTGCTCAACGTAGCCAACTTGGCGACAAAACCAAGCGATAGGGAAATATGTTATCTATATGGCATTGGCGACATAAAAGTTGAGTTGTAGAATATAATTCAAATTTCATATGTTAACTGATATTTAATTAAAATGGCTCCATGGACATAAGCTCAAGATGATGCTTCCACTTTTAGTATGGACAAAGTGGGATTCTTTTGAATTTTATGTAGTGGAGATGTCTGCTTTCCTTAAGGTGCCTTGAATTTCCTACGTGCCATTGAAATTATTCATCTTATCTCCCTTAAAAATTATTCAGCTTATCTTCCTAAAAAATCAAACTTATCCTTGGTTCATTTAACAAAATTTATTAGTTGCTTTGAAGAACAATTCACTCTTGATGGTGTTTTAAACACATATAGTTTGTTTATATAAAAATGATAGCCATGGCTGTTAGAGTTTATAGCTCGGCTGTGTATGCTAAATCCCACGGTATTCAAGTCTACATGTATAAAAAAAAAGTAGTTTATTCAATTTCAAAGTCATTGTGGTTTACGAATTTTTGAGTCATCTAACAAATTTTATCATTAGTCTGAGCATTTGTATACTTGAAATCTTGCTTTGTGTTTTATGTCATTTTTTTATGATTATACAGTCAGAGTTAAACAATATTTTAAAGAAATAAAATTTAATGTATTGTGTCTAATTGTTCAACTATAGGTTCCTTGCTCGGTGCATATATTTCAAATTATTTTAATCTAGATAAAATATGATGTTGTGGTCTTTATTAAAAAAAAAATTAGCATCATACATCATAACTCTTCTTTTATTTCTTTTTATTCTTCTTTTTTCTAGGCTTCTGTAAGATGTACAACAAATGTTATTCAATCAATTATATATATTATACATAATGTAAAATATAGTGCATCCGTGCAAAGCATCTCCTATTTCTTTTTCCGACTTCTTTTGTTCTTCCTTTATGCTCATTTCAATTTTGGGTTTTCTTCCTTTATCATGGAAACTTTATAAATCTTTCTCTATCTAAATGTCGTGAAACAAAATGTAGGGTCTTTCTCTATTTACCTCTCCTTAATATTTTTAAACACATTTATTGTTCATTTTCTTATATTCTTAGAATATTTTCTTACAATTAAATGAGCAAAGGTAGTAATAATTTGGCATATGTGCTACTAACACTTAGGTATTGTATTGATATAACCAACTTTTCGTTCATTGAGTTGCTTATAAATGTTTTTTCATGCTATGCTATTGCACAGGTAGAAAGAATAATTTTGATCATTCAATGTATTCTAAGTCATAATCTTTTGATTGCTTCATTGTCAAAGAGAATTGTGTTCTTCAGGGTTTGTATCATTATGCAATAGTTAATAGGTAACACTCACCTTAGAGATATTTTGGTCTATTAATTTGATAACATGTTTCTCCTATGTCGTCCACTTATTATATGTGGTAATTTAAGATTCTTTGTATCATTTTTTCCAAAACTTTTCTCCGAGATTAATATGGTGCTTCTCCAGTCTATTTTATCTAAAACTTCTTATAAACAAACATCTAAACGAAATGTGGTTAAGCTGTAACATTCTAATGTATCCTGCCATAACTGTATATGATCTCATCTTTCTCATCAAACGCAATCAATATGATACTTCAGTGCACACAAGTATACTCTCAAACGATTGAAAAGAGTCATATTTTGAATATGAAAAAGATTACATTACTTTAATACCTAACAAGGTCTGGACATTTCTTTTATAAATAAATTTGAGCACACATTGTTCAGGATGGATTAGAAAGTTTGATTTTCCTTTATCCTTATATTGCTGATGCATTCAGGCATAAAAATACTCATTATGTTGGTTAATTATTATTCATTAGACCATCCATTATCTTTGGGCTTTTACTACCTATTAAGTTAATTACTCTTCTAAGTGTTGTACCCTTAAGTCCTAATGAATGAAAATAAAATTAGTTATCAATTATACGATGTGTGGACTACTTCCTTATGCAACTATATAGACCATTTTTAGTTGATTATTGCAATCTTCTTTTGATGAATGAGTAGTTCTCTTATGAGGAGAGCGGCTAAATTTTTATTAAACAACAATCAAAAGTCGTATAAAAGTTTGTCGGATAACAACTGTTACAAGAAAAATGCAGGGTCACCACGGTGAAAATCAACTCATCTGTAATAACCCGGAAATCTGAGCCAATTTAAAAAATTTATTTTGAAAATTTTAGTGAATTTTAAATATTTAAAATGAATTATTCTAAATAATAATGACGAGAAATTTATTTTGAATTGAATTAGAACGTATATATTTATTTGAATCGTCGCTAGAATATAAGTATATTATTTTAATTATAAAAGAAATTGAAAATGGCGCGGTAGTTTGAAATTTCTATTTCAAAGTTCAAATGAATGTGCAGGATTCAAAATAAACTGGATTTTAGCGAGACCAAAAATATTATAATCTAATTGAGAATATCTTTCCAACGAATCCAAAAAATTGAAATTTCATAGCAGGGATAAAAATTTATGCCCAGTTGAAAATTCTGAATAGTCGTTATGGAAAATATAGCCTTTAAAATGGAAATTTTGCAAACGATCTCTGTTTTCGACGAAACCACTTTTGTTGGATCCGGGATGTCAAGTTATTTCTAGATTTCAATTTGCATAATTTTCTGAATCAATATGTGAGCGTGACAAAGTAAAACGTGTTTTGACAGTTTCAGTCAATTTCGATCGACCAGAAAATGGCCATTTTTCAAACGGTCTTCAAATTTGACGAAATTAGTTTTGTTAGGACTGTATCGTCAACACGAAGTTAAAAATAATTTTTCTGAAATTTTTAGAGTTAGTATGTGGCCCCGGTAAATTGAAATGTGCGTTCAAATTTAATATATAGATTTATATTTTGATTTTGACGGAAACTGATCGAAACAGCTGAATTGGCTTACCGAACATATCACGTTGTGTTCGGAATGAGGGTAATTGGCTAGGGACGACAGTCATTGGGCTCGATTTGGGGTTCGATTGTAAAAGTTACCATTTGGAAATTAAATTAAATATATATATATATTATTATAAATCCCACCCTTTATCTCTCAGCCCCCTTTCTTCTAATCAAAATTAAAATTTTCAAAAACCCGCTCAGGACCCGATCTCGATTTCCGCCGCCACCCCTGGCCTCCGTCCACCGCACTGCCTGTCATCCCACCACCATCGGCCGCTTCCACCTCCTCTTCCCCATCGCCCTTCTCCCCTCTTTCAATCGAACGCGACGCCCCTATTCTCGAACCTAAACCAAACCGCCACCTGAGCTGCGTCCAAGTCCAGCGTGCCACTCCCCTCATCTGCGACGCCACCCAGCACCACCAGCGAACCACCGGTCCTCCCCCTTCTCTCCCCTCTCTACTCTTCCTCTCCCTCTATTTCGAACCCCGTGCCCAAATCCATCGCTGACCGCCACTTGTGGGACCAATACCGCACACAGCAGCCTCCCACCATCACCGGCAACCACCTGCGCCTTTCCTCCTCCCTCCTCGACAAACCACAGTGAGTTTTCAGATTATATTTTAATTTATTTTATAAAAATATGACTTTTTTTATTGGTGAAAAGAAATGTGATTTTCATTTGTTAGAATAGCGAGTAAAAATTAGATTTTTATAATAGATAAAAATTAGATTTTTATAATAGAAAAAGATTTTGTGTTAGAAAAAAGATCATTTTTTTTAATAAAAAGGTTTGATTTTTATAGTTTAAAAAGGTTTGATTTTTATAGTTTAAAAAGGTTTGATTTTTAACCGCACGAAAATTTGATTTGTAATGATGTAAAAATTTGATTTTTTTTATATGCAAGTTGGCAAATTAAAGATTAGATCTTCATAAATATAAAAGCGACATAATAATGGGATTTTTATTTTTATGGTAGCATAATAAAAATATGATTTTTATCTTTGAAGAGTAGCGATAAAAATTCGATTTTTATATAGGAAGTAGCATTGTTAAAAATATAATTTTTAACACAAACGGTGTTGAACAGATCTCGTTAAAAGTACGGTGAAGATTTTCTACATATGAAGAATCGCGGTGAATTGGCTAGCTAGTCGGTGAGAACTCCTCACTTTTATTTTAGTTTCTAGTTGAAATATATACTAGGATGCAGACGGTGCTTAGCAGCACCTGACACCCTCGTCCACAGACCATGGATGACTTGTTTGTTTGATTGATGTGTTGTGAAATTTTATCGTGTGATGTGGAATGAATAAATATTTTATAGTTAAAAATATAATTTTTAATGTGTATATAAAATAAATAATTATAAACAAATCGGACGGTTTGTTTATGTACACCCATTTGACTGATATTGATTGGGAAGATAAATTTTACACATCGCCCAACTGCACAAATAAAATATGTGTTTGATTGATTGAAACCCCACATGGGTATTAAGATGATATTTGACGTACACTAATCCCGATTGTTTAGTTGTATGTCAATCGATGGGTTGATAGACTGTGTAAGCGTTAATTATTTATATTTAATGCTTATGCGGTTGTGTGGTGCACTCTGGATGATGGTTGATGATTTATAGTTGCTATTATATACATGTGTTGTATGGAATCCATATAATTAACATTATATGGTAATTGATTAGGCCTCATTCCAATTTGGAAAATAAAGAATATTATAAGATAAAGATTCATGTGTTGAATAGAATAAATAGTCATGTGTTGACGATACTCATGTGTTGAGAATATTCATGTGTTGAACGAAATATTTTAACAATAAAATTCGCATTTTTATCATATATAAAATTAGAAACTAGCTAGAAACTAGTTAAGATGAGTGGTTTCCTAGGTATTGATCTGATATTGGTTTCGGCTTTCGGGGTTAATACTTAGGGAATCGTTCTCTTACTAATTTACGGTTGGAATCTGATTAAGAATTAAATGGTAGAAATCATAATTTTATAAAATATATTAAATAACAAAAATAGTCATGTGTTGATGATACTGATGTGTTGATAATATTCATGTGTTGAATAAAATATATATTCATGTGTTGAATAAAATATTCATTTGTTGAATAGAATAACGAAGTTATTGAAATATATAAAGCCGTGTTGGTTAGATATGCGCCATTTTGACGCGAACGATATTTATATCGATTATATTCGTTTTTATAATGAATATAGAAAAGGAAGTGATTTCAAAATATAACGTTTTGAAAATATAATCATTTGTATATCGATGATGTGGAATATTCAATTTTGATTCGAAATTGAATATGAAGTTGAAATCGTTTCAAAAACGAATTTAAAACGATTTATAAAATACATTTTAAAAAGGAAATCGATGAAATATATATAATATATAATATATATATTAAATGGCCTGAATAGAACGCGTCGCGCCGCGGCAGTTCGCGAATTTCGACCATTGACTTCGAATGGATATTACGGGAGATCAGACCGTCGGATTCTCCTAAAACCGGAACCGTTGGGTTCGTATCAAAAAGAGATTTCTAAAGAATATTAGAGATTTGAAATCTAACGGTTGGATTTGGAATTATGTCCAAATCAAATTTGGAAAAGGTCGTTGTAAGTGCAGTTCACTGACCGTTGATGGAATTCGATTGTACGGGTCTTGATAAAATTATTAAAAATAGTAATAATTTGTGTAAAATCATAAGAAATGATTTGTGAAGAATTGGGATGAAAAACTCCATATTTGAAAAGATAAAAATAGATTTTTATCGAAATGAACTAGTTTTGAACTAGAATTATAGTCCATTTATTTGTGAAGTAAATAAAGTGGATTTGAAATGGTTTTGAAAATAACCAGAATTTCCAATAATTGAATTGGAGTGGATTTGAATTGAAATTATCTTTGGAATATTTCGATGTTGGATTTCGTGATTATACAGATATTGTTATGGAAATTTGAAAGATTTATATCGTTATTTCCAGTACGATATTTGTTGGTCATAGAATTTGATATTGAATATAAGTCGATATATTTTCTATTCAGAGCCTTGTATTTAATATCAAATGGGATTTGGGTTTGTTGTGAATGGTGTCTTCATTAACACTGTTCTTAAACCCAGTTGAGAAAAAGATTAAATTTTTTTATTTAGATTTAATAAAGTGTACCAATTAAATGGGATTTAATTGGAATTGAATTGATTTTGGGTTTATCGTGAATAGTGTTTTAAATAACACTTGTTCTTTAACCTGATAATTAATGGAATGTGATTTTGGGTTGTCGTGAATATCTTCAATAATACTGTTCTTAGACCCAATGGAGTTAAGAAAATTACAAACTAACTGGAGATTAGTTAAGTTGAATGGTCTCCTGGGTATTGATCTGATGTTGGTTTCGGCCTTCGGGGTTATTACTTAGGGAATTGTTCACTTGCTAATTTACGGTTAAAGGCTGATGGAATAGAATGTGATTTCGGGTTTATCGTGAACCGTTTTTTAAATGACATTGGTTCTTTAACCCAGTTAAAGACAGGATATGATTTCCCAAGTTAAATAATCATTGATAGTGATTTTTAGGAAGATTAAAACCAAGTGGAGTTTTAATGAATCTTTAATTAGATTGAAATAATCGAGAATGGAGTATCACCAGTTTTGCTCCAGGCGATAGCTAAATCTTTAATTAGATTTGAACGTGAAATGGTAATTGAATTTGCCAATAACACCGTGGTGTTAGATATGAAGTATGACCAGTTTTACTTCATGGGATGAATAGGTTGGGATTGGGAAATAAAATAAATGATTACTTCGGTGTGGTTCGCTAATCCCGACTAATTTGAATTGATATTCAAAAGAAGATTAAAGAATAAATTTAAAGAATTTATCTTTGATAAAATTAATGGGAACCTTTCCCAAAGTATAAGGATATTTGAATAAAATAATATTCTGAATTGGAATGAGACGTATGTTGTGTCTGTGTAACACTTGTTTATTATATACGCGAGTTATTCAGAAAGACCGGGTTTATCCCATTCTGAATAACTGATTCGACGATGTGTTGAGGATGAAGACGGTGGTCGAAGACCGGAGGTCTTCACATCGTTTGGGTGATATTGATGATCTTAATTGGGTTGTACACCCAAGAGGAGGGAATCAGTTGGTGATCGTCCAGACATACTTGGAGATCGAGGGATATGCGAGGAACAAGGTTCCTCCGGTTTCGTTCAGACCCAGAACGAACTTGTAAATGGACTGTGTGTCTGACATTGGATTTTATTCTATGTGATTGATTTCTATTAAATATATATCTGTTTGGCAGCAGAGAATTTATTCTCTTGCTTAACGCCCTTCTTTGAGACGTACGAGCTCAGGGGTTATATATTGATGGATATCAATCGCATGGAGTGAATTGCCTGTGTGGCATGCCTAAGTGGCAAATGATCAAGGCTTTTGTTGAAAAGAAGAGTCTTGTGGTTGATGATCAAAGCACCGCCCGTGTGGCACAACTTTATGTAGCGTTAATTCGCGAGCCTCACACCCCGGTTGTGAACCAGAAACGGGAGAGGACCTCAGGGAGGGCATGCGTTTCCTTCTAGCTAGGGTGGTGTCAGTGACCTACCAGCCCTGACATTTATATTATTTTCATTTGCGTGGTTGTTGGATTGCGAGGCGCCTCGGATATATCGGTGACTGTGTGGAGCCGATGGAGTCATTTGGCTCATTTACGCCCCAAAGGGCGGGGAAACACAGTGTTCAAGCATAATAATCCACATCGGTGGACCGACCCTGACGATTCATGGGGCAGTTGCGGCTGTTCCTGAGACATGGGCTAGATTGTCTCGAATTCAGTAAGGACGATCCCTAACCTCGGTTCACAGATGTAAATCCAATTTCCAATACGAGACATTTCGGTTTTAGTTGTAACCCTATATATGGCGACATAGTGGTATGGGGCACTTATGTCGTCTATGATTGATACTTATGATTTGAAGTTGTTTTATACACTATGCCCTTATAATAGTATCAAATGATTTGTTTTAAACGTACCAAGCATGTTTGGCTATTATAAGGGAAAACCCTATCCCCCGGCTTGCGTTGCATTGTGTGATAGGACCTGGGTCTTATAATAGCTTCATTTTTCCAAAAAGCATTGCGCTGTTTTGTTATATGCACTGGTATTCTTGGAAGGAAACCCGTTCCGTGTTATACGGCGTGGTCCCTTGATTTATCTGATTTAAAATAAAGTTTTAAATAACTGTTTTAGTTCTCACACCAGACACATGACTGACCTGGAGTTTATTGTTTTAACCTAAACTCTGGGTGCCCTTATTTTGACACGGGCAGCTAGTAGTTTTGGTTTTGCAGATTTATATTCACAGGATCCTGATTTATAGCTGGAATGATATCCGGAAAGCTCTGTATCCATATATCTCCTTTAGTTGTGTTTTATATTATTTTCTGCTGCTATGTAATGTATTGTAATATTTGATATTTTATGATGTGTAATATTGATTCATACTCTGTATATTCTTGTATTCTGATGGAATTGTTGTAATTAACAATGAAATGTTCTTTTGTTTGTGTTCCAATTCGTCGTGTTCTCAAAACAATCAGGGGTTTCGAACGGTCTTGGTCGGTTTAGTGATCGATTAGGATCGAGCGAAATTCCTTATCGTTTCATCATCTAGGGAAATAAAACATTATGCTTGCAAAACTTCTATTGATATAACCAGCTTCTTGAAGAAGTAGAACTAAATGGATATATGGAACGACACTATAATGTTGCTCCTGTAGAATTCACAATATTAGTGGAATGATAATTGTTATTTGAATTTCTTTCCACAACACAGTGCATTGATTGTATTGATTCTATGTCATGCAGAATACTCAACAAACCCTAATATAAGTTAGAAGGCCTGAGCAATCAATTTTGGCACTTTGAATCATTCGCCATATGTGTTTACGTTAAAAGTCCATTTGATTATAATTGAATAGTTTGTTGCTACTTCATTATTGATTAAGCTCGCATTTCAAATAGTTTTCTGTGTCGAAATGTCAACTGTATTATTTATAATGAAAGGTCCTTGGCTGAGCATTTAATTTTTGGTTTATTACCTTTTTCTTTTCTTTCTTTTCATATATAAAACTCCCTTCCGGTCTAAAATGCAAAAAATATCATATTTTCCTTCTTAGACATGATATAATAGTTAATATAATGACAACTTATTTTTACCCTTAATATAATGAAATAAATTATAGTGTGGGTGGTCATTGAGTGAATTATTGATATAAGGCTTTGCATCGCTAGAATTTTGTGCATGACAGTGGTGCATATTTCTAATTATATGAACTTTGCATGTGTTTGAGAGTTGGAGCATATTTTTTTTGGATAACCAGAAAAAAGGAATACAATTGTTTAATGACATAATCAACATAGAGTGAATGCTGAGCTATATAGCCAGGTGTAAGATATTACTAATATTTCTCATTATTTTTACATACGAGTAGCATCTCACTGGAAAGATTTGTACATTTGGGTGTTCCGTGAGTTGTGTTCTTCTTTTTTTGTAAACCAATGGTACCCGTCCTTTATAAAGGGATATTTTTTTGTAAACGGATGGTATCCATCCTTTACAAAGGGATATTTTTTGTAAACCAACAGTACATCAATTTTTTTTTACCAAAAATAGTGATGATCTAATCATAAATGGAGCGTGATTCTATGTTAGAAGTCAGCAAATACTTTCATCAATGGGGCATGCATTGCAGTTACAGTTGCTTTTATTAGATTTATAGTTTATTAAAAAAATTCCCGGTGTAATTTTTGAAATTTGTTGTCTCTTATTACCATTTTCATCAAAAAAAATTGCCTATGAAACATGTAACCTTTAATTTTACATTTTTTACATGTTCGGAGTAGAAATGTACTGTGGGAACTTTACTATAAATATTCAATAACGTTTCTTGCGCTTTAAATAATAAAATGTTTACTCCTGAGAAATAGTTGGTTAATTTATCTTACACCTCAATTGCAGAAACTGCCAGCAATTTAATATTTAACCATGATTTTCGTATTTCTTCCAAATTAATGATTTTCAGTGTTTGAATTATAGTCATTGCCATCGTGAGGAATTTCTTTGGAGGTTAAAAATGAAGAATGAATCTGTTGTTGATCTTAACTTTATTAAGAAGGTAACCTCCATTATTAAAGGTTTCAGAAAACCATATATACACTTGATGACAACAATTAGAATTTCAAAGCTAAATTATAGGAGTGGACACAATTTAATTTAATAATCATAAAAGTATGCATTTATTTTATGGTATAAGGGGAATAAGGATATTGTTATGACTCAATTGGCATGTAATATGGAAATAAGGTTTCATTTTTGGATTTACATTTACCTTTTATGTATAGAGGATGTTATGTTCAATAGATTGTATACTATAACTAAAATGCAATAACTATTGAATAAAATTTAGCCTTGATATAACAATTGGCCATATTTGGCATACCATAATTTTAGCTTTACTAATAGATATTAAATTTTGGTATTATGATTGTCACTATTAAATGCTCATATTTTATAAATCTACTAATTTTAAAATGTGGCATATTGCATCAACTATTTGTGAAAGATTGACTACTTTGAAGCTACCAGTGGTTAACAAACTGCATTCATGAATGCTTATAGGCTTATTTGAATCACTGGATTCATGAATGCTTATTTGTATCATTGCATTTTTTGAATCCAAATTTTTAAACTATTAAATTTCTGTTTACAATATTTCATACGAAGCGACAACAAGACTAAAATTGGAATTGTAAACCGCATAGGCGTTGGTTTATGCATTTCGGTCTCCTTTCATGACTAATGTTCCACAGTTTGAAGATATCTCTACAGCAGCAACAAAGAAAGAATATAATCTTTGAAATGGTCCAATATCAACTTAGTTTTGTGTTATATCTTACTTTATAAGGTTTGCAGTGTATATTTTTTTCTAGCTCCTCCATTATTTCTAAGTATGTTGAGCATGAGATATTTTTGAGTTCATCTTGTGTGTATGAAGTATTGTAATAATAATAATGTATAGAGCATTTAATAGATTAGAGTTTAGAGGTACTCCATTCTGATACTACCCTAAAATATGCATGCTTAAAATTTTAAATATCTCAATATATTATATTTTATGGATATACACATGGCATGCAATAAAATAAATGTAACATTTTGGTACCATTTTCTGTGAATTTTTAAGTTCATTGACCTTAATGGAAGCAAATAACCATATTTAATTGCAATCAGATTCTCATTATGATGCAAGTTGTTGTTGACATTTTTTGGTCCATGTCCAGTTAAAATTCTATTCAGCATTAAAATGCTTTAAGTGATTTTTGCTTTGACAGTTTTTTTCTTAAACTGACTTATATGCATTTTTTAACTTGTTTGTTCTTCTTCATGCAGTTCTTTTAATGCAAATTTTGGATCAATCACCGAAGACGAAGACATTGAGCATGAGAGGGTGTGAGTGAGTGTAACTAAGTGTATGTAGTGAAATAATATTTATACAAATGAGTATTTTCATATTTTGTATAGTAATTGTGTAATAGAAAGAAATAAAACTATGTATTGTTCAAGAGTTTAATAACATATTTATATTAAAATAAGAAATTTTGAGTTCAATATTTTAATTTATGCAGTATTTTTATATTACTACGATCAGATTTAAAAAAAAAACTGACTTTTTACAATGGTCTATGCCTGTTATAATATAATGTATTACAATGGGCAGAAGCCGCTTGTAATTTATTAGTTATTACAACGGGTTTGTAGTCGTTGTCATAGAGTCGTTGCACGTGACAGAGCACATTATTACAACGGTCTTTTACAACAGTCACTGACCGTTGTAATTTAGTAAGGACCTATTACGACGATGCATATTAGGACGGGCTTTTGCCCGTTGTGAAAAGCATATAACAACGGTTTTTGCTCGTTGTAAAAGGACTGTTTTGTTGCGGTGACATTTCAATAATAAAAGGAAAAGGATGTTTCATTTCAATAATATATTTTCAATTATTAGATCAAAGATAGCATGAAATCAAATGATGTTGACCCCTAGAACAATAATTATACTATTATGGAAGATAATAAAGAAAAATACTTGAAATTGGCTTAACAGATCTATGTTCATTTTATACTATTACGAAAGTTCTATGTTCATTTGCGATAGTAGATCTAGTTTTTGATAAGCGTCGACCAATTCTTAACAGATTTGAAATAATTTGAGGGTTGTAATTGAGTTTGTTTTGGATCTATTTTCTCTGAATTTGATGTTGAAATTGGTGATACGCAAATCACAATTTTGGGCAACAAATAATCTTACATATTTTATGGAGATATTTATTGCTAGATTTTATGGAGAGATTTGGTGCTATATTTGATGAAGAGATTTGGTGCAAGATTTGATGAAGAGATTTGGTGCTAGATTTTACGGAGAAATATTGGTTGCTATATTTGTGGACATTTATTGCAAGGATATTTGGTGCTTATCCAGATAATTTTATAATATATATGAAGATAATTTGGATGCCAAGTTTTCTTGGGCATGAAGCAATTCTCTCTATAAAAAAGGGTCAGCTAACATCTTCATTAGGTGTGGGTGAGAGCCACCAAGGTGTGGCTGAGGGCCACCAAAAGTGATCATTTAGCTATTCCAAATTGAGTGTTCTCCTTCAAATTATTTAGCCATTAGATATTCTCTACCTATTTCTCAATAAGGTTATTGGTTCAAGTTGTAATTGTTTGTAATGATAGTTGAGATCGATTGTAAACAATTTTTTATTAGTGAATCAATAAAGTGGGTGGCTGAGTGGAATATCATGTGCTCATATTTCCGATATTATTTGTGTTTTTTTTTTAATTTTTCAATCAAATTCATTTTCAAGTGATTGGGTGAAAAAGATCCAATTTTTCTTGGTATTTTGTCAAGCTTCCGCTGCGCACAAAAATCATAACAGTTTGGTATCGGAGCTCAGTTCATCGCATAGCTTGGAGTGATTTTGGATTGAAGATTGTAGATGTTGGAGATGATGTTGCTTTCATGGATGTCTATTGTGGAGTAGGAGATTTTGAGAATTTGGAATGAAGAACCTAGTCCGCAGCAAGATGGAGAGGTTGGTTTTGATCACTGCTGAGGATCCGTTGAGGATCATATTATCGATTGTTATCTTCACGTTGATAATTCTCGAGGGATCCATGTAGATGAAGAGGGATCAAGTGGTAGGCGTATATCAACAAAAAGGAGGTGTGATTGAGCCTAGAAATCAATTAGGTAATCTTGTGGCCTGATGAAATCAAGAAGGTGTGATTGAGCCTGTAAATCAATTGAGCCTGGACTTGAAGAGAAGACATGATGGTTTTATCTCGTAGCCGTTAAAATCGAGATGGTGTTAATTGAGAAAGAAGAGGTTGAAAGTGAGAGCTAAGGGGCTATTGTTTGAGTGGAGGAGATGTTGTGATTTGGTATCAAGGTGGAGTGTTGAAATTGGTGATATGCAAATCACAATTTTGGGCAACAAATAATTTTACATATTTATGAAGAGATTTGTTGCTAGATTTTATGGAGAGATTTGGTGCTAGATTTGATGAAGATATTTGGTGCAAGATTTGGTACTAGATTTTATGGAGAGATATTGGTTGATATATTTGTGGACATTTATTGCAAGGATATTTGGTGCTTATCCAAATAGTTTTATAACATATATGAAGATAATTTGGATGCCAAGTTTTCTTGGGCATGAAGCAATTCTCTCTATAAAAAAGGGTCAGCTAACATCTTCATTAGGTGTGGGTGAGAGCCACAAAAAGTGAACATTTAGCTATTCCAAACTGAGTGTTCTCCTATAATAATGAAACCCAGAAGACATCGGTAGTAACGAAACAAAATTAGAAATGAAGAAAGCGGCCATGGCTGCCAAGAAATCTCACCCTCCTGTTTCTGAAAACTCTGATCTGAAAAGGGGCTTTTCCCCTCATTCCTCTCCTCCTCTCTCTTCTGACGCCAGCCTTGAAGCTGGATATTCTCAAAACTCGTCAGTTTTCTTGGCTGACGAAGATGGTTTTACGATTGTGCAGGATAGGCGTAAAGTTCAGAAATCTAATTTTCCGATGAACATTTAGAAAGGAAAAGGGAAAATCAATGAATATCCTATGAAACCGAATATTAAACCGTTTCCAGCGTCGAACGGAAAATGATTCCAAACAAGGGAGTCAAATCAAGATTCAAGGCAACCGATCAAGGTTACAATGCCAACTGACTCAAATACCCAATCATGGGTGGATATGATAAAGAAAGGGGGACAATCATCTGATTTTGACCTAAAATTTATCCCCCTAGACGAGACAATTGGCGAGGATCGTATTGTTGTACTGAGCAAAGACGTTATCGTCAGAACAAAGGATAAATGGAGGCTTTCTGTTGTGGCTTATGTATTTGGTAAGCGCCCTCCATACCACCACTTCAGAGCCTTCGTTGCTCGGACATGGACCCGATAGGGACTTTTGAAATATTTACTTGAGAAAACGGATTCTTTATTATAAGGTTTACTAATGCAGAGGACACTGAAAAATTACTTAATGGTGGTCCGTATTTTATCAATGGAAAACTGATTATCCTCAAGAGATGGTCCAAGAAATTAGTTCTTGATAGGGATTTGTTGAATACACTGCCTATATGGATTAGGCTTCCTGAACTTAACTTGCGACTCTGGGATAAAGAGGCTTTCAGTGCCATCGCAAGCTTAGTTGGTGTGCCACTTAAAGTGGATGAACAAACAACGAAGGAATCAAGATTGAGCTACGCTCGAATATTAGTTGAGATCAAAGCTGAAGATGAACTACCCAATGAAGCTTGCATCTACATGCATGATGGGGAGAGGATAATACAACAGATTACTTACGAGTTGATCCCTGATCGATGCAAATTATGCAAGTGCTTTGGTCACTCATTAGACAAATGTATTAATAATAAAGAAAAAGGTGAAATTCCGGCGAAAGATTCAGATCTTGATCCTGATCCGAATATAAATACTGAAGGGATCAACTCAGAAATACTTAATCCCCCAATGCAAACTCATGTTTCTTCCCCTCTAGATGATGATAACATGAATATGGATGTTTCTGAAACAGCCGCAGCAGGCATTTCAAATTCGGATCCAAATTCACAACAAAATGAGAGGTCTGCGGTTCAATCGAACTAGCAAACCGATTTCGCTCGAAACAAAACTGAAAGGATTCATTCTGAATCTTCAGTTAGGAATGGGCTTCTCAATAATCCAAGATCCACAGATATCAACGCAGAGGTGGGAATTAATACAAATGTTTCTGAACCCATCACCCACATGAAGGATTCAAGTCATACTTCTATATCAGATAAAAAAATGCTTTAAAGACGGGTTTGGAAGAGTGTGCCAATCTTCTTGCAGCTGATCCTATTTTTACTGATCAATCTCTGTTGCCTGAAGGATTGGCTCCCAAAAAACCTTCCTATGTCTCTAACTCTGATATCCAAAAAGCTGTTAGCCAGTCTATTTCCTCTTCAAAACCTGAAGAAGAAGAAGAAAACCAGAACTAGAAGCTTATCAGACATAGAGTCTATGGAAGATACAGAAAATGCTGAAGATAATGATTTCAGGAAGAAGTATATAGACAAAAACTGCAATTGGGGCAAGCAACTAAAGACAGCAGAAAGTACTAACTTCAAAAGGAGTGGGAAGCAACCAGAAGTTAGAGTGGAAATTAGCAAACACAGTGTTCCACTATAGATGCTCTGTATCCTTTGATTAGTATCCTTTTAAAATTATTTTTTTATTTTATGGATATTATTGCTTGGAATATTAGGGGGCTTAACTCCCCTGAAAGGCAGTTGGACCTTTCTGATTTTTTACGCAAGTATAATCCTAGTATTATTGGACTTTTAGAGCACAAGCTTAATGACCAAAAAATTTCTGATCTTCATTGTAGATGATTAGCTAACTAGAATCTAATTAACAATAATTTAATGGGAGGTAATGGTAGGATTATGGTATTACATAATCCTACCATATGGTCTCTCATCAATTATTATATAGATTTTCAGTACATTCATTGTGTGTTTAGAAATAAAGGGGGGATGGTTATTAAAATCACTTTTATATATGCCTCTAATTTTGAGATGGACAGAAACAATTTATGGAACTGTATTGAGCAATTTAGTTCAAACATTAGTGGCCCTTGGGTTTTAATAGGGGATTTTAATACTGTGTTTCATAATTCTGAGAAAAGAGGAGGCAACCCTCTTCCTTATAAGAAACTGGAGAGAGTTGCCAATTTCATATTAAAATCTGGATTGATAGAACCAACTATTTATGGGAACAGATTTACCTGGAAATCATGTGAATTCAGAAATATTCACTGTAAATTGGACAGGGTTCTATTTAATCAAGATTTTATTAATTTTTTCTCAAATGTGAAGTGCAGTACTCTCCCTCAAAACACTAGTGATCACACACCTATTCTAATTTCAATTGATAAAGACAAGAGTGGTATTCCCAGTGCCCCCTTTAGATTTGTCAATGGGTTGGTGTATGATAGCAGTTACAAGGATGTTGTTAATAAAAGTTTTGTTAACAATTTGTATGGTACTGCTCAGTACAAATTTAACAAAACTCTTCAAATTGTGAAGTCCAATCTCAAAAATTGGAATAATAACAAAAGTAAAAGTGAGATTAAAAATTTAAGGAATGACTGTGAGAATCTCCAAAATGATCTTGATAATAATAGCTCAGACTTAGACAAAGTTGAATCATTTTTTAGTGCTCAAAATAAACTAGTTAATGCCCTTCATGTTAACTCTATCAACCTCAAACAAAAAGCCAAGGTTGATTGGCTTACCAATGGGGATGAAGCTAGTAGATTCTTTTACACTAGAATGTCTAATAGGAGAAATATAAATGATATTGGGAAAATCATAGATTGTAAGGGTAAAGTGATAAATGAAGCCTCTTTGATTGAAAAGGAAGCTATCAAATATTTCTGCTCTCTTTATAACTCTACTGATTACTTAAATGATTTTCCTAATATTGTTTTTAAATACACTGTGAACTCTAGCAGTTCTGATATCTTATTAGCCCCTGTCAGAAATGAGGATATTAAGAATGTCATTTTTAATGCTAATAATGATAAAAGTCTTGGTCCAGATGGGTTTGGGGCCAAGTTTTATAAAACCCATTGGACTGAGATGAATGGTGTTCTTTGTGATTCTATTTCAGAATTTTTTAATTTTGGTAAACTTTTGAAGAATACAAATCACACTTTTATTACCCTTATTCCTAAGGTTGAAACTCCTATGACTTTAGATGATTATAGGTCTATTTCATGCTGCAATATTATTTACAAGATTATATCTTCTATTCTTTGTAATAGGCTGAAAAGATTTCTAAAGTTTATTTTTTCTGAAAATCAGAGTGCTTTCATTCCTGGGAGACTTATTTCTGAAAATACCCTATTAGCTCATGAGTTAATCAGAGATTTCAATAAGAAGCATAAAAATCTTATGTGCATAAAAATAGATCTTCACAAGGCTTTTGACAAAATTAACAGAAACTTTATCATATTCACTATGCAGAAAATGGGGTTCTGTGATAAGTTTTGTGAGTTAATTAAGGAATGTATCTCTAATGTGACTTACGTACTCTGTAATGATTAATAGTTCCCCTAAAGGATTTATCCATAGCAATAGAGGAATTAGGCAAGGTGACCCATTGTCTCCCTACCTATTCTCAATTGTTATGGAATACTTTTCCAATCAAATGGAATTGGAATTGTGTAGAGGAAATATTAATCCAATTAACAGAAATAAGCCACATATTACCCACCTATTATATGCTGATGATATGCTTCTTTTTTTGAAAGCTAATAGGACAAATGCTATCACTATAAGGAGGATTTTGGACAATATGCACAAATATGCTGGTCTCTCAGTGAATTCTAGCAAAAGCAAAATATACTTCAGTAAAGAGGCTATTCATAAAGAGGAGATTCTTAAAATACTGGAGTATAAAGAGGGGAATTTGCCAGTCAAATATTTAGGCCTACCTTTAAGTATTAATCAGGTCAAGGACAGGGATTGTGCTAGATTAATTGATATTATTCACAATAAGCTTGAAGGATGGTCTTGCAAACTTTTGTCTTTGGCTGGCAGAATTGAGCTCACTCATACAGTGATCACTGCTGTGATTATGTACTGGATTCAAACTCACAACATCCCAATTAGTATAATTCATAAAAGTGAAAGGATGTGCTCAAACTTTATATGGAGGGGTAAGCATCATAAGATTGCATGGGACAAAGTCTGCAAACCAAAAATTTATGGTGGCCTGGGTATCAGAAGCATTAGAGATATTTCTGAAGTCTGTAAATTTATTTATTTTTGGAAATTTATGGATGGTAAATCTTTATGGGCTAGGTGGATGAAGGCCAAATATTTGAAGAAAAAAAATTTCTGGGTTGTAAGAAAAGGGAATCAGCAATCTTATGTCTGGAAGAATATACTTGATTGCAGGGATGTTGGGAAGAAGCTTATCACTAGAAAATTGAAAGATGGATATCAAACCAGTCTTTGGTTTGATCCTTGGATATATGGCAACTCTCTTATTGATTTACTTGGGTGGAATAACCTTTATCTACTTGGGGGTGTGAGAGACAGTGTGCAGAAAATTATATCAAACAATTGTTGGAGCCTTCAAGACAATACTGCTGCTTCTATTTATAAGGATGCTATTCTCAGTATTCATATTGATCATAATAATTGCAGAGATAGTTGGGATTGTAAATTAAATTCTAAAGGAAAATTCTCTTTTAAAAAAAATTGGGAAATTCTGAGAGGTTATGAAACAGAGGTTGATTGGCATAAAGTTTTATGGTGCAAAAGTAATTGTCCTAAGATGGCACACTGTACTTATTTTGCCTTGCTAAATAAGCTCCCTACTAGAGAGAGGTGCTGCAAGTGGAATATTGGTTCAGATAAAAACTGTCTCTTTTGCAAAACTGAAGTTGAAAGCTCCTCGCATCTATTTTTTGATTGTTCATTCTCCCAGTACATTTGGTTTAATGCCAAAAATACTTTGGGGTTCAATCAATCTGTTTCTACAGTAGATATTAGAAGCAGTGTTGATTACATTCAAAAGACTTATGCATCCAAGTCAACCAGTTTTAAGAAAGCTTGTGTTATGTTAACTACTGTGACTTTTCATATTTGGAAAGAGCGTAATCAGAGGCTTCATACAAACAAGGAAACTAACTGTGACCGGTTATGGAAAAGCATAAAGGATGAATGCAACATTATAATGAGCAAAGCTAGAAATTATAAAAAAGACAGCATTCATAACCAGGCTATGCATTGTAAAGATGGCAGTTATGACAAACAAGTTGAGGATTTCATACTCAATGGCAAAGATAGTTGTAGTAGTCAAGCTTCTCTCAATAAGGATAGCAGGAATCAAGTAGGAAATTTTGGCATCCTCCCTGGTAACAACAACAACCTCCTCCTTTACAACAACCATCTCTACAAGTGAAGTAAACAGGATACCATTAATTATTTTTCTTTTGATAATTCAAAAAGGAATAGTTACTTTTCTCCTTTACCTATTGCAGAGGACAGTGGTTGTTGTATTTCCAGCAGTGATCCAAAAATTCCTACTGATATTCATAGGAGTAATGATAAAGCTCATGAAGAGTTAGAGAAGCTCAATGATACTGGTGGAATGGCTGAGCACTCTGGCATCCTTCCTGGTGAAATAAACCCTATTCTCGACAACATGACAATCCTAAAGGGAAGTAAACAGGTCATTAAGGACTATTGTGCGTATTTTTGTAATAAAAAGGATTGTAATACGAATAACTTACATGTTGCAGCGAAGAAGAGGATTCTTCCAATCAGCAGTGATCCGGAGTTCCAGCCTTCCCTTAAATTTAAAAAAGGGACAGATCCAAGTCAATATATGCTTAAGACTGGGAATAATCACTATAAAAGCAAGTTAGATGATCGTATATATCACTTATCTTGCTGGAATAGTGGAGAGAGCAGCGAACAAGGGATGAAGAAGGAGGTGCAGAGCTCTGAGAGACAGAAGAACACTGGAGACAAATTATTAAGTAAAGGGAAGATCAGATCCAATAACCTTGCTAAGTGTAGAGATGGCGCTAGGTTTAGGGATGATTCAGCTAACCCCAACCAGTTTGAAGACAAAAGCAAGGAAGACAACAGCTTTTCATGGAAACCACCATGACTTGTTGATTCATTGAGGAACCGAAGGGATAGCTCTCCATTGTTTCGTCTTTTTCTTTTTCGTTTCACTTTAGGAGAGAGTGTAATATCTGTGTGTAAGGTGGCTAGGGTTTCCTTAACCCCGTTCTTTGTAGTGGGCTTCGGGCTTGTCTATATCTCGAAGCTTTTGGGCCTTGGGCCATTTTTTTTACCATTACAAAAAAAAAAAAACTGAGTGTTCTCCTTCAAATTATTTAGCCATTAGATATTCTCTACCTATTTTTCAATAAGATTATTGGTTCAAGTTGTAATTGTTTGTAACGATAGTTGAGATCGATTGTAAACAATTTTTTTGTTAATGAATCAATAAAGAGGGTGGTTGGGTGGAATATCGTGTGCTCATATTTCTGATATTATTTGTGTTTTTTTTCAATCAAATTCATCTTCAAGTGATTGGGTGAAAAAGATCCAATTTTTCTTGGCATTTTATCAAGCTTCCGCTGCGCACAAAAATCATAACATTTGAATCATTGGTTAAGATTAGTTGTTAAAAAACGTATTTATTTAAGTATTATGATATATATTCATATTCAGAGATTAGTCAGCGTCATCCCACACAGAGCTGAGCATTGGGAAAATCAAGTTCAAAGCTTTTGTCTCGGAGGGCATCATATTGCTCGTCATGTGTGGAAAGATTACTACGCTAAGGTCGATGAAGTTGTTTATTTAGTTGATGCTTTTGACAAGGAAAGATTTGCAGAGTCAAAAAAAGAGTTGGATGCACTTCTTTCAAGTTCGGTCATATCTGGTCAATTCTCATATTGCTGCTAATCAAGTTCAGTCAGAATCATCTTCGGTTGATGCCATTGATCTTGTGTACCTTGTTGAAGTGTTGGATTGTATGTATTGAGTTTTGTAAGTGTATTATGAAAAAAAATGATGAGAGTTTGAAAATATTAATAAATTGTTTTGGTTTATGTTTTAAGTTTGTCTGATATCTTTAATTTTGTAGATAATATGTTCTGGAATGAATTCTTTTATCAGTAATATGTATATAATTTGTGGATATACTACAATTGTAAAATAGTAGTTATAATAAAATATATCACAACAGTTATAAAAACTATAACAAAAACGGTGCATAACAGTTGTAATAAAGTTTATTACAACGGTGGAAAACAGTTGTAAAATATACATTTTACAATGGTGTCGCAATGGTGCAAAAAAGTTGTAAAAGATTCTAGTCTATTACAACTTCCTAATAGACGACGGCGGCTCCACCGTTATAAAAAGTCTTTTACAACTTTTTTCCACCCTTGTAATATGGTCAATTTGTTCTAGTGATTGGATAAAGATTTGGATAGGATATGATAAGATTTCAGATGATTTTCTTTGATTTTGAAAAGATTGAAGATGATTTTATATTAACATCGAGCAATTTAAGCTCGTATGAATCCATACGAACTCCGATCGTAACGAAATTTGAAATCGTATAATAACTTAATATTCTGGACGCGATGAAGCTGGTTTAGTCGAATTTCAGGACCATTTGTAAAAACACCATTTTAATTTCAAATGGTTAATCAATATACGTTTATATCGCACACGGTCACATGATAACTTTAATTGACGTGAAATTTGAAATCTACCTATAATCAACTATTATGGATTTTATAAAATTAATTTCGTTGAAATCAGAAGTCATCTGAAAATTGGCTATTTTAATGTTTAAATCGATAAAAATATAAATTAATTCCAAAATAATCAAATCTAATAATAATAAATTATTATTATCATATATTTATATATTTAAATAGCATTTATACAACTTCAAAATAAACTAATTTAGATTTGAAACTCAACATGTTGAATTTCAAGTTATATCGATATTAAATCTATTTAAAATCTTTTCGTTTTATTAAATAAATCGTTATAGTTTTTAAACGATTATACCATGATTTTTATGGAAATTTGATTTTGGCATAACTCAAATCTACCAGATAAAATCTCGATTTTTCTCTTTCATTAGAAAACTATAATCCAATAGATCCGGAAGATTCTGCTTTCAAAGAATTCCGACTTATATTGAATTCTATATGTACAATTAAAATTCAAATCGTAAAATTACGAACTACCGCGACACAACATGTAGTGAAGAACATCAATTATAACATCCTATTACCGACCACATGTATCCAAGTCAATATAAAATCTGAAATCAAAGGTTAAAATCTAATAAAATTGCCAATTAACAATCACACACCGAGTCAATTCCTCGATCTCTTTGTGTTTTTAAACCGATTTTCCGACAAGTGAGGCTTACACGTTTATTTTACTCTAATTACACGTAAAACATATTAACCAACGACATTTCCATGAATTTCCACAAAATTCAAAAGAAGCATATCAACTTCCATGAATTTCCTTCTGTCCTAATCAGATACCCAAAAAAGGCGCACAGTCTGTACAGATGTGATGCTGCAGTTTCACTTCTAATCCGAACCCAATCCACAAAAAATACAGTGTAAAATAATACCCTACCATGTGTGCACATCATGCCAACCACAAGTCATCAAAAATATACATATAAAAACCAACGCATGCTCTTTGATTACTCCACCTAAACCATTATTTTCTAGCAAATTCCCGAAGTCCAAAATGAGCCCGTCCCCACCAAACGACGATCATCGACCCTCCGTCGTTTCTTCACCGACCGTATTCACTGGAACTGAATATTCATTCGCTCGCACGACCGTCGCTCTCTTGCTCTGGCTTGGTACCATCCATTTCGTCGTGGTCCTCGTCCTGACGGCGCTTCTCTTCCTTCCCACTCCCTTCGCCATCACGTGCGTAGCTCAAGTTTCCATGCTACTCTTCTTTTTACTGGCTATTTACGCTCTGTGGCATTTTTGTTTTGCAGGGTGTTTGGCGTGCTACTGCTCTTTATGGTGATCCCTCTGAACGATAGGAGTAAATTGGGAAGAAAGTTAGCGAGGTTTGGTTTTTGCAGGGAAATCCCATGGTTGTTTTCAAATTTATGCGATTTTGTTCTATGTTTACCGTGAAGTGATGTACAGGTTTATTTGTAAATATGCGGTGGGATATTTTCCAATCACTTTACACGTTGAAGACATAAGGGCATTTGATCCAAACAAAGCTTATGGTAGGAAAAGTTTTGATCTTTCTACCTGTTCAAAGTATTTTGATGACAGATTATCCGTACATTCAGTATAATCTAGTAGTTGAGCTGGCCTCATGTATATTTTTGAGTAGCTCAGCTTAAATCTTGTTACTGATCATGTTTGAGGAGAACTGCTCCAACAACAAACTTTGTAGTGCATATTCTATACTTCTAGATAGTATTTACAATTAAACCTTTAACTTTTTTTTTTTGTAGTGTTCGGCTATGAGCCACATTCAGTGCTACCAATTGCTGTGTGCGCTCTTGCTGACCTCACTGGATTCATGCCTCTGCCAAAGATCAAAGTTCTAGCAAGCAGTGCTGTAAGCTTTTCAATCGTTTTTTTTTTTATCAATTATGTTTATGCTGAAAGCATTATTGACAATGTAACCTCCGTTTTCTCGTTTGCGGTGGCTATAGGTCTTCTACACTCCATTCTTGAGGCAAATTTGGACATGGTGTGGCTTGGCTCCGGCATCAAGGAAGAATTTCTACTCTTACTTGGAAAAGGGATACAGCTGTATAATTGTGCCTGGTGGCGTTCGGGAAATTCTACATATGGATCATGATTCTGAGGTTTGCTCTCAGCTTTTGGTTATTTGATGGTTAATTTAACACAACTATTTTGCTGATCTGACCCGTACAAAAGAACTCATCACAGTTTTTTATTATCAAGTCCATATGACTGATTTTTTTTTTTTTTTTTTTTTTTTTTTTTTTTTTTTTGAATTGCGAGCAGCACCCTACAAGTACAACAGTCATCTTTGTGTTGATCACTACTCTGTTTCATTAACAAATATGTCAATGAGATTCAAATGTTGTTATCTTGCTTTTGCACCTTATACAGTCTGCCCATGGAGTTGTTATACGCACGAGTCGATAACAAAATCGTCATCGATTATGAATATCCAGAGCTTATTTTGTTTTTTAGGAAATGTGTAACCATTTTTCCTTTTGATGTGTGCAAGAAGCTCGGCCATTGGCCACATTAATTTTAACCTTTAATACTGTCAAATTTTCAATTATTCACCTTTTTATTTTAACCTATAACTTGTACCAACTTTATTGGTATAAGTAAAGCCAGGTCATCTTGACTACGTTGCAAATCAGTAGTTAAAAAAGGGACGAAGATTTTGAATGATGTTATGGCATAGTTTGATTCAGTAGTGGTCATGGCATAGTCTGGTTCAGCAGTAAAATGAGATATGCTCTTTCTGGACTGTTTGACAGTGGGTGCCTGTCTGTTCTTTCTTTCTCCTTACCTAATATTTAGGCTACCTAGAGATCTTTAAAAGAGGTTTTCACCTTGATTACGATGTAAATGAGGAGTTGAAAAGGAGGGCAAGTAATACCTGCTCTTTATGTGCATTTTTAAAGTCACTATAGGATATTAGCTTTATGGAATCTGTAAAACTAGGAATCACCTTCACTCTAATACAAATTAGGCGCTGAAATAGACAAGTGATATATGCTAATTTTTAACATTTTTGTACATGTAGAAAGGGTTATAATTACTTAGTACTTACTATAAGCCAGCCTATGCGGGGTTGTCGTGAATATGAGCTAATCCTGATAATTAAGGTGTATATGCACTTTCTTGTATTTTATTATATGCCATTTAACATGTATGCACATAGTCTAGATAATATATCAGCCATTGCTACAGCAGCCATCACTATTAATTGTTATCTTTCATGCATTTCATTATAATTGGCTATTCAATACTCATCTGCTATCACATGTAGTGCTCTTTTTCTTCAGGTTTAACTCTTAATGTTGTATTACATGTTATAAGGCTTTGCCCATTTCTGCATTACCATTGTGAAAAGAAAAATCAAACTTGCTTGCTTCCAGGTTGCCTTCCTTAAATCAAGAAAAGGTTTTGTGCGAATAGCCATAGAAAAGGGCGTGCCTCTTGTTCCTGTCTTTAGTTTTGGACAGGTAACCCACAAAAACGTGCTCTGTGTCATTCACTAAAATTATACAAACACTGGCATATTTGTTGTTCTTAACCGTTGGTGCTTTCAATTATATCAGAGTTATGTTTACAAATGGTGGAAGCCAAGTGGAGAACTTTTTGTTCAGATTGCAAGAGCAATAAAGTTCACTCCTATTGTCTTCTGGGGTCGATTTGGGTATAACGTGAAAGCATATTTCTAAGCTTTAGTTCTCACCTAATAATACTAATTATGTTATCTAAAATTGATTGCGACTTTTATCTGCATGCATTTAGGTCACCCATACCATTTAGGCAACCCATGCATGTTGTAGTTGGAAAACCCATTGAGCTCAACAGAAATCCTCAACCCACAGTAGAACAGGTTTGTTCTTATTTATTTTTTAATTCATGCAAAATACATTCCTACATGCGGTAGTTATGTAAATCAAAAGGCCAATGGATACATACACTTACTTAATTATCGTATTATACATATGAAAAGAAGTTAGCTCATTACAACAGTGGTTAGTTGGTATGAGAATCTCATAGTTCCTTAGGCTGAGGAAACACAGACACGGACATTACCAGGTATTGGCTGAAAGGGATTTCACTATATATTTGTTGGACCTACTAAAGTGAATTTGTGAAGACCTTTTACATTTTTCTTTCTTTTTTCGGTTTGATCGTTAACATAAAATCAATCTATGTTGGAGTATAAGTCATTACCGTATTTACGATTTCAAACTAAGGCATTTTATTCCTCTCCTCCTAATTTCTCATATTTTTAGCTGACCTACTGAACTAATATCACCTAATGTCTAACTACTACATAATTTGAGGTGGTTAGCTAGGTCCTGAAAACAGTAAGGCTTTGCCTTATAATATAATTTGAAGATCTTAAATAAGATCTTTTGACCAAGTAAAGACATCAAACCACCGCAAAGCTCTAC
This sequence comes from Allium sativum, assembly GCA_030737875.1. Taxonomy (NCBI): domain Eukaryota; kingdom Viridiplantae; phylum Streptophyta; class Magnoliopsida; order Asparagales; family Amaryllidaceae; genus Allium; species Allium sativum. The sequence goes on from CM060924.1 coordinate 270,389,551, forward strand.
TTGAAGCAGACTTTGGTGCATCTGCAAAGATGTGAAATTTCGGTTAATTGGTTTTGTTTCAGATGATAATGGGAAACTTTACTTGTGATTTTCTCAGTGTGGCAATTATAGGATTTCTCAACGTGACTAACACTTTATGATGAAAAATGAAGTTCATATGTCATCAATTGTAGCAGCAAACTGCATCATCTTTACCGTTATTAAAAAAGAACCCATTTCCTGAATTTCAACTTTCTTTCTAAACCAAGAAATTCATCATTTCTATCTTCCATTAGATCTTCATCTCTAACGATTATAATTCCAACTTTCCAGCAAGCTATGTGGAATGTGTATTCTTTTTGTACGTATATCCTAAAAAAATTATTTTCTATTTGTAAAACTTGTTACCAATTTTAGAATTCCATTTTGTACAAAAGTAATGTGGTTCATACGTAAACCACAGAATACATGTTTCAATAATAATTGAATGTATGTAAATTCTTGTCTAAATAGATAAATATGTACATGTATTTTACTGGTGTCTTTAGCAGTTTTACATTTATATTTTAACATAAAGTTGATTAACCTTAATATAAATGACATAAGATGGTGGTGTAAGGCATCCCAGGCTGGTCGTGTTGGTAGTATTTACATGACAGACACCCAACTAGAATTTTAAATTTTTTTTGTTTTTTAAATTATAAAACCAGCTTTATGCAAATGCTAGCTTTAAGTATTTTTTAAAACACCAAAAAAACTGAAATTTCAAGAACAATCATATGAAAAATATTTTAAAAGAACCAATGCAACTTCTGATTCCATAAACCCCAATTTTCTCAAAATCGACTAAATGCAAGCATTTTAAAAATTCAAATTTAAACATAAATAACTGCAATAGCAATCTAAATATGATACAATTATAAACTTCATTTTTGAAATAAATATTTAAAAATATATGATGAAGGCTTCTAAATTTTGAAATGGACTGGTATCTGTGTAATAAAATGAGGTGTATCTAATGAATACATTACAACAAAACATGTTTAATAATAAAAGTACAATGTATTCAATATATGGTTTAATCAGACAGTTTGAACATTGAACTCTAAAACATTCCTAGTAAGATGGGTTTCAAAATTTAAGATGGGTTTCAAAATTTTCCATTTAATTCACTACAAGTATTTTTTTTTTCTCTTTTTATTTATTACACATCAAAACCAACATAATTTTCATTTTTTACCGTAGATCTTCCAATTTCTAACATCCTTTTGTAATAAGAATTTCATAAATTAATGTCATAAGCATATCATTATATTACTATTAGGGTAACTGAAGAATTCCCTCGCACTTATATTTGAGAAGAGATAGAAAGTGAGGGGAAAGTGATACAAAACTAAATCCCTACAAGACTCAATTTTTTTTTCCTTCTGCAAGAACCAAAACCTAAAACAGATAACAATCAAATAGGAAGTGGTTGTCATCATGTATTTAGAAACAAAATAAATTGTTGCATCCAAAATAAGTGAGTGATATCTTCTCTTTTATTATAACATGCATATTTGTATATGCAATATTATTTTGATAAATAACTTAAACTATATAGTTTTTCTTGATTTTAATCTTTTCTTTTAAAATGTGATTTTGTATCACAAACCACAACACTATACGGGAAGGTAAAATCACATCACTTCGATGTATAATTAATTTTACCTTAACCAAACCAACTAATCCTGCATGTTCTTCAATCTAGCATGTGTTCACAACTCATTCGATGCAGGCTTTGTAATTTTTCCATGCATGGTCTTGATTTAGACAAATTTGCATTTTCAGCTCATATTTGTTAGCTTCTTACATTCACTGCCGTTTGTTTTTCAAACAATTCATATGATTTCTTGCTTCGTTTTGTGTATAATACATCTTTATTTGATTATTGTAACTCCACCTTGAGATGAAAGTTTACAACCATTTCCGTTCCTATCGACTGCACTACTGAAATTAGGTTATTTTTAACTTTTGGAACATGCCAAACTCTTGTGAGTTTCACTAACTTTCCGTCAACTGTCTTCAATCTAACTGAATCTATATCTTCAATCTCCATGTCGCGACCATTAGTGGATTCTGTCTTTGCTTCTTCACCATCTATAATCAATAAATGTTTGCTTTTGTTTGCATACGAGGAAACATATGTTGGAAAACAATGGTTGATCCATGTACAACGTCACTCTGTTGAAAACGTTTCGGCGATCTGCTCGGTGGTGCAAAGCAGTTCGTAGCTTTCGCCGCCGCCTATATGATAAAAAACCATCTATATATATCAATTCGCTTGCGCGAACAAACTGACTTAGATATGCACTCAAAAAAAAAACTCAACCGCTTGGGTTTTGTTTTTTTTTTTTTTTTTTTTCTTTTTTTCTTTTTTTTTTTGCACAAGAAGAAAAAGAATGTGGTCTTAATTTTTGTCTCGTCTAAAAATATGAAAATAGACCGAATACAAAAAAATGAATATGTTACTGTGTTAGTGGGAGGAAAATCGGATCCGATGAGAAAGAATCATTTTTAGTTTTACCGTGTAAAAAAATTAACGGTTAGAAATGGTGAACAATTTACATCCAAAAATATAAGTATGTACACCACACTGCGTAGTCTAGCCCGAGCCCGGCCCGGGTCCAATCGATCGCGTGTGTGTGTAGTGGTCAAGCATGGTCTCCCTACTCACAACGAAGCACATATGTGGGAGCATCAAGGCCCTAACTATTTGATAAGAATCAAGTATAAATACTAGATTATTTAATATAATCTAATGATGTGGGACTATTCACATATAGGAGTCATTCTTACATTTAATCAATTTTGTTTAATAATTCGTTTTTATTCAAAATATTTTCCAACAATTTCCCACTTGATTTTTTTTTTTAAAATTCAAGTAGGTTCAATAAACATAAGATTGTGCATAAACAAAGGTGTTTTCCAACTTGAACCATAGTGGATAAGATTCAGTTTTTACTAGAGTTACACGTGGTCTTGAACTATATTCCTGATATCAGACCACACATAACCTTTCTGTAATGCAATCAAATAAGCCTGTGCATTTATGGTCATGCACGTCTATTCCAGTGTAGTGAATACTCTAGAAGTTTTGCTCAAAACTACGTAGGAAACAATCACATTGTTGTGATTTATGACATGAAATCACATATGTTAATGAATATTGATTTGATTAATTGATTGATTGATTGATTAATTAATTGGCTAATTGATTTGATTGATTGGTTAATTGATTGGTTGATTGATTGATTGATTGATTGAATCATAGAAGGAAAGAAATGAATAATTTATTCTGGATATATTTCTGAGGGGTAAATTGAATATTTGCCTAGGTCGTCTATTCTCCTATATTAGCAGCATCTAGGATTAGATTAAGAGCATGCTATTGAGACCGAAATAGTTAATCCAAAGGTTGCCGCTGTTCTTCATTGTTCTCCTTCTCCAACAAAAGTTGTAGTCATCTAGAATTCTTTTCCTATCTCAATAAGGTTATTGATTCTTGTAATTTTGTTTAATTTTGGTTGTAGATCCATTGTATGTAAACAAATTTGTATTGTTGAATTAGTAAAGAGGGTGATTGGGTGGAATATCTAGTTTGCGCGTGTGATTTCATATCTGTGTTGTTTTTCATAGAAATCATCTTTAAGTATTTGAGTGAATAAGATCCTGGTCGCTTCCGCAAAGGCGTAGTTTTCCTAACAATTGGTGTCAGAGCTAGATCATCGCAAAGCTTATAGTGATTTTGAATTGGGAAAAAAACATTTTGTTGATGTTGGATATGATGGCGCTTCAGGAGATGACTATTTTTTATTGGGGATCTTGAATGCCTCAGTGGCTTGGTTGATGGAGATGAAGAGAAGCCCTCCGATGTGGATGAGGGAACGTGGAAGAAGATGGATAAGAAGGCGATTACTTTGATTCGGCAATACCTTGATGATTTGGTATTCCATCATGTGGCTAGTTGTGAATCCGCGAAAGATTTGTGGGACAAATTGGTATCTTTGTATGAGTCGAGAAGTGCTACAAGTAAGACTTTTCTTGTTCGAAAGCTTGTTCAGGTGAGATTGGATGAGGAGAAGTCTGTTGCAGGGCACCTGAATAAATTTCAAGATGTGATCAATCAATTGACAAATCTGAAGATCAATTTTGATGGTGAGTTGCAGACTCATTTGCTGATGAGTTCGCTTTCAAGTTGGGAAACTTTGGTTGTTTCATTGAGTAACTCCAATGCTAGTGGAGCTATCTCTTTGGAAACGGTACGAAGCAGCCTTTTGAATGAAGAACTAAAGAGAAAAAGGTCGGGTTTGAAATCAGTTCGAGGTGAGGCTATGGTAGCAAATGACTCAGGGAAAGATACAATGTGGAAGAAGAGAGGGGCTAATGGTAAAGCTGCCATCACTTGTTACTATTGTAATAAGCAAGGTCACATACGCAAATATTGTCATGCTTATCAGAGGGATAAGAAGAAGGTTGCGGATGGTAATAGTAGTAGTGATGAGGCACATGCAGGTCTTGCTGCAGGTTCCTTTAGTGATGTTTCTTGTGATGTCATGTTTCGCGAAGTTAATCCTTGGAAGATGGATTCGGGAGCTAGTTTTCACATTTGTAAGGATGTGAAGTATTTTTCTTCTTATGAGAAGAATGCTGACATGATTAGAACAACCAATGCAGTAGAGCTACCAGTTTGTGGTATTGGATCTATCCGTTTTCGTATACATGATGGCGTGGTGAGAGAAGTCTCTGGAGTTAGACATGTACCCACGAGTTCGCATAACCTCATTTCTCTCGGTCAGTTAGATCGTTGTGGTAGCACTTATGATACTCAAGGTGGAGTTTTGAGTGTGAAGAAGGGTGGTCGTGTTGTGATGAGAGGTGTCTTGAAAGAGGGAAACTTGTATAGATTGGTTGGTTCTGTGGTCAACTGTGGAAGGCGAGTGACGGTTGAAGAACCTAGTCCACAACAAGATGGAGAGGTTAATTTGGTCACTGCTGATGGTATAGACATGAGTCTTCATGTTGATGATGCTCGAGGAATCCGGAGTGATCAAGGAAGAGGTTTAGATCAAGCGGTAGACGGGTGTCGATGTGGAAAATCCACAAGGTGGAGATTTTTGTGGTATTACAAGCATTTTTAGACCGTTAGCATTGCGTGGTGCATCTCGGGGGGAAAATGCATTTTTTTGGCAGACGGTGAGTTATGTTTGTAATGGTTTAATCGAGAGTAGGCATCGTTGAAAGAGCTAGATGACTTGTGTGTTGGAAGTTCGTTTGATGTGATGTGATTTAATATCAAAGTGGAGTGTTGTGATTTATGACATGAAATCACATATGTTAATGAAGATTGATTTGATTAATTGATTGATTGGTTGACTAATTGATTTGATTGATTGGTTGATGATTGATTGGTTAATTGATTGATTGTATCATAAAAGGAAAAAAAATGAATAATTTTATTCTGGATATATTTCTGAGGGACAAATTGAATATTTGCCTAGGTCTTCTATTCTCCTGTATTAGCAGCATCTAGGATTGGATTAAGAGCATGAGATTGAGAACGAAATAATTAATTCAATAGTTAATCCAAAGGTTACTGCTGTTCTTCATTGTTCTCCTTCTCCAACAAAAGTTGTAGTCATCTAGAATTCTTTCCCTATCTCAATAAGGTTATCGATTCTTGTAATTTTGTTTAATTTTGGTTGTAGATCTATTGTATATAAACAAAATTTGTATTGTTGAATCAATAAAAAGGGTGGTTGGGTGGAATATCTTGTTTGCGCGTGTGATTTCAGATCTGTGTTGTTTTTCATAGAAATTATCTTTAAGTATTTGGGTGAATAAGATCCTGGTCGCTTTCGCAAAGACGCAATTTCCCTTACACACATTTCCCACTTTTATCACGGCGAGCGACTAGTCGAGCCTCAGACATGGACTAAAAGCCACGACTTGCAATTTATCAATATTTCGGGCGACTGAAACGAAATGAACCGACCAGTCGACTAGTCAAGCGACTAAGCAGTACGACTTAATAGTTTTCATTTGGATTTTTCTTACCCATCTCTTCATTAAGAAGACAACTAAATACAGAATTTATTGGAACAACTACACCCGTATCTAAGTTTTGCAATGCAAACGCCAGTGTTTTCCAATTCTTTGGTAATAAACTTACGAACATTACGCTTTGTGTCTCATCATTAATTTTGTACGTTGCTACTGTCAGTTTGGTTAAAATCGCCTAGAATTCACTAAGATGTTCTCAAATTAATTCATCAATATTCTTTGATTTTAGATTTACCGATTTCTTTTCATGAGCAAAATATTGTTTGTTGTCGAGTTCTTTGCGTAAACTCCCTTCAACTTCTTCTAAATTGCATATATTAATGTTATATTGGTAACAATATGAAATCCCATATTTTGGAAAAAAACATCAACCGTTGTAGTTGTAGTTTTCTTATTTGTAGTTATTCATTTTGTTTTTGATACATCAGTGGTTTTTCCCAATTTTAGGTGAGGATTGTTGAAATATAGAAGATCCTTCAATTTTGTTTTCCAAACGTTTTTAACACTCATCTTAAACATAATCAAAACATCTTTAGAAAATTTTATATAGTAGGCTATAATATCATTTGTTATATAAGTTTCCACACAACTAAATTTTGAGAAAATATAAAAAAGCGAAGAAGACAATACATCATTTAATCTACCCCTTTTTTCTTCAATGTTTGGTTAAGATCGTTTATGTACTGAAAATCCTTCATTTTTTTGCTTCCGTTTATGATTTTAGCATCCATCTTATACATAACTCAGAATATCTTCAAAACCGTTTGTATAGGATTATAGCATCATTTGTTGAGTTATTCAGATTCCCACAAAATTAAATTTAAGAGAGGATAAAAAGTATAGAAAACAATGCACAAATAATTTTCTCATAACCTCAATTTTATTAGTTTTGTCAATGAATCAAATACAATTTGTTTAATTTAATTACCGAACTCAAACTGAAAAACCTACAGCATCTCTTTTGACCCAAAAAGAAGTTATGCCTCTGTGTGTAACAGTGAATTACGTATGATAATGTCATCATGCATCTGCCAACAAGTAAATTGCTGCATTCAGTTTAAGTAAAATCTTATATTATATCATAATAGGCACATCCGTATATGCAATATCATTTTGGGTATGCCTAAAAAGCTTCTTCCTTGTATAACAATTTTATCCAAATAGATTCGTTTTTTTTTAAGTAGATTCGTATTACATAAGAGCTACTCAAGTTCCTACATAATTAAATTTAAGAAAAATTAAAAAGTAAATAAAAACACAAATAATTTCCTCTTAATCTAAATTTTATTAGTTCTTCAAATTAATCAAATAACACTGTCCTTAATTTGAGTATGGAACTTAGACAAAAGTCTTATAGAAAATTTCCTCTTTAACCAAAAAAGAAAGTTATACCTCTATTTTAAGCTGTCAATTACTTAGATGGTAAAGTCTTTCATGCGTATGACACCGAATAAATTACTGTATTCAATTCAAGAAAGTATAATCTTGTATTATATCATAACATGCATATCCATATATGCAATAGCATTTCAGATATGTCCAAATATATTTTTCTTCCTTTTATAATAATTTTCTCTAAATAAATTTCGTATTACAAATCAGAACAATTATTACATTTATGCTTAAACTTAATTTAGAAATTTAATTTCAAACTATAAGCTTATAAAAGTTTTTCAAGAAACTAAATTCCAACTATCATATTATAACTTATTCTATGTCTTAAATGAGAAAAAAATATATATGACGATATAACATTTAATGTCAAATATATCTCTGGCGCAAGTAGTTAGGTATAACGCTTGCTATCATTATGGTTTAAACAAAAATTCTAGAGATCATGATGTTGGGGTTTTGTGCGCAGCGAAAAAAAGACAAAACACCAGAAAAAACGAATCCTTTTCACCAAAGATGAATTTGATTGAAAATAACAGCACAATAGATCGAAAATAATAGAAATACATAAACATTACACCTAACCACCCTCTTTATTAATTCACCAAAATTTTGTTTATACTTAATAGAATAAAGCCAAAATGAACTAAATACAATTGAAATAATAATCAGATTGGAAAAGACAGAGAATATCTAGAATACTACAAATATTGTTGGAGAAGTAAAGCAATGAAGAACGGTGGCAAATTCTTGAATCAACCCGGAGGCATCAACTGCGTCTATCAGCAATAAATAAGAAAGCTTTTCTCAGCCCTAATTCCTTCATTTTCCTCTTTAAGGCGCAAGCCCTAGATGAACACAAACTCTTCAGATATCTTACATGGTTTCAGATGTTTTGATCTGACAAAAAAAGTTGCATATATATGAGAATAAAAAACCTAGACAAATATCCAAATTGCCTCTTTAAAATATCTCTGAAATATGATTTTTTATTTTTTCTCTCTATGATAAAATCAATCAATCAAATCAATTAATCAGTCAAATCAATTAATTGATCAATCAATCAAATCAATTAATTGATTACTTTCCACTTTAATTTTTTTTAAATCAACAAATTCAACATTTCACCTTGATTCAAATATCATATATCTCCAACAATCACCAAACAAGTCACCACTAGCTCTTTCTCATTTCCAAATTTATAACCCTCGATTTCAAGGGCACGAGGTACACCTCGTCTGTTTCCGGAGTACAGTGAGTTGCTTTTCGGGATACAATCACACCCAGTCGATTTGAATGAGCTACGACCACAACTCTCAATTACAAACACAACCCACCACCCGTGAAAGATTAATCTTCCACCTGAGGTGTTCCGCGCAAAACTAACAGTCTCAAAAGCGTTTGTAATACCATAAAGATGATCATTTTGTAAAATTTTCATATCGGCATCCGTCTGTCATTTGATCAAAGCTCCTTCCTCCTTCACCATGGATCCCTCGAGAATCATCAGCGTGAAGACCCAAGGTGTTGGCAAACGAAAACAATCCCCTTCTTCGTCTTCTTTCATCTACCCTCATACATAGCAGAGGGCTTTTTATCTCCATCAATCGAATCATGAAGAACATTGAGGTATAGAACTTCTACCATCTTAGCCTTCCAAATCCTCAAATTTCTTCCATCAAAAATAGCCATCATCGAAAACGATATCATCTCTGACATCTACAATCTTCAATCCAAAATCACTTCAAGCTATGCGATGATCTGAGCTTTGGTACCAATCTGTCTAGGTTCTGTGCGTAACGTAAAAGACAAAACACTAAAAAAGAATCCTTTTCATCCAATCACTTGAAGATGAATTTGATTGAAAATAACAACACAATAGATTGAAAATAATAGAAATACACAAATATTCCGCTCAACCACCGTCTTTGTCGATTCATCAAAATTTTGTTTACACTTAATGGAATAAAATCAGAATGAACAAAATACAATTGAATCAGATTGAGAAAAGGAAAGAATATCTAGATGATTATAAATACTGTTGAAGAAGAAGAGTAATGAAAAACGATGGAAAATCCTTGAATCAATCTGGAGGCACCAACTGTGTCTATCAGATGCAAATAGGAGTAGCTTTTCTTAGTCCTAATTCCTTCATTTTCCTCTCTAGGGCACAAGCCTTGAAGGCACACAAACTCTCCATATATCTTATACGGTTTCAGATGTTTTGATCTAATTAAGAAGGCTGTATATATAGGAGAATAGAAGACCTAGGCAAATACCAAATCGCCCCTTCAAAATATCTCTAGAATATAATCTTTTGTTTCTTTTCTTGTATGATAAAATCAGTCAAATCAAACCAATTAATTGATTGATCAATCAAATCAATTAATTGATTACTTCCTCTTCAAAAAATATTTGAATCAACAAATTCAACACATGAAATCGAGCTCCTGATTATAATTGATACTATAATGAGTTCTTTGTTTGAATGAAGTATCACTCTAGCCATAAAAAATTGTGGGATATTTAACTATATTCTTCCTTATATGGTGTTATTTTGATATTTTTTTGTGTTACTATGATATGTTTATGTCGTATTACACTTTTTTTTCCTTTTTGGCTTTGTATTCTTTTAATAGTTACTTAACATAATTTGAGAGAAATGAGAAAGTTACTTAACATAATTTGATCACATCGATATGCAAAATCTTCAATATTGCACCGTGTGTATATGAATATCAATATTGCACTATGCATATATGACTAATGCTATATTATAACGTGTTTTAATAATGTTACATATGGAAAATTAGTTTTAATATCAATAATTTCATGTGTTTGTTTTCAAACAAAGAGAATCTACTAAAGACCATACTATAGCTAAAATAATAAGGCTAAATTGATACTATTAATCTGAATTTTTACGTGTCTTGCCATATTAATACAGAATTTAGATTATTTTTAGTTAATCCCAAGTATTATGGGTCCCTTCCCATGTTGATCCCATTGACCTGGTAACTTGTTTAGCCAGCTTCAAAAGCACGAAATTCACTTCCAGCTGCCTCAAAATCTCCGATATAACCCACTTCCATCATTGTCGGTTTCAAATATGACCCATTACCAACAGCTCAACAACTTGAACCACTCTCCAGCGCCTCGCCTCTCATCATCCCTACAGCAACCATAAACAACGCCCTAACCGCCAACTCGAACGAAAAGAACTGGAAAACTTTCAAACGTCTACTGCCAGCACCACCATTCTTCAACATCCTTCGTGCAGTTGACAAGAAAATAAATCAACTAAAGCTCAAACCCTTGAACACACCAACTTTGATCATCTCATCAAACCACAACTTGAGTGCCAATCGCCTAATTGACGCAACCTCGGCCAGTCCTGAATATCCCTATTTCTAATCGCTTTTAATTTTTTATTTGGTTATTTGTATTTCTGATTAAATTGGTTGCGTTGGCGAGGTTAAATTGGTAGCGGTGCGAGGTTCAATTGGTTGCAGTTAAACCGGTGATGGTCGACGATATTTTTTGGTGGCGAGGTTAAATTTCTTACGACGGTTTGTGCGAGTGTGGATTAGGGTTCTGTTTGTTCACTGAATGGAGATGGATTTGGCTCTGAGTATGTGAAAGTGGTAGCGAAGGAAAGCATAGGGTTGAAAGGTCTGACAGCGGAGGTAGATTCCGGCTTAGGGTTTGTCAAACGGTTGAGATGGACGTTTTTATCGAGATAGGAGGATCAGTGGAAAAGAAATGATGGGGATGCCGGAATCAGGAAGAGGCGTGGAAATGCTTTTGAAACCGGCTAAACAAGTTAACAGGTCAATGAGATCAATATGGGAAGGAACCCCCAATACTTGGGATTAACTAAAAATAATCTAAACTCTGCATTAATATGGGAAGACACATGAAACTTCAGATTAATGGTGTCAATTTGTCCAAATAATAATTGTGTAAACACAATAGTACGATGGTTACTTATTTTTACACATTTTTGAAGTATAAAAAGAATAATTTTGTAAGAAAAAGAAGCAAAAAAATAGAAGAGATGCTCATGTTTTGTACCATGCACTGTGGGCACCTGTGCGCTGCCATAGACCGTAAATGGCTTTCTTATGCGTGTCACATTATGGAGCAAAAAGGTACAATCACTGCATCATGCCTTGGGTGGTGGTGCGTCTTTCAGCATCATTGTCAAAATCCAGGTTTAAGGTTTTAGTTGAAATTCAATCAACTATTCCGATTCAGTTTCAGCCATAACCAATACAAAATCACCTCAAAATTTCAGTCTTAGGGTGGTTTTGTGAAAGTAGTAATAATTATTATAGAACAATCCTATTGGTAAAAGAGAATAATTAAACGTAAATTACCTAACTTCTGGCTCTATAAAAAATTCCATAAACCCCTCCAATTTGACAGTTAGCCGAATGATCAATACTTCTTCTCTGAGCATTCAAGCTCCATTGAAATTCAAATCATATGCAAATCAACCCAAAATAGAAGAACAAAGCCAATTCTGTATTTATCTTTACCTCATTTCCACTTTGTAAGGGAGAAATGATCATTGACATACTAAATTATAATTCGGGTTATAATATTTAAATTGGGTTAGGTGCACAGTTAAATCATTGACTCAAATTTGCAATCAGTTCTAATCCTTTTATGGTTTTACTTTACATGTTTATGTTTTAAAAAAAATCACATACATGGTTTTTTACAATTGTGTTAGCTCCGTTAATATATTTTTATTTTCATGGGGGACAAGTACTGAAATTTGCAGACGAAGTAATTGAACCTTGCCAAACATGCAATATTATTTTCTTCTTTGTATCACTCCTCATTAATCAGGTAACTAAATATTATATTTGAACATGAAATATTGTAGATTAATTTTCATATGAGTGGTTTATGTTGATCTATAGTTTTGATACATTGATCTACCTTTGTGAAGATACATTAAAAGTTGATTAATTTCATTAAAACTCAACTTGCTTCGTACCATTGATTATAAAATCTATTGTTTATCAAAGCTTTTGTTATTCATAATCAACTTGCGTCATGCGGTTGATTATGGATTATTGCATTGAATTTGTTGAGTGTTGATTGATTTTGTCAAAAACAACTTGCGTCCTACAAAAGTTGATTGCGTACTAATATGCATAGATATTGATGTCATTGACTACTAATTCAAGTGGTATGACTCTAAAATGTAGCTCTAGAAGGTATTAAGTTCGATCTCGAGACACAAAAATGAGCACTCTCTTAAATTATGTATAACCCTTAAAAAATACACATAGATACACATATATGTGCGCGCAATGTGTGTGTGTACCATTGTTTTAACATGCAAAAGGCGTACGTGAGGCGTTTTCGGGTCCGTGAGGCGATGCGTAAGCCTCGAAGCGTTGAGGCGTAAGACTTTCGGGTAAAAGAAAAGCGCAACACATATACTTAATTTTTAATATGGGTAATATTAAGCGTCAAATATTAAGTAAAAACCATAAAGCATTCAAAGCAATTCAAACAAAATACAAGCATTCTTGCACATTTAATATAAATGGCAAAAGATCAAATGATATCTTCCTCCGGTGCATATGTGATCACAAAATCCACAGAGTAAATTTTTTGAATTTGTAAAATTCGGTAAATCTTTGACCCACTTCCATGCGTTATCACATTTGCTCATTTTAAATTAACCTAGCCAACAATAAAAATGAGGAAACAATTCAAATGGCTTTTCAATGAAACACAACAAACAAAAAAAAAGACAGTAAAAAAAAAAAAAGATTAAAAAAAGTCTCCTAAACCAGAGTTTTTTACGTTTTTTTGCGTTTTTTTACGCCTCAAAGGTAAAACGCCTCTTGAGATGCGCCTCAAGGCGTTTTTGCCAATGCCTCGTCTCGAGGCGCGTCTCAAGCGCGTTTTTTAATACACTGGTGTGTACAGGTACACATACATATGTGTATATACATATACATCTACATATGAGGTGGAACCTTGGCGCAACAGTAAGGTCACATGGTTAGCGATGTGGGCGCCTAGGTTCGAGTCCGGAAACAACCTCTTCACAGTGCGAGGGAAAGGCTATGTACAATCGACCTCCCCATAGCCCACTATTGCATGGGAACAGGGACGAAGCCAGGAACTCGGCCAAGGGGGGGGGGGGGGCGGATTCGAAGGGGGGGCCAAATTTTTTTTTTTTACACCAGTTTACCCTTAATTTCAACATATAATGTCTTATATTATCAATAAAAATGTCTTAAAGTGGTCATTTTTGCTTAAATCGGTAAAAAAAAAAATCCTATTTTTTAAAATCTAGGGGGGCCACCGCCCCCACTTGCCCCCCCTCTAGATTCGTTCCTGCATGGGAACCTCGTGCACTCGGTTTCACCTAACATACACATCTACATATATAACTTGGGTGAAGGATTGACTATTCTTATTTATCCTTTCACCCTCTTGCCTGTGTGTTCAAAATCTTCGAAATAAAGTGGAAATTTGTAAATAGAATCACTTTTCCGATTAGATTATCTTCACAAAAGATTGAAACATTTCAAAATAATAATAATAATAATAATAATCTTAAAACTACATTGTAAATTTGATGGTTAAACTAAATCAGAACTTATGGCTTGTAAGCATCATTACTTCGTTGGAATTATCTGTTGACTTGGCTTGTGATCAGGTTCTTTCCATTCCAATCTAATTGCATCACTTTGTTAGACTTCGCTAGGTTCATATTAGCTTTCAAGTCATATTGGGAAATTCATTTGCCTTGACAGATCTTCCAAACAATGTGAATGATCAAACATGCTAAGGTCCTCATTGAGGTGAATTTGAATCAAGTTTTGCCACATACAATTTCGATTCTCCTTCCAAAAAGCCATGTTGGCCTATATTGACGTTTCAAATTGTTAGAAGCTTGGAATTTGTGATATATGTAGAGTATTTGATCATGTATGTTTGTAATTTGTGATGTAATCTTATTGTTAGTCTACTAGAGTCAATCTTTTAACACATCAAATTTTTATTTTTTATTTTTTTTTTAAAAAATGAGCCAAAAATTATTGTGATATAATCTTATTATAATCAAGATCATGTATGTAAATTTTGAAGTTTGAAACTTCTGACCTACTTCGAATTGAGTCATTGAAATGATTTATTGTTAATCATGGGTTTGAAACATGGTTTTGAATATGTTAGATGTTTTAGGAAAAATATAAATTTTGTAAAGATGAGCTTGCTAATAGTAAAGATCATATATACAATGATCTTTACTATTAGCAAGCTCATCTTTACAAAATTTATATTTTTCCTAAAACATCTAACATATTCAAAACCATGTTTCAAACCCATGATTAAAAATAAATCATTTCAATGACTCAATTCGAAGTAGGTCAAAAAAAAAGATCATTTATACAAATTTGTTTCATTTTGGACATTTTACATTAAAGAAAGGCAGAGGAGGAATTCGTTTTGGGGATAAGATTATATCTTCCAATTTTGGCTTATTTTAAACTTTTTAGTTTCATCAAACAAATGAGATTTTGACGAAGGATCTAGTGCTCTTCCCTGTACATATACACACGCAAAAATGCACACAATAACACACTTATGTGTGTGCGCATTTCTGCACTTATGAAAATACGGAAAATCTATTTTATCCGTAAAATTTTGTTTAAAATATTTTCAACATGTTCAAAAGTGATACTTTAATCAATGGCTAAAACAGCTGTGTTTTATATGGACTTAATATTTTGAATATGTAAGAAGGGTGACCAATCTTTTATTAAAACTAAATTAACCAGTAAAACCAAATCATTTCGGTCAGTTTGGTTCAGTTTTATTAGTAAATTGATTTATAAAGGTAGGGGTGACCAATCTTCGATGAAAAAGTAAATAAACCATTCTTTTGTGATTTGATTCAATTTAGAATTAAATTGGTTTATAAATGATCCAAGAAATATTTTTAGTTGATTATAGGATTTATCAATATTTATCAAATTAAGTAGTGTTTTGAAAACTTTTCAGATTAGTTCAGTAATCTAAATAGTTTCTATATAGATATGTATAGTTTCTATTTGTATGTATATATCATGTCCATATTTATCAAATTAAGTAGTATTTTGGTAACTTTTTAGATTAGTTCAGTAAAGCTAAATAGTTTCTAAGTATATATATCATGAGCATGTACATATTACTTATAAAAACATATGATAAATTTATCTTCTATTTTGAAGTAAATTGAACAATATATATCATGAACATGTAAATATTACTTTATAAAATCAAATGAATGGTGCATAAAAACACTAACCACAAAATTAGAAATTATCTTTTATTTTTGAATTAAACTGAATGTCAAACATACAAACCATGAAATAATTTTCTGTTCGATTAAAACTTAAAAATGACTGAACCAACCAAGCTTAATTTAATAGATTTCATTCCAATTTCAGACTTTTTTTATTCGATTTGCAATTATATATTAGACCAACCAAACGCTCATTTCTACTACACAGTACGGAGTAATCTCATTTTCTGTGCACATGTGTATAGTGTATATTGAACATGCCTAACCTCATTTAATCAATAATATTATGGACTAAAAACAATAGGGGTGTAGCAAAAGACGGGTGTACTCGATCTCTCCCTCCCCCTCTCCCTCTCTCCTTCTCTCCCTCTCTCCCTGTGCCTCCATGCACAGAGACGGAGAGAAGTATAAAACCCCGGATGTATGTATGCATGTTTGTATCTTAAGTGTTCTCCCATTTTTCAGTTCACCTTGACCGTTTCATGTTGACCATTAAATGTACTAATGTTACTATGTACAAAAGAAATGATGAAACATGATCATATGCACATTTGGACTTGGGGACATTGATAATGATATTTGACATGTAAGCGTATATTGCTAAAAGGTTGACATATAAACACTTTATATTGTTAAAACAATGTTGTTTTGCTACTACAGGCTTCAAGATAACCTCTAATAAAAACTGAACTCTGAATATGGCAGATAAATGAAGTGCATGCTCAGTTTGTTTCGGCATTAGAAGATCTGTTTGAGAAATATAAAGCCAGAGCTGGGTATCCTCGCCTCAAACTGAGAATCCTCTGATTGTATATGCGATATCAGCTGCGTTGGACATTTAGTGTATTGCCTTCAGGCCTGAAAGAGGTGCTACTAATTATATCATCCTCATTTCCCAAATGGTACATATGTCAATCCAGATCCATTGATATTTAAATGGTACAGGAGATGTAATTGTTATTCGAAACACATGAAGTGGAGTATATAAATCTACAGTACAATGTACATTAATAGGAAAAGCATACTTTACATTGTTACGTAGCAAGTTGTTATCGATCAATGGTACTTTAGCTGAATTGATTAATTACTTGATAATACTATGCAACCGTTGTTACATAGCGGGTTGTTATCGATGGACATCCGAAATTCGTCTGCATTCATATCTGAAAAGCGGATGAATATGGGATAGTCTAAAAAAAGTGATGAGGACATCTAGCTTTAGAAATTATCAATCCGTTTTTTCAGGTTTATTATTTGAATTATGTGAATTTTAGTATGATGAAAGTATTGTATTTAATTTTTATTTATTAGGTTAGTAGTTCACGCGCTCTAAATACGCAGCAACTACTCAAAATTGCTTATCATCATCATTTTATTTTTTAATGTTTTGGTAATGAATGAGAGTGAAAAAAGATTATGTTAATTGTTTCTTGACCTATCGACGGTCAGTGGATATGATATTTATCCTATATCCGTTTGTATTCACGGATGTGAAAATAATTTTAGATATGGATATAGATATGATATAATCTATATCTAAAAGTATCCGTTGAGGGACTTAATGTCAAATAAGCCAAGTCAATAAGTTCATTTTGATCTTCATGTTTGCAAAAGTTATTAGGATTTATTATGTGCTCGTAAATGCTCTAGTTATTGGGATAATATTTTGCTAAGTTTTAAAAGCTCTGCGGTTCTCTTTTAAGAATGCATCTTTATTAAATTTCAGTTTATTTATTTTTTATATGGGTTTGAGCAAGTCCAGAATTGTTTATTATTTAAATATTTGCGGCTTAAAGTAAAAATATGTAAAAACTACGAGTTTTCAACAAAAAATTACTTTCAAATAATAGCAAAATACCACATATTTTAAGTTCTAGTGAAACAGGATAGATTTAAGTTCTCGGAAACAAATATAAGATATAATTCCAAAACTTAAGAAATAGATTTATGTTCTCAAAAACAAGTATAAAATATAATTCCAAAACTTAAGAAAGGCTTTTTGCTGAAACTAAAGTTTAAGAAAATCATCTAATAATTTTGAACATTTCCACGCTACAACAAAAATGCATTTTTACGGTTGTTAAAAATAAGTTTTTTTTTTTTTTTACCGGCCACCTTTAAAAAACTTATCACTCATTTAGCCTAGTTTTAAAACTTATTACGGCCGTAGCCTGGTTTATGTCACATCAGCAAAAACCGTTATTTAACGAGCGACATTTGAAATGACGCTAACGAGCGGCATTTGAAATGACTCTAACGAGCGGCATTTGAAATGGAGCTGAGATTTGAAATCACGTAGTACGATATTGTTCAACATAAAAATCTCAGCTCCATTTCAAATGCCGCTCGTTAGCGTCATTCCAAATGCCGCTCGTTAGCGTCATTCCAAATGCCGCTGTGTTAAATAACGGTTTTCGCTGTTGTGACATAAACCAGACTACGGCCGTAATAAGTTTTAAAACTAGGCTAAATGAGTGATAAGTTTTTTAAAGGTGACCGAATCGAAAAAATGTCCTAAAAACAATTGTAATAGGTATATTACAACTTTCACTCGTTAGTCTTAATATATGCATTTGTAATAACACATGACTATTTTACAATTGTATTCGGCAGTTGTAAAAAATTCCTTTTACAACTGCTCATGACCCTTGTGAAAGACATTCAAATCTGCTTTTTGCAATGTAAAAGTCCTTTTCACAAGTGCTTTAACCTGTTGTAAAACACTATTTTCCAATAGTTTTTAGCAGTTGTAAAAGAATTATTCACAACTATTTGTAACTGTTGCAATTTAACATTTCAACAAATGTTTTTGTCAGTTGTGCTAGTAGTTTACAACTGTTTATAAAACTTGTAGTAGAATCTAATACAACTAATAATAATAGTTGCAACAAATGTTTTGGTTATTGCTATATGCGCTCATAACTCAACTATTCACAACCGTTATAACTATCAATTTCACAATATTATAAAATAAACCAATATTTCATTAATAATAGCCGCAATCATATATGTTATTCAAAACAACACGAATAGTTCACATTCATAATAATCGAAAACAATTCAAGCTCCATCATTTTTGAATTTTTAACTCTGATACGAAACATAACAAAATATGTAACATGTTAGGATACATGGATAAATTTCTAACCACTATTACAACCTGGTTACATGTACAAGTTATCGTAAACACATAGTTGACAAGGATAAAATCCCAACCATAAGTTCTTCTTTCTCTACCTCAATAATCATGTTGTATCCAATCCTGCCAAGGAGAGATTCTTCTTTTTATGAAAAGATAAATGTAATCATTTTAAGAGAGAAATTTTGAATAAATATAGCACCAGACAACAAAAGAGCATAATTTTTCATCAATGCATAACCGTAAGCATGAATAAACATAAGGGTGTCTGCTGATAAAAAGGAATGATTTTTTTTTAATCATGAAAAAAACCTGTCCTTAATGCTAGAAGAAGGCTCCATCATTTCAAGCGCTTGGCAACAATATGAGCCTTGCAGCCATATGTAGTTTTGTTGATATATAACAATGGAATTTTGCCGATCAGCTATAAGAATAATGAAAATAATTAAGAATTAAATATTTAATTCTATGAATAAAAAGCAAAACATGTAGAATTGTAGCATCCCATAATTTTAGTTGTTTAATATTGAACATTTAAGTTAGTTTTAAATTTTGAGTTAGGAATATAAATAAATTTTTATATAGAATTTATCGATTTAATAATCGATATACAATTTAATATCAAATATATCGAATTATCGTATATGTAAGCAATAATTAAATTGTATTTTATTTATATCATCTATTTAAAATTATACCTTCTCCAGACAATCAAAATTAGAGTTCGGAACCGCGAAATGTATTATTATAAAATTAATGGATAAGAGCAAAATCAAATCGAGTTAAATCGAAATCAAATCATATTAATTAAAATTAAATCGCATTAAAATTTGTCTTGTACTAGCAACATACATTTAAAACGTGCATACGTTATGTTTTCCCCTTTCTCTATAAATCGCGTCCTCCTTCATTTCTCAGAGAGGAAAAAAAATTTGAATTTCAAAAATAATGGTCGGCCTTTGTAAATTCTACACAAATATACCCTTCGCAAAACTATCTCCTCCGTTAATTTAATAAGCCACTACCCTTTTTTTCTTATTTCGATTTCACTATGAAATTCGAAAGCTTCAAAATCAAGAAGAATTGAAATCGTTTTCCATAAATCCTCAACGGCTTAAATTCGAATTCGATCGAGTGAATGAAACCCGAAATCCTCTTAAATCAACTTAATCGCATTCAAATTGGTTGCGATAGATTTAGGGTAACTTGAATTTGGTACGGGTGCTCGAAGCCATGAAGCGTGAACTAGGGCAGGGGAGGGTGTTGGAGGTCGGTTCATGGGTGGCGCGAATCTCGACCGGGTCAGTAGATGAAGGCGAGTGCGATTTCTGGTAGACTGATGCGTGGAGGTCGAGGTTATTTTAGTCGTGAGGTTCACTGTCTGCGTGGAAGCCGAAGTCCCAGTGCTTAAAGAGACTCGATTGGAACCCAGTGGTGATATTGTATAAGAGAACGTGATGGAGATTTCAGGGGTGAAGTCGACTTTGATTTCAACTGAGTGGTGTTGATCTGGAGTTGGGAAGTGGATGATGAATTGGCGCCGCAGCAGTAGCAAGCAGGACAGTGGTTGAAAAAGGGAATGAGATGGAGAGCGTTTATGAGTTGTTCGATGAATTGTCGTAGTGAAAGGCAAGCAGTTTTGTAAAAGGGCAGAGCTGATATATCTTTGACAATAAGGTATATGTTATTTTGATATTTAAAATACATAGAATGATTTGTTTATTTATTATAGTAGCTAATTTAAATTAATAATCATTTAATCATCGAATAAAAATGAATAATCATAGGTGTAAATTTATTTGAGACAACTCAAGTAGATTCGTAGACGTAACAATATGGAAATTAATCGGATATTGGGCAAAGGAAAAATCAAGGCGAGTAAACTCACTCTCTGGCTCGATTATAATTTATTATAATCGAATTTTTATTTAACACAAATATTTATATGTTGTTTGTTGGTTGGCTGATTGCATTGCTATTTATTGATAAATTGTGGTTATTATATATATTAGTTATATTTATGCTTGGTGGTTGTGGCTATTATATGTATATACATTATATTGGATATTTCCCGTAGTACCATTAGCAGATGCCCGGAGTATCATTAGCGGACGACCCTATCGCCCCACGATATATTGAGTGCATGACCTTCTATACCGCGATATCCTGCCTTGAAGCAGGATGAGTATTATTTATGTTGTCTAACATCTGTGGATGCAGGGAAAACCGGTTGGAGGGATCCAACTGGATTCCTCAAATTTATTTATTGTTGTTTACATATTTATATATGTGTGATGTGTTGAATTGAATTGATGCTTTGTGTATTTGGATGTTTGAATATCACTAGCGATAGATATCGATATTTAAAGATATCATAAAAATAAATTTTTAGATTTAAAAAGGAAAAATTATTTTTGGAATAGAATTTGAATTTCGAATAGGCTAAGAAAAATATTAGCTTGTTTTTAGTAATAAAAACAAGTAGCTGAATTTATAAAGAACGGTTATTAATATGGAAGAGAAATTATCATTTGATAATTTGGAAATGTAGACACGAATGTGAATTTAAAAGGAAATTTATTTTTCCAAAGTGGAATTTGGATTTCAAATGGAACTTGAAATCAAAAACTTGTTTTATATTTAAGAAAAGAAGTAAAATTATAAAAGTTATTTATAAATAAAGAAAAATAACTATTATTGGAAAATTTGAATTTTAAATTCAAGTATGAATTTAAAAAGTGAATTTGGAATCGTTTCGAGAAGAAAACGATGGAATTTACTCTGATGTTCGGAATGTAAATTGGATTAAAATAAATCCATACAGAATTATGATTTGAATTCAACGGTGTCGAATTTATAAGGTGGATACCCAGTGCTAAAGGCTCCCGTCTCCCGTCCTACTACTATTCTCACGGTTTTCCGGGCTCTGGGGTGGTCAATCAGTGCGCACATCCTTTCCCTCACATATGTGAAGAAGCCGGGACTCGAACCTGCGCGCTCCAGATTACCAACCGGGTAACCTTACCGTTGCGCCAGGCACCACCTTTACGATGTCGAATTTATACAAAAAAAATTATTTCCAAAAGATATTGGAATTGTACTAAATAGAAATTAGGAATTTTAATACGAAAATAGATTCTATGCTTATATATATCGGTTATAAAAATAAAATATTTCAAATAGGAATCGAGTTTTTGTATTACAAGCTTTTATCTATCTAAAGATAAGAACGTTGTCGGTCAAGGTCTGAGAGGTAAATAAAAGACCCCAAATTGAACGACCTCACTATTATCAAGGGGTGATATTAGGTTGTAATGGTAAAAGATGTTGAATAAATTTATTATTCCCATAAAAGGAATTTATAATTGAGATTCGATTATATAAAATTTATAAATAATTTAACTCCAGGGGGATTGGAATTGAATATTTGAGTTATGAATAAATTCATAACTGAGTTATGAATGTGGCATAAGGTAATCGACGAGTTGAATAATCTGAATTGTGAAGTTAGATTTGGATAAAGGGCTTAATTTATATTTAAATATTAGAGAATGGAGTCAAAATTTATTTATAAACGAAGTTTTAAACGTTATATTTAATTTAATTAAAATGAACTCGCCGCAATGCGGTGTTCGTAATTTGGCGTTACAAACTTCAGTTGAGTATATAGAACTCGATATAAGTCGGAATTTGATGAAACCAGAAACGTTTGGACCCATTCAATAATAATTTTCTAATGGAAGAGAAAAATCTGTATTTCGTCTTAAAGATTTAGAGTTATGTCAAAATCAAATTTTAGAAAAGTCGTTGTAAAATCATTTAAAAACCATAACGATTTAATTAATTAATTCAAGAGATTTTTAGTGAATAAAAATCTGAATTTCAATTAGATAAATCCAGATTTGAGTTGTAAAATAGATTTGAACTCAAGTGGAGTGAATGAAGTGATTTTTGATATAAAAATCAGATTTTTCATTATGAAATGAAGTTGACTAATGGGAAAGGCAATTAGTTAAATAAAGATTGGATTGAATTCAGCTTTGGCTAAGGAAATTGAAATTGTGAAACAAAATTAGAAATTGAATTTACAACTTGAAATCAAACATAGAATTTTATTTCGACTTGTGTATAAGTGAATTAAAAATATATTTGATCATGATATGTTCAAATCAAAAGTGCATTAGGACACGAGCTAAATAAAGAAGTAATTAGCGAGTTTCATTTAAAATGATTGGAACGAATGGGAATTGGATATATATATATATATATATACGTTAACAGGTATGGAATGAAGGGAATGAATATTTTAATTTAAGTGCCCGACAAAAAGGTACACATTTAAATCCCATATGAAACTTATGAGCCTATTGGGTCTGCCGCTTGGCTTTTTTATTTTCTTTTTGAATGGAAAGCGGCCAGAGAGGCGATTTGTAGTTGTGCCAAGTCACCCGTACAAAGGAGACATTGGCGAAATTTTCCAAAAATTTAAGAAGTTAGATTTTTTTATAGAAATTACTAGAAATCAATATATAAATATATATAGAATGTAACGACCCAAGAATTTCCAGCCTCGGAAATCCACATAAATACCCTTACCGTAACTCATGCCGACCTTCCAAACACCGAAAACAATGGAATGTTATTGAAAGAAATTAGAGGGTGAGATAAGAAAGAAAGAAATATTAGAATAGAAGAAGAAGAAGAAACAACATAACATAGATCCTCACATCGCAGCGGAACAAAATATAATACATAAATGAATCTTTACTGAGAGCTTTTAAAAATACTTACAATATCAGAGTACAACACACATCTGGACAGTTATAATGATCTGTCCTCAGATATAACACACAGCGGAATAGTAGCTATATAATATCATACGTCTGGACTCTTCCAGCTCGTCTCTTCACATCATTCGATAACCTGAACCTGTACACCCCGGGCTAACCCTAGCATTTACAAAACACCGGGTCAGTCTGGTGAACCAGAGTGAGAAAAACTCGCACAGTATTAAGGTAACACACAACTTGATTTTAAAGTCAAAATCTTTTCAAAGAAAAGGATAATCGTAAGACCAAATCCACACATAAACACGGACGGTTTTTACCTTACGATAACCCAAAACATTTATGAAATCAATATCTTTTCTGATATTATACTAGTGTCTAAATACAAGTAAATATCAATCTAGTGGAACGCTTGCATCTCACGCTCCACATATATAGTATACAATCAAAACCGCAGGCGCTTATTGGAGATTGGATTCCGACCTTGACAAGGTATGGGACCACCTGCCGATAGTGTATCTCTAGAGGCGAATACACTGGGTTCAACAAGAACGTCTTGCAACCCGACCCTCACATGACCGACCACTCATTTCGCTTGAGTGTATCGAATGTATATCACCAACGGTTGGACTCAAACCACCGTTTCCCGAAAAGGGACAACATCGATAGATTAAAGAAGCAAAAGGAATTTCTCTAGATAGGTGATTATACACCCTAATGGGAGCGACCCACATAGCCATGCTGCCTGCCCGATTTTTGTCATTCCCGGCTATGAGGCTTGAGGTTTGAATTATCTTTTACCACATCTGGCCAGCATTCACTTTGAATGCCACATCGTCAGATCTTCCAGATATCACTAATTGACGTCCACAAAAATACTCTAGTAGTTCAGAGAACCGTCGTCCTCCGTACCACCATGGTACGTTTGAAGAAATCAATGTACGTAATTCCTTTGGAAATACTCTGTCAGACATCCATCCATACAAGTCATCCAGGAACAGGATGATCCGAAGTTACTCTCCTACTTCATCCAATATAGGAATCACCCCATGGATCAGTAGCGAGAAGTCCTTGCAACCCGCAGATTCCAACCACGACAGAATCACAGTGTATCTCGGGCCGCTAAGCCAGAGATTGTAAGCAATCCTTCCGCTTATAAAGATCCACGGTCTTCGATGCTCCATCTCGACCGCCTTCTGATATCTTCACGTATTTGTTGGTCGGAATGGTTTTCGAACCTAAGTTCGATCCCGGTCTTTCCTTACCAACAATCGTATTGGTCAGATTTGATAGTCGGTGATTTAACTATCAAAATAATCAGTGTTTCAATCATGACAATCCAATGGGTTTACTGGTTCAGTATTCAGCATCACTTGGCCTTTTAGTTAAAACAAATGTAGACTCCAACTCTTAATATTTCGATATTATAAATATAGTTCTCCTCGCTTCTTATTCTATAAATAAATCTATTTTAACACTCAGGAAAATCCTATATCATATTTTCACTTTTAAACATTAGCCACGTTATTATCATATTGGGAAACCATTTTAACTTATTTCTCGTCAAACGATGTTACGAAATCCCATTTTTTATTTCATTACTTGAAACAATACCAATGCTTATTCTAATAGAATAAAACCCATCCTTTTCATTTCCTTCTAATTCGAAAATATCGTTATATTTTCGGCAACTCCTTTCATTTCCCTTTTACTTTGAAATCCTCAAATCTTCATCACAAATGCTGCGTTATTATTTCTCTAATGAAATGATAACTCTACTAATCACTTTTACCCTTACAACTTATACCATCCTCAGATAATTCTGAAGTCGTTCAAGTTGGGGTATTTTAATTACCTCTCAGACCTTGATCAACAACGTTCATATCTTAAGATTGACACAAGTCGTAATTCAAAACCCGATTCCTCATTCCAATATCAACTTCAAATACCATTAAACTTTTTTATACAAAATACGATTTCATACGACCTTCTTAGTCTTTGAAAATCCCTTTCTTGAATATAATATTTTCCTTAATTTAATAATTAAGTAATTCCCTATAAACACCCCTTTAACCTTTACCCTTTTTAAACAATTTCATTTCATAATTTAGATTTTGTTTACAAAATTTGATTATCCCTTTCTTTTACCAATTCCACTTCCACTAATTCTCCTTCAACCCATTCATCCATCTTTGCTTTGGAAATTTTATTTTTATTTTTCCCTTCTTACTTAATCTCGTTATTAAGTAACGACACTTTAAACCTCATTAATATAACCCTGGTTTATTATAAAACCTTTTCATCTAAATTTTCTTTTTTATAAATCTTTATTCAAATAATATATTTCAAAATCTATCTTTAGTCAGAAAATAAATTTCGTAACTTCAGTTCTATCAATTCTCGTCACGGTAAATCAATATAAACAAAACAAATTTACTTTTAGGCCATTTACTGCCGATTACTCAACCAATATAACTCATTGGTTAAAACACAACGCAGGTTGAATTTTTGATCAATGATCAATACTCAAACCAATCACCCAAACATGACAGTTCATATGATAATATGAATTAAATAGTATATTTTGAGGAATCCGGTTGGATCCCTCCAACCTGTTCTTCCCTGTATACA
This sequence comes from Allium sativum, assembly GCA_030737875.1. NCBI lineage: Eukaryota > Viridiplantae > Streptophyta > Magnoliopsida > Asparagales > Amaryllidaceae > Allium > Allium sativum. The sequence goes on from CM060924.1 coordinate 270,415,904, forward strand.
AATGGTTATCTCAAATCAGACCATTCAATCATTTAACTGATAATAACAACCATTTAATCCAACCACAAGCAATTCAACCAATTAAACACGTTTATTTTATAAACGTGACCAACAAGGTAAGTTACCTTTATTGGAACCAATCGTTAGAATAACGATTTGGTATTTCACTGAAATTAAACGATGGTTTAATTTCATTAGTTAAATCAACAAATAAATATATAATTAGCAAGCTGTCAACCATTGGCAAGTAGAGCATACAAAATAAAAACCCAATTTATATAAAATATAAATGGGAAAAACTGAGTGAGTTTAACTCACCTTGATCTGATTTGTTGAAGTGGTCCAGTTACAGTTAAATTAAACAGATGTTTAATTTGACTGAAATTTCCAGTTATCTCCATTACTGTCCGGATCCGCTCCAAAATGTTGTATTCTGCGATGCGGTCCCAACACAGCTTGTTTGATTCAATTCTGAACATATGTGATGGAGTCATTGATAATTTAGACTAATGTAATTTAAATAAATTAATTAGTATCCTAATCTCAAAATTTATTTTGAATTAATTACATTTGTTAACTTGGAACTAATGGCCGACTGTTCACTTCTCTGTGTTCATGTGTTCGAAGCTTCAAACACCTCCAACAGTCCTGTGCAAATTCACGGTCTAGTTAATATAAATAAATCAACTAACTAATTAAATTTTAATTAAACTAATTACTAAATTAACTAATTAATATTTAACTAATTACATTTAAATTAACGGTAGCAGCTGATTTCAGTTCTGGTTCATCTATTCTTCACGTTTTGCCCAACCAGTCCAACAGACCTGTAAAATTGCCTGATTTAGCGAGTATAATTTAATTAACTTAATTAGACCTCTAATCCTTTATTAAACAACAAATTACGTCCAACATGAGAATTGCCGAATGACTCCTCCTATTTGTTCCTTCTGGCTTTCCAATACGCCTGTAGACATCATGATTTAATTTATTAAACTAATTTATACTTAATTAAGTTCTAAATTAAACTAATTACATTTTAGATTGGTTAATTACTTGCTTGAAAACAACGGCTGGCAATCCTTCCTACTGCTGCTTTTGGTTCCGTTCCCAAGTGAGCTCCTGTATGGTCCAAGCTTCATTTCATTAATTAACTTTTAATTAAAATTAACTAATATGAATTGTTTTTTTGATTAAGGAAAATAGGTCGATACTGTTATACTCCTGTTCCTCCGTGATTTCTGCATCGCTAAAGCCTATCCCTGCTGCGCCGAACACAGTTCACCGTTGACCAAAAGAATCCCCCTGCTTCACGTTAATACTGAGAACCCGTGTATGCCTTCAACCTTGAATTCGAACAAGCACCGCCCCTTTCCACCACCGCTAGGATCGTTAACCTCATCAAGCTGAACGATTTCACTGTTTGGAGTTTCGGATTCGATGACCGGATTCGAAGATAATTGGGGAAAATTTGTGGAGGTCTCCGGTCGTTCGTTATTTAGTGGAGGCGCAGTTAGAATGTGTCTGGTATATGTAGTGTAGAGGTTTAGGATATTTAATTATTAACCGAAACTTTGTCGTGAAGTAATTGATTTAAACCACTACAAACGATTTCTGTCTGCTGAAAAAAAGCTAATCTTAATGTAAAAAGGTATTCCGGACCCAATGGGACAAGTTTCGTCGAAATCCGAGGTCGTATGAAAATTTTTCCTTTATAAAACCAGAAATAAACACGCGTTTAATTTTTCCATGGTCACTAGATAAGTCAAATTAACTTGAAACCTTGCAATCCTATAATAACTTTTCAATACGAACCCAATGGCACCAGTTTCGTCGCATTCTGAGACTGTTTCCCCGGTAGGCCATTTTTACGCGCACCGCAATGCCATTCTAAACACCAAATTTGCCGATCTCTAAAAATAACAAACTATATACCTATACTGACTCTAATCGATGATACAAACTCAACGGAACTGGTTTCACGGCCTAATTCGGTCGTCTGCTCAAGTTACGCTCGAATATCCCTTTATTATATTAATTACGCGCTATAGAAAATGAACGGGCGTTTACGGCTACCATGGCCACATACGACATCGGTTTGCCACGCCATTCAACACCGTGCAATAATTTAACGTTACGGTCCCAATGAAACTGATTTCGTCAAAAATGAAGACCGTTTGCAAAATGGCCATTTTAAAGGCCGATATTTATATAACGATTTTTCACAGCGACTATTTTAGATTTTGATTTGGCCATAACTTCAAATCTATAACACGAAATCTGGATTTTTCTCTTTCATATGAAAATTATCATCAACACGGTTCCAGCGTTTCTCGTTTCACAGAAATCCGACTTATATCGAATCCTGTATATTCGATTGAAGTTCAAAACTCCAATTTACGAACTGCGCGCCATTTTCAAGTTCTATTTATATTATAAATAAATTATCGTTCAAACTTTGTTTTAAATACGAATTCAATATTTAAAATCCACTAATATTTCAAATAAAATATTTAAATTAAATAAACAAATAAAATATTTAAATACAAAAAATACGGGTCGTTACATTCTTCCCCCCTTAAAATAATTTCGTCCTCGAAATTGCTAAGGTAAGAAAGAACGTTACATACCAATTAATCTTCAAACCCCATTTAAATTTAAATCAAAGACTATTATATTATAATCAATATGAATTTTCAAAAATATCGAAAATTTTCTAACACCTTAAATTCCCGGAAAAATTCGGGAGAGTCTCCCCTGCACGGAGTGACATCTGCGATATTGCAGGAACAAATAATATATATACATCGACCAACGGTCGGAAAACAAAAAAAATCAAAACCCCAAAATTTAATATTTTCGCGTAAGCGTACCTTTTCGAGCGCTGTTGAGCATATTGGCTCACGTATACGCGATTTACTCAATCAATATCAATTCTGCTCAGCCATCTGGCACCTGTACTCAACTCAATTCACATATCAGTAACAGATATATGAAATTCTGAAATAATAGTACAGTAATCATTTGGTATAACTATACCAATTCTAGAATCAAACACACCACATCAATTCATTATAGAATACAGGGTTAAATCATAAATTCTAATTTATATGCAGTTCCAGCCCAATTTTTAATTATACTGGAATTTATTCTTTAGTTTATAATTCATTTGGTTCCATTAAATTGTCGATTATTCGATTCAAACCAACTATCATCCATCAACAAACAATTCACAACAAATACACAACCAAATCAATTAAATTTACATTCAATATTAATATTTTATTTTGGTTTCTCATATTTGAACATCAATCGATCATATCCGATTTATTTCTATTTGATTATCATTTATTCATCTAATTTCCAATTTATTTAAATTCGATATCATTCTTGGTTTAATTACACTTGACCAAGTTAAGTTTTACATTCAAAATTTCAATCCGAAATTGAATTCTATTCGAATCAATCAAACACACTAACATCTCAATAATTTGATAAAATTATTTCTTTTCTATACAAAAATATAATTTGGGTAAAATTATTTCACTTACCCTCTTTTCAAAACAATACTGTATCGATTGCCAGTTCAACGCCTCTCAACACTTGAACCGATCAACCAACACAATACAAAACATTTGTATATAAAATTTACAAATACGCTCTCATATACATACACTCAATCTCGATCTAGGGTATTACTAACCGAATCTCTATCGAGTTACACCACAGAGCCAAGGTTATTACTAAACCAATAGCTCTGATACCACTGTAACGACCCAAGAATTTCCAGCCTCGGAAATCGACATAAATACCCTTACCGTAACTCATGCCGACCTTCCAAACGTAGGATCAAAATTAACCCTACAGGGGGGAGGGGGGGAGGGGGTGAATAGGGTTTATCACAAATTTTCACAGAGTAATTAAATAATCACAGCACAGATTAAAAACAGAATAAATGCGGATAATAAATAACACACAGATTTACCCAGCTTCGGCAAAACCCTGCCTACTGCTGCATTCCCCAAGGTTTCTACTAGGAGTTAAAACAATTTCTACGCTTACAGTCCCCTGTAAACTCGCGACACTCGCTCCCAACTGTTCTTAACCCTACGCTCAAAACCCTGCACTGGTTTTTATCCCCAAAACCAGATTTCCCCGAATTACAAACCCTGTAATTCGTCTCCCTAGTTTTAGAGACAAACTAGAAAACTCTAGATTTGATAACAAATTGAAATTAAAGACGAACAAAATCAAAACAATAAAAAACCCCTTAAAAAAAACTTTGAAAAACCCTAGGAATTAAATGGGGGTTATCCTCTTTGGTTTAAAAACTTGGTCGGCCTCTTCTTTTTGCCCTAGCCCCTTTATTCTTTGACCCGATCTCCTTTTTCTCTATGAAAAAAAATGGCGGCCTAGGGTTTCTTCTTCTGTCCAAATCACGATGGCGATCCAGCTAGGGTTTTCAATCTCCTTTGATTTTAGTCAGCGGCTCTCTCGTGTGATGGTCTCGAGTTATTCGGAGTCTATCCTCTTCGATTCGATGTTGAATTCTGGATCCAAGCTTTCTCCTTTTCTGGTATGAATTTTAATTTGAGATTCAGTTTTAATTGGTGCTAGAACTTGGATGATAGGATGTCGATGATGATTGGTGTATTTATAGGATTAAAAATCCTAATTTTGTGCTCTGATTTCGTATTAGAACTGATCTGATATTGCGTATATTTTGGGCTTGAAATCTTCGTGGTTTCTAGAATTGCTTCTGGATATTTCTTCGATTCAAATTTTTTGGAGTAACTTGCGTTTAACCTGTATACTTTAAACTTGAATTTCCTGCTTTAAATCAATCCCTTGATTTCTGGAACTTTGCGAGAATTTTGGCATTTAAATCTTCCTTATATATTTTGTATATACTCCAAGAATTTAAACTCTGACTTTTTGATGCTCCCTGAATTATTTTTTTTTATAAAAAAACTGAACGAATACTATATTTGATTTTGTATTTATTGCCATATCCTTGTCAATGTGCATCTACATATGCATGTGTTCCCATGTGGTCTTATGCTTGTCATGCTGTTTTATTTCTCTGTTTCGAATAAAATTTGATACTACACTTTGATTATGCCTCAGAGCAGACTTGTGCTTGTGACTTGTTTAATTCAACTCCCATTGCGCTTGTAACTTGAGTTGTAACTTACTAGGACCACTTTAGTTTTGACTGAATCACTTCTGTTTATTTGAACTGATAAGAACAGGAGCTTTACTTGTCGTTGCCTTTCTTAAGAGATACTCTAGATTGAGTCTGCATCTTTTGCTTTGTTGCTAGTTTGTCTTACCACGTTTGTACCTTTGTGTTGTAGTTGAAACTCCATTTTCTTGAGACTGCATACATTAACTTTCTTTCTTGTATGCTTGGTTATATATATGTACACATAAACTGCTGCTCTGCATTCATACATGTTTGCATGTATCCATGTCTTGCATGTCTATTATGCTTATAACTTACTCCATGTTGATTCATATGTGCATATTTATTGAGGCTTGAATTAATATTGACATACTTTGTCCATTTGACTATTTGTTCTTGCTGGACCATGCTGAATCATACCTCTTTATTGTATATGCTGTAGCATTACTCTATCTCACCTTCCAATGATTTTCTTGTGTATTTGTCATTGTCTTGTTTAGCCATTACTCGAAAACTTGCCACACTGATTTGTTTTGGCCTGAACTGGTTTGAGTGTGATCTGCCATGATTTTGTTCTGCCATTTATAAACCCAATTGCTCGACCACTAGCTTGATGTATATTGTGCCTTGTGCTCTAAAAAAAATTGATTTAATACTTTTGATGCTTGCTGCTAGCTTATAATTGTGTTGTTCAATTAAATCTGTCTATTTTTATTTTGTTTGAATTTTTTAATAGTACAATGTCTGTGATGTGTTAAATGTGTCATGACAAAAATATTCAAAAATATTTGAATGTGTAAATAGTGGAGTGTTGTATACGTACTATTTCAAATGCTGAAAATAAAATATTTATTCGAATAAAAAACACTGTTTGGATATTCAATTCTGTATAGTAGTGTTCTATTCAATAAATATTTATTTTTGTGTGTAAAATATAGAATAGTACTATTTACAAACACATTTATAAAAACAAATATATGTATATGTTTGTTATCATCGAACAAAAATCAAACTGTTCTACTCAACAATCTCCCCCTTTTGATGGTGACAAACATATATAAGATTTTGACTGTGTTAAAATGTGTTTGATCGTGAAATATATTACTCCCCCTATTTGTATGCTCCCCCTACAACTGAACTCCCCCTATATATGTGAAAAAATATGAATGATGAAATCCAATTGACCATTCTCCCTCTAGATATTTAATTTCCAATCTTAAAATATTTTTGAATTAAGTACTCATCAGTCAAAATCTTGACAACTCTCCCCCTTTTGTTATCATCAAAAGGATCATAGAAATCGAAACAATGATGAATATGGACTAAAAATATAAATTCAAATCAAGAGAGAGAATATATATCGTAAAACCCATTTGATCAAACAAAAATCATAATAATCTTTAAATCAGAAGCAAATTTCACTTTCAGAATGAATGGATTTATGATGGATTTTATCGAATGAGAAGAGTTCAATAAAAATTGAATATTTGAATATGAATTATAAAGAGTTTAAATATGCTAAAAAAAGTGTTAAGCACTTTCTAACCACGCATAGCCCAAAGGTCTTTTAAATGGGGTTAGTAGTAACTTAACTTTATCCTCTCTAATGAGTTCCATCCATGCACAGCCCGAAGGTCTTTTAAGTGAGAATGGAAGCACATAGAAATTAAGGTAATTCACCCATGCATAACCGCGAGGATTTTTAAATGGGAGTGAATACCAAGGATATTTTTTTTTTAATTTCAAGAATAATTAGAACTCCCCAAATTAAATAAAACCATGATGAATGACAGAAATATGGTAGATATAGAAGATGGTCGTGAAATAAGCTCTAATTCAAAAAAATATTATAAAATCTGTCCAATCATCATGAGATTTAAAATAATATCTCCTCTAGTTATGAATTATACCACAGTCACAACTCATCATAGTTTCATAAATCTATCAACAATTTTGATGAGTCCCAAAACGGTTCAAATTAATCAATAATTTTAATTTTTGAATAAATAATCAAAAATAATTTTAAAATTGAAAATATCAATTTCAAGAGGAGTTTTTTTTTTGAAAATATCAATGCAAGTTTGAAAATCAGTTTCAAAAATCAATCAGTAGAATATGAAATTATCTAATTTTTCTAATGCTGATTGTTCCTAGACAATTTTGAAGCAACTTATATATTTAATTCAAATTGTCTATGAATTTTAACTAAATCCAGTTACTGATTTTCTAACTTATCATTTAAACACCAACACACTTAAAATGAATCAAATCAATTTCCTTATCAGAACAACACAAGGTTATTTTCAAAGCAAGAATCACAAGTGATATTCTCTGAGAATTTTTGGACAAACTCAAGAAACAGTCAACTATCAAATCTGAAGTTAATTATTTGAAATCACAAAAAAAAATCAATTTTTTTTTATAATCCAAGAATTTCAACAATCCATAACGAATGATTTCAAAAACAGCCAAGTAAAAATAAACTAAAAGGAATAAAAGTACGAGTTTAGAGATCATACCTGACTTACCATAATCAATGTGATGCAATGAATCTCCAACTCTGAATCTATGGCTAAGGAACTCCAAATAATTCGATATATGAATCAACTTGAATTTTATCTCACTTAAGTACAGTTGTTCCTTAGCCTCCTACGATACCTAAAAGTTTATATGATCGAGTGGTCTAACAAAAGTTGTTTTACCACTCTTATCTTCGTTTACACGTTTTGGTACCCAAACCCGTTTATATAACAATCCATTTCTATTCACTAGCGTACCCTTTGGAACCCAAATTTTTTTAGATTTGCTTAAATTTATTTTGTTAATTTTTGGAGTCCAAACAGATTTAAATGAATTGTTTTTAAACGAGTTATCAATTTGTTTATGATTTAAAAACCCTTCGAAATTATTAAATTTCAAAAATTCAATTTGATCGTTTTCAAAGCCAATTAAAGGATTTTTAAAATCATTAAAATTTTGTTTTTCAACTTGATTAGATTCAAATCCAAGTCCTTTTTTTTTCTGAACAAAAAATTGATTTTTTAACAACATATTCAACGATTTCTCTCCTTTAGAAAATTTAGTCAAAGCTGACTCAAGTCGTTGAATTTTAAATTTAAGATCGCTATTTTCTTTCATTAAATTTGAATAACGATTAATAGAGATTTTCCTCTTTTTAGCATCAGTTTGTTTTAAAATCAAATTTTCGTTTTCAAGTGCTTTGATTCTAGCATTGGACTTGGAAATTTCAATTTCAAATTGTTTTCGCTTTTCAAAATCAAGTTTTTCATATTCTCTAAACTTTTCAATCACCTTTTCAAAATCATGATTTTCATTTTTCAAATTCATGTTTTCACTTTTAAGTAACTCAAGATCAGTTTTTAATTTCAAAAAATCGTTACTCAAAAATTGACATTTTTCACATTTTGAAAACGGTGAATTCTTACCCTTTTCAAGTTTTCTTTCTAAACTGTTATTTTCTTGAACTAGTTTTGACCTATCAGATTTCAATTTCTTAACTTTTAGTTCAAGAGAATCAATAGTTTTCGTGAGATCGTGACACATTAAAATTAAATCTTTATAAGTAAAATTCGATACCTCACTAGAATCCTCTTCACTACCTTCTGAATCAGATTGAGCCATAAGACACAGATTAGCTTCTTCTTCATCACTTTCAGAAACTTCTTCTCCTTCCTCGTCATCCCATGTAGCAGCAAAAACCTTCTTCTTCCTTCTGAACTTCTTCCTATTTTTAAGCTGTGGGCAATTTGGTTTGATATGACCAGGTTTCTTGCAATTGTAGCAAAACACTTCATCGTCTGAATTATCTGAACTTTCGGACTTGTCGGTTTTTGAATTCTTCTTCCGTGGTTTGTATTTTCCTTTGGCCCACTTTTTCAAAACCATGGCTAGCTCTTCAGCGGGATCATCATCATTACTTTCAACAAAATTATTTAGAGCGATCGTCTTTTTCTTTGATTCAGAATCCTTTCGTTCTTCTCTTGCTTTTAACTCCATCTCGTAAGTAATCAGATTTCCGATCAACTCTTCCATGCTTACTTTATTCGGATCTTTTGATTCTTGTATTGCCGTCACCTTAGCTTCAAAATTCATCGGTAGCACTCTCAATATTTTTCTGATCAATTCCACTTCGGTATAGGTTTTGCCAAGAGCTTTTGCAATGTAGACTAGTGACGAGAAGCGTCCATACATCTCTTTTATATCTTCATCTCGTTGCATAGAGAAATTTTCATATTCGTTGCTGAGAAGAGCAAGACGAGATTCCTTCACTTGAGATGTACCTTCGTGTGTGACCTCCAACGTATGCCATATTTCCTGCGCAGTCTCACAATGAGAAATTCGATTAAATTCAGTTTTATCAAGAGCACATATTAAAGCATTCATCGCTTTGGCATTAGTTGAAAATGATTTTTTATCATTAGCATCCCACCTGTCTTTTGATTTAGGAATTTCAACACCACTAACTATAACAGTGGGGGATCTATAACCCGTTTCAATAATATCCCACACGTCATAGTCAACTGAACTCAAATAAATTTTCATCCTAGCTTTCCAATATGCATAATCAGTTCCATTAAACATTGGTGGCCTAGCTACGGACTGACCCTCAGAAAACTAGTTATTGGACAGATTCATGACTCTAGAGTTAAAATAAAATAAAAAATACCTGCTCTGATACCACTTGTAGGATCAAAATTAACCCTAGAGGGGGGGGGGGGTGAATAGGGTTTATCACAAATTTTCATAGAGTAATTAAATAATCACAGCACAGATTAAAAACAGAATAAATGCAGATAATAAATAACACACAGATTTACCCAGCTTCGGCAAAACCCTGCCTACTGCTGCATTCCCCAAGGTTTCTACTAGGAGTTAAAACAATCTCTACACTTACAGTCCCCTGTAAACTCGCGACACTCGCTCCCAACTGTTCTTAACCCTACGCTCAAAACCCTGCATTGGTTTTTATCCCCAAAACAGGATTTCCCCGAATTACAAACCCTGTAATTCGTCTCCCTGGTTTTAGAGACAAACTAGAAAACTCTAGACTTGATAACAAATTGAAATTAAAGGCGAACAAAATCAAAACAATAAAAAACCCCTTAAAAAAACTTTGAAAAACCCTAGAAATTAAATAGGGGTTATCCTCTTTGGTTTAAAAACTTGGTCGGCCTCTTCTTTTTGCCCTAGCCCCTTTATTCTTTGACCCGATCTCCTTTTTCTCTGTGAAAAAAAAATGGCGGCCTAGGGTTTCTTCTTCTGTCCAAATCACGATGGCGATACAGCTAGGGTTTTCAATCTCCTTTGATTTTAGTCAGCGGCTCTCTCGTGTGATGGTCTCGAGTTATTCAGAGTCTATCCTCTTCGATTCGATGTTGAATTCTGGATCCAAGCTTTCTCCTTTTCTGATATGAATTTTAATTTGAGATTCAGTTTTAATTGGTGCTAGAACTTGGATGATAGGATGTCGATGATGATTGGTGTATTTATAGGATTAAAAATCCTAATTTTGTGCTCTGATTTCGTATTAGAACTGATCTGATATTGCGTATATTTTGGGCTTGAAATCTTCGTGGTTTCTAGAATTGCTTCTGGATATTTCTTCGATTCAAATTTTTTGGAGTAACTTGCGTTTAACCTGTATACTTTAAACTTGAATTTCCTGCTTTAAATCAATCCCTTGATTTCTGGAACTTTGCGAGAATTTTGGCATTTAAATCTTCCTTATATATTTCGTATATACTCCAGGAATTTAAACTCTGACTTTTTGATGCTTCCTGAATATTTTTTTTTAAAAAAACTGAACGGATATTATATTTGATTTTGTATTTATTGCCATATCCTTGTCAATGTGCATCTACATATGCCTGTGTTCCCATGTGGTCTTATGCTTGTCATGCTGTTTTATTTCTCTGTCTCGAATAAAATCTTATACTACACTTTGATTATGCCTCAGAGCAGAGTTGTGCTTGTGACTTGTTTAATTCAACTCCCATTGCGCTTATAACTTGAGTTGTAACTTACTAGGACCACTTTAGTTTTGACTGAATCAGTTCTGTTTATTTGAACTGATAAGAATAGGAGCTTTAGTTGTCGTTGCCTTTCTTAAGAGATACTCTAGATTGATTCTGCATCTTTTGCTTTGTTGCTAGTTTGTCTTACCACGTCTATACCTTTGTGTTGTAGTTGAAACTCCATTTTCTTGAGACTGCATACATTAACTTTCTTTCTTGTATGCTTGGTTATATATATGTACACATAAACTGCTGCTCTGCATTCATACATGTTTGCATGTATCCATGTCTTGCATGTCTATAATGCTTATAACTTACTCCATGTTGATTCATATGTGCATATTTATTGAGGCTTGAATTAATATTGACATACTTTGTCCATTTGACTATTTGTTCTTGCTGGACCATGCTGAATCATACCTCTTTATTGTATATGCTGTAGCATTACTCTATCTCACCTTCCAATGATTTTCTTGTGTATTTGTCATTGTCTTGTTTAGCCATTACTCGAAAACTTGCCACACTGATTTGTTTTGGCCTGAACTGGTTTGAGTGTGATCTGCCATGATTTTGTTCTGCCATTTATAAACCCACTTGCTCGACCACTAGCTTGATGTATATTGTGCCTTGTGCTCTAAAAAAAACTGATTTAATACTTTTGATACTTGCTGCTAGCTTATAATTGTGTTGTTCAATTAAATCTGTCTATTTTTATTTTGTTTGAATTTTTTAATAGTACAATGTCTGTGATGTGTTAAATGTGTCATGACAAAAATATTCAAAAATATTTGAATGTGTAAATAGTGGAGTGTTGTATACGTACTATTTCAAATGCTGAAAATAAAATATTTATTCGAATAAAAAACACTGTTTGGATATTCAATTATGTACAGTAGTGTTCTATTTAATAAATATTTATTTTTGTGTGTAAAATATAGAATAGTACTATTTACAAACACATTTATAAAAACAAATATATATATATATGTTTGTTATCATCAAACAAAAATCAAACTGTTCTACTCAACACCAAACACCGAAAACACTGGAATGTTATTGAAAGAAATTAGAGGGTGAGATAAGAAAGAAAGAAATAATAGAATAGAAGAAGAAGAAGAAACAACACAACACAACACAGAGCCTCACATCGCTGTGGAACAAAATATAATACAGAAATGAATCTTTACTAAGAGCTTTTAAAAATACTTACAATATCAGAGTACAACACACATCTGGACAATTATAATGATCTGTCCTCGGATATAACACACAGCGGAATAGTAGCAATATAATATCATACGTCTGGACACTTCCAGCTCGTCTCTTTACATCATTCGATAACCTGAACCTGTACACCTTGGGCTAACCCAAGCATTTACAAAACTCCGGGTCAGTCTGGTGAACCAGAGTGAGAAAAACTCGCACACTATTAAGGTAACACACAACTTGATTTTAAAGTCAAAATCTTTTCAAAGAAAAGGATAATCGTAAGACCAAATCCACACATAAACACGGACGGTTTTTACCTTACGATAACCCAAAACATTTATGAAATCAATATCTTTTCTGATATTATACTAGTGTCTAAATACAAGTAAATATCAGTCTAGTGGAACGCTTGCATCTCACGCTCCACATATATAGTATACAATCAAAACCGCATGCGCTTATTGGAGATTGGATTCCGACCTTGACAAGGTATGGGACAACCTGCCGATAGTGTATCTCTAGAGGCAAATACACTGGGTTCAACAAGAACGTCTTGCAACCCGGCCCTCACATGACCGACCACTCATTTCGCTTGAGTGTATCGAATGTATATCCCTAGCGGTTGGACTCAAACCACCGTTTCCCGAAAAGGGACAACATCGATAGATTAAAGAAGCAAAAGGAATTTCTCTAGATAGGTGATTATACACCCTAATGGGAGCGACCCACATAACCATGCTGCCTGCCCGATTTTTGTCATTCCCGGTTGTGAGGCTTGAGGTTTGAATTATCTTTTACAACATCTGGCCACCATTCACTTTGAATGCCACATCGTCAGATCCGCCAGATATCACTAATTGACGTCCACAAAAATACTCTAGTAGTTTAGAGAATCGTCGTCCTCCGTACCACCATGGTACGTTTGAAGAAATCAATGTACGTAATTCCTTTGGAAATACTCTGTCAGACATCCGTCCATACAAGTCATCCAGGAACAGGATGATCCGAAGTTACTCTCCTACTGCATCCAATATAGGAATCACCCCATTGATCAGTAGCGAGAAATCCTTGCAACCCGCAGATTCCAACCACAACAGAATCGCAGTGTATCTCGGGCCGCTAAGCCAGAGATTATAAGCAATCCTTCCGCTTATGAAGATCCACGGTCTTCGATGCTCCATCTCGACCACCTTCTGATATCTTCACGTATTTGTTGGTCAGAATGGTTTTCAAACCTAAGTTCGATCCCGGTCTTTCCTTACCAACAATCGTATTGGTCAGATTTGATAGTCGGTGATCTAACTATCAAAATAATCAGTGTTTCAATCATGACAATCCAATGGGTTCACTGGTTCAGTATTCAGCATCACTTGGCCTTTTAGTTAAAACAAATGTAGACTCCAACTCTTAATATTTCGATATTATAAATATAGTTCTCCTCGCTTCTTATTCTATAAATAAATCTATTTTAACACTCAGGAAAATCCTATATCATATTTTCACTTTTAAACATTAGCCACGTTATTATCATATTGGGAAACCATTTTAACTTATTTCTCGTCAAACGATGTTATGAAATCCCATTTTTTATTTCATTATTTGAAACAATACCAATGCTTATTCTAATAGAATAAAACCCATCCTTTTCATTTCCTTCTAATTCGAAAATATCATTATATTTTCGGCAACGCCTTTCATTTCCCTTTTACTTTGAAATCCTCAAATCTTCATAACAAATGCTGCGTTATTATTTCTCTAATGAAATGATAACTCTACTAATCACTTTTACCATTACAACTTATACCATCCTCAGATATTTCTGAAGTCCTTCAAGTTGGGGTATTTTAATTACCTCTCAGACCTTGATCAACAACGTTCATATCTTAAGATTGACACAAGTCGTAATTCAAAACCCGATTCCTCATTCCAATATCAACTTCAAATACCATTAAACTATTTTATACAAAATACGATTTCATACGACCTTCTTAGTCTTTGAAAATCCCTTTCTTGAATATAATATTTTCCTTAATTTAATAATTAAGTACTTCCCTATAAACACCCCTTTAACCTTTACCCTTTTTAAACAATTTCATTTCATAATTTAGATTTTGTTTACAAAATTTGATGATCCTTTCTTTTACCAATTCCACTTCCAATAATTCTCCTTCAACCCATTCATCCATCTTTGCTTTGGAAATTTTATTTTTAATTTTCCCTTCTTACTTAATCTCGTTATTAAGTAACGACACTTTAAACCTCATTAATATAACCCTAGTTTATTATAAAACCTTTTCATCTAAATTTTCTTTTTTATAAATCTTTATTCAAATAATATATTTCAAAATCTATCTTTAGTCAGAAAATAAATTTCATAACTTCTGTTCTATCAATTCACCTCACGGTAAATCAATATAAACAAAACAAATTTACTTTTAGGCCATTTACTGCCGATTACTCAACCAATATAACTCATTGGTTAAAACACAACACAGGTTGAATTTTTGATCAATGATTAATACTCAAACCAATCACCCAAACATGACAGTTCATATGATAATATGAATTAAATAGTATATTTTGAGAAATCCGGTTGGATCCCTCCAACCTATTCTTCCCTGTATACAAATGGTAATCTCAAATCAGACCATTCAATCATTTAACTGATAATAACAACCATTTAATCCAACCACAAGCAATTCAACCAATTAAACACGTTTATTTTATAAACATGACCAACGAGGTAAGTTACCTTTATTGGAACCAATCGTTAGAATAACGATTTGGTATTTCACTGAAATTAAACGACGGTTTAATTTCATTATAGAAATCAACGAATAAATATATAATTAGCAAACAGTCAACCATTGGCAAGCAGAGCATACAAAATAAAAACCCAATTTATATAAAATATAAATGGGAAAAACTGAGTGAGTTTAACTCACCTTGATCTGATTTGTTGAAGTGGTCCAGTTACAGTTAAATTAAACAGATGTTTAATTTGAGTGAAATTTCAAGTTATCTCTATTACTGTCCGGATCCGCTCCAAAATGTTGTATTCTGCGATGCGGTCCCAACACACCTTGTTTGATTCAACTCTGAACATATGTGATGGAGTCATTGATAATTTAGACTAATATAATTTAAATAAATTAATTAGTATCCTAATCTCAAAATTTATTTAAATTAATTACATTTGTTATCTTGGAACTAATGGTCGACCGTTCACTTCTCTGTGTTCATGTGTTCGAAGCTTCAAACACCTCCAACAGTCCTATGAAAATTCACGGTCTAGTTAATATAAATAAATCAACTAACTATTTAAATTTTAATTAAACTAATTACTAAATTAACTAATTAATATTTAACTAATTACATTTAAATTAACGGTAGCGGCTGATTTCAGTTCTGGTTCATCTATTCTTCACGTTTTGCCCAACCAGTCCAACAGACCTGTAAAATTGCCTGATTTAGCGAGTATAATTTAATTAACTTAATTAGACCTCTAATCCTTTATTAAACAACATATTATGTCCAACATGAGCATTGCCGAATGACTCTTCCTCCTCTTTGTTCCTTCTGGCTTTCCAATACGCCAGTAGACATCATGATTTAATTTATTAAAATAATTTATACTTAATTAAGTTCTAAATTAAACTAATTACATTTTAGATCGGTTAATTACTTGCTTGAAAACAACGGCTGGCAATCCTTCCTACTGCTGCTTTTGGTTCCGTTCCCAAGTGAGCTCCTGTATGGTCCAAGCTTGATTTCATTAATTAACTTTTAATTAAAATTAACTAATATGAATTGCATTTTTGATTAAGGAAAATAGGTCGATACTGTTATACTCCTGTTCCTCCGTGATTTCTGCATCACTAAAGCTTATCCCTGCTGCGCCGAACACAGTTCACCGTTTACCAAAAGAATCCCCCTATTTCACGTTAATACTCAGAACCCGCGTATGCCTTCAACCTTGAATTCGAACAAGCACCGCCCCTTTCCACCACCGCTAGGATCGTTAACCTCATCAAGCTGAATGATTTCACTGTTTGGAGTTTCTGATTCGATGACCGGATTCGAAGATAATTGGGGAAAATTTGTGGAGGTCTCCAGTCGTTCGTTATTTAGTGGCGGCGCGGTAATGGTTCGTTGACCACGAACGTTTGTTTGACTTATGAAAAAATTTCTTTTATAAAACCAGAAATAAACACGCATTTAATTTTTCCACGGTCACTAGATAAGTCAAATTAACTTGAAACCTTGCAATCCCATAATAACTTTTCAATACGAACCCAATGGCACCAGTTTCGTCGCATTCTGAGACTGTTTCCCTGGTAGGCCATTTTTACGCGGACCGCAATGCCATTCTGAACACCAAATTTGCCGATCTCTAAAAATAACAAAATATACCTATCCTGACTCTAATCGACGATACGAACTCAACGGAACTGGTTTCACGGCCTAATTCGGTCGTCTGCTCAAGTTACACTCGAATATCCCTTTATTATATTAATTACGCGCTATAGAAAATGAACGGGCGTTTACGGCTACCGTGGCCACATACGACATCGGTTTGCCACGCCATTTAACATCGTGCAATAATTTAACATTACGGTCCCAATGAAACTGATTTCGTCAAAAACGAAGACCGTTTGCAAAATTGCCATTTTAAAGGCCGATATTTATATAACGATTTTTCACAGTGACTATTTTAAAATTTTATTTGGCCATAACTTCAAATCTATAACACGAAATCTGGATTTTTCTCTTTCATATGAAAATTATCATCAACACGGTTCCAGCGTTTCTCGTTTCACAGATATCCGACTTATATCGAATCCCGTATATTCGATTGAAGTTCAAAACTCCAATTTATGAACTGCGCCATTTTCAAGTTCTATTTATATTATAAATAAATTTTTGTTCAAACTTCGTTTTAAATACGAATTCAATATTTAAAATCCACTAATATTTCAAATAAAATATTTAAAATAAATAAACAAATAAAATATTTAAATGCCAAAAATACGGGTCGTTACATAGAATATCGAAAGTAATTTCGGAAGTGATTAATTAATGAAATATTAGAAGGGTCAGTAGTTGAATTGATGGGTGTTTGTTTTCCTTTGATAGTTAAATCAGCGGTTATCAAAGATTTTTTTGACCATCGTTGTCAATACGGGAAGATTGGTTTGATTTATTATCTGAAAACCACTCCATATAGGCATAGGCGTTGCAAATTAGATATGCTGAAAATAATTGAAGACGGAGTAAAGTGCAAGGGCTGTTCTGATAATCCTAGGTAGAAATTGCCTAAGATGGATTGATGGAATAGTGCATTCGGTTTGTCTAGACCCAGGGCAACTTGTATGGACAAATGACTGACAGAGTATGCCTAACGGGTCACATAAGACGATCTTTTCAAGGTATTACATTCAGTGGCGGAGGAATTCATTTCTCTTAGTTTTTTATACCCATTAATATTTTTGGGAAGATCAACTAATGATTTGACGGGTTTGACGATGTGGCATTCAAAGTGAATGGTGGCCAGATGTTCTAAAAAGATAAACGTAGCTTCAAGCCTCACAATTGGGAAATGACAAAAATCGGCAGGTAGCATGGCTAGTTGGGTCATACCCAAGCAGGGTGTATTGTCACCAATCTAGAGAAAATTCAATTGTTCTTCTTTCGATTCTGTGTCTTATGGATTACGGTTGGATGGCCAACAACCGTGGGTGATAATACATTCGGTCCACTCAAGCTGAATGAGTGGTCGGTCATGTGTGGCCAGGTTGCAAGATGCTCTTGATGAACCCCATTGTATCCCCTCTAGAGTACACTGATCGGGAGGTGGTCCTATAACTGTCATAGTTGGAATCCAGTCTCGAATATACACCCTGCAGTTTTTGATTTTATACTATGTATGTAGAGTGTGAGATGCAAGCGTTCTACTATTTGGTTATTTATTTGATTAGACACTATTATAATATCACTGGATTTTTATATCAAAAATGTTTTTGGGTTATATTAAGGTATAAACTATCCATGTTTATTTAAGGGATGGTCTTACTATTGTCCTTTTCTTTCAAAAGGATTTTTAAAGTTAAACAATATGGTTGGAGTTTACTCACACCAGTCCCATGACCGACCCAGAGTTTATTTTGTTTGTTTTACCCTAAACTCTTGGGTGCCCAAATTTGTACGAGTAATCAAGTGTTTCAGGCTTTTATGGATACACTTGGAGGAGCTTGAAGCATGAGGCTTCACAGTTAGTTATTTAGAGTTATTTCCACTGTGATGTATATGTGTTGTACTCTGATATGATATGTACATACAATACAAATTGTATTTCAAACTTATGATATATGATGTTATATTTATTCGTTCCGCCATGAGATTCTATGTTGTTATTTCTGTCCTCCCATCCGTTTCTATTTCTTTAACCTTAATGACTCGTATTTCTGTGCAATTTGGGTTGGACGTATGTTGTTTTAGTCAACTCAAATCGTACGAATTTGTGGGCCGTTTAGATGGAGGTCATACTTCAGTAACATATTTTGCAATTGCAGGTTAAGATTTTAAGGAGCCAAAGCTAGACCCAATGTAAAATTTGTACAATATAGGTAGATAGGTTCCAAAATTAAATCCATTTTTTAATCTAGAATTATACAAACACGAATTGGCAATGGAATCTAGATTGTCCAAACAACAAAAATTGCTAGGGGGTGAACGTTTGTTGGGCATCTAATTTAGCATATAGTTGTTGTTTTTTCATTATATATTTGTTAAGTAAAAAATCCACCTATGTGATATGGTAGACATTATCTAAGCATGAAACTCCAAGTTCAGTTTATTTCAATGTTAGTCCAAAGATATGTGACAGCTATGCATATACTTGTGGGTGTAGCTACCTGAAGAGTTTCATCAATAAAATTGGCATCTAAAACATTCGAAATAAAACCTGCTCCTATCCTAATTTTATGTGGACCTACAATCAAATTTTAAGACGGAAACTTTATACTAATTTTATAAGCTAAAAAAAGAAATTTGTTTGCGACAAACTATTAAAAAAGGTAAAACAGTGGAAAATATGTTAGTATTTTCAACATAGCAGGATCGATGATAGGTACCACTACCAGGAACTAATGATACCAAGAAGAAAAAGATCAAAATTTAAACTCACTGTTAGTGTAAACATATTGATTTGCAGTTACCATAAAATTAAGTCTGCCAAATGTAACGATCCATATTTCATTAAGGAATATTTAATTTATTTTATATTTAAAACGGTTTATTTTTAGAACTAACGACTTGGAATTTATTTAATTTAAGGTTGAAGTATAATTTATAATATAATTAAAAACGAGTTCGCAACGGCGCAGTAGTTCGTAATATTACATTTTGGACTTCAAATGAATGTATATGATCCAATATAAGTTAGAATTCGTTGCAACAAAAAACTTTTGAATATATTAAACTATAGTTTTCTAAGGAAAGAGAAAAATTGAGATTTCATCTTGTAAATTGTGAGTTATGCCCAAATCAAATTTTCATAAAGTCGCCATGGAATTGTTTATAAAATATAACCATTTATCAAAAAAAATAAAGGGATTTTAAAATAAACTGAATATCAATTTAACTTGAAAATGAGAATATCGAGTTTAAAATCCAATATAGTTTATTTTGAAGTTAAGTAAGATTCTGTCTGGGTATATACAATAATTATAATTTGTTTCTCAAAGAATTTAATATTTTAAAATTACTATAATATATCAATTTAACTGAATATTGGAAAACAACCATTTTGCAAACTATCTTGAATTTTGACGAAACCAATTTTATCGGCTTTAGAATGTTAAACTATTGTAAGATTCCAAATTTCAGATCAATCGGAGTTAGTATGTAACCGTGCGAGCTATAAACGTTTAACGTAAATACATATGAATATAAAATCAATAATTTAAGCTCAAACTAGCGCTATTTGAGCAAATGGACTCAGATTTCGATGGAAAAAGTTTCATTAGGACTGTAATGACAAATCATACTTGTGTATCAATTTTCACCGCGAATGGAATTCGTGTGTGCCCATGCGAATTATAAACTTCAATCAGAGATAGCGATAGGCATCGAGCAATATAATAATCAACTAGAATAATAATATAACTAAAATATCTACCATATAAATACCTCTAAAATTTTCTAAATCTAAATCCCCAATTCATTAGCCTTCATATTTGCAAACAAGCCCCTCTCTATTTTAATTTATGCCTTCCAAACGATAATGGATTGGAGGAAAGTTCCAACTAGAAAGTTGTAGTGTATATTTATTGCTACTACAACAAAAATTAGGTGACAATTGGTGCATTGGTTTGGTGTAAATCTAGGTTCGAAGTCAGTAGGATAGCTTTCGGATTATCTCGTTTTGCGTGCAAACGGTGAGGAGTTAGGTGATGGTGTCAAATAGGAAGTTATAGAGGGGAGGATGGTCTATGACTTTGATGTTGGGGTGGTGACCTGAAATGGGCTGTGGTGGTCGTGGCATTAAGATAATCATAGAGTTCGTTTTTTAGGGTGCAGCGATCGGAAATCTGGAGATTCCGGTCACGTACAGCGCGTACATGTGATGGCCCCAAAGAGAAGATAGAAGAGCTCGGTGATGCGCATGTATGTGTGAATAGGCTTGGTCAATGGTGGCTCTAGGTGGTTGAATTTGGTGTTCGAACAATCTGCGGTTGCGTAGCAATTTCTGGTGAATGGGGTGACGATAGGTGGCGGATCTAGTCGGCATGGGCGCGACGTGCGATGGTGGTCACGCGGATGGCATTGGTCGGGGCTCCGATGCCCTCTGGTGGCGGCTGCGAGGTGAAAAGGAAGGAGATTAAAGGGTAAATAAATAAATTAATAATTAATTAAATTAATGACGTGATTAATTTGTTCAAGTTTAAACAATTATATCTCCCTCATATGAAATCAGAATTGGACGAAACAAGATCCTTTGGGATTATATGGACGTAGGCTACGCGTACGAATTGATTTGGATCAAACTGGAGCTATCTCGAATTTTGAGTTAAATTAAACCTATGTTTAATTTAATTTAAAATGATCGTTATTGCAACGATCAACAATCACTGTGAGAACTCTTTTGATTTAACTTGAAAGTCATTATAATCGTCAACTAATTATATATTGATTGCTTGCGGTTGTTATGCTTGCTTCATGGATAATGGATGTTTATTACAATTTTATTATTACTGTTTATGTACATATAACGTTAACGATTATAACGCTTATTGTAACACCCCGAATTTTTAACGACATTAAAAGAGGATAAATTAAATAGTAGTTAATTTATAATTTATAATTCATAATTAGAGGAAACGGATTGCACCATTGCGTCCGTCTCGAAATTCTGGTCAAGATAGACATTTGGTTTGCATAAAACGGACACCGTATGGGGATGTTATGAGGGTTTTAAGTTTGTATACGCGCAGAAATATTATGTATACACATATGAGTCAGAGATGAGTCAGAATTTTATCCAGAACAGTTCAAATTCAAAAACTAAAAAATAGCACTAGAATTCCCGCTCTAGGGGGTCGAACCCCCTAGAGGGGTGTCAACCCCCTAGGGCTGAGATGGGAGTCGGTTTTAGGGGGTTCTACAGTTATAAATATGTGTCCAAATCTCCTATTTCTTCATTGGAAATTATGGGAGCCATATGCCGCTGGGATACGAAATGAGACGGAACCGTTTTCTACAACAACGTACTTGCAAATCAAATTCAGAAATTCAAGATCCGTTCTTCCTCTATTCTCTAAACCTAACGCTGTGAGTTTCTAGTTATTTTCAGGTTTATATGAATAGAAGTAAATTATGGAAGACTATGATCTGGATACGTTGTAAACCTTGAATCTATGCTATTGTTAGATCTGATAATATGTAATGATAGATCTAATTCTTTAGATCTAATGCAATTGTGGTTATTATATTATATTGCCTATGTGGATCTTGACTTGTAACTATGTTATGGTGAATGTAAATCTTGGCAGTTATATCATTAGTAGATCTAATCATTTATGTAAATCATGAACATGTGTCACCTCGAATTGGCTAGGATTGGATCTAAATCATTGTCTTAATTATAACTTCTATGACATGCTAGGATGTGGATTTGTGTAGATCTATTTCTAAACTAGTAGATCTAATTTATGCGGACATTGAAACTATTAGTCACCGGATTATCACTTTGTGTTTATCATGTTAAATCTATTCTAACCTCTAGATCTGAATTATGTGATCTAATTTATCACCTTGTGTTATCATGTTGGATCTATTCTATCCTCTAGATCTGAATTACGTGATCTAATTTATCACCTTGTGTTATCGTGTTAGATCTAAACCGATTGGACATCTAAATTGCTAATTTAATTCTTACTATGTTTATTGTGATATCATAGGTATGTTAGAATCAATTAAATGCCAACAGTTCATCAGTTTTATGTCCACCTTGTTATGATGACAATTTCATGTCCATGTCTGTATGTATGTTCACCTTAATATCATGCTAGTTTAGTTTATGCCAAGATGATCACTTTGGTTATATTCCCATTATTTTCGCTATTATCATATATGACTAGGCTGTTGTCTAGCCTAGGCATGCTGCCAATTTTGTGAGGGCGCTAGTAAAGGAACGAGGGAAAAAGGGTTAAAAATGGCATACTTTGAATATGAACATTTTTGGACATATAATTCAAATTATTGGGTAAAAAGGGTATTAACACCTAAAAAAGGGAAGGATTAATTAATTGGTTAATTAATTAAAAATGGAATGTTCAGTAATTACAATTAGAAATTGTAATTGTACTTATGACAGAAGGTTAGGTTGCATTAGTGGTGGAAGTCTGCCCGGACCCGACCGGCATATCCAGCAACCACTAATGTTGAACCTAATGTAGGAGATCTAAGTACGTAAATACGAATCGAGCTATTACATGAGATTAAGCCCAATTGTGGAATAAGTCTGCCCAGACTCGACAGGTATATCCAGCATCCCAAGGTTGTAGGCCTAATGTGGGTGGTCTAGCCCATTATAAACCATAAATGGACATGGTAATGAATTGGACTACTTAATTTAAGTTAATCCATAGGGATTGTATGAACTTAAATTAAGTTGGGGGTTAAGTAAATTTGGTTGAACAAAAGGAGTAGGTTAAGTAAATCTGAGGGGGGGGTGGTGGTAATATTCACATATAGGCCCACAAACTTAACCCGTTACGGTTATGAAATTAAAGACACCTAGTGGTTTACATAACCGGAGGAAATAATAAATTATGTAATTAAAGACACCCTTAAGGGTAAGCATAACTGGTAGAAATAAATAAGGCTATGTAATTAAAGACACCTAGTGGTATACATAGTCAATAAAAACCTAGTTGGGGGGGGATACAAGACAAGGGGGAGAGCTTGTATCATCTTGTGTGGGACCCATTTTAGTCAGTAACCCTTAAATTGGTATCAAACGGGTACAACAAACTAGGTTGGAGTGGGGCACGCTTACTGAATGGATTGTAAGAGATCCAAACGTGGAGGACGATGTCATGACTGTGCGTTTTAACGGGGCCATTTGCATGCATGACTCCTCCTGCTCGGTAAAATAAGATGTTGTGGCATCAGTAGATATGGTTGTGCACATCCGGGAAATGAAGGGTTGCCACTTTAGGGAGTGATACACCCTACTGTGGGGACAACATAAGGTATCTACGGAGTAGGGAGCCGATCGACTAGGGTAGTAAATAGGGTACATCTAGTCCTGTCTGTTTCTGTGGGGGTACCTGTGTTTCTGTTGGTGTTAACACCAGTTATTCCTGTTTAGGTATCGGTTAATTTTATTTGGGTTAAAACCCGTTACTAGAGCACACCTAAAACTAACATTATATTTCTGTTGGGATCATCCTGTTTCTGTTAAGCAATTAGGGAGTATGTAATCCTGTTACATACTTGTTATACTAGTATTGGTGCAGAGAATAAGAAGAGTAATCATCAGAGAAGTGTATACACCTTACCTTGTCTACCTTGTCACACCTGCCATTTATGTAGTGATCTCTCTTATCCAATTTATATGCCTATCATGTAACTTTTATTTATTTACTGGCTAAAAGTAACTAGACTCGCCAGACTTTATGTCTGACCCTTTTGTTTCTCCTCCTTTCTTCCGTTCCCCCCAGGTTCTCAAGGAGGAAATACTCAGGCTTAGTCGGGACTCAGATATCATCTTTCTAGGAGCTACTTCTAAAGTATGGCTCAAGTTCTTGTCTCTACTATGCCTTAACTTTTTCAATTGGGAAATTATGTTTTTATATTCTTATGTACTCTGATGATGCAAGACAAAAGTTATTTTATTGTAATGGTTTTTGTGACTTATGGTATTGTGGACCACGGTATTATGATTTATGTTGAAATAAAAATTAAAATTTCCACTGCTATCTTATTTATATCTGTCTTATAATTATTTTGTGTCTGTCTACCTATAACGCTTCACGAAACTTAATGCATTCTCTTAGTGAGTGACATTAACGGACGTGGGTTGTCACACTTGGTATCAGAGCTGAAGGTTACCAGATCAGATGAAATTTTTTGAAAATTATTTTCAAAAAGGTTTTAAAAGAAAGTATTCATAAAGAAAAGTCTGTTTTGAAAAACATTCCCCAAAAAGCCATTTGTAATACCCTTCGGTCCTTTGTCTAAATTTCTTCCTTTTTCTTTTCAGCATGTCTGGGGAACAAAACATTCCTAATATCCCAGTGGGCGTCACAATACCCGGATGGTTCCGTAGGTATTTAGAGGCCACAGTGCCTGCCGAAGGCCAAGGAAACGTTCCTCCCCCAGCTCAACCAATAATTCCTTCTCCTCCCCCTCCAAGAGAAGATAACTTCGTCAATATCTACAAAGACTTCCTTGCTATGGGAGGGAATCCATTCCATGGGAACAAGATATTCGTAGAAGCTCGGAATTTGCTCAAGGAGACCAAAGATTTATTCGTAATCTTTGAAGTAGAGGATAGAAGGAAGGTTCAGTTAGCCACCTGGCTACTGAAGGACGAAGCCTCATTTTGGTGGGAAGTCACTCAGGCTGGATGTTTGGTGGAAATTTGTGAAGATTTTAGACAGAGGTTCGAAATGAAATTTCTTTCCCAAGATGAAAGCAGCATTCATATGGAGAGATTCTTAGCACTGAAACAAGGAAACTTGACGGTAAAAGTGTATGTAAATAAATTCAACATGCTAGCAATGTTCAGTTTAGAGTTGGTGGATACACCGCACAAAAAGGCTTTGCGGTTTGCTAAAGGGCCGAATGAACCCCTTCATGGGTTAGCCATGTCCCATATTCCAATGGGGACCAATTTGGAAAAGCTTGTCGATATGGCCCTGATGCATGAGGAGGACAAGGGAGAAAAGAAGGAGGTAAAGGCTGAGGAAGCAACACAAAATGAGAAGGTGTGGCCCAAGAAAGGACAATAGCAACAACAATAACAGCAGAAGAAAGGAGAAAAGAATGACAAGGTTAAAGATAAGAGGAAGTGCCATAGTTGTGGGCGAGAGGGTCATTTAGCCCAGGACTGCAGGAAAAGGAAGAATGCTTGCTTCACTTGTGGAGAGGTCGGGCATCTTATTAAGGATTTCCCGAAGAAACAGGGACAAGGTCAAAGGGCAGGAATTTCTGGAGGGCAGGTGCATACTCTTGTGATCGATGCTCCTGATAGAGGTAGAAAAATTTATGTGGAAGGTTAAATTTCTCTTAGAACACTTTTTGATTATGGCGCTTCACATTCATTTATATCTAGTTATGTGGTTGAATCTCTGCACGTAATTACTAGTATGGTAGTGTATCCCGTAGTTGTCTCAAACCACATTGGTTTTTTGGCTCATTTATCTATGATTTGTTGGGGTTTGAGAATATCTGTGTTAGACGTCGAGTTTGAGTACGACGCACATCTTGTTTCATGGGCTATGGTTTGATTCCAGGGATGGATAGGCTAGCCATGTAGGGTGCCATTCTGGATTGTGAGAGGAGGGTCGTTAGGATTCTGGCTTGTTATGAAAGGGCCCACGAGATTTCTTGTGACCCGCAAGGGTCTGTCATGCTTAGTTTCCTAGAATCTCTTGAGGCATCTAACGATGATCTGCTATCAGTACCAGTAGTCCATGAGTATCCTGATGTCTTTGATGAGGTTCGGGGTTTACCCCCGAGGCACGAGGTTGATCTCCGTATATACCTGGTGGACAATGCAAAGCTAGTTGCATTACCTGTGTGCCATATGGCTCCTAAAAGAAGAGAGGGAACTTGATAAGCAAGTGGGGGAGCTACTTGAGAAGAGGTTTGATAGGTGAATCATATCAGGATGGGAAACCTATTGAACACAGTCCTTGAGGAAGCCCACCATTCTAAGATGACTATTCATCCAAGCGGCGATAAAATGTATAGAGTTCGAGTTAGTGGAGCCAAACTTCTAAAAGGAAGTGAAAGTAGAAAAGGAAGAAATGATTGGATGGTTCCGACTTGCATACTTGGATCAGAGGTTAAGAAACTGCGCAACGGAGAGGTTAGGTTAATAAAAGTGCAATAGGGAGAAGACAACGAGGATGCGACTTGGGAGACTAAAGACAAAGATCACGCTTCATACCCTTTCCTTTTCAGGACTACGTTCTTAACTTCTTTTTCCAAAGCTTTTCATTCGTACTTATTTCTATCATTCATTTGTATCATATCGATCGAATCTTCGACCTATAGGTAGGGAACCCATGGGTGTAAACATGTGTTTGAGACATGTTATGTTTGATGGATGCAAGTGTTTGCTAGTGGTCGCATGTGGATGCATATACACACACATTAGGCACTAGATCGGGTCAATCACTCTCATACTGCATATGGATGTGTGTACATTTTCTTTTCTTTCATGGATGGTGTTGACACATTTTTTGGCAAAAGCTGTCACACATGGAATTCCTGAATGATAACATGCTCAAGCGATGGAAACAACGTCAGAAGACATTGAGAGATTTGGTCAAAATCACATCCTCAACATAAACAGTCCCGAAACTCCTATCAGACGACCTCTTTTAGGCCCGAAAACAGCAATTACTGAGCTAAGCTCTATAACTCTTGTAGCCCTCTGAGTTAGCTTCAGTTTGAGATTTGGTTTGGCTCAATCGGACTTACGGTTTGAAACTTATGACCATTTCCATGAACACATGTAGAAGTACGGACTGGCGATCACTTGCATGAAGTGACAAAGCATCGAATTCCTAGAACTTGGACTGGCTCGTGGGACCTACCTCGATTCGTGAAGCACCATCGGAACGCCCCCCTCGGCTCGTCGTACACCCTCAGACCGCGACCCATTCGTGGTAAACCTCCTGATCACGACCCGCTCGTGACACACCAGCTTCACCATACAACTCACGATCAGACCTCGGTTTGGAGCCCATATCATGATCCGATCCCATGACCACGAACTGACCCCAGCACCTGCTGATACGCACACTGTCTTTACCTGTTCTCGAGGCTATTCATACTCCTACTTTTCCGGATCGGGTGCCACATACCCCATCACGATCCGGTCAACCCAGAAGCTCTCCTACGGCTATAAATACACCACTACAAGGAAAATTGAGGGGACTTTTGGCTAAGACCTTTCTCCTAGATCTCTACGGCTTCCACCATTGCTGAGTGAAAGGATTTTGCACCTTCTTACATCAAAATTCTACTCTTGTAATCTCAATTAAACGCGTGGATTGTGTGTCTGCATGTAACTGATTCTTGTAATTTGTCAGTATAACAATAAGATTATAAAGTGGACGTAGGCTACATCTACAGCCGAACCACTATAAAAACTTCGTGTGTCTCCTCTTTATTTACATTTTTCTGCATTCTGTAGTCTGTGATCTGCATTTGGGTGTTAGTGCCAATTTTTGGTCTAACATTTTGGCGCGCCAGGAAGGGGGGCACACGACAACTTCAACTTCTGCTTGGATTTTTTGGCTATTGGATAAATGGCAATCGAAAGGAAGAAGACTGGAACTTCTGCTCATGCCGATGATGCTGACGCTGAAGGCGCAAGGAATGAGGCAAGCCTGGAGGCTTCCTCCCATGAAGACCCATCAGCATACTTAACTAGTGACGAGATGGATGGAGTTCTCACTGAATTGAGGACCCAAATGGCAAGGCAGGACGATCTCCTCCAGAAACAACATGAAATGATCAACCAATTCTTCGCTCGGATGGATGGAAGGCCGAGCAACGCTCAAGTCATTGGAAATGAAGCCACAGAAGCGGCTCACGCATCACATGGACTCGGGGGCAACCCCCTCCCTATTAGAAATGCATTGCGACCTACTTTAGCTCAGGTTCAGATAGACACCGGATTGCGAGCTCCTGCTCCTCAACAGCATCAAATGGTTCGTGATCTACCTCCAGGACCCAGTCGGATCGCCCCCTGCTTCACGACCCGGCCTCACGAGCTGGACTTCACGAACCTGCCTCATGAACCGACCCCCTCGAACCGGGTCGGGTCGCCACCCTTGATCCGCGATCCGCGAGCCGCGATCCCCAGGTAGCAGCTCACCAACAGCTTCCATTCTCTCCTACACTCAACAGTGGGGGAACCAGCTCCGATCTTGGCAGTTTGCAACAGCTTTTTGAAGGAAATCGACACGCTGATCTGATTCAACGCCTCTTAAGAGGCCGCACTTATCAGAACGACGTGGATGACGTCAATATCAATCCGTTCACACAGGAAATCAGGAATTCCCGCAATCCCCCGGATTTCAAACTTCCACAACTGGAGCCATACCATGGTAGGACAGATCCTATCATGCACCTCATGCGCTATAAACGGCATATGGAAGTTCAATCGGCATCATAAAATGTCATAGCTAAATGTTTTCCCCTCTTTCTGACTGATATAGCTGCTATGTGGATTCGGCAGCTAGAAACAAAATCGATCAGTAGTTGGAACATGTTGGTCGCACGCTTCATTGAACAATTTCGAGTTCACATTGCACGACCCAAGAACGTCATGTCACTTACTACAATAAAGCAGAGGCCTAGAGAAGCTCTGCGTTCATTCTTGGAAAGATTTAATGTTGCAGCAGCATCAGTTGATCGCCCTGAACCATCGATGGTACTGACGGCAGCAGTATCCGACGTTCTAGATAACTCGGATTTCAAAAAGTCTTTGTACAGAGATCCACCGCGAAACCTCAGCGAATTCTACCTTGTAGCAGATAGATTCCTGCGGGAAGAAGATGCAACTTCTAAGAAACGCACTCTCGACTTCAACATGCTCGGAGATGGAGAACCGCCTAATCCTGGAAAAGGCAATGACAAGGGTAAAGGAAAGACCCCTGCTACAAATGATCGTAATGCTCCACCGCGGAGAGGGTCCAGATACGACAAATACACTGAACTGAATGACACTCTGAGCAACATATACGTGGATACAGGGGGTGCCGCCTCATATCCAAGGCCTCCCAAGAAGTAGCCAACGCTAGCACAACGCAATTCCGGAAGACATTGCATATTTCATGACATGGATGGTTATAACACCAATGACTGCAGACATTTTCGAGACCACATCGAGGATTGGGTCAGGCGAGGATAACTACCCAAGTACGTCATTCAACCAACAGCGCCCACACCTGCGCTACCACCACCGACTCCCCGGAGATGGAATGATCCCGGATCGAGCAATCGCGGGCTTATCATTAACTGATCCCACTCAGCGGATCTCTTCAGTTTGCTGGACTCCGGTCCATAGTTCAAGTTTTTAGGTTTTTAGGCAACTTCTCGCCCTCCTTTGTTTTCCCTGCATGTAACAAGAGCCGTCACATCAGCCCACACGCACGGAACCGACTTGTAGTCTCCAGTCGTGTCCGGCAAACGACCGCTGCATTTTCATGAATTAGTAATAAGCATTGAGCTCCGGCTCCTAACTGGATCCGTCCAGTATAA
Source organism: Allium sativum (assembly GCA_030737875.1). Lineage (NCBI taxonomy): Eukaryota > Viridiplantae > Streptophyta > Magnoliopsida > Asparagales > Amaryllidaceae > Allium > Allium sativum. The sequence continues at coordinate 270,446,345 of CM060924.1, forward strand.
ACATTGATCTCCGGCTCCGAACTGGATCCGTCCAGTATAAACAAATCCTCATGTGCTTTTCCTTGGTCGTCTTACTCCGGTAAGGCCGTCTTGGAACCTCATGTGCTTTTCCTTGGTCGTCTTACTCCGGTAAGGCCGTCTTGGAACCTCATGTGCTTTTCCTTGGTCGTCTTACTCCGATAAGGCCGTCTTGGAACCTTCATTGCTTTTCCTTGGTCGTCTTACTCCGGTAAGGCCGTCTTGGAACCCCTCTAACATCTCCTCGGATGGTTTACTCCAGTAAGGCCATCTAGGAAATATTCTTGCATTGTTTGTTTTATCTTATTGCAGATAAAAACACCTGGTCTTCTTGGATTTCTATGGCCTTAATACAATCCCATCACTACAAGAAAAACGGAGATTAGCGACAGATTTTTAGCAGTGGAAATTTCCGTCGCTAATTAGCGGTGGATTTCCGTGGACTTTGTAAGAGAAAATATTTTGGATTTTATATGTCATCTTATCATAAATTATTACCATCGAATACTAATTCTGTCGCTAAATCAATAGAGATTGCAGCTCTTTGCCGTCATATAATATTTGACGCTAAATTCCGTTGCTAATAGAGTCGGATTACCGTCGACATAATTTTGAAGTTATTTTCCTGCATTTTTCCAAGAGATTTGAAACGAATTTTTATATTTTTTATTTATTAAATGTTTTATATTTATGTTATTACTTAGTAATATGTTTTCCTTGATAATATTTTACACACAAAAGTTGTAAAAAAAAAGAATTCTATGACATTGGTCCAAATAGTTTGTTAAAAACCAGAATTTACGAAAGTTTATTTGCATTCTCTCATATCTGTTTTTTCATAACACGTATGTGATGTTATTGAATTTTAATTTCGTCAATACCTTTTTGAAGTTGTAAATTTATTATGTTCTATAATATTTATAAAGCATTATAGAAATCACAACATTTACATTATTTTGATAGTTTACAACTAAGATAGTATTCAAAGATATTAAAAAATTACACTAAAATAATAAGTAAATAAACAACACATTGATATATAGAATTTTTTTTCGGAAAAATATTGCAAACGGACTGAATTTTGAAGGGTTTGAATAAAAATTGAATTAAAAGAATCAATTTTACCTCAATTAAGAAAAAACACGCAGGTTTCCCCTCATTTTATGGCGGTAACCGTGAAATAATTTGGGTCTTAACGTTGAAATTAATTAGGTATAATTACAATACAAAACGGTTTAAACCGTTGAAATGAAAATTACCGCACCCGTTAAAAAACCCTAGATCCCACAGGCACTAACAAAACAATCCAACAAGCCCTAGCCGCCTTCAAATTTAACAAAATAAAAATTGCACTGCAGCCATTCGTTTCTCGTTCGATAAGGAAAAAAACCCAAATCCACGAAGTTCAAAGCCGCTGCCTTCCACCAGTCAGAAACCCGCCTCCCTAGTCAACTGCGGCCTTGATTAAGCCGCCGCCACGTAGTAAGCCGCCGCCAATCCTCCTCGACTTCCGTCTCACAGTAAGTCATGTCTTTTAGATTTTCGATCTCTGAATTACTTTCTGAAATTAAGTTGATGTGTTCATATATGCTTCTAGTAATGTTACTTATGAATCATACATGAATTAGTTGCTTCGAATTAAAATCTATTCCAAATTTTAAACCTTAAAATATTTTTTTATAGATAAATTGCTTCTGTTAAGTTTTGGTCTACTATTTCATCATATGAAAATTTCACCATGTACTCATTTCTAGTGATATGATATAAGTTTATTGTTTAAGCAGAAAACCTAATCTCGAGAGAGAGGAAGAGAGGGGTAGTTGGATCCCATGGCGACAGTAGCAATTCATCAACTCACTCAATTCATGGTTGATGCATGGATTTGTACCCAGTAAACTAGAAATAATTTTTCTAATTATAATTTTCTGTTAGATGCATCGTTGTATCATGTTAGATTACATATGTATGGTCGATACTAATTACTAGTGGGGCTTATTGGCCCCATTAACTAGTAAAATTTTACATTGTATCACGGGAAGTATATTTTAAAAAGTTTGTTAAAGATTGCTTTCAAAAAAAAAAAGTTGATTGTTTAAGAGCATAAATATATTGGTAACTATCCTAACCAATTTTAACTAACTACACAAACAGTCATCAAATTCCTTATTCTATTTTTAAACTTTCTTCAGTATGCAAATTTGGGTAGTAAAATTTAGGTATGCATAAATATATTGGTCTTTGTTTATCTGCGAGAAATGTTTTTCATGTATACTAGAGGGGAATAATTATCAATGAGGAGACACAGAATAAATAACATTTTGAATAAACTAGAACCCAATATGTATAACGTGGTAATTCATTTTTTCCTGCATGTTGCGGATTCATCAATGGAAAAAGGCATTGGCTCTCCATCGCATGATGCAAAATTTCAACTGAGATGTGACAGTCTGATGAAAAGGTTAATCTGAGGTATTGTTTAGTTTGTTATATCACATGATTGCTCATTGATTTTGTTGATGACACTAATTTTTTCCTAACAGCAAAATTTTAGACTGTAGTGATGTGCTCGAAAATTAAGGGAGATGTTCAAAAATATTCAAAATGGTAATTTGTCGTTATTTATTGATGATGTTTTGTTTAATGATGTGAATAATGTCTATTAGAGGAACTACATTTCGAATGTTCTACACAACATATTTTCGGATTTGGTGTTAGGATATAATCTGCTTTTAATTTTTTGTACCCTTAAACTTTTAGGTTGTTTAATTAATCATAAATTTATTCTAGATTTTCAGTCTAATTTAATATTACAAAATGAGTGTTTTTGTTCTATTGTTTGTTATTGAACTAACTATAGGTGCACTGCTGAAAAAAAGAAACACATATGTTGTTTTTCATTGGCACTTCACTTGACTGAACTGGGTTAATTAATTTTGTGAAGATATATTGAGGTGAGATATCAGTGACAACAAGCTAATGGTTGTAACTTCTGTTCAAGTTCTTTGTGTTCTTTCACAAATGAATAAGGATGTTTGCGGTCGTATTTGTCCACGTCTAGATAGAAGAAACTGCTAGTGCCACATACACATAAACTCTTTGGGGAATATTTATCAAACACACTTTATATTGGTAGAACTATAGAATTAATAACATTACAAGGTTTAAGTGGTAACAAACAGGGTAAGTTAATAGAAAAAGTTCAAGTGTTTTTTTAAAAAAAAAAAACAGTTTCCATTCATAATTATTCTCTCGCCTCTGCTATATTTTTAGCTCCAGATGATTCAGTCAGTTCCAATATTGTTCCAATGTGCACATGCTTGTACTTATATCTCAAGCATTATTCATTCGGAGTAATAGTTTTTAGTTACCTGATTGCATGTTTGTACCTATTCTGACTGTACAGATGAAGAATGAAAAGAGGTATGGTTATAGATGTTGATATCTCCGTGGATAACAAGAGAATAAGAAGATTAGGAGTGACTGTCAACAGTATCCAAAATGGTAATTTATTATGATTTATTGATGACATTTTGTCTAACGATTTGAATAACAACTTTTCCATTCGACCAGCTACATTTAGAACATTCTACACCATATTTTTTCGGGTTTTACTGTTAGGATATCTGCTTTCAAATTTCTACCCATCATATGATTGTTAACCATTCTTATGTTGCTTGGTTAATCTGTAATTTAATTTTGATTTTCGTCCAGTATCAAAAGTGAATGCTTTCAAACCAGTTGTTAGATTAACTCTAGGTGCATAGCTTAAAAAATACAAGTTATTTTTTTTTTGAAAATTGGTTAATATACCAACATGGTGGTCAAGGTAGGCCTCGAACACATCATTTTAATACTTAAATAAAAAAAACCATCGCTGTTTGAAGTGTACCATTTTTATTTACCATTTCCCAAGGACAAAAGAAAGTACCTAAAGACGGTTGGGTTCGTATATGATGGTTGGTTCGTGTATGATGCAAGCTCTTCATTCATGACAAATTTTAGTGTAGGGACATACTGTATATGATTGGGATGGTGGAGTTAAAAGTGGTTGGCAACTATTTCAACATAGTTTAGTGGAATGTCATTATATGAGAAGTAAACAAAACCTCTCTAAGATAGTTATAGGATGTGAAAGAACGGAATATTTAACAATGGGGGGTCAGTTTTCCTGGAAAGTAGAGATGATAGATTTTGTGATTTCAGTTCAGTGTGTTCACACTTTGTAGGCTATTAAAATAAGACATCATTATGGGTCTGTTTTTAGTTTATTTTCATTTTATTTGCTATTTGTGTTTCAGTTAATTTGATTGATTCAGTTAATTTGATTTTTTCTTATGTTTGCTGCAGAGGCTATGCAACATTAGTTTGTAAGTTAATAAAATCATACCAATTTTCAATATATATACACTTGTATATCTATATACATGGTAATCATTTGTTGATTTATGAAAAGAAGTCCGTCGACAATTATATTTAGTTGTATGATGGAAAAATACTAAATTGTATCTTGATATAGGTATTTTATAGCAGGTTAATATTTTCATAGTTCACTCAAACTTGTTTATGCACTTGCTTCAGTTAAGCTAATGATAGGGCTACCTGTGTATGGGATCTACAAAAACCTTATGAGCCCAAATTGTACCTTCCGCTGAAGAGCACTGGAAGATGCACTCAAACTGATATTTCATTTGTGTCCTGAAATCCATAACAGTCGCATATACTAGCATCTACATTCAATAATGGAGTGACTGTCATTTGGGATTTAATTGTATACACCTCCAACGTGTCAGGTAAGTTGCTTAACAAAAGTTTACTAAATTTGGTTATTTTTGCATATTTACAACTTCAACAGTCAGTCATACACTATGATATTATGATTATGTCATGTTCAAATGAAACAAAATGCATTTTTTTTTTAAAATAGTGTAATATTCAGGTTTAATTGTCTTGGGTTCCATTATCTGCAGTCAATCTAAGAGATAAGGACTGTATAGCTTTAATGGACAAAGTCGAGCAAAGAATTGAAGGCTAGAGGCTGGTAAAGGGTGCAATTTACCCGATTATTAATTATTGGATGCAATGCTTTATGTTCCTATTCTACTTAACAATTTTTTTAATATTACATTACTCTTGTATAATAAAGCAGCTAGGAGTTTGGTTATGGATGATATGTGTTTGTATTTGGGATCATGTTAGCACCAATTGAATTGTTTTGTTATTCATAATTCAGCTTGGTGTATGAATTGATGAAAGATCATGGATGTTATGACTTTTTGTACTTGATTATGAATGTTCTTTTTAGTTCTAAATTAATATCGTTGGCTAATTTAACTATGTTTTTTTAATATGTTATTTATTTTAGTGTTGACAGTTGAATGATGTTTGATGTGTATATATATATGTATGTATTTATATGAAATTGTGTGTGTATATATATACACACACATATATAGGCAGATCAGAAGTGGAATAGCGGCGGATTTCCAACAAAAAAAATGAGGTTAAGTTTACCTTAATGTATTTTTTGTCGCTAATCCTTCGGAAATTAGTAAGGGTTTAGCAACGTCTTTTATAAATAATAATTTATTATAAATTACTTATCCGTCGGTAAATAGTCGGTATATAAATTAAAATTAAATTAATAAACAAAATTATATTTTTATTCTATAATTAGTAAAATGATGGAAAACCGTCGGTAAACTTATGCTAAATTCTGCTACAAAATCTTACACAGATACCGTCGTGGTTTTTACCGGCTACGTCATTATGTTGGAAATCCGTCGCTATGGCCTGTTTAGCGACGGATTTGAAGCGAATTATGCCGCTGCTATATGCTGTTTTTCTTGTAGTGCATGTGATCGTCGGTTTTCTGGCCTTAATACGATCCGGCGTGATCGTCGCATTCTGGACTTGGATTTCTTAGATTATCCAGAACACATCTTCCTTCAACCAGCAAGATATGTTCTGGAGGGCAAACGTGTTGACACATTTTTTGGAAAAAGCTGTCACACATGGAATTCCTGAATGATAACATGATCAAACGATGGAAACAACGTCATAAGGCACTGAGAGATTTGGTCAAAATCACATCCTCAACATAAACAGGCTCGAAACTCCTATCAGACGACCTCTTTTAGGCCAGAAAACAACAATTACTGAGCTTAGCTCTGTAACTCTTGTAGCCCTCTGAGTTAGATTCAGTTTGAGATTCAGTTTGGCTCAATCGGACTTACGGTTTGAAAGTTATGACTGTTTTCATGGACGCATGTAGAAGTACGGACTGGCGATCACTTGCATGAAGTGACAAAGCATCGAATTCCTGGAACTTGGACTGGCTCGTGGGACCTACCTAGATTCGTGAAGCACCATCGGATCGCCCCCCTCGGCTCGTCGTACACCCTCAGACCACGACCCGTTCATGGTAGACCTCCTGATCACGACCCGCTCGTGACACACCAGCTTCACCATACAACTCACGATCAGACCTCGGTTCGTGGAGCCCATATCACGATCTGATCCCATGACCACGAACCGACCCCTGCACCTGCTGATACGCGCACTGTCTTGACCTGTTCTCAAGGCTATTCATACTCCTACTTTTCCAGATCGGGTGCCACGTACCCCATCACGATCCGGTCAACCCAGAAGCTCTCCTACGGCTATAAATACACCACTACGGGGCAAATTGAGGGGACTTTTGGCTAAGATCTTTCTCCTAGATCTCTACGGCTTCCACCATTGCTGAGTGAAAGGATTTTGCACCTTCTTACATCAAAATTCTACTCTTGTAATCTCAATTAAACGCACGGATTGTGTGTCTGCATGTAACTGATTCTTGTAATTTGTCAGTATAACAATAAGATTATAAAGTGGACGTAGGCTACATCTACAGCCGAACCACTATAAAAACTTCGTGTGTCTCCTCTTTATTTACATTTTTTCTGCATTCTGTTGTCTGTGATCTGCATTTGGGTGTTAGTGCCAATTTTTGGTCTAACAGATGGAAATGGATATACTAGCATATGGATGTTGCATTTGGACGAATGGGTGTGCACACATATAGAACTTACATGTTATAAAAGTTTTATTTGCATACACATTGGATTCATGGCACTAACATACATTGCATTAAGGAGGTCAACTGAATCAGTAGACCGCCTGATCTTCGCATTAGTGTTGGGACATATACACACACCTTTGCATATATTCATATAAGCATTAGAAATCTTTAAGGAGAATAGATGCCAGTGATTGGTGGATGAGTAGATGGAAGATGGATGGTAGGATATGCATTCTTCTCAACTTAGAGATTTCAGGGACAAAATCCTTTGAGTTGGGGAGAATGTAACACCCCGAATTTTTAACGACACTAAAATAGGATAAATTAAATGGTAATTAATTTATAATTCAGAATTAGAGGAAACAGACTGCACCAGTGCATCCGCCTCGAAATTCTGGTCAAGATAGACATTTTAAATTATGAGGGTTTTAAGTTTGTATACGCGCAGGAATATTATGTATACACATATGAGTAAGAATTTTATCCAGAACGGTTCAAATTCGAAAATTAAAAAATAGCGGTAAAATTCCCGCTCTAGGGGGTCGACACCCCTAGGGCTGAGGTGGGGGTCGATTTCAGGGGGTTCTGCAGCTATAAATATGTGTCCAAATCTCCTATTTCTTCATTGGAAATTATGGGAGCCATATGCTGCCGGGATACGATCTGAGACGGTACTGTTTTCTACAACTACGTACTTTGCAAATCAAATTCAGAAATTCAAGATCCGTTCTTTCTCTATTCTCTAAACCTAACGCTGTAATTTTCTAGTTATTTTTAGGTTTAAATGAATAGAAGTAAATTATGAAAGGCTGTGAATTGGATGCATTGTTAACCTTGAATCTATGCTATTGTTAGATCTGATAATATGTCATGATAGATCTAATTCTTTAGATCTAATGCAATTGTGGTTATTATATTATATTGCCTATGTGGATCTTGACTTGTGACTATGTTGTGGTGAATGTAAGTCTATTTATTTTGGCAGTCATATCATTGGATAGATCTAATCATTTATGTAAATCATGAACATATTTCACCTTGAATTGGTTAGGATTGGATTTAAATCTTTGTCTTAATTGAAACTTCTATGACATGCTAGGATGTGGATTTGTGTAGATCTATTTCTAAACTAGTAGATCTAATTTATGTGGACGTTGAAACTATTAGTCAGATCTAGATTACCACTTTGTGTTCATTATGTTAGATCTATTCTAACCTGTAGATCTGAATTATGTGATCTAATTTATCACCTTGTGTTATCATGTTGGATCTATTCTAACCTCTAGATCTGAATTATGTGATCTAATTTATCACCTTGTGTTATCATGTTAGATCTAAACCTTATCACCTTGTGTTACCATGTTAGATCTAAACAAATTGGACATCTAAACTGGTAATTATGATCTTACTATGTTTACTATGACATCATAGTTATGTTAGAATCAATTGAATGCCAACAATTCATCAGTTTTATGTCCACCTTGTTATGATGACAATTTCATGTCCATGCCAGTATGTATATTCAACTTATTATCATGCTAGTTTATGTTTATGCCTAGATGATCGCTTTTGGTTATATTCCCATTATTTTCCCTATTATCGTTTATGACTAGGCTATTGTCTAGCCTAGGCATGCTGCAAATTTTGTTAGGGCGCTAGTTACGGAACAGGAGAAAAAGGGCTAAAAATGGCATAATTTGAATATGAATATTTTTGGACATATAATTCAAATTATTGGGTAAAATGGGTATTAACACTAAAAAAGGAAAGGATTAATTAATTGGTTAATTAATTAAAAATGGAATGTTTAGTGATTACAATTAGAAATTGTAATTGTACTTATGACACGAGGTAAGTTTGCATTAGTGGTGGAAGTCTGCCCAGATCCGACCGGCATATCCAGCAGCCACTAATGTTGAACCTAATGTGGAAGGTCTAAGTACGTAGATACAAATCGGGCTATGACACGAGGTTAGGCCCAACTGTGGAATAAGTCTGCCCGGACTCGACCGACATATCCAGCATCCACATGTTGTAGGTCTAATGTAGGTGGTATAGCCCATTATAAACCATAAATGGACATGGTAATGAATTGGACTACTTAACCTAACTTAATCCATAGGGATTGTATGAACTTAAATTTAAGTTGGGGGTTATGTAAACTTGGTTGAACAAAAGGGGTGGGTTAAGTAAATCTGAGGGGGGGGGGGGTGGGTGGGTGGGTGGGTAATATTCACATATAGGCCCACAAACTTAACCCATTAAGTTATGTAATTAAAGACACCTAGTGGTATACACAACCAGAGGAAATAATAAAGTTATGTAATTAAAGGCACCCTTTAGGGTAAGAATAACTGGTAGAAATAAATAAGGCTATGTAATTAAAGACACCTAGTGGTATACATAGTCAATAAAAACCTAGTGGGGGATACAAGACAAAGGGGAGAGCTTGTATCATCTTGTGTGGGACCCATTTCAGTCAGTAACCCTTAAATAGGTATTAAACGGGTAGTCCGAACAAGGTCAAAGTGGGGCACGCTTACTGAACTAATTGTAAGAGATCCAAACGTGGAGGACGATGTCATAATGGTGCGTTAAACGGGGCCATGTGCGTGCATGACTCCGTCTGCTCGGGAAAATAAGACGCTAAGGCATCAGTAGATATGGTTGTGCACATCCGAGAAATGAAGGGTTGCCACTTTAGGGAGTGATACACCCTACTGTGGGGACAACATAGGGTATCTACGGAGTAGGGAGCCGATCGACTAGGGTAGTAAATAGGATACATCTAGTCCTGTCTATTTCTGTGGGGGTACCTGTGTTTCTGTTGGTGTTAACACCCGTTATTCCTGTTTAGGTATCGGCTAATTTTGTTTGGGTTAAAACCCGTTACTAGAGTACACCTAAAACTACCATTATATTTCTTTGGGATCATCCTGTTTCTGTTAAGCAATTAGGGAGTATGTAATCCTGTTACGTACTTGTTATAGTAGTATTGGTGCAGAGAATAAGAAGAGTAATCATCAGAGATGTGTATACACCTTACCTTGTCTACCTTGTCACACCTGCCATTTATGTAGTGATCTCTCTTATCCACTTTCTATGCCTATATATGTTACTTTTATTTATTTACTGGCTAGAAGTAACTAGACTCGTCGGACTTTATGTCTGACCCTTTTGTTTCTCCTCCTTTCTTACGTTCCACCCCAGGTTCTCAAGGAGGAAACACTCAGGCTTAGTCAGGACTGAGATATCATCTTACGAGGAGCTACTTCTGAAGTATGGCTCAAGTTCTTGTCTCTACTATAGCTTAACTTTTTCAATTGGGGAATTATGTTTTCATATTCTTATGTACTCTGATGATGCAAGACAGAAGTTATTTTATTGTAATGGTTTTTGTGACTTATGGTATTGTGGACCACGGTATTATGATTTATGTTGAAATAAAAATTTAAATTTCCGCTACTATCTTATTTATATCTGTCTTGTAATTATTCTGTGTCTGTTTACCTATAACGCTTCAGAGAACTTAATGCATTCCCTTAGTGAGTGACATTAATGGACGTGGGGTGACACACTTATATTATAACTGTTGATTGATGGATGATAACTCTTGTGGTTTTTATTATAATTGCTTACACAAATTGACATCATGAATATGAAATAATTTGGAAATTGATTAAGTCTTGTTCCATTTAGAATATTAAATGAAAATATATTCGTTTAAGTGAAATTAGACATGAAAATGGAAATTGGACTTTTTGTATCCAAAATAATTTGAGACATGAAATTGAGATGATTTCAAGAAACTATTGAAAACGTTGAAATGAATTTGAAAGAGTTTTGAATTAGAAATGACTTGTTCTAATTTAAAATAGATTTTGAATAGTAAATTCAAAAGTGAATTTGAGTTGGATATATAAATAACGTTTTTAACTCAAATTGATTATTCCTAACATCTTATATATTGTTTATGAATTTCTGATGTTTGGATTTCAAAATATTATATTTTGAAAAATATTTTTATTTTAATAATTAAATATTCAGTTTCGATTTATAATTGAATTTGAGGTTGAAACTGATAGTATTGTTTTTAAAAGAGCTTATAAACATTTTATAAATATATATTTGGACTGAATCGTACAATTTTATTTTAAATAATAATATGGTTTGTATAGGACGTGCTGCGTAGCGATAGTTCTCGAATTTCGACCATAAACTTTAAACGACCATAACTAATGAAATTTAAATTGGACTTTCCAAAAACGAAAAACGTTTTTTTGTTGATAGTAATGTTCAAATGAAAGAGGAAATTTGAACTTCAACTTATAGATTTCAAGTTATGTTTAAATCTATTTTTGAAAAGGTCGCTGTAAACACAGTTCGATGACCGTAATTGGAAATCGATCGAAATGACCATATAAAAATTATTAAAAATATGGAAAAATTATGATAAATCATAATAACTAATTTTAAAGTGATTTAGATAAGAAATATGGAGTTTTGCTAAATGTTTAATTAACATTTTCCCAAACTGACATTAAATGATCATAAATGACTTATTGATATATCATGAAATGAACAAAAAAATTTAGTCACATGTTTTCCCAAATTAACATGAAATGAACATAAACATTTAATTACATGTTTTTACCAAATTAACATGAATGCTCATAAATGTCAAATTGATATGTTTTCTCCAATTAGCATATTCTCCCTAATTAATGTCAATAGGTAACAAATTGCCATATTCCTTAAATTAACATACTTTTTAATGTTAATTAACATGAATGATTTTTTTTATATTTCTCAAATTAACATATTCTCTTTGTTGTAAATTACATAAGTGACAAATTACCATGTTTCTCAAATATATACTATCCTTGATGTCAAATTACTATGTGTAACATATTCTTCTTAATCTCAACATATTTCTCAAATTAACATATGCAGATTAACGTTAATTACATGTTTTCCAATCAATGCCTTATTGACATATCTACAAATTAATGCCAAATAAATGTTCATCCAATCAATGTCATATTAATATTATTGTTAAATTCATGCCATATGTCTACAGATTAATGTCAAATTCATGCCATATTAATATGTCTACAAATTAATGTCAAATTCATGCCATATTAATATGCCTGCAGATTAATGTTAAATTCATGTTCACAAGTGACATTAAGTTTAACCTATTCATGTTTACATATTATTCTATTTTAATAATCCCAATTTAAAGTACAAATTCTAATATTTCCAATTTCCAATTAACGTTATTTCATACTTTTCCAACTCTATGCAATTCAAATGATAAAGACATAACAATGCTGTAAACAAACAAACAACAGAATGGGGATAAGGAAGAGAGATGTATATACAAACAAATAATAACTAAAAACGAATAGTTAATTAACAGTAACTAAAATAACATATAAGAATGAACTTATAAACATTGTAACTTTTCAGATCTAAAATATATTTACTATCAAAGTCATTTTCATTTAGATTACTACAACAACTACTGTATCTATTTAACTTTAACTTAGAAGAAGTCAGAAAATCACAGTAATACTCAATATTGTTGTTGTAGATCTAGAAAATCTTCTAAAATAGTTGTTGATTGCAGATCTTGAATTATCTTTTTAAGCTATATCTTCTAGCAACATCTCCCCATTTTTCTTAATTAATTTTAGAGCATAGTCATGGAGGAAGAGAGGAATGAAGACAATTTCTGTTTAGGAAAAAATAAGAGATAACCACCCTATTTATAGATTAATCATGACAATCCCAACCCGTTAGATAATAGGTTTTCAAATCCAACCATACTCCTCAGTGAATGAATAATATAAATAAAGAAGTCCAAATACAAAATCCAGAAATCGTCCTACAGACGGGTGGATCGACCCACCACCAACTGTGTCGACCCATGTGTCGACCCCCACTTAGGCATGGGCCGACCCACATCTGGGTGGGTCGCCCATTACCATTGCTTACTGCATTTAATTTCCTGTTTGAATTTTGTTTAAACTTTGATAGCTCGTAACTTGTTCATATATTATCCGTTTTACGCAAACCAAGGTCTATCTGAACCAAAATTTCATAACGGACGCAACAAAAAAAACTATTCTATTTAATTCTCAATATTTTTCTGATTAATATTTATTCATTGGTTTATCCCTTAATTAATTAATGACATTAATTAATTATTATTTTGTTAAAAATTTGGGTTGTTACATTCCCTTCTCCATAAAGGATTTCGTCCTCGATATCTCCAAGGCTAGAAAAATGTTATGAATGTTAACATTGATATACTCAATCATCATCAACTGGAATCCATTGTCCTTAGAATTTTTAATACTTTGTGTTGACACACTTTTTGGTAAAAGCTGTCACACATGGAATATCTGGAAAGCATCATGCTCAGGCACAAAGAACATCGTCAGAAGACAGGAAGCGATTTGGTTGAAGTCGCATCACAAACAAAGAACGGCCCAAAACTTCTATCAAATGACCTCTTTTGGGCCCGAGAACAGCAATTACGGAGCTTCACTCAGTAAATCTTGTGGCCCTCTGGATTATCTTTAGGTAGAGCTTTTGTTTGGGCAAAACGGACTTATGGTTTGGCAGTTAAACTCGTTTCCGTGAATGGGTGTAATCTGGCATCGACTGGCAATCACTTGGATGAAGTGACGAAGCATCATTAGCTCGAATTATGGATCGGCTCGTGGGACCCAACTCGGCTCGTGACCCAACTCGGCTCGCCCCTCCTAGGGATCGCCCTCTACTTCCACTCGTGAAGACCCTTCTGACTCGTGGTGCACTCATTGATCACGACCTCGGCTCGTGGGGGGCATAAGTGTCACGACCCGACCACCAACTCCTCACACCATCACGACCCTCCTCGGCTCATGGAGGCTTATCACGAATCGACTCCCGGACCTGCTCCTACGCAGCTTGCTTTGACCTATTCTCATGCCATATCTTCCTCCTATCAACCCGGATCTCATCACACCTGTCCTAGGATGTCTTAGAGAGGATTTCTGGATGTTTTCCACCACTTTTTGAGATTCTTGGGATGCATGACACATGTCTCACGAACCGCTATCAGGAAATGGCTATAATACACTACTTGGAGGATTTTCAAAGGACTTTGGGCCATTCTTCTTCACGGCATCCACCATTAACAACACAAGGTCAATTCAACTCAGTTTAACATGACGATTTCGTGTATAAAATCATTCTCCTTTCTCCTCTTCTTCATAAAAATATCAGGATGTTGTATGTAATTGGATCTCACGGATTGTGAGACGGCATTGTAATTATAATTTCTTAGGATTTAAGAAAATATAAAGTGGACGTAGGCTTGGTTTGCGCCGAACCACTATAAAAATATCGTGTGTCCCTTGTTTTTATTGCTTTATCTGCATTCTGTGATCTGAGATTTGTGATTGTGAGGACTTCACACTGAATTTGGGTGTTAGGCCCATATTTCGGTCTAAAATTTTGGCGCGCCAGGAAGGTGGGACACACAAAAACTTCAACTTCTAGCTTGAAAGGAAACTCAATGGAAATCAAAAGGAAGAAAACTAGAACTTCCTCCCATGCTGAGGATGCTGACGCTGAAGGCGCAAGGAATGAGGCAAGCCATGAGGCTTCTTCTCATGGGGATCCTTTAGCATACTTGACCAGAGAAGAGATGGACGACGTTCTCATTGAATTGAGAACCTAGATGGCAAGGCAAGATGATCTCCTCCGGAAACAACAAGAGATGATAAATGGATTCTTCGCTCGGATGGATGGAAGGCCGAGCAACGTTCAAGTCATTGGAAATGAAGCTACTGAAGCAGCTCAGCAATCCCCTTACGAACAGATCGGGTCGCCCTCTGTGTGGCTCATGAACCCTGAAGCACCACTCCACCAAATCAGGTCGGGCACGGTCCACGTTATAGATGGACTCGAGGGCAACCCCCTCGCTCAGCATCAGGACACGGCTCGTGATGCAGAGCCAGGAGCGGCTCATGATAGGGCACTAGAACCAGGTCGGGTCGCCCCTCCTCGGCTTACCCTACTCGAACCGCGAGTTGGCCTCCACGACCCTGGCTTACGAGCCGCATATCTCCACGACCCGGGCTTACGAACCGGTCCTTACGACCCGCTCCCAACAGCTCACCAACAGCTTCCACCCTCTCATGTTCTCCGCGCTGGGGGCACAAGCTCTGATCTTGGCAACTTACAACAACTTTTTGAGGGCGATCGGCTCGCCAATCTCATTCAATGCCTCTCGAGAGGCCGCACTTATCAGAATGACGTGGATGATGTCAATCACAACCCATTCACTCAGGAAATATGGAATTCTCGCAATCCCCCAGATTTCAAACTTCCACAACTGGAACCCTACAATGGCAGGATAGATACTGCCGTGCACCTGATGTGCTACAAACGGCATATGGAAGTACAATCGGCATCGGAAAACATCATGGCTAAATGTTTTCCCTTCTTTCTAACTGATATATCATCAATGTGGATTCGACAGCTAGAAATGGAATCGATTAACAGTTGGAATATATTGGTTACTCGCTTCCTTGAACAGTTTCGGGTCCACATCGCTCGACCCAAGAACGTAATGTCTCTCACTACAATCAAGTAGAGGACCAGAGAAACTCTGCATTCATTTTTGGAAAGATTCAACGTTGCAGCAACATCAGTTGATCGCCCAGAACCATATATGGTACTGATGGCAGCGGTGTCTGGTGTCTTGGATAACACGGAATTCAAAAAAATCTTTGTATCGAGATCCACCACGAAATCTCGGCGAATTTTACTTGGAAGCAGATAGATTTTTGCGGGAAGAAGATGCAACTTCCGAGAAGAAAGTTCTCGATGTCAACATGCTTAAAGACGAAGGATCGTCTAATCATTGAAATGGCAAAGGAAAAGCCGCCGTCAAGAATGACTGCAACACTTAGCCTCAGAGAGGGCCCAGATACGAAAAGTACACTGATCTCAATGCCACACTCTCAGACATCTATCTGGACACGAATGGTGCCATCTCCTATCCAAAGCCTCCTAGGAGGGAGCCATCGCAAAGAGAACGCAATTCTATAAAGCACTGCATATTCCATGATATGGACGGTCATGACACGAACGACTGCAGGCATCTGCGTGATCTGATTGAGGAACGGGTTAGACATGGAGAGCTACCCAAGTATGTGAAACAACCAACATCGCCTGGACCTAAGTTGCCACCTCCTGCTCCCCGGAGAGGGAATGACCCTGGATCGAGCTCTCGTAGGCTCATCATCAACTGATCTAGATGAGATCAGCTTTCATTTTCTGTATTTCTTAGGCTTTAAGATTTGTTTTTGCTTTCATTAGGTTTTTCGATTGGTTGAATCGGAGTACACACGTACAGGGTTAGGATGTAGCCCTAAAGCGTTCTCTGGACTCGATGACAAACCAATCAGGATTTGCTTTGGTTTTGCATTTTGAATTGAATAAGGAAGGACTTTCCAAGCTTGGATTATGTTTAGTGAATTTAAGTATCTTGTTAGGATGTGGCAAGATCCTCAATCTCGGTTAAAGTATGGCTTATACTTATTATGAAACTCTAGGTATGGATTATGCCTAGGGATGGACTATCTTGTCATGCTATGGCAAGCGTAGCTCTACTTCAGGTCTAAGTATGGTTTATACTCACTCTGGAATCTTAAGTATGAATTATACTTAAGGAACTACAATCGGTCTTGTCAGGATGTGACAAAAGAAATCGGGTATGGATTATACTCGGTTTGAACTTCTGGGTATGGTTGATGCCTAGAAGGTCATAACCCTCGCCAGGACTTGGCACGATAACTCAAACGTCTCTTAAGTATGGTTTATGCTCATAGGCATCAAAGCAAGGTTTATGCTCAGAAAGGTCGAACAATGCTGTCAGAATTTGACACATCGGTTTTACCTCGTTCTCTTTACAGGTATGGATTATACTTGCTGCAAGAAGGACCTGACGAGGTCCCGGAAATCTTGAATTTCCATGGATTGTGAATTCCTCGGATTACCCAGAACACATCTTCCTTCACGCAACAAGATATGTCCTGGGGGGAAACTTGTTGACACACTTTTTGGTAAAAGCTGTCACACATGGAATATCTGGAAAGCACATACTCAGGCATGGAGAACATCGTCAGAAGACAGGAAGCGATTTGGTTGAAGTCGCATCACAAACAAAGAATGGCCCAAAACTCCAATCAGACGACCTCTTTTGGGCCCGAGAACAGTAATTACAGAGCTTAGCTCAGTAACTCTTGTAGCCCTCTGAATTAGCTTTAGGTAGAGCTTTTGTTTGGGCAAAACGGACTTACGGTTTGGAAGTTACGCTCGTTGCCGTGAACGGGTGTAATCTAGCATCGACTGGCAATCGCTTGGTTGAAGTGACAAAGCATTATTAGCTCGAATTAAGGATCGGCTCGTGGGACCCACCTCGGCTCATGACCTAACTCGGCTCGCCCCCCGTAGAGCTCGCCCTCTCCTTCTACTCGTGAAGACCCCCCCGACTCATTGTGCACTCATTGATTACGACCTCGGCTCGTGGGAGGGCATAAGGATTACGACCCGATCACCAACTCCTCACTCCATCACGACCCTCCTCGGATCGTGGAGGCTTATCACGAATCGACTCCTGGACCTGCTCCTATGCAGATTGTTTTGACCTATTCTCAAGCTATATTTTCCTCATATCAACCTGGATCTCATGACACCTATCCTGGGCTGACCTAGAGAGGATTTCTGGACGTTTTCCACCACTTTTTGAGATTCTTGGGATGCATGCCACGTGTCTCACGAACCGCTATCAGGAAATGGCTATAAATACACCATTTGGAGGATTTTTTGGCAGAGTTGACGGGGTTGAATGGACCCCTACCACTTTTATTGATATACTAAGACGAATACATAGTAACAAGGAAAGAAAAAGAAAAGAGAATACATGGGCAACATAGTATATCAACGCCTATTCTAATGGAGACAAAAGAGAAAACAAACATATACAAGTGGAAGCGACACTATAGACCAAAAATTCCAGGGTCTAAAGTGAATTTCAGATACTTGAGCCCGTCCCGGACGTCACGCCATAGTTGTTGCTTCCAAGTCGCATAAAGCATCACATGCGCATGTTCAAAAACACACATATTCCTTTCCTTCCAAATATTGCTAACCATTCTCTTGAGAAGGTAGTTGAAAATCCTTGGCTTAGCATGTTTGTTACCAACCTTTCTTCTAATGTAGTTTCATTGGCCAGCACTATCACTTGCAAAGCAGTGCTCATTGATCTGTTCCAACACTTTATCCAAAAGATTGCGGATAATAGCACATTCGAAGAAGAGATGATTGTAGCTTTTAGGCGCGACACCACAGAAAACACAGTAGGAGATCACGGTCATACCTAGTGCAATAAGCCTGTCCTTAGTCAGTAAAGATTTATTGAGAACTTTCCACATTAATAAGTTTTCTCTTGCCAGATTGTCATGTTTCCAAACAGAGCAATGCCACCTGCAAGTGCTGTTGTTTGAAGTGCCTTTCAAGGAATGATAAAATTTACTAATTGTAAAGCTTTCACCTGGGAAACTCCACATAACATTGTGCTCATGGGATGCATTAGCATTATAGGAAGCAATGAAATGCCACACCGTACGTAGGCTCTGGTTCAAAATTGGTGGAAGGCTGACTCGATTATGAACCAGCAGATCGACAATCTTGCTTGCTATCGGCACACCTGATTGAACCGACTCCAAGTAAGTAACTTTATCAGCAATTATGTAGCCATAGTCAGCCCACGGATCTGCCCAGAAATCAAAAGTACTATACGCTCTAGGGCCGTGCTTGATAAAAGGGAGGAACAGACGCTTGTAGTTATTAATACATTTCCATGTCCAGCTGAAGCTCGGCAATGTTTGCAATGCCTAGAAGCTACTGTTCTTAATAACATGCTTTAAGGACCAATCTACTCAGAGAGTATTTTTCCTACAAAGAATGTCATGTATGTGCTTGCCCATAGTCGTGACGTTCCATGTTTTGGTATTCACAATACCCATGCCACCTTTGTGGGTAGGTAGTTCAAGTTTCGCAAAGGATATCGGTGCCAAGTATTTGGCATGTATACTACCCTTCGAAAAGAGTTTCACAGACGCAGTTTTAATCATAGCATGCAACTTGTTTGGAAGAATATACATACGAGACCAGTAAACTTGCATAGCTACGATAACCGATTTAATAAGGGTAAGTCTACCGGCTTGACTAAGAGTGTTAGTGGACCAACATTCGTGCCTTTTGATAATCTTTTTATAAAGTGGGAGGCATTAGGTTGTAGTGATTCAAGAGGAAGTCAATGGGAGACCAAGATAGGAAACTGTAGATTCACTACAACGCAAACCAGAGAGATTGAGAATAAAAGCTTTACGTTCACTATTCACACCAGCTAGCATTATTTCAGTTTTTTCATAATTAATTTTCAAGCCAGTAAGTTGATAGAATTTTTCAAGAGTGTTCATAATATTAGCTATCGTCATGTTGTCAGGTTTACAAAAGATAATTAAATCATCTGCAAACATTAAAGAGGTAACATAGGGATTTTTACACTTAGGATGCAAATTAAATTGATTAGTTAGGACCAATTTATTTAGCATCCTCGTGAGCAGCTCCATAATAGTAGTAAATAAATAAGCCGAAATCGGGTCCCCTTGCCTAGTACCCTATTTACTATCAAAGAAACCAAGAGGGGTTCCATTGATATTAATGGAAAAGTGAGTGGTGCTCACACATGCCTAAATCCAGGCAGTGAAGCAAGGGGGAAATCTCATAAAGCTGAGAATTCTAATAACTGAGGACCATTATAGAGTGTCAAAGCTTTCCTAATATCAAGTTTAATCATGGCTATAGGAGAGATGTTATTGGTGTTATAACCTTTAATAAGTTCATGCGCAAGAAGAACATTGTCTAAAATATTACGGTTAGGCAGAAAGGCAGACTGATTAATTGAAATAAGGGAAGGAAGCACATGTTTAAGGCGTATAGCTAAAATTTTAGTTATGCACTTGTAAATAGTGTTACAACATGAAATAGACCTAAAAGCACTAACACTATTAGCATTTTTAAGTTTTGGTATTAGCGCAATGATTGTATTATTAAACGAATCAAACATTCTTCCATTTTTGAAAAATTGTTTGATCGCTTTACATACGTCATTACGCATAATATTCCGGCAAAACGTGTAAAAGACGGCATTGTAACCATCCGGGCCACCGCAAGAACTTTGTTAAGGGAGAACATGGCTTCCTTAATATGATCATCGGTAACGTTACCGCTTAAGTAAGCTATGTGTTCAGGGCTTAAATTAGGTAAGATCATTGGGTCTATATCCTCAATTTGCGGACAAAAACTCTCACTATTGCCAAAAAGCTTAGAAAAATAATCAATAAAAGCTTTATGTATAGCTTGAGTTGTATAATGT
The DNA here is from genome assembly GCA_030737875.1 of Allium sativum. Lineage (NCBI taxonomy): Eukaryota > Viridiplantae > Streptophyta > Magnoliopsida > Asparagales > Amaryllidaceae > Allium > Allium sativum. Next base: position 270,466,930 of record CM060924.1, read on the forward strand.
ACCTGACCATCATCATCAACTATAGAAAGAATATTCTCTCTCGTTTCTTTAGCTTTAAGCGCCGCATGGAAATAAGCAGAGTTCCTATCTCTATCATCAAAACATTTCATTCTCGCTTTCTTCTTTCTCATCATAGATTCTAAGTTAAGCAAGATCATGTTCAATGCTGGAAAGATTTGGTTGAGAGGTTGTTGTTGCATTTGCATTTGGATATGTATAAGCTGGTTTTGCAGATCGTAAGATTTCAAGCTGCCTTTACCAAATATTGAGGAAGACCAAACCTTAAGAACTTCTTTAAGAGCTTTTAATTTTTTATGCAGTATGTACATGTCATTGCCATAGCAGGGGAAATCCCATGTTTTCCTCACGAGGTCAAGAAAGTCGGGTTCCTTTGTCCAAATGTTGAAGAATTTGAAACTCGAGAATCTCACAATCACATTAGCATCTAAATGTATTACTTGCGGAGTGTGATCAAACAATATAGGAGCAACAAGTTCATTAGCAAGATCTGGCCAGGTGCTCAAGAAAATAACATTGCAAAAAGCATGGTCAATTTTGGAATAGGTGCCAATGCCATTTCTTTTACTATTATTCCACGAGAATTCCGCACCCGTAGTGTTAATTTCTACGAGCTCAGAATTATTGATCGCCATGTTAATGGACCTAATCTCAGATAGAGAGATGGTTGTTCCACCTATCCTATCAGAGAGAGTAAGCGATGAGTTGAAGTCACCAAGAACAAGCCAGGGCTGCGTACTAGGTTTCATGGTAGGTAACTCGATGAAGAGAGCTTCTCTAGCGGCTGCTGCATTAAAAGCATAAACAAAGGTGATATAATAAACTTGGGAGGACGGCAAGTGAATGCTATGACAATGAATGAATTGACTCGTAGATTTTATCTTCGTGAAGCGATGAATAGAAGGATTAAAGATCACTAAGATTCTGCCATAGCTCGACTCCTGAAGGTTGTGGATCATTTCCCAACGCGGATTGATGTATCTCGTAGCTCTAGCGGTGAGCTGTAACGACCCATATTTTTGGCAGTAGGGTATTTTATTTAAAATTTATTATTTTAAATATTATATTTGGAATGTTAATGGATTTTAATATTTAATTCATTATTTAAAACGAAGTTTGAACGTTATATATTTATATAATTATAAATCGAGCTCGAAATGGCGTGGCAGTTCGTAATATGGAGTTTTGAACTCCAATTGAATATACAGAATCCGTTTTAAGTCGGATTTCTATGAAACAAGAAACGTTGGAATCGTGATGATTATAATTCTCATATGAAAGAGAAAAATCCAAATTCCAAGTTATAGATTGTTAGTTATGGCTAAAATAAAATTTAAAATAGTCGATATGGAAATCGTTATTTAAAATATAGGCCTTTAAAATAGCGATTTTGCAAACGGACTCCGTTTTCGATGAAATTAGTTTCGTGGAACCATAACATTAAATAATTGCATGGTATTAAATTGCATGGCAAAACGATATCGTATGTGACCACGGTAGCCGTAAACGCCCAATCAAATTTCTATAGTGCGTAATTAAATTAATTTAATTCAAGAGTGGGGTTTTTGTGTGTAACTTGAGCAGTCGATCGAGTTAGGCCACGAAACCAGTTCCGTTGAGTTCGTACCAACGTTTAGAGTCAGGATAGATATATAGTTTGTTATTTTTGAAGACCTGGTAATTTGGTGTCCAAAATGGCATTGCGGTGCGTGTAAAAATAGAGTACCGGGAAACAGTCTCGAAATGCGACGAAACTGGTGTCAATGGATTCGTATTAATTAATTATTGTAGGATTTCAATTTTTCGTGTCAATCGGACTTACCGTTTGATCGTGGTGACGATAAATGCCTTAATCAATTATATTATTTTGGTCAATTTAGACAAGGGTAACTTTAAACGAATAAACGACTGACCAAATGAACTCCGATTTGAACGAAATAAATTTCATTGGATCCGTAAGGAAGAGGTCTAATAAAATGTCAAGGTTACAAATTTATTGGATTATTTTTGTAATTTTAGGAATTTTAAACGCTTGATTTTTCATCGATAATTATAAAGGACTTTTCACAAACGACCTCAGAATTCGACGAAACCGATCCCAGTGTGTCTGGAATATTTTTTTATGTTAGGATTACATTTTTTGTCAAAAAAGGAAGTCGATTGTAGTTGTTTTGAAATGTTTCTCCATTGCAAAGTTGTACATAATAAAATAATATTATTTCCATCTCACCATCCCTATATATACACTACCGAAAACCCTATTTCTGAATCAACTATATTGCGTGGTCAGACCCATTTTTGTGCCTCCATACAAACATTTAATGGTCCAAAACTTCGATCACTCCTTCTCCAAAATTCCCTTAATCCACTGATGAAATCGATGGAACCCCAACAACAGTATTGATTGGCTTGACGAGTACTCCATATCGGACGGTCAAGATCGGAAATGTGACATGTGGTGATCGTGAAGGGAGGCTAAAGGCGGCGCGTTTCATCATGGTTCTGTTGGATCTAGATTAACCCTAGAGGGGGGGGGTGAATAGGGTTTATCACAGTTTTTAATAGAATTAAAATTCTAACGAGATATATAATAATAAACTGACCACAGAATATAACAGAAACATAAATGCAGAAAATAAATCACACACAGATATACCCAGCTTCGGCAAAACCCTACCTACTGCTGCATTTCTAAGGTTTCTACTAGGTGATAGAACAGATCCCGCATACAAGACCATGTACACTCGCAAACCCTGCTCCTATTCTAACCCTATGTTCAAAACCCTACACTGACTGATATCCTCTTGATCATATTTCCCCTGATTATGACCCCGTAACCTGTAATCCAGATTTTACAGACTCTGTCAACTGTCAGTCAACACCCTGACTGAATCCCCTAGTATTTTACAGACACTAGAACTGATTCGGTTCGATTTAAAAGGGAAACAAAACAAAACAAATACAATAGAAACCTAAAAAGCCCTTAGGAGTTAATTAAAAGGGTTATCCCCTTTTTCTCTTCAAAACATGGCTAAGTCAAATGGGCCGATCCATTTCTTTTTGGTGCATCCACTATATTCTATCTCGATCTCTTTGTTATGCTCTGAGAAACAATAATGGCGGCGGCGATTGAAAAAGGCTAGGGTTTTCTGAAAGAAATCCTCCTAAATCGATTCAATGCTTGACTAAATGGAGTTGCGATTTCTATAATTATTCCACTGCTTTGAGTTGCTCTCTCTCGATCAATTCGGATGCTCTCAAGCAATCAAAACCTTAAAAGTTGTAAGTGATTTATCTTGAATTCTTCAAATTGTTTTTCGTTAGATTTCTATACTGCCGATGATGATATGGTGTAGCTTATATAGGGTAGAATCGAACCCTAGAACTCTGATTTCAAAATATATGGCTTGCCCTGATTTTGCACAATTTCCCTTTGTTGAAATTCTCGGTTTTAAAAAGTTTGCGTGTATTTCTCTGGACACGAATGAACATGCTTGTGGTCCCTTGAATTTGATTGAATCATTTTTGAAAAAAAATTGCTTTCTTGCCATTTTTGTTCTTATCGAATATGCTATGTAAAATTAGGAAATAAAACTTTGTCCCACCTTTGCTATTCTGTGAATTTTTAAAATAGATTGCTCAAAAAGGAATTTGATTGTCTAGCCAAAACTGATTCATGAATTTGTGGAAACAAAAAGAAAACTTGCCAAATACACTTGCTCAATTTTCTGGAAAACAAAAAATCTATTTTTGCCAAAAATTTATTACTTGATTTTTTGAAATCGAATTTAGAGGCTTGAATGCTGATTTCTTGCCTTAACTCTAAACTGGGATTTCTGAAATTATTAATTACTTGCCAAAAATGATTTGCAGATTTCCGGATATCAAACATTAAATCCAGATTTGCATTTTGATTTATTGCTCATGTGATTTCACACCTGAATGCACCCATGATCCAAAAAGTTTCTCATTGTCTTGTGCATGCTGTTTCACCATATATGTATACATCATTGTTTTTTGCGGAAAAACATGAACATCTGTATATTCTCATGCATGTTTGTGCATAATGGAACTCTACTGCCTATGTTTCTTGTTTATGAACCATGTTGTATTTGATCATCATGACATATCTGCCGCCATTACTTACAGATGCTTGACTTGTGTCATATTGCTGTTGCTATACCATATAGCCCTGTACATGTAGAATGTTGGTCTTGTTCATTTCTGAAAGTTTCACCATGTTGCATTGAATTGCCATATAAGTCCATGCTGTTTTGGATTGACTGACACACTTAACATATAACTATGTTACTCATGCTTTTTCTATTGAAACTGTTTGATGCCATGTTTTTTCTTGCATCTGAAAGTTTATGTGTGATCCACCATACTGCCATTACTTGGTGAATTTCAATCTCGACCATGATCACTTGTATCATCCTGCTTGGCATGCTGTTTTGAATGCCCATGCACTATTATTACTTGAGTTATGTTTCTCCATTGTCTTGACATGTGATGTACATCCTCCATTGATCATGCAAGCTGCACATTCATATATGTTGACATATGGTGGACAACATTTTGGCCTGTTTTGTTGAGCTGTCTCGACATTGATTGACTTGTTGTTTGTTGATGTTGTACCATCCATGCTAAAGTATTTGCAATTCCATATTGTCGAGTATGATTTACTTTGATTACTTGCATTTTGCATTGTGCTCGATCACTTATATTTGTTGCTTTGATTGAGCACACTCTCGACCCTATTCATATGCACTGAGTTGAGATGGTCCTTCTGTCTACTCCTCAGATGCATACTGATTGGCGTGGCAGTGCACACATTTATATCTTTACACGTGTGTATATACAACCATCAGAAAGATTTTTTTCTGTCCCTGTTCATATACAAACTAGCTAGACACAGATGAATTGGATCAAGTCATGAAAAATGATGAGAAACACACTAGAAAACTGAGGCAAATAAAATTTTAAAAATAAAATTTATATTCACATATATTTGGAAAATTATTTCTGTTCCATATACTGTGTGTGTGTTTCTGTACATGACAGGTATGAAGATGATGACTAGACTGACAGTGACTGGACTGACTGTGAAGATGCTGTGAAGACAGAAGGCGGAAGATTGAAGATTTAAGCAGTGTCAATGTGTCTGTAAATTGAAATGTAAGCTGAGTGATTGTATATATATATATGAGATGTATAGACAGAGTGTTATAGTGAGGAGCTGTGTAACAACAGAATTGTAATGATGTTTGTATTAAAAAAATTTGTTTGAAATAAAATATTATTTTATTGTGCTCAAATTTGTGTTCAAGCAAATTTGTTTATCGTATTCAGTTTATATACAAGGACAATGTCATGTGAAGAATATATAAATAGTGGAGTTATAAATCTGTACTGTTTTAAATATTGAAATAAAATATTATATTTAAATAAAATACTGTGTGAATATTTGAATTTTTGTACAGTCGTATTTTATTTAAATATAAATATTATACTCCTGTCATAGGGTATATATGAAACAGTACAATAAAACACTTTTAAAATAATATTTATTTGGTTGTTATCATCAAACAAAAATCATATAATTGTGTATACAACTACGTCATATATAACAATCTCCCCTTTTGATGATGACAAACAAATAAAAGATTTTGAATACAATAAATGTGTTTGATAGTGAAATTTGAACTCCCCCTATTTAGTAGCTCCCCCTACAGCAGAAAACTCCCCATATAACTGTGCATGAGTGAAATGAACTATGAACTGAATAATAGTGAATTTTCAAAATTAAAAATATTTATAAAATATTCACTCATAAATCAAAATCTTAATCTATTCTCCGCCTTTTGTTATCATCAAAAGGGTACAGAATTTAAAATATAGATGAAGTATGACTAACAAATACAATATCAACTTAAGAGGAAGAACAGTTATAAATCTTAATCAGTCAAACAAAAAATCATAATATTCTGAGAACAGGTGGCATATTTTACATTGTAGAGAATGACGGATTTACTATGAATTTTATATAAAATGGGGAGAGTTAAAAAATGAGTTCCAATTATTTTCCAAAGAATTTTTATAAAAATGAGATTCAAAAACTGTGATGGATTTTGGACTATAATTAATAATTTAATTTAAGTGACAAAATCGTATAATCTCAAATCCCAGTACCTATTAGTCAATAAATCATAATACATCATAAAATTTCAACATATTTCACAGAATAGAATGTGGATTGATAGGCTGGTTTTTATACACCAAGGAGAATTTCATATAGAAGTTTATTTAGCATCTTCTTTTTCTTTTTATTTAAGAGCACACTGACCACGCATAACTAGAGCTTGGATTTTTAAATGAGGTCAGTTGCAGCTTAAATCATAAGTTGCCTCTTAACCATGCATAACCAGAGCTTGGATTTTTAAATGAGGTTAGAGACACACTTATATATTTATATATATATACATATATATATATATATCATTTTCAGTTTCAAAAATGAAAAACTCCTCAGTATAAAAAAGAATGGATGATAGAAATGCGGTAGGTACAGAAATGATCCGCGAAATAGATTTCTAAATTAATTATATTATGAAATATGCTCGACTATACCGGGATTATTGAAAATTTTCAATTATCACTAATTCTGAATAATAACATTGCCACAATTTCTGTCACAAATATTTCCACTATTTATCCAAAAAGATTTAATTTTTTTATTAAACTCTCCACATTAATATAAACTCATAGTGAATGACAGAAAGATGATAGATAAAGGAGATGGTCGTGAAATAATTGCCAATTCAAAGATATTATAATAAATGTTCAACCATCATGAAATTATAAATAAAATCTCCTCTTATTGTGAAACATAATGCAGTCACAATTCATCACAATTTCAAAATCTGATAATTATTTTGATGAATTATAAATACAGTTCAATTTTGATATTGATTTCAATTTCTGAATGAATAATTAATAAATAGTTTTAAAAACAAAAATCAATTACAAGAGGAATATGCTGATCTATACACGACAAGAGCGAAAAATGTGTACAAGGCAAAAAAGAGTGTATGGATCTATACATGGTAAAGATTTGAATCTAAGTACAAATGAGTGAGACAAATATAAGGCACTTTTGGAGATAAACTAGGATTATAATCACACTGGAGATAAACCAGGAGTTCACAGACAAATAGAAAATCGATCACAAGGCCCAAGTAGACAAGACTAGCAAATAAATTTCGTCTATCATAGCAGCAGTCAAAAACAGGCAGTTATTTGAAAACATTTTTCAAAGACAGTATCAGAGCAGCACAAAAAACAATATCACAGCAGACTTGTCAGAGAATGTTTCTGAAGGTCACAAAACATGATTCATGATTCAAGATTAAAAATACAGTTTATTTTAAATCATTTGAAGAAATGTGAAAATATCAGGATTTAATGAATCGATCACACCAGATTATTAATTTTAGATTCAAGATATGTGTGAGATTCAATAAACCAATAATTTCAAATGATTTTAAACAAACAAATATTTATATCAAATATCCATGAAATAACAGTGAGTTTTAAAACCAGTTTTTCAAAGAATTTTTCGCAAATATCTCTGACAAGTACAAAGAATTTTTCAGAAAATTTACATCAAGTTTGAAAGAAAATTCATGATCCAAACATAGTGTTTTATTCAAAATCACTTGAAATAAATATAATTCTTAAGGTACAATGAATCAATCACACAGGATTAATAATTTCAGATCTGAGAGGTGTGTGAGATTCAAAGTATTAGAAATTTCAAATGATCTTAAACAAACAAAAATCCAACCAGATGATCATGAATAACAGTGAATTTCAAGATGTAACCAATGTTTCAAGAATATCTAAGCCAATCTAAAAATCAATGAAATCATCACGACTGATAGTTATCAGTGTGCTGTAATGAGTATAATATTTCAAGCTCTTCTAAACTTAATTAGAAGAAACTCAAAACAGCAGAAGTGTGCGAAATTTCATTAAACTTTCAGATTTTCAAAAAATTTAGAATTCTAATCAACAGTGTTCAAGATATGACAAGAATACATCAACACTGTCATGAATTTAGAAATCAGAAAAATAAACTTCAAATCAATTGTAGATATTTACAGAAATAAATTCAAGATCTGGAAAAGATTAAAAATATCAGAGTTTTATTATACACATGAAGTGAATTTCCAGAAAACATGAATTTTACAATTGGAAGTTTAAGAAAGCCCAGAATAAAAGGAAAAAAATGGTAGTGATAAACCAAAAAAGGGAACAGAAACAGAAGGAGATAGAAGGAGAAATAAACAAGAAAAAAAAAATTACACAGGTGAGTTTAGAGATCATACCAGAATCCAATGTAAACCAGAATCTCTAACTCAACAAATTTTGGCCAAGGAACTGTAAAGAATACAGAAATATAGAACAACTTGAATTCAAACTCTTTTCAGCACAGTAGTTCCTCAGCCTTCTTTGGTACCTAAGAGTTGAGAGCATCGAGTGGTCTAACAAAAGTTGCAAAACCACTCACAGTTGTATTTGTTCGTTTTGGTACCCAAATCTGTTTGCATAACAGACCATCTGAATTTACCTTTGTACCCTTTGAAACCCAAATCTGTTTGAATTTAACGAAGTTTGTTTTATTTCTTTTTGGGATCCAAGGTTGTTTAGATGGATTATTATAAAACAAATTTTCATCTCGATTACGATTTAAAAATCCTTTGAAAGTATCAGAATTTAAAATTTTAAATTGATTCTTTTCAAAACAATTTGAAGGATTTTTAAAATTATTTGAGTTCCGATTTTCAGAAACATTATTTTTCTCAAAGCCGAGTCCACTTTTATTTCTAGATGAAAAATGATTTTTCAACAACATATTCATAGATTTTCACCGTTAAAAAGTTTAACCAAAGTTGCTTCAAGTTGTTGAACTTTAAATTTAAGATCACCATTCTCTTTCATTAAATCTAAACACTTGTTTTTAGTGATCTTATTCTTTTAAAAATCAGTTTTCAAAACCAAATTTTCATCTTTAAGAAATCTAATTCTGGCTTGAGAATCCGAGATTTCAAATTCAAATCGTTTTTGTTTTTCAGACTCAAAATTCTTGGACCTTTCAATCTCATTTTCAAGTTCTTTCAAAATCAAATCACTTTTCACCAAATTTTCATTTTCAGCAATATCAAGTTTGGAATTTATAGCTGTCTTAAAAATTTCAAATTCCTTTTGCAGAAAATTATTTGAACTTAATAACTCGATCTTGTTCTCTTTTAAGATCAAAATTTCATTTTCAAACTTTTGAATATTTTTATTGAGATGAACAAGATTGGTTTCCAATTTCAAACAATTTTTGCAGTTTGAATATGAAGAGTTTTTAAAGTATTCAAGTTGTGATTCCAAATCATTAATTTTGCTGGTTAACTCAAGATTTTTAGATTTCAGAAATTTGTTTTTAGATTGGAGTTTATCAACCGACTTAGTTAGATCAGCACACATATAAACTAAATCTTCGTATGAGAAATTTCCTCTTTCATCATCTGTTGAATCTCCATCGACTGATCCATCTGAATTTTCATTTGTAAATCCTTTTAAGCAAAACTCTGAATCTGAGTTGACTTTCTTTGGTTTTGAGCAGCTGTTGTCGATTTGTCCATACTTCTTAATGAGAGTATTCCAAATTTTCTGCGCAGTTAAACAATGGGAGATATGTTTAAATTGATCAATACTAAGGCAAGAAAAAATAATATTCATAGCACGAGTATTGATAGCTTTACACTTTTTATCTGATAGATCTCCTCCATTAATAATAATATTCCAATATTTAATATGAACATATTTTAAATAAATATTCTTTTTTAATTTCCAATTTAAAATATCCGTTCCATTGAAAATAAGTGGAATATTACAGGACTGACTCTCAGATGACTGACAACTAGGATGACCCATGACTCTAGAGCTAATGAAATTACCAAGCTCTGATACCACTTGGTGTCTCTATTTACGAGGAATTTTAAATCACCCTGGTGGCTACCAAAGATACCTCAGACACTGGTTTCACGTCCTGCCACTCGACACGGACAACCACCCACGAGCATGTAGGGGCAAGAGTCTATACTTCGCCACATGATCATACAGCGAGAACCCCCTATCATGCTGTTACCTTAAACAAGCTCCGATACCACTTGTTGGATCTAGATTAACCCTAGAGGGGGGTGAATAGGGTTTATCATAGTTTTTAACAGAATTAAAATTCTAATGAGATATATAATAATAAACTGACCACAAAATATAGCAGAAACATAAATGCAGAAAATAAATCACACACAGATATACCCAGCTTCGCCAAAACCCTGCCTACTGCTGCATTTCTAAGGTTTCTACAAGGTGATAGAACAGATCCCGCATACAAGACCATGTACACTCGCAAACCCTGCTCCTATTCTAACCCTACGCTCAAAACCCTACACTGACCGATACCCTCTTGATCAGATTTCCCCTGATTACGACCCCGTTACCAGTAACCCAGATTTTACAGACTCTGTCTACTGTCAGTCAACACCCTGACTGAATCCCCTAGTATTTTACAGACACTAGAACTGATTTGGTTCGATTTAAAAGAGAAACAAAACAAAACAAATACAATAGAAAACTAAAAAGCCCTTAGGAGTTAATTAAAAAGGGTTATCCCCTTTTTCTCTTCAAAACATGGCTAAGTCAAATGCGTTGATCCATTTCTTTTTGGTGCATCCACTGTATTCTGTCTCGATCTCTTTGTTATGCTCTGAGAAACAAAAATAGCGACGGCGATTGAAAAAGGCTAGGGTTTTCTGAAAGAAATCCTCCCAAATCAATTCAATGCTTGATTAAATGGAGTTGCGATTTCTATAATTATTCCACTGCTTTGAGTTGCTCTCTCTCGATCGATTCGGATGCTCTCTGGCAATCAAAACCCTAAAAGTTGTAAGTGATTTATCTTGAATTCTTCAAATTGTTTTTCGTTGTATTTCTGTGTTGCCGATGATGATATGGTGTAGCTTATATAGGGTAGAATCGAACCCTGGAACTCTGATTTCAAAATATATGGCTTGCCCTGATTTTGCACAATTTCCCTTTATTGAAATTCTCGGTTTTAAAAAGCTTGCGTGTATTTCTCTGGACACGAATGAACATGCTTATGGTCCCTTGAATTTGATTGAATCATTTCTGATTTTTTTTTTTTGCTTTTTTTGCCATTTTTGTTCTTGTCGAATATGCTGTGTAAAATCAGGAAATAAAACTTTGTCCCACCTTTGCTATTTTGTGAATTTTTAAAATAGATTGCTCAAAAAGGAATTTGATTGTCTTGCCAAAACTGATTCATGAATTTGTGGAAACAAAAAGAAAACTTTCCAAATACACTTGCTCAATTTTATGGAAAACAAAAAATCTGTTTTTGCCACAAAGTTATTACTTGTTTTTCTGAAATCGAATTTAGAGGCTTGAATGCTGATTTCTTGTCTCAACTCCAAACTGGGATTTCTGAAATTATTAATTACTTGCTAAGAAATGATTTGCAGATTTCCGGATATCAAACATTAAATCCAGATTTGCATTTTGATTTATTGCTCATGTGATTTCACACCTGAATGCACACATGCTCCAAAAAGTTTCTCAATATCTTGTGCATGCTGTTTCACCATATATGTGTACATCATTGTTTTTTGCTGAAAAACATGAACATCTGTATATTCTCATGCATGTTTGTGCACAATGAAACTCTACTTCCTATGCTTCTAGTTTATGAACCATGTTGTATTTTTTCATCATGACATATCTGCCGCCATTACTTACAGATGCTTGACTTGTGTCATATTGCTGTTGCTATACCATATAGCCCTGTACATGTAGAATGTTGGTCTTGTTCATTTCTGAAAGTTTCACCATGTTGCATTGAATTGCCATATAAGTCCATGCTGTTTTGGATTGACTGACACACTTAACATATAACCATGTTACTCATGCTTTTTCTATTGAAACTGTTTGATGCCATGTTTTTGCTTGCATCTAAAAGTTTGTGTGTGGTCCACCATACTGCCATTACTTGGTGAATTTCAGTCTCGACCATGATCACTTGTATCATCCTGCTTGGCATGCTGTTTTGAATATCCATGCACTATTATTACTTGAGTTATGTTTCTCCGTTGTCTTAACATGTGATGTACATCCACCATTGACCATGCATGCTGCACCATTCATATATGTTGACATGTGCTGGACAACATTTTGGCCTGTTTTGTTGAGCTGTCTCGACATTGATTGACTTCTTGTTTATTGATGTTGTACCATCCATGCTAAAGTATTTGCAATTCCATATTGCCGAGTATGATTTACTTTGAGTACTTGCATTTTGCATTGTGCTCGATCACTTGCATTTTTTGCTTTGATTGAACACACTCTCGACCCTATTCATATGCACTGAGTTGAGATGGTCCTTGTGGCTACTCCTCAGATGCATACTGATTGGCGTGGCAGTGCACACGTGTATATCTATACACGTGTGTATATGCAGCCATCAGAAAGATTTTTTTCTATCCCTGTTCATATACAAACTAGCTAGACACAAATGAATTAGATCGAGTCATGAAAAATGATGAGAAACACACCAAAAAACAGAGGCAAATAAAATTTTAAAAATAAAATTTATATTCACATGTATTTTGAAAATTATTTCTATTCCATATACTGTGTGTGTGTTTCTGTACATGACAGGTATGAAGATGATGACTGGACTGACAGTGACTAGACTGACTGTGAAGATTCTGTGAAGACAGGAAACGAAAGATTGAAGATTTAAGAAGTGTCAATGTATCAGTGTTAATGTGTCTGTAAATTGAAATGTAAACTGAGTGATTGTATATATATATATATATATATATGATGTATAGACAGAGTGTCATAGTGAGGAGCTATGTAACAACAGAATTGTACTGATGTTTGTATTAAACAAATTTGTTTGAAATAAAATATTATTTTATTGTGCTTAAATTTGTGTTCAAGCAAATTTGTTTATCGTATTCAGTTTATATACAAGAACAATGTCATGTGAAGAATATATAAATAGTGGAGTTATAAATCTGTATTGTTTTAAATATTGAAATAAAATATTATATTTAAATAAAATACTATGTCAATATTTGAATTTTTGTACTTTCGTATTTTATTTAAATTTAAATATTATGTTCCTATCATAGGGTATATATGAAACAGTACAATAAAACACTTTTAAAATAATATTTATTTGGTTGTTATCACCAAACAAAAATCATATAATTGTGTATACAACTACATCATATACAACAGGTTCTGGAGCGAGTAGCGAGGCCAGGCGATGAACTGTTTCTGGTGATGGAGGGGGACATCGAGGCGCATCGACCGGTGAAATATGATGGACCTTAGGCAGTCTGTTAGGAGAGCGACGGGTGACGTTCTAACGTGGTATTGGGAAAGCAATGGGGTTTTGTTGAAGAGAAGACGCAACAACACGTGGAGCAGCAGGAAATATCTGATGTATTAACAGTAAACTATTCGAACTAATTATTTTATTTCAAGTAATTAATTTGGTACGAACATAATTAAAGGAAATTAAATGTTATCTATTTTGAACAGGAAATAAATGCTTGGAGATCGGATCTTCTGGAAATGGATAACACAACAGTTTACGGCGGAGAAAAGGGATGTTTGCCTACACTTTTTATTAAAACGTAACAAGGCAACTCATTCCTGAAGGAAAAAATATTGGCCATTTTATTAAAACCAAATTTGTCTTGAGGAAACATGTTAACCACATTAAAAATTTAATTATTATTTAATCACATTCACATACATTGTTAAATTTGTTGCAGCGGTATTCGAATGGGATGAAGTGCTAATGGGCCAGTGTATTCTGATTTACAGTGTAATTAACACTAAGTATTTAATTAAGGGAAAAATTAAATTATATCGTATGCTATAACATGACTTGCGTGATACCAGGATTTGAATACAAACAGAAGAGGGAAAACAAGGGTGCTGAACTGGAAATAGTAAAGGAAGCAACGAAAAGGATCAGCCATCCTTTATCTTAAACCGTAATTTGTCTATTTAAAACATGGTTAAGAATTTGATTAAATTTAATTAATTTTGTTACTAAATAATGAACTAATCTTAATTATAATTGGTGCAGTTCAACAGGCGATGGAACGTGACATATCGGTCCTAATGATTTGTAGAATCTAAAGTAATTAATTAAGAAAATAATTAGTCAATATAAGTTAATTAGCTTTAAATTAAATTGCAAGTACTTATAATTTTATAACTCTTGCATATATGTACAAAATCAAACAAACTGTATACCATTGGAATTGTCTAGAGAAGATCTACGTCATGGAACAGAGTTGGACACATTTGGAATGAACCGAAATTTTCAGTTAAATTAAACGCTTGTATAATTTAACTGAAACGAGCAGTTTAAACAGCGAATCAGATCAAGGTGAGTTAAACTCACTCAGTTCTTCCCATATATATTTTTTTATAAATTGGGTTTTTATTTTGTGTGCTCTGGTTGCTGATGGTTGACTGTTGCTAGTTATATATTTATTTGTTGATTTAACCAATAAATTAAACTGTTGTTTAATTTCAGTGAAACACCAAATCGTTATTTTAATGATTGGATCCAATGGAGGTAACTAACCCTCTTGGTCACGTTTATACAATAAACGTGTTTACTTGTTTGAACTGATTGAATTGTTTGATGTTAAATAGTCGTTATTGGTTGTTATAGAAATTATCAGTTAAATGGGATTGAATGATCTGATTTGAGATAACCATTTGTATACAGGGAAGAACAGGTTGGAGGGATCCAACCGGATTCCTCAAATGTATTAAACATTATTTGTTTTCCTATTATCATATATGAACTGTCCTGATTGGGTGATTAATTTAATTATTGATCATTGACTGGAAATTCATCCTGTGTTTTGTTTTAACCAATAGGAAATATTGGTGGAGTAATCGGCAGTAAATGGCCTAAAAATAAATTGTTTGTTTATATTTATTTACCGTCAGGTGAATCGATAGAACTGAAGTTATAAAAATTTATTTTATAACTGGAGACAGATTTATATATATATATATATTATTTTGAATTAGAAGTTGTAAAAGGAAATAAATATTTATTATTTATATTTATAATTAATTATTAATTGATTTTATAAGGAAATTTCTGATGTTAATCAGATTTATAAACAAGTGAATAGAAATTAACATTATAATTTAAATTAGATAATTGTTTTATTAAAAACCAGTTAAATGGAATTTATTTAAATTAGTTATATTGATAATTAATTTAAAGGGAAAACGAATTGGAATCGGTTAACGTGATAACCGTGGTTTGAGTTGACTAAATAGACAGTTTTTAATTGAGATTGATTTTTGAATTAGTGTGTTTTGAATAAAATAGTTTAATGAATATTGAATTAATTTTAATAAGATTTTAAAAAGGAATTCACTATTTATTTTTGTTAGTAAAGGAATTAATTACTGAAGCAATTAATGATCGAAGTAAATTTATCATCTTAATTAATAATAATTTAAAAAATAACTTTTAATAGAATTTTATTTAAAGAGTAATCGAAATTGAATGTAATCTAGTTGAATGGTGGAAAGGATTTTACGTACGGGTTTTATGTTTAAAACCCAAATTTTTATAACGAAGTTATAAAAGAATTTGAGTGAATACGATCACTTAATTTAGGTGGGCTTAACATTTGAATTAAGTCAAGGGAAATTTAGAAAATTAAGATAAAAAGGGTCTATAGTAAACCAGGTTTATATAAATGAGATTTAAAGTGTAAAAGCGTTAATTTTAAATAAACATTACTTAAAAATGAGATTAAGTAAAAAGGTGAAAATTGAAATAAGATTTCTAAAGCGGGGAATGGTTGAATAGATTTAAAAGGAGATTGGTAAAAGTGAATTTGGGTAAAGAAGTGGGTTATAGGGTTGTATAACCAAATCCGAACTATAAAGGAATTTTTTTAAAGAGGAAGAGTTAAAAAGGTGTTGTTTATAAGAAATTACTTAATTATGGAATGAAGAAAGAAGGGTTATATTCGAGAAAAAAATTTCTAAAAGGGTAGCAGGTTTATGAAACCGTATTTTGGATAGAATAGTTAAATGGAATTTGTTTTGAGACTAGAATGAAATATTGGTTTTTGGATTACAACTTATATTTATTTGAGGGTATGAATGTTGTTGATCAAGGTCTGAGAGGTAATTAAAATGCTTCAACTTGAACAACATCAGGATTTCTGAAGATGATATTAGTTGGTAATGGTAAAAGAGGTTAGTGATAATTTATTATTTCCATTAGTGAAATAATACTACAACATTTAGTGAAAATTTGGAGAATATATATCGAGAGATCCGAAGTAAAGGAAATTAGCAAGAAGTGAAAATATAAAAAGAGGATTCCATAGTAAAAAGGGAAACAAAAAGGAATTGTGGGAAATTATAATGATATTTTCGAATTAGAAAAGAAACGTAAAGTTGAGTTCTATTCTATGAGGATAAGCATAGAATTTTGTTTTCAAGTAATGAAATAAAAGATATTCGGTAATGTTGTTTGACGAGTAACAGGTTGAATGGATTTCCCAATATTAGATAATAACGTGGCTAATGATTTGAAAGTAAAAATAGAAGATTGGATATGTTATAGGGTTTTCCTAAGTAATAAAATGAATTTGTTTAAAGTATCATCTTATGTTAAATTAGAAGCGTGAAAACTATATTTATAATATCGAAATATTTAAGAGTTTAAATTTACATTATTTTAATTAAAAGGCCAATTGATGTTGAATACCGAACTAGTGAACTCATTGGATGTTCATGATTGAATCACTGTTTATTTTGATAGTTAAATCACCGACTATTAAATCTGTCCAATACGATTGTGGTACAGAAAGACCGGGATCGAATTTATATTCGAAAACCATTCCGACCAACAAATACGTGAAGATATCAGAAGATGATCAAGATGTAGCATTGAAGACCGTAGATCTTCATTAAACGTAAGAACCGCTAAAAATCTCTGGTCTGCAGCCAAAGATAGACTGCGATTCTGTCGTAGTTGGAATCTACGGGTTGCAAGGACTTCTGCCTTCTGATCCATGGGGTGATTACTATATTGGATGCAGTAGGAGAAGTACCTTCGGTTCATCCTGTTCCTGGATGACTTGTATGGACGAATGTCTGACAGAGTATTTCCAAAGGGATCACGTACGTTGATTTCTTCAAACGTGCTATAGTTGTTGGCGGAGAATGGTCGTTCTCTTAGCTTAACTGCTAGTGTATTTTTGTGGACGTCAATTAGTGATATCTGGCGGATCTGACGATGTGGCATTCAAAGTGAATGATGACCCGATGTTCAGAAGTTAATCTAAACCTCAAGCCTCACCAACTGGGAAATGACAAAAATCGGGCAGGCAACATGGATATGTGGGTCGCTCCCATTAGGGTGTATAATCACCTATCTAGAGAAGTTCCTTCTGCTTCTTTAATCTACTTCGATGCTGTCCCTTTCAGGAAACTGTGGTTTGAGCCCAACCGCTGGTGATATACATTTGATACACTCAAGAGAAATGAGTGGTCGGTCATGTGTGGGCCGGGTTGTAAGACGTTCTTGTTGAACCCAGTCTATTCCCCTCTAGAGATACACTATCGGCAGGTGGTTCCATACCTTGTCATAGTCGGAATCCAATCTCCAATAAGCGCCCGCGGTTTTGATTGTATACTATATACGTGGAGAGTGACACGTAAGAGTTCCGCTAGATTGATATTTACTTGTATTTAGACACTATTATAATATCAGAAAAGATATTGATTTCAAAAATGTTTTGGGTTATCGTAGGATAAAAACCGTCCGTATTTATGTGTGGATTTGGTCTTACGATTATCCTTTCTTTCGAAAAGATCTTTGAACTTTAAAATCAAGTTGGATGATTCCTCTTAATACCGTGCAAGTTTTTTTCTCACTCTGGTTCACCAGACTGACCCGGTGTTTGTAATGCTCAGGTTAGGCCGGTTTGTACAGGCTCAGGTTGTCGAATGTTGTGAAGAGACGAGCTAGAAGGTAGGGGTGTAAATCGGTCGGACCGGACGGAGGCGTGTTCAGTTTCTGTCCTAAAAAAAATCGGACCGAACACGGACCGGACCTAATTTTTTATCGGACAAATTTCGTTGTCCTAATTCGTGTTCTAAATAAAATCGGTCGGACACGGACACGGTCGGACTAGTCGGACTCGGTCGGACATGACTATTTGTATCATATTTTGTACATTTTACTAGATTTTCTTTCAACTATACGCTGAATTTCAAATAATTCGAACGAATTCGGACGATCCCGGATCGGACATGATTTTTTCTCGTACAAATCTTGTTGTCCTAACTCGCGTCCTAAATGAAAATCGGATGGACTCGGACGGACGTATTTGATCACGGACACGAACGGACGTCGGACATTCGAACAAAATTTACAGCCCTACTGGAAGGGTTTAGACGTATGATATTATATAGCTCTTATTCCGCTGTGTATGGTATATGAGGACAGGTTATTGTAACTGTCCAATGGTGTTGATGTACTATGATATTGTAAGTATTTTTAAAAGCTCTCAATAAAGATTAATTTATGTATTATATTTTATTCCGCTGCGATGTGAGACTCTGATTCTGTGTTGTGGTGTTTCTTCTTCCTCTTTTATTCCAACTTTCTTTCTTTCTTATCTCACCCTCTAATTTCTATCTATAAACGTTCCAGTGTTTTCGGTGTTTGGAAGGTCGGCATGAGATATGGTAAATGTATTTATGTCAATTTTCGAGGCCGAAAATTCTTGGGTCGTTACGGTGGTATCAGAGCTATTGATTTAGTAATAACCTTGGCTTTGTGATATAACTCGATACCGATAGGGTTATTAATGCCCTAGATCGAGATTGAGTGTATATATATGAGAGTGTATTTGTAAATTTTATATACGAATGTTTTGTATTGTGTTTATTTGATCGGTTCAAGTGTTGAGAAGCATTGAACTGGAAATGGATACAGTATTGTTTTGTAAAGGGGGTAAATGAAATAATTTTACCCAAATTATATTTTTGTATAGAAAGGAAATAATTTTATCAAATAATTGGCATATTAGTGTGTTTGATTGATTTGAATGGAATTAAATCGGATTGAAAATTTGAATTGCAACTTAACCTAGTTAAGTGAAATTAAACTAATAATGGGATTTAAATTGAAATAAATAAAACAGATTTGGAAATTGGAAATTTGATGAATAAATAATAATCAAATAGAAATCACTCGAATATTATCGATTGATGTTCAAATATGTGAGACCAAAATAAAATATTAATATTCAATGTAAATTTAATCGATTTAGTTGATTTAGTTGATTTGGTTGTGTTTTGGTCGTCGATTTTGAATTGTTTGTTATTGGATGATAGTTATTTTGAATGGAATAATCAACAATTTAATGGAGCTAAATGAATTGTAAACTAAACAATAACTTTCGGTATAATTAAACTGGAATGGAACTGCAGATGAATTGGAATTTATATCTAACCCTGTATTTGAAAATGAATTGATGTATCTGTTTGGTTCTAGAATTGGTGTAGTATATTTGTTGATTAGTGAAATATTACTTACGAGTTTTATATATTTATTACTCATATGTGAATTGAGTTAAGTACAGGTGCCAGATGGCTAGGCAGATTGATATGGGTTGAGTAAATCGCATATACATTGAGCAATTATGCTAAATAGCGCTCGTAAAAGGTACGCCTACGCGAAAATATAAAATTTTGGGTTTTGATTTTTGTTTTCCGACCGTGTGGGTCGATGTATGTATATTATTTGTTCCTGCAAAATCGTAGATGTCACTCCGTACAGGGGAGACTCTGCCGAATTTTTCCGAGAATTTAACGTGTTGGAAAATTTTCGATATTTTTGCAAATATTCATTTACGGTATTGAATTGGTTTTCGATATAAATTGGATTTGAAAATGAATGGGCTTTGTAGCATTCTTCTTAACTTAGCAATTTCGGGGACGAAATTATTTTAATGGGTGAAGAATGTAACGACCCATATTTTTGGCAGTCAAGTATTTTATTTAAAATTTATAAATTTTAAATATTATATTTGGAATATTAATGGATTTTAATATTTTAATATTTAATTCGTTATTTAAAACGAAGTTTGAACGTTATATATTTATATAATTATAAATCGAGCTCGAAATGGCGTGGCAGTTCGTAATATGGAGTTTTGAACTTCAACCGAATATACAGAATTCGTTTTAAGTCTGATTTCTGTGAAACAAGAAACGTTGGAATTGTATTGATTATAATTCTCATATGAAAGAGAAAAATCCAGATTCCGTGTTATAGATTGTTAGTTAGGCTAAAATAAAATTTAAATTAGTCGCTTTGGAAATCGTTATTTAAAATATTGGCCTTTAAAATAGCGATTTTGCAAACGGACTCCGTTTTCGATGAAATTAGTTTCATTGGAGCTGTAATGTTAAATTATTGCACGATATTAAATTTTGTGGCAAACCGATGTCGTATGTGACCAAGGTAGCCGTAAACGCTCAATCAAAATTCTATAGTGCTTAATTAAATTAAATTAATTCAAGAGAGGGGTTTTTGTATGTAACTTGAGCAGATTGTAACGCCCCGCAAATCCATAATATCAGAGTTGACTAAATACCACATACATCCAACCCAAATATCACAGAAAATACGAATCATTTTTTTTAGAAGAAAAAGGTAGAAGAAGAAAAGAAATAACAACACAGAATCTCACATCGCAGCGGAACAAAATATAATATATCATAACTTTTGAAATACAAAATTTCAACTGTATAACATACACTTATCAGAGTACAACTTACAGCACAGCGGACATAACAATAACTAGATAACGCTGAAGCCTCCTGCTCCAAGCCCCTTTGGATAAATCTGTAAAATCCTGAACTACTTGACTGCCCATACAAAATTGGGCACCCAAGAGTTTAGGTAAAACAAAACAAAATAAACTCCGGGTCAGTCATGGGACTGGTATGAGTAAACAGTTAGAAACAGTTTGAGAAACCAAAAGATATCTCATAAGACCACGCCATATAACACAGAACAGGTTTTTCCCTTATGAGAATCTCAAACACTTTATTTAACTTTCAAATCCTTTTGAAAGAGAACAATAATCTTTATATCAAAACTCTTTTGATATTATAATAGTGTCTACATCAAATAAATAGAATCTAGTGGAACGTTTGCATCTCACGTTCCACATAATATTATACAATCAAAACCGCAAGCACGTATTGGGTAATGAATTTCCAACTATGACAAGATATGGAACCACCTGCCGCTGGTGTATCTCTAGAGGAGAATACACCGAGTTCAACAAGAACATCTTGCAACTCAGCCACACATGACCGACCACTCATTTCGCTTGAGTGTATCGAAGGTATATCACCAACGGTTGGGATCAGCAACCATTTCCCGAATGGGACAACATCGAATAGAATAAGGAATTAAATGAATCTCTAGATAGGTGATGACACACCCTAATGGGAGCTAACCACATAGCCATGCTGCCTGCCTGATTTTTGTCATTTCCCGGTTGTTGAGGCTACGATTACTTTCCATTCATTGATAACACGATCACTTTGAATGCCACACTGTCAGATCCATTAATCACTAATTGATCTGCACAAATATTCTGGATATTATACTAAGGGAATAAATCCGTTGCCACCATATATAATTGTACAGTCCAACATATGCGATCATTGGAAATATCTTGTCAGACATTCATCCATATACGTTCGTTCTGGGACTGAACGAAACCGAAGGCACTATTCAGTACATCCATCCTAGGCAATCTCTACCTAGGACTTATACAACAGCCCTTGCACTTTACTCCGTCTTCAATATATTCAACATACTTGGTTTGCAACGGTTATGCCAATACGGAGTGGTTCTTCGGATAATAATCCAATCGGTCTCTCCATATTAACAACGTTAAAATGGTCAAAAACTTTGATAGCGGTGATTTAACTATCAAATGAAAAATGTCCATGTACACACAATGATCTTATTTCCAAATGGAATTATCGATCAAATCATCAAACATATATATATATATATATTCATATTTCCTTATTTTCTATATTAAGAAAATATATGTTATTAACTCTGGAAAACATTCCCATTGCATATTTACATATCACTATTCTTCCACATATATCAGACTCTAACTGCAAACTAGTAAGATAACAACTTCCCAAGTATAAACCCCGAAGGTCGAAACCAACATCAGATCGATACTCAAAAAGTCGTTCAACTCAACTAATTTCCAGTCAGTTTCTAATTCTGCTTAACTCTATTTCTTTAACTCCATTTGATTAACTTCTTATCCACACGATCATTTTAAATCTGCAAATCATTTGCTTTTAAATCATCGTTCACTTTAAAATGTATATCTCCCAGGATTTTATTTATAAAATTCCTTTTCATTTATAATATTCTATTTTAGGTTCGTTTCATTATCGAATTCTATATATATCGATAAATCGATTTCTAATTTATCCAATCTTCTTAAAAATATTCTAACTCCTTAAATTTTCGGAAAAATTCGCCATAACCTCCTTTGTACCAGGAGCATCGGGAAAATCCCCAAACCGCCACACAGGCCCTCTCCAATCAAAAAGAAAAAGGAAAAGCCAAGTGGCTAGCCGATACGGTGCATAAAATCTCATATTCAATTTAAATACGTACCTTTTTGTCGAGCGTTATATTTATATCTCTTCTAATTCATCATTCCAAACCTGTCTCATACATACTTATCTAATTCATTTCAACTTAATTCACTCATTTTAACTCAACCCATTAATTAATTCGTTAATTAACTCTTTGCCTTTTTCACTTGTATATTTGAATATAACATGTTTCAAATATATTTCAACTTACTCATAAACTAATTGAATTCCATTTTCCAACTCAGGTTTCATATTCGATTCGAATATGAAGTCACAAGTTAAATTTACTTATTCAAAGTCAACTTGATTCAATTGTTTTAACTTAATTCATTAATCAGTTTGCTAATTAACACTTTTGCCAATTTCACTTTGAACATGACATGTTCAAATATATTTTAATCTACTCATGAACCAAATCTAATTCTATTTTTAAGCTCGTTTCCTTATTGACTTCTATATTCAAATTCAAATTCAATTATATTTGAATTTCCCATATTCAAATTTCATTTCAATTCTATTTGAATTGTCTATTCAAATTCCATATTCAATTCTATTTGAATTGTCTATTCAAATTCCATATTCAATTCTATTTGAATTCTATATTCAAATTCCATATTCAATTCTATTTGAATTCTATATTTAAATTTATATTTGAATTTAAATATTCAAATTATCTCTTGATAATTTGCTCATTATATTTATAAACACCATTTTATAAATTTCCTTGTTTTATTTAAACAAGTCTATTTCGAAATCTATTTAAAAATTCCAATTCTATTTTAGAAAGATAGAATTCTCCTTTTAAATCTCAAATATTCCTTTCAGGACATTTTTATAAATTAACACTTAGGCCCAGTGATATTTAAACACCAAACAACCAATTATTTATTTCAGGTTTTCTAGCACATCATATATGACAGTATATATGCAAACAAACAGATAATATATTTTTGAGGAATCCAGTTGGATCCCTCCAACCTATTTCCTGCATCCACAGACATTAGTCAACATAGTAATACCCATCCTGCTTCGAGGCAGGATATCGCGGTATGAAGGTCATCCACTAATATATATTTGTGGGGCGCATAGGGAAATCATCCGCTAGGAAACTGCGGGCATCCACTAATAAGACTTCAGGAATCAATCCAACCATCAATCCAATATATATATATAATAGTCAACCCTAAATAACTAATATATTTAAAGCAACCAGAAAAAATCCAAATAAGCAACAACAATTATTTTTAATGACATAAAAATAATTCTAATTAAGGTGAGTGAGATTTACTCACCGTGATATTTGATTCGTAATCTATTCCAATTGAATTCCAGTGCTTTGCTGATGACAATACGAATTGAACCCGACCATCTCGTTTGAATCTACATCCAAACTTTTCTCCTAGTCAACATAGCTCAACACCAACTTGTTGCCACGTTCTAGTCAATTGTTCTCCTAAAATTAATGAATTTTAAACTAAATAAATTTAACTAATTTATTATTAAAATTAATTACCATACCTTAATCATGTTTAGGCCTTCTTCCTTAATGGTCCAATAATCCACGCAACAGTCCTCTACCCTGAGCAAACTACTTATACTAATCAAACTCCCCGAACTCGATGCTTTGCTGCCATACTTCTTCTTAAATGTGCTGCTACCAGGAGAAAATTATTGACAACTTTGTGTCTAGAATCCAGTCCTTCAACGTCAGTTCCCATTTTCCCCTATGCCTGCACTTAACATCTCAAAAATACAGATCGCAAATCCCCTACACACCCAACTGTCAAACTTCTACAAATCATCGCACTCCTCCAGATCCTTCCAATATCAATACCGATCTCCTGAAAGTGCATTGACCTCAACCTCTACTTTGTGAACGCCCTACCTTCAATTTGGTATAACTCGCACCCATTTCTCCTCCTGACACATATTTGAACGCTTCCATTAACCTCCTCCCCAAAGTCGATCACAAAAACCTAGCTTGCTCCCCTAGATCGAGACATCACCCTGCTGCAACAATATTAGCGTCGCCTCCTGAAATCACAACATCCTTCCCCTCGCTCATTTACAACCAACAGACATCCAGACATTTGTTTTTACCTCCAGACGTTTCACAAGTTCCGTGACTTCGATTCCTACCATCGCACCCCTTCCCAAATCGAACGCGACTACCCCTTGAAATCCTCTTCCAGTCAAAGTCGCGGATTCGAGTTTCTCCTTCGTGCACGGGTTCCAAGTCGAAATCGAAGTCGACTTCTTTTTTTTTCTTAAATCCGATTTTCATTTTTGAATTTAAGAAAGAGAGACATGGGCGACCATTCTTTTGTTTGAGGACTTCGATTTGTATTTGAAGATGAAATAAGGAAAGGAGCCTGTCATTGTTTATTTTATACAGATGAAGTAAAGGAGGTAGGTTCACTATTGTTTGGACGAGGGTATGCAAACAATTTCTGAGTGAACGGAAGGACACAAAAAAGGCACGAGTTGTTTTTCTTAGTGGTGAGGAAAGGGCCAACGAGCACACATTTATTTATTCCCTTTGAATTTCACCGGTATCCTTAAATTAAAATACCTCACGATTCTGAACTCCTCTTTGAACCCAACAACTGATAGTCTTAGGGTTATCCCTATATTCTGAACACACCGGGATAGGCTACGAAGTCTAATTTTATCATCTGAAGGAGATATTAATTTAAATCAATATAAACTAAATTTCAAAACAATTTATTCTTGGAAAATAAATTTATATTATTATTCTAATTCAAACAGGAGTTTGAATTGATTATCTGAACTGTTTCCAATTCAGTGTTGACTTTGAATTCAAATAAAAATTCGATTTCGTATTTCGATAATTATATATATTCGAAATAAATCATATTTTTATTTTTAAATTGATAACTAAATATAAAAATTCATTTATATTCTCAAATCAGTATTTAAAATAAATATTAAATATTCAAAATAAATCGACCAGAAATCCGGATTGTTACACAGACGATCGAGTTAGGCCACGAAACCAGTTCCGTTGAGTTCGTATCGACATTTAGACTCAGGATAGATATATAGTTTGTTATTTTTAAAGACCCGGTAATTTAGTGTTCAAAATGGCATTGTGGTGCATGTAAAAATAGCGTACTGGGAAACGGTCTCGAAATGCAACGAAACTGGTGTCATTGGATTCGTATTGATTAAATATTGTAGGACTTCAGTTTTTTGTGTCAATCGGACTTATCGTTTGATCGTGGCGACGATAAATGCCTTAATCAATTATATTATTTTGGTCAATTCAGACAGGGGTAACTTCAAACGAATAAACGGCTGACCAAATGAACTCCGATTTGAACGAAATAAATTTCATTGGATCCTTAAGGAAGAGGTCTAGTAAAATGTCAAGATTTCAAATTTATTGGATTTTATCTGTAATTTTAGGAATTTTAAACGCTCGATTTTTCATCGATAATTATAAAGGACTTTTCACAAATGACCTCGGAATTCGATGAAACATGTCCCATTGGGTCCGGAATATTTTTTTATGTTAGGATTACATTTTTTTGTCAAAAAAGGAAGTCGATTTTAGTTGTTTTGAAATATTTCTCCATTGCAAAGTTGTACATAATAAAATAATATTGTTTCCATCTCACCATCCCTATATATACAATGCCGAAAACCCTATTTCTGAGTCAACTATATTGCATGGTCAAACCCATTTTTGCGCCTCCACACAAACATTTAACGGTCCAAAATTTTGATCACTCCTTCTCCAAATTTCCCTTAATCCACTGATGAAATCGATGGAACCCCAACAGCAATATTGTTCGGCTTGACGAGTACTCCATATCCGACGGTCAAGATCGGAATTTTTGACCTATGGTGATCGTGAAGGGAGGCTGAAGGCAGCGCGTTTCATCGTGGTTCTAGAGCGAGTAGCGAGGCCAGGCGATGAACTGTTTTTGGCGATGGAGGAGGACATCGAGGCGCGCCGGCCGGTGAAATCTGATAGACCTTAGGCGGTCTGTTAGGGGAGCGACGGGTGACGTTCTCGCATGGTATTGGGGAAGCAGCAGGAAGTATCTGATGCTTTAACAGTAAATTGTTCGAACTAATTATTTTAATTCAAGTAATTAATTTGGTCTAAACTTAATTAAAAGAATTTAAATGTTATCCATTTTGAACAGAAAATAAATGCTTGGAGATCGGATCTTCTGGAAATGGATAACAAGCAGTTTACGGGGGAGAAAAGGGATGTCTGCCTACACTTTTTATTAAAACGTAACAAGGCAACTCGATCCTAAAGGAAAAAGTATTGGCCATTTTATTAGAACCAAATTTGTCTTGAGGAAATTAGTTAACAACATTAAAGATTTAATTGTTATTTAATCACATTCACATACATTGTTAAATTTGTTGCAGCGGTATTCGAATGGGATGAAGTGCTAATGGGCCAGTGTATTCTGATTTACAGTGTAATTAAGACTAAGTATTAAATTAAGGGAAAAATTAAATTATATCGTATGCTATCATACCAGCATCTGAATACAAACAGAAGAGGGAAAACAAGGGTGCTGAACTAGAAATAGTAGAGGAAGCAACGAAAAGGATCAGCCATCCTTTACCTTAAACCGTAATTTGTCTATTTAAAACATGGTTAAGAATTTGATTAAATTTAATTAATTTTGTTATAAAATGATGAAATAACCTTAATTATAATTGGTGTAGTTCAACAGGCGATGGAACGTGACATATCGGTCCTACTGATTTGCAGAATCTAAAGTAATTAATTTAGAAAATAATTAGTTAATAAAAGTTAATTAGCTTTAAATTAAATCGCGAGTACTTATAATTTTGTAACTCTTGCGTATATGTATAGAATCAGACAAACTATATACCGTTGGAGTTGTCTTGAGAAGATCTACATCATGGAACAGAGTTGGACACATTTGGAATGAATCGAAATTTTCAGTTAAATTAAACACTTGTTTATTTAACTGAAACGAGCAGTTTAAATAGCGAATCAGATCAAGGTGAGTTAAACTCACTTAGTTCTTCCCATTTATATTTTATATAAATTGGGTTTTTATTTTCTGTGCTCTGGTTGTTGATGGTTGACTGTTGCTAGTTATATATTTATTTGTTGATTTAACCGATGGAATTAAACCGTTGTTTAATTTCAGTGAAACACCAAATCGCTATTTTAACGATTGGATCCAATGGAGGTAACTTACCCTGTTGGTCACGTTTATACAATAAACGTGTTTAATTGTTTGAACTGGTTGAATTGTTTGATGTTGAATAGTCGTTATTGGTTTTATAAAAATTATCAGTTAAATTTGGAATATACGTGGCTTGCATTTAGATGCTAAGCAGAGTGACATTAAAGCTTTCATTAGGAAGAATAACAGCCAACTGATTTTTCTTTCTTAAACCAAGCTAGACTTACATCTTACAATTAAGGCTGCATCAATTATCTCCCCTGATTGGCTCTTTGAGCATAATCTTGATAATGCAAATTATGGTAGACCTCTAACACTATGGAATCCATCTCTCTTTCATCTGACTAGGATAGCATCTACTGATCAATTCCTACACTTCTAATGTACTCACTTGCCTTCAAATTCTAGCTTCCTTCTCACCTCTGTTTATGCACGTAATAATGTATCCTCGCGGTAGGTTTTCCTTGATAGTTTGCCCTCTTGGAATTCAAATTATCCTTGGATTGTTGGTGGCAATTTCAATTGTATGTACTCCTCAAGTCAAAAATCAGGCGGCTGTCCTCTCACTATAAAGGAAATTGCACCACTGAATCAAGCCTTGCTTAGTTCTTGTCTCATTCCTATTGTTAGTACGGGTTTTGAATATACTTGGTCCAATAAAAGCAAATCACTCCCTCAAACTCTCTGCAAGCTTGTTCATATTTTTGCAAATGCTTTTTTCATAAATCTTTGGCATCATTCCTCTTATCAAATCCTTCCCTCCTCCTTATCAGACCATTATCCGCTTCTTTTCCATTGGGGAAGTGTAAATGCCATTAGTAATCGATATTCCTCTTTTAAATTTTTTAACTTTTGGACTAAACATATGGATTTTCAAAATATTTTATTACAGGTATGGTCGCAGCATTCATCATCTGAAAATCCACTTCAGTCTCTTCTGAGAAAATTCAAATCTCTGAAAATGAATCTCAAAGCATGGTCTGCTCACAATTTTGGTTATGGATCAAAACAATCTTCTATTATTAGGGAGGAGCTTCATAGAGTACAGGTTGAAATAAGCAACCATCCCAATGATGTTGGACTTCTTAGTGCTGAGCTTGAGCCGCAATGTAACTTGAAGAATGCACTGTATTTGGAAATTCAAGGCCTAAAACAAAAAGCAATGTTTAGAAAAGAGCTAGAGGGGGATAGAAATACAAAATATTTTCACAACTCTATCAAAATGAAGCAATATAGGGACTCAATTTTCTCGGTTAAGGGTATGCATGGTGTCTTACAGTCCTCTGATGATGGAATTAGCAATGCTTTTGTGGAATACTTCACCTCAATTCTAGCCTCACCATCATTATCTATTACTGTGCAGCCACTTTTTAATGTCAACATTCTTTCTCTTTCTAATGATCAATCGCAAGGCCTTATCAGACTAATTGACAGTGAGGAAATCAAGAGTATTGTTTTTAGCTTGGATGCTAATAGCTGTGGAGGCCCTGATGGTTTCAATGCTTTTTTCATTCAAAAATGTTGGTCAACAATTGGTGATGATACTACTTTTTCTCTTAAATTTTTCTTCATGACTAATGTTCTTCCCAAAAGTATAAATGCGTCTGCTATTGCTCTAATTCCAAAGATTGACAATCCCAACTTAGTAGCTGATTTTCGTCCAATCTCATGTTGTAATATACTTTATAAAATTATTTCTAAGATTCTTGCGAATAGGCTACAATCCGTGCTTCATTCCATCATCTCTTTAAATCAATCTGCATACATTAAGGGTAGATCAATTAGTGATAATATTCTGATTACCCAAGAGTTGTTATATGGGTACAATAGGGAAAATATATTCCCGAGATGTATGATCAAATTGGACATCAGAAAGGCGTTTGACTCTGTTTCATGGCATTCTATCTTGGCTGTTTTATCACGTATGAATTTTCCAATGCCATTCATTGCATGGATTTATACGTGTATCTCAACTCCATCTTATTCCATCACTCGAAATGGTAGACTTCATAGTTTCTTTGAAGGCACTAACGGCGTGAGGCAAGGAGATCCAATTTCAGCGTATGTATTTATCATCATTATGAATTGCTAAATTCGCTGATCATTGAGCAGATTCAGAAAGGTAACTTGGAGCTTCATCCCAGATGTAAGAATCCCTTAATTACTCATTTGCTCTTTGCGGATGATTTAATCATTTTCACAAAGCCAGATATCAAGAATATCCGATGTATTTTTGAAATACTTTATCACTTTCATGGTATAACTGGCCTCAAAATAAATGTCAAGAAATCTCACATCATGATTGCTGGTGTATCAAATGAAAAGAAATTGGAGATTGTGAATTTCTTGGGCCTTGCTGTATTACCATCTGATACTTTTTACTTGGGTATGCCACTAATTAGCTCAAGAATTTCTAAGCAGCAATGTATTCCGTTATATGAGAAGATTATAAGCAAGCTTCTACAATGGCCATCCTGTAAGCTCTCTTAAGCTGGTAGGCTAACAATTGTTCAATCCATTGCCAATGCAATGACCAGTTATTGGTCTAGACATTATTTGCTGCCTACAAAGCTTATTGATACGATCACTAGCGCTCTAAATAAGTTTTTATGGCATGGCAACCCTTTTTCTAAAAAGTTGATTCCATTTGCATTTCACAAACTATATGATGAAAAGAAATTTGGTTGTCTTGGCATTACAAACTTGAAGGTGTGGAATAAAGCAGCTATTTCTATTTACTTTGAAAAGCTTTTTGCCAAAGAGAAAGGTTTATAGGCATTGTAGGTACAGAGAAATCTTATTGGAAATAAGAATTTTTGGATTATGTCAATCCTACAAAATTGTAGCTGGAGTTGGCGTAGTATTCTAAAGCTTAGAGATACGTTCAAGACGTTTGTGCCGTGCAATTTTAAAGAAATTCCTAATCTCTCCTTTTGGCATAGTCCTTGGGCAAGACCATGATTAATATTAAGTGTGGTGGTTGACTATAATCTCATGATAAACTCTGGTATTCCTTAATCTGCAATTGTTTCTGACTATGTTCATGATGGTTTGCTGGTATTGCCCTATTCTAGCTCGTTAGTTTTAAGGAATTTATGGAAGGAGATAAGTTCATGTTTTGATGTTATTGGAGAAAGGGAATTGTTGTGGATGGGCAATGTTCACTCTATCAAAGTAGTGTCTAATTTGTTACAATCTCGAAGGCATTACTTTCCTTGGCATACAAGGATATGGAATTGCGGCAGCTCAGCAAAAGAAAACCTCCTGCTTTGGAAGATCATGGCAAATGCAGTCAATACAAAGAATAAGTTATTCAACTATGGCGTAACTGCAGATGATGTTTGTGTTTTGTGTAACTTTCACACTGAAACAAATGTCCATATATTTTTTGAGTGCCCCTTTGTTCACATCATTTGGTCACGGCTGCTTGCAACTGGAGGATTCTATAGGCCATCACTTTCCAGACAAATGGAACGGTATAATGTTTTTAAAGCAACACGTTGGAAGGATAAGAACACATGCATTTTACTGAAGTTGCTAAAGAAGTTTGTATATGAAATATGGCGTGAGGGAAACAATCGTATCTTTGGTTTGGAGAAGAGAAATGCTATTCACTTGTGCATGCAGATAAATCGCCAGATGTCAAGATCTACTTTGGCAACTATGTGATATGTTGCAAAAAAACTTTTTTACAATCTTAGCACTCTTTGTAATTATATAAGTGACCTTAGTTTTGGTTTTCTTTTGATTTATAGTTTGCTACATAGAGTAATTGCATTTCACGTGGTCAATTAATAAAAAAATTACCTTTCAAAAAAGAAATTATCAGTTAAATGGGATTGAATGATCTGATGTGAGATAACCATTTTTATACAGGGAAGAACAGGTTGAAGGGATCCAACCGGATTCCTCAAATGTATTAAACATTATTTATTTTCATATTATCATATATGAACTGTCCTGATTGTGTGATTAATTTAGTTATTGATCATTGACTGGAAATTCATCCTATGTTTTGTTTTCACCAATGGGAAATATTGGTGGAGTAATCGGCAGTAAATGGCCTAAAAATAAATTGTTGTTTATATTGATTTACCGTCAGGTGAATCGATGGAACTGAAGTTATAAAAATTTATTTTATAACTGGAGATAGATTTATATATATATATGTTATTTTGAATTAAAAGTTGTAAAAGGAAATAAATATTTAGTATTTAGTATTTAAATTTATAATTAATTATTAATTGATTTTATAAGGAAATTTCTGATGTTAATCAAATTTATAAACAAGTGAATAGAAATTAACTTAATGATTTAAATTATATAATTGTTTTGTTAAAAACGAATTAAATGGAATTTATTTAAATTAATTATATTGATAATTAATTTAAAGGGAAAATGAATTGGAATCGGTTAATGCGATAACCATGGTTTAAGCTGATTAAATAGACCGTTTTTAATTGATATTGATTTTTGAATTAGTGTGTTTTGAATAAAATAGTTTAACGAATATTGATTTAGTTTTAATAAGATTTTAAAAAGGAATTTACTATTTATTTTTGTTAGTAAAGGAATTAATTACTGAAGTAGTTAATGATCAAAGTAAATTTATCATCTTAATTAATAATAATTTAGAAAATTACTTTTAATAGAAATTCATTTAAAGAGTAATCGAAATTGAATGTATTCTAGTTAAATGGTGAAATGATTTTACGTACGGGTTTTATGCCTAAAACCCAAATTTTTATAATGAAGTTATAAAAGAATTTGAGTGAATACGATCACTTAATTTAGGTGGACTTAACATTTGAATTAAGTCAAAGGAAATCGAGAAAATTAAGATAAAAAGGGTTTATAGTAAACCAGGGTTATATAAATGAGATTTAAAGTGTAAAAGCGTTAATTTTAA
Organism: Allium sativum; assembly: GCA_030737875.1. NCBI lineage: Eukaryota > Viridiplantae > Streptophyta > Magnoliopsida > Asparagales > Amaryllidaceae > Allium > Allium sativum. The sequence continues at coordinate 270,499,942 of CM060924.1, forward strand.
ATTAACGTTACTTAAAAATGAGATTAAGTAAATAGAAGAAAACTGAAATAAAATTTCCAAAGCGGGGAATGGTTGAATAGATTTGAAAGGAGATTGGTAAAATTATATTTGGGTAAAGAAGTGGGTTATAGGGTTGTATAACCAAATCCGAACTATAAAAGAATTTATTTAAAGAGGCAGAGCTAAAACGGTGTTGTTTATAAGAAATTACTTAATTATGGAATGAAGAAAGAAGGTTTATATTCAAGAAAAAAATTTCTAAAAGGGTAGCAGGTTTATGAAACCGTATTTTGGATAAAATAGTTAAATGGAATTTGCTTTGAGATTGGAATGAAATATTGGTTTTATGATTACAACATATATTTATCTGAGGGTAAGAACGTTGCTGATCAAGGTCTGAGAGGCAATTAAAATACCTCAACTTGAACAACATCAGGATTTCTGAAGATGATATTGTTTGGTAATGGTAAAAGAGGGTAGGGATAATTTATTATTTCCATTAGTGAAATAATACTACAACGTTTGTTGAAAATTTGGAGAATATATACCGAGAGATCCGAAGTAAAGAAAATTAGTAAGAAGTGAAAATATATAAAGAGGATTCCAAAGTAAAATGGGAAACAAAAAGGAATTGTGGGAAATTATAATGATATTTTCGAATTAGAAAGGAAACGTAAAGTTGAGTTCTATTCTATGAGGATAAGTATAGAAATTTTGTTTTCAAACAATGAAATAAAATATATTCCGTAATGCTGTTTGACGAGTAACAGGTTGAATGGATTTCCCAATATTAGATAACAATGTGACTAATGATTTGAAAGTAAAAATAGAAGATTGGATACGATATAGGGTTTTCCTAAGTAATAAAATGAATTTGTTTGAAGTATCATCTTATGTTAAATAAGAAGCGTGAAAACTATATTTATAATATCAAAATATTTAAGAGTTTAAATTTACATTTTGTTTTAATTAAAAGGACAATTGATGCTGAACGCTGAACTAGTGAACTCATTGGATGTTCATGATTGAATCACTGTTTATTTTTATAGTTAAATCACCGACTATCAAATCTGTCCAATACGATTGTGGTATGGAAAGACCGGGATCGAATTTATATCCGAAAACCATTCCGACCAACAAATACGTGAAGATATCAGAAGATAATCGAGATGGAGCATTGAAGATCGTAGATCTTCATTAAACGGAAGAACTGCTAATAATATCTGGTTTTCGGCCAAAGATAAACTATGATTCTGTCGTGGTTGGAATCTACGGGTTGTAAGGACTTCTCGCTACTGATCCATGGGGTGATTTGAAACACCCATCCTCCGTTAAGGTGACTCACAAAGGGAATGCCTTAACTTTGGTGGAGCATTGTAGGTAAAAGATACAGATAATTTATAAGATAGACATATAAGCAACGGAAAAACTAATTTATTTCATAAGCACATAATTCAGTCAAAACATTACAACAAACTGTTTCAAAACAACTTCCAAATTATTACAACAAAATCTCTGTCTTGATTGAAACATAAAGAAGCATAGAACGATAATAAAGTTGCATAATCCCCATTAAGAGTGTATCCAAAGCCATAGCCCAAGAAAGGAGTGTCCAAGCAATACATCTACTCTCTTCAAGCTTGCAAAAGGTCTGACTAAGTGGAAGTATTTCCTCCCTACAGACCCGGGGAGGGGGGGAAACGGAAGAAAAGAAGACGAAAGAAAAATGGGTCAGACATGATTCTGGTAAGTCCAGTGATTTTTCAGTATGTGAGCAAGAAAAAGGATCATGACAGGAATAAACTGAAAATAGGACAATACCAGAATAACAAGATAACATAAACACAGATAAGACAGTTTAAACTGAATGTACTATCGCACCCGTTTCTATTTCCCTGCACTTACTCACTATTGTTCAGCCAGCCTCACATGTTCATAACAAAGTGATCCCCTTTTTATCGATCGGCTCCTACTCTTATACGTTTACTACTTGTGTCATTCAGCCCCCGCTTGATTGTAGATACCTGTGCTGGTCCCACCATGGGGTGTATCAAATCCTATGGTGGCAACCCGACACAATTCAAGATGCACAGTGTATAACTACTGATGCCCAGTGCCTGCTTTTTCCACTACGGAGTACGTGCATGCCCGTACTCCGTCGGAACCTACACTGACGCACTACCCGCCGTTATTTTGACCGCTTATAATCAGCCCATTAGTCGTGCTCCACCCTGCCTGGTTCAGGGTACCATGATACATCTATATGGGTTACTGCTGAAATGGGTCCCCGTTACTAGGGTTTCCTAATCAACATGTTAAAATGGTTAAGTGTTCTCAAATTAACCTAACCCCACCCATCAGTTTAGTTAACATGTTGTATCAGTTAAGTGTTACCTTAATTAACTTAACCTTACCATTCCTGTCTTAGCTTTAATTCATTCATTAAAGCACCAACCACTCACATTAGACATGTATTGTTGCGGTCGCTGGATGTGCCGGTCGGTTCCGGGCAGTCTTACACCGCAACTCTGTCTAACCTCGGGTTCTTTTGGGCTTAATGCGCTAACCTCCCACATTAGATCTATATTGTTACGGTTGCCGGATTTGCCGGTCGGTTCCGGGTAGTCTTATACCGTAACTCAATCTAACCTCATAGGCATATTCGTCTTTTGCTTAATTTACATATTTACCCTTTTTAGTTTATATGTAAATTATCCACAAATTTGTTGTCATTCAAGTCATGCCCCATTTACCTTGTAAATCATGTTCATAATTTTTAGGTATATAAATTATACCATTCATGCTACCAAACTATGCCAATAATATGTAAATTTATAATTTTCCCAACAATACCCTCGTTATATGTTCGCATAAATCACATAGAATGTTAGGCTTCATAATTTAGCCTAACTCATAAATAAAAGGGGAAAATGGAAGGAACATGTAACATTCCAACAAGCATAATATGGATCCAACTAAACATATGTCATATGAATTTGGAATAGAACGACATGCATTTAATTATGAACATGCAATTTAAATCTATTCAACATGAATCATAAGCATATAAACAGAAGTTTACATAGAACTACACAAACTTAATTGTTGGATCTAGATAAACCCTAAGGGGTGGTGAATAGGGTTTATCACAGTCTTCAACTGAATTGAAAATCTGACAGGATATTAAAATAATAAGCAGATCACAGAATATAGAAGAAACAAAAATGCAGAAAATAAATCACACACAGATATACCCAGCTTCGGCAATACCCTGCCTACTGCTGCATTTCTAAGGTTTCTACTAGGTGATAGAACAGATCCCGCATACAAGACCATGTACACTCACAAACCCTACTCCTATTCTAACCCTACGCTCAAAACCCTAGACTGACCAATATTCACTCGATCATATTTCCATGTTTACGACCCTGTAACCAGTAACCCAGATTTTATAGACTCTGTCAACTGTCAGTCAACACCCAGACTGAATCTCCTAGTATTTTACAGACACTAGAAACTGTTGACGGTTTACAAAAACAGAAAGAAAATACAATACAAAATTAAAATCAAATTAAAAAACCTTAGGAGTTAAAAACAAGGGGTCATCCCTTTAGAAAATTATTGCTTGGTCTTAGTTCAACTCCATGCAGGCCGACCCCTTTGTAATTCAATTAGCCCGATCTCTTTTCCTTTTTGCTCTGGGAAAAATAAATGGAGACAGGGCGATTTGAAAACTAGGGTTTTCTGATTCCCTCTGGATCGAAATCGATTGCTTAATGGATTGATTGTCGTGGTTCTCTGATTACTTCAACTTGATGATGTTGAACGATTCCTTGCTTCACTGCTTTGGGATTGCGATCGAACTCTGCTGAAATTTGTGAGTTGCTGCTGAATTTATTTAATTCTTGCTCTGAATTGTTGGGTTGATTTTCAATTTCTATGATCTCTTATGAACGTGTTTTTGTTTCGATGATCCATATGCCGATGATGATTGGTTGTTAATATAGGGTAGAATCGAAAACCCTTGTCTCTGATTTCACATACGTGGCTTGACTAATTTGTCCCGTGTTTCCCCTTTTGAAATAATCAATTTAATTTATGAAATTTGATCCCTTGATTTTCTCGATACACATAGATGATATACTGGACTTGATTGAGGCCTTTATTTAATCTGGAAAAATTGTTTTCCCCTTTTGAAATGTCACCTTGACTTTCTCTTGTGTGATTTGGATGAAAAAAATTGCCAAATATTTATTTCTCTGATTGATTCAAAAACTGGAAGCAAAATATATTGTTGTCCACTGGTTCGAGCCCTTTGATTTTCTGGCTTTAATTTGTTGCCATAAAAATGTTGGCATTTCTGGAAAAAAAATGTTCCCTGGCCTTCTTGAATACATTGCAGAAAACTGATTTGCAAAAACATCTGGCTCCCTTAAAAAAACAGACTTGCCAGTTAGTATTCGAGTTGCACACATTTATGTATTTACCATACGTAAGAAGATGCCTTGTTCATGAATGCACCATGTACCTGACCCTGTGTTGACTATGCACCAATTTCTTTGCTGTATCTGTGCTGGACCATTTTTGTTTAAATCTGTATTTGCTGAACTGAAGTTTGTGATCTTCCATGATAATTTGCCTGATCTAAAGTTATTTGCACTTCCATTTGTGTTGGCTGTTTACATCTTTGCTGATCTGACATGCAAAACCACTTGCTGATTTGCCATATTTTGGCACTTGATCATTTAGTATGAGTTGCTTTAAAAGAAAGTGATCTGCCATAAAAAATCACTTGATTTGGAGTGATCTGCCATTTTGTCATTCCTTTTTAACATTCACCACAGTGTAGTTACACCCACCATGACTGCTATGAGTTGCATCATGTATATATACTGCCTTGTGACCATTGTCGCGTATTAGCACCACTATGTATAGCCTAATCTGACCTCTAGTTACATAAAAATGAGTGCCATACATACTTGAACTTGTCAACATAATTTGATTGCATAGGCTTGTGCACTTTGAAAAGAAACGGCCCCATTTGTAACTTGACCATCTTAACAACTAACCATGTATGCGCACTGGTTGGTTTTGTGTCTTGTATATTTGTATCCCCGGAGCTTCGTGCTTTGCTTACCTGAAAATCTGAACTGACACTCATGTATGAGCTCGACACTTTGTCACACTGTTGTTGTGTTAAGCATGATGTTCAGTATATCCAATGCCATGTGTGACCATGCTTGTATATATATTGAGCCTTGTGTATATTCCACCATGCTCATTTACTTGTATGTGCACACTCAATGATTTGTTGATTTATTCCATGCTTGTTGCTGTGAACCTGAATTTGTGCACATACAGTTGTGTGCATGAAAGACCCATGTTGTTGCACCAGTACATGTCATTACCACTTTGAGTTATCACCCTGACATGGCATTTGCTGTTTCACTTGAAATGTGAACTCTATTATATGCTTCTTGTGATCCTTGTCATATACTGTGTATGTGAACACATACATGTACACTTGCTTTGAACCTTTGAGCTATGTTGACTTTGTTGCTTTCATGTGCACTGAGTCGAGTTGGTCCACGCGGCTGCTCCTCAGTTGCATGCTACATTCTGATTGGCGAGGCAGTGCACACGTGTATTTATACACGTGTGTATTTGCAGCCATCAGAAAATTTCCTGTCCCTGTACATATACAAACTGTCTGCCTAGACACAGATGAATCAGATCAGGTCATGAAAAAATGATGAGAAACACACCAGAAATCTGAGGCAAATAATAATAATTATTTTAAATTAAAATTTATATTTGCACGTATACAGTTTTATTTCTATTGCAGTGTACTGTGTGTGTTTCATGTGACAGGTAAACAGGTGATGACTGGACTGACTGAGAAGATGCTATGAGAACAGAAGACCGAAGACGGTGTGTAGTGTCAAATAAATGTATGAGACTGAAACTGTATATGAGTCAATGTGAATATATATACATATAATATAACTGTGTATCTGTTGTGTATGTATAACTGAGTGACAATGAAAGAACTGTATTGAGGAGCTGTGAGAGAATTGTACTGATATATGTAATAAACAAATTTGGTTGGAATAAAATATTATTTTATTGTTGTCAAACAAATTTGTCTATTTTATTCTGTTTATATACAAGTACAATATGAAGTGAATGTTTAAATAGTGGAGTTATAAATAGTTGTACTGTTAAATATAATATTATATTTAAATAAAATACTGTATGAATATATGAATGTCTGTACAGTCGTATATTATTTAAATATAAATATTATATTCATGTCTGAGATGTATATATAGAACAGTACAGTACAAAACACATTTATAATATATATATATATATTTGGTTGTCATCATCAAACAAAAATCATATAATTGTTTACACAACAACGTTATATACAACAATCTCCCCCTTTTGATGATGACAAACAAATAAAAGATTTTGAGTACAATAAATGTATTTGACAGTGAATATTGAACTCCCCCTATTTATTAGCTCCCCCTACAATAGATAACTCCCCCTATAACTGTGCATGAGTGAAATGAATTTTCAAAATAAAAAATATTTATAAAATATTCACTCATAAATCAAAATCTCAACCCATTCTCCCCCTTTTGTTATGATCAAAAGGATATAGAATTTAAAATATAAATGAATATTGACTAGAAATATAATTTCAGCTTAAGAGGAAGAACAGTCATCATAAATCTCAATCAGTCAAACAAAAATCATAATATTCCGAGAACGGGTGGCATATTTCACATTGTAAAGAATGACGAATTTACGATGAATTTATAAATAATGGAGAGAGTCAAAACATTATTTCCAGTTATTTTCAAAAGAACTTTACAAAAATAAGCGCAAAAACAGTGATGGATTTGGATTATAACTAATAATTCAATTTAAGTGACAGAATCAAATAGTCTCAAATCCCAGTAGCTATCAATCAATAAATCATAATACATCATAAAATATTAACACATTTCACAAGTTAGTATATGGATTGATAAGCTGGTTTTTATACTTAGAGGAGTATTTCAGATTTATTTCAATTTTATAGCACATTTTTCCTTGTCTTTTATTTCTTATTTAAGAGTACACTGACCATGCATAACCAGAGCTTGGAATTTTAAATGAGGTCAGTCGCAGCTTAAATTATAAGTTGTCTCATAACCATGCATAACCAGAGCTTGGATTTTTAAATGAGGTTGGAGACACACTTATGTATTAATTACATTTATATTTTCAGCTTTAAAAGGAAAAACTCCTCGGTATAAAACTAATATGGATGATAGAAATGTGGTAGGTACAGAAATGGTTTGTGAAATAAATTTCTAAATTAATCATATTATGAAATATGCTCGACTGTACCGGGATCATTGAAAATTTTCGATTATCACTAATTCTGAATAATAATATAGCCCCATTTCTATCATAAATAATTTCCATTGTTTTAAAAGGACGATTTAAAAAAATATTAACTCTCCACATCAACATAAAATCACGATGGACGGCAGAAAGATGATAGATAAAGGAGATGGTCGTGAAATAATTGCCAATTCAAAGATATTATAATAAATGTTCAACCATCATGAAATACAAATAAAGTCTCCTCTTGTTGTGAAATATATTGCAGTCAAAATTCATCACAATTTCAAAATCTGATAATAATTTTGATGAATTATAAATATAGTTCAATTTGGATATTGATTTCAATTTCTGAATGAAAAATCAATAAATAAGTTTAAAATTGAAAATCAATTACAAGAGGAATATGAAGAGCTATATACAACACAAGAGGGATAAAAAAAATAGCACATCTGATGCCAATTGGAGTCTCTATTAGTGAGAAATTTAATCAAACACATTTCACTTATCAAAGCAGTAAAAAGTGTTGGCCAATACAAGCAGTTTAAAAAATGTTTTCAAAGGTGGTCCTTTTATCAAAGCAGTAGTCAGACATTAAAAAAATAATCGAAATATGCACTTCCCACAAAATTTTCAAATTATCAGGGCATCACAAGAATCGGTTCAAATCAGACTTCTCAGGATGATGGTCTCATAAGATGATTCATGATCCAAGATTAAAAATACCGTTTATTTTAAATCATTTGATGGGATATGAAAATTTCTGAATTTAATAAATCAATCACACCAGATTATAAATTTTTTATTTGAGATATTTGTGTGATTCAATAAATCAATAATTTCAATTGATTTTAAACAAAAAGATATTCAAATCAAATAATCATGAAATAACAATGAATTTCAAGATCATATTTTCAAAGAATTTTCACAAATATTTCAGACAAGCCAAAAAGAAATTCAGATCATTTACATCAAGTATGAGAGGTATTCTTGAACCAGAAAATTTAGAAAATAATTTATTTTAGATCACTTGAATCAATGTCAAGTTTTGAAATACAATGAATAAGTCACACAAGATTGATAATTTCAAATTTTTAGAGGCGTGTGATGTTCAGAATATCAAGGGTTTCAGATGATTTCAAACAAATATATTTCAACAATAATGATCATGAATAAAGATGAGATTCAGGATGTATCACTGTAATTCAAGTCAATTCAAACTATTCAAGCCAATCTGAAAATTTCTGAAATTACCACAACTGATAAATAACGGAGTGCTGTAATGAGTATAACATTTTAGCCTTTTCTAAAAATGAATTAGAAGAAACGCATAACAGCAGAGGTGTGTGTAATTCCATTAAACTTTCAGAATATCAAAAATTTAGGATTCAAACTAACAATGTTCAAGATATGACACGAATACATCAACACTGTTATGAATTCATAAATCAGATAATAAACTTCAAAACAGTTACAGATATTTACAGGTTTAAATACAATATCTGGAAATGATTAAAAATATCAGATTTTAATTCAAGTAAGGCAAATTTCCAGAAAATCAAGAGTTCTGCAACTGGAAGTTAAGGAAGCCCAAGAAGAAAAAAAAAAAATTGTGGTAGTGTCAAATCAAAAGGAAAAACAAAGATAGTAGGAGATAGAAGAAGAAATAATAAGAAAATAAAAAACAGAGAATATTTATAAGGACAAGTTCAGAGATCATACCTGAAATCAGTGTAAACCAGAATCTCTGACTCATCAGACTTGGCTAAGGAACTTGTGAATGGTTACAGTAGTATTGAGCAACTTGAGTACAATTCTCTTTTGCCTAGCAGTTCCTCAGCCACCTATGGTACCTAACTATTTAGAGGATTGAGTGGTCTAACAAAAACAGTAGAACCACTCATAGTTGTATTCACATATTTTGGTACCCAGACTTATTTATATAACAATCCATTCAAATCTACCTTTGTACCCTTCGGGACCCAAATCTGTTTGAATTTCATGAAGTTTGTTTTATTTCTTTTTGGGAACCAGAATTGCTCAAATGGATTATCATAACACAGATTCACATCGCGTTTATGATTCAAAAATCCTTTGCGATCATCAGAGTTTGAATTTTCATATCGATTCTTTTCAAGACAGTTTGAAGGATTTTTAAAATCATTTGAATTCCGCTTTTCAAAAACATTTATTTTCCCAAATCCAAGACCATGTTTATTTCCGACAAAAGTTTGGTTATGTAACAACATATTCAATGATTTTTCCCCATTAGAGAATTTTTCCAAAGTTGATTCCAATCGTTGAATTGTGGATATAAGATCACTATTATCTTTCATTAAGTCTGAACATCGATTGTTAGTGATCTTTCTTTCAGCATCATGTTGTTTCAAAACCAAATTTTCATTTTCAAGTGATTTTATTTTGGCTTGGGATTCTGAGATCTCAGATTCAAATTGTTTTTGTTTTTCGGTCTCAAATTTCTTGGATTTTCAATCTCGTTTTCAAGTTCATTCAAAATCAAATTGGATTTCATCAAATTCTCCTTTTCAGCAATTTCAAATTTGGAATATATACCAGTCTTAAAAACTTCAAATTCCTTTTGTAGAAAATTGTTCAAATTTGATAACTCAATCTTGCTTTCCTTTAAGATCAGAATTTCATTTTCAAACCTTTGAATATTTTTATTGAGATGAACAAGATTGGTTCCCAATTTCAAACAATTTTTGCAATTAGAATTTTCAAATTTCACAACATTTTCCAGTTTTAATTCCAAACAATGAATTTTGCTTGTCAACTCACGATTTTCAGTTTTCAAAGATTTATTTTTAGAATGGAGTTTATCAACAGATTTAGTTAAATCCACACACATATAAACTAAATCTTCATATGAGAAATTTTCTGTTTCAGCATCTTTTGATTCTCCATTATCTGATCCTTCAGAATTTTCATTTGTAAATCCTATTAAACAGAACTCTGAATCTGAGTTGACTTTCTTGGGTTTTGAGCTACCGTTGTCAGATCTTCCATACTTCGTATTGAGAGTATCCTAGATTTCCTGTGCAGATAAACAATGGAAGATAAGATTAAACTGTTCAGTACTAAGATAATCAAATATAATTTTCATAGCACGAGTATTGAAAGTAATATCTACACTATCAAATCCATTGATAACAACATTCCAATATTTAATATTAACAGATTTTAAATAAAATTCCATTTTGGATTTCCAATTTAAAAAATCTGTTCCATCAAAAATAGTTGGAGATGAACTGGGATAACTCTCTATTGACTGACAATGAGGAATCATCATTACTCTAGAGTTAACAGAATACCTGCTCTGATAACACTTGTCGGATCTAGATTAACCCTAGAGGGGGGTGAATAGGGTTTATCACTGTCATTAACTGAATTGAAAATCTGAAAGGATATTAAAATAATAAGCAGATCACAGAATATAACAGAAACAGAAATGCAGAAAATAAATCACACACAGATATACCCAGCTTCGGCAAAACCCTGCCTACTGCTGCATTTCTAAGGTTTCTACTAGGTGATAGAACAGATCCCGCATACAAGACCATGTACACTCGCAAACCCTGCTCCTATTCTAACCCTACGCTCAAAACCCTAGACTGACCAATATTCACTCGATCAGATTTCCCTATTTATGACCCCGTAACTAGTAACCCAGATTTTATAGACTCTGTCAACTATCAGTCAACACCCAGACTGAATCTCCTAGTATTTTACAGACACTAGAAATTGTTGACGGTTTACAAAAATAGAAATAAAATACAATACAAAATTATGGCTTGGTCTTAGTTCAACGCCATGTAGGCCGACCCCTTTGTAATTCAATTAGCCCGATCTCTTTTACTTTTTGCTCTGGGAAAAATAAATGGCGACAGGGCAATTTGAAAACTAGGGTTTTCTAATTCCCTCTGGATCGAAATCGATTGCTTGATGGATTGATTGTCGTGGTTCTCTGATTACTTCAACTTGATGATGTTGATCGATTCCTTGCTTCACTGATTTGGGATTGCGATCGAACTCTGCTGAAATTTGTGAGTTGCTCCTGAATTTATTTAATTCTTGCTCTGAATTGTTGGGTTGATTTTCGATTTCTATGATCTCGTATGAACTTTTTTTGTTTCGATGATCCATATGCCGATGATGATTGGTTGTTAATATAGGGTAGAATCGAAAACCCTTGTCTCTGATTTCACATACGTGGCTTGAATAATTTGTCTCGTGTTTCCCATTTTGAAATAATCGATTTAATTTATGAAATTTGATCCCTTGATTTGCTCGATACACATAGATGATATACTGGACTTGATTGAGGCCTTTATTTAATCTGGAAAAATTGTTTTCCCCTTTTGAAATGTCACCTTGACTTTCTCTTGCGTGATTTGGGTGAAAAAAATTGCCAAATATTTATTTCTTTGATTGATTCAAAAACTGGAGACAAAATATATTGTTGTCCACTGCTTCAAGCCCTTTGATTTTCTGGCTTTAATTTGTTGGCATTTCTGAAAAAAAAATGTTCCCTGGCCTTCTTGAATACATTGCAGAAAACTGATTTGCAAAAACATCTGGCTCCCTTAAAAAAACAGACTTGCCACTTAGTATTCGAGTTGCACACATTTATGTATTTACCATACGTAAGAAGATGCCTTGTTCATGAATGCACCATGTACCTGACACTGTGTTGACTGTGCACCAATTTCTTTGCTGTATCTATGCTGAACCATTTTTGTTCAAATCTGTATTTGCTGAACTGAAGTTTGTGATCTGCCATGATAATTTTCCTGATCTAAAGTTATTTGCACTTCCATTTGTGTTGGTTGTTTACATCTTTGCTGATCTGACATGCAAAACCACTTGCTGATTTGCCATATTTTGGCACTTGATCATTTAGTATAAGTTGCTTTAAAAGAAAGTGATCTGCCATAAAAAATCACTTGATTTGGAGTTATCGGTCATGTTTGTCATTCCTTTTTAACATTCACCCCAGTGTAGTTACACCACCATGACTGCTATGAGTTGCATCATGTATATATACTGCATTGTGACCATTGTCGTGTAGTGGCACCACTATGTATAGTCTGATCTGACCTCTAGTTACATAAAAATGAGTGCCATACATACTTGAACTTGTCAACATAATTTGATTGCATAGGCTTGTGCACTTTGGAAAGAAACGGCCCCATTTGTAACTTGACCATCTTAACAACTAACCATGTATGCACACTGGTTGGTTTTGTGTTTTGTATATTTGTGTCCCTGGAGCCTTGTGCTTTGCTTACCTGAAAATCAGAACTGAAACTCGTGTATGAGCTCGACGCTTTGTCACACTATTGCTGTGTTAAACATGATGTTCAGTATATCCAATGCCATGTGTGACCATGCTTGTATATATATTGAGCCTTGTGTATATTCCACCATGCTCATTTACTTGTATGTTCACACTCAATGATTTGCTGATTTATTCCATGCTTGTTGCTGTGAACCTGAATTTGTGCACATACACTTGTGTGCATGAAAGATCCATGTTGTCGCACCAGTACATGTTATTACCACTTTGAGTTATCACCCTGACATGGCATTTGCTGTTTCACTTGAAATGTAAACTCTATTATATGCTGCTTGTGCTCCTTGTCATATACTGTGTATGTGAACACATACATGTTCACTTGCTTTGAACCTTTGAGCTGTGTTGACTTTGTTGCTTTCATGTGCACTGAGTCGAGTTGGTCCACGAGGCTTCTCCTCAGTTGCATGCCACATTCTGATTGGCGAGGCAGTGCACACGTGTATTTATACACGTGTGTATTTGCAGCCATCAGAAAATTTCCTGTCCCTGTACATATACGAACTGTCTTCCTAGACACAGATGAATCAGATCAGGTCATGAAAAAATGATGAGAAACACACCAGAAATTTGAGGCAAATATTTTTTTTTAAATTAAAATTTATATTTGCGCGTATACAGTTTTATTTCTATTGCTGTGTACTGTATGTGTGTTTCATGTGACAGGTAAACAGGTGATGACTGGACTGACTGAGAAGATGCTGTGAGAAAAGAAGACTGAAGACAGTGTGTAGTGTCAAATAAATGTATGAGACTGAAACTATATATGAGTCAATGTGAATATATATATATATATAATGTAACTGTGTATCTGTTGTGTATGTATAACTGAGTGACAATGAAAGAACTGTACTGAGGAGCTATGAGAGAATTGTACTGATATATGTAATAAACAAATTTGATTGGAATAAAATATTATTTTATTGTTGTCAAACGAACTTGTCTATTTTATTCTGTTTATATACAAGTACAATATGAAGTGGAGTTATAAATAGTTGTACTATTAAATATAATATTATATTTAAATAAAATACTGTATGAATATATGAATGTCTATACATTCATATATTATTTAAATATAAATATTATATTCATGTCTAAGATGTATATATAGAACAGTACAGTACCAAACACATTTATAATATACATATATTTGGTTGTCATCATCAAACAAAAATCATATAATTGTGTATGCAACAACGTTATATAAAACATTAATTAGGCATGTAGATGTGAAGTTGCATATGGGTTGAATCAAGTTAACATGGATCTAACATAGAGGCATGTGGATCTAAACATTTAGGTATATATGACATGACTTAGCCTATAAACTTGCATGTAACGTAACATGATAGAATCACCAAACTTATATACAACATTATAGTTTCATTCCCAAATTACTATACAACATAATTGATTCATTCACCAAATTCTACACAACATGATAGGTTCAATAAACACAATAATCTCACAAGAATAGACATGAATCAGCATCACTACTGTCATACAACTAGTCACAGTTCTAATTTTCACTTTATTACAAATCATGTATTTAATTTGTTCACATCTAAAAGATAACTAAACTTACAAATAAATGAACAGTCTTGTTTTCTAGAATATGTATTCTGAAACTGAATAGCTATCCCTTGAAGTAGACTATCGATTCTCTAATTTAGATTTGATTCATAGCTTCTAACTTGCTTTCTAATTGGAGAAGAAAGGCGGCTACTCTAGGTTGATCATGGACAGCATGACGGCTCTTGGAATGAATTTTTGTGTGATTTAAGGTGGAGGGCATCAGTTGTTTATATAGAAGTTTAAACTAATGTAAGCCGTTAGATCAACCTAGGAGCAATCAGGACAATCCAGATAAGATAGAGTCATCTAGAAACAGCCACCTATGCCCTAGTGACTCATCAACAGGTCAGAATTCATCACTGTTTGGATATGAATGCAGGAGTCGACCTCTACAGGGGGGTTCGACACCTATGTCGACTCCCCCTTGGGGGGGGGGTCGACCCCTAAGCTGGAATTTTCCCGCTCAACCTATTCTGCTTGAATTTTGAATTTTGAACTTGGTTTGGGATATTTAATTATTATTTATATATTTATATTTAATTTTCTGATTAAACTAGAAATCTTTTGAACTCCATAATTTCTTCATACGGAGTTCGATTCGCGCAAACTCGGACTCTATCTCAAGCAGAATTCCGAGACAAACGCAATTGCGTAACCCATTTCCCTTAATTCTCACTTTAAAAATTACGTATTCTTTAATTCGTTACATAGAAAATTCAGGGTGTTACATTTTCCTCTCCTTAAAGGATTTCGTCCTCGAAATCTTCAAGTCAAGAAGAATATCTATCCTACCATCCAATCGTCCATCTACTCAACCATCAAACACAGGCATCCATTGTCCTTAAAAAGACTTCTAATGCTTTCATGAATGTTTGCATAGTGTGTGTATATGTCCTTGTCTAATGAAAAATCAGGCGGTCTACTGATTCAGTTGACCTCCTTAATGCAAATTATGTCAGTGTCATGCGTCCATTATGTATGCAATTATTCCTAATCATACTTTCTACATGAGTGCACAATCATTCATACAAATGCAACGTCCATATGATAACACATCAAGTTCAATCCATATACAAATACATATATGCATATGCAATATGAAAGTGACTGAGCCGATCTAACACCTAATGTGTGTGTATATGCATCCACGAGCAACCACTTGCAACCACTTTCAACCATCAATCATAACATGATTCAAATACATGTTTACATCCATTGGTTTCTACCTAAGGATAAAGAATAGAACCGAGGAGATATACTTAAAAAGGTAGATACAAGCATGCATAAACTTAAGGAAAAAGGGATCAAGGATGTACCCTAAAAAAGAAAAGGATAGGCTGCACGTATCTTGTCCTCAGTTTCCCAAGTTACGTCTTCCTAAGCGCCACTCCATTGAACTTTAACGAGCTTGACTTCACGATTGCGTAGTTCTGTACCCAAGATACGAGTTGGAACTCTTCTCACAGTTGCTTCTCGTTCCACTTCTACTTCCTCCAGTATGCTTGGCTCCACAACTTCCGCGGACTCATGTAAGCATTTTCGAAGTTGGGAAACATGAAAAACATTATGAACTCCAGCCAGTCTTTCGGGTAGCTCCACTCTAGAAGCAATCGTCCCAATCCTTTCAATGATAGAAAATGGTCCTACAAATCTTGGTGCCAACTTTCCTACGGACCCAATGCGAATGACATTCCTCAAAGGAGATACTTTAAGGAACACCCTATCTCCAACCTCAAACTTAAGGGCGGTCCTTCTTTTGTCTGCGTAGGGCTTCTGTCTATCTTGGGCAGTCTTCATTCTTCTTCGTATCAAGTCCACTTTCTCTGAAGTTTCTCTAATCATGTCTGGCCCAAGTATGAGCTTGTCTGTAGACTCCCACCAACAAGTTGGTGATCGGCATGGTCTTCCATATAAAGCTTCGAAGGATGCCATGCCTATGGTGGCTTGGTAGCTATTGTTGTAAGCGAATTCCACCAAAGGAAGATGATCCTCCCATGTCCCTCCAAAATCAAGAATGCACAATCTCAGGAGGTCTTCTAATACTCTGTTCACCCTTTCCATCTGACCAACGATTTGGGGGTGATAGGCCGTGCTTAAGCATAGTTGTGTGCCCACAGCCTCTTGCAAGCTCCTCCAAAACTCGCTCATAAAGATAGGATCTCGATCACTCACTATGCTGGAGGGTATCCCATGGAGTCGAACTATCTCTTTAAGATAAATGGATGCTAAAGACGAGGAAGTCCTTCTACTCTTAACAGGTATAAAGTGAGCGCTTTTAGTGAGCCTGTCCACTATTACCCAAATACTGGTATTGCCCCTTCTTGACCTAGGCAACCCATCAACAAAGTCCATCAAAATGCTATCCCACTTCCATTGTGGGACCTCTAGAGGATGAAGCAAACCACCAGGCTTCTTCTGCTCCGCCTTGACTTGCTGGCATATCAAGCACTTAGAGACGAATTCAGCTACATCCCTCTTCATGCCATTCCAAAAGAAAACCCTTTTCATGTCTTTATACATCTTGTCTCCACCTGGGTGTATGGTCAACTTAGAATGGTGTGCTTCTTCGAGAACCATCTTCACCAAATCCCTTGCTTGTGGGATGCATAGTCTTCCATCCCGTCTCAACCATCCCTTGTCATCGATAGAGTGTCTATTGAGGTGACTAGAAGTCTGACCCCTAGTTGGCTTATCCATTACATCAACTAGCTGAGGGTCTTCACGTTGTGCAGTTCCTATTGAGAGTAGGTCGCACCTCTAGTGATACTAATAAACCAGGTACAAATTCAGAGGAGGGTCTAAAGTCAAAGTTTGGTATGTACTCCAAGCTTCGCCTTTCTACAAAGAGAGGGCTTAAGGTCAGTTTGTTTCTACTCAAGGCGTCTGCTACCACATTGCCCTTGCCAGGGGTATAAGAAATCTCAAAATCGTATGAGGCAAGAAACTCCATCCACCTTTGTTGTCTTAAGTTTAGATCCTTCTGTGAGAAAAGGTAATTTAACGATTTATGGTCAGTAAATAATTCAAACCTTTCTCCTAGTAGGTAATGACGCCATGACTTTAGAGCAAAAACAATTGCAGCTAGCTCCAAATCATGAGTTGGGTAGTTCTTCTCATGTACCCTCAACTACCTTCCACCATAACAAACAACCTAGCCTTCTTGGATTAAGACAGCGCCTAATCCTGTACCGCATGCGTCTGTGTATACGGTAAACATTTTGCTCCCATCAGGCAATGTCAGAACTGGGGCTGTTGTTAGAGCCCTTTTCTAACGTTGGAAAGCAACATCGCAATCCAAATCCCAGGCGAAAGTTAGGTTCTTCTTCGTCAACCTTGTAAGTGGAGCTGAGATTTTCGCAAAGTCTTTAATGAAATTTCGGTAAAAGTCCGCTAGCCCGAGAAAGCTTCGGACTTCGGTTGCATTCCGTGGAACCCTCCAATCTTGCACCGCAACTACTTTTGCGGAGTCCACAGCTATCCCCTCTTTGAACACCACATGTCCAAGGAATCTTACTTCTTCTCTCCAGAAATGGCATTTGGAGAATTTGGCTTTTAGCTGATATGCACGAAGAGTATCCATGACTTCCCTTAAATGTAGAACATGCTCTTTCTTACTTTTCAAGAAAATCAAAATGTCGTCGATGAAGACCACCACAAACTTATTAAGGAATTCCCTGAACACCCTGCTCATCAAGTCAACGAAATAAGCGAGTGAGTTTGTCAAGCCGAAAGGCATGAAAAGCCATTCGAAGAAACCATCCGGGGTTCTGAACGCGGTCTTATCAATGTTGTCTTCAGCCACTCTTAGCTGATGAAACCTGGTAGCCAGATCTAGTTGGGAGAAAACCGATGCACCTACAAGCTGATCGAACCAGTCATCTATTTTTGGAAGTGGGTGTCTATTCTTCTTGGTCAGCTAGTTTAGCTCCCTATAATCAACGCATAGGCGAAGTGAACCATCTGCTTTGGTTGCGAATACTACTGGAGCACCCCATTCAGAAATACTCCGCCTTATAAACCCCTTTTCTAGCAGCTCTTTAACTTGCTTGCTGAGCCCTTTCCTCTCCCTTGGATCCATGTGTCTAATGGGTAAATCAACGGGTTTTGCATTATCAACGAGGTATATGCGGAAGTCTATCTCCTGCTTCGGAGGTAAGCCCTTCACCTCTTCAAATACATCCGAGTATTTATGGACTACTCTAACAGACTGCAAATTCTCAACAGACGCATCAAGAGATTCTAGATAGCTAAGCATAACATAGTTCATGGGATTAAAAGAGAATTCGAGAGTGTTACCGAGGTGAGTCATGAGTATAACCACTCTCTTTTCACAATCGAGGACGACACCATTACTGGATAACCAATCCATGCCTAGAATCAACCCATAGCCCATGAAGCCCAAAACATAGGCATTACATCTAAACCCAACGCTTAGTATAGAAATTTTCAAATCCAAACAAATCATGGATAAATAAGCCGAACCCCCAATTGGATTTGAAACAACCAAGGGATCCTCTACTATACTGGTGTCTAGGTGCAGAGATTCAACTAAAGCAGTGGATATAAAAGAGTGAGACGCACCAGAATCAAAGAGTGTACGAACAGGATGATCAAAAAGATAACTCTCAACATAAATATTTCTACCTCGTTCTTGTGGAGGTGCTATGAGAGCGTGAACCTGCCCTCCAGAAGTGGATCCAACTCTCTGCCCTTGCCCTTGCTTTCTTGGGCGGTCCTTAGCCATGTGTTCTGTCTTGCCACACTGAAAACAACCACCCATCTTCCTCTTCTTCTTTCTACAGTCCTTAATCAGATGTCCAGGAATGCCACAAAAATTACACTTCCTCTTGTCACAGGGTTTGTTGTTCTTCCCGCCCTTCTTGGAATCCGTCTTCTTGTTCTGTGATCCTTCCACTTTCTTATCTTGAGATACTTCCACCTTTATCTCTTTATTGCCATCTTTGTCTTCTTCCTGCAATAGTGCCATGTCCACCAGTCTCTCATAAGTTGCACCCATAGGTATATGGGACATAGCTACGCTGTGCAGTGGTTCATTCAACCCTTTAAAAAAACGGAGAGCAATCTTATGTGGAGTGTTTACTAACTCCAATCCGAATCTAGCCAGCTGGTTGAATTGGTTGACGTATTCCTTGACCGACATACTTCCCTGTTTGAGAGCTAAGAACTTCTCCATCTGTAGGCTTCGTTCAGCTTGTGAGAGGAATTTCATTTCAAGCCTCATTCTGAAATCCACCCAAGTTTCAACTGGTCTTTCAGCATTAGTAACTTCCCACCAATAAGAGGCTTCGTATTTAAGAAACCATACGGCTAACTATATCTTTTGCCTATCGTCCACTTCGAAGATAACAAACAAATCCTCAGTTTCTTTGAGCCAGTTCCTTGCTTCCACGAATGATTCATTTCCATTAAAGTTCTTTCCACCCATGGCTCGGAAGTCTCTACATATCTTTAAGAAAGTGTTTGCACGCGGTGGAGGAGGAGGAAGAACGGCTGCAGCTAGGGGAGGAGGAACGTTTGTCGGGACTACATCATTAGCCCTAGCCTCTAGGTACCTTTTGAACCAGCCAGGTACCGGTACGCCCTTTGGAAGGTTAAGATCCCCATTCATGCTGAAACGAAAAAGGAAAGATTCAAAACAAAGGATAGAAAGATAGTGCATATGGCTTTGGGGATTATGCTTTTTAAAATAAAAACAACACTTTTTATTGAAAATTGCTTCTTTAAACATCTTTTTTTTTTGAAAATTAGTTTTCAAAAACTTTTATCTGATCTGGTAAACCTTTGCTCTGATACCAAGTGAAACACCCCACCTCCGTTAAGGTCACTCACAAAGGGAATGCCTTAACTTTGGTGGAGCGTTGTAGGTAAAAGATACGGATAATTTACAAGACAGACATATAAGCAGCGGAAAAACTAAATTTATTTCATAAACACGTGATTCAGTCAAAACATTACAACAAACTGTTTCAAAACAACTTCCAAATTATTACAACAAAATCTCTGTCTTGATTGAAACACAAAGAAGCATAAAACGATAATAAAGTATCATAATCCCCATTAAGAGTGTATCCAAAGCCATAGCCCAAGAAAGGAGAGTCCAAGCAATACATCTACTCTCTTCAAGCTTGTAAAAGGTCTGACTAAGCAGAAGTATTCTCTCCTTGCAGACCTGGAGGGAGGGGGGGACGAAAGAAAAGAGGACGAAAGAAAAATGGGTCAGACATAAGTCTGGTAAGTCCAGTGATTTTTCAGCATGTGAGCAAGAAATAGGATCATGACAGGAATAAACTGAAAATAGGACAATACTAGAATAACAAGATAACATAAACCGATATAAGGCAGTTTAAACTGAATGTACTATCTCATCCATTTCTATTTCCCTGCACTTACTAACTATTGTTCAGCCAGCCTCACATGTTCATAACAAAGTGATCCCCTTTTTATCGATCGACTCCTACTCGTATACGTTTACTACTTGTGTCATTCGGCCCCTGCTTGATTGTAGATACCTATGCTGGTCCCACCATGTGGTGTATCAAATCCTATGGAGGCAACCCGACACAATTCAGGATGCACAGTGTATAACTACTGTTGCCCAGTGCTTGCTTTTTCCACTCCGGAGTACGTGCACGCCCGTACTTCGTCGGAACCTACACTGACACACCACCCACCATTGTTTTGACTGCTTATAATCAGCCCAGTAATCGTGCCCCACCTTGCTTAGTTCAGGGTACAATGATACATCTATGTGGGTTACTGCTGAAATGGGTCCCCGTTAGTAGTGTTTCCTAATCAACATGTTAAAATGGTTAAGTGTTCTCAAATTAACCTAACCCCACCCATCAGTTTAGTTAACATGTTGTATCGGTTAAGTGTTACCTTAATTAACTTAACCCTACCATTCCTGTCTTAGCTTTAATTCATTCATTAAAGCACCAACCACTCACATTAGACATGTATTGTTGCGGTCGCTGGATGTGCCTGTCGGTTCCGGGCAGTCTTACACCGCAACTCAGTCTAACCTCGGGTTCTTTTGGGCTTAATGCGCTAACCTCCCACATTAGATCTATATTGTTACGGTTGCTGGATTTGCCGGGCGGTTCCGGGCAGTCTTATACCGTAACTCAATCTAACCTCATAGGCATATTCGTCTTTTGCTTAATTTACATATTTTCCCTTTTTAGTTTATATCTAAATTATCCACAAATTTGTTGTTATTCAAGTCATGCCCCATTTACCTTCTAAATCATGTTCATAATTTTTAGGTATATAAATTATACCATACATGCTACCAAACTATGCCAATAATATGTAAATTTATAATTTTCCCAACATTACCCTCGTTATACGTTCGCATAAATCACATAGAATGTTAGGCTTCGCAATTTAGCCAAACTCATAAATAAAGGGGAAAAGGTAAGGAACATGTAACATTCCAACAAGCATAATATGGATCCAAGTAAACATATGTCATATGAATTTGGCATAGAACAATATACATTAATTATGAACTTGCAATTTAGATCTATTCAACATGAATCATAAGCATATAAACAGGAGTTTACATGGAACTACACAAACCTAATTAGGCATGTAGATGTGAACTTGCATATGGGTTGAATCAAGTTAACATGGATCTAACATAGAGGCATGTGGATCTAAACATTTAGGCATATATGACATGACTTAGCCTATAAACTTGCATGTAACGTAACATGATAGAATCACTAAACTTATATACAACATAATAGTTTCATTCCTAAATTACTATACAACATAATTGATTCATTAACCAAATTCTAAACAACATGATAGGTTCAATAAACGCAATAATCTCACAAGCATATATGATAGAATTTATCACAAGAATAAACATGAATCAGCATCACTATTATCATACAACTAGGCACAATTCTAATTTTCACTTTATTACAAATCATGTCTTTAATTTGTTCACATCTAAAAGATAACTAAACTTAAAAAAAAAGAACAATTTTGTTTTCTAGAATCTGTATTCTGAAACTGAATAGCTATCCCTTGAAGTAGACTATCGATTCTCTAATTTAGATTTGATTCATAGCTTCTAACTTGCTTTATAATTGGAGAAGAATGGCGGCTACTCTAGGTTGATCACGGAAAGCATGACGGCTCTTGGAATGAAGTTTTGTGTGATTTAGGGTTAAGGGCATCAATTGTTTATAGAAGTTTAAACTAATTTAAGCCGTTAGATCAACCTAGGAGCAATCAGGACAATCCAGACAAGATAGAGTCATCCAGAAACAGCCACCTATGCCCTAGTGACTCAGCAACAGGTCATAATTCGTCACTGTTTGGATCTGAATGCAGGAGTCGACCCCTACAAGGGGGTTCGACACCTATGTCGACTCCCCTATAGGGGGTCGACACCTATGTCGACTCCACTTGGGGGGGGGGGGGGATCCCTGAGCGGGAATTTTCCCGCTCAGCCTATTCTGCTTGAATTTCGAATTTTGAACTTGGTTTGGGACATTTAATTATTATTTATATATTTATATTTAATTTTCTAATTAAACTAGAAATCTTCTGAACTCCATAACTTCTTCATACGGAGTCCGATTCGCGCAAACTCGGACTCTCCCTCAAGCAGAATTACGAGTTGAACGCAATGGCGTAACCCGTTTTCCTTAATCCTCACTTTAAAAATTAAGTATTCTTTAATTCGTTACATAGAAAATTCAGGATGTTACATGATTCCTATATTGGATGTAGTAGGAGAGTACCTTCGGTTCATCCTGTTCCTGGATGACTTGTATGGACGGATGTATGACAGAGTATTTCCAAAGGAATCACGTACGTTGATTTCTTCAAACGTGCTTAGTTGTTGGCGGATAATGGCCGTTCTCTCAGCTTAACTGCTAGTGTATTTTTGTGGACGTCAATTAGTGATATCTGGCGGATCTGACGATGTGGCATTCAAGGTGAATGATGACCCGATGTTTAGAAGTTAATCTAAACCTCAAGCCTCACCAACCGAAAAATGACAAAAATCGAGCAGGCAGCATGGCTATGTCAGTCGCTCCCATTAGGGTATACAATCACCTATCTAGAGAAGTTTCTTTTGCTTCTTTAATCTATTTCGATGTCGTCCCTTTCGGGAAATGGTGGTTTGAGCCCAACCGTTGGTGATATATATTCGATACAGTCAAGAGAAATGAGTGGTCGGTCATGTGTGGACCGGGTTGCAAGACGTTCTTGTTGAACCCAGTTTATTCCCCTCTAGAGATACACTATCGGCAGGTGGTTCCATACCTTGTCATAGTCGGAATCCAATCTCCAATAAGCGCCCGCGGTTTTTATTGTGTACTATTTTCATGGAGCGTGAGATGCAAGCGTTCCGCTAGATTGATATTTACTTGTATTTAGACACTATTATAATATCAGAAAAGATATTGATTTCAAAAATGTTTTGGGTTATCGTAAGGTAAAAACCATCCGTATTTATGTGTGGATTTGGTCTTACGATTATCCTTTCTTTCGAAAAGATCTTTGAACTTTTAAAACCAATTTGGATGATTCCCCTTAATACTGTGCGGGTTTTTTTCTCAGTCTGGTTCACCAGACTGACCCGGTGTTTGTAATTCTCGGGTTAGACCGGGTTGTACAGGCTCAGGTTGTCGAATGCTGTGAAGAGATGAGCTGGAAGGGTTCAGACGTATGATATTATATAGCTCCTATTCCGCTGTGTGTTGTATATGAGACAGGTTATTATAACTGTCCAATGGTGTTGATGTACTCTGATATTGTAAGTATTTTTAAAAGCTCTCAATAAAGATTAATTTCTATATTATATTTTATTCCGCTGCGATGTGAGACTCTGATTCTGTGTTGTGGTGTTTCTTCTTCTTCTTCTATTCTAACTTTCTTATCTCACCCTCTAATTTCTTTCTATAAACGTTCCAGTGTTTTCGGTGTTTGGAAGGTCGGCATGAAATATGGTAAATGTATTTATGTCGATTTTCTAGGCCAAAAATTCTTGGGTCGTTACATGAGCTTTCCATTAAGCTTAGTTTCAAGTATTGCTATTATAGAGAGGTTGTACTTCCTTATCATAAGCTTGCGTCTATCTAGCTTAATATCCGCATGTGCTCCTCTAATGTTCCATACACAAAGATTTTGTAACATTATTAAACTCGATTTGTTTTTCGGTGCTACTTGTCATAGATCTCGTTAAGACCTGATTATCATTACCTGGTGGTTTAATAGCTATCGAGTAGGAACCAAACTTAGCCTGCTTACTGGCTTTGCTTTGCTTGTTACACAGAACTTCCTTGCTAGTGATATACATGTAAATGTGTATATTTTATCTGCTTATTTATCTTGTTTTCTCTTAAAAATAATTGATACTGTGTATTTATAGTTGTGTTTGCAGGTTTTTTATGATGAATGGAATTGATACACATAATTGTTGAAAAGCTTGAAGAATTGGTGTAAGAAGAGTGTTGATTTTGAGAACTATATTAAAGCTTGAAGAAATGTTGTTGTTCAACCACCATCTGCCGCATATTATAATGATTCAATGCCTTTTCATAAAGATAGCTTGTCGCGATGTTATGGAATTCCTATTCATGCTCAAAACAGTTGGAGTTAATGCCATTTGATGCCCGCAAGCTATGACATTTGCAAAGCCATTCATATGCGTTCACACTTAGCTATTTGGTTTATTTGATATTTTGAAAAGGGTTTTTGTAATTGGCCACTTAGTCTTGGCCTGGGCAATTATAAATATACTCATATCTAGTTCATTTTGATTCATTCAATCTTAGGTTTTATTCTGTAACCTTCTTCTTTCACAATAAAATTAGACTTCTCCCTTTTCTCTTTAGTTTTTTAATTACATGTTATTTTCTTTTCTGCAAGTAGATTAGATTGTCCTTGATTTTATTTTTATTTTCTCTTGTTTTTTGTTCTATGTTGCATTTTACGTTCGTTGTTAGAATAATAAACATGAGAGGCTAATCCCATTCAACTCAGGGGTAATGAAGCTCTCTTGATTATGTAGTTGCAGCATAATTTATCTTTTCATTCTCTTTTTGTGTTTCATGTTACGTTGACGTCATGGTGATTAAGTGGAGTTGAAACCAAAAATTTGATGGTCTATATTTCTAATTAATAGTTCATAGGCCATGCTTAAAGTATATTTCAATTTCAACTTGTTCACTTTTCATTAGATCTAGTAAGGTGATTTAGTGGGTACGATATAGTTTGATAGTTTATGTTGTGCTAGTTAATAGCATGAATAAGCTATACTTATAATATTCATATTAACTAAATTTACAAATGACCAAAAGAAAAGAGAGATCGTAATTTCATAACTTGTTGTAATACATGATCTAGAATATGAATTTATTCCTAAGTTGCCATTTATCTCTTAGCTTTTTTTTATTAATTTTAATTTACTAGTTTAGTTGTAGATAAATCATCACTTGAATTCGGTTTAATTTGATTGAATAAGATTGAAATTACTTCTTTCCTTGTGGATCGGCTCGTATTCACCACATACTAACAATTGTATATCGTGCGCTTGCGGTATTATCATGATATTTCATGTTAACGGTTTTCTAATTTAATAGAATATCCGTTTAGCGAACAAGTTTTTGGCGCCGTTGCTGGGGACAGAATTTAATTTTAGTTTTATTCTTCGAGTTAATTTTCTTATTTTTTGTTTTTCTAAAAAAAATTGTGTGTTGTTCATGGTTTTTCTGTTTTTTTTTTATCTTTTCTTGTTTCATTTTGTGTGTGCTTGTTTTTGTGTTCATTAAAAAAAGAAAGTAAAAAAAAAGGAGTTGTGTGTTTTGTTCCATTTTGTGTTTGTGTTTTGTTTTACTTTTGTTTGTGTGTTTGTTTCTTTTTGTTTGTGTGTTTTTATTTTGTGCGTATGTGTGTTGATAGATTTCATATGTGTTAGTTCTTCTATTTCCTCTTTCTTAAAAAAAAAACTTTCCTTTTTTCATTTTCTTTCTTGTTTTCACTACAATTTCCTTTTATTTCTTTCCCTTTGTCTTTCTCTCATTTATTTCTTTCCTTCCCTTTCTCTCATTTATATCTTTCCTTCCCTTTCTCTCAATTATTTCTTTCCCTCTCTACAATTTTTACAAATAAAAATAAATAAAAAATAAAAAATCCCAAAAATTATTGCTTTCCTTTTTTTCCTTCCCATTAGTCTTCTCTACCTTAAATCCTCCTTCCACCAATTTTAGACCACCTGTTCTTCATACTACTTCACTTCTCAATTCACTGGTCATTGTTTCTACACACTGCAAATAGTCCAACACCTTCACCATCGACAACCTCCTCACTACTACTTTGCCTTCACTGATTCAACCACAACACACCACTACATCACCATCACTCACAAACAAACGCCCTTCACAAGTGCATTTCACTCCAAACTCCCCTCTAACCAAACAAATACCAACACACAAACTTCATCTCCTACATACCCCATAAATCACACTCCCACAGTCATCACTACAGACCACAACAGACTACGGTTTCACCACTTCACAGCCAAATTCGATCACCACAGCAGATCCGATATCCCATAAAAAAATCTGATCATCCATCTGCTGCTTACCCATCTCCCACATTACACCAAACTTTCAGAACTAACTTCTTCAACACATCTGGACCTTGACCTCGGCAAATCTCATAAGTGCCGAACCCGTACATCCAATTTCGAACCCCACCATAGAACCATCAACATCACCTTCTCCTTTAACACCAAATCTAGCACCCAAAACCCGCAAAAGCCGAACCTTCACTTCTAATTTTCACCTTCTTCTGGCCATATTTCATTACAAACCACAACCACACACCCTTCAATTTCCACCGTAAACTGACATCCTCTCTAAACCATCACCACCACATTAACACAACAAGTCCGCAGAGCCGAACATCTTCACGACTAACCACACAGTAGCCAATTCCTCCTACAACCAAACAAACCAAAACAACACCTCCCACTCCCCACGTTCACACCCTCCAGTTCACACACAAACCAACGTTCAAACTCCCTCCATCCCCATCGCAATACCCTTTCAACTTTTCAGTTGTTCACCAACCAACCCCCTTCGACAACTACAAACCATCTCCTGTCATCGAGACCACTTCCATCTATCCTTCCTCAATTAGAAAACTGCCGCAATACCCAAGCCTCTCCTTAGCATCAGTCCTCCCTCAAACCTCTTCAACCCCTCCACTCCTTCAATCGCAACAAACCATAGTCAACTGAGCAAAAATCCGATCACCCCATCATCAATACAGTTCACCTTTCTTTTTATCTGTTCGTCACCAAATAGTTTGCCACAAATCCAAAAATCCAATCCCTAAAAAAAAATCGGAATCTCTACCCAGTTGAAATCGAGATCCACCAACAATCGACCTTCAACCCAGTTGACCAGCAATCGAATTCCAAACCACCTGACCAACGGCTGAATCCGCCTCATCCGATTCAAAACACCTTCCACATTTCGAAACTCTAAATTTGATTCGAAAACCCAAGGAATACGAATAGAACGCGCTGCGAGTTTAGAGAAAATAGTGGGAGAGTTTTTGTGAGTATTCTGATCAATTCTTTTTTTTTAAATGTTTGTGTGAGGAAAGGAATCCGAATATACAGAGGATAGGGAGCGATTTGTTTTTCCTTAAGTTTAGGGAATACATTGTTTAAAACAGGGGGGCGTGATTTATTCCTTATAAAAGGGGGCAGGTGTAACAACCCGCATTCTACGCATCGGAGGATCGTAGAATATTTATTTCTTTCCCATATGAAGTTGTATGGTCATGTAACTTTGGGAAACAACCATTAGAGTCATTTCCCATGTTCATGATTTCTGCCGATTTTTAAATGACCGTTTTCCCCTAGCTGATCTTGTTTCGGCCATAACTTTTGATTGGAAAGGAATTTTGACCTGAATTCACTTCCATTAGATTCGTTTGATGGTTTACCTTTCCGTAGAGTGGTCACATGTGAAAAACGGACTTACCGTTTGGGAGATATGGCTGAAATAAGGTTTGGAAGGTGAAAAACTACTTAACCGGGCGAAATAGGGTGATTAGTGAATGGGCCCATAACCCATTTCGGGATTAGGGTTATAGGGAGGCTGAAATGAGTTAGGGTTTCATCCCATTTCAGTTTTCTAGCCGTCACTTACCTCTTAGAAACCCTAACAATGGCCTCCAACCTCTAAATCACCTTCAAATCACTTTCTACTTGAAGATTGGGCTTAGCAACATCAAATCAAGGCGAATCAACACCAAATCAAGATTAGAGCTGCTGTTTAGCATTGGGATTTGCACCAAATCAGAGATTTATTTCAGATCTAAGTTTTATTTGTGGCTAAGGTGAGTGATTTGCATAGTTCCTCACTAATTATGGTTGATTAAAGGTAATTAGTGAAGATTAGCGAATTTATACATTAATACATTCTGGAAAAATATTTATAAATTGTTAAATAGTGTTTTAGACCTCTGATATGAATTTGGGTTAATTTGGTTAAGTTTTGCTAATCCTATCATTAGTTATACTTAAACATGTTTAAGGGAAAATATGGGGTTTTGGCTATGTTTGATCCATTTTAACCTATCGTATTGATGTTTTGGTGTTTGAGGTCGCTTGTACATGTTGCTATGACTGTATGGTATGCTTTGTGATTGTTTAGAATAGCTAGAATGGTCGAAAACGCCATCGAGAGGCGTATAAGCAGTCGCTGGAAAGTTGCAGGAAATTGCAGGCAGGATCAGATCGGACCCCACTTACCCGACCCGAATCGATCGTGGGCACATGCCACGATCCGAACCAAGGACCATGATCTGATGGGAAGAAGAGCTCGAGTCCGAACCGTGCCAGTGGCCCCGACACGATCCGTCCATGAAGGGTGAGCACGATCCGTTGACCTGTAGAAGTGCTTTCCGATCCGAACCGTGGCAAGCTGGAGACCCCGACCCGATCCGCCAAGGGTGATGACAACCCGATCTGATCCAGGGATGTAGAAGGAGGAACCACGATCTGATGCACCACGATTCGGTGTGATGACGCCGATCCGAACCAGGGGCCACGAGCTAGAGGAGCACGACCCGATCCGAGATGCTTGGACTTGAAGTGAAGACACGATCCGACCCGAGCGTGGGGAATTATCCGAACCGATCCAGTATTGACCAATAACCCGAGATGCAAAGGTAGTCCAAGTTGGAAGTTAGTGCTCAGGATCCAGTTGGGAACCAATGAGTTCACTTCATGGTTGGGCTTTGCTGTGGGACGTGTGCTAAGGAGTTGTCGACGTTCATAACTTCGATTCACCATGAATGATAAGGACTACGTTATTAGTGTAGTAGAGTGTGAAAACCCGCAACTTCCCCGTAAAGGAAAGCGTCGGATAGTTCGAGAACAAACCACAACAGAACGCAAACAGAAGAACATTTCATTGTATATTACAACAATGCATCAGATTACAAGAATATACAGAGTAGGAATAAATATTACACAGAAATATCAGAGATTTAAATTACATATGAATACATAGCAGCGGAAAATAATACAATACACAACTAGAAGAGATATACGGATACAAAGCTTTCCGGATATCGTTCCAGCTGTAAACCAGGATCCTGTGAATATAAATCTGCAAAACCAAAACTACTAGCTGCCCGTGTCAAAATAGGGGCACCCAGAGTTTAGGTTAAAACAATAAACTCCAGGTCAGTCATTTGACTGGTGTGAGAACTAAAACAGTTGATCTTTATTTTTAAGTTAGGTAAATCAAGGGACCACGCCGTATAACACGGAACGGGTTTCCTCCCAAGAATACCAGTGCATAAGACAAACAGCGCAATGCTAAATAAAGAAAAATGAAGCTGTTATAAGACCCAGGTCCTATCACACAATGCAACGCAAGCCGGGGGATAGGGTTTTCCCTTATAACAGCCAAAGAATGCTTGATACGTTTAAAACAAATCATTTGATACTATTATAAGTGCATAGTGTATAAAACACTTCAAATCATAAGTATCAATCATAGGCGGCATGGGTACCATATATCATGTCGCCATATATAGGTTTACAAATAAAACCGCAAATGTCACGTATTTGGAAGTTGGATTTCCGTCTATGAACCGAGGCAAAAGATAGTCCTCGACCGATTCGAGACAATCTAGCCCATGTCTCAGGCAAGTACTCAGTCAAGCCTTGGAGCGACAGGGCCGGTCCACCGATGTGGATTAAAATGCCTGAACACTACGTTTCCCCGCCCTTTGGGGCGTAAATGAGCCACTAAATGACTCCATCGGTTCGAGAACGACCGATCAATCCGAGGCGCCTCGCAACAGCAACAACCACATAAGTCAAACTCGTCAGGGCGTGTAAAACCACTGACGCCACTTTTTAGCTAGAAGGAAACGCATGCCCTCCCTGAGGTCCATCTCCCGTTTTTGGTTCATACCGGGTGTGAAACTCGCGAAGTAAACGTTACACAAAGCTATGCCACAAAGGCCGTGCTTTGATCATCACCACAAGACTTTGCTTTTCAACAGAAGCCTCAATCAATTGCCACTTAGGCATGCCACACAGGCAATTCACTCCATGCGTTTGATATCCATCAATATATAACCCCTGAGCTCGTACGTCTCAGAGAAGGGCGTTAAGCAAGAGAATAAATTCTCCGCCGCCAAACAGATATATATTTAATAGAAATCAATCACATAGACTAAAATCCAATGTCAGACACACAGTCCATTTACAAGTCCGTTCTGGGTCTGAACGAATCCGGAGGCACCTAGTACCCCGCATATCCATCGATCTCCAAGTACGTCTGGACGATCACTAGCTGTTTCCATCTTCTTGGGTGTACAGCCCAATCAAGATCATCAGTAATTACCCAAACGACGTGAAGACCTCCGGTCTTCGACCACCGTCTTCATCTT
Organism: Allium sativum; assembly: GCA_030737875.1. Classification (NCBI taxonomy): domain Eukaryota; kingdom Viridiplantae; phylum Streptophyta; class Magnoliopsida; order Asparagales; family Amaryllidaceae; genus Allium; species Allium sativum. Next base: position 270,531,272 of record CM060924.1, read on the forward strand.
CGACTTATCGTCGTATCAGTTATTCAGAATGGGATAAACCCGGTCTTTCCGAATAACTCGCGTATATATTATAAAAGTGTTACACAAACACAACATACGCCTCATTCCAATTCATTAGTCACTAACCGTAAATTAATCAAGAAAATAATTCCCCAAATATTAACCCCGAAGGCCGAAACCAACATCAGATCAATATCCAGAAAACCATTCTGCTTAGCTAACCGACAGTTAGTTTCTAAATTTCACATTCATAGGGAAAGGTTCCCATTAATTTTATCCAAGATAAATTCCTGAATTTATTCTTTAATCTATCTTTTGAATATCAATTCAAAACTAGTCGGAATTAGCGAACCTTACCGAAGTAATCATTGGTTTTAATTTCCCAATCCCAACCTATTCATCCCATGAAGTAAAACTGGTAATACTTCATATCTAACACCACGGTGTTATCGGTAAATTCAATTACCATTTCACGTTCAAATCTAATTAAAGATTTAACTAACGCCTGGAGCAAAACTGGTGATACTCCATTTCGATTTTTTCAATCTAATTAAAGATTCATTAAAACTCCACTTAGTTTTAATCGTTAACTGGGTTAAAGAATCAGTGTCATTTAAAACACGGTTCACGATAAACCCAAAATCACATTCATTAATTATCGGGTTAAAGAACGAGTGTTATTTAAAACACTGTCCACGATAAACCCAAAAATCAATATCAATTCAATTCCAATTAAACATTATTTAATTGGTACACTTCATTAAATCTAAATAAAAAGATTTAATCTTTTCTCAACTGGGTTCAAGAACAGTGTTAGTGAAGACACCATTCACGACAAACCCAAATCACATTCGATATTCAATACAAGGCTCTGAATAGAAAATATATCGGCCTATATTCAATATCAAATTCCACGATCAACAAATGTCGTATTGGAAATAACGATATAAATATATATCTTTCAAATTTCCATAACAACACCTGTATAATCACGAATTCCAACATCGAAATATTCCGAAGACAATTTCGATTCAAATCCACTCCAATTCAATCATTGGAAATTCTGGTTATTTTTAAAACCCTTTTCAAATTCAATTTATTTATTTAAAAATAAATAGAATTATATTTCTAGTTCAAAACTAGTTCATTTCGATAAAAATCTATTTTTATCTTTTCAAATATGGAGTTTTTCATCCCAAATCTTCACAAATCATTTCTTATGATTTTACACAAATTATTACTATTTTTAATAATTTTATCAAGGCCCGTACAGTCGATTTCCATCAATGGCCATCGAACTGCACTTACAGCGACCTTTTTCAAATTTGATTTGGACATAATTCCAAATCCAACCGTTAGATTTCAAATTTCTAATATTCATTAGAAAGCTCTTTTCGATACGAACCCAACGGTTCCGGTTTTAGGAGAATCCGACGGTCGGATCTCCCGTAATGTCCGTTTGAAATAAATGGTCGAAATTCACGAACTGCCGCGGCGCGGCGCATTCTATTCAGGCCATTATATTATATATATAATATATATTTCGTCGATTTCTATTTAAAACGAATTATATAAATAGTTTTAAATTTGTTTCAAAAGCAATTTCAACTTCCATTTCAATTCAAATCAAAATTGAATTCTTCTTTATAAATTCGTTTTAAAATTCATTTCTATTCAATTCAAATTTCAATTCAATTTGAATTCATTTCAATTCGCTTTCAATTCAATTCGAATTCGTTTTCAATTCAATTCATTTCGAAATCGTTTTCAATTCAATTCATTTCGAAATCGTTTTCAATTCAATTCATTTCGAAATCGTTTTCAATTCAATTCATTTCGAAATCGTTTCAATTCTATTCATTTCGAAATCGTTATATATTCAATTCATTTCGAAATCGTTATATATTCAATTCATTTCGAAATCGTTATACATTCAATTCATTTCGAAATCGTTATATATTCAATTCATTTCGAAAATCGTTATATATTCAATTCATTTCGAAATCGTTATATATTCAATTCATTTCGAAATCGTTATATATTCAATTCATTTCGAAATCGTTATATATTCAATTCATTTCGAAATGAATAAAATCGATATAAATATCGTTCACGTCAAAATGGCGTCAAACTAATCAACACGGCTTCATAAATCTCTATTTTCAAATATTTCTTTTTTCAAAATAGTTGTTATTATCAAAATATTTCGTTCAACACATGACCAATCTCAATGGATGAGTACTGTCAACACATGAACTTTTATTTTATAATATTAAAGGTGCAAATTTTATTACTAAAATATTTCGTTCAACACATGACCAATCTCAATGAATGAGTACTGTCAACACATGAACTTTTATTTTATAATATTAAAGGTGCAAATTTTATTACTAAAATATTTCGTTCAACACATGACCAATCTCAATGAATGAGTACTGTCAACACATGAACTTTTATTTTATAATATTCTTTATTTTTCAAATTGGAATGAGGCCCAATCAATCACCATATAATGTTAATTATATGGATTTTCATACAACACATGTATATAACAGCATGGAAAAATAATCAACCATCAACCAAAGTGCACTACACTGTATAAGCATCAAATATAGATATCTAACGCTTAAAACAGCCTGTCAATCAACCGATCGACATAATTAATAAATCAGGATGAGTGAACTTCAAATTTCATCCCAACACCCGTGTGGGGTTTCAAACAATTAAACACATATTTTATTTGTGCTGTTGGGCGATGTGTAAAATTTATCGACCCAATCAATGTCCTTCAAATAGGTATGCATAAACAAACCGTCCGGCTTGTAAATGAATATTTATTTATTCACATTCACGTTAAAGATTATATTTTTAACGATAAAACATTTTATTCCAACATATGAATTTCTATTCAGTTCATTCTTTAAATAAAATGATATTTTTATTTTTCTAACATATTTTAGAAAATTTCGGCGGCGTAACGGCACGATACTAGAAACGGGACAAGGCCTAGCCTTATCCCCGGTCTAGTGAAGGCCCATGCCATTCACATATCAATTTTAATCAATTTCCAATTCAACCAATCAATCAAATCCAAATCAAATAATCTAACCAACTACACAACCAAACAAACAAGTCCATGGTATGTGGACGGGTGTCGGGTGCTTCTAATAAGCACCGTCTGCATCCTAGTATATATATATAACTAGAAAAGAAATTGAAAGGTGAGAAGTTCTCACATATAGCTATCCTAGCTCCACGGCACTTCTTTGATAGAAAACTTCATCGCTATCGCATCTTCGTCATCTTCGTTGCCCGTAGCCACTACATATATAAAAATCACATTTTTACTTCGCTATTCCATATATAAAATTCATATTTTTCTTTCGAAGTTCTATATATAAAAATCATATTTTTCTTTCGAAGTTCTATATATAAAAATCATATTTTTCTTTCGAAGTTCTATATATAAAAATCATATTTTTCTTTCGAAGTTCTATATATAAAAATTCTATTTTTCTTTCGAAGTTCTATATATAAAAATTCTATTTTTCTTTCGAAGTTCTATATATATAAAAATTCTATTTTTATTTCGAAGTTCAATATATAAAAACCATATTTTTATTTCGAAGTTCAATATATAAAAACCATATTTTTATTTCGAAGTTCAATATATAAAAACCATATTTTTATTTCGAAGTTCAATATATAAAAACCATATTTTTATTTCGAAGTTCAATATATAAAAACCATATTTTTATTTCGTTGCTATGTATATAAAAATCACATTTTTAATTCGACTTTCAATATATAAAAATCGAATTTTTACTTCGATGTCATATAGATAAAAATTCCATTTCAAAAATAAAGTTTTCGCCTTTATAAAAATAAAGTTTTCGCCTTTATAAAAATAAAGTTTTCGCCTTTATAAAAATAAAGGTTTCATCATTATAAAAATCATCACTTTACTTCAACGTATATAAAATAAAAATCAGATTTTTATTTCGCTACATATACAAAGATGATATTTTTATATTCTCTATCCTATAAAGATTATATTTTTTATACTTTAAAAATACAAAAATCATATTTTTAATATTTCTATATAGTAGAGATTATATTTTTAATACTTTAAAATATAAAAATCATATTTTCCTACGAATAAAAATTCAATCTTTAACCCAATATGTACTTTATAAATATAATCTTTATTCATCATTGGTAAATACAAATCTATTACCTAATAAATAAATAAAACAAATAAAAATAAAACCAAAAAAAAACTTACCGGGGGTTTAACGAGGGAGGGGGGTCTCGGCAGATGGAGCTCGCGCGGTGGGGCCAGGCGCAGGCAAGGCGGAGGGCGGTGGTGCTGAGGGGGCGGTAGGAGGTTGCGGTGGCGGTGGTTGGATTGCGCGACTGAGGGATTGGGGTCTCGCGGTGGCGCGCTCGAGGTGGAGATGGAGGGGGCTCGATGATCCGCGGCGCCGGGGGGGGGGGGGGGTGTTTGGATGGGCGCAGGCTAGGGGCGGCGGCGGTGAACTCGGGGAGGCGCGCTCGATTCGATTGAGGGGTTTTTTTTTCTTTCTGTTGAAATAATTTAGAACGGGGGGGCCAGAGGGTAATAAAGGGGAAAGAGATATTTTTTTTTTATTAATTAATTTATTTATTTTATCCTAAAGAGTTGACTTTCACATACGACCTCGAACCGAGGCCCACCGCCTATCGTCCATAGCGTTTTACCCCCATTCCGGACACAATGGGATATGTATCGCAAGCTGATTCGATCGCCTCGATAAGTTTCTGTTGAATTTACATTTAAATCGCTATATTGAATTTTAAACGTACATTTCAAATTACCGGGGTCACATACTAACTAGAAAAATTCCAGAAAAATATTTTCTAGCTTCGTATTGACGATACGGTCCTAACAAAACTAGTTTCGTCGAATTCTAAGACCGTTAGAAAAATGGCCAATTTCCAGTCGATTAAAATCAACTGAAACTGGTCAAACGCGTTTTCCTTCGCCACGCTCACATATTGATTCGAAAAATTATGAAATTTGGAATCTAGCAATAACTTCACATCCCAGACCCAACAAAACTGGTTTCGTCGAAATCCGAGGTCATTCGCAAAATGTCCATTTTTAAGGGCTTGAATTCCATAGCGACTATTCAGAATTTTCAACTGGACATATCTTTTGATTCTCGCTACGAAATTTTGATTGGTCGGATTCGTTGGAAAGATATTACCAATTAGATCCCATTATTTTTGGTTTCACTAAAATCCGGATTGTTTTGCACCCGGTACATTCAATTGAAGTTTGAAATCGAATTATCGAACTACCGCGCCCTTTTCAATTCTATTTATAATTATATATAAATATTTATATTCTAACGACGGCGTATATAATATATACGTTCGATTTCTATTCAAAATAAATTTCTCATCGATATTATTTAAAATAATTCATTTTAAATAATCAAAATTCGCTAAAATTGCCAAAATAAAAAATTTTAAACTGGCCCAGAATTTCCGGGTTATTACAATCTCCCCCACTTAAAACTTTTCGTCCCCGAAAAGGAACAAAGTCGAAAGTGGTTTGATTAATCAACTCTACGCTCGATCTGGCTTCCATTCTCCAATTTTTCAGTTTCTGAGAATTTTCAAAATTTCAAAAATTTGGCTAACACCCTAAATTTTCGAAAAATTTCGCCATAACCTCCCCTGCAATGGGAGCATCGGGGAATTTCAAATAGCTTCCCCGGTCCTTCAGATCTCAAAAAGAAAAAGAAAAAGCCAAGCGGCTAGCCAATAGGCTCATAAAATCATCATCACCCAAACAAAACAGTAAATTATTTAGTAAACATGTACCTATTTGTCGGGCAAACAAATTTTATTCTCTGCTCTAGCCTCCTTGCTATGACCTGTTCAATGTTATATATGTATACGCAAACAAATGCGACCAATTTTCAATACAATTCAATATTTGATCAAATTAGGCATAATGGCTAAAAATTAGCAAACAAATAAACAATCAACACAAACATCAATCAATTAGTGAATTAGAGTTTCAAATTCATAATTTTGATATATATACAAAAATCATGTTTTTAATGCCAATTCACAACAATAGGCCCTATCTAATTTTGGTTCTCACACCAGTCTAATGGAAATATAGAAAGCCCACTTTCGTCACTCGAACATAAATTCTAATGATGGAGCTCCATCATCAAAATCATCTCCGGGCGATTAGAGTGTAATTCTATATCTATCCAGTATATTAAAATTTCGAATACACGCGGATCAGACGTATACGCAAAATCTATATATACTGGATTGTCCATATCAATATAAAATAAATAATCAAATACGAATAATTGATTTTTTTATTTTCAAAACAAAATTGACTTTCATTTTAAAAATATACTCTTCACACTCGTTCTAGGATACTACTGATCCCATCTCCAACGAGTCATTCCCATTGGATATTACTAATCCAATATCTGATGAATTCTTTCGTATGGTTCTAATGTGTCTTGTTCTCTGAGCTTGGTAAACCAAAGCTCTGATACCAACTGTGAAAACCCGCAACTTCCCCGTAAAGGAAAGCGTCGGATAGTTCGAGAACAAACCACAACAGAACGCAAACAGAAGAACATTTCATTGTATATTACAACAATGCATCAGATTACAAGAATATACAGAGTAGGAATAAATATTACACAGAAATATCAGAGATTTAAATTACATATGAATACATAGCAGCGGAAAATAATACAATACACAACTAGAAGAGATATACGGATACAAAGCTTTCCGGATATCGTTCCAGCTGTAAACCAGGATCCTGTGAATATAAATCTGCAAAACCAAAACTACTAGCTGCCCGTGTCAAAATAGGGGCACCCAGAGTTTAGGTTAAAACAATAAACTCCAGGTCAGTCATGTGACTGGTGTGAGAACTAAAACAGTTGATCTTTATTTTTAAGTTAGGTAAATCAAGGGACCACGCCGTATAACACGGAACGGGTTTCCTCCCAAGAATACCAGTGCATAAGACAAACAGCGCAATGCTAAATAAAGAAAAATGAAGCTGTTATAAGACCCAGGTCCTATCACACAATGCAACGCAAGCCGGGGGATAGGGTTTTCCCTTATAACAGCCAAAGAATGCTTGATACGTTTAAAACAAATCATTTGATACTATTATAAGTGCATAGTGTATAAAACACTTCAAATCATAAGTATCAATCATAGGCGGCATGGGTACCATATATCATGTCGCCATATATAGGTTTACAAATAAAATCGCAAATGTCACGTATTTGGAAATTGGATTTCCGTCTATGAACCGAGGCAAAAGATAGTCCTCAACCGATTCGAGACAATCTAGCCCATGTCTCAGGCAAGTACTCAGTCAAGCCTTGGAGCGACAGGGCCGGTCCACCGATGTGGATTAAAATGCCTGAACACTACGTTTCCCCGCCCTTTGGAGCGTAAATGAGCCACTAAATGACTCCATCGGTTCGAGAACGACCGATCAATCCGAGGCGCCTCGCAACAGCAACAACCACATAAGTCAAACTCGTCAGGGCGTGTAAAACCACTGACGCCACTTTTTAGCTAGAAGGAAACGCATGCCCTCCCTGAGGTCCGTCTCCCGTTTTTGGTTCATACCGGCTGTGAAACTCACGAAGTAAACGTTACACAAAGCTACGCCACAAAGGCTGTGCTTTGATCATCACCACAAGACTTTGCTTTTCAACAGAAGCCTCGATCAATTGCCACTTAGGCATGCCACACAGGCAATTCACTCCATGCGTTTGATATCCATCAATATATAACCCCTGAGCTCGTACGTCTCAGAGAAGGGCGTTAAGCAAGAGAATAAATTCTCCGCCGCCAAACAGATATATATTTAATAGAAATCAATCACACAGACTAAAATCCAATGTCAGACACACAGTCCATTTACAAGTCCGTTCTGGGTCTGAACGAATCCGGAGGCACCTAGTACCCCGCATATCCATCGATCTTCAAGTACGTCTGGACGATCACTAACTGTTTCCATCTTCTTGGGTGTACAGCCCAATCAAGATCATCAGTAATTACCCAAACGACGTGAAGACCTCCGATCTTCGACCACCGTCTTCATCTTCGACTTATCGTCGTATCAGTTATTCAGAATGGGATAAACCCGGTCTTTCCGAATAACTCGCGTATATATTATAAAAGTGTTACACAAACACAACATACGCCTCATTCCAATTCATTAGTCACTAACCGTAAATTAATCAAGAGAATAATTCCCCAAATATTAACCCCGAAGGCCGAAACCAACATCAGATCAATATCCAGAAAACCATTCTGCTTAGCTAACCGACAGTTAGTTTCTAAATTTCACATTCATAGGGAAAGGTTCCCATTAATTTTATCCAAGATAAATTCCTGAATTTATTCTTTAATCTATCTTTTGAATATCAATTCAAAACTAGTCGGAATTAGCGAACCTTACCGAAGTAATCATTGGTTTTAATTTCCTAATCCCAACCTATTCATCCCATGAAGTAAAACTGGTAATACTTCATATCTAACACCACGGTGTTATCGGTAAATTCAATTACCATTTCACGTTCAAATCTAATTAAAGATTTAACTAACGCCTGGAGCAAAACTGGTGATACTCCATTTCGATTTTTTCAATCTAATTAAAGATTCATTAAAACTCCACTTAGTTTTAATCGTTAACTGGGTTAAAGAATCAGTGTCATTTAAAACACGGTTCACGATAAACCCAAAATCACATTCATTAATTATCGGGTTAAAGAACGAGTGTTATTTAAAACACTGTCCACGATAAACCCAAAAATCAATATCAATTCAATTCCAATTAAACATTATTTAATTGGTACACTTCATTAAATCTAAATAAAAAGATTTAATCTTTTCTCAACTGGGTTCAAGAACAGTGTTAGTGAAGACACCATTCACGACAAACCCAAATCACATTCGATATTCAATACAAGGCTCTGAATAGAAAATATATCAGCCTATATTCAATATCAAATTCCACGATCAACAAATGTCGTATTGGAAATAACGATATAAATATATATCTTTCAAATTTCCATAACAACACCTGTATAATCACGAATTCCAACATCGAAATATTCCGAAGACAATTTCGATTCAAATCCACTCCAATGCAATCATTGGAAATTCTGGTTATTTTTAAAACCCTTTTCAAATTCAATTTATTTATTTAAAAATAAATAGAATTATATTTCTAGTTCAAAACTAGTTCATTTCGATAAAAATCTATTTTTATCTTTTCAAATATGGAGTTTTTCATCCCAAATCTTCACAAATCATTTCTTATGATTTTACACAAAGTATTACTATTTTTAATAATTTTATCAAGGCCCGTACAGTCGATTTCCATCAATGGCCATCGAACTGCACTTACAGCGACCTTTTTCAAATTTGATTTGGACATAATTCCAAATCCAACCGTTAGATTTCAAATTTCTAATATTCGTTAGAAAGCTCTTTTCGATACAAACCCAATGGTTACGGTTTTAGGAGAATCCGACGGTCGGATCTCCCGTAATGTCCGTTTGAAATAAATGGTCGAAATTCACGAACTGCCGCGGCGCGGTGCGTTCTATTCTGGCCATTATATTATATATATAATATATATTTCGTCGATTTCTATTTAAAACGAATTATATAAATAGTTTTAAATTCGTTTCAAAAGCAATTTCAACTTCCATTTCAATTCAAATCAAAATTGAATTCTTCTTTATAAATTCGTTTTAAAATTCATTTCTATTCAATTCAAATTTCAATTCAATTTGAATTCATTTCAATTCGCTTTCAATTCAATTCGAATTCGTTTTCAATTCAATTCATTTCGAAATCGTTTTCAATTCAATTCATTTCGAAATCGTTTTCAATTCAATTCATTTCGAAATCGTTTTCAATTCAATTCATTTCGAAATCGTTTTCAATTCAATTCATTTCGAAATCGTTTCAATTCTATTCATTTCGAAATCGTTATATATTCAATTCATTTCGAAATCGTTATATATTCAATTCATTTCGAAATCGTTATACATTCAATTCATTTCGAAATCGTTATATATTCAATTCATTTCGAAAATCGTTATATATTCAATTCATTTCGAAATCGTTATATATTCAATTCATTTCGAAATCGTTATATATTCAATTCATTTCGAAATCGTTATATATTCAATTCATTTCGAAATGAATAAAATCGATATAAATATCGTTCACGTCAAAATGGCGTCAAACTAATCAACACGGCTTCATAAATCTCTATTTTCAAATATTTCTTTTTTCAAAATAGTTGTTATTATCAAAATATTTCGTTCAACACATGACCAATCTCAATGGATGAGTACTGTCAACACATGAACTTTTATTTTATAATATTAAAGGTGCAAATTTTATTACTAAAATATTTCGTTCAACACATGACCAATCTCAATGAATGAGTACTTTCAACACATGAACTTTTATTTTATAATATTAAAGGTGCAAATTTTATTACTAAAATATTTCGTTCAACACATGACCAATCTCAATGAATGAGTACTGTCAACACATGAACTTTTATTTTATAATATTCTTTATTTTTCAAATTGGAATGAGGCCCAATCAATCACCATATAATGTTAATTATATGGATTTTCATACAACACATGTATATAACAGCATGGAAAAATAATCAACCATCAACCAAAGTGCACTACACTGTATAAGCATCAAATATAGATATCTAACGCTTAAAACAGCCTGTCAATCAACCGATCGACATAATTAATAAATCAGGATGAGTGAACTTCAAATTTCATCCCAACACCCGTGTGGGGTTTCAAACAATTAAACACATATTTTATTTGTGCTGTTGGGCGATGTGTAAAATTTATCGACCCAATCAATGTCCTTCAAATAGGTATGCATAAACAAACCGTCCGGCTTGTAAATGAATATTTATTTATTCACATTCACGTTAAAGATTATATTTTTAACGATAAAACATTTTATTCCAACATATGAATTTCTATTCAGTTCATTCTTTAAATAAAATGATATTTTTATTTTTCTAACATATTTTAGAAAATTTCGGCGGCGTAACGGCACGATACTAGAAACGGGACAAGGCCTAGCCTTATCCCCGGTCTAGTGAAGGCCCATGCCATTCACATATCAATTTTAATCAATTTCCAATTCAACCAATCAATCAAATCCAAATCAAATAATCTAACCAACTACACAACCAAACAAACAAGTCCATGGTATGTGGACGGGTGTCGGGTGCTTCTAATAAGCACCGTCTGCATCCTAGTATATATATATAACTAGAAAAGAAATTGAAAGGTGAGAAGTTCTCACATATAGCTATCCTAGCTCCACGGCACTTCTTTGATAGAAAACTTCATCGCTATCGCATCTTCGTCATCTTCGTTGCCCGTAGCCACTACATATATAAAAATCACATTTTTACTTCGCTATTCCATATATAAAATTCATATTTTTCTTTCGAAGTTCTATATATAAAAATCATATTTTTCTTTCGAAGTTCTATATATAAAAATCATATTTTTCTTTCGAAGTTCTATATATAAAAATCATATTTTTCTTTCGAAGTTCTATATATAAAAATTCTATTTTTCTTTCGAAGTTCTATATATAAAAATTCTATTTTTCTTTCGAAGTTCTATATATATAAAAATTCTATTTTTATTTCGAAGTTCAATATATAAAAACCATATTTTTATTTCGAAGTTCAATATATAAAAACCATATTTTTATTTCGAAGTTCAATATATAAAAACCATATTTTTATTTCGAAGTTCAATATATAAAAACCATATTTTTATTTCGAAGTTCAATATATAAAAACCATATTTTTATTTCGTTGCTATGTATATAAAAATCAGATTTTTAATTCGACTTTCAATATATAAAAATCGAATTTTTACTTCGATGTCATATAGATAAAAATTCCATTTCAAAAATAAAGTTTTCGCCTTTATAAAAATAAAGTTTTCGCCTTTATAAAAATAAAGTTTTCGCCTTTATAAAAATAAAGGTTTCATCATTATAAAAATCATCACTTTAATTCAACGTATATAAAATAAAAATCAGATTTTTATTTCGCTACATATACAAAGATGATATTTTTATATTCTCTATCCTATAAAGATTATATTTTTTATACTTTAAAAATACAAAAATCATATTTTTAATATTTCTATATAGTAGAGATTATATTTTTAATACTTTAAAATATAAAAATCATATTTTCCTACGAATAAAAATTCAATCTTTAACCCAATATGTACTTTATAAATATAATCTTTATTCATCATTGGTAAATACAAATCTATTACCTAATAAATAAATAAAACAAATAAAAATAAAACCAAAAAAAAACTTACCGGGGGTTTAACGAGGGAGGGGGGGTCTCGGCAGATGGAGCTCGCGCGGTGGGGCCAGGCGCAGGCAAGGCGGAGGGCGGTGGTGCTGAGGGGGCGGTAGGAGGTTGCGGTGGCGGTGGTTGGATTGCGCGACTGAGGGATTGGGGTCTCGCGGTGGCGCGCTCGAGGTGGAGATGGAGGGGGCTCGATGATCCGCGGCGCCGGGGGGGGGGGGGGGGGGGTGTTTGGATGGGCGCAGGCTAGGGGCGGCGGCGGTGAACTCGGGGAGGCGCGCTCGATTCGATTGAGGGGTTTTTTTTTCTTTCTGTTGAAATAATTTAGAACGGGGGGGCCAGAGGGTAATAAAGGGGAAAGAGATATTTTTTTTTATTAATTAATTTATTTATTTTATCCTAAAGAGTTGACTTTCACATACGACCTCGAACCGAGGCCCACCGCCTATCGTCCATAGCGTTTTACCCCCATTCCGGACACAATGGGATATGTATCGCAAGCTGATTCGATCGCCTCGATAAGTTTCTGTTGAATTTACATTTAAATCGCTATATTGAATTTTAAACGTACATTTCAAATTACCGGGGTCACATACTAACTAGAAAAATTCCAGAAAAATATTTTCTAGCTTCGTATTGACGATACGGTCCTAACAAAACTAGTTTCGTCGAATTCTAAGACCGTTAGAAAAATGGCCAATTTCCAGTCGATTAAAATCAACTGAAACTGGTCAAACGCGTTTTCCTTCGCCACGCTCACATATTGATTCGAAAAATTATGAAATTTGGAATCTAGCAATAACTTCACATCCCAGACCCAACAAAACTGGTTTCGTCGAAATCCGAGGTCATTCGCAAAATGTCCATTTTTAAGGGCTTGAATTCCATAGCGACTATTCAGAATTTTCAACTGGACATATCTTTTGATTCTCGCTACGAAATTTTGATTGGTCGGATTCGTTGGAAAGATATTACCAATTAGATCCCATTATTTTTGGTTTCACTAAAATCCGGATTGTTTTGCACCCGGTACATTCAATTGAAGTTTGAAATCGAATTATCGAACTACCGCGCCCTTTTCAATTCTATTTATAATTATATATAAATATTTATATTCTAACGACGGCGTATATAATATATACGTTCGATTTCTATTCAAAATAAATTTCTCATCGATATTATTTAAAATAATTCATTTTAAATAATCAAAATTCGCTAAAATTGCCAAAATAAAAAATTTTAAACTGGCCCAGAATTTCCGGGTTATTACAATCTCCCCCACTTAAAACTTTTCGTCCCCGAAAAGGAACAAAGTCGAAAGTGGTTTGATTAATCAACTCTACGCTCGATCTGGCTTCCATTCTCCAATTTTTCAGTTTCTGAGAATTTTCAAAATTTCAAAAATTTGGCTAACACCCTAAATTTTCGAAAAATTTCGCCATAACCTCCCCTGCAATGGGAGCATCGGGGAATTTCAAATAGCTTCCCCGGTCCTTCAGATCTCAAAAAGAAAAAGAAAAAGCCAAGCGGCTAGCCAATAGGCTCATAAAATCATCATCACCCAAACAAAACAGTAAATTATTTAGTAAACATGTACCTATTTGTCGGGCAAACAAATTTTATTCTCTGCTCTAGCCTCCTTGCTATGACCTGTTCAATGTTATATATGTATACGCAAACAAATGCGACCAATTTTCAATACAATTCAATATTTGATCAAATTAGGCATAATGGCTAAAAATTAGCAAACAAATAAACAATCAACACAAACATCAATCAATTAGTGAATTAGAGTTTCAAATTCATAATTTTGATATATATACAAAAATCATGTTTTTAATGCCAATTCACAACAATAGGCCCTATCTAATTTTGGTTCTCACACCAGTCTAATGGAAATATAGAAAGCCCACTTTCGTCACTCGAACATAAATTCTAATGATGGAGCTCCATCATCAAAATCATCTCCGGGCGATTAGAGTGTAATTCTATATCTATCCAGTATATTAAAATTTCGAATACACGCGGATCAGACGTATACGCAAAATCTATATATACTGGATTGTCCATATCAATATAAAATAAATAATCAAATACGAATAATTGATTTTTTTATTTTCAAAACAAAATTGACTTTCATTTTAAAAATATACTCTTCACACTCGTTCTAGGATACTACTGATCCCATCTCCAACGAGTCATTCCCATTGGATATTACTAATCCAATATCTGATGAATTCTTTCGTATGGTTCTAATGTGTCTTGTTCTCTGAGCTTGGTAAACCAAAGCTCTGATACCAACTGTGAAAACCCGCAACTTCCCCGTAAAGGAAAGCGTCGGATAGTTCGAGAACAAACCACAACAGAACGCAAACAGAAGAACATTTCATTGTATATTACAACAATGCATCAGATTACAAGAATATACAGAGTAGGAATAAATATTACACAGAAATATCAGAGATTTAAATTACATATGAATACATAGCAGCGGAAAATAATACAATACACAACTAGAAGAGATATACGGATACAAAGCTTTCCGGATATCGTTCCAGCTGTAAACCAGGATCCTGTGAATATAAATCTGCAAAACCAAAACTACTAGCTGCCCGTGTCAAAATAGGGGCACCCAGAGTTTAGGTTAAAACAATAAACTCCAGGTCAGTCATGTGACTGGTGTGAGAACTAAAACAGTTGATCTTTATTTTTAAGTTAGGTAAATCAAGGGACCACGCCGTATAACACGGAACGGGTTTCCTCCCAAGAATACCAGTGCATAAGACAAACAGCGCAATGCTAAATAAAGAAAAATGAAGCTGTTATAAGACCCAGGTCCTATCACACAATGCAACGCAAGCCGGGGGATAGGGTTTTCCCTTATAACAGCCAAAGAATGCTTGATACGTTTAAAACAAATCATTTGATACTATTATAAGTGCATAGTGTATAAAACACTTCAAATCATAAGTATCAATCATAGGCGGCATGGGTACCATATATCATGTCGCCATATATAGGTTTACAAATAAAATCGCAAATGTCACGTATTTGGAAATTGGATTTCCGTCTATGAACCGAGGCAAAAGATAGTCCTCAACCGATTCGAGACAATCTAGCCCATGTCTCAGGCAAGTACTCAGTCAAGCCTTGGAGCGACAGGGCCGGTCCACCGATGTGGATTAAAATGCCTGAACACTACGTTTCCCCGCCCTTTGGAGCGTAAATGAGCCACTAAATGACTCCATCGGTTCGAGAACGACCGATCAATCCGAGGCGCCTCGCAACAGCAACAACCACATAAGTCAAACTCGTCAGGGCGTGTAAAACCACTGACGCCACTTTTTAGCTAGAAGGAAACGCATGCCCTCCCTGAGGTCCGTCTCCCGTTTTTGGTTCATACCGGCTGTGAAACTCACGAAGTAAACGTTACACAAAGCTACGCCACAAAGGCTGTGCTTTGATCATCACCACAAGACTTTGCTTTTCAACAGAAGCCTCGATCAATTGCCACTTAGGCATGCCACACAGGCAATTCACTCCATGCGTTTGATATCCATCAATATATAACCCCTGAGCTCGTACGTCTCAGAGAAGGGCGTTAAGCAAGAGAATAAATTCTCCGCCGCCAAACAGATATATATTTAATAGAAATCAATCACACAGACTAAAATCCAATGTCAGACACACAGTCCATTTACAAGTCCGTTCTGGGTCTGAACGAATCCGGAGGCACCTAGTACCCCGCATATCCATCGATCTTCAAGTACGTCTGGACGATCACTAACTGTTTCCATCTTCTTGGGTGTACAGCCCAATCAAGATCATCAGTAATTACCCAAACGACGTGAAGACCTCCGATCTTCGACCACCGTCTTCATCTTCGACTTATCGTCGTATCAGTTATTCAGAATGGGATAAACCCGGTCTTTCCGAATAACTCGCGTATATATTATAAAAGTGTTACACAAACACAACATACGCCTCATTCCAATTCATTAGTCACTAACCGTAAATTAATCAAGAGAATAATTCCCCAAATATTAACCCCGAAGGCCGAAACCAACATCAGATCAATATCCAGAAAACCATTCTGCTTAGCTAACCGACAGTTAGTTTCTAAATTTCACATTCATAGGGAAAGGTTCCCATTAATTTTATCCAAGATAAATTCCTGAATTTATTCTTTAATCTATCTTTTGAATATCAATTCAAAACTAGTCGGAATTAGCGAACCTTACCGAAGTAATCATTGGTTTTAATTTCCTAATCCCAACCTATTCATCCCATGAAGTAAAACTGGTAATACTTCATATCTAACACCACGGTGTTATCGGTAAATTCAATTACCATTTCACGTTCAAATCTAATTAAAGATTTAACTAACGCCTGGAGCAAAACTGGTGATACTCCATTTCGATTTTTTCAATCTAATTAAAGATTCATTAAAACTCCACTTAGTTTTAATCGTTAACTGGGTTAAAGAATCAGTGTCATTTAAAACACGGTTCACGATAAACCCAAAATCACATTCATTAATTATCGGGTTAAAGAACGAGTGTTATTTAAAACACTGTCCACGATAAACCCAAAAATCAATATCAATTCAATTCCAATTAAACATTATTTAATTGGTACACTTCATTAAATCTAAATAAAAAGATTTAATCTTTTCTCAACTGGGTTCAAGAACAGTGTTAGTGAAGACACCATTCACGACAAACCCAAATCACATTCGATATTCAATACAAGGCTCTGAATAGAAAATATATCAGCCTATATTCAATATCAAATTCCACGATCAACAAATGTCGTATTGGAAATAACGATATAAATATATATCTTTCAAATTTCCATAACAACACCTGTATAATCACGAATTCCAACATCGAAATATTCCGAAGACAATTTCGATTCAAATCCACTCCAATGCAATCATTGGAAATTCTGGTTATTTTTAAAACCCTTTTCAAATTCAATTTATTTATTTAAAAATAAATAGAATTATATTTCTAGTTCAAAACTAGTTCATTTCGATAAAAATCTATTTTTATCTTTTCAAATATGGAGTTTTTCATCCCAAATCTTCACAAATCATTTCTTATGATTTTACACAAAGTATTACTATTTTTAATAATTTTATCAAGGCCCGTACAGTCGATTTCCATCAATGGCCATCGAACAGCACTTACAGCGACCTTTTTCAAATTTGATTTGGACATAATTCCAAATCCAACCGTTAGATTTCAAATTTCTAATATTCGTTAGAAAGCTCTTTTCGATACAAACCCAATGGTTACGGTTTTAGGAGAATCCGACGGTCGGATCTCCCGTAATGTCCGTTTGAAATAAATGGTCGAAATTCACGAACTGCCGCGGCGCGGTGCGTTCTATTCTGGCCATTATATTATATATATAATATATATTTCGTCGATTTCTATTTAAAACGAATTATATAAATAGTTTTAAATTCGTTTCAAAAGCAATTTCAACTTCCATTTCAATTCAAATCAAAATTGAATTCTTCTTTATAAATTCGTTTTAAAATTCATTTCTATTCAATTCAAATTTCAATTCAATTTGAATTCATTTCAATTCGCTTTCAATTCAATTCGAATTCGTTTTCAATTCAATTCATTTCGAAATCGTTTTCAATTCAATTCATTTCGAAATTGTTTTCAATTCAATTCATTTTGAAATCGTTTTCAATTCAATTCATTTCGAAATCATTTTCAATTCAATTCATTTCGAAATCGTTTTCAATTCATTTCGAAATCGTTATATATTCTATTCATTTCGAAATCGTTATACATTCAATTCATTTCGAAATCGTTATACATTCAATTCATTTCGAAATCGTTATATATTCAATTCATTTCGAAATCGTTATATATTCAATTCATTTCGAAATCGTTATATATTCAATTCATTTCGAAATCGTTATATATTCAATTCATTTCGAAATGAATAAAATCGATATAAATATCGTTCACGTCAAAATGGCGTCAAACTAATCAACACGGCTTCATAAATCTCTATTTTCAAATATTCTATTTCAAATATTTCTTTTTTCAAAATAGTTGTTATTATCAAAATATTTCGTTCAACACATGACCAATCTCAATGGATGAGTACTGTCAACACATGAACTTTTATTTTATAATATTAAAGGTGCAAATTTTATTACTAAAATATTTCGTTCAACACATGACCAATCTCAATGAATGAGTACTGTCAACACATGAACTTTTATTTTATAATATTAAAGGTGCAAATTTTATTACTAAAATATTTCATTCAACACATGACCAATCTCAATGAATGAGTACTGTCAACACATGAACTTTTATTTTATAATATTCTTTAATTTTCAAATTGGAATGAGGCCCAATCAATCACCATATAATGTTAATTATATGGATTTTCATACAACACATGTATATAACAGCATGGAAAAATAATCAACCATCAACCAATGTGCACTACACTGTATAAGCATCAAATATAGATATCTAACGCTTAAAACAGCCTGTCAATCAACCGATCGACATAATTAATAAATCAGGATGAGTGAACTTCAAATTTCATCCCAACACCCGTGTGGGGTTTCAAACAATTAAACACATATTTTATTTGTGCTGTTGGGCGATGTGTAAAATTTATCGACCCAATCAATGTCCTTCAAATAGGTGTGCATAAACAAACCGTCCGGCTTGTAAATGAATATTTATTTATTCACATTCACGTTAAAGATTATATTTTTAACGATAAAACATTTTATTCCAACATATTAATTTCTATTCAGTTCATTCTTTAAATAAAATGATATTTTTATTTTTCTAACATATTTTAGAAAATTTCGGCGGCATAACGGCACGATACTAGAAACGGGACAAGGCCTAGCCTTATCCCCGGTCTAGTGAAGGCCCACGCCATTCACATATCAATTTTAATCAATTTCCAATTCAACCAATCAATCAAATCCAAATCAAATAATCTAACCAACTACACAACCAAACAAACAAGTCCATGGTATGTGG